>JAEQBH010000926.1:0-2523809 GCA_016808115.1 Tetrastigma voinierianum
TTAAGGCATTCTTAGCCTTATTTCTCCTAATTTTAGTCCTCCTTCGAATATATGTCTAGATACCTCATCCTAGGTCAACAAAGGAAATCTTTTAACTTCATTAGACTTTATGATTTGTAATTATAGAAATTCCTTCTAGTTTTATCGAGGTCTTCATTACTTCTTTTGTAAATCTAAAACAATTTCCTGATAAGGAGGAGAAGAAGGCATTCAGCCATGTGGTTTTTATTAAAATTATTTTACTAGCTCTCGAGAGGAAATGTGTTTTCGATGATGCTAATATTAGTTGTATGATGCTAAGTGGAATCTAGTATGCTTAAGAACATACAATAACAAAAAAACACAACATTTTTGCTAAACTATAAAGGAAATATAGTGAATCCCACTAGATCCATAGTCCAAATACGAGTAATAACACAAAACTAAACATACTTCTAGACCAAAAAAAAAAAAAAAAAAATCATCGTCATCACCTTCGCCTTTCTCTTCTTCTTTTACCCCTTTAGCATTTAGAAAAAAAGAGAAATAAAATAATTGTCATATATACATATGTAAAAGATTGTAAAATTACGTGCGAATAAATCAATTTACAAGAGGTAGTGGACCTTCTTCTCAATGCGAGTCTTCACAAGACCACACACATGACACACATCTCTTATATCTTCTTTAAAAACGAGATCATCATGCCAACAATCATCTGTCTATGGAGGCCCCACGGGTGGCCTCACTTGTGGCTCTATATGAGCGGGCGAGTCAAACTCTTCACATTTTTAACATTTTTTTTCCTCTGGAAAAGTTCATCACTACTCTTGTCGAAGACTCTCCTCTCCATTTTGTCACCCTCAATAATCAAAAAGAAGTTGGTTAATCACGCCCCCACCACAGCAGGCGTTTGATGGGTCTTGTTTCTTGTGATGAAGCAGGACTCTTTAGTATGCGCCTTTTTCACAAATAAAAAAAAAACATTTACATTTACATTATAAGTACCAGTAATTAGTATTCATGTTTATACAGAGAGTGCCATTGCTTCTCAATATACAAAAACTCTTCTATTCCAAAAATACGAGGTGCGGAGCGATCTTGGTGGCGACTATCTCTAAGTGGCTACGCTCTGTGATGTGGGATGTCTGTCATGCATACTTGTACTACCACGGATTAAAGCAGGTGCTAAGTTTTAAGCTTAGTGGGAAACATATACGAGGATGACCAATAGCGTTATCGTCTCAACAAATACACTTATCTTATCATTTCATATAACATACACTTCTATCATGTGACGTTTGACATATAACCTTTCATATCATTTATTTCTTATTCTAGTACTTATCATTTGATCTATTCATATTACATATCCTATTCTGTGCATGTCATATTCGTATACATATATTACTTTCATGGTTATATACTATACCATTTGTTATGTTCTATTTTCATGTACTGTTATCATGTCGCATTATCATGCATCATCATGTCTTTGTTTTCCGCATTACTATTATCATGTACTGTGTTCATGTACTAATTTCATATACTGTATTCATGTACTGTTCATGTACTATTTTCATATACTGTTTTCTTGTTATACTTTTCATATTACTTTCTCTTTCATGTATTGTACTTGTTCATATACTTTTCGTATACTGTACTTTGTACTTTCCATATCTTTGTATTCATGTCTTTGTTCGTAATACTATTTTCATATACTGTTTTCTGTTATACTTTTTATATTACTTTCTCTTTCATGTATTGTACTTATTCATATACTTTTAGTGTACTGTACTTTGTACTTTCCATATACTGTATTCATGTACTGTTTTATGTACCGTTCATGTACTATTTTCATATACTTTTTTCCTGTTATACTTTTCATATTACTTTCTCTTGCAAGTCTGTAAATACCAAAGAAGTGGATCTGAGGAAACTATAAAAGGCAGAAAATATTTGTACTCAATAAGCGAGTGGTACATAAAAGAGGCAGAAGTATTTGTGGTGACCCTTCGAGGTACTGTGATCAAAAGCGGGATCTATCTCATCGACAAGCAGGGCCTCGATATCGAACTTATATCTTTGCCCGGACTTGTTCCCTGTGGCATGCCGATCATCCTACAGTGGAACCACGGTGATCATTTTTATTACATTTTCTGTACATATCTCATAAGCATGAGTAACTATTGTTATCATGATTGCTTATGTAATATATACTATCATTACTTTAATCTATATTCGTTCTCATAGCTGTAGCTTCATACTACGGTTCTCATATTTACTACATAATACGTATATTATATTTTTATCGTGCATGCATTTACTCATTCATATATTCTATATGCACAATCATTAAGTGTGTCACTCATTCTACATTTTTGTCATCTTTTACTTATCTACATCGTTCTTAGCATTATGCATTTCTATCATGTGTTCCTAGCATGTTCACGTCTATTCATTTAGGTATGTATATCATATATTATTATCATATAATCTTATATTCATATCATATCTCTAACATAACATCTATATCTTTGTTAACTTATATATTCCATGTACTTTATCATTATCATATCTTATGACATATACACATACATTTCTATACTTGTTTGTTTTACTTGTACTTTGTCGGTATCTATGCTCAGGTAGGAATACGAACATGGACTTCTTCTTTGATACCCTTAGGTACCCTTCATGTCAAACTATTTACTTTTTATCTTTTCTTATTCAGATACACACATATAAACATTCGCTTGCTTGGACCGGAGATAAAGAATGAATGGGACACCGATTACGATATACGAAAGTCTGATGCGATCTGGAACGGCGTGCTGCCGGCGTAATAGAAGTGTCGAACCTGGCGGAGTGCCAAAGCACTAGTCATGTCGTGCACGCTTCCGTAGCCAGAAGCGTCGTAGCGCACTAGCGAAGTCACCAAACGCGATCATATGTATGTGCACGCGTGGCCGGCGTCGTAGCACTAGCGGGAGTCTTTGAAGCGATCATATGTCTTGTCATTGATATCGGGTCTTGACGAGTCCATACAATTATACGTGTTCTCTGAGCTTATCATTTTATTCTTTTCTTCTATACTCCTCTACATATCAAATCGACGTATATTGCTATTTCTTGTTCATATCTATCTCTTTTCTTATCATGTATTCCAATTGACTTTAACCAAGCGATTAGTACACTTGGTACAACAATCAAATTTTCAGATGTGGATACCGAATGCCATTAAATAGTATATGGTTAGATTCTAGACTCGTGCGGTTTTCCATAGGGTCAAGAACACCACAGCAGATCCCCAACGAAGAGTTATGCAAATTGCAAGCCATGAAGAAATCGTGACTTATGACACTTGCGGTAGCATGTTGCTGTTTTTGTCATTTCGGACTTATTATAAGCTTAAGATTGTATCAAGCTATATATGGATTCCTGAGACTCAGGAGAAACTCCATAGAGTTCAAGAACACTCAAATCGGATTTCGGTCGAAGAAGTTATGGTAGTCGAAGTTGTAGACAGCGAGAAAAAATGCGCTGCAGTGAGCAGTACCCACGCCTAGACGTGCGGAACATTTTCAGCTTTGCCTTGCGTTTTCATTAGAAAATCCCAAACTCACTCTAAAATTCTCTAAACACTTCTTATGGACTATAATCAACTCAAGGGACTTCCTTGATACATATCATAAACAATCCCAGGGTTTCCCCAAACCAGACTGCCTTCGGTCCCCAGGGTGGGAGTAGTTTCCCTCAAAAACCTAGAAGAACATCCATACCTATCTTTACTTATCTTCTACCAATTAGGGTTTCATTAAACCCAAACATGTATCCAAACATAGTCAGATAGATTTTGCAAACCTAAACATCAACACAAAAATCATGGGTAAAACCAATCCATACCAAATCTAAACAATTCACATGTCATACAAAAACCACCCCCAATGGTCTAAAACCAGCAAACATATAACTATGCCAAGTTAGGGTTTAATTAAACGGAATTCATCAAAGAAGGGGTTAGGGTTAGGTTTCTGAAATCCATACAACTGAGTATGTATCCATACATTTTAGACAAATTCCATACTTGAATCCATACATTTGGTAAACTTCTCTTAACAACTTCTTATAACTTCTTCTTCTTCTTTCTCTCCTCTCTCTCATCAGGATTCTCTTATGCTCTCCTTTGGGAATGAAAGATCTCATTCAAAGACCATTTTGAGTTATCACTCCATTTTTATTTTAGGTACTTTATGCTCTAATTTCTATTTCATATTTTCTCAAATTCCATAATTAAATATAAACTTATTGTTTTATGCCTCTCATATCCTCAAGTGGCAAATGACTAATTTACCCTTGGCTTTATTATTAATTTCGGGTCTCTCGTTTTATTTCCCGATATTCATTTTATCTTTTATTATATCTTAAACATGTTCAAAAACTGCTAAGGTATATTTCGGGGTTTTACAGTAGTCCTCTACCACCTTATCTTTCTCTCTATTTATGTCATTAAATCTCTCTCCTTGTTTAAACAAGTCATTGGAATACCCACTAAAGCTAGATAATGATGATGTCTCATATTATATTTAGGAAATGAGGAATACTATTTATGGCAAAATAATAGTTTCTAAGTGAGCAAGCTTCTCTGTTATATATACCATGTCAAACTTGCATTATCTGATAAGAACTCTAATATAAGGCATGTTCAATTTTATAATCAACAAAATAGGTTTAATTGTCAAAGATGTGGCAATGACTTTAGAAATTCCTATGGTATTGATAGCCATAATATACCGATCGGGAAGGTCTTATATTTGTTCCACATGCCACATAACATTTCCAAGAAAAGTTCACTTCAAAGGGCATAACATCAATAATAGCCATGGTTACAACAATGGTAATCATCACCATGAGAGAAAAGATGGTGCTGAAAGTATGGGGTATTAATGGGAATGAAGAGGATGGTGTTGAGGGAAGAAATGAATAAATATGATTAAGGAAGTTGATCTTGTGTTGCATGTGGATTGCCTATTAATTACCGTCGATTGCTCACCAGTGCACACGATTGCGGATTAATTGTTCATTCAAGAAAGGATTCACTTAAGACATAACACGATAATAATATGATTACAACAATGGTAATCATCACCATGAGAAGAAAAAGGATGATCTTCTTGAGAAGAAGTGGGAGGTGGTAATGGGAATGAAGAGGATGGTGTTGAGGAAGAAATGAATATTTATGATTAAGGAAGTTGATCTTGTGTTGCATGTGGATTGCCTATTAATTGCACGTCAATTGCTCATGAATTGCACGCGAGTTGCCCGTTAATTGTTCATCAATATTATTTTCAAATAGGAATTGAAAACAATCAATCAATTGCCTCCATTATTGAGGAACAAACATGGTGGAGTCCCTTGAGAATCTAATAAAAGTACTTTTAAAAAAATGCAAGCAAATTAAAAAGAAAGAACAAATCGATACCTTTAATTTGAACAACCTTATGCAATTTGGCGAAGCAGTGAGAAGTGCATGATGCTTTTGCCACCAGGCGCCAAATATGCGGAAAAAGCTTTAGGCAACGAGTACCTTGGTATTCCCAACGAAAAAGAGGTAAGGATCACGAATCTATAATAATGTTATCCCGAAAGTGTTATGTGATGAAAAGTGGATTTGATTCCCTAATCCCAAACAAAATAAGCAAAGTAGGTGTAGAGACTGACATTATTTTTAGGCCAATACATCAGGGTTCATCCATGACCTAGTCATACTATAAAAATCACCAAATTGGGGCTTTATGGAGTAACAGTTGGAGAAGAAAGAATATTGAAGGAATAATTTTAGTTCAATAGTTGGCACTAAAAACTCTTGAATTAAAATCAATGAAAAAGCTCTTGTCTCCTTCACGAAATGAGCAGTAAAAAAAAAACTAAACTACTAGGTAAATCATGCAATAATGCTACTATAATAGAAAAAAAGAATCAAAGTGATGGTGCTTCACATATTTGTGAAAATGACGTATTTGTAGATGCTTCACATGATGGTGCAAGAACCATTCAAAAGATCTTCTCATTCAAGATAGGCTCTATATTGGCCAATTCGATCAACAACTCCAGCGCTTCATGTGCGACGCCTCCTTACAATTCAACACCTTTGTTAGTCTTTTCAAGGACGGTGAGATGTTATTAATGATGGAGAAGATAAGAGCCTTGAGAGAAATGCGATAGAGGGCGATAACACAATGATGATCAAATCATGTAAGATTTGTCACTATATCATTTTCTCACCCTATTTCATTTACATCAAATCAATTAAATGTAACCATAATTTTTAAAAATATAAAAGACTATATTTCAAGTTGTATCCACCAAAAATGTCAATTAAAATATATAATCACGCCTTATACATAATTTAATATTAAAGTTGGTCAATCATACAATCTTGTTTGTTTTTTTGACATCACAATCTTGTTAAAAAATAGATAATGGAATATCTAATTATGTTTTGCTTTTCAATTGCATTTATTTATTTATTGTTATGATTGTTATTATCAGGGAACAAAAAATCGGTTTTTATTTCCTTGAAAAAAATTTGCACTAGAAAAATCGGAAGAAAAAATCGGGGAAAAAATGCGATTTTCCGAAACCTCAATTTTTCGCCGAAAAATCCGATATTTTCCTGTTTTTAAACTTAGGCTGAAAAATATGAAAAATTATACCCAAAATGGTACGGAAATGGCGTCACTCCCGGCCATGTGCCGTGATTACACTTATTATATATAGATATGGCTTAATTTTTATATTCTCTTATTTATTTGTTCATAATCCCTTTTTAATATTTTATTTTATTTTTATTTTTTACATTATAACATAATATTTTTAAATCAAATATTAATTTGAAAAGGAAAAGAAATAAAATAGTATCATTTAAAAATTTAAAAATTATAATATATAATATTTTGAATCTCCTCATTATCTACATAATATTTATAATAATAACAAAAACAAATAAATAATATCTCTTTAACATAATAATATCTTAATAATATATTAAATATAACATATTAAATTTAATAATTACTAATCCATTTGATTTTAATCTACCTTAATTAAGATATGAATCATTTCTCATAATCTATATAATTTAAATATGAAAAATCTTAATAACCGATATTTTTGTAAAAATATCTACCGATATTTCTGTAAAATTCATTTACCGATATATCCGTGTTTACCGATATTTTGATCATTGGTTATTATATACTCTTTGCGCAAAATTATTATTTTAAAAGATGAAAATATATTTTATGATAGTCATATTCCATTATTCTTTCGTCTAGTGATAGGAATCGGCTAAAGTGCGGCATCATATGTCCAAACCATTATTTCACATTCATACAATGATGAACAATGGCATGGGAGACAAACCTTATCACAAGTACTTGTATATATTTGATATATTAACACATTAAAAATTATCATGTATTGCTAAGACATGTCTAGGAAACGTACAAATCTAAATATAAGTTAAAACTAGGTTTGTGATTCTTTCTATAACTCTATGGATGTCTTTGAAGCAGTTTAGGGTTAGTTTGGCAAACACGTTTGAACCTAAGAACACCTTTAGAATGTTTTTATGAAAAAAAAAAAAGCTTTTGGTAATATTTGTAAACGTGTTTTTGAAAGTTCAAAAAAATACTTGAAATCAAAGTGTTTATAATAGAAGCATTGTCAAGGAAAATGTTTTGACAAGAAGTGCTATTACAAAAAGCAGTGTCAAACTAACCCTTAAAGTCAAAGTAATTCTTTGAGAAACAAACCGAAAAATATGGCTCATCAAAGTGTGTTTTTTCTCTACAGGTTACTTTTAGGCTATTCTTGTAGGCCAGAAATTCAATTTACGGAAAAAGAGGCAAAATCGTAATTTTGGTTACAAAATTGTAATTTCGATTAAAAATCCAGAATTTATTCTCTAGATCTCGGATGACGAGAAGCAGTTTCACCGTTGGAATGTCTCGTGAAATCTAGCTAGCACGTAAATTTAGTCGGTCGAGACGATCGAATTTACCGTTCGGCGTGTGATGCGGGTCTGGTAAAGCGATTTTCGATCGCGACGAAAGTCACATATAACGCGTGCTCATGTCTGTAGGTGGTATGGTAAACGATGAAAATGGGCCAGTAGAGATAGTCTTGCGAATGTCAGCGAGAAAATAGGGACGTAACGGGTATTAATGGAATTGTTAAGTCGTAAGAAGACAAAAAGCCCAAAATAGGAACTGCTCTTGTTCGCCAACAAGGTCGATTGGAAGGAGGAGATGCAGTGGTAAGCTTGTGGAGTAATTTTAGAGAGAGAGCGTCGAGCCTGCAGAATGTCGACGTCCGTGTCCCGGAGTCTTCGGGACAAGAAGGAAGGCGTTTCTACGAGGAGCCGGCCTGCGGCGTGGAGTCACCGGTTGAGGAGTTCGACAAACTTGAGAGGTAGGGTTCTCACTGTAGCGTTTCTTCTTTGTTTAAAGCTGTAAATGTTTGAGGTCGAATGAGGCCCAGTGAGTAGTAGTTTGATCAGTCCGAATCTTGGGATAGAATTGATATAATTTTGGAACACCAAATGGAAGCAGTAGTGAAGCGCCACGGTGATTTGGGTTGTTAAATCTTGAAATTTTTGTATTAAATCATGTATTGGTTTGGATGAGGCGGGAATGGCGGGTGAAATGTGCGAGTTCGCCGAGTGAAGCGGAAGTAGATGTTAATTGACGGGCAAGTAAACCACACAGGGTTTCTTTATTCATAGGAATAGTGACACGAAAATATATTTTGTGTGAAAATGGGTTTGATAGAGTGATTCGAGTTGAATTGTTCGTGTTTGATCGTGCTTGAGTATTTAATTTTGATGTATGAAATGAGAATTTACGTAGCGTGATTGTGTAGATTGAATGTTTTGTAAATATATCGTGTTTATATATTCTGTGTGAATTAAACGTATTGGAATTAGCGTCTGTCATTCATTATCTGTTGGAAACAGCGCTTAGAATTTATAGGAGTAAGTGCGTGAGATAGTCACAGAGAAAATGGTTCGGAGGGTTATGCAAAATGTTAATTATCGAAGTGTCCAAACTAAAAATATCAATCATTCGGAGCGACGATTGATATACGTCGGAGGGTAGTCGCATGGAAATAATATCGTCGTGGAGGAGCGACTAGATTGATATATACGTCGGAGGGTTGTCCACAAACAAACAAAATAATAATTCTCATACGAGGCAGGCGAGTGTGGGGAGAGTCGAGTGAGGACTCGAGTGCGAGATGATGAGTTAGACATTCAGTAGGATCGTGCGTTTGTGAACTGAATGTGTATTTATTTGGAGCGTTCTTGGCTACTTAACAGGTAGTAGCGACGGCGATTAATGCGGCGTTATTCGCCTGTGAGGGATATTATTTTAAAGGTACGGGGGCGTGCGAGGGGGCGACTAAATCGGCGAGGTTGTGAAGAAAATGGGTTGTAGGCTTTGATGATTTTATCGTGTATTAGAATTACCACAATTTTGATATGTGTTGTATAAGAGTAAACTATTAACTCTTGACCCAGTGGACAATAGTTGGTATGTTTTCTGAGATATTGTTATGAGTACTTATTTATGGGCCACAGTGGCCGTTCTTCGTGTGATGATATATTAGATTTATTTGGGACGAGTTTATACAGTATTGTATTTGGGTGAAACAAAATATGAAAGGAGATTAGCGCAGATTTTAAGTGGCGTCGGGTAACCCGACATGCTTGTAATCCGCGGGTTGACCGGATGGTCAGCGGGCCCACGAGTTTAGGGCGTCGCAATTGCCTTACGGTGTGTCTTGACATTTACAATGTCCCCAGTATTTTATTTTAGTTGACTCAGGCAGTTTCTTTAGCATTGCTTTGCCACAGGTTGGACCGCCACCGATCAGACTTCCCGCCTCGCTTGCTTCATGGTAAAACACTTCAAGACGAGAACGACCGATAATGTAACAGAACATCTTCATCAGGAGCTCGAGCTCAAAAATCGCAACAGCCCGATACTCTATCGTGGCTGCTCTAGAAAATCCCACAAGGCTGTTGATGGCTGCACGACAATCCATTTTATAGGTGTCTGCACAAACCGCTCAGAGAGAACAAAAAATTCTCAGAAAAGACTGAATTGGTCCAAATTATGTAAAAATACCAATCTCCTTAGATAAAACTTTCACATATATTCCAGCCACCTAAGCTTCTCTTAGACGGATTTCAAGTTATTCAATGCAAAAATGATAAAAGATCTTTCTGTTGAAGTACTTTAACAATAGGTGTTTGAATACCAGTATGTTCAAATTCTATACCCCCTTTTGGTTTTAAATCTCCCTCTCTCTCCCTCCCTCTCCCTCTTCTTTTTTTATTTTCGCATCCTTTGTAAGTTTTCCAACCTTCTAGTTTAGTATCTTTAGTTTTGAACATTTATAAAAAACTTGATTAGATGCAATATGAACGTGTATGCATGTAACAAGGCATCATGCATAGAATTTTATTTTGAAGACACAAATTTCCTGCACAATTATTCATAGAACAAATCTTAATTTCATATTGGAGGCAAAAAGAAAATATTTCTAATAAAAGGCCAGCTCACAGTTATGAGAATTTCATGCAGAACCAACATAGATAAAATAATTAGAAAATTTGCCATGCTATAAATTTTGATTATCAAGCTCTCCACCAGCAAAATTTTGCCAAAATATATAAGCATGTGGTTTAATGGGAAGGAACATGAGTTTAGAGGTGGCAATTTGGGTGGACCAGGCCAAAATTGGCCCTGTTTTTTCGGGCCTAAAATTCAACAATCTAACCCATGCTAAAATCCGGATGAGTCGGTAAATTCTTTCTGAAAATAAAATTTGATGGAAAGTGTGGGGCATACAAAATTTGTAAGAATTCTTAGGTTTTTGGTAATAATTTAATCGGCAGAGCCCTAATTCCGGGTGGTGGGACCTCTACATGAGTTCATTCTTTGCAACCTTTATACCATCGTGTGTGGGTTTTAGGGATTTGCATCATTGATTAGCAAATGATATGACTCAATTCTCAATGCTTATAATTTGAATATCAAATCAAACTGAATATTGTAAGTTTTAGTTATGTCAAATAATTAAAATTCTAAATTAAATATCTAATAAACTGTTTGATCTAATCGGGTGAAGTTGGATGAAAAAGACTAAATTCTTGATTATCAATTTTGATAAGAGTATTTATTTTTAAAATAAAAATGCAAAAAACTTCATAGTTAATATATTAATTAATTAAATTTATTAATTTGGATATTATCTTAGAGTGGCCGTTTATTTTGGCTTTTGATTGAAAATGATTGCTTTCAACATATTTGTTTTTAATTTTTTCATGACGTTGTACTAAAATTTTTAACTCAAAAAAAAGCCAAAAATATTTGGCTTTTTTAAATGATTTTGAACATTTTTCTATTAAAAAAAACTAAATATTCTATATAGAAAAATTCATATACTTTATGATCTAATTTATGATCCAATTAAAACTATAGCAGTTCATATCATACTAATTAAATAAAATATATAATTTTAAAATTTTATTTTCTCAAAATTTAGACAAAATTATAATTTAATTTTTAAATATAAATAATTAAATATTTAATACTATTAACATTATTCAAAACAAAAATTATATTCAACGTAAAAACCAAAAACAAACAAACACCACCTTAATTAATGTTGGTTTAGAACAAAGGACCATCCAAGCCTCTCTAGAATGGGTCGGAATTCGGATTGAAATTTGCCCAAATTATATTGATAAGTTGTGACTCATCCAAGTAAAGGACATTTCCATTATTTCATTTCATCCTTCTCTTATCCAAAATTTATACAAGGGAAATATAATAATTAAACAAGGAATCAAGAAGACAAATAGATTTACATTTAATTTTTCTCATTTCTTACAAAAAAATGTATCATTTCTTAACCAATCATCTTGCAGTATGGTAATAATAAGGAAAAAGAGATCCCAAGCCAACTGCACTACATCTTTCCTCTTCACCTTCGTTCCTCACCAAGCTGCTTAGCTAACAGATCGACAGGTAAGGAACCAGGTGGAACTGGTGATTCAATCTCTTTGAATGGTTCATTCACAAAGTATTCATCATCATCATCATCATCATCATTGTATATCTCCCCTTCACTACAATAACCCTCGTGATAGTGTATACTCTGCCTTTAAACCACCAGTGCCATCTTCACTCAAACGTCACTAAAGCTGGATAGGAGTGCTCAGCAGCCTGAAATGCCTTCAAATTCCTCTACCACCTTCCAAGAGCATCCGGACCAAGACCAATCTCATAACAACAAAGCTTTTGTTGGACTCAATTGCCCTCTTCACAAAGAGAGAAGTCATTTTAGGGCTAGAGATCACTGCTTTACTATCCGGTTTGCATGATTGTTGTTCTTGGGGATATCCTAACAACAGCAAGAAAAAAGGAACATGGAACCATCAAAATGGAATCCAAAATACAACACATTAGAATGAGTCGTCTCATATTGAATATTATCAAACAGTGGCGAGAACTATTGACGAAGGCTGCTGAAAATTGAGCATGATTGCCGTGGTTCAAAAGAGGAAAAAAGAAAAATCCTTTCCAGGATAAAAAAAGGGTGAAATGTGTGGTTTCTAATGGTATGTTTTTAACAATCGCCTATTACTTTCCTGCAGTTCTTGCTGCACTTATAACACACCTTATCTTATCCCAGGGTGTTAGAGCTTCTGTAAATAACCAGCAGTCTTCTCTAGATACAACCGTTTAAATTTATGATTCAAGAAGCTAGAATAGAAGGAATATAACAGTGTTCCAGAAGCGAAAGTGCCCAGCTTCCTAGGATGTTTTAAAGAAAAACATTCAAATTCAATAATATCATCCTTGAGAATGCAATTTCCAGGAAACTGCAATTAGTGACATCTGACAAGAAGACCAAAAAACAGGAATTAGGGAATACCTGAACCATCCAAGCCACTTGCAATATCAGCAACAATAGGAGTGAGGAAAGAAGGAGCTCCTTGGTACATTGATTTCCAACCATGTCCCCTCCACATTAATATCTGTTCATCATCAAAAGAAAGTAGCACACAAGGAACCAATTCCTGTCCAGGGATACAGGAAAACCATCAGAAGACGAAAGATAGTGGCAATCATGTTAACTGAAAATAAAGCATAAATAAACTACTGAACTATGGGGTTGAGAATATAAATCTTGTCCCATCATTGAAGTCTATCACATGAAGAGAATTAAACCTTCAATCTTTAAACTCTGATGAATTACAAGAACAGAAAGGTGAACAAACCCAAGCTTAGCCCTATCTTTTGTAATCCTTGTGTGCATCCCTTTACAGTCAATCCTTCGCCAGTGACTTCATTCAAAGCATCTCCACGTCTTTCTAGGGAAATATATGCTCCATTTTCCTGCATTCTAGAGAAGAAAGTAATCAGAATGCACCAACTAATAATGAACAAATAATATAAAGCTGAGTCCAGTAGGTGCATACACATTAGTAAGGACGCTGGAAAGGAAAATTTGAGAAAAATGATTGCCACATATGTATTTATTTATTGTTTTTTATAGGTAATTAATTCTGTTTCATTCCAGGTAATACATGAAGTTGGAACCCCCAACATCCCCAACGCCTCTGCCATTTTTAACAGTAAATATAATTGGGAGAACATGACTCAATTCAAGAAGCAAGCATTGCCTGAAGTAATAGGGTAGCCACCCAGTGTAAAAACATGCCAATAAGTTGAGCCCATGGCTTACATAGTGCAATAAGAACTGAGAAATTAAGGGGCTATTGGGCATCAGTTTCCATTTCATGCTTTATTGTTTCTGTTCCTAAAAGGCAGGAATTCTGGTAAAGATATGTTTGAGTTTCTCCCATTCTGTCTTAAACTTTTCTGAAAACAATTGCAAAATAAGTGGCAATTTAAGGTAGTAAAAACAGGATGTTCAGGGAAAAAGGAAAAGTCATATGCTCAGAATGTGGCTTTATTAAGTGTCTAAGACAGGAACAAAATAAAATGGTATTTGAATTCTTAACATGATATTCAAATCAGAGAAAATAAATTAGTAAAAGACAGTGGTGCATGAGGTTACCTAATCTACAGACTGGTATAGAATTTTTGCCCTTCGTGCCTTTCGTCAGCTTCAAATTTTGTCAACCCTTCCGGGGCTTCTTGTATAAGTTTTGGATAAACAGGAGTAGCTGGTTTCCAGAGCATCACTGGGTACTGGGGACTAGTACGATAATTATAATTTCTGCCGCGGAAAAGATAAACTACACCATAACTTCGATGAATGATTTTACCCCAGTCTTTCTGGAATTTGTGAAGAACACTTGAGTGCAAACCAAACAAAAGTTTATCTAATTTTCATAGTTAATAAATGCCGCATGTAGGATGTTGTTTCACTCTGATTATTAGCTGAAATGGCACATTGTCAACAGAAAAGTTAAAAAAAAACTTAAAACAGGATGTATATGATGGGCTTCTTCTTTTTTTCAGGAGAGCTTAAATCCTTAATCACTTGGATGGTGAGGTCTTCTGGTTCAAGGGAACAATGGAATGGAGTGAGAATTGAAAGAGGATTGGAGAAATGACAATGAGCCGGAATAGAAGGCAAAAGTGAGCTTCTAAATAGAAGAGTTACTTCTACCAAAGGCTATGAATAGGAGTTTCTACGTTGATAAATCATATGAACCAATAAGACACACCATGTGTAAATGGATAAATAAAATGACGCCATGTGCATAACTGATTAATCTTCATACAGTTGTAGGGAAACATGTCCCGAGAGATAGTCCACTCGCTTCTCTTGTTCCCATTTAGACCTACTCAATAATATGTGGCATAATCCCACTTGGGGGAACCTTCAACTCTAGCCACCAAAATAAAAGCACCTCCATACACTCAATGGAGCCCACTGCAAGCAGGCAACAAACTTAGCTAGGTTTCCTTATGCTATGCTCCAAACTCTAGTAAACAAGAAGCATCCAAGTGTTATGCAACTAGGCATTTTCAACAAGTCTAAGAGATATTCTTCAGTGATGATAACACACTGAAGTGCAATCAGCAGTGCTTTTAGAAACATTTCTAGCATTAAAATTTAAAAGTGCTTTTGGAAAAAAAAGAAGAAAAAAAAGGGGTATTTGACAAAATTAGAAAACAATTTAAATTTGAAAAATCACCAGAAGTACTTTTTAGATAAGGCTTGGTAGATGATTTTCCAAAAAAAAAATTTCTAGAGCTAATGCTTCAACTAAAAGCATTTCAAACAAAAACACACCCAAACAAATCCAAGTTAGATCATGTGAGGAGTAGGGAGACCACTACTGCAGATACCTCTTTAATGGAATAAGAAAGGTCATGGAATGGAAGGACATCTGTGCCACATTAGCATATAGGAGCCCTCCTCCATTCATCCCATCTCTCCTTTGTTACAGTAATAAAAGTAGTGATAGACATAATAAAGTAGCATCAGAGTAGCCAAAACAACACAAGGATTAGTATTGCAAGTATGACATCAATATAAGCAATAGTGCTACAAACTGCGTGACTTCTACAGGTCATTAATCTGGTGTGTCATGGTGTGTCATGAAGGTTTACCCATAGGAAAATAAGTCTCTACTAAATCCATATGGGAAATACCAGGAGAGTTATTATGAGCATCGCAGACATTCAAGATAGAACAATTTATATGTAGTGTTAGAATCGAAGACCTCAAGATGATGGCAAACATTATCCATGTCAACTGTTTGAACACCTTTGCACCGAACTTACAAACTCGCGCTTCTAATGTGAATGTATCAATCCACATATTATGGAAGTCAAACCATCCCTCTACACCATTTAATCATAAACCATCAATAAACTCTGTACCACGTATACAATTCGTCGGTCTATACTCCTTTCTCTCTTCAATATATTTTCTTACTTACTTCTCAAAAAAGGAAAGAAGAAAAAAACATCAATAGAACTCCAGCATTTAATCTAGCCCATTGAAGTACTAACTAGATTGGGTAATTTTACAAACTCAAACATATAGTAAGTTGAGAGAAAGACAAAAGAAAAGCAACATGAATAGCTGGAATCGAATCGAATTTTTAAAAAAAATATGAGGATAACTCACCGAGATTAACCTGGCGATTATGAGACAAATAGGGTTTAACAAGCATTCGTATTTCAGCCTTGCTCAATGGTTTCCGGAGCACTTCCTCCCTCGTTCTTCCTTCCACGGGAAACTTCCCAAGCGGAAACGGCCCCGGCATTTCCACATGCTTCACCCCCTTGGTTCCCGGCGGAGGCGGATTAAAGGAATCAAAGAGTGGAATCTTCTTCTTGGATTTCTTCAATGGCGCCTTCCCAGTCCACGGCCTTGCATTGTAAGGAGCAAAGGCAAGAATGCCGGCTCCTGAATTGCCAAGGGCTTAGCTTTGGGCGTCTCTGAGTAACTAAATTGAACTCGAATGGTGCTCCGAAGGAGAGATATGACACGCCTGATTCGCCGATGACGACGGACCGATCAACATCCGATGCGATAACGCCCTCGGAGACGGGCTTGTAATATTTGGAGCGGTTATGAACGGTTTTGAAGGCGGGTGTGGAGGGTTTAGGTGGAGGTTTTGGGGATTTTCTGGATTTTAGAGGTGGTGGGTATTTGGGGATTGGGATAGGGGGGCCAGAGGAGGTATTGATGGGGGAATCATTTGGAGGAGAGCCTGGAGGAGGGAGGAGAAGAGGTTAGCAAACCTGGTAGTGCTGTTACAGACCACCATTGAAGAAAGTTTAATTCATCTGGGATGGCACTGAAATTTCGAGTTTTCTTCTGGTTTATTCCAGTTTAGGGGGACGGGGACGGGGAGTGGAGGTAAGGCAACAGATATTTCTCTGGAAAAGTAATTGAAACGACGTCGTCTTTTTTCTGTTTTAAAAGGGTATGTGGGCGTGTATGCCAATCATTTTGGTCAATACATTACAGCCAAAACGACGTCGTCTCGTAAAGCCCAAGCCCGCATCCGCATCAACTTGCAGCTAAATTTCGTGTACAACCAATGTTTTGAAATCGGCTCGAATCCATTCGGCGACCGTCGACCAATACAAAATCGATTCGATTCAATAAAAATCGTCATTAATCGACCTACGGTAATCGTCAATCAATCAAAACCGACGAACCGCGACCGATCGATTCTCGCCAACTTCTGAAGCACTCGTCCATAAATTCTTTTTTTTTTCAAGCTTAAAATCCATTGCCATTTCGCAATTATGCACTTTATGCTAAAACGCTTCAGAATAAAGCAAAAATTTAATCAAATACTATAGTATCACGAATTCAAATATTGTATATAAGCTACAAAGTTAATCACTTTCAGACAAGGATTATTTATTTATTAATAAAAATATATTTTATTACTAATTAAATATATATTTATATAAATAAGTTTGTTCAATTTTTAATATGTTGTTATATTTAAACATTATACATATTTTTAAAATAAATTTTAAAATACTTGATTTATATCAAAAATAATAAATAATATCTTAAATATTATTAATTATATATTTTAAAATTTAAATAAAATATAAAATAATATATTTATTACCTGTTGAACCACGGAAATTCATCGCCGGCTCGACTAAGAACCACAACTGATAACTTTTCCGATTCAACATCATCCGCTTTTAAAACATTAATATAAGTAAAACACAAACTAATCTGTTATCTTTAATCATTTCGAGACGACTGTGAGTAAAAGAAGAAGAAGAGGGGATGGAGAGAAATGTGGATCTTCATCTAACACCCTAAGTGGACAGGGAAGCTTATAACCAGAGATATATAACAGATGTTAAATCATCGACAATGTCAAAAGTAACCAACCTCCGGCCAGGAGAAAAAAGGCATTCACCGGACCGGACCGGACCAGCATCTAAGCCGCTATCTTGGCGGGAAAACGAGCTAGAGGACGGCTGAACCCTAGCTGACTTCGTCAACCAGAAGGATCCAATCCTCCACCTGGTCCTCCGTCTCCGGCGTGGCGCCTAAGACTACTCCCAAGCCCAAGAAGAAGAAGAAGAAGAAGAAGCACGTTGTTTTGCAGTTCTATTCAGAGGCTGGGAAGAGAGCTTCATAATGCTGAGGCCAACCAATTTGATAGGCTACTGCGGCCTCGCTCCTGTTTGCCACAAGGAAGGATGGCGCATGGCGGAGATTAGGGATTTATTATGAGAAATTTTTTCGTTTCGTTATACTTTGCTTTGTGGAATCTGAAGTTTAAACTTTTAATTCGAATGGAATAGAATCTGACTTCGAACTTGGATGATTCATATATTCAATTATGCGAATGCCCTCCCTCTCTGTATAAGGGGCATGTGATGCTTTCTAAACCTTTAAGGGACGTCGTTGGTTTCTATCATCACATCTATATTCACTAACCCAATTTGTCTAGCATTGTCAATTCACTAATTAATTATTGTAATATTTGGAAGTTTGATTTCAAAATGGACTGTAAAACACACCAGTTCATGTTGACCTATGACGTGACCGACCTATCTCGTCCTTTTCTTCTCATGCACCTTGGTTTTTTCTAGACAAATGGCCCTTAAAACAAGATAAACTCTTGGGCTTTTTATTTGGATTTTTGTTTGGCACGTTCAGAGAGAACCATCAACAGGGTTTGCTGGTATCCAAAGTATATATGGAGCCTTTAGGTTGTGGATATCCATCTTGTTTATAATCTTGGATGTTGGATATTCAGACTTGGAACCCAAGTAAAGGTAGCTTTCCTGCTAAGGCAGGAGCTCTTCTTCAGTTTAAAACTAATACAATGATTCAGAAGAGTTCGCGATTAGTGGAAAATATTCAGACAGCTTAATTGTTCGAGATAGCAAGTTCATAATTTGTTAGGTCAATTTCATATTCTTTTAAGATATCCCAAACATATCCATCTAGACATATCTGGAAGTTATGTTTTATAGCTATTGTTTCTAATTAATTCGTCCATTCTTTCATGATATGATCATTTGATGCCACCTTGGGAAGATTCCTTTGCATGGAGTTTCAATGCATTCAATGACAATTATTATCTAGCAAATAAGCACTGGCTTGTTCTTCCTACAGATAAGTATTGAGTCACAGAATTGAAAGAATTGGTTGCTAAGTTTTGCACTAGTTCAATTCTGAAGACTTCAAAATTCACACACATCATGTCCAACAATGCAGTGAGAATTTGAAAAATAGTTTGTTTGTTTACAGTTTTGAAAACTGTTTTTGTTCTGAAAAATCCAAAGAAAAACACACAAGCCTTTGTTTCAGTTTTATTTTGTTTTGAAAGCCAAAACAATAAACACAATAACAGGTTTCAGTGAACACTAAAATGATGTTCTTTGTTTTCAAGAACAGGAACTAACCAGATGGATAGAAATTGTAGCATCCCGATATCATTCAATGTGATGGTTGGCAAAAAGTGGTGTAGTCCTCTTTTGCCTGGCACAGAAAGTCAAAACACGCTCTTTGTTTCTTTTCCCTATTCTTTCGAATCATCAAATACCACATGGAGTCGAGCCAAAAGAGCTGGTTGGAAAATGTTCATCTTATGAAAAATCATTTTTTCCATTTGTGCCAATACTGCAATACCCGAGACAAACAAGTCCTTCTATCCCAGATTCATGGCTCAAAATTCTCTTAAGAGAACCCGAAAAATCGGAGGCCCCAGTCCCATGCCATGAGCTATCAGGAATCCAATTGCCATAGATGGAAGAGGATGAATAAGTGTGAAGAGCAAAGAAATGAGCTTCAACTCACGTGGGGGCTTTGTGGTGGGAGTGAAGGATATGAATGAAGGTGGTAGTGGTAAGTAGTTGTTAGCATTAAGAAGTAAAGCAAAAGGGGAGGATGGGAAGTAACGTAAACAAGAGAGCACAGAAAGTAGAGTGAAGGCCTTCTCATTGTCAATTATACTTGCTCTCTTTCAGGAAACACAAATCCTAAGATGCCTCATTTCCTTCTTATATACCTTTCCCGAAACTCCCTTCCTTCTAATATGGCAACTTTACTGCACTTTCACTTTCATGTTTCAGCACTGGTAGAGTTGAGTTAATAAGGAGAAAACAACACATGAAAGAAATAAGCACTTGTCCTTTTACTCCCATAGAACTTTGAACCTCTGCACCTCTTCAATTTCAGCATTTATATAAATACAGTTTGACCCCAAAACACTACGAGGGAAAAAAAATACATACTCATATATTCGACTCATATTGGAAATAGATTCAGGATGCATGATTGGAATTTTGACGCTATACACTTAAAGCATTCTGTACTTGCACATTTACTCCTCCAAGGACGAAGACATGTCTCTCTATGGATAAAACATTAATTCATTGTTAGTGTCCTCCAACATCTATAAATCTCCTCTTTATCACATCTGAAAACTCCAATTCTGAGGATCTCTTCTTCTCCTCCTTGATTTTTCTCTACTACTACTGCTATTGCTTTTCCCTCCGGAGAACATGTCAACATTGAACCATCTGTTTTGATCTAAGACAAGATTTTGCTATGGCACAATGTGGTTTCTGCACCACCATCTTGCTGGTAAGCCATTGCCTTTTATCTAAACCCTATAGTAATAATTGTGCTCTTAGGTAATCAGTGCACCTGTTTTGTTTTCTGCACTTCATATTCCCATTTTCCTTCTTCTTTTCCTTTTTATAAAATGCAGGTCAGTGTCCCATACAGCAGCTTGTCGATGGTAGTTACGGTCCGTGCTGGACATTCTTGAGCCTCCTCTCTGTGAACATGATGAAAGCCTCATTTGTTCCTCTACATCTTTTAAGCTTCTCTTAGCCAGGATGAGAGTATTGGGACCTTAAGTCATTACATTTTTTGTCTTGAAATATTTTTTTCATTAGTTGATCAAGTTCTAAATTCTAAATAAATAGTATCTGTGCCATGAATATAGAATTCAGTGACTGTATGCAGCTTTTATTAATACCATCCACCTCAGCTACCCTCCCATCCAGCCAAGAAGAAGGTTGTCCTGTGAAGAGGGAGCTCAAAAGTCCCAGACAAGCACAGTCCATCCAGCGGCTGCCTCTTCTGACAATGAGACTTGACAATATGAAGTTCCTATTCACCACGTCGTTAATAAACGTATAGTGAGACTCCTAAAACTTTCACTCTGATGGTCTCATATATATTTCATTTACAATGTTTCTGTTGATCTGAGTTAATTACAGCTCCAGAGAAGAGAGACAGCGAGCTCCATCAACACAACCGCTTCATTAAGTAAGTCAAATTATTTCGATCTTATGTTTACTAGTATTATGTAAGGATTAGTTCTAATCTAATAGTGACTAGCAGAGAAGAGATCAGAAGGCTTAAGGCTGAAAACCCCAAGATGACTCACAAAGAAGCCTTCAGTACAGCTGCAAAAAATGTAAGTTTCAGCAAAGACCTGATTTTGAGGTTATTGGCTCAGGGAATTGCAAACCTTTCTGTGTTCCATGGGGAATCCAAATTGAATCCTTTGACATGTTTGACTTTTTTCAGTGGGCCCACTTCCCTGCAATTCAATTGAAAGGAGCTGGAGAGAGTTGTAGCCATGAAAGGTAGTGATTACCATTTTCTTAGTTAAAGGAGAGAATAATATTTGTTGCAATGAACAATATGGTTTTATTGTTAGAGAAAAACAATAGAGACCTACCATGGGATAAGTAGATCATAAGTAGGATTTGCGGAACAAACTAATTAAAAACTGAGAGTGATCATATTCTCACTCCGAGTTCAATCTAAATTTTCAGGGTCTATCTTAAAACTATCTGGTGTCTGAAATAAATGAGAACACCTACTGGAATTAATGGATTACCTATATTTATCGAAGTTCATCAAACTGGTTAGATGATCAGATGCTTGCCATCTGATTAGTTGACTTGTAGTTGATACTTGACCGTGACCAAACTTTCGTACTGGTCGCGAACAAGATGGAATGTACTAGTTTGAACACTATTAGCTAATCTTGTCATGGACAAAAGAATATATGAAATCAATTGACAAGACCACTGGATAGAAAGGTTATTATGGTGATACTAATGTCCTTTAGCATGGTCTTGGATTAAAGCTTGTCATTTTCTTAATTGTTCAACTACTAGATAACAGAATTAATGAGATAACTATTTTTAGGTATTTTAGGCACACTGTTGAAACTTCTTCACTTTACTGTCTTCATAGCAGATTTATGCCACTGAATATGGGTGCATGACTTTGTTGCAAAATTTTTCAGGTCCATGTAGAGAGGCAAAATGTTTCTGTGAAAGAAAGAACTCAAGGCATTCCAAATGACAAAGACACCTTTTTGGGTAACATTTATTATAATACCAGATAAACAATCCCAATTTTAGGGTTAGTACATGGGTTCCAATCTACTTGCCTTTTGTGGTAGATGTCATGGAAAGAGGTTTTCTCACTGCAATTTGTAAGGGACTCACTGACTCAAAGAACCTTTAGTTTTACAAACTGCTTCAAGATTGAAATAGTTGGTCACTTCAGAGACCCCTTTCAGGCTCTCTAGGGTTGAGGCTGAAGTATTGGATTGGGATGTTGTGCGATTTGTATTTTTGATATTTTCATAGGCATAATTCCATGCTGCAAGTTCATAAAGATCTCTATTATTAATTACTCCACAAAGAAGAGACATTGTTTTCAGACTAACATCTTGTTGATCGTTTTGAAACCATATGATCCAATGTCTAGCACGCTCACTCATTTAATTCCATTGGGGAACTGTGACTTTTGACTCATGTCTTCAATAATGTCATTACACAAAGCAAGATCATGAAGAAATATTTTCATAGCTATAAACTACCACATGCACAAAAACCAGATCCCTAATCTACTCACATCCAATTTTATGAACTATAACCTATATACATGCCACTAATTCTTTGGTTCAATGATAGATTTATACTTGATATTGGATAAGACTCTTCTCGTTTTCTTCCAATATTAACGTTTCCTTCCTGCAAACCTTGGTGCCTGTGAAATTCTCCCTGAAAAATATAAGATACCAATTCATAATCAGCTACCATTATTTCCCTCTTTGGATTCATGGAATGACATGATGGTGTTATATAATGTGTGGTGGATTGATTACAGTTACTAATGCCTATTTGGTTTCTTATTTTCAAAACAGTTTTGATCTAAAAACAATGAGAAAGGTAAAGAGAACACTTTTGGTTTCTTGTTTTTTTTTTGTTTAGAATGGTATAATAGTGTTTTTTAAAACTGTTTTCAAAACTATTTTAAAAACGAGAACCCTAACATGACACATTCCAAAACATGCATTTGTATTTTTAGTTTTAAATTACCAAGTTTAGGACTTACTCATGCAAGCCTGGGAGATATAGTCCGGAAGTAGCGAAAGAACTGTTCTCTTTTAGTAGCTCCCTCCACTGCAAGGTACCAATTACTCTTCATATTATTTAAACCAATGAATCAAAAAATTTTGAAGAGAGAAATACAGAAAGCACAGGTGGAATGTATCACAAAACACCCGAAAGAGAGAATGACCGGTAAGAGTGACAAGAGGCCCGGATTCTGGCATGTAGCTAGGGGGCTAACTGTACGTCCTGCTCATTCGAGTAGCAAGCTCTCTATATCAGATGCTGAACCTGCATTAATTTTCATGCAGACAATTAGTACTAGTAACATGAATCCCCGTATACGCAAAGAGATAGATATGGAAAAAGAAGTAGCTAGAGATCGATATTTCAGCTTTGTTTTGATATAGCTATGGGGTCAGCAATGCAAACAAAGGAAGCTGGTGATGGTTGTTATGCATGCCAAAGCTATGCATATTTCCGGAACAAGGGAAAAAAAAAGGAAAAAGAGGAAAGCAAACAAATGGGAGAGGGAAAAGTGCAAGGGGAGAGAGATATTTGGGTATATAAAGAAGCGCGTAAGAGAGAGAGTGATGGACATCACAGATGTCAGTGAAGGGCCAAAGGGCACAAGAATCCGATTCATAGATTCACCTCATCCCTTTGGAGATAGAAGGTATGGTTTTTAGGGATGAAAAGACGATCTAATGTGTTCTGAGATGAGGACTTCTCCTCCTTCGTAGCCAAGTTTGTGCCACTTACGCCACCACCACCCACTGCCTTTTTTTCTTCACTTTATTAGTTTTGTACTTTTTTTGGGTCCCAGGTTGGTTGTTCATATTTTCCTTGAATATACGCAATTGGTCCCCTAGGCTGGGTCCTACTTAAATGAATCTGCACCCTTGAATCTTTTGGGGACCATTTTTAGAGTGTTCAAGAACCTGCAAGGACTATCACAGCTTCTCCATTATTAGGGTCCAATATTTAGTGCATTATTCCAGTGACATCAACCAAGACCAAGACTATACTTGTGCATGCCTTTTCAGTTGCCACCACATATATTCATTTTCTTATCATTTCATACCATTGATTTGAGTATTTAGAAAATTTTGAAATACATTTTATAGGAATTCAATGATTGTTGAGGAATCAGGCACGTATATTACATCATCTCATTTTTAATTACCAATTTTCTTTAAAAACATTGAGGTCATCAATCTTTTTTGGCTAAAATTGACGTATTCCGCTACCAAGTTTTTCAAAGTTTAAACTGGATTTTGGTTGGTTTAATACTTTTATTTACTTACATGTAGTTTCATGCCTGCACGTGAAAATATAAAAACCTGTGAGCAAATAATTGCTAGTCCTTTTGGACTTACAAGCATACAAAATGCTTGAAACAAATATAGAAATTGTGGAAACTATTAATTTCCTTCCAAAAATCTGCTTAGGATTTGAATTCAAAATATCATACTCTTTTAGACCAATTTAAAGTTTTTAAATTCGATTTGAATTCAAAATATATATCATACTCTTTTAGACCAATTTTGTTCAAGACGTTTTTCTATAATTTTACATATTTGCCCCATTTGGACAGACAACATATTATATATCTCTCCATGTACAAGTAGTAAGACACAGATGATTAAGGAGAGTTTGTGAGCTCAAATATGATTAGGAAAAGAATAAATCCATTATATATGCTTATTCTTATTCATTTTAATTTTTTCCCTCGTACTCCTCTATAAGAAAAAGATTAAGTAATTTAGCTTGTGTATAATTTTTATAAATATTATTTCTTTTTATTTTTATACTTTATAGATTTAAATCAAATATGTATAAATCATATAATTTTATATTTATATTTTATATTTCTATCCCATTCTTTTTCTGAGTTTTGCGAAACCAAACGCAGCGTGGAGGCATTGCCATGATTCATAAAGCATAACACATTGATGGTTCAGTAAATGGTGCACCTGGGAGTATAAGAACACCAGCCCAGGGTTGCGATTCGTATCGATAGATCAAGTGTTTGTGTCGATGTCGATGTACGGTCGTTAATCGGCGTTCATTACTTACGACCCGGCGCGAATAATGGCGATGTCGGCGTTGTAGCTTATTCGATCCAGTTTTATTAGGTGTTAGGCGATTGATACGAATATGAACCATTTAATTTAAATGCGTTTAAAGTAATTAAAGATTTATAGTGTCGTTCGTCCGTGTTTAACATAAATAACATTTTAAATTTAACATATTTATTAATTTTATTACTTAAATTAATATGAGTATAATTAATAATCAATTTTAACGCGAATAACTTATTAAATAAATAAATAGGTATTATAATAATTATGAATCCCAGTTGAGGATGAAATTCGTATTGTAATCAGCCTTGAATGCTTGGTAGTTTATTAAGCGTGTTAAAGCTGGGTTACTTGCGAATATGGCCAAAGCAAGTTATCTTTATGCAGGCGCAAAGCAAAGTGTTACACATTGTGTATCAATTTCTGGCCTCTTTTCAATATGATAAACAGTTTATGGCGCATTACAAACAGTACAAATGTGGAAAATAATTTGATCTTAACGGGCAACGTCCCTCCCACTTGATGTGATATGTTTGCGGCTGTGTTCAAATCAACTCCACTATTTAAGATTGATCCATTCAAGTTCAACTATATTTCTCATTATTGAAAGAATGCAAGCCAAAAGGTGAAAGTTTCGCCATTAGATACTATGGAATTGTAAGGTTTGGACACTAGACACTGGACACTAGCATGTTGTCTGTAGCTGAGATAAATGAGTACGGTAAAATTAATAAGAGCAATGGAACCTCTTAACATTCCCACAAAAAGACCTTAAAATAGGCGAGCCATATGGGACAGTTTTGAGGCAGCAGCAGATATTCACACTAGACGACGAGGCGGTCACATGCGTTAATGATGACGGATGAAGGAAATAAATGATCTTTGTGTCCAGTATCACGAGACAACAACAATTTTACATTACCAGGTGTTGCAGAACCAGGTAGATATGTCTCCCAAACAGTGCATGCCAAATTCTAGAAACATAAAATGAATGCAATAAAATGTCCTGCAAATCATTAAACCCACTTAGAGACAAAGTTAACATTTATGACATTCAGTGGGATCATGTTAATTTGGATTAGAGGGTTCAGGAGAAAATATGCAGGTCCTTTCATCTGTGACCTCTGTTTGAATGAAAATAGAACCTATTTTCAGCATCCAGGATTACGACAGTCATGTATTAATACTCTCTATCCCACTGAATGTATAATATTCGATATTCAGATTCTAAATTTTATCAAGTGATGGCACTATATTTAAATTCACCCTCTCATAAAAGACAAAGATTGAATTTCAACATTGCAGGATAAGCTCACAACATTATTTGCCTTACAATTAAAGACATAAGGCCAAAATAATTAAAAAAAAAAAACAAACATACCCCAGGACCGAGTCCATAACCTTCTCAAACATTTGTATTTGTGACTGGGATTAACCATGTGCGCTCCTCATCACACAGCCAAAATCATGTACACTTCAGTCAAATCTTATGTATCTGCAGTGTGATTTCATATTCCTGGCCCCATGTACCATGGACACTATTATAAATACTAGAAAAGAGATACCCTTGCAGATGATCTGACAGTCCATATGTGGCAGATTGTGTATGTAAAAATTCCATCTCCCTTTAGTCTTTGCCTTCAACTGGTCTCTGGTTTCTCAGTGCTGCGAAAGCGTTGTTTAAATACATTTTATTATGAATATCACGCGCATAAATACCAAAGACTAGGCATCGAGAGATTACTATTGTAGTTCAGAAGCTTCTGGCGGGTCAACACTAGTCATGACATTCTGACAATATGAACCAACCCCAGTGCATAGGCATCTCTGCATACCAAAGTTTTGCTCTGCTGAACCCTGAAATGGTTCATAGAGCATATAGGTAATGTTTAAGGCTTCATCTTTATGGATAGTTTATGCTTCACATATCAATTTTCAGTTCCTGAAAATTTTTTTTTTTTGATAGGCAATTTGGTTTCCGATAAATCATTCATTTTCATGAATAATAATGAA
This sequence comes from Tetrastigma voinierianum, assembly GCA_016808115.1. Classification (NCBI taxonomy): domain Eukaryota; kingdom Viridiplantae; phylum Streptophyta; class Magnoliopsida; order Vitales; family Vitaceae; genus Tetrastigma; species Tetrastigma voinierianum. The sequence continues at coordinate 27,509 of JAEQBH010000926.1, forward strand.
ACTTCAGATCAAAATTATCCCTCAAAAGGGTAGATTACATCAAAGAACAACGAGAGAAAAAATTAATGCGGAGATAAAAAATAATTCGAGGATGGAAGCGTGAAATTTGGCCTTATGGCGAAAGCCTTTGTGGACAAAGCCAATCAAGCGCGAGTAATTGTTAGCGGGTTGAGGCGTTTAAAGAAAGAATAACGTAAGCTGTAAATTTTAATGGTTGTTCACCGCCTCTAGTCTAATTTCAGCCGATTTGAGAATGATCTTGTAAGCCTTTAGCGTATACCACTTGTGTCATGGTGCTTCAATCAGAAACCCAATAAGTTGTAGCATACAAAGAAGAAGAGTATTTTTAATAGGTTTTTATGTATTAGGAAACACTTCTAAAGGTCACAAAATCACAAGAATTATAAATGGGGCCTGGGCTCATCCATTCATGGTCTTTAAGCGAAACATGAAATGATGCTTCCATTCTCTAGCATGATACTTTGAATATCATATCCCAAACATTCACAATCCAATCATCTTTCACTGAAAAACATATAGAAGGGGAAAAAACCCTCTTCCAAAAGCTCGAAAATATTTAAGGAAAATAATTTTCCAATGTTTGGTTTCACCAATTTAAAATATAAGAAAATCAATCCGATCAAGTTCGCCGAAAATTTGACGTATTTTTAGATTTCTTAGATCGCATATAACAGAGAAACAAATAATCTGAGTCCAAATAAACATATAAAATTAATTTATTAATTTTAAACCTATTTTTTAATTTTCCTTCCACTTATTTTCTTTTCTCAGTGCTTTCAGGTTCCAAACGGAGCCTATAATTCCCAACAAAAAGGGAAAAAAAGGTACTTTAACAAATGGGAACAAAAAGCATACTTGATCGCAACTAATAATCAATTACATTCACGAATGATAGAATGGAAAACCCTTAAGTTACTAAAGCGCGAGAGAGCCTTAGTGCGTTCTGGGTTATCTTGCGCCCGAATTAATTCGGGTGGAATAGGTGTGCATTTATTCCAGATAACCTAAAGCATCCGATCTCCACAAAATCGGTGCTAAAGTATAGAAAACCAAAAGGATCATTATGCAATGATTTTGTTCTCGATGAAAAGAAAGAGAAACCCTAGGGAAGATGAGCACGAGAAGAAAACCCAAGGACCTTGCCGCAGGTAAAACACCTAACTGGAATGATCATCTTTCGCTTTTGGTAGCCTAACTGCAGTCTCTTCTACTCCTATTTGTGTTCATGGATCCCCAGTCTTTGGCTAAGCTCTTATATATCGGGTATACTTGATGATGTCATGACTCCAAAGTTCCGGAAGTGTTTGACTTCTTCGCCGAGAGCAGATCTGACTAAATTCTATTTTTTGAATTTAGAAACAATTAAGAAGTAATAGGATTTATTATTGTACTCATATATATTCAAATATCAAATATATTTAATTATTAAATATGTAGGTTTTAATTAATTTATTATTTTATTCCTTTTAATAATTTTAATTTATATTTTATTAATATATTATTAATTTAAATCACTAATTTTTTTAATATGTTATATAAAAGAAAAACTATACTCTCTAGATCCTTACTTTTTTTCTTTAGTTAAATATTTACATTTTGAAATCTTTAATTAGCTATTATGAGTACGTGAGTTCATATTCTTTTAAAACAAGGGATCTTGTATATTCTATTTATATTTGTATTTCTTATGCTAGTCTAATTATTATATTTTAAATGATTTAATTATCTGAATTAGGATGGGAAGTATTATAATTGTAACACAAAGTAGTAGATGTAAAAAATTTATATTTCAAATTTTATTATATATATATATATATATATATATATATATATATATATATATATATATATATATATATATTAGTTGTCTATAAATATATTTAAAGGAAATAGTATTTAGATATTCCATAATTTATACTAATATAAAAGCACAAAAATGTTGTCCAAATTTTATTTCCACAAATACCCTTCTTCAATTTTTCCAATAAATAACGACACCACTTAGCAAAAAATCGTTCATTAAAAAATATTTGAAACGGAGATATTATCAGTAATATAATATTAAGCTCTAAATATAATATAATATTTTATAATAAATTTAATAATGATATTAAAGCTCTAATCTTATCCCTAATAAACTTTTTAAAATTTATATTAGATTTGATGTTTTGTTAAGTAAAAAAAGAATTTTTTTACCCTTATCAAACTTTAAAATTTATGAAAAATATGATCGCGAAGATATAGCAGTTTTGGGCGACATCGCATGAAGACCAGTGGATTATTACAAAAGAGAGGCGCAAACATCGCTACGAACATGGATCTAGGCCTAAAGTCCGGCCTGTGGACATCTACGCCATATTTTGTAAGTACGCATCTTAAGAAGATGAATTACGGCCCGATGATTTCAGATTCCTTCTGACGAGACATATCTTTGACCTCGTGCGTAACTGCGCAGATGATTCTTAGATCTTCAGGCGAAGACTGGGTTGCTTTTCCAGAAATATACCTAGTCGTTTTGACATGTATAGGGTATTTTATTAAATCAAATTTTGATCTTTGTGAGTTAAATGCGAAACATGGAAACGAGAGACCAGGAAAGTTACAAAACTTAAGGACAATTTTGTAATTGGTCCAAAGGGGCTTAAAAGTCTAATGTGTGAAAGACTAGAGGCAAATACCACTTAAAAGGAAATTGAACTATAAATATTTAGAATTGAAGGACTATTTGTAAATAAAGAAAGTTAACCCAAAAATGGGTTTTAGTTAAAAGACCAAACATGGCCTTATCAATCCATGAGTTTAAGACTTAATTTGGTCTCAAATTAGGAGAGAACCACGTAGAGAAAGAAAGAAGGGAAGAGAGGAAGAAGAAGAGGAAGAAAGAGTTGAGCCAAGATCAAGCCAAAGGTATGAAACTCATGATTATGAATTCTTCTATGAGATTTGGCATGGATCTTTGGGTTTGTATGATGATTATCTTGCTCAAACCTAGGGTTTGCTAGGGTTTCATCTTAACTTAATAATGATGGCAAGTAAGATTGGGTAAAACCCGTATATGGCTCAAAGAATCTCTTTGAGGGATGAATTAAGTGGTAGTGAGTAAATTGAATTAGGGTTTAAGATAAATCCTAACAAATCCTTGAGTTTGATTTGTGCATGAGTTATAATACATAATGGAATGGGTTTGAAGTAATTCATGGAAGGTTTTGAAAGAAGATAAGAATTGAAGATGATTTGAGGTACAAAAGAGATTCGAGGTGAATTGGGAATGATTTTGATGTGTGTAGGAAGTATAGGAGTGATCCATGGATGAAAGTGCATGAAAAATGGGAGAAAACACACATTTTGGGCACTTTTCGGTGAAGTGTACCGGTACACTTTGAACATGTACCAGTACACTTTGTGTTCTGGCCATTTTTGGCCAATGTGTCTGGGGCCACTGCATTGCATTCAGTTTCGACTGGAGTTTTTCGTATTTTGGCCCATAACTTCCTCATTTATTATCCGATTTGAGTGATTCAAGTGTATAAATACTTCAAAGAACCAAACTTAAGAAGAATATGATTCTGATCCTAAGTGGCCAAAAATTCATCAAATTAAGAGTCCATGTGCAGAAAGAATTCTGATTAACTTGAACATGGGTAGTCAAGGTTGTTTGGACGTAACTTGATTCGGTGCTCCGAACTGGGTGATTCCAGTTGGAATAGAACCCTTAACACCAGATTTAAAGAATACAGAATGCATGTTAAATATCGAGACAAGGCACTGAAGTAAATATTTCAAATTGTCCCTCGGTAAAATCGGTAAAAGCAGGCCTAGTTTAGTAAATGCCATGGCAAGTTGCCGGGCGAATCCGATTGGGTTGTTCCGTTCTGGTAAAGTAGATTCATAGAAGAATAAGAATACATGATTAAGGTGTGATTACATGCTCATCATACCTTACGGTGTATAGATCGATCTGTCATAGACATATAATGTGGCTAAGAATGCCAGTATAAGATAGTAAGTTCACGAACTCATATAATTGTAAAACCACCTAAGACCGGTTATTAAATGGCACAGCACTCACATCTGAATAGTGCTTGGTGCTCTGTTCAGTGCTTTGCACTCTGTCTGATGTGCTTGGTGCTCACTGATTAGTGCTCTGCGCTCCTGATTGAATGCCGGTCTTTCGCATTTAGTCTTTCAGGCTCGATTAGTGCTTGGTACTCGATTAGTGCTCGGCACTCCCGATTAGTGCCAGTGCTCCTGATTAGTGCTCACGGCACTCCTGTTCGAATTAGTTCGGCTGACCTCCTGTCTATTAAGTCTTCACGGCATACAGTCACGACTAGTGCTACGACACTTAGTGACTATAGTATCCTTTGGTACTAATTGTGATGTAATCTACTCATTCGTATTCTTGGTCTAGGTAGTCAAGCAGGTTATATGATGGGACCACGAATAAGAATAAGAGTAAAGATCTGAATGTACCTGCGTATACATTGCAGCATTTTCTGGGCATCCACGTATACGATTGTCTCTGTTGTGGTACTGGACACTCAGGTATCCAGGAAAATAAGTCCTGTAGTGCCTACGGGTACTCTTGTAACTGAATAAGTTCCGTAGTACCTACGGGTACTCCTGTATCTGATAAGTCACATCTCACGAATAGGATTACTGTATTACCTAAAGCTCACGTCTACGATTAAAGCTACATGGTACTCACGGGTACTCTGTATCACGAAAATGTTACGTAGTGCCCTACGGGTGCTCATATTTAATTAAGTTACATTACGTCTCTGATTTAGTTATGTAGTACCTATGGGTACTCCTGTCTCTGATTAACTCCTGTCTCAGGTTAAGTCTGCAGCGTACCTCATGGTGCTCTAATACGATAAGTTAAAGTAGTACACCTGCAGGGTACTCCTGTATGTTGACTAAGTTACGTAGTACCTACGGGCCTCACATTATCACGAATAAGTTAAATCTGTATCTGAATAAGTCTGTAGTACCTAAGAATTTACTCTTGTATCCCGAATAGGTTACATTTACGATTAAGTCACGTCTCCCGGTTGGATTAAGTGAGTCACACTGCAGATCTTTCGCGTATCTGAATAAGTTACGTACAATATCTGAATAAGTCTGTAGTACCTAAGAAAAATTTACTCTTATTATCCCCGAATAAGTTCGCATTTGATTAAATTTGTCTCAGTTTGATTGTATTTTCCTATTTGGTGCTCTGTATCCCGAATAAGTTTAGTTTACGATCAAGTCCTGTCTACGATTTAGTTACGCCCAGTACCTACGGGTGCTCCTGTATCTAAATAAGTTCCGTCTCTAATTAAGTCCTGTCTCTGCTTAAGTTACATGAGGCACCTCAGGTCACTCCTGAATCTGGGTCAGTTCTGTAGTACCCAGCCGAACCTCACATCTGATTAAGATCTGTGTGCCTACGGGGTATCCATGTCAGAATAAGTACAAACTCTGCTAGTACCCAGTACTTAGGTATCGATGTATAAGTACAAGTTTTGTACCTATCAGTACTCATTATCAGGTACGATGAGTACAATCCAGTGTTATGAGACGGGTACGCATGCATTATAATGAATACATTGTAGTACCCTCTGGTACTTGTACGAAATAAGCTCTAGTATAAGATCAGTAAGACAAGTACGTTCGTAATACCGATTATAAGATCCAGTAAGACAAGTACATGTTAAGTAATACCAAAATAAGATCCAAGTAAGACAAGAATAAATACATGTACGTTACATGTTAAAGTAATCTCTGTGATACCTACGGGTATCTCCGAACAAGTATAAACTCCGTAGTTTAAGAATAAGTTGTAACTCCTACGGGAGTCCAGAATGGAAATAAGCTGTTAAGTCTGAATAGGAAACACGTAACTCCTACGAGTCACAGGAATGAACATCGTGCATTTATAAGTGTAAGTTACATGAGTAACTCTGCAACTCCTAGGAGATCTGAATAAGTATAGTCGGTAGTACCTATGGGTACTCAGTATGATCAAGTAGTATAAGTCCATTAGTACCTAAAGGGTACTCGTATGACAAAATAAATTATATATATCTATTATGATCTATACCCATTTATGGATAATGTCATACACGACATGTATCTGTATAAGTCTGATTTGTTGGAGCTTATAGTACCTGCAGTACCTCAGGAATAAGTGTAAACTCAGTAGTATAGTGTGACCTATGGTATAAGCATGAGATCTTGTAAAGCTCATGGAGTGCGAAATAGATATAAGTACCGGTACGTGCATAAGGACCTACGAGATAAGCATAAACTCTGCAGTAACTCCTACGGGAGATACGAGGTAAGTATAAGATCGGAATGTATTAAGTATAAGTGCGAATAAGCATAAGTCTGTATAAGCCTAAGTAGTGTATAGAGTTCATTATGTGAATACTGTAATGTCCCGATGCACTATTCTTCATTATGCGTATGTATGTTTACGTATAAGAAATGTTTCCCACTAAGCGTAAAAACATACGGGTTTAATCAGGTGTAGGTACGGAGAAGACATCGAAGACTTAGCATCTTCTTTGAGCTGACACACCGGGAGGACCACTACATATAGGTTACGTATACATTTATCAATGTAAAAGTTCAGTTTTGTATATGTAAATGGGACTCAGTTATATGTGTCTAGATTTTGATGGACACCACTCCGGTGGTAGTTCTTTTGATATGATTTTGAATTATTATAAGTTGTGGGCCATACCCACAGGTACCAGTTCGATTTAAAAAAAAAAAAAAAAATCAGGTAAAGAGTCTCAGTCCTGAGTCTCGCACCCCGAACTCGGTTCGGATCAGCCAATCGGGTCGGATCGGGATTCGGGGTGTGACAAGTTGGTATCAGAGCCTAGGTTTAAGCGTTTCTGGATAAGTCTCAGATTCAGGTGCCTCTTGTAGTAATGTGTTGGCTAGCGTGGATGTCACATCTGTATATTGACTAGAATGAATCAGTACCAATCAAGCTCTGAAGGATTAAGACAGGAGATGTAGTTCTGATGGAGCTTTGATGCAAGTGAGTCACGCTCCGGCTTACGTAAGATATGAAAAGAGGATCTGAAGTATAGAAGCGGCTTGTACTAGAGTGTGATTGGGACGAAATTCTTATAAGGCGAGAATTGTAACACCGAGAGAAATATACCTAGTCGTTTTACGACATGTATAAATCATTTTGTAAGCCTAATTTGAATGTTTCGTGAGTTAAATGCGAAACATGGAAACGAAGACAGGAAGTTACAAAACTTAAGAGACAGTTTTTGTAATTGATCCAAAAGGGGCTTAAAAGTCCTAATGTGAAAAACCCAGAGGCGAGCACATAAAAGGGAAAATTGAACTATAAATGGCCAAGAATTGAAGGACTATTTGGCAAATAAAGAAAGTGCAAAATGGGTTTTAGTTAAGGAGCGAACCTTGGCCTTATCAGTATGGGATTTAAAGAACAGACCTCAGTCTCAAATTGGGAGAGAGGCCAGTAGAGAAGAAGAAGGGGAGAAAGAAAGAGGAAGAAGAGAAGAGGAAGAAGGAGGATTCAAGCCAAGATTGAAGCCAAAAAGGTATGGAAACTCACCTTGATTATATGAATTCTAGAGGATTTGACATGGATATTTGGGGTTTGTATGTGATGATTATCTTGCCTGAACCTAGGGTTTTGCTAGGTTTTTCATCTTAACAAATAATGATGGCAGTGAAAAGTTGGGTAAAACCCCATATGGCAAAAGCTCATGAAATCTCTTTGAGGATGAATTCATAGTTAATTGAGAGTAATGGGAGTGGGGTTGAAATAAATCCTAACAAATCCTTGAGTTTAATTTGTGCATGAGTTATAACCCATGGAATGGGTTTGAAGTAATTCATGGAAGGTTTTGAAAGAAGATAAGAATTGAAAAGATGATTTGTTATAAAGATATTTAGAATGAATTGGGAATGATTTTGATATATATGATATAGGAATGATCATGGATGAAAGTCTGTGAAAAATGGGAGAAAACACACATTTTGGGCACTTTTCGATTGAAGTGTACCAGCACACTTTAGACATGTACCATTACTTGTCGTTATAAGCCCATTTTGGCCAATGTGTGGGTACTTTTAGAGTGTCTGGTACCACTGTCTGTTCAGTTCGACCCGGTTTCGTATTTTGGCCTTAACTTCCCTCATTTCTTATCCGATTTGGTGGTTCATTGCTCATGCAATACACTTCAAGGAGAACCAAAATAAAGAGAAGGAATGTAAATTCTGATCCTAAGTGGCCCAAAAATTCTCCAAAGTGGAAATTTATGTGCAAGAAAAATTCTGATTCCAGCTTTGAACATAGATGATGGGTTATTTAGGGATAAACTGATTGAAGTCTTTCCAATTGGGTGATTAGTTAGATAGAACCCTTAGCACCTTAACTTTAAAGGAATACAAAGATCTGGTGCAAATGTCAAGATAAAGCACTAGAAAATAAATATTTAAATTATATAGTGAAATAAGTGCTTAGGCTAGTTGGCATGAAAATGTCTATAGCAAGTTTGGGCCGTCCAGATTGGATTCAATTCACGGTGAAATAGATTAAGCGAAGATAAGAATACGCATGATTAAGGTGTGATTACATACTCATCATACCTTACGGTATATCGAATCTGATCATCTGTGAACATAATGTCATTTAGAATGCCTGTGCAAGATGATAAGTTGAACTCCTTATATTTTATAAACCACCACAGACTGATTATTAAGGCTGTTGCGGCACTCACATTGAATAGTACTTGGTGCTCTTATTGAATTATACACTTTTATCGACTAGTGCCGTTACTCGATTAGTGCTCAGGCACTCTTTGATTAAGTACTTGGTACTCCTGTTGAGTGCTTTAGAGCCTCCTAATTAAGTCTTGGTATCTGATTAGTGCTCAGCGCTCTGATTAAATGCCGGTACTCTGATTAGTGCTACGGCAATCCTGTTCAGATTAGTGCTTGACCTCTGTCTATTAAGTGCTACGGCCTCCTGTCACGACTAGTGCTACGACACTTAGTATTGTATAGTATCCTTTGGTACTAATTGTCTTTGTGTCCTACTCATTAAATATTCAGTCTGGTAATTAAAAGCAGTTATATGATGGGATCTGGATAAAGAGAATAAGAGTAAAGATCAGAATGTACCTGCAGCATACGTTGCGTAGTACCTCTACGGTACTCCTGCAGCCCATCTAATTGTTTTACGCGTAGTACCTCACAGTTACTCTGAATATCAGGAAAATAAGTCTGTAGTGCTCTGGTGCTCAATAGCTGAATAAGTTCAGTGAGTACCTCTGAATTACTCTAATATCGATAAGTCATCTCTACAGACCGGTTCAGTACCCTACGGGTACTCTTGTCTACGATTAAGCTCATAGTACCTACGGGTACTCCACGTATCTAAAAATGTTACGTAGTGCCTACGGGTACTCCCAATTAAGTTAATTCTGTCTACGATTTAGTTACGCGTACCTATGGGGTACTCGTCATACAGATTAACTCACTGTCTACGATTAACTCTGTCTCTACGATTAACTCTTGTCCTGCGATTAAGTCACGGCGCCCAGTACCTACGGTACTCACGATACGATAAGTTAGTAGTACCTACGGGTACTCCGCAATATCTGAATAAAGTTGCGTCTGTATGGACCAGTCATGGTACTAAAGAGGTGTTCATATATCGAATAGTTGGCACCTGATTAAGTCTTTGTCTGGAATTGTTACATGAGCACTACAGACACTCATATCAGTCAGATTATCTTTATATGAACAAGATCTGTACATTTTTAGGGTACTCTTGTATCTGAATAGGATTACATTTGGTCAAGTCTATCACCATTGAATTACATGGCCTAAGACGCTCTGTATCACGAATAAGTTAGTTTACGTCAAGTCCTGTCTCTGATTTAGTTCTGTAGTACCTACGGGTGCTCCTGTATATAAATAAGTTCCGTCTCTAATTAAGTCACATCTCTGCTTAGGATGCAGCAGTACTACGGGTACTCCCAAATGCGATTAAGTTACGTAGTACCTTGGTACTCTGTCTTGAATTGGGAATCATGAGTACCTCACGGGTGCTCACAATATCTGAATAAATTACAAACTCTGTGTACCCGGTACTTGCGTGTGGTAATATAAGTCTGAGTTTTGTAGTACCCTATGGGTATTCTCAATTGTGGTACGATAAGTAAATCCGGTGGAGTGCAGACGGGTACCTTCGTATAATGAATCGTAGCCAGTACCTGGGTGCACCTTGCAGAATAAACTCAGTATAAGATCCGTAAGACAAGTACATGTTAAAGTAATACCCGATTATAAGATCCAAGTAAGACAAGTACATGTTCCGTAATACCAAAATAAGGTCAAGTAAGACAAGAATAAGCTCTGTAATACCGATGCACATGTTAAAGTAATATATTGATACTTACGGGTATACCAGAACAAGTATAAACCGTGGTTAAGAATAAAGTTGTAAACTCCCTACGGGAGTCGAATGGAAATAAACTGTTAGAATCTGAATAAGGAAGACACGTAACTCCTAGATTCCGGAATGAACATACGATACATTATAAGTGTAAGTTCTGCATAAGGGTAACTCGTAACTCCTACGGAGATCCTAATAAGGTAAGTCCAGTGAGTACCTATGGAATTTTTCTGTATATTAAATAAGTATCATTAATAGTACCTAGAGGTACTCGTATCGATAAAATAAGTATATGTATGTTATGATGCATCACTAGTATGGACTAATGTCCATACGACATGTATCTATATAAATTACGATTTGTTCCGACTTATAGTACCTCTGGTGCCTCGAATAAGTGTAAACTCCGTGAGTATAAGTATAAACCCTATGGTATAGAAACAGTGCGTAAGCTCATACGGGAGGTGCGATAGATGCGGTACGTGCATAAGGACCTGTGAATAAGCATAAGCTCTGTAACTCTACGGGAGATGCGAGTAAGTATAAGATCGAATGTGATAAGTATAAAATTACGAGATAAGCATAAGATGCAGCCCCTTAAGCCTAAGTAATTGTATAAGTTCATTCATTGAATCCTGAATATTCTAATACACATTTACATTTATGCATGTATGTTACTGGCATAAGAAATGCTCCCACTAAGCGTAAAGCTTAGCACGGGTTTGTCAGGTGTAGGTCTGAGGAAGACATGCGAAGACTTACATCTTTGCGGGCCAACACGGGGAAGTTCACTACATGTAGGTTATGTGCTTTCGATTTATAATGTAAAGTTCGAGTTTTGTATATATAAATGGAACTCAATTATATGTGTCTAGATTTTGATGGACACCCTTTCCCAGTGTGAAATAGTTCTTTTGATATGATTTTGGGTATTATAGTTATGACCGCCCACAGGTACGGTCAGTTTTAAAAAAAATCAGGTAAAGAGTCCCAGTCCTGAGTCTCGCACCCCGAACTCGGTTCAGATCCGCCAATCGGGTCGGACCGGGATTCAGGAGTGTGACCACGGACAACAGATTTACCCGAGAAAAACGGTTGTGAGCAGTAAAGCGATACGCCTCCCTTCCATTTCGGAAACCAATCGCCCACTTTCCATAAAAAAGTGGATCACCATCCTTCAACCGTAAATAAGGGGATAATCTTTAAGAAAAATATATGAAAACTATATGCTGAAATGACACGGGTTAGACGCTCTTTATCGCAACTAACCTGACCTTCGGAGGCCAGGCGCATACACCACGGTCCCTTGTTTGTTTTGCAGGTTCTTACTACCAGGTTCTTGCCCCGACGATTCATGAGCTACGAGAATCAGAATAAGCAATTGGACATATGTGGGACGACAGTAAAGTCGTATCGACAACTGCGAGGCTTCGTCGACTATCAAGCGATCCCTCACTCCCTGAAGAATCGATAGTTCCTACTCATTCATCCAGTTCACAAGATCCATCGCTATGGCCAGCAATCCAGCAAACCAGTCTCTGGAAAACCAGTTCCTTCGCTAGCATCAGGATATGGAGACAAAGCAGGAGGAACGGACCCGGACAGGATGGCTGGTGCGAAGCCGTGTTAACCATGCAGCAAAGCGATCACTTGTGGGTATGCGGAAGGAGAACAAATTGAAAATACGAGGGGCGGCCACCGTACCCGAGTTAGAAACAAAATAAAGAGCGAGGGCTGTCAGAGCTAGACAGCGACAATTAGCGGACGATGAGGTTATCTTACGGTAGCTCTCTACTTTCGAATCTGCCACCCACAAGAACAAACGTGGAGGTTGAATCAAGGAAGGGGCTTTACGCGGGTTCATTAATCGTCTGCGGCATACCTCCTTGATACGAGAGAGAATTTAGTAGAGATAGGCGACAGTCGGAGCAAGCCCTTGAAAATATACCCACGTGGCAGAGGGGCGTAGCACCGTCGCTTCCGTTCGTGTATCCCACCTTCGAAGCTGCACCAGCCCCGTATATGCCTACACCTACTACTGTTCGGGGATCAAAAGACATGTTATCCTCCCCGTTGGGCCAACACACCATAAGCTACGAGCCGCCACGTGGATTTGTCATACCGTTATTTGCCATGTATGATGACTCCTCTGACCCGTATGACCATGCTGCACTTGATAAGGCAATGATATAATGCGGGAGGCGACCGTCCATTATGCAAGAGTGTTCCCGGTCAACTGCAGAGGAGCCCGCCTTCAGCCCAGTTCCATAAACTCGCAAAGTCTATGTTCGTTTAGTGAGTTGTGGGGCGTTGTTTATGCCTATGCTCAGTTCGACATAAGGGAAACATCAGTTCTATATAAACCATATTCAAGTGGGAAGATGAGTCCATCTGTGATTTCACAAGGAGGTTTGGGAGGGCCGTCCAACAAATTGATTCATATAGTATCGATACGGTCCTCCAGAATTTCCGAAGGAGCTTTGGGCGAGTCTGGATTCAGCTCCTTTATCCTTGATCTGCTGTGATGGAAGAGAATTATCAGGCGGCGGATAAATATTTAACATCGGGAAGCAACATCCGGGCTGCCTCCCGCACCGTGATGATCACAAAATTAAATAAGAACCGGCCACTAAAGGTCACCAACCAAAGGAGCAAGAACCAAACACTCCTCATACGACCGAGAGGCAGCAGGGAACTTCTCGCAGCTTACCCTCTAAACATATCGTATGACAGGCTTCTTCCGCTCATTCGGGATCATCTCAACTTTAAATGGTCCACACCCATTTAGTCTTATCCCGCACAACGTAACTAGTCTTTGAGGTGTGACTACCACAGGACCACTGCACAGACCAACCAATGTCAGCCTGGCTGGCGGAAAAGTTAATCAAGGTCGCCACCCGGGAGGGGCATCCCGGGAGACGGATCCCAGGCAACGAGCCAATCCCACGGTCGAAGAATACCAGGCTTCTGAGCAGAGCTCCCGCTCGATCCCCTACCACCATCAACTATAGAGCATCACACCAAGAAATCGATCTGGCGCCAAAAGAAGAGGTTGTTGCGCATGCCCAATCGTCCGCCCGAATAAACACGCATCCACGCCCCGCATGCAAACAGTAACATACCAGCCGATCGACGACCCCATATCCTTTCCCCCAATTAACTCGTCCAGGGTCATTACTTCACACCATGATGCACTTGTACTTACTTTATGTATCAATGATTTTGATGTGCACAGAGTAATTAGTCGATCCCCGCAAATGCGGGTCGACCATGCAACTCCATCAGATTTACAGTGTGATGAACATCCCCTCGATGTCGAAGTCACGGCATCCATCCGGCTCAACGGCGTCCCATAACACCCTAATTATTACAATAGCTAAATATTATTTTTCCGAAAATAAAACCGGAGCGACCACGTGTTTACTATTAAGGGTAAATTGGTAAATTTACTACCTGATAACTCCCTGGTCAATAATGAGAAAGTCTAGTGACAAATGAAACGGATGTATATATGTGACGCCTATGCGCACGCTGGCCACCCCACATAATTATATTTGTAATCCAGATTTATATCGATCCACTAGGGGATGCGGTCGAATACAAAAGATTTGCTTTTTAAGTACATTATCCGATAAACGACAAGGAAGAAATCTAGTATTTATAAAATTGTTGATGACAGAGATCTTACTTACTAGATATCCTCTCGAGGTATATCCGCCTGGCTTCCGTGAAATCAGAGCTGGAGTGTATTTACCCCAACCTCGATATTCGAACGCTTAAAATGTTCTCAATAAATGCCACCTCTGTGGATCTAATATTCTAGAAGAACCAATCAATCGGTTTCTGTACTAGATCCTCGGTCATCTCCCATCTCTCGACCTGATGTCTGGGGTGAGGATTATGATAATGTTGGCTACACTACCATGTAAATGTGAATTGTTATAGATATAAGGCAGATCCAATGCTTTATAAACAAAATGACAATAATATAAATTAACATCTTTAATCCATGAAAATATGATAGGGTTCAATAAAGACCAGGTAGATCTAGAACATAATGACTGAGAAAATATCAATATGCGATATCATAAACATCAAGTCTAATATCCAAAATAGAGGAAACAGCAATCACTGCCTCTTCTCGAGATTCCGCACTTCGCTTCGACCGTGGCCCGACCGCACCATTCCCGATGCTCCGACCGGGTGCCCATTTGCTTTGGCCGAGAAAGGTATCCTGTAATCGACGCTTCGATGTTATAACGGCCGCTGACGCTGGAGACATCGCGACGCCGAGGTGCATAGTAGTCGAATTCAACGCCGCGACGCTAACGCCAACGCCAGACGCCACGACGTTCAGCCATTCATGCAATGCCTCCTTCTCGCCTTCCAATCGCCCATCACCGCTTTTTGCTCCCATGCACCGTGATCCACCAATCACCAACCGTATCCGTACCACAAAATTATGCAATTAAATCTAAAAGAAACTGAAAATGAAAGACTACATGTATAATATGAGTGTTAGTACCCACCACACCCCCCAACCGAAGGTTTCGCTTGTCCCTGCCAGAATGGACCTAAACCTAACACACACTTATGTACTAAAGTCACTTGGCACTGAGGGTAGAAAGCGATGCAACACGCCAAAGTAAAGGATCAATCGACCAAATCAGATCACGACGCTTTGTTCAAGTTCATACAGGATGCACAACAGTGTTCAATTTTTTAAGAACTAGGCTGAAATAGTAAAAGACTAGTGCCTCAAATTCCATGGTATTCAATAACCTTTCCCAAGGACCCTATAAAGGTCAATGAACATCTCAAAGTGTATACCTAGGTTCCGACACCCCCAAACTAAGCCTCAACTCCACCATTGGAAAGAAACTAACTAAGAAAGGATAAGCAAACACCCTTTATTTATACCTAAACCATCTTAACATTTCCTAAATACCCTAAAAATGAAGAAAGAATCTTAGTGCCAAGGAGTTTTAGATGAATGTTCCCGTGAAGGGATCCAATATGACTCCTCACCGCCTGGCATGAAGGGCAATCGCACATTAAATTCCTTCAAACTTCACCCCTAACACTACACCCAAACTCAAAGGTCTCTAGGTCAGGGAAATAATCCATTTTCGTCCTGATGGCTGCACAGTTGTCACCCCCACCAGCTTGGCTTTTAGGGGCATTAGGCTTGAAAGGCCCTGAATCTGCTCCTAGATTCCGACATCGATTGCCCACTTATTCCAATTCGCACGCATATATATTTTTTATTTTATTTTATTTGTTTATTATTATTATTATTATTATTTTTGATTTCCACGCTCAATGGCAATCCTCTTTGATCGGTGTCCCATCACTTAGATGGTTGTGAGACTCCTGGCTGTACCTAGCTTGTAGTGAGCTGGTCTCACCCATGCATACACTCGAAGGTCATTAGTGTGAATGTGATGTAATAATGAGAAATGGTTTCTGACTACCCAAGTGGTTCACTAAACCCTCCACCTATCCAACCTAATTACCGAGCACTCGTAAACATCATATGCATCCGTTTCATGACAATAGTGAATTCAGTCCAAAAGTGATCTTCGACTTCAACATGCAATACATGCACAAACCTACCTACACTGAACCATTGGTGCTAAGAAGAATTCCAAGATACACGCAATAAAACTAACACAAGACTCATCAA
This sequence comes from Tetrastigma voinierianum, assembly GCA_016808115.1. Classification (NCBI taxonomy): domain Eukaryota; kingdom Viridiplantae; phylum Streptophyta; class Magnoliopsida; order Vitales; family Vitaceae; genus Tetrastigma; species Tetrastigma voinierianum. Next base: position 43,660 of record JAEQBH010000926.1, read on the forward strand.
AGTAATTGAACAAGTAAACCCAAAACACAACAACATGCTTAAACGAAACAAAAATACTACACAAACACGAAACTCAAAACACAACTAAACAAATCTAATCCACAACTCATCATTCACTCACACCCCCAAACAAAATACCTGTCCCTGTTCGTAATAAAACGAATAGTAGCGAAAAGAACTCCCCGGTGATCACCGCACGTGTGGTGGCGCTTGGTGATAGGCGAAGTTTGTGGCGACCGGGCTCGCAAGGATCGCCGCTGGCTGGAAGAATGGCGGCCCGACGCGCGACAGATGCGATATCAAGATCGAGCTCTGGCATCCTGCGGTGACGAGGACTCAGTGCCCGGCCCGCCCCAGACGCACGCGCCGCCGCAGGCGAGCACGGCCCCAGGTCGGGTGAAGGGCTGGAGTGGTGCCGCTTCCATGCGGATGGCTTCGTGGTGGTGGTGAGGTGGACGGGACGCAGGATCGCCAATGTCCTCCCGGATCGCCAGAGTCCAAAACGAGCCCGATAGTCATGAAGCTCTTCGCCCCCGTCCGGTGGGCCTCATGGTCGAGTTTCATCGCTGGACACCCATTGTCCCTTCTCGGCGATATGGTTTCTATGGGGTGTAACCACGCCGGCTTGTCGCCGCGGCACCTTACCGTCAGAGACGTCGCATGGCAGCAAGTCCCATTCGCTCTTTGGCCCGCGTGGTGATGGGCATCCTCATAACCGCCTTAACATCAAAAGCAAAAGTTATCCTGGGATGATGGCATAGTTGAGCGCAATTGGCCGTTACTTCACACACGCTCGTCGTCACCCAGACGGACGGATGAAGTGATGCCATACTAGATGCGCGGCCAAATGTTCGCCTTGAAATGGACCGCATGCGGTCTCGCTGTTAATTTTCCACCACCCCGACTATTACTTGAAGACCCAATGACCTCGGGGTAGCTCTGGTGCTCACAGAAGCCGATCGAATCTACCGTAGGACATGATCTGCACTATAATAGCTATCGATCGACCAAGACTTCCGTCACCATACTCCCCCACGCCGCGACTTTCTGGAAGGACGGAGGCGCAGATTGGCGACTCTCAGACCACTCATCGCACCGATAAGGTGGTTGGCACAAAGCTCGCCATCCCTTAGCCGCTATGGTTTTTCGTAAGAAGTCGTCCGGATGGTGGAAACCCTTCTCCATTAAACGACGGCCTGCAAATGGAAGCCGAACTGGCCCACGTACTCTCATCGACGAACCGCGTGATATCATAATTCGGGTCGGGTCCTCGCACCGACCGCTTTATAGGCAGCTCTCTCGCCTTTCGCACATTGAGGCGCGCACAATAATACGCGACCGACCGCTCACCCAACTGGATTTTTGATAACACTACAACACCTAGAGTGCATCTAGGAAAACGAAACTAACTGGGTACTACGATCAAATGGGATCAGACCAAAATAAAGTCCTAATATGACTCTAGATGTGGAATCTAAAGGACTCCTAGATCGACCGCGGTTCACTAACAACCCAAAGGTGAGAGCTAAGGAACGTAAGGTGAATGTGGGCGGTGACAAAGGATCCTGGTGGGATGATGAAGACGTAGGTTGAAGAGAAAGCCTGGAAATATATCGCGCTCACCCTGCAGATAGGGAGCTCCGGCAAGAAACAGTGCGGTGGTGGGAAGGAGTATCGACACAGGGAAAGCTAGGGTTTGTGTTAGAACTGCAAGGTAACAAAAATCAAGGTGAAATGCCTTCCAGTCAGGCAACGCCGCGACGCCGGGCAACGCCGCGACGATAAGAGGATAAATGCCAACGCCGGACGCTCGTGAACGCGACGCTCCGTAGATCAGCGACCAACGCCGCGACGCGAGATTCGTCGCCACGCCCAGAAGCAGGTGGCATTCACGCCAGCTACTTTGGGAAAACACCACGCCGCCACGCCCGTGAGACACTCAAAACTCAACGTCGCGACGCCCGCAGAAGGGTAAATTGACGTCAAGGACAAGGTTCGCCGCTATCTACATCCAAACGCCGCGACGCTACGTAGAACAGCTTCCAAAGATTTTCGCCATCAGTGGCCCACGTCTTAAGGGACCTTGCAACGTGACTCGACTGGTGGATGCTCTCGCATGGCACGATCCTCCCCGCGACTGTCACAGTCCCTAAAAACAACCAAGAAGAGATACCGATTACGATAAAACCAAAGAACCCAATATCAACAAAACAATAAAAACATCACTAAGAAAGTGGAAAGTGCAAGAAAATCTCGTCACCCAAGAAGCGCGGCGTTTAACGCCGTTAGCCTCAAGGTCTTGAATTCAATGCGTGTGCTCGAACCCGTGCCTATGACTGGCCATCAGATTGCTCCATGCAACATGAGAATGATCCGCTTCCGCAGGAATTCGCCCAAAATACCGCCAACCAGCGGATCGTGAACGGCCTTTCTAGGGATGTGTAACTCCGCTTCCACCATGAAAAGACTTTGTAATCGTGAAAATGCCGACCATCTAGACTTCAATTTCGAGTGAGTTCAGAGGAAATTAAATTAATAGAACTTGCCACCTCGCAGAACTCTTCCCCGCGATGTGTTTATCGCGTCGCTGTCTTTTCCTGTAAATACTGGCCGCAAGCTTCGGCCTAAATTCATCTAGTTCATCGAAGCCAGATGCACCACTTAGTGTAATCGGCCCATTCAACCGCCGAAGTTACCGCCGTGAGTCTGGCGCCCACCCCATCGAAGATGGCATGCTTCACGCACACGGCCCAGAACGCTACATACCCAAAGGAGTTTTAACGCCGTATGATGCCCGCAGTATCTTCGATCTTTTTTGCACCAACTTCCAGAACCTGCTGACTGCCTTCTTCTCAAGAATAGACTTACTTTCGATTTCGGCACTCAGCTTGCCCATTCGACCCATGCAAGATATGTAAAGAGACGCAAGGATGACGACCACATACTTTGTAAAACTGCTTAATCACTCCATTGCGTAAATGAGTACCATTATCCTGTGGATCGCCCGAGGGGTTCCAAATCGTAGAATATGTGGCTTCAAATCGAGCCATCACTCGCATCGCATGGGTCTAATCGCTTCAACCCACTCGAGACATAGTCTACCGCCGCAGAGAATGTATATAGGTTGTTGTAAGATAGGGAAAAATGGCTTCCATGAACCAGCAGCCCGCTAAGTCAAATAGCTCTACTCGTGAATGGGTGCATAATATTCCTCCGTCCTTTTTAGAAATACCCCATTCAATGACACATTTGTCACATGTGGATAATGGCTGATGAGCATCTTTAAAGGTAAATAAATAGAAACCCGACCGGAGAACTTTATTGTTCGTTGGCTACCGTTCACCATAGTAAAGGGCAAGGTGGGTTTAAACATGACTGCTCATTTCATCCAGCACACATCTCGAACTAATTTGGTCAGCGCAATGTCTGTAGAGGATTGGTTCCTCCCAATAGTAGTGTTTCAAGTGGGCGAAAAACCTCTTTTTCTGTTGATAGTTAAATTCCGGAGGGATTACCTTGGCCACCAATGGTCTCACACATAATCGCAAAACCATGGAACTCGCCTCTCTTGTCCCCAATAGCCAAGAGTTTCTATCCGAAATTGCCATTCACTCGAACATCATCACCAGCTCTTCCAATCGTGGAAAGATCCTGCCACCAGCTCACGCTTTCTTGTCTTTAATTCAACATCACCTTTGTAAAGAAGAAAAAGAACCCACCTGACACCGAGGTTTGCCTTCTTAGTCATCAAGTATTTAATGCGTAGTGATCAAATTCATTACCTTGTTACCAATCGATAAGGCTCCAATTTGTCAAAGGCAAAGACAATAGCCAAAAGTTCTTCCGTAGTGGCGTAATCTGCCTGAGCATCATTCAAAGTTCTCACGGGCATAGTAGATTGCTTGAAATTTTCTCAAGTCGCTTCGAAGATCGCCTAATCGCAGAAAATCGCCATACGCTGGCACATAAGTTCGAAAGGAAAGACCAATTCGAGCCACGATAATGTGAGCTGAGATCAACTTATCCTCTTCACCAAAAATGCATGCAAACATCGCGAATCAAACTCAAATGATCCTTTGACCAGCGGTTAGAGAACGTTCGTAACTGGAAAATCCTTATGAAACGTCAGAAATCCAGCGCCCTAAAAGCTTCTCAATCTTTTACTACGTAGTGGTAAATTTTCAATTGCTTCAATCTTTCTAAGCCTCGCCGACTCTATCCCCTCTTGCTGAAATCCGATGTCCGAAAGACAATACCCTCTTGTACCAAATTAATTTTCCCAATTGAGCACAAGATCGGGTTCCTCGCACCTTACTAACTGCATCTCAAGTTTTCCAAACACTTGTCAAAAAGAATCGCCATTTACTGAAAACGCCCATGAAGATCTCGATTATCTTCAACCATGTCGAGAGAAAATGGCCATCATACATCGCTGGAGTGTCGGGCAGATTACATAGCCCAAAGGGCATCCGGCTTCACGCGGTATCGTCCCGATGATTTCCGACAAGTGAATATTGTCTTCCGATCTTCGTATTATAGCACTTTAATTATAGCCTAATATCCATACAAAAAGCAATAATATTCATGACCTACTTAATCGATCCAAAGATCCGAGATCTAGAAACTAGAGGGAAATGATCTTTTCATGGCTTGCCCAGCTCGTGTAATCTATACAAATTCTCCACCCTAAGATCGTTCAAAGGCAAAGAATATGTTGCTTTCTGGGCCTATGACTCCGTTGTTCCTCCTTTCTTCTAATTACTTGAACTCCGAATCTGCCAATCTATGCAATCGTCTCCAAATAGGATACAAATTACCCTAGTATCCACCATTAATACCTCCTCTTAATGAATTTCCTTTCATTGTTGATTCAACTCTCACTGTGTTTCCATCGAAGGTTTATGCCCATCTTCGAGCAAATACGATGCATGCACATGGAAGGACGAATCCTTTCAAATCGCGTAGACCACCCAAGCGATTTTTATGGTCTCAAGGACCCTCAACTTCTCCTCTAATCAGCCAGATCGATGATCACCGTAAAGTGAAGCATACCCCAGCAAAGTGCATATTCTAAATGGCGTGCAGGGTTTTCGCTCCATTTCGTGTCGTTCCACCCATGGCAGACCGGCGCTAGTTCTTCACCTGTAGAGATTCCTGCCATTTCCCTCCTATTGGGTCCGTATTCCATCCATTTAACAACATATTCCTCACTCCTTGCTCATGTTCTCAATCATTCTCCACTAGGCGGCCTCAAAGGTCAGCCAGATTCACTTGCCAGACACCATAGTCTCTACCATTCTTCGCCAGCTGGAGCAAGTATCACCGCTGGATCTCATCGCTTCAAACACGCTGCAACTCTGACTACACTGCCCAATTTTAGTTCTCCTCTCCTCAACATCAATCATTGCTCCGGCCAAGCGAAACTGGTCACCTAAGATCATTACGGTATTTCTTTATCTCTTCCATGCATTCAGCACACACAAATCGCGGGAAGATAAACTTATCAACCTTCACGACATCTTCTATTGCTCCTCTTGATGTTTCAAAGATCCGCTGCGTCGGGCGTGATTCGTAGTCGACGAGCCCACCAATCCCAACCGCTGGAAAATTGACAAGGGCATAGAGGCGTTAATGCTGGTACCCAAATCACAGTATTTCGAAGATGGCATTTCCAATGGCATGGAATAGTGAACGTCGTAGTCCTGCTTGTGGCACTTTCCGGCGGCACCACATTCCTCGCTGTTAACTGGCCAAATCACCACGTTCTCTCTTCTGAGATAGTATGTCTTTCATAACTTCACATAGTTGGTACATCTGCTCAGTGGGCATCGTTAAACGGATATTATGTAACTTTAACATTATTCATGAATTTAGTAACCGCTGGTCCAAATTTTATGTTTCTTTAGACGCCGTGGGTAAGGAATCGCAGTCGGGCTTTGTTTCTGAGAGCTTCCAGACTGCTTCTCACAGGTTGCCCTTATCTCATTCACCTCGACTGGGCTGGATGACTTTCTCACCTTTATCATAACTGGGATTGCCCTGGTCTCCAATTTTGTCACTTCAAAGATAACGTTTATGTTCATTCCCGCCTTTCAAAGCTTACTTCAGTTGCTCGGGTAAGGAACCCGATTGCCTTTTGTCACAGTTGCCATTTGACCCAGATTCAGCCTCCAAATTTTCACTAGCCGTGCCGCGCTGATTGTTCGAACTGGGTTGCCTGTTGCATATTCGCTTTGCTTCATTCCATGAACGCAGAGTGTGAGGTTAGCATCCGGCAAGGCTTGTTCTAAATCCACCTTCTTCCCTGAGGGTCTACCCACTGATTCGATGGCATGCTATTCTGATTTATTTCCATCCACCCGATCGGCTCTGACCGCTCGATTCTGAGCTATTACGCCCACCCGGGCTTTTGATTCCTCGACTCGATAATCGGCTGGCTCTACATCGGCCCTTGTCATTGATCGATTCGATCAACCCGACACATACTCTGGGCTTGCTCCCATCGTTTGTCGACTCGCATGCGAAAGCAGACAGGCGTCCCCGCCAAATTTCACACAACTCCCATGGGCTGGCCCCATGGACACGTACTTTGGTCGTTTAGTCAACTCGCTTGGGTCAGCAACAGCAGATTCACCAAATACAGAACTCATTATTCAAGCACCATGGAGCAACGGTGTAGTCTTCCCTAGAGGCCACCGATCTGTATTATTGCGCACTTCCAGAATCTCATAGGGTTGAGTCCTGGTTTTCTTCATTAGTGCCTCTCAAACAAGCACACCATCATCTAGTCATTCCTGTACTCATTATAAAGTATGGACTCAGATCCATCCGTTACCAGGATGCGCACTTTCTTAGTAATTGCAAATCTCTGTCGATGCTCTCTCGCTGTGTTCTCCCACGCCAAAGTGTTGGATTTCTCGCACAAGTTGTGCAATTTTCGAGGTGGTGGGAAGAACTCTTGGTCGAATTTTTGCACTAAATCGCCCACAGAGGTAAACGGAATCGTGGCTGACTTGTTAGCCAATGCTCGTCATCACCTGTGGCACTGGAGCGGAAAAAGCCCCAACCCGAGCGCGCCTCCCCGCACTCCATTGTACTGATCGTATCGCAGACTTCAAGGAAGTTGGTCGATGCATATTTAAGCCCTCATGAGGCAACCCAGCGAACGTTATTTCGAGCATCTCGTAGCGGTAACCTAACTTCAACCTCGTTGTTTGCTCAATCGCTGGTCTCTCTATAGCTGTCCGAACTACGCCAGCGGTGGTGTAGCAAACTCCTCTGCAATAACACAGCGACCAACCGTCAGATAAACGGTTTTGCAGTTTGATTCCTTCCATGATTACCATTTCTACTTCCTGGGCCTGCTTTTGCTCAATGCTAAGATCCCGCTTCATTGTCACCCATGTTTGCTAAATTTCCGACCGTTCGCTCAGGTTTCTACAGATTCTCGTATCTTTCCAGCCTCAAGATCGCAAACAGATGTTGGTCAACCTGATCTTGAGGGTGCATGTACTCACTGAAATCTAAACCCACGCAATCACACCCAACAACAATCTAATTACCGACTTGTAAAACAAATGAAAATAGAAATCCAGAGTAATATCTAATTGCTTTATTCTCATATCAATTCAACCTCAGTTCTCAACTACGCCAAAACTCTGACATACAGTCAAAATCATGGTGGTATTGTATATATGTACGCCTATGTGCGCAGTTCACTAGTCGCCCAAGTAGCAGCAAGAAAATCAAATCCGTACTATATCGATCCACTGGGTAGTGGGTTGAATACAAATTGTTTTTAAGCATTATCCTCGGATAAACGGTATTGTAAGGAAGAAATCTAGTATGTGAATTTTAAACTGCTTATTGATCCGCTAATGAATTATCGTAGACAAGACTGTGATGTTTCATCACTTTCGAAGGTGATTGTTTATTAAAGATGTTATTATTCATGTATTTATAAATTGTTGATGCGCGTAGGAGATTCACTTTACGAGATATCCTCTCTCGAGGTATATCCGCCTATTTCGTGAATAGAGTTGAGTGTATCTCTACCCCAACTCGATATTCCGAAACGCTTAATGTTCTACCCTCAAATGCCACCTCCCAGGATCGGACATTCTATTAACACGTAATCAATCAAGGTCGCTTCACGTATCCCCGAATATCCTCATCTCTTAACTTGGAGCGTCCAAGAGGTCGCGATACTGTTGGCCAAAGACACTACCATGCGTAATGAATTATATAAGGCAGATCCAAATGGAATTTATAAACAAATGAATAATATAAATTATCGATCTTTAATCCATGAAAATATGAGGGTTCAACAAAGACCTTAGGTATAGATCTAGAACATAATGATCGAGAAAATATCACATGTGATATCATAAACATCGCCCTAATATCCAAAATAGAGGAAAATACAAATCACGCCTTCGAGATTTGTCACTCCGCTTCTCCATCTCCGCGTCTCGACTCGCACCATTCCTGACAAGCCTCCGCGCAAATCTCGGCCTACCTGGCTTTTAATGCCGGTGTTGCGACCGCGACCAACGTCACGACGCTTTTGAATGTTATGTTGATCTCAATCGCCGCGCACGCCGCGACGCCACGACGCGACGCCGCTGACGCTGACCACGACGACGCCAGCGCGACGTCGACGCACCATATTCCAATCCATTCATGCAATGCCCCTCTGTCTCCAAAAATTGCTCCAACAACTCCATTCTTTTGTTCCCATGCACCGCAGATCTCACCAATCACCAAATCGTGATCCAAACATGTACCATATGCAAATTAAATTCCAAAAGAAAAGTGGAAAATGAAAGCACCATATCGGGTATAACATGAAAGTGTTTGTAATCACTATCTAGTGGTCAATGTATAAGATTGGGAATATGATATGCAAATAGACAGAGTTAATGGCTTAAATTGCTATTAGTGAAACTTTAAAGCTAAAATTTGTGAAAGACAAAACTAGTCTAGTAAAAGTGATAAATGTCGTCAATAGAGTTAGAAAAACGTGAAGAAGAGAGGAGAAAGAGGGAAGAAGAAGAAGAAGCAAAGAAGAGAAGAAGGAGAAAGGAAGAGAAGGAAAAAGGATTACGCAAAAAGGCAGGGTTTTTGGTTTGATTCTTGTAAATGTTCTTTTTCTAGGTCGAGAACTCTCCTAACCCTAGATTTGAAGGATATGGGGTGGTAAAACCCCTAACTCTGGTTATTTGTGTAAGGATTTGAGGGATTTTGTATAGAGGGGTATGATTCACAATTTTTCTTTAAAGCTGTGTATATTTCATCCTAACCTTAGATCGTTGAGCTACTGGTTATAAAACCTCAGATTCTGTTTGGCATGTGTTTTGGAAGATGTTTTGGGTTGAATAGAGTGGATTTGATGTGTGTTTGTTTCTCATACTGCTGGAAACTTATGGAAAAAGTGGGGAAAATTATAAATTCTGGGTATTTTCGAGGGTTGGATTTTTCTCGTTTGGACTACAGCCGGTATTTTAACCATAACTTGCTCATTTCTTATCCGATTTGAGTGATTCAAGTTGTTGGTTAAACTAGACTTCAAGGAGCTGGTTAAACTAGACTTCAAGGAGCACCAAACATCCTGAAATAGGTACCCTCAAATTCTGATTCTATGTGGCCCAAAAATTCACTCAAAGAGGGGCTATGTTCAAGCAAAATTTATGCTTCGCTGATCATAGAATAGTCCCAAGTTGTTTAGACATAACTCAGTTTCTGTGTCTCGATTTGGGTGATTCCAGTTGAGTGAACTTTTTTAGCACCCATTCTCAAATACAATATGGAGATAGGAATACAAGAGGTGTTTTGAAAGTTGAGTGTGTTGTTTGTGTAACCCTAATAAGGGGTGTTAAATGTTGATCCTAAAAGTAAATGTAGAGTGCAATCTGGGGATCAAGGTTTATGTTGGGAAGGTATAAGAAGTATGTGTAGAGTTGGAGCAGATAAAGCACAGTAATTTGAGTAATTTTTGTGTGACATGATCAGAGAGGCTAAGGAACTTAATGGACTTGTTATTTTGTAGATCCTTTGAGTAGCCTCGAGTTTTTACTGGGAGACTCATGGGATTTTCAATCCAAGGAAGGTAGGGAATCTTATAACTTTCTCCCCGTTGTACCTGGTTTATTGTTAAATTGCACTCAATCCAAAGCTTGATCAGAACGGATTTTCTAGTGATATATAAATGTATATTTTTATATATATGGAAATCTTTGAATTAACTAATATTATAGTTTTAATCATGGTTGAATGCTTGTGAAATTGTTTGTAGTTACGGTTACGGGTATAGACCGTGAGAGTCCTGATTGATGTAGTGACACTCGGACGATGACTAGTCCCCGGGTTGTAGTCCTAGCGGTGTCATGACATAGCCGGATGTGGGCATATCCCTGCAAAGTCCCGCGCCAATTTGTCGTTGTTTGGGATGATCACACCGGTGAAAGCCCAAAAGAGTCACCGGCGGAGGGCTAGAGATGGTGGGGCACAATTCATGTGTTTCCATCATCAACCTATTATTCAGAAATGATCATGTTTTGAGATATCTTGAATATGTATAAATTGAAATGTTTTTATGAGCATATTTGTTATGGATTCACTACTCAGGCGAACTCACCCCCATTATTTCCTCCACCTTGATGCGTATTGTGATCAAATTTTTACACATGAAAGTCAACTGCAGGTTTTGAGAATGGTTAAAAGGCCAACCCTTGTGCATGTCAGGCGATACAAGATTTTGATGAATATTAGTGTTGTTATATTCAATCAGGCCTGACAATGGCCTTGATCATCAGAGGATTCAACAGTAAGCCACCAGCTTTTAAACTTTGTGTGAAGTGTTAGTTAATCAAGTGTAAGGTATGTTTGAAGCACTGATAATTAACTCCTGACTTTGACATGTGTGCATGTCTGAGACCTATAGTATTTTATTTATTGCTTGCGTGACAATTCTCCATAAGTTTGAACACCAAGCAGAAAAAAATTCAGAAAAAAATGAGAATATGTAACCACCATGAACTTTGGGGTGTGACAAGTTGGTATTATAAACTATGGACAAATCCTTGAGACAGCAAAACTGGACAGATACACAAAGACTTGAAAATACCTTAAGCTATGACTGGGAGTTTAGAAGTGCAAGGGCAAGCAAATGGTACTATTAAAGATAGTTATTAATTTTCTATATATATGCTTCCAAAGATAAATATTGATATGGTATTTGATTAGTGCCCAAAGCGCTATATTTTGAACCCTATTTATTATAAAGTTTAAGTGCCAAACACCATGCTAATTAACCCGATTTGAACATTAAGGTCCCTACTATTTTAATCCATTTTGTGGCAATTTTGCGCTTTAAGTAGCTAATTATACAAAATTGTTGAGTCGATCCAAGCACGAAGAATTCAAGTCAAAATCAACATTGCTGATCAAAGATCATAAGGAAAGAAGAGCAAAATGTTAAGAAAACACCACTCACAGAGGTTTAGGTCCACATCGGCTCCAACGCTCTCCCGCTACCTGCTCTCGCTTTTCACGCTACACCTTGTTTGCGTGCTTTTGGTTTTTTTCCATTTTACCCCTGTAATAATCTTCGATTTTGTTTTTTTTGTAACTTCCCTTACACTGAGCATCTATATAAGTCTCAGTTTGTACAAATCAACAGACTTGAATTTCGGATATACAAAGAAGCTGGGAGGCGCTTCCCTATAAATTTCCTTTTCCCTTTTCCTTCTTTCCATTTTTCTTGGCCGCTAAACACTCCAGATGACAACTCGCAGGATGTTCTGCCAGACCTCTTCCTCCTTGGAAGAGGACTCCGCTGTCAAGGTGTGGGTGGAGGTAACTCACTGCCCCTGCTTTTAACGCACGATTTGGTGGTTGTTTGTGTTCCCGCTTCTCACTTGTGTTAAAATCTCTTAAGCATGCTCTCTTTAATGTGTATTCGGGCAAGCTGTCTGTTGATACTTTCACTAGATCCTTCTTCGAGGCTCGCTAGTTGTCTCCCGCTAGTTATCGTGGGAGTAGGGTTTAGAGATGTGCTTAATCAGGGACATTATTTCATTTAAATGCTATGTTTCAAAAGGGAAAATCATAGTGTTTAGTTTTAAAGCTAAATGAAGATCCTGTCGGAATGACTATATGTCATGCTCCCAACGAGGAAAAATACCCGGGACAGTGGGTTACCAAACTCCTAAACCGGTCAACACTCAAGGGCCCTATTTTACATTTTTTTCATGGTTTCAATGAACACCCAAAACCCCGTTTTTACCAAACCTTAAAAATCCAAATTTAATTCACCAATTTTTGTCTTCTCACCATATTAACAATAAACTATCCCCGTGTTCGACTTAGATCGCTTATACTCGCAGTAGAGCTTGGATCACGGCAAAGAGGGAGGAACTTAGGATATAAATCTTGCGATCACCCTACTGGCGGCACCGAATCAAAATGGCGCCGCCGTCGGGATGCCTGGTACTTGATTTAGTTGTAACACTTGTGATCTTCACCACGCACTGCAACGTTATTATCGCCATTTTCTTTTCATTTCATATATAAAAAAAAAAAAAAAACAAAGGCTGCAGATAGTTTCGTGGTTGTTTTGGTCATTTGTCACTGCAGACCCATTTTCAAGTGAGCAAAATTCCCATGCAGCTGTGTTTTGTGGGAAATTGACCGAGAGAAAATGGAACCCCACATGAAGATAATGATACCGTGAGAGTAATCCTAGGGGCAATGGCATGACAAATGAGGGACTATAAAGGAACCTCGCATGGCAAAATCAAGAACCCCGTAGAGAACCAAAACCACCCAGATCCATGAGGGACTACAGAGACTATTGGATGAGGCACTCACATGGTGCCTCCACGCATGCCTTCTCAACTTCAATAACCAATTACGTACTAATCTCTCCCCAATTGAGCAAGTACCAGACCTACCAACCTCTGTGGTGGATGTCAGACAAACAGGTATAATCTAATGCCCAACGAGTGAAAAACTACACTATATGAATTTCCATCAAAGAATAGATACAAAGGAACACTTTGAGCCACAAATTCGGACAACCAAGACTCCATTGAAAGCCTCATCAATCAGCAGCAGTGTCCACCAGAGGAGGAGTGTCAAAGTGGCACCATGGTAGAGGAGCCGTGTCTGCCGTTGTACCAATAAAAGGCTCGGTAGAAAATTCAACTCACATTGTTGGTTGTATTTATGGAGAAGACAGCCAACTCTGTTTGACTGGTAGCTGAAGAACACAAAGAGTAACACTTGGCCTCGCTTCACCGATTCACTTCATTGCTTCACCACCACAATCTCAAACCAAAAAACACCACGCTAATCAATGCCAAGACTAATTACAAACACTACCAGCGGTATATTGCCCACATCCGTTAAAACCCAAACCTACACTCCGGCCCAAACCCATGTCACCCATCACAGCTCGTGCAAAATTTCAATGATTAGTGGCCTTTATTGAATCCTTGCCACTATACTAAAAACAATGGTACCGCTTCACATCGCATGGCACGCTGGTTGAGCCCGTGCCGGCTCGGATTCGAGCACCAACCCCTAAGATTTGAAGCCCGCGCCTGAAGAAATTTCCAAAGGCCTAAGGAGGGTCTGGGGATAATAAACCTCACTTTTGTTTTAATTTTTCTGCTTTGTTTTATTTATCGTGATTACTCTACTGCTAATTTTTCTTCTTAGGTCGATTCAATTTTTGTTTTAATTTATGTTTTTAAATTAATTTTTTCTTTCGCAATTTTCCTAATTTTTCAGTTAATTTTTGCAAACTTGTGCAAATTTTGAAGCTCGATTGAAAATCCACAAGTGCAGAAGAGAATTTTTGAAAGAATATAATAAATTTCGCAATTTAGTTAAATGTGAAAATTTTCATTATATGAATTTCATTAGTTAGCGAAATTTCTAGCTGAAGGTAATCTCATGAGACACGAAACTCAAGAATTTAGAATAATGAGTTCATAATAGTAGAAATTCCAAATAAATCATCCACTACAGACAAAGTCAAGCACAGCATTGTTTTTTATTTTATTTTATGGTTTTTTTATTTTATTATTTATATAAAAAACGCTATTATCTGTATATATGTTTTATTTAAGATATATATATATATATATATATATTATATATATATAGCATATATATATATATATATATATATATATATATATATATATATATATATATATATATATATATATATATATTATTTTATTTTTATTTTCTTATATATGTTACTTTATTTCAAAATAATAATAATTATTTATATATATATATAATATATATATATATATAAAAAAATTTTGTCTAAAAAATTTTTTTGAAAAAAACATTTTTTTAATATATATATATATATATATATAAAGTTTTTTATTTTATTTTATTTTTAATTTATTATTTATTTTATTTCCTTAAAAAAATCAAAATTTCGCTATTAGACATAGCGAAATGTAAAACTTGAGCGAAACGCCTTACTACAATAAGAATTCTACAATTAGCTAATACAAGAAGGAAAATTTTTCACACAAGGTCCCACGCTGACCTCTAATTTTGCTTTCGCTCATAACTTTTTCTAATCAACTCCGTTTTAGGCGTTTTGTACCGCGGAAGCTGAGAGAGGAATCCAACATGACCAGAAAGAACATTTTTGACACTTTATGAAGGTAATTTTAAAAATGGTCCAACTAGTCACCTTTCTTTTTCTTTCCCACTTGTTTATTTGAATCCCAAACTGAGTGAACAAGTGTGTCAGAGGAAACAGAGTCCCTATCCAAAATGATCACATCTCATCAAGGAGGTAACACTTCCTTCTTTAATTTTCCAATCCGAACCCCATTTCAACACCGGCATGCTCAGTCGTGAGAGTTAGCAAAGGAAGTGGATTTGTATTTATGTTTTGTTATTTTGTGCAAGCCCCATTTTTGATACATGGCTGGTCATCCTTTCTATAAAGCTGTTATACTTTATAGCTTACTTTTTCAAAATTCGGATCCGTTTTTGCAACAAAATTTTTGTGGTTTTGCCTAACCTGTGGTTTGAAAATTAAGTTTTATCCAATTCTATTGATGTTGATTATCCATGCTTAGTTGGAGGATTAGTTGAATTATTTCGACCTTTTCTTCCACCTTTAGCTAACCACACACAGTGCACATCAGGTTTCAATAATAGGCTGAAAAACTCCATAACCTCCTTTACTTCAGATAAGTACTTAGTTTCATTGACCACCTTTAATAGGTTATGGACCCCTGTGGAAAAAGAAAAAGAAGAAAAACGAGAAAAGAAAAGAAAAGAAAAGAAAAGAAAAAGAAAAGAAAAAGAATAAAAATTGCAACACTTTGCCTTGAAACCCGAGCACGGTCCGAGGGGTATATGGCGAGCCTGGGGGCCCTAAGGCTCCTGTAAACCTTCACCGGTCGGGAGTCACAGACTTAAAATCATGGCATGGGTGGATGGGTGAGCTTAGCAAGTTGTAGGTGCCGGAGTCTCAATCATCTAAGTCCCAGAAACCCAGAGCTCAGGGCTCAGTGATCCCTATGACTTCGTGCCCTAAGCCTAATTGGTCAGAGCCAGATCCCCGCATGGACTTTAGTGAGGTCGATTCTCAAAGAGATTGCACCCACAACCAAAAGAATTGTGGAATAAGAGGTGGGTCCCGATTTTAGGGTTGGTTAGCATGCTAGGTCGTGGCTGTAGCTAGGTCAGGAGAGGCAATTGGCCAAAACATTGTCATGTTTCAATCAAATAAACACTTAGATTTTGGTGAGTTTCTCGGTTGAGTCATCAGAAGGCAGCTCTTTTACACTCACTCTTGTATGGCATTCATTCTCTCATGATAGTTGTTATTGGACACTGCTTTAATGATTTCTTCCTGAGTTAGGCATACCATTCACAACCTTGAACCGTGAACCTTTTGGTAACGTAATTTTGCTATCGTTTGTATGCTCTTTCTTTCTTTCACACAGGACTCAGCAATGTAGGTTGGGGGTGGATAGTGCCCTAAAAAGTGCTATTTAAACCTACTTTATTATAGGTTTTGAGTGCTTTTTTAAAAATAACATTAATTAACCCGACGGTACATTAAGGTCCCTACTATTTTAACGTATCGCATTTGCAGTAAATTTTGCGCTTTTAAGAGCTAATTATGCCAAAATTAAGCAGGTCGATCCACGTAAGAATCTAAGTCAAACTCAACATTGTCATCAAAGATCGATGAAAGAAGAGCAAAATGTTACACCACCGCAGAAAGCTCCATGCACCGCCTACCCAACACTGCTCCTCCCGCTACCTGTTTCGCTTTTCACGCACTCCTGCTATTTTGCTGGTTTTTTCCATTTTACCCCCCTCGTAATAACCTTCCGATTTTGGTTTTTTTGTAATCTCCCTCACACCGAGCATCTATATAAGTCTCTGGCCAGGCAAATCAATGCATTTGAATTTCTGATATACAAACAGCGGGAGGCGCTTCAGCCTTCCTTTTCCTTTCTTTCCTTTCTTTCCATTTTTCTATTGCCAAACACCTCCGAGGATGACAATCAGAGGATGTTCACTAGACCTCCACAGACTGGGTCACAATAGTGAGTGCAACCCACTTACCCCGTTTTTAACTTTATCTGATTGGTTGCTGTGTTCCCGTCTCACTTAGGGCTAAAACTTTGCTAATGCCTCTTAATGTATCATGTTTTTGGTCTAATGATACTTTCAATGATCCATTGAGGCTCAGCTTAGTCGCCTCCCGCTAGTTATCGGGAGCAGGGTTTTAGAGATGTGCTCACCCAGACATTTATGCCCACTAAACAAGTATGTTTCAAAAAAGGGAAATCATAGGGTTTAGTTTTTAAAGCTAAATGAAGATCCTGTCTCGAAATGACTATATGTCATGCTCCCAACGCGAGGAAAATAATTGGGACATGTGGTTACCTTTGAAACCCTAAGGCCTAACACTTCAAGGGGGGTTCGATTTTGCATTTTTTCTCGTTTTAGTTTCAAATGTTGAATGTTCCAAACCCCCCCAAGCTTTTACAATGTAAACCTTAAAAATCCAAATTTAATTCACTACACAACTGTTAGTCATTTGTACGAAGAAAACCCATCCCCGTGTTCGAATTTAGATTCCGCTTATATCATAGTATTTGACTACTGGCAGAGAGAACTAATATAAATCTGTTGATTCTAACACCCTACCGTGGCACGAATCAAGATTTAAAGATAACATGCTATATGAGACTACGGATAACATGTTATGATTGTAAGTAATGATATACACCGAAGCTTTAGATATTATAATGCTTGTAGCGGATTTTTTCATGTTGGTTAGTGTGTAATGATTCTTATACCATGTGCAACTGTCTTGAATCGAGTAAGATACGTCAATAGCGGTAAAGATTGCATATCTATGGAAAATTGATGTCGAACCCTCGAGTTATTATTGTCTGCACTATGACATTGTGATAACTAATTGTCTTTTTCCATATTTATAGACAATGATTAGAGGAAGAAGGAGTGGACGACCAAGGGTCAGATAACCTATGAGATCCTCTTCACCAGTGCAAGAGGACAGGACTGAAGAGAGGGTGGCGTTACCTCCGAGGGTCATTCCGAAGAAGATGGACTTGCAGTTGATCAAGGATTTCAAGTCACTTGTTCCCCCAAAGAGCCTGGTGGTATCAATTTCTCGAGGTCGAGCATTGGCTAAAGGAAGTGAAGAAGATTCTCGATGTCTTGGTCCCCGAGGAGCTGAGGAGATCCCAGCCTTTATGTCAGAGACGAGGCCGACAAGCCATGGATATAGGTTAAGAGCACCCATGATGTGCCACACATGGGTGACCTGGCCCATATTAAACCGACTAAGTATTTTCCCCGAGGCCATAAGGAGCACGTAAGAGATCGGAGTTTGTGCACCGTGAGCAGGGGGTATGATTAAATCCGAGTAGCCTCCCAATCTACTTTGTTACTGTGGTATGCACAACATATGGTGGCAAGCGAGCAGATGAGAGCCGAACAATTTCAAGAGGGTCTGAGGCTGAACATTCGGGCTCAGGTGGCTCCTTTTATGCTTCGCACCTACAGTGAGGTGGTGGCACGAGCCCTGATTATTGAAAGGGAGCAGCTTGAGGTACAAAAGGAAAGAAACAAGAATTCTAAGTTTGGAGACTTCAAGTCAAGGGATAAGAGGGCTAAGCTCCCAAGGATGAACGGTCCACGACAGTTGCCCATGCAACAGGGGCAAGCCATGGGAGCACAATAGACATGGGGCCCCTGGACAGCATGGTTATGTGTTAATGGTGACACTTCGAGGAGGTGGTGCCCTAAGTTGTGCCAGCAGAACACCCACCTCCTCAAGGGCAAGCCACACTAATAACCATTCATGTCATGATGATGCCTCCAAGGGAGGAGATCCCAAGAGTGGAAGACCAGATCTACTTTGGGCCAAGGGTCAGCAGAGCTGCCATGGCGTGTACGCCCGAGATCCGCAGCCAAGTGTGCTGGAAGGTATGGCTTTATGTTATAGCACTGGGCACATGTGTTGTTTGATTCGGTGCATCCCGCTCATTTATGTCTACTTTTGCTTATATTTTGATTTGAGATTGCACCAATTTCTTGTCCTTTGTTTGTTGGAGTATTCCGCGGTGGCGTGGATGGAAGCTAAGTGATGCAAAGTGGTTGTGTTGAATGTCAGGATACGTAAGTCGTGATTGACTTAAGATTCTACATATGACAAATGTTTGACATGATCAGGAATGGATCGGGTTAGCCTCACATCATGCGGTCCTAGATCAAGCTTTTCAAGAAGCATCTCCATCGCTGTGGGTCACGTGTCGCCTCTATGATCGAGGGGGTGGTCCACTGTAATTCTGCTGATGTAGATGGAGAACAAGTGGTCGGGAAAGAATGAATCAGCAATTTCCTTTACTATGCCGAGGGAGATTAAAAGGAAGGTGACGATGGATTGTATTCCACAAGTGTGATTTCCACTGACGATTTCCTCGATGAGTCGCTTGATTACCTCCCATCGAGACGGATTTCCATCGATTTGAATTCCAAAGACTTCGATCCTATTTCAAATAGGGCTCCATTCCTGATGGCTCTAGTTGAGCTTAAGGAGCCGAACCTACAACGCAATTGCAGGTTAAGGGTTCATCCGACCGAGTACTCCGCCTCAGTGCCCAAAGATGTTCGAAAGAAAGACCAACGCCACGCTGTGTGTGATTCACCGGAAGTTGAATAAAGTAACGGTAAAGAACAAGTACCCACTTCCGCGCATTGAGGATTTATTTGATTAGTTGAACGGGGCTTGTTACTTCTAAAATTGATTTAAGATCCGGTATCATCGCTTGAGAGTACGGACTCGTACATCCCTAAGATCGCCGCACGGCGGTATGGACACTTCGAGTTTGTTGTCATGCCTTTAATCGACTCATGCCCAAATTGCCTTTATGACTGATGAATAGGACACAGGACGTCCGTATTTGGATCGGGCTTTGTGTGTTTGTGGATCCATATCTTGATATATTCCAAGGATCGAGCCGAGCATGAGTAACATTTGCGCTGGCGCCTGTGCACCGAGAGAATCGCCAGGCGCCAGCCGAAAAGTGATTTCTCGTTACAAGAACCAAATTTAGCAATATGGTGGCTAAAGAAGGTATTTCAATGGATCCGGCAAAGGTTGAGGTCGTGATGTGATGGAGCGCACTCCAAGAGTGTCTTTTGAGATACGTAGCTTCGCTGGTCGGGTTATTATCGCCTGGCTTATTTAGGAACTTCTCCCTGGGATTGCACAACCCACTAGACTGACACGCAAGGAGTGAGCTTTGACCTGAATGACAAAGGTAGAGTCTTTCCAAGAGCTGAAAATAGATTAACTACAACGCCAGTGTTGATTAATCCGGTGAGTGGGGAAAAGTACACGGTTTTCTGTGATGCCTCGAGAGTTGGCTTGGGGTGTGTACTTATGCAAAAAGGTCGAGTGGTTATTCATGCCTCAGAATTGAAGAAACATGAAGAGAATTACCCCACACATGATTTAGAGCTTGCTGCAGTGGTGTTTGCCCTAAAGTTATGGAGGCACTACCTGTATGGTGAAAGTTTGGAAGTGTTCTCCGACCACAAGAGTTTGAAATATATCTTTACTCAAAGAGATTTGAATGCTGTGCAGAAGATGGATGGAGACACTGAGGACTTTTCACTTTCTGCAATACCATTCGCAAAGCAAATGTGGCTGCCGATGCCTTGAGTAGAAAATCGCGATATCCTTTCGGGTTTGATGGCTTATGAGTGGAAGATGTATGATTACACTTATTCCAACTGCTGACTGGGATTTGAGCCTACAAGTATGTTTTATATCGCTGCACTTCACCCAATAGCTTTACTAAGAGTCATCAAGGCTCAGAGGATAAGAAGCTTGAGGGCACACGCCAATAAGTGGTGATGCACCCGAAGGTGGAGCATTCATGCAAATGGAGCAACTTCCTATTTCCTCGCGATTATTTGTGCCGAGATGATGCATACTGAGTGAGGTGATGAGGAGTCACCTTGCCTCACTAAGACATCCCGGTGGGACAAAGATGTACCACGACTTGATGCTTAATTTTGCGGTGGCATAGGGATGAAGAGAGACGTAGCTTGTAGTTTCGTCTCCAAGTGTTTGACGTACTAACAAGTGAAAGTTGAGCACCGTGAGACCGCCAGGTCAAGGCGTACTGCTACCAATCGCAGACGAAATGGGATCATGTGACGACGGACTTCGTGACCGGGTTTGCCCAAGACTCTCACCAGTGGTAAGGATGGTGTCAGGTGGTTGTTGACCGGCACTAAATCGCGACATTTCTAGCAATACATCATCACTTTATTCTTACTTTGAGCAAGTTAGAGGGAGATTGTGAGGCTGTACAGGCCTCTCCATTGTTTCATATAGGGACGCGAGGTTTACGTCCCAGCCTGGAGCCTGTAAAAGCTTGGAACAGAGTTGAGGTTGAGACAAGATTTACCTCGTGACCGACGATAACTGAGAGAGCGATTCGCATTCTGGAAGATATGCTTAGAGCATGTGTTAGACTTCCGTGGAGTTGGGTAACACTTGCCTCGATTGAGTTTGCGATAATAACAGCTTCCAAAGAGCAAAGATTGGAGAACATATGAAGCTCTTATGGAAGGCCATGTAGATCGCTATGTGCTAATCAACCGTAAGAGGCTACTTTACTGGTCCAGAGTTGGTGCAGGAAACGACAGAGAAGATAAGGGTGATTCGTGACAGGCTGTTGGCAGCACAAAGCAGGCAGAAAAGTTATGCTGACCACAAGAGGAGACCCTTAGAGTTTCAGGTTGGGGACCATGTGTTTTTGCGAGTGTCGCCTCGCAAGGGAGTGTTTCGATTTGGTAAAAAGGGGAACCCCAGGTACACATTGGTCCGTTCGAGATTCTCCAAAGAGTTGGAGAGGTAGCTACCAGCTTAGCTCTTCCGTCAGTAGCCGCTTGTACACGTACCATTCCATGTCTCTCGCCATGAAGTATGAGCTTGACGCTTCACACATACTAGATTAAGGTGAACTGAAATTGCAAGAGAATATGAAATATGAAGAGCGCTACAAATATCTTAGATGTGCAAGAACGCTGCGGTTATGAACAAAGTTATTCCTCTAGTAAAGGTGTTATGGGAACACCATGGAGCGAAGAAGCCATGGGAACTGCTTTATGTGAAGAAGAGGTAATCTGAACTCTTCACAGTTAGTACGATGCACTTCGGGACTAAATTCCTTAAGGGGGAGTGGGAATGTAACACCCTAATTATTACAATAGCTAAATATTATTTTTCTCCGAAAATAAAACGACAGACCGTGTTTAATAGAGCCAAGGGTAAATTGGTAAATTTACTCACTTGAGGACCCTTAGGTCATTAATGAGAGTCTAGTGGTCAATGTATAAGATTGGGAATATGATATGCAAATAGACAGAGTTAATGGCTTAAATTGCTATTAGTGAAACTTTAAAGTCAAAATTTGGTATAAGACAAAAACTAGTCTAGCAAAAGGGATAGTTCTCATTGTTGCTCAAATAGAGTTAGAAAAAAAAAACGTGAAGAAGAGAGGAGAAAGAGGAAGAAGAAGAAGAATAAAAGAAGAAGGAGAAAGGAAGAGAAGGAAAGGAGATTGAGCAAAAAAGGTAAGGGTTTTTGGTTCGACTTGTAAATGGTTCTTTCTAGGGTTTGGTCAGGAGAACTTCTCCTAACCCTAGATTTGGCTGACAGGTAAACCCTAACCACTATTTGTGTAAGGATTTGAGGATTGTACAGAGGGGTATGATTCATGAATTTCATCTTTTGAAAGCTGTGGTTTCATCCTAACCTTAGATCAAGGAGGATGGGTTGGCAAACCCTAGATTTTGCCAAGATGCTTTGGAAGATGTTTGGGTTGAATAGAGTGACTTTTGATGTGTGTCGGAGTCTCAGGTTGATTGGGTTGGGAAACTATAAAAGTGGGAAAAAGTAAATTTCGGGCATTTTCGAGGGCTGGATTTTTCTATTTTAACCAAGGTTGTATTTTGGCCATAACTTGCCTATTTCTTATCCGATTTGAGTGGGATTCAAGTTTCTGGTTAAACTAGACTTCAAGCAGCACCAAACATCCTGAACAGGTACCCTCAAATTCTGATTCTATGTGGGCCAAAATTCACTCAAAGAGGGCTATGTTCACAAAATTCGTCGCTTTGATTATAGAATAGTCCTAAGAGCGTGTGATATAATTTGAGCTTTTATGGTTCGATTTGGGTGGGATTCCAATGAGGAGAACCTTTAGCACCTTATCTTCAAATGAGTAATATGGAGATAGGAATACAAGAGGTAGTTTTGTGTTGAGTGTGTTGTTTGTAACCTAATATGAGCAAATGTTGACCTTATGCAAACAGAGTGCACTGGGGGATCAAGGTTTAGTGTCAGAAGGTATAAGAATATATGTGAGTCGAGGGTGATACAAAGTAATAGACCACTTGAGTAATTTTTTATGTGACACTGATTGTGAGAGCGCTGAATCTTATGACTCATATTTGTAGATCCTTTCGAGTAGTCCCCGTTAATTTCCTGGGAGACTTCATGGATTTTTCTAATCCAAGAAGGTAAAATCTATAACCTTCTCCTCGCTTGTACTGCGGGTTTTAAAGGTAATTTCCTGCATTCAACTGCGGTTAATCGTGTGATTTAGCATCTGTAGACATTCCAATTTCAAAAAGGGCAAAATCGTAATTTTGATTACAAAATTGTAATTTCGACAAAATCTGGAATTATCTTCAGATCTGACATGAAACGGATATCAACAAGTGAGTTTCAAATCTAGCTAGCACGTAAAATTTCGTAAATTCCAGGAGGTGAATGAGGTCGACACGCTGCATTAGTATCACTCGTCGTGCCGTAGAAACGATTTTCGACGCTGGGCCGAAAGTCTACATATAACACGCATCATGTGCCATTAGTGGTAAGGAGTGAGAACACAAAACGGATCGGTCAAGATAGTGCCGAATATCAAATCCGGAAACAGCGGACATAATAGGTATTAATGGAATCATAAGTCATAAAAAGACAAAATAAGGATTGTGACCATCTTCTCAAATTCAAGGGAGAAAACGTGAAATGAAAGGGAGCATGTGAGCTGGGGAGAAACGAAATGGTGGTTTTGTGAGAGAGAGTTTCCGACTCTCTCTAATCGCGGCGATCCGACCGCAGCCGCTGCCGGACAAGAAGAACCGGCCACCCTGAGAGGCTTCTGCACCGGATTTGTGAGTTTTGACAACTCCAAGAGGTAGGGGTTTCTCCCCGCCTGGGTTTTATCTCTTTAAATACTTTGCAAATAAGAGCCGAATGAGGCCGTGAGAGGTTGCTTGACTCCATCCCAAACCTGGACCGACCATGAATTTTGAGTACCTGACTGAGCACCCGTGACTTCCCACGGCTGATTGGCTGTCAACAAAGATTTTGGCATTAAATCATGTATTGGTTTGGAAATGCTGAAGCCAGAAGGCTCAAAGTGAATCATGACTGAAAGTTGAGCGTTGGAACCGTAAACCCTAGGTTTCACTGCTCCTAGAATAGTAAATAAAATATATTTTTGTGAAAATATGTGTTTGGTCGTAAAGGATTTAAATTAAATTACTCGTGTTTGATCATTAGCCCAATGATCTAATTTTGATGTTTTAAATGATAATTACATGACATCAGGTGATTGGATATTATGTGAATGTGTGCATGTTTGCTATATTTGCATGTGATTAGGATCAGAGCAAATAAGATAAGATGTGATTCTGCATAGCGCACCGGAACATCCTAGGACTATAGGAGTTAGTACGAGACGAGTCTAGAGAAAATGGTTAGGAGGGTTGTCTAAAAACATTAATTATCTGAGGGTAGTCCAAACAAAATATCAATCTGCCTGAGCTTTACCAATTGATATTCATCTGAGGTAGTCCATTAATCAAATAACAGGTTCACCACTGAGCGGCCCAATTGATATATATAGACATCGGAGGGTTGTCCACAAACATACAAAACAATAATTCCCTACACACGAGGCTTAAAGAGTGTGAGAGAGTTTGGTGAGGACTCGGATCCGAGTTGGCCATATTCAAGTAGATCATGTATTTGCTTGAATGCGCGTATGAATTTAACATCGCACAACACTCTAGCGCATAAAGGTTCCACCCAGTAGCGACTCTCCCATCGAGCACAGCTCACCCCCGTCGCTGACCCTTTTACGAGACAAGTGAAATACATGGCGAGTACTCGCTCATTCCTGTGGTACTAGTTCTGGTAAAGAAGCCCCGAATGTGGCTTCGTGGTTTTACATGTATTAGAACTCTTTATGTTTAATATATGTATGGTTTAAGAGTGAAAATATTGAACTTTGTAACTATAGGATATATAGTTGGATTCATAGTTGGTATGCATATTGAGAATTGTTTATGGGCCCAAGTGGTCAGATTGATATATATATATTGAAATTATATCGACTCGCTTGGGGATGCTTTCTCATGCAAAGGGATGTACTTGGGTAGAGCCCCGCACAGCGAGACTCGCCCGATTGGCGGCGCTGCACCCGATATCCACTGAGGATTCCGCGGGTCGACGGGTAGTCAACGGACCCCCAAGCCCGAGGCGCTCACAACTGCAGATCGTAGAGCTTAGGCATGTATCACCTAGGGAGCCTTGGTATCCATCACCACTAGGTGGTTGATGTGGAGTATAGGTATATGGAAACCTATGGATTAAGGATTTGGGCTTAGGCCATAGCCGATTAAGAACATCACCACTAGGTGTGGTTCGATGTCGAGAGTAGGTATGAGATTACCTAGGAAAATCACGGGACAAAACTAGGACACTACATGCACGTGTTTGTGTGTTTTGTGTGATTTGATGAATTATTGTGTGTATGGTGTGCATGACATGTTTTATGTGTTGAGATTGTATGTGTGTTTGGTGATTAGCACATGGATGTGTTAGAAAAATTTTTAGAAAATATTTTGAGTTTGCAGTGTGTAAACTAGAAGGATAAAATAAAATAAATAAAATTTTTAGAAATTTATTTGGTTTATTGGATAATGAATTCAAATTCTAATAAATTTGGAAGCTGAAACACTAGGTTAGTGTTGTATAAAGAGGCTTTTAGGAGATTCCCTGACCATTTTCCGTGTAATTAAATGAAAAAAATTAATATTAATACTCTCTCGAGTTTTACAAGCAAACCGAAAGAAATTAAAAGAAAATAAATTTTTAAATTTATTTGGCTATGAGGAAGAAAATTATTTTCTAAGGTTTATATGGTGTAAAACTAAAGAAATGAAGAAATAAATTTAAATTTATTTGAGTGTTAAAGAAAAAAAAATGATTTTTAGTGATTTTTCCAGCTGCTGGAAATAACTGGAAATAATGGAAAAAAATATTTATAATGAAAAAAAAAAAATTTTGTTGTGCAGAACCGTTTTTGGGCTACTACCCAATTGTACGCGGTAATCAGATCGCAAGCCTCGTAATCAGACGCGTTATAGGCTGTAAAAATTGTAGTGAAAAAAAAATTTGTATTGCAATATTTTTGTATTGTAGAGATAAAGGCTGAGGGCTGGAGGCGTATTGCAATACACCGTTTGTATTGCAGTAGAAGAAGGCCCACCAGGCTGGGTGTGAAGCTTGGTCGAGATGTACGGTAATACAATAGGATTGTATTGGCGATCGTGGAGCAAAGCGGGCCGGATCAGACACGATACGCGCTCCAACTAAGCCATGCGATACGGCCAGAGGCGCTGGCAGATAAAGAAGCGCCGAGGCGCACCGAGCGCAGCAGTGCGCACCGGGGCGCAGTGTATGCGCTGGGGTGCGCAGGCGTCGGGGCGAAAGGTGCAGAGCGTCACGCCGCAGCGCATGGGCAGCGCCACAGCAGGCGCAGCGCGCTGGGGCGCAGCGTGACGCTGGCGCGCGGCGCACGGGCGTGAGGCTTGCGCCACAGTTGGGCCATTAGCTGGCCAGCTCGTGGCACCCAGCTTGTTTCTGACATGGTTCTTTCACTGTGAAGAGCTTCAGTCACCGCTGGACATCAGAACTGTCATAACTGCTCATCACAAAATTTTCAAAAAAAAAAATTATTATTAAATTAAATTAAAATAAATAAAAATCAAATCAAATAAATTTGATAAATTTAAAAATAAAATTTTCAAAAATAAAATTTTTCGAAATAAAATTTTGTTGAAAAAACAATATTTTAAATGCAATGGATTGCCTTCAGACACGAAATGCAAGGACACAATGTGTATACACTCCGATTTAGGTAAGAAGAAGAAGGCCCTGAAGTGCAGTTTGTGCCTTAGAGATAATTGTATTGAGATTTAATTCTGCCAATGAACCTGATAGATATTAGTCTGAGATGATAGAATGAGGCACTCCATGGCACGCACCACAAAGGTTTGATCAACAAGACTTTGTCAGGCCGTAGTACATAGTTTACTATCGCACAAATGGGTATAGCAGGAGACGTGAAGGCCTAGTAACCTCCAGAGGCAGAGCAATAATCATCTCCATCACAGTGGAGAGAACCATGGTGGTGCACTATCATTTATGCGACTATAAAAGTGTTGGTGCCATGAGACACCCCACACCATCAAGATTAATTAGCTATGTTCTAGCTTGTAGAGAATGAGGCCCAAATATGGTGAAAGCAAAGAACTCTTCAGAGACCTTAGAGGAGCCAAGCAGACGTGGAGTTCCTCCCTTAGATTAAAGAGAATAGGGATGATATGTCGAGGCTGTTACTAGAGATCTCTGCACTCATCACAAATTGTCCAAGTGACATGACATGTTAGAGTTCAAGGTCATCCCTGGGCTTGGATTGGCTGGCAGCCATAAGGCTACATCATCAGAGCGCAGAGAGTTACCGCCACACGCAGACACTCGTTGTATTTCAGGGGGCAAGCACGATATTTTGTCTCAGCACGATAATGAGTCCAAGTGTCAGACAAGAAGGTGTTGGCTCGAGCCTTACCCTAGAGGACGAGTAGAGATCAGACCTTGGGACCCACTCCTCGTAAATATGGAGTGTTTTCCATGAGCAACTCAACACTTCCACGGAGGGTAGTAGACTTCGTATCGAAAGCCACCCTGGTACTTCTCTCCCATCTCTATGACTATGACAGACGCAACCGCCATTTAGGAACTCAGAGTCCACTAGCAGCTACCGGACAAGGGGAAAGCCCATTGAGACCAGCACTCACCATGGGGCGCCCGATCCTATTTATGGAAAAGAAGGACAAGACCTTCTAATGCAATGACTTATCATAATAAACAGGGTCACACTGTAATCCAAAATCATTACTTATGATCAGTTACTGCTTTGATCAATGAGAGGAGCGCAGTCTACTTCCAAGATAATCTTCAAAAACTGCCACCCACTGAGGTTAGGAGATGTGATGAACCTTGGCACAAACGCCAGACGTGGTACCTTGAAGCTAATGAGGCCCTTCGATCGACTTAAGCAAACGTTATTCTGACCTCATGCATAGATATTCCAACCCGGCTGATCGGGCTATTTGAATGTGATACACTTGACTACTCCTGGGCCAGAGGGGGGAGCATGAGTATCACTTGAGATCGCTACAGCTTGTTGAGGAGATCATCATCAGATTGCTCAAAGAAGTAGTTCGCCATCGAGGTGAGATTGCACACGGGTGTTAGAATCAGGAGTGTCAGTCGACCTAGAAAAGGTTGGGGCATTGATGAGTTGAGAGAGACCAATGTCAACTTCAGATGCCGTGAGTTTCGAACGTCGCACAATATGAGACACGAATCGGGTCAAGTTGTCCATTTGGGACAAGGTCGTAGGATCAGCCACGGACACGGACTCCATGGCTGGACACCCCGACTATAGAGAGAGAGACCACATGCTCGGAGCACTCGGATGCGGGTGTTGGTAGCGAGAGGAGGATCACCTCTTCTCAGTTCTGGAAGATGTACACTATCACAACAGTTTCAAGACCACGATCAATGTTAATGCAAGGTGGTGATATGTTATTTCACGACACTCGGGCATGTGAGACGGATTACTTAAAGACAGGATCCCAAGACTTTGGGATAGCACAAATCCCAAGAATGTGAGAGCAGGAGAGATGACGTAATTCATTCCTCCACACCTTAGTGCGAGGGTTGTAGGAACGCCACTTGCAGTTATAAGAACTTCCAAAGAACATTGATAGCCGTATGGGCCAGAGTGGTCAAGTCGTGGAGCCAAATCGGAGTTGCGCAAAGGAAGTGTGTGGTGGACCCTTAGGTGGTAGACTGGTCGTTGTTGACTAACAGGTTTATTATGGATGAGTTACAACCAACATGACTGGAGATTCAGCTCAGCTGCCACACCACACGATATCGTGATTTGGCTTATGTTACGCCTTTAGAGAAGCCAGGTATAGATGTTCTTCCCTAGGGGTGAGAGAGAGTTGACCTGATAGGAGGATTAAGAGCTATAGAGATCTCGAGATTCGCTCTGCCAGTAATCTTGGAGCTGGTGTCACAAGATGGGCATAATTGTTCGTGCACGGTATCATCGTGATTTGAGCCGAGTGGTGCATGTACGGTCATTCACCACTCTTGGTGAATGAGGGCTGAGTTTGTCTTTGAGACTACGTCCAATGAAGACCTTTAGTTCGATTCAGAAACACCAGCAATTACACAGTGGGCAGCTGTGGCTCGTAGCTGTGAGAATCCTGGAGTTAGGGTGTAAGAGACCCGGGGAGATATCCCGAATTTATGTGAGAATATAATAGGCTTGAAGTGTAAGCCGAAGAATTATGTTGCCCAAAATGAAAACGCACGGTTAAGTATCACATAGACTTAAAGTTGAGTGATAGGAGTAGGGAGTGACTCGAGATGAAAACCCACGGTCAGGTTATCATGTAGACTTGGGGATTGAGTGATGGTCGGGAGTGACTCGAGATTTGGATACCCCTTGCGGTGCATTGGGTGTTGGCGACGTGGCTCGGTATAGGGAGGATGTCATTCGCGAGCATGGACTGGATTGACGATCCATTGGATTGTCAGTGATTGTGACCTTAGGAAGGTTAGTGTTTACACGCGACGAGGGGTTGTGTACCAGGGTCACATGTTGTATGGATTATATCTGGTGTTAGAGGACATGCTGCCGAGCATCGTCTTGGATCATAAGGGTAGAAGAGCAGTGCCCATGAGTGGGTCGCCTGAAGCGATAGTTAATCGGCGAGTATACGGATGTACCAAGTGTGAGGCGTTAGTATGGAGGTCGTGCAGGTCAGTTAGGATGATGGACCCGGTGGGAGAGAGATCGTCCGCGGGTCCGGGTGAACGATACGGCGGCGTCTTCTCACGGCTGAGCCGGTGAAGAGGTATCTTGGATGTGACGTCGACCCTTAGGAGTTCGAGGTTGGGGATCCGTCTTCTTGAAGGTGATGCTAAGAGGGGGTGGTCGGGTTCGCGACGTAGGAAGGTATCGCCCAGGGGTTCATTGGATAACACAGAGATACTTGGAGGAGGGTAGGCACGTTGCGCGTCTGCCGGTTAGCGTTACCACCCGGCGCGACGGGTGTCACGAGTGGTGTTTCAACGTCTCCATGCTCCATGAAATATACTCCGGGATCCGGCTCATGTGGTGGTTGGGGACGGATTGAGGTTGACACGGATGAGACCTCGAGGAGGGACCGTGTGTGTTGATAAGGCGTGATCGGGTTTCTGCTGACCTTAGGACCATGGGGGCTTAAGTGTTGAAGTGCTATGGAGCCTTATGGGTGGAGGTCACGTGGGAGCGTGAGGACACAATGCGGGCCACCTATCCTTCTTGTTTAGGGATGAAGGTACGTGGTTAGTCGTTTAAAATTTAAATGATTGTTTACATGCACACATGGTAGGTGCGCGTTGCATGTGCATGTGCGTCTGATTATGATTATCACAATTTCGGACCAAAATTCCTTTAGAGGGGAGAATGTAAGACCCGAGAAATTCCAAGTTCTGGAAAAATGGCAAAATCGTAATTTTGATTACAAAATTGTAACCGGTTAAAAATTGAGAAATTTATTCTCTAGATCTCGGATGTGAAAGCAGTTCCACCGTTAGATAATCTCATGAAACCAGCTAGCACGTGGAATTTCGTGAAATTCGAGATAGTCGGGATTGACACGTTTCACAGGGCATCGTTGTTAGTCTTAGTAAAACGATTTTCGATGCGTTGAAAGTCACATATAACACGTACTCATGTGTCATTAGTGGTATGAGTAGAGAAATGATGAAAATGGACGGCCGAGATAGTGCCGAATATCAAATCTGGGAAATGAAAGGACATAATAGGTATTAATGGAATTGTTTAAGTCATAAAAAGACAAAATAAGGAATAGGACTCATCTTCTCAAATTCAAAAGGGGAGAAAACGTGAAATGAAAGGAGGAGGATACGTGGCTAGGGAAGCTGAAAATGGTGGTTTAGAGAGTCTCGACTTCTCTCTAGAATCGTGGGCGATCCGACTGTCAACGGTTTTCGGGACAAGAAGAAGAACCGCTCTACGCGGAGAGGGCTTCACGTGGAGTGCCGGTTGTGAGTTTTGACAAACTCAAGAGGTAGGGGTTTCTCCTGGGTTTTATTCACTCTTTTAAATCTTTCTGAATGTTTGAAATTTGAATGAGCGTGGGGCGGTTTTGATGAGTCCCGAACCTTTGGGGCCAGAATTGATATAATTTTTAGTACCCATTGGGCGGCGTATTGCGCCACGGTGATTGGGTTTATCAAATTAGGTGATTTGATGATACCAAATCATGTATTGGTTTGGAAAAGGCGGGAATGGCCGTGAGATGCGGAGTTCACAAAGTGAACCAATGACTTCAGTAGTGTTGTTAGTAAACCCTAGGTTTCCTTGTTCCTAGGAATAATAACACGAAATATATTTTGTGAAAATATGTGTTTGGTCGGAGTGATTTAAATTAAATTGCTCGTGTTTGATCGATAGCCGATAGGCTAATTTTGATGTTTGAAATGATAATTACATGACATGATTGTGATTGGATATTATGTGAATGTGTGCATGTTTACATATTTGCATATGATTAAATTGTATTGGAAATATGCCCATTCCATATGCCTTTGGAACATCCTAGGACTATAGGAGTTAGTGTAGAAAAGTCGAGAAAATGGTTAGGAGGGTTGTCTAAACATATTAATTTATCGGAGGGTAGTCCAAATTTAAAATATCAATCGTCGGGCGGCCCGATTGATACTAAGCCAGATGATCCACAACGAATAATATATCCAATCGTGGACGACCAGGTGATACCATATATACATCGGAGGTTGTCCTGAACAAACGAAACAATTCTCATACGAGGCTTGGCGAGTGTGAGAGAGTCGATGAGGAGACTTGGGATCTGAGTTGAGTCATATAGACATTCAAGTAGGATCATGCATTTTGCTTGGAATGTGTTTAAATTGGAACACCGCAGCGCCCAGGTGGTGAGTAGCCACTTAGGGCGACTCTCCCCTGACGAACGTCGCTCCCATTATCGTCGACCCTTCATAACATAAGCTGATGTAGAACACAGATCCGTGGAATTCTAGTAGGAATGTGGCTTTGAGGTGGTTTACATGTATTAGAACTCTTTATGTTTAATATATGTATGGTTTAGGTAGAAAATATTTGTAACTCTTGTAAGCTATAGGATATATAGTTGGATTCATAGTTGGTATGCATATTGAGAATTGTTTATGGGCTTTGATGCCAGGCGGTATTGGATATCGTATTGATATATATATATATATTGAAAATTATATTGACCGTCAGAATGTGTTTCATGCAGTGATGTACTGGCAGAGCTCCCCGCATGCCAGACTCTCGCTCACTTTCATGGCGCTGCAACCCGACATCCACTGTATTCCGCGGCCGACGGCAGCGTCAACTGACCCCTGCCTGGGTAGCTACGGATTTTCTAAAGGATATATAAATGTATATTTTATATATATGGAAATCTTTTGAATTAACTAGTACATGATGTTTTAAATATCCATGTGGTTGAATGCTTTTGTGAAATTGTTTTAAAGCATGACATGGGTATGAGACTGCAGAGAGTCCTGACGACAGATGGACACTCCGGACGATGACTAGTCCCCGGGCAAATCCCAAAGGTCACGTGATATGCTCTGACGCGGGCATATCCCCGGGTGGTAAGTC
Organism: Tetrastigma voinierianum; assembly: GCA_016808115.1. Classification (NCBI taxonomy): domain Eukaryota; kingdom Viridiplantae; phylum Streptophyta; class Magnoliopsida; order Vitales; family Vitaceae; genus Tetrastigma; species Tetrastigma voinierianum. Next base: position 76,392 of record JAEQBH010000926.1, read on the forward strand.
CCAAAGCACTCTGTCGACACGGATGTGGGCATATCCCCTGCGGTAAGTCCCACACTCGTCGTTGTTCTCGGGATGATCGGCCAGTCCTCGTGAAAGCCCAAAAGAGTCACCGATGAGGGGCCGAGATGGTAGTATTGCATTCATGTTTCCATCATCGGAACCCATATTTGTGAAATGCTCATGCTTTGGAGATATTCCTCAATTATGTATAAATTCGAAATGTTTTTACGAGCATGGCTTGTTATGGATTCACTAATGAGTCATCGAGCTCACCCCATTATTTCTCCACCTTTTTAGATGTGTACGACCACCGCGTGACATGAAAGTCGGACCTGCAGGTTTTTGAGAATGGGAAGTTTCCAGGAGCTAACCTAGCTTGTCGGGTGGTCGAGCATACATTTTGATGGAATATTTAGTGTTATGTGGATATTCACAATCGTATATTCGATAGTTGGTATCTTTTTGTGGATCAGATATTCGCTCGCGGTAACTCACTAGTTTCGAACTTTCGTAGCCATATTTCGATCGTCGCAAAGATAGCTAAGACAATGAGAAATTAACTCTGGTGACCGATATGTGTGTATGTTCGAGACTTGGAGTAGTGTTTTATTTACGTTTCTAGGTGACTACTTCCAAGTGGAGTTTAGACTCAAGTCAGGAAAAAAAAAATCAAGTGTAGAATAGTAAATACAAATCACACCGCTGGAATTAGCGTGGATAACAACCATAGTGACAATGGGTGTCATTACCCTCTCCGTTAGAGTAGGGCCAATGGTCCAGCAGGTTTTGTTTTCAAATTATTAAGACCTAGCCCTACTAAACGCCATCGCTGGGTCGGTACATGCAATGAAAGTCGTACCAACCACCTACCATCAAATGATCGCCATTCAACCGCTAGTCGCGTCGATCTTCCGAGCAACCAACTGCCAGCCCGATAAAGGTTACCAATTGTCGCTGGCAGGAGCGTGAGAAAACGAAGCTCCCACAACCGGGGCCCTCGAGACCCGCAGCCCAGAATAACAATTCACGCATCGTCGTCAGCGCAAAGGGAAGACAGTGGTTAACAGTCGCGAACCCCTAGAATCACGTCCCTAATGGTCGCGATAAATCCACTCCACGCGGTTCACTCCTACTCCAAGTGAGAAAGAACGACACGGCAAGTTCGCTTCATAATATGGATGTGTTTGCTTCGACTCACTTTACATGGTATCGACATTAACCTCATACACGCCACAAACTCGACGCGTCATTCCTTCCTACAAAGCCATAGGATGCAGTACCAGCGCTTCCATCCGAATCGAGCATCAGTTATCCGCACTGAATCGGATAATCTGAAGCTTATGGTTCATCGTAGAAATAAAGTACCCGAACGGCCGGGCTAATGTAAAGGTAATCCCAAAATGTGGAAAATGTAGAGCGTATGCGACTATATGGATCTCAACCAGGCATGCCCGAAAGATGCCTCTACTCCTGATAGACTAAATCTTTGATCACCGGTTACCGGATGTTTTCATTTTTGGACGCCTTCTCGTGATATCATCAAATACCTATGCATTCGTCGGACGAGGAGAAAACAACCTTCATCACCCCGCACAAATTGCTCGCTACAACGTGAATGTCGCTTTCTTGGCTTAAAGAACACCGAACAACTTATCGTGAGACTGGGGCAGAACTCAAGATGTTCATACCCTTACTAGGAAAGACCATGGAGGTTTATATTGATGACATGCGGGTAAAGTCCAAAGAACGCCCTAATTCATAGTCAACACTTGCAAGACTTTGAACCCCGAGGGCATATGGTATGAAGCTCTCAACCCTTCAAAATGCCTTCGAGTTAGCGCGGTCGATTCCCAGTTTCACGGTGACTCGGGAGGGGGTATCAAGCCAACCCGCCTTCAACTTAAAGTTATTCTGGAGTCCCCAGTTCCCGCTTCTAGAAAGGAAGTACAACAATGACCGTCGGCCACAGTTCCAGGCCATTCATTTCGCGCCATGCACCGTCTGGGGTGCCATTCTTTGATACCCTCAAGGGGGCCAACCGAGTCAGGTGGAATGAGGAATGTGATGAAGCCTTCATAGCTATCAAACAAGATCTAACCTCAAGTCCTGCAATCCCTGAAGTGCTCACAAACACTCATACTCCAGCGCCTGCATGTCTCGAGTGCCAGCCTGCCCGCGAAGATGGCGCAAAAGCAAAGGCCAAGATTACTAACAAGTCCCAATGACGTTGTCTCTGCATCGCTTCACCCCGAGGAGGCAAAGCAGATTAGCCTTCTAGTAGCAAATGAAGAGCCCACCCATATTTCCAAGCACACCCCATTGTTATGCTAACTGACATTCCTCTTCGAAGCACCATTCACAAGCCTGACTTATCCGAGGATGGTCTAAGAGGGCGATTGAATCGAGTGAATTTGGCAGCCCAAGATAAAGCCAAGAATTAGCTAAAATGACAGGTTCTAGCAGATTTTCTAACTGAAATCCCCAAATCCGAAGCGAGCCAAGATAGCATGAACTGGTGGATCCTTAATGTGGACGGGGCATCACGTCAAACAGGAGCCGGCATCAGTTTGAAACTTAAATCTCCAACCAGGGAAAGAATTGAGTAAGCTATCCATTTAAAGCTGCCTCCAACAAACAAATGAATATGAGGGCCATACACCGAAATCGAACGAAGGGAAGTATCAGGTCTACCGACGTTTCTATCTAAGTGATCATAGCTTGTCAGCAAGGTAAATGAAGAATATGAGTCACGAGACCCCAGAATGGCCAAGTATGTATCCTTGGTTAAACAATGCTTGGATAACTTTTCAGCTTGGAAGCTTGAACACATCACCATAGATTGCAACGAGAAAGTGGACGCCTTGGCCTCCATTGTCGCTTCACTTCCAAAAACATAAACAATGATCCTGCCCATCTATTATTAGCCGAATTCGTCAATTATTACCACCCGGGTAAGCCAAGTGGATGAGGTCTCCCCTTCCCGAGCTGCAATTTATAAAGGCAAGATATCGCTGACGTGAGAACTCCCATATGATAGAAAACAAAGCCTCACAAGGTCCAACCAAATACTAGGTTCTCTCGTTAATGGGCAATATTTAAACGCTCCTGCATTCGCCATACTTGGGTGCCTAACTACGTATCAAAGGCACATGTATTAGCCAAACTCGGCACAGGCGGATATGTGGTAATCATCCAGCGCAGAGAACATCGCACAGCCAAAGCCCATACTCGTGGGCATTATCGCCAACCGCGATCCGACGACCACGCTCAAAGTGTGATCGATGCCAATGGACAGCCTCGCCTGACATCACCCGCTTAGGATTTTATTTCTATTACGCCCCGCCTGGCTTCAATGGGGCATTGACATACCCGCCGCCTCACCGCTTCGCTCAAGAAATTATTACCGTAGCGATCGACATTTCAAGAAGTGGATTAAAGCCAAGGCCTCGTGATCAATCAAGGATAAGGATGTTACCGCCCATCTGGGAAGAATATCGCCCGCCTGCTTCAGATACCCCGATCAATCAGGTCGATAATCCGCCCAATTGATAGTCGCATACAGAATCTCGCCAGAATTAAAGATAAAGAATCTATACTCCACCCCGTGGTATCCACAGAGCAATGGCTGGGCGTAAGCCTCAAACAAGATTCCTATTAACCGTTTTAAAGAAGTTACTAGATTTTTAGCTAGTGCAAGTGGGTGGATGAACTTCCGGTATACTTTATGAAGCCTATAGAACGACAAATACCGCCAACCTAGTATATCTCCCTTCACGCCACTTATGATGGTACATATGGGTCAATAAATTCCATGCCCACGCTTGAACCGATGCATCGAAGGAAAGCAAGCCAAATGTTAAAACCGTGGATCAAAGATCAGACAGGAAGGCAGATGAACCCGCTAAGGCAGCCTATGCGAATAGCATCATACCACAGCAGACTAGCAAGCCTTTACAACAGGCGTGTGAAACCCCGTATGTTTCAGCCGGGGGACATGGTCCTAAGAAAAGTTTTCGAAAATACAGCCGATCCGTTAGCCGGAAAATTCTAGCCAAACTGGGAGGGACCATATATTGTAACACGGCCCGGCGAATCCGGATCGTATGCATTAGATAAACTAGACGGGACGCCTGTACCTAGAAAGTGGAATGTTATGCTCCTCAAAAGGTACTATCAATAAAGAATGATTCAATTTCTAACTTTTTTCGTGTCCCAAATGGTTCATTACCAAGTCCGGGTAAGGTTGATGTCCTAGTACCGCCCACGAGATGTGTTGATGCCCAAACCGGTTCATTACAAAGTCCGTAAGATCGATAGTCCACCACCCCGTATGGGTTGATGCCCAATCGTTCATTACTAAGTCTCGTAAGATTGATGTCCCATCTACCTATCAGGTTGATGCCTAGCCGGTTCGTTACCAAGTCCGTGGTTAACGCCCCATCGCCCAGTATGGTTGATGCCCAGCGGGTTCATTACCAAGTCCGAGTAAAGGTTTATGTCCTAATTCACTTAGTATATGGTCGATGTCCAATCGTTCATTACAAAGTCCGGGGTATGCTTGATGTCCTACCTACCCAAGATGTGTGGATGCCCAACCGTTCATTACTAAGTCCCGTAAGATCGGGTGTCCCACCTACCAAGATGGTCGATGCCCGTGATGGTTCATTACCAAGTCCCGTAGTTGATGTCCTAACGGCCTAGTATGGTTTCGATGCCCAACCGGTTCATTACAAAGTCCGTATAGTCGATGTCCTAATCGACCAGACGTGTCGGGCGCCCGCCTAGTTCATCACGATGCCCGAACAAGGAAGCAGTAGAAGAAGGGTCAATGAACCTAGCTAACCGGACTGTTCATCCAGAGTTGAGCTATGCCCTAGTCAAGGTACGTCTTTTCTTGCCCAGTTAAATTAACTTAGTTATGAAGTAAAACACCCACATCAAATTAGTAAACACCACATGCTTTATTATTGATAATATTATGTTTGATTTTTATCAACTCTGGTTTCAAAACAATAACAAAACTGGGCATAATGACAGTGGAAGAAACAGCTCAATAAGCAAACTACAAATGCAAATTAAGAAACACTATGTCTCTCATCCTCCTCGACTATTATGAGAAAAGGTGTTCTTTATCTGACCTAACCTCATGAGAGGATACCACCCGCCTTGCTATTATCCGTCCCAAGAACCGGCAGCAGAGCCTCCATCTCGCTAATATCTGTCACTTCATCATGATGAACATTGATGGATGCAGCTACGGTAGGAAAAGCGCTTGGGGGGCATCAAGAATTAATAAAAAAACTCTGGAGATAATGGCTTAGACGTGTCCGACATCCTGTTCAGAACCTTGGGTTGGCTTCCACAAATGTTATGTGCGAAAGCACAAGAGTTACACTCCATAGCGAAGATCACATCAAAGCCCTCTCGTAAAGCCTCCCTTGTGGCCTCGCTCTTCTTTAAGTATTCGCCGATAGCGCATTTCATCCCCATAAGTCCCGAGTTCTAAAACCAGAGAGACTCGTTCATCGATCAAACGGTTAACCTCGTCATCCACCTTCCGCCTAGCCTCCTCTGCAATAGTCAAGGCATTTTGTACCCTAGCCAACTCGGACTCCACCTTTGCCCTGACACTCCTTGCCACCTCAACATCCATGTGGGCTATCTGGGCATCATGGCAAGCAACATCCCTCTCTGCCTCAGCTCGGGCCATCCTTTCAATGCTTCCTCTAACCCCATTCTCCCAACGCCGGAGCTGACCGCTTAGCTAAGGAAGCCAAAGACCCTCGTGGGTCAACGGCCATCAGGCATGTAGCTCACCCTCCTCCGCGATCCCTCATCCGGAAGTCCGAACTCCTGGTGTTGCAGGCCGCGTCTGATGGTCGTGGATCATCAAAGAACGCATTGAACAAAGTAAATGACTAGGCAATGATGTCGCAGCAAGGCATAACAATTGTGAACATACCAGCCCATCGACCGGACAAGTTACGCCAAGGTATATTACATCTCTTCGATCTACTGAGATCATCCTTACGCAGAGGGCAGGATTGAAACGACATATTTTTCACCTTCCCTACCGCACCAACCCGCATCCTGCCACATTGATGGGCAGAAGTTGTCTGTAATGGTGGCCTGGATTCACCTTGAACGGCTCCCAACGCTGATACTTCCTAGGCTTCTTCAGCCCCGAGAGTCGATGCTTCCTCCATGGGAGCTTCAGGTCTTGCGGAGGATATAAGAATATAGTAAAGAATTTGGCCAGTGTTAAATGACTCCATCGCACCCCGGGCCCGACTTTATACGGCCTCTCACACGGCCTAGTAAGATGCTCCGAGGAAATAAATTCCCTCCCCCCCTACCCCCGGGCTTTCTCATGAGTTAGAGGAACCTCTCCTAAATCAGCCAAGTGAGCAGGCTCCATAACCGATTGGCCGTGAAAGCCCATCTCAGGCGAGTCCATAACAACTATCACCCGCTTCTTTCAACCTCCACGGCCGAGTGCTGATCGCCACCAACAACGTCAGTGGGTGCGATCAGCCGCCTTCAGGAAACTGCACTGCCAGTGGCTTCCACGCACCAAAGTTATGAATGAGGTCAGCCATCTCGTCCTCCTCTTCTTCCTCTTCACTAGCTGGCAGGAGGCTCAATATTGGAGCAACCCAAGGGACAAAATCTTCCACCCTCGTACCAGGCGCTCTTCACCGTTCAGGCACCCGCCTTCCCTTCTTGGATGCTTAGAGGGCAAGACGGGAACCCTTTTTCGTAAAGGAAAGATGCTTGAGGCGGCTGCCCCTATTAACCTCCTTTGATGCTTGGGGGGCAACGCCGAGATCCTCTCTAGCCAAAGACGGCTGCTCGGGCCAAAGAATGATTGCCACCCTTAACCAACCACCTGGTCTCTAAGTCTGGCCGAGGATGAGCCGCCCGACTAAAGTCAGAAGGCTCCGCACATCGCAATGCTCGCCTCCATTATTTCATGCAGGGGGCAAGGAGGAATAACCGGAAGAGTATAGGAGAGGGATTGCACTCAATTACGAAGACTTCACTGGCAAAGAATTTTGTGATGTCGTTCCCGCTTAGAAATCTCTAGTAACTTCTGAATCTTCTTGAAGTCAGCTTTCTCCACCCAGTTTACCAATCTACCTCTCCAGCTTTTCCCTGCAAGAAAAAGTGTTTATTAAGAAAACACGTAAGGCAAACATACAACAACATATAAATCCCAAAACTCGAACACACCTAGGAATGACATTCCTCAATTCAACGTAAACGGGAGGTCAGGGGAGCCCGGGGTCTCATACCACGGTCCTCTAACTAAGATCACGCCCTTCACCTCAGTCTTAGGTGAGTCGTGAGCCCCAGAATAACTCAGAGCTCGAGGGCTGGGGTTGACATGGATACCGACTCCATACGCCAGCTTCAATGTGTAACAAAGAAAAACTTCCACCAACGAAATATCTAGTTGGTAAAGGAGGTTCAATACGCTACATCCGTCGATCCGACGATTCGATGACAAGAGCAAGCAAATAGCCCGAGAAGTGTAGAATTGCTCGATTAAAGATGAAACGGAAGAGAAGCCCGATCGCGAACTCGGTTCCTAGTAAATATATCGCACAAGCTCTTATCGATGCTGGATCTCGCCGCTATCCCAAGTGTACCAAAATCTATTATCAGGAATGTGGCAGTAAGACCTCAACTCCTCCATGCAGGCGCAGACCTAAATAATGCCGCCAGAGAAGGCGATCCCGACTAAAGCCCTCTCCTCACGTACCGACTAATCTGCTAGCGCTGAAGTCTCTTCATGACCTCTCGCCATACTGCAAGCAGACAACAACAAAAGGACAAATGAGAGGGGAGTAAGTTCCATGCCGTAATACTAAACTGGTAAAAAGGCGAGAATGCTTATGAACCCACCAGGCCAAGGCAAAACCCCCAGCTCTAGCATACCTAGAAAACACCCTCCTATGTTTACGTCGCCGGACACATGCCGGTAACTGGAATCTAACATACTCGGAACAAAAATAAGGCTTACCTGTAAGGTAAGGAAAAACGAACGCCTAAAGAGACTATTTGCAAAACACGCAACCCCACAAGCAATTCAAGCAGGTTTTCCTGAAACATAAACGATCGAATCATGACGCTTCACTTACTAGTATATGCGAACGAGTGGGTTGTGGTTCGGCCCTCAGTTAGTGCCCTTATGCCCTCCTGGAGGCGACAAGCTGGCTTCAAACAACCTAATCCAGGCCTGAAATGAACCGTAGCGGCTGATCCATCCTCAAACACATCAACGTCAGACGCCATAACCCTTGTTTCAAGGCGAGCTAGAATTCATCAAACGCCAAAACACTTGAAGTTTGTTCACTCTAATGACCGATTAGCCGAACACAATAAAAATAAGGCGAAACACAACAAAAATATTTCCCGAACCACGATTTCATTAATTACACCCAAATGAAGTCACAATTACATAATCGCATCCGGTCAAGATCAGCCTAAGACAATTACATAACTCATCCCGGGGCCGAAGATCGAGCCTAAGACAATTACACAACCTATCCGGGCCGGGCGACTAAGCCTAAGACAATTAAGTATAAATTCATCCCGAGCCGAAACCAGCCTAAGACACTACATAACCCATCCCGGATGCAAAACTTAGTCAAAGAAAGAAGAAAAATAAGAAAAAGAACTGAACCTGAGGAAAAGAAAAGCAAGAAGAAAAAGCTGAGGAAGAAGCCACTGCTGTAGAGTCTAAAAAAGGAAAAACTCTGTCGCAGGCTAAGAAAGGGGTAAGGTCTGACGGGTCAAGCAAGATAATCAATAGTGCCAAAGCAGAGGGGCATACCAGGGGGCTTATCGCTGAACATGGAAAGACAGAGTTTCGTCGATGTCAAGGAGGCTTTCTCCCTCTAAGACCACCCAAGGGGGCATATAAGACTCGAAAATATCCCTCCAAAGGTAAATTAGCAAGCTTCAGGACGTTCCTTTTAATCACCGGCCGAACTTTGTCAACATCACGTTCAGCCCAAGAACAGTCGGAAAAGCCCAACACTAGCAGCATCCACCAATGACCAGCCATGCAAATCCCAACCATGCATATCCACTGAAAATTCAAAACTAGTCAGTGAGATAATGACCCGACACCCTGCCTCCTTTATAGAGGTTACAAACCAATGGGAAACTCAAAAGTCGCATTTGGAAATAAGCAAGTACTACAAATAGTACACCCTCGAACGCGCGATCAGCATGGCATTAATAGTCCCCGTTCCCGACGACAACCAAGTCAAAAACACAATATTTTTCCAACTGGGGAAGATCGAACTCCCCATACAGAAAAATGGGGGCATTGTGGGTACCATGGATTTTGGCCCAGCATCTCCACGTAGAAGGCCCAAACGGATCAAAGCCCAAAAGAGACCCAAACATCCTTACACGAACATGGATCCAGGTCTAAAGTCCAGCTTGTGGACATCTACGCCCTCTTCTAGTCGTACGCTCATCTTTTAAGAAGATAGCTCGCCTGTCGATTTCCCGATTGATTCCTTTGCAACTTCGAGAAAACATCTTCCCAATAAACCTCAGACGTAACCGCCTCTTAAGATGATCAAACTGACCAGGCGTAAGACTCTGACAACTTGCTGCCTAAAAGAAAACTGGCTGACGTGGCAAAAGCATCTCGCCTCCTTCCATTTCGGAAACCAATCACCCACTTTCCATAAAAAGTGGATCACCATCCTTCTTCATAAATAAGGGAGGTAAGATTAAGAAAAAGATATGTGAAAACTATACGCCTGCAAGACTGACAGTTAGAACGCTTTCTATCTCCTTAACTAACTTAAGCATCGGAGAGCCAACCGACACACCACCGGGTTTGGCCCCTTGTTTGTTTTTGGTGTGTTCTACGCTGTGTCTATGCCCCACGAATCCATGGACTTTGAGAATCCGAGAGACAACATATAGGATATTACTACAATTTTAGAAATAAAAATAGAATAAAAGTCTATGGAAAATTTTATCCTTAACGGTAAGAATATATTTTTTACCCTTATCCATAATAATTTTTTAAAATTTATATTGAATATGATATTTTGTTAAAAATAATAAGGAAAAATTATTTTTAACAAAATATTAAAATTTTATGAAATGTGGATTATAATTTAAAGTTTGCAATTTTGAAAAATAAGAAATAAAAATAGGAAAACGCGAGATGGAAAATTTTATCCTTAACGTAAAGATTTTTTTTTTTACCCATATCCCTAATAAACTTTTTAAAATTTTATATTAAATTTGATATTTTGTTAAAAATAAATAAATTGGAAAAATTGGCTACGTAGAATTGAGAAAAAAAATATTTTCTTTCCATTTTTTCTTTATTAGTCTCTTTTTTTTTTTTAAGCAATGAGGGGTGGTTTTTCAATTATTCTTGGCCTAAAATCACTCATCTACACCTATTTTCATGTTTCTTTCTCAATAAATGGTTATTCTACACAAATTTAGGTTTATATTTTTTTTCATGATTTAATAGTTGCCTTTGTGCGTATGTGATTGTTGTCTCATTTGTGTACATGTGATTATCGTCATTTTGATGTGGCGAGTGGTTGTGTCATCTCACTACGACGTTTCGATTTTTGTCGTCGTGGTGCGGCATTTATTTATATTTTGGCGATTCAGACGAGCAAAGTATATACAATTATAAACAAGAAATCAAACCCATAGTGTCAATATGTATTATAGTCACAATAGTAATATCTTGGAATTGGATAAGTCGTAGCGCATGTGATAGTCACATGGATGGCCAGAAGGCAATAGAGACTCGTCGGGCATGTGAATCATGGTTCCGGCATGCTACCATTTCAAATACCTCAAGTATCAGGTGTAAACGAGCGACACGTGGATCCCCTGTAAGCACCTAGATGACCCCGGCGGCCTTTAATGATAGGCATATTTCTAACGCATAAGCGCTATGCCACACCATTACATAATGTATTATTTATGCCAGGTATAATAAACCCTCATAACTATTTACCCCATAACCGTCTACGATGTAAATCCCCCTTTCTCCCCGCGCCCCACGCCCCTGCCCCCCATTCACTATATAATGTGAGTTTGTATCCAAGCAAAGGAGGATCTTCTTTTTCAGTAGTATTCATTAGAGAAATAATATAAATTATTTTGGAAGGAACCTGAGTCCTTCCATCAAGGCCATCTCGTGGGAAACAGCACCCAACACTTCTCTAATCAGTCAAGACAACCATAAACTTTTTTCCAAAACGCTTAAACAAGAGAAATCCCCTTCCGCCCGAAGCCTACACCGAACAAATCGTGACACACTCGAACGACGCTAAAAATCAACAGAATCCCACCGCCAGCCAGCTAGCCTCTTTCTTAGCGCTAACGCACTTTACGTCACAAGAAAATGCAACCAGGAATGTGGTTCCAATCCGACATCGACAACCCAATCCAGTTCAGCCGTGGCGCGATCCAAATCCACGAAACAACTTCTCCTCCTCCCCTCGTCGGATCAACCCCTTGCCATTTAATCCCTGTAGTGATTTCAGGATCTCTCCCACTGAGAGGTTTGGATCCTGCATTACATGCCTTGGACGACATGTCATCCTCTCTATTTGTCCCCGCCATTTTGCTCCAAGATGCCTTGCCACACTTCACTTTACCAAAGTTCCAAATGTATGATGGTCTTCAGGACCCTTTCGACCATCTTATGCACTTCCGCCAGATAATAATGATGCAGACCGGTAATGATGCTTTGCTATGTAAAGTCTTTCCCTCCAGCCTAACATGCCTAGCCTTGTCATGGTTCCACCGCTTGTCTCCAAATACGATAGGTAAACTCCTTCCGCTGCCTATCTAAAAAGTTTGTCACTCAATATATGTGTTTAGTCAGGAGAAAACAAAGCATCATCGGTCTTTTTCACGTCTAAATGGGGAGATCCGAGTCCATTAGGGACTTTATGAAGCGCTTTGAAGCCGCCATCCTCCATCTCTATGCCGTAAGCCCTGACACTGTCTTGCAGGCAATGAAGCAAGCCATTCGCCCTAATACCCAGTCTTTTCATTCATTGTCGTTGCATCCCTCCACAACTATTAATGAGTTGTTCCAAAAGGGAAACTAGTACGCCATGCTAGATGACGATATAGTCACCGCAACCAAACGAATGGTTGTCGCAACTTCAAATTCCAAACACTATGGCAGTAGTAAATTTTGGGTCATTACAACGGCCCCGTTTTGATCAATACAGTACAGGATCATTGTCTCGTACAATGATAGTACCTTCGTACATACAGTTTATACCCGTATCCACTTCGAATATGCACAAGACATTGTGATGAGATAATGATTGAAATGGTTATAAGAACCATGTAAGATGAAACAATGATTTGAATTGAAATCGTGATAGAGCTACAAAGAAAATAAAAAGTACTACCATGTATTATGAAGAATGAACGAAGAACTCATAAATGATATAGTACAAGAATGAATATATGAATAGCTAATGTGCAAATAGGAATTGTGCTAATTGTATATTGTCATTGAGGACCACTACAAGTGGTCATATATGTTATATGTTTCTCACTAAGCTATAAGCTTAGAACAGATGTTTCATCCGTGTAGGTACTGAAGAAGACATCTCAACCGTACGGCACACAGGAGGGCCAACAAAGCATTGCTACCTCTAATTTTGAATATGTACATGTAAAGTTTTTTTTTTCATAATAGGACTTGTATATGTATAAGTTAATGGGACTTAGATATTTGTACAGGACATTATGAACACCATTATGGTGATAGTGTTAAAAGTTTTATTTCCTTATGGATTAAGTTTAAGGTAGATTATGATCCATTCAGTTATATTTTGAAATGGGCCCACTAATGTCAGTAACTCAGGTAAAGGAGTCTCAGTCCCGTGTTGTGTTCCCTCTCTTCCACCTAGCCATGGGTTGGGGCGCGACATGAACCATGAGAAGTGCGCATTTGGGGTCATATCTAGGAATTTCCTTGGGTTCTTGGTTAGCCAAAGAGGAATCGAAATGGCCCCCGGTTAAGTCCAAACCATCCAAACTCAAGTTATGACATTTTAATGCCAAATCGGTTCGCTTGCCCACTTACACTGTATCGTAATATGAGACCTTGCCAAGTGGGTCTTAACTCCATAATTTGATACCAGTCTTTCTCACTCATTTGAAGCTATACTACTATGGTTCTTTTCAAATCGAATCATTCAATTTGAGCACCAAAACTCAAGATATGTCATAAATAATCGGACTCCATTTGTTTTCAAAATGTAATCCAAGAATCGTCTTCGGACCCAAATTCAAGGGTTCTTAAGTAATATTAATACTCTAGGCTCTTTTTGTAAAATGTGGTCACAGGTCTTAAGTTTCCTCTCCAACCAGAATTAAATCGGAGTACTCTAGGCTAAGTTACGGCCAAATAATTCACTTAGGGTTTTAGGGAAATTTTGACAGCATCTCCCCTAAATCCCAACATTTCCTTTATACTAAAACTCCTCAATTGAGGACCATAAACCAAATAGCAATTACCAACAACACAAACCACAATGAATTGATCTTCAAGGGAGTCTCGTACCTTAAATTTCCTTGGCCAACTTAACCTCTATCTCCTTCTTTTTCCTTCTTCTTCTATTCTTCCTGAATACTTGCTGAAAACAAAGATTAGAATGCAATAGAACCACAACATAAAGGGTTTCCATTCTTCTTCTCTCCCTCTCTTCCTCTTCCTTTTTCTCTCTCTCTCTTTTCTTTTTTTTTTTTTGCTCTAATTGATCACTCAACTAAGGCTTAAGCCTTAAGCCTTCATTTTCTCTAGATTTTTCTAGAGAGACATGTGTCTCTCTCTTATTAGTCCTCCCCTCTATTACTCTTAAGCCCTTCAAACTTCCCTTTTTATAATTTTTATCTCAAACTTTAGCCAACACTCTTCTTAAACAATTCCATCCATGTCCCTAATAATTAAATCACCATATTACCTCGTCTTTTAATAATTCCAATTATGCCTTCTTTCCTAATCATTTTACTATCAAAACATATATATTTAGTTTTAATTACACTTAATCATAGCGTAAACTACTAGGGCTTAATTTAGGGTATTACAGTAGGTCACGCACTTAGAACTTCGTTGTGACTCGCAGTTGGTAGCTTCTCAACTACAGGGAGAATACGAGGCCAAAAATGAACGAATGGAACAATATCTGAAGATGGCCTGGTCCATACTAGAGGGATTCATGAAGTTTATAGTGGCTCAAGTCCCGAGGTCAAATAACCAAATGGTCGACGCCCTCGCCAACCTAGCCTCTAGCGCATTGTACCTGTGCCACGTGGAGTTGAATATTAGGGCTCATCCGTCAATTCATAATGTCATAGTCCTCACAATAGAGAATCAAGTAGATTATTCTTGGATATCCCCTATCTCGAGCTATTTGAGAAGTGGAATCTTGATCGGTTTGGGCAAGAGAGGCTGTCATAAAGCTCGACGCCAGTACACCTTGTCGAACTGTCTCAGATAGCGATCGTTTTCCTAGCCATACTAGAGGTACATGCCGCTCGATAAGGCAAAGCGTATCATCGAACAAATCCACGGTGACATTTGTGGGACCCATATTAGCTGACAGATGTTATGTCACAGGATTATAAAGTAGTTTGTAATTCGCCTTCCCCACGAGGCAAGAGAGGGACTCATTACTGGACCCGGGCCTCTTAACTCCGATTTTTCCGACATCTCAGGCCAATTTCAAAAACATGATATCATAATTAACATGAACTTGTAATGCTACTACCTATACATAAATTCTTGAGTCCGATTTTCTTGTACTCAAGGAACAAAATTTCGGTTTTTTCAATCGAAATATCGCCGAATATCTAAGTATCTATGGGCCTCAACGATATTACAACCAATAGTCAGTCGCCAAAAATCGAGAAAAATAAGAAATCGTCGAATATCAAATTCCCGATATTTCTGGGCAAACCAAGACTTTATCTCACGCGCCATGTGTGCCGAATTTCGAAAAATATCGCAATACAAAATATCGCAAATATTTCCGCTATTTTGACTTAAATCAAATCCAATTGTTAGAATTAAATCACAATGGTTTTTTGACAATCCAATGACTATTTTGACTCCAAAAATTTCTATAAATACCCCTAAAATCATACAATTTATTTACAAACTCATCCATACACATCCAAGCTCCATTTAACTCTCAAATTATTTTTCACATTTTTCTCTCAATATTTCAAGATCTCTGTTAAGAATATTGTCTTCATCAAGATGGGATCCTTCATCAAATAATGTAATGGAGCTTTCACATTGGTCTTCATTTTGATTTAAATGACTATTGTAATGTAATTTCGATAAATTATAATGAATATTGTTTTCACAAGTGTATATTTTCTTATTTATGTCTTTTTTATAGTTCAACAAATTATTTCCATGAATTTCAAAGTATTTTTGTTACTTTTCGCTTTACCGATATTTTTATCAAAATATCCACCGATATTTACTGATATTTCTTATATATCCGTAAAATCCAAGTACCGATATATCCGTAATTACCGATATTTTGTTCCTTGCTTGTACTTACACAAGTTCCACTATTACTAAAATATTACATTTACATTTTAAAACAAAGTAAAAAACCTACATCAGGTGGACACCTAATGCTATGTTGGCCCTAGAAAATGAGGGATGTCTCTAACGATTTCTTCAGTACCTACATGGATGAAACACCCATGCTAAGCTTATAGCTTAGTAGGAAAACATATAACATATATGACCACATGCATTGGTCCTCAATTACAGTATACATATAACTTAATTCATATATCAGAGTTTCATATCTCCCGTAGGAGTACTTAACAGATGTTTCAAGACATGAGGTACCCAGAGATATTAATTGCTGCAATATAAATGATTACTTTCTTCAATTTCATATCTCATATTTATTCACATGACAACATATAAGTATTCGCTTTGCACATACTAAAGAATCAACGAATGAGAGGGACACAAGATAATAGGTGCACTGGTTGCACTGTGATACAAGACGAATGTAGGTGCCAAGCACAATACATGTCTCGCCTTCACATAACAGAGGTGTCGAGGCTCATGTGTGAGTGTTGCATACTAAACAAGAGAGTTATCGGGCACTAAATGTAGACGTGTCTCGCCCACGTATCGTAACTGGTCAGAGCACTATCAGAGGTCGTGAGCACCGATCGTAGGTGCCTATTCATTCACTATTCGGTCTTAGGCAAGCATACAATTATATGTATTACTAAGTTAATCACATTCTTGTATTTATATAACGCTAACAAATAAGGGGCGAGAAAACAAGTTTGCTTAGAAACAGATTCGCCGAGGCGAAGCGAATGAGCATTTTACACTGGTCTTAACAACATTTACGTTATAATTTTGGTCACTTCTTAAGACTGTACTTTCCTCATTCATATTCACTTGTCCATATTACCTACATTTTGTTTAATACTTTATAACATATGGCTTATATACATGTACGAACCATTTCATTCACTTGTTAAGATCGTCAATTAATCCAATTTCATGCTTATGGTTCATCTTAGTCAGTGTCCTAACAAAGGAGTGACAATTTCTAGAATTAACGGAAGGACGAAAACAATAACATGGTTGCCGGTTCACCTAGGCAAAGCAATGCTATGCCTAGGCGGAGAAAAAATTGCTCAGGAGGGGGTCTCGGATTCACCTAGGCGAACAAACCTTCGCCTATACGAAGGGCTTCGGGTTTGGACAGAATTAGGGCTTTTTGCCTTTTTTCACCGAAAAATTCCATAAAAACAAAACAATATCGGAACAACTCTCAAACCCAACTCAAACTAACCAAAAACACTTTTATTAGGATTTTTCCTACATAAACCTAGACAAAGAAGGATTTGTGATAGTTTCCATACAAAAGTTCCATACAAGAGTTTCATACCTTAATTTCTTCACTTCCAACTAGCTTCCTTTTCTTCACTTTCTTTTTACTTGTTCAAGGATAGATCTCCAAAAGATGGAGAGAAATCACCAAAAATGGCACTTCTCCTTCAAACCCGTAAGCCCTAGACTCCCAAAAGCCAAAATGAAAACTCCCTCATTCTAGAGGACCATGTTTGGTCTTATCCCTTTTTGGGTTTAATTTCTTAGCCCTTGCTATTTGGTCCCTCTTTTTTCTTTTATTTTCAAAACAACTTATTCAAATTCTATAATAACATATAATGTTCTTACATAATGTCCTTTGAGTTCTTAATTTGACAATTACCATTTTACCCTTAACACTTAAATTTCCGAAAAATACAATTTAACTCTTATTATACCACTAAATTGTAATAAACTACTAGGGTATAATTTGGGTGTTACAGGGTTTCTACTGGTATGTGATGAAGCAAGAGTTTGAGCTATTCATGAAGAATTATGACACCTACCATAAATTCAGCAATATTATCCATGCCCCAACCACAACGCTTCACTCTGTGTTGAGTACATGGCCTTTTTGCAAGTGGGGTATTGATATTATGGGTCCATTACCCCAAGCTACTGGTAAAAAGAAATTCATCTCAGTGGCCACAGATTACTTCACCAAATGGGCAGATTAAGGCAAGTCATCTAACACGGTTCGTGCAAAGGAACATCATATGTCGGGTCGAGGTCCCCCACTCTATCGTCTCAAACAATGGCCCACAATTCATTAGTAAGCCGTTTCAACAATTTTGCACCAAATATGTCATAAAAAACATGTACTCCACACCTCGGTATCCCCAGTCCAATGTCCAAGCCAAGGCCACAAATAAAACATTACTCGACTAGTTAAAGAAAAGGTTGACATCGACAAAAGGAAAGTGGGTAGATGAGCTCCCTATTAAGCTATGGGCATATTGCACAACTCTGAAACAACCTACCGGGGAAACACTATATGCCTTGACATTTGGAGCTGAAGCTTCAATTCTCATTAAGTCCGGGCTGGAGACCTTATGCACTTGCGACACTTCTGAGCTCTCGCACGCCCTAGACGAGCTAGAGGAAAAGAGAAAACCGACAACCATCGGAACGACTAAGTACCATCGTCGAGCCTTTCACCAAAGGGAGAATATCATCAAGCTCAGAGCTTTCAAAAGGGGTGATCTTATCCTTCGACGTACTTTCGAGGAGGGAAAACCGAAACCCAATTGGGAGGGCCCTTTCATTGCTGACGATGGATCTAAAGGTGTGTACCGAATACAATCCCAATGCGGGAAGATGGAGGCTTGCCTCTAGAACTTGGCTTATTTGAAGAAGTATTTTCATTAGTACTCCATTATCATGAGATGTTTGTATCCTAGCTCTCGTGTGTGAATAAAAGTTACATTACTTCTCCGTTTTTATGAGATGATTATTTTAAGCCTATGGCGGCTAGCCCTCGATGGCCTTAGATCTCGAGCAACATAAGTCCCTATAAGCATTCTCCATTTTTATTAGATGATTATTTTAATCCTATAGCGACTAGACCTCGGGCAACATAAGTCCCTACATGCATTCTCCGTTTTTATGAGATGATTATTTTAAGTCTATGGCGGCTAGCCCTCGATGGCCTTAGGCCTCGGGCAGCATGAGTCTCTATAGGCATTCTCCATTTTTATGAGATGATTATTTAAGCCTATGGTGGCTAACCTTTGATGGCCCTAGACCTCGTGCAGCATAAGTCCCTACATGCATTCTCCGTTTTTATGAGATGTACTTCGTTTTTATGAGATGATTAGTTTAAAGCTATGGTGGCTAGCCTCGACATGGACTAGACCTTGCGTGAAGATAAGTCCCTACATGGTATTCTTCGCTTTTATGAAACATTATTTTGCTACATAGCCCTCGATTGCCCCAGCTCAAGCAAAGATAAGTCCTATAATCATTCTCCATTTTTATGAGATGATTGTTTTACGCCTATAGCGGCTAGCCCTCGCTGGCCCTAAACCTTGAGCAGCATGAGTCCCTGCAGGCATTCTCCATGTTTATGAGATGATTGTTTTGATGCGATATGGCAAACTCGCCCTCAACGCCCAGCCTCAAGCAAAGATAAGTTCCTGGCCCATACTCCATTTCTTTGAGATGAATGTTGCATGCATTGGGTGGTTAGCCCTCGATGGGCCTAAACCTCAGCTAACATAAGTCCTTGCATGCAGCTTGGTAATATAAAAAATAGACGCAATAATCAAATTCCTCGACAAATGATATTTTCATTCAAAAAGTAATGCCGGGAACAAACCACCCAAGAGAAGGTTAGCACTCTAATAGGTTGATGTGGCCTAGCTAAGTCAACCGAAGTCTGAGGAGATGGAGGAGTTGGTGACCTAGTTAGCTCAGTTAAGAGCTCTTGAAAATTTACGATGATTGGATCCGCTGTAGGTTCGAAAGTCCTCTCTTTTGTTAGTCCCTCTTGACCTCGAACTTCCCCTCCGCTGCTCGATTCAACAGACTCCATACTGAGAGTGGGCTTAGAAGCATCCTCCAAAGACAGCTCTAGGTCACCATGAGCTTAACTATTCAAACAATCTTATATTCAGCTCACTACGAGCCTGTGACAAGTCCAGCAAATCCTGCCTGCATTATATGAAGCTCATACTCCGAGAGTTAATCGGCACTCTCACCAAGTTAAAGCCGCCTTGCGTTTCATTCTACCGGAGCGGAGACTGCCTAACCTTTCTACGGCGCTTGATGGCGCGCAATGTTTATGATTTTGCTCGCGGAGCCGCGTAGCTCTTGAGGACGTCACAAAGGCGCCACATCCCGCCTCTAGCTTTGATACCTTCTTCACCGGGCGGTTGCAAATAGTCTCTCCCCAGCCGTCAACTCCACTTCGCCGAGCTTCTACCGCCTCCTTCTCCAATCGTTGGAAGACCGAGAGTTCGCAAGACCTTGTCGTACATCTCTCAAGCCCCCACTCTCAAATGGGATAGACGACTTAGTTGGTGTTGTCATATGTCACAATACTTCACAATATAAGTGCCAAAAAAGCTCATCTGCGATAATTGAAATGTCAAGAAAAGGCCAACATGTGTAAACAGTACAACAAGATGGAAGAAGACGCTTACCGAGGCTGCAATCTTGAAGAGGGTTGCATCCTTCAAAAGCTCTTACACCCACTTAAAGACCTTAAGTCCGTAGATTGTTCCTAGTGCGGAGATCACCTCCTCATCCGGGTCCTTCAAGAGCGGCTCCTCTAACAGCAATAAATCTGACATGAGTGCCTCTAAGAGGGCGGGACATCGGCCTCTCTACAGGCAGAGGCACCCTCGAAGATGCCACAACCTTCCCTTTCCCCTTTACTCCAGATGCGACTCCTCGGGAGGGGCGCAACTCGCCACCTTCGACAATTCTTATCCCTCCTCAAGGTTAGGAGGGAGGACGGAGCTCCTCAACCAGTGTAGTGGGGGCTCGAGTGACCTCCATTGATCGGGGAATAGAAGTTCTCCCCCCTGCCTATTGGGTCTCTAAGTGGGTGCTCATTGCCGCAACTCAGACGTGGTATCCGCCTCTAAATACCTTGGTCTTTTCAATCGTGTTGGCAGCGATTCTTGAGACAGAGAAGGGATGAACGAAAACTCATCACCAACGTCACCTCCTGCCATATCCTCGGACGCCTCCTAAATTCGGGAAAGAAGGCAGCTCTAAACCCGCTCCTTTGCTCAGGCGTCCCCCGAACTCTCAAAGTTTAGTCGTGGGATCTTCGGGAGTATAAACTCCTTAAGATGGTCAAACACCTCCCGAAGATTTGTTGGCGTTAGAATATGCCTAAAGTTCCTCACGAAGCTCGAGAGGCTCAGTAACTTTACCAGCGAGTCAAACTGGGATGGACTTAGGTCATCGACAAGTTTCCCCCAACCCAAGATACTTGCACACGCAAACCATAATGAACGAATTTAAGGTAAGTTAATTCCATTTAACCAAGTGACCAAGGCAGGGACAAAATAAGGTCCCTGCACCAGACCTGCATCGAGATCCATATTCATCGGAAACTCTCGGAGCATAAGATCCCTTGCGTATCCCCAAGCGTCAAACAGCAACACATTACAACAACATGTTACCCTGAGGCTTGTTCTCACTGGTTATGGGCAAGTTCGTTACCAATTGCAATGATTTCGCATCGGCAATAAGGTAATACCTCCCAAGGTTATGCCACTTCAAGGAATAGGCATAAAGAACCTCTTCCAAACCCAAACACAACTCATATTTTCTATTAAGTACACACATCCCTAGCAGAATGTGGATAGTATTCACATGGATGTGAACAGGGTGGTGTCAAATAAAGTGTAAAAACTGGTGTATCAGGGGGGAAGGGGGAGCCTCAATCCCTCACTAGCCTCAATCCCTCACTAATATGAATCTTTGGCCAGTAGATGAAGTTCATTTCACCCCGATCCTCGTTCGTACAGACCTCAACACGAGGTTCTGAGGACATAGACAAGACTTGGACATTAGGAGAAAAAGAAAACCTCTTCCAAAACGCGTCGACTTGGGGCTCCCCAACCAGTTTGAGCCACGTTATGACTCCAGCAAAGTCAACACACGAAGGAACTTCCTCAAAAGAAGTTGAGGGCATACCCTCTCCTTCACGACTTCCAATGCTATCTTCTCCTCTAACCATCCCCTAAGAGCCTCTGTCATTGGAACGAAGCCTGGAAAAACCACTAGGATAACTCATCTGGCCTTAAGGGAGAAGACCCAAAAAAAAAGAAGCAAAAAACAAAAGCAACACAGGTACATAGATCGCCAAACGGTGAATCTTTGGACACTGTAAGCTAACAACTATCTGAGTTTTCAAATCATAAGTCATCTTTACCTTCAAGTGGTTGTAGAACGAAAATCGGCAGTCGTGCAGAATACACTAGTGCAGAGGGGCGACCCAAGAGAATGCAGAAATAGAACAACAGAGCTCCCCAACAATGCAAGCAAGAAACCCCTTAAAGAAGAGTTATGAGGGAATTTAAACCCAAACATATCAACACAGTGGGTGGGATATTCGAAACCAGCATTAAAAGGCCGGGTCATATCATGAATACGCCAATTGCAAAGTCAGACAAGAACCCGCCACCTATACAAGATGGGATCGCGGAGATGTCAATGTAATGATGGATTTTGCGGCGCACAAAGACCAAGAAGTCTAGCATCATTCCAACCCTGATGACTTGCAATGATGCTAGGGGGGCTAGTGGAATGGGATAAGTCGTACCTCATGTGACAATCACATGGAAGGCCAAAATGCAATAGAGACTCGTCGGGCATGCCGCCATTTCGGGCCACATCGGCATCAGCAAAATGAGTGTAGATACTGGTCCCCGAACCCTTATTATCGCCGCCTAATTATGCGCTATTTCGACAAATGCGTTGCGGCGCCACAATTACTACGTAATGTATGCTTTATGCCAGAGATAATAAACCCTCATAACTATTTACCTTATAACCATCCCCCCTTCCCCCCTAAGTCACTATATAATGTGTGAGCTTGTATCCAAGTATAGGAGGATCGTCTTTTTGAGCAGTATTCATTGGAGGAATAATATAAATTAGTTTTGAAGGAACATGAGTCCTTTACATATCTAATATGTAAGCTCAACATCAAATGTATAGGCTTTAAGTCGATTAATTATACTATTAACCTGGATGTTGTTTCATTTTTATGGTTTTTAGCGATTTTGATTATATATTTCTATCGATGTATTGTTAGTTTAAATCAATGAAATTATTTTTCTCTAATATATATATATATATATATATATATATATATATATATATATATATATATATATATAGGTATATATATATAGGATATTACAATTTAAAAGTATATAATTTTGGAAAAATAGGAAATCAAAATAGGATGAAAGTTTATGGAAAATTTTATTCTAAATGAAAAGGATTTTTTTTTTTACCCTTATCAGTAATAAACTTGTAAAATTTTATATTAAATTTGATATTTATTAAAGTACTTTTCATAAAATTCAATTCCATAAAATCTATATCTATACTAATATAAATGCACCTCTATCATAAGCAAGTCGTTTTGTCCAACTAGGTTGACAGGCGAAGAAGCTTACAAAATCACAACTTCGAGTAAATTATGCGTGGTGCTCCAAGCTTCAAGAACTAGGCTCGACTCGCTTTTGGGTCGAGGTCGTGGAATTGAAGCTCAAGGCTCATGTTTATCCATTGTGTTTTTTTTTTAATTTTCTTTTTTGTCTCTAATAATAAAATTTTATTTTCTTTTTGGTCTTTAATAATACAATTTTTTTTTTGTCTCTAATAGTAAATTTTTATTTTCTTTTTTGTCTTTGATAATAAAAAATTTTTTTTTGTCTCTAATAATAAATTTTTATTTTTTTCTTCTCTCATAATCAATGGATTTATAAGAAATATGTGTTGTTATTTTATTCGAGTAATTTAATAAAATAATAAAAATGTCATTAAACAATGTATAGAAAATATTTAAAAATATTCTATTGAAAATTGAAACAATTTCAATATCCATCTATATCTATAATCTATAATTATTATATTTTTTGGCACCATAATCTTTTTTTTTTTTAAAGGAGAATAATTTCATTGATTCAAACTAATAATACATTCCATAGAAACACAAAATCAAATTCGCTAAAAAATCTAGAATATGACGTAGAATCTAGGTTAATAGCACAATGAATTGGCTTAAATAAAGCCTACACATTTGATAATTATATGATTACTAGAATACATATGACTCCAGTTCTACAACATATTAACGATCATGATTTGACTTGATGTCTCTACCTGATTAAATATGTTTTAGCATTCAAATCTCCCATACACAAGAAAGCATAGCAACAAGACGGCGAAAATCAAACCATTGTATTAAGACGACACAAACCACATGACGTACAAGATGATGACAAAAACACAAAAAAACAAATTAAAAATCCAGATTTTTGTGGAAGAACGAATTTATTGAAAAAGAAAAATGGTAGAAAGAGATGTAGATGGGTGATTTCAGGCCAAGAATGACAAAAAAATCACCCCTCCTTACTTAAAGAAAATGGGCTAGAAAGCAATGGCAAACTCAGAAAATATAGTCAACGGGGGCAAAATATTTTCAAATGGAGGAATTGTAGCACAATGGTTAGGTAATTTGTTTTCGACCTCAAACTCAGGAGATCAATTCTCATTGTAAGCAATTTTTTTCAAAAATTTTAGGGGGGCCGGGGGAGGGGGCGCATTTGCCACCCCTAGGCACACTCTAAGTCTGCCTACTAGAAATAACAATATGAGAGAAAGAGAGAGGCCTACTAGAAATAGCAATATGAGAGAAAAAGAGAGGCAGCTAGGGTTTAATCTATAATTATTATTATTATTTTTAAAGGAAAATTAATCTTATTGATTCAAACTTTCAATAAATCTTATTGGTAAAAACCACAAATAATGAAACAATATCCAAGTTAATAGCATAATTAACCAACATAAAGCCTACAAATTTAATAATATAGTGACTAAAATTTCTACGATTCTAGTTCTTCAACATACTAACGACCATAATCTGATAGCTTTGACTGATCGAATTCGCTTTACTTGTTTGAATCTCCCCTACACAAATAAAGCGTTGCAATAAGACAGCGAAAAACACCACATCGTAACAAGTCAAATCAAACGCCGCAATAAGACGACGATAAATCAAATGTCATAATATGACGACGGCAACACAAAAAAACAAGATAATACCTAAATATTTGTTGGATAACCACTTTATTAGACAAGAAAATGAAAGAAAGAGATACAAAATAGTGATTTCAAATCAAGAATTGTCAAAAAAGGAAAAAGGACTAAGAGAACAAGATGATAGAAAAAGGAGGGAAGAGATGGCTAGGGTTTCATTAATCTATAATTATTATTAAAAATATGTTTTCTCTCATGTTTCATAAAGGGAAAATGATGTTATGGTTTATCAATTTGATTCTATTTTAAAAAATGGTTTATAAAAAAAGAGAAACCAGCCAGTTAACTCATTTTGAAAATATTTCCTAATTGGCATTACATGTGTGAGAGAGCATAATGTTCCCAAACTACCCTTTTGTCAATTGATTGAAAAAAAAAGATTTTTAACCCTAAATCCTTTTCTAAAACCAACTTCATGATGAAGAGGAGTAGCAGAAGAAAGAAGATGATCAGATTTGGTGAGACTTTTCATTTCGCATCGTCTTCTCTCTTTTGAAATCTATAAAATGAGAACCGTATATTGATTTGGCCGAACTTTGTCAATGCATTCTGATCTTCTTTCGAGTAGCCTGAAAACAAGTTGGCAAAATGGACATTTTAGGAAGATTATGTGCCTGTCACACGTGCAACACCAATTATGAAATATTTTCAAAATTAGTTAATCAACCATTTCTTTCTCATTCTTATAAACTTCTTTTAAAATTTAGAACTTTCAAAATTACAAAACCATATTATAATTTTTCCTTCATAAATATCTTGTTTCAATTTATGATATTTTTATTTTATAAATACTCTACTTCAATTTATTTGTTCCATTTTATTAATAATTACTATATCAATAGAATAATAACCTATAATAATATTATTGATAGATACTGATGATGTTTTTCAACCTAATCAGGGCCGAGCGTGCTTGAATGCTTGGAGCCGGGTCCGTTGACTCGGATGCTCCGCCCTCCGCTAAAAAACAAGAAACAAAAGGATTGGCTGGGCCTCGCCTGCTGCCTCCGACGCCTAAGTCGGCTCTTTCCTAAGTGGAAGAGAAGATCACCGTTAGGGAATGAAGCTAGACGTTAGCTCAGATCTTCACCGACGGGGGGCTACCTTCAGATTATAATCTGCGATCATGATAACTTTCTAGTTGGCTGATGATTAATCAATAGTATATTTCCTTGCTGGAAGAAGATACAATATTCCTCCATTAGTGGGTATCTTTCTTCCTTATCGTAAACCGATTAATAAGGGATAATTGATGTAAATAATCGGGAAATATCCTACTTTCCCGATCACTGAGATTTCTGAGTGTTTTCCTCTAATACGTATCTATTGGGCTACCACTTTTTTAAAGTGGGTGAGTTAACCTCGCTTTCAGGGCTACATTTAGAGGATACCATTAAGGGTCTATTGCTGCATTAAACCGCTTTTGCCTCCCGATGCTTGTGTCGGGTTACGGCGACATCCAACTCGATTAGAAATTAAATAAATACTTACTAATAGTAAAATAAAAATTACAATAAAAACAAATGGCATGCAAGTCGCATTAATAATTACAACCCTTGTAAAACAATACACAACCTGTCAAACACATTGGTCAAAAGGTCATACTGCGGCACCATGTGAAGTAACACAACATGTAAAATATATCATGTTATCATATAGCATAAACAATTTGCATTAAAAGAAATAAATTATAATAGGCGTGTATTTAAAACCAATTAAATTCATAAGGTGCTACTACAGAGTCGTTATTTACTGGCTCCGCTAGCCTAAGTTAGTGGATTCGGTCGAGGGGGCCGCCTCACGGGGTCGAGGGCAGCGCCCCATAAATTTTTTTTTTTTTCTTTTCAGAAACATTAGAGTTTCGTCTCAAAAATTAAATTTTCATTGATTTCATCAATAAATTTTTGAATGTTTAAAGCCATCAAAATCACATTAAAACAAAGATATTATGTACCTCATTACACATAGGGCTTATTTTCGCACCACCATAAAACATCAATTATTGATAACCGTAATTGATATATGAATTCAGTCCATGTATTAATCTGATTAAGACAAAGCCAGAATCATATAACATGCTATTAAACACTATAATGGCAAAATGAATTTATTGTATATTTAAAACTCTTTTAAATAATAACAATTTAAATTCAAATCCTTATCAGATAAGGAAACGAATTTATTATATATTTAAAACTCTTTTAAATAATAACAATTTAAATTCAAATCCTTATCAGATAAGGAAACGAATATTTATATTATTATATATTTAACCATAACCGTAACCATAACCGTTATGTAATAAACGAATTTATTACAGAGAGTGAAAAACCATAACCGTTATGTAATAAATGAATTTATTACAGAAAACCATAACCGTTATTATTTGTTCTTATTGTGCGACCCTATAGGTTTAATTAACATTAAGTGAGCCTAAATCATACATTTTGATTCCACAAGTCATAAGTGGCCTCTAGCAAGACATTATGACTACCCAAGTTAAATGAAAAGCTCATAATCCGAGACAACCTTAATATAAATAATGACATAACTCTTTTGCCTCATGATATCTTCGATAGAATATAAGGTATGGACAAAGTCAACTTTATATCATCTTTATCTTTGATTACTTCGAACTCTAATTAGATCGACTAAACAAATGACATTGATCTCCATCAATTCATTTTTGAGCACAGCCATACATTTCGCCTCAATTGTTTGTGGGACCTAAAGATATCTCTCTTATAATAAAGAGGGACAAATTTCATCTTAATCGCCTCATATCTCACTACAAAATTTTATTATGTTCAAGTATAACCTTTATAAATATCCCGATTAAAGACAACGTTTGATTATATCAAACACAATATTCTTATGTTGAGAACTATAGCGATCTCAGTCAAAGGATTTAATGACACAACTGAGATTAATTTCATGCATTGACCATGTATTAATCTCAAGATTCGTCTGTCCAATATTTGTTCTCAACAAATAGATATAAATTTGATTTGTATCTCATACACATATTCATCCCATGAATATCAATCAAACTTTATACTAATCTTAATTATCATATTCCCATAACAATAACCGCCGATTAGGGACATTTAGAATAATTAATAATATTATTCATGATTATTATATATAATAAACACAAATCATCATACACTAATTCTCATAAATAGTCAAATACCATGTCCATACGATAGGCCTGTAAGACTATTACTAACACTGGCTTCGTGGCCCCCGGCCTACACGCCATTATTTTCAAACCCCATCGCCGCTCTCCCAAATTCCTTTGACTAAGCTTTATAGGCAAGGGTTGTATCGCTTCTTGGATCAGGCGTGATACCCACGTGGCTACTCAGGAAGGGTTTGATTAGGGCTTTACCGTCGTCTCACGTCTTGTGATATGATGGCTTCTCAATTTTCGTGTTTATTTCGGCTGTGGCTCTTAACTTCCTTAAAAACGTTCCCTAACTGTTTGCACTTTGTTCCCTTGTTCTCGAAGCTTTTTTGCCTTTGCAAGTTTGTGCTTCCTTTTTCTCGAATCTGTCCGACTAAGCAGCTTGGGATCGCTTATGGTCCCGATATTTCGCAGGCTGGTGTCCTCTCGTTTTGTTTCCGGCCTTGGTACGTCTTTTTTCTTCTCCTTTGTCTTTGGTTTCGGAAATTGCGAGGTTCTGTATGCACTCAAAATTTGTGGTTCGCATTCCTTTTTTTCCCTTTTTTCCTTGCTTAACCTCGCACTCCATGGGTCCCGGTCGCTCTTCTATTTTACGCATGCAGTAATCCTTCCATACGCCTAATTCAGGTCGACCGGGGAATGACACGCGGTGGTTCATCGGGTCGCTCCTGGGAGTCTCCTTCTCCTCGATAAGGCAAGGGTAAAATTAACGAAATCTCTAGATCCTAGCAGCCCGAATATTTGAGGGTCGCCATATTTAACGTCGAGGTCAGGCCCCACGAGTCGAACCTCAGACGGCAGATCTGCAAGCCCTGCATGGGCCCCCATTCGGGTCCAGTTTGGTGCTCGGATACCGACCACCTACGTTGTTCAAGTGCCTAAGATGGCGTGTTTTTTCGAGGTAAGCGCTCGAGAACTCGCCTCCGCTTTCCTCGCACCCTTTTATAAAAAGGGTTCCATTTCAATGTCCGCCTTCAAATCTTCCCCAAACTTCTAAGGTGTTCCGTGGGGTTGTTAGTCGTTGTGGATAAAGACCTGTGTTCCTTTAGATTATCTCCGTCACTTCAATGTAGCTGAGGCCGCGCTTTATATCTCCAAGCGCTTCACGCCAAGTCGATCATCTCTGACCTTCCATCTTCACACAAGTTCTGGAAGGAACGTTATTATTTTGTTAGTGGCCGTCATCGGGAATATGCTAATCCTCGATCGAGACACACTGTGCCCCCGCCGTCTGATTTCACCTTCAGAACCCTGCTACGTGAGCTCTCCTTTGTTTTGGTTTGTTTTGCCGTATACGTAGGATATTTCTAACACTACTTTGGTCGCATGGCCTTCAGGTGCTCGACCCGATCTCAGGCCTGAGGACAAGGAGGTGAAGCGGAAGCTGGTGAAGTGTGCCTCGCGCCCTTATTCCAAGCTCATCGGGTCGGATATTCATGGATCGTCTGGTGCGAGGCCTGCCCGACTTCATTTTCTGAGATCTTCCTTCCGGCCATGAAGCCACCCTTGGCCCTAAATCTTCCCCTCACCTTCTATTTCTCGGAGTCCCATCGCGGAAGCCTTCATGGGGAGAGCTTCGATCCCGCCTGGAGGTGCTGGTAAAGAAGAAAAGGAGCGTGAAACGGAAACCTCCGAGCTCGCCAGAGGGCTGCCCCCCTGCTCGGGGTAAGACCCTAAAGGTGGGGGCCCCTCCCTCGCCGTCCGTCGCCGGCGCGGTGAGACTCTTCGGGGAGGGCGGATGAGCCCCCCTTAGAGGTTCTCCCTATTTCGGTCTGGAGTCCCACGTCGCGGGGCGCCGCTCCCCATCCTATAATGCCGGACGAGGTGACGGGGAATCGCGATCGCTTTGACGCTGCAAGAGATGAGGACTCTCCCGCTCTCATGAGCTTGCCACCGGGTCAAGCTTCCTCCATCCGACAAAGGACCGACCTCGTAGAGGGTGTGTGTCTCGCCTGGCCGAGGAGGCTCGCTCTTCTCGCCCGGAACCGCCTCGTACGCTCCGGCGCTTTCGTCGATCTTTCTTTATCGCTTCAATCTGCAATGACTTTTTGTTTTTTTTTCTTGGTAAGTGGCTACTATGCAAAATGCTTCGCATGAGGGCCAATCCCGAGGGCTCCGCCAGAGCTACGGTCCTTTACAAGGCTAAGGTTGCTTCCCTAACTCCGAGAGGTCGGCTCCTCAAGCTCGATAAGGAACCGATTGAGAACTCAGAAGCACAAACCATCTATGGCGCTTCTGCCAGGCACCGCCAAGGATAAAGAAAGGAGGCCCTGGAGGATCGCCGGTCACCGGGGCGACAGCCGCGGCTGACCAGAGGAGTTGGCAGCCAAGGGTGACCAGGCAAGATGGCGCTTTAAGCGCCTCACCAGGCTGAGTATGTACCAGGGGAAAGCCCCACTGCAGGAGCTAAACAGTTTCTATGACCATGGAGCGTGAGGCTCGCCAACCTGAGGCAAAGTGATATCAAAAGCCAAGACGGCGCTTGTACCCAACGGGCTTCCGTACGGTCTTTCAACGCGCAAGCCCCAAGCTTCCTGCACTCAGTCACGATTCAGTTTTCGACGATGGTCGAATTTCGACCGCTTCCGAGGCCGGTGGTTTGCGCCAGCCGAGGTGTTTTCAAGGGCCCCGCGATTTGTGCTCCTTGTTTGCAGTGGGATTCTCGAAGTTCTCCTGCGGGCTAGCCTCCGTCATCGCTGAATTCTCTACTTCCGCAAGTCGTGGCCTGAACCGCCAAGCAGTTTCTCTTTTCTTTTTTTTATGTATCCTCGCTCGGCATGGCTTTTCGACGCTTCGATTATCATTTATCGACATGTCAAGATTCATCGATTAATTTCCTTTCGCTTCCTTTCCTCGCTTTCGCTCCATTCGAGCCGCTTGGTTCTCAAGCCACGAGGTCTCTCCAGAGTGCGCGATGGCCCAGACCGGAGCTTATCGCTTCGGTGCCAAGATCCTCCTCCGCGAACCGAGCCATCGCCTCTGGGCGCTAAGACCTCACGAGCCGTTGCTTTCCACAGATGAGCCATCGGGCTCCAGGCGCTAAGACCCTCCCGCGCCATCAGCCCCACAAGCCGGGAGCCATCAGCCCGGCAGACCTCCTACGCCGGCTGAGCCTTACAGCTGAGCACGTCTTCGGCGCGACCTCTCCATACTGCTGGAGCTCGCAGATCGAGCTACCGCCGGTGACTTCGCCCTCCCGCGCGCTTATGTTCTCATAATCCGAGCCTACTAGCTCCCCGAGCCACATGACCGCGGCTACTGGGCCTCCTCGAGCCTGCCATGCCCCGCAAACTCTAGCCACTAGGCTCCCTGAGCCTACACGGCTCCATGGCTAATTGGCCCTCTGAGCGGCCATGACTTGCAAAGTGAGCCACTAGCTCCCTGAGCCACAAGGCCCGCAGTGGCTACTGGCCTTCCCTCGAAGCAAGCAGTGCCTACTAAACCGAGCCATTTGGCTCCTAGCCATATGGCTCGTGTGGCTACTCTGCCTCAGCTGCTATGTTTCCAGAACTGAGCTACCCAGCTCTGAAATATATGGCCTCGTCACTAAATTCTTCCGAGCAAGGAGGTCACACAAACTGTTTTCACTAGTTCTCGAGCTATACGGCCCCACATACTCGTCTCACTGGGAGCTAAGAGGCTCTGCCAACCCTGAGCTTACCCGGGCCCTAAGCCACATGGCCTCGCGGGCTACTGGGCCTCTCGAGTTGTTAAGCCTCGCAAACTGCTTACCAGGGCTCCTCGAGCCAGTTACGGCCCGTGGCTACTGCCTCGCGCTATGCTCGCAACCGAGCTACTAGGCCTTGCCATGGCCCGTGGCTACTTACTTCCTCGAGCGGTTATGCTTTGCAAAGTGAGCCACTGGCCTCGAGCCATGGCCCGTGACTACTTAGCCTTCCTCGAGCTGCCATGCCTCTTACAACCGAGCTAACGGGTTCCTCGAGCTGGCGCATGGTCTGCGCACTTGGCCTTCCTCACGTTATGCTCGCAACCGAGCCACTGGCTCCTCGAGCTACACATGGCCCAATGGCTACTTAGCCTTCCTCGAGCTGCTATGCTCGCAACCGAGCTACCAGGCTCTCGAGCTACATGGCTCGTGGCTACTCGGGCCTTCTCGGTTTGCCATGCCTACAAACTAAGCTACCGGGCTCCCGAGCTACATGGTTGCGGCTACTCGCCTTCGAGTCGCTAAGCTCTACAAACCGAGCCATCAGCCTCGAGCTAAGGGTTCGCGGGCTATTTGGCCTTCCTTGAGTAGTTATGTCTGTGAACCGAAGCATCGGGTTTCGAGCTACATGGTCAGTGACTACTCGCCTTCTCGAGCTGGGCTATGCTCGTCGTCTTTCGAGCATTGTGTGAGCCAAGAGGTACCCCCGCCCTTAGTGTTTTCCCCGCCAAGGTCCTGAGTCTGGCGTGGTTGCCGCAGATGCCCTCATGTACTTCCCTGAGTATGTAGTTGGCGTCTTCCTTCCCTACGCACTTAAGAATGAGCGCAGAGAAGCCTCGTTTACAAAGGGTTCCCCGATGAACGGTGAATCTTGCTGACCTCAATCTGAGTTTAGACGCCTCCTTCGGGGTCACTCGCACCCCATACCATCTAACAAGTAACTCAAACGGGTCCATCCAAATTTCTGCTCGACATTACAGGAGACTTCTCCATCGTCGACGCCATCGAGGGTCTGAAGGTGCTCGATAGTATCGACCGCCCAGTCTTCGCGGAGGTTGTCGCTAGTTTCGCCAAGGCATCGCCGTGAAATCTCCGATCTGCATGTTCGACCCGAACTCGTATGAACTTCTTAAGTAAATTCTCCCGCACCTGACATAAGATCATCTTCTCACCTCCGCTCAGAGTCTTCTATCCGTTTCACACCACTGGGAGTCGCCGCCACCTCCAAATGACCGCCTCCATGAAGTGGGAGAGGTTGAGTCCAAAATTTATGATACCATATCTCTACTCTCATTATCGAGGCTTGAAGCCTAATCGAGGGCGTATTCGTATCTATCCCGGCTCAGAGGTCGATCAGCCCGCACTACTCCTTTGGCGCAATACTACGACCCGGGATAATTTCTAGATGGTGAGGCTCGTGCCGCTTAGGTAAATCCATAGACTCGCGGCTAGAGAGGAATTCTATGATGAACTGCTTAAGATCTGCCCTTTGATCACGTCTCTGGCTTCATAATTCTCCTGAGGTCACCCACTAACTCTACAAACCACTTATCACTCTTCCAAAGGTTTACGGTTTACGCAAGATTTGCTTCATCAGATATTCGCTTCGGGGACTCAATTTATGAGCTCTAAGCAAGGCCTGAGTTTCGGATGTGGTTACTAATGCCGGATCTTCCGATCTCAAAGGCCCCCTTCTCGCCTCTCCCCGTAGCTCTACTTCTCGCACAAGAGGACGGCTGTCGCACTGTCTCTCT
The DNA here is from genome assembly GCA_016808115.1 of Tetrastigma voinierianum. NCBI lineage: Eukaryota > Viridiplantae > Streptophyta > Magnoliopsida > Vitales > Vitaceae > Tetrastigma > Tetrastigma voinierianum. The sequence continues at coordinate 109,751 of JAEQBH010000926.1, forward strand.
TGCTCTCTTACCGCATGCACTAGTCAAAGTCCGAAATCACCAGAAAAGAGTGAGGAGTTCTCCCTGTGGGCGGCTTACCATAACCCGGGAGAGCTCAGCAGAGGTTTTGAGCACCGTGGAACGCCTCCCCGGCACGGCGTCTCACCGGAAGGCCTTTTTCAACCTCGAAAGAAAGGCCGACATTTGCCGGGCCGCCCTGGGATACAAAGCCGCCAACAGAGCTTATTCTCCTCACGTGAATGTATTTAATGTTCGACAAAGGCAAAGATATCAAGCACGACCTTTATCTTATCCGCTTGCCTCATTCCCGCTTGTTGACTATAAACCGTAAGAACTTCCCGACGAGACTAAAGCGCATTTGGCAGGGTTTAGCTTCATATTGTAGCTTTTCGTGACTTGAACACTTCGCAATGGGTTAGCGGGAGCCTGGCTTATCGATTTACCAAGATGCCTATATATACCTCCATAAATGTCCCAATTTGCTTCTAGAACATCCCGTTCATTCACCACCACGGTGGTGGCTCCCACTTTAACCCGGGCGGCACACTCATATCAAAGAGTTCGACCGACAACGAGGTCTTCTCGGGGTCGCAGGGCCCATACCGATCCGGTTAGCCCGAGAAGGCTTCCATGAAGCTGGAGGAGTTTGTGGACCGGTCAGAAGGCCTACTATGAGAATAATCCTGCGGTGGTGGAAGCTATCCTTTGGGCAGGCCCTGTTGATGTCTGTAAAATCGATGTAAAGCCGCCACTTGCCATTTGCTTTTTGACGAGAACAACGTTAGCCAACCATTCCGGATACTCTACTTCTCTTATTACCTTTGCTTGGAGGAGTTTACCGACCTCTTCATTAATCTCCTTCTGTCTTTCTAGGGAAAAACTCCTTCTCTTTTGCTTAACCGGCTTAAAGGAGGGATTGACGTTTAACCTGTGGGTAATCACTGTCGGGTCGACCCCACCCATGTCTTCCTGTTTCCAGCGACACTTCCATGTTCTGCTCTAGAAAACGGATGAGAGAGCTTATGATGTCTTCTACTAACTTGTAGACCCTATGTAGACAAGGTGTTCGTCGTCACCAGCCGTACAGCTCTAATTTTTCCGAGGGGGCCAGTCGTGGTTACCTGAGCCGCATGTCGAGCACGCCTATGTAGATGTTACGACCGCGGTTTTCGTCATTGATGCCGGAGTAACATTCCTCGGGCTATGCGCCGGTTTCCCGACCATCTTCTACTCCATTTGCAATTGGAAATTTGATAACCATGTGACAAGCGGAGGGAACGACCCTTATGACATTGAGAGAGGGCCTATCCAGTAACATGTTGTAGGCCGATGGGGCGTCTACTATGAGGAATCTCACCGTTGTTGTAGCCTGGCATGGGGGGTCTCCCAGAGTGAGCACTAACTATACCGATCCCAAGGGAAGTACTCTTTCCCCTGAAAACCCGTAGGCGGTGCGTTGATCAGCTCTTAGCCTTCCAATGCCCATTTATCTTTCAAAGTCGAGCGCGCGATATCGCCAGCTCGCTGTCGACGAGGACCCTATGGATCGCTTATTAACTACTATGGTTTTATTGGCAAGCTGGTCGCCATGGATGTCGCAAACTTCTTCCATGTCGGTCCGGTTATGGTGTATCCGTACCGGCGGGGCTCGATACCGCTTGTACTTCGTTTCGATCTAATGCTGCACGCGGGCCTTCCTCGCCGAAGCCGGGACTTCCACCCCGCAAAACCGAGATTACATGGATTTCTCTCCTAAAGGCGATCGAGCGCCGAACTCGGGTCAATGGCAAGGTGGTGGTGGCCGACCACTCGCCTTCCGAGGCCACGCATCTACCGAGATGTCTACGTTGGATCAAGTATTCAATATCCTTTAGTTTGACGCAATGGTCCAAGCCTGTCCATGATCCTTGTGGAACTACAAGATTTGCGTCGCCTCTTCTAGCTGGTCTAACTTCATCTGGGATGGCCACCTCAGGAACCTTTCATGGCCACCTCGTAGGAACCTTCATGTCAGACTTCGCGCAGACCCCGATTAATCGAGGCCGCTCGAGGGTGTACCGCCGGCGAATACCGCTGCTGCAGCTCAAGCTGAGGTGGTCCCCTGCGATCCCTAACGTTCCCTCGTCTTGTCGGGGACCGCTCTCTATTTTCTCCACTGGCCTCTCGGGATTTGGGGTGCGCCTCACCCGACCCAACCCGCTGGCGGATCTCGAACCGAAATCGGATGCCACTAAAATCACCTAAAATCATATCTTATGAGCGACATAAATTGGGCAAGCCCATAAACGCTTATACATTTAACAAAACTATTTACAATGTAGTATCCAAGCCTTTTCAAAATGATTTACAAAATAGATGTTCTGTGATTTAAATTGTTTATACAAAATATCCACATCAAAAAAGAACACATGAAATGAGTACATGCCTGAGCATAATCCGAGATTTCTTCTTTATGACTCGACGCCTCGATCTTGGGTCCTATCGATCAATGCCATCTATCACTTAGCACTGCGCATTGGTAAAATAATACGCTACATTTTCATGCTATGGTTCTATACAAATCCATTCCGCCTAAATTTTTAAATCAATTCATGCACTTAATCAATTCAGAACTTTCAATCATTCGGGATGATCAATATAAATATTACATATACTTTGTTATATATATACAATAAATTATAGTTCATTGATCATCCCATAAATACATTTTCATAATCAATATTTCACAACTCAAATCAATTCAAATTTGCTCACAAATTCACTTGTGAATTCTCGATATTCAATTAAATTCAAAATCAACGCTCCGAAAATAAATTCAAGATGCCAATCAATTCCTGCTCATTAATCACTTCGCTTATGCTAATCAATTCGCTTATGCTAACTTCAATTCACGCTATGCCCTTAACGAATTTAACCTATGTCTTCGATATACGTAGATATCAGTCACCGGCGACTCGGGCCTCCGGGTTGCGTGCCGAGACAATGGTTTTATAACACAAGACGTCCCTCCGGGCTGTCGACTATTATAAACAATCAGTCAAGGAATACTGCCGATAACGGCACCGCGTCATTTTACCTGAGTGACACATCAATAAGCCGGCAGCATCGCTTATTCGACCCTATTGGTATACCAACTATCCCACGCGAAATAAACGTTAACATTCGATATACTCAAACTTTATATAAAATATAGCGCTAATATGTACGCCAGATAAACAATATTTTCAATAATCATGCAATTTTTATATGCAAACATTTTCACAATCACTCTTTCTCAAATCAATTAAATCAATTCAATATGCTTTAGAACAAACATGCAAAAACATGAAACGAGGAATAGAGGCTGGTAGAACAAACCCAAAATATTTGCACTTTGATTCCAATCCTTGAATCTCAATCACGCTTGTCTTTTTCCTCCTTCACCCCTGGTTCCAAACCGATGAAGAATACATATTATTCATGCAGTACTAGTAGTTTTGGTTAGATTGATTTTCGGAGTTTAATATGAGTTCCAATTTAAACATTCTATATGTAGATGGATTTTGACTAATGGCTTTCCATAGAGGCAAGAACACTCAAATCGAGTTCTGACGTGGAGTTAGACCTTCTCGGGTTTGAGGTCATACACACAACCTCGAATCGACGAGCAGACCTGAACTGACGAGCTTCGTCTACTACAATTTAAACATCTTCTATACCCTCAGGAATATTAATGTATTCGACCAATGGGCTTTCCATAGAGTCCAAGAACACCCAAATCTGACGTTCAAACGGCGATATGACCTTCCGGTTGGAGGTCATGCGCGAGTCAACTTTGACGAGTCGACCGAACCGACGAAAGACCGCTTCGACGACCACCGGCCGATCGACCACCGCCGATCTACCATCATTTGACGACCACCGCTTGATCACCTCACCGCTTGACGACACTATTTGACGATCACCGCTTGACGACCACCGCTTCGACGATTAATCGCTTGATCGACCACCGCTTTCTTGATCGAATTCCCGCTTGATCTACCTCACCGCTTGATCAATTCATTGTTTGATCTAATAATCGCTTCGACGACATCGTCTCGACGACCACCGCTTGATCACCTCGCGCATCACCACTGACCCATTTGACTGTTCAGAGTAAAAAGACCATAACTTGGTCTACAGAAGTCCGAATTAAGAAATTCAAAAGCCTAACATCAATTTCATTGATGTGGCTACAATTTACTAGAAGGACACATTACCAAATCCCCTTCACTTCGTATCCAAAAATCAGCTCTAAGGTTCTGGCGAAGGCGCACTACACACAATGTGGCAGCTTCCCATGGTTTAAAATGCAACCAAACTTTCCCTAAGGCGCGATAACTACCCAACAACTTAGGTAGTAGAGACTAAGTAGGAGAAGACCTACATCTTACTGGAGTTTGTCGAAGTCCCTGCTCCTGCCTCTACTGTAGCTCTGGCTACTAGGAAGGACTTCCTTCTTGCTTCGGGCAGAGACCTATGGTCTCGATCGTTTGGAGAAATTCCAGAGGGTGGAGCCTCTCTCTAACTTTCCTTTTCTGATTTTTTTCTGCGGATCTACTTAACGATGCTTTTTAAAAAAGGAGGAAGCTTCCTCCTCTTCCTACACATTGCATATGTTTAGTTTCCTTTCTTTGCATTTTCCTTTACTCATTTATTTCTCCCACTGACATATAAACTTATTTACAATCGACCTTCGGGGCCCCATTTTACAATTTCTATATTTTCTTTTTCACTTGGTTCATTTCTCGGATTCAACAATCATCTAATAAAAAAAAATTTCCGTAAAAAATACCCAAGTTGGCTCAATTATAATTGATATATAATAATTTTTATTATAAAATTTTAGGGTATTTTTTGGTGTTACACTCATTCCTTGTCCGCTTGTCTCTCGGGGCTTCGGTTTTCTTTTTTTGTCGCCCTCGTCTTTCTTTTGAGCAAAAGAGCTTTGCTTCTGGACAGAGGGCTTCTTCACCGTGATATACTTCTATGTTTTAAGGAGACCTCGCCCATGCTTCTGGCTTGAGGGTTCTTGAGATAGAGAACATTAGGTCTTTTCGACGCACTCTGAATTTCGCAATGAGTGTAGAATCTGCAACTCTCTCATCGAGAATATTCACCTTTAGCGACTCCATGTTAAACCTTTGAACATATGACCTCAGCTTTCGAGCCTGCTTATGGTCAAAAGGTGATAACTCGGATTCCTGTACGTCCTTGCTTTGATAAAGGGAGACGAATGATGGAAAGTTCTGTGAACGATGAGATGGAAGACTAGGAGAGTCTGTTAAACCAGGCCAATGCTGGGCCCTTTAGTGTGATAGCGAAGGCTCTGTGATCGCACGGTCCTGATATCCATGTAGTTCCAATTCATTTTGTACGCACGAGGTGGTTTATGGGTCTTTTGTTCCACAAACGTCGACCGCAGAGATTCAACTTTGTCGAATAAGGGGAAGTGAAGCACCTCTAGCGCAGAGACGGAGATTCTGGCTTTGTTGCACTGGTGGCATCCCATGGAGACTAGAGTTCTGACTCCTACCTCTACCTTCACGTGGGCTGATTTTTCACGGATGTCCCCGAACCCGCTCCCACTGATTTTCCAGTCGGGCGATCCTTTCCGGGCTGGGTATGATCATGCTCCCCGGTGGTGGTTAGCTTCTCCTTCTAATCAGTTTCTCAACGGTGGCCGAAATATCGCTTTCTCGCAATGGTTTCGGTCTTTTCTCACTATCGCAGCCTCCTGTGGGCTTCGATTTGCCTGCAAGTTACTCCAACCCTTCGCCAGTGTTGGGGTTGTGACGAAAGCCTCCACTCTAGTCTGCGTTGGCTCCGCACAAGCTTCCTAACAAGTTCAAGGCCTGGGCTTCCATGTCGCCCCATTAGCCTCGTGATCCTCGAGGATTGGCGCTGGCCTGCCAGCGCCCGGCTGACACCATCGCCGCTTAGAGGTCGGGCCTTTATTTGTAAAGGAACAAGCTGCTTCATGCATTTCCAAGGCCAAACTCACGATGCTTTTCAACCTGGAACTGGCCGAGCGCAAGCCAATTGTTTGGCCTGGCCCGTCGACTCCTTGATGCCGCCTCCCGCAAAACAAGAAACAAAAAGGATTACTGGGCTCGCCTGCTACCTTTCCAATGCCGGCGCCGCTTCTTCGTAAAAGAGAAGATCAACCGCCAGGGAAATTGCTTTCATACAAGAATCAGGTACCATTCACCGATGGGGTGGCCTCGCATTTATAGTACGGGTAGATCATGATAACTTCATAGTTGGATGATGACACCGAATAGCATTCTTTCCTTGTTGAAAGAAGATATTTATATTCCTCCATCGGTGGGAGATTTATTTCTGAATAAACCATAATTAATAATAAGGATAATTGATGGGCAATAATTGGGAAATACTACTTTCCGATTCAGGGAGATTGGGTGTTTTCCTGTCACGGACTATCAGCTACCATTTTTTAAAGGATGAGTTGGGCCTCAAGCCGGGGCTTTGATTTCAGTGATACCATTAATAGTCTATCACAAGACTGGTCCGCTTTACTCCCGATGCTCAGCTTGCGCCTCGGGCTCACGCCTATTATTTCAAACCCCATCAGATACAATAAAAAAAAATTTTTTTTTTTTTTTGTTCCATTTACATTTTTTTTTATTCAAAAAATAATAATAACCTATCATAAAAAAATTTTAGGTGAAAAGAGAATGACGTTAGATATCCATCCACAACAGAATAGGAAGAAGAAAAATTTGAAAGTTTTAGAATAAATATGTAGTGAGAATAAAATAGTAATCTTTTTTTTTAACTCATAATTTTAAATATTAAAAAAAATGATACATTTACTATAAGTAGTTCCTTTCCTTTTCATCACCATATGAAATCCCTTCATGTAATGCTTACCAATCTCATTTATGCTTTTTTTTTTACTCGTATTTTATAAGATAGTGCGTTCAACGTTTAAATAGATAAGAGCATAGGAAGAAGAGAGGTCCCGGTTCCGACAATTTACTAAGTGTAACTAAAGTGATTAGCTATACAAAAAAAACCCATTAATACTTTTGCCCCCACAATATTCTATTTAGAATTTGATATTGAGTTAAGAAGTGATCAAATATCATTATCATGGTTATTTAATTGATATTACTTTTTATTGTTAAAATAACTCTTATTTAATTTATTTTTTTACTTTAACATCATCCAAAATTTAAAATAAATCACTTTTTGTAGTTACAATAGTTTTTTTTTTTTATTAAATCAAAGTATTATTTAAAAAAAAAGTAATTAATTTTACATTGTGTATGAAATAATTTAATAGTCTTATGTATGAAAAACTAAAAAACTTAACATTAATAATTCTAATATATATTCTTTCAAAAAACATAATGCTAATATAATACTGAAAGGTAGTGGTATTAATAAATATAGTTTAATACAAAAATGTCAATGATTATTTAGATTTTTTTATTTTCTTTCTTTTTGTTCTCACATTTGTTATTTTACTCAAGAAAAAGTTTTTCAAGATTAAGTAAATCAAGTAATTTAATAAAATAATAAAAAGGCTACTAAACAATTTCTTGAAAAGATTTGAAAATATTTTATCGAAATTGAAATAATTTCAATATATCTATAATGTATAATATATCAACATCGCTAAAAATTACTTTCATATTTAATAATATAAAAATCTTTCTATAATATTTAATAATAAGGAAGAAAAAAGTTTTTTTTCCCAAGTCATGGAGTGTTCTAAGTCGGTCAGTGCACATACTTAAGGCACTTTCAAGTCTATCACACCCAAACTAATCCTCATTTGAGCCGAATGAAGCACAAAGACGATAAACTCTATCACATAACACATGCAGATTCTAGGGCTCGCATCGATAATTCCGTTAAGTTAGGTGATACTCCAACCATCCGACCTATATGTCGTTTCGCTAATAAGAAAGAAATATGAGATTTTCAAAACATTTTTATTTTATTATAAAATTATGCTTAATATATAGTAAATATATATCTTATTATAAAAACTATTATAAATATATAGTTTTTTTAAGAGATATATAGTTAGGAAATAGATACTCAATAATAAAATTATTTTTAATATTTAATAATATAAGAAATCCAAGATTTTCAAAACATATAGTAAATATATATCTATACTACTCTTGAAAGAAACCCGTATTTAGACTATACATAGAAGAATTAACTAAAAAATCTCATAATTTTGATACAAAATAAATTAATAATACATTTAAATCAAAATTTGGTACCTTGTACTTTCCTATTTTATCTTCTCAAAAAGAATAGCTTAATAAAACATTCTATGTTCATTTAATTAAAATAAAAAATACTTTAAAGAAAACCACTTTATATACCTTAAATGTACTCTCAACGACAAATGGAAAAAATCACCAAAATTTTATCAAACATAATTTTAAGTTAATAGGTTTTCAATTTTCAAACATATATAAAAATCAAAAAGTAAAAATTAAATAATATATATAAAGAAAAAACAAATTTTGTATTTTTAGATTATAATATTTTATATAAATGAAAACAAGGAAATTGGAATAAATACTAATACAAAAAATTATTAGTCTCAAATCATTCTACTGCCTTCTTGCTCTCAAGTATGACATGAGATCTTTTTTACTTTTTTATTTTTGGTCTGAATCCAATCAACTTCAAATCAACAATATATATATTTTTGGATAAATAAATTATTAGGATTTAATGTAAAAGTTATCCTTCAGTTTCGTTACTGTGTGGACCCTTATTTTTCACGTGTCTTCACTGGCTTGTGAGACTCATTTTTTTTAATTCTTTGAAAACCATCGTTTGCTTTTGAGTGCCACTTATTTTGTTATTTTTTAAGTAAAAACAAAATAAAAAACAAAGTCCCTAGTGTATCTCCCTTATTTAGGAAAACAGTTCCACGAAAAACCAACCAATTTAGGTCATGTTACTTAGGTGGAAGATACTACAGAGTGAGCCGTAGCACCCCTGTTCGTATAAAAACGCTCACTAAACAAGTTTAGGGAACTATGACAATTAATCAATTAATTAGAGATACCAACAAATCATGTAGATAGTGAATAAATAACAAAATTAAAGAAAAGAAATGTGTACATTGGCGGCGAATCTGTGACGCCCCATTTCTCGGGGGTTCCATTGACCACCGTCAACCTCACGAAACCCCAGATGTCTCAGTATCACCTATACAGAGTAAAAAATGGCTACATTTGGCCTACACATCATACTCACCAAAATATATCCAACCAACTATATTACAATGGTTCAAGAGTTAATTTCACTCTTAATACAAACATATATTAAAATTAAGAATTCTAATACATGTTATACAAAAATATCAAAACCACAATCCGGCTTTCTTCTTAAAAGTGGCCTCTAGTGAGCACCGTCTTCCCGAACACTCCCTGTACCTAAAAGGGAGATCCCACGACGGGGTGAGCAATGCCCAGTAGTGATAATCTCCTGCATGGGTTACTCCCCACCTAAGTGCACATGTAATGACAACCAAACACATTCAAGTAAAACATGCAAGTCCCTACTCAAATGCTCATATGATATGGGATGAGAATGTGACCCACCCACTCCCATGTCTCGAGCCCTCACCGACTCCCTAACACATGCCTAAGCCAAGAGTGAGAAAACACTGTTTTCAAAACAAAAGGTTTTTGTTCTTGAAAACATAATACCGAGTTTCGTGAAAACTATCGTGGATTAACCCTCCGAGGTGAACACCACTGGGTAATTCTCCGAAACAACTACGGGCCTCTCCGACGCGGAACCGTTGGACAACTTCCAAGGTAATTCTTCAAAAGTCTTCCTCAGTTCATTTCACAACCATTTTCCTTTTTCTTTTCATGTCATGCACTCACACCTATTACCTAGGTTCCCCTGCATATGAAATGCCAGCCATGTCATTTCACAACAATTCATGTTAATATATTAATCATGCATATACTAACCGAATTTATCCACAATCATCATACATGTTAATATATCAAGCATGCATATATTAACAAAAATTAACACATAACAACATGTTATTCTCTCATGGAAATAACACCAAAATTAGCCTGTAAATAAGCTAATAACAATATGTTTATCTTATTTTGAACCGCCTAAGCAACACAAATCACACCCAAGATCACATGAATTGTAAGAAACCCCAAGTGCCCCAAACTGACCGTTCACGACCACACCTGTGGGATTTCTTCTCACTCAATCCAAACTGATGAACCAAAAACATCACTACTATCCGCGCCTTAACAAATCTCCATCCATTAAACGCCTACCAGTTAATAAACCAAGTAGAGAAGACCTCAATTCCTAGGGAGTTGTCAAACTCCACAAAATTCCAGATCCACGCTGCGAGCCCTTGTGAGCGTAGGATCAACTTCTTCTAATTTAATGAGAACCGACAATCCGAACGCCGGGAAATCTAGAGAGAAGTTGGACTTTCTCTCTCTAAAATTTGTTTCTCCCCTTCACTGCACGTACCAGGCCAAAATGGAGAATAAGATGTCTTTTTCTTTTCATTTAATTCCCTTTTTGTCCCTTAGTTTGACTTTTAAGGGCTCTTTGACATGTGGCTTAATATAAGTCATTTATCTCTTACTCACTATTCACATGGACATGTGTCACATGGATACATGTAATAGGTGAGCTCACACATCACACTTCCTCACAAACGTTATACTGGCATCTAACACCCGGCGCCTCAAATAAGGAAATCTCTATTATCTCTGAATTTATAAAATTCGACGCAAATAGCTAGATTCCCGAGACGATTCCAACTATGGAAGTCTCGCTTCATCATCCGAGATCTATAGGAAAAATCTCTGATCGACCGAAATTATCATTTTACCCTTTTTCAGAAAATTGATATTTTCTCGGGTTTTACATTCTTCCCCCCTTAAAAGAATTTCACAACCTAAAATCTCGCACAATCACAACAAATCACATAGCATATGCAACATGCACTTATGCCATGCATGTAAACTAGTCATTTAAGCATTAAACGACTAAAACCACGTGACCTCATTCCTAAACAAGAAGGGGATAGTGGCCCGCATCGTGTCCTCGCACCCCACGTTGACTCCACCACGACGCCGCTGAAGAAGACCACTGTACTCTCACCTGGCTCAAGGTCGCAAACCCGATCCTGGGATATCCATAATGCACACTGGTCCCTCCTCGAAGGTCCCATATGTGTCAACTTTAATCTCTTCCCAATTCACTACATGAGCTGGATCTAGAGTGTATCTCCGAAGCATGAGACGCAACACCATGACACCGGCACGTCGGCAAAGCTAACCCGCGACGCCATAGTGCCTACCCTCCTGGCATCCCAAGGTCCGATTTAACCTCTACGATACTTCCGCGCCGTCGAACCTAACTACCTCTTGTGCATCACCTTCAAGAAGACGCGATCTCCAACCCGAACTCTAAGGGTCGACGCTGCATATCCGCATAGCCCTTCTCGGCCAACTCGAGCCGTGAGAAGACGCTGTCAGACAGCTCACCTTCTGAGGTGTCTCTAATCAAATCGGGGATCTACGCGAGATGGAGCTCTCTCCTCCCCACTCCTGGCCCAACATATATCTAAGGATTCCAGATGGCCTTCCATACAATGCCTCATAGTGGTGTCATCTCAGATACTACTGATAATCAAGTGGTCAGAAGAATTTTACCATGGCAATCGCTTTCTTCCCAACTACTCCTTATGATCCAGACGATGTCAAGAAGATGTCCTTCTAACACATGTATGGTCCTCTCCCGATCGACCATCCGTCCCAGGGGTGGAAAGCTATACTCACGGTCACCGTGGTGCCCATAGCCTTTTGGAAACTCCTCCAAAAGTGTGCAAGAACCTCTGCCCCCATCCGACACTATGAATACCGGCACTCATGTAGCCTGACGACTTCAAATATACAACCGGTTGAATTCCTTCAATGTGAAGGTCATCCGCGACGGCCAGGAAACAGCCTAATTTCACGAGTCAAGGTCTACTATCACCCACACCGCGTCATGCCTCCGCGACGTCCGTGGCAAGCGCTGGTCACAAAATCCATCGAGACGTGCTCCCACTTCCACTACCACCTCCAATGGTCGGCAATGGCATCGCTTCCGTGCTCGGGCCTAACTTGCTAACACGTGAGACAAACAAAGTCCCCTACGTGTCTCTTCATCCCGCTCTAGTAGTACTGGCGACGAAGATCTTGGTACACCTTCATGCCACCTGGATGCACAACAAATCGAGAGTAGTGAAACTCCCTGAGAATCTCCTCTCTCAAATCGGTCAATTGGGAAACCACTACCCATCCTCTATACCGAAGACTACCATCTGCGTGGATGGTCCAGCCCTAATCACTCAGAGCCGATCAAGATCTGGCCCCGATGGACACTATCTCCGCGCCTCGCCCCCGGACTCATCATTCAATAGAGACAAGAAGCACTAAATCCCCCAACGCATCTAAGCCTACTCACTGCATTTTCATACCAAACTGCCCCATAGTCTCGAGCATCCGCCATTCCTGGGAAGCTATACTAGCCAATGCTCCCCGTGACTTTCAATCGAAAGCGTATCAGTTACATTTGCCTTACCAGATGGTAATGCAAAGTGAAGTCATAACTTTCAGAACTTCTATCCATCTCGCGCCGCCTCATATCGAGGTCCCGCTACTCGCATACTTTCGTACTTTGCGGGTTCGAAAGTACATCTCAAATCGCTACAACAAGTGGCGCCAAATCTTCAAGCGAGAAGACTACGCCAACTCCATCGGTGGGGTAATTTCGCTTCATGATTCTTCAACCGATCGGAACCATAAGCCGCCACTCTCTCGGATCGCATCAAACACACCCTGGCCCACTTTCGCTGCATCACATAATACATCAGGTACTTCGTCTCTCTCTCGGGACTATCGATAGAGCCGGGGCGTAAGCCTCCCTCTTTAACTCCCGAAATGCCTCCCCATCGATTGACCAATCAAGTCACCCTCTCAATACACCACAGCAGGTCGCTAATCGAGAAATCCTCAATGAATTTCCCCAGAGTACTCCAACACCCAGGAATATATCAGATCACTCGCTGCAACACGCATTTTTGTAACTGACACTGAACGACTGCACGCGGATTCCAAAATTCACCCGCAGTTTTTCTAAAACTCGCACTTAACGAACTCGCGCACAACTCAGATGGTCTCTCAAGAACCGTAAACAATCCTCATGATCCTCATTCTCCTCTCGACCGGAGTTGATCAAAATGTCATCCATGAAGACCACGACAAACTGATCCAAATAGGGTTGGAATCCCTATGCATGAGGTCCATGAATGCCGCTGGCACATTCGTCAATCCAAAGGGCATCACCGTAAACTCAAAGTACCCATAACGGTCCCGAACGCCGCTCTTTTGTGGATATTCGTCTCCCTAACCTCAACCGATGGTAACTAAGGCAAGGTTCATTCGAGTAGACTACATTCCTCTCAACTCATCACCATCAGCAGTCACCAACCCTGCAATGGGTGTACCGATTCTTGATCAGAATCCTATTCAACTATCAATAGTCAATGCACAAATAAGGGTCTGCTCTTCTTCTTCAGAAATAACCTAGCGCCCATGGTGTAAAACCTTGCACCCTAAATCTTCTAAAATTTCAGAAACGGTCATTTTTAAAGTCCCAAAATTTTTCGTATCTGATGATGAAACGAACTTCTCACCAAGAATCATCTCAAAATCTAGCTACCACGCCACTTCGGTATTAACTAATTTCATGCTGGCATCTGGTGCTCGTGTCGAAATGGTTTCAGAAAGACATAATGGGACAAAGTCACCATTACATACCATGTGACACATGTTGCATGATTAGAGAGATAATGGAGATTAATGGCTTAGATTAAGCCAAGTGTCAAATAGTTGCAAAGGGACAAGATGGAAATTAATGAAAAGTTTAATCGATAAAGACAAAATCGAATAGTCATCTTCTCCATCGAAAGCTAAAAACGTGCAGTGAGACAAAGATTATAAATGATGGTAGATTTTCAGGTTTTATAGAGAGAGCCGCTTCTCTGATTTCCCACTGTCACCCGACCGGCTGCTTCTCACGCACAAGAAGGAACACCTGATGCTTAAGGAGGGAAGGCCAAGTGGGATAACAATGTAGGGATTTCCCACAACTCCAAGAGGGAGACTTTTCCTTACTTGGTTTAATCTTTTAGCTATGGGCCATTTTATGGATGTGGATTTGCTGGAGGCCTAGAAGGCCGTGTCATTTCTGCCTCAAAAGCTTTGAACCGAGTGAAGAAATCCCTATCAGTAGGGTCGTGAACAAGTACAATCCTGCGGTTTCACTGCCACTTGATTTTTGTGTGATTTTTGTGTTGTTTGAGTGATTCAAAATGAATCTGCCAGATTTGCTAATCAATTCATGTGAGCCTAATTCTTGTGTTATTGATGTGAATTTAATAACATGATTTATGTGAGTTAATTATGTTAGTATATACATGTTATATATGTTGGGTAATATGTCGAATCAAGTATAATGTATCTGATATGCACCTAAAGTAACTCTTGTAATATTATGGTGAGTGCATGACATGAAAGAAAAGCCAAAGGAAAATGTTTATGAAAATGACTCTAATGCATTTTTCTAGAGAATATACTGGGAGATTGTCCAAACAATTCACGTCATGGGCCCATGAATTTGCTCTCAAGGTTATCCAACAACAAATTCGTTTCTGAGGTAGTCCAATATCTTTACCAAATCTCAGTAAGCCTTCATATGAACAAAAGCCTTTGCTTAAAAACTAGATTTAATTTTGATCAATAGCATGTGAGGAGCAGAAGACTGACATGGATCGGGTATGCACATTCTGAGAGATCATGCATTTGTTGATGAATGTTTGCCATGACATGTAAAGTAATTTCAGGTGGGGAGTAACCTACATGAGAAATATCGCATTCATTGTCAACTCCATTAGGGACTCATCATTTAAAAAATATGGAGCAGATAGAGAATACAATCACTTAGAATGCCGCTTTTATTAAAAAAGCCTGATCATGAGCTTTGATGTTTTACACATTGTATTAAAATTTTAAATCTTAATATATGCTTTTATTAAGAGTGATTTCTTAAATTTTGAACCATGGTAATATACTATTTGGACATTTTTAAGTGAGTATTGATGTATGAGCCTATGGCCATTTTTACTCATTTTAATTATATATGGACTCAGGTGGTCTTTGTAAAAATATCAGATAGGTTGCCATGTGATCGGGGATGTGTTTGTACCTCGGGTAGGAGCTCCCGTATTAAAGGAGACTCCTCGCCCCGATTTTCTCGAGTGGTGTCGGGTTACCTGACATCCACTAGCATTCACAGGTCGACGGTTGTCACTGCACTCCCTGAAATGGGGCGCTCGTGCTGTGGTATCGTAACTTAGGTATACGACCCCTAGTGGCTCGATGGGGAACGAAGTTAGACCCATGCATCCTTGTGCATTTTGGTGAATGAAATGATGCGTGGATTCGATTTTGTGTTGTGTGTTGTGTGAAATTGTGTGCTTAGGTAAACGGCACATAGGAAAAAAAAATGTTGAACACTAGGGTCGAGAAAATATAACCTTAGGTGTTCGAGAATTTTTAGGCAAAATGGTCCATAAATAAACGGAAAGAAAAAATTTTCTGGATAGTTTCTCCAGTTTTTGAACATGAACAGATTGGGTTTTGTGAAATTCTGGAAAATAATTCCAGTTTTTGCACCAAAAAAAAAAAAAGGTTAAAAATGTAACTCATAAAATTTTGAGGTGTATGAATTGTAGTGGTCTAGGCTACTACATCTGTGGAGTAGCAAGGAGGATACTGGAGGAATAAAAAAAAAGTGTGTCGAGAAATTTTTCCTCGAGAGATGATAAACAGAAAAAAATATATTTGAAATAAATATATGTAGGTTCTACTGAAAATGAAAAACATTTTTTCGTATTATCTCCACATAGATCAAATGAAAAAAAGAGTATGAAATAAATTTTAACATGTAACAATGTCTTGGCCATGCTATTAACCTTAGAGATGCCTGCATCACTAAGATAGAGTTGAGCGCTAGAGGTCGAGGCCTCTATGGAGCCCTGTGGGTGAGTTCTCCCCTAGAACATTAGGGGAATAGACATGATGATATGTCGTCACAGTTAGAGATCTTCGTGACTCTCCTACCACAAGGACTTGAGGATCATGGACACAAGTCGAGTTCGACGCCATCCCTAACATGGATCAGCTCAGCTGCCTTGGCGCAGTCGTTATCATCAAGTGAGCGTAGGAGGTTACCGCCACACGCAGATTCACGTGGTTGTATCTCGTGGGACATGATATTTTTGAAGGTCCACAGCGGTAATGAGTCTAGGTGTCAAGGATACGTTTTCACGGCTGCCTAGCGAGTCATCTTTAGAGATCAGGTGAGATCTACATAGATCTACCTCGAGTAGTCCATGAATATGAGGATGTTTTCCGCATTAGCTAATGAGATTGCCTCCTCAAGCAGAGGGTCAGAGACTTCAGATCGAAAGTTACACTCAGGTACTTCGCCCATCTCTATGACTCCGCATAAGATGGCACCAGCAAGCTGGTAGAACCACAAAGTCCGGGCTTAAGGTGAGCTACCGGACAGGTTCATTAATCGAGCACTTCACCATGGGGCACTTTTGTCCTGTTTGAGAAGAAGAGGACAAGACCCTTCGACCGTGCATTTATCATAAGATAACTTGAATAGGTTTATCAAGCACCCACTCCATCGCTTCAGATTGATGACTTGTTTGACTACTGAGAGGAGCACCTAAAGGTCTACTCTAAGATAGACCTTCGCACTAGTTACCATCAACCGAGGGTTAGGAGACCGATATCTTGTAAGACAACGCTTCAAGACGCCGCGCATGGGCACTTCGAGTTTACAAAGGATGCCCTTTGATCGACGACGCGCCAAATAAGATCTACGGACCTCATGCATAGGTAGTCTGTCCCTTATCTAGATCAACTTGTCGTAGCTTGCGGGATGACATTTTCATCTATTCCCACGAGCCTGAGCACAGTATCACTCTTGAGGATTGTTTTATAGTTGCTGAGAGACCATCAGCTATACGCCAAGTTCAGTAAGTGCGAGTTTTGGCTTAATGAGGTGAGGTTTTTGGGACACGTGGTGTTAGCATCAGGCGTGTCAGTAGACCCTGAGAAGGTCGAGGCCGTGATGAGTTGGGAGAGGCTGAAGTCAATCTTCGAGATACGTAGTTTCTTGGGATTGGCTGGGTACTATAGGAGATTCATTGAGGATTTCTCCCGATTAGCTTAAGATTCCATGACGAGATCAATTTAAGGAGCGTCAAGTTTGATCGGGATGACCAATGCAAGAAGGCATTCCAGTGAGTCAAGAGGAGGCTTACTTCAGCTCCATCTGATAGTCCCGAACGCAGACGTGGGTAATACTCTGCATTGTGATGCCTCGAGGGGCGGATCTGATGTAGTTTTTGATGCATCTGTGAGGGTAGTAGCTATGGCTTCCGTCAGCTTGAAGAATCATGAGCGCACTACTCCCACACAGATACTGAGTTTGTGTCGTAGCCTTCACCTTAAATACTCCGCGCCACTATTTATATGACGAACAGCCAGGTACTCGCACCACAAAAGTCCGAAGTATATTTTCACGCAAATGACCTCAATATGAGGCAACGCTAGATGGATAGAAGTTCATAGAGGATTATGATTCTCACTTTGCATTACCATCCTGGTAAAGCAAATGCAGGGCTGATGCACTCAATGAAAGTCATGGGAGCATTGGCTAGTATAGCTTCCCCGAGTGGCGATGCTCGAGACTATGGGACAAATCACTACAAAGACAACGAGAGCGTGCACAAGGTATGTTGGGGAGTTTAAGCATACACCGCCTCTCGCTGAAAGGTGAGTGATCGAAGTCCTGTAAGGTGGATTTGAGATAGTGTCCACGGGGATGGGCGATGCAACAGTACAGGTGACGGTATCGACAAATTCCACACTGATGGTAGTCTCGCATAGAGTGCGGACGAGTATGGTTTCCCAATAATCGGATGGATAGGAGATTCTCGTGGAGTTTTCAATCGCTTCTCTATTTTGCTGTAGATCCAGGTGGCACGAAGATGTACTAAGATCTTCGCCGCGCATTCATCAGAGCGTGGGATGAAGAGACACGTAGGGGACTTGTCTGACTTACGTTCATGCGCCGCTAGTTATGTTGAGCACTGCAACGCCAGGCTACTTCAACAATCGAGGTGGCTGGAGTGGAAAATGGAGCACGTCACGATGGATTTTGTGACCCACTTTCCACTGACACCGCAAGGACATGATGCGTACTGGTGATGTAGCGGACCGACCACTAAGCTCCAAGACATTTTCTAAATTTATATGCGGACTACCTTCACATTGGAGAGGATTCGCCGGCCAGATATTCGAGAGATAGTCCGGCCACATGGAGTACCAAGATCCATGCCTTATAGGGACCCGAATTTATTTGCACTTTGAAGAGTTTCCAAAAGGCTATGGGCACACTACGACCATGAGTACAAACACCCACGTACAGATGGTCAATGTAGAGACCATACAGTGTTAGAGGACATGCTACGAGCATGGCCCCGATTATATGGGTAGCCTGGAAGAGCATTTGCCTCTTAGGTGAATTCGCCTCACAACAATAGTTATCGCGAATATACAAACACACCATATGAGGTATTGTGGCGTAGAGGCCACGTGTGTCACCGTTATGTTAGACCGAGGTGGGGAGAGACCATAACGGTCCCGATATCGATTAGAGACACCTCCGAGAAGGTGAGCTTCTGAGACGACAATGCCTTCTCACGGCCTCAGAATCCAGAAGAGCTATGCTGATGTACGACGCCGACCCTTAGAGTTCGAGGGTGGAGATCACGTCTCTTGTAAGGTGATGCCTAAGAGATGAGTGGTCGTTCGCTGCCAGAAGCCATCGCCGAGGTCCACTGGGCCCTTCGGATACTCGAGAGGGTAGGGCACCGTAGCCGGGCATCTCCGCTGGCTTTACCACCCAAAGATGTCATCCACGAGGTATTTCACGCTCCATGCTCCGAGGTACACCGCATCCGTACCATATAGTGGATCGGGAGAGATCGAGGTCGGATACCCGATGAGACCTTCGAGAGTGGGACTAATGTGCATTATGGATACGGATCGTTTGCAATCCAAGACCGCGAGGCTAAGGAGGGTGCTATGCAACACCGTGGGAGTGGAGGAGTCAACGGGAGCGAGACGATGCGGGCCACCTATCCCTTCTTGTTTAGGATGAAGGTACGTGGTTTACCAAGTAATACTTAAAATGACTAGCTTACATTTATTTGTATAGTGCACAGATATGCATGTGACTGCAGATTTACGCACTTCGATCTAAATTCCTTTAAGGAAAGGAGAATAAAACCCAGAAAATTCAAATTTTCCTAAAAATGGTAAAATTGTCATTTCTGGGTGAAAAGTCCTAAATTTTCTAGATCTCTACTTACGAAATGCACTTCACCGCTGAATCGTCTCACGAAATCTAGCTACCACGTCTAATTTAGTCGAATTCCGAGACAGTCTAAATTTCACGTTTTTCGAGGCAATCAGTGTCAAAAGCCGTAAAATCCATTAGAAAGACATGTGATGTGACAAAAGTCACCCATTACATGTACATGTGACACATGCCGCATGATCAAGAGATTATGTGGAGATTAATGATTAGATTAAGCCAAGTGTCAAATAGTTACAAAGGACAAGATGGGAATGACTTAAAAGTTTAATTGATAACAAAGACAAAAATGGGAATAGCCATCTTCTCCATTTGGAAGGCCAAAACGTACGAGAGAAAAAATTGGCGTGAGTTGGGATTTAAGGCTTGTGGTAGCAGAGAAAGAGCTACTTAGATTTCCTACCGTTTCTAACGGCTTGCCTCGACTCAAGTAAGAAGCAAAACACCCATGGAGGCTACGCGCGACACCGATGCAGGATTTACAACTCCAAGAGAGGTAGGATCTTTTCCTACTTGGTTTATTCTATAGCTAAGGGTCATTTTATGAATGGATTGCCTAGGCCTGTGGCATCGTGTCATAGGCCCCAAAGCTGAACCGAAAGTAAAGAAATCCCTAATCAGTGGGCCGCGGAACAGCGCCAACCTGGCGGTTCATTGTCTATGCATCTTTAAAGTTGTTGAGTGATTCAAATGAATTGCTTATTTGCTAATTAGCCTATGTGAGCTTAATTTTTAGTGTTATTGATGTGAATTTAATAAATATGATTTATGTGAGTTAATTATGTTAGTATATACATGTTATATATTGGCATGATGTTGTAATTTGGCATAATACATTCCATATGCACCGGGGCACCCTAGAATATTAGGTGTGAGTGCATGACATTTGAAAGAGAAAGAACAAAAGGAAAATGTTTGTGAAAGGAATTTCACGAAAAATTTCCAGATAATTTTGTTGAGATTGTCCAACACCACGCCGAAGGCCCATGAATTGTTTCGGTAAAGGTTATCCAAATTAACACTCTTAGTGGTAGTTCAATATGTTTACCGGTCTTGCAGAGTAAGTTTCTTAGAACAAAAAGCCTTTGCTTTGAAAATCGTGATTCACTGCATTCGCTTAGGCATGTGTGAGGGAGTCGTGAGGACTCTAGACACGGGATCGGGTATGTAGACATTCAAGTAGGATCAATGTATTTGCTTGAGTGTGATTGTTTACATGACATGTGCACTTAGGGTGGGGAGTAACTCCATGGTGAAACTTGATCATCATTTGGGTATCGTCACCCTTACTGATGGATCATTATTTCGTGCATGAGTGTATGAAGAGGACTGCCGCCAAGTAGAAATATGGCTTTTAGAAGAAAGCCGGATTGTGGCTTTTTTGTTTTAGTATAACATGTATTAAAAATTTTAAATCTACCATATGTTCAGATTAAGAGCAGATTTTTAACTCTTGAACCATGTAATATAGTTGGTCTGACATTTTTGAGTGAGATGATATATGGGCCTTAATGTGGCCATTTTTACTCATTTTAATTGTATATGGACCCTGTGGTCTTGTAAAATATCGGACAGTTGCCAAGTGTGACTGGGACAAAGCCAGAGCACTGGGTGTAGCCCCTGCACAGCGAGACTCATTCGATTTTCTGAGTGGTTTCCTTGAGTTACCCAACATCCAACAGTATTCCGTAGGGCTGAGCCTGCTGCTTCAATCTGACCCTCGGGAACGGGCCTTCACACATGGTAGAAGCGTGCTCTACCCATTGCAACCCTTGTCCAAGAATCCCCAGAAATGGACCTTCGCCTCCTTCGCACCAACTGGTGCCATCCTATGTGGAGTCATGAGACGGGTGAAGTACCTGGCAAACTCATACATAAGTCTACAACCCACAAGCAGGTAATCTCATGGCTATCCTAAATGACCCCATACTCACGCATCACTCAAGGTAGTTTCTAAGTCCGTCTCACCCGCCCTCCAGTGGTAAGGCTTGCGCTAACCCATTAACTCGTCTGACAGTGACACTGTAGATCGCGCAGATTGCCGCCTGAGAAATTACTATGTCATCTCCCCCCAATCGTGAATCCAGTAATTCGTCTTGTGTGTGTTTTAACTCCCTATGCTCACAATCGATGACCACTCTGTATGCCGTCAGCCAATCCATCCCAAGGATGACGTCGAACTCTAACATGTCTATGACCCTTAGGTCCACTGTGAGTAGAATCCCAAAGATCTCTAGCTCGCAACCTCGACATATCATCCCTATCCTCGCCCTAATCCCTAGGGGAGAACTCACATATAAGGGCTCCTCCAAGGCCTCAACCTCTAAGCCCAACTCTATCACAACTGATGCAGTAATGAATGAATGTGAAACACTAGAATCAAATAACACTCTCGCTTTTACAGCGAGATAGCAAACGCACTCGCATGACTGTCGCTTCCAGGGGCCTTGAACAGGATGTGGATCAAGGCAGACACGCCCCTAAACCCCCGACGTCCGCCGTGCCTGGTCCTCTGCCACTACGACCCAGCCTCTCCGCCTTCCCCGTAACCCGAGGTGCCCCGCCCCTCAGATCGGACATCGCTTCCTCCGACCATACTGTGGGCGGGAGGAATATATCAGATTCAAGCCCCTATCCCACAACCGACCGGGATCGCGGGCCGTCCCTCAAACCCCGATCCGGCCCCAGGGCAATCCTCCCTTATATAAAACCGCCACGCAATGGTAGCACACCATCTCGCCTGCATTTCGACTAGCAACCCCGATCCGCCCCCGTCCGATGGCCGACTGAGAACCTCAACTAAAAGCCCTCTCGCTTCTTTCCTAAACCTGAAGAAGACGACTCTCCTTCCGCTGCCACTAACACTGCATCCCGAAAAGCCAGCATCCTCCATCTCCCTCTCTATAGCCATGGCCGTCCCAACCATAGAGTCCATGTCTTGTAGGCGAAGTCCTACAATCCTGCACCGAATGGACAATCTCAGTCCATTCTCAAACCTCCTAACCTTGGCTAGGTCTATGGCCACATAATCGTCAACAAAGCGAGCTAACTCCGTGAACCTGGCCACATACTCAATCACAAATATGACCCTCGTTTAACTCTAGGAACTCAGCCTTCTCGTGATGTCTAGCAATGGCCTGGAAAATACTTCGCCCATGAACAGCTCACGGACTCGCCCATGTCATCGCCTAGTCCCTAGAGGTCTCGCCCAGCTTCCACTACCAGCCTCGAATAGAATGCAAATTTAGTTTGATCTCGGGTCGATCTGGGAGGTAATCTCCATCGCTCCAATATTTTCTCAACTCCGCATAAACCAATGGTCTACCACCACTCCGGGATCTCCTCCCTGTGAATACTCTGAGGATGACAAAGCTCGAACCTCCTCGAGGTTACTTTCCCGTGACTCCCTAGCTAATTCCGCCGCACTAGCCTGCGGCAATGGCAGAGTCGTAATCTCACAGCCTCGCAAAGGCCACCGGTCAACATCGGGTGGTGCTCGAGACTCGTGGACTAATCCTCATGTCCTCTCCGCAGACTAAATAGAGCTCGCCATGTCAAATGGCAAGTTAAGTTTTAGTGAGGTATCTCTAAGGGTGTAAATATAGCCTTGAGACACTATTCACCTACTGAAAATATTTTCATACATAACATCAATGCATTCATAGGTAATGCAAGACAATAATTCCATACATTAAATCATACTAAATAAAAAACTTATCATTTTTATTTACTTTTATTTTATTTTATTTATTTTTTGAAAACCCCATGAATAGCGTTCATGAATAGTGTCCATGAACAGTGATCCAAACAGTGACTGTAAACAGTGCATTGAGTCAAAACTAGGTTGGGTGCACAATGCGCACACCTATGACTTCAAGACACCGCTACTGGCGCCGTGGTCGCGCGCATCGGGCGCCGTGACGCGTCTCTCTTCCCGCCATGTCACAGTCGCAGCTCCAGCGGCTGCGATCGCCAGGTCGCGAACCCCCTTGTCACGACACAAAATCTGATCGCGACGAGGCGCATGCCGCACGAGCCGCCACAGACGCCGCAGCCGCCTCGCGCCGAGCAACAGGCTACCGGGCGACCGACGCGAGTCCGCAGTCGCGGCGCCAAACACACAAGGTCACCCCGCCACGATACAAACAATTGTATCGCGACACACCCCGCGGGCAAAGTCGCGACGCCATCGCTGCCGCCTGGGCGGCCAGAGTCTGGCCAGACGCAGCCCTCGCGGGGTGTCGCAGCCTCGCTGAGCTCCCCCAAAGATGGCCTCGGCTTCGGCCAGACGCGCCCCGGCGCTTAGCTCCTTCAGGTCACGAGCACAATCTATCAGATCATGACCCAAACTCAAAATGGGCAAAGAGCCCTCCATCCTAGCCTAATCGTAACTTTTTTTTTCCATTCATTTTTTTTTCATTTGTTCTACTCACTGTAAAACCACAATTTTTTTTTTTTTTCAAATCTTCCAGTAGAACCTCAGAAACTTGTTTATTTATTTATTTATTTTCCTGTTTTACATACTCTGTAAAACCCCAGAAAAAAAAAAATTTCTCAACATTTTTTTATTCCTCCAAGAAATTCTCCTACATTCTAAAATGCAATAGCCTAGACAATCAAGTAATTTATACAACTCAAAAAATCTTAAGAGTTAAATTTAAATTTTTCAGGTAAAAAATTAACACTTTTCCGCATTCCGGCCAAAACACCTCTCGTTTATGTTCAAAACCGAGCTAATGTCCATAAATTTTTTTTTCGTTATTTCGACCATTTCGTCTAAAAACTCTAAACAAACTCTTTTCTCTCAAACTTGGGGAGGTTGGTGTTTTCTCACCTTGTTCAATATTCTACATGCTATTCACCAAGCATACAATCTCACAATTCAATCACACATCACAATTAATTCATCAAAATGCACAATGGATGCATGATCTAACCCTTTTCCCATCAAGTCCTAGGTATTCGTATACCTAGGCTATGATACCAAGCTGTGAAGCTGGTATCAGGACTAAACTTATGGATACCCAAACCCGAGCTCCCTAGGTATTCGTATACCTCAGCTCTAATACCAATCTTTGAAGTTGGTATTAGAACCACACTTATAAACACACTCACCAGTCTCTAAGGTAATCGCCACTCATAGCATCGATAATGCTTCGTGACGCCCATTTCCCAGGGGTCCCGCGACCAATCGTCAACTCTATGAAAACCCGCATATCTCATATCACAGACCCATACGCATACGTGAGTAAAAATGGCTACATTGGCCTACACATCATACTCACCAAAAATATATCAAACCAACTATATTACAATGGTTCAAGAGTTAATTTCACTCTTAATACAAACATATATTAAAATTAAAATTCTAATACATATTTATACAAAAATATCAAAGCGCAATCCGGCTTTCTTCTTAAGCACCTCTAGTGGCGTCATCTTCGAACACTCCACATTGCACGAAAGGGGATCCCACGGCGGGGTGACGATGCCACAATGTCAACACAACGGAAAATGCTAATGTCTCATATTATGAGACCCATACGTGATAAAAATGGCCACATTAGCCTACACATCCCATCTGCAAAATATATCAACCAACTATATTACAATGGTTGAAAGTTAATTTCACTCTTAATACAAACATATATTAAAATTAAGAATTCTAATACATGTTACAAAAATATCAAAACCCGCAATCAGACTTTCTTCTTAAAGCGGCCTACAGTGACGTGATCTTTGAGCACTCACGTACGAAAGGGGATCCGCGATGGGGTGAGCAATGCCCAGTAGTTGTGATCTCCTACATGGGTTACTCATTATAAATCTGCGTGTAATGGCAATAAACACGTCAGTAAAACGTCTGATCCTTCTTTCAAATATACACATTATATAGATGAGAATGTGTCCACATTTTCGATATGCTGACACTTATTTGGCATTTCACTTACGCATTACACAAGCGAGTGAAAAAGCAGCATTTCAAAACAAAGGTTTTGTTGAAAACATAATCTGCAGTTTCGGTAAAATCTATTGGACAACCCTCCAAGGTGAATTATTGTGTAATTCTCCGAAACAATTCATGGGCCTCTCCGACGTGAACTGTTAGACAACTCTCCAAGGTAATTCTTCGAAAAGTCTTACTTTGAAGTTCCTTCATAACCATTTCGCGCGCTTTCGTATCGTATGGCTCCATGCTTTCATTCTTTAGGTTCACAGGTGCATATGAGAATGCGTTATCTTGAATTTAACGTGATTCGTGGTAATATAATGTCGTGCGTATCTTAGATTGGTACAAATATGTTGAGCTAGACTAATGGGTTTAGCTAATTTGATGGAGCTAACCCCTAAGTATGTTGGCACAGACTAATGGGTTGAGTCTACAATATGTTGGGTGCAAGTAAGTTGAGGCAAACTCATGGGTTAGGCTAATTTGATGTTTAAGTATGTTGGGTCTAGGCCCGATGGTTTGGTCACAATATGTTAGGCTAAGTAAATTGAACCCAAGCAATGAGTTTAAGACACTAAGTATATTGGGCTGGAGCTAATGGGTTGGGTGTAATATGTTAGGCCTAAGTAAGTTAGGCTTAAACTAATGGGTTGAGCCTAAGTTGATGGACCTAGACTAATGGACTCAAATTAATAGAAAAGTTATAATTATCATATGTCCTTAGTCTCAAATTAGTGATTAATATACATATCCAATTTGATAAATTCCACAAATACAAATTTCATACTAATTAATAAGTCTCATTCAATATAAGTCCACAACACTAAATTATTAATCAATATATAGAACAAATTTATAAATTTGATAACAAACAAAATTTACTACACATGATTAACAAGCCCAATTTAAATATTTAATAATTTAACCTTAATTCAAAAATAAAAAGTATAACATTTAATCATACTAAATTAAATAAAAATTATGTCAATTAACAATTTCAAAAGTGATAACTTAGGGTAAATTCAAATATTACAAAATTTAATTTTCCATTATTCAAGACCAATTTCACATATTAAAGTCTCAATTATATATAAAAAAACTTCTAATTTAATATTTGACAACCTAAAGTCTATGCAAATTTTTTCAAGTTAACTATTAACACACAAAAATATAATTACACATAAATAACACAAAATTAAACCCAAATACAATAAAGTAAGAGAAAAATACAAGATTCAAGCTAATTATATAAGTTTCACCAATAACAATTTTTCATATCAACATACACAAATCTCATAATAGCCTATAAAAGAAAAATCTAATCCCACAAATATACACATATGTGAATTTTATGCTAAAGAAAATGTGTAATGGGTGTTGACAAAATGAGAAAAAATAAATAAATAAATAAAGAAGATATGAGTCTTTTACCTTTGTGATGGTTATTTGAATTTGCTTCTTTTAAGAGTAAAAATGGATAAGAAAAAAAAAATAAGAAGGAAGAAAGATGAGAATGGGGAGAAGAAGAAACTGGAGGAAGAGGAGTAGGAGAAGATAAGAGATGAGGGAAATCAAAAGGGGGGAAGAGAAGGAGGAAGAAAACCGATTGGGGTGGGGGAATAGAGAAAAGAAGGGAGGAGAAAAAAAAAAGGAGAGGTGGGTTAGTTGGGTAGGGTATGGCCATAGGAGATGGGTGGAGACAGAAAAATGTAGGAGAATGGGAGGATTTGAAAATAAATAAATAATAATAAAAACAAAATCAAAAAGTAAAATTTAATAATAAAAATAAAAATAACATATAAGCAAATTTTGGGGTCTACGCCATGCTTGTTGCATAACATTAAGGAAAATGTAAAAGAGAGTGAAGGAAAATAAATATTTATAATTCATAAATTATTTTTATATGATTTAATGAACTCAATTCACTTTTTTTTTTTTGGTATAAACTAAATACTTTTATATATAATATTTTAACTGATTATAATTATATATGTTTCTCTATTTTAGATGGTAAAAGCATTTTTATTACTTCTTAAAGTAAAAAATGGAACATTGAAAGTACTTGAAGCATGTAATTTGTTTTTTTTTTAACTCTATCTTTATCATTTCAAAAGAATTCAACATCATAGTTTTTATTTTATAATATAATGAATTTTATTTTTTTTTGTATTGTTTTTTAAACTTTATTTTTAACTAATACATATGACTTAAATTTTATAATGAGAAAAAATAAATTTTCTAATTTCATTTAATACTCTTTTATTTTATCTTAATAAAAGTTTTTTTGTAAAGAGATCTTAATAAAGTTATTATTTTAATAAAATTATTTTAAAAAAAATGTTATATGATTTAAAATGGAATATCAAATAATATATTTGGAATTTTTTTAATATAAAAGTAAAACATTAAATAGAAAAGTAAATTAAGGAATTTGATTTTGAAAAGTTTTCAAAATTTCCAAATATAAGTATTTTATAATGTTAATTAGTATTAATAATAAGACTAATGTAAGGTATTAAAGATAATAAACTAAGAATTTAACCTTAATATTAATAAATTATAATAAATAAATAATTAGTTTTAAAAATTAAAAATTAAATTAAAAGATATTTTTAAATAAAAAATTGACAACCTACTCCATACTATGGGATTTTATTTATTAAAGGTTATATGGAGAAAAAATATAATTTTGGAAATAATATAAATTATTAAAAAAATTCACCAGTCGAATTATTATATAAATGAAGAAAATATGTTTTGAAAATTTTTAATATGAAGACAATTAGATTGACCGCTATTCATTTTAATTAACTAGTAAGTGTACACGTGTTAGCATGTGAGATTGCATAAAAAAAATGTATATCAAATAAATGATTATATGATTTTATTTTTTATTTCAAAAGTTATATTCCCTAAGTTTGCCTAAAACAAAATCCCTCCTATCAAAGAAATGTGATCACCCATTGAAACACGTATCCCCAATTTCATAATCATAAGGTCATGTTTGGATAAATAGCTTAATTAAATAATTATTTTATAAGAGTTTATTAAATGAAAGTTTATGTCATAAATACTTTATTCAATAAGGTATTTGTGTTTTAATCTTGTATTTAAAAGTGTTTATGTAATTTTTAAGGTGTTTGGGATGCATTCTGCGAACACTTATAACTTGGTGAAATTACTAAAGTGTAAGCGTGAAAATTTTAAATTTAAATTTTCAAAAATGGGGGGGCAAAGCGGTAAATTTCGCAAATAGTTCGGAGAAAGTTGTGATTTTAGATCTTGGATGATGAAGCAGTTGAACGTTGGAATCATCTACGCGATCCTAGCTACCCGGTCGAATTTCATTGGATGCGAGATTGTGAATTCGTGTTCGAACCTTTGACGAGTCTCGGAAGGCGACACATGACGAGCCATGTGGATGACACATGACGAACCATGTGTCACAATGCATGGCAAAGGCATGCATGTGTGACACATGGCATGTCATGTGTCAACATGTATGGCACCTTTGAAGGCTATAAAATGGGAGCTCCAATTCAGTTCGTAGAGCAACAAGGAGAAGGAGGAGGAACAGAAAAGAGAAAGGGAGGAAAGGAGAAGAGAAATGGAGGAAAGGAAAAGAAAAGGGAAGAAGAAAAGAGGAGAAGAAAAGAGGAGAAGAAAAAGCAGGAAGAGAGGAAAAAGAAAGAGGAAAAGGAAAGAGTGTCGTAGTGACGGACCAGACTGACAAAGAACTTCGGGCGCTGGCTGAGGTGGTTTCCTCTACTTTCGTTGATACTACGCATGGGGGCCATGTAATGGCCCTAACGGTTCTATTTCAGGGTGAGATTTAAGATATTATTAGTTTGGTTGTGATTGTGTGATGGTCAAAGACCGGTTTCATGAGGTTTCAGGACTGTCCAAAACTAAACATTGTGTTCTGGGATAGCAAAAATCCCGAGCAGAATGGCAAACGGGGGTGTGCCCAAATTTCCGCACACCCTTGTGAATCGGCCACATCAGCCGAGAGCGAACCCTTAACTTTCCCGGAAGTCCAGAACTTAGGTTGCACGTTCTTAGACTACGAGCTCGTTGAGTCTAGAATTTAATAAGTCTGATCAAAACGTGGGCTGAGAAGATTAGGAATTTGGAGTCCGCGGACGGTTGAGAATGGTCCGTTACGGTTTTAGGAACTTCTATTTTGGAATCGATTTATGGCGAAATGCTTGGGGGCTGCGTATGGCCTAGCGGGTCGTGTTGGATGTTTTGTGTGGTATTCCTGGCCCAGACTACGACCCAAGTCCATATTATTTTAAATTCGAAACATGGCCGGTTATGGCCGAGAATGGCTAATGTGTGTTATTGCCATAAATTGAATAACATCTTTGAATATGTGAAAATTATGTGATATATGTGATAAAGATGGAAATAATTATATGCATTGGGTTGTATGACTGACATACTATGTCTCGGCCAGGAATATGAATTATGGCATTACTTGCCTTAGTAATGGTTGGAATTATGTTAATACATGCTTGAATGATGTGTTGACATGAATGAATTGAATGATAGAAAAGATGTAGTGCATGCTTATGTGATGTCTTGGTTGAATGTGTGGGCGTGATTTGAATGTGTGGAATATTAACATGATCATAAAGTATGCCTGATGTTGAATTAAATATATGAAATGTTATGCGGCATTAGATACGGAGTGTTCATAGCACACACATGTTGTATGGTGTTGGAATGTCCGCGTAGAGGTCTTCATACACTGTCATGGCCTGGCGAAGTGTCACAAATCAGACAGACGGGTGTGCACCGCTATTACGGTGTACATGGTACCGATTTGGCACCGCTTGCGCTCAATCGTATTGGAATGGATCAAGCCCAATCGAAGTTCCAATAAAGGTTAAATAAAATGGAAAACGAATAGTGCTCATAGTAAGTAGGATAGACACCCCTCATGCGAAAAGCTTGAAAACCCGGTTGACAAACGATCCATCTGAAAGCCCGAAAATGCCTGAGGGTGTAAGAGACCTCATGCAGGAGACCTAGCAAAGTTCCACGCTTAAAAAGACACGAAACGATTAAATAAATATCACATAGACTACGGGTTTTGAGATGGGAGCTCCGACCGACTGCATTGATTTCCCATTGGCACTTGCATTTGGTAGTGGCTCGGAGGTTGACCCGGTACATGGGGCATGTAGAGTGTCGTTTATACATGCATGTAGTTTTTTTTTTTCATGATAGGTCAACATGTATGCATGGATTGGTTGTTGGTTTGACTGTGAAATGATCATTTGCATGTGCACCTAGGTGGGAAGTAGCCCTTGTAGGATTCATCTCTACTGGGCATTAGCTCACCTTGTCGTGGGACCCCTCTTTCAAGTACAAGACAGGTACACGCAGACGAAGCTCCTTAGAGGCCGGGATTATGAAGCGGGCCAGACTATGGCCTTGATTCATGTTTTGTGTATATATTAGAACGAACTAGTTTTAATATATATTTGCAGGCTAAGAGTGATGTAATAACTTCGATCGAGAAATGTATGGTTTTGTAACCGTATGGACGGTAGTATGGATAATGGGCCCTATCGGGTCATTTTACTTCATGTATGGGTCTCATGGATATGAGACACACAAAGTTGTGTTGACATGGTCAATCCGGGACCCCCTCTCTCTCTCTCTCCCTCTCTCGGTTTCTCAGGCGCCGCCAGCCTTGGTATCGTATTACAGTACACGAGTACCTAGGCTTGAGAGACTCACTAGTTGGCTCATTAAGGTATAAGAGCATCAATGTTCTTCTGGTATAACTCGTGCCTGAGCTTGGGTTAGAATTCACCTGCCTCTGAAATTGATATCCGCATCATAGTTTGTTATGAAGGTCTAGGTAGGAGGTTACCTAGAGCTCATTTTATTGATTATATCACAACATGGTATCAGGTTTTCAGGTATGTGCTTTGATTGTATGTGCGTGGTTGTGTGTTACAACACGTGAATTATATACGTGGTAGGATGTATATAGGAAATGCGAACACTAGCTGAAAATGTAACCTAGGAGTTCTGTGAAACGAATCCGATGGTTCTGGATATTAGGTCTACTATTGGTCTAAGATGTGTGCTAATAAGAGGACACTAAATGATTCTAAACTTGGCCGCTTGACTCTCAGGTAGATGGCAAGGCAGAGACTGGGGCGTAGAGGTCGCCCACAAGATGGCGGCTCCATCACACTGCTTTATCAAGAGGGGCCTCATAGAGGCCATGGGTGTCGTGATGCCCACCGCCGCACGGTGCCACGCAGCCTAGAGGTCAAGGGAGGTGCCAAGAACCCCGTGAGGTTTAAGGCACATCATCCCCGACGCTCATGGGAGGAGGACCGATGGTAGCCGACCATTGGTTTCTTCAACTGAGAGGATTCTCCAAGTTGATGGAGATCACTCCTGAGCTACTACTCCCATTACACCGCTTCATTCAAGCTTATGGTGAGTCCCATTCGCGTGGAGTGGTCACGCACTTCCGTGGACTCGAGACTATGACACGGGATTATTTTCGTAAACTGGTCCACGCCGGAAGTACTTTCCGCTTCTTCTGTGACATGCTAAGGTCCGAGAGTTCCTCGAAATGGACAAGGGACTCCATGACTCGTACCAGCATGTAGCCATTCACGTAGTCGCATCGGTTTCAAGGATGATTATGTGGCCACTGACGCGGCCAAGGTCAGGAAGTTCAAGGATGGGCTAAAGTTGTCCATTCGGGGCAAGATTGTAGAACATAACCTACAAGATATGGACTCAATGGTCAATACAGCTTTGATCATTAAGCGAGAGATGAGGATCGACCTGAGCATCCAAGATGCGAAAGGCCAGGCAAGAGGAAGGAGAGTCGGCCACTTCTAGTTCTGTTAAGCCAAAGGTTTCTGGGGCCTCACGAGGGTTTCAAAGTCGAGGCCATTAGGGCCAAGGTCAGGCTATGGCTCCAAATCAGGCGGGACAGGCGGTTTGTTATTTCTACCATCAGCCTGGACATATGAAGCGGGATTGCCCCCCCGCAGGTATGATCCTGTGGTTTCTGATAAATACAAATTCCGCCATCGCTGGGATACACAGCTTATTCCTCCACCCTCCAAAGATGAGTCAAAGGAACCAAAGACGTCCCCCCAAGGTGTTGTACTTGAAAGAATCTTCTACCGGCATTTATTGTGCTAAAGAGGCCAGCATGGGTCGAGGCCAAGGATGTGGCCCACAGTTTCCACTTCGAGGACTCGTGGCTTTTCACGCCGTTACTCCAATGACCGAGGCAAGAGGATCGGGCCATGATTCAGCACGTTTCTACTCTTCGCCTCCAGG
Source organism: Tetrastigma voinierianum (assembly GCA_016808115.1). Lineage (NCBI taxonomy): Eukaryota > Viridiplantae > Streptophyta > Magnoliopsida > Vitales > Vitaceae > Tetrastigma > Tetrastigma voinierianum. Next base: position 142,617 of record JAEQBH010000926.1, read on the forward strand.
CAAGGGTGTTATTCACTCGGGGTGCATCGTATTCTTTATCAAGGCATCTTATGTGAGAGTATCGGGGCTTAGAGGTCGAGACCCAGATGCTTCACGCACGGAGTTCTCCTCAGTGACTAAGGCGAGAATTGATCGGATGCGGCCTGGGATGTGAGTTGAGATCTCCGAGATCTCTACTCACTCTGAAACCTTCGGGCCATGGACATGTCAAGATTCGAGGTCATCCTCGATGGACTGCTGACGCACATCAAGTTGTCATAGATCAGGACCGCATGAGAGCTACCACCCACACACCAAACTAGCATTTGTGTTGTGTTTCAGGAATACGATGATGCTTCACCCCACACCGTACCGATCCACGATGGCACTCCAACACGGGTCAAGAAGCTAGCCTTACCCTGGAGGACGAGGTGAGACAGGATATGAGTCTACTCCTGGGTATTTATGAAATGGCGACGCTTTTCCTGACGAGGCCACCGGATTACTCCACTAAGGGATGTAGACTTCCGCATTGAGTTGCATCCTGGTACGTCGCCCATTTCTATGACTCTGAATAGGATGGCGCCAGTTGAGTTGCAGGAGCTCAAGGTCCAGATACAGGAGTTACTGGGCAAGGATTTCATTAGATCGAGCACTTCACCAAGGGGCGATCCAATTCTATTTGCTAAGAAGAAGGATAAGACCCTTCGACTATGCATCGATTACAGACAGTTGAACATGGTTACAATCAAGAATCGGTATCCATTACTGATTCGCTAAAATCGTAGCATGCACTCGGTAGAGATTTGGTGCTCGGAATCAAAAATATTTATAAACCTAAACCTCTTACTGCCATAACATAGCTACTGCAATGTAGTGGTTCTAGGGTCGAACACAGGGATGGGTTTTCTTCGTGTAGGTAACTAATAGTTGATTCAAAATGGTGATTTCACTGATTCAAGCCATAAAAACAATGGGGTCAGGACTAAGACTGCAACTAAAATGTAATAAAATGTAAAAAGAACTCCTTAAAGCCTCGGACCACTAGGTTTGAGGTTTTAGGGCAACTAGGAGGTCCTCGGGTCCTTTTCCTTGTGTTGGGGAGGATGACCTATAGTTATTTCCTCTTGAGATATAGCATTTATTGGTCATTAATGTTTTAAGACAGTAAAAACTGATCCTTTGATCTACCCTACAATGACAAATAAATGGCAACTAAATGAGCCTCAGTGGATCTAACAATAAGCATCCTCTGAACCCTAAAAGATTGCCAAGTACTGGTCAATCAGAATACATTAAAAGGATTTAAACCTATAGTGAGAGGAAGAGACATAAATCACAATAACTCGCCATAAGTAAAAACAAGAGGACCAAAGAAGTAATTCTCAAAACCCTAGCCCAAGATTCTACTCTCAAGGATGGGTGGTTTAGCCAAACATCCTCTCGAAGCCATCCTCAGGTGTTCGCAAGTGAGAAAGTGGAGAGAAAATGAGAGAAAATGAGAAAGAAAAAACAAAGTGAGAGCCAAAGCTGGGCGCCGTAATTATCGATCCAAAAGTCATTTTGTACAAAGCCTTGACTGAGCCTTATATACTGCCCAGAACAAGGAAAATTACAAAAATGTATGAACTACCAATAATACATAAAGGGTAGTTTGGGAAAAAGTTACTAAAAGTGGTCAAAATGGGGTTAAAATACAGAAGGTGTTGAAAATTTCTAGGTCATAAATTCTACAGTTGCGAAATTTTCACAAACCCGCAAAATTCCGCAAGGGTCCAATTTCTTCTGCCGCCTCCAAATTCCTTCTCGGGGTCGTGACCGCAGCTTTGAGTTCGGCTTGGATTCATCGTGTTTGAGTCAACTAAATGATTTCAGCAAGTTTAGCTTGCATAAACTACAAAAATAGCCACAAAATATGATTAGTAGTAAAGCCGGGACCTTAATGTGCCAATTAAGTTAATTAAGTTGATTAGTACACAAAAAGTGCTCAAAACCTGCTATAAACAGGGCTCAAAATAGCATTATTTGGGCACTAATCAATTACCGAGATCGATGACTGGCTTGATCAATCGGTAGGCGCGAGCCCACTCCAAGATAGACTTTCGCACCGTTACCATCGCTGAGAGTTAGGAGGCGCATATCCTCAAGACAAATAAGCTCAGGACGCTATGGGCACTTTGAGTTTACTATGATGCCCTTTGATTTGACTAATGCACTAATGTAAAGATTCATGGATCTCATGAATAGGTGTTCCAACCCCATTTAGATCAAGCCAGCGGTCTTTGTTTGATGACATCCCGATCTACTACCAAATGAGGTGGAGCATGAGGATCACTCGAGAATTGTACTACGGCTTTTTGAGAGATTATCAGCTTGTATTCCAAGTTCAAAGAAGTATGAAGCCAGTTTATCGAGGTGGGTTTCAGACACGTGGTGTTAGCTTCAGCGTGTCACGACCCCGAAGGTTAAGGTTGTGGATGAGTCGAGAGACCAAGTCGCCTTCGAAGTTACAGCTGGGATTTGCGGTGGTATTACAGAGGTTTATATATGCAGGATTTCTCCCTAGCCAGCGCCCCTATGACGATCGACCTGCATGGGAGGTTAAGTTTCATGATGACTCATAGAGAAGAGCTGCCCAGAATTGGAAGAGGAGGCTTACTTCAGCTCCTATTCTAATAATCCCGGAAAGGGATAGATGTACACAGTGTACTGTGATGCTTTGAAGGACAGACTGGGATGTGTTCTAATGTAGTCCCGAAAGTCAGGCTTATGGTCTCTCTACAGCTCAAGAACTCACGCTGCACTACCCTACACACAATACAGTCGGGCGGCCATTGTCTTCGCCTTGAAGGCTTAGCCATTATCCCGTATGGTGAGCGCTTCGAGGTGTTTGCACCACAAAAGTTCGAAATACATCTTTCACACAACGAGAACTCCAACATGAGGCAAAATGTGAGGTGGATGGAGTTTTTCGAGGCTTCATTTACTTCACTTTGCATTACCATCCGTAAGGCAAATGTGGTGGCTGATGCACTCCACGGCGTCACTGTGGAGCTGCAATATAGCTTCTGGGCAAAGCTTTAGACTACAGTATGATGAGCAGGCTTAGGGTACCTTACGGAGTCTAATGGCTACGCCGTCTCTACTAAGCATAGTGATAGAGTCCAAGTGTGTGATTACGCAGCTAGTGTCCATCGTGACCGAGTACAATCAGTACAAAGCAGATTTGTTATCGGGCTATTCACACAAATGGTAGTCTTCGGTATAGGGGACGAGGTGTGGTCCCCTAGTCGACGAATTTGAGTGAGGAGATCCTCAGAAAGTTCCATTGCTCCCGATTCGCTGTGCATCCAAGTGGCACGAAAATGTATCGTGACCTTCGTCACTAGTATTACTGGAGCTGGATGAAGAGGCATTGTCGGGGATTTTTTCCGACAAGAACCACATGCCGCAGGTCAAGGCTTTAACACCGTGAGGATTTAATAGGCTACTCCAGCCATCGAGATAGCTGAAAGTGGGAAGTGGGAGCACATCACGATGGACTTTGTGACTCACTCTCGCCACTTAGACATCGCGGGCATGATGCGACTGTGGGTTATGGGGCGGACCGACTCACCAAGTCGGGCACATTTTCCGCCTTCCACATGACCTTCACACTGGAGGAATTCTGCAAGTTGTATATAAAGAAGATAGTACTGGCCGCATGGAGCGTCACAAGATAGATCTAGATCCCCTACATGCCGCTCGTAAGAGTTTCTAAAAGGCCACACACAAATTTGTCGATGAGTAACGCTTTTCATCCTCGGGATGGACGGTCAATCGAGTGGACTATTCGCATTTTGGGAGGACATGTTGCGAGCATGCCTGATCTCAAGGGTAGCCGATGAGCACTTGCCCTTGGTGTAGTTCGCTCTAAAATAACAGCTTATCGTGCGAGTATTCATGGCCCATGAGGTTCTAGCGGAGGCCATTGCCGACACCTATATGTTTGACAAAGGTGGGAGAAAGCTCCATCACTGGTCCAGATTTGATTAGAGACACCTCGAGAAGGTGGTATGATCCCGAAGCGCTCTCATCGCCGTGAGCCGCCAGGCGAGTTACGATATACGACGAATTCTAGAGTTCGAGGGGTGGATCATGTCTTCGAAGGTGAGGAGGATTAGATTCGATTAAACGAGAAGTCACGGCAATCGAGGTACATCGATTTTCCGAGGTACTCAAGAGGGTGGGTGCGGCTGCGCATCTGCTAGCTGCCAAGCACCGAAGTTTGTCGAGTGTTCATGAGGTGTTTCATGTCTCTATGCCCTAAGTACACCCAGATCCAACTCATATAGTGAATCGGCGTTTGTTGTTGATGATGAGACCTTCGGCGGGCGTGATGTGTATCATGGATAAATGTGAGAGAGAGTGGAAGTGTTTTGCGTGGCAAGACCGTGAGGCTTGTAAAGGTGTCGTGGAAGCACCTCCCACGTGAGTCGAGGAGGCTTACATGGGAGCACGACGACAATCGCACGCCTGGGCAATCCATCCCTTCTTATTCGACGAGGAAGGTGAGCTTTTAATCATTAATGTTTCAAAATTAATCGTTGCATATGCATGTGTTTAAATGTATATGCGAAAATTTCGGACGGTAAATTATTTTAATGGGGAAGATAAAACCTGCGGAAAATTTTAAATTTAAATTCCCTTTTCAAAAAAAAGGTGGGGCGCTGTGTGGTCCAGAATTTACCGAATAGTTCAGAGAAAAGTTAGGAATTTTCTAGATCTCAGATGATGAAACGGATTGCACCATTGGAATCATCTCGCGAAATCTAGCTACCCAAAGGCAAAAGGCAAGGCAAGCAAGGCAAGGCAAAGGCGTAAAGGCAAGGGGCAATGACTGCTAAAGGAATCTCGAGATAGTCGGAATTTCACGTATTTCTCTGAGCAAGAACGAGTGTCCGCGACACATACAAAGTTGAGGATGAATAATTAATAGACACATTACAAAAAGGATGAACCATGTGTCATATCGTATTTAGTAAGGGCATGCATGTGTGACATGGCAACATGTGTGTGACACATGGCATGCCATGTGTCAACATTACTTAATACGGCACCTTTGAAGGCTATTAAATGGGGAGCTCCACCCGCTCTCAGAGCAAAGAAGGAGAAGGAGGAGGAACAGAAAAGAGAAAGGGAGGAAAGGAGAAGAGAAAGGGAGGAAAGGAAAGGAAAAGGGAAGAAGAAAAGAGGAGAAGAAATAGGAGGAAGAGAGGAAAAAGAAAGAGGAAAAGGAAGGAGTGTCGCACAGTGAGTAGACCCAGACGGCAAAGAACTTGGAACTGCGCTACAAGAGGTAGGTTTCCTCCTAATTTGGTTATTTTACGCCTAGGGGCCACGTAATGGCCTAACGATTTTCTCGGGCCTCATTTCATGGTGAATAATATCGTACTTATGCGATGTGTGGTTTGGTTTGTGATTGTGTGATGGTCAAAGACTGGTTTCATGAGGTTTCGGACTATCCAAAAACCTAAACATTGTGTTCGGACAACAAAAATCTCGAGATAATGGGCAAACGGGGTGTACAATCTCCGCACACCCTTGTGAATTCGACCGCGATCAACTTCAACCACTATAACTCTCTCCCATTAGCCGAACCCTCGATTTGCACTTTCAGGACTCTACAAAAGTTCGCAAGTCTAGAATTTAATAGAATAAAGTGCTCACCCAAACATGGGCCGAAAATCACCGGGTCACGGACGCTGAGGAATGGTCCTCCTTAGTTTCCTAACTCTGCTTTTAAAATCGGGACATTTGTACCGTAAATGCTTCGGGGCCGTAAGGGCCTGCAGGAATCATGGGTCGATGTTTTGTGTGGTATTTACAAAACACCAGACAACTAAGTCCAATTATATCCGAGGTCAAGCATTGGTCGATTTATGGCCTGAATGGCTAATGTGTGTTGCCATAAAATTGAATAATATGCTAAATATGAACAAGATATATGTGTGATAAAGATGGAAACAATTTATATGCATTGTCAGATGATCGATATTAGTCATGCCCACCGAGAATATGAATTATGGCATTACTATCGCCTAAGTAATATTGGAATTATGTTAATACATACATGATTGAATGATGTTGACATGAATGAACCCTAAATGATGTGCAGACGTAGTGCATGCTTATGTGATGTAACGATTGAATGCGTGGAATACAAGGATCGCATGTATGCTGATGCCGAACTAAATATATGGAAATGTTGTGCATTAGACATGAGTGTTCATAGCACACACATAATGTATGGTGTTGAATGTCCATGTAGAGGTTTTCATACATCGGTCATGGGTTCGGCGCAATGGCAACAAACTGCATTGCATTGGTGTGCAAAAGAACAATCGTATTACATGGGCGTGTGCGGCATTAGTACCGATTCTGGGTGGCACTCGTTCGTGCTCAATCTGCGTGGCTAGTGAATGACTAAGTCCAATTGTCCCACAAGTTAAATGGTCGGAAAAACGAATAGTGTCGGGCTTTGCAGCAAGTAGGATAGACACCTCGCAAAGCCCTCAAAAACCCGGTTATACATGTGCAACCAATGCAGCTCCCCAAAAACAAGCTCCAGGTGCAAGATCTCATGGTGAGACCCGAAAGCTCCTGCCGCCCAAAAGACAAACGACAAATAAATACTGGCATGTGACTCATGGGGCTGTGAAAGACGGTCGGATCCGACTTGGTGATTTACTTCATTGGCACTTCACTGGGTGGTGGGTCTGGAGGTTGACCCAAAGCATACGGAAGATAGTGCAGAGGTCGCCCAGCACACACATGTAATTTCAGCGTGACAGAATGCAAATACGGCTGTACACTATAAGCTGGCTCTGATCGTAGAAATGATCATTTGCAAGCAGACCAGCTGGCACTTTACAGATGACGTCCCATATCGGCCTTAGGCTCAATTCCTGCCAGAGACTTCTTTCAGTATAGATTGTGTGACAAAAGTGCACGGCGCCCAGAGTCGGATTAGCGGAAGCGGCCTGGATCAGGGCCTGATCTCATGTTTAAAGGGTAGAAGGCATCAGAACAAACCTGGGGCTGATTGATATATTTCAGATAGTATTTAATGTGAATAACTCTGATCATAGAAATGTATGCCTTAAACTGTGATGGATTGGTATGACAGATGGGCCCCATTAAATATTTTATCATATGTATGGGTCCCCGCTGACATGATATGACACAATGAAAGCCTACAGTTGATTTAGTATTTAATGTGATCCCCTAAGCCACGCACAAAATAATACCTGAAGTAAACACTTTATAAATGAAGTGTTTGAATAAATAAACATTTGTCATAATTAAAAAACTAAAAGCAACTAAAATCAATATTATATATATAACGTAAAGGACCACTAACATCACAAAATATCACATTATTCAAATAAAATTCCTGGTATGGGGAAAATAGAGCTAATGAATCATTCTCTCATCTTCACTTTTGTTTTTATTTCAAATGCATAAAAGATATTATAATAATAATATGATACTACATTAATCCTTTTTTAATTTCGTCAGTTTCAATGATTTATTACTTTTCTATATTTATGCTTTTATTTTTTTGGATAGGGTAAGGGTTTCAAAACTTAAGTCTAACATTTCATATTTTACACTTTCCAATTTCTAAAATCTTTTTTATTAACATTTAATACCTCAACATAATAATAATATGATACCATATTTATCCGATCAGTTTCATGAGATTTATTATCATTTACTTACTTTACTTTTTTATATTTATATTATTGCATATGGCAAGGGTTAAGAAACTTAAAGTTTTACATTTCTATCTTGAATATTTATGTTCTTGGATAAGAGTTTCGAAATTAAAGTTTAACATGTTGATGTAATTTTTGCTTTACACCTATTCTCATATATATTTCATTGTTCTCATTTAGCTGAGATGAAGTCTTCAACAAAGACTTGAGTATTAAAAGCATCAAAAATCTCATCAATGGCAAAACCGTGATGTTCTTTTCTTTGAAGTATGCCCACGATAAACACTACAATAGCAAAAGCTTTTTTTGAGCCAAAGGTTCTTCCTCCGACTTAATGAACAGGGAGAGTTACGTTGAACTTCAATTTCTAGTGACTTCAATCAAGTTCAAGTTGTCGTGCAATCAAGATCTTCCACAGCAGCTTGTACTTACTTTACGTAATCTCTCTAAAGTGAAAGATTCTAAGTAGTTTTACCTAGACTATAGAGCTTTAAAAGATTGCTTTCTCACAAAACAACTATTTTTGTCAGAGTCCAATATAATAATATTATGGCGCTTCAAAGTGGAACGGATTTGTTGTTTTTTACGTTGCTTGGGTGAGACAACCTAATATTAAGTATTCTTTGTATTTTTGTTGTCTTTGTAAATTTGTTTCTTGGTACTATTTTTTTTATAATTTTTTTTGTCTTTATTTTAGTGATATTAGTAGTGTCATTCTTCTTGGTTTCATATTCTTAATGAGTTCACATATTAATCTAATTGGTTGTATATTTAGGCATGAAATTTTTGTAATGAAATCAATTGTATTTGCTTCATATGAGATTTGAAGGATGATACTAAATGAAAATTTGTTATATTTTTTTTGAAGAAAATATAACATTGAATCCCAACAAGCACATTAAGTTTATATTTGATTTATATGAATATCACAATTTATGATTCTTAAAAAAAGAAAATTAAATAAAAATACATTTCTACAAAGTTATTGTAAATTATCACATATTTAAATTTATGCATTTAATGATATAAGAAATAAAAGCAAATTTAAAGTAACGAGTATCTATTTATACTACTCTTAAAAGTAGTAAAAACATTTCTCAATTCCAAAACAATCCTTAATTTTTATTTTTTTTTACCTGTATATTTTCATTAATATTTGAATGTTATCTTTTCATTAATATTTGAATTCTCAGTTCCACTGGATGTATTACTTTTCTATATTTGTTTCAAAACTTGTTCATGTTTTACACTTTTCAATTTCCAAAATCTTTTTATTAACATTTAATACCTCAACATAATAATATGATACCATATTTATCCAGTTTAATGAGATTTATTGTCATTCATTTACTTTACTTTTTTATATTTATGTTATTCCATAAATATTCAAATACCCTTAATAAAAGTCCTTATATTTATTGTAATTCAATTCCTCTTATATATTCCGATCTCATAAGTTCAATTACTCTTATATATTCGTGTTCTTTGACAAGCTAAGTTTGAAAACCAAACCAAAGTTCTTGAATATATAGATTTTAAAATGTTTATAATCAAATTGCAGTATTTCTTAAATGAATTTGTGGTATATGGCGTATATTTAATAAATATTTTAAATTTTATAGTATTTTAGAAATACTTGATTTTTTTTTTTTAATCACTTTCAAGTGTTTTAAAGAAAACATTTTTAATGTTTTCTAAAGTTTGAAAAACGTTTTAATCTTAAAAGAATTTTAAATTATATTTACAATCACAAACGCTAACAAATGCATAAAAAATATACGTATCCCTATTATATATAGGGAAAGTTAAAAATATATTATTAAACAATAATAAAATTTAAAAATAAATAAAATAATTATTACCTTATATATAGTTTATTCATAACTACTCTTACTATTTATATACTTTATTTTGATTTTAAATTTATTATCTCAAAATTACCTAATTTTTTATCTCATATTTCATAAATATGTAGATAACTCATTCTTTTATCTCATATTCCATAAATATTAAAATACCACTAATAGCACTTTTTAGTGTCTTTACTTTCATGTTTGAAACAAATATGTAATGATCCTAAAGATTGTAAGACCTGGGAGAAAACCTTATGAAATTGATATTTTACAGAATGGTAAATGATAATTTTTAGACTTCCCTTTCTGTGATTCTGACGACAAAACTGATCACCGTTGAATCGGTTCCCTCAAATCTACTTCCGCACCCGCGCGACCCTCGTTTGAATTCCGAGACAACCGAATTTTCTGCCTAATTTTGAGGTGACGAGCCGGTTTTTGATCCCGAAACGAGATTTTTAAAAAACTCGAAAAATATCAAATATTTCTTTAAAGAATGCCCATTTAAGATAATGAACCCGAAACCTGAATCTAACAAATCGCTTCTGGTGAAAACTGATCGTGGTGTTACGACACACACGCCAAGACGCGCGGCATCTATCACGGCACTCACACTGCCCTACGTATGCAACACGTTAAATATCTAGTATTCATGAAAGATCTCACCATTTGGTCTAGCACCAAACGTTAGAGAGAGAAAGAGAGAGGAGAGAGAAAAAAGCAAGCTTCTCCAGGGATTTCACGATATTGTTCTGGCTTCAACTCTACAGCCGAAAGAGTTGGGTGCTATTCAGCGAAGGTGAGAGCTAGACGGGGCACGGATTCCACAACATTTTCACTCAAGGTCCAAGGTTCTGTGTAGCTCTTCATGAAACCAAGAAAAGGTAGCAGTGTACTGGGAAACTGACCCAAACTGAAGTGTGGTTTTTATCCCACTCGATATGTAATTTCATCTAAGCATGGAAAAGGCAGGTCGGCAGAATGCTGTCCGCTTTTTTTCCCCTCCAACCCCAAGACCGTGTTTCTGGCCATAAACTGTCATCCTCATCCGACCGAGTGGATTCTAATTTTGGGATAAATTAGACTTATAGATAATATATCTCCTCAAATAGTCTATTCGAATTCACCCCTTTGGAATCAGCAATGCATTCAAAGGAATATATCTGCGCAAATTTTCCCGCTCAGCTTTGAGATCCCGCACCTGTGCTTTGCACATAACTTGGCCATCACTCATCTAAATCAGCCTTCGATTCCAACGTTATCAAAATTGGACTATAGCATAACATATTTCCTTGAATGTTCTTGGTCCAAATTTAACCCTTTCGACTCGTAAATGGCCCTCCAAAGGGGAGCTATATTCGTACAATATGGTCTCGTTGGAAACCGAGTAGTCCTTGTTTAGGACATATCTTAAGCCAGTGTAAAGCATCCACCACGATTCTCAAGGGTGAAGAACTTAAAACCGTATCTTCTGAATGAAAGACAAAGTAAATCATACTGCCAAATATAATAAGACCCTTGAATCGGGTATCACATACGTACTAGTTTTGAAAATGAAAAGGCCATAATCGTTTGTCCAAACTCCGTTTCTCGTGTTTTTGGACTCTATGGAAAGCTCACGAGTCAAGAACTCAGGCCATATGCTCATGAGGTACTGGTATCCAACAACCTTGTTGAGTGCTGGTGCACCAAGTGTGCGTGGGTCACAGGGGTCATCTGCTTTGTTTGCCTCCAACTCGGACGAATTACACTTCGGGCCCTCCGAACTCGCTTTCTCGTGGGGGGGTGTTCTTAGACTCCATGGAAAGCCCATTGCGTCAAGATTCTTTCCCATGTACCCGTAAGGCAAAGGGGTGTCTACATCCTTGCTGAAAATCTAGTGTTTTGCATAAAGTGCGTGTTATTGGTTGTGTCGATGTGAATAGTCGGGTTTTGACATGCACTCACGGTACGGCATCGTAGGCTATTATAATATCAGGGTATGAATTTCCAAGTGAGTTAGCCTAAGGGAAAGGCTATATGACATTACTTGTTTAGTCATGTATTGATGAATGCTAATATGCATGATACTACGATATCTTATGGCAAAAGATTGGCATGAAATTTATGGAACTTATACGTCATGATATATGTCGCATTTGGATACAAGCGATTGATTAGAATGTTCCATGTAGTGTGCATCACACATGTAACATGAGAATTTGCAGTGACATTAGCATTGCATATGCACAATGACATCAACATATTGGGTGTATATGCATGGATATGGTCATTTATCACCGCGATGGAGTGAATGGGTCATGGAGCTCATACTTAAGACGTCCAATGACGCCTCACGCTTAAAACATAAAAATAAATATAAATAATGTGCGCTGGCGTAAAGAAGAAAAGCTTTAATCGTTAACCCTCGAAAGTGAAAAGCCCGAAACATGGGTGCAAGAGAGGACCCTAAGTGAAGGTGAAACGAAAAGTCCCAGAACATGGGTATAAGAGGACCCGTGTGTGATCCGAAAAGTTCTGCTGGCCCAAATAAGCACACACACATGCTTATCACATAGACTCGAGGTTGTGTGTATAGAGCCTGAATTGACTTCAGGATTTCATCTACCTTACTCGACACCTCGTATTAGGTAATGGAGCGCCCAGCGTATGCCGATACATTCGTCATCAGAATACCAAATGACAATTGTCACATTTGGCATATTAGCTGATAATAGGAGACGCAGTTAGTGAGTCGACCGATATATAATAATTTTATTATCAAAGTTTTAACATTGGTTATAATATTATAAAATTATAAAACTTATATAGTCTGGTATTTTTTTTTAGCTTTTCTAAATATAAAAAAATATATATTTTTATATGCACTATATGACAAATTAATAATAGTATAAATATTTATTATATGTTAAATTTGATAATATTTTATAATTTCATGATACTCTAAATAAGAGTCATCCCATATCAATATACATTCATTAGATAATGACGCTTTAAAAATGTAAAAGTTTATGATTAATCCTATGACACTCTAAATAAGAGTCATCCTATATTAATATACATTCATTATATAATGATACTTAAAAAAATGTAAAGGTTTAAGATTTAATATATGACATTCTAAATAAGTGTCATCCTACACCAATCTACATATATTAGATAATGACGCTTTAGAAAAGTGTCAAGGTTCAATCTAAAATCTTATGACACTATAAAAAAAATGTTATTATATACTTATTTTACATTCATTAGATAATGACACTTTTAATACATGTCATCAATAGATAAATATTATATTTTATAATGACGTTTTACCAACAATCGTCATTGAATATAATATTATAATCAAATTAATGACGCTTTTCTAAAGTGTTAAGGAATTGAACGTCATTATTTTGAATTTTTGTAGTAGCGCTTCCTCCTATATAAGGCCTTGAGGAGCTCATTTTGTACTAATTGAGGGATCCTTCCCATGTGAGAGTGGGTTCTCACGAATGAGGGTGTGAAACTCTTCCCCCACCCATGTCATCAACGATTCCGTCGATACCTAAGACTTAAATCGTTGCATACATTCTGCGAATATGCTCAACGTATTCTCACTATCCTAGCTTGCTTTTCGCCTCAACAGACCCTTCCACCAAACCAAGTATTTTTGCATAGGATGAACTTTATGTCTCTGAGAGAACCGTTTAGCTAGAATCGTCTCCACCTCCTTCTCCCGCAAGCTATCAACTTGCTACTATTACTTATCCCTTCAAAGGTTGGTGTATCGTCTCCTCTTGTCCATTAACTTCTCCTTACCCTTGATAACCTTGTCCTTACTTAAAGTTGGCTACCTCTTGCCCACTAAAAGGGAATTCATTTTTTTAGGGACTTTTTAGGTCAACATTTTAATATTGTTAAGTTGATATTATTAGATGGGGAAAATTTAGAAAGTCTACTCAAGATAATGATGGTTATGATAAAAGATGAATATGTATGAATTAAAAAGTGTCCAGTTGTTAATGAAAATGTAGATTATGTTGATGAAGATAAAAAAAATGAAAAGATAGAGGTGATAAATCCAGGTGAAGTATATCAAATAAAATTAAGTTGGAATTAAAACTCAAAATTTTAGCATTAATTAAAACTCTAGTCGTCCCTCATTTTCTCTTATTTGTTATCTTTTCTAGCCCCTTTGTCATTAGTAAAGAGGAGTGGTTTTTTTGACAATTTTTAACCTGAAATTGTCTTTATAGATCTCTTTTTATTATTTTATTTCTCAATAAAGTAGTTTTTTTTTATAATAATATGAGTTTTTATTTTATTTTTCGCATTTTTTTTATCGGGATTGTTATTTACACGCTGACAAGTGTCATTGCCTTATTGATACTACGATTACCAACAAGTTTATGGACCTCAAAACTGAAACATATCTCGATTAAATAATGAAAAGACAACAAATCAAATTATAAGAAATAATATGTTACAAAAGATAGAGTTATGAAGATTCAACCAATATATACTATTAAATAAAGATTTTCTGTTCCCATTTATTACGCTACGCTAAATTAACTCGATAAGCTTGAATCATTCTTTTAAAAATTTAATCAAATTTATTTATATTTTAAGGTAATATATTGCTAGTTTAAATTAATAAAATTATATTTTGAAAAAAAAAAACATTAATTTGAATACATTTTAACCTCTGTTTTTAGAAACAGAAAAGATATAAATTTTTACCTCGATTACATTAAAATATCATGATTTAGAAAATAAATTAAATTACTTTTTATTTGTATAACTGTATAAGTAATAAGATAAGTTTATATCTTTTTAGATGCGTTTCTAATTTTTATATGAAAATAGAAAAAATTAATTAATTTTATTTCTCTAAATAAGATTTTTATATAGAAAAAATGATGCCGTTATTACTATTTTAACGGTTTATAAAAAAACGACTAATATTTTTATTCAAAAAAACGACTAATATTCCCTTCCATTAAACCATCAGATAAATTATTTTGAAATAAATAATAATAATAATAATGAATAGTCAAGCGTTCAATTTCTTCCCTCTCGTTACCATTTTTGTGTGTTTTTTTTGCTCATAAACCATACGCGTCACAGAATTGCTCACTGATCATAAAACCTACCTTTTCTTTCAATTTATAATTTAAAATTTTTGGGAGCGTGAAGTGCGATATAAATATAATAAGATCAAATCAAACCAATTCCATTTCCGTGTCTAGTGGTCTCCATTCCAGCGGGAAGCGCCAAAATTTACCCGCCAAGTGGCGAGCAACAACCGAGTCAGTGGGACCCACTTTTGCAGCAGCCTGCCAGCCACCCATTACCTGACCCTTTTTCCCGCTATATATTATTTTTCTCAACCGGCGTCTCGGCTCATCCGTCTAATCTATACTCATGATTCAAAAATAAAGAAAAAGAAACAGAAATCCTACCCTCCTGTTACCTAAACACCCTTAGACCGTCTGAAGTAAGACTAAAGAAAGTGAGGGCATTGAAGTAAATTTTTATTATGAAATTGAAATGGAAACGTTGCAAGAACGTAATCCGCATCGCGCGAGAATTCTGGACGTTTCTTAAAATTTCCTCCATTCCCACTTTGACCCCACCCTCCAGCGAACGGACATCTGTTTCGTTTCATTCAATTCAATTCATTTTCCTTCGATTTTTAGTAATAATAGAAATAAATAATAATAACAATAATACCTCACCGCACGCACCCACTCTCTGATTTCAACCGGACGACGCTTTCTCCTCTTTTAATTCAACCTCTGATTCATTGGTGCTTTTGCATTTCTGCGACCTCAAACCAATTCTCGGTGGATGATTCTAGAGGATCGGTCTCCCGATTCATGCCTTATCTGGCAGATTCGTCCCTTTCGGCTTCTATTGAATCTTAATTCCTAAAGAATCTGCAAGCTTGTGTAAAGAGACATTCCTTCTTCATATTATGAGTTCATGTAGTTTGATAGAATTTGTGCGGATCATGGTCTTGTTTTTTGTTGTGGAATTGACTAAAATGTTGAAGGAAAGCTGGATCTATACATTTTCTGATTTTATCTTGCTGTTTTTAGTTTTGCGTGCCTGAGAGAATCCGCAGAGCGTGAAACCAGCTTTGGATCTAAACAATTGATTTCTTTTATTTGGGAATCTGATCTGGTTGTTGCTTTATCTCTTTCCCAGGTTTTTCTGCACTCTCATTATATAAAGCATTCCTGCGGTGATTGATCATGTTTCTTTCTTCCTCTTAACATTTGATAGAGAAGTTGTGATCGGAACTGTCTATAATCAGCTTCTCTGGCTCTTTATGCTCAATATAAAGCAATAATAATTGTTCTTAATCTAATACTTTGAAAACTCTTTTCTTTGGGCGAATCCTATTTTCCCCTACGGGAAGAATTTACTTCAAGAAGATCCTAGTTTTCGATTGAAGCAGAGACTTCTATAATGGTGAGGCAGAATATCGAGATGTGGTTATATGTTCCATAACCTTTAATAAAATTTCCAAATGACGAATGAAACAAGTGCAAAGGATCATAAGTTTCTATTGCAGTGCGAAAGCATTCTGTGGTCTGAATATGCATGAGGGATGCAATGATGAACATATTTTACCTTGCATGGAACATGCCATGAATTTGAATTTCAAACTTTGAGCAGCTAGGGAAACCTTTGGGGCGGCTGAGCAGCATCACATGCCTATTGAAATCATATGGTCTTGAAACAGCAGGAAATTGTTTTTGTTAACAGATTGTGCAGACAATTTTTTAGATGGACTAAAATTTCTTTAAAAGCTGCCGTGTCTGAACCATTTTTACCCTGTTCCTCAATTCTTGCAGGGTAGATTCTGATTTCATTTTATTATAGTTCTTCACTAGAATTGGATAATGTTGGGAAAGTAAACGGACAGTAATCATGCTTCCTCTCCTGCTCTTCCTGGGCGAAAGTAGCTTTCAATGTAATGTGAATCCAGTTCAAATTCAGCTACAGCTACTTGGGAATTGTGAGTTTTCTGCCCTTACTGATTCAGTAAACAAGTTCCTATAAAATTTTTGAGTGTCTGTTGCATTGTTCTTGCAAAGTATTTCTTGCAGTATGCAGATGAGAATTTATTACTCTCCTTTAATTTGTAACCGCTTTGTTAGCTAAGTACGTTTTCCTGTTTCCTTTCTTTCTTTGGTACTTCTGGACGTGTTGGGCCATAAGCGATAATCTCAAAGCTATTTTTTACCATATTGAGATATATAATCTCTCTCTCTCTCTCTCTCTCTCTCTCCTCTCTCTCTCTATGAGAGATAGATATATATATATATATATATATATATATATATATATAAGATTATCCTCATTCAAATAATAGTCCAGTTTTATTTAAACCTTATCTGGGAAATTGATCCGGAAAGACATAGAACTTATGTTAGATTTTCATTTATTAGCTCGCTACGACATACTTGAATTTAATTTTTTGTTAAAAACAAAATGTCTTGAAGCTTCTTGTTTAGGTAAATCAATAAGCCTTTACTCCATCTGTTGATAATTCTCGTTATGTAAAAGTGTGACTTGCAATTTTTATTATGTATTAGCTCTAACAGGCTATTCTCTAGTTATCATCCCATTGATAGTTCCACATATTGTCGTGCTTTATTGCCAGATGCTTCTTGGGAATCCTATTGTCAAATTTGATGATAATTGAGATTCATATAATTAACAGTCACCTCTTCACTTATTATGAACATAGCTGTGAAAGTGAAAGGATTAATATATTATTAGCTACATAAAGCAGCACACAGCTGGTGTACCACTGTGAGAGTTAGTGCCTTTGCATTTTTAGGTATTATTGCCCCTTTTTTGCATATTATTATTAATCATGTTCTTGAAAGCAAACAAAGAAAACTATAATTATGACACGTCCTACTGGCCAGTTAGAGTTTTTCTTTTCCTTTATTGGGAAAGCAGATAATAGCCATATGAAACAAATATGATTTACATGAAAGAAAAAAAGATCCATATGTGATATATCACAAACAAATTTCATGGAAGATACTAAGGCCAGGTAACCTAGTGTATTGTTTCTATTCTCCATGCTCACCTTTCTTTTTTTTTTCTATTTTAAAAGTGGTAGAAAAATGCAACATAATTATGAAAGATGGTATGGCCGCAATATCAATATGTAACAAATTTCATGGAAGACAATTTAGGCTAAAGGTAAACTTGTAGATCACCTAGTCTATTGTTTCTTACTATTCTATGCCACTAGTCATGAAACCACACTGGAGCAAAGTAAACATACTTTTAAGAAAGATGGTATGCCATCTGTCTTTTTTTTTTTTCTATGTTGAAAAGCTTAGAAAAATAATACAATATACTTCATAATATGGTATTTTTGCAATATATGGTATTTTCGTTGGAAGATACCTTATATTGGTGCATTTGGAACAAAAACTTAATGAAAGTTACCAGGCTAAAGGAAATACAGACCACTAAAGGAATGCAAGTAAATATATGAAAAGGAAAAAGGAAACTACCAGCAAAAGGAAATGATCCTGAGGTCCATATTCAGATAATCTATACAACATATGCTTAATCAAAATGACACGTGTATTGTATTTTATGAATCATAATCCATTTTAATCTCAGTGATTCTTGTTTCTTGCAGCGCTTATATGCTTAATCTTTCCATGTGGACCATTGCCTCACTCATTTTTTGTTATCCATGCATTAAAAATGTGTTGTAAGATGGACATATATATGGTGGGGAATTATTGAGAACCAAAGTTCTTAGTGCCTCCATAATTTTATCATATGCTTGCATTTACTTCATAGTTTTCTTGGCTTCTTTGTTGGGCTCTTAGTATCTTAGAGATCGAATAATCCGCTCTCCATGTTACAGTACCAGCAGCTGGGTGTGGTGTTGATCCTGTAAATTTATTTCGAAATGCATAATAACACTTCCATGCTTCAGCCCCAAACGAGGTAGGAAGCAGAGGATTTCACAAAGCGACAAACTTCCATACTTTTGACTGAAAGCAGTAAAGAAATCTCATATGGCAAAAGCTTCAAATTTCCTTGAACTATAAATTTTCATATCTCAAGATGAAGCTGATCGATTCCTGCAGTTTTCACAACCAGAATCCTTGTCTCCACTGCTGGGTTAAGGCTTATCATATGATGATGATGAGCACAATTCTCTGTTACATTGGTAGCGACCAGCACTATCAACTCATCCTAAATACCACTTGGTGATACAAAAAAAAAAATACAAATGAGCTTCGACAGTGGTATGCGAAAAGAGAAGAAACTCTGATCATACATCAAAATTCAGGTACTAGCATCCTTTAAACATATAAAAGTAGCTGTGATCTATATAATTCATGGCATCGATATTGGAATTCTGGTTCCAAATCAATTCCTACCTAATTTAATAATTAATAGTTGTTTCCTATTAGGACAGATTTCTGAATCATAGCAAATAAGCAATTATCTAATAAAAGAAAAATGTATCTGTTATTTAAAAAATGATTTTTACTTTATTTTTCAAATGAAAACTCCCCAAATACTTTTCCAACTACTCTTTTGGCCCTTCAAGTAGTTTTGATTGGTTTCATGCAGGATTAAACAACAAGTGAAGGGTGGTGGCACAGCGAGACATTACACTTCCTTCCTAGCTCCATAAGAAAAGCATCAGAAAGAAGTTATATAAGATGTTTATGATATGACATAAACCGCAAGAATCGGAAACTGGTTGAGAATAAAGCAGGCAGCGGTTGAAGCCTGTGAAATCTCATACCACAGAGCCAAGCACAAAATGAGTCTGTGGTTAACCTCTTTGAAGAACAACCTCCAGCATGCAATATCACAGGGTGACCATGAAGGAAGGATTTGTGGAAGAGACAGTGCGTGAAGCGATGATACAAGCCTTTCACAGGCTGGATCCAAATAATATGGTCATACCAACTGGCTCTGGGAGAGCAAACTCGCTTAACAAAGGAGGCTGCTCAAAGGAGCGAATGATTTGCCGAGCATGCAAGAAGAAGGAAGTTTCCGTCCTGTTGATTCCTTGTAGGCACCTATGTATATGTACGGAATGTGAAGGCTTTATTAGTGTCTGTCCCGTCTGCCAGTCTTTGAAAACTACTGGCTTGCAGGTGTATTTGTCCTAAGTTACCAAATCAAATTTCATAGGTGAGGTGGAAAATTGCCGATGCATACGCCCAACCCTATTTGGTTGTTCAAATTCTCGTCACCAGGACTCGTACACTTTGAACTATACTTTTCATAATGGAAAATTGTAGTAAAGATTTTTAATGATTGGTGTTTTGCGGGTGTTGCTCCTAGGATCTTTGGTTTCCAATGATTAGCGCTTGGTGTGTTTTTTGTTGAAACCGTATCCAAACTAGTCAGCCTAAACAATGGGGTATTCCTAATTGGCTTTTGATTGATTCTCCCTCTCCCATTTTAATGATTGTATTTTGCGCCTAGGCAAAATCAAAGGGGCTTTAGAAGGCCCACCCCAATTAGTTCTCCGACACGCTTACCTACCTACCTACCTACGTTCATTCCCTCGAGGAACATTTGCATTGAAGACCAATTAGCAGATGCTACGCTAATGTTTCTCAGGCAGCAAGGTGGAGTCCCTTCTTTCCAATGGAAGAGCATATAACCAATAAAGTAAAGGCACGTGGGAGAAGCTCAAAACAAACTGTAATCTAAAGAGATGAACAAACAAATGGATGACCAAAACGCACACAAGAATGGAGTGCACACAATTTATCCTCATTTTTACATTTGAGAACAAATCAATTTCATTGAGTTAAACAACCATACCATTCTAAATGATTTATATTTCCTTGACTTAATGATTAAAATTACTACCAAGGGGGTTATACAAAACCGCGACCAACCTCCTAACACTTATCTAGCATTTATTCTTTGGATGTTTCATTGTATACATTCCATGCCGCCCTCGGTTCTCCCCCTCTTTGCCCACCCTTTAGAAATCCAGACGTATCCTATTCGGACAAAAAGAAAAAAAAAAAACTAGAAAATTTAACATGCAAGATAAATACTTTTAACAATACAAGAACTTAGCATTTCTAGCATCAAATCTGGGTGAAATTTACACATGATGCACAGCACAATATGTAGATCGATCCACATAATGGAAAGGATCCAGAACTAAGGCAAAATAATCATTAGATTCTTCTTCTGTTGTCCACTCGAGCTTTCTTGAATGCAGGCCAAGCTTCTAATTGCTTGCTGCTTGATTGTATCTACAACAAATATTAAAAAAAATCAATATTGAACTCTTTAAGAACTTTCAAAAGGTAACTGTGGTGTAAAGATTTATCACCTTATCAAGCTTCTCCCTCACCAACTGTACTGTCTGGTTCATTGATGGGGACACAAAATAATCCTGAGATCAAAAGCATTTGTTGGCATGAGGTCCAGTTTCAGAACAAAGATACGTTTCACTTCATGAAAGCAAAATAACTAGATGAAAATTATCTAGTCCCAGTAGAAGTCAGTTCATGCATAAGAGCCAAAAGTAAGCACCATCTAACTAAACCCTGCCAAGACCCTGCCTCCTGCCAAGCATATTGGGCATTTTACCATCCAATATCAGGCCTCAATAAGCATAACACCCTCCAAATTGCATCTACTTGATATGGCGCTGCGATGAAATGACAATATATGCCATAAACTGGCGGAATTGTTCATTTGAGGTATCTAACTAGAATTACTGACAACCTCATGAAAATAAAAGATTGCAAAAATATGATCTAGATAAGCTAATTTTAACATTTTGGGCCACCGATATTGCCACTATACACCTCTTTTACCCCGCAGTGCGTATACCATAAAGATAAGAAAAAAAAAAGTCTTTAGTGACACAGTCGTGAACAAAAGGGAGCCAACCATATAGAAAACAAACCCAAAAAAAACCCAAAAACCCTACCTACGCCCCAACCAAGTGAGGAAGTCCATAACAGAATTCGTGTTATCAACACTATACAGGTTAGCCCAAGTCCATAAATTGGAAACAAAGTTAGCTTTAATCCTTTGGTCAGAGGTGACCTCGTTCTCGAACATCAACCTATTTCTAGCCCGCCAGAGAGTCCAAAACAGGCACAAAGGGGCTGCTAACCATATTTTTTTGCGCTTTTTACCCACGATGGCTCCTTACCGAGTGCGGAAAGAATCTTAAACTGTCCCTGTGGCAAATTTGACAAGAAAAGATTCCATACAACATTTTGGAAGACTTTTAGAATGGATCAATAAGTGGTTCATGGTCTCCTTTGTCCTCCTCTCAATACTTAAAAACATCTATTTGCAAAAGCCATTCCACCTGCATTTTGCTGATCCAACGCGAGCACTTTACCCCAAAGAGCTCCTAAGGTGTTACTCATATTTTTGGAGGTACAACTGGATTCCAAACCAAGCGATAGGGGAAATCAAAGGCGGGGGAAAGATCAAAACCTTTATACATAATCTTTACCGAGAATCCTTTTTTCTTGTCATCCTTCAATAGAAGCTTGTCCTCACTTGAAGGGTGGAAATTTGAACTGAAGAGCTGTATAATCCTGATCGCCCTCTCAATCTCCCGGGCCGTTGAGAGGGTCTTAGAAGGTCAGGGACTAGCACTCGCCCCTTGCCTCTATCCCAAATGTCCACAACCATGACCTCTTTGTTCAGAGCCAAATTGTGTGCGGTGGGCGGATAATCAGAACACAACGCCTCATCTCCACACCTCAAACATCTTTCCAAAGCTTTCGATCCTCCTTCCGTCTCCTAGGGGAAATAACACCCTCGCTCGTGAAAACTAGGGCCACTCTCTTAATTTCCTTCCATAAGCTAGTCCCATATCCGCCTCTGAGGTCATGGGTATGCCAACCACCATTAGACTCACCAAATTTACTGCAAATAACCTTTCTCCAAAGCGACTTCTCAGATCAAGGCAACCGCAACCCATTTACATAGCAAAGCCTTGTTCATCTCAGGTTTTTATCCCACGCCCCCTTTTCTCATGCCCTGCGCACACAGCGACCTAACTCACCAGAAACTTTCTTGTATCAAGGTCAAAGGCTTCCTCCCTAAAACTCGTTCAATCCTTTCCAATCTAGCACACACCTCCCGAGGTACTGGAAAAGCAGAAAGGTAATAGATCTGGGAGGTTGTGACAAGGCGAGCCGCGAAATGAGGCTGACCTTCCCCTTGATATATACTACCGAATCTTCCAGTAGTTCTACTTCTTCTGAATCTCTCTTCAACCGAGTCCCAAACACCTAGTGCCTTATGCTTGGCACCTAGGGGAAGGCCCAGGTAGGATGTAGGGAGGGAACCAACTTTACAACCTAGCTCTGAGGCCAACTCCTCCATGTTAGCCACTCTTAATCTAATAAAGGATGAGGATTTCTCGCTTTTGTTTGCTAATTTTCAAACTCGAGACCGTCTCGAACTAGCATCAAAGTCTAGCTAGGAAACTTTAACTAATCTTCTTTGTCAGTCGCAAAAGAGGAGCGTGTCAGCCCCATAGGAGGAGGTGGAAATAACCAGCTCCCTCACCTCCCATCGCAATAATCTCGCGCCGAAAGACAGTTTCTTCAACACGGCGATTTATCGATTAACCGAGCTTCCATTTCGACAACTTGGGGCAAGAGAGAAGGAGAGGGATCGCCCTGTTTCAAACCCCTAGAGCTTGGGAAGAAGCCAGCTGGGGATCCGTTGATGAGAACTGAGAAAAAAGCTGTGGAAATGCACCATTTTATCTAGCTCATCCATCGACTGCCGAAACCCATCCTGCCCATGGCCTGGTATAGGAACTCCCAATTGATGCTATCGTAAGCTTTTTCTATATCCAACTTGTAGATCAATCCACACTTCTTCCTTCTCGTGTAGTTGAGTCCATCATCTCATCAAGTAAACTGTAAAGATCGCATCCAAAATTTGTCGCCTCTACGTAAAAAGATTTCCCGGTGACTTAGATATTAATTATCCACTTAATCTCTGACCCTGTCATTAACACTTTGTCAAAATCTTATAAGCCTCCCAGCCTATCGCCTAAATCCCAGTCCCTCCTAATAGCCATTCGGGGATCAAGACCAAAAGTCGTGATTTAGATTTTTAACAACCGCTATGTTCAAGAAACTCCCCTCGAAAAAACCCGCAGGACCCCTGCCATTCTTTACAAAGTCCCATTTAAAAGACCATATGTGGAAAACCACAGATCTTGAGAGCCTAACATCATGTCCTAAATAGTTGTCCGCATTTCCTTCCTCCTCTAAAGGTTACCTCCGTACCTTAGTAGCTTCTCATACCCAATCTCTCATCGATGTAAAACGTAAAGGAGAGGACACCAACCTACCTTTATATTAAAAGCAAAGCTGGTTATCCACCAGCCCTTCCTTTGATACGCCCTCCGTCTGGCCGCCTGATGCCGGCGCCTAGCTACCCCTTCCAGCACAGCCACCCAGGAAGAACCCCATTCTACCCCTCCTTAGCCAAGTCTCCTCTGGATTTTTGTCCCGCAGGATCTCCCTCCAAGAGGGCCCAACTTTTGAGCCTCCATTCATGGCTCAGCAACGATCCTCAACTTCCCGAGGTTCACCCTCTCCCTTCTCGATCATCCCCGTAAATCACACCAGCTGGCAGAGCATCCTTCTTGTTAGTTCCTGACTCCCGCCAAATACTTCTGCTCAAGTCTTAAGAATATCTTTTCAGTGGCCTTTTTAATCTCAAGTGCAGAGAGGATGAAACCGTACATCCTATGGAAATGAAGATTTTGCCACCACCTTTCAAAATCTCGAATCCTCATGGTTTCAGCCGCCATCAATCAAACAGTGGAGACTCGTTTAATGCCATCACCGGTCCAACACGGGGAAGTGATCGAGACTCGCCTTAGGGAGACATCTCTCCGATCACCTTGTCAAGTGGCTCCCTCCCACGGGCAAGAGAGATCAGGTAGCACTATCTAACCCGGACATTAATTCCGCCACAGGCGCCCCACAAGTAAGGCTCTCCCCAAACTAAAGTGTCTCAACCCTAGTCATTCAAGATGCTCCGGAAAACCTCTCAGCGGTATTAGAAACCCGCCACCTCAGAGATCTTCTTCACGTTAGGAGGAGAATCTCACGGAAATCACCGCCGACGCACCAAGGATCTTCTTCTCCCAAAGGCCCCCTGTATCAAACTGGGGCAAGCTCTTCCCGTAAGGATTCTATAAAATCCTTCTCAACCGGGCCATGTACACTTAGGAAAACCCATTAGCACCCACCTCTCGCCATTCTAAACAAACACGAGAGACTCAGAAGCTACCTACCACCCAGTCCACTAAGGCCACTTTATACCAAAGTAGAAGAATACCCCCGCAGTACCCCCGGCATCTAAAGCTCCGGGCTCAAGAAACGTCGCACTTAAGACTGCACTCATAACATTATTCCATCTTTGACCTTTAGTTTCTTGTGTAAGCAAACCTAAGTCCACCCCGTGAGTTCTTGGTAGAAAATTCTTGATAACTCTTCTTTATCGTGGTCGCTCACGCCTAACATTCCTGCATGATAAATCTTAATCTTCATTTTAATCTAATTTCAAAGAGTTCCCTATCCCTTCCACCTCCTTTGCTATCTTTCTTCCCATTATAATTAATTGTACACTTCATTTTCTTAATTTCGCATATGACACTGCCAAAGCTCTCTCTTCTCCTTGCCGAATTTTAGAAGTCAAACAAATTCTCCTTGCTATCAATCTGGTAATCTCATTTTCAAACCCCTTAATCAAATCCTAGGTAGGTAAACTCACTCAAATTTAGTCGCAACTCATTTCCTCCCCAACCTCAAGTCCATATCTCCGAAGACTTTACTCACCCTTCCTTCGGGTCAATCAGACCGAAGCCCCCCTTCTCTTCAATTATCACACCCGACCAACCCCAGCCACCTCAATTCCTACATCACCACCACCCTTAAAGTGGCCCCGCATCCTCATCCCTATTGGGTACCCCCCAGCCAGAGGTCTTCCCGATAGCAAGGGACGACAAAAACAGAGATAAGGAAGAGGGAGGACTGCTCCCTGTGAGGTTATCACCATACCTATGTGCGTATATCGATTACGCCATTTTCCCAACCTATCCCTCTCCTCGACCTCGCCTCTCTTCCCAATTGTGTATGCCCCTCCTCGCCGACATTCAAAACTCCTGTGGAAAAGGACTTTAAGTAAAGGTGTGTAGCCTGGAAACGCAAACAGGCGCCCCAATAGCCGACCTTGACTTAGCCCAACCCCCATTCCCGTAGCCTTGAGACGGCTAGGGCCGAATGAGTCCGAACCATCTAGAGAAGATCTGCTAGTGGGTGTTAGGCTTGGGCCCACTCGATTGGCAAGACCTAAACCCAAATGCCTACCCTAGACCTAGCCTAACTCAGGAACCGAACCACAAACTGGACCCGACCCGCGATCCACACCGCTAGCTTGGGACGGATCCACCGCACCTTGCCTGAGGAGACAGATCATGTCTCTTCAATCTTCCCCAAGCTATTTGCCTCTAGGCTCACGCTCCTTCCCGCGCATGTGACGCCTCTCTCGCTCTCACACCTTCAACCCTGCCTCGAGCTCGTTGATATCTCCCCTCTCGATGGTCGGGGTGGATCCCATCGGGGCCATCGGGTTTAACCTCCCTCCCCAACTGGGTTTTGTACCCAGGATCATTATCTCTTCCAAAAATGCCATCGAGCAGGCCGAGACTCAGATCTTCTCCCTCGGGAACTACACCCCTTCCTCCGACACCCAAATCTGGCAGAGAGAGGGGCTTTCTTTCCTCTCTAACCTTACTGTAGGTCGCATCCCGGGACCAATCATAAAGAGAGCTTTCCTTTTCTTCTATCCAACTTCCTTTTGCTTCCTTGAGAATCCTTCTCTCCTCTTTGCTCAAGCCCAAATTTGTGTTGTTATCCTCGCTTGTCTCTAGCTGTGTTGAACTCAAAGCTTCCTCTGCCCTTCTTCGACCAATTGGTATGGGGTTCCACACCTCCCTAAGAGAAAGCAAATTAGGGTCTGCTCGCCTTACTTTCTCCGCAACCCCAATACTTTACTTCTTGATCGCCCAGATAAATCCCTCTCAAAGTGGGCTCTTACTACATGACCTGTAGAGACTCTCTGGGGTTTCAGCTTCACGAAGACGCCTTCTCTTGAGAGGTGGCTGGGCTGGGCCCACCACACCCCTCGATGAAGGCCCTGGGTCAGAGCTCATGGTGTCCCTCGACACAACACCTCCAAACCCACCTTTTCTTCTTTGAATTTCAACTCAGGCGTGCGCCCTCTCGGGGATCCCAACACGCTGATACCTGGAGTGTCGCCCACACCTAATTCTCTTGCAAAGGCTTCAAGCCGACCCACGTCCTCTCGTCTCCCTCCCCGAAGAGTGCACTCCGCTTCTCCCCCTAAGATTCCACACGCCTCAGCAGCCGCTTTCTTCTGTCTTCCTCATCTTCCTCTCTAGGTTCCGCTATGACTTATGCTTTTCTGTTTCTTCGAGGATATACCTCCGCTACCCTTGGTTGGATCTCCCACCATATTTGAAGTTCATAACTTCTGGCCCCCGCAAGCAAATTAACAGATGAATGTTTTCCCGTACTATTCATTTTAACTAGAATTCTTGCCCAAAGAAGATCCGTCCTAAGGCTTGTTTCTTTATCCAAAGCGCAAAACTCACTACAATGCCCGAATCACTCTTTTTTTTCGTAATTTCTCTTTGTCCACGTGCAAGGGTAGACTAAATCCACTCTAACTTTCTTTGCTTTGTTCAGCTCTTTCCTGCATCCTTGGCTGACTAGTCCACCATTCCAAATATGCACACATTTCACCCCTAAAATCTCGCTACCATTCTCCAGCTGACCTTGTTTCCTCGCTTCTTCCGCCAGTCAAAACCCATAAAGAATAGGCTCCTACTTAAAGGATAAAAGCATGCTCCTTCAATCTCCAAGCCCTCGCCCGGCTTCCACCTCGACAAGATCTATCTCGTTGTCGGGTCGTGACTTCACCTTCCCACCACTCCATGTTTTAACAACCCCAAATCCCCTTTTGGTATACAATCGCTAATATCCAACCATATCGTGTCCTGATTTTTTTTTTCCAGAAGACGTTATTTCCGCAAATGACTGATTTTTAATTTGACCTCCCTTATGAATCTCCGCCTTCCCATGGAGATTACTTGGTCTTTGGCCGGCTTCCTTCCTACTTTCCCTTAGTTCCCATATCTTCTTGCAAGTAGTTTCTGCAGAGTCCACCTGCTATCAAAACCGTTTCGCAGCAAACATCGCCTGCCTTTTCCATCTCCATCTCGCAACCGAACGTAGAAGTATAAACGCCTCAACATCATTTTTACTTGACTCCACCGTACCTCCTTCCATCTCCCCTCCATCCCACACCTCCCGCTATTCCACCCCGCCTCTAATAGGACTCTTTTCAACCCTCGAGCAAAGTGATCCTCTCTTCTTCTCTCTCTCTCTCTCTCTCTCTCTCTCTGCTCTCTCTCCTCTCTCTCTCTCTCTCTGCCCTCTCTCCCTCCTCCCTCCCTCTCTCTCTCTCCTCCCCCCTCCTCCTCTCTCCTCTCCCTCCTCTTTCTTTCTTTCTCTTTCTCTTTCTCTTTCTCTTTCTTTTTGCCCTCTTCTCTCAAAAAAACTTAATCCAAGAACTCCGACCCCTCTCGCTTCAAGAAGTATGATCACCCTGACCTTCTCGCTTCCTCCACCCTTGAGCTTCCAGTGGGCAAGATTTAGAGCCACCCAGAACTACTCCCGTCCAAACAAGACCATTTCTCATACCATTACTCTATTCTTTAAACTAGTTACGGTCCTAAAATATGCACTCCAAACTATTTTCACCCCCTAACAATCCAAATAGAAAATGGTCGCATGCCACTCACTCTTTTTTCCTTTGCCACTTATACACCTCTCTACACACATTAATTAAAGTATTATTTAACGTCGAATAGGGTACATGACCCACACTTCAAAAGTCAACAAGTTAATATGTCGAGCACTCAAAAGATGAGAGATGTGGAGATGTGAGTACAAAACTCCATCTAAAAGTGAGTTGTTTCTTCCATGAGATTACATCAACTAAAGTTGCCAAAAAAAAGTATAACCTCACTCTGAGCACCTGATGCAGGAAGGATCATTTTGTCTCGTGATAGATCCCAGCCATTGGTTCCACCATAATAGACTGTGGAATAACAGTATTTAAGCCGAGAGCGCTTTCCCACCATCAAGCCAATCTTTGGGTCACCTTCACCATCGCTGTGGGTGACCATCTGGGTGCTTCATTGACAAATTATGCATACGAGGCCACCCTTGGGAAGTGAGTGGCCACCCCAGCCTCTGCAGAGGGGTCCTGAGTGCTATCTAGAGGTGAGCCATCCCATAAAAGTCCGCCTTCTTAGTGAAAGCAAAAATATATGATCCCACATTGGTTCCACAAGAGATTGTGAGCAGACTTAAATCCTGGTGAGGTCCTCCCAATTTATCAAACACCTTGGTCGGGGCTCTTCTATCGGGCTTGGGTACCATCATCGACGCTTTGGCCGGGTAACTGCGGCGTACGAAAAGGCTACCCTCGAAGAGGCCACGGTGCCCTGGGCGAGGGTCCGGCGAGTTATCTAGAGGCGGTAGTCATTCACGTATCGCCATTTCAGTACTTACAATGATACGATCCCACATCAGTTCCAAAAGAGATTGTGAAGTGATATTTAAACTCGAGAGGTTCTTCTATCTATCGCGCCGCCTTTTGTAGCCGGGCTCTTCTATCGACTCAGTACCTATCACACTGCTTAAGGTAATGGTGACTTCATACCAAATAGAGTTTCGTCCAAAATTTTCACTGGGACCGCAAGTTGGCAAACTGTAAGACTAGTTCAACCTAACTAATAGACACAAGCATATAGCTCTTAAGTTTTTTAAGACAATCTAAAGTTCATTTATATTTCTATCTGGTAAATGTTTATAGCTTCATTTTTGTTCAACTGTTGGGTGCATATTGTATGCATTGTGTACTTCGACACACTCTTTTTTTAATGGGATTTTAATATATTTTCTCATACACACACACACACACACACACACACAATCAATCTGCATTAATTATAATCATGTCTACATTTTTATGGTTGCTTAAAAGATAAATACAAATATAACACTTTTCACTTGTTTTATTTTTGCATTGAATGTGGCTTCTCAAAATGATTGCTCTAATTTTATGTTGAATTCATCCTTTTTGGATTTGTTCTTTGAAAAAGTGAGTCACTTTTTTATCTTGAAAACTTATATACTAAATCGGTATTTCAAAAGTTGAGTTCACCTTTTAAATATGGAAAAGGTCTACTTATATCCAAAAGTTTGATAATTTTAAAATTATTTTTAGTGGCATGTTTTTTTTAAGAAGTACTTTAAAAATTTATTGTGTATTGGGCAAAAGCCCCACTAACATGCTTACATATGCTATTATATGCTATGGTCATTGGCAACAAAATAGAAGGAAACTTTTTGACAAGTTATGTTTTCAATGCCATGAGCATAATCATAATCATAATCAATATCAAATTCATAATGGTAATGCTTTCATCTCAATATATATGACTATCTCATTAGAGATATTCTTTAATTGAACTTGATTTTCAAGCATATTTCCTCTTTTCACCAATAGGTCATGGAAATTATTTCAGCCATACGTCCACAGATATCTTGTTCTTTAAACTTTCATCATATGTTTGTCCAAGAGAAATTGTGAGAGGCACTAAAATGCAGTCAAGATTAGCAATTAGGTTAACTTATATTCCAATCTAACAAACTAACTCTACTTAAGCAGAGTTTGCAAGCCTTGGCCTGGGCTACAAGCAATCATCAGAATGCTACTTTTCAGCTAGGTTGTCCGACAATCATATCCACCATCTTGTTTCAACTCTTAAGTGCAACCACCAGTGGCAACAACAGTAGCTACCCCAATTCAAGCATTAAAGTGACACTAGCTGCTCTCATGCCCAAGACATTTTTCATTTCAATTCATGTAGCCAAAACCAGTGGGCGAAGAAAAGGTTTCAAGATGCCAATATGCAAGAGTGCAAACCTGGCTGGGAGAGGAAACCTGCTGTGATTGAAGAATTGTCAATGTGCAAGAAACATATGGACTATCCTCCAGATAGCTCTGGGTAAGCAAGGAAAGTTCCATCTCATGTATCACAGAGCAAACAATCTCCAATGAGAATGGAACTACAAAATTCAAACATATATATAAATATAACCAGTGGTTGGAGCTTGTCTGTTGGGAAATGCAATTGTTCTGTAAGGGATTTTTAACCAATAAAGACTCATCCAAAGCATCCGGTTTACAAGCTGTTGGCATCTTGGATCTTCCAGCTGATATCACGACATAAACATGCATGGACATAAGTCCTCAGCAATACATCATTTCAAATATCCCTTTTCTGTATTGCAAATATTTATGTTCCTATCATGTCCAAAAGATAGTAACTTACTGTTCAGTCGTGCTATAACTTCCTTTCTCCTCCCTCCTAACTTCTCCTTTGTGTCAGAAAGGCTCTCAAAATGAGGAGCATATTCAACCTTCAGTCGATTCCCGCGAAAAACAAATCATCCTGTAGTTTCCTTTGCGACCCATAAAAGGTAAGCGGTTCAAAACTGTGTTAATTAGCATGTATATAAACATACACCTTTAAGTTGTTAGTGAACACCATTGTTAAAATACATAACATGGAGCCAAGAAATAAATTCACTTTGTTGAATCACCAGCATTACTAAACAGACGAAATTTTGATCCAATAAACATCAGTGAAAGACTCACAGTCTTCCGCATCCATTGGCTTTTGCACCCAAAAATACAAATCAATGGCTCCGCCAAAAATATGCTCCAAAAAAATAAAACATCCAGAAAAGAACCAAGCAGAATGCAATTTATCAATAAATGGTAACAATTTTCCCTCAGCGGCACCAGATTTAAAGAAAATAATAAGAAAGATATGAAAACAAAGAACACGTAACAAAGAAGATGCTTACTCTTGAATGTGTCCATATGAGGCGAACAAATTCAACAACTCGTCGCCACATCCCAATGCTGGAACGTTCCTCACGATCAGATATCTATGAAGAGAAGAGGTATTTAAGTAATTGAGATGGTTAGGATTAAAATACTCATAAGAAGTCAATGCATCTCAACTGATCTTAAATTATGATAAACACTAACTTTGATTCGTCGCAGACGGTATAAACTCGAATCGCAGGAGGTTCGTCTTTATTTGGCACCATGTCTTTGGCTTTCACCAAAATTCACTGTCCGACGCAACTTTCATATAATCCAGAGAATTAAATGTTTGATTCAGACAAACGAACACATCAAATCCAAAAACAGTTTCAACTGAAAAGGATAAGAAACCCCCCACAAAATGGAATCAAATTTAACGAAACGGAAAGTTGAAGAGTTAGGGTTCATCTGGCGAGAGGAGAAGGATGATGAAGGAGATGGGCCGGCTGAATCACCTGAGACATGATCTAGATCTGGCCCATCCACATGAATAACTTGAGGCCCACTTTGGCCGGGCTCATTGGTTTCAATTTCAACAACTTGAAATAAATAAAAATAACAATTGAAAAAATATAAATAAAATTATTATGGTTTTATATTCTCATTCCCATCATCACAAAGAAAACAAATAACCATTTCAATTTTAGGCCCAATTTAGCATTGTTTCCTAGAAATGTTTTTAGGTTAAAAAAAGACGTTTGGTAATATTTTTAAAAGCGTTTTTGAAAGTTCAAAAAAACAATCGAACTGTTTTTTTTTTAAAAGCACTTGGGATTTGGGAGGTGTTTTTAAAAAACAACACTTTAAAAGTTTTTGGATATTCTTAAAATACCTATTTGTTTATCCATAAAATATCAATTTTTAAAAATATTAATAATATCATTTACTTTTAAAAATTCAAATAATTCAAATCTTTTTGTAAATATTTTTAAAAAAATTTTCTATAATCATAAATTTTTTTTATAAAAATAATTATTTTAAGTTTTTATTAATAGAAATTTATGCATACATTTATTCATTAATTCAAATCTTTTTATAAATATTTGTATAATCATAAAAATAATTATTTTAGGTTTTATTAATACAAATATTTATATATGTCTATTTGTTAATATTTTAAAAAAATTTATAATCATAAAAATAGTTGATTTAGGTTTTGCATAATATAATCTATATACTTCAAATAATAATTTTATTTATTTTTATTACATGTATCGCCACTCCTTTATAATTAAATATTAAATGTCATTTTTGATAATTTTAATGATATAAAAGCACGATATGTTACAAAAAGCTTTTGTAAACTTTTTCAGATTCTTATAAAAACGTTTATGATAGAAATACTGTTAAGGAAAACATTTTAGTTAAAAACGTTGTTATAATTTATAAGAAACAATGCCAAACTGACACTTAAACTCCTAAGTTTATCTAAGTATTATAAATGAAATTACGAATTCATTTTCTGATTTTCATTCCATAAGAAAATTAAGAGAGAAAATAAAATATACATTATCATTTTTCATTTTGGCATTCCAAACAATCCTAGGAGGTTTTAATAAGAAGAAATGCAATGAATAATATCGAGGTAGGTCAGAATCGAGCTGAAGCATACCGCGAGTTGCTCCTGGGCTGCTTCCGCCAGTTGGGCCCTCGCTCGAACTCGCTTATTGCTTAAACGAGCCGAGCCCGAACATCATTTCGGCGCCTCAGAAGTTACCGAGCCGAGCCCGTGAAGACCTCAAACTCCGCTTGTCACCAGAACAAAGTGCTCGCGAATAGGTTTCTGCGAGCCAGTGCTCGCAACTGCCTCGCGCGAACAAAGCTCGCGGTGGAACTAAGCTCGCGAACAAACTCAGCGTGAACATGGAGAAGGCTTGATGCACAACAAATTTTCCACAAATAAACACGATGAATATTTTAACTCTTTGAACTTCAACTGCTGGGTTAATCGAACTTTTATCGCCTTATCTTAATTTAGTTGTATGTTGGCTATTTTTAGATGAACATTTTCTTTAAATCTCTTAACATCATTTTGAGGTCAGGAGTTAAACAGCTCAAGCCCGGAAAGACCTTTAAACTTAGCTCGTCACCAGAATAGCCAGAAAACAAGCCATGAACTAAACTCGCGGAACAACAACGTATCAAACGAATACGGGAGGAAGGCTTGATGCACAACAAATTTTTCCTACAAATGAACATGATGAATATTTTAACTCTTGAATCAATCGTTAATTAAATCTTTATCGTTTTATCTTTTAATTTACTAGAGGTCATATTTTGGGGATGAACATTTTCTTAATTCTCAACATCATTTTGAGGTCAGAAGCTTTAAACGAGCCGAACCCGAGCACCTTCAAACTTAGCTCGTCAGCTTGTAAATAGGTTCGTGAATGGCTCGAATGTGCTCAGCATGAAAGCAAGCTCGTTAACTGTGCCTCGTGAACAAGCTCGCTAACTGTGCCTCGTGAATGTGCCCGCGAACTGCCTCGTGAACAAAGCCTCGTAAGCTGCAAACGAGCCAGTCCGGAGCGCACCCTCAAACTCGGTCTGCTCAAATCTGCAAACAGCGCTACGACAGTGCTCCCTCGGAGTCTACTCCTTTAAAACCGAGTCGAGCCGAGCCGAGCCTGCCTAATACTCAACTCGGTTACACCCCTAATCCGAGGAGAAAAACTATTATGAAATTCTTGTGTTTTTTGTCCACATGTACCGATAACATGAAGACTATCTCTTTAGACTATCTCGGTAACACCCTTAGTAATTTTAGTCTTTCTCATATTATCTCTTGAAATGTATGAATCAAAATGTGTTTAACCTGTGATGAATTAAAATCTCACTCATAAGGATGGGAAAAAAAAATAATAATCTCACTCATAAGTGGGATTTGGTTTTTTCTAGAAACCTTAGGCATGGTAAAGTAATAAGAAAAGAAAAGAAATAGAAAAAAGAGAGAAAAGTTGGAAGAAAATAAAATTTTGAAAGAAAGTAAATTTAATAAATTAATTTTATATATTTATTTAAATTCCTTAATTTATTTGTCTCCTCATATATATGACTGCAAATAAAAAGATGGTGTGTGTACTTTATTTATTTGATTTCTTTTATGATGAAACCAACAGAGTAAGGAAATAATTTTATTTATATTTTTTCAATTGTTATTTTTATTTATTTCAAGTTGTTAGGAAATTAGGCTCCAATGAGCCCAAATAAGAGTGGGCCTCAAGTTATTCATGTAGGATGGGCCAGATCTAGATCGCGTCTCAGGTGATTCAGCCGGCCCATCTCCTTCATCATCCTTCTCCTCTCGCCAGATGAACCCTAACTCTTCAACTTTCCGTTTCGTTAAATTTGATTCCATCTTGTGGGGGGTTTCTTATCCTTTTCAGTTGAAACTGTTTTTGGATTTGATGTGTTCGTTTGTCTAAATCAAACATTTAATTCTCTGGATTATATGAAAGTTGCGTCGGACAGTGAATTTTGGTGAAAGCCAAAGACATGGCGCCAAATAAAGACGAACCTCCTGCGATTCGAGTTTATACCGTCTGCGACGAATCAAAGTTAGTGTTTATCATAATTTAAGATCAGTTGAGATGCATTGACTTCTTATAGGTATTTTAATCCTAACCATCTCAATTATAAATACCTCTTCTCTTCATAGATATCTGATCGTGAGGAACGTTTCCAGCACATTGGGATGTGCGACAGATTGTTGAATTTGTTCGCCTCATATGGAGACATTCAAGAGTAAGCATCTTCTTTGTTACGTGTTCTTTGTTTCATATACTTTCTTATTATTTTCTTCGTCTGGTGTCACTGAGGGAAAATTGTTACCATTTATTGATAAATTGCATTCTGCTTGGTTCTTTCCTGGATGTTTTATTTTTTTAGACATATTTTGTAGACCATTGATTTGTATTTGTTCAGGTGCAAGCCAATGGATGCGGAAGACTGTGAGTCTTTCACTGATGTTTATTGGATCAAATTTCGTCTGTTTAGTAATGCCAGGTGATTCATAAGAATTATTTTAAAGACAATAAATTGTATAACATTAAAACATAGGGAATCATAACGTATAATCTTGTACAACACAGCTAAAAGGTTCCGCTTGATTTATGAGAAACCAGTAAACAAACAAAATATCAAACAAGATAGGGTTGTTTAGATCGTATGAAATTCCTACTACCTCTAACATCAGCAATCATATAAACTAGTCACCGCGGGAAGAATAACAGACTTAGGTTGATTCTGGGAAATCAAAGGAATGGGGTTAAAACCTTTAACAAAATCCACCAACACTGGGAAACAAATCATGGCCTTAAACCATTTTCTATGCATTTTCGGTATGTGAATAATCATAAATTAAAAGTGCGGATGAAATTAATAACGGCATTTGATACGAAGAACCTGAGAGGGTACTTACCAAGAAGAGGAGAGCCGCAACCGCAAATGAAGGATTAGGGTTTCTCTTCCGGCCTTTTAGATAGGCGGCTCAAAACCCTAGCCCGACTATATCTATACGTATGAGATTGGTTTACATTTTTAACTTCCGAAACAATCCTTATTAGTACTATTTCTCTTCCTAAACTATCCTTCTTTTGGTTTTCATCTAATTTTAATTCAATTTAATCAACCATTTTCTTAAGGTTTAATGGGGTCAAAATAGTTTCAATTTAATCAGCCTTTTTAAGCCAATTTAGTGTTAACTTATTACTTTTATAAGCTATTTTAATTTATTTATTGAAACTTTTCTTTGGAGAAGATAAGCTTAAAAGCTTATACGAAAACCTAAAAATCAAATTATATAAAAATTAGTAAAAATTATGCTCTTTTTATTGTACACATATGGCCTTACGGACCTGGCAAGAAGTGCCTCTGGACCACGAGTAGCCTCTGGACATCGAGAGCATGGACCGCCCAGACGATGCCCTAGGACCTATGAATGAATTATGTGTGTTGTTGCGTAAATTAAATACGGCTGCGAGTCGTGCTGGCCTGTCTAAATTCGAGTTATAAAATTATTTTCTCGTAAATCCCTGAATGTAACTCGAAGTTGTGTAATGTGCGATTAGAATAGTATTAGATTCAGTGTTTGGGCTTTAAAAGCGGGCCCCAAACTTAAAGCCACGTTTATCTCTTTTTTTTTGTTAACGGTTGCTGCCATTGGTGATTAGATTTGATCTCTCCAAAATCATTTTATCGAGATAAGACTTGGAGTTAAGTTAGGTTAAACCGTCTTATCGTGGAATGTGATAACCTTAACCATTTAGATAGAAACACATCTTATCTCGGATAAGATCGTGTTGGTTTTCGATTAATGACACATCTTATTAGATAAGTGTGTGCAATAAGGAGATTTTGAGGGATACATTAAATAATAAGTCGATCGCTTGCATAAGTAGCACTTATAACGCTTTGGTTTGAGCATGATAAGCAAAGGGGTCTCGAGGTTTGAGCGGAGAGATAAGCGAAAAAAAAAGCGAGATCAGGTTTGTGCCGTGGGCGAGTAGCAGCGAAGTCGTTCGTGTGGATCTGGCTAGAGGCACGGACACTTGGCGTCTTTGGGATTCGGCCGAATCGTTCGAGATCAAAGTTTTGCACTAGTGCGTCTTGTCGGCGTTTAATTGTATTCACTTGGATCGGTGGGTTCCTAGTCCGTGCGTAATTACGATATTAAATTTACACTCTTGTGATGATCCAAAGAACATGGTGGTTTTTTGGCCGGGAGAAAGAAGCCAGAGCGTATATGGTGTCGAAAAATGGGTGTTAGATGTGAAGAAGAAGATGATAGGTGAGGAAGAGGGTTAGGGAGAAAGGGTATCATTAAACTTTTTTTAAAATTAAAATTTTAAGTCTGGAATTAGATAATAGTATCTCCTTGAAAAAAATAAGCCACCTAAAATTATTTTAACTTCGTTTAACACACCGTAGTGATATATATCCATTTATAAGCTACAAAAATTTATGATTTTTTAAGAATACAAAATAGAGATAAATTTATCATATTATCTTAAATATTTTTTTAAGAAAATTAATTATTTTTAAAATAAATATATTTAAAATTAAATAAATAATGAAAATTTATATGATTTTTAAAAATACAAAATAGAGATATGTGTTATAGCGTCACTAAAGTAAGAATATAAATTTAAAATAAAACTTTTAAAATTTTATATAAAATATTTTAGAGTTTAGAAACTTTTTGGTCGAGTTACGAGTTGTTCGACTCATTCGTTAACATTTGAAGTCGAAGCTCGCTCAGAGTTGAGTTTTAATAGAAGTAGAGTTCGAGTGGCTTTCGCGAGTTGTGCCAGCTCATTAAGCCTTTTAGGAAAACGAACCATCCAATTTCGAGTCTAGAAAACCTCATTAGAGATGCCATTTAGGGTGAAATTTCAACTTTTTTATTTTTTTTAACTTCTATTAATTTTGCAATATACTTTATCCGTTTGAAAATAACTGTTTAAGATTTTTGTATATATATTAAGAAAATGATTAAAATACATTATCTCTCCACAAAAAAAAAAAAAAATTATCCTTTTTTTTTTCATTAACTCTTTATCTTCTTCAAAAAATTATATATTTTTTTCATTTACTCTTTATTTTCTTCTAAAAAAATGTATAAAGCATATGTGATCAGAATGTTACAATTATTAGTAATCCATATTAGGAAGGTGTAAAAAATATTTCGTACTTATTGAAATAACTTAGAAAATTGAAAATTTGTTGTAAATATTGGATTTTAAATGGCCCATGTCAACAATGGCGATTACGAATCGCTAATTATATATACAGGGTACAATATCGATTCATTATATTGCATCCAATTAATGTATCGAGTTATGTAAAAGGCTTTTGGCATACCAGCTTTATAAACTATAAATAGGCTGTGTGTGAAATGAAGATCGTGAGAATTTCATACGAATTCTATAACTGTCTCTTCCTTATTTCTCTCTCTAATTCTTTGATTTACAACAACGTTATCAATGGCGCTCACTGACGATAGTTAGTTTCGAACATTTGCCCAAACTTGCTCCACTCCAGTTTATGTCCCTATTCCTCCAAACCAACGTTCCAAAATGGGTCCTCAACGTAGATTGGATTGTCATTTTGATGAATCTGTTTTCCCGCCATTAGGGGGCTATAAACCAATTTATAATAAATGACGTGAAATTACTTGGAATACACCATCATTGTTGCATCGCAGTCATAAATCTTGTAATCCCAGGTAGAAGTTGAAAGAGATCCTTCGTTCTGGGATCTTGCGGATCAATTACCGGATACTTTCACTGTCCAGAATAAAGTGATAAAGTCACATATTCGGTGATAATACCGGCACACATTGGGAAATCTCTATAGGGAGTTCGGGAATGCTGTGCTAGTACACACATCCAAACCACGTGCGAAGCGTGGAAGACTATCGGATCTAAAGATTCTTTCAAGGAAAAGAATCTAATAAGTTGCTTACTCTGTAAGTATAATTTTGATGAAATTAATTCCGGTCATTATTATTACACTCCCCGTTGAGCTAAATACGTTACAAGGGTTAAAGGAAACAGTTACAAGAGTAGCCGTAACTAACCAATTATCTCCTATGAATGAAGAGATCTCTATAAATTATATGAATCAAGGAGAAATATGGACCGCAAATACTCGTTAGCACATTTTTTCTTTCTTTCATGGTTATGGGCATTATGCAAAAATAACGATGATCGAGCCACAAATTATAAAATGAATGTCGAAATCGACAAGACGGAAAACTAAAGAAGCGCAATCTCAGCAGAACCGAATTGTTTATTAAAAGGGAAAGTGTATTTGACCGTTAGCTCCAACACATCAAAACGCGTTCGTTGATATAGATGGGTTTTGCATTTCAAAAAGAAATGAAAATAATGAAATCGCACGATAGTAAAGCTCACCTTGTTGCACAAGGTTTTCACAAAGACCCAGATTGACTCATGATGAGACATATTCATCAAGAATGGATGCAATCACCTTTAGATATTTAATACATTTGCGCTCCTCGTATGACTAGAAATGCATTTGATGGATGTTGTCACAGCGATATTTGTAATGGGATCCATAGATAGTGACATATACATGAAAATCCCTCAAGGATTTACATTGCCTGGGCAAAATTTTCAAACCACGTGGTATGTATTCAATAAAGTTGTAAACGATCTTTGTACGGACTTAAATCTAAGTGTAACGCGCACAATCGCTTTGAGTACACATACTTGGTTAAGAGAAGGATATGTAAAATTATTCAATCGCCCATGTGTATTTATCAAGAAAACATAAGTCGCTTTTAATAATATTATAAGAAAAGATATGTGATGATTTGAATTAATAGTGGACCCCTGAAGGGCTCCTATAAACTGCCACTATTTAAAGAAATAATTTGAGACAAAGATCTAGGTAAAACTAGATATTGCCTGCCCCAGACGAGTATTTTTCAACGGATTTTGTCCATCAATCAACATACATTGAAAAGTCCCTGTCGCACACCCGACAAAGCCCATCCCCTTTAACTCCCTATGATTGTAAGATCACTTGAAGTGAATAAAGACCCATTTCATTCCTAAAGAAGAGAATGAGAAACCTCAGTCCGTGGCACCATACTTGCCACTGGAAAGACTAATGTATCTTGCAATTTGTACAAGGCTTCACATAGCCTTTTCAAGTGAACTTGCTTGGCAAGATAATATTGCTCGCCGCCTTTACTCTTGTGCATTGGAACCAGAGTAAAACATTTGTCGAGATACCTTGCGGACAAGTGATATGGGGCTCTTTTATTCTGTGAAAGCACTAAAACCATAATTACTGGTTATACCGGGATGCAGGATACCTTTCTGACCCCATAAAGCTCTAGATCACAATCGGGATATGTATTTATTCAGGGCAATATCGCTATCTCAGATCCAAGAAACCACATCCTCTCCAATCATTCAACATAGGCAATACATGAGGCAAGTAGGAGTGTATGTGGTTAAGATCCAGATTCAACATATTCGTGGACTTAGCCGGTCTTCTCCTCCTATTTCAAACACAACAACAACATTATATGGTAAAGATAATGCCATCGTATTGCACAACCCAAAGGGTGGGATACATCAAAGGAGACCGAACAAAGCATATTTCTCCAGTTCTTTTTACACGCATTTGTGCCTTCAAAACAATGGTGAGATCGACATACAACAAATTAGGTCTAGTGATAACTCAGATTTATTCACTAAGGCATTACCCGCTACGACCTTCAAAAATTTCTACGCCTAAATCGGGAATGAGTGAGACCTCAAAGATCTCCACACCGAGATATTAAGACATCGTAGCTGCGAATACTCCAAAAGATACTCGTACTCTTTTCCCTCTTCACTAGTTTTGTCCCACTCCAAGTTTTTCCTAAGTAGCTTTAATTTATTAAAGATACCTTCAAAGACATTTAATTTTCCTTCTTCACTGCGCTTGTCACCCGCTTTTCCTAAGAAGGTTTAATTGAGACGCTCTTTGGATGTTACGGCCATCTGGCTGCAGATTTGCTATAAATATCATTTTACTGGAATTTTGACCATAATGACACAATCGATTACTTGTGATCACTTATTATATATGCTTATTTACAATGTCATTCATTATGTACATCAATTAATGTATCATTTATGTAAAGGCTTTTGGCCTTTCACTCATAAGCCTATAAATCAGCCTAATCGCATTTGTAAACAAGATCACCACTTCCCTCCGACTCCTCTCTGTCTTTCTCTTCAATTTTTCTACTTACAACAAAATCAATTAACGAGGTAATTTATTAGAATAAAGGTAGAATTAGAAAAAAGTAATAAACAGATAAATAAAAATAAAATGTAAATTATATTCAAACGGAGGGAGTATCATTTATAGTAATCAATTTTTGAATTCAAACAAAAAATTTACAATAAACTCATTTCACCCCTTTTACCACTTCACACATGTTTAAAAGACAAGTAAAACTTCCACTTTTTTTTTTTTCTTGAAACAAAGGTGAAACTTCAACTTAAACACTTATTTATTATCAATTACATTATATTGAGATGGATAAGTTAATGAAGACACTTGTCTTCATCTTCCTTTCCTATCTTTCCACGTGGATTTTAGCTGGGGCATGTTGTTTGTTTCACACATAGGTTAGGTTGATCACGTGATATACTCAATGGATGTGACATGGAATCGACTATTCATTTTTATTAAATTATAATTTCTAAAAATAATAATATATTTATGAAAATGTAATGTTTGACAACCGAACTGATTTTAGAGAGAAACCGAGAATGCAAGACATCCGAGAAACAGAGTTCAAAGGCCGTTACACAATCTGTTAGTTAGGAGGTGTTTCTTTTTAGTTTTTACTTATAAAAATATATAATATATGTATTTAAAATTATTTTTATCAATAAGACATAACTCAAATAAAGCACAACTCGTAAACTGTAAGAAAACGAGGGGTTTAGTGTTCGCATACCAGTGGGATGGAATTTATGAGAAAAATAAAATTATGATGTAATGTCAAAAATAAATATATAACATTTTTTTATTTAATTTTTTTTATATCTGTTTAATTTTAAAATTATATTAATAATTAATATTTATAAAAAAAATTCATATTACCATAATTTTAAAATTGATAAAATAGTGAATATTTTAATTTTATTGATCAAATTGTATTTAAATAATAGTTGACTGTATATATATATATATATATCACGTTTTAAATTATGTATTGAACAACCAATATTTTAATAATATAAAGAAACCAAACGACAGTGTCGGGGAACCCGCACTTAAGCAACTTGAATGGCATTTCCGTAATAAATGGAGAAAGGGAGGGTTTTTGAACAGATGCTTTAGAGCGGTCTGAAAAGGGCCAAAACAAAACTAAAGAAGCTTCTTCGTCTTCTCTCTCCCCAAGACGGCATCCCTTGGACACTGAGCCGGCTCTGACGCCAAGGTGAGGCTCCATCTCTGTTTTCTTCAGCTTCTCTGCTTTCTCTTTCTCTGGTTTCGATATGGTTTCTCTTCGATTCAAGTATTCAACTACTCTTTGATCTGAGGTTGATGTATCTCAACTTCTTCTCAGCATTTTATTCGTGTGATTCTTTTTCCCTATGCTACTTAGTTTGGTTCCTGAGAAAATTGGGGAGGAAAAGAAAGGAAATGATTATTCTTCACATGTATTGGGGGCTAGTTGAATAAGGCGCTGGTTTTGTCTAAAATTTGTGCTTTTACTTTTTTTTTTCCTTCTCTTCTTTTATGTGCCATGAAACGCAAGAGCAATTCTTTGTGAGCTCATTGGTGATTGTTATTGGCTTTGTTTGTTGATTTTGTTGAAGTAAACATTTTATTAAGTGTTGTATTTATGACTTCTGGAGATTGGCATGTTCATTTTTGGATTTTCCTTTGAAGTTTTCGATTTGTATTGACCTGTATAGGTTTGTTTTTGCACTAGGGCTTGGTTGCTGTTGAATAGATTTATAGTTTGATCGTGTTTGTTAAGACTCATTTGGCTTTGGATGCAAAATTTTTAGATTACGGGTTATCTCTTTACATCAGCGACATGTACTTATTTTTTATTTTATTTTTTAGTGAAGACATTACCGCCTTACCGGAAAATAAAAGGAAAATGATTAACAAAAACCTAGGATGTCATATTTTTCCTGACTTCCTTTCTTAAGGATATTCTTTGCTTACCCCGAGGTTCGAGTCATATGAAGAATTATGTTTAATCTTATGTTCTTTGAATTTCTCTTATTGAAGCAAGTTCTGCTAGGGTGATTTTTGAGATTTTTGTTGAGGAGGTTGCTAATCTTGGTTGGTCTTGGCCCAGGTTTTAGAAGAATCATTCATTGAGAGTTGGGAATTGCATAAGTGCGAAGATGGGATCTGAAGGGCCAAAACCTGTTGTCATTCATGTAACTGGATTCAAGAAATTTCAAGGGGTTGCTGAGAATCCAACAGAGACTATAGTTAGCAATCTGAGCGATTTCGTCCAAAAGAGGGGATTGCCCAATGGAGTCACCCTCGGGAGCTGCATTATTCTTGAAACAGCAGGAGATGGTGCACTGCCCATGCTTTACCAGGTCATGGAATCGGGTATTTCAAGAAATGATGCTTCAAGCAATGAACAAGTTGTATGGGTCAGTTATCTTCATTCAGCTGATTGTACTGAAAATCAGTTATGTCTCTGGAATTTTATTCCAATGGATTGCCATTTTTTTCCTCATTGATTTTCAGAAGCCATCTGCTTTTCTTCGAACATGTTACCCTGATGGACTGGTTTGGTCTGACCGAAATTGGGATATAGAGTTCCTACAGTTTGCAAAAGGGTTTAGAATTTTTAGAATGCCTAAGCCATTACCAGTACTGTGCCAGACCAGAAATCCCAACAGAGGTGGATGTGCAATGAGTATTTTGGAAAATGCCTTTTCCTCCTGTTATTAGTTTTGTAAGATCTACTTCATGGATTTTTTTTTTCTTGAAATGAAAATTAATTGTCTGTCATTGATGATCATCATATTGATGAAAGTTAATTCTCGACTATAGGTCTTACTTTTTTCTTTTACTTATCAAAAATAAGTATTACATATATATAGCTACATTTTCCAAGATATTTTTTTGAAATTTTTTGCACCCTTTAGGCTCTTTTTTGTGCTATTTTTGCAGCTTTTATCCTAGATATCGTGTAGTTGGCTATTATGGTCGTTCTATTGACTCCATTCCTTTGCGTAAGTGCTTTATTAGTTCTTCTATTTTTATGTAATCTTGACCCTGTTCCCCATGCGCTTAATACTAATATTCTTTGTGGGTGCTTGTCTGCCTTATGTTCGACACATGATTTTTCAATTGGGTTTTTGCATTTCTGTATAAGATGAAAATAATTTATGCTTATATTCAAGGCATTGATGATTATGCACTTACAAGTAGCAAACGAGGTACCCTAACCTATAGGAATGATTGCTCTACTACAAGTGGAAGGGAATCTTTAAGCAATGACAATATGCTGAGTATAGGAAACTTAGGGATTGATATGGTTTGTTTGGTTTTGTTAAATCCTTTGAAGTATCTTACTCATTTGTTTGTAGTA
Organism: Tetrastigma voinierianum; assembly: GCA_016808115.1. Classification (NCBI taxonomy): domain Eukaryota; kingdom Viridiplantae; phylum Streptophyta; class Magnoliopsida; order Vitales; family Vitaceae; genus Tetrastigma; species Tetrastigma voinierianum. The sequence continues at coordinate 187,403 of JAEQBH010000926.1, forward strand.
ATTATTATATCATTATTCATACACTTCATTACATTTGAGTTGCACATTAGAACTTTGTTGGCAGAAAATATAAATATAATGGTGTCTGACTCATTCGGTAGGGGTTTGTTTGTCAACTCAAATTGCTGGGTTTTACTGTCTTATGGGATAGTTTCTGAACCAGTCATGAACTCGTAGGTTATTGCCGAAAAGCCATGACCTTATGTAAGTCATTCCCCAATTGGTAGTTGAAGGAGACTCATTCTGTGGAAGGTTGCTTTTGTTAACAATATTTATTGTTTTTTGAATTTGACTGTCAATACTTCAAATTGCATTTTTTATTTTTTTATTTTTCCCCTTTGTTTGATCTTCAGCTTCACTTGGGGGTAAATGGCGGCGCACACAAATTTGCCATTGAGCGACAGGCAGTGAATGAGGCCTCTTTCCGTTGTCCAGATGAGCTTGGATGGCAACCTCAGGTGATTTGCATCTTTTTTTATGAGAGCTAGTTCTATATTTCGTCTGCAGCTGGAGTTTACTCTGAGGAGGATAGTAGAGCCTCATTTATTGGTTATGTTTTCACAAGGGCTTCAAATTTTGTTGACAAATTATACTTACCCTAGTCACCTCACTTCAACTCATTAAATCCAATGAGGATCCTCACTATTCTACAGATCTCATAGTAGTTCAGAGATTTTTTCTATAAAAGCCTTTCATATGATTTTTCCTTTTCTGTCTTTTTTAATATACATATCTTAAAAGTCAGACAACCCTTAGCCTCCTACAAACGTATTAAGTTATCTTCACATCTTATTATGTTGATATATTTTTCTATTGGCCCCAGCGACTTCCAATAGTCCTCGTGGATGGAGGAACTTCCCAGGCAAGACAGGTGAATTCATGATCTCATTTCAGTTTGTTATATATGCATATGATAGATATGTAACTTTTCTGTGTTTTGTTTCTTGAAGACTTCTTGCTCTGTAGAAGCAATGGTGAAGTTCTTGAAGATGAAGGGTTATGATGTCATGACATCGGATGATGCTGGTCGTTTTGTGTGCAATTATGTGTATTATCACTCTCTCCGGTTTGCAGAACAGAAAGGCCACAAGTCCCTCTTCGTCCATGTTCCTCTCTTCTCAAAGATTGATGAAGAGACCCAGATGCAATTTGCTGTCTCCCTTCTGGAGGCCATTGCAGCTACATGCTGATAGATGTTGATGGGAGTGTGAAACTCGTATTTGGGCTTACAAATATCGGATGTAAATGTAGTCATGTTATTATAAAATTCTCAAACCCTTTGACTTTCACACGTCGTTGCCTATAAGAAGAGGAAAGTGGACATCCAGCTTAATATTTAGAAGGAAAATGGTTCTCCAACTGATTATGTACTATGGGTCTATGAAAGAATTATGATTGCAGACACCTTCTCAAATTTTAATTAAATGTTAATGTTTAATATAATATTTTCTCTATAAAAAACCAAATCCTTTTTTCCTGTGTGCGAGGTGGATAAATGAAAACTTTTAGAATCATCCAGAATCACTTGCATTATGATAGAAATAAGTGTGTGTTCTTGAATACAATTCTTGATATTGGGATTGTATGAGTGTCTAGACTTTAGTGTGGGATGTTCGAATTCCCCATGTAAAATGTTGTGTGTGCATAATAGATATAAGATGTTTGCAAATAGAAAAAACACACAATCTTTTATGTGGTTCGGCAACTATTTATGTCCAAGGGGATGTGCCTAGATGCAATAATCTGATTCAAGGTTTACAATTAGTCTTATGAGGTATGAGACTCTTTCTCTACCCACGACTTTTCTTGGAATCTAATCACTCTTAGTGGAATTTAGAATGAATTTCCTTTATTCCCCTCAAAAGCATCGCACATCCATATCCACATTTAACGTGTAATACCTTAATCGAGTATATGCACTCCACACTCTTCAACATGTTTCGACTTCGCTTGTTCTTCCTTAAGCTTTGCTCTTGAAATTGTGGATTTAAACTTCCAAAGTTCTCAATTTATAAAATTTCTCATGCGATTCGGTCTGAAGTCTTGATGTGATTGGGATCATTATCCCACATGACCTAACTCTACCTTATATTTTCTATTATTGCCTTTAAAGCTATCACAACGGAAATAGGAAACTTACTGTTCAAGTATCCTCTTCAGAAAATAAACTTGATTTGTTTCTAATTCTGGTTTGATAGCTTAAAAGTCCAGATCTTCTTTGATTTGATCTTTATTCTCTTACCAAAACGATCTCAAGCCCATCGGTACCTTGCTCTCAAAGTACCTTAGCCTCTAAGTTTGCAGACTCCTATGCGTCCCACATCTGCTCTACTCCTAGTCCAGACTTCCTTAGTCTGGCACGTTCCTATACCATGGGGTTACCTAAGTCCGAACCACTTCCTGGTCCTACTAGGGACTTTACACAAATTTCATTAAATCTTCATCAAATCTAATCTTCGAATTAGCCATCTTCTTGTAGAACACTAGGGACGAAGATATAGACATTTCAAACCCAACATTCTCCCTCTGGCTATATCTTCGGCAAAAACACCTTGAAGTCTTTTATTTCTCCCCATTTTTTGTTGAAGGCAACGGTAGGACTCCCCCTCAAGATGATGTCCTTCTTAGCCAGTCCCTTCAACAGTTGGGACGACCTACAAGCCTCAGCTAAAACAGCGGGTCAGTACATTACCCCCTATTCACATGATGCATAACCATGGGGATGCTCTTAGAGTTTCATAACTAGAAGCATCCAACCCTTTGGTGAAGATGTCGACCAATTGCTTTTCCATGGATATGTGTTGCAGATCAATGATCTTGTCTTCTACCACATTTCTAAATTAATGGTGATGAATGTCAATGTGCTTCGTTTTTTAATGTTGGACTATGTGATGAGTGCCCAAAAACACTCATTACATACCCTGGTTTTAGTTTGTTTTAGATCTCTTCTATAACTAATTTAGTGGCATTTTCGCTTTATATACTAATATGCAATTTTATTTTGCATTGTTTGTCAAATTGAGGCATTTTAAAGGCTAACAGAGGGAAGAATGAAGATTCTGCTCCAACGTCGTGATGTCGCTGGGCCTGTTTGCGAGTCTAGCCCAGTTTGGCATGCAGAAGTGCTCTCTTTAGGGGTTTTTAAGAAAGTATGACTTAATGAGAAGGGGTTCGCACATTGAGAGGTGGCGGCTGACGATAGAGGAGGGAGATGGACATAAAGATCAATCATCGATCGTCGGGAGATTCGTGAATCGAAGGAAGAAGACTGAGCATCCACTAATCTACCAGCATTAGAGTTCTTATACCTTTACTTTCATGTTTTCTCCAGATTTTATGATGTACACGATTTTCATTATGTTATAAACTTACAATCAAGGATTTTTGGATGTATTTTAGACATGAAGCTTATATTTAATTGCTAGAATTCTCTCTTTTATTGTCTCAAGGGAGTAAACCTCTATTGATTCATGTTTGATTTTGTTTGCATATTAATATTTGGCCAATTAATATTAATGTAGTAAGTGATTCTCTACGAGATATGAGAAGGGAGTAGAGAGTTAGACTTGGATGAATCAACCTAATTAGCTAGGTGGTGTAGAAATCATCGCAATCGGGAGGCGTAGGTCTGGGACTTAAGGCACTCTAGTGCTTGTACAGCCGGTAGCTAAAGAAACTTAGTATTAGTTGGTAAGTTACTTGACCTTGAAAGAGACTTGTAATTAAAATAGTCAAGAACCGCCTTGGAGAGCTCTCTCACGAAATAATATAATATGATTCTGGTTCAAATATAAGTGGATTGCCCAATTGCACAAAAAACCTTAGAACCTTTTTATCTTAAGAAACCCTTAACTTGCGTAATCAACTTGCTAGTTTTAGTATTTAGTATTTTAATTTAGATTTTTGTTCAAAATCATCACAACTATTCATTTGGATATTAGAGAGGTAGTCCAATTTCTAGCATTTCTAGCATCCCGTCCCTCCACAGGATCCGATCTTGCACGCTTAAGATATCAGATTACTTCGACACACGTATACTCTTGCTGGTTAATTGCACATATGTTCACGTAATTTTAATACAAAACACGTAAAAATTCAGGACGCCTCCACTCGAGGTCTCCGCTGACAACCCGTCAACCCAAATTTAAACCCGCGAACACGTGCCCCAATATCACACTCACATGTCTAATATATTGAGACCTATTCCTGTATAAATTTTTTTCTTACAAATAACCCATTTCTTATAAAAATTCACAAGAGTTTGATGTGCAACCCTTATACACTTTTTACATGCCAAAATATATTAAAACTAGATTATTCTAATATATTTTACAAAATGCTTCTCAAGGCCATAACCTGGCCTTCTTCGTATCACGGCCTCAAAAGAGCGTCGTCTTCTCGTGTACTTGAAAGGGGGATCCTACGACGGGGTGAGCAATGCCCAGTAGATGAATTCTCCTACCAGGGCTACTCCCCACCTAAAATGCACATGCAATGGCACAACACAAACATCCACATTCCATACAATTTACAATTCACATGGAATGACTTATATCATGCATGAGATGTTTTCATGCCCATATCCCGAGTCACTCACCGACTCCCTCACACGCCTACGCTTGCCATGACAATCATTAACGGCAGCACTAATGACCCCATATACCGAGCCCTTGTCGGCTCACCCACACCCAATGCTAGTGCCAATGGGTAACTAATTCGAGTCAACCCCGACTCCTATCACCCAACTAGAAGTCTAAGTGATAACCATGACCGGTGTTTCCATTTTAGCAATGTAACCTTTTCTACTATTAATCGGTCTCTTACACCCACACAGAACTTTTCGGATAGCATCACGGGTCTCTCACACCTATACAGGACCTTTCGGATATCACCACGGGTCTCCTACACCTGAATTCCAGGCTTTTCACCTGAGGGGATTAACGACCCCCTTCTTGCTTCGCCTAACACACATTAATTCTGTTTCGTTTTATGATTTGAAATATGAGTCTTTATTGGACGTAGTCCCAAAGACAAACTCAACCTACATTCACCAAGAGTGGTGAACAACCATACCGTGCATCCACGCCCGACTTTACGCGATGTCACCGTGCACATGAATGCAATGATGCCTATTCATATATCCAATTCCAATGGCTCATACACAATTATATTTCATATAATTCAAACAATCATGTTAAGACATCAATTAGCATGCGTTAACATATCATTTTTCCATACACATTTCAAGCCATTCAATTTAAGCATACATGGACATCACAAGTCACTAACACTCGGGTAATGATACACATAAATCCTTAGGCCTAGTGGTGACACAATTTGTCCACGACTAGCCTCCAACAAGCCATGTAATGGCTTGACTAGCATTAACTACAAAGGCTATTCATTTTCCAATCAATGACACACAAACAACTCAATCTTGTTATTTAACTACCAAGCAATAACATGCAAACAATTTCATGGAAAATTCGTCCAACAAATGTCTGATTGTTTTAAGGTCCCAAACCGGGCCTCGTGGGTAGTCCGCGGGCAATTTCTCATCAAGCAACGGTTCCACTTTCGTGGGACCGAAACCCATGGCCCTTCCCGGCCTCACAACACCCAACACCATTTTCATGGCTTTTGCACAAAGAGTATCCAAGGAGAAGAAGATCCTACTCTCCTGAAATAATAAACTCCACAATACCTGCACTCCACGTGTAGCTCTTACAAATGGGAACAACTTTTGCCTCTTATCTCGTCTGATTCACTGATCGATCACTCGGAAATCTGTAGAGAAGGTAGAGCCTCATCTTTAAACTCTCTTTCCCTTTCTCTTCCGCTCTTCTGGCTTTTCTCTTCCTTTCCCTCCCAACCTATGTGAGAAGATGTAGGTCGGGCAGATGTCATCTCACTTGCCACATGTCACACTTTTAATGGCCCTTAGGATTACACCTTATCCTCTTATCCATCTACCACGGATTTCCCTCTAATGACATGATGCCACATGTCACCCATGCCCCACTTGAGCTCTCATTGTTTGACTCATCCTACACTTGACACGTGGCTCAATGTGAGCCACTCAACACATGCTAAGTGTCCCGTACTACTCTCGGTACCTCGAAAAATGTGAAATTTCGACTGTCTTGGAATTCGACGTGGTAGCTAGATTTCACAAGATGATTCCAACGGTGAAGTCCGTTTCATCATCCGAGATCTAGAAAATTTCTTGATTACCGGAATTCTACTCGTTTCTACCCTTCCCCTCGTAAACTGATCTTCCGGTTTCACAAAAATCCTATCACTAGGTTCTTTGAAATGTAGATAGCACTAAGGTTGTCACAATAGAGTGTTAGGACTTCATCCGAGACGCCATAGTCTTTAAGCATATTCTTCATCCAAATGTCAGGCATCCACCACGAACGCTTATACCTCGCCTTAGTTTCTGTGGAAAGCGATATGCGCTTCCGCTTTCCGACTAAACCAAGATAATTAAGAGTAGTTCTCTAAAGGCAATTTCCATTTTAGCACTTATTGTACGTATAACATATTATTTAATATGTAAGGCCTTCATAATTCATTCATATCGTTGAATTGATATAGATCTTTAATCGAATTAATGAAGTCCATGATACATAACATAAGATAAAGGAAATCATGATGGGATCATGATACAAGATTCCTATCATGTGCAATTATGTTAATGTCTAAGCTTAGTCCCTAGTCATAGGATCAACAAGGCCGACATTGTTAATCCCGACAGACTAAATACATGTCATACTTCTGATTGGATCAAGCGCAGATCCGTGATCATTGGTCGATCGAGTCGGGCGCGGTGGATGCTTGCTAAGAGTAGGTAAGTACATCGGAGACATATAATGAGACAATCATATGGATCATCTATTTAAATGTAGATGATCGTCTCACTATAGTACGGTGCAAGTATCCTTGCACTTGAGGTGCTCAAGGATAACTTGACGCCGATCCGCATTTTTGACCTCAACTACGTCGCTTCTCGCGGTCGCTTATCGGGATGAGGATCGATATAGTTTGAGGTGTTCGAAGGTAATTGAGTAGCCAACAAAGGGATTCATCACCCCATGGGAGGGAGGGTATACCTGGGAAGCCCTTGTTGGAATCATTACTCGGGAATCTCTAGCCAGAGTGAGAATGCCTTGAGGAGTGTCTTCAAGTGCATAACGGTTGAGTGATGAATCTGAGGACAAGATCAAATATCACTTGGGCTAGGTGTGGCATAGCCAGTTTAGTGGGAGTTACACATTGTCCATGCTCTGAACCAAGTAGGGTATAGATTGGTGATGATGTGTTGCTAGATACCAATCTTGACTTGCTTAATTCAATAGTTGAATCAAGTGGCCAACATAACCGGAACCTAATGGGTCACACACTTAGAAGAGTATCGAGAGAAATGCATTTCCTCGCATGTGATCCAAACATGAGGAGCACTCACAATGAAAATGTCAATGACTAGTGGAACTGGAGTCGAAAGCCCCCACCTTAGAGAGACAATAGGCTTGGCCTGTTCCTCCGCTAGGGCCGTGTGGGAACTCGCCATAACGCATGGGGATGCGTGTAACCTATCATCACTTAGAGTGAGGGGAATTTTGATCATTTCAAAGGATAAGGTTTTCTTGTAAAAGGAATGTTATGGAAACCCTAAAAGTATGATGACTCTTTGAGACTTGAGAGAGTTCATGAGAAAAGCCATTTGGTTCTCTCATCTCCAAGAAGGTGTTCTAGAGTTTGAGACTCGGGTTTTCGCTTCCCTTTGATCTGGGACTAAGAAGTAATCGGACCCTTTTCGAGACTAGCTGCCTCGAGGTTGCTGGCTTTCAATCTTCGTGTGGATACCGTTAGAGGCAACCCAGGACTTGGTTCGCCTGTCTAAAGTCGCCGACCACTCAGCTCGCCTTTGTGAACCAACACAAGGTAATCCTACACCCTTCTCTTTGTTTTTCGCTGCTAATGGCAAGTGTTGCCACCCACAAAATCCTTCAGATACAACGTTGTTACCTAGGAAGAAGCATCCTCTAGAATTACTCTCCCGATCTTTTGAGCTTATAGCCCAATCAGCATCACAATAACCTACCAGGATAGCAGTCATGTCTCGGGTGTACCAAAGACCATAATTTGCTGTTCCACTAACATACTTGATGATCTTCTTGATTGCTAGAAGATGGCTATCCTTGGGACTTGCTTGGTATCGTGCACAAACAACTACACTATAGCATAAGTACGGATGGATGACGATCATGTATAGTAGGCTCCCAATCATGATTTTGTAAAGTGTTTGATCAACACCATTTCATGTTTCATCTTGTGTAATATTTTCATGGGTCTTTATTGGGGTCCTTTTATGCTTGGCTGAACCATGTCCTAACATGTTTTTCCTGTGAGATGAAGGTCCTTGAGTTGGTTTGTAGTACTTGCAGACCCAGGAAATACGTAAGTTTCCCGACCAAGCTTATTTCAAACTCGATGCTCATGTGTGCCATGAACTGTTACACTAATTGTTGGGGTGTTGAGCCAAATAGTATGATATCCACAAAGATTTGGACAACAATGACTTCCCTTTGGCTTCTTCTGATGAAGAGAGTACTATTTGCTCCCTCGAGAGTATCCTCCTTTTAAAAGGTACTCTGTAAGTCTCTCATACCAAGCTCTTGGGGCTTGTTTGAGACCGTAAGAGGCCTTTTTCAATTTGTACACATGATCATGACGAAGGGGATCTTCAAACCCTTTAGGTTGAGCAACAAACACTTCTTCATTTAGGTACCCATTTAAGAAGGCACATTTTACATCCATTTGGTAAAGCTTAAACCTAAGTGTGCAAGCAAAAGCCATTAGTAGTTGAATTGACTCCAAGCGAGATACTGGTGCAAACGTCTCATTGAAGTCTACCCTTACAACTTGACTGTAACCTTAAGCAACTAGCTGAGCTTTGTTTTTGGTGATGTTCCCTTCTTCATATGTCTTGATCTTGAAGATCCACTTGGTCTCGATTACATTCGCATGTTAGGGCTTTGGAACCAAGTCCCAAACTTCATTACTTCCAAACTGTGATAGTTCTTCCTGCATGGCATTGATCCAAAACTCATCACTCAGCACCTCCTTGTAATGCTTTGGCTGAATTGTAGAGGTGTAATAGCCTAAACTGAGACCTATCATTTCTCTATAGTTCACCTTGGGAACTCCCCGCGTCTGGACGTTTGCTTCCATATCTCTTATAGTGTCATAGACATGGTGATTCTTGCAAACCGTCTTAGAGGGATCTCGTGTAGGAATGTACGTCTAGTTAGTAGTGTCTTGGTCATTCGAGTGCTATTGTGTGTCTTCTATAGTTGGATTTCCTCAGTGATAGGGTGCTCACCTTTTGGGACAATCCGAACATATGTAGAGACTGTGCCTCTTCCTCCATCACTTGAGGGTGGAGAATCTTGAGGAATGTTGAGGATATTCCCTTCTTCATGGAGCGAACCTATAAGAGGGTCTTTTGCTTTAAAGGAGTCAATTGAAGTATAATCATCAACTCGAACATCGATAGATTCCCTCACAATCATGGTTCTTTTGTTATACACCCTATACGCACGACTATTTGAGTAGTAACCCAGAAAGACCCCCTCATCACTTTTGGAATCAAACTTTTTTCTTGGTTCCCTATCATTCAAGATGTAGCACGGACTACCAAATTCATGAAGATGTTTCAAATTTGGTTTCTTACCTTTCCAAATCTCATATGGAGTTTTGTGAGTTCATGGTCTTAGATAGACTCGATTGGAGATGTAGCCATGTCGTATTTACTACTTATGGCCATAATTTTGTTGGGACGTCCTTGGCTTTAAGAATGACTCGAGCCATCTCTTGTAGAGTTATGTTCTTTCTTTTGACTTCTCCATTTTGTTGTGAAGTCTTGTGAGTCTAGAACTCATGTTTTATACCATTCTTCCCAAATAAACTTTTGAACAAGGAATTTTTGAATTCTTTACCATGTTCACTCCTTATTCTAGTGATCTTTAGGAGTCTATTGTTGTGCTCCTTGGATAGCTTTGCCATAGTTCTTCAAATGCCTAAAATACAACTTTTCCAACAATGCTTTCTACCTGCATAGGTCCCATTAGATCCATGTGGACCAGCTCTAGTACTCTAGTGGTAGAGCCTAGTTGGGACTCTGTGTGGGACATTCTGACTTGTTTGCCCAATTGGCAAGGTTTGCACATTCTTTCTGGTTCAACCTTCATATTTGGAACTCCCTTGATTGCTTCCATAACAATGGTGTCTTTGAGACTGTTGTGGTAGATATGTCCTAATCTTCTATGCTAGAGATTATAGTCATTCTGAACTAGGTTCAGGCATGTGTTCGGACTTGCCAGTAGGTAGCAATTATCTGATGATCTGTTTCCTTCCATGATATGATGTTGATCTTGATCTATTACATTACACTTGTCTTTTGTGAATTTTACAAATAGATCTTGATCACAACATAATTGACTGATATTGATAAGGTTGACCTTTAATTCGTCGACATGAACATCCCTTAGCTTTGGTAAACCATTAACGTTCAAAGATCCTGACCCCAGAACACTTCCTTTAGCTATAAAATGCAGACTAGATGGTTGAACGTTGGATAACAGTCACTTGTTACCAATCATAAGTCGTGAGCTTCCACTATCAAAGTACCACCTTTGCTCTATTTCAGTCTTGAGAGAGGTAAGTACAACAAAGCTCTTAGTCTTTCCTTTTTCTATCCAAGTGGGCTTCCCAACTTATTTGTTCTCCCTTAGTCTTCTCTTCTAGTCAGATTTATAGTGTCTATAGTGGCGTCTGATGTGACCCATCTTCTAATAGTAATAGCATATGACTTCCTTGCCTTTCCTTTTTAAAAACTTGTCTTTCTTGTTTAGACATGATGTTTCAGTTCTTGTGAATGTTCGGACTGACTCTTCTATCTTTTCGGTCTTAAGACAAGGGTTTTTTTTCTAAATTGTTGGCTTTGAGTATGAAGATCCCTTCTGATAACCTATACTTTCCGGAGCCTTAAAGGTAGTTCTCATATAAAGAATGTGATCCATGGACATGGTTCTTGAGTTCATCATTCTTACTATTTTCCTGAGATGATCTATGTAGCGTCCCCCATGTCGGGGTGCTCTGATACTACTAAACTCACAAATACTTTCTTATCTATCTAACTTGTGAATTTAACATGGGTGTCATACCACTTAACTTGTAAATTCATTCACATTTCTACCATACCATTAACTTGTTTATTTAAGTGCACTGTTAAACATTTAACTTAAAATATATTCTATAAGAATAATTACATAAAATATATTCAAACCCATAAATGGTAGTGTTCAACATATACAAATCTCTTTTACATTGTTTACAAAAGCAAACATATACAAAAATGTAATTAAAAAGGTCTTCAATGGCGCACCTAGTAGTGTCAGCCTTAGTTGGTCGATGGAACCTGACTTTACTCCCGCTCTTCGGTACCTACATGGATGAAACACCCGTGCTAAGCTTATAGCTTAGTGGGAAATAATACTCGTGGGCAACCTCTAATAAGGGTCATCACACTTTAGTCAATTGTATATAACTTTAACATTCATTTACATATACACATGCTTATTTATGTTTTGAACATATCATTTATAGATATACTTCTACATATATCATACTCTAATTGGCTTTATCACATGCTCATCTCCATATCATCTTTCATTTGTACTAGCTTCAGACTTATCATCGTATATCAGATTCATCACATAACAATGTTACGCTTCATATCATGTCATGTCATTCGTGATATTCTTGTCATTTATCTTATGTTCATGTTCGAAAATACCTTAGAAGTGGATACGGAACTATAAGGACTCGAGAAGTATAATCATCAGACAGACAATGAACCTATAAGGACCCGAAGATTTTCAAGTATCAATGCACAGACAATGACTATCTATAAAGGTCTGGCAGGCTGCTATTTACCTGGGCATGCTGACAATGACCATCTATAGCTACCATAGCGCTATTATCATCAGACGACAATGACTATCTATAAGGGCCCGAAGGGTCAGAATTCAAACTGTACATCAGATCAATAACGCGCACTTATTTCCCCTAATGTACCCATCTATCCTCTACTAGTTCCCAAAGGTGCAATTGCTTCTTTTTTCATTTACAATATATATATTTCATATCCCCTATCAACCACTTATCCAAAGAATCATATGTGATATTTTCTATCATTTCACATGCATATTTATTTTTGTATTATTTAGACATTTATACGTTTTTCTATATGCCTTCATTACACATTTATCTTTTCATCCCTTAACCAAGGGATAACACTTCATTTTAAACACATTAACAAATGAGGGCAAGAAACAATGTTTGCCCAATTTGCTTCGCCGAGGCGGCAAGGTACAAAATATTTTTCATATAACTTTTATACTTGTATGAATCCTTTCATTCACTTATTAGGATTCTCATTAATCCAATAGACGATTGTTAGACTTAACGAACGAGAGGAACTAAAACAAAGCTTATAGGTACGCCTAGGCGAAGCTTCGTTACACCTAGGTGGAGCATTGCTACGCCTAAGCGAACTAGAAAATTTAGAAAACCTTGTTCGGTCCATCTAAAGCGGCGAGCGCGGACTCCACGCCTAGGCGCTGGGTTGCTCCAAGTAATGCAATGACAAATTTTCATTACCACCGGAATTCTTTAACCAAAATACTTTTCTCAAACAAACCATAAATCTAACTTAAACCAACTTACAACACTTCCAAACATCAACTCCATACACTTTTTCCATACTAATAATCCAACCATATGTAGATTCCATAAAATTTCCTTACCTTTGCTTTTCCTTCTCCTTTTCTTCTTCCTTCTTCTTCTTCTTCTTCTTCTTCTTCTTCTCTTCTTTTCTCTCCTCTCCTCTTCTCTTCTCTTCTCTTCACCGAATTTGCCCTATCCAAATAGCCAAAAATGAGATATTTTACCTTTCATTAATAAGGCCATGTTTGGCCTTATACAATTTTGTATTACTGGGTTTCGCTATCGGGTCCTTCAACTTCCTTCTAATTGCAAACCTAACTTATCTTATTTTCACTTTAGCCTATAATCTTCTTATCATATGACCTATCGTTCTAGAATTGGTAAATTACTAATTTACTCTTGACCCTTGTATTAATTCAGGATTTTTCTTATTTTATTTTTAGCATTATAAATTCCGAAAAAAATACCAATTTTACTTATTTTATACTCTAACCATGTTATGAAACTGTCATGGTATAATTTGGGGTGTTACAATCTAACTCAGATTGAGCCATACTGGTTCTTAAGAATTTCCCCTTTTAGAGTAGCTACCTCTTTCTCTAAGGCTTCGTTGTCTTGACTGAGTTGAAGAACTTGCCCTTGAAGATTCTCACTGATTTTTACTATGTTTACCTAACTTTCATACAATACTGTATAAGAATATGCAAGCTCTTCGTCTAAGATTTCATCCTCTTCTTCTTTGGCCAGCAGGTGGGTTCGGGGACTCTATGGGACCTAATCAAGTCCTAAGAGTGTTTAGACATTGATTGCCATATCCTTTGGAACTTCTTGAAAATTTATGCCTAGTTCAAGGATCGAGGACACGACTACTAGAGCAGTGGGTTAGTTGTCTTGTTCCTCATCTCCTTTATAATCTTCTTATTCATCATCACTCCAAGTAGAAAGGAAGGATCGATTCTTCTTTGTATTGGCACACTCTACTTGGATGTGACCATATCCTTCACATTCTTTGCACTAAATTGGCTTGTTTTCGGGGTTTAACCTTGGAGTTTTTTGAGTCCTAATTGGCTTTGTTGGATTGAAAGCCCTAGGAGCAAATTTGCGAGTTTGAGAGTTACCTTTTGCCTAAGTGTTCAAACTTTTTAGGGCACTTTCAAAATTCTTTAATAACAGAGCCATTGACTTTGAGTATTTACTACCTTCATCATTGGTGACTCTAAGTATTCACTACCTTCATCATTGGGTAGTTCGGACTCAGCCCCTAGTCCCACAAGTTTTTTCCTTTCCTTGGATTCTTTGTTCAGTTCTATTTAAAAAGTTCGCAAAGATCTCATGAGTTCTTCGAGTCTCAGTCTTTCGTCCTTCTTATTGCAATTGCCTTGTATGCAAACCTTGAGGGCAAGGATCTCAGGGCCTTTTTGACAAGTCTTTCTTCAGAGATCTTTTCCCCAAGATCAAATGACTCATTAGCTATGTCGCATAGTCTTCCATTGAAGTCGTTGAAAGTCTCCTCCTCACTCATTTGCAGGTTCTCAAACTTAGTCGTAAGAAGTTCCATCCTGGATTCGTGCATTGCATCGATTCCTTTAAAAGCAACCCGAAGGATGTCCCATGCTTCCTTGGCTACTTCAGCGGTGGAGATCATTTTAAATTAAGTGGGATCAACACCATTGAAGATTACATTTGGAGCTCGTGATTTTTGGATGGATAGGGCATCTTCTTCAGGTGTCCACTAGGCTTCACTTTTGGGAATAGTTTTCCTTTCAGCATTAGTCTTTGTAGGCGACTTCCAACCTTGTAGAACTGATCTCCATGCCTTTTCATCAATTGATTTTATGAAGGCTCGCATCCTTGCCTTTCAATAGTCATAGTTTGTCCCATCAAGAAAAGGAGGACGACTTGTAGATCTCCTTCTTTCATCAAATCCATTTGACACTTACACACAAATAGTTAGAGTAAACTCGGATTTCACTCACAACTTAGAGTGACCTGCTATGATACCAATTGATAGAAATAAGTGTGTGTTCTTGAACAGAGTTCTTGATGTTAGGACTGTGTGGGCGCTTGGACATTAGTGTGGGACGTCTGTGGAACGCTATGTTTGCATAATAGATATAATGTATGCAAGCAGACAAAGGCGCACACAATCTTTTACGTGGTTCAACAACTGTCTACGTCCATAGGGTTGTGCCTAGATGCAAAGATTTCCACTAGTCTGATTCATGGGTTTAAAATTAGTATTATGTGGTACGAGACTCCCTCTCTACCCACTACCATTCTTGAAACCTAATAACTCATAGTGGAATTTATAATGAACTCCCTTCATTCCCCTCTCAAAAGCATTGCAAACCCATACCCATATTACATAGATAAGATGAAGAAATTCAAAACATCATATTTCACCAAAGGTGAAAGGCTTTTAACATGTAATACCTCAACCGAGTATCTACACTCCACATCTGGACTTCGCTTGTTCTTCCTCAAGCTCTGTTCTTGAAATCCATGATGAGAACTTCCAAAGCCTTGAATTTATAGCCTTGTGATTCAATCTTTGAAGTCTTGATAGGGATATATCATTATTCTAATATGATTCAAACTCTACCTTCTATTTTATGTTCTTGCCTTTAAGTTATCACAACGAAAATAGGAAACTTGCTGATCAAGTATAATCTTCAGAATATAAACTTGATTTGTTTCTAATTTTGGTTTGATAGCTTAGAAGTCCGAATCTTCTTCGATTTAATTTTTATTCTCTTACCAAAACAATCTCAGGCCCATCGATACCTTGCTCTCCAAGCCTCCATGTTTGTAGACTCTCGTGCTTCCCACGTCTACTCTGCTCTTAGTTCAGATTTCCTTAGTCTAGCACATCCTTGCACCATGGGATTGCATCAATCCGAACTACTTCCTAGTCCTAGCAAAGACTTTACACAAATTTCATCAAATACGATCTTCAAATTAGTCATCTTCTTGTAGAACACTAGGAACGAAGACATAGAAAATTCAAACCCAAACACATTACATAGAAAGTCTTTGAGAAGTACAGTGTCAGTACACAAGGATGGAAGGTAAGAGAGTTGGGTGAAAGATGGAGAAAAGCACGAAGAATTTTAAAATACAAAGGAAAAAAAAAAAAAGAAAAACATAAATAATTTCTAAAAAATTTAAACATTTTTATGTATCTTATACATATTTATGCAAATATTTCTAGAGAATTTAAAAACATAACAAAATAAAAATATAAAATAAAGTGCAGTGTGAAAAAGTAAAATGCAAAATACATAAGAGAACAAAGCATCCTATGTGAAGAAATAAAACAAAAGCTTAAAAAATGCAAAATAAAACAAAGGGCTTTTGTGAAAAAATAAAATAAAATACAAAAGAAAACAAAGTGGCCTATGTGAAAAAATAAAAAATAAAACAAAATAAAGCAAATATGAATCACGATATGTTCGCTATAAAGCATGGACACGGCTATATGACGAAGTGTCCATGTGTCGAACACTCTGACACGCAAACATGAGTCGGATACATGTCGGATAGGTCATGTGGCGTGTCGTTGACCAGATAAGAAGTCAAAGGCTTCGGATATGGTCAGGACACGTCTGAACATATTTCATGGGTTTTTTTTATCAAATTGATGATACTTTTTCAACTTGAACCGGATTTGGAAATACCGATATCATTTCTGACCGTCCGTTGACTTTGAATGTCCGGCTCCCTTGTGAAAATAAAAAACAAAAAGGATCGGTGTCGCCTCGCCGTCTCCGAAGCATGCCCGCTCTTTCCAGCTGAGTTAAAATCAATCACAGTGAATTTAATTCTCAGACCTAATTTTCACCGATGGGATGGATCTAATATTTATAAACGCGATCGCGATAACTTTTCTAATGTGGAGTGACGATACGATATTTCTCCCCATTCATGGAGTGATTTTATTTCCTTTATCGTAAACCGATTAATAAGGCTGAGCACTGACGTGAATAATTGTAAATATCCTATTTCCCTTAATCGGGCGAAATTGAAAGATTTTCTTAATACCGATTCTTCTGCCGATTATATTACCCACCTTTGAAGGTGAATTGAACCCCTCGCTTGGGCCCGAGTTCGAGGGACGCCACTGGGCGGTCGAAAGACCGATATCGGGCTTCGTCTAAATCTCTTCTGCCCCCGACGTCAGTTTTCAGGTCCCTTTAGGACTGGGCGCCTATTATTTTAAACCCGATAAAAAATCATGGGCTAATATTCACAAAACCCACTACAATCAAACTATAATTCTTAAAAAATCATAACTTTTTGAATGTATTTGACTCTTTTCTTAACTTTGGCATTTTTTTAGGTATTGATAAAATATCGGTAGATATTTTTTGACGTATATTGGGGTAAAGCTAAAATTATATAAAATTAAGGAAAATATTTTTAAAAAGTCTAAAAATGAAAAAAAATTAAGCAAAAATACATGTGTTAAAGACAATATTCATATTTAGTTGTCAAAAAAAAAATCATATTTAATGCCAAAAATGTCAAAATGAAGATCAAACAACTTATTTAAGAAAAAATTAAAACATGAATTTCAGGATCTTAATTATTAAATTAAATATTTAAAATCAGATTTTTTTTTTCACAACTATACAAATTAGGACTAAAAATTAAAATAATTTTTTAATTAAATAACTTTTTAAATATCATATACTAATTACGTTTATAAAAAAAATGTTAGAATTTAATTTTATTTGATCCCTAGTATTTAGTATTAGTATTACTTACTCTTGCTCTTTAAATATTTGTAATAATAATGTTTGAACACGTGCTGTAAATTTATCTAAACATTTTAAAGATAATGTTTATAAGAGTAATTATTTTTTTATTATTTTATAATATCGTGTCCGTGCTTCCTAGCATTCATGTATGAGCCTTATGCTCGAGAGCAATTTAGATCGCGTTAGATTCATCGTCTGGAACACATATTGGTAGAATTTACACCTGTTTTCAATCGTTCTAATTCAAAATGCAGTCGGGATAATAGAGAAGAAGCATTGAAACGATGAAGGTGTTTTGCAGCAACATAAAATTTCAGGTCTAATGGTTGGAAGCTGAACATGAAATTTGTCGGAGTCAGTGTTTAGTTCTTGGTAATTGTTCGGTAGCTCCTGAACAATGCAAAGGAGAAATCTAATATCCTTTTCCAGAAGCGTTACAAATACTTTACTGAACTCCACATCCCCAGCTTCGTCTTCATCTCCTTCCGCTTCCCTGCTATTGGATTCGTACTGTGAAGACGATCTTCATGTGGATATCTACTCCAACAACCGTGCAATTGATTCATTCATCAAATCTGGGTCACTCGCGTCTGCCCTTCACTTGTTCGAAAAAATGCCAATGCGTGATGTAGTCACTTGGAATATGCTAATTAACGGGTATCGTCAGCATGACCTTCCCAAACAGGCTTTTCAATTCTACAATGAAATGGTTTTCCAGGGAATCAGAGAAAGTTCATCCACGTTCTCTACTGTTTTGAGCGCTTGCAGCAATGCAGGGTTGTACCAGGAGGGAATTCAAGTTCATTGCAGGGTGATTTTTCTCGGGTTCAGTTCGAACTTGTTTGTGGCAGGCTCGCTTATTGATCTTTATATGCAGATGAAAGATTGCGATACTGCCTTTAGGTTGTTCGGTTACTTGCCTGCAAGAAATTTGGCTATATACAATTTGGTTTTACGTGGGCTTCGTGAATTTAGTCGATCGGAATGGTTGTTCACCTTGTACTTTACCATGAAAGAAGAATGTATTGAGCCTAATGGCCTTACTTTCTGTTATTTAATTCACAGATGTGTTGACGGCAGGTTTTGGGATGAGGGCAAGCAGCTGCATTGTTATGCGTTTAAGATTGGATGGATAGAAGCTAATTTATTTGCTGCTAATGCTTTGGTGGATTTTTACTCTGCTTGTGGGAATTTGATTGAGGCTAAGAAATCTTTTGAAGCTATTCGAGATGAGGATGTCATATCATGGAATTCAATTGTTTCTGCGTTTGCTGCTAGCGGTTTGCTTTCTGACGCTCTTGAACTATTTGCCAGGATGCAGTCGTGGGGGAAGAAGCCATCCATCCATTCTTTTGTGGGGTTCCTTCATGCAGCTAGTGGATTTGACAATATTATTTTTGGGAAGCAAATTCACTGTCATGTTGTGAAATTGGGATTTGTTTTTGGGAGTGTTCATGTTGAATCTGCCTTGATCAATATGTACGGAAAATGTGGCGACATTGAAAGCTCAGTATCTGTGTTTGAGAGTGTACCTGAGAGAACTCTGGAGATTTGCAACTCACTGATGTCATCTTTGTTGCACTGTGGTGTTGTTGAAGATGTGCTGGAAATGTTTGGTTTAATGGTTGATGAGGGAATTGGAGTTGATGGAGTCAGTTTGTCCACAGCACTGAAGGCTTCATTGGTATCCGGTTATGGAAGTTTGGCCTGCTGTAGATTGCTGCATTGTTGTGCAATAAAATCAGGTTTCGAGTTTGATACAGCAGTTTCATGCTCTCTAATTGATGCATACTCAAAATATGGTCATGTCGAATTTTCACGTCAGATTTTCGAACAACTTCATTCACCAAATGCAATCTGTTTCACTTCAATCATTAATGGATATGCCCGGACTGGAATGGGCAGGGAAGGCCTTGAAATGCTTGAAATCATGACTAACAAAGGCCTAAAACCAGATAGAGTGACATTTCTGTGCATATTGACAGGGTGCAGTCATTCAGGGTTGGTTGAAGAAGGAAGATCCGTGTTTAACTCAATGAAGAGTGTTCATGGCATCCACCCAGACCGTCAGCATTATTCATGTATGGTAGACCTTCTGGGTCGTGCAGGTCTGCTAGATGAAGCTGAAGATTTATTAGAACATGCCCCAGAAAAGAGTGATTCTGTGATGTGCAGCTCAATGCGGAGTTGTAGGATCCATGGCAACTCTGTAGTAGGAAGAAGAGCAGCAGAAGCCTTGATGGAGCTGGAGCCCGAGGACCCTGCAGCTTTTTTGCAAGCTTCAAGCTTTTACTCTGAAATTGGGGAGCCTGAGATCTCAATGCAAATCAGAGAGATTGCAATTGCCAAAAGAATGATGAGAGAGTTCGGTTACAGTTTATTTGAGGTGAATAGTCACTGTTAAACATTAAAATTACCTAGTACCGAGAGGAGGGAATCTGCCAATAGATTGGAACACCTAGGGCTGTTCACTGTTCCAAAACCGGATCAGATCGGGCGAGTTCGAACCACGATCGGACTGGACCGGTGTACTATTTTTTTTCTCTAAATTATGTTTCCTTTATTCCTTATATGATTATATGAATGATTCAGGTAATAAGCATGTAAAATATATATGAGTTATATATATTTTTGCAATAACTACTTATAAGTTGTACTATTTCACTATATATGTAATATGAGCTCCGAGCATACAAAATGTTAATACACCACTTATATTATATGAGCAAACTTGTTGTCCATTATAGTTGTTGATTTAACACAAACTAGTCAAATTCCTAAATACCATATGCACGTCTAAAGTCTAAAGTCTCTAATACATTGTACACCTAACTTGTAAGTTATAAAAACAAAATAAAGTTATGTATTATCGTATAGTTGCAAAAACAAAATCCTGACCAATGATCAAAATATCTGGGCTTTATGATATATCAAGATTTTGATTTTATGATATATCGATATATCTAGATATATCAATGATATTTCTACATAAATATCGATAAAAGAAAAAATAATAAAAAATAAAAATACACTTATTAAAGACAATATCCATAATAAAAATTAATATTATAACCCATCTCTGTAAATTTTGTGGCATAAATTATGAAGGTGAGGCAAAGCATTTCTCAATTTATTTTAAAAACAAATATTGTAATTCTACAATACGAAATTGATAAATTGAATTTAAAAAATAAATAATCTCAGTTTTTAAGATTATTCAATCCTTTTAGCCATTTTCTTTCAACCTATCATCTTCCTTTTTCAAATATTTGATCTAAAAACCATTCATATTTCATAAACAAATCTCAACCATTAATTTATCTTTAACCTAAAATTCACTTTTTGCAACTCCTCCTCTCTCCATGTGGACTGCGCTCTAAGTGACTGGCGCTTCTTCGAAAGAGCCAGACCGCTTCACTCCGAGCAAAGAACCCGCTTCTCTCCGAGCAGCAGACTGCCGCTTCCTCTCCCATATGCTTCTCTCCGATCTTCCTCTCCCATCTTCCTCTCATCTTCCTCTCCCATCTTTCATTTTTGTTATCGCTTTCTCATTTCTTTTTTTCTTTCTTTTCTTTTCCTTTCTTCTTCCTCTCTCATCTTCTCTTTGATGAATCTATCATCTTCTTTCTGCGCAGGACCGTGTTTTTACAAAATTTCAATAAAAATCGATAGAAAATCGAAAATTATCGCCGATATTTCGCTCCAAACCGATATTTCGCCGATATTACCTATATAATACTGAAATTTCGAGCAACTCTACTCATTTGCAGCAAATATCGTTCTGCGATCGATATCCGATATATCGACGATATATCGGCCGATATTTCCAATTTTTTTATCCTTGATCCTGACAAATACAATAAATTCAAGTATTTTCCAAAACTTCATTATTAGGAAATTAACATATAAAATCTTCCATTTATAGAAGACGTATTATGTGCATAATAGTTTTTCTCAGAGTACGTTTTCCTTTTGTATTCTAGATTCAGTTAGATTGATTGGTGATTGCTTAATTATAGGAGAGACTCAAGGTAACCTAAGCTTAATTATGTGGAGAGACTAATGTGTAACCTAAGTCTGATCTTTCCTCGTTTAAATCCTTCATCGACATCAATGAAAAGTAATTCAAACCCACCCTTTCCCCTTTTCATGGTATAAGATTCGTGAGTCAATTTCTAATGTCGGCTACTTATCGATAAGAGACCCGAATCTGTCTAATGAGATTTTCCCTCATTGGTGTTTCATATGATCTCGCCACAAGGAGGATGATCAATTAAAAGTAGCTGATGGATCAGGATATTCAGCGGCGTTAATAAAGAAGGGAAACCGGACCACTTCTCATTCATCACCAAACCGCCAACCAACTCCGCAACTCACCACTCCTACTCCATCGATCGGCTATGATAGTCGCTTAGGCATATCTCCCATTCTCATTTCAAGTTTCATTGCTAAGAACTTTAAAATTTTCAATTCACTAATAACGTCACTTATTTGTCCTTTGGCAAAGCAACATCAAGTACCTTTTGGCAATAGTGAAATCTCATCAAAAAACCATTTGATCTTATCTTACGAGCATTTAAATATAAATATTCTCTACTTTCTGCAAGTACATTATTTCCTTACTATCGCTTGATGATTACACGTGCTTCACTGGATTTTTCGATGAAACATAAAGATAGCTAATAACCTCTTATAAAACATTTTTAGTTATGTTTCCACTCAATCTTGAATCTCATATCAAAATTTTTCAAGTGACGATGGTGGAGAATTCTTTCACCTAATCCTTTTTCAAAGATAATGGTGTTCTTTCAAAGACTTTCAGGTTTTACAAGCCCCAACAAAATGGGGTGGTGGAACGCAAACACCGCCACATTCACCGCCACATTTTACAAGTTGCACGAGCCTTGAAAATTCAAGCTCAACTCCCTAATCAATTTTGGGGAGAATGCGCCTCACCCTCAGTCCATCATCAATCGCTACCTTCATCCGTTTCCTCTCTCTTTCAAAACACTCATTCGCACGCCTTTACTCAAACCACCCTTACTCTCACCAGGTTCGTTGTCTCGCTTTATGCTACCAATGTCCATGTTCCACAAGTTCGATCATCGTGCCACACCGTATCTTCATCAGTTATCCCAGTTGACAAAAACTTATAAATTGTTCAATCTATCCAATTTAAAAAATATTCACCAAAGCAGGATGTACATTTTCATGAAAATCACTTTCCTTATGCTTCCTCCGAAGCCTGTCCCTCCTCTCTATTCTTCCTCCGGGCCCAATTCCTACCCAATTCACGACCTAGCTTCCTCTCTTCTTTGTCGCACCCACCTCAGACACACTCCACTCACGCACCCGTCTCTTCCCCTACAATTTCTAATCTCCCCTCCCTCCATGATGAGCAACCCAATGAGCATCCCACTGCAGCTCCCCTCAAAACCTACGCTCGCCGCCCCAAGGATGCACCTTCACGCCTGCTAGCCATCTCCAAATACCTATCATCCCTTCCTCCATCCCTCTGGGCCCCACTTCCTTCTTCATCCACTCCTCCGACCCATCCCACTCACTGCTTCGCCACAACCAACCCTAACCGAGCTCCATCCGTCGCCTCCCATAATCCACCACCCGAAACTATAGGATTATGCATGCCTCCCACCCCACGACGCTGCTCTGACCAATCTCCTTCCTCGTCTGTGCTCGACTAAAGGTACACGCATCCCTCAAGCACTATATTTCATATCACCCGCTAATACCGCACATATCGCTTTTATTGCCCAGATCAGTTAAGTCACAGAGCCCAAAAATTATTCTAAAGCCGTTCTCCATCCTCGACGGGCGTGAGGCGATGTCCAATTGCGCCCTCCCCCGCTAATGGTACTGGACTTCACATCTCTTCCTAAGCAGTGAAGACATCGATAGGTCGGGTCGGCGGGTTTACAAGATTAAACACCGCTCCGATGGATCGATCGAGCCATATAAAGCCCGATTAGTCGCTAAGGGTTCACAGAATCGAGGTGCGTCGATTATCAGGATACTTTCTCCCACTCGCCAAAATCATCATCGCTCACGCCCTACGCTCTCGTCGCCTTCAAAGGTGGCCCTCACCAATTTGGATGTTAACAACGCCTTCCTTCACGACGATCTTCATGAAGAGCTTTACATGTCACCGCCGCCAAGGCTTCTGAGATATGGGGAGGACAACTTGGTGTGTCGATTACATAAGTCATTGTATGGCTTGAAGCAAGCATCCTCAAGAAGGGTTCCCAAAATTCCTTAAGCTATTCGAGCGCAGGTATGTTCAATCTAAAGTCGAATTTTTATTCACCGTAATACAAGGCAAGTCCTTCACGCCTCTCGATATATGTTGATGATATTTCTCATCACCGGAATGATCCCGTGAGTATTGTCGCAATCAAGAAATTCCCGTGATAGTTTCACTCTCATCTTAAAGATCTCAGATTCAAGTATTTCGCGCATTGGTGTTGTCTTCTAAGAATGGGATTTTCATTTCCCAAACGCAGTTAATGCTTTAGGAACCGCCATGATGTGGAGATTGTTAGGTGCGGCACCTATTGATACTCCTATGGAGTGAGGTTTGAAATTGTCTGATAAAGATGATTTACTCAAAGATCCGGGTCATTATAGAAGGTTGATTGGTAGATCGATATATCTTACCTGCCTCAAGGCCTGATATTATATATTCTATACATGTACTAAGCAGTTTATGCATCACTTCTGTAAGCTTCACATGGAGGCAGCACTCGTTGCGGCGCTATCTTAAGAACGCACATGGCCAAGGATTGCTCTTCCTAAAATAAAGGATTTCAAAGTTGCGAGCCTATTGTGATTTAGGGATTTGCAGGATGTCCAATCACTGTAAGATCGACCACATGTTACTCGTGTCTCCTCGCCCCTCATTAGTCCTACGGAGATCGAAATGTCGAAAACAAAGGTCGCTTTCTTCAAATTCGGCGTATCATCGTACATGACAGCTTGTCATGGATTTAACTCGTCAGATACCTTCTCGTAGATTCGGAGTATTGCATCCAGAACCTGCATTGTTATACTACGACAACAAAGCTGCATTGCATATTGCAAAGAAACCCGCCTTTCATGGTTGCATCGCATACATTGAAATTTACTGTCATTACATCCGAGATAAGATTCAAGATGGATCCGTTGCTACAAGATTCGTGAACCCTGTGATATCAATTCGCGATGTCTTCACTAAAGCTATGGGAAAAGATGTCTTTACTTCTATAATTTGCAAGTCGAGTACGAGATATCCACTCTCCAACTCGATAGAAATTAGTTGGGGAAATTAACATAAAATCTTCCATTTATAAGATTTATTCGTGTATACCGCTTTTCCTTTGTATACGCTTCCTTTTGTATTCGTAGATTGTAGTTAGATTGATTGGTGATTGCTTAATTATAGGAGAGACTAATGTGTAACCTAAGTTTACCTTCTGTATAAATCCTTCCTTGACATCAATGAAAAGTAATTAAGCCAATTCTCTTTTCCTTTTCATTCATATGTTTCAATTATAAATAGTTATGACAAAATCCTTGTCCATTCAAGTTGCTCTTGAGCTCCATAGGCACCATATATATACAAGATCCAATCAAAAAAATTAATTATTAATTATAAACATACTAAGATTATAAAATGTATTTATTATTGAATAAAAAAATATTGGTAAATCACCATTTTCTTTGCATCAAACAAAATCTACCTCAGATTCATCACCATTTAATGAAGAATTCTCTAAATCTGTAAATTGTAGAACCAAGTAACCAAAAAAAATCCGAGAAAGCATGATAAATTAATTTTCAAGACAATAAGACAAACTAAAAAATAAAAATAATCCAAAATAAAATTGAAGATAAAAAACATACCATTTTCAAGTGAAGGTCCAAACCACATAAAAACCCTAACCATCCTCTTCTTTTTTTCTCTCTTCGTGTTCTTTTATAGTCTATTTTCCTCAAGTAGTGATGGAAATGATTTTTGGTAATTGTTACTTTAATTTTTTTTCTGTTTAATGTCGCTTTTCACGCAAGACGCATGCTTTATCTGCTTTTTGGGCGCGTCATTGCCGCTTTTATCAACGCTTCATTTACATTCATTGTTACTTATACTCAGATATTTGTCGCCTCAAGGCAATATTTTATCTGCACGACGATGCAGATAGTAAGAAACAGATCAATCCGCCAAAAATATCGTAAATTATGGTTATCGATATATCGTTAACTGTAAATATATTCTAAGAACTATATTATCAAATTTATACTTTTTTACATGACGATACAAGTATTAACTGATATTTGTTTCATCTTCAGACGGTTTTCCTCTTAATTAATTATTGTTTTTAAATATTTTTATTCATTTAATTAAAGATGGAAACAACTTGTCATTTAATAGTTATTTATTTATGAAATTTTGTTTGTTTATAAATTATAATTACCGATCAAAAAATCATAATTAAATAATAATAATTATGTATTTATAAATAAATAATAAAAATTATTTATTTTTAAATAAATAATATGAATTATTTATTTGTAAATAAATAATAATTTATTATCTATTTGTAAAATCATTTATTTATAAACAAAGTTAAACAAATATTTAATTGTAAATATATAATGATAATAAATAATAAATGACTACTAAATTTGATTATATTATATAAAAATATAAGTATAACATAAAATTTTTACCTAATTTAAAAAGAAGTTTAACACAAAATCGGGTCCGATTTTTTCCGGTCTTAGACCGGATAGGACCGGAATCCGGAATTTTTTTTTTTGGAACCGGAGACCGGACCGGTTCCTCTCCGGTCTGGACTGATCGGTCCGGTCTGGTCCTGTTTTCCGGTCTGAACCGACCGGTTTATGAACAGCAATAGGAACAGGTAACAATCTGGCAACAACATAATGGTTTCATCTATATTTTCTTGCATTTGAATCTTGTTATGAATATAACAGGGTCAGTTTTCAATTGTTTTGTTGCTCTGACTAATTAGTTGACCTCTTATTCTATTCATTGTTTATTACTTTTTTTTTTTTTTTGTGTATAATATTTTATAAAATTGAAGTCCATAGAAAAGAAATATGGATTTTGGGATTCATTTTAATATACCCACTTGAGAGAGACAATGACAACACTCATGAACACTTTTTGCCTGGTGAAATTTTAGCATAATGGTTGAAGAGTAAAGCAAGGAACTCCAAGAACAAAATCCCTTATACTTCAAGCGTAGGCATGTAGAAAATGTAACACCTTCATGTGCTTTTAAGTTAAGCCATATAGCCCATATAACCCTTCATTTCCGAAACTAATCTACACAGATAAATCAAAACCCATTGTCTTCGCTTTGATTTATACAAATCAATAAGTCTTGCAAAACGACAAGAACCCAAAAAAAAAAAGTTTAAATTTTTCTTGGTTTCCTTTCTAGGCTTGCTGATAGCAGCTCATGGAGTTGCAGAAAACAGGTTACATGACAACATTGCTATGATCGAAGAACTTGGAAGCTTTGACATCGAAGAAGAAAATGATGTAGAGTTTCTCGAGAACTCATTTTGGACAAGTGAACGTGTGGGCAAAAATCTTGTGAATGTGGATGCCTTTGGTGCAGCTGGGAATGGGGTTGATGATGATACCCAGGTGAAAGTTTCATATCATTTTTCAAATTTATTTAGTTTGATTTCATGTTATTGTTGATCTTTGAATGGTGTTTAGCTTTTATTTATATGTTAATGTCTAGCCAACTGTTGAAATTATCTTTGCATCATCCATTAAAATAGCATTAACCTGATAGGATATTAACTGATTCAGTCATTAACCACTTGATTTATTGTAAAAGATGCAGGGGGAGAGCCAGTTTTTCTAATTTGGAATTATCAAATATTCAGTGTTCTACTATATTGCTTCCATTGTTCATTTAATCTTTCCTGTACCTTATGCAATGTAATTATCATCAGGCCTTCCAAAGTGCATGGGATAAAGCCTGCTCCACACCAAAATCAGTTTTATTGGTTCCTCAAGGACGGCGTTATCTGGTTAATGCAACAAGATTTAAAGGTCCATGTGCTGATAAGTTGATTCTTCAGGTAATTTACAATCAGGCATTCACATTAAACATTTAATAAGATTGTCGCAGCCTCTTATGTTTATGTCCAGTGCATCTTAATTATAATTTCAATTGGTATTTCCTTTTGGGGGTTACAGATTGAAGGAACAATAGTAGCACCAGAGGAGCCCAAGAACTGGGACCCAAAGAACCCTCGAAATTGGCTTGATTTTACCAAATTGAAGGGTGTCCTTTTCCAAGGGGGTGGAGTTATTGATGGCTCAGGGAGCAAATGGTGGGCATCATCTTGCAAAAAGAACAAGTCTAATGTAAGTCTTCTAAACTAGCTATAATTTATTTCATGACCTATGAAATTGAACTTGACAAATGGAATTTAATATATTCTTCCTTTCTTCCATGTTTTCTCATTTTTTGCTACAGCCTTGCCGTGGCGCACCAACAGTAAGGATCTTTTCCCTTTATTAAACGTTCAAAGAAGGTCAGAGCTAGACCATCTGAATACACTTTAAAAATGAAAATTTAACACGATTTTTTTTGCAGGCATTGACTATAGATTCTAGTTCATCTGTAAAGGTGAAAGGCCTTACTATCCAAAACGGTCAACAGATGCATTTTACCATTTCCCGGTCTCAATCTGTTCGCATCATTGATGTACAAGTCTCAGCTCCAGGAGACAGTCCTAACACTGATGGAATCCATATCACTGATTCAACTAATGTCCTCCTCCAGAACTGCAAAATCGGAACAGGTTCTCATTCCATACTTCCTAATTCCTATTCATTTCATTTATTTATTTTTATTATAAAAGACAAGGGTTTGTTATTAATGAAATGGAACAAATTTTTTCTGAGGATATCTGAATTAGTCTCTGAAGGAACAGAGCCAGGACAAAGGACTTAGAAAGGAAAAAGAAAAAAAAAAGTTATCTGAGAAGATAGGTTTTTGTGCAAATCAATGCACCATGTCTATTGCAGAACTGATACAAATCCAGCATTGATCTCCAAAGAAGCTTACTGACCAGGGTTGGTGTTTCGTGGCAATTTTGCATGTGATCTTCAGGTGATGATTGCATCTCAATTGTCAATGGCAGCTCTAGTATTAAGATGAAGACAATATACTGTGGACCAGGGCATGGAATCAGGTATCATCATATATAATTAAATATGAAATATATATTCCTTTGTGAACTAACAGTTGATGGTCCCATATCCTACTTGAGAGTGATATACTATATGCATAATTGGATTGTCATCCTATTCTCTGTTTCCTATTTCCCATTTTCTATTGGTATATAATAATTGAAACTGAATGCTTATTCCTCCTTGTGAACAATTATGATATGACAGCATTGGAAGTCTTGGGAAGGACAATTCCACAGGAATAGTTACCAAGGTGGTATTGGATTCAGCATTCCTCAGAGAGACAACCAATGGGCTCAGGATTAAAACTTGGCAGGTGATAATTTTATTCCATGTGGAAAAATCTAAGTGTAGGATAAACTGGTGAAAATTCTTAATCAGACAGTCTTGGAGTTCCAAAAAAGAATTTTCAAAACGGGGTTTCAATTTACCTTCACTGAAAATGCAAAAAATTATGCATCCATTGTCAGTGCATAGGCATGTGAGTGCTGTCAACAGTTTCTGTGCAAAAGGACATGGAACCTACATAACTTTTTTCTAGATTTTCTGCCAAAAATGTGTGTTTTTGCATGGACTCGTGTTCTTATAATAACTTGTTGAAACACAATGGACATTAAACACTTTGCAAATTCCTTTGTTTCTGGTACAGGGAGGATCTGGCTTTGTTCAATCAGTGCGCTATCAGAATGTAAGGATGCAAGATGTTGAAAACCCCATCATTATTGATCAATTCTACTGTGACTCCCCAAAGGAATGTCAAAACCAGGTACAAAATTCCGTCTATACAACTAGTGAGAACATACCACACACAATTCTAAGTATCCCATAAACCATAACCAAGAAAAGTGGATAAAACAGATGTTCCTAGTCATCCCAGTAAGTACCATGACAATTCTGAACTCTGGTTTCTCTTCTTAATTTCTTAGACAACAGCCGTGGAAATTAGCCAGATCATGTACCGCAACATTAGCGGGACTACAAAGAGCGCCAAGGCCATGAAATTTTCATGCAGTAACACTGTCCCATGCCACAACATAGTGGTGAGCAACATCAACTTGGAGAAGAAGGATGGCACAGTTGAGACCTACTGCAACTCTGCCACGGGCTTCGGTTACGGGGTAGTACACCCTGCAGCAGATTGCTTGAGTTCCTCTGACAAGGAGGAATGCATTGTCAAGATCAAGAACACTGAAAATGAAGAGCTTGCAGAAGCCAGCCCAGAGGACCTTGTCCACACTGAGCTCTGAGTCTTTTGACTAGGCTGGCTCCTTATAGTTATAGTCATCTAAATACTGTGTTAATTGGGGGAGATGGACTCTAGGTTGTACCATCAGAGGTTTATTGGAGGAGGTTTGAGGTGCCCAGGCCAAATTTTTAAGGGAGGTTACATTACATAATTCATATACACTAGTGATAAGATAGAAACAAAATATGTGTGCTGTGTTTCATTCTTAACTCTAATGAGAATGATCATTACTTGATCTTTATCCATTCCACAGCTCTATGGACTGGCAGAACTCACAAAAATCTGAGAATATTTCCTTGTTATTCACACAAATCCATTAACACAAACAGGAAATTTTTCTTGGTGGGCAATCAAATCTTCAATGCCTGATGTTTGAATACAATATATAAGATGTCCCTTCGACCCACGTTTGATTCGATTCCCCTGGACAAAATCACTCCCAATTATCCCTTGATTTTCGCAGTAAAAGTGCAACCACTCTACATAAATCAGAACATTAGGATTGATTGAACAACACAGCCAGGTGGGGCTTTGGCATCACACATGAGATTGGATTGGAGTGGAAGGATCGAGCAAGACAAAAAGCAAAAAATTCCAAATGCAAAATGCCAAAGGCAGCAGGGAACCTAATCTCATTCTGTAAAAACTGTTATTTCTATGCTAAGAAAAATTTGATCCTATTTTCCTTTATTAGGAACTGGCCCTCACAATAGGGTCTCTCAGCATAGCAATTGTACCAAATGATTTAGAGGATCCGGTATTTGTCATTTTATTTGGACAGACTCAACATTATATAAAGAGAGGCCAACTATCCAAAGGACAAAACAAATATTGGACACAATGCCATTTTAAGGGCATCAACCTCCATTTGGAGTCACAGGGTAGAATACTCTCTTTTTTGGTTCCATCATGATTATTTTTCAGTGGTTGTGATGCCCTTTGGCTACCAAACAAAACTGTACCTTAAAATTTAATTAAAACAAACTGACAAACTAACTAACTATTCAACATTAATGTCCAACCTTACCTTTTAAATTAATTTTAATCAACAAGTAATGCCTTGGTAAATTCAGCAAGTACGACAGTTATCAAGTTATGGTGAATTGAAATCATCATCTTCCTTTCGTCTTGAATTATATGGATTCTCATGTCTTTCAAATTCTATGTGAAACTTAGCAATCTTCCCTCAGTATCTGTACGGCATTGCTATTCTGTTCTACATGATTAGAGTAGAGGGTCAGACAAATAAACTCTTTGTTATATCATATAGACAAAGAGTCTCATACCAAGTTCTAAGATCAGTTTTGACATCATTTACAATGTTTCACTCCCTTCCACACAAACATTGGACTAAGAAAATGCATCTATCTAGTTGAGAGAAACCCTCTTAATTCATGACCTAGATTTATAAGGTTATGTTTGGTTCTTGTAAAATTATGGGAAAAGGCAAAAAAAAAATATTATGGAAAATTATTTTCCTATATTTGAATGTCATGAAAAATATAAAGGAAAGAAAATATAAAGAAAAATGCTAAGGAAAATATTATAATATTTTCTATTCTACTTTCCTTACAAATTAATAAGAAAAATAAGAGAAAAAATAAAGGAAAAAGTTACTATACACTATATCTATGTAATATTTGATTTTGAATCATATATGCATATTCTTTTTTTTTTTGACATATATTCACTACATATGCAGGTCAGAATATTACAATCTTATAAGCACTCGAGGCTCTAACCCCCATTTCCTATCCCACGTCTTTACCACTTGAGTCTGATCTCAAACATTATTTTTATATTCTTATAAAACATGAAATAAAAGAAATTATTATTAAAATTAGGGAAAAGAAAAAAAAAGTATAATATATATTTTATTTTTTAAAAAGCAAATTATTTTTTTTCCCTTTAAAATTTTCATACATAACCAAAAAAAAATTATATTACTTTTCTTACCTTTTTTTTCCTTTTAATTTTATTTTCCTAATATTTTTAAGGAATCAAAGATTAAAAAAATGGTATTTTAGTATTTGTTGTACATGTGAATGGGACCATGAAAAAGAAAAGAATAAGGAAAAGTTAGTAGATGTTGGAAAGGATATATCATAAGTGATGGAGGAAGGAAGAGAGCAACAGAAAGGAAAAAGAAGAGAAAGGGCGTGAGATGATGGTCCTCAGAAACTTACAACATAGTGGGCCCTCCTCCCCCCAAAGCATCACAGATCCGTGAACTCTAGAATTTGATAAAAACAAAGTGGTGGGGAATCCACTAGAATTCCATCTTCCACCTTCCACCTTCCATCTTCTCTCCATCACAGAAGATTTCCCCAACTGAAAACTCACATGCTCTCAACCATAACTGCTGCTGTGTGAATATATCTCTCTCTATCTATATAATGCTGCATTGTTTTTGGTGAAACCTCTGAATACTACTTATTTATTTATTATTGTTGGCCTTCCAAGCTTCAATTTCTAGAGTGATCCGTGACCCCCTTTCCGTTTTGCATTAAATTTATTATTGGCCTCCTACGTCCCCATTGGAATGCATTAAATTTGGAGGGTGATGCTTTCATTCCTTTTTTTTCATTCCCCCTATCTAATGATTTGGGATTTGACAGTTTTTTACAACTTTGAACTCAGTGAAGGTTGATTTGATTATAATATCTTTTGAAAACTCAATTTTTTTGAAATCCAAAATTTGACCTTCATCAGTTTTATTTTACCTGGTTTTAATAAAAATACATTTCTTGTTTTTTTTTTTTTTTTGTAAAAATAACTCTTCTTTTAATAAACAATGTAAATACATTAAATGAATAAGAATATTTTTGTCCAAAATAAGTTATTTTCAAGAAAAAAATATGGAAAATGTTAGGGCATGTTTGTTAGTTGAAAACTATTTTTTGTTTTGAAAAATAAGAAAAACAAAAAAACAAAAAAAAATGTTTGATTCATAAGTTTTTTTGTTTTATAAAACACATAAAAAATATAAAACATTAAATTCAAATAATAAAAATCATTTTCAATAAACACTAAAATGATGCTCTATTTGTTTTCAACCATTTTTCTCAAGAACAGTTTTCTAAAATAAGAATCAATAAACCATTAAATTCACAAATTTAGAGATATTTAATGTTTTCTTTAAATCTTTTGTCTTTCTTTCTAAAATTTTTGAAGCGAGGGCAGAGACGTTGAAGAAAAACAGGAACCTTGCAAATGTTGAACTAATAAGAGAACTGGATTCTAGACATTTAATAATGTTTTGGGAATTTGGATTTTCAATTCCCAATTTTAATTAGATGGAATTCATCAATTTTCAAACACAAATTGAAATTTTGTATGAAGAACCACGTCTCTAGGCCTTTCCTCACACACAACAGTGACAAAACTGTGGAATAAGCTTTTTGTGGTCCTTTTGTCAGCCCTTGTTGCCTATATTCAGAGCATCCATGTGCTTTTTGTACTGAAAAAAATTGGGTCTTAGCCTGAAAAAGATATAAATCTGTACAACCTATTTTCCAAGTTTATTTTTTCCTTCTTTCCAAAAATTATGAGGTCTCACTGTCCAATCTTCTGAACTGATACACTATCAATAGCCTAGTGAACCTAATTTAATTTATTTGATTTTTTGATTTCGTCTTTTTGTTCTCTTTTCAATGCCCATCAGTGGTTCCATAAACTAAAACACAACCCTTTATGCATATCTAATGATGGCTATTTTTAATCCCTAATATTTTGATGAAATATTCTTTCTCATCATGAATATATCAGAAAGTCAGTGAAAATTAATAAAAAAAATTTAAAAATCATCAGCATTTATATATGCTCCACTAGCATTCAATAACTATAATTTGATTTCTTCATTTAATTTTTAATTTCTGAAAAGTGAATTTTCAGCTCATAAAGACTCTTGTCTTATGTACCATAAAAAAAGAGAACAACTTGGTGCCCTAAAAATAGAAAATATATATATATATATATTAAGAAATAGCAACTAGTACTGATAACTTAACTGATAGCTTAATCATGTACCAGCCTCTTACATTTATTTTTTAAATCATGGATCAAGTACACACACTGTTGCTTTATTCTCTGTGTACAAAAGCTAAAATTCTTGATTTATACTATAATAAAGTGCTTAATAAAGACATTGAAAATGAAATCGAAGAAAAGAAAAGGATTGTGCATAAGACAAGACCTGAACCCTATATATTTAAAATAAGAAAAGTGTATGACCATGTCATACCTTCAATTATTATATACAGTGGCGTTACAATATATGGCAACTGCATGAATTTTTTTTCATGCAATAATAGTACAGAAAAAAAAAATTATAACTTGGTTGAATTCTCTCTAAGGTTATTTAATTTAAGTACAGAAAAAAAAATTTACGTTGGTTGAATTCAATTATAAATTCCCTCTTAGGCAATAACAGTACAGGAAAAAAATAATTCATGCAATAACAGTACAGAAAAAGAAATTATAACTTGGTTGAATTCCCTCTTAGGTTATTTAATTTAAGTACATAGATGATGTGAAGGTGAAGACATTCCGTGAATGCTTTAGGTGGGGAGGGAAGCACTGCCCTCCATATATATTTTCTTTTTTCTTTTTTTTTTCTTTTCAAATAATAATTAAAAAAAATGTGATGATCAGAAGTATGAGGAGTTCACGAGCGGAGTGCAAAGTTCACGAGCAAGAAATATACAGCACAAAAAGACGGCTGAGAAGGTCCTACTCAATCTTTTCTCTCCACATGTCTATATCATAGGATTATTCATTCTTCTCATTCAAGTTAACCCAACCCTGCTAAGATTAATTAACAGATAAAAATTAATTAGATTGTATTATATTATAAGTGGGGTTTTTACGTCCCTCAGGTATTGGAGAGTGAAATTGAAGAAAAGCTTCAGCAGTACTACTCGAGTGGTCCTCTACAGGATCCACGTACCCAAATATAATGGCTTAATTTCTTTATTATAATTTAATTTGTTGTTTCATTTGGATGTAGTGATTTGGTTTTTGGATTGATTCTGGGATTCTTTTGGAGTATTGTTTGTTTTGTATGATGAATGATCGATGGTAGAGAAATGGTACGAGACAGCAAGTCTTGTGAATGCCGAAATCCATGGCTCCAAGTGTTCGAATGCTTTCCCCTTGTTAGAAGTATGATATCTATATTAAACTCAAATTTTGAGTTTTTTTTGGAGAGTTGATTGTTTTACATATGCAGTATTTAGTCCAACAGAATAGTGATAAATTAGAGAAGATAAATAAGAAAAATACAAACAGATTTAACTGGTTTAACAATGTATCTATATACATCCATGAAACAGCGACTGAAAATTTTATTATGTCGGAATAGATTACACAGGAGAATATTTATAATAATCTTTGATATAACCAATATACAAAAATATCCTTATATTTTGTACCATATCGTATTGCATGGGTGCCCTCAACTTATTATTTCATGCACCCAACAAAAGATGATACACCCTTCAAGGCAAATGCACTCGATTCCTAAGTTTACATGGTTCGACAATTACCTTTTTTTTCTCTATCTACAACAATATGGTATCAGAGCTTGTTATGATAAAAGGTCTTGAGTTTGAGACCTTTATACAATTTAAAAGTACATAAAAAATTCTATTTGATTTGTTTGATTCTCCGTATACCGTTATTACATTCCCTTGCTAGTTTCTACCATTTTTTTTTTCTCAGATGATCATCGCAATGCAGCAGCCCGTGGCTGGTATTTTTCACTCTTTGGATGAGAGAGAAGGAATTGAGTTGGGTGTGAGTAAGAGGGAAAGGGATGGGTGGAAGACAGGTCAAAGGAGTGGAAGATGATGATGATGAAGATGATGTTGTTGTTGGGCGATGAATAAGAGGTGTGCTTCCCAACAGTGGCTTGTCGGTAACTTCACGCCAGACCTGACACCTTACAACCACGCCCACATACGTGGCCTCTTACAAACGCTAACTTACAACCATTCCCCCATTTTTTTTTTTAATATTCACAAGCTTCCAATCTCTTATGTTTTTCATTCATATTTTATACAAAAAAGAAATTCATGCTAATTAAGTAATGGGTTTAGCAGAGACTAAAAGGTAAAGAGAGAGGCGTTTCCGGGCTGGCATTTGGTCCTATTGTTAAAAGTTATACCAGGAGGATTCTGCTGCTTTAAGCAGTGAAAAGTTGAAAGATCTACCTCCCTAACTTTCTTTGGCCCCTATCAGGAAATTTCAAGAATTGCAAGTCATAAGCAGAGTGGGGGAGGTCGAGGTCAAACCATAGCTTTTCCCACACACAGTCTTTTGAGGAATTGGTGGGATTTTTTTTTCCCCGAAAGTATGGATCATGTTACTGATTCAAAAATAAGGGTAAAAAATGTATAAAAAATCGGAAAGAACTTAGATAAGATGGTAACTCTATTTGAAAACCAATTTTTTTTTTAAGTTTTGAGTCATATATTTCTTATTCTTTATATATTTATTTTCTTTTCTTCCTCCCCCACATTTCATTTGCGCCAACTCACAATCTCCCCACCTACCTTCCCTGCTTTTCCTCTCCTCTGTTTTCTCTCTTTTCGGTTTTTATTCTATGTTTTAAAGCCTCTAAAACTAAACACACAGGGTTTCAACATGTGACCTCAAAAAAACTGTGGTTCTTTTGGTTTTCTACAGCAATGTGTTAGTTGGATGGTGGACACTTGGGCACTTAAACACTTGGACACTAGTGAGTTTTTGAAAATCCAAAAAAAAAAAGTGCAAAACCATGGGCGTCTAGAAACCTCTCAAGTATAGATGAAGCTGGCCTTGGAATTATTCATTAACTGAAGAACATTTCCCATGGGTTGTAAGGTGAGACCTACTTTTTACTCAGAATTTGAATTATTGATGAAAGAAAAAAAATTTAAAAAAAAAAAAAAAAAAATGAAGAAAGTGGGTAAGGAGAAGAAAGGGCTTTTCTTCTCTCTGGCCATTGTTGCTGCTTAAGAAGACAAAGTACAAAACTATAGCCCGTGAACGTTGCATGTGACCATAAAGAGCTGTTATAATCAGTGCCCTTGACAACTTATAGACCCACTCACGTGTGTCCCTTTCCCTTTGCCCATCAATTTTTTTCTATCACGTATAAGTTTATAACTATACTATACTCATAAAAATACTTCAATTATTTTGAATGCCCACATACCTTTGCCTAAATGTTCAGGTGCAATCTACGTCTACACATTTTGGATGAGGCTCATCTCTATGGTCTATTAGGCATGAAATAAGAATTTTGTCGCATGCAGAAGTTTCCTTTGTTTCCATGGGATAAGATAACATAGTGACATGAGGCAATAAAAATCCTAACCAAAATTCACAACAAAGAAAAGAAAATAGTTAAGTAAAGATAAAAAGGAAGGAGAGAATAAAATTAAATGATCAGCATTATCGATTTCTTTTTTCTGCAATTGTCTGCATAGTCTCATTGAGTCTCGAGGGTATCTCCCTATATATACCCCAGCCCAATTCTTCTTTTGTCCATCTAAAGGAGCTTCTCCCTCCCTCTCTCTTTCTGTTTCTATCTCTGTATCTGTGTGTGTGTGTTTGTTTATTCATATACGCTTAAAGATGAGAAATTTTAGCTTCCGAAGGCTGGCATTTATGCTTTTGATAGCCTTGCTTGTATGGTGCTCAAGTTCTGGGACCTGCCATGCTAGAAGAGGGAAGCACTGGAGGCAGAGCAGAGCAGCCTCTGCTTCTCTGTCTAAGAAGAAATCAAAGAGCCATAGCAGCGGCAGCCACCACCATGGTGGTAGCAAATCAAAATCCAAAGCCCCATTACCTCCAAAACAGGACATTACTCCACCACCCCCAGAAAAGAAAGCATCAGAATCCTTCAATGTGTTGGATTTTGGTGCCAAAGGTGATGGAGAAACTGATGACACAAAGGTGATTTTTCAACTCCATTCTTGTACATTCTCGCAATTTTGTCTGATTTTTTCTTGAGAACCCATTGCCACATTACAATGCTGCTATTCAAATCATGTCACCTTCCATTTCAAAATGCCTATTTCAATTGAAGTTTATAAAATGCACAATGTAAGCCATTTTAACACACCCAATACACACTTTTCATAGATTTTCATGATATTGCTTCCTTATCCTCTGAGGTAGAGTCCTCAGGCTGCCATGAACTGAGCAACACAGAGTTGGTTTTTTCTTTTACTTAACAACCTGCTCGTCAATGATCTCTGGTATGCTGTTAGTGTTATGTTAATGCCCGTATTTTCAGCAAATTTTTAAGGTTGATGATATAATTCTCAGAGTTTGTGAACCGGTCATTCTATCCACAAACAATGGCATGCAACATAGCTTTGGAAGAGAAGTCATTTTCTCAGTGCTACAAGGAAAGGGAAAAAGGAAAAGAAAAAAAGTTTTTGCAAAGAAAATGCCAGCAGTACATCTCTAATATAAGACATGTGAAATTGAGTTCGGCCCCACTAAAATTGATCCTTGTTAGGGCGGTTTGGTCAAGATTCCAACAATAATTATATACTGTTCTGTACAAAACTACCAACTACAACAACAACAACATCAAACCGTGAATGTGAATATTATTATTATTACTGCTCAAAACTAACATATTATCATTGTTATGGTGTGACGCAGGCCTTCCAAGCTGCATGGGCCTCAGCTTGTAAAGTAGAGGCATCCACCATTATGGTTCCATCTGATTACATCTTCCTTGTGGGACCAATTTCATTCTCTGGCCCTTACTGTGAAGCAAACATTGTATTTCAGGTAATTCATAATTGCATATACACAGTACCAAGACTTTTTAATCATCTTGCTTAGAAGTGTAGTCTTAAGCACTGATGAATTGAGAATTTTGCAGCTGGATGGCACAATTATCGCTCCGACGAACGCCAAAGCTTGGGGCTCTGGTCTGCTATGGTGGATTGAGATCACAAAGCTGAGAGGAATCACAATCCAAGGGAGCGGTGTGATCGACGGAAAGGGTTCAGTCTGGTGGCAGGATTCCCCATACAATGATCCATTTGATGATGAAGCAAAGCTCATCATCCCATTTAACAATACAGCACAAGAAAACCAGCCAATCCCAGTACTAATCTTCCCTATCACAGCTCTATTGTATTTAGTTCTTGGATTATCTAATTTATCTGAAACTAATTCTGAACTATTTATGTGGTAGATAAACAGCAAGCAGGGTAGCAAAATGCCAAGCATAAAGCCAACAGTAAGGACCACCAGAGAACTAACTGCTGGAATTGAATTCACTAAAAGAGTAAATAATGACCATCCAATGTGGCTAATTCACTGATCATATCTTTTTGGCGCAGGCGCTGAGGTTCTATGGAAGCTTTAACGTGACAGTCACGGGCATAACAATTCAAAACAGTCCTCAATGCCATCTCAAGTTCGACAACTGCGTGGGAGTCTCAATCTATGATATGAATGTCTCATCTCCTGGAGATAGTGTCAATACAGATGGGATACACTTACAGAACTCCAAGGATGTCCTAATTCACACTGCCAATCTAGCTTGTGGTAAATAAATACATATATTTCTTGCGTAGTGTAGTATACTAGTAGTACTATTGTTGTCTATTCCATTGCAAAATCAGACATATGGGGGGGCCATGGGTCAAGCTGGTCAAGCCTTGACAATCTGCATGGTCAGAGATTTGAGGATATGGGCTCATACTCCATAATCTGCTAAGAACAAAACAACCCCATGACATTGCCCTTGACTTTACAGAAGAAAAGCTTATAAGTTGTACCCAATGGATATAATCCTCTGGGGTAAAAATAAAATTCCTCAAAACAGAAAAACAACCTGCCAATGCCAAAATCTTTTTACTCTGCACCAATCACATCATCATAGTACAACCACTAATATTTTGACACCTGTCAACCATCCACCTCCACAAAACCTCCTTGATTACAGCCATTTTTTTTTGGCACGTGTGAGGCATCAATGGACCATTTGGTGTGGGGTTAGGGTCACAGACAAAAATAAATAAATCTTGTTTGTTTCCTAGTTAGGTAGTTTTATTGGTTCAACTTTTTCTTTTTGTCTTCTCATCAACTAAAACATTTCTTTTATTTTCCTCAATTTTCTCTCCTTGTTGTCAGTCCTGGCCGTCCCTTAGACTTTAACACAAGCATATTTAATACAGCCTATCTGCAGATATATTCTAACATGGGGTCCTTAATCTTAATGCTAACCACAGGGGATGACTGTGTATCTATACAAACTGGATGCTCAAATGTATACATACACAATGTGAAGTGTGGGCCAGGACATGGGATCAGCATTGGAGGGCTAGGAAGGGATAGTACCAAAGCCTGCGTCTCCAACATTACGGTCCGAGACATCATTATGCACAACACAATGAACGGTGTCCGGATCAAGACATGGCAGGTAAGGCTATTAAAATTGTTACTCAATAAACTGAATTATGTATTAACTGAAATCTAAGCAGGCACAAGCCACAACATTTCAAGTTTAAAGGAGCTTTGAAATTTCTTTCCAATTTCATACCATTCTTATTAGATCAAGCTAGACTAATGCATACTTGTTTCTAAATTTTTACATCTTCAGGGTGGCTCTGGATCAGTGCAGGGAGTACTGTTCTCCAACATTCAAGTTTCTGAAGTGGAACTCCCAATTGTAATTGATCAATTCTATTGTGATAAGCAAAAATGCAAGAACCAAACATCAGCTGTTGCTCTATCAGGAATCACCTATGAGAAAATAAGAGGGACATACACGGTAAAACCTGTACACTTCGCCTGCAGTGACAGCCTACCATGCATGGATGTAACTCTTACAGGCATTCAGCTAACACCTCTGCAGGAGCGCTACCACATGTATGACCCCTTCTGCTGGCAAACTTTTGGTGAGCTGACGACTCCTACCGTCCCTCCAATTGGTTGCTTACAGATCGGAAAGCCATCAAGCAACCGGATTCAGTCTGATCATGATTCCTGTTGAGTTTTATCCTAGGCATTTCATGGTGTTTTCAGTTGTGAGGTTGGCAAGATCTGCCAACCCCTTTCACACCATTAGGTAATGTGCTAAAGAGTGTATATTAAGATAGTAGTACTACTTGATAGGAATTCTTTACTATGGTTGCATTGATTCCCATTATGAGAGAGTATACATGCTTGTTAGTAGCTAGAGGTCATTATTAGTAGGGTGTAAGGCAGCTTTAGTAGCTATGGTGGACTGTCTCATTGTGAGATATCATACAAGTCACTTATTGCCATATGAATAAATAAAATAATAATTATTATTTCTATGTATTTGATTCTATTGATTACCCATCTTGTTTTAGTTTTTGAGATTACTTTACATAAGCAAGAAATGATAATGTGCATACAGTAAAGTTCAGTAAAACAAAATGAGTCAATAAAATGTTTGAGCAAAACTCAATTTTCACTATGAGGAACATGCACAGAACAAAGATTCAGTAGGATGACAAGTAAAATTGGAGCACTGATAAACTTTTGTGTACTTTCCATTGAAAGATGGTCGAAGATCCAAAGACTAGAAATGATCCCAAGATGGCATGGGAATGGTAACTCTGCCATCAAGAAAGTGGTCACAAGTTGTAACTCTATTAAAGTGTCAATACTTCTATGCTCTGTTTGTTTGTTGGGAAGACTAGAGGGAAAGAAAATAGAATATGGAATCTTTGCATTCACTGGGACTCTGGGAGATTGGCTCTGTGGTGGACATTACTGAATATCCCCATGTTAAGA
Organism: Tetrastigma voinierianum; assembly: GCA_016808115.1. Classification (NCBI taxonomy): domain Eukaryota; kingdom Viridiplantae; phylum Streptophyta; class Magnoliopsida; order Vitales; family Vitaceae; genus Tetrastigma; species Tetrastigma voinierianum. The sequence goes on from JAEQBH010000926.1 coordinate 229,221, forward strand.
AGGCATGCTTAGGCAAGGGAAGTTGACGGAAATTAATAAGGGTATCTTTCCAATTTTCTCCCAATCCAATCACACACCATCATGGATTCAGTTGTTACCCACTTAAAAATGAATAACAAGTCATTGTTTTGAAAAATCCATTGTGGGAAGAATCTGTCAGACTTTACATTGTTTGAATGAATCATAACCAACTCTTATTAAGGCTGTCATGTTAGAAATGCGTTCACCTTCTAGTGCTATTTCAATAAATTCAAAGATTATAACTATTAGGAATAATGTGTTGGCATAATCTTAGATAAAACTTAGGTCTCTTTTTCTAGCCGATTATGTACTCCGATCACTTAGAATATTTGAGGAGATATTTATGGAGATAAATCATAATATTTTAGGAAATAAATATGAAGATAAAATATGGATATTTAATGAGCCAAATGAGATATTTATGGAGATAAAATCTGGATTTCAAAGGAAAAATCTCAGAAATCAAGGTAACCTTCTATAAACACGAATTGGAGATAACTACGAATCACAAATATTCAAAGAGATATCAAGCATTTATAATAAAAAATGACTGTAAGATATTTCAAAGTCATTCTCTCCATACTATTATAGAGCTAAAGTTCAAGATTTAAGGGTCGAGGAGTTTCCAAGGGGATTGAATGTTATTTTATCATTCTTATGTGTACATGAGTTTTATGGGGAGAAGTTGGGCATATGAGAATCTAGATGTTGATGGGGGATGAAGGGATCTCATTCTATATTTCATCATGAGAGAATTAAGCGAAGAACGCATTGGAGAAAGGAGGAGCTTTGTCTCATGTAAGACCAACTTGTAATCTAATAGAGATATAGTGGAATCTTTTACATCTAGGCTTAGCCCAGTGGATATAGGTTTGGCAAAACCGCATAAACAATCTCTTGTATCTGTGTATAGATTTATTTTCGTGCCTTTAGTTCTGTCAAAACAAACAAATTTTCTCTTTCAGTTGATATTAGGTCGGGTCACTCTAAGATATTGAGTGAGATCCATGAGATTCTTATATGTTTGTGTTTGTGAAGCTGAGATGGGTTGCTCGAAGGAAAAGGTGTTGGATTTTTGCTATACAAGCAAGTCCAAGTTGTTTAAAACACTAAATGGGTTCACTACAATGATTCTCGTTTCTAAGGTAAGCAGAGCCCAAATTGCTATTAAGAGGATTTATAAGCCAGATTTATATATGTAGTGAAGATAATACAACCCCTAGATGGGAATCAATTAGTTTTAGAGAATAGCGAGAAGAGAAATCATTTCTTAGTGATTCAAGCGCCCACACACGCCGTCTCCATCACCTCGGCGATAGTTTAAGATTTATGCTCTATACAAGATACTTCTCTCGCTAGAACTAATAAAGTGTAAGATCTCGACCTGGTTATATTAGCTTAGTAATTAAATCAATATTCTAAATCACATGATGATTCTTGCTCGCCGATTATTCCCTACACCTGTATCGTGAGCATGTGTGTGATTAAATTTTCAATTTGATCTAAACAATTTCATGTATTTTGGTGTTTGATTAGCAATATGGCACCTAGGTTTTCTATATTTGTTGATTCGCATGTTTGCATGTGTTAATATGATTTTTGTTTATCGACTTGCCACTAATATCATGGTTGCCATTCAATCCATAGAGAGTTTTCATGTATTTCTCATCTGCTTAAATAACCGGCTAATCATAAGATTAGGTTTCCTTCTTTGATTTATTTTTTCCATCATCTAGAATTCTTGTACACCCTTTGCTAGGGATATAGGATTATTTTTTGTAAAATTTGAAGACTTAAATTTTGAAGAATGTAGGCTTAAGAAGAAGAAGAACCCGCTGGTAACTACACGCCGGTATCGCTTTACGCGCATCGGCAGAGACTACGCATTATCCAAATGGCAAACGCCATCGTGGCTAAGCGCAGCAGCAGATTTATCGCTATCGACAAATTTCGTGCCAAACCATCGCCGACGGCCGCCCACGCGCCACAGCGGCGCGCTGGCTTTCACTCGCTCCATCAGATACGCTGCGGAGAGCGCGTGGAGAGGGTTTTGGTCGTCACTTGCATTTCCTTCCTCCGCACGCCGCGCTTCTATGTGGGTGGCCTCGCTCGTGGGGCAAAGACACGCATGTGATGGCTTTGACGACTAAAGTTTCATGTTGTGTGTTTAGAGTTTTGGGTTTTAACTCAAATATCTTCAATTTTGGGCCTCCATGCCCATGTAAATTGAACCCAAACTTATTCGCTCTTTAATTCAAAGTCTGACGAGACACATCACTGGCTCAAGTGTTGAGCTTGTGTTTTTTTTTCTTTTCTTAGGAAAACCATGGATTGGGGCTTTTTTATTTATTCATATATATATATTTTTATTCATGGATGATTAAATTATATTTGGTAACATGCTTTAGTTGTGATAACATGACATATAGACTAGGTGGTGCCATATTATCTTGCATCAATGATATACATGTGCATAATTCAATTTTGATTTTTTTTAAAATCTTAGATAAAATACCAGTGGTAAAAATCCTTATTCTTTTTGTGTCCAGCCACAAATGGTCATGTGAAGCCCCATCGGAAAATCATGATCGAAGTTTATTGATTGTACTTAAATAATTTTAAAAATCTTAATTAGATTGACCGGTCCACCACCGGCAACTTCAGGAGATTACAGAATGGGCAATTAAATAAGGATTCAAAACCACGATAATTTTATTTAACCCTCCAACGAGGCTCTAATAATATTATTATGGGACATGTATGAACAATGATTGAAATGAAAGTGTATTATCTAGAAGGTTTATCTAAGAAGACTGACAAATGGTCCCTAAGACCCTCAATTCTTTAGGACCCGACTTATTGGATACTATTCATTTTATGATCGTTTAGTTTGTTATGTCGTCTTGCCACCGTGAGCATTTATTATGGAAATCCAAATGTTGTCATGTAAATAAACAACAAATATATTTTTGTTTTGGATTTTACTAAAATATATGTTTATTGTATAATATACGAAAGCTTAATATTATGTGCACAATGTATATTTTTTTTCTTTTAAAATGGCATCTTTCAACCCTCTAGCTATGATTTTGAATAAAAACCATTGGATGGAAATAATCTAAGATTGGAAAACAAACTTTACAAGATCGCTCGATTACGAAAATCAAGTTTGTCGTAGATACCCTAAGCCAGCTATCCCAAAAGCTGGTGCTAATGATATAACAAAAACAGAACATGCGACTTAGAGAATGTAAAATACTACCTCGTGTTATATTCTTACAATGTTGTGGGTCATTTGAGGTAGCAAATAACACCCTCTCATCAAAGTGGAGTGTGAAATGCTCTCGCACTTCTAAGGATGCGTTTCAAGCAGCACGGCTTCGAGAGACAAGTCGCACACCGCATTTGATTAACACACGTATGACTGGTGGGTGTGTGAAGGATCATTGTTTGGTAATGATTTCACATATCAGTCGAGCGGAAGTGATGGGGGTAAAACTTCAAAAGGAGATGAAGATAAATCTCATCTTGTAATCACTGCCTAAACATTTCAATCAGTTCAAAGTCAATTACAATATGCATAAGATGGATTCGACTACCAATTGATGCATGAGTTTCGAGAGGCCGAATGGGCTCTCAAAGAGCCGTGACAGCATCAATTCCACTGAGGGTTCCGTTAAACCCAAGGACTATAGAAACAAGAACAAGAAAGCAAGGCAAGGATACCAGCTACCACTGGGACGCAATGAAGAAGCCGAAGGCAAGCTCAAGTGAGGACAAGAAGGACATTGGAAACAGAATTGCCCAAAGGCCACCAAAAAGCTAGGTATGGGTGATTTACTTGTTGTTGAGGCTTGTTTAGTGGAGAATTTTAATGATAAATGGATCATTGATTCAGGAGCCACTAATCATGTTTGTTACTCTTTGCAGTGGTTCAAACATAACACGTCTATTAAAGAAGGACAAAGATACTTGAAACTTGGGAACGGGGAGCTAATCTCTGTAAAGGCCATAGGACTAGTTGTTTTATTTTTTGAGAATAATAGGACTTTATGTTTAGAAGATTGTTTATTGTTCTCGATTTCAAGAGGGAATTTGGTTTGTCATTATTTAGCTGAACACCGCTTGACAAGACGTTTAATTTCCTCGCTTTAATAAGAAGTAAATATTCTTTATTTGTTCCTGATCTTATGAATAATCTTTATTTTTTAAGTCCCTTGTCCTATGATATAAATGCCATTGAAATTGTTGAAAATGAACATAATCACTTTGCCAAGAAAAGGAAAGTATCAAATGAAACTTACCTTTGGGATTTGCGACAGGTCATATTAATCCCAATAGGGATACATGGCTCGTGAAAGTGGGATTTAAATCTCTAGCATTTGAACTCATACCAATGTGTGAACTCGCTTGAAGGTAACACCACAAGAGGCCCTTCAAGGCCAAAGACATCGCAAGAACCAAACCATTGGAATTATGCATACCGATGTATGCACCCAATGCGTGTTCAAGCCAGGTGGGTATGAGTATTTTGTCACTTTTGGCGTGATGACTACCAAGATATGGTTTTGTTTACCTAATGCGCCAAAGTTTGAAAACTTTTGATAAATTTCGAGAATATAAGGTTGGAGTGCGAAAAGCAATTAGGTGTCCGTTATCAAACAACTTAGATCCGATCGAGGCAAGAATGGTTCTGGCCCTGAGAGTTTAAGTTTTACTTAACTCAAGAGTGGATAGTTTCACAACCGGTCACCCGAACACCCGAGCAAATGAGTTGCAAAAGGAGAAATAAACTCTCCTAGACATGGTGGTGAGATCGATGCTAGTTATTATTCATCTCACCTATATCGTTTGGGGGATTTGCCTTAGAGACCGCTACATACTTATTGAACTCGATTCCTTCTAACCTAAGCCAAGACAACACGACCAGGAACGAGCAAGAACTAGTTTTAAAACCATATTCGTAGATCCGTGCTCCACAAGCATGTCTTGAGAAAGAACCACATAAGTTGGAATCTCTGCATCATATGTTTGTTTATTGGATACCCTAAAGGAATGAGGTGGACTTTTTTATAGTTCCTCAGAGAAGAAAGTTATAGTGAGCAATTAAAGAAAAATTTCGAGGAAGACTATGTAAATAATTTCAAGTCTAAGAGTAAGGTATCTCGAGGAGTTTGACTAAATAAGAATTGCCTAAACCACTGACTCGACCCATTGCGCCATTGTTTCCAAAGTACGTTGTTCAATAGAGGGAAAATGAAAAGATAATTCGAAGGTGAACAAGTTACCTAGGGAACCAATAGTAAAACAATAGGTGATATACAAGTAGAACTCGTAACAACCGAAAATCAACCAAAATGATCAAGAGGATCTTTCCCCAGAATCAATAACAAATCCGTTGAGCTACGAGAGTGGGAGAACGACACGCAGTTTATCGAGATATCTCTTGTTGGGCAACCGCACTAAGCTATAACCATTTATAGCGAAGAGGATCCCGTAAATTACAAAGGAGCAATCTGAGGATGTTGATGCGGCTAGGAGTGGCTCAAAGCCATGGACCGTGAGATGGAGTCTATGTATTCTAATCCCGCCTCCGGTCTTTGTAGAGGCACCCAAAGGTAAACCTATAGGGTGTGTGCGGATCTGCTGCCAGAGAAAAAAGATCACGATGGGAAGGTAGAAACCTTCAAGCTAGATCGGGTGGCAAAAGGTTATACCCAAAAGAGGATAGATTATGAAGAACTTTCACCAAGAGCAATGCTTAAATCCATCCCATTCTTTTAGCTATAGTCATAAGCTCCAGATTACGAGATTCTTGCATGGATGTCAAAATAGCATTTTAAATGGCAACTAGAAGAGATTATTTTTTACATGCAAAGAAACTGTAAGGGTTCATAACTGTATAAAAAGAACACATAAGACGTAAGTCGAAAAGGTCCATTTATGGACTAAAGCAAGCATCCGCACATGGAACATTAGGTTTGATCAAGCCATGTAATCTTTATACTGCTTTTGAGAAAAGTCCCGATGAACCTTGTGTTTACAAATGATCAAAAGGTACAAAAGTAGTTTTCCTGTCCTTTATGGATGACATTTTACTAATCTAAACTACATGTAGGTGTTAATATGTAAAAGGATGGTCGCGAAAAGCAATTTGATATGAAAGATTTGGGAGCTGTACTAACTATATTCTTGGAATCAAACTTCTACGAGACCTAAGAATAAGGTGTTGGCTTTATCTCAAGCTTTATATATGATAAAAATTATAGCTAGGTTTCAAGCGATGGAAAATTCCAAGAAGGGAACTTTACCTTCAGTAATGGAGTTCATCTTTCTAAGAAGCAATCACCAAAAACTTCGAAAGGCAAAGAAACTTAACATGAGTAAGATACCTTTGCTTCGATTGGTAGCCCCATGTATGCCATGTGCCATGTACTAGGTTTACATTCAAGCATGCCAGCTGGGAATAGTTGGGCTGGGTATCAATCCGATCCAGAGAAGAACATTGGATTGCAAAGGAAGCATACTCCTCAAATATCTAAGGAGCAGCAAGAATATATGCTAGCATATTCTAGTGTGAGTCCGGGAAACCATTGGTTATACGCATTCTTAGATTTCCAAGGGGATATTAATTCAAGAAAATCCACTTCTGGATATGCGTTTACACTAAATGGTGGAGCCATTTGTTGGAGGAGTGTCAAACAAACTTCAAGGCTAAGTCGACTCCACAACCTAAGCCGGCGGCCGCCCAAGTAGCTAAAGAAGCAAGATGGTCGAAGAAGTTCCTTATGGTCTTTCGCGATACCGAGTGCAGATCGCCACTACCCTTTATTGTGATAATAGTGGGGCTGTAGCACACTCCAAGGAACCGAGGTATCACAAGAAAACAAAACAACATGTAGAGAAAGTACCGTTTGATTCATATCATCGAGAGAGGAGATACAGTGGTTACTAAAATAGCATCAGAGGAAAATTTAGCAAACCCATTTACAAAGACACTACTTGTTCGAGTTTTCAAGAAACATGTAGATTATATGGGTGTTAAGAGTCTACCAAACTTGTTTTAAGGAAAGTGGGAGTTTATTTGTGTTTTTTTTAGAACAAGACAGATATGTTATTATATTTTATGAGTTTAATTTTAATACAATATGAGGTATTCTTCATATTATTGTGCACATTGATATTTTGCGTATAAGGTCCGGATTAATTGTAGAGTATATGATCATATGAATACATTCATAGAAGACATGATCATAGGTTCTCATAACTAATGAATAAGATCACGCCTATTAAACAAAGTTAGCGCTTTATTTTTTAGATTGCAATATTTTATGAAATAACTGCCTTGGTTATTATAAAATACAGTAAATTATGCTTGTATTGATAGGATCAAAGTGAGATTTATTTAAAGTTAAATTTTTGTAAAAGGAAATAAATCTGAAGCAATATTTCGTTATTATTCTTCCCTCAATCCTGAGTTTATTATAGATAGGTATTTAAATGATTATTGTTCTTTGAGTTGTCAATAAGTAAGGTCTATTTGAAAGACCAATATCTTGATGATTTGGGAGCAAGATTATTTAATTGCCTGTATTTATGAAATAAACAATATGGAATTTGTATGAAATATTCCTCTTAATATGTTTCAAGATTGATGTTATGAAGTCACCGGCCAGGTCATGATTTATCCATTAGAGAAACCGATAAATCAAAGAGAATAAATAATTAATTGATTGATAGAAAATCTTATCACTCACTATTGATATTTTACAAAGAGAAAATATTAATATTTAATATTATTAATCTCGGAGTTCAATTATGGGCTTTTAGTGGAATAGCACCGAATTGCTTGGCAATTATCAGGAGCCTTGATTAATGATAACCGTAGGATCCCTAAACTAGCTTAGGATAAATGGTGGAGCATGATTTCATAGTTTATAAGAAAGAACCCAAACTTGTTTTTATAGCAAGTGGGAGATTGTTGGATTTTTGCTATACAAGCAAGTCCAAGTTGTTTAAAACACTAACGCTCAATAATGGATTTGGCCCTAAGGCGTGGAGGCCCAAATGACCATTAAGTATTCTAGTGGTTTGTACTCTATAAATGAGTAAGATAATACAACCCTGACGGAATCTCGAATTAGTTTTAGAGAATAGCCGAGAAAAGAAATCATTTTTAGTGATTCAAGCACCCACACGTTGTTCATCACCCGAATACTTGAAGATTCATGGTTTCTTATGTGCATACTTCTCTACAAATCGACAAGGTAAGATCTGACTAGTTATATTAGTTTAGTAATTAAATTGAATATTCTAAATCACATGATGATTCTTGCTTCCGTTGATTATTCCTACAACAGGATCAACAAGATCAAGAGGGAGAATGAGCAGTGTGCTAAATGCTCCATATGTTGGAAGGTTGGATCTCTACCGTGTATTTTTGTGTTTCCAGTGTTTTTATCTTCCATTATCTCTTGGGTAAAACATGAAAGCTTGGAGTGATGAAGGCTTGCTTTGCCAAAGAAATGTCAAAGAGAGATTGTTAGGGATAATGTGTTGGCATAATCTTAGGCAAAACTTTAGGTCTCTTTTACTAGTAGATTATATACTTCGAATCACTTAGAATATTTGAGGAGATATTTATGGAGATAAATCATAATACTTGAGGAGATAAATATGGAGATGAAATATGAATATTTGATAAGCCAAATCAAAATATTTAATCAGATATTTATGGAGATAAAATATGGATTTCAAAGGAAAAATTTCAACAATCAAGGTAATCTTCTATAAACACAAATTGAAGATCACTTTGCAAATCAAGGAAAATATTCAAAGAGATATTGAAGCACGAGAATAAAAAGGGGACTAGAAGACATTTCAATGTGTCTCTCCAGACCATAACAGAGCTAAAGTTCAAGATTCAAGGGTCGAGGAGTTTCTATAAGGATTGAGTGTTATTTCATCATTTTTATGTATACATGAGTTTTATAGAGAGAATTTGGGCATATAAAAGTTTAGATGTTGTTGGGGGAATGAGGAGATCTCATTCCATGTTTCATTGTGAGAGAATTAGGTGAACAAGTCGTTGGAGAAAGGGAGAGTCTTGTCTCATGTAAGATCAACTTGTAATCTAATTGAGATATAAGGAAACTGCTGCATCCGGTCCTTCATCCGTGATATGTAGGTTTGGCCTAATCAGGTAAAACAACGCTTGTTTATACAATCTATTTTTATGCCTTTAATTATGTCAAAACAAACGGTTTTTCTCTTTCAATAATCTGTTATATTAATTTATTAATTATGAACTAAACATCATCATATTAAAATTTTAATTGTATAATTATGCATGTTAATTATGTGATGCCCCAAAACCCGGGGTCCGGGGGCTGACTCACCACAACTCACATGGACATTTCTGCGAATGCTCTGCAACCCGACATTTTTCACGAAAAATCGGCAGTCTCCTTTGTACGGGGAGCTCTACCCAAATACAAAACCTGTATATAACTGTCCCAAACATCAATATCATGAGTACAAACAAATAAAGGCCAGTCTAATACAACACTACTCATCAATATATATATATATATATATCCAACTTCATATCCAATAGTTTCCAGAGTTCAATTGTTTTTACTCTATAATAATATATTAAAATTAAACAAATTCTAATACATGTAGAACCATCAAAGCCACATTCGGCAAGCTTTCTTCTAAAACTCGCCTAAGACAGCCTTCTCCTCGCACGCTCCCCGCACTGTGAAAATAATATCCTCGACAGGCGAGCCTTAACGTCAAGAATGCGAATCACCCTGCTGGCTACTTCTCCACCTAAGTGCATACAATGCCGAAAATAAACACACACATTCAAGCAAATGCATGATCCTACTTGAACAAGTCTAACTGATCATCTAATATCTCGAGTCCTCTCACTTCACACCGCTTTAAGCCACGCATGAGAAACTTAGTTTTTATTTTGTTGCTGGGACAACCTCCGACGATATAGAGTCAATCGGGTCGCTCGACGATTGATATTATGTATGACTACTCCTCCGATGTATATCAATCTTGCTCTACCCGAACATTGATATTTTATTTGGACTACCCTCCGATATTCATTATTTTTAGACAACCCTCCGAACCATTCTCTCAAGAATTTACCTCATGCACTCACTCCTATCGTCCCCAGGTGCCTCCCAAGGCATACTAATGCATTACACAATTCCATTTCAATTCCTATAACACATGCAAATATATAATCATGCATATATTTACATAATTTAATTCTACACAAACATGCCTGCGTAATTTCACCACTGCATCAAAATTAGCTCAATGCGGCTAATGATCAAACACGGACAATTCGGATGAAATTACTCAACCAAACACATTACTACTGTGTACTATTTTAGAACATATTCTGAATAGTGAAACCCCTGCTATTTCACTCCCGGAAATCAATAATCGCTTCTGGCTCAATTTTGTGAACCCGACTTCACGACCACATCGGCCTTATACATTCCTCAAAGCACCATTTAATACATAATTCCAACATACCCATCACAAACAACCGGGTGGAACTCCGCACTACCGTCCATTTGAGGTTTCAAAATATAACAATTCTGGCCCCAAGCTGGACCGATCAAACGGTCTCTCACCTACTTCATTCAACTCAAACATTAACAAAGTACTTAAATAGTTAATAAAACCCAAGTAGTGGCAAAACCCCTACTCTCACGGAGTTTGTCAAAACTCAACCGGTGCCCACGCTGCAGTCTTCTCCGAAATGAAGCAGCTGGGCTTCGCTCCGAAGACTTTCGACCTGGCCTGGATCGCTTTCCGATATTTGCAGAGAAGTCGACATGTTCTAAAACACATTCCCGCAACTCACCGCTCCTCCCCTTCATCCACGCTGGTCTTGTTTTAATCGAGAAGACAAGCACTATTCGGCTTATTTTTTGGCTTTTTTTTCTAACTTAAAACAATTCCATTAATACCACTTTACGCTATTCTTTCCCAACTTACATTCAAGACTATCTCGCCAGCCCATTTTCATACTTACCATGCCACGATGGCACATGAGTACGTGTTATATGTGACTCGCTGCATCAAAGTCGCCCAAGACTCAAACGCGATGCCTCGAAAAACGTGTAAATTCGACCGCCTCGCATCTGACGAAATTCGACGCAGCGGCTAGATTTCGCGAGATCGATTCCAACGTGTGAAACGATTTCATCATCCGAGATCCGTGAATAAATTTGAATTTTTAACCGAACAATTTTCAGAATCGAAATTACGATTTTTTGCCATTTTTCCGTATCTGAATTTCTGCCCATTCTCCTCTTTAAAGGAATTTCGGTCCCGAATTCGGACAATCATACTCACTAACATGCATATGCAACGCGGCACTCTACTCATGCATGTAAACTCGCCATTTAATTATTAAACGATCAACTACGCATCTTAATCCCTAAACAAGAAGGGATATGTGGCCCGCATCGTGTCCTCGCGCTCCCACGTGAACTCCTCCACTCCATAGTGCCCATAGCACCCTCACTAGCCTCACTGGGCCTTTGCGGTCAAAACCTGATCACAACTATCCAAAATACATATTGGTCCCTCCTCAAAGGTCCCATCAGTGTCAACCTCGATCTATCCCCAATCCACTACTCGGAAATGGATCCGCGCATACTTCCTCGAGCATGGAGACGCCAAACACCTCGTGACACCAAATATGCTAGCAGAAAAGCCAACCTAAGACGCTTACAACGCCTATCCTCTCGAGTATCTCGAAAGGCCCTATGAATCTCGGGGCGAGAAGCTTCCCACGATCATTAACCCCGACCAATTCTCTCTAGCATCACTTTCAAGAAGACGGATCCCCAACCTCGAATCCCAAGGGTCGACGTCTGACATCAAGATAGCCTCACTCGCTCCGAGCCACGAGAAGACGCCGTCGCATCGCTTCACCTTCCTGAGGTGTCTCTAATCGCATCGTGACTAGTGATGGAGCTCTCTCCCACCCTGGCCCAACAACATAACGGTGACCTACACGGCCTCCCATACAATGCCTCATACCTGGCACATCCTGTGATACTCGCCCTCGATAACCCTGTCGTAGCGACCCACTAAGGGCAAATGCCCTCTCTACCCTTATGACCCAAGACGTATGCTCGCAGCGTGTCCTCTAACACCAGTATATAATCCACACAACGTGTAACCCTACACAACCCTTACTTTGTGTGTAAACGCCGACCTTCCTAAGGTCACAATCGCTGACAATCCAATGGACCGTCAACCTAGTCCATGTCATGTATGACATCCATATACCGAGCCCTTGCCGACTCAACAACACCCAATGCAATTTCCAAAGGGTTATCCAAATCAGTCACTCGACTCTTATCACCTAACTCAAGTCCACGTGATAACCCATGTCCTTGTGTTTTCATTTCGGCACCTAACTCTTCTCGGCTTACACTCGTGCCCTTACATATTTCCCGGACCGAATCCACATGAGCCTCATCAGACGTAGAATTCTAAAGACAAATTCAACCCACACTCACCAAGAGCGGTGAATGACCGCACCGCACCCACACCCGACTCGACGCCGATGTTACCGCGGTGCACACGAGCGCACGCCATACCGTGACACCCAATCCCGGGGTCCGCCACCATGAGCAGACCCCAGGAGATCTCTCACTGGCAACCCGACTTATCGTTAACTCTCACCCTACATCTTAGGGAAGAACATCTATTCCTATTTCTCTAAAGGCCTTAACCTCGTTTTTCCAATCTCCTAAGGTCGGCCTGCATGACAAACCGCTTAAGATCCCACCAATAAACAACCCACGGCTGCCAACTCCATCCATGTCAAGCCCGACATCAACAACCAATACGCCTACCACCCTAAGGTCCACTCACGCTCCGCCGGTGACAACTCGATCCGGTCCTCACTTCGACTCCACACTCGCCCCTCCGCCTATCTCAGATATCAGCCAGAGTGCTTCAGATAGCACCCCGGGAACCCGAACCGGTTCCTCCCACCCGTACTAGGTGTGGAGGAATGAACCCGTATACTCTCCCCGGTTTCTACGCCTAACTGGATCGCCATGTCCCAAAGTCCTGGGATCCCTGTCTCTGGGGGCAATCCCGTCTCACATGCCCAATCCTGGCCCTAGTCTTGAACTCGTGTGAAGCAGAAGTCTTCTGCCTCTTCCTCGAACTAGAAGAAGGCTGATCCTCCCTCTTGCTACGAACACCCGCATCCCGAGTGCTCCGAGCATCCTCGATCTCTCTCTATGGTCAGGGCGGTCCCAACCATGGAGTCCATGTCCCGTAGGCGAAGTCCTACGATCTTGCCCCGAATGGACAATCCTCAAATTATTCTCGATCTCCTCAGAATACCCAAATTAATCCCAAGAAACTACGATCTCAGCATCGACATTCGTCTCTCCCAACCTGACATGTACCTCAACCTTCTCTCAAATCCATTGACACGCTTGATGCCGATGCCACGTGTCCCAAAAATCTCACCTCAGTAAGCTAAAACTCGCACTTACTGAACTTTGCATACAGCTAATGGTCTCTCAACAAATGTAATACGATCCTCAAATGATACTCATGCTCCCACTGACCGAGTGTGATCAAAAATGTCATCCACGGTTAATTCACGACAACTCGATCTGGGGAGCAGGGCTGGAACACCCTATGCATGAAATCCATGAATGCCGCTGACGCATTCGTTAATCCAAAGGGCATCACCGTAAACTCAGCGCCCATAACGGTCCTAAATGCTGTCGCCTTAGGGGATACCCGCCTCCCTAACCCTCAATTTATAAAACTGCCATGTAAGGTCTATTCGAGATAGACGCCTCCTCTCAACCGGACAAATAGATCGTCGATCCTCGGTAATGGGTACCGATTCTTAATCGTAACTCTGTTTAACTGTCGATAGTCAATGCACAAATGGCGTTCTTGGTCTTTCTTCCCAAATGTGAACCGAGCGCCCATGGTGAAGTGGCAAGGTTTCTGGTCGATGAACCCTCACAACAACCCCTCGGTGAAGAGCCGGACTCGAGTTCTTGCAATCACTGATGCCATCCTATGAGTCATAGAGATGTATGGCACTGTAGTGTAACTCTATACCGGGTCTACTACCCTCGAGGCGCCCGTAGCCTATCCGGTTAGATCCACATAATTCGCACACTCACTCGAGGTAGATCCAAGTCCCGGTCTCTCCTCGTCCTCTGTGGTGGCCTCGGGGCTAGCCAACCCGCGAACCGCCCGTGACACCCGGACTCATATACCGTCCCGGGGCAAAATATCACAAGCCATTCCCTCGAAATACCACACGATCGTCCCAGCGGTAGCGGTAAACTCTCCTACGCTCACAATCGATAACGACCCTATAAGCCGTCAACCAATCCATCCCCAAGATGACATCGAACTCTGACATGTCCATGATCCTCAGTCCACTGTGGAGTGTAGTCCCCCGAGATCCCAACTCAAGAACCACTACATATCATCCCTATTCTCACCCTAATCCCTAGGGAGAACTCATACAAAGGCCCTCTGGGTCTCTAGAGGTCCTCGCCCATTTCCACCATATTTCGGGTGCCTCACTCTCTAGCCTGAACACAAATGGCCGAACTCGGTAGTGTCAAAGGTAATCTCCATAGCCTCTAACACCTTCTCGACCAGAGCGAACCAATGGTCTCGCCACCACTCGTCTCTCCCGTGGAATGCCTGAGGATGATGCGCCCTAAACCTCCGGGAGGTTACTAGATCTTCCTCGTTCACTGCTATACCAAACAGGCGACAAGAACGGGTCAGAATAATTCCACAACTCCTACAAAGGCCTCGCCGATCAAACAACGTGGCTGGTCAATGTTCCAGGGTGCTTGACTAGTACCCCGCGGACGTCCCTCTACGTCCCGTCCCTACTAGCCATCTACACAATTAACATGGCGCTTAACATAATGCGCAAAGATTCTAAGGCATAAACATTGTACTCGAGACACTATTCATACATAACTCGCTGTATACACATTGTCCTTTGCATTTACAATGTAAGGCAATCAATTTGCATTTAAAAATATATTTTTTTCAACAATAATTTTTATTTTCGAAATTTCATTTCTTTTTGAAAATTTTATTTTTCGAAAATTTTTAGTTCAATTTTATTTGATTTTTGTTTATTTTATTTAATTTAATTAAAAAAATTTTGAATTTTTTGTGATGAGCGGTGTTCATAGACCGTGCCAAAATTAACTCGGAAGCGATGCGGAGTGGCGGGTCAAGAGCGAGTCGAGGTGCACAAAACACCTGGCTTGGCCCGGTGAGCATACTGGCGTGCACGGGCGCGCCCTGGCGCTCATAATGACGTATCGTGGCCCGCTGGCCCGGCGTGTCGTGGCCGGGAGCGGTCGTGTCGGCGGGGCGGTAGTGTCGCGGCCTGCGTAGTGCGTGTCGCCCTGCGCCGGCCGCTATGGCCTTGGTGCCCAGCACTGCGTGCCGTAGCGCCCGCCGTCCCGCCTGCCCGGCGGCCGGCGTGTCGCGACACGTTGCTGCCTTGCGACCGCAGGGCGACCTTGCCTCGCGACCTGGGCAGCCTTGCCTCCTGCTCTACATATCCTGTCACGAGTTTGTATTCTTGATACAACTTCCCTCCTTGACTAAACCTCGGTCTGTCTGAAATTGTATTGCAATACAATTTCAACAGCCTTCTCTCCTATCTCTTGCAATACAATCTCAGCCTTGCAATACAAATTTTTTTTTGACACAATTGAGCGTATGACCGATTCTGCCTGATTTTTTTTTCATTATAAGATAAACTTTCAATTATTTCAGTAATTTGGAAAAATTATAAAAAATTATTATTATTATTATTATTATTATTATTATTATTATTTTTGAACACTCAAATAAATTTATAAAAATTT
Source organism: Tetrastigma voinierianum (assembly GCA_016808115.1). Taxonomy (NCBI): domain Eukaryota; kingdom Viridiplantae; phylum Streptophyta; class Magnoliopsida; order Vitales; family Vitaceae; genus Tetrastigma; species Tetrastigma voinierianum. Next base: position 245,186 of record JAEQBH010000926.1, read on the forward strand.
ATTTTACTCCATTTTCTTCAATTTTACAACTTGTAAAACCTTAGAAAATCATTTTCTTCACCTCATAACCGAATAAATTTGCAAATTTATTTTCTTTACTTTCTTTTCCGAGTTTTTACCTTTATGAAATTTTCTCCACCTTATATATATATATATATTTTCTCATTTCTCAATAAACCAAATAAATTGCTTAAAATTTATTTTGTTTATTCTTTTTTTTTCATTTAATTCTGGAAAAGGTCAGGAAATTCTCAGAAACACCTTATATAATACTAACCGAGTGTTCAACATAAATTATTAAATTTGTTTCATTATCCAACAACTCAAATAAATTGTTCAAATTTATTTTATTTCTCCTCTTTGTTCGATTTCTACTACGTAAAAACTTCTAAAGAAGTTTCTAACACATCACTTGTTTTTCCTATGTGCTAAGTACTAAACACCCTGAAACAATCATAACATATAACATAGTATACACCATTCATCAAACATTTACATGTTCACATCATTTATCCAAACAATCACCTAAAACATGCATGTAAATTGTCTCGGTTTGTCCCATGATTTCCTGGAAGTAATCTCATACTAAGCTCGACATCGGATACACCTAGTGGTGATGTTCTTATACCTCAGACTATGGCTAAGCCCCGAATCCTCTGGCGAAGTAGGTAGCCGTATCCACTAGCTCGATACCAGAATTTGTGGCGCCCCGAACCGGGGAGTCCGTTGACTGATCAGCCCGCGGAATGCTCATGAATGTCGGGTGGCAGGCATTTTTCCGCAAAATCGGGCGAGTCTCCTTTGTGCGGGGGCTCTGCAGATATAAAACTGTATAGCTTTGTCCCCGAACATCAATATCATGAGTACAAACAGCCGCTTGGGCCCAATACAACACTACTCATCAATATATATATATATATATATATATATATATATATATATATATATATATATATATATATATATATATATATATATAACTCTTATATATATCGACTATATCGATAGTTTCTAGAGTTCCAATTGTTTTTACTCTTATACAACATATATTAAAATTAAAAACAATTCTAATACATGTAAAACCATCAAAACCACATTAAAACTCTTCTAAAACTCGATGCTAAGAGCGACGGAGTCTCCTCATACCTTCCCTGTACTGTAAAATAATATCCCTCGGCAAGGGTGAGCTAATGCTCAGTAGTGGAATCACCACTAAGTGGGCTACTCTCACCTAAGTGCGTATGCAATGCTCCAAAATAAACACATTCAAGAAGCAAATGCATGGTCTACTTGAATGTGTAGCCCGATCATCTAATAATCTCGAGTCCTCCTGAGACTCCTCACACTGCCTAAGTACGTATGAAACTTAGTTTTTATTTGTTTGTGGATAACCTCGGAGTGTATATATCGATTGGGCCGTCCGACGATTGATATTATGTATGGACTACCCTCCGATGTATATCAATTGGTAGACTCAGGCGATTGATATTTATTTGGACTACCCTCTATATTCATTATTTTAGACAACCCTCCGAACCATTCTCTCAAAGTACATAATGCACTCACTCACATCGTCTGGGGTGCGTGCGTATGGAATGCGTAAATCTTGATCAAAATTCGATTCTATAACACATGCAAATATATAATCATGCATATATTCACATAATTTAATTTACAAACATGTCATGTAATTTCGCCATCAATTACATCTGCAAAATTAGCTCCACGTGGGCTAATGATCAAACACGAGCAATTCAATTTTAAATTACTTTCGACGGAAACACATTACTTCCGCAAAAATTATTTTGTGAACGCATTCTCGGGGAATAGTGAAACCCTCGATTATATTCGGAAAATCATCAATCGTCAGTTCACTTTAGCGAGCAATTTCCACGGCCATTACCGGCCCTATACATTCAAGCACCATTTAATACATAATTTCCAACATACCCATCACAAGCAGTCCGTGAGCGCACAGGTATCCGTGAGTTTCAAAAATTATAACAATTCGGTCCAGTTTTGGGACCGATCAAAACGACCTCTCACGACCTCATTCAGTTCCAGCATTAACAATCTTGAAATAAAGAAATAAAGCCAAATGGGGCTTACCTCGGGTTGTCAAAACCTCCGCGAATCGGTGTAGCGTGAAGCCTCTCAGGAGTCGGCTTGGCTTTATGCTAACAAAGACTTTATTGAGTCGGATAGCGGAATATTTTAGAAGTCAGATGTTCTCTCTGCAAACACATTCTGCAACTCACTGCCTCCTCCCTTCAATTCACGTTTTGGTCTTATTTTTAATTGGAAAGACGGCTTCACTATTAAGCTATTTTGACTTTTAACTTAAAAGCAGTTAAATTTATCTCGAATGTCATTCTTTTCCCGGGATTTTACATTCGGCCTTTATCTCGATCGTCCATTTTCATACTTTCTTTACTCATGCCACTTATGGCACATGAGTACGTGTTATATGTGACTTTCATCGCATCGAAAGTTGTTTAAACGCCTCAACGATCTTGCCGCGTGTAAATTAAACTTGTCTCGAGAATTAGGCGGTGACATGCTGGCTAGATTTGAAAGGCAAATTCAGCCCAGTGAAATCGTTTTAAAATCGTCCGAGATGAAGAATAAATTTTGAATTTTTAACAGAAATTACAAATTTGTAACCGAAATTACTATTTTTTGCCCTTTTCCAGAATTTGGAATTTCTCGGGTCTTACAAATTATGCGTCATTTATGAGATGATTTAATATTAACTAGTTATGGGTCTATGGTTCTATCTTCTCCCTTGTTTGGTAAGCTCATTTGACCAAAGTCTAATTGTTCTCTTGTATTCTATATATATAAAGTAATTAGAGCCCTAAAATTTTACAAATGTTTGGTAGAACACACTTTGGAGAGAAGGAAATATCAATCTTCAACCCTAGCCATCTTTCTCTTTGATTTTATCCCTTACAGATTTAGGAGACTAATGGCAGTCAACAATTCTGGATCCATACTAAGTATGTTTTCTACCTAGTATGTTTTTAATAAAGTTATTATTGTGTAATATATTTATTGAGTTTTTGGATTATTGATCAATTATTTTTTGGATCAATAAATACTCTTGATTTTATAAAATAATTTAATAATTGGTATCATAACTATTTTTTTTTTGAAAGAGTATTAGAACTATTTTAATTGATATTGAAGCTATCAAATATATTTTCTGTATTTCTGGCGTTTTTTGTTTTTTTTTGTTCTCGTGTTCAGCCAGAATTCAAAACCAACTAAACATTTTTTTTTCTCTCTACGAAAGTGGTTTGTCAATTTGACATCCGTGATGTCTATAAAAGAAAGACAATTTTTTTTTTTTTATCTGAAATCTTATAAATATACTCACTAGTAACATGAAACTAGTACTTAATAAGATTTCAATCATGAAATCTTGTTTTATTTGTTTTTGTCTTACTCTCTCATGTCATGCAATGGCAGCGATTAAGGATTCTTTTGAAATATTTTCATTTATTTATTTATTTGATTACCATCATGTATGGGAACCTGCATAGACAAATTTTTTTAAAATTTCTTTTTATTCCATTGATGGACAGGATGCAGGTCAAAAAAAAAAAAATTCTATTAAGCATTAAATATGATTTTGGGACAAAATTGAATATTTTACCTAACCCTGCAATATTTTTATCATTTCATTTTTCACATATTATTTTAGCAATTTATGTCTATTATATTTGTGATTATTTATAGCATCATATTGTGAAAAAAATTAAATGCTTATTTTTCATTAGAGTAAAATTAATAAATATCGAATGCTTTATGAATTTACCTCTCGTGAGTTTGAGCATGTCAAATGTTCTTGGAATTGATGTTGCAACTGTTATTTCTTTTGTCTTGTGCATCGATTTCGCTAAGATCCATATGGATAGTGAAGTTGTCTTATCGATGACTTGATTATTTGATAGATCTTGGTTGGTGAAATCTTGGATTTGGTAAAGGGTTTTTTTTTCACTAAATGTCATGAATCGCCTGAATTTACTACTTTATCGATGAAAGTGTGCATTAGTTGTGATGGATGGTGGTGCTCTTACATATGTATAGATATTTTGTATTTCTGGAACTCTAGAATTTGGTGACCACTTTTGTGGAGTCATTTAGTAAAGCCAAATAATGAAGCAATTTATATTTTTATTTAAATGTTTTTTTGACATTTATTCTCTTGTTTGTCTTATTTTGGAAACGAATTGCATGTCTTTGTTTATTCCTTAGTTCTTTGTCATCACGAAACTTAATGAGACTAATTATAAGAAATGAGTTAAATTTCTCATGATGGTGTGATTATGGCTAAGCATGACCTTAAAGAAGTCAAGATCTCCTCCAGAAACCTCTTTGTTGAGAGTGCATAAGGAAAAATCTGCGGGAGGCGAAAATTATTCTAATAGTTGTTGTTTGATGATGTGAGAATCATTATGGAGAGCCCATTGCATGCAAGAAGCGTTCTCAAGATTGAGAATGCAAAAGAGTTCTTATATGCTATTAGATAGAAATATACAAAGTTTTCAAATAATGAGAAAAATGAGCTATCTAATAATCATTGGGTGAATGTTTGTTTTGAATCTAATATCATTGATGTGTCATCTGATACTTGGTGATTAGATAGTGGTGCTACCATTCATGCTTGAAATTATATGCGGCGTTGATAAATAAAAAAAGTCAGTAGTTTGGAAGCGATCTGCAGTATGCAGCAAGGAGGCAAATCTGAGTCGAGTTGATTTCTGGGAGTTGTTGGGTGTAGCTTAGTAGAGAAAATTTTTTGGAATTGTAGAATGTGACGTATATACCCTCGATTAGGAGAAATTTGATATAAGTACCTATTTTGGTTAGACTTGGATATAGTTTTCTTTTTGGAATTGGAAAAGTTAAATTGTACTAAGATTCGCTGTGGTGTAACCATAAGTACTTTGTTGAGTCTTTTATAGATTAAGTTGTCTAATTTTCATACTGTTTTACGCTGCCCTTACTTGTTAATACTACTAATAGCTCCAAACGTTTGAGATTGAATGAAAAGTCTTCTACTCTTTGGCACAAGCGTTTGGGTCATATTTCTAGACAAAGAATGGAGAGATTAGTTAAGGATGAGATTCTTCAAGATCTTGATTTCTCAGATTTTGATACCTGTGTAGATTGCATCAAGGGTAAACTAACCTCCAAGGTTAGGAATGTTAAGATTGATAGATGCACTGAATTGCTTGGGTTAGTCATACAGATATTTGTGGGTCATTCACTCCTCCTGCTATGGGTAGCTACAAATATTTCATCACGTTCATTGATGATTATTCATGTTATGGTTTTGTCGAACTCATTCATAAGAAGTTTGATTCTTTAGAGGCTTTCAAAAATTTCAAAGCAAAAGTTGAGCTCCAACAAGGGAAGAAGATCAAAATGGTTCATTCTGACATAGATGGTGACTATTATGGTAGATATGATGAGACGAGACGCAACCTTGGACCATTTGCGAAGTACCTTCAAGAATGTGGCATTGATACTCAGTATACAATGTCTAGTACTCTTCAATAGAGTAGGATTACGGAGATGAAGAATCGCACGCTTCTTGATATGGTGCGATGTATGCTTGTTAATTCCTCACTGCCTAAATTCTTATGGGGTGAAGCTTTGAAAATTGCAACTTATATTTTGAATCAAGTGCCTATTAAGTATGTTCCTAAGAATCCATATGAGCTATGGTCATAGAAGAAGTCTAATCTTCGTCACTTCCATGTTTGGGGCTATAAGGTGGAAGTGAGACCGTCTGACCATGAGCAGAAGCCCAGTCCAAAACCATCGAGTGGAGTACTTCATTTGTTATTGTGTGGGATCGAGGTTCCAGTTTGTGCATGCTTTACCACCAAAATTGATTGAGTTGAATGCGTGAGACCGGGGATAAGTAAAATGATGAGCCACGGGTTGCAAGCGCAGAATTTCTGCAAATCTCGGATAGCGATGCAGGACATGCCGTTGAGTTCGTCTCGTGAAATCTAGCTACATAGTCGAATTCGTGGTCGAGGTCGACGGTAAGTATTTCGAGACAAACGGGACAAATGAGAGGTGACACATTGGCATGAAATGCATGCCATGTATGGCACCTGAAGAGAAAGTCACTTGGCACTTAGGTGAGCTTGAGTGTCACCTTACATCTTGCATGAGAGGACAGTGGGTGAATGAGTAGGCATGAATGACATGTGGATCTGATGTGTGTGAGGAGAAAGGGTTGTTTATACTAGATAGAATATTCTCCGCAGAAAGAAAATTGGTTGAATTAGAAAGAGGAGAAAAAAGAAGAAAAGAAAAGAAAAAGAAAGAAGAAAGACAACGAGAAGGAAGAGCCATTCGTTCTCGATTAACAAATGAGAGGAGTTACGGTGAGCGGATCGCCCGGAGGTGGGGTTCTCTGCTTTGGTTAATCTTCATTTGAGCCATGACATGGCTATGAGGGTGTATACAGTGATGGAGTTGGATTCAAACGATTTGACATAAAGTGTTGTTAGTGGGAACCAGGACTGCAGGTAAGGTGTTTGGTAATAGTTCCCCGAACTGGTGGAACTGATTTTTGCGCTGTGTGAATATGATGTGATGATTTTGTTGTGTGTTGGTGGTTTGTTTGAATAACATGCAGTTATTGTGAATATTGATGTTGATATACTCATGGCGATAAATATTAACGTGGTGTGGATAGGCGTGAATATAGCGTACATGTAGTTTTGGTATCGTGTAACATGAGATGATATCTTGATGACGTATCGCCCGCGTACGCGAACATCGTGTGGCTCCCGAGGTGTAAATTATAAGATAAGAGAAATGGGTATTCGGAGGGTTGTCCGTGCGGTGATTCGGAGGGTTGTCCCTTGTCGGTATATCGGAGGTTTATCAATGGAGCTCTATCGGAGGGTTATCCGATAAATTATATCGGAGGTTTGTCAATGGAACTCTATCGAGGTTTGTCGATAAAGGGGTTCTCGGGAGATGGTCGATGGTTTGATACTCGAGGTGGTCAGTGGATTTAAAACAAAAAGCTTGTTTGAAAACAATTTTTCATACATAGCAATTGTGTGTGAGAGTGGGGTGAGGACTTTCGGAAAGCGGGCATGACATAGACATTCATATAGAGATATACGCTATTTTATGAATGTGTGTGAATGATTTTGTTAATTGTAATAGGTGCGTATGCGCTTAGGTGGGAAGTAGCCACATACATGAGAGACTTTCTCTCTTTGGGCATAACTCACCCAGTCATGGGAAAAACATTTCGAACAGGGTACCCAGGAAAAGGCACTTCATGAGGTCATAGTTGTGAAGAAGGTCAAAGATGACTTGTTATGTGTTTTGTAAGGAAATGCATGAAGCGACGACCCGATTTTGTTATACTAGGCCCCATTATCCAGTTTACGTAGATATAGTCTTGAATAAATTATAATTAAACTTCAGTTCACATGTTTAATACAATTTGGTAGAGGATTTTCTCTTGCCTTTGTTATTTCTAGTCGGACTTTAAGACTGATTTTCGATTTGGGCGGGAAAGGAGTTTCACCACATGTTCCCTCTGGTATATCGTAGCCTCGTCGATGAAGCTTGATCTTGACTGAATCCTGTGGACCTTTACATCTGATTATGACATTTTACTTGGAAGTGCAGGAAGAGGCGGCTGTGTGATTAAACTCATGAGAAGGAAATAATTTATTAATGGCCAAAGCTCTTTTGGCTGAGCTCTCTTAGGATGAGTGACCTCTTACGGCTATGAAGCTCTCCTGGTTGAGCAGCCCTCTCAGGCTCAGCTCCTTAGGATGAGTGTGTGTGACGAACTCCACTTGTGATGAGTGTGTGGGAGTAGCGTTTTGTTTGGAGGCCTGTAGGACGTCTAGTCTTTGAGAATGAATTTCGGTTAAGGAAAAGTCGAATTTGGACTAGCATCCTTGACTAGAAATTGTAACCCCATCAAATAAGCTCTTGATCTTAGGCTTTGAACCACCCCAGTCGGACCTGCAAGCTGATGTGGCCTTTTTACTCGGAAAGTGCGGGAGGATGGTATTAGACGAGCTCATCTAGCGAAGCCTGACCTCTTGTCTTGTATGATGTCTCATGGCTGAGCTCATGCATGACCGCGAGCTGACTCCTTGTGTGCTGACCGACTCTCATGGCGTGAATGACCCTCTTGTCAGAGCTCTTGCGTGGCTGCACAGTGACCTCTTGTGTGAGCTCTTGCATGGCCTCTGGCCCGATGTTGCAGGCTGCATGAGGCTATCTTGCAGGCTGCAGGCTCTGCATAGGCGGGTGAAGCCTCTTGTCTTGAGCTCTTGCGCAGTGTGTGTGAGCTAACCTCCTTTGGCCCCAGGCTCTTACAGTGAGCCTCGGCGAAATAACGGCTCGGCTGTGGCTCGGATAATCATGCTCTCGTCGAAGTCCGTTTCACTATGAGTGTAGACTCTACGAAAATCGCTGAGTCTAGAATCACATCTATATATGGCTCAATACAATGCGAGCTCATATTGTATTCAGCAGACGAAAACGGTAGGTGCTGGCATCAGTGTGCACGTCGATTCTTTTGCTCATTTAGGCCTTGACCGGATGACCATAACTTCCTCGTCCGAGTCCGTTTTAGTGTCGCGCCAGACTCTATGGAAGCTCCTTGAGTCTAGAATCACATTCCCATGCTGTGGATGGCATTTGGGTATAAATATAAGCCAAAGCAAACCTCTTACGGCCGAGCTAGCATCCTTTAGCCAGCGACCTCGTAGGGCCATTTGATAACCTGACTTTCGGATGACAGTACTAACTTCTAAATAAAGTCCGTTTACTGATTCATGGACTCTATGGAAAGATCTCTAAGTCTAGAATCTAATCATATTCCTGAGGATGAAATTGGTGCTCACATAGTTTCTGAAAAATTGATCATTGCACTAATTACTCATTACTAGAATCTTGAATGAGATGGTATTATGTCATTGCTTAATAATTAGGTATTACGTGAATATCGTGAATGAGGCTATTAAATAGCTTGTTGAAGGTTGTGAACAAAAAAAAAAAAGACCGAATTTGGGATGTCTGATCGAGCTATCTATTTTGAGGGTGATGCGATATAATCCAAGAGGCGAGAAATTGTGTTGAAAGAACACCCGAGTTTTTTATTCCTATGCAAATTCTTACGCTCCAATCTCTATTACATTGTTGACCAACATTTAGCAGCCACTACCGATGATGAACCAATTGAGGATGTAGATCCAGTAGCCCTAGATGTAGACTTAGTAACCCCAAATGCAATCATGGATATATCCTTGAGAAGGTCAGAGAGGGTGCATAGGCCCTTAATTTCAAATGACTACATTGTCTACTTTCAAGAGCATGAGTATGATGTGGGTGATGTATCAGATCCGACTACCTACAAAGAAGCCATTGTTAGTCCTCAATCCAACTTCTGGATCAATGTAATGAAAGATAAAATGATTTCCATGTCACAGAATAAAGTGTAGAGCTTGGTAGATTTGCCAGGTGGCTGCAGACTTATTGGGTGAAAATGGGTATTTAAGACCAAGTGCGATGCTAAGGGACATGTAGAGAGATATATAGCAAGATTAGTGGCCAAGGATTCTGGTCCAATGAAAGGTATTGATTTTTAAGGAAGCGTACCATAAGGTGTCATTAAGACTCTCATGCATCATGCGGCTATAGTGACTCGTTTGATTTGGAGTTGCATCGGATAGATGTGAGACGAAACTAACGAATAGGCTGGTGGGGATGTTGGCGTATATACGCAGTAGACTTTGAGGAAGTTGGTAAAGAATAACGTAGTTTGTAAACTCCGTAAATCAATTTAGGGTTTAAACGTACTTAAGCGTCAGTATCTCGAGGATTGATGAGAAGATGTATAGAGTAAGCGATGGTTTAAGGAGAACTTCATTGTGATCGATGCATATATGAAGGTCGGTCAGGATTATTTTATATTCTTAGTTTATATGTTGATGATATTTTACTCGTAGCCAATGATATTGACTTGTTGATTAAAACAAAGCAATTATTGTTTAGCCATTTTTGATATAAGGATCTGAGGGAAGCATTGTCTTGAGCATCACAGTACGCTACGATAGACTAGTAACGTGTAGAGATTGTCTCAATAGATGTATATTGAACGCATTCTAAAAAGGTTTAATATGCAATCATGTTCTTCTGGTAAGGCACCGATTATAAAGGGTAAGGCATCGATTATAAAGGTTGACAAATTTTCCAAAGGCCAATGTCCTTATAATGATATTGAGAGAGATCAAATGAAAGTAGTCCCTTATTCTTCAGTTGTGGGTAGCTTGATGTGTGTTTGAAGTATTACTGCATGCGATGTGCTTTTGTTATCGTGTTAGGTATATCTTGAGTGATCTGAGTCAAAGCCATTGGAAGAACGGCTAAGAAAGTTTTTGAGGGTATCTTCAGGAGTGCAGGATCTCATGTTGAAATATCGTGCGAGCACTCTTGAAGTGGTTGGTTTAGTGATTCCGTTATACGAATATGTGGATGATACAAAGTCCATAAGTTTATATCTTTATGATAGTGAAGGAGTTGTTTCTTGGAAATGTGTCAAGCGGGACCTTATAAGCTATTATACACCATTGAGGCTAAATATGCTTAGCGTGTTATGAAGTGCCTAATCATGCGATATAGTTTGCGGACTTCATTTCAGCTTTGGAGGGGTTAAATCCCTCAGCCATTTCTAGATCATTTGAAATTGTTTTGTGATAATTCTACAGCTGTATCTTTATCTAGGAACACTAAGAGCACTTCTCGCTCCAAGCACATTAATGTGAAGTTCTTTTTGGTGAAAGAGTTGCTTGAGTCCTCGTTTCAGTGAAGCCTTGCGCTGCAGTAGCGTGGTAGTGGGCGGCTAACGAAGGCTTACCTATTTGTGTGTTTCAAGAACACATTACTCGCATGAGATTGTTAGGAGCCTAGAATCTTTCTTTTAGTGGGACTTTTGTCTTTTCATGTATTTTGTAAGAAAAGCTCATGTTTTTTCGTTATTACATGCACATTTTGACGTTTATCATTATCTTATGATTTTGTGTCATTTTGACTGGATGAATGACGGAATGATGTTTTTTTTTTTATTGAATCAGTACTCTTGTCATTTAAATGCTTCTAGATTAGTAGAGCCTGATTATGTACAATTTATAGATCCTCTCAGTGTATTAATTGTATATGATTGGTTATAGCTATGTAAGTCTCTTGTTGAAGCATTTAAGTTATGATTTTGATGAGTAGCGCCTGATTATGTACAATTTATGCATCATCTCGATGCATTAATTGTATATGATTGGTTATGGCTATGTAAATCTATTGAGAAAAAATTTGAGTTATGATTATGTCGTCCAAGTGGGAGAATGTTAGATTAATTTATTAATTATGGACTAAGCATTATCATATTACAATTTTAATTGTATAATTGTGCATGTTAATTATGGGTCATTTATGGGATGGTTTAATATTAACTAGATATGAGCTCATGGTTCTATCTTCTCCTTTGCTTTGGTAAGACCAATGGACAAAAGTCCAAATGTTCCCTTGTGCTCTATATATATAAAATAAATAGAGTCATAGAATTTTATACAAGGGTTTGGTAGAACACACTTTGTGGAGAAGGAAAGATTCATCTTCAACCATAGTCATCTTTCTCTTTCATTTCATCCCTTATAGATTTGGGAGACTAATAACAGCCAATAATTCTGGATCTATGTTATGTATGTTTTCTACCTAGTACGAATTGATATCCTTCATTGTTTCAATAAAGTTATTATTTTGTAATGTATTTATTGGGTCTTTTGATTGCTAATCAATTGTTTTTTAGATCAATAAATACTCTTGATTTTATAAAATAATCTAGCAATTCAAAGATCCATCTTCAACCCTAGCCATCTTTCTCTTTGATTTCATCCCTCACAGATTTGAGAGACTAATGACAGCTAACAATTATGGATCCATGTCAGGTATGTTTTCTACTCAGTATGAATTGATTTCATCCCTCAAATTTTATAATGTATTTATTGAGTATTTTGATTGATGATCAATTGTTTTTTGGATCAATAAATACTCTTGATTTTACAAAATAATCTAGCATAACCTTCTCTTAGAATAGTCTTATCATCTCCTTCCAAGCAAATGCTAAGGAAAACTTAAACATGATGCAAGCAAGGAAAGGTGAAATCATTTAGGTACACTTGGTTCAAAGAAAATTTGAGGAAGATTGCTAATGAAAGAAAATATAAATAACCAAATGAAACAAAACATGAGAAAACCATTTTCTTTGACAGTTTCTTTAGGTTATGTTTGGTTCTCGGAAAATGATAAAGAAAATGCAAAGAAAAAAAATATGGAGGAAAAGTGTAAGGAAAGAAAAACAAAAAGTGAAATCTTACGTGCTATTTTTACTTAATACTTCATACAAAATTTATTTATTTTAACTTTTTAATATAAAGATTAAATAGTTTAAGAATTTGTAAGTTTTTAAGTAATTTGATTTATGTGTCATACAGATCCAAGGGTGTCTAGTTGACCTTTGTCGACTGCAGAATATCTTGTGTCTCATATCATAAGGCGGTATCATGAGTAAGCGGCTACTTGGGTTATCATCAATACTCACCAAGAATGCATCAACTATATAACAATGGTTCAGAGTTATTACATTATTCTTAATCAAAACATATATCAAAAATTTAGAGTTTTAATACATGTTACACAAAATGAATACCAAAAACCCGCAAATTCAACTTTCTTACAAGCGCGACCTCTAGTGAGGCGTTGTCTATGCTACATTGCACGAAATAATGATCCCTCGGCGGGGGTGGTAGCAAGTGCCGATGGTGATAATTTCCTACATGGGTTACTCCCACCTAAGTACATGTCGCTGGCAACAAATCACCTCCAAGCGAATCTGATCCTACTTGAATGTCTACATGCCCGATCCCGTGTCTCGAGTCCTCACCGACTCCCTCACACATGCCTAAGCCAAATGCGAGCAAAAATACAGTTTTCAAAACAAAAGCTTTTTGTTCTTGAAAACACACTATCGAGTTTCGGTAAATATATTGGACTACCCTCCGGTAGATGTTTGGATAATTTTTTCCAAGCAGGTCATGGGTCATCTCGAGATGAGCTTGTTGGACTACTCTCAGCGATTCTTGAAAAATCTTCTTGAAATTCCTTTCTTGTCGTTTTCATTTTCTTTTATTTTCCTTCATGTCATGCACTCACACCTACCATCTAGGGTGCTCGGTGCATATGGAATGCATTATGCCATTTCCAAAATATTCATGTTAATATATTTTACATGTATATATTAACAAAATTAATTCACCATTCATGTTATTCAATTCATGATCAATAACACCAAAATTAGCTCCCGTGGGCTAGTACAATCCAAGCAATTCATTTGAATCATCCTACAACACAAAAATCACGTAACCAATCCACGTAGACAGTAGAACCTAGGCTACGTCTTGTTCACGGCCCACACCTGACAAGGTTTTCTCCTCGGTTCAAAGATTTTTTTAGATCGAAAAGCAGGCCGTTCGGTACCGACAAATCATTAGTAAAATGGCTCTTAGCCAAAGAATAAACCAAGTAGGAAAAGATCCCTACCTTTTGGAGTTGTTGGAACTCAACAAAATCGGTGCCCACACGTAGCTCTTGCCACGTAGAACAACTTTGCTTCTTGCTATTTAGAGCACAGGACCGGTGAAACAATAGGAAACCTAAAGAGAAGTCCCTCTTTCTCTGCAAAACCGAGTCTCACCTCTGCGTTTTCGGTGTTAGCCTCCCTCTAGAAGGGTTTTTGTCTTATTTATTTGAATCTTTTTAATTAATTTCATGTTGTCCCTTTACTTAAGTGACTTAATGGGCCTTTTTGTGCCCAGAACTGTCTAAGTCATTGTCTCATCCTCTCACCCCTAATGTCGTACAACATGTGTCACATGGGTATATGTGTTAGGTGACTTTGTCATCACATGTCTTTCACAAACCGTTTCATTTTAGACACAGGTACCTCAACGTGAAGTGCATTTGTCTCGAGATTCGATTAAATTCGGCGTGGTGGCCCAGATTGTGGATGATTCGATGGTGAAGTACGTTTAGTCATCAAAGATCTAAAAAAATTCGAGTTTTGACCAAAATTACCATTTTACCCTTTTTCAGAAAATTCAAATTTTTCCCGGTTTTACATTCTTTCATCCTTAAAAAGAATTTCGTCCCGAAATTCTGTATAATCACAACAACTCACATGCATATGTAACGTGCACTATACCATGCATGTCAACTAGTCATTTAAGTATTAAACGACTAAACCACGTACCTTCCTAAACAAGAAGGGATAGGTAGTGGCATCATCCTCGCGCTCCCACATTGACTCCTCCATCCTCGATTAGCCAGCACCTCTCATTCAGCCTCCTGGTCTTGCGATAAGTAAAGCCTGATCCGACTATCCATAATGCACACTAGTCCCTCCTCGAAGGTCCCATCAGTATCAACATAATCTCTCCCCAATCACTACATAAGCTGGATCTAGGTGTACCTCCGGGCATGGAGGCGTGAAATGCACCATTGGTCACGACATATTGGTAATCAAATATGGCCGTGTACTCTGATGCCTCTCGGAGTATCTCGAAGGACCCAGTAGACTTCGGCGATAAACCGTGACTTCTTGGGCTAACCCACTCCTCTCTTAGGCATCACCTTCAAGAAGATGTGATCTCCAACCTCGAACTCTAAGGGTCGACGTTGCACGTCAGCATAGCTCCTCTATCTGCTCTGAGTCGTGAGAAGACGCTATTTTATCAAGCTCACCTTCTCGGAGGTGTCTCTAATCATATTAGGACCAGTGATGGAGCTCTATCCCTGTGATCCAACATATCTCGGTGTCTGCGTAGCCTCCCAGCACAGCTCACCTCATATGGCGCCATACGTATACTTGCCTGATGCTTGTTTGTTGTAGGCGAGATTCACTGGGGCAAGTGTCTTCCCGGCTTCTGCTATGATGATCCGGAGATCTGTGTCCTCATGGCTTATGTCCTCTAACATGATCCTCTGCCGACCATCATGCAGATTTGGAGGTTGTACTCATGGTCAGCCGTATTGCCCATAGCCTTTTGACTCTTCCAAAAAAGTGCGCACGTAACCCTCGAGTCTTTATCCGACACTATGGATCACGGTACTCCATATGGCGGGGCCTGTCTCTCCCAGTCTCTGATCGGCGAATCTTTCGATGTGAAGTCGTTCATGCAGCCCCAGAAAAATGTGCGGCTCCGTGAGCGGTCCACTATCACCCATACCGCATCATGTCCCTACGATGTCCTTGGCAAGTGGTCACAAAATCCATCGTGGCGTTGCTCCCACTTCCCACTCGGCCAATCTTCGATGGCTGAAGTATGCCCGGCCTCTGGTGCTCAACCTTTGTGATGACACGTGGAACATCGTCGAAACAAGTCCTACGTGTCTTCATCCCACTCAATGCTTGTGACGAAGATCTTCGTACATCTTTGTGCCACTGGATGCCGACAAATCGAGGAAGCGAGTGAAACTCCTTGAGATCTCCTCTCTCAAATGGTCGACTAAGAGACCTCTGTCCGAGTCCTCTACCTGCAAGAAGACTACCATCTGGCATTGGAAGGTCCGACCACTCGTCACGTGCATTGTGCGGTTCACGATGGACATATCTGCCAGCGTCCTGCCCACACAGGACTCAAATCACTCTGCTCAATAGAGGCGGTGCGGCCACCCTAAAATCCCCCGACGTACCACCCCGAGCTTGCTCGTGATGCGTAACTATGTCGCGAGTCTCGGCGTCCGCCATTCTGAAGCTATCTTTAGGCGATGCTCCCGTGACTTAGGCTAAGTGCATCGGCCACCACATTTTGCCGGGATGGTAATGCAAGCGAAGTCATAATCCTCTAGGAACTATCCATTTGTATTGTTGCCTCATGTTGGGGTCAGCGTGAAAATATACGCCAGGACTTTTGTGGTATGAGTACACCTCGAACTCTTTTCCATATAGAGTAGTGGCGCGAATCTTGAGCGAAGACTACGGCCGCCAACTCCGTATGCGTGTGTGGGAGTAATTCTACTCATGATTCTTCAATTGGCAGGAACCATAGCTACTACCCTCCGGGTGTATCAAAACACATCCCCCGGTCAGGCCCGCGAGGCACATCACAATACACTATGTACCACTTGTCCCTGTTCGGGACTATGAGATAGGAAGCGATAGTAAGTCTCTCTTAGCTCTGAATGCCTCCTCGCGCCGGTCATCCCAATCAAACTTGACCTCGCCAGAGTCAATCCTGCGTTGTAGGTGCGGATTATTAAAGTGCAAATCCTCAATGAATCTCACGAGTACTCGGTAATCCCGAAACTACGTATCTCGAAGGCGACGACTCTCGACTAAATCCGCGGCGTGACCTTCTGCGGAGTCCGTGTACGCTGATCTTTAACACCACGTGTCCCAAAATCTCCTCGATGACAAAGCTAGCACTTCTTGAACTTGGCGTATAAGTGATGATCTCGGCAAATGCAGCGATCCTCAAGTGATTCTCGTACTCCCTCTACGGTAGGAGTAGATCGAAATGACATCCACAAAGAGCTAGACAAGTGATCTGAATGAGGTTGAATGCCACAATGCATGAGATCCATGAATCTTGATAAGGCGCATTCGTCAATCCAAGAAATCATAATTAAACTCAAAGTGCCCATGCGAGTGTCTGAGATTTGTCTTGAGGATATACGTCTCCCTAACCCTCAGCGATGGTAACCGGTCACGAAGATCTATCTTAGAGTAGACTACGCTCTCGTCGATCAAACAAGTCATCCAATCCTTGTAAGCGGGGTACGATTCTTGATATAACATTCAGTGTTAGTAGTCAAAGTGCACTGTCGAAGGGTCTCTATTCCTTCTTCTTATGAAATAGAGCAGGAGCGCCCCATGGTGAAGTGCTCGGTTTAATGAGTCCCCTTGTCCGATGAAGCTCTTTGTAATTTGGACTGAGTTCCTATGACTCATTTGTGGTGTAATCTGTGCGGGTCATAGAGATGGGCGAGTACCGGGGGTGTAGCTCGATGCTCGAGTCTACAGCCCTCTGTGGAGTGAAATCAGATAGCTTATCGAAAAAACATCCTCATGCTAGTAGACTACTCGAGGTAGATCCCAAGTGCGGTCTCACCTAGTCCTCTGGGGGTAAGGGCTAGTGACCCTGGCCAATCACGACACGGACCGTACATCGTCAGGGCAGAATATCATCTTGTCACGAAATGCTCTGAGTATCGATCCTGAGTGGCGGTGACCTCATGCTCACAATCGATGACAACTCTTGTAGTACATCGGCGATCCATCCCCCGAGGATGACGTCGAACTTTGACATGTCCGTGACCCTCAGTTACTTGCCAATTAGAGATCCTGAGGATCTCTAACTGTAACCATGATATATCATCCCTATCCTGCGCTCTAGCTAAAGGAGAACACACATACAAGGGATATATAGGAGGCCTCGACCTCTAAACCCAACTCTATCACAAGTGAAGTGCATGATGAAGGAATCTGAAACATAGAAGATCAAATAACACTCTTGCCCATAGGCGAGATAGCAAAAACGTATCCTATATAACTAGCTGATCTGTTGACTCAACCGGTGGTGTGATGGCGTAGACATGCCCCTAAACCCCTGATGTCCCTGCCTATGGGCCTCGTCCTCTGCCTCGACCCATAACCTGGCCTCTCTGGCCTGCTTGTGTAATGGGAGGTGCCCGTGTAGCTCCCTGAAACTGATACTAGCTCCTTTGGCACATCTTGGGCTATAAGGTCAAGCTGTATCCTCTCTGTCCTACCCATTTGTGGGGCTGGCTATCACGAAACCACGGGATCAACACAGGGACGTCATCTCATATGTAAGAACTCTGCTTGTATCTGTCTTTGACAGATTCTGATACGATGTATCATGTGGGATGGCGACCACCTGGGAACCACACGTAGACAGAAGCCCTCTGCTTCTTTCTCGAATTGAAGGCCCGACTCTCCTTTCTCTTGCTACTAACACGCATCAGTGCTTGTGCATCCTCCATCTCTCTCTCTATGGTCATGGCGGTCCCGACCGTAGTCCATGTCTTAATAGGCGAAGTCCTGATGCTGAATGGACAATCTCAGTCCATTCTCAAACCTTCTGACCTTGGCCAGGTACGTGGCTACATGTCGTCGTGAAACAAGCTAACTTTCAGTGAACCCCTGTACATACTCAATCGATCATGGCCCCACAGCCCGGTTCAGAACTCGTGAGCATCGCGTGTCTCGCATTGGCGGTAAATAACGCATGACAGTTCACAGGGCTCTTGCCCATGTCGTTACCTCTAGGTCCCTAGGGTCTTCGCCTGATTCCACCACATGGGCCTTGCCACTCTGGTAGATGCGGCTAGATCGATCTGTGTGTGTTGTCTCACTTGGCCTCAGTACCATCTCGACTACGTGGGCTGAAAGGAATTTGAAGGCAAAACTCTAGGGAATCTGTCTCACTTCTTATTTTTGTAATGAAAAAATGAAATAAATAGTTTCTGATTTGAGATAGTGCGGAAAGTGACAATATCCTTGGGACAAAATTTCTCTTACAAGGAGAAGTCAAGATTAAACATAGGTCCACCTTTGCTTTGGATTAGGTAATCATGTAGATGGTATATTGCATTAATTAGGAAAGTTAGAAAAAAGGAAAAAAGGAATGCTAAATGTGGAAGAAAACATGCACAAGCATGAGGCAGCGTGAAGCGATTTTAACACTCCCCCTCAGCGATCATTATTGTAGATGTTGTTCGAAGTTTTCCTTCGGATCTTAAGTGGTTAACTCGAAGCGAAACTTTCGTGAGAATATCGGTTTGTTTGTGATTTGTTGGAGTAAAAGCTGACTTGAAAAACCCTTCTTGATCTTTGCCCGATAAAATGTCGATCTATCTCACGTGCTTAGTTCGATCATGATGAAGCCGGATTCTTAAGCGTCTTGATGGCGGCTTGGTTGTGCGGTATAACACTATGGGATGCTTGACGGAACGTAATTCTTATGACTATTCTGACAGATTCCCTCATGGATACCTTGTGCATGTGCCGCGGAGTGCACGCCTCGGCCTTTTTCTCTGGGCTACCAGCGATTGTTTCTTGCTTACGCCATGTAGCAAATTCCCCCGAACAGCGAACAATAGCGGGTTTGATCTGGTCGATCCAGACTTTGCCCGATACGCATCGAAAAATCTCGATCTCTTTCTTTGTTGTTCTTTGAAGAAGAGACCCTTTCACGAGTGTCATTTTGAGGTACCTCAATATTACAGTCCGCAGTGGTCATATGTTTTTCGGTTGGATTATTCGTAGATTGACTTACCATACTATGACGATGCGGCCTTGTATGAGAAAAGATAGATGAAGTTTCCCGAGGCGTTGATATCTTCGCTGTCAGTGGAGACTTCCATCACTTTCTTCAAGTTTTACAGTTGAATCCATAGGTGTTTACTGGCGAAACGCATCCTAGCATCCCACTGTTTCATTTAGTAAGTCGGAAGCGTATTTGCGTTTGGCCAGGCGCTATACCTTTCTTTGACCTAGTAATCTCCATTCGAAAGTACTTGAGGTTTCTGAGGTCCACGATCACAAATTTCTTTGTCGATAATTTTTTAAATGGTCGATTTTACTCTTCGCGATTACCAGTCAAAATTATGTCGTCCATATGCAATGTGTGACCATCTTTCCATGCGGGAAGTGTTTCACAAACAATGTGTGATCGGATTGACATTGAACGAATCCAGTACCTTTCCTTTGCCTTAGTGAACCGTTGAGCAGGGCCACAGGGGTGCTTGAGACACATCCTGAGGATTTTCGGATCTATAAACCTTATTTGAAATTCGATGTAGTCTCAAGCCGACGGGAATGTCCATGTAAACTTCTTCCTCCTAAGTCACCATTGAGGAAGGCATTTTCACATCAAGTTGGTGGAAATGACCCGATCGAGATTAGTACGAGATAAAAGTACCACGAGCAGTGTTAGGCTTATGGCTGGGCAAAGTTTCTTGATAGTCGATACCATATGATTAGGTGAATCTGACACCGACCAGCCAGGAGCCTTATACACGTCACATTGCCATCTGTCTTGTACTTTCTTGTGAAAATCACTTACGCAGGTTTCTTACTCACCGGGAAGTCGATGTTCAGCGTACCATTCTTTGCCCGGCGCGAACTTCTTCATCGATGCGGCCTTCCACTTAGGATACTTGAAATACTGAATATCTCGAGAACTTGTATCTGTGATGTTAAGTGAATGCACGAAGTATGAGTGATAGCTTATCATAAGAAATAAAATTTCCAATGGGATCTTTAGTCGTGTCCCAGCTCCTTTCACCAACTATAAACATAATCAAGAATATCATTTTCTAACTGCGAGATCAACGGTACCATACGAGTTAGGAGCATTCTTTTGGAATTTTGCTTGAATTAGAACCGGCTCGACCTCATGGGTTTCTTTGAGAATTATCCTTCCTCCATTTCCTCTTGGATGTGCTCATTTATCCTGAGTCAACAATGAACTCGAGTGGTGCATGACTCTATAGAAGCAGTTTTTAGTGGTGATGGTGATACTCGACTGACTCAAGGTTCCCAAACTAGTATTCACGAGTTGAATTCTCCCCACAGATATCAATTTTGGGATGGTAAAGGCAGATTCAAAATGTGACATCCATTGGATTATTAGAACCTTTCTTGTGGCCAGGAGAGTAACACTTATACTCTTTTTATTAAGCGGAATACCCGAAAGATGCACTTGGTGACACAGGATCGAATGATTTTACTTCTATGTTGTTGATTGATATGAACAAAAGCAGAACACGAAAATTTTTGGTGGGGCGATGGATATAGAGGCAGTGGTCGGAAAGGATTTAAGGGTGTTTGACAAGTGTTTGGAATTTTAGTACCTAAACTGACATCTATTGATGGAGTGGTATTCTTGGGCAACTTCCCCCAGAAATAATTTTGGTACATTCGTAGAAAAACATTAAGCGATCTAGCCACCTCTAACAAATGCCTATTTTTCCTTTCGGCTATTCCGTTTTATTTGTAGAGGTATCAAGCACACTTGAACTTAAGTGAATATCCCTTCTTGCTAGACTGTTCCTCACGGAATGGAGTTAAGTAATCCCTAGCATTATCGGACACAATTTGTATTTTGATTAGGTGGAGTGCGAATCATATTTTAAATTACGAATTTGACTGTTGCAGTTTTCTTTCATGAGGAATACCCGATACCCACGCATCTAGTGTGATCATTCATGAATGAGACAACCACTCCAAGACCGTTACTACTTTTTATTCTTGACGGACCCCGCATATCGCTTATGAATCATTGAGAATGGACTAGACGCTTATAGGCTGAATGGGAAAATGAGACCGGACTTGCTTTGATAATTGACAAATTTCACACTCAAAGGATTTTGGATTTTTATTAACTAATGAAGGAAATAAATGCTTGAGATACATAACATTAGGATGACCTAAGCGATAGTGCCACAACATAATTGCACTATTGTAATTTTGACATGAGATCGAAAAAGAATTACCACCAACTACCATTTGAGGTTGTTCTTGTGACGGTGTTCTTAAGGATGTAGAGTCCAGAGCATTCTCGCATTGCCAATCGCCTTCCCGAATCCAAATCCCGAAATTCACAAAGTGAGTGGATGAAAAAATTAAGTAATACACCTCTTTTTCTTGGTGAGTTTAATAATTGATAATAGATTACAATCCAGTTAGGAACAAGGAGAATCAGCTGAGAGTAAGATCCCTTTGATAGCAATAACCGAACCAAGACTTAATCGCTTGAAAGTGAACCATCTCGCTTATTCCTGATCAAGTAAATTATTTCGACATGGGCTATTATATGTAAGAAAAATTTGCCGTGTTATGTTTCTTACCAACAATAAAGGCGCTTAAAGAATTACCTTTGTAGGCGAGGTTAGGAACCAATGACTGATTGGAAAGATATGCAGTTTGTATTTGTATTGACATAAGAAGGAGATAGTAGTTTAGGCATCTCCGTTTGCTCCTTGTTAAAGGTAGCTTCAATTTATTAGCGTCGTTCATCGGCAGCCACATGATTACCTAGATCGCTTCTTTTCTCAAGTGGTTGACGTGGCTTCAATCTGCACAGTTTTCCATGAATCTTCCAACAAGAGTTTCTCGGTGACCCGGCTTTACGCAGTAATGATCACACCGAGTCTTCCTCCTTTGATTTTTTGGCCGGTTATTGAGAAATTAGACCAGTCATCATCGGAAGAAGAGGAGGATGAGTTAGTAGCCATTCAAGCTATTTGTGGACCGTGTTAGGCATAAATGAAGATGGAGAAGAAGAGACGAGTTAAACACATACGATACCATGAAGGAATTTGAAGGCAAAAACTCTAGAGAATCTAGTCTCACTTATTTTTTTGTAATGAAAATAGGAAATAAATGGTTTCAGATTTGAGATAGTGCGGAAAGTGACAATATCCTTAGGACAAAATTTCTCTTACAAAAGAGTAGGATTAAACCACCGGTCCACCTTCGTGGATTTGGGTAATCCTTATAGATGGTATATTTTTGTTAATTGAGGAAAGTTAAAAAAAGAGGAAAAAGGGATGCTAAATATGGAGAGAAACATGCATAGCGTGAAGCGGCGTGTTGATTTTCAACATGAACGATGGTTTTGCCACCATTGGATCTCACTCCCCACGTGATCTCAGGAGGGGATGATGTGCTAAACCTGCGGGGTTGCACTCGGACCTCCTTGGCTGCTGGCACACTGGCACGTACAGCCAGCGGCCGGCCCGCGATCCCGGCCTCAGCGAGGCCTGCGGTGTGGCGTGCGACCCCGGTACCCGCCTGGGCGACCTCGTCCTCTCCCACGCTGACTAACCATCTACGCATGTCAAATATGTGAGTTAAGTTTTTAATCACATTATCTCTAAGGTGTAAACCACATTGAAGACACTATTCACGACAGAAAAATTCATCGCGAATGTCGATGCATTCGTAAATAAAATCAAAGACAATAATTCCATATATTCAATCATACGCAACAAAAATTTCATTTTATTTTATTTCATTTTATTTTATTTTATTTTATTTTATTTTTTTATTTTTATTTTATTTTTAAAACCCAGAGTGACAGTGTTCTGTGAATGGTGATCAACGATGACCAGCGGTACAGTGGCCGGGTCGAGTGCCTGTTTGCACACACGAAGGACCTAGGCTGCTACGCACCCATACCGCGCCGCAGTGCGTCTTTGGCGCCGTGTCGTGGCCCTTCTTGGCCGTGTCGCAGGCCTCACGGCGTATTGTGGCCCCCTCGTATGCACCCTTGTGTCACGATACAATCCATTAATATCATGACTTAGGCCCAAGAAAATGGCGCATTAGCCATCTAGTCTCTGCCTCTTTACCAAATTTTTTTTCACTCATTTTTTTCATTTTATTCCACCTAAATATATATATATATATATATATATATATATATATATATATATATATATATATATATTTTTTTTTTTTTTTTTTTTTTTTTTTTTTTCATTTCCGTTAGAACCAAATAAATTGTTAAAATTTATTTTTTATTTTTATTTTCGATTTACCTTTGTAAAACACCAGGAAAATTAACTCAATACATTTTTCTATGTGCTGTATTCACCATTTTCACGTCACCTGACATACACAACAATTCATCTGACACATGATCACACATCTCATTTTAATTCCATGATTACGGATGCAGTCTAACCCGTTTCCCATCAAGTCTAGGTAAACCGTATACCTAACTAACGATAATAAGCTATAATAGCATCCAGCTTGTGAGCTATACCAAGCTCACGATGCTCTTACACTATATGACCATGGCCTAGCGAGTCCCTCGAAATACTGGGTAGTCGTATGTCACATGCTCTACACCCCTCTGGGGCTCCCAAATTGTCGTTTACCTTAGCTCGATGCAGTTGTGGCATAGATCAAGGTGTTTAGTTGACTCCTGCTTGACCTACAGAGATATACGTGTCTCATATCATGAGACATGTATGCGCAAATAAAACTGGCCACTTAGGCCCATACATCAATACTCACCAAAATATCAACTATATAACAATAGTTCAAGAGTTATTACATTACTCTTAGCAGTATATATCGAAAATTTAGAGTTTTAATAAATGTTACATAAAATGAATACCAAAGCCCTGATGGCTTTCTTCAAAAGCCTTTGACCTCTAGTGGCGCCGTCCTCTGTGCACTCCTGTACTGAAATAATGATCCCTCGAGAGGAGTGAGCAATGCCCGATAGTGATAATTTTCTACATGGTTACTCACTTTGCTAAATGTAGCATGTCATGACAACCAATCACACTCAACAAATACATGATCTAGAGTGAATGTCTACATGCCAATCCTATGTCTCGGTGCTTACAGGCTCCCTCGCATGCACAAGCCAAATGCGATCAAAAATATAGTTTCAAGAACAAAAGCTTTTGTTCTCAGCGTCTTACCCGGTTTAGGTTAATATATTGGGTACCATCCGGCGAAATTAACTGGTATTTTGGCTTGATGTGGGTCGACCTCGAGATGGAGCCCATTTGAATGACTCTACAGCGATTCTTCGGAAGTAACCCTTGAGAATTCCTTTCACAACCATTTCGTTTTCATTTTCTTTCATGTCATGCGCTGAGCCACTTATTATTACAGATTGGGTGCATATGGAATCATATATAATTGGAAATAATTCATATTAATATATTTATAAATATATATGACTCAAAATTTCACATTCTTTACATGTTATTTATTCATGGCAATAACGTCAAAATTATCTCTGTAAATTTATTAATAATCAGATTTAAATTCGATAGGCTCTCACACAATTATATTTTATATAATTCAAACATCCATATTAACACATCAATTAGCATGCATTAACATCTCATTTTCCCAATACACACTTCAAGCCATTCATTTCAAGCAATTTCATGTGAATAACACATAGACATTTTGGTCAATCTTGTCTGAGCCGGAATTTGTATTTAACATTCCCAGGCCCGAGCGAGTGGGGTACATCCGTGGTGACCACTCTCCTCAACATCAGTTCCCTTTGTGGGCAAGAAATCCTTACTCAGCCATTCAAATGACAACACCCAACCATAATTTATTACATAAGTATCCTGACTCATCCAAACGGTCAGGTGGGCTGTCTAACTGACTCTCAAAAATTCCAACAATTCAGTCCCGAGTTTTGGGACTGACGAAAGCAACCATTCACGGCCTCGGCCAGTAAATTATTTACAGCTCTTAAAGCGAAAATAGCTGTAAGACGGATTCCATTTACAAGAAAAAATGGCAAAATCGTAATTTTGGTTAAAAATCCGAAATTTATTTTCTAGATCTCGGATGACGAAACGGATTACACCGTTGGAATTGTCTCGCGAAATCTAACTAGCACATAAAATTTTGTTGAATTAGAGACGGTCGGAGTTATTGCGTTTTTAATTATCTAGTTAGATTTTAAATAAAACTATTACCGATGCGAAAATCACATATAACATGTACTCATGTGCCATAAATTAGTATGATTAAATGAGTGAAAATGGGCCATTAGAGATAGTGTTAGAGATATGTTTGGAGAAGAAGAATTTAATTAATTAAATTGATTTAAGTCACTACAAGACAAAACATGTACAGGACTCCTCTCCCACAAATTCAAAAGGGCTAAAAACGTGAAGTGAAAACCAGAATGATCCAGTAGCCATTTTTACGTTTTTTTAGTGAGAGAGGGTCTTCCTTCTCTCTAAAAATACGGAGCGATTGACCAGTGCGATCTTCGAGACAAGAAGGAGAAGCTGCTCTGCAACGGAGAGAACTTCGGCGTGGAGTGCCGGATTTAGGGGAGTTTCGCCGAACTCCAAGAGATAGAGTTCTCCCCTATGGTTTTATTCATTCTTTAAGTACTTTTTCGATGTTTGAGCCGACGAGGCCGTGGAGATCATTTGATTCCGGCCCCAAAACTCGGGACCAATTGTCGGAAATTTTTTAGAAATTTTTTGCGCCCGTGACCGTCGACTGTTATGGGTGCTAAATCATAAATTACGAAATGAATCAGACAAGGAGCATGCATGTGGCCTAAATGGCCGTGAAACGCGGGTTCACAAAGTGAACCGATGAAATGTGATTTTTTAGGAATAGTAACCGAGGGTTTCACTATTCCCGAAAACAAATGGGTTTCAAAATATATTTCAGAAAATGTGTTTGATCGAAAGGGATTCAAGTCAATGGTCTGTGTTTTGATCACAGTCATGCTCGAGCTAATTTTGACGCATTTAAATAAGAATTCTTATATGATATGGATTGTGTGAATTGAATGTTTTTGTAAATATATGCATGTTTATATATTTACATGTGGATTGGGGATCAGACGGACTCCACAGACTATTCCACATGCACTGAACACCCTAGACTATAGGACGAGTGCATGAGATGAGTCTAAAGAAAATGGTTCAAGGGTTGTCTAAAAATATTAATTATCTGAGGGTAGTCCAAATTAAAAATATCAATCGCTGGGGAGACCCAATTGATATTCATCTGAGGGTAGTCCACAAACAAATAATATATCAATCGCCTGGAGACGCCCAATTGATAAATATACACGAGGGTTGTCCACTAACAAAACAATAATTTCACACGAGGCTTAAAGGCAGTGAGAGAGCCTGAGGACTCCTGGATCCGAAGTTGGTCATGTAGACATTCAAGCAAGACTGCATTTGCTTGAATGTGATGTTTATTTTGGAACATCGCACCGCACTTAGTGGAGAGTAGTCCACTTAGGGCGATTCCACTAATGGTTACTAGCTCACTCCCGTCAGAGAGATATTATTTTACAAAAATGTGAGCGCGCGTAGGACGACTCGTCTCTGTGTGGATCGGGAGGATTAGAAGAAAGCCGGTTATGCCGCTTGATGATATATACATGTATCAAATGTCTAATTTTAATATATGTATTGTATAAGAGTGAAAATATTGCACCTTGTAACTATTTGGTATATAGTTGGATTCATAGTTGGTGATGTAATATTAGTATCGCTTAGGCCCAAGTGGCTTATTACTCATGTGAATGATATATCGATATATCAGACCGTTTGGGGGACAGTATATGTGTTTTGTATTTAGGGTAGAGCTCCCGTACAAAGGAGACTCTCGCCTCGATTCACAGAAATGTTCTGGTCACCGACATTCACGAGTGTTTCCGCTATAGTCGATCTGCAGTCAACTGACCCCCTGCTCATGCCACACAAATGCATCGAGCTTAGGCATACGAATACCTGGTGGAGCTCTGTCAGAGATCCATCACCACTGGGTGGTTTGATGTAGAGCATAGTATATGGAAACCCAGAGATCGAGGATTCGGGGCTTAGGCCATAGTTTAGAGTAAGAACATCACCACTGCGGTGGTCTGATGTCTTGGCTTAGGTATGGATTACCTAGGAAATCACTTTATCATAACACGACGATGGTGTCGGATGCGTGATCGCGTGTATATAACATGAGTTGTATGTTATGTGAATGATGTTTATAACATGGCTCAGGATAGTTATGATGTTTGGGTGCTTAGGTACTAGCACTTATTATGTTGGAAAACAAATCTTAGGAGTTTAAAAGAAAGTGTAACTGAAATTAAATAAATTGTAATCAATTTATTTGGTTTATCGATGACAAAATAGAATTTTTAATAAAATTTTAAGGTGTTAGAACATTTTGAGAGAGTTTTACAAAGGAGTAAAATTGGAAAAGGAAAACCAAATGAAATAAAATTATGATTCAATTTATATCGTTTGTAGGATAATGAGTATTTTGAATAAAATTTTAAGGTTGAACACTAGGCTTAGTGTCGATCATGAGGTTTTGAGGAAATTTTTGGACAACATGGTCCGTAATAAAAGAAAATAACAAAATAAATTTTATAAATTTATTTGGTTTAGAGGAGAAAACATAATTTTCTAAGGTTTTACAAGTTGTAAAATTGAAGGTAAATTGGAATAAAATAAATTTTTATAAATTTATTTGAGTATTCCTCAAAAGAAAAAAATATAGGTATATATATTTTTGCATCTTCCAAGAATGAAGAAAAAAAAATGAAGAAAATGGTTTTCAAAGATTTTACAGTGTAAAACTGAAGAAAAAATGAAGAAAATAATTTTTTATAAGTTTATTTTGGTGTACTGGAGAATGAAAAAAAAAACATGGATATGTTTTTGGATGTTTCCAATAGCTAGAAATAATTGGAAAAAAATTAATTAAAATATTAATTAAATAAAATAAAATCAAATAAAATAAGACAAAATTTTCGAAAAATAAAATTTTCAAAAATGAAATTTTTGTTGATAAAAATGTTTTAAATGTATAATTAATTGTCTTGCATTACTTGTAAATACAAGGACAATGTGTATACACTGATTTATGTGTATGAATAGTGTCTCGGGGTCAGGTTTATGCCTTGTAGATATCAGATTGAGAATTAACTGGCTATCAACCTGTATAAGATATTGTCGAGGACGAGTGACTAGAGGGCAGCCCCAAGAGGTACCGGGCCGACACCACCGTGATTTGATAAGCAGCCTTGCTGAGGCTGTGTGTAGAGTCATGGCTTGGGCCGCTATCGCACAAAGCAGGCAGTGTGGTGCCGTGGGAGGTCCTAGAAACCTCCAAAAGTTTGGGGGCGCATCATCCTCCGACATTCACAAGGGAGGAGATCCGGCGGTGGCGCACTGGTTCATACAGACCAAGAAAGCTGCTAGTTACGGAGATACCTCCGGATACTACTGTGGATTAGGCTAAATGTTCCAAGTAGAGAGCGAGGCTAAGATATGGTGGAAAAGGGTACACCTCTCGACCTTAAGAGCCTCAGATAGGAGTTTTCCCCGAGATTGTGGCTGGGCTAGAATAGGTATGATATGTCGTGGGTGTCAAGAGTCGAGATCTCGTGACTCTACTCACAAGAGAATTCGAGGGTCATTGACATGTCGTAGTTCGCGTCATCCCGGGATGGATTGGCCGACAAACTTTACAGTGGCTCTTATCGATCGCGGAGCTTTAGAGGCACGCCACACGCAGATCTGCGATCAGTGGTGGTATTTCGTGGGGACAAGTACGATATTTCGCCCCATACAAGATATGAGTCCAGTGTCACTGACAGCTAGCGTGTTGGCTAGCCAGCCTTATCCCAGAGGATCTAGGAGAGACTGCACTCGATCTACCTCGAGTAAAGGTGCGATTATGTGATGTTTTTCTGTATTTAGCCACTGACTCCGCTCCACAGAGGGTAGTAAACTTCTAAAGATAGAGTTACACTCCCTAAGATTTCACCCATCTCTACGACTAAGATAAGATGGCATCAATCAGCCGCAAGAACTCAGAGTCCACTGGCTGTGAGCTGCTGGTCAAAGTGGTTCATCGACCGAGCACTTCACCACGGGAGTCTGCCGCTATTTGGCGAAGAAGAAAGACAAGACTCCTTCGACCGGTATCGACTATAGATGTTGAACAGAAGTTACGATCAAGAATTGGTACCCACATCGAGGATCGACGATCTATTTGATCGCTGAGAGGAGCGCGAGTCTACTCCAGATACCTTCGTGACCGGTTACCATCACCGAGGGTTAGGAGACGTATCAATAAGACGCTAGACGCTACGGGCACTTCAGTTTACTAAGATGTTCTGATCGACGACGCGTTGTAAGCAAGATTCACGGATCTCAGCATGTAGATATTCCAACCCTATTTGGGATCGCTTTGTCGTGAGTCTTCGTATGACATCTTCGATCTACTCCTGGCCAGAGCTGGCAATGAAGATCACTGAGTGATCTTTTACAGCCATTGAGAGACCATCAACCGCACGCCCAAGCTCGCGAAGTGCGAAGTTCGCCATTGAGGTGAGATTTCCTTGGGACACGGGTGTCGCATCGTGAGTGTCACGACCCAGAGGGTCGAGGCGCGATGAGTCGGGAGAGGTCAAGTCGCCGAGATACGTAGTTTCGATCGGGCTGGTATTACAGGAGATTCACTGAGATTTCTCTAGGATAAAGCAAAGACCTATGACTAGGGTCAATTCGTGGAGGTCAAGTTTGATCGATGACCGATAGGAGGCATTCTGTGAGTCAAGAGGAGACTTAATCTCGCCTCCCATCTCGATAGCTCCTGGGACAAATGATTGTGGGTACATAGTGCATTGCGATGCCCTCGAGGGCCTGACGTGGGATGTGTTTTCGATGCATCCGGAGGTAGTAGCTTATGGTTCCCGTCATCAAGACCACAGCAAAATTACCCCACACACGACATGGAGTCAAGGCCATAGTCTTCGCCTTAAAGATTCGCGCCTACAACTTATACCTACGAGGAGTTCGAGGCGCACTCCTCGCACCATGTGTCCTAAGTATATCACGCAGCCGGACCTCAATATGAGGCAACGCAGATGGATGGAGTCTCGCAGGATTATGACTTCACTTTGCATTACCATCCCTGTGAAGGCAAATGTGGTGGCCGATGCACTCGCCTAAGTCACGAGGAGCGCTTCGCTAAGATAAACCCTGAGTGGCGGATGCTCGAGACTGCGGACATTGGGCTACGACAAATGAGCGCACTGGGTACCGGGAGTTTAGTGGCTACACCGCCTCTCTGGCTGAAAGCAAAGTGATTGAGTCCTGCCAAGGTGGACGTTGCAGATAGTGTCCACAGGACCGAGTACGCTGGCACGTGACAGGGCCGGACCGCTTCACGATGGTAGTCTTCGATATAGGGACGTAGTGAATTCCCCTACCGACCGACTGGAGAGAGGAGATTCTCGTGGATCCTCATCAAGCCTCGATTCGCCGTGGCATCCGTGTGGCACGAAGATGTACCGTGATCTTTGTCGCAGCATTTATCGAGGATGAAGAGACACGTATGGACTTTGTTCATCGATGTCTCACATGTCGCCAGTGTTAAGGCCGAAAGCACCGTAAGCCGCCAGGCCGCTTCACCATCGAGGTGGTCGGCTGGCGT
Organism: Tetrastigma voinierianum; assembly: GCA_016808115.1. Classification (NCBI taxonomy): domain Eukaryota; kingdom Viridiplantae; phylum Streptophyta; class Magnoliopsida; order Vitales; family Vitaceae; genus Tetrastigma; species Tetrastigma voinierianum. The sequence goes on from JAEQBH010000926.1 coordinate 276,309, forward strand.
GGGAGCACGTCACGATGGACTTTGTGACCCACTTGCCACTGGGACGCAGCCAGGCATGACGCGCAGACAGATAAGTGGACCGGGCCAATGGCTCATTTTCTAAATTCGCGGCTGGATGACTCGAGAGACTTCCCGCCGCTATACATTCGAGAGATAGCCCGGCTTACATGGAGTGCCGTATCCATAAGTATCGATAGGACCGATGGTTTACGACACACTTTCGAAAGAGTTTCCAAAAGCATGGGCACATCTACCGACGATGGCACAGCTGGCTCCACCCCTGTACGCATGGTCACCGAGAGACACATGTATTGCAGGACATGCTACGAGCATGCGTCCCCCGATCATAAGGGCACCGGGAGGAGCACCGCTCTGCTGAATTCGCCTACAACGCTACAGCGAAGCATACAGATGGCAATCAGATGAGGTATCAGACGGGGAGGCCACAGATTCACCGTTATGTCGACCAAGGTGGGAGAGAAATACACGCTGGTCCCGATGGATCGTAGACACCTCCGAGAAGGTGTGAGCTTGTCGATTAACGCCTTCTCACCCGCCGCAGCCGCCAGGCAGTTATGCAAGATAAAAGTAACGTCGACCCTGTGAAGTTCGAGATCGGGGATCATGTCTTCAAGGTGATGCCCCAAGCAGGGGAGTAGTCGTTCCTAAGAAGCGTGAAGCCATCGCCGAGGTTTATCGGGCCTCGAGATACTCGAGAGGATAGGCGTTATAAATGCACTGTCAAGCATTTACCAAGATGTCGTGTCCACGAGGTATTTCACGCCTCCATACTCCGAAAAGTATACTCCGCATCCAGCCTCATGTGGTGAATCGGGGGAGGTGATAGAGGTTGACACACCACGAGACCTTCGAGGAGTGGCCCGCAGGGCATTTTAGATAGTCGTGATCAGCCGCGGCAAGACCGCGGCGGCTAGCGCTGGGCGCGACACTATGGATGGAGGAGTCAACGGGGAGCCGCCGAGGACACGATGCGCCACCTATCCCTTCTCGCTTAGGGATGAAGGTACGTGATTTAGGTCGCCAAGAATTAAAATGATCATACATGCATTTAGAGTGCACGCTGTGGCTATGCATGTGAGTGATGGTGATCGCTCAGAAATTTCGACGAAATTCCTTTGGCGAGGGAGAATGGGAGACTGAAATTCCACTGAAAATGGCAAAATTGTAATTTTGGTTACTTAAATTGTAATTAAAAATCAAATTTATTCTCTAGGATCTCAGACGACAAAACTGGACAGACCGTTGAATTGTCTCGCGAAATCTAACTAGCACGTAAAATTTCTCATGGAATTCGAGACAATGAGTCGACATCGTTTCGATAAGATCGCTGTCAGCGTCAGAAAACGATTTTCGGCTGCCAATAAAATTATATATAACATGTAATCATGTGCCATAAGTGGTATGAGAGAAATGATGAAAATGGACGACCGAGATAAGGCCAATATCAAAACTGAGAAAGAAGGGAATTAATTAATTAAATTGATTTCCAAGCTCACTACAAGACAAAAACATGTACAGACTCCTCTCCCACAAATTCGTGCTACTAAAAACGTGAAGTGAAACCAATGATCCAAGAGACATTTTACGTTTTTTAGTGAGAGGGTCTTCCTTCTCTAAAAATACAAAGCATCCGACCGCCGGCGCCTTCTGGACAAAAGGAGAATCGCTTCACGCAGAGGCTTCGTGGGCAATGGATTTCCAGTGGAGTTTCCTCAAATTCGAGAGGTAGGGGTTTCTCCCTACTGGGGTTTTATTCATTCTTAAGTAATTTTTCATATTTGAGCCGAATGAGGCCGTGAGGGGCTGCTTGATCGGTCCCAAAACTGGGACAGAATTGTTGGCAATTTTTTAGAAATTTTTACAACCGCGACCGTCGACTTATGGGGTGCTAAATTCATACTATGAAATGAATTGTATTGTGATATGCATAGGCCTGAATGGGCCGGAAATGCGGGTTCACAAAGTGAACCGATGAACAGGATTTTTTGGGAATAGCAATCGGTGGCTCTTACTCATTCCCCAAACAAGGTTCTCAAAATATATTTTTGTGTGAAAATGTGTTTGATCGAAAGTGATTCAAGTCAATACTCAGGTTTGATCATTAGCCCAAGTGAGCTAATTTTGATGTATGAAATGAGAATTTACATGACATGATTGTGTGAATTGAATGTTTTGTAAATATATGCATGTTTATATATTTACATGTGATTAGACTGTATTGGAATTGGCATACATGCATTCCATATGCACTGGAACACCCTAGGACTATAGGAGTGAGTGCATGAGATGAGTCTAGAGAAATGGTTCAAGGCTGTCTAAAATATTAATTATCGGAGGGTAGTCCAAATTAAAATATCAATCGCCTGAGACGGCCCAATTGATATTCATAGGAGGGTAGTCCATTAAACAAATAATATATCAATCGTCAGAGACATTTCCAATCATATATATACATCGGAGGGTTCTTCCACTAACAAAACAATAATTTCATACGAGGCTTAGGCGAGTGTGAGAGAGTCGGTGAGGACTCCTGATCCGAGTTATTATGCAGACATTCAAGTAGATCTTGCATTTGCTTGAATGTATGTTTATTTTGGAAATATCGTGATCGCACTTAAAATGGAGAGCAGTCTTCACTTAAAATATCTCACCACGTAGCATTAACTCAATTTCGTCGAGATATTATTTACGTGCACAGGAGCTGCATGAGGGACGGCTCGTCCTAAGGATTGAGGATTAGAAGAAAGCCAAGTTGTGGCTTTGCTGATGATATATACATGTATCAAATGTCTAATTTTTATATATGTATTGTATAAGAGTGAAAATATTGTAACTCTTGTAACTATTTGGTATATAGTTGATTCATAGTTGGTATGTATTATGAGTATCGCTTTTAGCCCAAGTACGTATTACTCATGTGATTGGATATATTGGACATGTAATCGTTTGTAATAAGTATATGCGTGTTGTATTTGTGTAGAGCTCCAGACAGCCGAGACCGGGCCCCGATTTTTTAGGAAATGCTCCGGGTCACTCCGACATTCACGAGTGTTCAAGAGTTGATTCGCAGTCAACTGACCCTGCCTGGGGTCACACAACCAAGTAGGAGAAGACCCTCACTCTTGAGTTATTCTGAACTCTACAAAATCAGTGCCCACGCGTAGCCTTTGCCGCGTAGAACAACTTTGCTTCTTGCTCCGACAAGAACCGACGGTCCGAACGCCGGGAAACCTAGAGAGAAGTCACTCTTTCTCTCTCTAAAACCGCCTCCACACCATCGTGACGCTTTTTCCAAATGTACCTCCTCGAGAAGATGGAGTTTTTGTCTTATTTATTTGAATCTTTTTAATTAATTTCATCCTTGTCCCTTTAAGTGACTTAATGGGCTTTTTTGACACTTTGCTTAATCTAAGCCATTCATCTCCATCCTCTCACTAATCATGCAACATGTGTCACATGGGTACATGTAATAGGTGGCTTTTTTCATACCACATGTATTTCACAAGCCATTTTACTGTACCTGATACCCGATGCCTCGAAAAACGTGAAATTTCGACTATCTTGGAATTCGACGAAATTCGACGTGTTAGCTAGATTTCGCGAGACGATTTCAACGGTAAAGTCCGTTTCGTCATCCGAGATCTAGAAAAATTTAGGATTTCGACCGAAATTATCATTTTACCATTTTTCAAAAAATTCGAATTTTCTCAGGTTTTACAATTTATACTTGAATTTTTTTTTTTTTAATTCATTAGACAACCAAACATGAGAAAATCATTTTTTTTTAGGTTTTTTTTTTCTTTCCTTAATGAGTTCTTTTCAAGAACCAACATGACCTTAATATTTGCAGGAACTAAACATAGTCTTAAAAATGCATGACAACGAAATAAACTCGGGCTTTAAATGTATCAATGGTGTAATTGTGACAAATATATAGTTAAATCCAAATTTGCAGACCAAAAATGCATGAAGGGACACATGCTGTGTTATAGTAGGCCCTCCAATAATTGATAGACATGGTTGTCACTCTACCAGAGAATTTTAAGAATCAATTGTTTTGAACTCTGAAAAAGTATGATCTGCAACCCTCATATGTTCCCTAGATGTCTAACATTACAATCACTTGGCAAACAGGAGAGAGAGAGGCGGTAGAGTTTGCCTTAACATATAGGGTAAGAAGTATTGTGCACAATATTAACTTTCAGAGATTTTGTTATCAATTAAATACAAGAACATCAATAATTTATTATGATGATACAACATTTGATTTTTATTTAGTTTTTAGTTTTTAATAGAACACAAAAATATCCCATGAGCAGAAAACCACTAGCAATAGGGGTTGTTCTATCATCACATTTTTTGCATTACAAAAAGGCATAATGCAGAAAGCATCTGATCTAAACAAACCTCCATTCCTGAAAGCATCTAAACAGCTGGAGTTGGAAGGTTAAATATGAACTAAAAGCACAATGCATTAGGAGCTCAAAGGACAAAGAGGGCATGGCATGTTCAACCAGATTATAAAGGGATTGGTTGTCATATTCTATCTCATATAGGAGAAAAAATTCTTGATATCATATAAGCAAAAGGTTTATCTCAATGAGATTATTGTTTTAAAATCACAAGGCTCCTTTAGGCCATGAGCTAAGGGTCTGAAAAATGTATTCGATCCTATGAAAAGTCAAGGGACTCTTATTTAAAAAATAAAATAAAATAAAGTGAAGGGACTCATTGCTGAGAAACAAATAAATAAATCATAATTTGGGGCCCATAACATAATTGCTTGCCCCTATTTTAAAGTTGCAAGCCGCCTTGAAGTCAAATCCTTTTTTAGGTTATATTGAAAATTTGAAGCAAAATACCCAATCAAAAAAATAAAAATAAAACATTATGTTTGATCCCACAAAATTTGAAGGAAAATATAAAAAATTAAAAAGTTATTATTTCATATTCATTTTATTTATTTTAATCTATCAATATAAAACAAATAATTTAACAATGCATAAAATTTTTAATTATATTTAATTTTTATAAAGTTATTGTAAAAATTAAATAATAGAAAATTATTTTTGTAAATATCTTATCAGGTGACCTTAATGTAGGTCTAGCTCAAATAGGAAAAAGGTGGGAGGAGCATATGAGAGAACCAATGTAGAATCCTCGTAAGATATACAAAGTAATATAGAAAAAGTGGATAGAAGTAAAAAAAAAAAAAAAAATCAAGTCAAGCACAATTTAAAATTTAAATATTTTCTTTCAAATTTTTAATAAAGAAATTAAATATGAATAAATAATTTCCCTCATTTTCTTCTCTACTTATTAATTCCCCCAATTATATTGTATTTATCATTTTCAATTCAACAAGAGAGGTTGTGTTTACTGACTTTTGGGTCAAAATGACCCTTTTGTTAAAACAAATATGGATTCTAGCCGATTTTTAAAACTATTGTTCAATTTAGTCTCCTTTATGTCACGTGGGAGAAATGTTCAAATTTTTAAATTTTTTTAAATTTAAGTTAAAAGTCATAGTTAGTAACCTCAACTTCATTTTTTAACTAAAGTCTGTAATTACTAACTACAACTTTAGACTTGGAGTTAAGCTTTTTTTTTTTTTTTGCATCTTCTCTCTAGAAACTCTAGTCGTCCCTTCATATGTTCTCCTTTTCATGTCCTTATTCATTAGAAATAAGGAGTGATTTTTTCGCAATTTTTGGCATTAAATCAACCATTTCTTCGTTATTTCCCAAATTTGAGTTTTTTTCTTCAATAAAGTTGTTTCTTTCACATCAATCTGAGTTTTCCTTTGCTTTTTCATGTTATTGTCATCGACTTACTGTGGTGTGTTTTGTCTTGCGGTGTGCAGTTCTATCATTGAATGTTGGCTTCTTAATTTGTGGGTTTTCACGTTCGCGTTTTGGATGGAAAAGTTTCGATTTTATCGAGTCATCATATCAAATTCTATTCGCAAAGCAACGTGTAGCATGATTGATCAACACACGATTGATCAACAAGAATAACATGTCTCAATCTAGAGACCAATTCTCAATCCAGAGGACAAAATAAAGCAAAAGCTTTGATTTTTCTCATAAATTGATAAAAGTGATAAAAGTCCTTAAAACAAACCCTAAAGCATATATTTATACCTTAGACATAATTTAGGTATAATAAGAAATAAAATAATATCCCAAAACAATAATATGAAAGAAAATGATACCCAAACAATAATGGGAAATAGAAATAATATCCTAAAACAATAATATGAAATAAAATAATATCCTAAAACAATAATATGAAATAAAATAATACTCCCAAAATAATAATGGGAAATAAAATTAATATCTCAAAACAATTAAAATAAGGATTTTGGTTGATTTGATCTAACGCCCTACATCAGTCAAAACTTTTGCATTATTTTGTTCTCTGGATTGAGAATTGGTCTTTGAATTGAGACATGTTATTCTTGTTGATCAATCGTGTTACACACTACTTCAGGTGGTATTAGAGCAGGTTTCCTCCCAATCGATGGGTAATATTGATGCTAGTAATGGCAGCCAATCCCAAGACAGTGATCAAGGATTGCAAATTGTTTGGAGGTTGATTAACAAGCAGCAACAATCAATCCAAAATCTAACTCATTAATTATAAATAGTATAAGCACAATTACAGCGTTATTGAGTATTAATGGACAAGGGCGTAGGAATGATGATGAGGAACAACATGGAATTTTTAATCACATTCCAAATATATGAAATCAAAAAAGGTCAATCGTGGGATTTGATGACACTTCATATGAGGATGCTGACTTGGGTGAATTTGCAAATCCACGTGATAGACAAAGAGGTGGAAGACAGTGATAACCAAACTACAGAGGAGACGATGAATATAAATAAAGGTAGATATCCCTAACTTCAGTGGTGATCGTAATATTGAGGGGTTTTGAGATTGATTGACTGAAGTAGATTGGTTCTTTGACTATATCGAGTTGCCTGGGGAAAGAAAGGGGGAGCATTAGTAGAGTGGGACATATTGAGGGAGATGAGGATGAGAGAAGGGCGTGGTCCGATTCATTCATGGCATAAGATGAAACAATTATTATGAGGTAGATTTTTGCCTCCGGACTATGAACAATATATTTTTTATGCTTATCAGAGATGTACATAGAGTAGCAAGAGTGTAAATAAATATACTACTGAATTTTTAGATTGGCAAAGAGGAATCGATTATCAAAAAGTGAGAACCAACAGGAGGCGAGATATTTGAGTGGGTCGGCTGCATCATTAGAGATAAAATTGGGTATATGGTTTTAGTGCAAGAGTTGTGAAATTTGCCATGAAAGCCGAGTTACTCATTCTAGAGCAAACTCGTAGTACCAATTATAGAAGATATGGAAGGGTAGACAATAAGGATCCAAGTGACAAAGGGAAAACACCTCTAGCCGTGTCTGATACCGTGGAGACTATCGATGATAGTGTAGGAAAAGGAAAAAGTGTAGCAGTGGAAGGAGGTAAGGGTAATACTTTTGTGCCTGTCAAAAACAATAACCCTTATGCAAGGACTTTCGGTGTTAAATGCTATAGATGTGAAGACATTGGCCACCATTCAAATGAATGTCCTAAAAGGAAGGCAGTGAATGTTGTGGAGAAGGACGATGATGTTGTAGAGAATGAGGTGTGCGGACTTGATGGGGATGATGATTATGAGGAATATGAGCAAGAAGAGTACACGTATGTGGTAAGGAAGCTCATGTTATATCTGAAATGTGGTGATGAGACTTAACGCCATAAGCTATTTCACATTAGGTGTACTATGCAAGGGAGTTTGTGTGATCTTATTATTAATAGTGGGAGTCAGGAGAACATAATAAGTAAAGATGTTGTTGAGAGGCTACAGTTAGAGACAGAAACTCACCCTAACTCATATGTTATTGGGTGGATTAAAGAAGTTGGTGGTATTCAGGTGAATGAACGTTGTAAGGTGTCCTTCTCTATTGGTAAGTGCAATGATGAGATGTACTATGATGTGATGAATATGGATGCTTGTCATATTTTATTTTACTTGGGCATCCTTGGTAGTAAGATGTGGATGTTAAGCACTCGGGCATGAGTAACTTGTATCAATTAGAGAAAAGGAGAATAAAATATACACTAGTGCCTTTCACTAGGAAGAACCAACCCAAGGCTCTACAAGTAGAGGGAATAAACTTTCTAACTTTTTTGAATGACCCATCTTCACTTACGGGTTAGTGTAAGGAGATCTGGGAAGTGCATTTGATGGTTGTGAAATGAGAGGTAGAAAGTAGATATTTAGTTGGGACTCAAATTCTGGTGGAGGTGCAAACTTTGTTAAAGGCGTTTGATGATGTGAATTTTGAAGATTTACATACTTAATTACCTCATATGTGTAACATACAACACCATATAGATTTGATTCCAAATGCTTCTCTTCCTAATATGCCTCATTATAGGATGAGTCCCAAGGAGAATAAAATCTTAAGGGAGAAGGTGGAAGAGTTGCTAAGAAAGGGGCATATCCAGGCTAGCATGAGTCCATGTGTGGTTCCAGTTTTATTAACGCCTAAGAAAGATGGGAGTTGGCAAATGTGTGTTAACAGTAGGGCGATCAACAAAATTGTCGTTGGATACAAATTTCCTATTCCAAAGTTGGATGATATGATTAATCAGTTGAGTGGAGAAGTTGTGTTTAGCAAGATTGAGTTGAGGAGTGGCTATCATCATATCAAAATCCGTTTAGGTGATTAGTGGAAGACAACATTCAAGAAAAGGGATGGGTTATACGAATGATTAGTCATGCCTTTTGGGCTAACAAATGCTCCTACTACTTTTATGCGAATTATGAATCAAATACTACAACCTTTCTTGGGCAAATTTGTAGTAGTTTATTTTGATGATATTTTGATTCATACTGAGTCGAAGGAGGAGCATGTTAGACACCTTAGGGAAGTGTTTAAGGTGTTAAGGGAAAATAAATTATATGTAAATTTGAAAAAAAATGTATTCTTATAACAAATAGTTTGCTATTCCTTGGCTATGTGATGAGTAATGAGGAAATTAAAGTAGATGAGGAGAAAGTGAAGGCTATTAGGGAATGGCCTACCCCAAAGAATATTAGTTATGTAAAATAATTCCATAGGTTAGCAACCTTTTATAGGAGGTTCATTAAAAATTTCAATAGTATTGTAGCACCTATTACTGAGTGTTTGAAGAAACGGAGATTCCATTGGGGCAAGGAGCAAGAGAGTAGTTTTGTTTTGATTAAAGAGCAGTTGAGCACAACACCTGTCTTGCCATTACCAGATTTTGAGAAGCTATTTAAGGTAGAATGTGATGTTAGTGTAATTGGTATAAGGGATGTTTTATCCTAAGAGAAGAGGCCGATAGCTTTCTTTAGTGAAAATTTGTGCGAATGGGCTACCTATGACAAATAATTTTATGCTGTTATGAGGGCTTTGAAAACTTAGGAGCATTATCACATAGCCAAGGATCTCATTCTTTATACTAATCATCAGGCTTTGAAGTGATTAAGTACACATAAGCAAATTAGAAGTGATATGCATGCTAGTTGTTCAACTTACATAAAGAAATTCCCTTATAAGCTTGTCCATAAATCAAGACAACAAAATAGGGTGGTGGATGCATTAAGTAGACGAGTGGCTTTGATGAGAACCTTGAGTTTGGAGATAGTAGATTTTGAGACATTGACGGAATCGTATGCAGACGATGATGACTTCAAAAGATTTAGGCTACTTGTGTGCATAAACAACCTTGTGATGATTTTTATATACATGATGAGTTTCTTATGAATAGTTAGCAACTTTGTCTTCCTCACACTTCTCTTTGTGAAGTGGTTTAGCAGGTCATCTTAGAAGAGATAAAACCATTGAATCCATAAAGGATATGTACCATTGGCCTAGATTGAGAAGGGATGTGACTACTATTGTGTTGAGGTGCTATGTATGTCAAAGGGTGAAGGGTCAGACTCAAAACACAGGGTTATATATGTCATTTACCCATTCCTGATGGTATATGGGAGAATCTTTCTATGGACTTCCTATTGGGTTTGCCACAAACGCAACGAGGTATGGATTCTGTGTTTGTTGTGGTTGATAGGTTTTCTAAGATGGCGAATTTCTTGCCATGTAAGAAGACTGCATATGTATCTTCTATAGCTAAACTATTATTTAGGGAGGTTGTGAGGTTACATGGAGTGCTAAATACTATTACATCTGATCGTGACACTATGTTCCTTAGTCACTTTTAGATGACTCTTTGGAGGCTATTTGACTCGTCATTGAACTTTAGTAGTACAACACATCCACAGATAGATGGGCAAACAGAGGTTGTTAATAGGACTTTGGATAATCTTATTCGGAGTGTTTGCATGGATAGACTAAAGCAATGGGATTTTGCCATAGCACAAGCAGAGTTTATATATAACAATGTCGTTCATAGTGCAACAAGTAGATCCATGTTTTCCATTGTAGAAACCCCGAGAAAATCTAATTTTTCTTTAAAAGGGCAAAATGGTAATTTCGGTAAAAATCTGAAATTTTTCTAGATCTCGGATGATGAAACGGATTTCACCGTTGGAATCGTCTCGCGAAATCTAGCTACCATGTCGAATTTCACACCTGAGACAAGGGAATTTGCATGTTTTTCGAGGCAATGCATACTGCGCATTACCCTACAAGATTTTCAGCCGTACCACAAGGCGCCACGTGTCGTGCAAATCATTCAACTTGAGCCTATGTAAATCTAAGGGTGACATGTGGCATCTCCTAATTTGAGAAAATCAAAGGTTGGTAGATTAAATCTGGATAAGGGAATCCAAGGAGCCAATGATGCCCTGACAAGTGGGCAAATAGGGAACAAAAGAGAGTTTTCTTTTCCATTTTGCTAGATCCCAGAGAGGTGAGAGAGGGGTGAGCATTTGAAAATGGGAGATTTTTTAGAGAGAGAAACAACTTCTCTCTAGATTTCGATGTTCCTGACCATTGATCTCTTCAGCCAAGAAGCAAAGTTGTTCTACTAAGGGCCACACGTGTTCCGCTTTGTGGAGCTCAACAACTCCAAGAGGTAGGGCCTTCTCCTACTCCTGCTATTTTCAGCTTTAAGAGCTTAGAATGATTTGGTTGATTTGAGGTCATGAGTGGTCAAGCTTGATCGGTCCCAAAACTCGATTTAATCATAATGTTCGAACTCCGCTGGAACAGCTTTATGACCGTTCAGAGCCAGTGATACCGCAATAAATTACTGTCGTGCCGCTTGACCCGAACGTTGATGATTTTGGCCCACAAAGTGGAACCGATGCTTGAAAGCAGAGTGGCCGCCCACCTTAATGCCCCACTGCTGCTGGGGGACCGCGCAAATTCCGATTTGCTTGGTTGGACCGAAATGGTCCATGTTTGTTGTAAGCAAAATATCATTAAACGAATCATTGAATCAGGTGGGAAATATGTTAATGCATGAAAATTAAATGCGTTAACATGAGTGTTTGAATTATGAAATATAATTGTGAAAGAGCCATCGAATTAAATGGATTGTTGATTAGCTCAAGTGAGCTAATTTTGATGTTATTTAGGTGAATTAAATAACATGTGATAAGTGTATAAATTTTGTTAATATATGCATAGTTGATATATTGGCATGTGTGGGTTTGGAATGGCATAATGCATTTCATATGCACTGGGCAACTCTAGAAAATTATTAGCAAAGGAAATGGCATTTGCACAAAGAATGGAAAAATAAAATTTCCATTGTGAAAGGAATTTCAAAGGAAGATTTTCCGAAGAATTGCCTTGGAGAGTGGTCCAACAGTTCATCTTGGAGGCTGACCCATGACTGTTTTGGAAAAATGATCCAGCAATTAGCCTCGAAGGGTAGTCCAATATATTTACCGAAACTCTGCATTTATTGTTTCCTGCCATCAGTGCTTTTGTTTGAAAATCCATGTTTTTCTCTACATTCGTTTAGCACGTGAGGGAGCTCATAGAGAACTCTAGAAGTGGGAAAGGGTGAGTCACATTCTCATCCATATCACGACATTCAAGTAGGATCATGTATTTGCTTGAATGCGTTTATGTTGAATAATTACATGTGCACTTAGCGGAGTAACCCATGGTGTGATAATTCCACTACCGGGCATTGCTCTACCCGTCGAGGGATCATTATTTCGTGCATAAGGAGTACCCGAAGACTACAAATACATTAGAGGCTCCATTTTTAGAAGAAAGTTGGATCAAGGGCTTTGATGTTTTTGTATAACATGTATTAAAATTCTCAATTTTAATATATGTTCGTATTAAGAGTAATGTAATAACTCTTGAACTATTGTGATATAGTTGGTTAGATTTTTGGTGAGTATTGATGTATGGGCCCAAGTGACCATTTTTACTTGTGTATGAGTCCAACGATATGAGACACAGTTATTCCGCAGGTTGACGGGTTGTCAACGAGACACCCCGATTTTAGGGCGTCACATCCATTGTATATATGAAATGTCCTAATCATACTTTAGATTTAGTGAAGCTTCCACAAATCTTTGGTCTTAGTGTAGCAGCCAATGATTTGGCATAGCAAGTTCAAGAGGTGCAAGCAAATGTCAAGAACAAGTTAGAGAAGGCTAATGCAAAGTACAACATGGAGGTAGACAAGCATAGATGATTCAAGTTGTTTGATGTTAGTGATGAGGTGATGGTTTTCATTAGTAAGGCTCAAATGCAAGGTAGTTATAGCAAGCTTCAACAAAGAAAGTATTGACCATACCAAAATGTTAAGAAGATCAACAACAATGCTTATGTGGTTGACTTGCCAAGTTGGATGAGAATTTCTAAAACTTTCAATGTTGCTAATCTAATCTTATTCCAGCCAGATATGAATCTTGGACATCCAAAAAGTAACTCGAGGATGAGTTTTTCACAAGTGGAGGTAACTGTCGCAGGGTGTTAGATCAAATCAACAAAAATCCTTATTTTGGTTGTTTTGAGATATTATTTTTATTTCTCATTATTGTTTTGGGAGTATTATTTTTTTTCCTACTATTGTTTTGGGATATTATTTCTATTTCTCATTATTGTTTTTGGGTATTATTTTCTTTCCTCTATTGTTTTGGGATATTATTTTATTTCCTATTATACCCAAATTATGTATAGGTATAAATAGATGTTTTAGGGACTTTTATCAATTTATCAGAAAAATCAAAGCTTTTGCTTTATTTCGTTCTCTATATTGAGAATTAGTCTCTAATTAAGACATGTTATTCTTGTTGATTAATCGTGTGTTGATCAATCGCGCTACACACCGTGTCATCGATTCATCAGTATGTTGCATTTAGAATTTTAAGTATTCTAGGCATTTTTTGATTACGAAATATGTAGGTCGTTTCTTTTTACTTTAACTTGGATGTTGCTTCATCCTTTAGAGGTTTTAATACTTTTGATTATGAGTTTCTTTGAATGTTTTGCTAATCTGAATAAATAAATTTATTTCTTTCAAAAAAAAACTATGGCTTTAGTTTAAAATAAAGCCGCAAACTAGGGCTTCTAATTTACATTAAAAAAAAATTAAAAATTATATATGAACATCTCTCCTATATAGCAAAAGGACAAGGACAATAGATTGAACAATAGTTTTAAAAGTATGCTAGAATCAATATTTATTTTAATGGAATAATTGACATGAATAAATTCAACCTGATTTCAACACTTTTCCTCCTGATTTCTACACTTGATCCTTTGCCCCGTCACCTTCGCCTGAGAAAATGGGTAAAGCAAAGGAATCCTCTACTTCTAAATCAGTCCACCATGCCCTCTTTCTCCTCCACTTCAACCTTTAACCAATCTCTCCGACTACTATTCCTTCATCATTGATCAAATCAATCATGTCGTCATCGACCTAAGGCATCTCCATCGACGTTCTTAATAGAGGTGGTAATTTAAACCTGATCCATTGGGCTAGCTCGATCCACCCGTAACTAGGATTAGGTTGTTAATTTATTGGCTAGAAAAAATCGGACAAATTTGGCCCAGCCCGATTTCAGCCGAGCCTAATGTGGCCTTGGCCCAGCCCACTCACCAATTTTTTTGCTTTTTAAGGTAATTTAGCCTAATCCATTAAGATTTAGGGCTATGTCGAGCCGAGCCGAGTTGCTATATTTTTTGCTAGGAGAAAAGGGACCAAATTTGGTCTGGCCTGATGTCAACCCGGCTCATCCCTATCTGTCCGCCCAAATTGCCACCTCTAGTCCTTAACCGCACGGTTGCCGCCGATCATCTTTATATGCCAGACCCATGCAGCGCAGACCCGGAAATTCACTTCACCGTTTCCCTATGCACTAATTCAAACACCGCCACCAACACCATTTTCTCCGGGTGGAATTCTTGAAGATATGCAAGGAGGAGTTCTTGAAGATATCCAGGTACGAAACCCACTCCATTTTCTCCCTTTTATTCATTTTCCCATTTGTTCTTTTCAAGATCCTGCTGAGTGTTCTCTCCTTTTCTAGTTTCCTTCTTTCTTCTTTGCTGTTATGCATCACATTGTTTCCTCCTGATCACCACAAGTTTTGGGTTTTTTTTCTCTTCTCTAATTTCATTTTGCTCATACAGATTTACAGATTCCATTTACTCTCCCATCTGTGTTTTTCCTTGTTTTCTTCTGTTGCCGTTTCATTTAGATTATTCTTGGTTCATTCATTTCGTTTCACGATTTGTCTTGTAGCGGTTTACACATGCAACCCATAGATGCAGATATGGGGGGGAAGGTGACAGTTTCAGGAAATGTAGACGCGGCCACTTTATTGCTGAAAATGCTTAACAAAGCTAGAAAACATGCCGTGCTCTGGGGTGCTCCGAAGGCCAATAATAACAATCAGAACCAACTAAATAACCAGTTGAAGAATTTATTATCTTGATAATGGCGGCGATAAAGGCAGGAACAAGAAGGGTGGTAACAACGATGGCGGCGCGGCAACCAGCCGAAAGAAGGATAGCCCAACCCACACCAGCAGTTTCAATAACTGCAATTGCAAATGAAAGGCTTTTGAAAGCATACATATCCCAAATGCTAGATAATTGCATTTGATAAGACAAAAATGTCATCCCTTCTTCATAAACCCAAACTCTCTCCCAGCCACACATGCCCCATGTGTAGGGGTGAATCCACCATAGACTCAGTGGGGGGTATTTGCTCCCACTGACTTTTAGGATTTTACCGTTGTTAAAGTTAAAAAATATTTAAATATTATTTTTTCTATTATATTGCCTCCATTGAAATAAAAAATTTTAAACTTGCCCTCCTTCCCCTATTTTTCTGGCTCCGCCAGTGCCCATGCGCGTCACCCAACCTCTCCTATGTGCATTTTTTTTTGTCTTTTCATATAAATCATCCTCTATTTTTTTTTTTTAAATAAATTAAATTTTATGATTTTTAATATTATTTTGCTTTAAAAAATATTATTCCTTATTTTATATTTTATTTATTAGATTATTGTTTTTATATTTACTTTAATATATAAATACATTTACTCTGAAGTAATAAATAATTTACTAATATATTTTTTAAATATAAATATATATATATATATATATATATATATAGTATATATATATATATATATATATATATATTCCTATTTATAATATTTATTATCTTCATATTATAATGTCATTTTTATAAATTAAATATTAAATTTTTGTAAACCTTTTTTAAAGAAGTAATTTTTGTAAATCTAAATTTTTTAAAAATAGAAATAAAAATATTATCCACAAGTTAAATTATTTTTTCAAATAGAGATAAAAAAATAATATAAAAATATAAACTATTTAACAAAAAATTATTAATAACAAAATTTTAAAAGTAATATTTAAAACTGAATAAAATTAAAAGTAATAGTGATAATATCTTCTATTGACTTTTTTAAGAATAATTAGGTTTATTAAATACATTGTATCGAATTTCACACGTCTCCATACCAAATGTGAGCATAAACATCTTTTCATTTGTATGGTTAAAAAAAAAAAAACTAAATTCCATTTTTTTCATAAATTATAATTAAAGTAGTTTTTAAAACTAATATGTATGACATTAAGAAAAATACATAGAATGAGTGTGAGATCAAACAACATTTAAAAGTGTTGAATAAGCTCGTGTCGCCTACCAAACTCCAAAACAGAAATGTACGCCTCAAGTCACGTTACTGCATCGCTTTCCTAAAGACAATATTTGCCCCCATCAAAAGTGTGCGCTGGGTTAACTGCAAATTCTCCTTAGGATAAATTGAGGTTGATCTAATGATCTTCTATCTGCGTATGCACCAACGAAAATAGAGCAAAATACCCTTATGATATAATTCAAATAAACCGAGACACTACGCTCAATCTCGCAAGAATTGGAACACGTAACGAAAGCTAAAAATCTCACAAATAAGAAAAGAGTAAAGAGGAGAGATTTGTAAAGACAACAAATATGAAAAACGGGATGATATAAATGTTGGATGGGACCCCTATTTATAGACGAACTGTGCCCTTTGAATGTACCTGTTCGGCGAAAAAGCACCATCAACGATCACAACCGTTGATCCATTACACCCATTCTGCACGATAATATCCGCACCTTACCAGCCCAAACCCAGCCCATTCTGATTTTACTCAAAAAGAATAGGGTCCACTAGATCTAATGACCCAACCTTGCTTGTGTCCTCCCTCCTCACAAAACTTTGGTACCCCTTGGGGCCCAACCCATAAGTCAAAACTAATGACTTATAAAGCCACTAAAATTCTTCGTCACATGACAAGAGCCTAAATTTTCTAAGACAAAAGAAATTTTCAAAAACCCCAAATTAAACCTATTTGAAAATATTCCAACAATCCCCACCATTTTCAAAATATGATGATGGTTCTTGCTTCATTTGACACCTTTATGCATAGATGAAGGTATCATATTTGATTTGAACCTTTCACTTTAGTGAAACTCATCAAAGTTGTTCAAGATGGCATAGTAGACGATCTTGAACTAGCGATCTTATATGATTAACCTAGACATATCTCACACAAAACAGCAACACTGTAGATTCAAAACCACCCATGATTAGCCTTGGGTCTTTATCCCTATTTCATGAGTGCTCTAGAATCAAAGCCCTTGGATGTCATAGGAAGCGGCACCACCTCCACACTCATATAGGTAGACTTATAAAGTACCCCTATAACTACAATACTCCAACTACACCATTGTAAGTCTATTAAGAGTTAAATAACTCATCCTCATTCCTTTCACATTACAAGTACCAAGCACTTCAACCTTGGGATGAATTCATTTAGGATTCTCAATATTGATTAAGAATCTATGCTTGCAAACCACAACATATGGTGTACTTTGCTCATTGAACTCAAGAACTTGATGTTTCAAGTGTTGAGTCGAGTTTCCACCAGGAGTGATTAAATTATGTGGGCTTAAGTCCCATCCCTTTTGATGTTTTCCACACCAAATCCCTTGCAAGTCCTCATAAAGATCGCCCAAAGTTTCACTTGACTTTACATAATTTATGGTTATTACACCATCAGTTATCAATTGTTTCACATAGCTATGTCTAAGTCCTATATGCCTAGACTTACCATTATAAATTTGACTATAAGCTCGTGAAAGAGTTGCTTGGCTATCACACTGCAAAGATACTAGTGCCACTGGTTTTGGCCACACAGGTATGTCTAGTAGAAAATTTCTAAGCCATTATGCCTCTTTGCTGCTTGAAGCCAATGCCAAAAATTCAATAGCCATGGTTGAATCTAAGATGCACGTCTGCTTCTTTGATCCCCAGGAGATTGCACACCTCCAAGTGTAAAGATCCAACCACTAGTAGAAGAATGATCTTCACTATCACTTATCCAACTGGCATCTATGTATCCTTCTAGAATTGAAGGATACCCTGGATAAACTATTCCATAATCTATAGTTTTCCTTAAGTATTTCATCACTGACATCAGATGCCAATGCACGTAGCTTCAAGCATTCAGATATCGACTAAGTTTCCTACCGCAAAGGCAATATCATGTCTCAGTGTGTCATTGCATACATCAAGCTACCAACCACCCTTGAATATAATAATTGATCAACAACCCTACCAATATTAGGATACAATTTAAAAATGGATCAAAAAGGTGTTGACATGGTTGTACTATCATATTACTAAATTTCTTAAGAATTTTATTAATATAATGTGACTGAAAGCAAGAATTCTAACTTATCATTTTCTTAATTCTTATTCCCAAAATAACATCCGCACAAATTTCATATCCTTTATTTGAAGTTTGATGATAAAAATTGTTTAGTACTTTCTATAATTTCAAGATCGCACCAAAATTAACATGTCATCTACATATAAGCATATAACTACACCTCTTTTACCAGAAAACTTACTATAAACACATTTATCTGATTCATGTATCCTATAACCATTTGATATTATAACCTTATCAAATTTTTATGCCACTGTTTAGGTGCTTGTTTAAGTCCATAGAGTGATTTAATTAGTTGACAAACTTTCGCTTCGACCTGTAATACAAAACCCTTCTTTGTTGTTTCATATATATTTCTTTTCTAACTCCATTTAGGAAAGCCATTTTAACATCCATTTGATGAATTTGAAGCTTATATATAGAAGTTAGCAATCAATACTCTAATGGTAGAGATTCTTGCGACAGAAGCATAAGTATCAAAATAATCAATTCCTTCCTTTTGAATAAAGCCCTTAACAACCAGTCTTGCTTTGAACTTATCGATAGTCCCATCAACCTTCATTTTCTTTTTGAAAATCCATTTACAACCAATTGGTTTGTGATCCGTGAGGCAGGTCAAGCTTCCATGTTTTGTTTCCTATAATAGAATCCATCTCATCATTAATCGCTTCTTTCCGTAAAGCATCATTAGATTTCATAGCCTCCTCAAAGGTTAATGGATCCGGTTCCATGACGTATGAAACCATTATCCGCCTATTAAGAGAATTCAGTTCCTTCTACAAGATAAACAAAATCATGACCAAAAAGACTTTGCAACTTTGCCCTTTACTCCTCTAGGTACAATAGATTCACTAGGTGGTTCACTACTTTTCATGTAAGGTAAAAGAATAAATTCCTTTTCTGATTGGGACTTAATCTTGGTATAGTAGTAAATCTATTTTCATAAAATACTGCATCACGTGATTCTATGATTATATTTAGTCCTATTGAACTATTGGGCTCAATTACCAAAAACCTATATGCTTTACTATGTAAAGCATAGCCAATGAATATACATTCAATCCCTTTTTCTCCTAAATTTTTCCTTTTAGGATCAGGCAATCTTACAATTGCCCTACAACCCCAAGTTCTAAAATAACTCAAGTTAGGTTTCTTGTTTTTCCAGAGCTCATAAAGAGTAATGTTATTCTTTAATAGAATTCATATATATAACATGCAAGAAGGTGCTTTACTCCCAATAACCTGGTTAAGCCTCGAATTAGAGAGCATAACATTTATCGTCAGCTTAAGGTCTTATTCTTTCTTTTCAAAGAATACCATTTTGTCGAGGTGTATAAGGTGCGTAGTTTCATGTATAATACCCATTTTCACAATATTTAGAAAATGATATTCTCCTCCTATCGTGCATTCCAGCCGCTTTATTTTTGACATTACATTGATTTTCAACTTCTGTTTTATTAACCATAAATTTGCTAAGTACCTCATCTTTTGAATACAAAAGATAAATATAACAGAATTTAGAAAAATCATCTATGAATGTCCAAAATACTTTTTGCCTTCTCTAGTGGGGTTGCTATGCATGTCACATACATCACTATGAACAAGTTCTAGCAAAAACGTGGTTCTTTCCACTTTAGGAAATGTCATTCTAGTTATTTTAAGGTCCAGATGCATATTTTACATCTATCTCCTATGTTATTATCATAATTTAGAATTAAATCTATTTTAACCATATTTATTCATTTTCCTAGTATTAAATAATGCTTAATCTAGCATGTCATAAATAAAATAATCATATATAAATAGAATTATTTATTTTATTAATATTAAGCTTAAACATTCCTTGATATTAAAGATCTTCTCTAACAAAATTCCACCCTTGGGTATAAAACTTATCTCGACTCAAAGACTAGCTTGGAAACCATGCTTGGTTAAGTAAGCCTCCCGATACAAGGTTTTCCTAACTTCAGCATGACATATTATTAGTTAAAGACACAATTTTTCTAGAAGTGAATTCTAAATCCATTGTGCCTTTGCCTTAATAGTTGTTGAAGAGTTGCCCATGTAGAGAACTGTTCCATCATCCACCAGTTCATAGGTGTTGAAAAAGCTCTTATCATTGAAAACATGCCTTGTAGATCCAGAATCGATCCACCAATCAAGCCAGCATCCCTAGTATACAACCCCGAAATAATAGCTTAAATTTATTCTTGGACTCGATGCTCCGATTTTATTATTGAACATTGACATCACTCCTTTGAAATGTCCTAGCTTGCCAGAACCAACATGCACCTTTCTTTTCTTTGAGTCCGAGTCAGTTGATTTTGCATTGCACTTTATTATAGGAATTCTTCCCTTTGCCATTTCCTTTGTCCTCCACCACATGACCCTGGGATTACATGAGCTCCAATCTCATCCTTACTTTCTTAGCATCTAGTCTCTCCTCCAACTGCAAAGCAATAGTTCCTCGAGAAATATCTTCCTTGTGTTTAAGACTTTTCTTAAACTCTTTCCGTGAAGGTGGCAATTTTCAATAATAGAAGACACAACTATAATCATCCATATTCATCTTTTTTTTGCTTAAATTGACTAAGAATATGTTGTATCTCATGAAATTGATCCATAAATGTGTTTATTATCTACCATACTATATTTCATAAATGACTAACTTAAATTTCATTGTCGTATCCTCCGCTTCGATACTTAGCTTCCAAAGTATCCTACGCCATAGCCTACAAGCCGGGTAGATGTCAAATGTAGAGTCTCCAAGTAAAGCATTTAGAATGTGTCCCTTGCAAATGTAGTCATCATTCTCCCACTTTGTTCTTTCCTTGTTCGGAGCTTAATGTTTCATTTTCTGCTCCTCCGGGATATGCGGTGTTTAACATGGGCCACATTTAGTGTGGTGAGTAGGAAAAGCATCTTCTTCTACCAACACCTAAAATTTCCTCCATCAAACCGCTCTAACTTCATAAAATTCTGAGTCATTTGTTGAAGTGACTGAGCCATTGTATTTCTTGTATTATTAATTATAATTGAAATTAATAAATCAAGAAATTACAATTACAAATCAATATTCAACTCTAAATCTTGAAATCCACTAATAAATCAGAAATAAATGTTCAACTCGCCTGGACATAAGTTTCCAATAATATGAAAATAGCTGAATGCTCTCAACATTCTTCTTCGTCCGTCTCTGAAATATCTCCTTTGACGTACAAACGACGCCTTATAAAACTCCACTTATTTCCTCATTTCTTCTTTCAGTAAGTCTTCTTGCCCGACGTAATATTCTAGCAATTGGAGTTGATATTCGTCTGACTGGTCATGGCATAAATATTGTCTTTAGAATGTTGAATAAGCTTGTGTCGTCTACCAAACTCCAAAACATAAATGTACGCCTCAAGTCACGTTATTGCTTCGCTTTCCTAAAGACAATATTTGCCCCCACCAAAAGTGTGCATTGGGTTAACTGCAAATTCGCCTTAAGATAAAATGAGGCTGATATGATGATCTTCTATCTGCGTATGCACCAACCAACAGAGCAAAATACCTTGTGATATAATCCAAATAAACCAGGCGACACCATAGCTCAGCCTGCATTGTAATTGGAACGCAGAACGAAAGCTAAAAATCTCACAAATAAGTGTCAGTAGAGAGGAGAGAGATTTCGTAAAAGACAAGTCAAATATGAAAATGGGATGATATAAATGTCGATGGGACCCCTATTTGAGATAAATCGCGTCTGGATGTACCCGTCAACAACATACCATCAACTGCCAACCGTTGATCCATTACACCCATTCGTACTAGACACATCCGCACCTACTTCGGGGCCCAAACCTAGCCCATTCTGATTTTACCCAAAAAGAATAGGGTCCACTGGATCTAATGACCCAACCTTGCTTGTGTCCTCCCTCCTCACAAAACTTTGGTACCCCTTAGGGCCCAACACATAAGTCAAAACTAATGACTTATAAAGCCACTAAAATTCTTATGTTTTTCAATTTGGGACAAGAACTAGCTTTCTTAGGTACAAAAGAAATTTTCGAAAAACTCCAAAATAAAACCCATTTTGGAAATATTCAACAATAAGGATGTCCTTCAATAGTTAAGGAAATAATAATTTGAGTTTTTTAAAATCAATTGAAATCCTTCAATAATAGTAGGCTTGCACATTGCTTGTATACTTAGTTCATATGTTTTGTATAATTAGTGGAAACACATTGTACAATGTATCGAATCTCGTTTGCCTCATAAATGTAAGCATATACACGTGTTTCATTGTCATGATTTAGAAAAAAAAAAATGAAATAATGTACTTAAAACCATTTTCTATCCATTATATGTGTGTTTCTATTATCATTGGCTTTAATATATATTTATATTTTTTTTATTCTAATTTTACTTTTATAATTTGCTTATTTATTTTATGTTTAATATTTAGGATTTGCTTTCAAATTTTTTTTCTTTAAAATAACATTATACTTTAAAAATAAATTTAAAATTTTTTAATTTGAATTTCAAATTCAAAATTTAATAAAAAATTTGTTGATTGTAATTTATTAATTAATAAAAATATTATGATTTTGATACTAATTAATTAAAATATTAGATACATAACTGACTATTACATTTAATTTTTTATTGTTACTTTTAATTTTTCTTAATTTTAACTGTCGTTTTGTTGTTCATTTGAGCGTTCATCGTTTAAATAGACAAAGGCATAAGGAGGGGAGCATCCCGATTCGTTTTACTATATTGTAACTAAAGTGTTTAGCTGTAAAAAAAAAACTATTGTTATAAAAAAATATTATTTTAAAACTAAATACTTGTTATGAAATACATGAATGAATATTCATTATATTCAATGTAACCTAAATACATCAATATATATTCAATGTACCTATTATGGCACATTCGTAACCTACACATTCGTAACCTATACATTCATAACCTATATACATCAATGTATATTCAATGTACCTATTATGGCACATTCAGAACTCCACATTCTACGATGAATGTCCATCTCCTATTCAATGTATATAAGAGAATGAAAGAAAATAAAATTTATAATTCCGACTTTCTACCATCTTTACGCTTATCTACTTTCTTCTTAATCTCTCTCATTCTCTCTATTATATTATTGCAACGTTAACATTTTACAATACGCATCGCATCAAGATCTACCAATTGAGTAAATATTTATAGTGAGTATTTTTTTTTTTATTAATCAACTTACACTTTTATCTTCTTCTATCAATTCCTTCTTTTTTCTTTTGGCCTAAGCCAAATTTCCAACCTAAGCATCCTTCGTCCTCGAAGTGGCTGTGGATATTTGAAAATCCTTCTAATTAATTTAAGGATTCATTTGTTTTGCAAGAATTATGGCAAATATTGAAAAGCCCAAATTCCACATCCTCGAAGTGAAATGAAATAATTATCTATCCCTGCCTTGACATGGAAATGCACCTAAGGGCAAGATCTTGCTAACGCAATTACGTAAGACTAACCCCAAATGCAAAAGATAAAGCAAATGCACTAATTTTTATTCATCGTCATTTGCATGAGAGCCTGCAGACTCAATATTTATCCGTTCGAGACCCTCAAAC
The DNA here is from genome assembly GCA_016808115.1 of Tetrastigma voinierianum. Classification (NCBI taxonomy): domain Eukaryota; kingdom Viridiplantae; phylum Streptophyta; class Magnoliopsida; order Vitales; family Vitaceae; genus Tetrastigma; species Tetrastigma voinierianum. The sequence goes on from JAEQBH010000926.1 coordinate 300,192, forward strand.
CTTGTGGAAGAGGTTGAAGGATAGGTATGATCATACTAAGACTGTTATCCTTCCTCAAGCACAATATGACTGGCAAAATCTCATACTACAAGATTTTAAATCACACCGACTATAACCTCGCTTTATTTGATATTGTTTCTGGTTTCTCGGCAGGTTATGCGGTATCAATCTCAGCGTCTGGAGCGTAAGCTTTCTCTACGCTTCCATGTGAATATTGTATTGCGGCCAATCTAGGCAACATCAGTTGCCCGCATGCACTCGAGGTTAATTTACGTGCTCCTCAGCGCTGAGCAAACTAATGAATTCTTGCTCAAAATCATGATCTTAGACTTCTTTGGCTCAAAAAGCATTGCACGAAGCACCATCTGAGCTACGAGAAAATTATTGGCCATTTTAAAGGCTAAAAGCACGACGAATATAATCCTGAAGAGATGTGAAGAATTTAATCATACTAGGAAATCTAACTTTGGCCCGAATCATGACAAAGAAAAGCGAAAGAGGTGACTAATGAAAGTATTTGTCATCGTTGGCATGGCCGGGCGGTCACGTACTTGTCGTGCGCGAAAGCGCTGTTGATGCATACGGGCATCTTTAAAAATGCAGACAGCGTGGTGAATCTCACGCCATTGAAATTAATCTGCTTTGCCATAACCATTGTTGAAACCTGACAATATCTCTGTTGGTGGGACTCGCTCTTGCTCACGAGTAGCAAATGCATCCTGAATGTCTACGATTTCTTTGAGGACCTTTGATTACTTTGATGAAGCATCAGACTGGTGGATGACATCTTAGATTTCGAATTTTATGATTCTAATAATTTCTTTTCTAGTTGTTTTTCTTTAAATGTATTACCTTTTATTGTTCTTTAATATGGTTATGCAATGAAATGCTTATAGACTTGATATAATATTTATTATTTTGAAATTTTATTTGACCACATAACTAATATGAAATTTTATGATACTTATTTTGGTTGTCAACATAAATGCAAATGGAAAACAGAAAAGGAAGATGTTTATTTGCTTGATAGTGCATCAGCGCATACCATATTTACGTAGTAGACACTTTTTCTCAAGTATGACATTACGTAAGACACATGTCATACAATGTCACAGTCTATTTCGATTATTGATGGTTTCGGGAATGCCTGGTGTTTTGCAAAGGTACCATCCTGCATATTGAGAATGCATTTCTAAGCGGTAGATCGGAATCTACTTAGCTTCAAAGATGTGCGTAATGGGTACCGTGTTGTTGTTATGAGCAAAATAAGAATATATTGGCATTCACATAGCATAAGATGGGCACGAAGACCATCCATGAGAAGCTAGAAGCTCTTACATGGAGTTTGTATTGTGTGTGATTAAAGGCTGGGTTGAAACCTCTCCTCCATATCTTGGGATTGGTAAATCTGATCGGTTTGGATTATGGCATGATCGCCTTGGTAAATTTGACGTCTGATGATGCGTAGAATAATCCGAGGAATCTGAAAGGGCTGCCCTTTGAGGATCTGAGGTATTGTTGTCAAGATTATAATTGTAAGCTTGTTCGCGAGGAGAAACTCATTATCAAACCAGCCATAACAAAGGTTGATCTTGAATCACTTTATTCGCCATGTGAGGTCGGGGTGATATTTTGTGGATATCTGACCACCAAGTGGACCATTTCGATATTTATGAATGCCCAGTGGACGCATCATAGATGGTCCATGTTTGTCTATTATCTACAGTATGATGTCACCTTTGCGTTTACTTGCGTGATTATAAAGCGGGCACAATTCTCTTATTATCGATTAAAGGTATAAGGATGGATAATGCGGGTGAATTCTGTCAGAGTTTTGATACATATTGTGCTTAACAAAGTAGGGTTGAGCACCCCGTTAGCACTATGTTCATACTCGAAATGGATTGGCAGATCCTTGATTAAACATATACAAATCATTGCCCGCATTCTATTATTGAGGCAGAATCTCAACGATCTGACATGGGGTCATCTTGGTTTGCATCTTGACTGCCTTACACTAATAGATTGCGCCCCCTTCCTTTAGTCTCTGATCTCCTTGAATGGTTCTTTGGTTATGAACGCACGATATTTCACATTTATGCACCTTTGGTTGTGCAGTACATGTGCCTGTGCTGCCAAAGAGCAATGGGTCCCCCAGCAGTATGGGCATTTATGTGGTTTAATTCATATCCATCATTAGGTTCTTGGGCAAATTCTTTAGTGATCTTTCTGCCCGGATTCGCATATTGTGTCATTTCAATGAGACTATGTTTCCATCGATTCGGGACACCTAATATTGAAATGGGTAACGGCTTAAGCTTGATTAAAGTTTTCTCTGGAATGAGAAAAATTTATCTCGGTCGACCGAACTCTGAGTGCGAAAACGAGGTACGTGCGCGTAATCCATTCTGGCCTGCTTGATAGACTTCTGATGCATTTAATGATGCTACTAAGGTAATGAAATCTCATATTCAGTTGTAAATGCTCCGGCTAGGATAAATTTGTTCTAGAGGACAAGCTAAAATGGATGAAAATCCCCACAGGTTGAGCGTGGTAGACCCGATAGGATCAAAGAACCCTTGTTCTCGAGCGAGGAAAGAATCAAGAATCCACTCTAGAAGAGCCTGGTGCTGTGCTTACTTCTAAAAGAGCTTAATGCCCTTGAAGAGCACAAACCCATGAAAAGATCACCAACCACAAGATGCAGGAATTCCATTACATATTGTAATGAGATTTGGGATCGAAATAAAATAAATCATTGATGATATTTTGCGATCTCGATTGCTCATAAAATTATGGATGATTGTGAGCGCAATCTATTGACAGATCTGGTAGTGAAGATTGGCACAAGTGGGAGGAAGCGATTAAGGTTGAGATTAAACTTCATGGCTAAACAGAGAGGTTTTGGACCCATGCTTTCGCATCTAGATAATGTAAAACTAGTTGGATATAAATGGGTATTTAATCAGAACGAAATGAGAAAAACGAGGTTATCGGGTATAAGCTCGACTCGTTGCCCGAAAGTTCGAGACTGGATTGATTATGATGAGACATATTCACTTTGTGATGGATATGATTACATTCAGTTTTCTCATTAGTCTAGTAATCTTTGAAAAATTGGAAATCGTCTTATGGACATTGGCGGCATATCTATCATGGCTCATTAGACCGCGGATATTTATATGAAAATTCAGGGGATTCAAAATGCACGATGCATGCACTCGACAACTTATTCTCAATAAAATTGCAAAGATCCTTGTACGGGTTAAAGCGTCCAGGGTCATGTGGTATCAGCGCTAAGTGAGTACCTAATTAAGGAAAGATGCAAGGAATGATCCTATCACATCCATGCGTGTTTATTAAGAAATCGAGAAGCGAATTTGCTATTGTAGCGAGTTTATGTCGACGATATAAATTTAATTGGAACTCCGAGGAAGGTTAATAAAAGCTGTAGTATTTGAAAAGGAATTTGAAGTTAAAATTTGGGCAAAACGAACTTTGTCTTGAGTCTACGGCGAAGCGAAGCAAATGGAATAATCGCCCGTCAATCATCATACATTGAAAGATTACTTCAACGCTTCAGCATGGGCGAACCATGTGAGCACTACTATGGTTGTAAGGTCTCTAGATCCCGAAAAGGATCGATTTAGTCCTAGAATCGATGAAGAGATGCGGTCTGAGTACCCATATCTCGATGTAATTGGGGCTTTGATGTAGCGCGATGCGAGACGGACATCGCTTTGCGATAAATTTATTGGCGTTTAGTTAAAGCCAACTCGGAGACAACGGAATGGAATTAAACATATTTTCGTTATCTCAGGAACCATAGATTTGGGATTATATTATTCAAGAATCTACTACCTACGGTTTAGTTGGATATTAAGTCTTTGGATATAGATCGATCCACATAAAGCTCGCTCAGCCCAGTTGTTATTTTGTTATAATGGCACCACCATTTCTTGGCGTTCCTCTGAAGCAATTATTCGTGCTTCATCTTCTAACCCTCTTGAGATCATTGGCATATGAAGAAAGCTGGAAGAGGGAGTGTGTTTGGTTAAGATCCACATTATAACACATATTCACAATTCTTGTTGCTTAACCAAGTTTACAAATTCTCCCACTTATAATTTATGAAGATGAATCTTTGCTTGTGTTGCCTGAAGTTAGGGGAGGATATATCGAGGTGATAGGACCAAGCATATCTCGTAGAAATTTTTCTATGCTCGTGAACTCGAGAAAGTCGACAAATTGATGTTAAATGATTCGATCCATAAATAATCTTGTGGAGTCTTTTGCAAATCATTGCCAACATCCCAACTTTTGAAGAAGAGTATGCGGGTATGCGCGAGTTCATAAGATGCAAGATTAACTAGCCAATGATGGTATATAAGCTCAAATTGAGGGAGATATTGTGATTTATGCATTCTTGTTCTTTTTCCCTTTTGTCAGGTTTTTGTCCCATTGGGTTTTAAAACGGGTTTAATGAGGCAATTAATGCATCCGTAAAGGAGAGATCATCAAATATTTATGCCTTTATCTTTCTTTTTAAGCTTTTGTCAGGTTTTGTCCATGGGTTTTAAGGCACAAGGTTTTTAATGGCGGTATCATTGATGCGCGTTCATGAATCTGATGAATATTGAAGTGTTATGAAATCATGAATGAATATTCATTATATTAATAAATAACCTATATCTGTCAATGTATATTGATGTACCTATTATGGCGCATTCGAGCATATACATTCGTAACTATATATATCGATGTATATTGATATGCTGTTGGCGCATTCGTAACTACGATCTACGTATGAATGTCCATCTCCCTATTCAATGTATATAAGAGAATGAAAGTGAAAATAAAATTGATACTCTAACTTTTTCTACCATCTTTTTGGTGTTTATCTACTTTCTCTTCTTAATCTCTCTCTATTCTCTCTATTATATTATTGCAACGTAATATTTTACAATAATACTTAATTAATTATTATCAATTATTTATTCAATAAGATTGAAGATAATAAAAAAAATTTGTATTACTTTTATTTTAAAAAAAATCTTTTCAAAACCCATATGGATAATAATTTGTTTATATATTTGTTAAAAATTTAGTTTCATAAAAATTTGAGTGAAAAATATAAAAAATAGATGATAGTATGAACATTATAAATATTCCAAATAAAATTATTATAAATAAGAAACAAAATACCAAAAAACAAAAAAAAAAACAAAAACAAAACAAAAGAAGAAGAAAGAAGATGAAAAGCAAATATAACAAAAAAACTTGGAGAGACTTAAGAGGTTGGGTCATGGTGGTTGAGCGTGGGAGGGGGGGGGGGAGGGCAGGGTAGTTTTGATATTTTTAAAGTTTAATGTTTTTATGGGTTTTGGACCTAACTTTTATTAAATAAAAAGTTGATGAGACCATTATTGGAACTTTTCGAAAAATAATAAAATAAATTAAAATAAATCTTAAAAAAATGTAGTTTGAAAAATAATTATATATATATATATATATATATATATATATATATATATATATATATATATATATATATATATATATATATATATATATATAATATAGTTTCTCCATATCATCGATTCGTAATAGTATTAAAACTTGAAAATTTTGAAAATTATAAAGATTATTAACTGAAAAGATATTTTGATGTAAATTAAAAATTTTCGAAATAGAAAGGTCTCTTGAAAAGGCAACTTTCAGTAAATAGTGTAAATATGCAGTAAAAAGGCAACTTTTAATGTAAAATTAAAATTTTTAAAATTATGAAAGTGTATTGGCCAACTTATGAGAATAGTGTAAGGTGTCATAGCGAAAGGCATTTCGAGTGTAAATTAAAATTTTTAATTATGAAGGTGTACTAGCGAAAGGCGTTTTGAAAGAAATAATATAAATGTGTCAACAAAAGGCAACTTTCAGGTATAAATTCAAAATTTTGAAATTATGAAGATAATACATTGAAAAAGCGGCTTTCATTAAATGCGAAAAAGTGTGGCACCCCGAATCTTCGGTGTAAGTGAAAATTTGAAAATTATGAATCTGTACTGAAAAGGCGGCTTTTAAAAGAAATAGTACGAATGTGTATGCAAAAACTGATTTCGGTGTAAATTGAAATTTTCGAATTATGAAGGTATCGTGAGCATTTTGAATGAAATATTATAAAGTGTGCTGAAAGCGTTTTGAGTGTAAATTAAAATTTTAAAATTTATGAAAGTGTCTTTTGAAAAGGCAACTTGAAATAATAATAGTGTAAATGTGAACAACTTTTAAAAATACTTTGAGAATAGAATTGAAATTTTAGAGAGAATTATAAAGGTGTACAGTGAAAAGGGGCAAACTTTCATTTGAAAATAGTGAAGTAATCTTTTTAAAAGATATTTTCAGTATAAATTAAAATTTTCAAAATTTTAAAAATAAAAGTGTTTCTTTAAAAGATACTTTCCAAGTGGCACAAACTACGTTAAATTTATGAATATTTTTAAACATATTGTATTTGAAGGATTTTTTTTATTTTTTTTAAACTAGATGTCTAAAAACCCCGACCATTATTGACCCAAACTGGTGTAGGATTATAATATTTTGACTGAAACCCCGAAATCTTGTCCAATGGCCTTATCTTATCCCAGACATCGGCCCCGCTTTCACTACCCCGAAGAAAGCGTGACTGGTTTTCATTTTCAGCCCTGATATCCTTATCCGGTCGGTCAGCCATCTACAATGGCCCAAACTGTCGACAAGGACCTCACCGCCGCCGCCGCGGCCCGCCGAAGACTCGCTTCCATCGGCGGTCACCTCACTCCCCTTCATTCCACTACTCCTGATTGCAGTTCACTTGGGTTACATTCCACCTCCGCCCCAGACAGCTACCGCCGAGTACACGGCGAGGTCCCCACTCACGACCTCGTTTGGAATCTCGCTTGCGATGAATCCGGCAAGGAGTTCACCGACATCATCTACGAGAAAGCCGTCGGAGAAGCCATTGCCAAGGTCAGCTTTTATGACAATTAAACAAATGCTCACACGCTTGATTGCTGATAATTCTTTGGTTCTACTGCTGCAGATTACGATTAACCGGCCGGAGAGAAGAAATGCTTTCAGACCTCATACGGTGAAGGAGCTTATGCGTGCATTCAATGATGCCAGAGATGATAGTTCAGTGGGAGTCATCGTCCTTACTGGAAAGGTAAGGATTTAATGTTCAATGATTTTGAACTCTCTTTGATAAATCTGTTTCCGAAGATGTCTTATGGATTTAATGTTCTTGATGATTTGTTGCTGTAGGGGACCAAGGCATTTTGTAGTGGTGGGGATCAAGCTTTCAGAAGCAGAGATGGTTATGCTGATCAGGATGATGTTGGTCGACTTAATGTTCTAGATTTACAGGTAAAAACACTTCATTCTTACTTGCTGCTCCCCTGTGTCTGTGAGTCATTTCATCATGGGAAATTTTCCCCAAAATAATCATCAAATAAGCAATGACTCTTGTAGAAAATTCTAACATTTGTCAATACGTTTATCAATCTTTTTTTCCCCTTCACTGCAATATATATATATAGAATTATTGAGATTTTATTTCGTATGTTATTGTGTTTGTACAGGTACAGATTAGGCGTCTTCCAAAACCCGTGATTGCAATGGTATCTTCTTCCTGTTCTTACTCCGTATTTTATTTCATCTACATTTAATTCACTCGTTCTTGACTAAATATTTATCCCCTGTTTCAAAACCAGGTAGCTGGTTATGCTGTTGGAGGGGGACATGTGTTGCACTTGGTCTGTGATCTCACAATTGCTGCAGAAAATGCTATTTTTGGTCAGACTGGTCCTAAGGTCCTTAATCTTTCCATTTCCTTTTTCTTGCCTCTTTGTAATTTTAACGCTTATAGCTTCAACTACTTTGATAATCCATATTCTTGGTTATTCATTACTGTCCATAATCTCTGTAGGTTGGAAGCTTTGATGCTGGGTATGGAAGTTCCATTATGTCCCGTTTGGTAAGTTGAAGGTGGAGTTGCTTTATTTATTTTATTTTAGATAACCCAATATGTAGTTTCCATTATTAAAACAGCAGAAATGATTATGATTCAACAGATTGGGCCAAAGAGAGCGCGTGAAATGTGGTTTATGGCAAGGTTCTACACAGCTTCGGAGGCAGAGAAAATGGGTCTTGTCAACATTGTTGTACCAGTTAGTATATTTCTTTTTTGTTTCCTCTAGTCATAGATTTAGGTATGTTATGTAGCTTATCTTAAACTCGCTTGAACGTTCATTTAACCATTAGCTAATGTCTACTGATTTCTATATATATATATATTTATTCAGTTGGAGAATTTAGAAAAAGAGACAGTGAAATGGTGTAGGGAGATCCTCAGGAACAGCCCAACTGCAATCCGTGTGCTGAAAGCAGCTCTTAATGCAGTTGATGATGGTCATGCCGGACTCCAGGTACAACATCTTTCGCAATTATCATCTTTATGACTACTGTTTGGATCAAACTTATGCGCACTTCGACTAATCCCATGGGACCATGAAGTTAACAAGCAAGTGGGTAAACTTCTAGAGGCCCTAAGGAGACTAGAACAAGTGAACATGTGATAAACTACAAGTCCTAGACCATCTGAGCTATGGTTTCTAATTATCCCACCCATCCCTTCATACATTTGCAAACCTTGTGAGAAACTGGAAAAAAAAAGCCAATTCTGCTGAAAACTGGTTTGATTCTGTATATCTTCTGTGCAGGAGCTTGGTGGGAATGCTACCTTCATATTCTATGGCACTGAGGAAGGCAACGAGGGGAAGACTGCATATTTGGAACGACGACCCCCAGATTTCTCGAAATTTCCCCGACGACCTTAACGGTTAGACTTAGTTCCTTGTGCTTTAACCAACTTTATTATTTCCATCAGCGAGCTTGTTCGATCGACAGTCCCCTTGAAGTCCATGATTCAAATTCAAATGAGCCGAAATAAATTCATTTAGGAGTGATGTAACCATAGACCTCGGATGCAGCAAAGGAATCAATAAAGCCTCGTGCAGTTGACTATGGCTCTGTTGTGGGATAATAATATGAAATATTATATATATATATATATATATTGATCTGTTGGAGGGGTACTACCCCAAAGCTCCTAGCTACCAAGCAGCTCACGTATGTGGGCTTCAGGGTCCCCAGAACATCACTCTGAATTAAGCTCCCTACTCCATTAGGTGGGCTTCCGCTTTTCTATCTTTCTACACTGCTATGCTGCGGCCTCAATCCAAGTTTGGCCAGCTTATCTGCCACTTGGTTGGCTTCCTGAATATGTGCTTGACACTTACCATCCGATTCTTCCCCAGCCAGTCAGTCCATACACTCTCGGATTGCATTTGATAGTGAGCTCCTCATCTCCTCCATTCCTTTAATCCATTTGAACATCAGAGAGGAATCGATCTCAACCGATAAGTGTCTTGTCTCATTCTCCCAAGCCATTCTAAGGCCATATAGGAGTGCCCATGCCTCCGCTTCCTCAATTGTACAGCAACCGATGTTTACAGCATACCCATTTATCCACTCCCCGTTTTCATTCCTAAGGACGACTCCTGCTCCTCCCAGCGAGGTCTTTCTATCAAGGCATGACATATTTTATACTATATATATATATATATATAATCTTCTTAATCAATTTTGAAGATAATGCTTTATGTACTACACATATCAAATGAGGTAACTGATCACATTTAACTAAAAATTTTGTATACCTATGAATGCTAAAAAGAGTGGCACAAAAGTCATTTGCCTAACCTTCCAAAAAGTTAATATACAAGATTTGAATGTAAATGGAAGATATCAACTTGTGGGGAAGTTGACAAGATGTTATTGTACTTTTTTTTTTTGTAAATGGAAGTTCATTCAGGTTTTGTCCCATTGGATTTTATTGTAAAGTTTTTAATGATACAGTTCCACCAAATTAAGAGCAATTTGAATCCTTAGAAAAAGTGCAATTTGAAGAATTATAAGAATATTGTATTGTTTTTCTTTTCTGTTTTTTTAGTAACAAGATTTTAATTAGGTATATTATGTATGGTGGTTAATTAATGGGGAATGTTTGCAAATATAATGGTGAATAACCGTCACATTAGGGGAATTAAAAGATCGTTTCCGCGGAAGGTTCGTAGATTTGCATTTTTAAGGATGAATATGCAGGGATCAATGTTCAACGAAAGTTTGGATCATGATTGAATAAGATGTGTGATATTCTTAGGGTTTACTAATCTCTTGACGCAAGACCTTCCAAGTTATTCTAGTCGCAAACCTCTTGGCGTAGGACCTTCCAAGTTATTCTAGTCGCAACAAACTGTGTATGTGTGCAAAGGCCCCAGGGAGAATGTTTTGAAGGTCCTAAGGAGATGGGTCTATTTATAGACTTTTAATCATAACCTTATAGGGTTACTTGTCTGACAAGCAATTAATCCTTACCTTACATGGTTTCTTGTCTATCAAGTAACCAAATTCATGTCTTACTGGGTTTCTTGCCTCTTAAACAATTAATTAATGGGCTCTGTTACTAATTAGCTAGCCTAGGGATCCAACGATCCATTATTAATTTTGGCTCTTGATCAACGACTCAGATTGTTTCTAGAGCATAAATCCAACAGTTTCCCACTTGCCCAAAAGCAAGTCTGGAACCATGATCTTATCCAATTCTATTCCATTAAAAGCTCATATGTGAACTCCACGATTAATAATGTAAATATTAAATGTATTTTTCTTTGTAAAATATCGATAATATTAATCAAGAAGGGTTTCTGTCAATCGATTAATTATTTATTCTCTTAACTTATCAGTTTCTCTAACCGATCCAATGTACTAGCCAGTGTCTTTCAACATTCAAGTACCGAAACATATTAAGATGATATTTCATACAAATTCTATTTTTTGTATATCTCATAAACTCTAGTGATCAAATTATCATTATTCCCAAATCATCAAGGTATTGGTCTTTAAAATGAGACATCACTTATTGATAACTCAAAGAATAATAATTACTTGACTACTTATTTATAATATATTCAAGATTAAGAAAAACAGCATAACTAATATTGCCTAAGATTTAATTCTTTTTTTTTTTAAATATTACCTTTAATTAAATCTCTTTTGACCCTCTCAAAATGAGAACAACATAACTCATTTTAATATTCTACAATAATCAAGACAGGTTATTTCACATAATATTAAAGTCTAAATAAAGTGTCTAACTTTATTTATCAACAATGAGACAATTCATTAATTATGAGAACCTATGACCATGCCTTCTATGGACGTATCATATGATCATATATTGCATAATTAATCTGAACCTTATATATGAAACAACGCGTGTATAAGAATTTAAGAAATTTATACCATTTAAATCATAAATGAAATTACATGTAGTCTTGCTCCTATAGCATAAAGGTAACCAACTTCTACTTACTCTAAAGTAAGCTTGGGACACTCCTAAGACCCATACAATTTACATGCTTCTCAAACACACGTTAGAAAAGAGTCTTCATAAAAAGGTTTGTTAGGTTCTCCTCATATGTAATTTTACTAGAGTTAATATCCCCTTGGAAATCAGAGTCCGTATAACCAAGTGTTCCAAAACTCCCACTAGAATACACCAACATATAATCCCACGTTCTCTTTGGATACTTAAGTATATGTTTTCTCTGTAGTCCAATGTTCTACTTCAGGATCTGATTTGTATCGATTTACGATTCCTATTGCATAGCAAATATCTCGCCCAATGCATAATGTGACATAAATGAGACTACCAATAGCCGAAGCATAAGGTTTCTCACTCATGAGTTCTTTCTCTTCAAGAGTTTTATGGTGATTGTCTCTTAAAAAGATGAATTTCATGTCCGAAGGATAGAAATCCCCTCTTTGAATTCTCCATGCCAAAACTAGCCACTAGGAAGCTTAGGACCAGTAGCAGCGCTTGTGCTGATCGTAAAAGTTTGATTAGCATAATGTAGTTTCTTACTTTGAGTCTCTCATATCAAAATGCTATTTAATGTAACCACAGCATGTCGACAACACTTTCGCATTGTCTCCGGTGCGAGGATGTCATTTATGTAAAAAATAGGGAAGACTACCACTATACCTTGAATCTTTTATGCACACATGGTTTACCATGACTCTTTTTCTTGTAGATCAACTTGCTTCCAATGGGTCTTACCCCTCTAGGAGCTTCTATAAGAGACCATACTCAGTTTAAACCCATAATGCCATCTCACGGTCCATTTCCATTTTCCACTCTTGCACATCAACATCTACACAAAGTTTATCAAGGCTCTTTATCTTGTAAATCAACTTGCTTCCAATGGGTTTTACCCCTCTAGGAGCTTCTACAAGAAACAATAATGAACTAAGTTTGAACCCATATATTCCATCTCACCCTCCATTGCCCTTTTCCACTCTTGTACATCAACATCGTCCATTGCTTCTTCGCATGTGGTGACTTGATACATTTTTCCTAACAAGGCATGTCTTGTAGGTTTATGTATCATCCTCCCACTACAAGTTTACTGCATCAGTTGTTGTACATGCACAAGAGGATTCAAGTTTTGTGGTTCAGGTGGATTTCCAATCTCTTCATTATTTGCTTGTTCTTGAGTTTCTTGAATTCGGTCTTGAGTTGTTTCTTGTATTTGTTCACTTTCGGGTTCATGTTGTACATATTCCCTCTTTGAGCATCAACAAGAAACATGGATGGAAAATTAGGAGTTTCTTATGGATCTCGAACCGAGTCATGCTCTTCAAGAACCACTTTGCTCCTATGTTTAAAATTGTTCATATAATCCTCTTCTAAGAAAGCGGCGTGAGTGCTCACTATTACCTTCTTTTCCTTTGGATTATAAAATATTCCACCTCTCGCTCCCTTATAATATCTAATAAACATACATATTTCTTTACGACATTCCAACTTTTGTGATTTCCATGCTAAGACATATGTCAGGGCACCCCAAATCCGAATATGGTTAAAACTGGGTTTGCGCCCTTTCCATAACTTTGTGGGTGTCTTTGAAACATATTTATATGGAACCAAATTTAGTATGTGAATAGTTGTTTCTACAACATTTCCCCAAAAAGACTAAGTATTAATGAGTAATTGAGCATCAACCTCACCATATCTAAAAGGGTTATGTTTCTCATTTCAAAGATTCCATTTTGCTAGGGCGTTCAAGGAGATGATAATTGAGAAATTATCTCGTCTTTAGCCAAGTAAGACTTGAACTCTCCATATATGTGGAATGGGATAAGTCTAAGCTCACGTGCGTTACACATGAGCAACCTAAACGACTTGGAAACCAGAGCCCTATCCCGCAAGATCAGGCCCAACACGTGTCAGGCATGTATCAAGCATAGGGCCTAAGAAGGTAGGACATCCCTCACATCGGGCATCGACCTAACTTGCTCAAGCTGAATAGACCATGTCACCTCGAAAACCGCATAATCAATCGTACATGGGGGGGAGAACACATGGGCGATCGTGGAGTCCGCTGACTTAATCCCCCACTACGCAATAGTCCATCACGATAAATATCACATTAAGGATTACGAACCAATTGTAATGGGCCATGTGGCACCCATAAGTATTATAAATTGATAGGCTTATAATCAGAGAGAAATTTTTTCTAGAGCAATCATAGAGAGAAAAACAAATTCTTTGGGAAGTCTTTTTTTTTTATCTTTCCAATAGGTATTCACTGCCTCGATCATATCGAAGCTGCTTGATATGGGCTCCCAATTGCTTTTCTGCCTGAACCTTCGAAACTTTTCAAAAGCTTCAGACTCATGGCGCATTAGGTAAACATATCCATATCTTGACTAGTCATCAGTGAATGTGATAAAATACTCATACCAGCCTCTAGTATGAACGCTCATTGGTCCACACACATCAATGTGTGCCAATCCCAACTACTCGGTTGCATAATTTCCTTTGGTTTTGAAGGGCCTCTTTGTCATTTTACCTTCTAAACATGATTCACGCATTGGTATAGGTTCAAAGATCAAGGAATTTAAAATTCTACTTTTAACCAAGCCGTGAATTTTGTTAGGATTAATATGACTCAATTGCAAGTGCCACAAATAGGTTATATTTGAAAACTTTACTTTCTTAGATAAGGTGAGTTGCTCATCATCAGTAAATTCAATGACATTAATACTATAAGACAAATGAGTTAAAATAAACAAATCATTCATCAATAATCTAGAGAGAATAAAAGTATTATTACTCTTTATGAAAAATAAGGAATTAAACTGCACTATTAAACTATGTTCAACTAAACAACTAACATAAACCAAATTCCTCTTAAAATCCAGACAACTAAATGGTCTAATAAACGTAAATTTATAAAAACATAACTCCACTAAACCTATTGCCATTACAGAGACATGTTCCCTTTTTTACAATTTCAAGCTTCTTTGTTCTTTATTAAGTGGTCTACTTTGTTTGAACCACTCCAAGGAGTAGCAAACATGGTTAGTGGCTCATGAATCAATGATACATTTATCATTGTAATTCTCCATCAAACAAGCCTCAACAACATTTAGACACCCATTACTTCCGCAGTACTGATGTGCCCTATTATCTTTAGATAGTGGTCTCTCACATTTCCTTCAGTCATGCGAGTGTTCATTAGTGCTCTTATGGCTGCTTGTCTAGCAATATTGCTACTTTCAACAAACATCTTATCTAGAGTTTGAATCATGCTCCAGATTATTGATTTGCTTCCTCAAATGTTCTACAAAGCTAGCAAGAATATGACAACGAGCTGTCGTATTGATCTGTTGCCAATCTGCAAATTGTTTCTTAGTTTCCTTCGAAGTATTAGCAACAGGCTCTTAGGGTTTCTCGGTTGTTGTAATAAATTTGATTCTCTTAAAAAAACAAGGACAATGTAAAGATTAGTTTTCCATAGGTCGTAATTACTTTCATCTAATGGTTTTTTACTCAAATTTGTAACTAGAGGATCAAAGGATATCATTTTCTAAAGAATAAAAAAAAACAAAAGCACTCAATCAACAAATATACTAATGAGTAGGTTTATTTATTGCAACAATATCTTTGTTTTCATTACAAACACTTATGTTGGGCAAGATATTTATAACAAACTAATATTTTGAATATGATATGTGAAGTGTCCTACCAAGTCAACTCCCCGGAAACTCAAATAATAACCCATGATTGTAGTGAGTTTCTATGTTAATACACCAAGAAAGTCTCCATGTAAGTCGTAGGGTCACAATGGTCCCTCTGAAAAACTTCTTACCTTAGGCTCTTATCGCCCTTATGATAGGACTTTCCTAAACATGCACCAACAATTCACTACCCATGAAAAATTGGATCCGAAACTTTCTCGGATAATACAGACATGTATCAATAAAAAATTTGTTTTAATAAACTTTGGACTTTCAATAGCACTAACAGAGCCTCATTGAGAGGATTATTAATGTTACTAAAGTTGAATGTAATATAACCATTAATTTAATTCCAAAATTATCTTTAATTGGACCCCTAATGGAGCCCGAATGTTTCAAATTAATTAAATTAATTTTAACCTTCACACATTCAATATTTTATATTAATTTATCAGGTTTTTCATAATAATATTATCTAGACATGTTACTAAAATTCAATGTGATAACCATTAATTTAATTTTAAAATTATCTTTAATATATGAGTATTGTCGATATTGGACCGTACAATCTCATTAAAATTTTAAAATTATTTTAGATCAAATCTCATAAAATCCGATAATTTTTATCTATTGGGGCATCACATAATCATTTTATTATTGGATCTTTAATGGAGTCCATAAGTTTCAAATTAATTAAATTAATTTTGACATGTACACATTCAATATTGTACATTAATTCAACTATACTTTCCATAACAATATTATCTAGATAAAACAAATATCGTTATGCATATGTATATATCAAATGATGAAATTATGTGGCACTACCTATTCTAAATGACATGGCAAGCATGCATCACATTTTATATCCATATAAAACAATTGTAAGCAAATAATAAATAATTGACACTTTTCAGTGTGGTTTTAGAAAAGGAAATAGCAATGCGATAGAGTAGAATATAAGCAGGAAAATACGATTTTAAAAATGGCAAACGATAATTTGTCGTTGTATTACAGTTGAAAACACGAATTTTATATATACCGGATGAAGCGAGAAGCAGCGTTGGAAGCGTCTTAAATCTAGTTACTCGCACGAATTTTGTCGAATGAGATATTTGATTTTCCGTTTTTGAGTGCGGGTGTCGATGGACCTAAAAAACGAGATTTTGAAGAAAATCTTGGAAGTTAACAAATAATTTAAGAAAATTCATATAAATAATTTGAACTTGAGCGGAGCGAAATAGAATTGTTTCGTGGTAAAAACATACCGGCGAGGGAGGAGGACACGGAAGCATCAAATGCAGTATCCCAAAGTATAAAAAGAGAAAAAATATCTCATTTGGAAAAGATCTCCCATTTTTTTTTCAAACATTAGAGAGAGAGAGAGAGAGAGGAGGAGGAGGAGAATAGTCAAGAGTTCCTTAGAGACGATTTCTCAAAGAGGACCCCAGAAATCGATCGAATTCGTCGGCAGAATAAAGTTCATCACATCGACGAAGTCTACGCATAGACACCAAAAATGAAAGATTTTACCGAAGATAGAGGAGATTTGGGGCAAAATCAAAGTTTTCGGGTTAAGAGGTGTTTTGAAGCTTCCTAACGGTGTTTTCTACACTCCAAGAGGTAGGGATTCTTCCTATTTTGATTTTATTCCTACCTTTGGGCTGAATTGGGATTGTTTTGAATCTGATTTTAGGCTGAGTTTTGGATGGTTTTTGTACCATGTTATGACATGTTTTGTGGCTTTAATTCGGACGGTTTTGGTGGCTGATTTTGTGGTTTTACTTGGGAAAGGGTTAGGGCATGTTTAAGGAGTTGTTTAAGGTCAAAATTTGGTGCATAATAGGCTACTATGTGTGCCAGGCAAACATTAGCATTGGCCTAAGCTTCCAAAGCGGAGCCTCGAGTACGAAATTGCATGGGTTTGTGATTAAGTAAGCCCACTACACCCACTTTAAGCCTCTAACTTTAAGGCCCAGTATTTTACCAGTCAGAGCTCCCGATTCGCACGTTAGCCCAAACTACATGGAAGATCTTTGAGTCTAGAATCTGACCATATGCTAGTGGATGGAATTTGGTGCTCACATCTTTACTGAAAATTTGATTGTTTCACCAAGTGTTTTATTGTATTGACATGTGATGTGAAAATGACCCCACTTATTGTCTAGGTTTTGAGACTGATTTTCGGTCAGGAAAAATGGGGAAATTTAACTAGTTTCCTTCATGGAAATTGTAGTTGCATCAGTGAACTTGATGTTAGGCTTTTAAATTACCCAAATTGAACCTCTATAACTAGAGTTATGGTCGATTTTCCGGGACTGCCATAGGCTGCCCTGTTTTTACCCATACACTGTCCAAATTTCGGGACTGATTTCTAGTTAGGAAAAAGAGGGAATTTGGACTAGTGTTCTGCATGGAAATTATAGATGCATCTTAGGCTTTTGAATCACCCAAATTGGACCTGTACAACTCAAGTTATGGTCCATTTCCCGGGATTGCTACAACTTAGGTTGTTTAACGGTTTGTGTCCAGTGGACTGTTAAGGGACCAGTTTTTGAATTGAGTTCAGAACTATTCTGTAGTTTATTATGACTTGATTGTGAGGGTGTTGTTGCATAATATGGAATGACACATTGTATGTTGATGTTGATATATGCGTTCATGATATATTGACATGAATGAAGTATTGTATGGACATTATATGCTTATTAATATAATTGTTCACGATGCATTGGTGATATGCATGAGTGGAGTTGTCCATATAGCATTCATCATATATGTGACATGGTATAAACATTAAATGGTGCGTCACATTGCATATGCACAAGAAACATCGCATTTCATGGGTGTGAGTGCGTGGTTGGTAAATCGACATTGCGTTTAGTGTTTGATTAGGTGGGCTCGGAAAATAGGACAACGTCCAACAGAGTTGCACGATTGATTAAAATGGTAAAGAAAATATGTGTCGGATATCAACAAGAAGGGGTAGATCCTCCCTCGGGTGAAAAGTCCTCTAATTATGGTCAAACATAGTTCCCAACGGTGAAAGGCCGTAAAAGTGTCAAGGTTTGCGGAGCCCGAGGTTAGACACCAAAAATCCACTACCCACAAAAAGGAGCATGATTTTGAATATAAAATGATCATTGTGATGTATCATTCAAAAAGCTTTTAGGTTATAAAAAAATAAAATTTGTTTTGAAAATGATTATTGGATGTCATCCACAATGACGGTTTATCACATATGGGCTTAGGCGTTGTGTGAGGGAGTCGATAAAGACCCGGGCGCATGGTACATGATGAGTTGCATCTCATTTCATGGCATGACATGTAGGATTCCATATAAAATTGGCATGTTCTTGTTGGAATGTGAATGAGAAATGTTGAGTGAACATTGCATGTGCACTTAGGAGGGAAGTAACCCTTGTAGGAGTTATCCTTACTGGGCATTGTTCATCCCGTCGTAGGACCTCTTTTTAAGTACAGGTCATATCCAGGTGGCTGACCCTTATCCGGAACCGCATGTGAGAAGAAGGCCAACATGTGGCCTTAATAAATCCTTTTGTAGAAAGTGCTTGGAATAACTTGTTCTAGAACGTAATTTTGTATAAAAGAATTGTAATTAAATTCTTTGGACTATTACCAATATAGTCGAGTTTGTAAAAATTGTAAGAGGGTCGTGATCGGACTCTTACAGACTGTGTTTAAGTGTATTATTCTCATATTTTTAACTTAAATATGAATAAATGGGTCCTGGTAAATGGGACACAACGATGTGATATCGAGGTATATGATATCCACAGGTATTCCTTGAGTTAATGGATGATCAACGAACCCCCGGATTTTGGGGTGTCACAAAGAAGCCCAACTTGATATCTACCCCATAATCCATCTTTCCACTAAGTCTTGAAATTCTTTGAATTGTGGTCCAAGTTAGCATTGGTTTCTAGGGTTTTTAAGCCTAAAACCCCAAAACCCTAACTAGTCTCCTTCATAAGCCAAGCACCAAAAGCGTCGTCAAACTTCATACACAACTCGGATCATCTCGAAATTTGTCAAGAAGGTAGATAATCACATAAGGAACCAACTAGCCAAAATTTGTCCAAATCTGACGCCGCATGCACCCCCATGCGCCACCAGAAGTGAGAACCAAAATCGTCATACAAAGCTCGGATCAACATGAAATTTTGCATAGGGGTAGAACACCACATAAGAAATTTAATGGTCAAATTTTGTCCAAATCCGAGGTTGCACACACCCCTAGGTAGTGTATGAAGACAAAAACTAAAATCATCGCCAATCACCGCACAAACCTCGAATTGCCATGAAATTTTACAAGGAGGGCAAGCACTAAGAGAGGGATTAGCTAGCCAAATTTGGCCCCAATCCACGTGAGTCCTAGTCTCGGATGCTTTGGCGGCGCATGTGGGGGCATGGCGGGTCTTTCGACGACCCTCTTTGTAAAACCCGGGAAAAATTAAATTTTTCTGAAAAATGGTAAAACGGTAATTTCGATTGAAAATTGGAAATTTTAGATTTGGATAATGGCGGACTTCGCCGTTAGTTCGTCTCATGAGCTAGTTGACCCGTAAAATTTCGTCGGATTCTAAGACAATCCAAATTTTATATTTTTTGATGCATCAAGTGTATGGTGGCGCGTGGCGTACGTGTGGTGCTTGACTGAATGTGTGACTCGTAATTCTTGTGTGATTGATGATGCAATAAAAGGAAATAAAGGAATTAAGAAAAAAGAAAAAGAAAATAATAATAATAATAAAAAATAAAATAAAATAAAAATAAAAAGCGCATCATCGAGGAAAGGCAAAAAGGGACGGAGGCGTGAAAGAGAGCGTGGGAGAGATTTATTTTTATTTTCTTCTCTTCGTTTTCTCAGAATCTAGGAAATCGGGCCCAGTAGTTTTCGTGTTTGAAGGCAAAAGTTGATGCACGTGAGTGCAGTGGGTGCAAAAATCTTGGAGTTTCGTGGCTAAGTGAGGTAGAAATTTTCCTACTTGTGTTATTTTTAGCGCTAAAGAGTCGTTTCTAATGGTTTGGGATTGGCTTAGGCGTGAAGGCCGTAAATTCCGATCAAAAATTTTTGGTGTTGAGTGTTGGAATTTTTAGGAATTTCGGGATATTTTCGGACGGTCGGGGTTAGTTGAGAGGTATTTTCGGGCGGTTCAAATTTGAGTTCGAGTTTAGTTTGATCCTTGGTAATCTGTAGGTTTTGTGGTGTGTTTTGATATCCCACGATAATTCGGTAATGAATAAGGAAGAGGAATAGAGAGGTGCGCCACTGTTTATGGGTCAGAGATTACGGTCATTTGTGTGTTATTGTTGAAAAATAAATAAATAACATCTTTGTGTGTGAAAATATCATATTATGTTGCTTGTTGATGTATTAACATGGATTGCATGGATGTTAATCATATGTAAAAATTATAATTATCCATGGTGTATTAATGTTTCATGTAGCACTCATATATACATGTAACATGAAGGAAAAATGCATTGTCATCATGCATTTCATATGCACGGTCACATCGCGTCGAGTCGGGTGTGGGTGCATGGTATTGAGTATTCACCGGTGTTGATGAATGGGTCGTGAGCTCGGAAAATGGGACAAAGTCCAGGATTGAGACTCACGGATGTGTAAATTGATCAAAATGATAAATTACATGTTTTGAGCGGAGCGAGTTAGAATGTCCCGGGGTGAAAAACCGAATGTTATTCACGATTAGACATGATTCTCGTGATGTAAGTTGAAAATGTTGGAAAGAGCGTCGGCGTCTGCGGTGAAAACCAAGAAAATCGTGGCCAACAAAGAAAAAGAAAATCATGATTTGACTAAATTAAAGATTGAAGGTTGTCGATGGTTGAGACATTGGGTTAAGCAGATGGCCAGTTTTTTCACATGGCATTCGAGGTATGAGGAGTCGGTTAGGACTCGGGTTGTGAGAGCATGAGGGGGTCGCGTCATGCATGACATGGAGTATTCGTATAATGTTGCGTAAATTGTATGAAAATGTGATTGATGTATGCCATTGCGTATGGAATTTTAGGTGGGGGTAACCGCGTGGAGATTATCACTCTTTGGGCTGCTCATCCATCGTGGGACCCCCTTTAAATTACGAGGTCAGTCTTTCGGGTGGCTAACAGCATATGGGATGAGGGCTGGGATATAGTTCATGTATACCTTTTTGTTGTATAAAATGACTATAAATGGACTACTGATTAAATAGTCTATCATATATTTTTGTATATTTGTGAATTAAATATGCAGGAATAGGTCTCAATATATTGAGACAAATGAGTGTGATATTGGGACACCCGATATTCACAAGTTTCCGTAGGTTGACGGGTTGTCAACGGGACCCCCGGAATAGGGGTATTACACTCTTCCTCCCATTGACCCTCCTATGTGTGACGGCCCCGAATCCAGGAGTGTCAGTTGTGGCAGTCGACTGAATCACACTTGTGTCTCATACGTGAGAAGCCGTACATGGTAAATGGCCACATGGCCTACCACGTCATCCTCACTAAAAATACATCAACTATATTACCATAATTCAAGAGTTAATTACATCACTCTTACTAAAAACATATATTAAAATTTTGAATTATAATACATGTTTTACAAAATAATCAATTAAAGCCACATGTCAGCTTTCTTCTCATAAGCGGCCTCTAATGAGCATCGTCTTCCTGAACCTCCTGTACACGAAATAATGTTCACATCGACGAGGTGAAAAGCGTGCGCAGTGGTGATAATTTATACATGGGTTACTCCGCCCCTAAGTGCACATGTAATGGCAGCGAACACACTCGAAACAAATACATGATCTACTTGAATGTCTCATGCCCCGATCCGTGTCTCGAGAGTCTTCGCAGGCTCCCTCACACATGCCTAAGCCAAATGTGAGAAAAATACAGTTTTCAAAACAAAAGGTTTTTGTTCTCGAAAACGTACTATCAAGTTTCGGTAAAATCTATTGGACAACCCTCAAAGTCGAATTTGTTGGATAACTCTCCGAAACAATTCATAGGCTCCTCCGACGTAAATTGTTGGACAATCTCGACGATTATAGGAAAATCTTCATTGAAATTCCTTTCACAACCATTTTCCTTTTTCATTTTCTTTCATGTCATGCACTCACACCTATTATTCTATGTTGCCCCGGTGCATATGGAATGCATTATGCCATTTCCAAACAATTCATGCTAATATATTTTACATGCATATATTAACAAAAAATTAATTCACATACATCATGTTATTTGATTCATAACAATAACATCAAAATTAGCTCACATGGGCTAATAAACAATTCAAGCAATTCATTTTTGAATCCCCTTGAGCAACCGCAAAATCACGCACAAATCACGTGAGCAGTAAAACCACAGGTCTCGGCATTTCACGGCCCTCTAGGGATTTTGTTCCCTTTCCGGTCCAAATATTTTGAGGCCAGAAAGCGCGATCGTCAGGGCCTTAACAAATCCCCATTCATTAAAATGGCTCTTAACCAAAGAATAAACCAAGTAGGAAAAGACCCATACCTCTTGGAGTTGTCGGAACTCCACGAAATCGGTGTCCACGCGTAGCCCTTGTAGCGTATATCAACTTTACTTCTTGCTCCGACGAGAACTGACGGTCCGAACGCCAGGAAATCTAGAGAGAAGTTGCACTTTCTCTCACTAAAACTCTATTCTCCCCCTCACTGCACGCACCAGTAGCCAAATGGAGAAGAAAATGGTCTTTTGTATTTATTATAATCTTTTAATTATTTTCACTTAATTCTCTCATTGTCCCTTTAATTTGACTTAAAGGGTCTTTTTAACACATGACTCAATCTAAGTCATTCATCTCCATCCTCTCACTAATCATACAACATGTGTCACATGGGTACCTGTAGTAGGTGACTTTTGTCACATCACATGTCTCCACCTGACGGTCATCTGTGTGACAATGGTATGCCGAAGGCGTGAAATTAAGTATCTTGGTCGTGAAATTCGACTTGGTAGCTAGATTTCGCAGAGGCGATTCAACGGTTAAGTCCATTTGACATCCAGAGATCTAGAATAATTTCGGATTTTGACTGAAATTACCATTTTACCCTTTTTCAGAAAATTAAAATTTTCTCGGGTTTTACACTATGTGTCCCTACATTATTCTGGTATTGGTTCGCAAAACCAGGTCTTCGATCGACACGAAAAACGATAAAAATAAACAAGCAACAGTTCTTCTTCGGGTACTTATTACATATTTATCCAATAAATCCAAATTTACATAAAATTATCCAAAAAATAATACATAAATCAAGGAGGAATACCTAATCTTATGATTAGCCTCCAAGTTACATCCCAAAGAAAATACAATCAAACTTCTCCCATTGATTAAGGTCAAAACAAAATCATTCATTCACACAAAAATATAAATAACATGAAAGATAGAACCTAGGTGTCATATATCTAATTACATCAAATATACATGTAAAAATTGAAGGATTCGGTTTACCAAACATCGATTCAATCAAGGCTCTTATACGAATTGAAGAGATCAATGTATATCAGAAGCTTGGATCATGATTGAATAAGATGTATGGTAAACTAATGTTATTATCCTTAGGGTTTACTAATCTCTTGGTGCGGGACCTTCCAAGCTATTCTAGTTGCAATAGATCTATTTGTGGGTGCGCCTAATTGGTAGAAACTAGAGGAGAGAACAACCACGTATGTGTGTAAAGGTCATAGGGAGAATGTTTTGAAGGTCCTATGGAGAGGAGTCTATTTATAGACTCAAAATCCTAACCTTATAGGGTTACTTGTCTAACAAGCAACTAATTTATACCTTGTAGGGCTTCTTACCTATAAAGTAACCAAACTCTTGTCTTATTGTGTTTTTTGTCTCTTAAGCAATTAATCAATGACCTTTTTCACTAATTAGCTAACCTAGGGATCCAATGACCCATTATTAATTTTGGTTCTTAATCAATGACTCAAATTGTTTTTAAAGCATAAATCCAATAGAATAATGGAAACCTTATTACATGGGCATATAAAAAGGGTTCTCTTCCCTTGGAGAATTTTTCCAAGAAAAGGTTATCTCTCATGGCCTCACTCTTCCCTTTTTTTTCTTTTTTCAATTCTCTCTTTATATATAAAGAGTGATATATTTCCTTTTACTTTAATTATACATTTTATGTCTTTAAGACTTGTCTAAGCGGTAAAAGGGCGGGATGAGTTTAGGAGATCATAGGTTCGAGTCTAATACGAGAGTACTATAACAATATAATGCAAAGTGAATAGAAGTAAAGAAGAAAAAAAATACACTTTATTAAAATT
This sequence comes from Tetrastigma voinierianum, assembly GCA_016808115.1. Taxonomy (NCBI): domain Eukaryota; kingdom Viridiplantae; phylum Streptophyta; class Magnoliopsida; order Vitales; family Vitaceae; genus Tetrastigma; species Tetrastigma voinierianum. The sequence continues at coordinate 324,714 of JAEQBH010000926.1, forward strand.
TCATAACATAAAGAGTATGTCACACCCCGAAACTCGCCCTAGGGGCATGATTGTCAATTCACACTTCAAGCCTGAAGGCTCGAAATGTGAAAAGACATAAATCTTCCTCTTAACACTGGATTTTGTCTAATTACCAAACACTTGTTCATAGTAAATGTACAACTTTCTAAATTCATCAATTCTCTAAATTCTAATTTTCATGTCGACAAAAAAAAAATATATTCTAAATCTCCAAACCTCAAATATGAATATCAAATAAAGTTGTTCAGAATATAATAATATTTAGAATCTCCCAAATCCAACTTTGAACTAATATAAAAATGAATGTGTAAAGTAGCTTTACCAATTAACTTCAAAAAGACCCAACATTCCACATAAGCATAGACAATGGATTCACATGATCCAACATGATTATAATCAGATCTGACGATGATGTACAACTGAAAACCATCATATAATGAAATTCAAAAGTACATAAAAGATATCGATGGGTGGAGTGAGCTTTAAGGCTGATAAGAAATACTAATACGGTTTCATAGATCAAAAGGTTTCCAATCATATAACAAATAGCATATGTTTTTCATCAAAACTTTTGATTCAAAAATAAGTTAGAACATTCAAAATTTTCCTTCAAAACATTCTCCAATCCATTTCAAACCAATTTCATATCAAATGTGATCAAAACAATTTCATATCAAATTTCGATTCAAACACTTTCATATCAAAGTTCAAAATCAAATATATTTCAAATATATTTTCTCTGATCAAATCAAATATCAGTGAACATTTACAGCATGGGACTTTCAAATGGTAAAGCCACAAATTGTTCATTTTTAAATTGGAATGAAACTAAATATTCTTAGTATTAATAACCTCGCAAGAAAGCGCATAGGTTGGGGTTAGATAATTACATTATGTGAAGAATGTAAGGTCCACTATTATTCGCATTGGCCGCAGTAGAATAGTGTCGACTAGTATTCGTTAAACCAGGGGCCAGGAACTACTTGAGAGTCGGAAATATTTCGACCAAGAATTGAATCAGCTTATTATATCTCGCATTTTCTTTCATAAACAAAACTACTTTCATGCAAAATCCCTATTTGATCCATGGACAATCAAAATAATAAAACAAATCAAACTTTTCCTCATTCAAATTACAAAAGACAAATAAATATGTTTTAAAAAAAAAACCATATAGATAATCTTTACGCAAAAACATATAAAATATTTTCTTTTGTAAAAATTGTATTAATATCCCTTGTCTCAAATGAATACTTTAGAATCTTGAAGAAGCTAATCAAAAGAATCTCAAATGAATATTTCACCCCTAGCATAATAAGAATGAACTATAATTATTAATTATTCACCTAAAATTGTAGGTTTGAGAATCCTAATAATGTCATAATGTCAATATTAGTAATCCTAATAATATTTTAAACATCCTTTATATTAATAATTTAATTAATGGGCTTCAAAACTTGTATAAAAGTCGAATTCCTTCCGAATATGATTTCAAATATTTATTTATTTTATATTTTTAATTAATTCGCCTACTCTACTAAAAATAATTATTGTCAATATATTTTATATCATATTATCCCTTAATATTTATCTTAATCACAATATTATCTAAATAAATTCTCAAATCATAGCAAATATCTACTTGTCAAAAATATATCCTCAAATACTTATCAAATACATATATTTATAAAACTTTAACTTCCAAACTTATCATATTTGTTTATTATTATTCTTTAAGAATTTATCATCAAATCTTTATCTCTTTTTTTTTCTAAAATAATTGGAATATTTCTAGCTCTTTTTTATGAAATAATTTTAGATCTAATTTCTTTTAATATTAAATAATATTAACCATAACAATATGTCCCTTTTGATTTTTTACTAAATGTCCCTTTTTGTTTTTTTTTTTTTTAATTCCTTCAACAAAAAATCATGACAAGATTCATTTTTAACTTTTCAACTTAGGGGGATGTATTGGACTAGAACTTTTAATTATATTTATAGACTTGTTTAAGATGATGACTTTTATAAAGTTTGATAGATTTTTAAAGACTTTTATAGATTTTTATAAAGTTTGTAAATGTATAGATGACTTTCATAGACTTTTATTTTAAAAGACTTTATAGACTTTGACAAAATTTTGTTAATCTTGATAGACTTTTATAGAGTTTGTAAATATATGGATGACTTTCATAGACTTTTATTTTAAAAGACTTTGATAGAATTTTGTAGATATCGATAGACTTTTACAAACTTTTATAAATTTTAATAAACTTTTATAAACTTTAAATAACTAGAATAAATTCATATTTTTAATAAAAATAAATAAAATTAAAATATCATTATTAAATAATTTTGTCCAAAAAAAAAATACCAACATTATTTAAAATAATGTTTTTCAAGTAAAAAAAAATCTAGTATACAAATAACTTTGCATAATAATGAATAGATCTCGGGTTATACGAATAGATCTCTGCTATAATGAATCAAGAAGAAGAAAACAATAAAAATAAAAAAAAAACCTGATAATAAATCAAGAAGAAGAAATTTTGCCAGGTAAGATAAGATGTGATGATCAAAAAGCCGACAATAAGCTTTGTCTTAGCACCACCAGATGTTAACCTTCGCTTATTAGATGGTGAATGAAAATGGTGGAGAAGCAAAAATATATTAATATACATTTGGGAGTGAGTGTGTCATTATAATTTTGATTTTGATTTCTATTTTGAATGAGACGAGAAGATGTATTTGAATAAAATTATGATTCTAAAAAAATATATCGAGATTTTAGTTCTTAAAATATCAAATTTGTATCTAATTATGATATATATATATATATATATAACGATTATGATATTTTTAGTTCTTAAAAATATCATATTTGTATGTAAAACGATTAAAAATAATAATTTGTATCTAATTTTAGGTACAATCGTATTTTTTTTACTTTTTAGTTCTTAAAATATAAAGAACTAAAAAATTATCTAATTTTAGGAATCGTATGAGTTTTTAAGAATAATCAAGGTTAAAAATATCGGTTTCGACGGATATATCGGTATTTGGATATCACGGATATATCGGATATATCAGAGATATATCGGTGGATATTTTTACACGAATATCGATATATCAAAAATTAACAAAAATACTTTGAAATTCATGGAAATACTTTGTAAAAGTGTAAAAATGGCATTAAAAATAAAATATACTCATTGATATTACATTGCAATGGTCTTTCAAAACCAAAATGAAGATCAATGTGACTCTATTGCAATATTTGATGACGGGATCCCATCTTAATAAAGACAATACTTCACATAGGAGAATTTGTCCACGAGAATGAATACGTGACATATAAATGAAATTGCATATAAAAATAAGGCAAATGGGTATTTGGCCGATATATCGACGATATTGACCGATTTTGGGCGATTTTTCCTCCAACTGACTATCGAATTGCGATATCGTGTCGGGAAAACCCGACACCCAATATATCGTCGATATATCTCGATTTTTTAATCCATGATTCTAATTTCTAACATCTATATAATATGACCATACGGAGTCGACTAAAGTCTGAGGCGTTAGGCGACTGACTCTTATTTTGTCCTTAATATTCGGGAACGGGCCAAAAACATAGAACTAGAACTAGAACAGGTTATTTTTTCATGCCCATAATTCTTATATGACAGTTTTTTTTTTTTTTTTTACCTCAAGTAAAGAGAGAAAATTGCTTTTAACCATATTTTTTAAAATAATTCTTTTACAGCAAACACAAATAAACAAAACATATTATTCCAATGTGCGAGTTAAAGGAAAAGGCTGAATAAGCGAATGCAATTTTGAAAAGAAAGAAATGTTATTTGTGAGAAAAAATTATGAGAATTTTAAAACCGAGTGCGGCGTAGCAGACTTGAGACGAGAGCCTTATGCGGGCTTTGAAGAGTTAAAGCGAAGCGGCTTTGAGAAAATTTTTTGTGTGATTTTTTTTCATAATTTTAGGTAAGTTTCATTAGAGGTTTCAGTTTCACAAAGAATGAAAAACACCAACTTTAAAAAAGAATATAACAAAACAAACAAAACAAGACAAAAAAATCATATATTTTAATTGTCGTCCCCCTCAAGATTAATAAATCTTTAAACATTCAAAATCAAATAGTTTTCCTTTTCTTCAAAGTAGGTTTTGTTGGGAAAAATAGGCTTTCCCACAAGTGTAAGTCAATGGAAGCAATAAAACATAAAATAAAGTAACATAAAATAAATGAGCAAACAAGATTTACGTGGTTCCCCGAATAATTTGAAATGCGTCCGACAGCCGTGGTCGGTTTCTTCAGCTATCCTGAAAAGAGTTTACAAAGTGGCCAAAAAAAAAACATAAGCCTTACAAACACACCAAGGTGCTTAAATCACAAGGAAAATACCTCACAAAAAGTGGGCAATCTCGAACAAGCGCGAAACCCCGATATCAAGTGAAGAAATGTTACTAAGCGAGAACAAACTTGCTGATTTTTGTGGCACCAAGAAAATGAAGAAGAAGAAAATGAATTTTCTTTGTACCAAAGATTGCCAAAAGTACTTATGCTTACTTGAGACAACCAAGATGATATATATTCCCAAAATAAATGCCACCAAAACCTTTTCTTTCCCTTGAAGACTCCAAACCAATACCAAGAGTCATGCATGCTAAAACAAGTCTTGGATATGCACGAAGTCATGCCTTGAGTGCATGCGAAATAACAAAACCATATTTAGAAATTGATGAGTCTCTGAAGGAGGAAACCCGACAATTCTCGCCTCCGGAGCTTGCGTGGAGGATTCGACCATTCACTTAATCGACGCTTCGTAGCGTCTTGATCGATACTTGTAGTTAACATATTTGAAAAGTGTTTTCATCGATTGTGAACTTTCAAGTTGTAACAACATCATTGAACATCACGAATCAATGATATCTAACATCGTGTGTTTCGATCTCGAAGATAAAATGAAGAATTTTACTCAAGTGGATTGCACTCATTTATCACAATGAAGGGCCAGTACCTTTCTTGTTTCAAACCCGAGCTCTTGTAAGAATTTCTTCCAACCACGGCCAATTTCTTTGCAAAACACGTGATGAGCGTAGACCGATACGTGGTGGAAGCTGACATTTACGTAATCTTGATTGCCATGCCCACTCCCCACAAAGTAATCAAATAACGAAGTAGATTTTCGTTATTATCAACATCACCGGCCATGTCGAGAATCAGCGAACCCACCCGAATAGGCTTACCTTTACCAAAACACAAACTCATCTTTGAAGTGCCCTGAAGACACCTCAGAATCCATTTTCACTACTGCCCAGTGTTCTTTCCTCGAATTAGACAGAAATCGACTAACAACCCCAAATGCGTGAGCAATATCCGGTCGAGTACAAACCATGGCATGCATCGAGAACCCGACCTCTTTTGAAGCATAGGAATTTTACGCATTTCATTTTCTTCATCACTTGTAGGTTGACTTGATCTAAGTTTGAAGTGGCACGCAAGTGAACAGTCTTGAGACTTTGCTTTGTCCGTATTGAACCTCTCGAGAACCTTTTAATATAATTCTCTTGAGATAACCAAATTATGATGATGCATCACGAACAATTCTTATCGAAATTTGCTTTCTTTGGACCCAATCCTTCACATGTGAAAGGACTTGCTCAATTTGACTTCAACTGAAAATCTTGCTCATATCTTGACCTGATAAGCATATCATCAACGTAAAGCAAAGAGAATAATAAAATTACCATCTGGATATTTCTTCCTGAACCACCTGATGATGCAGAGTGGGTTCTTGAATACCTATGGTTAGTCATGAAAGAATCGAATTTTCTGTACCACTACCTCGGTGCTTGCTTCAATCCATACAAGCTCTTCTTCAATTTGCAAACTAACTGATCATTACCCTTATCTATGAAGCCCTTAGGTTGCTCCATATAAATTTCCTCTTCTAAGTCACCATGCAAAAATGCGGTCTGCACATCAAAATTTGCTTTCGACTTAAATTCATACTGTGACTATACGAAGCCGCAGTTCGAATGGAGGACATCTTCACAACTAGTGAGAATATCTCATCAAAATCAACTCCCTTCCTCTGACCACAATAAGTCGTGCCTTGAATCTCGGTTGAGAACTGTTCCCATCATTCTTTCGTTTAAAGACCCATTTATTTTTCAAAAATTTCTTTTTTTTAGGTGGCTTCACGAATCCTTAGGTCTGATTCTCTCATGCCAAGACTTCATTTCCTCTTTCATTGCATAGCTTCCATTCAGTTTGTTCTCCATGCTTAAAGACTTCTTGATAAGTCTCTGGCTCACCCTGATCTGATATCATCACATACTCATTTGAAGAATATTTTGGATGGGCGTTTTCTCTGGTAGATCTCATGCTTGATTAATGCATGCTAGTGACTCTCTTAGGGTGGTTGCTCCTCGATCCTGCGCTGACATCATCTTATTTGCATCATCATGAGGTGTGCACACTTCCTCATTAATATCATGAACAATAGGTGGATCGAGAGGATTTAAGTCAACAAGATCATCGATCTTGAACTCCGTGACTCAAGCTTGTCAATGTCTTCAATAGTCGATCTTCGAAAACAACATCTCGGCTTAATGACTTTCTTGTTGGATCATCTGACCTATAGCGAATTCTTCATGCCCATGCCGTAGAAATATGCCTTTGCTTTGCTTTTGGATCAAGCTTGGACCTCTCATCTTTTGGAATATGAACAAAAGCTCTACAGCCGAATACCCTCAAGTGATCATAAGAGACTTCTTTTCATGTCCAAACTTTTTCTGGCACATCACCATTCAACAAAACTGTAGGAGACAAATTGATAAGATCAACTGCTGTCCACATTGCCTCACCCTAAAAAAATCTTGGCAATTTAGAATGTGAGAGCAAACATCTTACTCGGGAATGGTGCGATTTAATTCTCTGCTGACCCCATTGCATTTAGGCGTCTTTTTCTTGTCTTTTCATGTGCGATCAAGTGATTGGTGCAATGCGTCAAAATGGTCCAATAAATTCACCACCATTATCTGGGCGAACACGTTTCAACTGTCTACCAATTTCTCTTTCAACATTGGCCTAAAAATGCTTAAACACATCTAGAACTTGATCTTTAGTTTTCAATGTGTAAGCCCAAACTTTTCTAGATTGATCATCAATAAAAGTGACAAAGTATAAAGCACCACAGTGTCCCCAACTGAAAGGACCCACATACATCATTCGTACCAAATCCTAGAACATGAGATTTTCTAGATGCAATGTTTCCTCTGAATGATATACATTTTGTTTACCATGGAAACAATGAACTGCAAGTTTTCAAAGGCGTGCCTTTATCCGCTAGAAGCTCTTTCTTGGACAAAACTTGCAATCCTTTTTTCACTCATATGTCGAGCCTTAATGCCGTAGATCGATGGATGAGTCATTCTACAGGTATTCTGACACCCTTGCGATTTTTGCTTGCATAGTGTAAAGAGAACAAGTCTTCTCTTTCCTTTACTACCCTTTAGAACCTTTGCGAGCTTCCATTTTCCATCATTTGAAATTGTTGTTGTAGCCTTCATCATCTAACTTTCCAATAGAGATTAAATTGTTTGAATATCGATTACATGCCTCACATCTCCTAGCGACAATTTGCATCGATATTTGTTTCCAAGCAAATGTCACCCACGTGTCGACAATTTTTGACACATCTTCATTTCCAACCTGAGACATTTCGAATTCACCTTGCGAGTGAAACAAAGAAGTCGACTCGCGAGTAACATGAAATGAAGCTCGAATCGATTACCCGATCAGATCTCTTGGCGATTAAATTAGCAGTTAACTTTCGTCATGGATAATCATGAGTTCACCGCCGATAACTCTGAGTTATATCATTTTGTTTTTTCTCTGAGATTTTCCGCTGTTTTGCTCCTTGAACTTGAGTTTTACGCACTCCGCTTCATGTGCCCTTTCGCGTGACAATAATAGCACTCGACATCTTTCTTTGAAATCGAGCTGAATAACCTCTAGATTTATCACGGTTGTGCGAGCCTACTCGCCTCACACCTCTCCCCTCGGTTTTCCATCACAAAGTGCCTCAGTGAGAAGAACATTGATTTTCTTCTTGTCTCTTCATTGTGGTTGTTAGTAACTTGACTCATTAATTACCATTCCATCAGTCTTGAGTTACTGCGTGACCGCCCAAGTTTCGACTTCGGAAGTGGCCCAGAAGTAACAAAGCTTGCAACTCATCATGAAGCAATTTTCATGGCGATAGGCGATTCACAATGCTCTTAATCTCATTCAAATGCTCTGCAATAGGAGTACCCTCCTTATATTTAGAATACACAAGCTTTCGAAATAAAAATGCTTTATTCATGGCTGTCTTTCTATCATAAAGACTCTCCAATTTGGTCCAAAGACCATGTGTTGAATTTTCTGTAGAGACTTGATGAAAGACCTTATCATCAATCCATTGTTCTTGAATAAAACTGAAGCTGACCTTTCAATCTAGCTTTTTCCACTGTCATCTTTCATCCCTTAGGTTTCCACTATCACCCTCTGTGGGTCCATTTAAATCTTTACAAAACAAAAAGGTTTTCCATTTTAGTTTTCGAGTCACCCCGATTTGTGCCATTAAAACTAACCATACACCCAGCGTTAGTCATAATTCACACACAAATATAATGAATCGGGCAAGATTAACGTCACGATACCAGATGTTGGGAAAAATGAAACTTTCCCACAAGTCTTAAATCAATGGAACAATATAACATAAAATAAAATAACATAAAATAAATGAGCACACAAGATTTACGTGGTTGCCTCAAATAACTTGAGTACGTCCACGACGACCTATAGGTCAGTTTCTTCCACTATCACCAAAAGAGTTTACAAAGTGACCAAAAAAACATAAACCTTATAAACACACCAAGGTGTAAATCACAAGAGGAAAATACCTCACAAAAGTGAACCGTCTCGAGAACAAACCCTTGAGAAACTGAATATCAAGTGAAGAAACGTTACTCACTTGAAGAACAAACTTGCTGATTTTTGTGGCACCAAAATGGAGAAGAAGAAGACTAAATTTTTCTTGAACCAAAGATTGCCCGAAAAATTGCCTTCTTGCAGAGACAACCAAGATGATATATATTCCCAAAAAAAAATGCCACCATAACCTTTTCTTTCCCTTGAAGACTCGAATATCTGCGCAGGAATTTCATGCGCGCGAAATAAGTCTTGGATATGCAGAAGTCATGCACGCCAAGGTGCATGCGAAATAGAAAAACCATATTTAGCAAATTGATGGAGTCAGCAAGGAGGAAACCCAGCGGAGTTTGAGAGTTATTTCCACTGGTAAAATCTGAAACCGATTAGTTGTTATGTTCTCAAATTTATTAAGAGGAAGGAAGAGAAGGAACTAAAAAGTAAGAAAAGAAAAATGCAAAACCTTGATTTTGAGTTTATGTTGTTTCGCCTCGAGATCGCTTAAGCAAGATGCTTCCCATCCCATTGGCTTGTCTACTGACGATTCTTGGCGATAAATAGCAGCGGATCTCAACGCTGAGTCGCGACCCGGATGAGTGTGTGGCAAGTAAATCAATGCATTATTTATCAAAGCGATTGATATAGCAGGCGATATATCGTCGATTTTGGGCTATAAATCAATAAAAATTCAAAAAAAAAACCTAAAAAATTCCAGAAAATGCTGTAGGCCGACATTGTCACCTATATATCGGTATTTGGCCGATATATTGGCGATATTGACTGATTTTGGGTGATTTTTCCTCTAATCAACTATCGAATTGCGATATCGTGTCGGCAAGGCCCGATACCCTATATATCGACGATATATCATCGATATATCTCGATTTTTTAATCCATGAGAATAATTGATTATTTTATAATCTAACTTTTAGGATTAAAAAATTAGTTCTTAAAAAAAATAGGCATATAAATTTTAGGAATAATTAGTGTGACGCCCCTATCCCGGGGGTCCCGTTGACCATCGTCAACCTGCGGAATACATGTGAATATCGGTTGCTCCGATATCACACTCATCTGTCTCGTATATGGAGACCCATTCTTTATTATAATTTTCTTGAAATAACGATTTGTAATAATATTTCTGAGTTTGATGTCTGACTCTTTTACACTTTATGTATGATGTCTAGATTGTTCTAATATATTTCTGAAATAATTCTTAAGGCCTGCCCGACCTTTGCATTACTCACGGTCTCGAAGAGGGCGCCGTCTTCGTGTACTGAAGAAAGGGGGTCCCACGGCGGGTGAGCAAAGCCCGTAGTGATGTCTCTACGCCGAGGTTACTCCACAACTAAGTGCACATGCAATGGTCGCTACACATTTAAGTAAAACATAAGTTCCTACTCAAATGTCTATATGTCATGGATGAAAGTGACCCACCCATTCCAATGTCTCTAGAGCCCTCACCGACTCCCTCACACTTTTGTATTGTATGAGAAAAATAATCGTTTTCAAAACAAAACACATTGATGCTGAAAATACACTACCGAATAATCGGTAAAGCCAGGACTACCCTCCCGAGGCGAGCGTGTTGGAGAACCTTCCTAAGCGATCATGGTTCTCATCAGAAATGATGCATTGGGCCGTCTCGAGCCCCATTCTCAGGAAATTCATCCTGTGAAATTCCTTCCGCAGCCATGTTACGTTTTCAGGCTTCGTGTCACTTGCACTCCTGCCTAATATAAAGTTTCCCCGAGTCACGCCATGAAATGCAATATGCCATTTCACCGTAATTCATGTTAATATGTATGTACGCATATCAACGGAGTTTATACGAAATCAACATGTTATTCATTAACACATAGCAATAACATAAATTAGCTCACATGGGCTAATACCTGAAACCGGCAGTCCATCTTAGGCGCGACGCATCACCGCCAAACAACGCACAATTTTAAGTGTATTGAAGCAAGCCACCGCGCACAATAAGGTCCACCATCTTATTGCCAACCGGGTACCTCACGGCCCCTTCAAAATCATGAACCAATTTGGGATCCAATCATCCATACGACGTAGACAACCGCAAAACCTAGAAACTTTTAGTTTCGGTTCAAACTGACCCGCCACCGGTCTTGTTGTGAAGCAAGACTATAGATATCCTCATCCTTCAGTCCAAGTTTTGGGAGCTAGCCTTATGGCCTCTCACGGCCTCCCATAAACGACCCTACGATACCTGTCTAGTATCTACACATCTGACAGCTATGGCCAGGCGCTTGGTACAAAACACAGAATTCAAAAGCGTTAGCGATCACCCCTTTGTCTCCCACCGGTGAACATGGATGGAATCTTGACTCAATGGTCTTTCCGCGAGTCAGAACACCCAAACGGGTTCGGACGAAAGTTATGACCTTAGAGTTGGAGGTCATGCGTGAGTCACCTCCGGACAGTACGACCATAACTTCATTGGTGCAATGAATTGGCTGAGCTCAGTCTAACACCTCTGTCTGACACTTTCTATGCTCCTCATGCATATGAATGGATTCTTGACTCAATGGGCTTTCCATAGAGCCCAAGAACACCCGAAACGGAGTTCGGGCCAGAAGGAAGTTATGACCGCTAGAGTTAGGTCCACCGCAGGACTAAGCTTGTCTCACCGGGCGGCCACTACCTTACTTGCCCGAACGCCCATTTCCGGCCGGCTCCCGGCACCCTGCCCTCAAAAACATCGATCGGAAACTAGACTCAATGGGAAACTCCATGAGTCCAAGAACACCCAATCCGGGTTCGAGACGAAGAAGTTATGACCTTCGAAGTTGGAGGTCATGCAAGACTAAGCGTCTCCGCGGGCAGCCCCTCCACCGCCCACTTGCCGGACGGCCATTCCGGCCAGCTCGGACATCACGCCACCTAAAGTGGTCCGGTGGAAAGTTGACTCAATGGGCTTTCACGGAGTCTAGAGCACGGAATCGGAGTTCGGATGAAGAAGTTATGACGCCAGAAGTTGGAGGCGCGCGGATCACAGCTAGGCGGGCCCATTCGGGGTGGAGCCCGGCCAGGGTGACTTGATGGTGACAAGCGGTGCGCTGGCCGTTGAGCCGTAAACAGTACTTCAACTGGATGTTCCAGATTAAGTGATTTCTTTGGCCTAAATTCACGGTGAAATTCAAAGCCTAACATCAAGTTCATTGACGTGGCTACCATTTATCGAGGAAGGACTTACCAAGTCCCGCTTCTTCCCTGCGAAAATCGATTCTAAAGTCCGGCCAATGTGTACTTTACCACAGTGTGTGAGCCTGCGTGGTTAATCTGACGACATTTCCCTTAGGGCAAAACAACCTGCATAGCCAGGATGAAAGTAACCAAGTAGGAAGACCTGCCTCTCGAGTTTGTGAAACTCCCCGACTCCGATACCATAAGAGCCCTTCACTTAGTGATGATGAACTCTTCCTCTTGCTCCGCTTGAGGAAGCCGTCGGTCCGATCGCTGGGGAAATTTAAGAAGAATGTGGAGTCTCTCTATTCTCTTTCAAATCTGGTTTGCCTTTTCCTCACATACTCCCACGATCGGTTGGGAGAAGATAGAAGTCAGTGAAATGTCCTTTCACTTGCCGCCTTCCGGTCCCAAGTGGTTCAACGGATTCTGCTTCTCGGCTTTATCAATATCTGGTTACTCCAAATCTTGTTGCCACATGTATGTGAATCCCACTTGAGCTCGAGTTGATTTAGCACGACCGTGGCCGCAGCGCCAGGCAAACTCAAATGCGTCGAAGTGTCACACTCTGTTTCGTTCATATAGCGTCTGGTGGTATGCCGAGTCGACGTGTTATTTGAATTCCTTTGAGACAGTTCAACTGATGAAATCAATTTCATCGTAGGATCACAGAAAAATTTCGGTTTTCTAGAAGTGATTTTGCCATTTCGAAAATTATATTTTCTCGGGGTTTCACAATTAGTTATTAAAATTATCTAATCAAAATAGGATTCAAAAAAATTGTATGAGTTTAACTAAGAATAGAATATGAACTACTTAAGATTTTTTTAACCACATAAAAAGCAAAACAAATTTTAAAAATCAAATTAATCAAATTATTATAATATGAATAGATCTAGGGTTGATTGGCTTCACTCACTCAATGAAAAAATTATTTCAAATCTTTCGGAAAAGCGCAGAAGAATTTTAACGGATGAGTATTTATACTTCTATTAGAAAAGTCATTAAAAGTAATTAAAGTAATGTATATGAAGGGTCGATGACTTTTGATGCGGTTCTTTTAGAGTGCATAAAAGTTGTAATTGAGATGCGGCTTTGAAACTTGTAAAACTTTAAAATCTTACAAAAATGTATCGAATCTGTATTTTATAAGTCTTTAAAAGTCGTGTCAATCTGTAGTAATTTTATAGACTTTGTAATTTTATGAAAGTCATTAAAAGTCATAATTCAATACACCTCCCTTACTTGTCACATACCTACTATTCATTCGTACAATTTTTTTTTTTCTTGTATCGATTTACAATCTTAAAATATGTGGTCCCCTACTATATATATATATATATATATATATATATATATATTTTTTTTTTTTTTTTTCTATACTCCATAGTACAGTGATCCCCTACTACATTTATTTCTTTTCTTTTTTTCATTCTCATTCTCAAAACAATTTAATACGATACCACAAACTAATATTTTATTTTATTTTTTGAAGAAATTGAGTAAAATCTAAATCAGACTTCCTCATAGTTGATCTAAACTTAAAGAAAATTAAATAATTTATAGTAAATAAATTTAGGAAAATAAATAAGGAAAAAGTTTTACCTTTTGAATTACTTCAACCTTATATATATGACATTTTAGGTTTTTCGAGATTCTATGAACAAAAAAACCACTCCTTATGAAAGAACGAAAATATTTTTTTTTTATTCACTATAGTAAGATTTAAGAAAAATCTTACCTCTTTGAAAGATTTTCTTCAAACTATAATTTATAGAGTTCTACAATAAAGACTAAAAAGAGAAACGGTGGATCCAATTAATAATAAAAATTATTATTATTATTATTATTTTTATATATCTAGAGTTTTTAGGAGAATTGCTCTTATACCCTTCTTTTAATTTTTAAAATAATTATATTTTTTCTACCCCTTAAAAAATGATGGGAGTGCTACAAAGTAATTTGGAGATTTTTTAAAATAGTAATATCATTCACCTGAGTCTCTATATATATCATTAAGCCTTCAAGTCACGAGTCACGAGTCACGAGTCACTAGAAAGCACAATTCTCCCAAAAGAATAATGAATGTTAATTTAAATAATTTAAGTTAAATACTGATACAAGCAGAAGTTTAGATAATTAGCAAAAAATAAATATTTGATCTATTCAGTATACCAACTTAGTTAATTGCTTAAATATAAAATATAAATACTTAAAGAAAATAAAAATAATATTTTATTATTTATGATTTATTATCAAACTATTTTTTTTAGATAACATATGAGCATCTTTTAGTTTAAATTATATCATTGAAACAAAAAAAAAAGTTCTTCATTAATTATGCTCAGAAATGCTATCTTTTTTCATCTCAAGGTTTTATCAATACAATTTATTAATTCAAAATTTTAAATAATTATCCATAATAAATAAAACAAGTGGTACAACACTTAACATTTCAAAGATACAGGGCATAAAGAAAGGAGATGTCTCTAATTCGAGTCTCTATGAGGACAATTACTACATTATAACTAAAATGTTTAGCTGTTAAAATAACTAATAACAATATATGATTTTTTTTTTAAACTAACAACATATGATTTTAATCCCAGATAATTATTAGATATCAATACTTAAAATTAATCACTAATATATTAGAATTTTGATATTTGAAATTCAAAATTTCACTACTAATTAACAAAATTTTAGAAATGAGTATAATTAACAAATTTACATGTTAGCACGTAATAAAATTTATTATTAAAATATTAAACAGTATTTCGCAAATTTGTTCGGGTAATTATAATAAATATTGAGTTAAAATAACTTATTTAAAGTGATTAATGGAAAGATATGACACTAATAATTATTAATGATTATAAATTAATATTAAAATTATTTTTAAAATATTAAATATGGAAAAGTATGTATTTTTTTTAAAGGAAAAATAAAATTATTGATTAACTAAGTCGATAAATCGAATCTGAGGCTTGTAAAGCAAAATATATGATGAAACGTATCAGAGTTAATGGCGTAATAAATCGGCGTAAAGCGCACCAAAATTTAATAATATAGTGATTATAATATATACGTGATTTTAATATCTTGTGACGTAATTTAATATGCCGACTAATCAAATATGTTTTCAAAGTAAATACAAGTCCGTTTCTACTTTTACAAATAAGTGTCATGACAAGACAGATAATATCGCGTTATATGACCAGGTAATGAGCCAGAATAATATCGTAATAAAGGCGATGACAAGCCAAAGCAGATAAGGCAGCGACAAAATAGCGTCGATAAAATGTGACTCATGGCTTGTCCCTTGATAAGAGGCAGCGACGGCACAAAAACAAGATAAAATCTAAAATATTCGCAAAGAATCACTTTATTGAGCAACAAAAAAATGAAAGAAAAAGATGCAAAAGTGTGCTTTCAAGATAAAAATGGCTAAAAAATCACTGCTCATTGCTTGAGGAAAAGGGAATAAAAGATAACAAGATGAGAGAAAATGAGGAAATATACAGTTAGGGTTTTAGTTGGAAAAGTATGTATTAGACTACCAATTTTAAAATAATTGTACATGCATTACCAATAATTTGATTTACATGGTTTAGGCCCACCCATAAAAAATAATTGTGATTCAGTATAGAAAGTATATAAGCAAAAGTAAAACCCGAAAATACCCCTCATTAATCAAGGTGGAATTAAAAAAACTATGGTCATACCTTAAGTAACGAATGTACTATCACAATTAGTCAATATATTACTATAACTACCGAATATACTACCAGAATATACTACCAGAGTGTGAAAATATGTAGATGATCGGACAATCTATTAGACCAGGCTGCCACTTACGTCAACAATAGTACATTAAGTGAGAGTTATAGTAGTACATTGAGTGTTAAGATATCTTCTTATAATTAGTCGATATCTTAATATAGCGTGAATGTCTTCTGCAGAGAGTAAATATAAGTAAATTATGGTGATACATTGTACAACTATGATAGTACATTATCTACTCAATTACTATCATAATTTTTTTTAATTATAGTTGGATTAATAAGGGGTATTATCGGGTTCTACTTTTTCTTGTGCACTTTCTATGTAGAATCACAATTATTTTGTAGGACTCTTAAACAATAAGTCAATTCTTGATAGTCTTAACATACAATTATTTAAGTAATCAAACCATACTTTCCTAATCATCTTATATTTCAAAAGTTCGTAAAAAAATAAAAGTGAAATAAAATATAATTAACAAATTCACACCCGAATTTTTATTAATTGTAATGATAAAAATTACTATTTTAATACTAATATTTTTTTAATCTAAAAACTTTAGTTATAATATAATAAATTATTGCCACTAAGATTTGAATAGAGCAACATTCTTTATACACACTATTAAAACATTGAACATGTATACATGAACTAGGCATGATAAGGTAATACTAATGTTTTATTTATGAAAAATTTCAAACTAAAATAATTTATTTGAAACAAAAATAATAAAATGACTTAAATGACCTTTTAATGTTACATTCCACCTCATATAAAATAACAAATTACTTAAATAACCTTTTAATAAGTTGAAATGACAAATTATTTTTTCATCATTACGGTTTTTATTGTCTATACACAAAAGAAATTGATGAAATTGGCTTTAATGAAATTGAGATAAAAAATAATAATTAAAAAATTATATTTTTCTGATATCTTTAAAAAATGGTTTTAATATATAATGTTTTATTTTTAATTATAAATATATATATATATATATATATATATATATATATATATATATATATATATATATATATATATATATATACCTACCTCTATTCTTTTCATACCATTCTTAGAAAATAAAATAAAAAAAAGTATTAAGATAAAATAAAACTGTTTTTAAAAAATGTCATAGTTTCTTTTAAAGAAAAAAGTTTATATTTTAATTTTTACAGTAGCTAATGTTATCAATTTTTTTTACCCTAGTAAATAGATAATAGAAACCCGAATGAGAACTTGGGATCTAATTCGGTTTTTTAAAATGAAAACTTTTTATATGTCATAGTTTTTATTTTTTAATCTAATTTATTATTTTTTTATATGATGTGGATTGACACAAGGATCTAATTTGGTTTTTTAAAATGAAAACCTTTTTCCTATTGATTTTTCAAAAGTGTTTTTTTTATTTAAAGAAACAGCGAAACATTATTGATTTTTTTTTTTTTTTTTGAAAGTTAATCACTTTTTTAATATAACGTAGTAAATCGTCTCAACGGAAACTCGAATCCCTTCCTTACCCATGTCCATCCTTTTTAAACATTGATGCTTCAATTAGGCTTGTGGATTTTATTAATTGTCTATTTAAACATAATTTCTTTTTTTTTTTAAAAGAAAAAATAATATTATTGATTCAAACTTGCAATATATCATATATCTAAAATTTAAATAACTAAAAATCAAATGAAACAATATCCAATTAATAATATAATAAATCAGTATAAAGCCTATAAATTTAATAAAATAGTTATTAGAATATCTAGAACTCTAGTTTTTTCAACATACTAACGACGAATAATATCACATCATAATAAGCCGATGATAAGTTAAACATTGATAAAATGATAAAAAAAATCAAACATTGATAAAACGATGAGAACATAACAAATAAAATAAAACCTAAATTTTTATGAAAGTAATATGCAAGAGTTAATTTAAAACTGAAAATATTCATTTGCCAGAATATATTGAATATGAGTGCCAAACATCACTCATGAAAATCGGGCAAAATCTCGTGCTTTATGCAGAGACTCTACCAAATATGGGAACACATCCAAAGCAGTTCTAATGACACCTAAAGGTCACATAGGAAATAAAATAATGATACTTGTTTACTGCATCAATATACAAAATATATCATTATATAAATAGTTCGAGTTAATAAATTACTCTTAATTGAAAGCGTATATTAAAATTTACAATTTGCCCATGTTACTCTAAAGTGTAAGCTGATCAGTTTTCTTCTAACTAGCATTTCTAGTGAGCAGCGTCACCAAGTGCACTCAGTGTACCTAAATAGTGATCATAAAACGGGGATTAAGCGGCTTTGTGGTGATAATTTCTTCTCATTGGGTTGCTCACGCTGAGTGCGTGTGGCAAACAATCACATTCAAGCAATTACATGAACCTACTCGAATGTGCATGACCAGTCCATTATCTGAGTCGCAGAAACCCTCCATATGCCTAAAGTAGAATGCGATTAAAATACTCTGGTTTAGAGAGCAAGAAAGCTTTGTTCCTCAGAAACTCACACTAATTCGATAAATACATTCTTGGACTACCCTCGGCGGAGTGTTTGGATAGCAGCTTAGAACGATCCTTGGTCCTCGTAAGTGATTGTTGACAACTCTCAAAATGATTCTTTGGAAAATCTTCCCTTGAATTTCTTTGTAAACATTTGTTTTTAACTTAATTTCGTAATAAACTGCATATCTAATATTCTAGGGTGCAGTGCATATGGAATGTATGATATCAATCAAAACATTCATGTTAATAATTCACATACATATCTTCAGCATAATTAAATCATAAATCATGTTATGCAATTTCACCATCAATTACACAAAAATTAGCTCATGTTCAATTAATAATAAACAGTGTTTTAGTCATTTCCGACATCGTAAAAATTCACAAAATATTCACATCACTATTCATGTGAGCGGTGAAGCCCTCGGGGTGACAACGTTTCAACGCCCTAAAATAAAAATTTTCTCCGCTCTATTTCCAAGGCACTGAGGTAGAATTCTGGTAAAACAGCAGAGTTCTGTAGTTACACTACTCTTAACCAAGAATATCTGAAGTGGAAAAGGTCCTACCTCTTTGAGTTGTCGAGCTCTCCTCCGTCGATTGCCACGCGAGCCACTCGTGGCGTGAAGCGAAACCTTCTTCTTTCGCGTCGGCAGAGCGGTCCGAATGTGAAAATCTGAGAGAATGCAACATACGAAATCACAAAACCTCACTTTCTGCACATTTGGTCCAGCCACTGCCCTTTTTGGTCTCAAATGAAGAAGATGAACACTGTTAAATCTTTAGTCTTAATAATATTCAACGATTTAATAATTCCCATCATGTTATCCCTTTTCTGGTTTGACATACAAACAATTTAGCGTCGTTTAAAATGTCTCTACAAATATTGCTTTAACATGTTAAAGTGCGTGTGAAACTCAGTGACTTTGTGCATCGTATCTATCAGCATTTAAACTTGATGCACGGTGCTTAAAGCATTAAGTAAATAAATGAGATGTTAAATCGTGGATATTATTGATTGCGAAATAGACCAACGGTAAATCGTTGCCGATCATTAGATCTGAAAATTTGGATTTTACGAAGCGACATTCTTTGAAAGAAGTGGGTACCTCAGACGCTGTTATCCTCCTTAAAGGAATTCGTCCAGTGCGTACAATCACTCTGAAACACATGCATATGCGTCGCTCTACCAGTACATATATTAAATACATTAAATTCGCAACCCGTACCTTCATCCTTAAACGAAGGATGGTGGCCCGTATCGTGTCCTGTGCTCTCACGTTGACTCCTCACTCCGCGGTCTTTGCCATAGCACCCTCTCTCGCTCGCTCCTCCGCGGTCTTTGCGTCGTAAAACGATCCGGTATCTGATACTGCTGATCCCCTCCTCGAATGTCTCCTTGGTGTGGCCTCAAATACTCTCAATCCACTTCATGAAATTTGGATCCCAAAAGTGTACCTCCGGAGCATAGAGTCGTGAAAAACCTCGTGCACACCTGACATGCTGGGCGGTAAAGCTAATCGGTACGCTCACAGGTGCCCTGCCACTCTCGAGTGAGAGGGCGATAAACCTCGCGATAAGCTGTGTAGCTTCAGACATGTCCACTCCTCCTCTTAAGCACTGCAGCGAATGCGTGATCCTCGACCTCGAACTCTAAGGGTTGACGTCGTACATCGACATAAGCTCTTACGCCGGCTCGGCTAGTGAGAAGACAGATGTCAGTATCAAAAGCTCACCTTCTCGGAGGTGTCTCTAATCAGATCAGGACCAGTGATGGAGCTCTCTCCCACCTTGGTCCAACATAACGTGACTGCATGACCTCCATTACCTTTCTTGTATAGTTGCCACTCCCCAGCTCTGATAGTGTGTTTGAAGCGGATTCATCAAGACAAGTAACTATCACGACTACATGAGTCAGGGCGCATATAAGTGCCTCTCTTACCATATGATGTCTCAGTGACATAATCATGGGTGAAGGAAAATTGTATATTGATGGTGTGTTGTGTGCTTTTTTGAAACCTTCCAAAGTGGCAGTAAACCTCAGACCTCTCAGTATGGATTGTGCTCAAATAAGTGGGCGTCTGAGATATAGTGTGAATCTCTCCACATTGCTGAAGGTGTGCTCCTTTGTTTAGAAAATGTGCGACTTAGTGGTGGGTCCACTATCACCATCTCTGAAGTATCATGTCCTACTTAATAAAATTGGCAGTGGGTCCTGAAATCCAGCTCGTGACGATGCTCCACACACTTCCACTCGACCACCTCGATGGTGAAGGTAAGCCTGCGCCACGGTGCTCGACCGCTTACTTTTCTTGACACGTGAGACATCATTGAGCAAAGTCCCTGATGTCTGTATTTCAAATCGGGTGATCACCGTGACCGAAGATCATGGTACATCTTCGTGCCCACTGGATGCCGCAATAGTCGAGAAGCGGTGAACTCGAAT
The DNA here is from genome assembly GCA_016808115.1 of Tetrastigma voinierianum. Lineage (NCBI taxonomy): Eukaryota > Viridiplantae > Streptophyta > Magnoliopsida > Vitales > Vitaceae > Tetrastigma > Tetrastigma voinierianum. The sequence goes on from JAEQBH010000926.1 coordinate 345,699, forward strand.
CTTCTCCGATCGATCAAGCCCGGGAACTTTTTCACCAGTCCCACTATCAGAACTACCATCTGCGTGGGGTCGACCCTCGTCACACATTTTATTGTACGATCATGATGGACACTATCTCGCGTCACTTACGGGACGCAATCACTCGCTCACGCGAGGCGGTGCAGCCACTAAACTCCCGGCGTGCCACATTACGCTGTAATCATGTAGCGTCCTCTGATCCTGAGCATCCGCCGTCTCTTTCCCGAGAAGCTATACTACCCGATGCTCCCAGTGACTTAGATTGGCGCATCGACCACAGTATTTTTAACCGGGATGGTAATGCAAAGTGAAATCATAATCCTCAGGAACTTCATCCATGCGTTGCCTCGTATTGAGATCATTTGCGATGAAAATATACTTCAAACTTTTTGTGATATGGGTACACCTGAGCTCCTCGCCATATAAGTAGTGGCGCTAAATCTTCAAGGCGAATTCTGTGCCAACTCCTTGTCGTGTATGGGGTAGTGCACTCATGATTCTTCAGGCGAAGGGGACATGAGCCACTACCCTCCGGTGCATCAGAAGCACACATCCTAATCAGGCTCTCGAGGCATCCTGATACACTATGTACCCACATCCCTGTCAGGGACTATCAAGATAGGAGGCCCGAAGTAGCCTCATCTTGACTCACGGAATGCCTCCTGCGCCGGTCATCCCAATCGACACTTATTTTCCCTTAAAGTTTGATCAGTCGCCAGGTGCCAATCGGAGAAATCCTTAAGCCAGTCTCTCTGTAGTGCCGGCCAATCCCACGAGAGGAAACTACGTATCTGGTGACCCGGCCTCTCCCGAGTCATCAGCCTCGACATACCAAGATCCACCGATACGCCCGATCTTTGATACCACGTGTCCCAATCTCACCTCGAGTGGCCAAAGCCGCTGCGGGAACTTGGCGTCTGAGTTGATGGTCTCTCGACAAGCTGTCAAACAATCCCTCGTGCAAATGCTCATGCTCCCTCGGCGGGAGTAGATCGAATGTCATCCATTCGACAAGCGATCTGAATGAGTTTGGAATACCCTATGCATGAGATCCATGAATGCCACTGGCGCATTCATCAATCTAAAGGGCATCATTGTAAACTAAAAGTGCCCATACAGTGTCCTAAACGTTGTCTTAGGGATATCTGTCTCCCACCAACCCTCGGTGATGGTAACTGGTGTAGAAAGTCCCGCTCTGGAGTAGACTCGCGCTCCTCTCGATAATAAAAAAAAAATCGTCAATCCTCGTGATGGTATAGATTCTTGATCATAACCACAATTCAACATGCGTAATCAATGCACGGTGAAGGGTCTTGTCCTTCTTCTTATAAACGGGGCCAGGAGCGCCCCATGGTGAAGTGCTTAGTACAATGAACTTACTGTCAGTAGCTCCTGTCATTTGGACTTTGAGTTCTGCAGCTCCAGGCCCCAGTTGCCATCCTATCTTGAGTCATAGAGATGGGCGAAGTACCAGGGTGTCTCGATACCGAAGTCTACAATCCTCTGCGGAGGCAATCCCGGTAGCTCATCGGAAAAACAATCCTCGTGCCTGCATGACTACCGGGAGTGAATCTAAGTCCCGATCTCACCTCGTCCTCTAAGAGGTAAGGCGCTTCTTGACAGCTATTATCCTAACACTGGACCTGCTTCCTTGTGGGAAAAATATCATGCTTGTCCCACAGTACAACCGCAGTATTGTCTGGCGTGTAGGCGGTAACCTCTACGCTCACTGATCGATGTGACAAAAATAGCCAAGTTGCTTGACCCGATCCATCCCAGGGATGGCTGAGACTACGACATGTCCATGATCCTCAGTCCCTTTGTGAGTAGGGTCCCGGATCTCTAACTCATGACCACGACATATCATCCACATTCTGGCTCTAATCCCTAGGGGAGAACTCACCTCTGAGGCTCTCCCAAGGTCTCAGCCTCTAAGCCCAACTCTATCACCCATCCTTACGTCCCCTGCTTGACTCCTAGGAACTCCGAGGCTTTCGCGTGACGAGCGGGTGTCTGAAAATACCTACCCATGAAAGATCCTTCGAACTCTGCCCAAGTCATTTGCCTCTAGATCTCTAGGGTCTTTTGCCCCAAATTCCACCATACACGGGCCTCACCTGCGGGTGGAATCTTGACTAGTCTAATCCGGTCGTGTCGGAGGTGGTCTCAAGTAGCCTCAACACCTTCTTAATCTTGCATGAACCAATGGTGCGCACCATGGAATCTCCCTCCCCCGTGAATGTCGGTGTGATGTGCCTAAACCTCTGAGGTTACTCGGACCTCCCTTTGACTACTCTTTGTACTAGCTGTGCTATAGCTGCGTGTAATCCTACGGCCTCGACAAAGGCTCTTTGGTCAAATGCGGTGGTGTCGACTAGTACCTCGTGGGCGCCCTACATGTCCTCGCCCTCGACTAGCCATCCATGTCAAATGGCAAGTTAATATTCAATGCCGGTACCTCACAAGGCTTAATCTGACCACGAGACACTATTCATATCTGGAAAAATATTTCATACCTGATATCCATGCATTTATAGGTGTCTGAACATAATTTATTTATTAATCCTCAAATCAACATCAAAAATTTATTTTGAAAATTTCATTTAAAATATTTTATTTCATTTGATTTTATTTTAAAATTTTTAAAACCCACGTGAACATTGTTCATGAGCGATGTCTGACGATGAGTTGGGTCAAGTGCGCGAGTGGCGGTTGGGTGCACGAGGTGCACCTACAACTCGATTGCGGCGCGCGATCGCGGCACCTTCTTGGCCGTGTCGCGGCGGCTGTAGTGTAGCGAACTGGCCCGCGGCGATGTCGTGACCCCCTCTCGGCCGTGTTGCATGCATAGGTGGTCGTGTCGTAGGCCTGGCCGGCCGTGTCGCAGGCTGTATTACGACACACCGGCCTGAGCCATGCGATCGCTGCCGTGTCGCCTTATTTGCCGCTGTCTGTCGCGGCCCGGCCAGAGTATCGTGGTGCAGAGTGATTGTATCACGGCACAGTATAGACCATGTGCGATCTGAAAGCCGCTGACCACGATACAAAGGTTCCAGCGTCGTGACCGCATCCCCCAGCTGAGCCATGTCTTGTGGCCTTGCGCCGCCAGCCTTGAGCCGGCCGTATAGTGGCATATGGTGGCCACGCCCGCAAGTCAATCGTGGCGTAGCTGCGACGTAGTGGCACGATCGCCTTATTTGCTATGTCCGCGATACAATTCCATTGTATGAAGTGACTCAAATCAGCGATAACCATTCAGGTTTTCATTCTTTACTTTTTTTTTTCATTATTCTAGCTACTGGAAAAACCACCAAAAAAACGTATTTATTTATTTTTTTTTCATTTTCCAGTATAACTAAATAAATTTATCAAACTTTATTTTATTTTATTTTTTCCAGTTTTACACACTGTAAAACCTCATAAAAAAATTCGTCAACACATTTTTTTTTCATTTAATTCTGGACTATTTGTCTAAAATTTCTTAAACAATTTGTTCTCATACTAAACCCTAGTGTTCAACATCTTTTTTTTTTCCTATGTGCTATTTACCTAAGCACACAATTCACACAACATTCACAACAATCGCACAATCACATAAAACACGGTCTGTGTAATTTAATCTTTGTTAGTGATTATACAGGTAATCAACATTACCTATACCACAACATCGAGCTTTACGAGTTGTGATGTTCTCACCTGCTAATGACCATGACCTAGCCACATTCTCAATCCATAGAATTGTTCGTGTACCTGATCGGAGTACTATTTGTGGCGGGTATCGAACTAAACTTATAAACACCCTTAGAACTCCCAGTGTCGTTTACCTTGGCTCGATACCAAGTGAGCCACAAGGCAGGGGTCCGTTGACAGCCGTCAACCCGGAATACTAGTAGAATGTCGGGTAACCCGACACCTCACGAAATCGAAGTGAGTCTCCTTTGTCTGGGGCTCTAGAATCTGGCTTGTCACGAAACCAGGTTCGATATTATCAGGTCCACATCACGAGTAAAATAATGGCCACTTGGGCCTGCATCAATACTCACAAAATATCCCAACTATATACAATAGTTTAGAGTTAATAAATTACTTAATTGAAAGCATTATATTAAAATTCTGATTAATATATATTATACAAATCGATGCAAGCCACAATCATTCTTATGTGACTCCCCAGTGGCGCCAGTCCGCCATGCACACACTCCTATACGAAATAGTGATCGTCGACGGGGTGAAGCGAAAACCGGTGATGTCATTTTATAGATGGGTTACTCGTAAGTACGTACCATGACAAACCCAATCACATTCAAAACGAAATTACATGAGCACCTTTCGAATGTCTACATGACCAATCCCACATGTCTCGAGTCTCAGCCATTTCACTCGCGTATCACTAAGCCCAGAATGCGAGTAAAATATCTGATTTAAACAAAAGTTTTGTTCTCGAAAACTCACTACGAGCTTCGATAAATACATTGGATTACTCAGGGTGAATTCGCTGAGGATCTTGGCGCAAAGACCAGGTCAGGTCCTGCATCCAGAAGTGATGTTGGACGCTCTCAGACAATTCTTTGAAAATCTTCCTTGAAATTCATTTCCATGAACATTTCGTTTTCTTTCAATTTCATGTCATGCACTCCTCCTGGTACTGCAAAGATGTAGGTGCGTATAAGGTCACGTGATGCGATCTCAAAACATTCATGCAATATATTCACATGCATATATTAACATAATTAAATCCAATAAAATCATGTTATGCAATTTCACCATCAATTACACCAAAATTAGCTCACATGGGCTAATTAACAAACACGAGTAATTCATTTTGAATCACTCAACATCATAAAAATTCACACAAAAATATTCACATCACTATTCACGTGAACAGTGAAACCCTCGGGTGACACTGTTTATGGCAACACAAATAGGAATTTTCTCCACTCGGTTCAAGCTTTTGGCCCGAATTCTTCTTAAAAACGAGCCTTAGAACATTCGTAATCATTTACGACTCTTGGCCAGAAGAATATCCTGTAGTAGGAAAAGATCACTTATTCTTTGGAGTTGTCGAGAACTCCGCGAATCGGTGCCACGCGTAGCTACTCGCCCAGCGTAGAGCAACTGTTTCTTGCTTCGTCGAGCCAGACGTCCAGAATAGTGAAATCACAGAGAGAGAGCAGCACTTTCTCTTTCTGAAATCCACCGAAACCTCACTTTACGCATTTGGTGGCAGCATACATTTTTGATCTCAAATGAAGAAGATGAGCGACATTCATCTTTAAGATCTTCAATATCATTAACAAATTTATAATGATTCTCATCATGTCCTTTCTAGCGATTTTTATTGGCGGCTTAATCTAAGCTAGTCCATTTTATCATTTCTCTAATCTTTGCCTTATTATTAAGAGTATGTAGTAGGTGACTTTTGTCGCATCGCGTATCTCTCGAGCCGTTCACGACATATGATACCGATTCTCGAAAAACGTGAAATTGTTGTCTTGGAATTCAAACGAAATTCGGCGTGGTAGGCCCCAGATTTTTCTTGAAGTAGTTCACAGTGAAATCGTTTAGTCATTCGAGATCCCAAAAAAATTTCGGATTTTATGAAATGACCATTTTATCTTTTGAAAATTTGAATTTTCTGGTGCTACAAGAATTCTATTTACACCCGTTTATTTTCTCTATACACCCCCCAAAATACTAAGTAGAGGAAAATACAAATTCTGCTTAAGCACATTTTTATATTTGCTCTTCTTCTTCATCTCTCTCGCCTCAACTCCACTTCTTCCTCGAAGTGAACCGTTTGAAAAAATGGTAGAATGGGTGAGAATGACGTTGAAAAATAGTGCTGAATGTATCGTTGAAATTAAGCTTTAAAAGATTGGAAGGAAGCGAGGAAGTTGATAACATTCAGGTTCGTTTTTTTTTCGCGGAGATATGCTTGTCAGGATTCGAATCAGGATATCATAACATTCTTCCGGATATTGAAATCCGAATATCTTCCTTAGCCGGTTGTGAAATTGGATCACGGAATAATATCGGATATCAAAATCAGGATTGAATATCGCGGTTGTAATTTAAAAATCAAATACACTTTTAATGATGTAATTTAATTTTTCATAACAACATCATTTTATTTATATTTAATTTAAATTAAATAAAAATTAATGTAAAAATTACTTAGGATTTTTGATCTCAAGGCGTGCAGTTTTCAGTTTTGAAATGGGATTATTCAGCGTTTTGGATTGTTTAGAGTAAAATGAAACTAGGATTTAAATTTCGAGATCAATGGGTAAAATTTTGGTTCATATCAGGATATGGCTTAACTTAGAAGGTATGGATTTTACAAATCAGGAATTCATTTAATTTTAATTTTTTTTTAAATTTTCTAAAATTAGTTTTAAATATATTATATAATTATAAAATTTAAGTATATTATATAAATTATAATTTAAAAAAGGAGAACTTGGATATGGGGGTGTAAGGAGAATCTTATTTGGGAAAAGTAAAGTATTGAAATGTGGTGTGAAAAATATATTGCAGAGTTCTTTTATTAAATAGGGTGTGAGATGTTTAAGAAGTGTATATAGAGCACTCTACTCTTATATTCTCTTTGTAAAAAAAAAATGGAAGAGAAAATGAGAGAAGGGGACTAGGTCGAAGGTAGCGTAATTAACAAAAGAGTAGTACCAACATAATTTCTTATTAATTTTTCTGTAACATAGCTTGTTTCCGAACTCAGACGTTTGGGAAACGCGTTGAGTTGAGGAGGCCAGTTCGGAGAGATTGAGAGACGCGGTTAATCGATAGAGGAGAAAGAGAGCACAACTGTTGATTTTAACGCACGTTCAAATTCGAATTGGCAAATAGAAGCCCTAGGTATGAACAGTCAGATTTTCTGAGGCTTGAAAGAGATGAGCGAAACAGGTTTAAATTCTTTTGAAAATCTGCGACATCAATCTTCAGTCACCTTTCGCATCGAAAGGTTGGAAGGCAATTGCCTTCTGTTAAGTCCTCTATCTCCGGTGAGTTTTCGGTTTCGGCTTCCACATACCTAAATGTTTGTTTTGAAACGCCCAATTTAAGCATATTGCGAGCTTTCCTTTGAAGCGAGCATATCTCAGGTGATAAGTGTCTAATTATGTTTTCAGTTCATTTTCCTTCTTGGTCTTTTTGGAAATAGGAAAGCTTTAGGGTTTTGAGCATGATTCAGTTCAAAGAAATTAGTACTTTGATAAAAGTTTGGTGGATGTGAGGAATTCAGTTTGGTGAATCAGTGGTTCACTGATAAGTTTCAAAACAAGAATCTACAACTAGGTCGTATGAAAAATAAATGAATTCTGAAAGTCTTTGCAACTAAGTCGCAATTTTGATTATGATTTTCAATTATTTTTGTACAGAATTTCAATTTTTTATTGGAATTTCACATTCCATGACCTTTGTGCTTTGTCAGTGTGTCTGAAATTTGGCAGCATCATCATAATCATCATCATCATTATTATTATTTTTTGTGGGGGCTGGGTGGTTTAAACTTCTTTCTCTCACTTTTTTTAGTGGCTTTGAACTGCATATTATATACATTTTATTTGGTTATAGAAGAAAAAAGTATTAGCTCTTTTGACCACCTGACTGCTTTATTTTGACATGTGATTAATTTAAAATTATCTCTTAGAATTTAGATTACTTTTCTAGAGGAAAATGAGCTGTATGTTGAATGTGCTATTCGTGCAATTGGTGCTCCATTTGGGCTTCCTACTAGAACAAGGTGCTGCTACATGATCTGTTTGTTTGTATGCGCTTCAAGTTCTTGAGGAGGTTTTCCAAAATTGATTATTGTGTTTCTTAGCTATCTAATTGTGATCGAAACAAATGCACACACATATCATGAATTCTTGCACACTCTAACTTGTTTTCTTTCCCGTTTCCTTCTTCTACTGGAAATAATTGTGTGATTCTTAGAGTACTGAGTAATGTAGGCTACTAAACATTCTAAGCATATTTTCCTTAATTACCAAATGCTAACATCTATTTTCTGCTGCTATGAATTATAGTCTGAATAAAAAATGGCTAGTTGTTACTGTTCCCTTGTGCTTATGGCTTTGCTTACCAAATTTTGTTTGAACCGTGTGAAAGGGACGGGAGATTGCACAGGGGTAAAGATCATACTCTTGAAGAATTGATGATATTATTAGGCTATGTTTGGTTCTTGGAAAATATGAGGGAAAATGCAAAAGAAAGAAATGGAGAAGAAAATTAGGAAAAAATATAAAAATGTAAAGGAAAATAAAGCATGGATTTAAAGTCAATATATTAATTTTATATGTTACTTCAAACTTATTTAATTTATTTTAACTATTTGATAGAAAAATTAAATAATTTGAAAATGCATGGATTTTTAACCAATTTTTAATTAATATTTGATTTTTTCCCCCACTGTTTAACCAAACATGAGAAAGTAATTTTCTTATCATTCTTCTTTAGTACTTATCAAGAACCAAACATGACCTTAAAATTTCTTGTACCATGCTTTTGTTAATTAAGACATCTATTTATGTTCATGTGGCCTGAAAATTTGATTTACTAGCCTACTTGATTTTTATTGGAATTATTTTTCTTTTGCCAGGTTGGAATCTACAGGGCCATCATATTGCTGGAATGAACTCATTACGTTGAGTACAAAATATTGTGACCTCACTGCTCGCTCAGAACTTGCATTAACTGTAAGTTGGCTGCAACAATTTCTTATGCTTTTCTTTTTGGTCCACCTTTAGGTCATCAGGTTTGAGCACCTTTCTTTGGGTGAAAAACTGATAGATTTTAAATAGGAACTTCTTTAAATGCATCTAGGGATGCCCACTATGCAAGCATCATCATGAAGGATTCATGTGACTAAGCCAAAATGGCAAGGACAAAGGTTTAGTTTCTTCATGTGCTTATGCTGCTAGATTTTCCCTAGTTTCACTTAGAATATTCCGAGGTTTCTATGCTGGGAAAAGGCTTGTCCTTAATGTCATCAATCACCATTCTAGAATCTCCTTCAATATGCATGTCTATGACCGTGCTCCTTGAGTAGCTTTAAGTGTACAACCATATTCAACTATGCTACCAATTATCACTAGGTTGAGTTGTCAAAGTTGAGCTTGTCCAAGGGATAAAGCTGAAGAATGTTGAAGAAAAGAGACTTGCCAATGTTCTAAGGTGCACTTTTCATTCTGGAGAAAAATATCTTTACAATCAATTGTATTCTCTTGAAGACCATGTTCATGTTCTTAAGAATTCCCTTATGAATCTTTAAGGTGTTAGATAGACTTTTAGTATGTGTAATACTAATTTCTGATTGGAATATTAGTTATGGTGTTGGCTTGTGGAGGACAATAAGAAAAGGATGGGGAGTTTTTAAGGCAATGATGAGGTTTCAGGTTGGAAATAGGAAAAGTATTAACTTTTGTTAAGATGGGTGGTGTGATGGTATTCTTTTAGAATTTTTTCCTCCTCCTCCTTTACAACTTCTAAGGAAGCTTTGGTGGATTTAGGTGGTAGAGAGTAGGCCAGTCCTTTGGAACTTTTGCTTCTTGGGACTTTTCCAAGATGGGGAGGTGTCTCCTCTCTAGACATTTTTATTCTTAAAATTTCTAATTATATATTGAACGTTCAAGAGTGATGCGTGAAAAAGGGGGAGGGAGGCGGAGATGGTTCTCCATCGACTCCAAATCTTTTGAGTTCACGGTGGAGGGAGAAGGAAGACAGTCAAGGGTGATCATAACTGAAAGAGTAGGGGCTAAGTCTCTTGGATCCGATTTGGAGAAGAAGGCGCGAAAATTTTACTAAAGGGAGTTGAATCCCTTAAAAATGAAGAGGCTGCAAGAAGAAAAGGCTATGGATGGAAGGAAAATGGAAGAAGTTTTAGTATGGTCTACAAGAGAAATGATCTTTAGATATAACTATTCTTTGCTCGGTTTTAGGCGTGAATGGGAAAAAAGGCATCGTCGATCTTTCACGAGGAAAGAAGTGCAGGTAAATGGGTGGGCTTTGTAGCAGAGGCGTTATAAGATTTGGGAGTTAAGGTGAACTTAGATGAAAAAAGAAAGCCATATGAGATTAAGCCTAGAAGAAAGGAGGTGCATCCCAAGGGAGGAATATCCAAAGATCTATCTTTTGTAGAGATAACAAAACCTGGAATAAGATTTCAGGATACATCTTGGCTGGATATCAACGACTGTATTCCAAGAGGGGATATTGGAATGTTAAAATATGGTGTGGTTGGGAGATGGGAGTCATAACCGGTAATAGGTCTGACCTTGCCGGAGTTGGAAACATGGGCTAAAAGGGTTTGGAGATTGAAGGGGAATGTGCTTTTTTACACTTTAAATCAAAACCTTTTATACATGGAGTTCGACTCGGCGAAAGAGGAAAAGTGGGTATTGGAAAATGGGAGCAGGATCTATAGGGGTGACGGGATTCATCTGGAATGGTGGAACCCCTCTGTTGGGCATGTGGGTAGAAAAGATCAAACCTCTGAAGCCTAGATCAGAGTGGTTGGCCTTCCTTTGCACTTATGTACAAGAGAAATCCTGAAAAAAGTGGGAGATTCCTGTGGGGGGTTTTTAGCCATGGATAAAGAACCAGCCTTGAAGATAGAACTGCAATGGGCAAGAATCTTCGTAAAGATGGAAGACAAAAAAGTTTTATCATGAAATTTGCTTCAGCAGGTAGGAGCTATGAGATCCGATTTGGTGGAGATACAACCTTGGGTGAGTGAGTCTTTCCCTCGAAGTAAAGCGGAAGAAAGCACGAATCCGGGGAAGAAGGCGAGAGAGAAAGACACTCGCCTTGAAGGCGCGAGAAGGAGAGATAAATCTGGGTTACAAAAGGGAGTCGCCTAATGTGGCATTGTAGGGGGGCTTGATGGGACGTGGGTTGGCAGGAGGCTATCCATGCAACCTGTTGTTTTAGGGATTCCCAAAGTGGGACCCAACTCTATTCTTGTAAGGGTCGGATCACAGCCCAAAGGTGGGATGTTGGAAAAGGGAGATGGACCCTTAGGGTCTCCTAACGTGGCATTGTAGGGGGGCTTGACGGGACGTGGGTTGGCAGGAGGCCATACCATGCAACCTGTTGTTTTGGGGACTCCCAAAGTGGGACCCAACTCTATGCTTGTAAGGTTCGGACCACAGCCCAAAGGTGGGGTGTTGGCAAAGGGAGATGGACCCTTGAGGTCTTCTAAAAGCCAAAGCCTAATCCTTTTAGCTAAGGGCCAAGATTGTGGGCCAAAGGGCAGTAACTTAAGCCCATTTAAGGGGTTTGAGGTGGATTGTAGACCAAGACCAAAACAAGGCCTTGCAGTAGAATTTGAGAAGCTTGCTGTGGGGGTTTTTGTGTCTGGCCCAAGAGTAGCTTGTTTGGGATTGTCGGTGGAAGAAATAAAAGTGAAGATTAGCCCTAAGCTCGTCATCTTAGCGAGAAGCGGTGAGACGGAGGATGAGGAGGTAGAGGAGGGGGATGATATAGAGAACATCTCAACAGCTTTGTCTCCACATTCCGACAGCAAGCCCGAGTGTAAGGAGATAGAGAAGATAGAGGGAGATTCTCTCTCAAAAAGGTACAAGCCTCTGGTCTCTCGTTTTTATACCTTCCTTTCCTCCTCTTTTTCGGAATGAGATCCTTCAATGGAGGGTCTCTTTGGTCAGGGGGTGTTTTTTGATGGTGGTGGTGACTGCGGCAACGAGGTGGATCCCTTAAGGGTCTATCCTATTGATACCGTGGAATCTAGAGACGTCGTGGAAGAGAGAGGGCTGGAAGAAGTCCCCGTATTGTTAGGAGATACAACCCTTTGCCAGGAGGAACAAGAGGAAGGGACATGGGAGGAGAGTTGCTTGCTTATGTTCAGCAAATTCTTGGGCTTCTCGATTGATGGTTACGAGGATGAAATTTTCAATCTGATGAACAGTATTTGTGAAAGGAGATCAATTGTTAAAGGGAAGGGGGTTCAAGGGACAACAAAGTTTGATAGAGAAAGAAAGAAATTAGAATGGAACATGAAGGAGAAAGAGAAGAGTGGAAAAGGGGGTTATAGCCAAAGGGGCAAGGGAGTACATTCAGGTTGGTAATGAAGATCAAAATTCTTTCATGGAATGTGAGGGGGGCGAATGATGCTTCAAAAAGGAAACTCATTAAGATGTTCCTTAAAACTCGAAGCGGGCGTGTTAAATCCAGAAACTAAAGTAAATCTTGTTCTAAAGGGTTAGTTACTAGAGACACGGCTTCTAGCAACTTTGTGTATTGGGTAGCTTCTTGTTCTGAGGGTGCTTTCGGAGGGGTTGTCATTCTTTGGGATACTAGAGTGGTCCAGTTGGTTGGGATGGAGAGCAACTACACTTTATCTTGTAGGTTCAGAAACTGTGCAGATGATTTTTGTTGGATTTTTACGGGTCCGGGTATTTACGGACCCACAAAGAGGGAAAACAGGGAACATTTATGGGAGGATCTGGGGGTTATCAGAGGCATGTGGGGAGATCCTTGGTGCTTAGGGGGTGATTTTAATGTCCTAAGATTCCCGGGAGAAAGAAATATGGAGGGAAGATGGACTGGAACCATGAGAAGATTCTCCCAAATTATCGATGAGCTAGAATTAAAAGATTTGCCCCTTCAGGGAGGGGTGTTTTACTTGGAATTTGGTCTAGAAACCAAGAATGGCCGAGGTTGGATCATTCTTGATCCTGAGATATTTGGGAAAATTACTTCGAAAATGCTACCCAAAGCATTCTTCCAAGACTTCTCTTAGACCATTTCCCGATTTTGTTGATTGGAGGAGGCAGTTTGGTTCGTGGCCCTACTCTTTTCACTTTGAAAACATGTGGTTTAGGAGTTTTAAAGTCTTATTGATGGAGTGTTCAGGAGAGCTTTGAAGTTAGGGGTGTCAGTAGCTTTGTGGTGGCAGAGAAATTAAAAGCCCTCAAAATTAAGCTTAAATGGTGGAATAAGGAGGTTTTCGGGAGGGTTGAGACAAGAAAAAACCAGGCTCTAAAGAATATGGTGGGTGGGTTCTATTGAATTTGGAAGACCCAGACTCAATTAGAATTTGGATAGAAAAGCGTAGAAGTTAAGGAGTTCAAAAGATGGGCATTGATAGAGGAAATAATGTGGAGACAAAAGTCTAGGGAAATTTGGCTTAAGGAAGGTGATAGATATACAAAATTCTTTCACAAAATGGCAAATTCCCACATAAAACATAGTGAAATGATAGGTCTAAAAATTGATGGGGTTTGGCACATGGATGGCGAAGATTTGCAACAAGGCATTGTTAATGCTTTTCAATCCTTGCTTACAGATCCTGGGGATTGGAGAGCTAATATGGAGGGTTTGATCTTCTCGAAACTGGAAGATCAAGAGGCAGTTAGGCTGGAGAAGCCTTTTATGGAAGAGGAAGTTTTTTCCGCTCTTCATGAGTTAAATGAGGAGAAAGCTCTTGGGCCAGATGGGTGTACGAGTTTGCTTTGGCAATTCGAGTTGGGAGGCCAGATCAAGGTGAGGTGATAATGCGTATTGAAAGTTTTCTTCGTTTCTAGCAAATTTGTGAAAAGCTTGAATTCCACCTTCATAGTGATGGTTCCAAAGAAGGAAGGGACGGATGATTTTAAGGATTTTAGACCTATAAGTCTAGTGGGGAGTCTCTACAAATTGATAGCAAAGGTTTTAGCAAACAGGTTGAAAAAGGTGATGAGCTAGTTAGTCAACAAAGCCCAAAATGCTTTTGTAGGAGGTAGACAAATTCTGGATGCCTCTCTAATAGCAAATGAAGTGATTAATTCAATGATGAGGAGGAAGGAAAAAGTAATTCCTTGTAAATTAGATGTTGAGAAAGCTTATGACAAGCTAAATTTGAAGTTTCTTCTCACAGTACTCAGGGAGATGGGCTTTGGTAGAAAGTGGATAGGGTGGATAAAGTGGTGCATTTCCACAGCCTTTTTTTTGGTGATAATCAACGGTAGTCCAACAGGGTTCTTTAAAAGCTCAAGGGGTTTATGTCAAGGAGATCCGTTATCCCCATATCTCTTTGTCCTGGGGATGGAGGTACTTTCTATTCTGATTGACAAAGCTACAAGGGGAGGCTATCTTGCAGGTTATAACTTCAGGAACAGTATTGGTGATGTCACGAATGTTTCCCATTTGTTGTTCGTCGGTGATACTTTGGTTTTCTGTAAAGATTCCAAGGATTAAATATTGAATCTAAGTTGGATCCTGCAGTATTTTGAAGCTCTCTCGGGGCTGAGAATCAACTTGGATAAGAGCGTCATTTTGCCAGTCGGTAATGTGGACACTTAAACCAACTAGCATGCGAGCTGGGGTGTAGAGTGGGATCCCTCCTTTCCTCTTACCTTAGGCTTCCTCTCGGCTCTAAGTTGAATTCGACAAGGGTGTGGGAAGGGATTGAGGAGAAATTCAAAAGAAGGCTCGTCTTTTGGAAGAGACAATATATTTCAAAAGGGGGAAGACTTACGTTAATCAAAAGCACGTTGTCCAATATGCCTATATACCTGTTGTCCCTTTTTAGAATGCCCAAGAGTGTCAAAAGCAGATTGGAGAAAATTTAGAGAGATTTTCTTTGGGTAGGAGCTCCTTAATTCAGGGAAAATCCACTTAGTAAATTGGAACTCAGTAGCCCGGGGAAAGAGGATAAAATTGGTTTGGGAATCGAGAAGGCTTGACACAACAAATAGAGCTTTATTGGGAAAGTGGGCTTGGAGGTTTGCAGTGGAGGATGAATCTATGTGGAGATTGTGTATTAAAACCAAATATGGCTCATAGAATGGGGGCTGGTTCACTCTTTATCCTAGACGTAGCTATGGAGTTGGTCTTTGGAAGTTTATTGCAAAAGAGACTGAATAGCTTAAGAAAGACTATGTTTAAACTGGGGGATGGTAGGAAAATCAGATTTTGGGAAGACACTTGGTGTGGGAGACAACCTTTATGTGATGCTTTCCTTGGCCTCTATAGCATAGCCGGTTCTAAAGGGGCTAAGGCTACTGAGATTTGGGTGAGCGAAGATGGTGGAGGAGTTCTGGATCCTAAGTTTATGAGGTCTTTTAATGATTGGGAGATGGAAGTTGTTCAGGAGTTCATCGGGGTGACTAGCAACATCAAAATCTCTCCCTTAGAAAAGGATAAGCTGTCTTAGAAGGGGGATGAGTCGGGGTCCTTCAAGGTAAAAGCTTACTTCAAAGAGTTGGAATGAGCTTCTCCACATAAAGTGCCTTGCAAAATGTTATGGAACCAGCATATCCCTTTTAAAGTGGGCTTTTTTGCATGGGAGGTGTGGTGGGGTAAGGTTCTTACCTCAACTCAGTTGAAGAAACGGGGTTTTCATTTAGCTAGCATGTGCCCTTTCTATAGAAAGGAGGAAGAAGAGCTGGAGCACATTCTAATCCATTTATTAAATTACAATTTGGGGACAGTGGTGATCTTCTTATTACTTATTTAGTGTTATTTGGACTTGCCTTTTCCTAGCAAAAGATATAATCCAAAACTGGATACACTTCCCGATTAGGAAAAAAGCTAAGACTATTTGGAAAATTTGCGCCCCTACTTTTGATAAGGCTATACGGAAGAGAGGAACATAATTATTTTGAAGAGCTATTTTTCCCCACTTTGATACTAAAGCTTCGCCAGGTTATCCGGTGGTTGTTTGTGGGAGAGGGGTGGGTGAGTGAGTTTCAAGTGAATCCATCTAAATTTATTTAGATTGCTGCATTTTTAGGTTCTATGGCTATGCCTAGGATGTGGTATTTTTGGGTTGGTTTGTTTGTCTCTTTCTTTTATCACTGCCTTTTTCTTTTTGTTTGGCTTTTTGTGGCCTCTCTTGTATACGTCTTGTATGCTCTCTCTTTTGGTCAATATACTGCTCTTTATCGATAAAAAAAATATATATATTATTGACATATTGCTATGGAATATTTTTGTTACAAAGGTCTTTTGGCTGGCTCTATACTTCATGTATACTGTGTAGCTTTGTTTTGTAACAATGTTTTTCTATGTTTATCTATCAAAAAAAAAAAAACAAAATATTTTTGTTATAAAGGAATAGTGGATAGGAGAACAAAATGATATGAAATGCTTTAAAGAGTGGGAATTCTTGGTGAGTCCTCTACCATGGAGGTGGAGGGAGAAGTGCCTTTTCTCTCAAAAATAATGTGGGTTCCGACAAAAAGTGTGTTTGTTAGTGTGGAAAATGGCTTGGGAAAGATTCTATCTGTGAACCAACTTAAAAGAGGAGATTGGTTTTTGGAAGTTATTGTTGGATGTGTGAAAATGTAGAAGAATCAGTAGACTTTCTCCTTATTCATCGGGGGAAAGCTTGGGAACTATGACCCTTCCAGTTCTCTTCATTTGGCAATTCTTTGGGTTTCCTTATTTGATGAAAGACTTCTTTATGTGTTGGAATGGAAGTTCTGCAGGCAAGGAGAGCGGACTAGCTTGGAGAATAGTCCTTTTTGTCTATTCTAGACATTCTCAAGAAATGTGAAGCAGAAACGTTTTTGAAGGGCATTGCAAGCCGGATCATGAGGATTGCTACATTAGTTCTGATCTTTACATGCTGTCTCGTGGCCCTCTTCAAGATGATATTCAAGCTGGTTTCATATCCTTGATATCTCGTTGTGTGGTTGTGCACTAAGGGTTAGATTTAGATTGTGATTGCTAGTTATTTCTTTTTACTTCAGATGTATAATTTCTGTGTACTATTCCTCTTTTCTGGTTGATGTTTTTAATGTGTTATCGTTACTTATTGGAAAAAAAACAACGTCCTAAAGCTTTTGGAGCAAGTGATATCAAATACTTACAATTTCTCTTGTGGAATTATGAATGAGCTCCTAACTGAAAAAATTGTTTTCTTATGATTGGTTTGAACCAAAATGAATTTCCTTCATCTTGTCCATGTCTTTATTAAGATTATTGGAAATTAGAAAATAACTTCAAATGTGAATCCATTGGTTAATTAATTTGTCCTCAATATGAGGAAGTATTCTTTCACATATAGCTACTTGCAATCGAACTTTGTTAGTTGTGCTCACCTTGTCTATAAAGGTGCTCTTGTATAGATTTACCTGCAAACATATATGCCTTGGCTTTTGAGAAATTTCTGTTGTTTGATGGCAACCTTCTCTTTTTTCAATTTCTAAACATGGTTAGTTTTCAACTTTTTTTTTTTTTTTTTTGATCAGAGGTAGTTTTCAACTTTTCATCATTATGTATGATGAAGTTATGCCTAATCTTTTTAAATGCTAAGTTGGTGCTTATTGTTGAACTATAATTAAGAAATTTGCCATTTTGCAAGCATGGGGGGCTATTTCACTTCATTATGTAAATGATTGGAGTTTGATTGGTTGGATTTATTTGTGATCAATCTATCAAAAAAAAAAATTATTTGTGATCAGATTCTTTTCTATACTGGTTTAATTCCTAGGACCTTTGCTTTTATTTATTGCTGATCCTGATGGAAATTTAGGTTTGGGATGTTTCATGTGGGAAAGATGAGGGATTGATTGGTGGGGCTACCATTCTTCTCTTTAGCAGCAAAAAGCAACTCAAATCAGGGAAGCAGAAACTTAGGCTTTGGCCTGGAAAAGAAGCGGACGGATCATTTCCCACAACTACTCCTGGAAAGGTTTCTGGTTATTATTGTATAAGTGTTTATGGACCTCTGATTTTTCAAGGATTTTGCCCTTTTATTATTTTGAAATGGTTGGTTTTCTCTCATCTGCTTATTACTGACTGGTTTCCTGCAGGTCCCTAAGCACGAGCGTGGAGAATTGGAGCGTCTGGAAAAGCTTGTGAATAAGTATGAAAGGGGGCAGATTCAACGTGTTGATTGGCTGGATCGCCTTGCATTCAAAGCCATGGAGAAAATCAAGGAACGAGAAAGCTGTAAAAATGGAAGTTCTCATTTATATCTGGTGGTTGATTTCTGCAGTTTGGAACATCGAGTTGTTTTTCAGGTAGATCCATCTGCAGGCACCAAAATTCTTTTTTTGTTGCTTATTTACTGTTGATTTCTGTAGTTCTGAATAGGGGTGCTAATGATGCGAGTCGAGCTCGAGTTCAACTAAGCTCGACTTGAACTCGAAAACTCGAATCCGAGCTCGAGTCGAGCTCGAAAGCTCGCGAGCTTGAAAAATGAAGCTCAAAATCGAACTTCGGCATAAAACTCGAACTTCGGCTCGAGCTCGAACTTTCGAGTCGAGCTAAACTTGAATAATGAAATTTATGATTTTTAAGAATACAAAATAGATATATATTATTTATGACATCCCCTAAAGTAAAGATATCAAATTTAAAAAAAAACTTTTAAAATTTTATATACAAAATATTTTCGAGTTTCTCGCGAGCTTTTAGAGTCGAATTATGAGTTGCTCGACTCGATTCGTTAACATTTCGAGTCGAGGCTCGAGCTCGAGTCGAGCTCAATCGAGTCAGTTTTAGTAGGGATTTTTAATGAGTTGGTTCGGTAACTCGCGAGTTGTCTCGTCTCGTGCGCAGTTACGAACATCCGTGCTCAAGAGTGGATTCATCTACTTGTAATAAATTTATTTGCTTCTTGGTTATTTACTACCACCCTCTCTCTCTGTCTCTATTATATATTATTTATATATATATATATATATATATATATATATATATATATATAGAGAGAGAGAGAGAGAGAGAGAGAGAGAGAGGTGTTAACGGTTGTTTTGTGTTTGTGTGGCTCATTTAATAAGTGGGTTCAATTAGATTATATCTAGAGTAACATAGCTAATTTGTTAAATACCAGTTTAACTAATAAATTGGTCAACATGATTATAATCCATTTATTCTCTTAAGATTTTCTATTTATAAATTATTATTTTGAAATACCTTTACAATTGTTTTTAAGCTTTAGTTTTTAATATTTTTCTAAATTTTAATTAATTAATTTAAATTTTATTGATGATATATTTGTAAGATACAAGATTGATTTTTGATTTCTTAATTATATGATAATTATAATTTGAAACTTTTGTAAATGGTACAAATATAAAATTAATAAATGTAAATTGAGCAAAACTTTGTAAATGAGTTACTTATTAAAAAAACATTGTAAACGAGTTAAGTTATAGACACATAAGTTTGACATGATTAAATGAATGGGTTAACTAACCAAACTCAAATGAGATTTATTTATTAAACAAGTTACACAAATTGTCATGATTATTTCAAACTCAATGATGTTCAACCTAATTTATTAAGATTCATGTCATTTTCAAATTGAGATGTGAAATTTGCCACCCTTTGACTATTTTTGAATAATTTTATTAGATATATAAGTTCGAAAAAACTTGGAAAGTTTGCACCATATGCCATAATAGGCTAACCTATTGACCTTCTAAGCCAATTGCTGTCCCCCCGCTCTCTCTTTAAATGGTGAATTGCAAGGTTAAGGGGGGCTTAGAAGACTTATGGGTTAGGAACTTCAAGTATAAGGTAAAAACTTTTTTGTACAATTTTATATTTTAAGGAAATTATATACCAAAATAAAAAAGAGAGAGAGAGAGAGAGAGAGAAGAAGACATGGGGGTGGGAGGAGAGATTCCTGTACAACTTCTTTAGTGTCTGTGATTGAAGCTACTCCCTATTATAGATGACTAATCTCCATTTTGTCCTTAATACCACTGAGCTCTAAATTGCCTTAAAATTAGAAAAGCACCCTAGTGAGAAGCCCATTTTGGCACTTTAATATCTTTTATGACTTGGGAAAGAAAAAGGATCTCCCTTGGCTGAAAGAAGTGGAGAGTAGAGCCATCAAAACCAACCATGATGCATCCCAAGTAAAGCTATCCTAAATGATCTTGCTTTGCACCTTTGATTATGATGCGAGACTAAATACATTCCCAAATGCTTAAGCTAATGGGGGGTTAGAGGTGGCTCCACATATAAGGTTAACCAACATTGGTAATCAACCAATGTGGGATCTTGAACTTCTTTCTTTTGTTCCACATTTGACACTCCTACTCAATTGTTGAAGCCCATTTCAGTGAGCATAGGGTGAGCTAAGCCAAACCTTACTCTAATACCACCACATGATGTAGGACCACATACACTCCCAAGGCCTAAGGTAATGGGAGGTAGAGGTAACTCGATTTGTAAGGTCTAACCAACGCTAGTTACCAACCGATGTGGGACATTAAACTTTAATACATGCTCATTTTATTTTTCTCTCACTCACTATTTTTTATATAGTTTTATAAAAAGATAAAAGTTCTAAAAGGAAATTGAAACTTTTGCACCTTAGGACTGAAGAGCCTAATCCATGAGCCTTCCAAGCCACTTGTTCTGCAGTGCTTACCTTACTAACAAGATAAAAACAAAAAGGGGGAAATGAATAAAAGAAAGAACAACATCTTTTGAATCCATCATTGAAGTAAGTTTGATAAAGGAGTTTGAAAGACTTAGCTCCCACCTTTTGATGATACTCTCTTTCAAGAAGCCAATCCCCTCTTAATCCTTTGTTTTGGTGTGGGTAAAAACAAAGGATGGCATTTTTTTAGTAAACTCGCTCTTCGACAAGTGAGAGGATGGTAGTGCCGCCCTGTTTCCAAAAAATTTGATTCCCACAAAGGTGAGCTTCTTTGCATGAAAAGTATGGTGGGGTAAGGTAATGACTCTGGATTAGCTCAAGAAAAGAGGGTGTGCTCTAGCAGATAAATGTTTTCTTTGTGGTGAGGACAAAGAGAACATAGAACACATTGGTTAGGGAGCTTTGGACCCTTCTTTTTACCCTTCTTGGTATTGATCGGGTATTCCCTTACTCGGTGAGAGACTTTCTTTCTGGTTGGAGAGGGGCTTTTATGAGAAATAGTCCCTAGAAGATCTGGATGGCCTTGTCTTTTTTTAGACAATTTGGAAGGAGAAACAGGATTGTTTTTGACAATGAAGTATTTTCCTTCCAAACGCTGAAAAATTCTTTTGTCTATTCTCTTTAGTCTTGGTCTAGAATGTTCATAATTCTGATTCTTTTATTATAAGCAACTTCTTGCATTGCCTTAGGGCTTAGTTCAGGCTGGTAAGCTTTTTGTATCTTTTTATTTTGGCTGCTAGGTGCCTATAGCATATGCCATGTGTGCTTTGGGTCACTTTTTTGGCTTCCCCTTTCTCTTTAATGACAGCTTCTACTTTACTTATCAAAAAAAAAAAAAAAAACATCAGTGAGTCCCGAATGCTTAGACCTATAAGCATGCCAGTGAGGTGCCCATTTTGGTATTTGGACATGTTTTGTGACTTGGAAAGGAAAAGAGGACCACTAGGTCATCAGTGGAGCCAAATCTGATCCTTATGCAATATAGCATTAACTGGAATGTCTTGCTTTGCACTGTAACCTTCTCTCCATACACATTATTGGATAGGATTAACTAATTTTGTATTAGTTCAAAAGCTACAGTGCAAATGTAGGTTGCTAAGGGATTGTTGGCAAATGTTGGATATTGGAATTTCTTAATTTTTTGGACATCAGCTACAGACAATAGCCAAAATTAATTTTTGTTTTGATGCTCATGTATAATGTGGCAGAAATTGGATTTTTTATTTGGTATAATGATCCAAATGTTGTCTGTGTTTGACTTCTAGTTGATTGTGATGTAGGAGTCAGGAACAAACTTTTTTTTGCCATCTCCTCCTATAGCTTCTACAAATGAACTTGTTATCGTGTGGGATCCAGAAGTTGGGAAAATGAATCCCTCCGAGCATAAGCAACTGAAGTTAGCAAGGAGTTTAGCTCGTGGTATCATTGACAGAGATCTCAAACCAAGCATTAATGAAAGAAAGTAAGAATACATAGGATGCTTTAAATTTTAGTTGATGAAATTTGATATCTATTTTTGTTTAGGTTTTTTTTCACATTTTCTATCTATCTTTTGTTGAGTGTCTAAGTCAATTATGAAAAAGAGTTGAAGTTAGGGATGATAATAGATCAAGTATCTTGGGGACAGGGTTGGTTTCAGCATAATTAGGGTAGGTTGGGTTTGGTTTGCTTTATAAAATTTGGGTCAGTTTCAAGTTGGTTTTAAGTTTTATAATGTCCCACCCAACTTTATCATTATCATGTATAAAATGAGAGCATAACTTGATTTATGTTTTCTTTTCTTTTATTATTTGCACTTATATTCCCTCTTTGAGTCTATGTAAAGAGAAAAATGCAGAGGGGTTTTAAAATAAAAGTTAAAGTTAAAAGATTCTGCAAGACATAATTTATTTCTTTGCAAACCATTTTTTGTTCAAATATAATGGCTAACTTGTAATTTATAATAATAATAATAATGATAATGGCTAGCTAGTGGCTCTATCTTTGGTTTGGACTATGGATGGGGGAGTGTTTAAATTATTGGGTTCAGGGAATGGGAAGAATGACCTCTGAACCCATCTTGAACCCTCCTTGTTGGTGTTCCTTGTGGGTTTGTATAAGTAACATGCTTCTTATGGATAAGGTCTGCTGCTTTGGCAATAAAATGAAGAATGTTTCTGGGAATTGGAGCCTTTATCTATCAAAAAAATGTTTCAGGGAATGGTAGCTGTAGTAGGATGGTAGATGAGGAGCCTCTGGATGTGTCTTCCATGAAATTTGTTTCTTTTAACAAGTTTTTTGGATTGCCAATGCAAAAGAATGAGAAAGAAACTGTGTCCTTTTTGAGAAAATTGGAAGCTAGAAAGGGCCGTAGAGTAGTAGCCTTGAGCGTAAAGGGGAAGCCTTCATCTACATCTCATTTTGATAGGTAGCTATGCAAATAAGAGTGCTCACTTAATTATGACAAATCAAGTGGAAAAGAGAGGAGAAAGAAGAGAATAGGATATGGTTTGTGAGTGATCATGAAATTGGAGAATTTAGGGTGGCTGTTAGTTTGGAGGATGGGTGTTTGGCTCTTCTCAGAAATAGGAAGGATAGAGAAGAGAAGAGGCAGAATTGTATCACTTGGTTGCAAGATAAGGGATTCAGAGAAGCAGGTATTATTATTTGGAGGTGGGGGTGTGAGGGTGTGTGTGTGTTTGGAAGAGGCAGCAATAGGGGGAGGAAGTTTAATTTATCTGAGGATTCAATAAGATTGCAATAGTTAGATTTGGTTGTGAACATCAAAGGCTGTTGGGGGTCTTTATGTCTAGGCCTTAGGGTGTTGTTTTTGCATCATGTTGCGGTTTGTTGTCTCTCTCTTCCTTTTGTTTGCTAGTGCTATTTGTATACTCCATGTGTATTTTGTGCACCTTTTCCAAGGCTTTTAATATATTTGTTTACTTTTCACATCAAATAAAATAAAATGATGACTGATCTGGAGAAAATCGGTTAGGATTCTTCTCATCATGGAAAAACAGAAGTTATACGTCAAAATTATTATTGTTTTGTAGAGGATCACTTGGTGTCTTTTATCTTTGATAGATTTTGTAGATTGGTTATTGGTTAGGGAAGGGGAAGACTTTGGTTTCATTACTTCCTAGCTTTTTTGGGGCTTTGTTTCTATACTTAGTGTGTACGTTTTTCAACCATCTTTTAGACATTGTTAATGCAAGCGCTTTTTGTTGCCTATTAGAAAAAGCTAAATTATTTTATATATTTTCAATAATCAAGGGAAACAATTTATATGCATATCTTTGTATTCACCTTTTTTGCTTTTTCTAATTTCTTAGTTGGGTTGATAAGAGTGTTGTTTCTGTGTTAATCATTTTCATCCCTTCAAAATGGATCTTTCCTGATTGTAAGAGGGTGAGACATGGCCAAAATTTATTTAATGAAATGCATTTGATTTGTCTCTTGGTTGAAGTGGTCGAAATCTCACCATATGGTAAAATAGATTCTTTTTTATTTTTTTAAAGATTCCATTTTAATAATTGAAATCGTATTTTGATAAAATGGAGCTTAGGCAGTATAGCCTTATTTGAAATCCAGGTTCAGAGGCAAAAACGAAGTTTCATCCACTTATTCTCCTTTGGTTGACCTAATGCAGACAAATCTTTTAATCGAATAGTATTGATTCCGAATCTTGGTTTGATCTGGCTATCCTAATATTAATAAATTGGTGGCTGTGAAAAAAATTCAGTCTGAAGAATTTCATATAATGGATAAAATTCAGGCTGCGAAGAATTTCATCCATTCGGGTATAATTGGTAAAATCATCTAAATTCGTGATTTGGGACTCTCTATGATATGTTGCATCAGGGAGGTTTGAGACATTTCGAATGAAGGCGGATGGACCCCTTGTTTTAGTAGGCCTTTTAATGATTGGGAAGTGATGGAGGTGGAGAAATTTCTGCATGCTATTCAATCTTGGAGAGTTGTCGCTAACGAGGAAGACATGCTGATCTTAAAAGGGAGTAACTCGGGTATTTATTCATTGAAGCTAATGTATGAGGTGCTGAACCACCCTGCTTCTGCGTCAAGACCTTTTCCTGTTCTTTCAGTCTGGAACCCTTTGGTTCCTTTAAAGGTGGACTTTTTTGCTTGGGAGGTGTCTTGGGGAAAGGTCTTGACGTTGGATCAACTCAAAAAAAGGGGAAGACCCTTAGCAAACAAATGCTACCTCTATGAGGAGGAGGAGGAAACCTTAGACCATCTTCTTGTGCACTGCCCGCAGGCTAGAATACTCTGGGAGCTTATATTGGCTATTGTTGGTATTGGGTGGGTCTTTCCTTTTTTAGTTCGACAGGTTCTCCTTGCTTGGCAAGGAACTCAAGTGGGAAAGAAACGTAAGAAAGTGTGGAGGGTAGCTCCCCTTTGCCTCTTTTGGATAGTGTGGCGTGAAAGAAATAGAGTGACCTTTGATAATGAGTCCTTTGTTTATAAATTAAAGAGTTCTTTCATTTGTAATTTTTGGTCTTGGTCCAACGTGTATAGTGGGGACAGAGACATGTCTTTGCTGAATTTTCTAACTTGGATGGGGTATAGATGATTTTTTTTGGGGTTGGTGGGTTATCTTGAGCTTTTTTCTCCTCTTTTGGGCTGTTTCCCTTTAATATACTCCCAGTGTACTTTTGGGCAAGCTTTGCTGTATTCTTTTTGTGGTTAATACATGTTGTTTGTTTACCAATCAAAAAAAAAAAAAAAATGATATGTTGCAACCACAAGGGTTTTATGTCCAAAACACCATCATTTTGGCTGTATTCAAGGATATTAAATAGCCTGGATTCCATAAAAAAGAATGCTACCTAGTATCTAGAAGGAAAATGACCTAAGGATCCTGCTTCCAAATGCATATAGCTTAGCATTCACATTATACAGTTATACCCACTGCTTATGACTGGATTTAGTAATGTTTTCTACAAGACTATTGATCAATCCAAGATTTTCTTTTAAAATTTTCTTTTAACAATCTTATTATGCTATGGCAAATTGATTTTGTTGTTCAGCTATTTCTAAAAATTTTGTCATCCTATTGGGCTTCTTGATTGAATTTCATGAGTGAGAGTAAGGGTTTTTTTTTGGGATTCACTCTTTGGTTTTAAGGTCGATTCAACGGATATTGAAATATCCCCCAACAAGGATTTTGAGCGGAGATGAGAAGCAGCTGTTGTGGAAATTCCGTTTCTCATTGATGTCTGAGAAGAGGGCTCTCACAAAGTTCCTCCGGTGTGTTGAATGGAGTGATCTTCAGGTTAGCACATCTTCTCTTCCATAATATACATACTGCTTATTGAGCAAGACATGACTTCAAAGTGTAAAATATTGGATTATCCAGTAATATGCAAATGAATGTAATTATAATGTAATTTTTATAATTCTTAAAAACCTGAAAGTGAATATGCATTAGTTATAAAAATTTTCTTTGTGCTATTTTGTTTTTTCTGGTTGAGTTGGATTTGTTTTTGTTTAATATTCCTTTTATTGCTTCTGAAATTATGCATCTCACTTTTAAAGATTATCTTGCTATTTATGTGCAGGAAGCAAAGCAGGCATTAGAACTGATGGGTAAGTGGGAAATGATAGACTTGTCTGATGCGTTAGAGCTTCTGTCTCCTGTTTTTGAAAGTGAAGAGGTGGGTACTGTGCTTCTTTGTGTTTACATTTGATGTAAATAGGCAAACTGCGCTATGAACTCAGGAGTCCAGTAGGGAAAACCTGTGTGATCTGCAAGGTTTTGGAATTCATGGACTTGAGAACCTTTTGACTTGCAAGGTTGTTGGAGTTAATAATAGAACTATAAACTACTGTGACATTGATTAATGTTCCTTTTTGGCACAAGAAATGTTTTGGAGAATGTTGACCTTCACTAGCATTAGAGATTGTTTGCAGTTTATCCCTATGCTTGTTTTGTTTGATCTTTAGTTTTTATTATATTCCATACATTGTCCTGAACTGAACAAAACTTTATTTTAACCCCATTCAACAGGTTCGTGGATATGCTGTCAGTGTTCTTGAAAGAGCTGATGATGAAGAGCTTCAGTGTTACTTACTTCAACTGGTTCAGGCTCTTCGTTTTGAGCGTTCTGATAAATCTCGCCTTTGCCATTTCCTTGTGCAACGATGTAAGCTGACTGTACTCTATGTGAATAAAGTTTCAAGTGGTATAATTTACTATTCTTCATCCAGTTTGTTGGTATCATCTTGACGAACCCTTTAATTTTTATAGCAATGCGCAACATCGAATTAGCTAGCTTTCTCCGGTGGTATGTTACTGTGGAACTTAATGATCCTGCATATGCAAGGCGTTTTTACTGTACCTATGAGATCCTTGAAGACAATATGATGAAGGTGTGAGTTCCTCATGTTCCACTTATTTGTATTTGTGATGTCTATTTTTCTTAATATGGTGGTGCCACATTTTCAAGCTCCCAGAGTAAATTATAGATGATTCTCTGTTTTAGTAATGATGCAAAACTTTAGGAAATTCTACCTCTGTTTGGATTTAATTACTATGTTCTAACAATCTAAAATGTGTTTGTCCTTGACTCCTTGATGTATCCTAAGGGCCACTATTTTCAGAGTTATTCTGGAATGTAATCAAATCATGGAATATGAATGCAAATTCCTTAGGAATCAATTTGTTGTAGTAAAAAGTATCTATATTACACTGACGTGTAGAAGATATATAATTGCGAGTGTTCTGATAATATACAGTTGCAATTACTGTCTCCTTCAAGGAAGAAGGGGGAAGGGAAATTGTCTTATATGATTATGGGCCTATGGCTGCCTGGTTCACTAAGATCTGTGGGGAAATTGTGCCATTAATCAAGCATGGTAATGTGTAGATTTAGGGTTTTGTGGGTAGGTAGTTTATTTGATCAATTACTTTTTTCTGCTGTTCAATACTAACATCCACTTTGTAATAGTTGGGAGCTGGTGCAAATGGAGATGAAGATGGACATAAGTTATGGCAGAGTTTGGTGCGTCAGACAGAACTGACAGCTCAGTTGTGCTTAATTATGAGAGACGTAAGAACTGTGCGTGGTGGAACCCAGAAGAAAATTGAAAAGCTCAGACAGCTTCTTTCTGGCCTTCTGAGCGAGCTTACCTATTTTGATGAGGTATTTGTTTGATTCAAAGTTGACTACTGATCTTGTTATCTGCTAACTTTCTGAGGCTTGTCTGACATTTTCTTTTGTTGCGTCTGATATGCTTTCAAATTGTAACAGTTGCTTTTAAATACTTATAATTTGAGATGTGTGTGATATGTTATTTTAGCCCGATCGATCGCCACTTACTGGGTGTAACCATCACTGGTATCGTGCCTTCCGTCATCAATATTCAAGAGTGCCTTGCATCCTTTACGCCTGACTTTCCGAACAGCAAGTGGTGGAAGTTGCAAGGTCATATTTAAGAAGGGGGATGATATCAGACAAGACCAATTGGTAAATGTTAAGCAGTAATCTTAGACTAATCACTAATCTGATAAAAAAAAATCTTAGACTAATCACTAATGGAATACTTTTTCAGAGAGGCTGTAAACTGGTTTTATATGATTTTTTTAGGTTGTTCAAATGGTGTCTCTCATGGATCGATTGCTTAAATTGGAGAATCTTGATCTACACCTAACTCCGTATAGAGTACTAGCAACTGGACAGGATGAAGGCGTATGAATTTCATACCATCCAGCTCTTTAGCGCAGGTAATATGTCCTCTGAAAGAAGCTTCTTTGATGAGAGAAGTGTGTTTAATGTTCATAATGGGAATTTACTTGGTTTCTATTGATAACTGGGTTCCAAAGCATCAGCTTTATTTCTATAACAACATTAGAAGTTCAAGCTTCAAGGAGATTTTCTGGGAAAAAACAATTTTTAACTATTGGTGAGAACTTATCTTCAATGGTGACATGAAATTCTAGTTTCTTTTGGTAAATATCATAATTTCTTGGCTAATATTTTCACTCAAATTTAGATTTGGTAAAAAATTTCTCAAGTCTTGGAGCTTTCTTTTATGTTTCTTTCCTTTTTCCCTGATATTCTGATTTAGTTGCCAATTTCCCAAATCTCCACAGATTTCTAACACATTAGAATATGTAGACATGAAATCAAGGCCCAATTCTCAGTCACCTTTATTTTCCTCTAACACTTTGTTTGGCAAGAATCATGATATCTTTTGAAAGAGAAAAAAAATTCTCTTTAGGCCCAATTCTAATGATTGTTAAAAAGTAAATATTTAGTAAACAAAAAAAAATCATCAGATAAACATGGAAAAACTTACATTGATTGTTTGGATTTTTGTAGATGCATAAACCATGGGTGCAACAAAATCCATTAATAGTGAAAGAAACATACGTAGTTTTATTTGGATCAAACATTATTATCCCATGCCACAAGACTTATACCAATTAGCACCTTATGTCATCTTCACATCAATAACATACTGGACCATCATCTCCTTAATGGATCACCTCAAAACTGTATCAAGGACTGGCAACTTGAATTCTTTACCTCCATCTTTCCTCTTGAAAAGCAGTATCAATCTTTTCCAGCCAAAACCTTAATTTTGAGGGATTAATTCAATGGTGAAGCAATCACAACTTTCTTTTTCTTCGTACGTGTGCCCTTTTCTAGGGTTACAAAAAATAGTTATATTTTTTATATATGCCCACATACAAACAAAACCCTTGGTGGTTTGAATAGGAAGTGTAAAAAATTTAAGGAAGTTTTTCCTTAATCACTTTCACTAGGTATATTCTTTCATTTGCTTCACCTGAATCTTACTCTTGAAGCCAATAATTCTTAGTGGTAGTGAAGTAGTTCTGAACCAGTGATCTTTGGAATAAAATTGGCATTCTAAACTAATTTATTAACAATTGGCTTTGTCTTTTTATTAGACGATCCACTTAACACAATCTATTGATCCAATTGGGGGACTACCCAAAAGGATGAGCCAGGTAACTGATTTCTCTTCAAATCTGCTTATGATCTCTAATGAACGACCCCTCTTATGCAAATGTGTGTACAAAAAGAGGAAAGAGAAACCTCTTTTTACCATACAATCTTGATTTACTATGCTAGTGGAGGATAACTTCCTTCACTCGCATTTCCTTTGCCCTACAAAAGAGTGTCATTCTCATCAATTGGTATAGAGAGGGCAAAAACAAACTATCAGAATCACTAGAGATGGTACCAATAGCTTGTGGGTCAGGTTGCCAATCTTACTGTCATGTGGATTACAAACTTGAACTTGAGAAACTTTAAGAGGTAATATAATATTTAAGGGCATGTCTCTCAGGGTATCCAGAAGAAGAGTTTCACTAAACTTTAGATGAAGTCTCAGCCATCTCACTTACTGGAAAGATTTGCTTGGAAAAATTTTTATCTAGAAAATGAAAATTTCTATCATTCGTGTTCTGTCTTTTGAACATAGACAAATCATTATATATTCTATTCATTAGTTTCTAGGTGTGTGCATGTGTTCTATTGAAAGTGTTTGATCTAAGAGGGTGACTGTATATTAATTAATTTTTTAGTGTGCATGTCCACATGTGCCTGCTTTTTGTTCATTTGTTATTTGTATACAAGATTTTTATCACGATACTCGTAATGCTGATGGTTACCTTCCTAGAACAGCAGGTTGATACCTCATGATGGAAAAAGCTGTGTAATATTTTGTCAAATGAGTACACACACCACAAATCTTAGGCAAATGTGACTTCTGAATTTAGTCACTTGGACAACCACCTAAGGTTCCAGGCTACCTGCTAGAATCCTTACCAAAGGTGTTTTGTTGACAGTGAATCCTTTTTGTAGTACCAATATGTAATATTATAACCTATTTTCAGTATTTTTTTCACTCTTTCTAATGCTATTTAGTTTTTAGAATTATGCATGCAGCTGAATTTATCTTCTGAGACACCTATCGTTATAGCACTTAATAAGCTCATTTATTTTCATATCCAGATTCTCTCCGAACATCGCAGTATTATAAGCTATCTACAGAAGTTTCACCCTGATGAGCATGGGCCTTTTGGTATCACAGCCACCTGTCTTGAAACATTTATAAAAAGCTGTGCTGGCTACTCAGTTATTACATATATTCTGGGCATAGGAGACAGGTGAGTATTGAATTTGGCAGTATAAATCCATCTACATGTTACCGTGCCTACTAAAATTGGCTTGTGTTTTTTAATTTTCTGTTAATTCCTGAGGTAGATCTGAATATGTCCAACTGAAGTATATTTCTTACAAAATCTTCTTGGTTTCTAGGCATCTAGACAACCTTCTCCTTAGGGATGATGGGCGTCTTTCCATGTGATTTTGGATTTATTTTAGGCCGAGATCCTAAGCCGTTTCCACCACCAATGAAGCTTTGCAAAGAAATGGTTGAGGCTATGGGTGGAGCAGAAAGGTATCATTACTATGGAAGAAAACAGTCTTTTTTTTTAGTCTTTGGTTTTTTGTTTTATTTCATGTTTTCTGGAAGAGATTCCATTGGATGTTAGCATGCCATGGCATGATTTTGGGAGCTCTATTTTGTGGCAATGCTGTATTACCCATCCCAAATGCAAATAATTCCTTACACTTTTCCACTGCAGCCAATACTATACCAGGTTCAAATCCTATTGTTGTGAAGCATACAATATCCTCCGCAAATCTAGTAACCTCATTTTGAATCTGTTCCATCTGATGGCGGGTTCCAATATTCCTGACATAGCTTCTGATCCTGAGAAAGGCATTCTTAAGGTAACCTCCTCCTACCATTCTTTCTGTCTGTGGCATAAAATTGTTTTCTTTTCCTTGTTATGACTTTGGTTGTTTGGCTTGTAGCTTCAAGAGAAGTTTAGATTGGACTTGGACGATGAGGCCTGCATTCACTTTTTCCAGGATCTTATAAATGAGAGTGTGAGTGCATTGTTTCCTCAAATGGTTGAAACAATCCATCGGTGGGCTCAATACTGGCGCTGATCCCAAAAGTTTGTTGGTGTCGGTTTACACCTTGTAAATAGCCAGGTAATTTCTAATTTCTGTTAACTTAGGCTTGTTTTCAGGTGTTGCAAAAACCAACTTGTGTGAACTTATTAACTCAGTAGTTTCTGAGTTGAAATTTATTAAATGAGATCAGTCTTGCATTATTTATTTATTGTTGGTTGGGGTTGGGGGCTCAACCACATTCCAATCAGGTCTGGGATACACTTGGCCTGATTTTACAGATTCTTGAAGCTTCGTACTCTGTTTTAGTTCCTGATAAGACAGTTTGTGGACAAGAGGTATTGAAAAACTCTCAACAATGTCTTCTCAGAAATTGTATGGAGCCTTATAGGGAGTACCTTCATTTTCCCTTTATCATGCAGCATGATCTGATGAGAATGATGATGTTTCAAATTTTGCTTCTTTGATACACTTAGTGATGTGCGTGGTAGTTTGTGGTAAAATGATAAGCATTTATGTGTTGAGCCTATTTTTCCCTTGTTGAAACAATTTGAAAACCAAACACTTTTTTTTCCCATGTGCTGTCGTTATATTGGTTGATACAATGGCCTAACTCATGTTGGGGGGTCTATGTTGGGAACTAACCAACATGGATGGTTATTGCTCTTCAATCGTTGGATCTCTTTCCCCAACTTTGCGTTTCCATTTTATTTATGTATTATTATTTTACTGTTGTTATTATTATTATTATTATTATTATTATTATTATTATTATTTTGTTTTTAATGGATGCTTGCGGATGCAATCTAGTGGTAGATCATACTACAACTTCAATGCCTTAAAATGCAGAATAAAAGCATTGATGATGCAGGTCGTCCAATGCATGATTGGCCCCGACAAAATAGATTTATGTTTGCTTTTTGGACTGTTAATCTAATATCTGAAAATATGTTTTCTTCTTTTGTTCAGAATTGATATTTGATTGGGGATACGGAAGGAACCTGTGGATGAACTGCTGTGTAATTGTATATAACTTTATTTAAATATCCATAATGTAGGTTTCTCTCAATATATATGTAAATCCATAATGTAGGTTTAAGCTCAGTAATTATTTTACAGAGATACTGTTACTTATATATCATGTTATTTGCCTATTTAGCAATGGTTAATCTGAAATATTTGGGACGCGTCTGTCCTCCTTTCTGAATCCTTTTTGTTTTTTCCTTGATGGCTTATAATTTTTTGTACTAACAGTGCAAGTCGTGCTTTGGTTCCTGAAAGTGTCAAGGAAAGAAAATATGTTAAAAGAGAAATTATTCTCTTTTTGATATCTACTCATACATTGGCGTATTACTTTTTTCTTGGAATCAAACTTGGAATATCCCGGAAATCTATCCCACCCTCTTTACCATTTGAGCTAGGCCTCCGATTTTCTTATATTTGGTTGTTCTGTGAATGAAATAAGATATATTAATATTAGTTAGAAATTTATGTAATTTCAAATTATTTAATCTTTATATAGTTGCAAATAAATATAACTTATTCATTTTTGAAGTATTTTTATTTTATTCATTTATCTCTATTTTTTCTTGGTATGTTCTCTAATTTTCGTAAGAACTGAGTATATGAGATTTAATTATTTTAAATTGTACTCATTGTATTTAAATTTAATAAATCCATATTTCTGGGAGCCTTAAAAGGTAACTATAAAAATTTGTAAACACATTCTCAAAATTGAAAGCTCTACGTGACAAGTGACAAAGGCCAATGCAGCATTAGAGGCCGAAGCTGGTAAAAAAAACCTTCCTCAATCAATCTTTGACGACAAACTCATTTAACCAAGCGCTTTGTTGCCATCTTCCCACTTCTAGTTTTTTTTCTTTGTCAACACAATGACTTCAAGCGGGCGTTGGGAATTATTATGAAGAAAATATATGGTGAATTTCTGCTATGTTTTAGAAAACAAAAATTTGTGACACTGAGTGCAAGTCAACTAGGTGGCAGTTTACATGCTCTATAAGAATATATATATATATAGATGGTACCTTTTAAAAAAATGCGTTTTCACATGCTTATAAAACATATAGGTTACAATCATTGATCATGTTGGTGTGAAAGTTGGGGAATCTTTTAGTTTATCTAGAGGTTTCGAGTTTGAGTTCTGAAAATGTAATTATGTTTTGTGGTAGAGCTTTATTGCCTTTATGGTTTATCTCGGCTCGAATGAGGATTAGTCTGCATATGATATGGTTTAAAAGTACATTTTGTGTGTGCATAGACCGCTTAGGGCATCTCATGGCCTAATAAAAAAAATAAAAAACATATAGGTTCCATTTGGATGGGGAAAGGAGTTTTGGACATATGTAGTTTTTTTACAATTTTTTTTTAATAAAATAGTTTGAAAAAGAAAATAATGTCCAAAGTGATTTGTGAACAATAATGTCGTAGTCAGTAACTCTGACATTAACTTAAAATTCTTTTAAAGCATTTGTAATATCGTAATCAATAATTGTAGTATTGATTTTTTTTTTTAAAGCCAATGCCTTAGTCAGTGAATGTTGTATAAATTTAAAAAAAATTTCAATATCACAGTCAATGATTGTGGTATTACTGTTCACGTACTAGTTTGAATATTATTTTTATTTTTAAAATATTTTAGTAATTTCTTTTAAAAAAACCTAAATAAGTCCAAAGCTCTAGGGAAAGTATTAAAGAAATAAAATTTAGAAGAAAATAAAAAATAGATTTAAACTTAGAAAGTTAATTTTATATATTTATTAAAACTTATTTTATTTATTTATTTTGAATACATTTTAGTTTTAAGGTAGTAAAATGTCCTTATAAGGATTCAAACCAAGGACTCTTTATGCCGTTTGCTTGTTTGAAACGATAAACACTCTATTACATGAGGTATGTGTGATGGGTTTAAACCGATTTTATTTTTATTTCTCTTGATTATATAAGTACTAAGAAACTTTAAATATATAAATTTGAAAGAATTTTGATTATATTTAAATTTTTTTAATTTTTTTTGTAAAATCAAATATGAGAAAATGATTTTTTTTTTTTTTGTATTTTTTTCTTTTTCTTAGTTACAAAAGGAGCCATAAACTCTTAAACCTAATTTAAATTTCATGTACTCAATTAAAAGATAACATTTGATCAAAAAATAAAATTTTAAAAAAATATTAATTATTTTAAAATAATCGTGTTATATATATATATATATATATATATATATTCAAAATCCCTAAGTAAAATTTGTTGTTATACAAATATTGTTATTGTTTGGAACCATATATATACGAGAAAAGGGTGCGAGGATTGACTTGGAAATTGGTCACCCCGTATCCGTAGGCTTGCAGTTGGAGGTGCGAAGAAATTAGTAATTACGCTTAGAAGGAGGGGCGTTTTCGTCATTAGAACAAACAAAATTAAATTGAAAGCACCGGCAAATTTGTCCTTTAAATTGGCTCTCTAATCGACGATCCTCATGCCTCAACCCCCCCGTATTCATTCATATATTGCGCGTTGCTTCTAAGCTCTCATTTCTACCCCAGATCCCTCTGCCCAAAGCACCAGCTCTTTACAGGTGAATTTCGATCTCCTCCTTTACCGTTTCTTCTCATTTCATCAACCATTTTTGCTTCTGTAGATCCATTTGCTTTCTGTTTGGTTTGACGGAAGCCCTAACCAGAATCGCTCTATAACTTACAATCTTCGTTCTGCATTTCCTTACCCTTCCCTGCGATGTCCGGGCAGCCGGACGGATGATTAGGGTTCTCTCCGTGGGTTTAGGTTTTTTCTTCAGATTTTTCGACGGCCTTGTTTTCTTTGTCTTGTGATCTGAAGATCTTCCTACTATGTTTCGGATCTGTTGTCTAAACACATCTGTAATCGAATTTGAATTTCCAAGGGTGCTTCGCTAGGTCCATTTCGTTGTTCATCAGATGATCGTCTGGTTTATGTTTATTTTTTGTCGACGTTCTTGCTTTTAGGCTATAGATCTGTCCGATCTGTTTGAGTTTCTGTATGATTGGAGCTTTCATATAAGCTTTTTTTGGATTTTGATCGATATAATATGATATTTACATGTTTTGTTGATCAGTGTGTTACGGTTGGACGTGTAGGGATCCATAGCTTGAAAGAGATATGGGGCTGACGTTCACCAAGCTGTTTAGTCGGCTTTTCGCCAAGAAAGAGATGCGCATTTTGATGGTGGGTCTTGATGCTGCTGGTAAGACAACCATTCTCTACAAGCTCAAACTTGGAGAGATCGTGACAACAATTCCTACCATTGGTGAGTCCTTTTATCGTGCCAAGCAGATGTTTATAGTTTGCGTCAATTGTTAAACGTTTTATTTCTTGTTTGGTCAGTTTGGTTTCTACATTGTTGCTACTTGAAGATTGTTTCTTGGAATAGCAGTTGAATTGTGAACTGTACTGTGGTTGTTTTTGCGTCAATTGTTAAACGTGTTATTTCTTGTTTGGTCAGTTTGGTTTCTGCATTGTTGCTACTTGAAGATTGATTCTAGGAATAGCAGTTGAATTGTGAACTGTACTGTGGTTGTTTTTGTGTCTGTCTAACGGTTTGATAGTGCCCCTCCCCAGTGAAAAATTAACAAACATATAGTTTTTGTTAATTCTAAAGCCTCAAAATATTCATTCTATGAGTCTTTCATAACACTTGAAATATTTTAAAATTGCATGCCAATGCTTGTGCGTGCATATGACATGATATCTTTGGATATTCTAAGAATCTTTGATCTCTTATTTGGACTTCTCCTCTAAAGGCTAAAATAAAGTAAATGCGATAAATAAAATTAAATCAAATGAAGGCCTAAAACATTGACAG
Source organism: Tetrastigma voinierianum (assembly GCA_016808115.1). Lineage (NCBI taxonomy): Eukaryota > Viridiplantae > Streptophyta > Magnoliopsida > Vitales > Vitaceae > Tetrastigma > Tetrastigma voinierianum. The sequence continues at coordinate 381,886 of JAEQBH010000926.1, forward strand.
CATTTGCATTTCTTTCTTGATGAGAAAATATTTGGTGCCTCTGTTCTATCTGGTGCCAAATCGGTATTTTGGTGTTGTACCCTTTCTCATTCATGCCATCTCACATCAACACTTGGTAAAATTTATTTTTCAGGAAACTAAACCTTTGCCATTACAGACATTGATTTTCTTAAAAATTCTCAACTCAAATTACCATTTAACCCTTTATAATTCTTCAAAGTTTGCTCTACAAATATTTCTTGCAAATCTTTTGGGGCAAACTTTTGATTAAACTAGCCCACAAGCTTCAAAATGCTCGTGGAAAAATGAATTTATGAAATAGTGAAACAAGTAGATCAAGAAATAAGATAATATTGGATGTTTCCACAGGGTCATTAAATTGAAGCTATCACAAATTTTCAATCACTTTTACCAACATTGGAAGGAACAGGAAAAATACCAATAAATGTTAGACACCTACTTATTTGAGTTACAGGATTGTGCAACAAATATCTTTATCAATACATTCAACTAAAATAAGTTGATCCATTTAAAAGGTTTTATTTAAAATTTCAATGAACTTTTTAACTCAAAAGATTTATCTTGCTATCAGATATCAGCTAAATATGGAAGGTGTAGGATTTTTAATTCCAAGGAACTTATACTACCAAATAGGGAAGAGAGAAATTAGAGATTGTTCAAGAATAGTTTGAATGTAAAGAAAATCATTTTTGGTTCAAAATGACTAATTTTTTCTTGTTTCTTTACAATCCTCTAGCTTGTGAAATGATGACACAACATGATGGATGGTGACACCACATCAACTTGGTGATGTGGTATCATGGAGGCATTTGATCCTTGTGCCTAGAGTCCCGCCCAACTCAAATGCCTTAATACAATCCTCTTCAATAAAAGAATAATGATATTAGAGAAGAATGATCTCTTGGACAATCTCTCCCTATGATTGACTATTTGATAACTAAATTTACTTCTAACAAAAACTATTGTTAGCAAATTTTTTATTGATTTGGAATTTAAATTTTTTAATTTTGTAGTATGCCATGTAAAAATTGTTTTCATAGTAGAATGTTATTTATCAAAGAAAAAGGAGCAATATTCTTGTTTATAGAAGTGTAAACAAGAATATTGCTCCCTAAATCTCAATTCAGCCTAAGAGGGACTCGAGCAGTGTGGTGGGTTAAACCCAGAAATCTTCTGTATTAGGCAAATTGTTGTACTCCAATTTATATATATATATATATATATATATATATATAAGTAAGGCTGAATATATCAAAAAAAGAGCCTGCAATATAGCGGCTCTAGGGAGTAAAAGAAAATCGACCCAACCCGCACAAAGAAATCTACAGAAACCAATAAAGTTATACTTAAAAACCAACCCCAAAGAAACCACAAGCAGCCTGCAAAAAAAAAACCTAACCAAAATTCTGTCCCAAACACACCACCTGACCCTCAAAGCCACCAAGAAAAAACTGTGCAGCAGCACTAGTCTCATGGTAAAACCAGCCAATCAATGAAACCAACTAAAGTTGAAGGACCATCTTTTATATGGAAATTAGTGTCCGACCAAATAAAATAAACAAAGGAGTTCTTCCATTTTTGGATGGAAAACACATCATCTTCAAAGATTCTGGGGATCTGAGCTTGTATTGTTTGTCAGAAGAGGTGGAAGCTTGGTGCAGAGATGAAGTTTTAAAGAGGTGAAGCAAAGATTATGCTTCATATTAACTTAGCTGGAGAAAAAGAGGGCAAGATAAGTGAGGTATGCAAGGTTGAGAAAGCTTTATAGAAAGCTCATTGAGAAAAAACTTGAGGCAATCAAAGACTAAACCTGAGGGAAAGCTCATAGAAAAATTGACACTCCTCTATGTGTTATTTTGGACAATTGGAAAGAAAGGAATTGAACAGAATTTGAAAGTGAGTTGGTTCAAGGCACTAAGAGTTTGTTAATTCTCTTATTTATCCATTAGATTGTGATGGGTTGTTAGTTAAAGTAGGTGCATAGAATATATGGCTTAGGCCCATATTTGAATTTGTTTACTGAGTAGATGAAGTACTGTATAGCACTAGCTGTGATGGATACATGGGTAGCTGGAGAACCACTCATAAATTAATGCGCCACCCAAAACAACAATCAGCATTCTACTATTTCTTAAGGAGATTGAAACTGCCATAATCCATTAAGCTTAGGAAAAGTTGGTTCTGCTGAAAAATAGCTGATAATAACAGGAATGATAGCATTGGACCAATTCTGTGCGATATTTTTGGGGGTTCATTTTTGTTTTGTCTGGAAAGCATGAAGCTAAATAAATATCCGGATTGGTGAAGGACGTGGAATTAATTTTTTCTTCTCATATTTCAGTTTCTGATTTTTTTAATTTTCTGTTTTGGTTTTTTCAACAATATTATTACTACCATTGAGAAAAAATTCATAATTATTTACAGGTTTCAATGTGGAGACCGTGGAATACAAGAACATTAGCTTCACTGTATGGGATGTCGGGGGTCAGGATAAGGTATTAACATTTTGTTTATGAATGATATTCTGCAATTCATTTCATATTCCATAATATATTTATATACAGCCATTATTTCTGTAAGATTTCAACTCTTTCTTGCTTGTGCCATATATTATTGACAGAGTTATTGCTAACGTTGATATCCATATAATTGCTAAAAAACTCTTTGTTTTTTATACAGATCCGTCCATTGTGGAGGCACTACTTCCAAAACACTCAGGGTCTTATATTTGTTGTGGATAGCAATGACAGAGATCGAGTTGTTGAGGCCAGGGATGAGTTGCATAGGATGCTGAATGAGGTATACCATTTAGTAAAATCTATATCTGTGTGTAACATTCAGAATCATCAGACGAGAACTGATGTTCATGCCAGTCTAGAGGCCAGAACATTGGTTAATCTGTCAGTCACTCCAACTGCTTGGAAAGACTTGACTGGGAAAGGTTTACTACAACTGCTTGGTCTCTCAAGATAGGTTACAGTACCAATTTATGGTTAGGGTCAATCTTAATTTCTTTCTTAGCATGGTAGCCCCTTAGGAAACATGTTTTGTTGCATGGTATGCTGCTGCTGATTATTGGGGGAGTATATTTCATTAACTAGATTGAGGCAAGAGAAAATGGCATTTTTGCAGCATCTCCTGAGCATGATACTGGATGGTATTCTGTCAAGAGTCAATATTGATTTTCCTACAGCGGAGTGATTGAGGGTTATAAATTCTACCTGTCAGTAGTGATAATAATAATGCTGAGTATTTTAATTTGGCTGAAAACTAGGGGCAACTGCCTTATGATGTGGATTCTGTTTATGCATGTTGGGGTTTGTTCAGAGATTGTAGTTACCTAAAAGATGTCCAAGATGATTTGGCCGATGAATTCTTGGACCGGTCCATAAGGTTGTGCTGACTGGATAAGTGGGTGCTAGACAGCAATTTGTTTGTGTTATTACTTGTTAAGAAGAGCATGTAACTAGAGAATGCTTTCTGTTGGTGCATTATTTACTGGAAGTCCAGTAATTTCGAAGGCTGTTATAAATGATTTCTGATAGAGCAGGGGAGGCGCAAAAGACTAAGCTTATAGATAATTTCTGATTTCAGGATGAGCTCCGTGATGCTGTGCTGCTTGTATTTGCTAACAAACAAGATCTCCCTAATGCAATGAATGCTGCTGAGATAACCGATAAGCTTGGTCTTCACTCTCTCCGGCAGCGTCACTGGTAAATTTTCTGGCTGTGCTGCTGTACTGCCATCTGATATATATGTATATCTTTTGTCTTCAAAGTGCTACTTGGTATGTGGTTTTTAATTTTCCTTATATGGTCTTTCCAGGTACATCCAGAGCACCTGTGCAACTTCTGGTGAAGGGCTTTACGAGGGATTGGATTGGCTTTCCAACAATATTGCCAACAAGGTATGGAATCAGAAATTCTTTCCCTCTGAAGAATGTTATAGGGTGGTGAGAATATAAAACTTCAAGTTTGACGCGGCCATGTAGTTATTGAACTCTTTCATCATGAACTATTATTCTGTCTGCTACCTTTTTGGGATGCTCAAGTTCACTTTGATCAACCAATTACCAGGGCTTACCTCCAAGAGAGAGAACTTTATAATGAAATTTGAAGTGATTTGTGTTTTTATTGTTTTCTTCCCCCCATTTTCTTCATGGTACTTTCTCCTATGGGTGCAGGCTTGAGGCAACTGAGGGGTCTGTTCCTGTGGATGGGCGGTCCTGGATGCAGGGGTGAATATTATCTAGTCATCTTCGTTTTTCTTTGTTTTTTTTTTCTCCGTTTCTTTTTTAAATTTGTTCTTGAGACAGTTGGCTTGTGTTAATGCTTTTTCCTTGAGGAAGCTTTTTATGTAGGACAACATATATTTGTAGTAGATGAATGGTTGGTAGGATATATACATTAATACTTACCAAAATTCTCGTGGGGGCTGTGGATGTTATACACACTTGTAGCTGGTAGTGGTACTGAAACTAATTTGGTGTACGTCCCATTTTGGAATGGATTTTTATAATATTACAAGTGTTCTTTAAATTTCTATAATTTTCAATTGTTGGCATCATAGATGATGATGATCCACATATATTCATGCGGTTGCAGAAGCCCTTAATCCTTGTTTCATTGATCTCTCTCAAATGCATGGGATGGTTTTTTATTATATTGAGGTTTCTTCTCTGTATACCCCCCGCAGATGTTGTAAATGCCCTCTATCGTTTCTAATTTCTCCTCTAATATTTTAAGGAATAATACATGTTTTTGGGCAAATTGCAAATATATTAGGACTGTCAATATTGAGCATGGACGATATATTGGAGTAGATATAGGCAATCAAAGATCGGTTGAAGAAAAAATTAAAGAAATATCAATAGAAAGTCTTTGATTGAAGAAAAAATCAAAGAAATATCGATAATATCAATATTTTTAATATCGATATATCACTCTGTGAAAGATAATGTTGTCGAAAAAATCGGTGATATTACAGATATATTGAAGAGTTTTTGCTGATTTTTTTTTTGAAAATCGGCTGGACTGGGTCGTGCTGTTGATTGTGTTTTTTACCAGACCCACTGTTTTGAAAAAGTCTGCAGAGAAAGAAAGGGACCGAAGAGATTTTGGAACTTGTAGGGTTTAAAAGAAATCTCTAGGGTTTAAAAGAAATCAACGTGGAGATGTGTTTAGGAAAGATGGGCTCAAAAAAAAAAAAAAGCCTTAAAAGGCCCAAATAAATTAGGTTTTTTTATTTTTTTTTATTTCAATATGTACAATAAATTGAGAAAGCGATAATTTTTTTTAATATTATAAAAAATTTGAATTCTTTGTACTTTAAAATATGATAATATTACAATAAAAAAACTACTATTAAACCCTATTTGCATTAAAAATTTAATTTCATATGGTATTTATCGTTTTGGTTTAACTTAATAATATTACCTTTTAACTGTAATGGTTGATATCAGTAAATTATATTTAGTTAGAATAAAAAATTAAATATTTCTTTTATTTAGTAAAAAAACATCAATTTAAGTAGATCTAAAAATATAAACCCTAATGTAAAAAAAAAAAAAAAAAAGAAACTGAAATTTTTATTTAAAGACTATTGCAATGTAATCTATATATATATTATTATGAATATTATGTTTAACAAGTGTATTTTTGTTTATTTATGTCACTTTTATAACTTTTTTAAATTGTTTTATCAATTTCAAAATATTTTTTTATATTTTTTGCTTTTCCGATATTTATGTAAAAATTTATATCGATATTTTTTATATATCCGTAAAATCCAAGTACCGATTTATCCATATTTACCAATATTTTGATCCTTGATATTGAGAAGCTTATGAGAGATCCTGATTGTTATTTCAATAATCATTTAATCTATTTTATGAATAATTTACAAAAATATAAAATTTTAAATCATCCTTGTTTCTGATGATTGTAATGTATCATGTTCTTGGTATTTATTTTAATATTCATTTTGATTGGGTTTAAAATAATAGGTGTGCGAACTGGAAACCTTGGCCTGAAATGTCGGGTTAAGAGGAATTAGGAGGCAGTACGTCTGATAGGCACCGGCACTTCAATGATATCGCCGAATATAGGCAGCGAGCCAGTGCCGCGGAAGGCGGTATATAATCGACTAAAGTATATGTTAGGGAAATTCTTGACTTCCCAAATTAAATGCTCCACCAATTAGGGAAGTAAGATATTTTCTAATTATTCTTAAGTAAATTATCGCTTATTAATCGGTTAACGAGAAGGAAGAAAATCCACTCACTTGATGGGAGAAATATCAGGTATCGTCGTCCCCAGCTAGGAAAGTTATAAATGATCGTCAGATTATAAATCTGGGTGTACGTCGGTGAAGGGAATGCGTCTGAAAATTTATTCCACTAAGTAGTTGATTTTATCTTGTCGGAAAGAGGCGACTTAGGCGTCGGAGAGTAGCAGTGACATAGCAGATCATTTTTACTTCTTATTTTACGTAGGGGCCAGGACATCGAGAAACCGGCGGGCCAGGCCCGACAATTGTGGCTGATCCAGGTTTTGGTTGAAAAAGCATCGTCGAGTTTGATGCGGAGTGCGTGAAACGCCCGGTTCCTTTACAAATAAGTTGATCTACCGATGTGATGGTATGTTCGAGACATGGCAGAGATACGTGATCATGGGATCTGGGCTAGCAAGCGGCGTAGATAGCCGACCTCTGGGAGGCCGTGTAGAAACTTTGCAGCCGTCTGCCGGCGAGATGGAGCGCTCAGTCTCCTGACAGCGTTCTTTGAGAGAGTTGGGCTTGACTCGTAGGGCAAATACAACGCCCCAGGGAGGCGCAGCGAGGCGAAGGCCCAGACACCATTACCGAAACGGCGACACCGACCCTCCGAGAAGCCACGTGGAGAAGGAGAAGCTAGTCAAGTCGGGAACGGCCATACAAACCCACAGGAGAGAATCCGCGATGAGGAGGCATGGTAGGAGCAGCCGGGCGATGGACCCATCATTTATCGGCGAGGAGACAAGGGGCGGTCATGGGAGCTGAAGGTTGAGGACGCCCGGTAAGAGCTCGGCCATATGAAGGAAGCGATGGTCGGGGATTCCAGGTCTACATGCGTATGCAGTGCGACAAGCCCGAATCCATTCTGTAGAGGTCTTCACTTCCCTCTTCGGCCAAAGTTCGGAATGCGGGTCCAAGCACGTTGAGACGAAAGACCCGTAGATCACCTCGATACATATAAGAACGGATAGAGCTACGGATATCGGGACCACAATACGATGCGAGCCTTTGCTATCACGCTAAAGGGCCCAACATTGGCTGGTTTATGAACTTCCGCAATCTTTAATCTCATCATTCCGCAGGCTCTCCATCGCGTCGTCTCCCTTCGCCAGACTGGGGCGTCGGGAAGCCAAGTTATCATTTTGTATAAAGCGGGAACTCGCGGGGAGAGCGTGTCATATGTTCAGAGATTCAACGCGGAGTCATTAAAGGTAGATATTCGGACGAGAAGTTAGCCATCAGCTTTCGCCGCGGTAAGGGTGCGGTTGAAAGACCCGGTGTTCTCTATCTCGAAAGAACCTGCGTAAGCATGGCGAGGTGCTTGCTAAAGCAGTATATCAGCGGTGAAGAAGCCCTTTTATCGAGCAAAGGAGCTCTTCTGCTCAGGAGAAGAAGCGGGGCGACGAGCGGGGCAGCCGGAGCGGGAGAGGGACAGATCCTCGCGAAGGGACAGAGAAAACAAAGACCCAAAGAGGCGAGGGAACGTTAGAGACCGCTTGGGACCACCTTAGCCCGAGCTGCAACAACGGTATTCACCTCGGCAATTCACCCCCCTGACAGCCTTAGTGTCATAGGTTTTACGTGAAGTGCAACATGAAAAATTTCTGAGATGACATCTCGGATGAGTCGAACCAAAATAAAAGAGACAATGCGAATCGTGAGTTCCACGGGGATCATGGACAGAACGATGGCGCATCGATTGAGGAAAGAAATTAGTGCGATCCAAACGTGGGCATCGGATTACGTGGCCCGAAGGTCGAGGACCGGGTGCGGCCGTCACCGCATCACGCCCGACCCGGCTCGGCTCGCGCCCATGGGAGAGATCCATGTGATCTTGGGAGGATTTGCGGGGGCGGAGTCCGGCTCGGCCCGGGAAGGCCCATGCGGGCGGCGTGGGTTAGAGCATTAGAAGTACAATGGTATCGAAATCCTCGGCTAGATACTACCATAACCTTTTTGGACTCCGACATGGAAGGTTGTCAGCATCCCCATGACGATCTACTAGTGATAAGGGCCATTGTAGCCAATAAAACAATCCAGAGGGTCCTTGTCGACAATGGAAGGTCGACTGACATCATCTTCGCATCAGCTTTCGAAAAATATTAGAGGGAGCTAAACCAGTCACGCTACTACATGGATTCTGCGGAGAAAAGTCTTTACCTCTGGGGTCGATACAACTAGTGCTCACTTTGGGAGACCCCATGTATTTCTGACAATAGTAAGATTTCTCATAGTAGATGCCTCATCAACTTACAACATGTTCTTTGGCGAGCCCTCTCAATACTATGAGGCCATCCTGCAGCACATCAAATGGTTATGGAAATTCGTTGCAAATGGGTAAGATAGTTCGAGAAACAATAGCGTAGCAGGGAGTGTTACTCAGCATCGATAAACAAAAAAGCGATTAAACCCGACATCTACATGGGCCAGGCTCGACATGCGAGATGAGGTAAGCTTACGGGCACAGCCCTCGGAAGAACTAGAGCACATGCGGCAATGACCCGGCCATAACACTTACCGTGCATGGGATCTAAGGCGGCTAAAGGCGTCGAAGCCGTCTCATCCACTTTTTAAAGCAGAACATGGAGGTGTTCGCACGAGCCTTGAGGAAGACATGTTGAGGTCGGCGTGTCACCCATAGGTTGAGCGATCAGTTCGATCCTTAATTGGTCAAGCAAAAAAAAAAAAAAGGAGCTTAAATACGAAGGCGAAGGTGATTAATGAAGAAGAGGTTAATGGCTCCTCAATGGATGCAATCAAGGTAGGAATATCACAGTGCTTGGCCAATGTTGTTCTCGTCAAAAAAGCAAACGGAAAATGGTGACTTTGCATCGATTTCCTGAATATCAATAGGGCTGCCCAGATGGTTCCCTCCCACCTCGGATTGACCTCGTAGTGGATGCCCGCAATGGTCATGAACTCCTCGGCTTCATGGGCGCCTTCTGCAGTATAGCCGTCGGTATGGATCAACGACCAAGAGAAGACCTCATTCGTTGCTGGGCAAGGAACCTACTGCTATCGAGTAATGCCCTTCGGACTAAAGAATGTAGGAGCCACCTACCAAAGGTTGGTAAACAGGATGTTCCAGAAGCAAATTGGAGCATCTATGGAGGTATATATAGACGACATGTTGGTAAAATCAGTTAAAGCCGAGCTCCACATAACCCACCTAGCCGAGGCGTTCCAGGTCCTGAAAAGCTATAATATGAAGTTAAACCCAGCCAAGTGCACCTTCGGAGTCTTCGTCGGAAAGTTCTTGGGTTTTATAGTCAACAATTTGGAATAGAAGCCGACTAGACAAGATAAAGTGTGCTCGACATCTTTGCCACCTTGAGCATTAAAAATTCAACGCTGGCCCCGGAAGAATAGGCTGCGTTGAGCCGCTTCGTGTCCAAGGCCAGCGACAAATGTTAGCCTTTCTTTCAGGTTATGAAAAGGCCTTCGATGGGATACTGCACACTCTGAGGAGGCATTCAGTGCTTATAAAACCTAAGAGCTCTCCCAGTTCTAGTAAGCCCTTGGGGAGAACTCCTCCTCTTTACAGTGCGTTTCGAGACTTCTCAACTAGTGCCGCCTTAGTCGAGAGAGGCGGGATAAGGTCACGACATCAGTCATTGTGCGGTAGAGCTGAGGAGGACGGAGGAAGATATCAGATGGAGGCTGATCAGCATTGGTAACTACATCCAGAAAACTCCGACCTTACTTCCAAGCTCATACCATCGAAGTCCCAACTGAATATCCGATGAAGCAAATACTGCATAAACTAGAAACCTCTGGAAGACTGATAAAGTGGGCTATAGAGCTGAGTGAGTTCGACATCAGATACAAACCGAGACGGCCCGATAAAGGCGGATCTTAAGCGGATTTCATCATGGAATTCACTGACAGAGCTGTTGAAGCTACCATGGTAGCGACCTCTCCCCATACGGAGGTTGTCCGTAGACGAGGCATGATGCCCAAGGAAGAGGTCTTAGTCTGATCAGGACCTCTCGGGCGGGATAAATGTGGAATACGCCCTCAGATTTGGCTTCAAAGCCTCTAATAATGAGGTCGAATATGAGGCTGTCATAGGTGGGCTTAACCTCGCCCACTCCATGGAAGTTGATCAACTGGAAGTGAGTAGTGACTCCCAATTGGTAGTAAAACAGATAGAAGATGATCCTGTACCTCAAGAAGGTGAGAGAGTTGCTTAAAAAGTTCATACGAGTTTAGGTCAAACATGCACCAAGAGTAGAGAATTCTCAAGCTGATGCCTTGGCAAAGCGGCATGACCTCTGGGGAGACACAGGCGGGCCCGATGCTGTTGAGCACCTCCCGGCCCTCAGTAAACATGACAACGGAGTCTCCCTGTGATGTCGAGGCAAGTACAGTGGACCCCATTTGGGATTACTTAGTAGAAGGAACATTATGGCGACTGAAGGCATCGAACTCGAGCAAGGTCGACAAGATTCACCATTCATTGGGGGACCCTTTATAAACGAGGCTTCTCTACGCCCATTCCTAAGTGCATAGGGAAGGAAGACGCCAATTACAAAGGGAGGTACACGAAGGCGTATGTGGCAACCACATCGGAGCTCGGACCTTAGCAGGAAAAACCTTAAGGCAGGGGTATTACTGGCCCACAATGCTCAAAGACGCAACAGACTTGGTTAGAAAATGCAAATCTTGTCAGGAGCATGCCAAGATCTCTCATCTCCCATCTAAGCCAACGACGTCGATCACGACCCTGGCGCCGTGATGAGGGCTAGGCGTAGTGGGACCCCTACCCATTGGGAGGGGCGTACAAGTTTATCATTGTGGCCGGTGGACTGCTTTGCAGTGGTAGAGGCCAAACCCTTAGCAACAATCACGAGGCAGTCACGTAACTTTGTCTAGCGTTCTATAATATGCAGGTTTGGGATCCCGAGGTCCCTCGTGTCTGATAATGGGAAACAGTTCGACAATACTAAGTTAAGGGATTTCTGCACCGAACTCGGAATCAAGAACTACTACTCATCCCCAGCTCATCCATAGTCCAATGGGTAAGCAGAAGTCACTATAAGGGCTCTCAAGGTAGGGTTGAAGACTAAATTAGAAGATCTAAAGGGAAAATGGGTAGAAAACCCCCCTGAGGTGTTATGGGCACAAAAAACTACGTGCAAGTTAGCAACTCAAGAGACCCCATTAGCTGCGGCCTTTGTACCGAGACGTAGGTCTATCGAGGAGTCGGATAAAGTCTCACAAGTTGAATTGGCCTGCCCAGGAATGCCTAACGAAGAGGTTCTTCGCCTAAACTTGGATCTCTAGAAAGAAAAGCGTGAGTAGGTCTGGCGTATTGAGGTATCACGGGAAAGACAACGAATACTATGACCCAGAAAGGTCAAACCCGGGAGTTACAAGCTTTGTGAGCGGTTAAAATCTACACTGGCAAAGAAAGACCCCACATGGTATGGAACTTGATTGGGAAGGGCCACATATTGTATCCGCATAGTGGGCTTAGCAACTACGAACTTCCTTGAGAAGAAGGAAAAACCACTGCCCCACTCATTGGAGCATTTGAACACCTGCGGTTCTGATAAGACCCCGGAATGTAGTCTTTAATAAAGTATCCAACGTTTTGATTTTAAATAACAATCTCTATGTTCATTTTTAGGCTGCTTAATATTATGGTGGATTAAAAAATAAGTTATAATGATAAAGCAAGGAGCTCGGCTCGGAAAGGTCTGGGTGAAAAAAGCGCGTGTTTCACAAAAGATTATTCTTTATTTCAAAGGATTTATAGTTAATACGGAGAATTACAGTCAACGGAGCTGTTCCATGCACCTCAGAGACAAGCGGCACAAACAGTTCTCTACTCCTCATAAAGAAAAACCCATAAGGAAAAAGAAGAGAAAAGAGAAAGCAAGGAGCTCTGTTGGTAGAAGCTCTGAAAAGTCACATAACACATATACAAAATTTCATTTCAGGAAAGTTACAATCACCTCAGAAGATTACAAAACCTTTCTTTACATCTCAGAAAATTACAATCAACAAAGTCGTTCTCCACATCTAAAAAAATTACAATCAGCAAAGCCTTTCCTACATCAGCCGATCCTGAGCCGGTCTGACCTGGTCGAGCAAAAACCGCGAAAGGAAAGATAAAAGGAAGGAGAAAGAGAAAAAGGAGGGAAGGGAAAAAGGGAGGGCAGAATACCGCCTCCTTTAGAAGTGTTCAGCTGAAGCATACACGCCCCCTCGAGATAAATTCCCCATTCAGTTCCATCAATGGGCGGGAGGCCCAGGGGGAACAACCACAGCCCAGCGGGAACTAGGGAAAAACACAGCTCCCTGACAGCGGAGTAGAAACCCCGGCGTCGACCCGCGGCCTCCCGAACTGGCGTCGCTCGGTGACGATCGAACCACAGGCTCCATCGGCTTACGAACCGAACCTTGAAGGCGGAAGAAAAAATGAGGAAGCAGTATAACTCACCCCATCAAAGGAAGGCAGTTATTTATAAAGAACCCCGGACGCCTAGGGAATTCACGCGATCTGCACCGATTCCCCACAAACCTGCATTAAAGTTGCGCGCGCTTTCCCCAGGGAAGGGATATTAAAGACCCATGTGGCATAATTTCAAAGGAGCCCCAGTAGATTAGTTTATCAGAGCTTAACCGCTCAAGGAAGGCCTTGTAGCCTAGGAGCCATTTTAGCTCAGTTCAGAGAAGGCATAATAGCCTAGGAGCCCCAGTAGCTCAGTTTTGAGTAGGAAGACCTTGTAGCCAGGAGCCATTTTAACTGATTCGGAGAAGGCGGGAATAGCCCGGGGCCATTTAGCTTAGTTCGAGGCGAATAGCCACAGGCCTAGTATGATTTTCAAAGCAACCACTCCAAGGAAGGCCTTGTAGCCCGGGGAGTCATTTGGCTCGGTTTAGAGAAGCGAATGGCCCGGGAGCCCTAGTAGCTCGGTTTTCGAGCTGCTTGCTCGAGGAAGGCGCATAGCCCGGAGCTATTTTATCTCGAGTTCAAAAAGGCCCGAGAATAGCTTAAGACCCCAGTAGCTCAATTTTTAGAGCTTAGTAAGAGGCCTTGTAGCCTATGACCATTTGCTTCCGAGTTGACGAAATAACCAGGCCCCAGTAACGGTTTTGAGCTTAACCACTCGAGGATGACCTTGTAGCCCGGGAGCTAATTTTAACAGTTCAAGAAGGCGAATGGCCGGGGCGATAGCTCAGTGTCAGAGCTTAGCGCTCAAGGAAGGCTTTGTAGCACGGGAGCCATTTTAGTTCGGTTTAAAGAGACGGAATAGCCGGGGCCCCGGTAGCTCGGGCGTAACCTGCCTTTCAAGGAAGGCCTTCTTGACTGAAGCCATTTAGCTCGGAGTTCAAAGGCGAAACGGCAGGGAGCCAAAGCTCAGTTTTGGAATCGGCCCGGCTTAGAGCTGATAGCCTATAGATCGTGCTTCGGTTTTACGAGCTTAATTGCTAAAAGCGGGAATAGCCTAGGAGCTAGACATCTCAGTTTTGGGGGCTTAACAGCTCAGACAGTCCAGAAGCTAAGCAACTCAATTTGGTAAAACCCCATAGCACAGAATTGACGGGAGCCACGCACCTTAGAAACTGGTCACACCACCACTCAACTACTTACAAAAGACGAATAAGCTCGGAGGCCCCACGGTATGAACCAAAATAAAAGAACGATAAAATTAAACAATAAATCTCTGCATATCAACAAAAAGTCAATGTCCGAAGCAATACAAAAATCGGCTCGGCCTTGGAAATAGCGAGTTGAATAAAAAGCTTGGCGGGGTCGGGCCAGGCTCACGAAGCGGGGGGTCGAAGCGAGCCTTTAGCGAGACGAGAGCGGAGGCGGCCTCAAAGGAACTTCCCGAAGATCATCGAGACGGGAGCATGGTCGGAGGCTAGTAGGTCGACATCCGTGTCGACCTGAAACATATTCTTTCGCCTCCTCATCGAAAGTGGAGGTGAACTCTAAGTGCGGGAAAGCTCTAGAGTACGTGTTTGGAAGGCAAGCCACCCAGAGGCCTATTAGGTGCAGGCCTCATCCTTGAGCTATGCTATCACTCTGTCCCTACGGCTGGCAAGCCTCCCGGCTATCTCGAGGTCGGCTGAAGCTGGAGCTCCTCAGGTCGAGTGCTCACGGAGCTTCCAGCCTCCAAAGCCTCTTAGCAAACTTGGTCCAACGTCATCGCTTTGACGCGTAGGTCACCCTTGACAGCTTGCAACTCCTCTCTGGCCAATCGCAGCTCATCCTCGACGACCCTCAAGTCCTTCCAAGCCTTCTTTTCTTTGTCCTCGGCCCGTGCCCTCACCATTGAAGTATGCTTCAAGTCAGACTTGTGCTTCACATGCCGGAGCCCTCAGTAAGAGTGGCCTTCCTTGCTAGGCTTTTCACGTAAGTAACCACCTACCAAAGCACAAGCAAGAATCAATTAACAACATGAAACAATAAGGAAATGGACCAGTGAAGGCGCTTGGATGTATAGAAGCGACTCCTTAAAGCGAAAGAGCCAAAGCCTCCTCAACGGACAGGGCGTCCACCTTCTTGAGGTCGGAATCACGAAGGATGGAGGAAACAGCCCTAGCTGCGAGCTCCACATGAGAAAGCAAAGAGTCCTCATCCCCACAACACCAAAGCGACCCTTTCCCACATCATTTGGCATGGGAGAGGGGGTGGGGGTGAGCCGCCCTCCCGAATCCCGGCTCAACAGTAGACAAAGGCGAAGAATAGGCCCCCACCTTTAAGGTCTTACCCAGACGACGACCCTCAAGGGAGCGAGGTCTTACGCTGCGCTCCTTCTTCTTTGCCAGCACCTTCATGCGGCTCAGGCTCTCCACAGTGGGCTTGATAGGAGCTCCCAAGCGAGAAGGCGAAGAAGACTTGAGATGAGAGTGAAGGCTTCATGACGGAAGGAGGAGATGGCCTCAAAACAGGAAGTCGTGCAAGCTTCGCACTAGACGACTTGGGAATATCCGACCTAATGAGCTCGGAGTACGCCCTTAGGTGGCACTTAACCAACCTCCGCTTCACCTCTTCATCCTTAGGGCTAAGACCAGGCCGCACACCTGAAAACCACACAACGAGCCGAGTTAGAGACGCGAGGACTTCCCGAATTAGACCCAGGTGGAGCAAGGAGAACTCACGTAGGTTCTCAAGGGTGTTCCAAGAGGTCGGAACGCCAAGTGTGTCTTCCCGATTAGCGGGATTATATTCCTAATTGCGGCCACTAACAAAAAAGTAGCGTTCCTTCCAGTATTTATGGGAAGATGGCTTGTTGGAAATAATCAGCCTAGCATTGGATCGCTTAGAAATGTATAAGAAACCTTCCGCAGACTCTTTTACAGCGAAAGGTCGGTAATAGAGAGCTAAATTTTGGGGTCCCGGGCCTTTATCCTTGAAAACAACAAGGAGGCCAACCAAGAAGCCCCAGAAGTTGGGGGAAAGCTGGGCTGGGCATACGTTGAAGTGTTAAAGGACGCACTTGAAGAAAGGGTGCAAGGGGAAGTAGAGACCATTCTCAAAGGCCGCCTCAAAAAAGTAAACCATCTTAGGAACATGGACGATGTAAGAGGTGAAAGTCTGGCGTGACATGGATCTTGTTTTAGGCATAGCAGTGTGAATTCGCATGGGCTCGGCCAGACTAGAGACTGCATAACATTCGAACACCTCATAGCGACCTTAGGATATTAGATCTAGTGGGAATTTGATCTCGCTAATCCTCTCTTTACGCGGGCGGAGGGAATGACCCACCGGTGGAGCCTGCCGTTTGCGACGGGGGACCAGACCCGCCCTACTGTTTAGATTCGGATCTGCATGAGGCTGCCTCCTATATGCGTGAGGCAATAAGCTGACTCGACCCGGAAAATGCATGATTGGAAGAAGGTAAGGCGAGCAGATAGCAAAGAGGCTCTAAACACATCGAAGCGGCTTTGAAGCGAGACGGGTAAAGAAGAAGAAGGAAGGCGTCTTGAGTTATGGAAAACAAAAGCGATCCTCGAGAGGCAAGGCGACAGCGTTTTTGAGTAATAGAAAAGGCGTTTCGAAAGGAAAATCCAAACCAGCAGGAGGAAGAGGACTGAAGCAGAGAACAGTAAGCGCCAAGGATGTCCACTAAAGGCAATAGAGCGATAGTGAATTAAAGCGCGAATCGAAAAGTCGTCATTATCCTGAGGCGTTTGATGGCGAAATAAGCCCCTCGAACCATCCCACAGAGTAGCCACGTGAAATCTTTTGAACCATGAAATGGTATAGCACTTTACTGCGCTCGCCTTGAGTGGGGGGCAATGATTGGGTTTAAAATAATAGGCGCGTAGGCTCATAACACAAGCCCAAATCTCCGGAGAAGCAGAGGAGATTAAGGAAGCGAGGCCCGTCTGATGGCTCGACCCTTAATGATATCCCCGAACATAGGCCCCAACGAGAGCCCGATTTACACAGCCGGAGAGGTGGCAATATAATCAGCAGAGCTATGTTAAAGGGAAAGTACTAACAATTAAATCTCCAGCAATTAGGGAAGTAAGATATTTTCTATTTATTGCTCATCAATTATCCCTTATTAATCGGTTAACGATAAGGAAAGAAAATCTCTCTGATGGGAAATATATCATCATGAGCCGAGGAAAGTTATCATGATCATTCATTATAAATGCAGGCCACCCCATCGATTGAGTACGCCACAAAAATTCATTTCTAAAAGCGATTGATTTTCTCTTCCACGGAAAGAATGACTTAGGCATCGGAGGCAGCAGGATGGTGGGTCGTCCTTTTTTCTTGTTTTTCGCGGGGAGGCGGGACATCAGTCGCGGGTAGCCCTACTTAATTCAGCTTAAGCTCCGGCCAGTTTAGTTGAAAAAGCATCATCACATTTCAAGGACAAACAATGTTTGTTATATAATGAATCAACTCCTATGAGGAATTGATGGAATGGTGAAAAATAGCGATATGTGGAGATAAGAAAATATTGAAAGGTCGATTGGCATGAAATCATATGATACCAAAACGGTTCTTGAAAGCATGGACACGTTTGATACTATTATTTGAAAAACAATTGCTTGTTCTCAAGCAAACAAAATTTACTTAAAATGCATAAGCCTTTTGGGACTTTTTTTTTGTTTATAATTATGTTTGACAAAATGAATTTAAGAATAATTATTCTAGAAAAGACTAAAATCATGTGTGATTGTCTAAGCTGATAATAGTGCAGAAAATAATAGAACATTGAGTGATTATTAAATATTTTAACCTAAAATTAGATAAAATTGCAAACAGTTGTGCAAAAAAGGCAAAGACCCTTTTATGGGCCTACATAGAGATGACAATGGGACGGTTTTTTTTTAGGTTCCGACCCCGTTCCTAATGGGACGAGTATAAGATTGGTGTTATCGGGTTTTTGGTGGGTTTGAGTTAATGTTATTGAGTTTTTTTTGGACTAGGGTGGGTTCAGATATTGTTTAGTCCCAACCTGTCTTGTTTATTTTTTAAAATGGGACGGAGATGAGAAATGGTTTACCTAAACGAGGTAGGGGCTTGGGATGGGGCTCACTCACCCCAAACCCATCCCATTGTCATTACTATGCCTACAACGTGGCTTCATTTAGTACCTAGATGAGTCCTTAAAATGAGGTTGCTAAATGTTTCCATTAAACAAACCATAGCCACCCTTTCCCTCATTTTCTCTCATCTTGTTCTCTTCTACCCCATTTTCCTCAAATAAGGAGGGGTGATTTTTTGGCCATTCTTGGCCTGAAATTACGCATTTGAATCTATTCTTTCATTTTCTTACACAACAAAGTAGTTACTCCACAAAGATTTAGGTCTTATCTTGTTTTTAGTGTTGTTGTCATCTTATTATGACGTTTGGTTGGTTGTTGGCTTGTTACGACTTGATGTTTTTCGTTGTCTTGTTGTGACACTTTATTTGTGTAGAGGCGATTTAGACATACAAAGGGGATTCGATCAGTCGAAGGTATCAAATTATGGCCATTAGTTTGTTGAATAACATATCAAATTATGATCGTCATTATGTTGAAGAATTGAAGTCATAAATATCGTCAGTATGTTGAACAATTGGAGTCGTAGATATTCTAATCACTATATTATCAAATTTGTAGGCTTTTTATACCGATTTATTATGTTAATCTGAAAATTGTTTCATATTTTATGGTTTTTAGCAATTTGTATATTTGATAAATCGATCTATTGAAAGTTTGAATCAATAAAATTATTTTTCCTATAAAAAAGTAAGGTTGGTAAATTAATTAAAAATTAAAACGCAAAGAGGATTTTCCTCATTATCATTTATTATTGATTATACTTTAGGTATTTTAATTTTCTAATTTTTTAGAAGCAGAAATTGGTTTTATTGCTCCATAAGATCATTTTGTTATTACATCTATTGGATTATGGGTATGGATCGTCCAAGTGGGCTTGATTCGACCCGTAACCCAAGGGACACATCCAAGGGATGTGTTTCCCTGAAAATTGATCTCAGGTTCCTATAAATACAGGAACCTAAGACACTTTTCAAGGTTGGTTGGATAAAAAAATGAAAAATCTATCATCTCTCTCATTTAGAAGACCTCTCACATTTGTAAATCATTCTAAAAACCATAGATGAAAAAGGTGTTCGTACTATGAAAAACTTAGAACGGATTCCATCAAGGTGATCTGATTCTTGCCTGAAGCATTAAAGACATCGAGTTATGTGCTACAAGTAAGCATTGTTATTCTGTTTGCAAACCGTGGCTATCTGTGTAGTATCGAAGGCGTATGATGCTCTTTGTGTATCAATTGTTTTTAAACTTGAAGAGAGAAAAAACGAACATAATTTTGTTTTTTCTGTTTTTTTAACCTAATTTGGTATGGATGGAAAGATCTTGTCGAGACCTTTCCAACGCTTTTTGTAATTTTTGGGACCTATTGAGATATAGTGTTTTTCAAGTATAGGAAATTTCCCTACATTTTCCCGGTTACGGCGCGAAACGTTTGTCTTTGTTATTACGTGGTAGTGACAAGCTGATATGGGTAGGATGACATGGCCCGAGTTCTTAGCCGATGACGTGGTGGTTGGCTGATAACCGACATAGGTCAAATGGAGGGACCACATGGCAACATCTGATTGCTCCACTTGGTAGGCTCTGATGGAGCCAAGTATCAGGATACGATTGGTCCACATGGGGCAGGAGTTGACCTGCATTGACTAGATGACGTGGCAGTTTCTTGCGTTGATCGGGTTGACGTGGCAGTTGACCGTCGTTGACCATTTAACTGTCATTAACCGAACTTTGATCGACCCGTTTGACCTCATCCAGACTCCATTTTTGATGGAATTTTTTTTTTAAATTTTTGTTGTTAAATTTCCTATTCAATGAACACTTTTCTAGACTATGAAGAGGTCATTTAATATTTTTTTAAAATTATGAATATATATTATTGTGACTTAGTATACTGATTGAGCTCGGGCTTAGATAAGATGTCAATGATTTATTTACTCCAATTGTTCAATGGCAAGGTTAGCAGTAGTTGTAGATAGAAGTATATAAAACTTGAGATCCTTAATATTTTCTCCAACTTATATATGTATTGAGAGATCACATGATGATCGCTTTGGAGCGATTGCTTGAATATAAGAAATATCCAACTTATTCGGATGGACATATTCATGAGATGTACGCAAAAGTTATGACTTCCAAGGTCATCTGCCAATGAGCATTATGAGTTGTTAGTGAACAACAAATATGGATACAATGCACCATAAGAACATGAGAGAAAAGAGCTTGTAGAAAAAATGTTTACTTTCTGACCTATATGATAATATTGTAAGTGAGTTGAATCGAACCGGAAAGTTGGATGTGCCAAATATAAGGTGATCTAGTTGTGTTGATGAATTCATTCTATGAGCGAATAAATGTCTAAGACATCGGCATGGAGAGAATTCTTTCAGAGAATATCCAATCCACCCAACTGATGATTGAGTTGGAAAAGGATTAGAACATGTTGTGAATATGTAATAGATATATGATTTAAGGATATTAGGTCGAGAATCGAGTACGTCTCTCCTAATAAAATCATCATAAGTTTAAATTTAATAGTATCAATCGAAAGCATGTTAAGAGAATGGATCGTCCTTAGACACATCCTTTGTTTCTCCGACAAGATGAAGTTTTATCGCTTTTAATTTAGAACTTTGTGACATGTAATGGGTCACCAGGCTGTGAGCTGTGCTGTCAATTTTTCCTTAGTCGAATGGTCGTTACTAGAAACATAGTTTCTGATTTGAACTAGGGGGACAAACTGAATGACAAAAAACTATGATGTTTGGCATCGTAAGATTCAGTGCGTCTTGGAAGAGCAAGACATGCTGGAAACAATCACGCAACGATGGTTGAGCTTGAGCATGAAACGACTGCCCAACATAGGCGAGATAAGCGGAAGCCGCATCGCCTATAAGCCGCGCTGACGAGTCAGCTTCACGTTTTGATGTCAAAACATTTGAAAAACGATATGATGTTGCGCTTGAAAATAATTGCTCATCCATGGCTGTCTGGGACATTGTTAAGACAAACAGGTACCAACCACTAGGCTGGGCGCCGCCTAATCCTAAAATTTGACGCCACAAGAAGCAAATAACTTACCATGAGGCAACACCTCACCGCTGGCGTCAAAACATATGGCGAGTCACGGGTGCCGCCATGGTTAATCGGATGAACAATAGGTCCAAGCTATAATATGCTATCTTCCACATGCTTGGGAGCATCTAGATAAACCTACCCATAATGACAATATCAAACTTTGATGATGTCACATGACATGTCGAAAGGAGGAGGATCGTTTTCTCTTGCAGTTTAGTAGATCGGCTTATATGATCAATCCAAGGTTGGATCTTAGCATAGACTAAAGAAATAAAAGGTTTCAAGCCTAGAAGGAGGAAACAAGACTAATCTATGGAAGTGCTGCCAGAAAGCGTAGGAAAGTAAAGCAGAACATGAATTGCTGCAACTCGTAGGGAAGCCCGGGTCACTTGCTCGCAGATTTACAATCCGAGCCAAAGGTAATATATGACCAAATTCATTTCCATAATGCATTTGTTAGTAGTTGCTTAATGTTTACTGAACTGTAGACTTAGTAGCTAGTGACCACATAACGCAGGATCGCAATGCATATGTGGATTTCCGTCGAATTCTGAAGGGAAGTAGGAGTATTTACATGGGAAATAACACATCAGTGGACATGCTTGGAATTGGCACCTGCAAATTGTTGATGCGGAAGGGCCGCACTATCTATCTCCATGATGTGCTTTATATGCCGGAAGTTCGTCAGAATCTTGTTTCTGTTTTAGTTTTGGTTAAGCTTGGTTTTAAAATTGTATTTGAACAACATTATGTTAAGGTATTACTGGACAACATAGTTTATGGGTATGGATTTTTATCAGATTGGTTTATTATATTAAATACTATTCCAATCAATAAAACCACATATGCTTTTGTCACTGGAAATTGTAGTAGTTCTTCTGTGAATGATGTTAAATGGCATGCCAGGTTGGGACACATAGGGCAAGACCGTCTAAAGATGCCTGTATATGAGCAATGCCTGGCAGGAAAGGCAACAAGATTGCCTTTTGGTAAAGCCAAGAAAGCATGTTTTCCTAGAGCTTATTCACTCTGACATTTATGGCCCAATGAATGTGAGGGCAAGACATGAAGCTCGATACTTCATCACTTTTATAGATGATATCACTCGATTCAATCACGTTTATTTGATCTCCCATAGATCTGAAGCATTGGATTGCTTCAAAAGATATAGTACATTGGTAGAGAATCAATTAAACAAAAAAAATCAAATCTTTACGGACCGATAGAGGACGTAAATATCTATATGTCCTATTTAAATCATATTGTGATGAAAAGGGTATAGCTAGACAACTGACCATTCCTTACATGCCGCAACAAAATGGTGTGGCTGAGAGAAGGAATAGGACCTTTTTGGACATGGTAAGGTCAATGATGGCGCAAGAAAAGTTTCCAATCTTTTTTTGGGGGGATGCACTAATGACTGTAGCCTACATTCTAAATAGAGTTCCATCTAAGTTTGTTCCTTCCACTCTATATGAAGTATGGAAAGGTGTGACGCCTGATTTGAACGTTATGCGCCCATGTGGGTGTGTGGCTTATGTTCATAATGTTTCTCATGAATATGGGAAGCTTGATCTTAAGGGGAAGAAATGTATCTTCATAAGATACTCAGAGTCCTCCAAAGGATATATCTTCTTAGGGGAAGATATAAATGGAAGTGTAACAGAAATTGAGTCATGAGATGTCGTATTCTTGGAAGAGGACTTTCTGGGACGAGGTGAGATAGATAAGGATACTCATTTCTATAAAATGGAAGATCCTGAGATCGGTGAGGGTGTAAGAATCATTGATTCAACACTACAGGACCAGACAACATAGAAAGTCTAACCTTACTTGAAGCGAGTGGGAGTGACAATTTGCTAGATCATGTTCTTATGGAGCAAGATCATAAATAATCTCAACCTTGATGTAGTAATCGTGAGAGAATTCCCCGTTGTTGCTTTGAGATTGAGGGGGAAGCTTTCATGATTACTCATGATGAAGCTATGAAAGAGGAAATGAATTCAATGGAATCAAACCGAGTCTGGGATTTGGTTGATTTACCGCCCGGTCGTAAGACCATTGGGAACAAGTGGGTTCTCAATATTTAAAACAAGGCGGATGAGACAATTGACAGATATAAGGCTCGATTAGTATCTAAGGGTTACACACAACAAGAGAGAATTGACTATGAAGAGACCTTCTCACCTGTGGTCAGGTTTGCATCAATTCGCCTCATTCTAGCTATTACGGCAAGAATGGATCTAGAATTATACCAAATGGACGTTAAGACTGCTTTCCTTAATGGAGAGCTCGATGAAGTATATGGATCAACCTTTAGGCTTTAAGCTCAAAGGATAGGAACGCAAAGTTTGCAAGCTCAAAAGATCCATCTATGGTCTTAAACATGCCTCAAGACAATGGAACCTCAAATTTCATCAAGCTATGTTGAAAGATTGTTTTACAATGATGGAAGAGGATCATTGTGTTTATATTAAATGTTCAAATAACCACTTCATAATTCTATCCTTATATGTCGATGACATATTAATAGATGGAAATTATAAGAAATTGATAGATGTGACTAAGAAGTGGTTATCATCAAATTTCTAAATGAAAGACAAAGAGGTTAGCTATGTACTTGGTGCTATGATCCTAGGGGATCTTCAAACGCTCCTCGGGTTTATCTCAAGAGACTAGATATAAAGAAAATGTACCGTTGCAGCACATATGAAAATGATTGCAAGCCTATGGACACCCCTGTTGAGAGAAATTTGAGCCTTAGTCTTGATATGTGTCCCAAGTTGGTTGTAGAGAAACAACAAATGTCCAAAGTACCTTACTCTAGTGCTATCCAAAGTCTGATGTATGCAATGATGTGCACACGTCTAGACATATGCTATGCTGTTGGGCTAGCAAGTAGATTTCAATCTAATCCAGGTGTGAAACACTAGATAACAATGAAAAGAATTTTGAGATATCTAAAAGGAACATCAGATTATGTGCTGTGCTACTAAGGGAGAGATTTGCGATTGATTGATTATACGGATGCTAATTGGGGAAGCGATCCTAATCAACGCAAATCGACGTTTGGATATGCGTTCTTACTGAATGATTGTGAAATATCATGATAAGACCAAACATATACAGATTATATATCATTTCGTCAGAGATATGATCACGCAAAATGAAGTGGTTCTGAAACACATTCCTACCAATGAGATGGTAGCAAACCCATTTACTAAACCAATATCCAGGGATGCATTTGTGAGGCATATGAGATCCTTAGGCTTATGTAGGATGTGATTGAATGGAGCAAAACACTTGTGATCTTCTTACAATAAGATAAAGAGCATTTCACATGATTCACTTGTTTTTTTATTTTATTTATTTATTTTTGTTTCGTGAGTATGTTGAAAATGTTGCTTAGCACAATTCAAATAATGTATATCGATAGACTTGATTGACTCCATCACATGAGTAATCGTCTCTAACGTTGTGGGAGCGAGTAGAGATGAGACCATAATTTAGAGGACTGGGGCGCAGTTTGGTCATATTATCGCTTACTAGGTCACCTTGATGAAAATCAAGATGATATTCTTTGTTTGAATCAACATGAATGCTTAACCCCACCATTCATGTGCCTATTTAGAGGAAGCCGAGTGTGGAACTTCTTGTTTAACATCATGGAATGTGGAAATAAAAGTTTCAGGTTTGGCGCTTTGGAGCGGCAAGACAAGCACTACATGGGTGTTATTTTGCTTTACAATTCTAGAGCAAGACATACACTCTTTCATCTTTATAAGAAAGAGAAGCTCTACCATAACATGCATTTCATACTACATGTGCTAGGCGATCAACTGGGAAGTAAGAGAATGAATCCCTACTTCTTTGCTATGTGAGTCTGATTTGCAGCGCAAGTGTGCCTGAATCAACAAATTATAAAACCTAAATTTCTCCAATACGTAGCATAGCTATCGCAAAGATAGTGGCTCTAGGGTCGAACACAGGGATGAGTTTTCTTCATGTAAATGATTTGCAGTTGAGTCAAAATGGTGAATATGGTTTGGATTTTTAAGGTGGTGATAAAAACAAAGAGGTAAATAATTGGAAACCGAAAATAAGCAGAAATAAAATATAAAAAGAAATCTCGGAACTAATGGTTAATGGGCTGAGGTACTAAGGTAAATGAGAGTGTTCTCGGGTCCTTTTCTCAGAGACAGATGAGGCAATTTCCTAACTGGATCTTCTTCATTTGGCTATAAAATTGAATCCTAATGATTTTTCTTTTTGAAGTAGCATTTATTGACACATTAATGTTCTGTTTAAGGAAAACATATCTCCTTGATCTACTCCTACAAAGGAGGCTCAGAGTGGGCAACTAACTAAATGTCATGGATCTAGCAATAAGCACCACTCCAACTCAAAAGATTACCAAATACTGGTCAATCAAGGTAGATCTAAGGGATTTAAACCTAGAATGAAAAATAGAAACATTATTAGAAATAAATGCTTGCGTTAAAAACAGAGAACCATCATTTTACCTCAAAAACTATAGCCCCGTAGCCCTCCTCTTCAAGGATAAAGGAGGTTTAGCCAACCATCCCTTCAGTTGTCATCCTCAAGGGGTGTTTGGCAGCCGGGAAAGTGAAAGAAAAGGGGAGAAAATGAGAGAAAATAAAAATGAGCGGGAGAACTCTCGCCTAGTGCTCTGTATATCAAATGCAGAAAATGAAAAAGTTGTTTTCAATACACAGTCTTGGCCTTATATATGCTCAGAGAAGAGCAAAATTACAAAAATATCTAAACTACCTACAATACAGGAAGGGTATTTTAGGAAAAATTACAAAAACTTGGTCAAAAGAGCAAAAAATCAAGAAAAGCATTTTTGCACAAAGGCGAAATTCACCTCTGGTTACCCATTTTCCGCCTTTTTCTGCTTCTTCTTTTCCTTCTCGATTCGATCTACACGTCGAAGTTCGACTTGAATTCTTTTGTGCTTGGATTGATTCAACAGCATCAATAGCTTGCAAAACTACAAATTAGCCACAAATGCGATCAAGAAAATAAATAAACCTTAATGTGCAATCGTTAATTCAAGTTGATTAGTACACAAAAAGTGCTCAAAACCTATAATAAATAGGGCTCAAAATAGCACTTTTTTTTGGCACTAATCAAAGTCCCAAAAATCCTATACATGGATTGACTTTTGACTATATCTTGATGTGATGAGTTGATGTAGGCTATCTTAGGATGTATCCCATAGTCATGGAAAGATTCAGCTTAACGGAGCATTCCTATAAAAGCGAGTTAACTCAAATCTGATTGGTATGAGGACGAAAGAAAAAGTATTATTTGCTTATACACCCGTTACTTATATTCACCGGCCGGAGTTATTTCGCTTGTTAAAGCTTGAAATAACTTAGAGTATTGAGTAATTGTAAGAGAGATCTAAGTGTGGATTCTTGAGGGGTTGAATCATACTTGATCATGTGTATTATGAAAGATGCTTAAGGTGTGTCAAGCACCGTCCATCTTCTTTATGAGGTCGATGTCTCTTATATGGCCCAGGATAGGTTTGTATTAGAGCTCCCACCATCGATGTGCTTTAGGCTGCCATAGTCCATTCACGGTAAGGATTTATTCTCCTGCTTGAATTATTAGATGATGCTCGTGGATGAATCAAGCCTAATGCAGTAGGGAGATGTCGATTATGGGTATGGGCTGCCTATGGCAGGCTTAACCCAACCCATAACCCAAGGGACACATCCAAGGGATGTGTTTCCCTGAAAAGTGATCTCAGGTTCCTATAAATACAGGAACTTGAGACACTTTGCAGGGTTGATTGGATAAAAAAGATGAAAAATCTATCATCTCCCTCATATAGATGACCTCTCACATTTTTAAATCATTCTAAAAACCATAGATGAAAAAGGTGTTCGTACTGTGAAAAACTTAGAATAGATTCCATCAAGGTGATCCGATTCTCACCTGAAGCATTGAAGACACCGAGTTCTGTGCTACAAGTAAGTATCGTTTATTTCTGCTGCAAACCAGTGTTTATCTTACAACATCAAAGAGGAATTGATGAGGGAAAGAGGAAGTCCACTCTCCTCTAGTTGGAGCTGCCCTGGCGGCTTTAACTAGTGCATGGGTTGGTTGGTTACCCATCCTTTTGATGAACCGCAGTGACATGCGATCCTGTATTACTTGGCCAGTGGCGCTTGTAGAATCATTCGAGTTTTTATTTGCCATCTCTAGTCTCTACCATCACATCTTTTACCTTGAGATCCTTCAACCACACGAGTACTTCTATGAGGGTCCATAGGATTCTATGGACTATAAAAGATGAAATAACATCCAGGATAATAGCATCATGAATTGGCTCAAAGTTTGTACACTTGATGGTTGAGCCTACACATTTGAAATTACTATTATGACTAGAATATCTATGATTACAGTTATGCAATATATTGACGACCATTAATTTGATTTCTTGTTTCTCATTGGATATACTTTGCTTATCCGAATCACCCTCACACAAATAAATATTGCACCACAACGACAAACAAACATCGTACTGAGGCGATGAAAACCACACATCGCATTAAGACGACGACAACCACACATCGCACTAAGATGATAACAACCATATGCTACACCAAGATGATGATTAAATCATAAAAAAATAAATAAAAACTTAGATTTATGTGGAATAATCACTTTATTGAGGAAGAAAATGATGAAAAGAGGTGTAGAGGGGTGATTTTAGGCCAATAATGACAAAAAAATCACCCCTCATGGCTAAGAAAATGAGGCTAAAGTTTGATTTAGTCTTATGATATAATTTTTATCAGAATAGTAGCACTCTTTCTGGCCGCACCCGACAAGGGTCCGACCGGATCCGATGCTCTGATACCACTAAATCACTTATCAAAATCATTTATCAAAACACTTCAATATAAGTGTTTTCTGTTTCAAATTCGGCGGAAGGACACTTGAGAGGCAAGCCCATAAACATTTAAAAATTCAATGCAATTCCTTTACAAAATACGCATTTAACCAAAAATGGCATTTTATGCGGTTTACAACATAATATCCAAAATCGTATTCAGATATAGATACAAAAATAATTTCAGAATTGAACTCCTTTTGTTTACAAAACAATGTCATGCTAAAAAATGGTGAGGATGCATGTGACGGAGCATACTCCGTGAACTTTCCGAATGACTCTCGAGCTTCTCGAATTGGTCCGTCAATCACCGCCATCACTTGATACCGCGCATAGATAACACTACACGCTATAAGCATTTTCATGTTTAGTGGTTCTATACAATTTTTATTCTTCGTTTCGGGCCAAGTCAAATCATGCAATTTTACTAAACAAAACTTTCAAATCTTTTTAGAAGATCAATGTCAATACAATACATATACTTATTTTATATATAATCGTTTATGTTTCATTGATCATTTCAAATACACACTTTCATATGCAATAAATCATTTATAACCAAATCATGCATTTCACAATGCTCTTTTCATTTCAATTTGCAATCATGCTTTTCAATTCCAATATGTCAACAATCTCAAAGTCACCCGCTATGCTCCTTAACGAATTTAACCCTATGTTTTTGTATACGATAGCTCAAATCACCTAACGTCCCGTCGCTACAGGCCGGTATAAAAACATTTGCTTTATAACACAGTTCGGTCCCTTTGGGCTGTTGGCTGGTTATTAAAAATCAATTCGTGAACACTACAAATACTGTCCCGTTGAGCTGCTGATCGGAGTGACACATCAATACGTTTGTTCGCAATACTGCTAATTTGACCCTTATTGGTATACCAATTTATCCTTAATGCGAAATAAACGGTTAACATTCTATTAAGGGCGTTCAAATCCTTTATAGCAAAATACGGTACAATATGTACATTTGTATAAATAGTTCATTTTCAATACTCATGCAATTTTCATAAACAAACATTTCACAATTAATTGCCTCAAATCAATTAAAACAAATCAATATGCTTTTCTTACACATTTAGAACAAACATTTCAAATCTTAAAACGAGAATAGGAGAAGATAGAACAAACCAATCTATCTTTTTTTTTTTTGCCTCAGTCCTAGGTTAGGTGATCCTCTAGCAAATTACACACATCATATTTAGTAAACTAGCACTACTCACACTTAACGAATATCGCCGAGGCGGTGAGGTACGGTACGTTTTTCACTTAGTTTCATTCTTATTTGAACCCCTATTAATCATTTATTAGGGTCCTTAAACTATAGGTGTACAAAAACTAGACTTTCGGAACAAAAATCCAAAATTTTGCCTTCAGGGAATAGGGTAATGACGCCAAGTAAAGATAAAGCAAAGAAAGCATTTTAAGCACTTCTGCCTTGCCGCGACGAAGAACCCACCGCCTCAAGGGTGAGGGTCTACGCCACGGTGCTGGGTTCCCTACGCCATACGTAGGAGCCCGGGACATGCCCGTATTTCCACTTTTGTTTTTACTATTTTTCCAAAAAATCCTCAAAACTCAAAACAAATCATGAGAATCACTCCAATAACATCCTAATATCATCCTAAACCAACCATGAGAAAAACCCATGGATGGATTTTCATTAGGCTTTTCTAACCTAAACATCAAATACAACTTTCTAGGTTTAGGGTTCATACCTTGAATCTCTTGGGAACTCTTTGCTCTAGCCTCCTTTCTTCCTTCTTGATCATTGAAACCGTAATGGGGATGATCTCCCACCAAAATCACTTCTTCTTGCAAAACCCTAGTTTCTCCCATGTCTGTGCTTTTAAACCGTTTTGCTCAAATGAGCATTCTAAGACCAAATGTAATTAATATCACTTATTCATTTTAAGGCCATGTTTGGCTTCCTATTAAATCCCATTTTCCATTTTTCACTTAAAGCTTACTAGTCTCCTTATTTGCACATTCACTTATCATTTATTTCACATTAGCATTTAAGCTTATCATTTGACCCTTAGGTCCTCATTTTACAATTTTTCAAATTTGCCCTTTTTCACTTGGGTTTATTTCCATGTTCAATTAATTCTCATTTAGCATATAATCATATAATCGATATTTATTTAACAATTCTCGGAAAATACCAAAGTTTGGCTCAATTCATACCCAGAATATATAATAAAATTATTATAAAAATTTTAAGGTATTTTTGGGATGTTACATTGATACTTTCATACAAATACTTATTCATCATCAATAGTATTTAAATTTTCAAGCGAATTACAAGTCTAAATACTTATATTATTGTATGAATGATTTTAATTTTACATGAATAAATTCTTTCTATTTTAAGTAATCATTTTTAGTTCATATTCTCCCTTTGTGATTTGAGATCCTCGTCATTTCTTTTAGTGTTCAAGGCTATTTAAAGAGCAAAAATATTATTGATAACATCCTTTCAGTCCTAAATTTTCCCCTGTATATATCTTATTGAGATTATACTATTTCTTGGCCATTTATAAACTTTCTACTGTTGTTCATTTAATTTGTATATCTTTATGAGTTATTTGTTTAATATATGTCTCTTTTAAGAACTCTCTGTTTTATTTGTGTCTCTTTGAAGGCTATAGGTTCATCAAATTTAGACTAATCATCAATTTTTTGGCTTTTCAAGAGTATCAAGTGTCTTTTTTGTTTTCCTATTTTGAAGAATTACAGTTTTTGAGCTTAGCAAATTTACTACACTTCAAGCTAGTTTTGGATCCACTTGTTATTTCATATAAGTATATCAATTCATGTTAGAGTATTTGTAGTTAGAATATATAATTTTGTTACTTTATTTGTATCACCTAAATGCATCTAACAATTCTTTTATAAATTTTGAAATGAATTGATTTTGTATTAGTATTGATTCACATTGTCTTGTATAGAGATGAAGATAGATAAGCATTACAAGAAGTTTTTTTTTTTTTTTCTTCTATCCATTTTTTCATATTATGTTGTAGTACTTTGTTATTACAAGAATTCGATCATGAGTTCTGCTATATGTCCATCCCACCCATTTACCACTTGAATCAGGCCTTAAGGACACATTCCAAGAAGTTTGACATTATTGTTTTAGTTTTTTCCTCTTTTAAAAGAAAAGGAGATGACTAGATAATGTTCATGTGGGAAAAAAAGATAATTGAATGAAATTCATTCCAAAGGAATGAATGATGTTTATTCCAATGTCTTTATAAAAGGAGCTTCTCCTATTGTAAGTGTGTGCCAATTTTTTCTCAGTTTTTGGGTGTGTAAAGGTTGGACCAAGTTAGTTATGTGTTTGAGTGTTGTTGGCATGGTGATAGGTTCGAACATAGTTTCAGTTTGTGGAAATAACATCAAGGTGCTGTGGTGTTGCTTGTATGTTGTTTTATCTTGAGAGACAAACGCCGATATGATAGTCTCCGAGCACTAGAAGAGACAATGAATCTGTTTTAAGGAGATCATGACTCCTCACGAGACTCGACATCCTCCATCTCTGACAAACCTTATTTTTCTTGTAATTTTATTTTCTTTCTTTGTAATTTTTCCTTTCCCTCATAATTTTGTTTTCGTGTATTTGCGAACAAGTTTCTAACAGTTCACCCCTTTAAAAGAAAAGGAAATGACTAGATAAGGTATCTTAGATCTTTAATTGGTGATCTTAAATCTTTATTAGATATCTTAAATTTCACATTTGGGATGAAAAAGATTCTCTAAGGATATGATCAACAACAT
The DNA here is from genome assembly GCA_016808115.1 of Tetrastigma voinierianum. Classification (NCBI taxonomy): domain Eukaryota; kingdom Viridiplantae; phylum Streptophyta; class Magnoliopsida; order Vitales; family Vitaceae; genus Tetrastigma; species Tetrastigma voinierianum. The sequence continues at coordinate 413,510 of JAEQBH010000926.1, forward strand.
TGAGATTTGGCCTTAAGGAGATTACTCTTGATGGCCATCTTCATTGGAAGGCGATGACTTTGAAAAGTTTGATGAAAGGTTGACTTTTTTTTTAGATAATCTTTATTTCTTAGATAAAAAAGGAAGACTTATTGGAAGATGGCTTTGAAAATTTTAGGAAAGGTAGGACTCTTGAGGGGTTAGATCCGCTGGAGGTTTTTGTTGAAACTAAGGATATCTTTGGATAAGGAAAAGGAGTATGGGGATATATTGTTGCTAGTGAGAGTTTTATATTGAAAGAACTCTCTATAATAGGGTTTGGGGTTTGTCATAATGAAAAAGAGATGACAAACGGTGCAACATTGGAGATTGGAAATGAATATCAATGGATTAATTAGTAATATTGGAAGAGAGTATGAGAGCTTTTCTATCACATGCTGAAGAAGTTTTGGTGTTTTAGGAATAACTTTCTCTACACATATCGAAATGAGGTGATTGTTGAAGTTAATTACAAAAAAGCTAATAGAAAAGAATAAAATTCATCTACCCATAACTTTTCCTAAATCAATATTTGTAAGGGAGTAAATTCCATGACAAGGTTCAAAAGAGTTAAACCTTTCACATTGATGGATGTGTGTCAAAAGTCCCACATCGGTTAGAAATGGAAATGCTTATAAGTATATAAACATTAACAACATTCAATTGGTATGAGGCCTTTTGGGGATGAATCCAAAAACAAAGTCATGAGGGCCTCAAGCCTAAAGTAGTCAATATCATACCAATGAGGAGGGAATGGTCCATGAGGTTTTGAAGTTACGAAAAACTAATAAAAAAGAATACAATTCATCTACCAGTAACTTTTCCTAAATCAATATTTGTAAAGGAGTAAATTCAATGACAAGGTTCAAAAGAGATAAACCTTTCCTATTGGATGTGCATCGAAAATCCTACATCGATTGGAAATGGAAAGACTTATGAGTTTATAAGGGGAGAGAAGTCCAAAAACAAAACCTTGAGTGACTTAAGCCCAAAGTAGACAATATCATACCAATATGGAGGGAAGGGTCCATGAGGTTTCCTAACAAGTAGTATTAGATTCGGATTTAGGCTTTAACCATGTGGTGAGCCCTTGAAGATAAGAAAAATGATGTTTTGAGGGAAGGCTCGATGGTACTTTGTTCGATGAAAGGATTGTTGGGTGTTGATACGAACCTCGCCAACTTGTGAGAAGACCCGTGATCAAATTAGCTCGGAAGAATCGCTCTAGTATTTGGCTTGGATGGATGACCTCGACCCGTTGCTTATAGGGAAGTAAGAAACTTGGTATACGAGGACGCCACAATCGCGCATTGAGATCCGATCGATGTTTCTCGGATTAACGCTCACGGAATAATCGAATAAGTTCACAAAGAGTTCTTTCAAGAACTAAAGAGAAATTTAAACTCTCAATTTTATTAATTCATAAACTGAAGAAAGTAGGGATAACATGCCTATAAATAGGCCCAAAAATATGAAGAATAAAACAAAGATTCAGCCATAAAAGAAACTAAATATTCGGCCAAACACTAGAAAGGAAACTAACTTACTTTTCCTAAACTACGCACACCCAAAAACGTCTATAAGGAAAAAGGAAACTAGATAATTTTAGGACAAGACTTGGTAATCAAAATTAGCCGCAAATCTAGAACAAATCAGCAGCAAATCAGGAACAAATCAACACTAAGTCAGCTGCAAATTAGCAGCAAGTTAGGAACAAATCATCACAAAACCAACACCAAATCTGTACAAATCAACTCAAAAAAAAAAAAAAATAGTAGCAAATCAACAAGTCAAACGCCTTGGGTCTTGGTCCAAATTCGGATTTACTTTGATGACATGGACCATCTTTGTTTCCTCTTTGGAGTTGAACATGTGAGCACCTTCCACTTGAGCATTTTGAAAAACATTAAAGGCTTCTTTGAATCTCTTAGCCTTGGCTCGTGTCATCGGGCTAAGTGGGATTTCAAGTGAATCCGCACTCCATTCCTTATACATGCCTCCATCATTCCCCTCCTCTTGAAAATGATTTGTCCTCAAATCGTTACCTACATAAAAAAAAAAAAACTCAAGTTAGTGACATTAAAAGTAGCACTTACATTATACTCACCGAGCTAATCTAGCTTGTAGGCATTGTCATTGATGCTCTCGAGGACTTGGAAAGGACCATCACCCCTAAGAAGCAACTTGGATCGCCTTTGTGTAGGAAATCTTTCCTTGTACATGTGCAGCCAAACCCAATCTTCGGGTTCAAAGACAACTTGGCGACGCCCTTTGTTAGCTTGTTTAGCATATTGTTCCGTCCTTCGCTCGATGTTGAGTCTTGCCTTTTCATGAATCTTCTTAACAAATTTGAATTTCTTTTTGCTATCTAGATTAACATGCTCAAACATAGTTAAAGGAGATAAATCCAAAGGGGTTAATGGATTAAAAAAGTATACAATCTCAAAAGGCGAAAATTTAGTGGATGACAAGGTTCACTAAAACCATAGCCTTCAACAAAGTAGGCAAGGTTCTATTCACCACCTCGGCCTGACCATCGGTTTGTGGATGACAAGTAGTAGAAAACAATAACTTGGTTCCTAACTTACACCATAAGGTCTTCCAAAAGTAACTCAAGAATTTTGCATCCCTATCCGAAACAATTATCCTAGGCATACCATGCAATCTCACAACCTCCCTGAAGAACAGTTTGGCCACATGAGAAGCATCATCCATTTTGTGGCATGGGATAAAATGAGCCATCTTTGAAAACCTATCCACAACCACAAAAATAGAATCCCTACCACGTCTAGTCCTAGGCAGACCTAACACAAAGTCCATTGAAATATCAACCCAAGGTTCACTAGGAATAGGAAGTGGTGTGTGTGCCATAAGTTGCACTCGATTTAGCTTCGCTCTACATGTGATGCACCTCCCACAAATTCTCTCAACATCCCGCTTCATGTGAGGCCAATAAAAGTGATCTTGCAAAACCCCTAAATTCTTGGCCACCCCAAAATGTCCCATCAATCCTCCACCATGAGACTCTCTCACAAATAAATCCCGAATGGAACAATTAGGAATGCACAACCTATTTTCCCAAAACAAGGACTCCTCATGTCTAAAGAACTTGTCATGGGTTGCTTTTTCACAACAAGCATATGCTTCACTAAAATCTTGGTCCAAAGGATACAATTCTTTAATGTGTTCAAAACCAAGTAATTTAGCATAAAGAGTAGAGATTAGGGCATACCTTCGTGAAAGTACATCGACAACGATGTTTTCCTTACCTTATTTGTAGCATATGACATATGGAAAGGTTTCTACGAACTCCATCCATCGTGCATGTCTCTTATTCAACTTGCGTTGACCCTTCAAATGCTTCAAGGACTCGTGGTCGATGTGAATCACAAATTCCTTAGGCCTGCCACGTTTCCAAGGCCCGAACCAATGCGTATAACTCTTTGTCATAAGTAGGGTATTTCAGGGCAGCCCCACTTAGCTTTTCGCTAAAATATGTAATGGGTCGTCCTTCTTGCATAAGAACTGCACCAATACCTAAACCTAAAGCATCACATACAACCTTAAAAGTTTTTGCAAAGTTAGGTAAAGCAAGTAAAGGAGCATGAGTTAGTTTTCCTTGATCATTTGGAATGTTTTTTCTTGCTTTTCACCCCACTTAAACCCAACATCCTTCTCTTGATGACACTTTGCCATCTAAGTGGTGGCTATGCTACTAAAAATCCTTCATAAATCAAGCCGGGTAAAAAACTAACAAGTCCATGAAAACTTTGAACTTTACTTACACTTGTCAGACTTGGCCAGTCTTGAATCGCACGAACCTTTTTTTCGTCAACCTATATTCCTTGTGCACTATCAACAAAACCAAGAAATACAAGCTTATTGGTGCAAAATATGCACTTCTTAAGGTTAGCAAACAATCTTTCTTTTCGAAGCACATCCAAAACAAATTTTAAATGAACCAAATGATCATTTAAGTTCTTGCTATAAATAAGGATATTATCAAAATAGACAACCACAAATTTTCTAATGAAAGCATGCAAAACATGGTTCATTATTCCCATGAAGGTGCTAGGTGCATTAGTTAACCCGAAATGCATAACTAACCACTCATATAAACCATATTTTGTTTTGAAAGAAGTTTTCGGTAAGACCCGAGAAATTTCCAATTTCTGGAAAAAGGGCAAAATCGTAATTTCGGTAAAAATCTGAAATTTATTCTCTAGATCTTGGATGACGAAACGGATTTCACTGTTGAATGCCTCACAGTTCCAATACCATGTCGATTTGGCCAAATTCGAGATACGGACTTGATGTTTTTCGAGACATCGTGCATCGAAAGTGTCAAAAATGATCAGATGTGAAAGTCACCTATAACACGAATCACATGTGGACACATGTTGCATGAGTAGAGAGATGGTGGAAACGACTACCGAGATAGTGCCAAATGTCGAAAAATCCAAGCTGGGGACATAGATGCATTATAGAATCGCTCAATGATAATAAGACGAAATTGTAAATAGTGTCATCTCCTACATATGCAAAAAGAAGCCAAAAACGTAAAAAGGGGAAAAGGAGATACAGAGAGCTCACATTTTGATTTTTAGAAAGAGAGAGAGAGACTTCTCTCTAAAATCCCGGGCAATCGGACCGTCGGAATTCGTCGGGACAAGAAGGAAAGTCGCTCTATGCAGTGAGGCCTACAGGTGGGCTCCGGTTTTAAGGAGTTTCCAAAAACTCTGTTAGGTAGGAGTTTTATCCTACTTGAAGTTACACTTATTTGCTACTAGAATGTCGCTTGGTTTGAGGCCTGAACGGCCGCTGACCTCGCCCCAAGTTTATTGAAAATTTTTGGAGCCCATTGACAAGCCAGACTGTGGGCTGTTTTTGGGTGCTTATTTCATAGTTTATGAAATAAATTGTATTGTGATGTGTATGAGGCCGGAATGGTTATGAATTCTGGTTCACGGTGGAACCGGAGCAGCTCAGGATTTGGCCGTGAACAAGAAATCAAGGGTTTTACCGCTCACTGAATAGTGTTCACGAAATGTCCTCAGGAGAAAAAATGTGTTTGGTCGAGTAATTCAAATCAGCTGTTTCGGTTGTTAATTAGCCCACGTGAACTAATTTTTGGTGTACGGATTGTGAAATTGCATAACATGTCAGGTAGGATTAAATTATGTAAATGTATATCATGATATATATTTGTACGTGTTATATAAATTGTAATGTTATTGGCATTCGTTGTAGTTCATATAGTAATCGGGGCAACTTAGAGCAATAGGAGTGAGTGCATGAGATGGTTTCTCGAGAGAATTGTTTCAAGGGCTAGACTAATAATGATAATTATCTAAGTGTCCATTACAATATCGAGGGTAGTCCATATAAGATATCAATCGCTCTTTAGTCGCCCAATTGATATGCATCGAGTGTTGTCCACTAAATACATAATCGAGTCACTGACTATCTATTGGAGGGTTGTCTACAGTTAAACAAACAATTTTTGTTTTGAAAATAATGTTTCTACAGTATGGCTTAGGTGTTATGTGAGGGAGTCAAATAGGGAGGACTAGGACATGGGTCGGGTCATTTGTACATTCAAGTAGATCACTATTCTGCTTGAATGTGTGTTTACTTTGGAGCATTGCATATGCACTCCTTTAGGTGGGGAGAGGCAACCCATTTAGGTGATTCCACTATCATGATAGCTCACTCGTCGAGGGAACATTTTTTCGTGTACATGGGGCGCGAGAAGACGGCTCTTAGAGACCGATTTTCAAGAAAGCCTAAGTTGTGGCTTTGGTTTTAGCTGGATACATGTATTAGAATGTTTTAAACTTTAATATATGTTGTATAAGAGTAAATTATTAACTCTTTGAAATCCATGGTATATAGTTAGTATTTTGATGAGCATTGGTATATGGGCCTCAAGTACATTATAATATATTGGATTTATATTGGATTGTTTGGGGATAGTTTGGCCTGATAGAGATCCCTGCATAAAGGAGACTCTACCCTATTTTCATGAATAAGGTCGTGCCACCCGACATTCACGAAAGTATTTCTGGCCGACGGTAGTCAACGGACCGGCCTTCGGGGGCTCAGCCTATATCAAAGCCTAGGTTTATAAATACCTAGAACTTAGCATCACTGGGTTAGGCATACGATTACCTAGGCTTAGGGACTTGGTCAGCTATGGTCGAAGGTGTAAGAACATCACCACTTGGTGGCTCGATGTTAGAGTTTAGGTATGTGATTACCTAGGAAATCACGGGACAAGATTAGAACACCGCATGCATTGTGTTATGTGTGCTTGGATGTGTGAACATGAATTGTTGTGACTGATGTGTGAATGGTGTGCAAGGCACACAAAGTCCTTATGTGTTGTGATTGAAATTGTATGCTTGGTGAATAGCATAGGAATGATGTTGAACACTAGGGTTAGTGTGAGAACAAGTGTTTGTGAAATTTTGGACAAAATGGTCCAGAATCAAATGAAAAAGTGGATAAAATAAATTTAATAAAATTTATTTTAGTTATTGGAAATGAAAAAAAATAATAATAATACACAGCACACACACACACATTGACACATTACATTACACACACACACATATATATATATATATATGTGTGTGTGTGTGAAGAAATTTTTCTAAGGTTTTACAAAGGTGTAAACCGAAAGAAAATGAATAAAATAAATTTTAATAAATTTATTGGGTTTATCGGAAAATGAAAATAATAATAATAATAATAATAACATATATTTATATATATATATATATATATATATATATATAATTTTTTTTTTTTAGGTAGTTTTTTTCCAGTAGCATGAATGAAAAATAACAAATAAAATACAAAATCAATGTACCTTAAATTTTCAAAAATAAAATTTTTTGATGTCGATTATGATTTAATAAAATGAAATTATGTCTTGCATTACCTATAAATGCATGGACATTGTGTATGAAATATTTTTTTTGTATATGAATAGTGTCTCTGGTCGTGTGTACGCCCTTGGGAGATGGGTCAAGACAGAATTGAACTTGCCATTTGACATGTGAAAGATGACTAAGTCGAGGTGAGGACGTGATGGCGCCCACGAGGTACCGGTCGCACCACCGGTTGACCGCTATCCATCGAGGCCGGGCGATCAGAGTCACCTGCATATACGTGCAGGCCGAGGCCACAAGCTAAAATGAGGCGGCAGGACGAGCCTGGCATGCAGGACGTCAGGTCTGGGGGCGTGCTCACGCCAAGCACCACAGACTAAATGTCAATCAGCCAAGTATACAGAGTAATGTTTTTACTTATTCGCCACGGGCAAGAGTGTTATTTGATTCTGTGCTTCTCGCATTCATTCACTGGCCGTGACACTGTGATAGATGGGCTTAGAGGTTGAGACCTTAGAGGAGCTCAGACATGAAGTTCTCCTGCGGTCAGGGCATGAGGATGGGGATGATATGTTTCCAGGTTGCGAAGAGATCCGGGACTCTACTACAAAGGGACTTGAGGATTGCGGATTACTGCCGAGTTCGAAGTGTCATCCCGGGATGAAGCAACAGCTACAAGGTCACAAGGTCGACAGAACGAGGTTACCGCCTACACGCAGGACGGTACTGAAGTTGTATTTAGGGGACAAGGCGAGGCTATTTTGGCTCCCGCATAAAGATACGAGTCCAAGTGTCAGTGGACAATTAGTTTGGTTGGTCGAAGCAGCCTACTCCAGACAGGTGACCTAAATAGATCTACCTCTTCGAAAAATTGTAAGTATGAGGATGTTTTCTGATGAGCTACCGATTGCTCTCCGAGAGGTTGTACTCTAACAGTTACACCCCTGGTATTTCCTTTGCCCATCTCTATGACCCAGCAGATAAAAAACGCTTGAGCTTCAAGAACTGTGCAGTCCATCATATGGTTACTGTACAGGGTCTATTAGACCGAAAGCACTCACCATGGGGCGCTCCCAGCTCATTTGCGAAGAAGAAGGATAAGACCCCTTCAACTGCTCAGCCGACTACCGACGCTGGAATGTGGTTACGATCAAGAATCGTACACATCACGAGGATTGATGATTCTGCTGATCATTGAGAGGAGACAAGCTCATCTAAGATAGACCTTCGCACCGGTTACCATCAACCGGCGTTAGTGGGTATTTATATCCCAAGACAGCCAAGCAGGACGTTGGGCATGGGCACTGAGCCATTTGTGATGCCTTTGATTGATGAATGCTTAACAACATTCATGTGGATTCCTGGCGCATAGGTATTCCATTTATCTAGATCAGCTACGCAGCTTCATGATGACATTTTGATCTCATCCCCAATCAGAAAGGGAGCATGAGTATCATTTGAGGATTGTGTTAGCAGTTGCCGAGACCATCGCTTGTACGCCAAGTTCGTGAAGTACGAAGTTTTGGCCATCGGTGCGAGATTTTCAACACGTGGTGTCACCATCGCGTGCTAGTAGACCCCGGTAAGGTCGAGCCGTGATGAGTTGGGAGGGCCACGGTTAGTTCGAGATAATGTGAGTGTTTAGATTGGCTAGTATTACAAGAGATCTATTGAGATTTCTCCATTATGCTAATTTATGACGAGATTGACCTAAAGGAGGTCAAGTTTGATCGGGATGATCGATGTGAGGAGGCATTCAGAGTCAAGAGGAGGCTTACTTCAACTCTGGCTTTGATAGTCCTCTGATGTAGGGACAAGGGTACACAGTTGTATTAGGATGCTCGAGGGCCGGACTCGGGATGTTGACAGTCCGGGAGGTAGTAGCTTGGTTCCACTGGCTGAAGAATCATGAATGTAAATTACCCCACACATGACATCTGAAGTCAAGGCCGTAGTCTTCGCTTTGAAGATTCGCTCACTACTTATATGGCAGAGAGTTCGAGGTGTACCTGCACTACAAAGTCTCAAGTATATTATCGCCAAAGGGGACCTCAACACAGAGGTAACGCAGATGGATGGGAGTCCCGGTGAGATTATGACTTACCGATTATAATCCCGTAAGGCAATGTGGTAGCTGATGCACCCACGAAAGTCACGGGAGTATTGGCTAAAGAAGCCTGAATAGGCGGGATGCTCAGACCGACGCTTGATTATAGTACAGCGAAAGCGTGCACAGTGGTACGTTTGGGAGTTTAGTGGCTACACCGCCTCTATTGGCGAGATGGAGTCCCAAGGGCAGGACTGAGATATCATTCATCGTGGACCGTACACAAAATAAAGACGTGAGTCGACCATTCACGATGGTAGTCTTTTATAGAGGACGGGGTAGTGGTTCCTTTAGGTTTGACTGACGGAGAGAGGAGATCCCAGAGTTTCACATCAAGCCTCAATTTGCCAGATCCAGGTGGCACTTAAGATGTACCAGATCTTTCGCCGTCAAGATACTGAGTGGAATGAATATACAGGAGACTTCTGTTTCACGATGTCTCATGTGTCAACAAAGTTAAGGCTGAGCACCGTATCAAAGGTGGCTACCCAGCCATTAGAGGTGGCTAAGTGAAGGACAACATCGATGGATTTTGTGACCCATTTGCCACGAACACCGCAGACATGATGTGTATGGGGTGATAGTGAAGCCACGGCCGGCACATTTTCTAACCGTGTGCAAGCGACCTTCACATTGGAGGAATTCTGCTGGTTGTATATTCGAGAGATCGTCCGCCACATGGGGAACCAAGATCCATAGTGTCGGATAGAATCAGGTTTACTGCGCACTGGGAAGAGCTTCCAAAAGGCTACGGGCACACAACTAACCATGAGTACCCGCTTCCACCCACAGATGGATGGTCAATGTGAGAGGACTATACAAGTGTTAGAGGACATGCTACGTAAGATGCCCCGGATCAGAAGGTAGCTGAAGAGCACTTGCCCTAGTGGAATTCGCCACAACAACAAGGCTACTGTGCGAAAGATACAGATGACACCATATGAGGTGCTGTGGCGCTATGCAAATCACCGTTATGTTGGGACCAAGGTGGGAGAGAGCTCCACACCGGGCCCCGATCTGATTAGAGACACCTCCGAAGGTAAGCTTAATACGAACGCCTTCTCACGCCAGAAATGGCTGTAAGAGCAGTGCTGATGCACGACGCCAACTCATAGAGTCTCAGGTCGAGATCATGTCTTCTAAAGGTGATGCCTAAGAGAGGAGTGGTCAGTTCCAGTTAACGGAAGCACACGCCGAGGCTCTACTGGGCCTTTCGAGACACTTGAGAGTGGTGCAGGCACCGTAGCGCATGTGCTGGCTTTTGATCGCCAAAGACATCAGGTCCACAGGTATTTCACGCTCCATGCCCTAAGCATACCCATCCGGGGCCATGTGGATTGTGGTCGATTGAGGTTAACACTAATGGACCTTGAGGAGGGACCGTAATGTCCTGACGTCTGATCAGGTTTTGCTGTATTTAAAGATCATGAGGTTAGCGAGGGTGCTACGCAGCACTACGGAGTGAGAGTCAACGTGGAGCGAAGACATGATGCGGTGCCACCTATCCTTCTTGTTTAGGATGAAGGCAATGCGGTTGCAATGCTTAGTTTAAATGACGGTGTTTTCATGCATATGGTATTGTGTAATAATACACATGCATGTGAGTGACAGATTGGTCCGTAATTTCGGACGAAATTCCTTGCGCGAGGGGAACAGAAGACCCGAGAATGCACTTCTAGAAAATGCGGTAAAATCGCATCGGTCAAAAATCCAAAATTTATTCTGATCTCAGATGATGAAACAGATTATCACAGCTGGAACACCGCAAAATCTAGCTACCACGTCAGACTTCAGCCTAATTTCGAGACAATAGAACACATCGCCGAGGCATCGAAAGTATCGAAAAGTCGGAAAACGACTTGTGATGTGACAAACAGTCACTCTATAAACACGTACTCATGCATATGTTATTGCATGAGTAGAGAGATGGTGGAAATGGATGGCCGAGATAGGTGCCAAATTGTTCAAAATCCAAGCTTGGGACATAGATGACATTATAACTTGTTTTGAAATGATGATAAGACGAACAACAGTACATTCCTACATATAAAAAAGTATCAAAATCAAAAAGGAAAAGGAGATACAGAGAGTTTCACATTTGATTTTTAGAAAGAGAGAGAGATTTTCAAAATCCCTAGCAATCTGAGAGTCATTTAATTCTTCTAGATAAGAAGAAAGTCGTCTACGTAAAGGAGGCCTACGCTGCAATCTGGTTTCAAGGAGTTTCACAAACTCCGTGAGTGTAGCTTTATCCTACTTGGAAGTTACACTTTATTTAAGTGTTTTGTAATGTTGTTGGTTTGAGGCCTTCAACGTTGTTGATCGCTCCCAAAACTCTATCTAATTATTTGAATTTTGGAGCCCATTACGCCTTCAGACTGTAGGCCATACAGTTATTTCATAGTTTATGAAATAAATTGTAGCCAGGATGTGTATGAGGCCAAAATGCTATGAATTCGGGTTCATATGGAACCGATGTTCAGATCACATGAACAAGAACCGAGGGTTTTATCAAGCTCATGAATGTACTCAATAATAAATTTAGAGAAAATGTGTTTGGTTGAGTAATTCAAATCTAGGGACCACTGTGGTTACACTAGTCCGTTTTGAGCCACCTCTGTGTAATGGATTTAAATTGCATAATGCTGTTTCAGTGATTAAATTATAAATGTATATCAAGATATACATATTTGCATGTGTTATAATAAATTCGTAATGGAATTGACATCATGGTCCATGTATAATCAAAATCTTGGCTAAATAGGAGTATAACAGATGGTTTCTCATGAGAGGAATTGTTTCGGAGGGCTGACTAATAATGATAATTATCTGAGTGTGTCCATTATAATATCTGAGGGTAGTCCACAGCAGCAAAGATATCAATCGTCAAGTCAACCCAATTGATACACTGAGGGTTGTCCACTAAATACATAATCTAGTCAACCACTATACTAGATCGGAGGGTTGTCTGCCGCTAAAACAAACACTTTGTTTTGAAAATAATGTTTCATACATGGCTTAGTAAAGTGTGAGGGAGTCGGTGAGGACTCCTGGACATGGTCAAGCGTCATTTAGACATTCATGTGATTCACGAATTTGCTTGAATGTGTGTTTACTGGAGCATTGCATAGCGCACCAGGTGGCAACCCATTTAGGTGATTCCACTACTGGGAGATAGCTTCACCGTCGAGGAACATTTTTCGGCGCACAGGCGCCGAGAAGTTTCCATTCTTCTAGAGCAGACCATTTCAAGAGTTTGTCAGGCTTTGGTTTTAGTCGATACATGTATTAGAATGCTCTAAACTTTTACATATGTTGTATAAGAGTAAATTATTAACTCTTGAAATTATGGTATATTAGTGTATTTGATGAGCATTGGTATGGGCCCAAGTGGCCATTTGTACCATAGCTGATTATATCGATCGTTTGGGATAAAATGAGCTGGCAGAGCCTCCCCGCACAAAGGGAGACTCCGCTCGATTGAAGGTACCCGGCGCCAAATTCCCATTATCTATGAGTATTCGGGTTGATCGTAGTCAACGGACCCCCGGGTTTTGGGGCGTCACATTTTCCATTCATCACCTTCTTTCATTCTAATTTGATGGTATCCACTTTTCAAATCAATTTTAGAAAAGATACAAGAACCATGCAACTCATCAAACATATCATCTAACCGAGGAATAGGATGACGATACTTTACTATTATGTTATTGATGGCTCGGAAATCAACACACCTCCATGTCCCATCCTTCTTAGGAACCAAAATCACCAGAACGAAGCATGGACTCATTCTTTCCCTCACATATCCCTTTTCCATCAATTCACCCACTTGCTTTTGGAGTTCCTTTGTCTCCTCGGGATTACTCCTATAAGCAGGTCGGTTCAGAATGGTAGCACCTCGCACAAAGTCAATTTGATGTTTGATCCCTTGGATAGTAGGCAACCCTTTTGGAATTTCCTCGGGAAAGATATCTTCAAATTCCTACAAAAGAGAGATAATTGAACTTGGCTAAGAAGTGTCAAGTTGGTTAATGTTAAAAAGTGCCTCTTTGTACAAAAGTACAATCATAGGCTTGTTTAAGAACAATGCTCTCTTAATCTCACTTGCCTTTGCATATAAATTGGTTATTCTCTCTATTTTTCTCCCATCTTTCAATCCTGCCCTCTTTTTTCTCTCTCATTTATCTCAAGTCTCTCTCTCATTTTCTCTTAGATTTTCAATCACTTTCTTTTTGTCACTATTTTTTTTTTGCTCACTCTCCTTTTCACTTTTTTTTTTCTTTTGTTCACTCTCTTTTTCACTCATTTTATTTTGTTTACCCTCTTTTTGCAACCTCACTTGATCTTCATAAACTTGACTCAGTATGAAGGAACAAGAGAGGACTGGTCTGTTGGAGCCAGTACTCTAACGAGTACATATTGGTGAAGCCATGTTGACTTTCCTATCAAATCGCCATGGTCTTCTTAATAACTAGTGTCCAACCTGGTGATCTAACTACATCACACAAAACTTCATCTTCGCATTCTCTCCAACGCAGCACACTTGTTTATTCACCCTTACCTCCCCATTATCATTCAATCATTGCAATTTATAAGGTCGAGGACGCTTACTTGTTGGCATCCCTAGTTTCTTCACCGTGGTTAGCACACTGATCTGCGCTTTCACAGCAGGTGATTCCTAATCAACAAAATTTGTATCCTAAGTTCCTCCTACTGCTGTAGTCAGTTACCGTAGTATAATGTCATTTAACACGTGGATGAGTTTGTTTCGCATAAATGATTTAAGTGAAGTAAAAAAATGCAGTGAATTTGATTTGGATTTAAGGTGGTGATAAAAACAGGGGGTTGGTGGTTTGCAAGCTGAAAAATAAAATGAAGAAAATAAGAAAAGAACTCCCTTGAAGCATCATTACTGGGTTTTAGGTCCTAAGGAAAATGAGAGGTCCCCGGGTTCATTTCCTCGTATTGGGGAGGATGACATATAGTCATCTCCCGAATCGGATCTTCATTTAGCTTTAAAAACTAAACCCTAATAATTTTCCTTTTGATAGAAAGCATTTATTTAGCAAGCATTTATAGCCCTCCGCTGAAAATTATCTTGACTCATCCTACAATGATTCAGAAGGGCAACTAATGAATCTCAATGGATCTAAAATAAGCATTCACTAACCTCAAAAGATTACTAAGTATTGACCAAAGAGGATGCACTTGAAGGAAAATATAACCCCTTAACCTACCCCGTGGCTCAGAAGAGCAACTAATGGATATCGTTGTATCTAAAGCTAAGAATACACTGAGTCCCAAAAGCTTCTGCCAAGTATTGGCCAAAGAAAGTACATCAAAAAAGCTTTAAAACTAGGAGTTGAAAATTTAGGAACCAAAATGTCAAAACCTCGGCCAGGTGAAAAACAAGGGAACCACCAAAGAACCTTCGTGATCCTACCCCCAATGTAGCCTCTTCTACTTTAAGGAGGAAGGGTTTTAGTCGCTCATCCTCCGTTGTCATCCCTGGAGGGTGTTCGCAACCAAGAAAATGAGAGAGAGGAGAGAGAAGAGAAAATGAGTACAAAAAACAAATTCATGGTTTCCTTCAAAATCAAACTGGCCAATCAAAGGTGTTACAATGGCTTGCATAGCCTATAAACATGTGAAATACCAAAATAACCAAACTAGAATAATTACGTTGAGGGTAGAAATGAGAAAACAAAAACGGAGTCGTTGGGATCACAAAACAAAAGCGTAAAATTTCGCTTATGCACGCTGGAATTCACACATCATAAGGGCTTCACATGATAGCGAAAAGTGTTCGCTATCATAATGGAAAATCTGCATATAAAAATTCACCGTTATGCGCACGCATTTTCGCTATGATAGCGAAAATTCGCTATCATAGCTTAAATTCATCCGTAGCGACTTCACCATTTCGCACTACTACCCATTGTTTCCTCGCTTACATTATTCCCACCTGTAAGACTATCTCCATTTCTTCAGCTTTGATATTCTTCATTCCGCTTGTCGGAATTGGATAGAAAACAATACGAAATCGATAAATCAACCGACTTTGGTTATGATTGACACACGATAATTTGGCTTCAATTCCTATAAAACTACAAAACAGCCTCTAATGCAATCGAAGTGCAACAGACCCGAACATGTCAATTGCTTACTTTATAACAATTAGTACAATAAAAATAAAACCTACAAAAATAAGGGTTCAAATAGCACTGGGCACTAATCACACTTCAACTCCACTACTATCAAGTAGTCCCTTAGCAATGTAAGGAAGAAAATAATAAAATGCCATATAAAACTATAACAAAATAACGCTCACAAAAATGGTATTTCAAAAAGCGGTTAGAATGAGTAATGCCTAACCCAAGTAAAAATCATCAAAGCCTTGGTCAACACTATCATGAGAATGAATGCCATACAAATCAGTATTAAAGAGCCTTCGTGAATCAACCGTAAACTTCCACCAAATCTAAGGTTTATTGACCGCTTCAATAATAAACTGATGAACCCACTCTCCCCCAACCTAGCTACTACTACCGACCTAGCATGCTAACCAACCCAAACAGATCAGACCCCACCTCTTATTCCACAATTCTTTTTAAGGCCAGGAGGTGCAATGTCGAGGAATCGACCTCACCAAAGTCCATGTAATGGGGATCTACCGATGACTCCCAACCAATTAAGGCTTAGGGCACCAAGTCATAAGGATCTTGACCACAAACTCTTCAGGTTTCACCCTGACTTCGAATGATTTCGAGATTCCAACACCCAAAACTTGCTAAACTCTCACCCATCCACCCGTAGCTTATCACTCAAGCCTGACTCCCAACCAAAGGGAAGGCTTGGGCACCCAAGTTTTAGCGTTTTCGCCATATACCTTTGACCGTGCTCGGCTTCAAGGCAAAGCTAAAATTTTTCTTCTTTTCTTCTTATTTTGGAAGACACATCGCCTTCTATTCCCATGGGGGTCCTTAACCTATTAAAGGTGGTCAAATCTAAACTGTGGTAAGTTGGTATGCTTAGGAGGTTAGACAATTTTTTTCTGGTGTTATTGAAGAAACTCCTATGTGCACTGTGTGTGGTTAGCTAAAGGTGAAGAAAAGGGTCGAAGCAACAAGAGTTCAACTAATCATCCACTCGACTAGGCATGGAACCAATCTAACATCAATAGAATTGGACAAAGGTTCAATTTTTCAAACTACGAGCTAGGCAAAACACACAAAATTTTTGGTTGCAAAATGGGTCTAAATTTTGAAAAAGTAAGTTGTATAGTATAACAACTTTATAGAAAGGGACCCAGCAAGCCACTGAACATCACAAAATGGTCTTACTCAAAATAGCAACAAAACATAATATAAAGCCACTTCTCTTCGCTATCCTCTCCTCCAACCCAAACATCTCAAAGGTCCGAAACGCCTGATCGAAGTTAGGGAAGGAAGTGTTACCTCCTGATGAGATGTGTGATCGTTTTTTGGATAGGATACTCTGCTTTCCATCGACACCTTATTCACTCGTCAGCTTCAAATGAACAAGTTAGAAGAAGAAAAGAGAGAAAAAGTGACCAGTTTGGAGCATTTTGAAATTACACCTCATAATAATTTCAAAAGTGTTTTTTCGATACATTTGGATTCTACACTCTAAGCTTTCCAACGGTACAAAAACGCCTAAACTAGAGTTCTGGATTAAAAGCGCATGAAAGTGAAACAAAAACAAAAGAGGCAAAACAATAGAATATAATGAAAATTTACCGTCATAGCGAAAAATTGCTATGATAGCTGTACTTAGTGAAATTTTCGCTATCATAGCGAAAATAAATTTTTTTTTTGAAAAATAAAATAATTAATAATAATAATAATAAAAACGATTTTTTTTTAGAGACAAATTTATTTTATTTATTTTATATATAAAAATAAAAATAATTAAAAATTTTTTACAGAAAATAAAATAAAAAATAAAACAAAATTTTTTTTTTTTTACTTACCTCCTACTCAGGTCGCTTTTTTGTCTCTGCTGTGGAGGCTATCCGTACGTATTAAGAGTCAGAATAAAATTGCCATGATAGCTTAAAAATGTACCGCCAATTCTCGCTATATAGCTTGACTTTACTGAATAAAATTCATTTCGCTGAATTCATGGTCCTTCTTATAGTTGCGTAAAATTTCCATTTCATTTCGTTGCTTATCTTTGCAATTTCTTCAATCCAGGCTTCAAATTTCCACACAACCTGAAAAAAATTGATACAAAAGAGTACCAAGAAAAATTGCAGAAAAGTGGAAACAAGCTGTAAACGAAGATTAACTTAAAAATTAGACAAAATCTGAAGAAGAAAATGAAGAAATCAAATAAATACACTAAATTAATATAAACAAGAAAATTAAACAAAAGTTGGGGAGTCTCCTCAAACCACTTCCTGAGGTCGAGGCGCTCTAACCCGGTGGAGTTTAGAAATGTCAGGTCTGTATTCCAAATCCAACCTGTCACCTGAGCTACAACCACTGTGGTTATGCGACATGTGAGCAATGGCAACAGTTTTCTTGATGTAGTGGCAAAATTTACACAGGCTACTAATCTCTTGAAGTTTTGCATGGTGTGCATGATGTAAATGGGACTTAGCTTTGGGAGCAAAAATGTAAAGCCAAACCATAGTATACAGATAAATGACCAGATAGAGTGCACTCGCAAGTAGGTCAGAGGTGGCCCGGGCATTGGCAAGAGGTAGTTTGGGTTGTATCGGTGTGCAGTGAAAAGGTATAGATCGAGCCGGAGGGTAGGGTAAATTGTGATCTTGGTGTTCATCCACTGCTTCCTCAGTCAACAACAGGGGGATTGCTTCTTCTTTCTCCCATGGACAAACAGCAGCACAAGTATATGAGAGATCCAGAGTAACTCGTTGTTGATGATTGAGCCTCCGCCCATGGTGTCGTGGCTGTTGTTCCTCCTTCTGAATTTTTCTTCTCCTTGATGAACAATGTTTCGATTGGTGAGTTTTGAGACGGATTCCACAGATGTCCAATTTTTGATCAATTTCGCTTTGGAACCCATCCAATTTCTTATTCAGGGGGCTCTCTATTGTGTCAGTTTCCTGATTGGCCTGGACAGTCACTACCCTTTGCTCCTCTACGAAATTATCCACTAGTTTGCTCAAGTCCAGGATGGCTTGTTCAACAGGGATGGGGCTAGTTGTGGTCACGCCGAAGCAGGCATAATGAGGTTCACAGAGCATTGTGAGTCTTATCTCCATGAGGAATCTAGTGATTCCTCCAACTATGGTTGTGGGCACTACCACATGGTGAACTCATCCATTGGTTTCTATAATCCCCCATGGACCTATATTCATTTGGATTCTCTCCACTGGTTACTCCACTTTGGGTAAGGCTGGTTTTGTAATCTCTGATACAAAGTGCCCTAGTAGCTCTCTCCCGATCAGATCGCCTTCAAGGTGGGGTCTCATTTGTTTCATGAATTCAAACCCACTAGAAATGCAATCCAAAGAAAGCCAACCAAAGACAACACGTAAAAACAGCCTCACAAAGAACTCTTTTTTTTTTTTTTTTTTTTATGAAACTAAAAGAAATGACAAGAAATATAAAAGCACCACCTCAAAGATTTCAGATTAGATCACAAGTGTTCCACAATGTCAAATGCACTTAGGCACCATCTCGCACCAAAATGAGATTTTGATTCAGGCAGCGCAGGTATGATCCCAGAATCAACAAAATTTATATCCTGTTCTCCTCACGGCCGTATCACACAGATAATGGCTCAAAGGGTCAATTAAGACAAGCTCTGCACAAATGATTTATGTAGTCAAAACAGAATTTATCAGACTTCACAAGATAAAAACAGGGGGTTGGTGGTTTGTGTCAAAATAAATGAACAAACATGAAAAAGAACTCCTGGCTATCAATTGTGTTTCAGGTCCATAAACTGGAGGTCCTGTTCATTTCAGATTGGGAGGATGACATAGTCATCTCCCTTAGAATCGACTCATTTAGTTTTAAAAACTAAACCAATAATTTCTTTGATAGAAGCATTTATTTAGTACTTAAGGTTCCTTCAAATAGTAATTCAGCTCCCACCTATCCTACAATGATTCGTAGGCAAAACAATGAATCTCAATGGATCTAAAATACATCCACCTAACCCCAAAGATTACCAAGTATGATCAAAGAGAGCACTTTACAAGTGAAAATATAAACCCCACCTACTAAATTCAAGTCAAAGAGTAACTAATGGATATCGTTGTATCTAAAGTTAAGAACACACTCAACCCTAAAAGCTTGCCATGCTTGGCCAAAGTACATCAAAAAAGCTTTGAACCTAGAGTTGAAAATTAGGAACCAAATGTCAAAACTCACAAGGTGGGAAAACAGGAACCACTCACAACTTTCTCATTCCACCCCGTGCCAAATTTCACTTTAAGGAGAGGGTTTAATGGCTCATCCTCCAGTTGTCATCCTCGGGAGGTGGTGTTTCAAGAACCAAGAAATAGAGAAAGAGTATAGAAGAAAATGAGGGTAAAAACAGGGCCCGTAGATAATTCCTTCCCAAAATCAAGTCTCACAACAAGGGTGTTACAAATGGCTTATATAGCCTTACAAACATGTGAAATACCAAAATAAACTCAACCAATAATTACAAAGGAGGGTAGAAATGACTAACAAAAAACTAGTCTTGGATCACAAAACAAAAGGCAAATTCGCTATGCACTGAATTTCGTTATCATAGCGAAATTTCTCACATGATAGGCAATGCATCATGGAAAATTCACATAATGGTAACAATTTTCACTATGTATAGTACTTTTCGCAGATATTAAATTCGCTATCAGAGTGAAATTATCCAGTAGCTAATTTTGGCAATCAGTTCCTGCCATCGCTCCATTGCTTCCTCAAGCCATTATTCCCCCACGCACTATTCCATTTCTTCTAGCTTTGATATTCTTCATTCGCTTGTCGTAAATTGATAGAAACACATATGAAATTGATGAAATCAACCCGACTTTGGTTATGATTGGATTGACACTTATTACTTTGGCTTTCCACCTCAAAAACTACAAAACAAATTTCTCTCAATGCAATCATGCAATAGGGACCCCAACATGTCACTTGGGTTAATTATAATACTAGCACACAAAAAGCACTCAAAATCTATTAAAAATAGAGTTCAAAATAGCACTTTTAAGACTAATCAAATGAAGACATGTAATTTGCTCCATTAATGATTACACTATTATGTGACACCCCCAACCCTAAGACCCCAAAGGAAAGAAAATATAATCCAGAACTATAAATCCTGTTAACGTATATATCAAAAACAAATTATCTTGAAAATATAAGCTTACAAATTTTTTTTCATATACACCCACCATAGTTGTAATTATAATGTCCTGTACATATATTTTAAGTCCCATTTACTTGTACTTTTACATTTACACTGTCTCCAAAATCTTACATTTATATTTGGTATAAAATCAGTTTCAAACCTTACATGTGGTGGACTTTGCAATTTAGTAGGTCTCACTGTATATGAATATCTTAACCCTCTGGTACCTACACACCCGATAAACACTCGTGTTTCTAAGAAAGAGAATGGGAATCCATAAATATGGACTCACCACTCATAACGATCACACAATACTGTTAGTAACATTTTGTTCAGAATACAACACAATACTCATTTCATTATAACTGAATATATATATACTTGCATTTCATATCATTTTCATGTTTCACGCCTTTATAAACATTCCAAAAATTTACATCTCATCTACGTCATGCTTAATAATCCAAGAAGTGGATACGAAATAGTCACATAAAAATCGGGTTGTACCATCACCATACGCAGACAATGATCTATAAACTATATCATTAGTGACCCCAAATAGACCACTATAATGATCCAAACAGATCTTATGTCATCGACCAAATAAATACTCTGTCAGAACTCCATGCTGTGCAAAGATTGTTATCCCCATGTGCATGCCTTCTATCCAACCAATCCCATTATACAATCAAATGACATGCTTTTAACAATCTTCATATCAGAAAAAGATAGTCCATATATATTAGAATATCTACTAATAACATAAGTACTTATGAGATATCCATACCAAATAATCTCTATAAACATTTAATTGTGCACCCTTTGTACTTTTTCATATAACAAAATTATACGTGTATTCTCTCTTTAGTTTTCTTATGTTACATGTTATCACATCATCTTACTATGATGCATTATTTCATATAACAATATTTATATAGCCTTTATAAAATTTTAGTTCCACACACATAGCAATTTGCCTTAACGATTCGAGCGGCTCCCAAATCCATTTCGACTACAATTTTGACCACATAAGCAGAGATTGTTAGAAAGTGATCTTCAAACTCAATATACCCCTATGTTTTAAGTTTCTTATGGTTCAAAAATCATGTCATTTAGACTTTTAATTTGGGAGATATGCTCTAAACATTCCGAACTGCTCCCGGACAGTTTCCAGGAACAGAATCTGGAATTGTTTTCTATATTTGAAATTTTTTTAGGAATGATAGAGACATAATTTGACCATACTTTCTTCATGAAAGTTGTTCTCCCGGATGTCTAGTTCATATAGAAATTTGAATCACCTCATTTAGA
Organism: Tetrastigma voinierianum; assembly: GCA_016808115.1. Lineage (NCBI taxonomy): Eukaryota > Viridiplantae > Streptophyta > Magnoliopsida > Vitales > Vitaceae > Tetrastigma > Tetrastigma voinierianum. Next base: position 435,179 of record JAEQBH010000926.1, read on the forward strand.
TTAGTATAACTCAACTTATGATTTAAACAATCAGAATTACTCTAGTTTAGGAGGACTGTTTTGAGATAGGTTTCAGGGAAAGAATTGTTCCCTTACTTTGAATTTTTTTTGGTAATAATGGGGACTAAATTTGGCTATACTTCCTTCATGGAAGTTGTTCTCCTAGAAGTCTAGTTTACCCAGAAATTAGAATCACTCAATTTGGATGAGTGAAACTCAACTTATGACCTAAACACCAAAACTGTACCAAAATAGAGGATAACACGACAGCTTACATGTATTTTCACTTCAGTCTAAAAAACAGGGGCCTTAGGGTCAGGTTTGCTTCTTGGTACCTTCTATAATTTTGTAGGTTTACCTCTTAGGGTTCTTTTTCAACTAAAATCACTCAATTTGGATGACTAATGGCCAAGTCATGGCCAAATCAAAAACATGGGTTTTGGAAAATTTCTGACAACATCTCCCTTAAAACCCCAACATTTCCTTTATATATAATCTCCTCATTTGAGGACCACAAACCAAATAGCAATCAAAACCAAATTTAAACCAACAAAACCAACAAAACAAAGAGGGAGAAATTAGGGTAATTTTCGAACCTTAATTTTCTTGAAACCTTATCTTCCTCTCTTCTCTTTTTCTCTTCTTTCTTCTTCCTTCTTCCTTCTTCATCACTTTACTTGTATCAAGAAAAATCCCACACAAAAAAGAGTGAAAAAAAACCAAACTTTTGGTTCTTCTCCTCCAAAATGTGCCCTAACTTTCTCTCCAAGCCAAAATGAAGAACTCCCTGTTCGATAGACCAAATTTGATATTTATCTTTTTTCTTCTGAGCCTTGTTTGGCTTTTCTCATTTTTGATTAACTTCCCTTTTTGGCATTTTAGTCCCTCTTCCATATTCTAATTGCCCCCAACAACTTATTACAATTTCTAATTAAAGCATACTCTTCTTCATTTATGACCTTTGGGTCAGCAATGTGACATTTTACTATTTTACCCTTAACTCTTGAATTAATTCTGGGTTTTATCATTTTTCTCACTTAGCATTTAAATTCCGGAAAAATACACACTTACTTTTATTATACCCTAAACATGTTATAAAACTACTAGGGTATAATTTTGGGTGTTACACTACATACCTTGTTTTGGACGTGGCACCTAGTGTGCAAAATGTTCTCCCTTTGCACCTCGTCATCTTCCTTAGCTTGCACACTTAAAGCCCTCCTTGCCACCATTAGTTCTCCTTGGACAACATATTCCTCATCATTGGCATCCTCTAAGGATAACATAGAATCACAATCCGACTCATTGTCCTTTTCAATCACACCATTGTCCCGCATCACCAGAACTCTTTTGTTCGGACATTAGCTTGCTATATGACCCTTGCCTTGGCATTTAAAACACTTAATATCACGATTCCGAGTAGTGAAAGAAATGAGTTTACCTTGATATCCTTGGCTGGTTACCTCTTGTTTTTGTTCTGTTTTGGGCTTAGCGTTGGGTGGCTTTTCTTCTTTCCTCCGTTGATTCGACTTCCAAGTGGATGAACTTGGACTAGGTGTAGAATGTGTGTTGCTACTGCCTCTCCTTTTGACTTGATTCTCAATCTTGATAGCCATATGCACCATATCCTCCAACTCCACATAATGTTGCAATTCCACCACATTTTGAATCTCCTAGTTTAAACCCGTTAGAAACCTCACCATTATAGCCTCTCGATCTTGTTCAATATTTGCTCTAGCCATTGCAACCTCCATCTCCTTATAATACTTCTTTTTTCTGTTTTGCCTTGCCTCGGGTTTGCAACTTGTGGAGTGCTGACTCACAGGTAGTAGTAAGTTGGGACAAATATCTTTTGCATCACCCTCTTCATCTCTTCTTATGTTTCCACTACTGGCTCCCTATTCCTTCTCTTATTCAACACTAGTTGGTCCCACCACACTATGATATAATTCGAGAACTCTATGACGACAAGCTCCACTTTCTTATTTTTAGAATAATTATGATAATAAAAAACCATCTCCACCTTTCTCTCCCACTCAAGATATACATCAGGGTCATTATTTCCTTGGAATGATGAAATCTTCATCTTAATACTACCCAAATTATTATCTTCCCGATTTCTAAGTCTCCCCCACTTGCCTCCCCATTTCTATTGAATCATGATAATCTCATCCTCAAACCATCCCTTCATCCATAGCTGCTTCTACCTCCTCTTCTTAGTAGCGTCTCCCTTCTACACCCTGTTGGAGGGTTTCATGGATACTTAGGCTTTGCTTATACTTGCCCAGTCCAGGGTGTACGATACGATGGCAAGTAGGGCGCATATGTACCAAAGATTTTCTTAATTGTTGAGTGCCATAGGAGTATTTTGAAAGTTGTTTTTAGGATGAAATTATAAAGTTTTCAAAGCATTGGCACTTTTGCAATTAAGGAAAGTGGAGGGTAGAAAGTACAGAATATGGAATTTCAAGGATAATAATAATAATAAATGTCAAAATGGTTCGAGGGCGCAGAAATTTTCTAGATCTCGAATGACGACACGGACTATGCCGTTAAATTCGTCTCGCGAAATCTACTAACCCAGAAAAGTTTCGTCGAATTCTAAGACAGTCAGAATATTTTTAATTTACGGGTGATAAGTACCAGTGAAACTTAGGGGATTAGATTTTTACGAAAATCTCAGAAGTCAGAAAATGGCTTGAGATAAAGTTCATTTAAAATAATTGAACTGAAAAAAAATAAAATTTTCGGGAGAGAAATGGCGAATGAGACGATATAAGTTATGTCTAAATAATAATATGTAATAATTAAAAAAGGGATAAGAAATCAAGGGATAGACGAGACGGGCGAGAATGAAGAGGAGAGAGAGATATTTTAATTTTTTCTCTTTTTATTTCTTTACCGATTCTGAAAATCGGATGAAGTAGATTTTGTTGGAAGCGAAGACAAAAGTTGATCCCGCAGCGAGGGCTACGTGGACACCAAAAATCTTGGCTTTCGTCAAACTCCTAAGAGGAGTGGGAATTTTCTACTTGTGTTATGTGGTTGAGGCACTTAGAGGAAGGAATTTTAAATTGAAAATTCCAAAGAAGTGTCATTGGATATATAAGGACTGATCTAGAAATTTTCATAATTTTGAACGTTTGAATAATTTTGGGTAATAAAATTAACGAAGTATTGTTGGAAAAGGTTTGAAATGAGTGGTTTTTTGTTAGGGGTTTTTAGTCTTTCGAGGGTAGAATTGTTGGTGGCTTTATATGAATGTTGTGACCCTACCCTAAAGTGACTTGTGTGTGAAATACGTTAAGTTTTTGCGCTATCGTAGGCAGTGTCACGTTGCCGTATTCGTTGAGTATGTAGGCTAAAAGCAAAGGCGAGGAAAGTAATTAGGTTGTGCTCAGTTTCGGAAACAAAAGAGGTGAGTGTTCTAAATCTATTTTTCAAATACTAGTGTATTATATTATAAACTGTTTTACACTAGTATTTAAATGATTTTGATTGTAAGCCATGTTTGAAAAGCAAGCAATGAGTTTAGCAAGCAAGTAAATGGTTTTGATTTTAAACCATATGTGAAAAGCAAATAAGTAATGGTTTGGATTTTAAACCATATGTAAAAATGCAAATAAGTAATGGTTTTGATTTCTTCAACCATACTTTTAAAAAGCAAGTAATGAGTTTAGTAAGTAAGCAATGGTTTTGAATTATCAAACCATATTTAAAACAAACAATGGTTTTGAATTATTAAACCATGTTTTGGCGAAAGAATAGTGAAAAGCGGGCCTAACTAAATCCCTAGTTTTAGCGGACATATCGGTCGGGTATTCCGTACGTGCAGTGGTGTTAGGATATCGTTAAATGCATTTAGATTTGCCTGGTCGGCAAACTTAGGTCATGCATCATGGCATTTAAAGGAGACCGTAGCACGTACTGGAGTATATAGGGTTAACGTGTTAACTAAATTATGGTGATGGAGACACAGGTCAATTCCACCATATTTACCGGCAAAGGTGAAGTGAAGTGTGCCTAGGCCCTTTCACCTAGGTGGACCAGTGCAGCCACCGACGCGATCGGTCTGAGCTCCACTTGTTCATTTAGGGTGCAATAGACGGGAGGAAAGGCCTCCAGTGGTTGATGATTTATAAGCATGCTTTATACAGTTTTGAAATCAATCACTGGTGCACGGTTGAGCCCAGGCTCCCGTGTTTATTTTAAAGCAAACGGTTGAGCCCAGGCTCCCGTTTTTATTTTAAAACAATCGGTTGAGCCCAGGCTCCCGTGGTTATTTTTAATGACGGTTGAGCCGGGCTCCCATTTTTATTTCCATGACGAGTTGCAGGCCCGGACTCCTGTGTTTGAGAAAAGTTTTATAAGCTTTTAAGCGAGAGGGTTTATGAAAAGTTTTATAAACTTTAAAACAAAAGTAAAATGTGAAAGGAGTTTATGAAAAGTTTTAGAACTTTTTTTAATAACAAAGCAAGATTTACGGAATATCTTGTAAAGAGAGTTTCTTAGTTTTAAGATATTTTTAGAAAATAGGAAATCTTTTATAGAAGCATTACACTCAGCAGGCTTGTTTAGCTCATTATTTTCTGTTTAAAAACTATTTTCAGTCTGGTCCTTGGGGCGGCTGGGAGAGCGAAATCGCTCTCGACTTGAGTATCAGTGTTGTATTATTAATAATCACTTGTAAGAAAATACTTTGAATTTGTATAAAGGAATATATGTATGTACATAAGGTGGTTTTTTGGAAATGTGATGAGCCTGAGGCTCTTTGGATGAAATGTAATGTTAGTTGCCGTATTTTGAAAAGTGTACCTTTGTATATCTGGGGTTTTGGGATATGTCATGTATGCGTTTGTTATCTTCTTGAAAGAATATAAAATTACAAGTTTAGAAAGAAAAATTTTTATCTGTGGGTTTTATTAGCGACACGTCTTGGCTTCATAAGGATTCTCTGGTCGTTGGGGGGGGGGAAGTATGTGACATTCTGTCGTGGCCAAAACACTGCACACATAGTAGGGGTAAGAAGTGTGTCAAGTTGAATATCGAGCATAAGTGGCGAAATTATAACCCGAAATGATCCAACCTAATTGGTAATAGAGTAAAGTCTTAGGAAACTGTGTTAGCTAAGCATCGTAGTTTTTCGTATCACGCAAGTTTACCTTTATTGGAAACCATGCATTTTCAAACTAGAAGTACATACATATGAGGTGTTTCAAAAGTATTAAGCGAGTTGATTTTGGTAAATACAACACTATGTCGACGGAAGGGCGGCAGAGGTTTGTCTGGGAGGTATTCAGAGGGTTTTAGAAATTGTCTACGATACCTAAGAGATGAGCACGTAGTTGGTTCCCTCTGCCTTTCATGAATCAGCCTCCAGCGGCAAGTCGGGGGTACCGGACCATGCCCAGGTGGCCACAGGAGAGCTCAGTGCGGGGATTGTTCTGGTGACGGGTGGCATAGATTGCTCGAATAGTGGCCATAGGGCTGGGTCGGAGTTCTTTACCTCCACGCCACCTAAAGAGAGGTTCTTGAAGAACACGGGGTCGATAGAGAGAGCACGGAAGAATTTGGGCGCAAGCCGTATAGCCAGTGATAGCGATCGAGAGCAACTTTGGTTATGGTTGGGCCAGATGAAGCAAAGTTTGCGGGTTATGGGCTACCGCGGATGATCAAAGAAAGTCTTGTTCCGGTTTCGATGGAAGAGCCACGGGGCTAAGAAGTTGGTGGGATCTTGCGTGGATAGGAGGTATCTGATGGTATATCATGGGAATGGAGATTTCGAGCCAAAGTTCTTGACCAATTCTTTCCTCAGAGTCATAAGGATTCGAAGATTGAGGAGTTCTTTAGATTCGACGAGGAGAAAAGAGGCGTTTCATGCTCGGTATCAAAATATAAAGAAAGAGGAGTTCTCAAACTAATTAGATTGGTTCCATATATACGGTGATAAATCTTAGTCTGAGAGTTTTTAGCGGGATCTGACATCGGATCGAGTGCATTTGTTTGTGGTTCCTCGGAATAGATTTGGGGACCCAGTTGGGGGCCGCTGCGGGGTTGGAGCAAAGTACTATGGCTATGTATCAGGTAGGAAGAAGTGGAAGTGCACGGGCACTTCCCAGTGAGCTACGAGGTGATTCGGAGAAAAGAAGGAAACAAAGGGTAAATTCTGAGAGGCCGAGGAGTGCAAGTCGAGAGCTATCTGGTCGGGGATTGGTGAGGGCCCGGATGCTAGCGGTGACCGCGAGGAGCATTCCTCCGTCACATCATATGTGTCGGAGCGACACGTGGGTGTAGGAGATATAGTACGAAGTGTTTCCATTGAATAACCACGAGGAAGGCCATTTCATTAGAGAGTGTCCCTCGAGTTGATTGGGTGTGGAGACATCGGTGCGGCCTAGCTACCACGGCTGAGGAGATAGTGCTCGGTCTTGGGGAGAGGAGTTTTCCCAGTAGGGCTAATGCGGTTGCGGGTGGGGCGGCCATGGTAGGGCGAATTTGGTGCCCGGGGGATGCGAGATAGAGACCGTACTCGGGCGAGGAGTTTATCTTTGTGACTCAGCGGGGATGCGAGATGGCTCTAGATGTGATTCTTTAGTATTATTTCTATCCTTGATCATGATGCATATACATTATTGGACCCGGGGCGCGTTCATTTGCATCCCAATCGCTCTTAGATGGCCACAGATAAGAACCACCATTGGAGGGTCGTATGGGGTTTCCCTTCGATTTGGAGATCAGGTTATTCTCGGATGAGTAGTCGGAGATAGTAGAGTTAGATTAGGGACGGGAGTTCAGTGGATCTTGTAGCTTTAGATATGAGGGACTTTGATGTAGTTCTCGGCATGGATTAGTGTCTCTCGCCATAGAGCCACATTAGATTTTATAAAGGAAGTAAAGTTACATAGGCACAGGAGAGTGGAGGTAAAGTTTAGAGGAATGCGCGAGAGAGTTATCTTCCGGTATGATCTTCGCCTGTAGTGCGAGAGGATCTTTGCGTAAGGGTTTTTCGGGTTATCAGCTTATGTGGTGGGACGGGAAGGAGGGACTCTAGTGGATGAGATTTCGGGTTGTTAAGAGAGTTCCCAGATGTGTTCTCGGATGATATCGCGGGATTACCTCCGGAAAGAGAGAGAGTGGAGTTGCACCATTGATTTGATCCCGGGGCCCGGAGCCATTCCATTCCTCCTTATAGGATGGCTCCTATAGAGTTGAGAGAGCTTAAGGCTCAGTTCGAAGAAGGAGGTATTAAGTAAAGGGGATTCATTCGTAGAGCATATCATGGGGAGCTCAATTCTCTTCATGAAAGAAAGATGGGAGTTTACGGTTGTGTATAGATTATAGGCAATTGAGCAGGAGTTACCATCCCACTTGTGTTATCCACTCCTAGGATCGATGAGTTATTCGATCAACTCCGAGGGTCTCGAGTATACTCGAAGATAGACTTGAGGTCGGGTATCATCGATTGAGGGTGCGCGGGAGAGTGATGTGCCCTGAGGCGCATTGAAGGGATGCCTTCACGAGGGCATTATGAGTTTTTGGTGGTACCATTTGGCTTGACTAATCTCCCAGAAGCGGCGATTTATGGATTTGATAGGCAGGGTATTCAAAGCGTATTTGGATAGGTTCGTCATAATCTTTGTCGATGATATCCTAGTGTATTCCGTAGCCCGGAGGAGGAACATTAGGAGCGCCGGGGATTGTGTTGCCGAGACCACCCAGGGCGGCGGTTGTAGCGCGAGTGGCCAGTACAGGTTTGGCTTGACGGGGTGGCATTCCTAGGTCGTCGCTGATCTCGGAGTTGAGGGGTGAGAGTGTGGATCCCCATAAAAATAGAAGTGTAGTAAATTGGGACTGTAAGGAATGTCGGAGGTGAAGCTTCCTTGGTTTATAGGGTATTACGGGGTTTGTTGAGGGGGTTCTCCAGATAGCGGCCCGACGGTGACGAGGGAAAGATGTCGAGTATGATTGGGTGGATGACGGAGTTTAGAGGAGTTGAAGGGTAGATTGACAGCATCTCCCGGGTTCTGGCTTTTACTTGATAGGAGGAGATGGAGTTTGTGGTTTTACAATGATGCTTCCGACCCAAGGCCTTGGTTATGTTTGATCTGCGGGAATGATAGGGTGATTGCATATGCCTCTAGACGGGTTAAGAGCGTAGGGAGAATTACCTAGCACGACTTAGAGCTTCTGACGATCGTGTTTGCTAGCAAAAATATGGAGACATTACTTTTATAGTGTTCCTTACGAGGATCTTCTGGATCATAAAGTCTTGATATATTTTTCACCCAAAGAGTTAAACACGAGGCAAGAAGATGGCTTGAGTTGATTAAGGACCTACGATGCTATTGAAGTAACATCGAGGGAGAAAGCGATATATCGTAGCGAATGCGCCGTTTAGAATGGGAGGGTTGTTTGTATGAGGATCAGTTATCTTCCAGCGACTTGGTGGATCTAAGAGCTTTAGGGGGTGATGTTGGGTTGAGTTCGAGCCTTGTTAGCCGCATTTCGAGTTAGACCCCTCTCGATGGATCGAGATTCTAGCGACGGGCGGTCGTGGGATACACGGATGATTAGAAGCAAGGGAAGAGATAGAGCGAAAGGGAAAGCGAGTTTCAGATTAGAGATGACGACATGATAGTGAGAATGACGAGAATGTGCGTGCGGGTATGTGAGAATTTGAAGAGGGTACATTATGGAAGAAGCACGTTCATCTGCGTATCTTATGCGCTCCCCAGGTTGTACAGAGATGTACGGGACTTTGAAAGAACATTCATGGTGGAATGGGATGAAGAAGAAAGAGATTTCAGGTTTAGTCTCGGATGTCAGCTATCGTGGTGAGGCGAGCATGGGGCCCATAGGAAGATACGAGTTACTCCCCTATTCCCGGTATGGAAATGGGGAAGATCATATGGATTTTGTGGTCTTGCGGACTCGAGCGACATTATGCTATATGGGTGATAGTTGATGTTAATGAAATCTGCTCATTACGCGATTAATGTTGAGATTCTACGGGAAAGTTACAGCCCGAGTTGGCATGTGGATGAGATAATGAGACTTCATGAGTTCGATTTGATAGTTTGGTCGAGACCAGGTTCACGTCTGATTTGCCTTAGTTGCCAGCCAGTTTAGGTACTAAATACACATTTCGGTGACATTTCATCCTCGAAGCGGATGGCGATCGAGAGGACCATTGACGTTAGGAGATATCTTTGAAACTTGTGTAGCTGGAATTGAGGAGTTAGGATACTCATTTGGCAGTGATGGAGTTCCTTTCTGATATGCCGGCCTGCTCGAGCCCAGCTATAAAGATGGCTCATTTGAAGCCTTGTATAGTAAGAAATGGGACTCCAGTGTCTTTGGGATGAGGTTAGTGAGAGAAGACCCAAGTAGGCCCCGTAAAGTCACGAGATCACTTCGAGAGAGTATGAAAGTTGTTCGTGATAGCAAAGATAGCAAGAGATAAACCCGAAAAGTTATCGCGGGACGACCATCGAGACTTACAAATTCGAGATGGAGTGGCCCAGGGTCTTTTGAAGATTTCCCCACGGAAGGTGTTTTGAGATTCGGGGCGAGGCAAACGAGTCAGGATATATGAGACCACTATGAGATTGTGAGCAAGGTGGGGCCAGTAGCTTATAAGTTGAAGTTACCCCCAGAGTTATCAAGATTCGCTGACACATTCCATGTGTATCGATGTTAAATACATCGGGATCCTTCATGTGTTGAAACGACGTGCGGCTAAAGGAAAACGACTTATGAGGAAATGCACCGTGCGGATTGTAGATCGCAAGGAACAAGTGTTGAGGAATAAGGTAGTTCCTTTAGTTAAAAATCTTTAATGGAAGAATCATGAGAGGGAAGCGGCTACTTGGGAGCGAGGCTCAGGATCTTGGCCGTCGGTATCCTCAATTTTTTTTTTTTTTTTTTTTTTTTTTTTACCACTGGGAGAGGGAGATGAGGTACTTTCTTTTCATGAGTTTCAGGTTGTTGTTTGAGGAATGAAATGTTCTAAAGGAGAGGGAGGATTTATAGCCCCGTCAGAGAGGGTGTACGATATCACGATGTCGTGGGCGCATATGTGTACCAAAAGGTTTTCTTAATTATTTGAGTGTCATAGGAGTATTTTTGAAAGTTGTTTTTAAGGATGAAATTATAAAGTTTTCAAAGCATTGTGGCACTTTTGCAATTAAGGAAATTGGAGGGGTGAAAGTATAAATTATGGAATTTCAAAAGGATAATAATAATAATAAATTGTCAAAATGGTTTAGGGAAGCCTAGAAAATTCTCTAGATCTCGGATGACGAAACGGATTGCGCCGTTAAATTCGTCTCGCGAAATCTACTAACCCAGAAAAGTTTGGTCGAATTCTAAGACAGTCAGAATATTTCTGAATTTACGGGTGATAAATGCCAGTGACACTAGGGGCGAGATTTTTGCAAAATCGGAGTCGAGGAAAATGAAACTGAGTTAAAGTTTATTTGAAATAATTATTGAAAAAGAAATAAAAATTTTCGGGAGAAAACGAACCAGATAAGGGCAATTTAAGTTATGTATCTAAATAATAATAATAATAATGATAATAATAATTAAAAAAAATGGATAAAAATTCAAAAGGGGGGATAGACGAGACGGACGAGAATGAGAGAGGAGAGAGGGAGATATTTTATTTTTTTTTCTCTTTTTATTTCTTTCTCGGATTCTGAAAAATCGGGCCAGTAGATTTTGTTGGGCCGAAGACAAAGTTGATCAGCGCGATGAAATTTCTAGCGTGGACCTTCAAAATCTTGGCTTTTCGTCGAACTCTAAGAGGTAGGGAATTTTCCTACTTGTGTTATGTGGTTGAGGGCCTTAGAGAAAGAATTTTAAATTGAAAATTTAAAGAGATGTCATTGGATATATAATGGATTGATCTGGAGATTTTCATACTTTTTGAAGACCGTTTGAATAATTTTTGGGTAATAAAGTCAGTATTTGGAAAAGGTTTACGAAAATGAGTGGTTTTTTTTTTTTTGTTAGGGGTTTTTAGTGCTCAAAGGGTCGATTGTTAATTTGGCTTTATATGAATGTTGTGTGACCTAAAGTGACTTGCGTGTGAAGTACGTTAAGTTTTACGCTCTGTGACGGTGTGTGCGTTGTCCTGTCGTTGAGTGTGTAGGCTAAAAGCAAAGGCGGGAAAGTAGTGGAGTTGTGCTCAAGTTTCGGGAAACAAAGAGGTGAGTGTTCTAAACCTATTTTTCAAATACTAGTGTACTATATTATAAACTGTTTTACACTGGTATTTAAATGGTTTTGATTGTAAACCATGTTTGAAAAGCAAGCAATGAGTTTAGCAAGCAAGTAAATGGTTTTGATTTTAAACCATATGTGAAAAGTAAATAAGTAATGGTTTTGATTTTAAACCATATGTAAAAATGCAAATAAGTAATGGTTTTGATTTCTTCAACCATACTTTTAAAAAGCAAGTAATGAGTTTAGTAAGCAAGTAATGGTTTTGAATTATCAAACCATATTTAAAGCAAACAATGATTTTGAATTATTAAACCATGTTTCAAGCAAAAAAGAATATTTTCGAAAACAGGCCTAACTAAAATCCCTAGTTTAAGAAAGCAAACATGCGGTCGGAGGTATTAAAGTGCGTGCACGGAGTGGTAGGATATCATTCATGCATTTAGATTTGGCAGTTCGGCAAACAGGTCATGCATCATGGCATTTAAAGGAGGTAGTAGCAAATGGGTATATAAGGTTAGCAGCGTTAACTAAATTATGGTGATGGAGACCGCAGTCGATTCTGTATTTTTAGGAAAGGTGAGTGAAGTGTGCGGGCCCTTTCACCTAGGTGAGTGGACCAGTCCGACCACCCAGGCATGGTCGATGCTGACTCGCGTGTTAACAAGTGCAATGACGGGAAAGGCCTCAGGTGGTTGATGATTTATAAGCATGTTTATACGGTTTGAAATCAACCAACGGGTGCGGTTGAGCCGGGCTCCGTGTTTATTTTTAAAGCAAGCGGTTGAGCCCGGGCTCGTTTTTATTTTAAAACGTCGGTTAATCCAGGAGCTCGTGGTTATTTTAAACAAGCGGTTGAGCCAGGCTCAGATTTTATTTCAAAGCAAGCGGTTGAACCCAGGCTCCCGTGTTTGAGAAATTTTTTATAAACTTTTAAAGCAAGAGGTTTATGAAAAGTTTTATGAACTTTTAAAGCAAAGTAAAGCAAGCAAGAAAGAGGTTTATGAAAAGTTTTAGAAACTTTTTAAGCAAAGCAAGTAAGATTTATGGAAAATATCTTGTAAAGAGAGTTTTACCGTTTTGAGATATTTTCAGAAAAAGAAATCCTTTTATAAAGCATCTCTATTTCATTGAGCTCGTTTAGATTTCATTATTTCATGTTTTAAAAACTATTTTCCAAGTCGCAGTGCAGCGAGACTTGGAGCAAAATAGGATTCTCGAACTTGAGTATCAGTCTTTGTATTATTAATAATCACTTGTAAGAAAATACTTTGAATTTGTATAAAGGAATATATTATGTACATAAGGTGGTTTTGTGAAAATGTGATGAGCCTGAGGCTCTTTGGATGAGTGTGTTGGTTGCCATATTTTGAAAAGTGTTCTGCTGTATATCGAGGTTTTGGGATATATACGTATACGGTGATATCTTTGTCGAAATTTTATAAATTACAAGTTTAGAAAGAAAAGAGATTACATACGGGTTTTCGTTAAGCAACACGGCCGGCTTCATAGGATTCTCTAGTCGTTGGGAAGTAGCAATTTCAGGGGTTTTACGTGGGGTGGCTAGGCACACTAGTAGGGGTGGGGGTGTGTCATTGCTCGACCCTCTCATGGAATTGTTCAAATTCAGCCCTAAACATCCTCTTTACTTCACTAGTTAAGGCCTCTATAATAAACTCCATGTCAATCCCTCCCGTCACACCTTTTGATGCGACGTTGATTGGCATATTGCTACAAAAAACAAGATTAGAAAAAAAAAAAAAGGGACCTCACAAGTCACTCTCTCTTGTTTTCACTCGAAGAATGATTCACTCAGTTCACTTGTGTTTTCACACAATGTATTTGACTTTTTCTCACTCTAATATTCTTACCACTCTTGCCTTTTTCTACTCATAATATCTATTTCGGTTCTTTTGGAACTAATCAAACAAATCATATATTTTTCCGCAAAATTTAATCAAAACCTATCAAAGGACAGGTTGGTGGCGTTAACCAATATTCAAGCCTTACTTAAAGAAACAAAGGTTAGGGTCATTAACAAAAAAGGACACAAAAAATTTCTTAGTTCATTATCAACTTTTTTTTATACTATGGCAGGACTTGATTTCCAGCAACTAGAATGATAATAAACTTAAAGGAATTTTTTTTTTCTCGGCTTCTAGACTTTTTTTTTTTTTTTGTAACTTAGGATGGATGGTTCAATAAAAACGAAGACAAACAAAAATTATATTCGATAAAAAATAAAGAAAATCGAACTTGGGATGGAGTAGAGAATATGTTGTGAATGAAATTTGGGGTTGAACATAATTTAGAAGGAGCGGATGAAAGTAGTGACTAAGTTGGGTTCGAACAAAGGAAAAACGTAAAAGATAAGCAAACTAGAAAATAGAACATGTTGCTTTAATACCAAATGATACAAACCTCGCCAATTTGTGAGGAGACCCCGTGATCGAATTAGCTCAGAATAATTGCTCTAGTATTTGGCTTGGATGGATGACCTCGACTTATTTCTTATAGGGAAGCAAGAATCTTGGTATAGGAGGAGGCTACAATCGGTGATGAAGATCCGATTGATAAGTCTTGATGAACGCCATGGAATAATCGATAAGTTTAAAGAGTTCTTTCAAGAACTAAAGAGAAATTTAAACTCTCAATTTTATTAATTCATAAACTAAAGAAAGTAGGGATAACACGCCTATAAATAGGCCCAAAAATATGAAGAATAAAACAAAGATTCGGCCACAAAGGAAACTAAATATTTGGCAAAACACTAGAAAGGAAACTAACTTACTTTTCCTTAAACTACGCACACCCAAAAACATCTACAAGGAAAAAGGAAACTAGATAATTTTAGGACAAGACTTTGTAATCAAAATCAGCTGCAAATCTAGAACAAATTAGCAGTAAATCAACACCAAATCAGCTCCAAAAAAATAGTAGCAAATCAACTCTAAAAAAATAGCAGCAAATCAACAAGTCAAATGCCTTGGGTCTTGGCCCAAATTCGAATTTACTTTGATAGCATAGACCATCTTTATTTCCTTTTTGGAGTTAGACACGTGAGCACCTTCCACTTAGGCATCTTGAATTAAAACATTAAGGAATTTTGAATCTCTTGGCGAGCTTCGTGTCATCGGGCGAGTGGAATTTGGAAGTGGTCGCACTCCATTCCTTAGCCATGCCTCCATCAAGTGTGCATCCAAAGTTCCTCAACGATTAGGAATTGGAAGGCTTATGAGTTTATAAGCATGGACAACATTCAATTGGTATAAGACCTTTTAGGAAAGAAGGCTAAAAATAAAACCACGAGGGCCTCAACCCCAAAAGTAGACAATATCATACCAATGTGAAGGGAAGAGTCCATAAAGTGTCTTAGATATTTTAGGCATAACTTTCACTAAAAATATCGAAATGAAGTAGTTCTTAAGGCTATGGAAAGCTAAAAGAAAGGTCTACAATTAGTTTTCGACAACTTTTTCCTAAATTAAACATTATCAATAAGATAATTTACTGATATAGGATTGGGACATTGATTTGGCATTGGTACTTTCATAATCTTTGAATATAATTTTAAGCAATGTTAAATAATTACTTAATAATATTAAGTATTAAGTTGTTTGTTTTTAACATTCGGTAATGAAGTCTTTTATAGCTCTCCTCTTTGTGGCTTGAGGGTAGTGTTTTCTTTTTGTTTTGGAAGATAATTTTTCGAATAAAAAAACTTCGAATATTTTGGTTTTTCTATTGAAATTTTCCATAATTTCGATAATAAGTCATGAAAAGTTAAAACATCTGTTTGAATGTTATTTATTTAACTTTTGCAGCCATAAAACAAACAGCACCTTAAAGATCATAAAGATTTACATTAGAAAATAAGGCTCACATTTAAGATATAGAGAAGAATAAAAGAGAAACAAAAGGACTGTTTTGTTCTTATTTTCAAGAACAATTTTTTTATTATGAGAAATAAAAAAAATACTAAAAACTTGTTTGGTAAAAAGGGGGCCCAATTTTTTTTATATTTTCCATGTTTCCAAAACCGTTGTTTCCACATAACACCTTTTTGGTGTTCTTATTTTCAAAAACTTTTTACTAGAACAGTTTTTAAGAACATGAACAAAAAAAAAAGTTTCATTTTTTGTGAGGAGAAGGGTTATAAGTAACTTTTTTTTTTTTTTTTGAGTCCTATTACTATTTTCGAGTCTTCTTTAATTTCTAAGTTCAAGAAACCATTGTTCTTGACCATTATACAATCTCTAAAGCTATATATTCCACAATAATTATTGATGACTTGCCTATATGTCTATATGCATCCATTTTTATAATACTATTACAATTTCTAATAATCCATCCTAACACACTTCTATTATTTATCTTCGAACCATCAAATTTTACTTTGAACCTACCATCATTGCAGAAATCTAATGACTCCAATTTTCAATCACTCAAAGGATATTATGTCCTCTGTTTTGATGATAGGGGTTAATCAAATAATCTTGAAGATTTTGAGAGTTTAAATTAGCTTTTTCAATGATAAGAAAGAGGTTTGATTGAATCTTTTTAAACAAAACTTGATTTCACGAGTTCCAACATTCCACATGATTATGTTGATCTTTGTCAGTGATTGAACAATTTGTAATTAATTTTCATAATTTTTTCCAAACCATTTCTAATTAAGAAAGAAAGTCATTCACGTATAAGAGAGGTGTGGATATAATTTTTTTTTATATTAAAAACGGTAAGAATTTTTTAAATTTATAATTATGAAAAGTTTTAAAAATGGATATAACTGTTGTAAAATATGTTATATAATATGCAAACTTTAGAGAATTATATTATTCTTTTCATATTCATAGCAAGAAAGAGAGAGAGAGAGAGAGAGCTAAGAAATGAGGGAGAGATAGAGAGATATTTGAGAATGAGAGAAGGATTGTTCTTCATTGGATGATCGAATACCATGGATGAAAAGGTCTTTTATAGTCTCAAAGGTATTTTCTTATAGTATTTTTTAAATGGTTTTCTCCATTCTTTTCTAAATCTTTTATATTTTGTAAATTTTTTTCTTGGCTTACCTAATTGTCTTTTAAATTTTCGTTTTCCTCTCCTTACACCCCGATTTCACGGGATGTTATCTATCTGATCACAAAATAATTTTTCTCCATATTTTGCACCTTTTACAATATACCTTTGGGTGCATAATTCTGTCAATCTTTTCTTTAAAAATTCTATTCTAGCTCCCAAAGTATCAGCATTTTCTAGTTTTATTTTTTCATATTCCTCTTGGAAATAATTACTCCATTTTCCTGGTACTTTCTCATAATATGTATTTGCTAAGATTATCATATTCATATTACTGTCAAATGCATCATAATACCATAATGAACAATAGAGTTTTACGAAAGATTTCAAAAGAGATATGTGTATAAAGCAGGCAATATGTAGATACGATTACATCACAAAGTGGGTCACAAAGAGAGAAAAAACAAATTGTTTCTATATCTATATACAAGATTGGTCAACTATCATAATTTCTAAGTTAATTACACAAATTGTTTATATCATATCTGAATTGGTCATTATCATAATTTCTAGGATTAATTGCAAGATCAATCTAATATTGCGTACATCTCATGCGAGACACTCCCCTGAGTTGGTGCGTAGGTAATACATCATGCTATTGACTGTCAATTATACCATGAAACACCTTCCCTAAAACTGCCTTTGTGAGAATATCAGCCAACTGGCTCTCGGATTGAATAAATAGGAATTGTATAATCTTTTCATCGAGGTTCTCATTGATGAAATGACGATCAACTTCAACATGTTTAGTGCGATCATGTTGAACGGGATTTTGTGCAATTTGAATGGCTGCCTTATTATCACAATAGAGATTCATAGGTGTAGCATATTGATCCCCGAGTCCTCGATTATATTCCTTATCCGTAGCAATTAACGCCACACCGTGAGCCGTACCTCGAAATTCGGCTTGACACTTGATCTTGCTCGCATACGCTGCTTGCTTTTCAGTATGAAGATTACCTTCCGCAAAGTAAAGTAACGGATGTGGACCTTACGGTTGTTTGATCACACACTTGTCCGAAGCGCTGTATCCTTCAATGTTAGAGATACCATTTTTTGAGAACAACAAACCTTTTCCTGGAGAACTCTTTAAGTATCTTAAGATCCGATAGACTGCTTCCATATGTTCTTCGCTCGGTGCATGCATGAACTGGCTCACAACGCTCACCGCATATGATATATACGGCCTTGTGTGATAAGTAGATCAATCTTCCAACTATATATTGATAAGACCCTTATGCATTTGGGGGCTTAGTGCAGAATTAGAGCTTATGATTCATTTCCATGGGCGTCTCTACTGGTTTACAATCAAGCATTCCGGTTTCGGTTAGAAGATCTAACACATATTTTCGTTGTGAAAGCAAGACTCCATGTTTCGATCTTGCTACCTCAATTCCCAAAAAATATTTAAGTTGCCCGAGATCCTTCATTTCAAATTTTGTGGCTAAATACTCCTGTAAAGCTTTCATTTCGCATAGATTAAATCTCTTATCGAAGACCATATCATCAACATACAATTAAAGCTATTACTTTTCCTTCTTTGTGTTTTATAAACAAAGTGTGATCGAGTTACTTTGCTTATAGCCAAACTCCTTCATTGTGATCGAGAATCTCCCGAACCATGCTCTGGTGGTAATTTCGTGTCTGATGACTTTTAATTCTGATTCACCTTTACATGAAGAACCATTTTAACTTTCAAGTGGTAGCTCCATATGAACCTCTTCTTCGAATCTCCATTGAGGAAAGCATTTTTAACATCAAATTGTTGTAGAGGACAGTCTCGATTTGCTGCTATAGATATAAGACTGCGAATTGTATTGATCTTGGCACTAGTGTGAAAAGTATCTTGATAATTAAATCCGTACCTTTGCGCGTATCCGCCCGCGACTAGTCGGGTTTTATATCTATCCAAGACTTCCATCTAGTTTGAGTTTCACCAGAAGTGAACACCCATCACGCATCCAATTGGCTTCATTCCTTTAGAAAGCGTGGAACAAGTTCTGATTGCATTCTTTTGTAGAGCCTCCATCTCTTCGTTCATCACCTTTCTCCATTTTGGATCAGCCAATGCATCCTACACATTACTAGGAATAGAAACTGTGGACAATTGATTAATAGTAAATGCATACGATTCAATCAACCTATGAGATGACACATAGTTGTTAATTGGGTATTTGGTCTTGGCTTCAGGATTAGGTTCATACTGTTTTTTTGGAACTCCTGACCGATCTTTGTGGATATCTAGGGTACGTATTTGTATGAACATATGTTTCATTAGACTCTCCAAACCGCAGGGATTCATACTTGCTTGAGGGGAGGAACGTGGGTTGATTCTTCGATTAATGGTGTAGATGGGGGGCAGCTGCGGGGTATCGATTGGTGATTCACTCCCGAGTTTCATGATTGTGATCACGGCCTTGTTGCACGACATGCTTAAAATGTTTATTCACCTTTTCGACTCAATAGAAGCTCATCACCTCCCGCATTTTCTCTTGTTGAATATTCTCGACTCGATAAACTCATCGCCTCCACCATTCTCTTCATGAGCTCTCCCCACCAAGAGAATTTTAAAGACTCCCCGGGAGTAATAAGGCTCTAATTCGGAAAGGCATATAGAGTCACATGTAGCTTTCGGGTTTGTGGATCATAGCACCTATATCTTTTGCTTGAAATTCAGAGTAGCCAATAACCTGTCGTTTGCACATGGATTGGTTATTTCTCAAGATTTTGGGGATGTGAACATATCTACGATTTTTATGCAAAAGCTTCAGGTTGAGGTCGGAAGATGGAGGTGAAAGTAAGGATGCCGATTTACGTTGAGGAGTTTGAGAGTCTATTACTTGAGAAGGTGTTCGATTGATGAGGTAGGCGTGATTTCACGGCTTCGCTGATAAAATCGAGGCATGTTCATGCGGGGAGAGCACTTACCTCAAAAGTTGTCTATTCTTTATCTCTGTCAATCCATCTTGTTGTGGAGCATAGGTGCATGGTCGATGGCGAATTCCATGGTTTTCTCAAAATTCCCCGAGATAGGCATGCTATAAACTCGATTACCATTGTCGGATGCGAACCACAGGCTGATTTTGATCTTTGGGTGTGAGTAATTTTGTGAAAGTGCGGAATGCTAGACACACATCACTTTTAATAAGTAGGGACACCCAGTATTCCTAGTGCATTCATCGATAAATGTCCGCAATCTTGGCTCGGATATAGAGGGAACCTTCTTGGGACCCCCGAACGTCAGTGAATAACCAAAGGGTTACGAACTTTTATTCGAGACTTGGTGAGACCAAGAATACGGTGGCTCTGCTTGAGTTCACAAGTGTCACAATGAAATTCCTATCATTCAATCTGAAAAAAAAATTTGTAGTTTGCAATTTGCCAGATAACGAAGAAAGATGTCCTAATCTACGGTGCCATAACCATATAGTTGCTCGAGCCTTGTCTTCTTGCTAGTTTGATTTGCCTGACTGATTTTCGATCCCTATTCTTTGGCAACTCTAAGTAGTAAAGTTTGCCCCGTCTAACACCATAACGAGAATCTTAGGGTTAGAATGTCTTGAAAGACGCCACAAAATGAGGGCAGGATTCTGATCTGACGAGTTGAAGTAATTTGGCTAACGGACAAAGGTTGTATTCGAGATGAAACAACAAGGACGAGTATCTAATGTGAGTAGACAAGATATGAGATCATTCCCGATAATAGGGAGGTGCTACCATTGGCGGTGGAAATAACTGATTGAGAAGAAAGGAGAACAGATTTTAACTGGCTAGAGTCCCACGTCATGTGATCGGATGCACTGTGTCGATAATCGAGTTATTCTTAGAAGTAGCGAGAAAATACGGATGCTTTACCAATAATACCTAGATTGGCAACATTCTGATGGCGGCCGGTTGATTTTCTTCCAGCGATGTCTCATGGCTTTCTGGCCGATCTTTTTCTGAGGCTTAACTTTTTGAGAAGTCCGTAGCTCGAGCTCTGGCTTTACGAGGGTGTGATGGGTTTCAAGGGAAAGAAAATGTATCGATAGTTTCTTGCGGAACTTCTTTAGGATCAAGCTTTGCTACGATATATGTCAAACAATAGAGTTTACTAACGAAAGATTTCAAAGAGATATATTCTTCTCTAAGCGAGCAATATATGAATCTGATTACATCCTTTAAAAAGTGGAGTCGTAAAGGGAAAAACAAATTGTTTCTATATCTATATACAAGATTGGTCAACTATCATAATTTCTAGAGTTAATTACACAAATTGTTTCTATATCTATCTGAAGATTGGTCATCTATCATAATTTAAGTTAATTACGAATCAATCTAATAATGCGTACATTTCGTACGGACATACCCATTTTTCTAAATTCATGTATATTCATATATGTATTTCATCTTCTGATTTGCTTAATTGTGATAGCTTATTCCTAGCTTCTCTTATATCTTTTCTTCTTTTGTTCGATACTATACGTCATCCATATTTCTCCACAAATTCATTTACTATATCTAACGAAAGTATCACACGCAGCCGAATATACTACTTCGAAATTTTATGAAGTGTAATTTGTAATCACATTGAAACTAGGGCGATAATCCTTCCCACCATCTGTTAATGTTCTATCATTATTTGGGTTTGTATTATTATCAAACTTGTTCAATGTCATAAATATAATGTCATTACTTAGGACCATTTGTTTATCTTGTTTTAACATCCTTTGACAATCTATATCTAGATATACTCTGTATTTCCTAGTTGTTACATTTTTGTTTCTCTAGGTTCATATTTAGGTATTCGGTATTGTTTTTCAAATGTTTTTGGGTGTTACACACACATTCTTTTATTTTACTTGGTCTCTGCATGTCTATAGGATTCACCTCTTTTGTTTCTTCTAAATTCATTCTACGTATTTACATCATTATATCCTCAATTTCCTGTACTTATCTAGCTCATTCCTTCACAGTTTTCTTCTTCTATTATGTGTTTTTCCTTCTCTTATTTTCTTTTTTCTTTCTAATTCTAAATATTGTTCTAACAATTTTCATCTAGGCTTCATTTTTCAATGTCTTCTCTTTTATTGTTAACAAAGGATATTTTAAATATTATTTGTTCTACCATTTTCGATTGTTCCTTTTACATATTTTGAATCTTTTCCTATGCTAATAAGGGTATTTTGTTGTATTTCTATGTTTATCATCCTATTTTCTAATTTATTTATTTTCTTGATTTTTTCTAATATGTTTTCCATTCTTTTATAGTTTCTTATGTTCTTCATTAATATTTCTACTTTTTAGATTCCATTTATTTAGGTTTTTAATTCTATTTTCACAAATTTCTTCCAATCATTTATATATCCAAGTATTCTTTAATTTTTATTTTCTTTTGGATTTAAGTTTTTATTTCTCTTTGCATTAGATTTTAATTATTTTGAATGTTTCTCCATTTCTACATAGTTTTATTTTTCTATTACTTTTTCTTGTTGTTTACGGATGCAGATTAACTTTAAAGGGTAAGTATTCATTGTAATTATTCTTATGTCGAAATTATTGTATTTTAAGTTACATATATATTTACGGATCGAACTTTTATAGAGAGAGAGGTAGACTAGTTCCTAAACATTCCATAACCATTTTGTATATTGTGTTTTTATTCGTTCCCATTTCTATTTGGTAAATGATTAGTGCCAAAGTGCAATTTTGAATACTTTATATTAGATAGGTTTTGAGTGCTTTGCGCATTAATCATGTCATTTATACCAATTGAAGTGTTCAAGTCTTTGCTTAGTACCGCTTATGCCATTTAGAGGGTATTTTGGTTGTTTGCAGGTGTTTGCGCACTTTTGGAGTCAATCTCGAGTCAAATGATGAATCGTGGGGGTGATCGATGTTCGATCATCAAGCTAGCCCGAATCAATGAGAAAACAAAGGCAAAGTGAAAGGGTGATGCGGTGGAAGCGGGAGGCGAGAGCGGGAACCCGAAATTTTTCGCTCAGCCTGAAGGTTTCGCTAAACTTCTTAATTTCGCGGAGTTTAAGCGAAATATTTAACAGTTCGGCGAAAATGACAAATTTAAGCTAGATGACCGCCGGTTTTAAGCTAGGCCTTTGATTTTAGCGAAAATACATGATTTCGCTACTCACTACAATTTCTCTAAGCTAGCGAAATTTCGCTAGCTAAGCGAGAATACTGGCTTGTGAGAATTTCTGTTTGTATGCACGGTGATTTCGCTAGTTAGCCGACCTAGCGAGAATTTAATCACCTCGTCATGTTTTGTAATTAATGCGTAGACTCGAGCTTGGTGTGTTAACATTGTCATTTTCAAGCTTGTGAGTTGATAGGTTTTGGTATTTTCATGTATTGAGATGGCCTATATAAGCCCCTCTTGTTTTGTAACCTAAGCCTTGATTTGGGGAGAGAAGATTTTTGTAAGTTTTCATTTTGTAAATAAGTCTTATATTTCTAATTAGGTTTTGCTTTTTTCTCTTGCTTCTCTCCTGCTTTCTCTCCACTCTCATTTGCCCGAACACCCTCTTGGGATGGCTGACTCGAGAGATCTTCAGCTCAAGCCTCCTTTCTTTGAGAGAGAGGAAGCTAGCTTAGTGGTGGAGCATGCATGTTGTTGTCCTCTTGTATTAAAAGCTCTGGTGTGTATTTATGGCCCTTATCTTCTCGAGAAATAGGGTTGCGTAACATTGAATGTCATTAATTTGTGATACTCTCCATGCTTTAGGATCAGTGCATATTCGAATTGGGAATCTTGTGATTCTTTTAGATGGTCTTTACGAGCCTGCAAATGATATTTATATGTTAGGTTTCTGATTAGGGTTGCATAGCATTTAATGTTGTGGTTGGCCCGTCACTGCCGTGCTTCGGGATACAGTGCATACTTGATATTTAGATGCCTTGTGGTTCATTAGATGGTCTTTACGAGCCTACGAGATGATATTAAATATTTGAGGTTTTAAACTTGATAAAGGGGCCATAAGCGCATGTTACAATGATGACTTAAATAGGAGTTGTTTCGAGGGTGAAGTTTTGCTAGTTAAACATAGGTCTAGGTTATGTAGATTTATAGGTTGCATGTCATAGCAGGGGATAAAACACCAGGGACTTGTTTTAACTTACAGTTAGTGACTAAATCTTCAAAAAAAAAAAAAAAAAAAAGAGGTTAACTTTTTCACCTTTAACTTTCAGTTTTTACAATTATCAGTTTTCAAACCATTCCCACTTTGTTTTGAAACCTGAATCCGAAAAGTCGAATAGAAAGCCTTGCAGCCGATGCGCTTATGCGAATCATTTCTAGGATGAAAACCCATCCACAGTGTTCGACCTGAACCCTTTATCTTTGCGGTAACTTGACTACGGCGAGTAGTAGGAACAGGTGTATATAAATTTTGTTGATTTTAGCTCAGCACCTGCGTGGCCACGAATCAAATGGCGCGGATTCTTGGGGATGGTGCGAACTACGTAATTGAAGTTGAAGTGTGATCCAACATCACAAGTGAAGGTATTTTCTTTTACCTCTTTTGTCACTCGATTCTGCGAGAGCGCTAGTTTCGACACTAAGCGATGCTTGTAGCGTTTTGATTTTTGTTCAGTTAGTTTTAATTTTTGTTAGCTAACCTTAACCTTTTTGCAAGCTTTGTTAGTTCTTTTTGTTGTCTACATAATTTTTTGTAAGCGAGGTTTATGCAACGATTAGGATAGAGACACATCGGTGAACTGCATAGGATAAGTACACAACTTGACCTAGTGAAGTCGGTGTACATACGTACCATGGATCCCGATGCACGAACAAGCGGTACAACAAGGAACCTATGAATCCAATGCACATAGAACCATGAGGATCACATCCACCCTCTAGAGTTGAGTGCCCCCCGTCTGTATCATTCCTCTGCTTTGAAGATGTAGCGGTGAGCCGTATTTAATACTCTCCCATATCATGGTATGGAAAATGAAAATCCATACCTCACATATTAGGGTTTTGAGGGAGTGCACTACCTTTAAAGGAAGGTATGATGGACATGGATTTCTTGAAGCTAAAGGCATTTTCATTGACTCACAAGGACGAGACGAATATGGCTCGACTCATTGAGGCTAGAACCATTAGAGAGTGGGGGTGAGGCTGCTGACGGGAGTCACGGAAAGTTGCGGGTGCTCATAAGACCAATAATTTGAAGAGATGAAATTATACCTTCTGGCTCGGGATGGTGAGAGATTTTACCGGTGTTGGAAAAGATTTATGGAAACCATGGTGCATGTCCCACACCATGGAGTTTGATATGGATGTTGGTGAACCACTTCTATGGTGTTTATGTCTCACATATGAGCAACTTTTGGAAACTATGTGGGAGACTTTCTAAGTAAACATCTGATGAAGCCATGGATTTTTAAGTGCGATAATTTGAAACTTCTAAGGGTTGGGATGAGCCCAACCACAGAAATGGATAGGATGAAACCACGATCAACTAGGGTGGGATGTATGCCTTTACTTGGAAAAGAAATAGAGATGAGAGCTAGGATTTCCAGCCCTAGCAAGAGGAAGTGGAGGAGCTTGAAAACCTTGACTCGAGAGGTGCATGCGGTGGCCAGAAAATCACGCACAGTCCAGTCCTTGCACCCATTCAATCTGTTGCGCAGGTAGAACCATGTCACATGGCCCCTGCCGGTGAAGGATTTGATGTCGAGAATGTGCAAACAACGTAGGACAATACAAGCCACAACAATCCAGTAGCTCCATATGGTAATACCTACAATTCCAATTGGAGAGATCACCACTAACCTTGCATGGAGACCCAGCCCCACCTTATGTACCCCAGGGTGCGAACCTCGGTTTGGTTCCCCCTCACGATCCTGACAACCACCATCCTCTTCTCCGATTAGAGACAAGCCATATTAAATTTGAGTAAGGTGGTAGGCAACTGTTGAGGAACAAAAGGAATCAATGTGCAAGCGCGAAAGAGTGATCTTGTAGAATACCTTTGAATAAGAAAATAGATGGGCTTGAGAAGCGATCTCTGACTAAAGAGTGATATTTCACGGTATTCAATCACCAAGATCAACAAGTTGCTTGAGTCTGAAGAGAGGTTTCCATCATGAAACACTTCCAAATCCTAAAGGGATTCTTGAGGTAGGGTCATCAACAATTCGAGAATGGATGAGGTTAAGGCCATAATAACCCTTAGAAGTGGAAAGGGTTGATCAGCCTATACTGGCTTTGTTGAAGAATCGAGGCGAGGAGAAGAATTGCAGCTTTGAGCATATTCTCTAGAGGAGGATTCAATGAAATGCGTATACCTCCGTTTCCTGAGCACTTAGAGGAAAGAAGAAGCGACTGACAAGCGGGCATTCTTGAGGTTTTAAGGCAAGTGAAGGTTAACATACCTTTCTTTTGGACCTAATCAAACAAGTCCTTTGCTTATGCAAAATTTTGAAGGATCTTTGCACGATCAAAAGGGATTAGGCATGAGAAGAAGGCATTTCTCGAACATATCGGTGCCATAATTCAAAGTAAATATCTGTCGAATACAAAGATCATGGATCTCCCACAATTCCAGTCAATATTGAGTGGGAATTGCATAGACAAATCATTGCTTGATTTAGGAGCCGGTGTGAACTGTCTGTATTCGAGGAATACAAGCGGCTGGAGTTCAGGTGAACAAACCTACCAACATCACACTATCGTTGGTAGATGGTCGGTGAAGATCCCAAAGGGATGGTTGAATGTCCTTGTGAAAATAGACAAATTACACTACCAGGTAGATTTTGTGGTGCTTAACTTGAGCCAATTCCTAGTGAACCCGATCATGTACCAATCATCTTAGGAAGACCATTTACAGCCACGGCCAATCTGATAATAAATTGCGAAATGGAGTCATGCAACACCTTTGGTAACATGACCTTGGAGTTAAACATCTTTCCTTATGAACAACAGCCAAGAATTTGTTAGAAAGCGAAAATCAAATTTACGATGAAAGTGTTTCAATTGGTCGGTGTGCGAGGGAAAATAAGTGCCCGAGGAATTGCGGGAGTGATCGGTCTACGGGAGATGAAGAAGATTTAGTCTTGCAACCAACCTGTGCAAGCGATTGCACCGGTGTACCGTTCCCGAGCAGTTCGGCCGATTGGCCGCAAACATCTTGGAGCCACACGACCATGCTGCGCATGGGTTGAGAGATCATTCTCCTTGACCCCCTTGAGTAATTCGAAGTGGGCGGTTCCGGTGTTTTTAAAAAAAAGCAGGGTGCCAGTTCAAATTCTTTGTTTTAAGTTAATTAATTTTGTTAGTTTTAGTTAGTTTTCGAAAATTTTAACTTAGCCGATTTTCATTTTAAGTAGCTTAGTTTGTATTTTATAGTCATAGAATATCAAATTTTAATTATAGTTTCGGTGTAGTAAATTTTAGTATAATAAGTATTATTTCATATTCTATTATTAATTAATTTCAAATTTTGGGATTTCGGGAGAGCGGCTGTGAGGAGGCGGAGTCGGACCGGCGAAAGGCAAGAGAGACCGCCGGGTGCCTGGCAGGTCCCTATATAACGGGGGGTGGGGGTTGGTGAGATGTTCATTTCATATTCCCCTCCCGTGAAGCCGCAGGCTACCTACTTCCCCCTTAGCCAGGCCCTGCCAGCTGCTTGGGGTTCTTGTGTAAGACCTTACGGCCCACGACCATTGTCATTTTTGGTTTGCACCATAGCGCCTGCACTTTCCGGTCGGTAGTGGTCGCGACTCGTGAATAGTATTCCGCAGCCCGGAGCTACGGCCTCGGCGGCCCGGTGGCCATTTATGCGGCGAGCCTTGGTGGAGCCTGCCAGCGGCGCCGCGAGCGCATGCGTTTCATTGCCCGGTAGAGCCTCCTTGCCCGGGATACGTGCCCTCGGTTCGACCATTTGAAGACGCACGCCTCGGCGCTGCGGTCTTATCCTTAGCACGCATTTGCCCGAGTTCATAGCGTTTGGGTGGTATAGCCCGGTGACTGGTTGGTTGCTTGCCCAGTGGATTCGAGCCTCGAAGAGCCTCGATTCCGGTATTTCGATTAAAGTGAGCCCTTTTATTGGAGTTTATTTCGATATCGGTATGGATTCGTACCGCGGGGTGGGTCGATCTTGTGCGGTGAGATTAAGTACGCCCGAGAGGCCTCGGCCAGGTCGGTTCGGCACCATCACCAATCCCGAAATTTTGCATGCGGGAGGAAGCCTGCGGGATTCGGTGCCTCGGACCACGGATGGGACCTCGGGCCCCATTACTGTGCCGGAGGAGAGTTAGGGCTGGCCCTCAGCGGGCCTCTGTCAGACCCCGATGAGTCATCATCTTCTCGGCCTCCCGGGTCGCGGTCGCATCGGCCGTAGGCGACCATCGCCACGGTTGTCGCTGCCTCGAGGATTAGAGGCCACTATTAAATGGGAACCCGATTCAGGGAATGTGCGACTCCTTGCGCGAGTTTCATCGGGAGTCATATTATGGCGTCCGTGTAGTGACCACAGATAGGGAGTCTATGGGGTTGATCGAGAGTATTCACTCACACCTTTCATGACTCCGTAGTGTGTGCTCCAGAGTGAATTGGTACGAGTTCCTACCACTCCAGTGACATCGGGAGAGGCAGTCCACGTGAGCCTTCAGTTCGGTGTCGATGGCCGCCGGTGTACTCGGAAACATCCAGAACATTCCGGCTGACTTTTGGGCCTATCTGTCGCCCTTGGTCGGAGGATCGAGAAGATTGGGCCCACCGCCTCACGGGGAGATGGTCAGGCGGCCGGGGAGACACCGCCGTAGTCGGTATTCTCTGAGGAGCGGCTCAGCCTCGTATCTGGCCCCGATTGACCACATTAAAATGCGAGCCTATTCCTGCCGGCATTATGTCTGCGAGAGGGAGGAGCTTTCATCTGGGCGCTTTCACCGGATCTCGGGGATTTTTGGTTCAGCCCTCACGGTACGGTGATGGCCTCTGTTGCGGTTAGGAAGGTCCATCGGAAGGACGGCCGGAGAGTCTTCCATTACTTATCTGCGACTCACATGTTCGTTCTCGAGCATGGATTCCCGAGGAGACCCAGGACTAGAGATGAGGTCAGATGCCCCTTGGTCATGTCGATGGGCGGGTGATGACTATGCGATCTCTTTTCCCGCATCGACCACGGGACCGGGAGGAGTCTTGGGTCGGAGAGCGGGGACCACCACCTGAATGATATGCGCCTGAGCTAGGAATGCAGAGGACTCCGTTCAGTCGTTCACCTCCGTCTCTCCACGGACTACATGGCCAATTGCGGTACACGATACTCCACGGCCATCTGCCGGCCACGCTTATTCGCGGTCTGGTCATGTATTTCGAGAGAGATAGGCGGGTGTGATGGATCTTTATCACGCTCACTTGCGGCTACGAGCTGACCCGGGATCGAGGTTGGCCAGTGCCATTCCATCGCGACACAGTTATGACCCGGGTCTTATCATGTTCTGGTCGGAGAGGACTGACCACGGTGTAGCTTCTTTAGATGTTACGGCTGGCGCGACTTCGGGCCACCACCGCCACCACCACAGCGGAGTGGGGTGGATTAGGTCTCTTTTATGATTTTTGTATGGTTGTCGGCTTTATCAAGCGCCTCTTGATCTTGATTAGGATTTATGTATTAACCCGTAGTAAGCGTGATATTTTTGTGTTTAGCTTTGCATTCATGTATTAGCCATTTTGGCTATATCAAAAACTATTCGGTTTATATATTCTGACTTTTGTACATATCATGTTTGTGCCTTTCTTAGGTGTAAATGTTTTCTTTTCAATTGAACAATGAATTGCTACAATTGGACAATTGGTGCTTCATGTTGGAAAAATTGAATCACTATTTGTCACCTTTATGCAAAGCAATTCATGCTTAAAACAATTTTTGGTCACTTACGGTTCATCTTTCGACTTGAAATTTCCAGCTTTATCTTAATTCACACCTTGCCTCAGTTATTTCAATAGGGTGTGAATTTGCATACTCCTTTCACTTTGCATGGCCAGGCCTTAAGCATGTTGGCAACCTAGGATAGGTTTATTATTTACCCATACTTGAAGACCAATGTTGTCTTCGAAAAGAAAGAAAAAGCGAAAAGAAAAAAAAAAAAAGAGAAAAAGAAAAATAAAGTCGTAGGAAGTTTTGCCTTGGCTTAGGAGCACGGTCAGGGGTATATGGTAGCCTTTGAAGCAGATGCCTAAGCCTTAATTGGTTGGGAGTCATCGATTTAGTGTTAGATTACATGGGTGGATAGGTAGAGTCTAGCGAATTGTAGGTGCTTAATTTTAAGTCATTCGGTCAGAGTGAAGCCTTTAGAGTTAGTGGTCGTAGATCCTTTTGACGATGCCACTAAACCTTAATTGGTTGGGAGTCATCGGTGGATCCCCGTTACACGGACTTTGGTGAAGTCGAATTTTTAAGCATTGCATCCTCTGATATAGTTGAAAAAGAAAGAAAAGCGTGACTAACCACATCTAGGTTGTTCGACTTAAGGCCATGTCAGTGCTAGGTTGGGGGGAGAGAACAAATTTTGCAATTTATTGGCTTAATCTGGTTACAAAAAGAACCATTAGACTTAGGTGGAAATTCAAGCTGAGAATCATGGAACCAATTTTGACCTGAAATGGTTCTTGTATGGTTTTGATTCTTTCATATCGGTTTTCAAATTTGATTTCAATTTTTCAGTTTAAGGTATTGTTTATATGTACATAAACCTTTTTGAATCATAACCTTTTTGAAAATCACCACATGCATCTCCTTTTAGTTCTGCATTGCTAAGGGGACTAACAGCGTTTCGGGTTGGGGTGTGATTAGTGCCCCAGTGCGATTTTGAACCATATATTAGATAGGTTTTGAGGTGCTTTTGCATTAATCATGTCATTACTCTGATTGGAAGTGTTGAGTCTTACTTAGTGGGCATTTATCTTAAATTTAGAGGGTATTTTTGGTTGTTTTGCAGGTGTTTGTGCACTTTTGGAGTCAATCTCGAGTCAAATGATGAATCATGAAGTGTGATCCCAATGTTGATCATCAGCCAGCGAGAATCAATGAGAAAACAAAGCGAAGTGAAGAAAATTCGATGCGTGGAAGGCCGGAGCGAAGCGGGAACCAAATTTTAATAAACCTGTAAATTTAGCTAAACTGCGAAAATTTCGCGGGTTTAAGCCCGAAATATTCGAAGTTCGCGAAATGACAAATTTAAGCTAGATGACAGGTTTAAGCTAGGCAGGTTTTTTAGCGAAAATGCATGATTTCGCTACTCACTCTGATTTATTAAGCTAGCGAATTTCGCTAGCTAAGCGAGAGTACCTGGCTTTAATGAAATTTCCTATTTTTGGTGATTTCGCTAGTTAGCGATTCTTGACCTCTAGCGAAATTTAATCTCCTCGTCATGTTTGTAATTAATGCGGCTTAGGCTCAGACTTGGTGTATTACTGTCCTTTAACTTAGCGAGTTGATAGGTTTTTAGTATTTTCATGTATTGAGATGGCACATATAAACCCTCTTGTTTTGTAACCTAAGCAACAATTTGGGGAGAGAAGATTTTTGTAAGTTTTCATTTTTTGTAAATAAAGTCTTATATTTCTAATTAGGTTTTGCTTTTTTTTTCTCTTCTCTCTCTCTTTCTCTCCCTTTCTCATTGCCAAAACACCCCTGCGAGGATGACTGACTCGAGAGATCTTGGCTAAGCCTCCTCTTTTAAGAGGAAGGAAGCTAGCTTAGTGGTGGAGCATATGCATGTTGTCCTCTTGTATTAAAGCTACGAATTATTGTATTTATGGCCCTTATCTTCTGAAAATAGGGTTGCATAACATTGAATGTCATTAATTTGGCAATCACTGCAAAATGTAGGATCCAGTGCCATATTCGGTGAGAATGCTGTGATTCTTTAGATGGTCTTTCTGAGCCTCTAAAATGATATTTATATGTTAGGTTTCTCAAATTAGGGTTGCATAACATTTAATGTTAATACTCTCCATGCTTCGGAATCTGATCCATACTTATTGCTAGATGTATGTGGTTCATTAGATGGTCTTTTCTGAGGCCTCTAAGATGATATTAAATGTTAGGGTTTAAACGAGTAAAGGGGCCATAGCGCATGTTACCTGTATTGACTCAGTGGAGTTGTTTCAAGGGTGAGGTTTGCTAGTTAAACATAGATGGGTTATGCCATGAATTTATAGGTTATGTCTCTTGCGAGGATAAAACGAGGACACTTGTTGCCTAACTTACCAAGTTAGTGACCTAAATCTTCAAAGTTAGCTTTTTCACCTTTAACTTTCGGTTTCTGATTATCGGTTTTCAAACCATTTCCCAGCGTTTTGAAACACAAATCCAAAAGATCGAATAAGCTTTACCTTAGTGCATAGCCGTCATTTCTAGGATGAAAACCACGTCCCGTGTTCGACCTGTAGAGGCAGGCTATCTTCGCGGTAGCTTGACTACGACGATGTAGTAGGAACAGGTGCATATAGATTTTGTTGATTTTTAGCTCGACCTACGTGACACCCAGTCAATTTAAATTCTAATTAAATTACTATACTTGGACTTTCAATTCTATTTAAATTACTATAAAATATTTCACTTAGATCTTCTTCTTGATTATAGGCTTCTTGAATATCATTACTGTCATCTACTAGATTTAAATCTAAGTTATTATCATTAAGTATATTTTGTTTTAAATTTTCCTATTTTGGTTTATTAGTATTTTTTTCTTTCATTTCCCAGGGAGATTTAATTGTATTATTGTCATTGATTCTTGTAAAAGATATTTGAGGTTGCGATATCTGATGTTTTAATATCAATGCATTTGTCAAGAATTCCAATTTATAATAAGTTAAGGCTTCAATTAATCTTATGTCATTAGGATCATAATCATCTTTTTCTCTATTATCTTCATGGTTTAATCCTTATTTCATTTTCATTATGAAATTCATTGAAATTTTATTTGGTTGAGTTAATGTTGTAGTTGGATTTCTCTATCAACAAATTTATTATACTTACCATATTTACTTTCATACTTAAATCAACATGTGCTTTACTTCTTATAACTTTTGACTTTTTGTTTTTTATTATTTGTTTTTACTATTCATTTCCTTTTTGCTTTTACTATTTAATTACTGTTTGCTTTTTACTATTCATTTTATTTTATTAATGATTTTATTCTAAAGTTTCTAAGAATGTTTTTATATTGGTTAGTAATCTGATGCGTTCTATCAAATTATTTCCTGATCGAAGAATTAACTGATATATGATTTTCAATGTAGATTTTGTGTTAGATTTATAATTGTTTTTATGATTTATGTTTTAAATTATTTTATTTTTCTATTTTCGAGTTAAATCTATCATACTTGTATTTATAACAAACTTTTATAACTTACATTCCCATTGAATTAGTATTACGTATCAAATTGTTCTAAATCATATACTTAAATATTATCTTAAAGTAATTTTTAGATAATTTATTCTTATACTATTCCTTAAATAAAATAATATTATTTTCTTAATGTCTTTAAATTTTGTTATTCCTATTTCTTTAAACAAAAGAAATTTTAGCATTATTATCTTATTATTTTATCATTTATTCTTTATATTTTATCTGAACCTATGGCTTTGTCTGAAGTAGATGTATTTCACATAAAACTCAATAGAGAGATGATGCAATTTATCACGGCCTGAAATATATCAGAAATGGATGAAATTTATCACGCTAGAGAATACTTATATGTAGATAAGAGTTTTTTAAATAATAAAAGTGACCTCCGTCTCTCGGATTCACATTATATCACGGCGTCATGCCGTATCTTCACCCAGGCAAATCCATGCCACTGCTTGCTTCCTGGCTCCATGGTACTAGGAAAAGTCAGTATCAAAGAGCGCTCATTTGTATAGATCATGTAGCGTAAAAATATCGAGAAATTTGGACTTTATTGCATTGAAACGGCTCTCATCTTCACATTATAAAGCTTACCACAGGAAACAGCGCTCGAATTACAAAACTTTTGATATATAAAAAAAAAGTTATGGATTCTTCGATGATCCTGGCCCGAGAAATCTTCTATATTTATAGGCAGTATTCTTGTTATCATATTCTTCTTTGTCTTGATTACACATACGTGTCATGTTAGTCCCCGATGTCAAATGCTTTGTATCTTTATTATTTCTTTCATATCATAATTTTCTTCTTCTTTTTCTTCCTTAATTAGCATGTTGAAAATGTGAGCATACCTTTATCGTTAACATGCGTCTTTTGTCATCCCCTCTGCTTCTTCTTTTTCTTCTTTGCCAAATTAGCATCGGCTTTGAAAATGTGAGCGTAGTTCCTCACATTTATTATTATTTTTTGACATTTTTCTCGACTATCTGCGAAAGAATGAGTTCTGATTATAGTGGTTTGGTTATTATCGGACAACACTTACCTTTGGCGTCATTTACATTTATAGTGGCGGGACACACGTCTGTCCGCCACTTGAACAGATTGGGATTAATGCTAAAGAGTTATCAGTAACCGCTGCTCGCTCTTTGTCTTTTTCATGAATTTTATGACTACATTTTTGTCATCTGTTCATTTGGCATCGGCAGTTGATCCGACTCATTGATCTTTCTCTGTTATCATTCTTTGTCCTCACGAACTTTCCATCACTAGGACTATCATCAGGTTATTTGTTGCATAGTGGATAAACAGAATTCTTTTTTCCTCAAATACATCATTCGACCAACCTTTACTTTTATACAAATAACTCTTCTTGTTTTTGTCCATTACTATTATAATACTCCACGGCTTTTTGGGTTTAATTTCATTTATTTGGAATACAGATTCTTCCATAGCTATTTATTGTTATAAGATGATAGCTTTAGGCACATCGATGTCTTCATTAGCAATGCGGACTAATAGTGAAGAATTTTTATATAAGGCCTTTGATGACGACTGTCGATTTGCAGTGGAGTTAGAATGTCATTGAGTATTTTCTTCGCGATTTAGGACTAGCTAGGTCGGTCAATAAAATTGAAAATCACGACATCTTGAATAAATAGAGTGCATCTTTTTGTTATTATTATCCTTGAGTAAATAAATCCAAGTAGAAATACGATATCTGAAAAATGCGAATTAGGATTGTTATAAATGGTCGGAGAAAGTCAAATCTCTTTTCTTTGCAATGTCGAACAAAGATAAATGAAGATGTATTTATACTTATTTATTTTACATTTTTCTGCGGAAAAAAAGAGGATATGTCAGTGCTATCCGCTTTAGATAGGAGTTTGTCCTTTGAGGGACTGTTATGCCAGAGCGAGAGATTTTTGTCTTTTCTGAAATTGTTATTTTTGACTTTATCGCTTTTGAATGATAGGCATCTCGAGTCTTGTACGAGATATTTTTGCTTTTAGGCAAGGATATATCTCATGTCCTTATGTTATCAGCAATTGTTGTTGCCTAGCTTTTTCCCGAATTGGACGGTATATCCAAGCCTACCTTTTTTATGTTTTTAGTCTCAGAATAGGCTGAGGAAACATCATATGTCCTCATTATTATTTCTCCTAATCTTTCAAAACATTTTTCAAGGATATTTTGTGAAATATATGATTTAGATCTTATATCATTGATATCTTTGTAAATTTATAATTTTTCTTCAATTGAAATAAGATCATTATAATTTTAAATTCATATTCATTCCTCGACCATGTCGGTGGTAATATCCCAGCATATCTTATGTTATTCGACATTCACTTGCTTTCAAAAAAAAGTTCTGCGAAAATTGTCGATCGGCTTTTATATGTCACAAATTTTAAAATTATAACCTTAAGAAGGGTTTGCCATCTAGACAATCTTCTAGCTTGTACTCCTTTTCCTGTGTTATTTTTTATAAATCCTGCAACTCGAGTATTATCAGTTTCTATAATAAAAGGTTTGGAAATACAAAAATATCTCAAATTTATTAATTCCTTTTATTATTCTAGTAATTCTTTTATTAATGTCATAATTAATTTGATTATTGATAAAAGGTTCCACTTGTATATCGACACATTTCTCTAAGTCTTGTTTTCAAAATAGGTTGCCTAATATTATCTTAAGCATCACATTTGTAATATTAAGAGTATCATTTCATTAGAGCAATCTTAATTTAGGTAGATTTGAACATATATTTTTAATCTTTTGATATCATAATTATGTTTTTCATTCCATCTTGTTTGGTTTTTCTTAGTTAACAATTTTTGTAATTCCTGTCTTTCTTTAGCTAAATCTTTTATGAAATCAGAGGAGTAGTTTAATCATCCTAAATTTTTTTGTATCATTTCCTTAGTTCATAATTAAATGAAAATCTTTTTATTTTTCGATTTATATGTATTGTAATTTTATTCCTTTGGAATCTATAATCATTCCTAGAAATTCTATTTCTCTTTTCTTGATTTCAACTTTCTTTTCTAAAAGAATTATACCATGCTCTTTACAGAGTGTTATAAAAATATCTAAATGTTTTTCATGATCTTTTTCATTATCAGAGGAGATTAACATGTCATCCAATACTCTTATTATGAAAGATGAATAATCAGATAATATTTTATCCATTTTTCTTTGGAAAACTTGAGGAGCATTTTTCAATCCAAAAGACATTACTATCCATTCATAATGACCTCTAGGTGTACTAAAAGTTGTAATAAGTGCTCTTATCATTATCCATTTTATTTTGCCAAAATCACGATTTGCGATCAAATTCTTGTAATAATTTTCCCCGCACTTAAATTTATTAATATTTCCTTATTTGAGATATAATATCCATCAAATTTTGTATTCTTATTTACTTCTTTGTAATTGTACCATTCTTGTTTTTCCCCTTTTTATTTCCATATGTTTTCTAACCATAAAGCGAAATTTACTATGTGGACTTTACTTTCTCTTATCGATTCAATTGCATTAATTCATTAATTTGTATTTCAAAGTCTTCTATATCTTCTTGAGAATATATCGTGGTCATTCTAATAACCTTATCGGGATCTATCATTTCTAATTTGCAATTAGATTTTGTCTTTTCCCAATTATTTTAAAGGGTTATTACTAAAATTTTCTTTTAATTTTTACATGTATCGCAATTTATTTTATAGGTTATAGATGTATTTATCTTTTTGTTCTCCATTTTTAGTTTTTGATGTAATTTATCCTAAGGCTTTAATATTCTAGGTACTCTTATCCGATTGGCCTTGAAACCGGGGTTCGTTGACAACGTAAACCATGGAATACTCGTGAATGTCGAGATGTCAAACCGCAGCTGTCGAGCGAAATACAACATGCACGAGAGGAGGCTACCCCAATCTAAAGCACATCGAACGATTCAAAAATAACCACACAGGGTCCAAATACAAGTAAAATAATGGCCACTTAGGCCCCTGCATCAATACTCACAAAATAAATATCCCAACCAAATATACATCATGGTTCAAGAGTTTTTACATTACTCTTAATACAACATATATTACAATTTACAATTCTAATACATGTTATACCAAAAACATCAAAGCCAAAACCCGGCTTTCTTCAAAATCGATATACAGATGATCGTCTTCTCGAAACGCTCACTGTACACGAAATGATATTCCTTGGCCAAGGTGAGCGAAGCCAAATAGAAAATTTCCTACAGGTTACTCTCCACAAGTGCACATGCATGTGAAACAAACCACGTTCAAGCAATTTCATGAACTGCCGAGATGTCTACATGGCCAAACCCGTGTACCGAGTCGCCTTGTCTCATATATGCACAAGCCCAGAATCTGAGTAAAATCCTGATTTCAAAACAAGCTATTTGTTCTTGGCTTACCTTTACCAACCGGTGGAATGTTGGACAACCCTCAGAAATGATACGTTGGATAACGGCAGAAGCTTGATTAAATGGGCCCATCGTGAATTGTTGGACGAATCTCGACCACGATTCTCACGGGAAAATCTTCGTCAATTCCTTTCCTGAGCATTTTCGTTTTTCTTTTCTTTCATATCATGCGCTCCTCTAATATCTTAGGGTGCCACAGGTGCGTATGGAATGCATGATATCAATTCTAATAAACTCATGCTAATATATAAAACATATATATATCAACATAATTAATCCACACAAATCATGTTATTAAATTCACATCAATAACACCAAAATTAGCTCACATGGGCTAATTAACTAACCTGGCAATTCATTTTGAATCACTCCCACATCATAAAATTTACCGCATTTCGTGTCACTATTCATGAGCGGTGAAACCCTCGGGTTACTATTCACGACCACCTGAAATAGGAATTTTCTCCGCTCGGTTCAAAGCTTTTGAGGCCCAGGAGTTCCCATTCGACAAAGCCTCATAATGTTCATAACCATTTACATGGTACTTAAACAAGGATTAACACAAGTAGGAAAGATCCATACCTCTTGGGTTGTCGAACTCCTGGGAGTGGTGCCCTGCGTAGTCTCGTCGCGTAGAGCAAAACTGCATGCTTAACAGTCGAATAGGCAGTCCGTCGGCCGTAATCTGAGAAGGTGCACCTTCTCTCTACAGCCTCAAACCGGCTGACCTCACGCCAATTTCCACCCCTCACGTTTTGGTCTTTTAATTTTGGAGAAGAAGACACTATTTGACTTTTGTCTCATTCATTAAACATTTCCAAAATTCCCGTCGTCCTTCTTACAGATTTTGACACTTCAGCGCTATCGGCGTCGAATTTCCATCATCTACTCTCTTCGTACAGCATGTGTCCACAGTGTGTTATAGGTATTTTGTCGCATCACGTATCGTTTTACGACACGTCTTCGATTGCCTCGAAAAACTTGCAAAATTAGGCGCCACCGGTCGACGTGAAATGTAGATTTAAAGGCATTCGACGGTGAAATCCATTTCATCATCCGAGATCTAGAAAATTTTCGGATTTTTACCGAAATGACCGTTTTGCCCTTTTTCCAAAAATTGGAATTTTCTCGAGTCTAACACTAATGGTCACAAGGTGTTTTTAGTATAATAGTATAAATTGTTTGTTGATATATTGAGAATTGTTGTAAAAAGTCATTTCCTAATATAATGTCACATTCTATATTGTTGTATTGATAGACTTTTCCTATTTTAACAATTTTATTTTGAATCATTATTTCTACATTCTCTTTTGTTTTGTAATTTTTCTTTATTTCCAGTCACACCTTTATGGAATTTTAGTATTTTCCCGTTCTTTTAACAGCTTTTAAATATTGTTATTTAGATCTGTATCACCATCCAATCCACATGTATCTAACTTAGTTTCTAAGTTTAACTATTATAAATACCATAGTAGGGAATGTGAACACATTTTTGTCTTTCTAGAAAAATACATATGTCTTCATTATATATTTCTATTCCTTCTTTTGTGATCTTATATTTATCTAATTTGTCTAGGAAACTATTTCCTAAAAGAATATCATAATGTCCATTTCCTTGCATTCTGTTATCTTTATAACTGATCTACTATAAAAAGGTTATTCATGTCTTATAGGTATTTCTACCTTTAAATTGCATTCTAATGTTTGACCATCATAATTTTTGTAGACATACGAACTTGTTATATTTCCTATCATTTTAATTTTCTATTATCAAAAGTGCTTTTCATTCTATATCCTTCTTGATCTTCTTTAGCACTAATGACTTCAAATTCAGAAATGTCATTTTCTTCAATTATCTCTTTACTCATTCTGTATCACTTTCTAAGGAACTGTTATCATTTTCGCTATAAATACTACTCATTTCACTATCAAAGCTTAGGATGCTTTCTAAATCTTCTTCCTTATTTTCTCCCCATAGAATAAATGTCTTTTTCTCTTTCTGACATTCATTGTTGTAATGTCCTAGTTCTCCACAAATAAATGACTTTTATAAGTTAAACCACATTCATGAATATTTAAGGCCATATTAGTTGAATGTGGTAATTCACCACATGAACTTAACTCTTCATTTATTAAACTCCCCTTGAATGACCATGCCATAAGAATATGTCTCATTAAAACCTTTATAGTAAAACATAATGGGATAAAACCCAACGAAGGAAAAAGAGTACAATATTCATATGATGTTGTAGATTGTTTTTAGTTTGTTAGGTTTGTCTGAATTAAAACTGTCGATACTAAAACCTAATGGAATGGCGCGGATGAAGGGAAAAAAAGTATATCTGATAACATCATATCCTTAAGCACTTCTCCCCTCATCGATGTCGCGCCCGGTTAAGGCGCATTCCCGATCTTATATATATTAGCTTCTTGAATGTTGAGATTGGTAATAACTTCGTGAATACGTCTGCTAGATTATCACTTGAACGTATTTGTTGAATATCAATTTCACCACTTTTTTGGAGTTCATGTGTATGAAAGAACTTTAGAGAAATGTGTTTAGTTTTATCTCCTTTGATATAACCTTCTTTGATTTGTGCAATGCATGCAACATTATCTTCAAATATTGTCACTCGTCTTGGATAGATGGGAGTCCACATGATTCTTAGATATGTTGAATCATCGATCTTAGCCATATACATTCACGACTTGCTTCGTGAATTTCTATAATCTCTTAATGATTCGATGATGTAACCACCATTTTTTGCTTAAAGGATCTTTATGAAATAGAAGTTCCATTACAATTAAACAAATACCTTGTTTGTGATCTAGCTTTATGTGGATCTGAAAGGTATCCGATCTCAGCATATCTAAGCAATTGTTGCTTTGATTCCTTTGAGTAAAATAGGCCTATATAAGTTGTTCCTTGGAGGTTGCGCAATATATACTTGATACCATTCTAATGTCTTTGGGTTTGAGCAGAACTGTACCTGGCTAAAAAATTGACAGAAAAAACAATATCTCGGTGAGTACAGTTAGCAAGATACATAAGTGCATTAATGACACTAAGATATGGTACTTCAAGACCAAGTAATTCTTTAACCTTTTCACAAGGGTAAAATGTCATTTTTCACATAAGTGAACGGACAAACATTAGAGAACTTAAAGGGTATGCTTTATCCATATAAAAGCGCTTTGAATTTTTCTTAGTATATGCCGATTGGTGAACCAAAACTCTAATAGGAAAATGCCAGATCTGCAGGCCGACACAAAATTTTGTTTTCCTAAGATCTTTTATCTCAAATTTATTTTTCAAATATTTTGCTATTTTTGAGAACTCTTTAGAAGTCCCAACAAGATTTAAATCATCAATATACACATCAATAATTGAAAATCTGGTTTCCAATTCTTGATAAAGATGCATAGGCATACAGGGTTGTCTGCATACCCTTCTTTCAATAAATATTCGCTAAGGCGATTGTACCACGTGTCTGGATTGCTTTAATCCATATAAAGATTGTTGTAATTTGATTGAGCGCATATCATGAAGCTTTGTATTATTTGCTTCAGGCAATCTAAATTATCCAAGGATTTTTCATGTATATGTCATTATCTATGGATCCATATAGATAAGTTGTGATGACATCCATGATACATATCTGTGATGCCACCGTGGGGGTGGGTTGTGACTTCGTCGACCCGCGGAATACTCGTGAATGTCGGGTAACCTGACACCACTCACGAAAATCGGGCAAAGTCTCCTTTGTACGGGAAGCTGCCCGAGTCTGAACACATCCCAACCAGTTTACAATGACCACACGGGGTCCACATGCGAAACAAATAATGGCCACTTGGGCCCTGCATCAATACTCCTGAAAATATATCTGACGAATATACTACATGGTTCGAGTTTTACATTACTCTTAATTCAACATACATTAAAATTTACAATTCTAATACATGTTATATAAAATCAATACCAAAGCCCGCGATATGGCTTTTCTTACAGCAGCGACTCTATGAACATCGTCCTTGTGCACACTCCTTGTACCTGAAATGGTGATCCACTGACGGGGTGGCGAAAGCCCATTAGAGATAATTTCCTCGGGGGTTGCTCATCCAAGTGTACGTAATAAATGACAAACAATCATTGACAATTACATGAACCTACTCGAATGTTTACATGCGAGCAAGTATGCCGAGTCGCCATGAAACTCGCCGCACGTGAGTTAAGCCAAAATCACGAGTAAAATGTCAGGTTTAATGAAAGCTTTTGTTACCATTCATTCTGCGAATTTTGGTAAATACGATGGACTACCCTCTGGTAATTCTTTGGATATTTCTCAGAAGCTTGATCGTGGTCGCCTCAGAGATGAAGTTGTTGGACAACTCTCTGAAACGATTCTTGAAAATCTTCCATCAAATTCCTTTCATAAACATTTTCGTTTTTCTTTCAATTTCATATCATGCACTCACTCACAATGATACAGGGTGCCAGTGCATATGGAATGCATGATGCGATTCGACAACTCATGCTAATATATAAAACATGTATATATATTAACATAATTAATTGAAACAAATCATGTTATTAAATTCACATCAATAACACGAAATTAGGTCACATTGGTAATTAGCAAACAAGCAATTCATTTTGAATCACTTACAACACACATTTTCACACGAGAAAATCTCATCACTATTCACATGAACAGTGAAACCCTCGGGTTGGCATTGTTAGCGTAGTACCTAAATAGGAATTTTCTCGCTCGGTTGAAGCTTTTAAGACTGTTCTACGGCCAAAACAAGCCTCGGAACATTCTAACCATTTTACATGGCTCTTAGCGAAAAATAAACACAAGTAGGAAAATATCCACACCTCTTGGAGTTGTCGGAACTCCTGGAAATCGGTGTCGCGGCGCGTGGCCTCGCGCGTAGATCGAACTGGCTTGCTCAGTCGAGAAGCCAAGCGGTGCGAGATAGTGCAGAAATCTAGAGAGAAGGAGCTCTCTCTCTCTTTAGAAATGAAAAACCCTCATACACTGCCCATATATCCAGCCACTGCACGTTTTTGTGCTCAAAATATAGAAGAAAATATT
The DNA here is from genome assembly GCA_016808115.1 of Tetrastigma voinierianum. NCBI lineage: Eukaryota > Viridiplantae > Streptophyta > Magnoliopsida > Vitales > Vitaceae > Tetrastigma > Tetrastigma voinierianum. The sequence continues at coordinate 477,383 of JAEQBH010000926.1, forward strand.
CTGTTAAATGCTTTCGTCTTATTATCATTAACATTTCAATTAATTACATCTATGTCCACTGGCGATTTTTGTGGCAAGCTATTTATCTCGTAGTCGTTTCGTAATGCAATCTTTGTTATGTGTCCGCAAAGTACATGTAATAAGTGACTTTTTGTCATCGCATGTCTCTCAAACTGTTTCTGACACGGCACCCAGTGCCTCAAAAAATGTGGAAATTCGGTATGCCGAGTCGTGAGTCGGCGATGGTAAATTTAGATTTCGTGAGACGATTCCAAGCGGTGAAATTTTTAAGTCATCAAGATCTGAAAAATTTCGAATTTTTAGAAATGACCATTTTGCCCGTTTTAGAGGAAAATTGGGTTTCACCGAGTCTTCACATATCGGAGTCTTGAGGAGAGTGCTTTATTAAAGCGAAAAGTAATTGCGTCCATGACAGATGAATATGTTTCCTCGTAGTCAATGCTAAGTCTCTACGAGAAACCTTATGCTACTAATCGTGCTTTATATCTTAAAATCTCATTATTTTCATTGCGTTTTCGTATAAATACTCATTTGTACCCAACAGGATTTACACCTTTAGGTGTTTGGACCACAAGTCCAAAAACTTCTTGTCTTATTAACGAGTTTAATTTTGCCTACATAGCTTCTTTCCATTTTGGCCAATCATTTCTATGTCAATGTTTTTTCACATTTTGTGGTTCGGGATCCTCATCATTTCTTATGACGTCTAAGGCCACTTTGAAGACAAAAATATTATTGATAACAATATCATTTCGATCCCATTTATATCCCTTGTGCACATAACTTATTGAGATCTCATAATTTTCAGGTACCTGTGCCTCTTCAGGGGCTATTTTTTTTTATTTCGAACCTCTTCAAGGGTCTCTTGTTCATTGTATGCCTCTACATGGGCTTCTTATTCATCATAGCCTCTATTGGGGCCTTTTGTTTTATATTTTCCTTTTTAGGGGCACCAATTTTTCTTTGTGTCCTCTTCTTTCAAGGAGTTAAGTCTTTTGAGGCAATAGGTGTCCCCTAATTTTCCTTCATGCACATCAATTCGTGTTGGAGCATTTGTAGCCGGAATATGTGACTTTGTCACTTTCTTTGTATCAATAAATGCATATGGTGATTGATTTGCAAGAGTTTGCAAATGAATGATCCTTTGAACTTTCAGTTCACTCTAATTTACATGATGATCAAAATGAGACATCATAGATGCATTCCAAGTAATATCTCGTTGTTCTTTTAGAACTGATTTTTCTCCTCCTAATTGTGGGAATATACTCTCATTGAAATAACAATCCGCAAAGCGGACTATAAAAACATCCCTTGTTAAGGGTTCAAGATATTTTATGATAGACGGAGAATCAAAACCTACATAAATCCCAAGTCTTCCTTAGGGACCCATTTTAGTGCGTTGTATAGGTGTAATTGGTATATAGACTGCACAACCAAAGATTCATAAGTGAGAAAATTTTGGTCGATTTCCTAGTATAAGTTGTGAAAGGGAAGTATTCATGGTAAGTTGTTAGTCGAATATGAACCAAACTTGCAGCATGCATAATTGCATGTCCCCATGTAGAAGTTTGCAATTTGGTTTTCATTAGTAGTGATCGAGCTATTAACTGAAGACGTTTGATGAGGGACTCTGCTAAATCGTTTTGGGTGTGAGTGTGAGCAATATGATGCTCAACATTTATTCAAACCGACATGCGATAGTCAATAAAGGTTTGGGAAGTAAACTCCTCGACATTGTCAAGTCTGATAGTCTTAATGGGATAATCTGGAAACTGTGCTCATAATTTGATCATTTATGCAAGGAGTCTAGCAAATACAACATTTTGTGTCGAAAGGAGACTAACATGTGACCACTTAGTAGATGCATCTATTAAGACCATAAAATGTGAGTCTGCATGGTGGATGGATGGAGTCCACACATATGTTCCCGTGTGATGCTTTTAAGAAGGCGGGTGACTGAATGTGACTTTGTTAAAGGATTGTCTTATTATCAATTTACCTTGTGAGCAAGCAGCACATGGATATTCATTGGGCAAAAGAATCTTCTGGTTCTTTAGTGGATGCCTATGTGAGTGTTCTATGATTCTCCGTATCATTGAGGACCTAGGGTAACCTAGCTTGTCATGCCAAAGAATGAAAGTCTTTGGGTCGTTGAACTTCTGGTTCATGACAACATATGACTAGATAGATTTATATATTTGTATGATATGACCTAGAGGAGAAGGCTGAGAGTTTTTCCATTATAAGTTTCTTATCAAAAACAATAGAGGTAATGTAAAGACATTTTGTATTACCTTCATTCATAGTTTTAATATGATATCCATTTCTATGAATATCTTTAAAGCTGAGCAAATTCCTTATGAATTTGTTAGAATCTAATGCATCATTGATATGGAACCTAGTTCCATTTGGTAGCGTTATGTTTGCTATTCAATTAGGTTTGTAGTACTAGATATGGTACTTACATTGACATTTGTTAATGTCAAATCTAGAAAGTTTCCTTTATCTCAAAGAATTGTTTGTGTGGTTGCATAGTCAACAAGACATACATCACCCTTATTTGTCTTGAGATCAAGAACACATGAATTTGAGATACAACTAATAAAATTTATAAATAACTGTAGCGACCCCAGGCAGGCGGGCAGCAGGCGGATCAGAACGAAGCCAAGGACGCCTAGAAGCCATTAATCAAATCCTTTAGCAATTACATTTCATGATTCGGGGCCTTGGGTTTAATTCTTTAGTTATCTTTTATTAAATTTTTGTTTGAGTGTAGCGACCAGGAATCTAGGCACCCTGACCCGGTTGGCGGATCCAAACCGGAGCTCGGTTTACTCCAACATTTTCAATTATCTTCTCAAAACATTTTGTTTGTGTTATTCCATTTTAGACTTTTTAATTACGCGGAAGCATTTCATTTTGGACAAGCTCATAAACATTTACATTTAACAAAATGCATTTCTGAAATAAGTTCGAGGAATTCAAATTGTTTACAAAAATATCGTGTTCGAAAGAAATGGAGTGAATGCATATGGCCAGACATCTTCGCAATTCTTTCTACATGACTCGAGCTCATGATCTTGAGTCTTGTTTCACTTTGTCTATCGCTCGATGCACTTAGCGTTGATAAAATAGTCTGTTAAGCGTTTTCATCTTGAGTGAGACCACCTCTGAGTTCTCTATTCCATTTCAGTTCAATATATATATCATGCATTTATCAAAATAATGCCTTTATAATGTCTGTGTAATATAAAAGATACTTATACAAATACACTTTTTATATCATTTTTCGCTTTTCGGTTTGTGATTTCACATATAGCTATAGAGTCAACATTCATGGCAGCCAGTTGATTAGTGAATCTGTCTGTTTGTCGTCGGTAGCAATGTGGTTTCACATTCAATATTACTATCTCACATATGGTTATAGAAATCGACATTCACGACAGATTCAGTTGGTGAATCCCGTCATGTTGGTCATTCAATATTACACTTCAAATCAATTTACTTTTATGCAATAAATTCACTTATAGTTCAAATATACGCATACATGCAGATATTTGACAAGCATTCAAATATAATAATTCAAATCGATATATATATATATATATATATATATATATATATATATATATATATATATATATATATATATATGTTTCACAAATAGAGAACAAATAGGGAACAAAAAAGTAAACCAATTATCAGATTCCTTTTCTCTTTTCGATATCAATCTGATCGGAGTTGTATATATATATATATATATATATATATACCTGCATATATATATATATATATATATATATATATATATATATATATATATATATATATATATATATATATATATATATATATATATATGTTCTAAAATAGAGAACAAATAGGGAACAAAGAACAAACCAATTATCGATTCCTTTTCTCTTTTTGATATCAATCCTAGGTCAGGTTGTCGTCTTCACCTGCACTTAGTCAAATACAAATTATCCACCCTTAGTGGTTAAGCAAATAATCATCCTAGCGAATATCGCCGTGAGAGTCTGGTGCGTTTTTCACTTAGTCTCATTCTTATTTGAACCCCCGTGTCGTTTCTTAGGGTCCACTAAACAATTGGTATATGAATACGGGACTTAAGCGTGCAAATAAGCAAAAAACGAGTGCTTTGGAAGTAGTGAATGCAGAGTACCACTTTGAGCGATACCGGTACCGGTTATCCACTACTTAGTCGGAATGCAGAATGCCCAGGTTGGGTGTCTGGGTCTGGGTGCTGCATCTGGTATCAGTTTTCCCTCCAGCTGATGGAGTACCCATACGAGGTTTTGCCCAATGCGGGGATTTTGGCATTTCACTCATTTTTCTTCCACAGATCTTCTCGATTCGTCCTTATCAAAAATCCACCATGGAATCTACCCCAGTGCTCAAAAGTGGTTTTAAGTCAATAAAAAACCCCTTTCTCTCCAAGTTAGGGCTTTTCCACCAAATCCAAATCAAATAGGATGAGTTAGGGTTTGATTTATTACCTTGAACCTCTTGAATCTCTTCTTGTGTGTTGTAGTCTCTTAGGAGCAAGAATAGGAAACCAAAGCCAACCAAAACTTGATCTCTTGGAAACCCTAGCTCCTTCTCCCTTTTTCTCCTCTCTTCTTCTCCAAAAAAGGGATGGCTCAAAATGAGCTCCCAAAGACCACTTTTGGTCTTTTAAAAAAAATCCTACTTAAGTGTAAGGCCATGTTTGGCCTTCCACCTATTCTGATCTCATTTCTTACTTTTTGGTCTTAAATCACTTATTCCTCATAAGGCCTTTTTTGGCCTGATAAATCAATTTTCCATTTTGGTCTCCTATTATACACTTTGGTCATTCATTTATCATAAATTCACTTAGACATTTATTCTTTATAACAAGCCCGACCCTTAGGTCCTTATTTACAAATTCCACATTTTGCCATTTTCACTTGGGTTATTTCTGGGTTTGATCAATTTTCTCATTTTAGCATATAATATTAAATCATATGCTCACACTTTCAATTTACATTTCATAATTTATCAATTTTCTCGGAAAAACCCAAGTTTAGCTCAATTCATACCCGGAATATATAATAAAATTATTATAAAAATTCTTGGGTATTTTTGGGGCGTTACAATAACAATGTAATGGATGTAATAACAAAATAATATTTTATTTAATTTTTATATAAGAATAATCATTCAGTAGTAATATTTTCATCATTCATCACATAATTCGTATTTTCACTAGAACCTCCAAAGAAATTAGTATCATAGTAAGTTAAGTCTTGTCCATTTTTATTAGTAAAGTTCATTTATCTCTTCTCACTTTTCTTTGATTGATACTTGGTAGAGGCCGACCAAATCTTTGAGAGTATGACAAGTACACAACCAATGCTCTTTCATACCATATCTATGACAATTATTCTCATGGGTCTTCGAAGATGTATTCTGTATATACTTCCCATTTTCTTATTTCACCTCGGTATTATTCCACTTTTGGTGGTTCCATGAGGCTTTCATTTTTTGGGAATTTGAATGATTACTATCATGAGTACCATGGTGTCATAAATTCCTTTCATGACCACAACCACATCCTTGTTCACGTCCAAGTGTTTGGGACAATATAGCATTCACTTAAGGGAATGGTTTGGATCTAGTAGGATGAGACTGGTGATTTCTCATCAAGACTTCATTATTTTGCTCAACAACAAGAAGACATGATATCAATTCATAGTATTTTTTAAATCTACGCTCTCAATATTGCTGCTGTAGGAGCACATTCGAGGCATGAAATGTGGTGAATGTTTTTTCTAGTATGTCTTCTTCTATGACTTTCTCTCCGCACAACTTTGATTAGGAGCTGACTTTAAATAATGCGGAGTTGTATCAACTGACTGTTTTAAAATCTTGCAACCTTAGGTGCTTCTAGTCATATCGAGCTTTTGGGAGAATCAAAGTTTTCTAGTGGTCATATTTCCCCTTCAACTCATTCCATAGAGTAAGGGGGTCTTTTACTGTAAGGTATTCACTTTTTAAATTCTCATGGAGGTGGTGCTGAAGGAAAATCAACGCTTTTGTGCGATCCTATAAGGGATGCTTGATTTCCTTCTTTAATGACAACTCTAAGATTCATTACATCAAGATGTATTTTAGCATCAAGGATCCAAAATAGGTAGTTTTTTCCAGTAATTTCAAGTGTCACAAACTCGAGTTTTGTGATATTTGACATTGTCAATAATCTTCGTGTTTTGTGATGGGTAGTTCCTTCATTACATCAAGATGTATTTTGGCATCAAGGATCCAAGATAGGTAGTTCTTTCCGATAATGTTTAGTGTCACAAACTCGAGTTTTGTGATATTTGACATTGTCAACAATCTTTGATATATGATATAGTATTAGGATTAATTTTGACAAATAACAATATAGATTTTGGCTTATAAGCAAAACCAAGTATAATTATAAAAATGTAAAATCGAAAAAACTTCAAGATAAGGTTAGAGAATTACCTTTAGAGCAATTTCGTTCTGATAAGGTGTTGTAAAATATGTTATAATATGCAAACTTTAGAGAATTATATTATTCTCTTTATATTCATAGCAAGAAAGAGAGAGAGATGAGAAATATGAGAAGGAGAGAAGGATTGCTTCTTCATTGGGTGATTGAATAGCACGGATGAAAAGGCCTTTTATAGCCTTAAATTGTCCTCCATTAAATGGATAAATGACTTTTATAAGTTAAACCAAATTCATGAATATTTAAGGCCATATTAGTTGAATATGATCATTCACCACATGAACTTAACTCTTCATTTACAACAATAATTATTTTATTATCTAAAAATGATTTATTTTATATTTACAATGTTAAAGTTGATAATAGGAAATATATCTACTTCATGTGGTAAAGTATTTAACGTTTTAAAAAGATAGAATGAATCTTAGTGGGAACAATTTATTATATTATAAGGAAAATGTTTAGTTGTAAAAAAAAAACATTATTTTTATCCAAAAAGGACCACATAATTTTTGTTTTTAAGAATGAAAAACTTCATTCACTTTTGTATGTTATGATTGTAGTGATATGTGATTCGATCATGGTTATCTTGTATACCCATCAAACTCTTTTACTATTTGAATCAGGCCTTAAGAGCAAAATAATTTTATTTCTATGAATATAAAAGATATGTTATTGGAAAAACTATTTTGAAAATCACCTTCAAAACACCTTCTAAATATACACTTAAACCTCGTGTGACCATATTTTTTTTAATAATCTTGTTTTAGAAACTGATATTAAGTTGAACAATAAATATTTAGTTGGGTGTCTTATAAAAATAAACATATTTGAAAATTATTTTTAAAAATAAAAAATAAAAAAATTTATTTGAGTGAGTTAGTTTTATTTTTTTTTGTTTTAAATTAAATCCACTTAACTAAATTTAATCAAATTCTTATTGAAAATGATGGTTTATTAACTTTTTAATGTCATTAAGTTTCACCAAATTTTAGTACCCATTATAGGTATTTTTTAAACTAATTTTGAAAATTAATAAATTTAATTGTATTTAAAATTTATTTAATTATGAAATTAAAAAAAATAAAAGAAAATTTAAAAACACATGTAATTTAAAATAAGATCATATTTAAAAAATTTCGACATTAATTATAGATAATGAAGAGAGACAAATAATAATATCATAATTAATACTCTTTATTATACCTTTAAAAAAAAAAAACTCTTTAATCTTTGTTATAGAATTTTCTTTTTTCTATATTTTCCTTTGTTTCCAAATATTGCTGGAAACAACTTTTACTTGGGTTTTTGAAAAATTGCTCATGATTTTACTTAATTTAAAAAAAAATGTTTTCAAAGAACCATTGTCAAACATTCTTATAAATTTTTAAAAACAATTATTTCAATCTGAGGCTAAGCAAAAGTATCGGCCCATCCCAGCAAAGACAAAATCACAATTAAAGCGCTAGCCCTAACCGCCTCTCTCAAGTCGGGAATCGGAAGAAAGCCCTGTTTTATTTCTCTATTTAAGGAGAGAGAGAGAGAGAAAAAACAAAAAAAAAAAAGAAGAAAATCCAATTAATCCCAATCGAGCTGTGAAGATGCTGAGGAGCGGTTGCAGCAGGATTCTAGGGTTAGGGCAACAGATCAAGCAGGCTCCATCGGCCTGTATTCTTCGTTTCTATCATGAGAGGGTGGTGGACCATTACAATAACCCTCGCAACGTCGGATCCTTCGACAAGAACGATCCCACCGTCGGCACCGGCCTTGTCGGCGCTCCAGCTTGCGGTGATGTCATGAAGCTTCAAATCAAGGTCGATGATCAAACTGGAAAGATCGTCGATGCTTGCTTCAAGACCTTTGGCTGTGGATCCGCCATCGCTTCTTCATCTATAGGTCCGTATTTATTTATTTTCTTTCTCTTATTGAAATGAGAATAAATAAAGGAAATTGGGAATTAGGAATTATAGTAGCTGTGCCCTTAATTGGAGTTCTAATTTTTCCTTTTTTTTTTTCCCTCTGGTTCTGTGTTCATGTGTCCGTCCAAGAGGGGTTTTTTTGTTGGATTGGTTCTTCTTGTTTAGGTCGGTTTCTTTTGGTGGGTTTATGTTCCTCTTTATTTTTATTTTTATGTGATTCTAGCTCTATCAATTTGGTCTTTACTTTTTTTTTTTTTATTTGTTTGCTGCTTTGTTCCATGGGGAAAAAATATTTACGGAGACACGTTGAATTCAGATGTAAGGAAAAATGTTCCCCATCTCTCGGGTGTTGTCAATTTCCTGATAACGGAAATGGTTCTCCTTGGAAAGCGTTAATTCCCCCCAACTTTGGTTGAATTGATTGATTAGGGTTTTGTTTGATGTGATATGTATACACACGTAATTTTGATTTGTAATTTGCTCTTGTTATTACATGGATAATCATGTCTAAAACTAGGAAATTATTGTTCGGGAATCATACTAATTTTTTTTGTTTTGGGTCTCACTTACAGCCACGGAATGGGTAAAAGGCAGGGAAATGGAGGAAGTTCTATCCATAAAAAACACGTGAGTTATATCATCCCTCCGTCCTCCTTTATTTTGTGTTATGCCAAAATCGTGTCTATGTGCATTTGAGGAGCAACGATCTGTAGGTTTATGTGGATATTTTGGATAAACAATCTAGCTGTTGACATGGTCCTTAGCAATCTTGTTTACACCATTTTGATGAATGTAGTGCAACAGCCTCTCCTTATCCTGTCCTGTTGAAAACTTCTTACCATGTCATTCACTTTTCATTCCCACCCTTCTTACATTGTTGCCCAAACATTTGCATCTAAAGATGCAGGGAATGGGGAAATGAGCGTTTTCAGGTTTCTCGGTGGGGTTCCTTGTGTTTATGGGAGTATGAAAACAAATAATCATATGTACAGAAATAAAATAAAATAACCTAAGCATGCATGAACAAATGTTTCAGTCTCAATTTAACATATAACATATATATCATTGCTAAAAATGCAAATGAAAATGGATACATGCACTCACATATGGTGTTGTCCTTTTTTTTTTTTTTGATAGGCAAACAAACCAATATATTAGAAAGGGGAAAGCCAAAACAGGCACCCCAAAAGAGTACACTAGAAGTATACTAAAGGGCCGAAAACGACACAAAAGGAGGGATAAGACAAAAACCTACCAGCCCACCACGCAAGCTACATAGAACACAACAAGCATCTTATAAAGGAAAGGTTCACTTCAGGAATCATAGTTGCCCAAACACAAGGAACCTTAAAAAAGAAAAGGACTTGACCTATTGGCAGCCATGTCCTCGAAAACATAACTTTGTTCCTCTCGATCAAATTATTACAACAAGCAAGGGAGCTACGCCATAGCTTTGCTTCTTTTTTCTGGAGAGGAAGACGAACCCAGCCCATTATCAGCTCTTTAACCAGGTAGGGACAAACCCATCCGCCTTCTGATAGAGTAAACAAGGTAGTCCATAAGTCTCAAATCTTAAGGCAGTGGATAAAAAGATGCTCCAATACTTCTTCTGTCTGCCCACAGAAAGGACACTTGTTGGAAAGGGAGAAACCACATTTTTTAAGCTGATCCATAGTCAAAATCTTCCCCACCAAGCCTCCCTAAAGCCCACCTTTTCTTAGGCTGAGGATTCCAAATCATCTTGACGGACCTTAGTTATTCTTGCTTGGAGTCATGTGAAGCTTGATTGAGAACCTTGTCTGGTCGGCTCTTGGTGCATAAGCTTTATCGTCGAGAGGGGCAGCTTTGGTGCTAACAGTAATGTATGAATCTTTGGGCCTCTTCCTAATTCCCGATCATTAGTGGCTCTTGAATCTAAGTTCCACCTTCCTCATCCTTGTGACTTCCCATAGCTCATCACCTTGGCCCCTTTGGAAATTTAGCCCTCATAGAGGAAGGGGAAAGGAGGCTTGAGGAGGGCTTCACCACCAAAACATCCTCCCATAATCGACTTTGCCTTGTTTACCGCTCAATCGACGATTCTGCCTCATCTACAGCTATCACTTCTTTGCGGATATCCTTCGAGCCCATGCGCACCTCTGGGAATTTAGAGAACCATCCCCATCCTCCATGCCATACTTTAGACTAATAATGTTCACCACACGAGAATTTTCCTCCATAGCAAATTTCCAATTCCATTTTCCTAACAGAGCCTTGTTGAATTTAGAAAGACTACGAATGCCTAGAACTCCTTTCACTTTACTCGAGCAAACAATATCCCAATTGACTAGAGGGATCTTCCTCTCTAGGTTGCCACCTCCTCATAGAAAATCTCTTTGGAATTTTTGTAATTTGATCTTGACTTTCCTAGGCAGTCGAAAAAGGGACATGACATAGGTGGGCGAGTTGGACTGGTACTTCTAATCAGTAAGTCTTCCACCTTTAGAAATGTATTTGCCTTTTCAGTTAGCTGTACTTTAAACCTCTTCTACCCCATCCCATAGAAGCTTTATGTTTGCTCCCAGGCAACCATAAATACTTTGCTATTAGAGAACCAATTTTGCTTGACTCTAGGGCTAGATTTTCCTCGTTCTCAATACACCCATGAGTAGCAAAGGAGAACTTGCTCAAGAATTAATTCTCAACCCGAGAGAAAGAGAGCTGACCAAGTAAAATCAAACTGAGATAAGTAAATTGGTCTTAGTATCCTTGTAGAAACAAGAGTATCATCTGCAAACAACATGTGTGTGATCTGCCTTTACATTGCCATTTCCTCCTTAAACATAACTAGAAATGAAACCTCGTGTAACAAATGCGAAAGGAAAAGCTTCCATCCAAGACGAAAAGATAAGGATAGTGGATGCGCTTGCCTTGGCCCCTCTCGAACTCTAAAAAAAAAACCTTAAGAGTTTGCCATTCGCATGGATTGAAGAGAGGTAGTGGAGACACCACTTGATCCATCGAAGTATGCTTCTCCTTAAAGCCCATATTAATAAAAATAACTATTTGTGAAAAAATTCAATTAATACGGTGTATGCTCTCTATGTTTGGTTTCTGAGTACCCCACCTTCTTCAACATTGATGGTAAACTGTGCTTGTCAGGCCAGCGTCTGGGAATTTAATGCACTTATAAAGGCATTTTTATTTGGATTCACCAGTTTATTCATCACCTTTTGACCTATTTGCTGGCACTTTTGCTAACTCGGTTATAATGCTGGAGTTAAGTTGATGGTGCAAATCTTTGAGTCCTCATTACCTCACTCTTTTCGGGAATTTAAACCATAAGGTTAGAGTTCAAACTACCAAACTCTCATGCTGAAAATCTCTAAGCATTATAATATTAGGTTAACAACATCTGACCATAGTTGTGAAGAAACAAAGCAAGGCACTCTGAGGCCTTAAGGCGCAAGCGCCATAAGGCGTAAGGCTTTATGTAAGGCGCACCCATTTTATATATATTTTTTAAAAAATATAATCAATTATAACAATCATTTATCATGTAAATATCAAATCAAAGAAATATCAATCCGATCAATAAAACACATAGCAAATACCTCTAAGCATAAAATTCTTAAAACATGTCAACAAATCTAACAAATCCATCGTAAAGTTTATAAAATCCATAAAAATTGTCAATAGAATATGTCAGCATGTGCATATCCTTGTCCAAATTCATAAGTGTCAAACCTGACACATTAAAATAACTAATTTGTCCACAACAACCGATCCTCATTCATCCCCCACATCCACATAATGATCATCATCATCATTGTAACCATCCTCATCCTCCTCATTTCCCCAATAATCAATTTCTTCATCTTCATCTATTAATGAAAGAGAAGGCGTGGGTCTAAATCTTGAAGCTGTGTCATTCCCCCTTGATGATGGCAACCTGCTTGAGCTTGCTCTAACTCTAGTATCAAATCTAGGTTCCTCAGCTTCACTTGCTCTAGCAACATCACCCCATTTCAAGTCATCATCATCAAACACTAAATCATCTTGTGCATCTACATGGTCATGAGAATCTTTATCATCCATTCTTCCTATCAACCACTCATTGATCTCATCAATTGCTTTCCAAGATTAGTAGTTAAGTAGTATCACGTTCATTGTATCTTTTCTTCGAATACAGAGTTATGCTTGATGTACACCAAAATCATTCAAGCGTTGGTGCTCTAATCTCTTCTCCTCTTGGTATGGATACGCAAATTACCAGCACATAAATACTTTATTCTCATTTTTTAAACTTAAAATATTTTTAATGTTTTTTAAAGCACATAATATTACTTACGTTTTCAAAGATGCTCCAATTCCTTTCACAGCTTTGATGCCTTTACATGTTAGGCTAGGACTTCCACGACAAACTTTTTCAAATTTGGAGGTAGCTCTAAATAAAAGTCCCTCCATTTATTGTAATATAGATAATAGATATAAAATGATTTAGTGATGTCTGAAACAATTAACCTATACAGTATCTAAATATAATATAATAAATTAGATTAAAAAAAAAATTTAAGTAACTAACAGGTGCTTTGGTCTTCCTTTTTTCCTAATAATAGAGTCCATTTCAAATACTCCTTGACCTTTATATATATACTCAATTGATCTGTAACTTTCTCTCGTGTATCAACATCCTTTATCATTCTTTCAATGCATTTATATAATTGGCTCATAACAAAAGCTACATCATGCTACAACTCGGTTTTATCATAGAGACTTACGGGTTCAAGTACCATTTGTGTGTAAAAAGGCTGATGTTTGAATCTCCCACCTCTATCAATGATTTCAAATATCTCCTTGTACTTCTCTTCATTACCAAGAAAACTTTTCATAATAGTTTCCTTAGCTCTAGTCATGGCTTCATATATGTATCCAGCAGGAGCTTTTTTTCTACCATCTGACAAAAACACTTGTGAACAGAGGACTTGAAATCTTTCGTAAATATGTCAGTATTCCAAAGAGAAGAGCATTATAATATCTGCTTCATTCTTCCCATACGCTCCTTTGCCCATTTACTTTTTGACCGTTACTTAGCATGGTGCCCTCAAATTGTTTTTTGCTCATGTAAGCGAGACAATGTGATGAAAGCAGTGGCAAATCGTGTCTTAGCGGGCCTAAGCAGTTCAACTCCTTTGTCCAGTAAAAATGCCTCATCATGTTGAGTAGCCACGAGCAGTTATAAATGCTTAGCCATTTAAGTGATATGGCTCTCTCCAAAAGTCCTCTTGATGTTTAGTAACTTTTAGTATCTTCAAATATCAAGTCCAAGCCTCAATATCTGCGGCACATAGTGTCCAATACAAATTAGGCAGCTTTTACAACATCCTCCTACATCATGTTATATAATAAATTAAAATACATCATTTAAATATTAAAATCAATAAGATTTACTTATTCAGTCCCTAGGAATTAGTATTTATTACTTGTCATCTTATAGCTTGAGTGACTATGCGATAGCAGACTATATTTTCTTCACCAACAGATCCACCCACTTGTCAAGTAGTTCAAACATCTTCTCTCCGTCTCAATCATTGAAGAAGAAAGATTAATGGATTCCACGAACATGATTCCCTTAGAACAATTCACTAAAAAAGTTTACCAAAGTTCTTCCTTTCCTATCAAATCCACCATCCATCAGGCATAATGGAGCATCCTTCTTTCCATTCGACTGTGATCCTTCATGGAATCTTTTGTAATCTCAACTCTTTCTTAGCATTGAGTAACCAGCACCTCATAAATACTTGGTCCCTTGATCTACACCATATTACGACCAATAACTCAATCATGGGTTGGAAACTTGGATCATTGACCACATTAAATGGAATAACATCATACATCACATGAAATAAGAGAGCAAGCTCTTTCATAGTTTCCTTCTTGTAGAAGCATCATTCATAGTAGTTTGAGTCATTTTCCTCCTATTTTTGAACTACCGGCTTATTAGAGGTGAAGAAAAAATGATCCATCGACCCTTTCTCTCTAGATCTTTTCACACTACCTCTACCCCTAAGCCTTCCTCCCGTGTATGTAAAACAACTCTTCTACTTTCAGCAACTTCATCAATGTCGTCAAAAAATCTTCATACAAATCTTCGTTTCTCATTTTCAATTGTTCCTTTTGATTCTTTTTTCCCATTCATGTAATCTTCCATCTCTTGTCTAACATGAGCAAGACATTCGTACATTTTTAGCATGCATTTGTGTCCTGACAAGGTGTTTGTTGTGTTTATAGATGCCTCCTTGGTTACCTTATCACAAAGATACAAATAATTGTATTCAAATCTTGTTCATTAGGTAGCAGGCGTATTCCATCCAGGTCTTTCTTTTCACTTCCATGGTAATAGGCAGTCTCATTTCATTGTGTTAAAATCCCATTCTTTATACTTCAACTGAAACAAAATCAAGTACAACACAATAATAATTGAAAAATACAAATTGAGACATATATTATAAAATATTTTAAAAAAAATCAAATGAGTCATATGACTCATGTGAGTCATGTAATTTCTTTGCTAAGCCAAATAAATGATCATGGCTCATGAGAATCATTACTCATTTACATAAACAATAGTGACAATATCTGTAATAAAGTGAAGAAAAAAATTTAAAGTAGAAAGGCAATACCAATGGAAGTGAGAGATTTTCCTTTTCGAATTTTCTTGCAATTTTCTTAGCTATTTTAGGTTGATTTTCGACTGCTCTTGTATAGTGTTTGGCAGTGTATTTTTTTTTGTTTGGCTTGAAACTAAGCAAAAATGGGGGTTGGAGCAAAAAAAATTACGAGTTTTTGGGTTCTGGAGGTATAAATGTCGAGTTTTAGGGTTACTGCTTATTTTAATGTGTTTCAGCCCTTTACGGTACAAAAAGAAATAGTTTTGGATGCCTAAACATTTTTAAACAGTGGCTTGATCCAAGCGACGCGTTTTAGGCTATGTTAGTTCAAAAAACGGCGTCGTTTGAAAGCGTTTTAAATCACTTGTAAAATGGCGTCGTTTGGATGGTAACTAAATCAAAGCGACGTCGTTTGGATTAGTGACTTAAATCGAAAGCGGCGTCGTTTTAATATGAATTAAAAAAAAAAAAGGCCAAAACGATGTCGTTTTATGTCCCAGAGACCAAACGATGTTATTTTGGTCTGATTTGTAGAAAATAGGAACTTTCGTTCCTGCAATTCCATTATTTGTGAGAAAAAAGGAAAAATGAAGAGGGAAGAAGAAGAGGATGGGAAGATGACTTACACCTTGCGGAGGCGCTTCGTAGACTTCGCCTCGGGGCGCACGCCTTTCTATTTCAGGTGTCTTGTGTGAAGGGGCCTCGCCCCGGCCCAAGCGGGGCGCCATGGTTATGCTTTGCCTGTGCCTGCGCCTGCGCCTAGCCACACCTTTCACAACTATGATCCCAACTAAATTGCCAAAAGGCAGTTGTAAAACCATTTGGCTAAGGAGCCTTGTCCCCATTCAGGTCAGCCAAAGCAGCGTGTACCTCTTCTTCAGTGAAAGGCACTTCTAGTCTTATTGCCTCCCTGTCATTCAGCCTAGAGAAATTTAGCCCCTTTGGGCTAGCCCTCTAGGCCCCAGGGTCATTGAGAAGTACCTTAAAAGCATTCACAATGCCAGTTCTTAGTTCCTCTGTACCATTTAACCAGTGGCCACCTATACGGATCCTGTCAAAGTTGTTCCTCTTTCTATGAGAATTTGCCATCTTGTGAAAGAAACCAGTGTTCCTATCACCCTCCTTGAGCCAAATTTCTCTCGACTTCTACCTCCAAGAAATTTCTTCCATGATCACCAATTTCTTAAAATCCTCCATAGCACCCATCCTTTCCTCTTGCTCTCCATCAGACATATGGTGTCGTACTTCTCAAACTTTTATCAAAGGATATATGCCTTTATCCAAATACACTCCTTATTTAGTCTTCTTAGGTTAAATTTTTGTGTCTTTCACATCAAAGATCTCTTCCCCCCTTCTTAATTCACTGTTTATGGGATCATTTTCATCATCTTAATTTTTTTTCCCACAATATATAGCTTTCTGTTCATCATTGACATCTCAGAAACAAATTCTACCATAACAATGTATTTACTCACAGCAATTCTTACTCAACAAGTTATGCCATAGAATAGAATGTTTATGAATAAAATCCCAGGACACATATTCTGAAAATTGCAGTGTTTGCAACAACTATAAAATCACATTGATAAAACCTAAAACAAAACCAACACATATCTCACATGGAAGAATAAGGAATGTAAGATAACAAAGGCGAAAAATGGAAGATTGGGAAGTGGAGATAGAGAGACTCCTAGTGCAAATTGGGTCAGTTAATGTAGAGGATGAGGCTGAAGATAGGATAGAATGGATGGAGACAAAAAACGGAGATTAGTCAAATCCATTTACAAAACCCTTACAACCAGAACCCATGAGCTTCTCCCTTGGCCAATGGCGTGGAAATCTTGTGTGCAACCAAAAATTAGTTTCTTCTCTTTGTGAAGCAGTTTGGAAAAAGGCTCTAACAAATGATCAACTTCATAAAAGGGGTTTCTCTCTTGCAAATAGGTGTTACATCTTTGGAAGAGAGCGAGGAGACAGTGGAGCATCTTCTTGTACATTGTATAAAAACAAAACCCTTATGGGTCCTTCTCCTCTCCTTTTTTGGAGTATTGTGGGTGAACCCGGAATCAGTCTGGCACACTTTGTTGAGTTAGGAAAGACCCTCATGTTGGCAAGATTTGGAAAAAAGTGTGGCAAGTGGGTCCTTTATGTTTATTTTGGACAATATGGAAGGCAAGGAATGATATAGTTTTTGAGGACAAGCCTTTCTCCCTGCAGAAGGCGAAGACTTCTTTTCTTTTCCTTCTATGGTCAAACTAAAGCATCAATTTCAAATGGCCCTTCAATCTTAGCTAAGGTTTATCGACTGGTTGGGTTGCATGTGAGTAGGGGGACACTTGTTTTTCTTCTGGTGCTTCCCTAGGGGTAGATATGTTTTTTTGTAATCAATTTCTTTTGAGTATTAAAACAATTTTATTTACTTATCAAAAAAAAAAAAAAAAAAAAAATGGAAGTGCTCACAAAACCACTAATCCTTATTCACGTACAAGCCACTTTACCATACCCAAAGATTTGAAAAATTAGTTTAAAAAACAAAGTTGCAACTATGTTCCACCCATCTGAGCGTACCAACTCCTATTTTTAGTTTTTTTTTCTTTTACAGAACCACTTTGCAAACAAGGAGAATCTCTCTCTCTCTCTCTCTCTCTCTCTCTCTCTCTCTCTCTCTCTTCCTATTAGGTATGTGCACCACCCTCAAGCCCATTATGTCTCTTATTCAAATGAAAAAGAAAACAGATGTCATCATTCTCAAATGAAATCATTAATCTCACGTTAAAACTTGCTCCAGTGGATCTGACAGCAGAAACCTCAATTTCAAGAAGAAATCATCCCATTGCTTCCTAATGGTTTTTCCACAAACTACTTTTTTTTTATTGGTAAAAAGAGAATGTCATTAAACAAAAAGAAGCACACACAAGAGAGACCCTTACAGCCTACCCAAGCGTATACAGGAAGTATACAAAAAGAAACATGGTTTTTCCACAAACTCAAAATCATTAAGCTTCTTTAGCCACTCTAGAGCTCTTTCTTCTTTGCTACTCCATACATTTCCTCGGAGTTGCCTATATCCATAGACTATGGAATTTATGTCATTGAGAAAACTCTGAAGCCTCTTTCCCAGCAAGGTCTTGTTGAGAGTCTCAAGACATCTAATGCCCCAGTGCCCTATTGCCTTTTCTGAGCAGACTGTCGACCACCTGACTGATTTATTTATTTTTCCTTTTTCTTTTTGTACCTTCTGAGCAATTGCTAGAGGTGGCAAAAAGCATGATTATAAACTAGAGAAAATGCTCTTTTAAAAGGATAAGTCTACAACCATTAGTGTGAATATTTTCTTCTTCAATGTGAACCTCAAGCCGAAGACTTGAAAGACCCCCAATGGTAATCAAATACTTGGCAGGGACAGTGCAACCCACATGAAAGCCCAAGTGCTTAACCGCTTTACTCTCCCTTCCAGAATATGAATGGTGGAACCTTTTATTGTGTTCACATTTGGCACCTATACAGATTCGCTGCATACATTTTCTGATTCATATCCACTGGAGCTAGAAACACTCTGGAATTTTGGAGTTGCTTTGGATATTTTGGGGAATAATTTAAGGAAGATTTAAGTTGGCGATGCAAAAATAGGTCTGTTTTATCATTTTAAGATTATAATTTTTTTTTGATTGATAATCATTTTAAGAGTATAATAATCTTGAGGATTCAGTTTTCTACCAATGATTAAAATTTTTTCCCAACATAAGCACTTAGGCCTGAATTTTTTTTTTTTTTTTTGATGGGCAAACAAAGAAAAATATATTAGAGAGAAAGAGATGCCTTTTATAGACAACCCTAAGGCGTATACAGGACGTATACAAAAGGAGACCAAAGGTTTGTACAAAAAAGAGGACTAAGAAAAAAACTTATCAGCCCACCCAACCAGCTAAAGAATACACAAAAGACATCTTACAAAATAAGATACATTGGGGATCATAGAAGCCCATAAACAAAGCCTCCTAAAGAAAAAAGACTTCAGCCTATCAAAAGATAAACAAACATCTTCAAACACCACTTTGTTCCTGATGAGGGGTTGATGAGGAACACATTTGAGTGGGGGATGTTGGAAGATCTAGGTTGAGTTCCAGCTAGAACAGAAATGAAAGAAGGATTATTTTCCCAATGTAATTCAAGGTTTTGCAAATAGTTGAGGGGTTGTTTGTGTTATTGTTATTCTTTGCAGTAGATAGACCATTGATGTGTGGACTCCCAGCTGATAGTTTGAAAGTGAAGAGAGTTTTTACCAGCTGATACAAGTGGTCCTAATTTTCAAAATGCTTGGTTTATTGTTATTAAGAGTATAATTAACTAGCATGACTTGACAGGATAGGAAAGCTAGATTTCTTCCTGTATAGGCAACAAATAGTGTACACGACTTGAGAGGATTCAAGTTTTCTTGATTTGTTAATGCTGTTTTGGATAAATTTTTACAGGAAGATGGGTAATAATGGTTTGCTTTTTATTTACTTTCCTTATTTTTCTTTAGTAAGATTTTTGTGGGCTGTGTTTGAAAACTTGCATCACACACACACACACACACACATACATGTGTTGTGTGTGTGTATTTATCTTACTATAAAGCTTTGGCGGGCAGCTCCCCTGTGCTTGTTGTGGGCAATCTAGAATGAGAGGAACAAAGTTGTGTTTGAGGATGAGCGGTTTTCGTTTGATAGGATTAAGGCCCTTTTTTGAAGGTCATTTGATAACCCAGACAACAAATTCGGGCAGTGGACCTTTCTTTTGGAAGATGCTTGTTGGCACTACGTAGCTTGTTTGCTTGGCGGGCTAGTAGGTTTTTGTTTTAGCCCTCTTTTTGTGCTAGCTCTCGGCCCCCTTCGTATACTTTCTGTGTACTCTTTAGGGGTGCCCGTTTTGGCTTCTCTCTTTTAATATACTGTTTTGTTTGCCTATCAAAAAATAAAAAAATAAAAAAATTTATCTTACTTTTTCTAGTGGTTTCATAAAATTTTTATTTTTATTTCCATCTTTTCAGTCTGATGTGTATATTTAGTGACGATGAACGGAGATTGTGAATCCTCCTGTGATGCTGCATTGCAGCATGCTTGCTGAGGATATGTGTGTGTGTGTGTGTGTTTATCTTTTAATATTACTAGTGATTTCTCAAAATTTTTATTTTTATTTATCATCTTTTGAGTCTGATGAGTATATTTGGTGACAATGAAGGGAGATTGCAAAACATCTTTCTCTTCCTCCTGTGAAGCTGCATTGCAGTATGCTTGCTGAGGATGCAATTAAGGCAGCTGTCAAAGATTATGAAGCCAAGAGAGCAAAGAACGGTCACCACAACCCCGAGTCCACGAACAACACTGAGAAGGCTGTTGAAGCTTGATTATATATGTGTCTAAGTAGTAAAATACTTGATGGAGTATGACCTGCCTGCGAACAGTGGATCGGGCTGTAAATTGCCTTAATAAACTTGTTTCGAAAGTTTCATACTTGGATAACAAGACATTTCAGTAGGTATTGGTCACTAGTTTGTTCATGGACGATGTCTTTTCCTCTCTAAATCTCGATAATAATAATAATAATTAATTAGTATCTGATTGGGATGGCCGGTTTAGTTGCCAAATATGATAGCCAATTAGTTGCTGCCGACCTGGTACTACTTTGGATTTAGGATTGGGATGGCCATGGGTTGGTTCTCATTCAGGATGGCTCATGAAAATTCAAGAATTAATCAGTCACTTAGCTGCTGGCAGTTTGGGCGGACACATGAAATTCACCCAAACGTCCGACTTAACCAAAACAAGACAAAGTAAGTGTGTGTGTGTGTGTGTATGGGGGTGTTAGGTGGGTTTTGGTTTGGGTGCGGGGGCTTGAAAGATGATGCTGAAAAAGTAATCATCTTCATTTAGTTGATCAACAAGGCATGAGAAATTGCTGATAGGCCTACTGGGATTCTTATGCGGGGTAATTGAAACTATCAGCAAAATATCACGTATTCTCTGGACCTAATCGGGGAAGTGTGTGTTCTTCCTGGATTGAGGAATTTTAGTTTGGCCTTTTTAGGCTTCGGTGTGGGGTATACGCATCTTGGTTTTCATAACGTTCTATTCTCATCACAATCTTGCCAACCTAGAAATTACATTTTCTTTGTGAAGGGACGACAGACACCCTACGTTTCTACCACCTTCTGTACGATTTGGCCTCGAGAGTGGGACCTAGCAATGTCGATCACATTTGGTCCACTTTGAGGATAAGAATAGGAGGGTATATACCAAAATATCTACGATTCGGACGAAAGGTATATATCTCTATCTCTATCTCTATCTCTATCTCTGGACTCTGATTGTTGTTTGTGTTATTCTTTCTTTTTCTTTTTCTTTTCCTTTTGTTTTGGGGGTAATTCATGGTTGACTTTGTTGTATATGTGGTAATTATATTTATATGAACTGCAGGAGAGTTTGGAATGTACTGTGAAGCAGTGATGTTTGGAAGAAATTGTTTTCCATAATGAGGGGTTTATATGTTTGTTTCCTGTCCTCGCCCAGACTCCAGCCTCATCATCCTATTCCTAGGTGTACAATGCAAACTAAAATCCCTGTCTCCTCCATGCATATTTCCAGTCTTAGGCCAGACCCCACCATCATCATTATCGTCGTATGTATATGTAGGAGCTGCCAAGATCCCTGTCCACCTCAGTACCACCAGCTTTGTCTGCTTTCCTTGATCGTATTGCCAGTTGCAGCACGGACCACTACCACTTGCCGTGCAGTCAGCCTTCCTACTCTTAATTTGTGACACATGTCAAGATAGCAAGTCACAAATTATTTAGAGCAACCACAGTCTACCGATTCTCTTTATGAGAGTGAGTTACCCCACCTGTGTTTCTATGACCCTCACCTCATGTCCATCTTCATGAGTCGGGGAATTTTTTTTCCTACTAGACTTCTTCCACTTTTTATTTCTTTGGAAGTTTCTTTACACCCCTTTGCCTTTGGTGGTGGATTTTTCAAAGCGAGGTAGTCCCACAAAATATCAATAACGGAAATAAGGATAAAGACACTGGTTTGGTATTTTCATTGGTGACAGATTTGTGTTTTTAAGTTTGACTCCTGAGCGCGTTCCAGTTATGATGTTTTGAAAAGCTCAAACAAAGTAGAACTATAGATCGAACCCCTGAAACCAATATTGAAGAAAAATTACACTGTTCATCTCCCGGCTCCCGGTGTTAGTTGTAAAGAAAATGAACCCAAAGGGGAAAGTAGTTGTATAGCATGAGATTAGAATAGTGCGCTCTACATTAATTTCAAAAGGAGCGTGACAAATAATCAAATTAAGGAATAGTAGTAGGAGACTAGGAGTAGCAATTTCTTTCTAATTATCTCCTCATTTGTACATATGCAAAAAAAAGTAGAACAGCAACATATTCTGATACCCTCCGTCGGAAGAAGTGGCATTGATGAGGAAATGAACAAATGGATAAGAATCAAGCACGATCGCAAGAGTCCAAACTTTCTCCCCTCGGAACTCTGTGGTCCTTGGGATTCGCTCTCCCTCTATTATTATTATTATTATCCTCCCTCTACCATCATCACCGATTATTTAGATTCTTTTTTCGAGTAAAGGTGTAAAAAAAACCCCCATCATATTTTCCCAAGCCCTCCTTGACATTCTTCGTCATAATTAAACCACTTCTGTCACTCAACTTGCTGGATAGGCAAATGGGTGTTAATCATACAGTTAGTTGCTTGCGTGACGGCTTGCTGAGGTGGCAAAAATCCCCTAAATCGATATGGGGCAACCAATTGTCGGAGATATAACCCTAAATCAAATTTACTAACCCTTAGGGAAGCTCAATTAATCCGATCTTGAGTTTGTTCTTCAATAATCACATTATTAGAGTCCATTAGGGTCATTAAAGGCTTTATCAAATCCTTAACTTGGAAATCTCATAAAACTAATCAAAGTTTGCATAAGTTAACTTGAACACTCATAGTTATAATAAATATACATAATATCACGAGGATGTTCATGCTTCTCATACTTCATATTGGGGCTACATGTGTGAAGGCATATGAGCCTTCGAATCGGACGCCACGTCCCAAGATGTCAGGCCTCAATTTCATTTTTTGTCATTTGTATACACCCTGCAAATACATATAAAGACAGTATTACTTATAGGTATTTCATATTCGCCTTTTGAACTAAACGACAGAAGTCTCCAGCCTAGCTTCTGGACTCTTTTCATTCTCATCAACTAAACAATACGCTATTGACGCATATTAGCCTTTTTTTTGTGTGTGTATGATTTCTAGAACTTTCTCATTGGAGAACTAGGATTTTGTATAGTATATATTTTCTTTGTTTTCTTAATTAAACACAAAGATGAATTCTCATTCCTTTTCATCCTCTGCATTTATAGCATCATCGATTGTAATTGGTTCAATTTTGAGTTTCATAGTTCTTTCATCTTTCACGGGTACTGAATCATGCCCTACTGATAACATTAAACATCACAAATTATATTATTGAAGGATTGAAGCCATACCCTTCTAAAATAAATGGGTTTGATATGATTAATTCATAATTCGTAATTTGGAGGAGATTTGATCAATAACTATTCATCCTTTCATTGCTCACTCTTGATTCTTTTCACAACTTGCTTTTGACACATGAATGTTTAATAAAATTCAATAAAACAAGATGCTATTGGATTAATTGAGAAGACATTCAATATGGGTGTACGTGAAATAGTTGATAGTGAGATAGCTAGGATGTTTTACATTGGAGTGTTGTCCTTTCACTTTGCTAGAAATCCTTATTATGTTCGTGCCTTTAAAAGTGCAAGTCAACTTCCAAATTATGTCATACCAGGTTATAATGCATTAAGAACTACATTATTGTAGAAGGAGAAGAGTAATGTTGAGAATCTATTAGAACCAATCAAAAAGACTTTGAATGAGAAATGAGTGAGCATTTGCTATGATGGATGGTTGGATGCTCAAAGAAAACCACTTATTAACATCATGATAGTTTCAGAAGGAAAGTCAGTGGTTTTGAAAGCTATAAACTATGAAGGGGAGACTAAAGATAAACACTTTATAGTTGATCCGTTGATTAACACAATACAAAAGATTGGTCCTCAAAAAGTAGTTCAAGTTATAACATGTTGTAGTCTGCAAAGCAGTAGGACACATCGTGGAAGCAAGGTTTCATCATATCTTTTGGACCCCTTGTATGGTTCATACTCTCAATCTTGCTTTAAAGAACATATGTGCACCATCAACATACTCGAACTATGATGATGTGATAGAACAATGTGGTTGGATCTCTCGGGTTTCAAGTAATGCCTCTTTCATCAAGAATTTCATTGTGAATCATACAATAAGGTTGTCAATGTTTAATAATCATTGCAAGTTGAAGTAACTTTTAGTGGTCGATACGTGTTTTGCTTCAACTATTGTTATGCTTAAACGATTAAGGATGATATTTAGAGCAATTAGTGATAAGTGAAGAATAGAAGATGTATAAAGAAGATGATATAGTGAAAGCAAAAGAAGTAAAGGATAAAATCCTAAATGAAGACTTTTGGATGGATGTTGATTATATCCTTAGGTTTACAGCTCCCATATATGAGATGTTTCGATTAGTTTACGCTGACAGACCTTGCTTTTCTACAATATTTATGAGTGGTGGGATTCGATGATCGAAAAAGTGAAGGAAGCCATTTATAAGAAAGAATAGGAAAGGCTCATAGAAAATTCAAGGTGTAATTAAGATTTATCAATTAAATATTTGAGTTTTTATTGAATGTTTTTATTATATTTGTACTTATATGAATTGTTTCAAATCATACTTGTAGGTTTTTTTATATTATGAATGGAATCTTGGTGGAAAGATGGACTAAAAGCCACACACCTGTAGGCTTTGATGATTTAAGTATAAATGATATTCTATGATGTTTAGTTTTTTATAAATTATGTCATAACTCAACTTGTAGGTATTATAGTCAACAATGACTTATGATCATAGTGATTCTAGTTGTGATTTTTCTACATGCTTTAAAGATTTTTTTAGTTGTGATTCTATCAATGACATGCGGCACATAAGTTCTGTTAAATGGTGGGTTATTCATGAAACTTCAACATCAATGCTTCAATCTATAACATTGAAATTACTAAGATAACCTTGTTCATCCTCATGTTGTGAGAGAAATTAGAGCACATATCACACTATGAAGGGCAACAAGTTGATACCACAAAGAGCTGAGCACTTGATTTATGTCCATAAAAATCTTCGACTTGTGTAAAGGAGATCTCCAAGCTATAATGAATGTGAACCTAAATTGTGGGACATTGGAGGAGATGATTTTGACTCAATAGATATAGAGAATGCTGAAATTCTTGAGATTGCATATCTTTATCTTAATGAACCTGAATTGAAAAGCATTTTATTTGATCTAGAAGGGAATGAAAGTATTTAGTTTTAGTATTAGTTATGCTAGTCTTTGGTATTTGTAAGAACAATGTTAAAAAACTTGTTTTTTATTTATCTAAATTGTTTTTTAAGGATAATATTTGTAAGGATAATTATTTTTTATTATTTTATTATGTTGTATCCGTGTTCTGATTTTTTGGAATTTTCCATGTCCCCGTGTCCCGCCATGTCTTATCCGTGTCCATGCTTCTTAGATAATAACTATTGAGGTCTAAGGCAGATCTAAATTTAGCTCTTAATACACAATTTTATAGTGGAATTCATTATAGTAGAGCTAATTTCAACATTAATCATAGTTAAGGAGAATGAGGCAACTAGTTTAGTAGGTCGTAATACTAACTCTATGGTAAGTTTAATTACATTCAGTATTTGTGACCATTATTTTTATATGATTACAAAGAGCGAAACACTAATTTAGTGCCACTGTGCCAGCAATGATTGCATCTCTCCTTAATACACAAGTTTAATGTGCATGCGTACGTGGAATTCATCATGGTAAGAATAATTTCAATATTAGTCACAGTAAAGAAGAATGAGGGGCGCAATTAGTTTAGCAAACCATATGCTAATTTTATGGTAAGCCATATATATTCAATATTTGTTATCATTATTTTGATATTAACTATAAGGGGCAAAACACTAATCTAATGCTAACAATGAATGCATTTTAACACACAATTTTCTTATGGAATTTATCATTGTAGAACTAATTTCAATATTAATCATAGTTAGGAGAATGAGACATCTAGTTTAGCAATCCATGGTGCTAAATTCTATGGTAAGTTTGATGGTAACAAATATTAAGAGCTACTAAATATTAGATATATCATGATCATCTTAATATGAATCTTTGATATCATGCTTGCTCAAAATACACTGAATTTGATCTTCACTTTATTAGTGATAAAGCATTGCATAATGATCTTATTATTCATTACATTTCACTCTACTGATCAACTTCTTGAAGTGCTTATGAAGCATCTTAATTCCAATTAAACCCATATCTCTCTCAAGCTTTCATACTAAACTTTGTGCTGTTACTAGTGGCTATTACATACCCCTGTGAGATCCTAGTGTAATACAATCTGGAATATTCTAATATAAACATATACCATCACGGGCTCATGAACTTAGTATAGCTTTTTCAGTCCTTCTTCTGCTGTGATCTCTAGAAGCTTCAGGATACTTGTAGGAATAGTGGTAGAACAAGTGGTTAGAAGATCATGAAGATGGCACCCAAAACATTAGTTTAAATTATTTTCGTTCATTTTAAGGTGGTATTCTTTACTTTTTCGATTCATCTAGAATACTTTTATTGATATCAACAAATATAACTATAATACACTTATTATCAAACTTAATAAAAAAAATCATTTTAGTTTGTGGTTTTTTCAATTCAGCCAACAAATGGATATCATCTTAGTTTTTTTTTTACTAACATGCATGTATCTGAAAATATAAAAGTTAACGTCAGTGACATTTAACAAAACTATAAATAGTGCTTGTCTAAAAACCCAAAGAGCTTTTTATAGCCTCCTGAGTATGAACTTGCATAAATTATGAGGAGCCCCAAATGAGCTACAAGTTAATTTTTCCTAAGATAGAGAAGGTTTTGCCACTCGTGTAATTTAAGAGCTTTTAAGATATTATGAAAGAGACTTACATATTATTGAGAGAGTTGATGTATATATATATATACATACCTAAATAAGGACAAAGTAGTGAAAGCATAAATCTAATAAAAGGAAACCCTAAAATACTCTAATACTCCCCCTGAAGATGGTGTATCAAAAATAACATCAATCTTGTTACATAAGTAAAGGAGGTGAGACCGAGACAGAGATTTGGTAAGTGCATCAGCAAGCTGGTCACAAGTGGAGACATGAACAACACGCAACTCGGATGACTGAACCAGGTCACAAACAAAGCGATAATCAATCGCAAGGTGTTTTATTCAGAATGAAATATAGGATTAGCAGAGAGATGAATGACACTAAGGTTGTCCGAG
This sequence comes from Tetrastigma voinierianum, assembly GCA_016808115.1. NCBI lineage: Eukaryota > Viridiplantae > Streptophyta > Magnoliopsida > Vitales > Vitaceae > Tetrastigma > Tetrastigma voinierianum. The sequence continues at coordinate 504,998 of JAEQBH010000926.1, forward strand.
AACAGGGTGGGCGGCAATCGCACTATGGCAAGAAGTTCCAACAACAACGATTTTTACCCCATTGCGGAGTTCGTGTGGCAGCGATAGCGAGTACACCGAATTGCAGATACTCAGCGCTAGTAGAAGAGCAAACGTATTGTTGCTTTGTAGAACTTCTGAAATTGGATTAGCACCAAGGAAAATAAGAAAAGCCCCGTGAAGGTCGATCATTCACGGGTTACAGTCGATCGCATCGGAGAAACCCATGCAATGTCGGTATCGTGGCCCGATACCAAGGGATCTCATGCCATTAAGATAACGAAGCAGATGTTTGACCTCTCCCTAATGGTGTTCGAATGGCATGTGCAAGAACTGGGAGAATTTATTCACTATAAAGGAAATATCCAATCGAGTCATTCGGAGATGTTGAAGGCCATAACCACGTGGTACATGGTGGCGTGTGATCATGATACCATATTTGCGACAAAGTACATGACAAGCGGTGTAGAGACAGGTTTGGAACCTAGCATGTTATGTTTGCTCAGAAGATCAATAACATACTTTTGTTGAGATAGTAGAAGACTCGTTAGAGTGACCAAAACTTCAACTCCATAGAAGAAATATAGCACCCCAAGATCCTTTGTGAAGAATTTAGAGTCAAGTTGTCGAATAATACTGTCGACAAGTGAGGGGTCACTACTTGTAATAATCAAATCATCAACATAAATTAGGAAATAGAGGAGCGCATTACCGAGGGAGTAAACAAAGAGGGACGAGTCCACAAGGGATGTGACAAAGTCGAGAAAGGGTAAGAAGGTGCATAGCTCCATATACCAAGCTCGCAGAGCTTGTTTGAGACCATAAATAGCCTTGTATAACTAACAAACATGATGCGGATAATCAACGTTGAGCAAGCCCTACGGTTGCGCCATATAGACCTTCTCAATGAGATGCCCATTGAGAAAGACATTATTTACATCAAGTTGGCAAAGTCCCCACTTGTGATTGGGGGCAATGCTAAGCACAGTATGGACGGTGATAGGATTTATCACGGGACTAAAAGTCTTGTGAAAGTCAATGCCCGACTGTTGGTGAAAGCCTTTAGCAACAAGGTTAGCTTTATACCATGCAATAGAGCCGTCGGGATTTTGTTTGATGTGAAACACCAATTTACTGCCCACTATTTTCTGCCCTGGTCTCTGGGGAACCAGAGCCTAAGTATCGTTCCGGATGAGAGCCTCATATTCTTCCTACATCACCTGAACCCACTTGGGATCTTGGAGAGCTTGGGCAATAGTGTAGGGTTCAGGGATAGTTGGAATTATGGTGGCGAGGCCATATTTCGGGTTGGGTTTGAGAATGGAATTTTTAGATTGGGTTTGCATGGGATGATGGTTTAGTGGGGGAGAGGGGATGAGTAAGGGGTTGGAAGGATGATGAGGTGAGGTGGGAGGGTCTTCCGGACCCCAGCGAGGCCATCGAAGGAGATGGTTGCTCAGTGGTGTTGGCTTGGAGTGGGATCACGGGTGCGCGGGAGGATGGGCGGGATGATGGGGAAGAATTCAGCAGTTCGGGGGAGGTAGGCGATATGAGTGGGTGAGATGTCTTGCAGGGAGTCAGGAGGCTGGGTGGGTGGTGGGGGATGATCTGTCGTTTGGGTAGGCGGTGGTATGGAGTGGGTGAGATCACGATTAAACGGGGAGGACGGTTGGAGGGATGGGGATGAGGTCGGCCCGATCTTGGTGGTTGCCAGGTGAGCAGTGAAGCGAGGATGGCGCGAGTCTGTGTCTAGAATGTTTGGTGGAGAGTGAGGGAGACACAAACGGGAAAACATTTTCCACAAACTTGACATGATGGGACACAGATTTTTTTTAAGGATAGGGTCAAAATATAGAAAGGCGATCTGAGTAGGGGAGTAACTGAGAAAGACATAAGGACTGGATTTGAGATCGAGGTTATGGGAAGAATAGGGACGTAACCAAGGAAAACATAAACAGCGACACGAGGAGTTTGGAGGATGGGTCGAGAGCTTTGTGGAACTGACTTTTTAAAGAAAAGAACGAGGAAGACTAACTTTAGGCATCCTATTTATTAAATAGACAGTTGTATTAAAGGCATACAACTAGAAGGTGAGATGGATGGATGTCTAATGCAAGAAAGTGAGACCCATTTTGATAATATGCTGATGTTGGGGTTTAGAATACCCATTATGTTCAGGAGTGTGGGGAGGTGTAGTGAGATGGGTTATACCATAGATACGAGAAAGGGTGAAGAGCTAAAATTGCCCATTATCTATGTAAAGTGTTTTAATGGTGGTGGTAAAATAATTTTCAACAAGTTGCTTGAAAGCGACAAAGGTTGAATGAACATTCAATTTTCAACTTCATGGGTAAAGCCAGATATACTTGGTGTAATGGTCAACAAAAATAAAATACTAGTGAAAACCATTAGAAGAAGAAACGGGTGAGGTCTAAATATTAGAGAAAATGACATCAAGAGGAGAGGAAGAGGTAATGCTTGATTGAGCAAAAGGTAACTTGTGGCTTTTATTAATATTGTAGGAGGTACAAGGAAAGGAACATAAATGGTCCTTGGGAAAGGAAATATTTAGAACACTTAGAAATTTGCGAAAAATATGTAAAGATGGATGACCGAGACGACTATGCCACATGGGGCCAGTGGAAAGCGAGACTAAGGCTGAGAAGAAAGATAAACTAAGGGAAGGCCAGAAGGGACGAACTTGACCCGATGTGAGTACCATCGTTTGCGCAAACCAAAGGGACCAAAATCTTTAGTTGGGCCTTGTAACTAAGTAGGTGCTCAAACAATTCCTCAAAAGTAACTGGAGTATCCCAAGCTTGTAGGGCATGAGATATGTGTGAGTAGGCCATGCCAAGTCTGTTCAAAATATGGATGGAGAGTTCATCAAAGTTAACAGAGACATTCATAAGGGCAAGAAAGTCAATATTGTGTTTGATATCTTGCATATAGTAGGTAATAGTCCGATTATCCTGTTGAGGACTAGCAAGATTATGGCGATGGATCATGATCCGTCCGCACGAAGGAGAGACATACATCTTTTCGAGAGTAGTCCAAGCCACATAAGATGTGGCAAAGGTAGAAATGAACTGAACTACGAAGGCAGAGATGAACTGCACTATGGTGGTATAAACGGACCTAAAAATTGCATTGAGAAGCAATTGGTCTTTGTCTGAGCTAGAGAATATGGTCTGGATTGGGGGTGGGGGAGGGGGAGGCGGCATCGAGTAGAGTTATCATTGCCGAAAGACACGACTTTGATCCGTCGATGAAGCTAAGTAAATCATACTCGAATAGGAGAAACGGGAATTGGAGCTGCCACACGAAATAATTCATGGCTATGAGTTTTAGCGGTGTTTGAGTATTGACATTGAGAACAATTAAATTCTGAGACGGATCAGTCCCATTTAAAAATGTCAGGTGAAGAGGAGGCACGACGACAATGGTGGAAAATGATTCATCGGCCATTGAGCCTAAGAGCATGTGATCAGTGAAGCATGATGGACGACGACAACAAGGGTTAGAGTTTGTTTTGCTATTAACCTTGGCCCTTTGATACCATAGTATGAAATAAACTTACATATTATTGAGAGAGTTGAGGTATATATATGTACCTAAATAAGGACAAAGTAGCAAAAATATAAATCCAATAAAAGGAAACCCTAAAATACTCTAATATAAGGAACATAGCCCATTGTATTGAAAAAAAAAAGCTTCCTTTTATTATTATTTTATTTAAAATTATAATTCTCTTTTCCTCAAATCCTTAATTCTCATACTTTCAGTTTCTTCAAACATTAATTCCGTAGTTGCAGAAATAGTATAAAGCAATGAAGAGGAATAATAACCATGGTTTGTGTGATCAACCATAACCACTTCCACAATTATGGTTTTGGTACAGAAATGATTACAAAAGAATTAAGTAAAAAATAACGTATGTTCTTGTAAGATCTAAGAATGTAAGTCTAACTAATAATTTAGAGATGCAATAACTTTGGGCATTTAGGTTTCCTAGTGGATGGTTTGATAAAAAAGATGAGAATTTCGAAAAGAAAAATATTTGCTTAGTTTAAAATTTAAATTAAATTTTGACATCATAAACTTTATTCGAGATGGGATTTAGGATTAATACGAGTAATTTTTATTTTTAAAGTCTGAGTTTTGATTACACAAAAATTCGTTATTTTCACATGTGAGTAATATATGTTAAAACTTAAAACCTAAAACCCATAATTCAACAAAATTCTGATATCATATTAAACTGTACCAATTTCTTTTACAAGTTTAAATCTATAAGATTTGAATTTAATATACTATACATCTTATTCTCCCTAACAATATCTTCATACAATATCTTATTTAAGGATTACTAGGAAGTTCATGATGGGAGTGATTTGATTGTGATAACGTTATTGTCACCTGTCATTAGATAAACTTGTTAATTAGTACTAATTAACTAATATATCCAAGAGGCAAAAGAATGATTTTTAATTAATTTGAGCAATAAAAGTAAAACTCTATCTTTCTTTTCGTTTTTAATCTAAAATGTAATTGAGGGGAAAGGCCCACACAGACATTATCTATTGCAATATCTAAAATTGTGACATAAACATGTGATACACTTGTTGCTTTTTCTTTACACCTATTCATAATATATTTGAAGCTTTGCAGTACCAATAATCTCTACATATCTTCCCACTTCTTTACATAATCTCAGTTCCCACTTATTATATACGTCTGATCATACAAACAAATAGCATTACCTACCTAAAATAATAATAAGTAAATTAGTACTTTTAACTTTCACTTTGGTTTATGAATTAATTAATTAATTGTATCACAAAAGCTATAGAATCAAAATCAAAGTAGGTTGTCGCCTTTGAACCAGAAACTGTGATTGTAAAATGGAACTGTTTAGAAGATATGGAACCGAGAAAGCAGTGCCGTGGAGTCCGGGGAAGAGGACAAAATATAAAGGGTGAAAAGTGAAGGTGGTAATTGATAAAGCAAGAATAGGAAAAGAAAGAAGGTGAAGGTGATAATGATGGGAGAACAGTACATGGTAGCCCAGGGAGATGGAGAAGCTTGTTTCTTTTCAATTATTTCTACTTTTTATGATTCATATTGTGGGTTTGAGGTTGCTTCTTTCTTCTGCTATTTTCCACTTTGCTTTGTACTCGAGGTGAGAGGAACGCCTCCGAACTTAGACGAAAGAGGCAGTAAGTCATGCATTTCTCACCAAAATTTAAGTTTATAAGATTTTGATTTAATATGAATATTAACGAGCTTGTGCCTCATGCGTCCTTCAGGCCTTATCTGATCTTGCGTGAAGAGTCGAAATCCAGTTATGAGCTGAATCGTAAATAGGGATCAGGTACACCGAATTGAAACGAAGCTTAAATGCAGAACTCTTGATTGGCTAAGCTACAATATATCAGTAATTAAGTATTATTCATTTCTCACCAAGCTGAAGCTTTGTAGTCTTGGTTCGATATGAATGTCGTGAACACAGCGAGCGTTGACAATCGATAAGTAAATGACATTAATTAACAGGTAGAATGGGTAGCTGATGGTCGAGCACTTGGTTTTATACTCAATAGTCACAAGTTTGAATACCCTTAAGATTATCAAAAATTTTATTCGATTGTTATCTTTAAGGTTCTAGGGAATAATCGATGTGAATGAGCCATCAAGCCATCACTTCGTCCGGATGCATGTGTTTACATTTTGATGATATTTTTTTTCCTTTTCTTTTCCCCATATTTGTCATCCATTTGTTTTGGGTGGCAAGGGATGATACGCTGGTCCGTATCAACCGTCATGTCTTTATTTCCGATTCAAAATTCGATAAGGAGATGCATCATGCATTTATTATTTTTAGTGATTTAATTAGATCAAGGATACTTATCATATCTACCCATATATGGAAAGGGAAAAGAGTGGGCGGATTGTCTACAGATATGTATATCAAATAAAAAGAATGGTTTAATCTTTTAACATTACTACTGACAGAAACTATATATGTTTGGATCTTTCAGTAAATTTTTCACGTGTAGCATATATTAAAGGGCGGTGATGGCTATGTTTAGCCTTTTGATTTGGGTGTCATTTGGCTATTATTCTTACATATGAAACAAGACACAGATGCATGATTAAGTGCCTATTTGGTTTCCATTTTTTAAAACAGTTATTGAAACTAATTTTTGAAAATATAAGGAATACCATTTTAGTGTTTTATCTATTTTTTATATTTTTGAAAAAAAAAAACTATTATTTGTGTTTTTCTTGCTCACCTTGTTTTTTAGGACTAAAAAAAAAAAAAAAAACAACTCTCAAAACCGTAACGAGGCTCTAAGATTTTGTTTTTGGGATGTCCAAGATTGGTGGAACCTACCTGAATAGTTGGCGGATGATTCGGTTCAATTTCCTTTCAAAACGCTCACGTCAATAAGGGTACCTTCCTTGTTTATATTTTCCATAAAGAAAATTGACTCCCAACTTGTTGTCTTCCTTTTTTAATTTTGGAGAAGGGAAAAAAAGTTTTTTATGGAGTCCCACTCCACTCCCAAGTCCTACCCTCAACCCTTCATTTTGATGATAAGGCGCTGCATGTGTGTGGTAACTTTGAACTACAAGGGATTTTATTCTTTCCATCCACTTGCATTGCAAAAATAAATAAATAAACAATAAATGGTTAAACAAATAGAGAAAAAAATAAAAAAGAAAAAAGAAAAAAAAAGACCTGCAGGAATATGACAATCACTAGTTTGTGACGTTTGAGTTTCATTTGGAGTTCATCTGGCATGCATTTCGGTCTCATTTCAGGTCTATTTAAGGAGGCTAAGGCTGGCGTTTTGTAACTCAAGAAGAAAAAAAGCAGAGTAAGGTGGCATCCACAGCGTTGCTCGTTCCATTTCCCAACCCTCCTCACCACCCGGCCACCAACCACCGCCAACTCTCTCTTTAAACCACAACAATGGCCCCAGAAGTACCCACAGATGTGTTTGCAGCCGCCGGAAAGGTTTCCGCCATTAACGCCGGCTACTCAAAGAGAGCCTACGTCACATTTTTAGCCGGAAACGGAGACTATGTGAAAGGGGTTGTTGGGTTGGCTAAAGGGTTGCGCAAAGTGAAGAGCGCGTACCCGCTTGTGGTTGCAGTCCTGCCGGACGTGCCGGAGGAACACCGTGAGGTCTTAAAGTCTCAGGGCTGCATAGTCCGTGAAATCGAGCCCATCTACCCTCCTGAAAACCAAATCCAATTCGCAATGGCGTACTACGTCATCAACTATTCTAAACTCCGTATCTGGAATGTAAGTAAAATCATTACTTTAATTCCGCTTACATGATCATTATGTTATATAGTAATTAAATTAATTAAACAATGGCATATTGCAGTTCGAGGAATACAGCAAGATGGTGTATTTGGACGCTGATATCCAAGTTTACGACAACATAGACCATCTTATGGATGCTCCGGACGGCTACTTTTATGCGGTAATGGACTGTTTCTGTGAGAAGACATGGAGTCATTCCCCTCAGTACTCCATCGGCTACTGCCAGCAGTGCCCGGAAAAGGTGACTTGGCCTGCCGAGATGGGCTCGCCTCCGCCCTTGTACTTCAACGCCGGGATGTTTGTCTTTGAGCCTAGCCGTTTGACTTATGATAGCCTTCTCAATACTCTCCGGATCACTCTTCCCACCCCCTTTGCCGAGCAAGTGAGTTTGATTATGGTCTCTTCAACCTTAATTTTCATGATGATGATTGTCAATAAATCTAGAATCAATAGTGAGCAGTGTAAAATCATTAGCATCATTCTACAAGGAGAGGAATAAAGAGAAAAGTAAAAAGTAAACATAGGAAGCTGCTTTTATATCAAGTAAGCCACCAATCTTAATTGGTTCTGACATTGGAATGTTACAGGATTTGTTGAACATGTTCTTCCAAAACATGTACAAGCCAATCCCTCTCGTATACAACTTGGTTCTGGCAATGCTCTGGCGCCACCCGGAGAACGTTGAGCTCGACAAGGTCAAGGTGGTGCACTACTGTGCTGCTGTAAGTCTACTTCTCATCTACTTAATTAAGCTAATTTATGAATTGAAACATGGGGTTATCTTTTTCGATTTTTTAGTCCTCTAAATTCATTTTTGTTTTTCTTTAAAAATAGGGATCAAAGCCATGGAGGTACACTGGGAAAGAACAAAACATGGACAGGGAGGACATCAAGATGTTGGTAGCGAAATGGTGGGATATTTACGATGATCAGTCTCTGGATTTCAAGGCTGATCAAGAGTGTGTTCCAGAGGGAGAAGGATTCTCAAGGCCATCGATCATGGCTTCCATGCATGAGCCTGCTATTTCCTACATTCCTGCACCCTCTGCTGCTTGAAAATCACGAGTCCTTAGGAGAGAGTGTGTGTTCAGACTTCAAACTGAGGGTGTGATCCTATTTAATAACTTTTCCAAAGGCTACTTACTCTTTATTTTCTTGTCGGACTTGACAAATATACCAATATATATATATATATATATATATATATATATATATATATATATATATATATATATATATATATATATATATATATAAATGTAATGAAGTTATGCCTATTGCTTACGCCTAAGCAAAAGAAAGTACAACTTTTGTCTTGGAAGTATATATAGAACTTTATAGTTTGTGACTTGGTCTTATATATGGTTTTGCCTCTCTTCAAATTCCATGGAAAGGTACCTTAGTCTTACAAAAATAAAAATAAGAAAAATACAGTCCATGGTATATTTTCATCGTGAAAAGATATTTTGTGTGCTTGTACATATATATATATATATATATATATATATATATATATATATATATATGGAACTACCTTGTATTAAGTGGCCAATTTCCATTTCGTGTACACGTCTCCGTTGTGCTTCCATAAATAAAATTCTTTCCTTCAACAGATTGAAAAGTTTCCACAGCTTAATGATAAGGGGGTCAAAGCCTTGTGCTTCCATAAATAAAATTCTTTCCTTCAACAGATTGAAAAGTTTCCACAGCTTAATGATTAGGGGGTCGAAGCCTAGTACTCATTGTTTCTTGTTGCTTTCCCTATATTATTGATGAGGTTTGGAAATAATGTAGGTGTGCGAATTACAGAAAATCTAAGCGCAATCTCAAATTAAAAATAGTGCTTGGAAATCTTAATAATAGACGCTAATGGTATCCCTCAAAGCGGCCCAAAATCGACCAGCTCGTCGGCACTAAAAATGCGGCGAGGAATCAGTATTAGGGAAAAACCCAATCTCCATGTCGGAAAGTAAGATATTAAATTATCATACTTTAATTATCCTTATTAATTGGTTTGATAAGGAAGAAAATCTCACCAGGTGAGAGAAATATTGTATCATCTCAGTACAGAGCGTCTTATTGGGTGTGGAAGTAAATAGATTAGAGGAGCGATGCTATTAGGTATCGCTAATCACGAATTAGGAAGTTTAATAGTGATCATCTATTATAAATACAGGAAATGCTACGTAAGTGAAGTACGGCGTCTTATCTTTAAAAGCTAATTCGGCAAGCGGTGATCGCCTGCCGGAAAGGTGAGCGTCGGAGAGAAGCGATAGCGGTACGCCGTCTTTTTGTTTCTTTGTTTTTGGAAGCCCAGCGTCGAGACAGACAGCCCAGTGATATGGCGTACTTAAAAGCGGGTTCGGTTGAAAAAGCATCATCAATTTGGCGATGCATGCAGAACGGCGATTCTTTCACAAATAAGTTGACATCTCAGCGATTAATATGAAGTATCAACTTCGGAACCTGGCGGGGAGCCGCGCCAATCCTCGGATCTGCAGAGACCAGCTTCTTGAAGCGGCGTGGGCGGCCGACTTTCCGGCGCGTTAGAGGCTGTGCGGCCAGCACGGGCGAGGTGGGGCGCTCTGCGTCACCAACCAACACTTCTTTGAAGGGACCAGAACAGCTTCGCGAGGCAAATACAACGCCCCGAGAGACCTGACGGGCTTTGAAAAAGACCAAAACCTACATTGCAGGAAAAGCGACACCTCGACCCTCGTCGGCGGATAGAAGGAGGAAACTAGCCACACCGGGAAGCGGATCGCCGCCAGGCCATGGAGAGGATCGCAACGATGAGAGGTCGTGGGAGCAGAGGTTCAAGGACATCTAGCAAAAAATCGGCCACATGAAGGTAGCGATGCAAAGTGAGCTCCGAGTCTCCATGGGCCTTCTGGTACAACAAAGCGAATCTCCATTCAGTCGGGGTGTCACAACTTACATGAGACAGAAGTTGAGAATCTTGTGGTCGGGGAGGCGTTCAGCGGGACAAAGACCCCATAGACCACCTCGATACGTACAAAAATGCGGATGGAATTTACATGGGTATCGGGACCCAGTCGATCTGAGCCTTATTTATCACCTAAGGCTGACATTGGCCCCTGGTTTAACGGACCTCACCGCGGAGTCTTAGTCTCATGGTTCGAGCTCTCATTGCATTCATTTCCCACTTTATCGGAGCAAGGACGTATAGGAAGTCGAGTTATCATCTTGACCATAAAGCAGTCTCGAAAACTGGTCATATGTTTAAAGGTTGCTTTCTGGAGTCATTGAAGGTGGATGTCTCGGCAGGAAGTTCGCGCGAACTTCTTGGCTTGCCTCGATACTTTTGAGATATGGATCATCTTCTCTCTTACGGCCTCGTGGGAGTCTTCACCATCTTGTTTTTATCCTTGTTTGGGAATTACATTTTGCTCACTGTGATATGCTTCCATGAAGTGGAAGTTTGAGTCCGGCCCGCCCACCACCTAGATCCATGACCCGAGTTCGACATCCAGTATTATTTAGAGAATCCATGTAATCTCAGGGTGTTTGCGGGGAGGAGGAGAGTCAGCTCGACCCGGAAAGGCCCACTTGCGCAACATTAGATCGGGGGAAACCTTAGAAGTACAAACAGTATCCAAGCTTCCTCGGCTGGATACTACCATAACAACACCGAGACTTCGACATGGAAGAGTACATTAACATCCATGACGACCCACTTGTGATAAAAGCCATAGTAGCTAATAAAACGATCCATCGGGTCCTGCCGATATCATCTTCGCATCCGCTTTCGACAAAATGGGCATTGGAAGGGAGAAACTAAGAGGCGATCGTGCGCCTCACAGCGATTTTTCGGGGAAGAGTACTACCATTGGGATCGATCTGATTAATTTTCGCCACAGGAGACCACTACGTGCAGGCCATAACAATGGTGGATTCCTCATAGTAGAGCGCCAGGTCGGCTACATGTATTCTTGAAGACCTGTCGCCGATGCCGTGGGGATTAGTTCTTAAAACATCCTTTGTGGTTATCAGGTTACCAGGCAAGCTGGAGAAGAGGAATGGTGCGAGGGAGAACCAGTGCTATAGTCGGGGGAATGTTACTCAGCATCGATGAAGCGAAATACGAGTCGGCAAACATTTACATAGGCGAAATTTAGACATGCGAGGCGAGGTAACCACACGACTGCCTTGAGGAAGGGTGGGGCACAATGCGTCTCGGTGATCAGTGAGTTTTCCTCGTCTACATAGGATCCAAGTTAGCGAAGGCATCGGGAAGCTCTCTTATCAGTTTTCTAAGCGAACATGGAAGGTGTTGGCAGGCTTGGGAGAGACATGGGTGGGGTTGACGACGGTGATCACCTGAAGTTAAGCATTAATCCCTCTTTGTAAAGCCAGTCAGCGAGGAGTTTTTTTGCCAGGAAAGGCAGAGAGGCGTCATTGAAGGGAGTGAGTAATCTGGCACAAACGATGGAGAAGTAGAGTACCACGAGAATGGTTGTGACGTTGTTCTCGTTAAAAAGCGAGCGACAGTGTGGCTTTGCATGAATTTCCTGGAACATCATGAGAGGAACGCGGGATAGCTTCCCCACTTGCTTGGATTGATCTCTGTAATAGGCAGCTACGGCGGTCTTGAACTCCCTCAGCTTCATGAGCTTCTCATTCTATTGCGTCGGTATGGACCTGACGACCGAAGAAGACCTCGTTGTCCTTTGGTTAGGGAACATCATTTGTCAGTGTGCCCTTCAGGCTAAGAATGTGGAGTGCCACCTACCAAAGGTTGAGTGAGCAAGGGATGTTCTAGAAACAAATTGGAGACCCGATCATGGAGGTATATATAGGCAAACATCTTGGTAAAATCGATAAGTAGGAGCTCCACATAACCCATTTGGCGGGCGTTCAGTCTGAGAAGATTCTGTATGAAGTGAAGCCCGGCTAAATAACAGTCTCACTTTGGGAAGTTCTTAGGTTTTATAGTCAACAACCAGGAATGAGGCAAACCCGGATAAGATAAAGGCGGGTGCTTGATATCGACCTCGTCAGACATTAAAGGCGTTGACTCTGACGGGGAGAATAAGTCTTTGGCTAGCTTTGTATCTAAGACGGCGACAAATGTCGCCTTTCTTTCGGGTTGAAAAGGCCCTTTCAGGTTGGACCTTGCTTTGCGAGGCGTTCATGATGCTAAAAACCTGCTGTGAGGCTCTCCCCGTTTGGTAAGCCCTTGGGAGGAGGGCTCCTCACCTACACTGGCGTTTCGGACTTTGCGACTAGTCTTTGCCACTGGTAGAACGGGAGTCACGACAGCAATCTACCATTGTAGCTGAGCTTTGAGGGGAGGCAGGAAGAGAGTACCTAAGATGGAAAAGGCTGATCCGGCATTAGTAGCCGCATCCAGAAACTTGACCTTACTTCGAGCTCACCCAGTCGAAGTCCCAATAGAATGAGATGAAGCTTGAATCTTGTATAAACCAAAAACCTCTGGAAGGCTGATGAAGTAAAAGGGCAGATCTTGGCAGATTTCATCATAGAATTCTTTCAGCCACTGAACTAGGAGGCTACCCCATGGGCTTGAGCCTTGTCCCGAAATTATCAGTGCGATCAGAAATTTGCTAATCTGACGTGCGGGCCCGATCGACCATCTCCCATACGGGATAGATACGGTACGCCCTCGAGTTGAAGCTTCGAGCCTCAAATACTTGAGCCCAGAATATCGGCTGGTCATAGATGGACTGACACCATGCTTCATGGAAGTAGATAAGCTAGAGGTGAGGTGCGACTGTGGTGGATGAAGACTCTGAGACGGAGGAGAGAAGATGATCTATATCTCAAAAAAGTATGAGAGGTACTCCCAGGGGTTCCCATTCATGGTTCAGGATAAACATGTACAGATCGGAGGAATTCAGGGCGTCGTTGACAAAGCGAAGCTCTGACCTCACAAGAAGACCCTAGACGGGGCCCGACACTTATCGAGCACTGCAGGCCCTCAGTAAGCGTGACGTTGGAAGTCTCACAGCTGATGTTTGAGCGATTTGGATGGACCCATTTGGGATTACTTGGTAGATGGTAGAGTGCCAAGCGCGACCGAGGCGTCCTAGAAGCTTAAGCGAAGAGATCGGCAAGGTTCACCTCATCGGAGGAACCTTTATAAGCGAGGAACTTCTCTGCGCCCATTCTTAAGTCATAGAAAGGAAGGCGTGCTACATGCTCGGGGAGTACGAGGGCATATGTAGAAAGCAGCCCTTGCCAGACTCGGACAACCTTGAGAAAGAAACAGCCCAAGGCGAGGGTCTTGTGTCATGATACTGAAGGAACGCGACATAGCGGTTTAGAAAGTCTGAGGCTTGTGGGGAGCATGCCAAGATATCTATCTCTCCCCTACGAGCGCTAACGGCGGTCCACGAGCCTAGCCTTTCATGATGTGGGGCTTAGACACTCTTGGGACCTCCTACCAGTGGAGGGGACGATCGAGGGAATATATCGACTGATGAGCTTGGAATAGAAACTGCGGGGCAGCCTTCTGACTTTAAGCTTCTTGCCTCCTTGTCGGGACTAACAAGATCGGGTCGAACACTAGAAGGCCATAAGATCAAGCAATGTTAGAGAAATATCTTACTTGACCGAAGACCAAAACGAAATCTAAAGCGAAGGAGGCTCACGTAAGGTTCGAGGTGATCTAGGCGAATGGGGAGCGCCCAGTGTCCTCTCGATCAAAGGGATTGTACTCCGATGTGACTATATGAAAAAATAGCGTTCATCAGGGCACATGTAAGGAAGGAGGAGGGTTCGAGAATGATCAACTTAGCCTTTGGGTGCTTAGAATGCGAGCCCTCGACTGGCCTCCCCTTTACAGAAGAAGTCTAAGAGTAGGAGCAATGGGAACACCTGACCTTTGTCCCCCAAGTGACTAACAACCAGCTGGGCACCCGAGTTGGGGGGAAAGGGTGAGAGAGGCGTTTGAAATCTTTGGGACCCTTTTTATGAAGGATGAAAGGAGACGGAGAGGAGGGCCATTCTCGACATGCACCCTTTCAAGAAAAGCACACCAGCTAAAACGCTTCAACAGCGTAGGTGGACCAACCGCAGTGGGGCACAGGCACGGACCCCGGCGGAGCCATATCGGGCGCGAAGATCTCAGAATCTGAGGTTTGGCCGGAAAGCTGAGGCCACTCCTCAGGCGTTACGAATAGCGACCCTCAAAATCACTGAAGGCGTGCTAGGGAATCGGAATTTCGTTAAGTTTGCCACACCAAAACACATCGAGGGAGCTGGAGGCTCCCAGAGGTGCCGGTGAACCACACAGTCAGTGTTTGTGCCCCCAGTGGTGGGGCCCCAAACTAGACGCCTCGCGGGATTACTCCCTATGCGCGGAAACGGAAGAGCGACCGGGACCCGTAGAGAGTGCAGCAGGGGTTAAGCGAGGAAGAAAGAGAAATCAAAGGAAATTACAGCCCCCAGCCAGGCACTTGCAGACCTAATAGTTTAGAAACGAAAGGACTGAGGGAGAAGAGGAGGACGTCAGGACTGCTCTCAACAAGACCAGGGGGACACCGGCCCCAAGCAAGATATCGAGACCACTTAGAAGTAGTCACAGACCTTAGTAGGACCAGATAAATGGAAAAAGCGACACCAGGATTTGCGAGAGGTAAAAGCAGCAAGGGAACAAAGTGCAAACGGTCGGGGGTGAGTTTTAAAAACTGAGGCCACAGCGTAAACACATAAGTAGGCGAGACTCTGTCTGAGGCAGGTAGGTGTGACAAAATACTAATCAAACCACTTCCTACAGTAGCCACGTGGGTGCTCGGCTGATCGAAGCGTCTGACCATTGCTGCCAAAACAGATCAGGCAGACGGCGATAGGGTTTGAAATAATAATGGGCGCCTTGATGAATCTGGCGGCAGTCGAGTCAAAAATGGGCTGATCTTCAGCAATTGACCTTAATGGTATCCCTCAGCGGGCCAGCAGGGGGCTGACTACGCACCCTTTAAAAATTTGGCGGTCAGGGAATCAGTAAGTAGGGAAGGCACAATCTCCTGAGATCGGGAAGAGTAAGATGTTCCACGATTATCATCCCACTCAATTATCCCATGTGTCGGTTTCGATAAGGAAGAAAATCACACATCCGAGAGAAATGTTGTGTCATCCTCGAACTAGGGAAACTACTATTTAGTGTCATCATCGACTAGGAAACATACTTTATTCGATTATCATAATCGATTAGGAGAGAGTTGTAAGCTGATCATCAATTATGGAAATACGGGCGTAAGTGAAGGTGCCGCGAGTTATCTTGAAAACTTCGTTCCCTAAGCGGTTGATAATCTCTTCCCCGGAAAGGAATGGCGGGGCATGGAGGCAGGCGGCGCCGTCGATCGCTTTGTTTGCTGTTTTTGCGGAGGACCCGAGCGTCCGACGGCGGACTGGCCTGGCGAATCAGAGCACGGCTCAGGCTTGGGTTCCGGTTAAAAAAGCATTATCAATTATGAAAATTTATGTAGGCCATTAACAATTTCGACTATGTAAAAGATCACTAAGGCCATGGGTAAAAAAACTTAATTAAACACTTAATTTATAAGAGTTTATTAGATGAGAGTTTATGTTATAAGTACTTTATTCAATAAGTTATTTATATTTAGACACATATTGTAAAAAGCGTTTATGCATCATTTTAAAGTGTTTGGATGTATTATTATATAAACACTTATAATAGCTGAAATTACCAAAAAGACCATTATAAACACTTATAAATTGAAGTATTTTGATAAATAAGCACTTGTCATAATTTAAAAATAATTAAAAAAACTAAAGAACTAAAGAACTAAAAATTAATATGATATATATATATATATATATATATATATATATATATATATATATAATATTATAAGTTTTTTTCTTTATTAAAATCTTTTAATTTGGATCTTTTCACATCAAATTGGAGCGTGATATGCTATGAGCTGAGGAAGTTATTTAAAAGGCGGCGTACGGAGGCATAAAGCCATCTTACGAGGGGATGCTCTGTGGGAAGACACATAGGCGTAAACTTTTTAGAGTGATCTTTAATATAAATAAAAATTAAATATCTATAAATGCCAATACATAGTTTTATCCCAATAATAAAATACAATAAAGGAATTGAAATGATATCAAACATCACTAGTGTTTCCCATTATCACAAACATTTACAAAACAAAATAACAAACACCATTATCATCACAAAAATTATAAGTTCTAAAACAAAATAAACATTCGTGGATCTGCATCAAATTAAATTCTAAATTAAGAAAACCATCATCAAGAGAATTTTTTTTTTAATTATATGTTAGAATTTTTTTTCTATTTTTTTATATAATTTGTTTTTTCAAAAATTTTACATATTTTTACATACTTTTTCAGAATTTATTTCATTATTTTTTAGATTTTTTTCCCATTTCTTTATATAAAATTTCAAATATTTTACTTATTTTTTACATAATTCTTCGAAAGTTGTTTTATATATTTTCATTATTTTTTAAAATGACATTTTTTGTCATTAAGAAGACCAGTTTTAGTTTTTCGTATAAGCTTTTTTGAGTTGTTTTTTATGAGCTTCTCCATGAAGCTTATTGAAATAAGCCAAAAATGACTTATAGGAGGGTCATAAATTATTTTTATAAGCTCTTT
Organism: Tetrastigma voinierianum; assembly: GCA_016808115.1. Taxonomy (NCBI): domain Eukaryota; kingdom Viridiplantae; phylum Streptophyta; class Magnoliopsida; order Vitales; family Vitaceae; genus Tetrastigma; species Tetrastigma voinierianum. Next base: position 521,988 of record JAEQBH010000926.1, read on the forward strand.
CAAACATCTATATTTTTTATCAAAAGTGTAGCTTATGTGAAAGATAAGCTTGAATAAGTGTAAGATAGATTGCCAAACACCCTAAGTTTCATTTTGAATTGCCAGACATACTTTGTTATTAAAAGAGATAAATTTATTAACTGAATTAAAAGTGCCAAAAACTTTAGGATGACGTATCATTCAAGTTAATAGTAAAAATGATAGATTCAAGGCCTATACAATTGATAAGCCAAAAATTAACAGAATCTGCAAATATTTACGAATCATAGCATGTGTGAGCGTGAGGTTGATCGTGAAGAACTTGTTAGATTGAGGCTTTTGTCATTTTGAACTACCATCCATGTGAAAACTTATAAAGGAAGATTTAGCTGATGGCACTTAAAGCAACGGTCTGGTAAGTGATGATAAAACGTCTTATGACATGTCGGCAATAACGTGAAAAAAAAAAAAAAAACAAAAACAAAGGCAAAGAATAACACTTTTATTACAGCTCAAGGTTTGTGTCATTCAAAGAAAAATGGGCATAAAGATACCAAAATTAAAAGAGTGTTTGCTAAAATTTGATATTTATTACTTAATCATTTAAATTAAATTTAAATAAGATTGTACTTAAATTATTAATTTAGAGCTAATTATTTAATTCTTAATTTAACTATTAAGGTTGTTAATTTAATAACAAATCAATAAATCCATTTATTTATCTTGATAAATTGCAGTAAAAGAGATGAAGTAACAAATATAGATCATAAAATAGCATGATATTGTAGAAGTAATTAGGACAAATAGGATAAATTTGTAAAATGAGAATATGAATGGGAGAATAAATATTTTATTTTACTTCTTACTTAAAGTTCTTTTTTTTTTATATAACTAAGCACTTGTTACAACGTAGTTTATTATGTATTGAAATTTCAGTATTGAGCATCCTTTTCTAAATATCCAGCGTTTTAAACTTTGACTGTTTCTTACGATTGAGTTAGAAAGCTATGTGGACACTTTTTGCATAAAGTTGGTTTTTACACATTTAGTTACAGGGATAAGGTATCACCGATGTCTACTAGTGTTGGCCAGTAATAATACAATTTAAACATAAACTATTTTTAAAGTTTAATCGATTATCATGAAGTTTATTAACAACATATGGACAAATAAGGCGTGCTTTTGCTATGTGGCTGCATCAGTTTTAAACTTATGTGACATCTTTTCACGTGATTATTTAAACTCAAACATTATTTTGATGAAAATGTCATCATTCCTAACAATTTGCAACTTGTTTGATTTGCTCTAATTTGAACATCCTTTTCCTCTGGTTTCTCACTAACTAAACAGAAAGCCAAAACAATTGGTTCCAAAAAAACTGGGGAAAAGGAAGAGAAATATAGATCTGAATTTATGTTGTGTTAAGCCAAATAATTCAACTAAACTCAATGATAGGGTGCTCTAGTTTCAGGTTCCAAATGGAAGAGCGTATAAAAAAAAAAAAAAAATCTATTGTTTTTTCCCTGTATTTTCTCACCAACCCAGGCCTGTAGCTGGTAAAGAAAAGTATCAAATTCAAAGTACCATATTATTAAAGAAATACTTGTTGGTGAAGTACATGCAGGGACAGAAGCTGCTCAACCAAAGCAAAAGCGCCAAATTCCGAGAGATAATACTCTTAGAAGGAATGCTCTTTTGCCCTTATTGGTTTTGATCGATGTTTTTTTTTGTAGGAATGGCACTCTGCTTTTTATGGGAGTGTGGGGTTTCAGGGAGTACTGAGAGGATGTTGTGGAAATAATCTTAGAGAATGGTAGAGGTGCTTGATTTGTTTGGGGAGATGAGGGTGAGGTCTGGATTCAAGTCAAATGCTGTTAACGTCGTGAGTGTTTTGCCTGTCTGTGGATGTTCAAGATGAGGAAACCGCAAGAAAGATTCTTTGTTTGAATTTCCAAGTGACTGTTAGCAATGCTTCTCTTCATGGGCATATTTCTTTTTGATTTTGTTTTTTATGTGTATTTGGCTTTAAGGTTTTTTGTGTTCTTGGATTTGTATCCAAGGGTGAGAACTCTAAGCCTAGTAATGACAGGAAGGTACTAATAGATTCCTTTCTTTTTTTTTCTTTTTTTTTAAATGGTTGACCTTGGAGATCTAGTGTTCATCTCTAGTACCCTTGCAGAAAAACTTTTTCTTTTTAAATCATGTAAAGAAACACGAAAATAGTTCAAGTGCTAAGTTAGACATACACCAAACACCAAGGACATTGGTGTTCCTTATCCCTTTAATTATATTTTTATTGAAGTTAGTTAGGTATTAGTAAACTTAAGTTTATTAAAGTTGATTTACTAATTGGAATTTAAAATTATGGTTTTATGTTCCTAAAACAGAAGCGGATAAAAGCTAGTTAATTTTATTCCTTAGAAAAATTAATTATAATTAAATAATGCGAGGGAAGCAAGGAAAGAAAAAGAAGCAAAGGCAAAGAAGTTATAAATGATATATCCATGGGAATTATGAGATAAAAGAATGTAGTTAACAGTGTTCGTTCAGCGAGCTTGAAAAAATGAAGAATGGCTATCTGAAGTGTAGCAATGATTAGAGGCGGTCAGAAATACGGCGATAGCGTTGTGTCTTAAAACGGGTGTCCCTGTTTATCAGAGGATAGTGGGCTGATGTACCAGGATCTTGGATCTTGTTCCCTCAGTGGTGCGGATCGGGGCCACAGATGAACTGAAACTTGCGAAACAATACATATAAAAATGAGATGATATGCATTCTGAAGAGAATATTTTTGTTATATTAAAAATGGGAAAAGCGGGGTATAAATGGCAGGGAAGTGTGTGCGACAGGCGTATGGGTTAAATGTATGAACAGCGAAGTATGTGTCTTGATGAGGGCCAGCGTTTTTCGGCAGGATTTGTGAGACCAGAGAAGATCTAAGACATTAAAAACACTACAAAACTATGATGAAACAGCGGTAAAAATTAAAAACATAATGGTCGGTAGCGTCTGTCGTTTGATAGTTAAAGCCTATCACGGCTGATAATCTTGTGTGATTATGTCTTTGTAATTTCGAGTTCGAGTGTTAATCGTTGATTTGATTCTTATTACTGTTTGTACGAGATGACATATACCAAATAATGATCTGGCTAATGACGACAGAATAGCATTGTATCAGGACGATAGAAACTATGTAGCCAACGTCGAGAGATAAAGGCAGTTGAGGAGATAAGCGATGTCGGCATAAAAATAAAGTGATGAATATCTCACTTTATTGAAGATAGATGATGAAAGGGGTGATTAATATATATGGGTGATTTTAGGCAAAGAATACCCAAAAAAAAAAATCCCTCCTTGGTTAAGAAAAATAGACTTAAGTGCAAAGAAAAGTTGGAAGAAAAAAAAGGTTAGGGCTGAGAGGGTGGAATACAAAAGTTAAAAGGTTTTTCAAAATTAAAATTAAATCTTCTAGGGAAGACCAAATCCATAGTAAAGGCACTCATTTAAATATTGATAAAAAAATATAATTAAAAAGTAAGAAAGGTTAGAGAGGCCGATTACGCATCATCCACGACACTAGTGGAGGTATCAGGTATGGGATCCAAAAATCGTAAGGAAATTGAGGCGGTGGAAAGAGGCGAGGAGGCGTCTATGAAGATTTGTGGTGTGCATGCGACAATCGTCTTATTACCTACCATACACGAGGCGGTATTCTGCTGGGCCAGGATTATTCTGTCATAATATCAGAATAAATTAAATAATCATCCACATCTATTGGATTCTTGCTAATGACTGATGAGTTATACAGATTTCCAGATGAACAGCGAAAGGTTGAAATGCGAAGAAAGCAATAGCTAACGCCCCCCACACTCACACTGTGGAGTGTGGATGGTGGTGGAAACATTCTCCGATATATGCAACATTAAAGAATTTCTTAAAAGTTTAAAGAACATTACATCCTTGGCTCGTTCGATTTTTTTTTTTTTTTGATATTAAAAATTTAAAATCGACAGCCGACTCTTTCATTGCACGTTTTAATTTTAGAATCGTTAAAATATTTTCAAAATCGGTCAGTTCGATTGATTTTTTCTTTATACTTGACTGAGAATGTTGGACCACCTCAAATTTTTATTGGCCTTTTGAATTTGGTAGGAGAAGGTAAGATGGGAAGCTACATGATACACCCTCCATTCGAGTGCATAGATAGATAAAGCCAATTGAAAGGTAACATGGAATGGAAGATACCAGGAATTATAGTGTACAATGGAAAGCTTTCGTTTGTTGGGGTTTGAGCCCTTCCTATTATATTTTTCTTTTTCCTTTGATTTCTTAATTTGCCTTGCCACGTATCATAAAGTTCATGAAATTCAGTCAAGTCCATATCCAATTTGTCATGACGTAGAATTCATCAAGATATGGGTAATCAAATTAATAGGGCCCATTATTGTCTTTATGATTCAGAGATTCCTTTGCTCACATTAGTGAACAATTGAACTTCCTCACCTTAAGTATTCTTATTACTGGAGGTCTTGTTCCTGGATGCAGTCGTTATCGAAAGAGCTTCTCACTCTCTTTGTGGCTTTATAATTGTCTCTACTTTAGACGATCTTTTACTTAATGCGACCTTCAATAGTTTCACTCCTTCAACCTGTGGGACTACAAACCAAAAAGAAAGGCATTCTTTCATGAAATCAGGTGCTTAGAAGAGACAAGGTCATTATAGTGATTGATCTTGCAAGATCATGGACATAACTGCAAATCTGAGGATATAGACATTGATAAGAAGTCACTACCGATATTGAGAACTAAAACTGAGAGATCAAAATCCTTGTGCTTGCGATTCACCTAGTACCACTTAAAACAAGTAGCAAATAGGAAAAGCACCAACCACCACATTTTGAGTTTCTTAAAACAAATTTTAAAAATAATAATAATAATTGATGCAGGAAGCAGGAATTGCAGTTCTTTTTTAAGTTTTCTAACCTTGTTCATTGATTTATTAAGCATATGGATGATTCCCTAGAGATTTTCAGCTTTTAGACTGAGATATTCTTTACCAGCTCATATCATCTATATTAAAATATTTCTTTTTCCTTGTGGAATCAGAAACAGTGTAAGAACATAACTACAAATTTAACATATACTACCATATTTGACTGAAGAGACAACAGTTTGACTAGATAATAGCTCTGATGCAACTTGCTCACACCATGGAAACAAAAAACAGAAAATGTTAATCTCACTTGGGAAAGAATCAACATACAGAAGAATTTAATATGCTTTTCCAAGGCTACATCCATGATCAAAGCAAGTAAAAAACTCCAATATTGATAACGGAGATGATAGGAATATGAATTCTACCCAAAGCCTCTCAATGGAGCATTCCTCAAAGATAAAGCCAAATAAGAGGCCCTGTTTAGAAATTGTTCTTGAGAACATTTTTTGTTGTTTAGAACCAAAATAAAAGAGTTCTCCAAATTAGAAAACACATTTGATGAAGTTTTGGCCAAAAAGCAATTTTCAAGATTTTTTTTCTGAAAAAAGGTATTTTCTAGAACAAATTTGAAATGTTTTCAATTGGTTTTTTATATAGTGATCTGAGCGACAATTGATAGTATGAAGAATATTTTTTAGGAGTTTTGCATGAATGTGTACTACAATTACAAAGAATAAACCAAGAAAAGTATTTTTTGATTAGTTTGAAAATAAAGATCCAGCCTACTCCCAAAAATAAACACAAAACTATACGAACAAAGAGAGATCCTCATTGGACATTTTAAATTCAATTATGGCCCATTTGACTAAAATTAAAAACAATAATGTAACCTTTGCTGATATTCTCTTTCTTCAAAAAATTGTACATGTACAGGACCTACAAGCTGATATTGATGTCTTAATTAGCATTAAACTTCTATCACCAGAACAATTTTGCTTTAATCATTTCGTATTGAAGGACCCACTACTAGAAGCTGTGATAGTCATTTCCATAACAGACTTTTCTGAGGAATTGTGCACTAAAGGGAATCAAATGTGCATTATTACTGGCCATATGTGTGAGAGAGAGAAGGAAAGACACCTTGGTGCATGTACTGAGAAGAGTCCTGTATATCTATATTAAAGTATTAATGCAAGCGTTACAATAGCACTTTATAAGATTCCTGTCAAGTTCAGTCTTTCGCTTTTCTGATGTTATCATGATCTTAGCAACAAGTCAAGGACCCATTATAAAAGCATACATAACATATCACCAAAAACATAAGACTATAACGAGAAGGCATGTTTAGTTTTATTAAATATGTCAAAGTCTCATTTAAATAGGCAATATCACTAAAAAATTATAAGTATACAATGGATGTGTTTGTAGTGTGGAGGACTTAATATCAATGGGCATAGTTTTGGCAATCCTCCCATTCTAGCAATGCAGAGCCATTTTGATCTACAATGCTCCTCAAAGTCAAACCATAATTTTTCCAGTCAATGCTGATAAGTGCATTCATGGATGACTGGGAGATTGCACAAGGTGAGAAGTCATAGAAACACAAAACCTGGAAATAAATTTCATCAGTTCATCCCATAAAAACTATAAAAACAGCATGAGCATGATTTAAGACAATAAATGAGGGGAGTCACTGAAATCAGCAAGCACCAAATTTTCTGTAGTTTGGTAAGCAAGGGTTCAAGTAAGAACAGGGAAAAATAAAATAATCATCATTTTCTCTGACTGGGCTTATAGATGAGGATTTCAAGAAACCACACTGCTTATGAATGATCATATTAGTTTCCTATTTCCTCTTCTGGCTTTCTATGGTTCTTTATTTCTTTCTTCTCATTCTCAATTTCAATTCAGCTGCCTGTGTTCGAAGATGCTGACCAATCACCACCATGATGTGGCTACTTATAAGCATTTTTAGTAGCATATCTTATGACACTATGGTTACCATTATACCATACCCAGCCCAATGAAATTTCAAACTGTAGATCAACTATATGTTAATTTTAGCATTCTGCCTCTACCAAGGAACTGAAACTGACAAATTTGGATTGAGGATGAGATTGGCTACCTATGCTGCCGCAAAGTGAACAGAGAATGAAAACAATTAAATGGATGAAGAATTTATCCCTTGGCAACCAAATCGAACGGTGACAAGTTGCTGTTGTTCTCAATGCCTGAATAGGTAGATTGGGAATTCTCTGATTCTTGTTATGTAATGGATGGACGCTTAGATATAAGGAACTATGACCACACTCTCACCATTTAAGTTAAAACATTTTTCCTCAAAATATTTTAAGTCACCAGTACTGGGGGTTGAACTTAGGAATAACAAAATATAGGACTCTCAACATAAAAAGGTTAAATATGACCAAACAATTCAAGTAAAAGGCAAGTTTGTTAACAGAAAATAAATTGAAAGGAAATTGGTCCAACGCTCATGAATGGGGTGATTTAGAACTGTTGGCGATAGTATGAAAGGGTGGAAGTGGAGAAAGATTAGAAAGAGTAAGAGATTACCTATCATGTGATGGGATGTTCCGAAACAAAAAAATCCAAGACTGATGGTTGAGGAACAAAGATGAGTACTACTTGAATTATCAAAGTGGCAGTGGAAGTAGATGAAAGAAAAGAGTTTTTGACAAGAAAACCATATTCTAGTTTAGGAACTGTAACTTGCTCCTAAACAATAGTAGCAAGCATCTTCCCTTCAGCAATGGCCTGGCAAGCTGGAGTTGCAAATACTTATGAATCCACATGAAACAAACAGGATGATTGTACCAGCACAATGAGTACATTTGGCAGTGCCACTATCCTCTCAGCATATGGATGTTACAGTCTCCCACATTCTGGAGTCAGTAGAGTTGAAACAAGAAGGAAACCAAAAGGGTTAGTGCCATCTAATGTCTTAAGTTTAGAGGTGTTTAATATGGCATGCTAGCATGGAAAAATGCTTGTCCAACAGTGGATTCTTTTTCACTGGAAAGTGTCTGTGAGTTCAAGCTCTGGCCAAAGACTAGAGATGAATTTGGCCCAACAAATTCTTATTAGTGGTGCTTCTGAATCTCTGGATCTAAAGTCAAAGGCTGGTAGACATTTAACACTTCCGACATGACCGTGCTTTCTAAGTAATACTGTTAGATTGATGCCTTTTTGTGGAAAAATAACGCTAGTTCTATGTTATCCTTGACAAAGTAAGTTTGGAGACACAATACCCCTAGTTCTATGTTATTTGAAAGCCAAAGCATGACTAGTGCATCCCCTACTTCCCAAATTTCAATTAACTTTGCATATGTACATTTTGGTTACCAGATACGAGAAATCCTACCACATGCCTTCAAGAAAATCATGGAAGACAACTAGATCCATTTAATTTGAATTAGTCATAAAACCATAGAAGACTGCATCTTTAGTAGAAGCGTTGTCACACATAATGTCCAAGAAAGAATAAAGTTTCAGGATCCAGGCAAGAGATCAAGAACAGAGGTAGACATCCAAAAAAAAGCCATAAAATGGCAGCAAGATAAGGAGACTTTGAGATGATAGGGGATAGCTTGGTGCCAACGAGGAATGATACTTAAATGTGAGGGTTGAGGGTGAAGGGCTGATGGAGGAAAGAAGATGCTGGCAGAATTAGAATGGAAGGATGGCAGCTCTAGGATGACCATGATTTAATACCATGTTGAAGGCAAGAGAATTCATCTTATGTTTATATCATTCTGAATGAGGTTATAAGGATATTGGTAAGACTATAACAACATAAAGAAAAAAAGGAACTAAGTCATAATATTCCTCAATCTCTTCTATAAATTTTTGTTTGATCTCAATTGTATCCTACAAAATCCACTCGAGTTGAACCCCTAATAAAAGGACACAGGCAATTCAGGTCCTATTCCACAATTACAACTCAGAGCTCTTGCTTTTACCCAAAGTTTACTTTTATAATGAAATTCACAATAAGTGACATCTTTCTTGACCTGGAATAAGTGAAGGCACCATGGGTATCCATCAGTTGATAACAAGGGAGGTCCTAAAAGATTCCCATGTGCTATGAATATGGTAATAGGCATACAGTTGCAAAAAAAAAAGGATGCTGCTAACCCCAAGATAATAAATCAGACACCTGTTCCCTTAAAGAAATTTATAACTAAAAAATGAAAAATGAAAAATGAAAAATGAAAGCTAAAGATATGAATAGCATGAGACAAACCTCTGTTTTTGGACCACATGCACTAGAGCAAGAACTGGATGGTTCTGATGCTTCACTTATCATAATCACAGCTTCCATTACATGTTCAGTGCTTCTTTGGCTTTCTGCATGGCATGCTAATCCACTTCCAACCTTTAGATGCTCCCTAAGAAGAGGAGGGAAATAGTTTAAGTTTGACTTACCAAGAAAAAGTTTAGAGCCTCATCTGACATGATTTACAACCTTCAGAAATCAGCAACTGTACAGTTGAGCATACACTAATGGAACAAACAACTGTCTCATAAGTAGAAGGATAAATAGAAAGGAAGCATGAAAGTTGACCGGCTAGAAATTTAAAAATGTGAAGCAACATTACAGTTAGGAAAAATAAAGCACTAAAACACTGAACACGAATCACTCAAAAGTCTCCTCAATATTTGCTGGTGGTCACGCTGAAAAATTTTACCTCCTATATTTGAAGAGCTTGACATAAGGGAGAATCAGAAGCTCCACCATCATAGTGCAAGAGGGATGGTATCTGAGATGAAGTGATAATTTATCTTTGAGGAATTAAATTATTTGATATTAGGAAAGGTGTGAAAGCAAAAATGCTAAAAGATAAAGGTAAAGTAACAACTGATAACATATAAAAATATTCCCATGATTGTTCCTTAAAATGTATTCTTGATCATTGTGAATGAAGTCAATCAAATTCCAAGTGATCAAGAATTGCTCAATATAGGGAAGCATACCTTAAATTTCTTGGTCAACGAGATGATATTTGATGAGAATACTTACAAAAACAATACAATCACACACACAGACCAAAAATGAGAAAGTGAAGAAACGTTTAAGAAAGCCTACCTATTATTACAAGGAAGCATTCAAGTTAAACTGATCATAAAAAGTACCTGAACTAAAGATTTCCATTTTGTAACAGGAATTAAAAATTATCATATAAACAAGTAGTGGAAAGGAAATTGTTTAGCTGAACAAAGCTATAGGATTAGAATAGGATTTGTAAGTTGTAGTTTTTGAAATGCAACAAAAAAATCATAAACTCTCACTGAAAATTTCAACCAGTGGCGCAGAGCATCCTGAACAATCCTACCAACTCAAAAATCAGTGCAAATTCAGTCTGAGAAATAAACTTGAAGCTGAACAAGAATTCATGACAAATTTACCTGTTAGGGAAGCAGGAAAAACACTTTTCATTTAGACAGTTTCCATGCTTATAAACAAAATCTTCAAGGCCTGATTTCAGACATTCTATATTTGACATAGGAGAAGGTAAACGGTTGCATTCATTTGCTTGAATAAAATTTCCATATTGTGATTCAAGAATATCACCAGGTTCAATCACCAGTTCAACTGCAATATTCTGAACAAGAATCGAAACTGATCAGATAGTCAATCCTAGTGTCCAATAAACCAAACACCAAAGAGATACAGAATAGACAGAAGGTAACCCATCCAGGCTGCATATAATTTGCTAATCAATACCGGCAAAACATAGCTCATGCAAGGATCAGAAATCATTAAAAAAAAAAAAAATCTAACTGCTTCAGAAGAAATACAATTAAAAGTTGGTCAGCTAAACAGTCAACATTTTCCACTTTCTTGTCTACAACAGGAAAGGCAACCAGAAATGAGGAGGTGCTTTATATTGCAGGCTTGCTGTTTTATGCAAGACTTCTTACCATTGCTTATTCAAATTCCACTAACTAATCAAGAACAGAAGTTTGCATGCTTTGTAGCTTCATATCTGATTCTCTATTTCTATCAAATTGTTGTTTAAAGAACTTTCTGGAAAGGCAGTATCTAGCTGCTTAAACACACAAAACGACAGTTCTACAGCCAAGAACAGAAAGATTAGTTTTAACCTCTTATAGTTATTTTCCAGCACTTTTACTAAAGAGGCATCCACATTCTGAAGAAAAGAGAGTAAAATATACATTCAATACATAGCTTTCCATTGAACTTATCTAGAATAGTTTTTCTTCATATAGGTTTATCACAATGGAAAATTAGTATCCACAAGCAATGTGACAACAAACCCAGAGCTTTCAGTTTTTGGTAATAGCATCCTTTGAAGAACCTCCAAATGAATGACAGCTTAAGAAGGCAATGCCACTCATTTAATTTGAGGGAACTTTACTGGTTAGGTGTTGGGAGTCTATTGTTGACTCCTTTGATGAGCTCAATAGGTGAGCCAAAAAGAACTGAGTCCACCACAAGCTGTCATCTTTAGAATTCCCTTGTGCCTAATCTTTATTTATTCTTACATTTTTAATACTAAAAAGGTGAAATTTCCAAATGGAAACAACTAACTAGGAACAAAAAAATAAACAAAGAAAATGCTTTAAAGTGACATCATCACTTTCTACCATTATCGGATGAAAAGAAGATAGCTGTTAGTCAAAGCAAAACATCCAAGGTCAGCACTATTTCAAAATGCAAGTGGAGTGCAATCAGCAAAACCTAAAAGATTATGTATCTGTCCAAAGAAATAAAATCAATTTTCTCAGCTTCTTTAGCAATTTTTTTCAGAATACTAGATAGTCATTTAGACCTTGAATATAAGGAGACAAAGTAGTAAGTTGCACTTACAGAAATCTTTAGAATGAGCACCTGCAAAACCAATGGAGAAACAGAAAATGTAGTGAATAAAATTATAAGAGAAAAAAAGTTTTAAGAACCCATGACATTGGAGAGAAATATGGAAAGCAGGACTGGTTCGAATTATTAATTAACATGGACACATAGGTTATCAACATTATACAAGTAATGTCAGATGCTAACAGTTTTCCTGTTCCACAGATAATATGTGCATTTGCTATGTGAACCTCATTTCACCTCGGGTTCTTTGGATAAATGACAGGATGAAAGGGATAAGAATTAAAAATTTGTTAATCTAACTACTCTTGGGGACAACAATTAATAAATAAATAAGTCACCATATTTCTGCTAGATAAAATTAATTAATACAACATCCAGGCATCTGATCATAGATGAGCAACAATAACGCTTGCTTCCTGCTTCTGATAAATGTACAATCCCTGTCAAAATGATTTCTTATAAATGTCCAATCTAGGGGACCAGCAGAGCAGTTCACCCAGAGGCTCAACCCCCTTCATTAGTCTATTTGAGGAGCTTCCCATCTTTCTTCCCGAGGTCCTAACCTTGATTATCTCTGAACTCTAGGAGATTCCTGTGAGTTTGTTCAAAGCCCCATGATATCTGCTCATATATGTCTCCCTTTCTACTTTTACTAATTCAGCTTGGATTCTTGATGAGAAGAGACAACAAGCAAAGTCAAGGTGATCCCAAGTTATCTCTCAAATATTCCAGCGACAAAATTTAACTACCTTAATTGTATATGTAATGATATTGTGGTCATTGGAGATAATTAGTTAAGATTGGAAAGCCTAAAGTCTTATTCGGCAGCTGAATTTGAAGATCTAAAAAGTGCTAAATATTTCTTAGGAATTGAAGTAGCAAAATCGAAACAAGAATTTTCTATATAATAAGTAAAGTTTATGTTGGATTTACCCAAAGAAAGATGATTATTGGGATACAAGCCAATAAAAATGCCATTTAAGACGAATCATAAGCTTCAGGACATAAACATGAGGCTCCTATTGGATGAGGAAGTTATGAAAAGATAATAGGAAACTCATTTATTTCTCACATATAAACTCCATATTTCTTATGTTGTGAGTATTGTTAGTCAATTCATACATTCTTCACAAAGATCTCACTGGGAAACCATGTATAGAATCCTCAGTTTCTCAACTCTTCCTAGGGCAAGGGAATTTTATCCTAGAATAATGACAATATCCTATTAGAGGCTTATACCAATGCAAATTGGCTGGGCTCACTAACTAATAGGAGATCTACTACAAGGTATTGTACTCTACTAAGAAGTGATCTTGTCACTTAAAGGAGTCAAAAGCAATCAATGCTGGCTAGATAGAGGTTGAATTGAGGGTATTGACCCAAGGAATTTGTGAGCTAATATGGATTATTATAATTCTTATAAATGTCAAAGTCAAGACTCAAATGCCTACGATGGCAGTGATAACAAAGTTACCATAAACATAGCATATAGTTCAATCTGTCATATGATAGCTCAAAACACATAGAAATTGGAAAACGTTTCATCAAAGAGGAAATGTACAATGAGCAAATCTATTCTCCTAATGTTGCTTCAAGTAAGCAGTTAACCAACTTTCTCATTTAGGATCTATCAAGCTCAATATTTTGTCAATTCTTAGACAAGCTTGACATAAAAAGTATCTTTGTATCCTTTTGAGGAGGTGTGCTAAAATGCATGAGAGAATTAAAGATTTATTTGTTTCCTCTTATGTTTTCTATCCCTAGGAATCCAAATATTAATTAGAATAGACTACTTATATTTCCTAATTTAACTTTGTATTATTATAAATTTCATACCAATAGAAGAGGGAATTCATGAGCATTCTACAATTTGATTGACTTTGTTTTCATCTTTATTTAATTTTAGAATTATGATAGATAAAATTGAAAGATAAATATAATGCTTATATCATATAGAAAATTAAAATAGATATGATAACCAATAAAAAATCTGAAGATAAATATCAAAACTGATATCTTTAAAAAATCTAGAAATAAATTATAATAATAAATATAAAATTTAAAAAATTTCAAATGATAAGAGATCAAAACCCCATGTCCAAAGATTTTGGAAACAAGCATTTGAGACCTAGACATACACTCACATCTAACACATACTAAAACCCTGTAACATAGAGTGCTGCACTTTTAGAGCACGATCATTTTTTTTCTTTTTAGAGGTGAAAGCACCAACTGTTAAATGAATTGTTTTGTGTTAATGACAAGGGTGCATTTTGAGACTCAGAAGCAAGCTGATACAGTCTCAATATATGCCCTGCTTTAGATAATTCACCTGTATCATTTGACAATACGTGAGAATGATATAGCAACCAACCTTTTGAAAAAAGTGAGTGATTTCTGCCTGTAAGTCATCCATCCGTTCAAAGGTGGACAGAGATATTTCAGTCCCACTGCAGAAGGAACCAAGAAGCAGTTAGAGATGAAATCATATGAGTGAACAACACAACAGGTATGCCAAAATGCATACCAGAATTTTGCTCCATTCTTTGATTTTGAAGGTAGTGCTGTCAGCCTATTGGTGGGAACACTTTCATTTAGATTTAAGTGATAATAATAAATCTCACTGTCACCAATGCCTGCATTTTCCAGAATAGATAGCAACATTTGTTACTACTGCTACAACTGTGAATTGAACTATTACCATGGTTCTGAATTGATATTTAGTAAAATTATTCTAACAACATTCAATAACTTCCAGGAACTAAGGAAACCTTGCTTTACTTGTTGACAACTCTAACGTGCTAGCCTTATAAGAATTTTAACTCATCAGTTGATGATAATTGATAGCTCACCAATTACATACTACAATAGCAAGACCGTTAATCTTGCATGGTTGCCTACTTGCATTTATATGCGGCTGTGCACAAAGATATATTTTGTGGCTTTTCATAGAGTTAAATACCAAGATTATTCTATTGATCAAAGATTACTTTGGATGGCTTCACTTGTGAGATTTGTGACAGAAGCTCTCCATCTTAAATCACAAATGATATGACCAAAGAATCCATAGAATGATGGCACTGCATTGCAACACTATAACTTAAATAATTAGGTATCGAGTGCACATATGCGACCAATTCAACACGAGAATGAAAAAATAATTCAATTTTTTTTTAATTTTCTATCCTAACACATCATTTAGCCTCTTGACTTTGTATATTATCTCCTTGCACATATCTCATCTGATTTACATCCTGTTGAATGGAGTTGTAAATATAACACCGAAATATGTAGTGTAATGGATTACACTGAAGATGGAATTATTGGAAAAAATATTTTCAATTGAATTATTAATAAATAACATAAACTCACGATGAGAATTTGCTACCTGATAACCAACTAATATCACTTGGTTTCTTTGCTTTCTAATGGTAACTTTTGGAGCAAGTTGTAGTTTGCTTTCAATTTTCGAATATTCGTTATATGAGATCTAGGACCTGAAAATATATGAGTATTTACTACTTGATGAATCCATTTGTGAGAGGAGGTTGTATGTGAGGCCAGGTGCAAATGTTTACAGTTGATGTGCGTTTCATTTCATGTGGCAAAGACCTGAGCTAACCCTTGGTTAAGATAAAAAAATGCAAACATCCAAATGAGGCAAAAAGCACAATTCAAACTGGGGATTATTTATAAATAAAGTGATGTTCACCTCTGTTTCATGTTTTCTAAGGCTTAAGATCTTTGAAGTGGGGCCTCTTATTGAAAAAGCTCAGCCCAAACTAATGAATAATTAGTATATAATGTAGATTAAGTGCAGGTGTTGATCTACTTTACCCCATTTTAAATGAAGGGCAAATCCTGAGTATCTCAAATTCTTATATCTTAAAGCCTTTCCAACACCGGTATCATAAAAACTGGTCACAGGGGCAAAAAACATTAGGTTCATAATTTTCACAAATTTTACATGTTATTATAGGAGTAGAACCTTCTTGTTTAAAAAATTACAAAATCATTCTGATTTTGTAAAAAAGTAATCATAGAATCAAATATACAGATTATCTTTTTTGAGAATTACAAGGCGCTGAACGAACAAACAAACGCTTAAATCCATGTTTGCTTTCCTATAACTCACCGCTATGGGATCCATAAGCGGGAATGTGTGGTTATCAATCGAAGCAAGTTACAGGTATATGATCGAATCACATTGATTTTAAAAATACTTAAATAAACACATGAACAGTCAAATGGATGGTTGGGGAGAAAGCTAGGATGTTACACTTGAGAATTCCGTGGCCGGAGGATCAAACTGAAGGAGCTTTTTGGGGGCAGCAGATGTCTCTCAAATATCGCTGGACGATAACATCTTTGAATTGCAGAAGGAAATCAACTGTACACTCAAATTAAATTTGGGAAAACGCAAGGTCAGTGGTGCTTGAAGCAACAAACGATTTGTTATCAGAAAATTGAATCTTACCTGATGACTCACTGGACAGGCTTTGGGACTGAGGCAATGGCAGCCATTTGATTTGGTACCATTTGGGAGAGAGTAGTAAGAGACGGAGAATTCCCGCGCTCGCGCAGTGACTGGACAGAAGTTGCTGATTGCTTTTCCCCGTTTCCGTTGGTGGGTCCTCAAAATTGTTCAGTAAGCAACAGAACGACGACGTATGGCCAAACAACACCAATATATATAAGAGAAATCGGATTAAAATGGGTAAATCTGCGTTATTTAAAAATTAACCTCGTTGTAAATGTTAATGCTGTTAAAAGTGATGAGTTTTATTTGGAAATAGAGCATTTAGAATAAAAAGATAAAATTAGTTTGGGTAGCGGAGTATTGGTTAAAGTAGCGATCACCAGTATTCGAGCGATGCGACAGTTATTTATCGGCGCTAGCAGATAATGGGTTTCAAAGTTTGTTTACATTAATTAGCATTGGCGTTCAGTCAAAGTGGATCAAAATCTGGATTGTTATCATTGTGAACTGATTAAGTGGATTGAATGTGCCAGTTCCTTCATTGCGAAATTGGCAAATACCACAGCAGCCAAAGCGTTGTTGTCAGTGGAAACTTGGGTTATCAGCTTCCGAATTCAGTCTTGCGAAAAGAAAGGAAGAAGCGTGGCGGTTAACCCACGAAGAAATAAGTCGCTGAACGAAGCGCAGAATAGTCGGCCGCGCGGGGATCATTCTTGGTGTGAAGGTGGCGGGCCCATTATGGAGGTTATTGGTGATTCTGGGAGCTTTGACTTTGGCCCATTTCAGAAAATCACGACCGGAATGTTTTCGAAACTAATATCTTATGATCAGAGTTCTGTTTTAACACAGTCTCTCTATTACACAGCTCTCAAGGCTAACCCAACTCCGGAAGGAATAGCAGATCTTAGAAAATTGTTCTTCAGTACTGACTTGAACTAAGCTGGTTCCTAGATGAGAATTTAGGTCCAGAAACGAACATCATAGGTTGGGTTCTTCGAGATGAAATGAAGCTTCGAAGATCAGGAACTCCATTAGACAAATTATCGTCCATAATAAAACTAGTAGTTTGTGAAGTTGTTATTGTCTGAAGTTTATCCATAGATGAGTTTGAACTGATATTCCAGCACTTCTGCAGCTCCTGAAACATAATACGGTATGTGAAACCGGGTTTATAAATTAACGTGATGATAGTGGTATTTAGATATTTATTTAAGTGCGACGATTAATAATGACGTTGAAATTAATTATCTGATGCGCGGTTCGTCGACCCGATCGTAAAATCACTTAAAAGCGAGTAAGTTATTGGTTTGCCTTTGAAACTACGCTGAGTAAATTCATAAGTTGAGTTCTTTGGCACATTCAGCATTAGTTTAGTGATGTTCCCTGCTCCCAAACTAATTTTTTTTTAAGGAAGCAGACCAAATTTAAATTTTCAAGCTGTTAAAAATTATCATATCATATTATTAATTTATAATAATTATACATACATAACTAAAAATTTGATTTACATGATTCACTTCACCCATAAAAAAATAATTATAGATCGGTTAATGTATTACTATAACTAGTGAATGCACTATTATAACTAATAAATGTACTGCCTTAATTAGTGAATCATATAAATATAATTCTTGGTAATATATGCATAATTATTTTTAAATTAATAACCTGATATATACTTTTCATTAAAAATATTACAATTCCATTAAAAGTACTTTGAAAGTATAAAGATATAGGAAGTGTAGAGATAAATTGTTTGACGGCTGATATATGTATTCAAAATTTGTCACTGAGCGAACTTTTGGAGTTGGTGTTAACATGAGTATGGGAAACGGTTTAGCGAGGAGTCGCAGGTGAATCCTCTCGCTGATTTAATCCCCCCGTATTTGTTGAAAGTGTGGATACGCTCTCGTGATGCACGGGTATGGGGCCCATTATGCATTCGAGAAGGTGTTGAAGCATTGTCTTGTACCAGCGAGTCTCTGAGTTGAGAACTTTTCGGAGGTTGAGTTATTTAACATGGTATCAGAGCGTTTGTGAGTGCCAGTTGGGTCATACATAATTTAAATTTATTGATTTAAAAAATTAGTAATAATTTCTGACTACTGCGTCTTGTGAGGTATGGGACGTATGCACGTGAGGGAAGTGTGAGCTTATGATATTCATGTAAACCCAAATCTTAAAAGCGAGCTTTTAGGAGAGTTGGGTTTAATGTAGATATCATGCCGACAATAATATAAATTGTGAGTCTTTTTAAGTAGTCTCACCTATTAATTGGTGAATGGCGTCGTCATCTTCTTTAAGTAGTCTCACTTATTGATTAATTAAGAATAATCCGTCATCAAAATTGACATGCTTAGCAAGTTTACCTATCCTAAGTGGCATAAACATTGATGTTTCAAAAAATAATAAAAAGTGATTTGGAAACATCTGACTCTTCTTCTTCATCATCGTTTTGATCTTTCCCCCACAGTACTCCCCCGCCAAGTAGTGATTTTACTTATTTTTCTTCCATTACACATTTTTTCTTGTTTGTTTTTTGTTAAAGGAAGTTGAGCCATAGAATAGCCATAGAATACGCAATCCAAATTGTAAAATATTATAGTTTTCTATTATCTCTTTTCTTATCTGTAAATGATTTAGCTTAATCATAAACTATAGAATAGGGTTAATGTGTATTAACACCAGTATATATTCCTGTAATCTTTATTCGTTTAACATATTGAGAAATATTCACCACACCATCTTATCTTATTTTCATGGTATTAGAGCAACGCTCCGGGCATCGAAAAAAAAAATATTAATACTTCCTAGCCGACTTCCATGGGAGATGATAAACCAAGAAGCATGGCTTCAGGAGCAAAATGGGACAACCCCAATCATCAACTTTATCTTCATCATTCGGATCAACCCGATTCCATTCTTGTGCCACATGGAACCAATTCATGATTGTGGCTTTGACGGTCAAAAACAAGATCAGACTCATAGATGGTTCAATCAATGAACCAGATACAAAGAATTCAGATGAACATCAACAATGGAATCGCTGCAACAATTTGGTGAAGACTTGGCTGTTGGGATCTATGTCTAAAGAGATTGATAGCATTGTAATCAATGCAAAAACGCTAGACAGATATGGCTCGAATTGCAGGAGAGGTTCTCGCAAGTGAACGTGGTTGAACTGTTCAACATTGAAAGCAAAATTCATAATTGTGTGCAAGGCAGCATGTCTTTGGGATCTTATTTTACAAAACTGAAGGGACTATGGGATGAACGTGAAGCAATCTGTTTTTTTCCTATATGCACTTGCGGATCAATCAAAGAGGTGGCCGTATACTTGGAAACACAGAAAACCATGAAATTTCTCATGGGTCTTAATTGGAAAGGTCTTGGTTTTCCACAAAGTAGATTGCGACAAAAATTTAAGTCCTCCCCTTTGATCTTCATTTCCCCCTGTTTTATACCCATTGGGGGGACCATTACATGTGCAATATTTAAATGGGACATTTATTGGCTCTTTACTCCCTTACATTATACATTCACTATTATATTAATCTCCTACTATAAATTTCCTCATAGCAGATGCTCTGTGGTCATTATGTCTTGTAGCTCAAACCTTTTCTGCCCAGGTGGTTATCTCCTCGTGTGTACGAACTCACCTTTACAATTACCGGAAGGTTTTTGTGAAGTTTGTTGTCGAGCCCTTCCATGAAAACATAGAGCCAAGGGTTCAGGTTGTCTATTGAGTCCTGATGTGCACACATAGACACGTGCTCTAAGGTCTACACCACTCCACTAGTCCCCCCTAGTGCCATTCCATCCCCTTAGGGTTTAGAAGGGCAGTAAAATCATTCGCTTCATTGCCTTAAGCACTGGGCGTGGTTATTATTGCAGTCTGCTGCTCATAGGTGGCAACACTGGATTCGCTCTTGGTTTTGGCATGTCCCCCCACACGTCTAGTGCATCAAATGTTTTTCTTGGGATTCCTACCCACGCCGCCGGATTTGTGGTATATAATCCAACCTTTCTTCTTGTTGGGGGTCTCTTACTTTCTTCCTCATTCTCATTCGTCTCTGTTATGCTTTTGGCTTCTCCGCTTCCTTTCTTCTCCGGTGCTCTCCGACCTACAAAATTTTCACACGCAACACCCTTCATTGTAAGTTTCAAAGGAACATATCTTCTTTTCTCTCTTTCTTTCTTTCTTTATTTTTTATTTTTTATTTATTTACGTCTGGGCTTGATGGGTCCTCTCGTTTGTCCCCCTAGGCACCGTTCTGATGACGGCACATTGGAACTCACAAGATGGCCTATGGAAAACATCACATGGGCGGTCATGTGGGGGAAGAATCGTCCCCTTCTTCGCCCCTATCCAGGGAAGTGCTCTCATGTGCGGATGCTAATGGTGTTCTCACCTGGCTCAAGCTTATTGGGGACCCCCGTGCGGATGCCTTTTGGAGGAAGTATTCCTTCCCTCCTTAAGTCCGGGTATCCTTCGTCCCCTTCCTGGGGCCTCAACTCGCGACCTATACGGACATGGACCAAGGGCGGATGAACTATATATACTGGTTGGAAATCCACATCAGCAAGGGGCTGAGATTCTCTCTTCCTCCTCTGGTCCACCAGTTCTTGCACTTCACAAGATCCACCTCGTTTATGTTCATGTGAACAATATTCGAGTTCTCCTCGGGGTAAGCGTATTGAACAAAAAGCGCAACCTCAGTCTTGGTTTGGAGGAGGTGTTATACGTGTACTCATGGCGACCTGAAGCTTAGGGAGATATTATCTGGATTTAGCAGGCCAGTGATCATCTGGTGACCAATCTAGAACACCCGGTAAGAACAAGCCTTAAGGCCCGATGTCTTTTGCTATTCGGCCTTTGAAGGGATGTGCTAGGGACCCAGTGCTTAAGGAGTTCCCAGTTCACCCTGATCTTACTGTGAGTTGGTAATGAAGCCTTATGCCCACTTAGCGGAATTTTTTTTTTTTTTACAACTCCTTTACATTTGCACGTGTGCGCGCATGTACCTTAGGTCGAGGAAAACTAGTGGACGATTTGAGTGACACCTAGTTCAAGGCTCTAGCCAAAGTTCTTAACCTTCTAAGCTTGGCGAGGGATTTCAAATACCTGCTGACCCCCTCAAATCTCTAGGAGGTGTTTGTTGAGCCCGAGGACTTTGTCGTCCCGTCGGTGCCTCGTTTGCATTTCGAAGGCCCAGGGAACGCTCATGCTAAAGAGCATGTTTTGAACCGCCTTCTTACTCGAATTGTGGCCGCTATTAAGGCTCGGGAATCTGAACAAGCAAAAGAAATGGTCGTGGGCAATGACTTCCCACTCCCACCTCCTCCTCATCGCGATCCTCAAGAGAGGCGAAAGAGGCCTAGGGAATCCTCTTTCGACTCTCTGATCGAATCTCTTCATCGGGCTTGGCAGGTTATGGGTTATAATGGGTCGGAATCTGAGAAAATTGGTCTGAGCCGGTTGTCTTTGCTCGGATCTACCAGTATGCACTTCATCAAATGTCTCTCAACTTCCAAGGTCACAACAAGGGCGTCATCATGAGGCTGAGCCAATTGATGCAAGGAGGATTCGGAGAAGGTGAGGAGCCCATCAATTGGTTGGGCACTACCTAGGGTAAAATTGTAGTTGACTCCCACCACAAAGATCCGCATGCGTTTGCCCAGTATGGTCGACAACAGTATCATTAAGCGATGGCCCAGGCGGATTGTTGGTTGAGGCCGGGACGTTGATCCATTCGGGGCCGAGCTCTCCACATACTCTTTGAGGTGTCCTTTACTAACTAGGTAGTTCAGTAGGCGTCGAAGCCGAAAACAGGAGTTCGTCCAATGCTTGAGGTCTTTGTGGTACTCGTAGAACCGAGACTTGTCTCTCCCCTCCGAGTCACCTCGGAGTGGTCGTGGCTACTCGAAACCTGGAAGCGACTGGATAATTGGTAGAAGTCATGCAGGTGAGATAATGAATCTTATCTACTCATTGTCATGTTCAATTTTGGGTTCTCCGAGGGTCGGTCCTCCTAGTTGGCAATCCCTTGGTGCCTTGAAGTGTATACCAGGGCACCGCCTTCACGTTTGTCATCACCGTCTCTATCGCATTGGCTTCTCTTTCCTTTGCCTTCACTGTTGCTGTGGGGGCCAAAGGTGTTGGCAACCATTATCTTCGTCACTATGATGACTTCGTCCTCGAGCATGGCGTACTGGTTGCCCCTCTATAATAGTTCATCGATTGAAGTCGGGGGTTGTAGAGACAGGGAGTCGAAGAATTGTGTGTTCGGGTGAATAGCTTGCTTCAAGGATTGCAACGCCGTGTTCGGGCTCATGACATCCAATTGAAGGAGGCGACTCACGAGCGCCATCAAAAATCGATGGTCTTGTACGCACCATCCGAATGTAAACGAGGCGGTGACACTCTGCTTCCGTCGAACTAAGCACATGTATTGGGAGACGAAATTTTCGGACAGGCGACGGAAGGATGTTACCGAGTTTGGGGCCAAACGATGGAACCATGATAAGGTGAGACTTGCTAAGCTAGACCGGCACACCTTGCATAGTAGGGCATAATTTCCCGTCTGGAGAGTCATGACTTCTTAGATAGTACATTAAATCGTCAAAGGATCCTTGTAGTCTATCATTACATCGAAAGCGTTAGCGAAAATGCGGTGGGGCCTCTTGGTTAAAAATAGCATAAATGAATGGAGACGACGACATGTCGTCTAGTGCGTGCAACGTGGGGTCCAGTTCTTGAGGGCGGGCGTGGGTGCCAGCCTGGGAGCCTATGCGAGTGGGTAGCGTGAGGATGGAGAGAAGTTATTAGTGGACTCGAGGCCCAGAAGAATCAGTGATGAGTCAAAAACTCATTGAATTTTTTAGTCCATTTTTCTTATTGTTCTTACAATGTGATTGCTTGTTTTTATGCAGAAATATATACTATTTACCAAATTTCTATTTTGCAGAAATAATTGGCATAAATGAAAATTCCAGCAAGGATTAGAAGTGAAAACAGTTCAATGGCCATGTGAGGTCGCGACTAGAAGTCATACTATGCTGAATGAAAAGTTGTTGCAATAAAGGAGAAGTTGCTAAGACAGAAAGAAGAGCTTAAAGGAAGGATTTCATGTCGCGACACCATTATGAGGTTGCGACACTAAAGGAGAACAAGCATGGTTATAATAGATTTTTAAGGTCGCGACAAGTAATTGAGTAACACATCAGTTTGAAGTCCTGACGGAGAGAATGCAGTCCTGAGTAAATTGATGGCAAGCCAAACAAAAGCTATTGCGACAGAGAGAACTTCAAAGGCCTGAGACGGGGAGGACTTCAAAGAAGATAGTAATCGCGATACGAGTTTGAAATTATGACCCTGAAAAAGAAGATATTGTTGATCGCAGCGAGAGAAATAATGTTGCGAGCTAAACTTAATCTTGAATGGACTTGCAATGTCTGCTGAGCAATTTCGATTGACAAAGATATAAGTTGGAACGCGCGTCTGGTGCGCCAGGGTGCGTGTCACGGCAGTACGAATGGGTTGTACGGTTAAAAATGTTGTGGTTAAGAATTGAGGTTCGCGTGGATGGCGGAATTGATGTCGCGACATGATTTAAGGTTGCGACATAGATTTCGGCAGGAAAAGCTTGATTAGGTCGTGAACTAAATCCCATCAGCGACAGACAATGAAAAAGAATAAACAATTTTAAGTCGCTGACATGAAAGGAGTTGTGACCAAGGATCGATGGTGACAATGAAAGTAAGGGTAGTGACATGTTTTGAGGTGTGACATAGAATGTGTAAGAAAACAAGACAGCAGTCGCGACATGGGCCAGAAGTCGTGACAAAAGAATTTATTGAAGGAGTAAAAAAACATGGAGTCGCAATGGGTGGCATAACTAACCTTAGCGATGTCACGACATGAGTGAAGATCCACGACATATATTCCAAAGCAGTGAAACAGTGATCACGACTAAACGAAAAATTGAAGGAAAGCTATTGAGGCGAAATGAAGTTGTATTTGGATGGAAGAAGGGAGGTCGCTGTAATTACGATGCTTAAAGAAAATACTTAATTAGTGACCTAATGTCACGTCGCGACAAGAAAACAAAAACGAGCCCAGACAGTTTTACAGTCACAGCTTGCTTGAAAGTTCAAGACAACTGAAGGATGTCACAACATGAAAGAAGCCGGTGACGAAGCGAAGGATGACAAGCGAAATGAGGTCACGACACGAGAAATATAGTAAAAGCGAAAGAGTGAGGTCGTGACATCCGAATTAGGTCGCGACACCAAGTCACGGAAACAAGAAGGAAATTCGCAACCGGTCTCATTGCGACAACTAACATAGTGCAGCTCAGAATTCATGTCGCGACCACTAATCAAAGGTAGCTGAAGAGCAGGTCACGGCCCAAGAGAACATCGGTCGCGGTTCGGCAATTGTAAGAACAAGTGAAAGAAAGTTGCAGCCGGTTCCTAGTCACTGACGAGACTTGGATCAAACCAAACCGAGATTTTACGTCGACAAGCTTTTGAGGTCGCGACCTAAAACAGTGAGTTGGGCCATTGATTTTAGGGGAAATCACGAAGCCTTGGAATCAAGCCTAATTTAAATTATAAATAAGCGTCTGAGTTTCCAATGCATGATTTTCTTTTGGAACCCGAGCAGGGAAGAAAGAAAACTCTTTGTATATTTTTTATAATAGATTTTTCTTTCATTTCTTTGGATACGAACGCGATTTGTTAGAATGTTGGAAGGTAGGCGATATTTCAATTTCTTTACAAGTGCTTGCACGAGGTTGATGAAGTCTGAGCGATTTATAGAATTCGTTTCTTCTTAGTTTATTGCAACTGCAGTGGGTGTAATTTATCAGTGCTCCATTGTCGATTGTAATGTAGTTTTTAGAAGCATAGCTTCCACTAGTTTGAATTTGTTGTTAGTTACAGTCTTTCCTGCATAAATTAGAAGGAAGTACCTGGAATTTGGGGAGGATTTATTTGATTGATGTGTATTTCATGTAATTGTTCCCAATGGTAGTTTCGAATACCCGTCCAAGGATTGTATCCTGCTCTGATTTCCAGGAGGCCCTTTGAGTGACACAGAGATGTCAATTCCTAAGAGTTAAGAACATTATAATTGTGGGTATGTTGGACCATTATTGAAGAACTATTGAGCTTTGAGAGTTCACTTAGATAAATACCCAGTTCACTCATAATTGATGTTGGAGGGGATTATTTATCAATTTAAATCATCAGAGATTTCACCTTAATCTGTTGGAAAACTCTTGACCTTGTGTTAGCTGAGATCTAATCAAGGGAAGGGAAGTATCCATTAGATTTAAAGGATGAGTCATCAATTAAGTTGTAGAAGTCTTGCGACAACCTAATTTGGGAAGTAAGAAATTTGGAGTCGAATGGGTATGAAGAAGTATTGAGAAGAAAAATACCCAAATCTTGTAAAGAATATGTTGAATCTAGTAGGCGATTAAACCCACAATATTAGCGAAACATGGATATTTAATTGGTGAATAAATGGAAATCAAACTTACAATATCAGGGCATCTTGAAATGATCAGGATCAAATTTAGGATAAGTTTGCAATGGGATATCATCTACGAAATTGTTGTTTCACGAGTACTTCCTTATTAGTGTTTCAGCTTTGAAGGCTGATTAGTCCAAACTAATCACTGATGTATGCCAGTTATTAGCTATTTTTAATGCAGTTCTATATTATCTTTTAAGACAATTATCCTTTAATCTTTGATTGATAAACTTTATCATTGAGGATTCGAGATAGTATATGGATCACTTTAGTAGTTAGGGTAGTTTGTTTGTAGATCCAAGTGAAATCTACGTGCGAATGATATACGGACTTACATCCATTTTTTTTACTACTTGTATGACACCGTGCTCTTGGTGTCATAAATAACCCATTCATAATTGAGAACATTAAACGGTTTATTCCATTTTAAAGAAAAACTCTAGTCCAGTGTAACAGTACAAGAAGTTGTAAGACTCTGTAGAGGTGTTAAATTGAAGATTTGATATATAATAAAAAGGCAAACAAGTTTTATGGTGCCGTTCTTAGGATTGAAGGAGATTTAGATCTAAATCAATATTTGGACAAAAGGGAGAAATGCTAATTTGGACATTTTCTTTATTTGTAAGAAAATACTCAAAAAGCAGTTTTGACAGCAATGACATAAGTTCTTGATCTTTTAGAGAACAAAGACCTATGATTTGTGATACCCACTTGTTTCAATTAATCTCAATATGTCTCCATTTCGAGGGTTGATTAATCACGGGAAGCAAAAGTCATATCACGCTTCTGTAGATTATAATTGAAAGAACATTAAACAAGGAAAGTAAGCAAAGCAAAAAGCAACCATGGCGGATGAAAGAATTGTTGAGACGGTTGCACAGAAACAACACTTGAAGGCCTCCAATTCCAAGATACAATGGAGGATTTACGGAGGCCTGTCGTGCGGAGATACTCGATGGTCGGACGACCCTGCTTTGTAAAGGCG
Source organism: Tetrastigma voinierianum (assembly GCA_016808115.1). Taxonomy (NCBI): domain Eukaryota; kingdom Viridiplantae; phylum Streptophyta; class Magnoliopsida; order Vitales; family Vitaceae; genus Tetrastigma; species Tetrastigma voinierianum. Next base: position 548,771 of record JAEQBH010000926.1, read on the forward strand.
ACAATTTTGAGCCAAAACCAAGCCTTGATCACCATGGATTGACAGAAATCAACTGCAGCCATCCCCTTTGAAGATCCTAATGTGAGTATCTGCGATTCCTCAGGATGGCAAACACAGTTAAGCTGAATGGTGTGAGACCAGAGGTGATAAAGCTGCACCTCTTCCCCTTTTCCCTAAGAGATATTGCAGCCACACATGGTATGGTCCAATTTATGGCTCAGATTGATACATGGGAAGAGTTGGTGGAAGCACATTCCCTGAAGCGAATTTTCCCCCATCCCTCACTACTAAAGAAGAAGGAAATATAGTGTTCTAACAAGGGGAGGATGAAAGCATGCGGCATGGGAAAGGTACTAAAAGAGCCTTGAAGAGATATCACATGCATGGCGTAGATCTAAAGACACAAATGGATATTGTCTATCACTCTACGAATGATACTTTTAAGAATTTATCATAGGTGCTTCTTCTTGTGGGGGCATTCAAGAGGAAAAGTGCAAGGCAAAGTTTGATAGTAGACCTAGCAGCCAAATGTAACATGGCTCCATCTACAAGATTCTCAAAGGGCTACAAGCAGCAAGGAGTGAGTCATTGAGCTTAACAAGATGATTGCCATGGAAGCAAAGTTAGATGCTATTATGCACAGGATGGATAAATAAGATAAAAAACTGCATTCTGCCCATGAGATTGGAGCAGTAGAGAGAGGTGGAATCAGGAGAGGTGCTAAGGGATCAATTGATGAAGATCATATACGTTAGAGCGATACACTGAATGAACGAGGAGAAGCTATCATTTCAAAATAATGAAATCCAACTTGCTCACACACATTACAATCAGCTACTGGGAACCATAGGAATTTTTCCATATGGTGGAGGAGCATCTGAGTCAAGGCAGGGCATAATTTCCTATGAATTATCATCCACGAGTTCCAGTGACAACAACGAGGAAGTCGAAAAATGAATATCAAAATTCGAAGAAGACCAGATCATTTTGGGGAAGCGAATCTTTGCAGTTCATGGGGGGATAACAAAAAAATTTGTTTCACACCAGCGAGCAATTTGATGAGTTGGGAGCTCTTAAATCCAGCTGCGTGTTTTCAATCCAACCTAAATGCCTCCCCTAAGAACTTGGAAACACAGGTTGGGCAACTAGCCTTGACCTTGTAACCAGAGCAAAATACATTCCCTAATGGCCTCAGAAAAATCCAAAAGGGTTTGTATGGCGATCCGGCTAAGTGTAAGGAAATGAATGTAACTGAAAGAGAAAGAAGATTGATCAAAAGGCGAAAGCAACTGGAGGAGATAATGGAAGGAGCAAGACATAGAAGATTACAGAAACAGAAAAGAAGGTGCACATTGAGCAACTTGAGAAAAGCAGTGAGCAGAAACAGAAGGAGAAGGTTAAAGCTTACACCCCTGCAGTCCCATTTCCATAGAGGATTCAAAAAGCAAAGAAGGAAGAACAATTTTCTATATTCTTGGAAATTTTCAAGAAAATAGAAATAAATATTCCCTTTGCAGAGGCAATTAATCAAATGCCAAATTATGCAAAATTTCTGAAGGAGATACTGAGTAAGAAGAAGAAGATTGTTGAGGAAGGAATAGTGAACTTACTTCCACTTGCAATGCAGTTATTCAGAGAATTTTACCAGCAAAAATGAAAGACCCAAGCAGTTTCACCATTCCCTGCTCAATAGGGAAATATGAGTTCGAGAAAGCCTTATGTGGCTGGATGACATGACTTGATGCTGCCCTTATCGATGGTCTGAGATTGAGTTTAGGGAACTTACCCTGACAATTATGCTATAGATGGTGATGGTCATGGCTCAACCAGGAAGGTGTTCTTGAAGATGTGTTGGTCAAAGGTAGGGAAATTTATCTTCCACCTTGGACTTTGTAGTTATGAAAATGGAAGAAGACAACCGGGTCCTCTTGTTGTTAGGAAGACCACTATTAGGCTGGTACGCCTTAATTGATGTGCAAAGAGGTGGTGACCTTAGGAGTGGGAAATGAAGTAGTGCACTTCAACTTGGACAAAAGCTTGACCCTGTCGATGTTGATCGGAAAGTGTGTCACGTAGATAATAGTAGTCCTATCAGTTTTGAAATGATCTCTGAATGTAACCTTCAACATTCTATTAATAAAAGTGAGATGAATTTCCAGTATATTGAGAGTGTTGATTATGAACTCCTGCATTCCAGTTTGCCAAATAGGGAAACATTCTTGAGTTTGAATGAAAACAGTCAAGAAAATTCAAGTAGCTAGGAAAAGAAAGTTTCTAAACAAGAGACTAGTGTAGAAGGGTTAATTTTGAAGGAATTGCCCAGTCATCTGAAATATGCTTTTTTTAGAACTAGAACAAGGGAAACAAGTAATCATATCAAGCCCGAATTAGTGAGAATGAGAACAAGGAGTACTCACGAATCTAAGGGAATACAAGGAGGCTATTACTTGGTCAATTGAAGATCTAAAGGGTATAAGTCCTATTTGCATGCACAAAATCCTGCTGAATGATGATGCAAAAACATCAGTTGAACACCAGAGGAGGCTGAACCCTGTGATGAAAGATGTTGTAAGAAAGGAAGTACTGAAATGGCTAAATGCAGGATTTATTTATGCAATATCAGACAGCCCTTGGGTGAGCCCAGTTCATGTGGTTCCTAAGAAAGGTGGATTCATTGTGATCAGAAATAAAAGGAATGAGCCCGATTCCTCTGAAGTGGGATGGAGGGGTGTGGGTCTGAAAATTGAATAATGCAACCAGGAAAGATCATTTTCCCTTGCCTATCATTGATAAGATGTTGGACAGGTTAGCGGGACATCTCCTTATGTTTTCTTGATGGATATTCTGGATATAACCAGTGCTGGCCACTTGAGGGCCAGGGAAAACCACTTTCATGCCCTTATGGTACTTTGCTTTTAGAAGAATGCCATTTGGGTTGTCTGATGCTCTGCTACTTTCCAAAGATGTATGATGTTTATGTTCTCGGATTTAGCAAAGAGTTATGGAATGTGCATGGATGACTTCACAGTTTATGGATCCAGTTTTGAACATTGCCTACAAAATTTGGGGACAGTACTTCACAGATGCCAGGATAAGAACCTAGCTTTGAATTGGGAAAAATGTCATTTCATGGTAACATAAGCCATTGTACTTGGGCATAGAATTTCTGCAGCAGGGCTGGAAGTATACCAAGCAAAGGTTTCCATTATAAAGACTCTTACATACCAACACTTGATCGAGAATAGAAGTTTCTTGTGCAGTTTATAGAAGATTTATTAGTGACTTCTCAAAAATAGCAAGACCATTATGTAGATTACTGGAAAAGGATGCCAAGTTTAATTTTGATGAGTCCTTGATGAGTGCCTAAAACACTCATCTTACACTCGCGTCGGTTCGTCTTTTTTCACATTTATTTTATAATAATTTTATAGTTTTTGTGGCTAGATCCGATTTGTGTGGTGTGGTTACGAGGTTCATTGGAGCGTAGACGGCTGGAGGCAGTTTGAGAACAATGAGGGCGAGCAAAGTGGCTGTCACGTCGCGACGTCACCGATGCGAGCGTCGCCACCGTCGCGACGTCATTTCGAAAATCTGCACCTCATCATTTAAAGAAGTACGAATGGCTCGAAATTAGGGTGTCGGAGGCGTACGAGCGGAGCCGCGAGGTTTCGGAAGCGAGTGACAGCGGCCGAGGAAGTGCGGGGGGAATTCTGCGCTTTTTCATTTTTCGGATATTTTCGGATATTAGAACAATGTTTTCTTTATTAAACAATTTCATCTTTTCTTTCATTATGTTCTAGATCTCTTTCTAGGGTTACATCAAACCCTGTCACGTACAATGGATTAAAGTTTGATCTTTCATGTTATTCAGTTGTTATTAAATTGTCACATCTACTCTATACCTGCATTTCAATTATATGTTAATGTCTGGCCAATGTTAACATAATCGCTAGAATCAGAGATTCGAGATGAGGTATTCGAGAGGATCTACCCAGGTAGAGTAGCCTTTATGATTCGGTTAATAGAGATATTCAGACTGAAGGTGGTATTTGGGGTTAGGTATTTAAGCATTTCGGAATCACAGAATTCTCGAGATGAGATATACTCGATTCTATTCACGAGATAGGCGGATATACCTCGAAGAGGATATCTAAGTAGACAAGATCCTCACCATTGACATATTACAAATATAATGAATAACAATATCTTTAGAAAAGTAATCCATTGAGCGTGATGGGAGATTTAACCTAGCGTGACACCATTAATTCACTAGAATCAATAGCTTGATTGCGGTTTCCTTGCTTAAATTTTACCCTAGAATCATTATTCGGATATTGTCACGAAGCGAGAACCTACGTAGTCAATTCACCTTTCCTGTGGATCGATATCCGTACTTTAAGTACACTACTATATTACTTGGAGACTCACAGTGCACTTAGCACATGAGCATTACACAGCGTGTTGCTTTATCAGAAGTTTTGGCGCCGTTCAGTGAAGGTTTAAATTGATGAGTGAGCACACTGATAGTGTCACGAATTTTTAGATTTACTTTATTTATTTTTACAAGTCTTTGATGGTGGTTTTGTTAGTTAGGTGTGTTGTAAGTGCAGTTGGTGAAGTGCAGTCGGCCAAAATGAATTAAATCAACACACGTGTGATCTGACGAGAAAGACTTACGCACGGTGTGAAGCAGAAGCGAAGCGGACTAGAATTCTGAGTAGTCATGGAACACTGAAGAACAAGATTTTGGCATTGAACAAGCGCTGAACCCGCAGAGAAGCGATAGGAATCCTGCGGAAGGAATTGACGCCCGGGCCATTATACGACAGACGATCTTGTGCACATTAGATGAGTTCGTTTTACCACCTTGATTTGTTGACGTGTCAGACGGCCACGATTCAAGCGAAACATTCCGAATTGAAGTGATCCTGTCTGAATGCTTGAATATCTTGTTCCATGGACTACCCCGCGAAGCCGAACATGCATTTGACTAACTTCTCGAGTTTGCGATCTATCAAAGTACAACGGGTATTTGAAGAAGCTCTAAGGTGCAGTTTGTTCCCACTTTCCTTTCGGGGATAGAGCCAAACATTGGCCTAACTTGAGTCGATACAGTTCCATTACTATGGAGCGATTTGGTACAAAAGTTTCGACCAAATTCTTTCCCACCTTCGAAAGTGCACAACGTCTTGGCGAGAGATCATCGTTTGGTCATTGGGGGAGAACTTTGGCGAAGCATGGGACGGGTTTCATGGATTATTGCGGAGATGTCCTCCTGCAGGCTAACGGATGGATGCAAGTCCACACCTTCTGATAGTGCGAGAGAAATGCAGCTTCAGAACAATGATAGTGTCTTTCAGTGGGAGGATCATTGATGAAAACCGAGACCGGGCGTATGAGATATTGGAAGATCTTTTTAATAACCTTGTCGGTGGCCTAGAGAGAAGGCTACCGGTAAACACGATTGGGTGGCACGGTGTGAGGTCCTAAACAATCTGGTGATCATGTGGCACGGTGACTAGCGGAGTTAAATAGACGGTGAGGAACGGCACATGCCATACGGACCGCTCCATGGGAGTTGTGTGAATTGTGGAGGACTGACATAGTAGTGTGGAATGTCGGTCGAAGCCCTACGAGTGGAGCAAGCCCGGAGTATGTGTCGGGTTGGTCAGGAATCCAGCCCACGGCGGCAAGGACATGGAAACAACTGCGAATCGGGAGTAGAGGGGACAAGGGTGGCGTAGCAATCGAGAACGGAATAGTCGGAACAATCAAGGATATGGATGGCGAAATAACGAACAATATGCCCTCAAGCAGAGCGGAATGAACCACCCTGCGAGAAAAGTTGGATTTAGAACAAGCTCTTGCGCGAGATGTTAACTTCCACTCGCATGAATGAGACTAAAACAGAGCATGCGACCTTGAAGCAGCTCAATTGAACAATCAAGCAGCATAGTTGAGAAATTTGGAGGTACAGATGGGTCAAATGGCCAATTTATTGACTGAAAGGCAACAGGGTTCACTACCAAGCAATTGACCAAACCCTAGAGGAGAAGGAAAGAATCTTGCAAGGCCATCCTCACAAGTGGAAGAGGAATTGGAGAGCTTGGGGCCACAACCGGTGATGCGAATTAGAAAATAAAGGACATGATCGGGGTCATTTCCAAAGAACCGGATACAAACCGAGGCGGGCTAGAATCTGACAGTGGCCAAGGATAATAAAACGGGAAGAAACCGAGAAACGGACAAAAGCAGATGAGCCTGTCATACGATCCGTTCCTCGGAGGTTGAAGAAGGTAAGTTGGAGAAGCGGTTGCAAAGTTTCTTGACATCTTCAAGAAACTACATGATAATATACCATTTTGGAGGCATTGGAGAACATGCCTAGTTACGTATGAAATTCATGAAAAGATCTTAGCGAGTAAGAAGAAGTTAGAAGAATATGGGACCATCGCCTTAACTGAGGAATGCAGTGCCATCTTGCAAAAGAAACTTCCCCCAAAACTTCAAGACCCGGGTAAATTTGCTATACCGTTCTCTATAGGGAATAGGGTATCGGGAAAAGCCTTATGTGACTTGGGAGCGAGCATCAACTTGATGCCACTCTCGATGTTTAAAAGGCCTAAAGATTAGGAAGAACCGAAATCAACCACAATCAGTCTACAACTTGCGGATAGGTCATACCAACACCCTCGAGGTATAGTCGAAAATGTGCTAGTAAAAGTTGGTAAGTTCGTCCTTCCAGCAGACTTTGTCATTCTGGACATGGAGGAAGACGATTCGGTCCCCATCATACTTGGTAGACCTTTCCTAGCCACAGGAAAAGCTCAAATCAATGTGCAAGAAGGTGAACTCAAACTAAGAGTCCAAGGAGACGAGGTCACTTTCCATGTCTTCCAACCCCTGAAGCGCCGGATATTGATCAAATGAAGATATCTTGCCCCTTCATTACCACGAGAGAATTTGCAAGGCGATGCGAAAACTTGAGGATAAGCCTATGGCGCACGAAAAGACAACGAAGAGCGAGGGCATGTACGGAAAAGTATTTCATCCACCCCTTGAGCATTGGGTGTGAGTAATATAAGGATGCGCATAAGCATTTTCTCGGTTTATCTAAGTGTCTTGCAGTGAGATTCGAATTCGTCGAGCTAACGACATTAAACATAAGCGCTTCTTGGGAAGTATTGAAGTGTTCCTAAATTTTGTAGTTTCAAGTTCTATTGGTTATTTCGGCAATTTTGGTTTCTAGTTGTGTTCATGATCGGTGTTTTACGCTTGTTGGTTTAGTGCGGACCGGAAGCGTGGGTGCGGGTCTTCTGACGTGTTCAATGCCGGGAATGAAGTTTACGATGGAGTTCTCGAAAAATAAATTTGAGTAGTGTGTTAAAATTTCTTCGCGAGACACTCTGCGTCGCGTCGCGGCGTGGAGATCCGTCGCGGCGTCAAAATTTCATCTCTGCAATCGCGTCGGCGTCATTTTGAAGCCTGCGTCGCATTGCGACGTGGAATTCCCTCACGTCAGCGGCGTCATTTTTTGAAATATGCGTCGCGTCGCGGCGTGGAATTCTCACGTCGCGGCGTCATTTGGTCACTTACTGCGCCCGCGTCGCGGCGTGGTCCGCGCCGCGTCGTGGCGTCATTTGGTCATGTCCTACCTTGCGTCGCGGCGTGAACGCGCATCGCCCGGCGTGGCCACTGTTTTAGCCCGAATGGTTCATTTACACATCCCACCGTCGCGCCCCTTTCCTGCGAAACCTAGCTCCCTTGCGCACCGTGGGTGCCCAACCTTGAACTCCGTTCGTCTGGTCGGAGACCACTCCTGCTCGCCCGACCCTTTATGCAAGTCACCCTCTTTAGCCGAGTTTGGGTCATAGTGGCATTACTGCTGTGTGCCCGATTCTAGCAGGTGCAGTGAGTACGAGATTCATTTGTGCGTTTTATTGTAGTCTAGAGGTTTTTAGAATTCATTCGGGTTAGCTAGGTTCATAGGGTCTTGGAGTCCCATTTAGGTTTTGTTGAGTCATTAGGTAGTTATTTAGTTGATTTGTTGTGGTTTACGTGGGTGTTCGAGTTTTGTCTAGGTTAGTATGTCTGGCAAGAGGCAGAAGTTGCCTGCCAAGCGGAGTCGGGCCAGTGCGGACCCGACTCCCACATTCGATGCCTCACGTTTATAGCGCGAGTGCGCGGTCCGGTTTAGCACAATTCTGTAGATCCTTCGTGGAAGAAGGGGTTTCATCACGATGATTTCTTTAGAAAGACAATCGAGGTACAAAGGGTGGGCGTGCCTTATGTAACCCTCGTCGGTGGCAATGAGCGTAGTTCGAGATTTTCGCCAACCTCGCTTCAGTAATCCTCAAAAGGTCGAGGGTCTGCGAGGTGTATTAGTCGGCTTCCGGTCTTGAGTCGATCAATAGTTTCTATGGCCTAGAGCATGTCCCGGGGACCCTTTGATCGACTCGCGAGCACCCGGAGCTACCACGGGGTCATTCGAATTATTGACCAAGGCGGGTGAGTGGAGGATCAGCAGTGCGGCCATGCGGTCAATTTCAAGGCGAGCATTTGGCTACATTCAGCATCGCTTCATGCCCGTCTTATCTCGGCAGCGAATGTGTGTGAGGTAACGGCCGGCGATCCTGCTCAACTTGCCATCATCCGGGGATATCCCATTCGATGTTGGGGCGGGTTATCGAAGGATGCCATCCTCCATAGCGGGATGCGAAGATGAACACAGGGCACACCACGATATTTGGCTTGTCTGAAACAAAGCGGAGTGGCAGCCGATGAGGCTGGCTTCATGCGATCAAAGCCATATCGATTCAGCGGGACACACACAGTATCGCAACTGAGGGTCTGACTCGGGCCACGAGCCCTCAGGCGAGGGCCAGGCTTCGATTATCGAGCTCGCTTTGGATTCTGGCGACACCCGGGATGACATAGGCCGAGTCCTCGTCTCACCTCCACCGCCACCTCCACCCTGCGCCTCATCTCACCCACCTCCACCACCACCCCAGCGGCCTCAGGCGGCCGTTTCTCCTCCTCCTTCACCAGATCTTGAGGACCCGGTGCTCTCGCTCACGGCGTTTTGGCGCGTGCAGGATGAACCCAAGGAGCTGCCGAGTCCTCGTTACCCGAGATATGGAGCGTTGCGTCTTGACATGCGCGGGCCAGTCTGTGTCGAGGCCATCGGCGCGCGGTCTATGCGAGCCCGGCTCACCCGGCTCACGGCTTTCCACCCAGCCTCCGCCGCCTCGCATGATGATCTTAGGCGATCCCCTTCCTCCCCATTGTTTATATCTTCCACGGTGAGGACCTTTGGATATTTTGTTTAAGGGATGTGTTGATAGGGTATATGTTTGGTTTTGTTTAGAGGGTACTATGTTTCGTTTGTTAGTTATTGTTGTTTTTGATTTCCGTAGTATCGCGATATTTTAGTTTGTTTCGCATATTAGTTGTGTTTTGTTTTTAGTATTGCATACAGTTATTGGTGGTGTTTGGGTTTAGTTTTAGTTTATTTTGCATCCCACTTTCATGTTGATAAGTCATGTGTTAGTTGTTTGCGTGTGTTTTAGGACATTTTTGCATGTAGTGATCGCATACATGTGTGCCATTTTGGATATTGAGGATCAATTTTGGATTGAGTTCACTATAAACTTGTTCAAATGCATACATTTGCTTGATGCTCGGTAATTAGGTTGAATAGTTGAAAAGGGCTAGTGAATCAATTCCGGGTAGTCAAGAAACCAGTTCTCAAAAAAAAAACCTATCACACTCACACACTAGTGACTTTCAGAGTATGCATAAGTGCCGAACCAACTACTAAAGTTCGATCAACCTAGGGAGATTCGAACCATTTGAGTGATGGGACACCTAATCAAAAGAGGATTGCCATTGAGCCCCAACCAAAAAGAGAAAAAGAAAAAGAAATATGACAAAAATAGGTATATGCATAGGAATAAGCGGGATCATCCAATCGGAATCCGGGCACGATGCAGGGGCACATCAAAGCTAATGCTACTGGCCAAGCGGCTAGGGAGTCATTGACTTCAGCATCACATAGGACGAGAAGATGGATCATTCACGCAACTTAGGGCCTTTGTTTGGTTGAGTGTTGAATTGAAGTTTGAAGGGAATTGAATGCACAGTGCCCTTAACTAGCGGTGGGAGTCACGATGGATCCCATTCAAAGTTCATTTAAAACTTCTTGGCACTGGTCTTCTTCCATTTGTTTTTAGAGTCGTAGGAAATTTCTAAGTATGAGAACATGAATAAATGGGTGCGTTCCTATCCTTTCCTAGTTAGCTTCTTCCTAATAAGCGAGTTGAGCTTAAGTTTGGGGGTATCGGAACCTAGGCATGATACAGGAGGTCATTCCTTTATAAACACGTAGGGGATTTTGGGAAGGCTATTGAACACCATGGGATTTGATGCACTAGTCGGTTTCACCTATCTCGATCGAATTTCTGCAGAAAGTCAAATATCTGTGCCTTCAACGAACATCGAGCAAGAAAGCAGGTGGGTATGTGAGTGGTCAAATTGATCCACACATTTTTCGGCATGTGCATCCTTGTCTTAGTATTAGTTACATTATGTATTAAGTGTGTGTGTCCTATCTAGGTCGGTTCTTGCTTGGGGACAAGCAAGAGCTAAGTTTGGGGGTGTGATGAGTGCCTAAAACACTCATCTTAAACACGCGTCGGTTCGATCTTTTTCACATTATTTTATAATAATTTTATAGTTTTTGTGGCTAGATCCACGATTTTGTGTACAGATTGTGGTTTACGGAGTTCATTGGGCGTAGAAACTTGCAGACAGTTTGGAACAATGAGGAAGCTGAGGGCAAGGAAATTAGGCTGATATGATCGCGACATCACCACGTCGCGACGTTAGCTCGAAAATCTGCACCTCATCATTTAAAGTACGAATGGCTCAGAAATTAGGGTATGTCGAGGAGGCGTCTGAGACGGAGGCATGGTTTGAGAAGCGGTGACAGCGGCTTGAAGTGCCGGGGTGGCAGCTTTCATTTTCGGATATTTTCGGATATTAGAACAATGGCTTTGCTTTATTAAACAATTTTATCTTTTCTTTTCATTATGTTCCACAGATCTCTTTCTAGGGTTACATCAAACCTACATCACGTCTGATGGATTAAAGTTTGATCTTTCATGTTATTTAGGTTGTTATTAAATTGTCACATCTACTCTATATGCATTCAATTATATGTTAATGTCGGCCAATGTTAACTTTTATAATCGCACTAGAGATCCAGGATTCAGAGATGAGGGTATTCGAGGATCACAGGTGATGTAGCTAGCGAATTAGGTTAATAGAGATGTCGAACACGAAGGTGGTATTTGGGGTTAGAACATTTTAAGCATTTCGGAATCACAAGTCGAGATAGAGATATACTTTCGATTCTATTCATGAGATAAGTAGGATATACCTCGAGAAGAGAGGATAACATATAGTAAGGCAAGATCACCTCACCATTGACGTAATTACAAATATGTTGGATAACAATATCAACTTTAGAAAAGTAATCCATTGAGCGTGATAGGGAGATTTAACCCTAGCGTATACATTAATTCACTAAAGTCAATAAGCTTGGATTCGCGGTTTCCTTACTTAAAAATTTTACCACAGAATCATTTATTGGATATTGTCACTGAAAACGGGAACACCTCTGTAGTCAGTTCACCTTTCCATAATGGATGATGTCCCAGTACTTTGAGTACCATATATTACTTGAGGCTATTTGTGGTGCACTTACTTGCACATAGGCATTCATTTTACACACCACGTATTTAGCCTATCAGTCCTGCCAATATTCATTTGAGGAGATCAAATCCAGATTAGTTGAAACTCCTATCATGGGCAAACCAAACTGGAACAAGGAATTTGAGATTATGTGCGATGCTAGTGACTATGCAATGGGAGTTGTATTAGACGGAAGGCGTGTTAAAATGTTTAGGGCCATATACTATTCCAGCAAAACCTTCAATGAAGCTCGAAATTGCTCAACTCACGAAAGGAGTACTGGCTATGGTATTTGCATGTAGAAAGTTCGAGCCATATATATTGGGGTCCCATATCATTATCCATACGTCATCTTTATGATCAAATGTTGATGGCCAAGAATTTAAGCCAAGACTGATAAGATGAGTTTTGTTGCTACAGGAATTTGATCTAGAGATCAAGGATAAGAAAGGTTATGACAATGTGATAGCTGATCAATTGTCAAGAGTCGAAAAGTCTACTGTGAAAGAAGAAGAAATGGAAGTAACATAAAATTTTCCAGATGAGCAGTTATTTCAGTTGTCATTCCAATTACCTTGGTATGCTGATATTGTGAACTTTCTAGCTTGTGGAGTGATGCCACGAATTATTCTGTGAGAGAAAGAAGTTAGGGCCCGACAGGTTTTGGGGATGTTAAGTATTATTCAAGAGGAGCTGATATGATCATCGGAAGGTGTGTGCTTAGAAAGTGAACAAGGCAAAATTACTGCAAGAATGTCATGCATCACTCTATGGAGGACACTTTGCAAGAGACAAACAACCCACAAAATTCTCCCGATCGGGTTTTTTATTGGCTACTCTTTTGAAGGTGTTTTGAATGGGTGAAACTTTGTGATCAATGCGAAGGATGGGGAATATCGATAAAGGCATGAAATTCCTGCATGGTATCTGGTGGTGCAATTATTTGATGTATGGGGAATAAGACTTCAATAGGGCCTTTTCCATCTTCTTTTGGAAATATATACATATAAATTATGATTATTATCAAATAGATTGGAAACAACGGCTTATCCCAAGACGTATATCTGATTGTGGAATTCTTCTGAAATATCTGATGATTGGACACCAAGACTATTATTAGTGATGGAGGGAGCCATTTGCAAACAAGGTGTTTGAAGCTTATGAGCAATTATGGAATAAAACACATAATGAGTTTGGCTTATCATCCTCAAACAAATGACATTTGAAATTCAATAGGAAGATAAAGAAAATTCTTGAAAAGGCGTGAGTTAGAGGAAAACGGTCTTTAAAGCTTGATGATCATTGTGGGCTGCAGATTTGGATATAAAACTCCTATTGGAATGTCACCATACGGACTTGTTTTGGTAAACCCCTTGTCACCTACTCTTGAATTAGGAATATAAGCTATTAGGCCATCAAGAAGTTGAATTTGACTTCAAAGGCTGTTGAAGAAAGACTGCTCCAATGAATGGGTGGAAGAGTGAAATGAACTTATGATAATGCCGGAATTTACAAGGACAAGACAAGAAATGGCATGATCAAGATTTTGAGAGGAATTCAAGACAGGAGATCAGGTCTTGTTATTTAACTTCAAACTAAAGCTTTCGAGTAAATCAAATGGAGTGGCCCCTTATCTGATGATGGCAAATTACAACTTTAGCTGATGACATTGAAAACCAGTGTGGAGAGAAGAGTTTAAGAGTGAATAATTAAGCGATTAAGCGATATTATGGAAGAAATATGATTGATTCCTAGTTTTGAGTGGAAGAAAATTGTTGAAACAAGAAAGTAATAGCAAAAGTCTAGCTAAAGACTGAAAATTGAGCATCTGCTTGGGAGGCAACCCAATGAGTTTTTCATTTTATTTTTGGCATTTGACTTTTATTTTTACTATTTTAGTTTGATCTTATATGTTTGGAATGAGTTCAAGTAGCTAATTTTGAATTCTTTTGCTTTCCTTTAGGTTTAAACTCTTTATTTTATTTTGTGTGTTGTTTGAATTTCAGGACAATGAAGCTGCAAGAGAAAAATGGAAGGATCTAAGGATTTCTTAGATAGAATATGCAGCAATGAACTACAAGGGGGAGTATTTTTATTCCTAAGATAAATCTAAAACATTGCACATCTTATGTTTTATTTTATTTCTATTTTTATTTCTTCTTGTTGATTTTAAATTTCGATTCTTTGCATGAGAAAGTTCTCGATATGATAATGAATGGCCAGCTTGGTTGTTCTAATGATATATGCTGATGCCCAGCTTGACAAGCAATGGTATCCAAGATACAATTTGAAAATGTGTTGAAATATATTTGTTAAGCAACTTAGCAATTGAAAATGAACTTGGATACGCATTGTTTGCACCTTCAGATTCTTTATTGGGAATGTTAAAGAGAGATTTAAAGACTTCTTCATTCCCCTAAGAACTAGAATCACTGCAGATGGGAAACACAGATAGAATAAACAATGAAAATGAAGAAAAGGAGGATGAGGAAAAGATGGAGTTCCAAGGTATAAATGCAGAGCATATGGAGTGAATGGAGTCGAGAGCAAACCAATTCGATCCATGATTCCAAATGATGCTCTATCATTGAAAGGGATGGATAATGAATTGGAAGAAGGGTTAACCAGGACTCCCATCATTCAGAGGAACTCAGACAGAGGAGGCAAGGAAAAAGCCCACCTTATTGGGTATGTTCTTCTGTCAACCACCTGTGAGAGGTCTTGCTCTAACCTTGCTTCAACCATTTCTTCCTGCGCACATCGTGATCGGGAGGCCCGATAAAATGAGAATTTACTTGTGACCTTTAGGAGGAAGCTTTTTAGATAAGACATGGGGTGTTAGATCAAGGAATAGAGACTTTGCTCTCTGGATTTGATACAGTACTAATTGTTTTTATGCATTAGTATTTGTATAGTTAGAGAGATCAGATTGTGCAATATTGAATATTTGATGTTTGAATTTATTGAATAAATGAGATTCCAGTTGCTTAATAAAGTGTGTTCATTACATTGCTAAATTGGTATGAAAATGTTGATTACATGAGTTGTTTGATCAAATTGTGATTGTAGAGCCTTCAAAAGGAAGATTTTAAAAGAATGAAATATAAACTACGATTGCATTTTGTATATTTGGAAGGATTGTAATTAGAGAAACAAGGCCCGAGGGAACTAGTGAATTGAAATAAAGTTGTAGTTGGTTTTGAATCAGGTTTAAATTGCGAGAATTTGGAAAAGGTACACAATTGAAAAGAACAAATAAGATGATTGAAGCGTATTGTATAGACAGGTGAGTCAATACAAATCTTGAAAAAACAATGCACATGGTCAAGAAAATTCTTAAAACTTTAAGAGGGATTAGGAACATCTCTTGGGGTGATTCACAATCAAGGGTACAAGATCCTAGAACTTGTTAGATTATTGGTTAAGGCGAAATCTTAGGTAAAAACAACTATCAGGAAGTGATAGAGGCCATCTTTTGAAGTTTGAACCTTTTTCAAACCTACCCTCATTATATCTGAGCACATACCTCCTAGTTATACTTTGAGCCAAAAATGCCTAATTTCTTCCAAATAGTAACAATTAGAAACTTTGAAATCCCTCCCTTACAATAATCCTGCGACAAGAACTAGTGCTCGGTTTTCGAGAATAAGGATGTTTACTGTGCAGAAAGAAACAAGTTTGGGGGAAAATATTTCTTTTGGATTACAAGGATGGATGAAGAAAAAAAAAATTTGAAGAACTAGAGATAAAGGATAAAAAGTTGAAAAAGGAATAAGTTTTGTCTTGTGGCTTATCTCTCTTGAACAATTAAGCTCAGAGGGGTGTCTCAACACCTAGTACCCTAATGCCAACTGGTATAGGAGTTGCTTGCCCAAAGTTCTCTAAGAGTGATAGAAAGCCTAAGAAGACAAAACATTGCACTATTCCAATTCTTTGAAAATAAAGAGAAATGAAAAGAGTTCCAGTAAAAGGGCGAGGCGATAGTTGAAGGTGGCCTTGAAAGACACAACATCCAGATGATGTACAAAGCGAGTTAGGGAGTTTACATTACAAGGAAGGAAAAGGATGAAAGATGAAGGCTATTAGACGAAAGAAAGAATGGAATATGGGTAGTTTTGCGGCCTAAATTTTCCAATTGTCCGCAGTGCAAGCCTAACATTATAAGCCTAAAAAGACCTCTTTGATCTTGAAGGTTAATTTACCTACATTAGTGGAGATCAATATGAAAAACAAACATGGGACTTTTGACTAATGTTCTAGGAGAGTCACGGAAGATTAACTAATTCAGCAAAAAGATGAAAAGAAAAGAAGACCTATGCACTCAGACAAATCATTATTTGACTGTTTTCATGATGTAAGTAGTTTATTTGTAATAGAGGTTGAAAACATTCCTTTTCTGCATTTGAAAACAAAAGTTTGAAGCCAAATCTGCCAATCTTTTTGTTCAAGTCAAGGGGTGGAATAAGAGAAGATTGTGTTGTAGATCAGAAAAATGTCCTTCAAAATAAAGTCAAATTTTTTGAGGACAAACAAATCTTTCTTTTCTTTGCTTGGAGACAAGCAAAATTTTAAGTTTGGGGGAATTTGATGAGTAAAAAACTCATTGAATTTTTTAGTCCATTTTTTTTCATTGTTCTTACAATGTGATTGCTTTTATAAAATATGTACTATTTACCAAATTTATATTTGTAGAAATAGTGGCATAAATGAAAATTCCGGCCAAGGATCGAAGTGAAAACGGTTTAATGTACGTGGTAGTAATGGGAGAATCGAAGTGCGACCCGGAAATCATCTTATCTTGAATGAAAAGTTGTTGCGACAAAGGAGAAGTTGTTGAGATAGAAAGAAGAGCTTAAAGGAAGGATTTCATGTCGTGACACCATTATGAGGTTGTGACACCAAAGGAGAACAAGTCTGGTTACAACAGATTTTTAAGGTCGCGACAAGTAAATGATTAACACATCAGTTTTGAAGTCACGATAGAGAATGCATATCACGACTAGAGGTGGTGGCAAGCGAGCAAAAACATTTGCGATAAAGGCACTTCTTTGAGACCCGAGCGGGAGGGACTTCAAAGAAGATAATGTCACGACACCGTTTTGAAGGTTCTTGGCGCGAAAGAAGATATTGTTGGTCATGACATAGAAATAATCGCGACCCCGAGAAAGTAATGCGAATGGACTTGCAATGTCTCACGCTAGAGCGAATTTCAGGTTGCGACCTCCCGGTAGGCGGTTAAGGACATCAGGTGATGCGTGGTGGGGGCGATATCTGGGTGAAGGGTTGGGACGTCCAGGAGATGCATGGTGGGGGCAGTATCTGAGCAAGGAAGGGCAATAGCGGCATTCCATAGAGCGGCGTTTTCTTCGCGCAAAGAGGCGTTGGCCGCTAGGAAAGAAGCCAACTATTATTGATGAGAGTCATGTTGCTTATTTAGCCATCCCTTTGGCAACAACAGGCGTTGGTCCAACGAGGCCTCAGAATTAGAGGATAGGTCACCCCTTGATTAAACCGAGCATCTTGATATCTTAGTCATAAGGAAAGTGGGATTTTCCCAATGACAGCGCCAATGGAAAGGTCTTGGCTTTCCATAGAGTAGATCGCGACAAAAATTTCAATCCTCCTCTTTTATCTCCCTTTCCCCTCCTTTTATACCCATTGGGAGGGGGGGCACGTTACATGCGCAATATTTAAATGGGACATTTATTGGCTCTTTACCCCCTTACGTTGAACATTCACTATCATATTAATCTCCTACCATAAATTTCCTTATAACACGTGCTCCTGTGGTCCATTATGCTTTCTTCGCTCGCTTCTTTCTCTCCTGCCCGAGGTGGTTTATCTTCTCGTGTGTTCGAGCTCACCCTTTCAATTGCCCGAGGTTTCCAAGCTAGGGTTGCTATCCCAGGCCCTTCCTTATGCGATTGGATCCGGGTCGGGTCGTTGATAGGTGTGAATCATACTAGCATTTATAGCGTATTTTCCATGTGTTTATGTAACCTAAATGCTAGATTCACACCTATATTCCTAAAAATTACACTAATACCCCCATTTGCTTATGTTTTGTAGGATTAAAAGGTAAATTAAGCAAGGAAAGGGCAAAAATCTAAGAAGGAAGAATCTGTTATTCGAAGGATGCTTCAACGCTGCGAAGTCCAAGCCTAAGCAAAGAGAACCTCTCGGGTTCGCCCAGGCAAAGGCCAACCTTCATCGAGGCGAAGGAAGGACGCAACAAAAGACAACTCTTGAGTTTGCCTCGGCGAAAAAGCCTTCACCTCAGTGAAGGATGTCGGGCTGGAACAACGAACTTCACATTTTTAGCCCATCTTTTGCCTATTTCCATTGGCCTATAAATATATGTATTATAGACTTGTTGTGGTTTCAGTTTTTGGAAGGAGAACACCCTCCTTAGGGTTTCTCCTCTCTTCTTCTTGAATCACTCTAGGGTTTGTGATTTTGTTTATTTTATCTATCAACTAGAGGATCTCATTCAACCTTGGAGCTGAGTTTGGAGCATTCCTCATCTCATATTTTTTTTGTATCTCTAACTCTCACTCTCTTCTCATCTCTTTCATTATTATGGATGTAATATATATGATTTTGATAGAGTTGTGGGTTGTAATGAGTAGCTAAACTTTCCTCTAGGGCTGATTGTTTAAATTGATGTTTGATTTATATATCTTTTGGAATGGTTTTGTGAATTCATGCTTGTGTGGATGTTAGTTAGTGTAGTTCTTAGGATTATTATGGTTTTAACTAATTAATCCATACTGAGAGTTGGGTCTTCGATCCGCATACTAGGGCATCCTTGGTGATGCTTAGATTACGCCCTAAAATCTGGTCTCGGGTCTCTTAAGTTATGAATTAGTTAATTGAAATACTAATTAACCTAATCAAAGAAGTCTAGGGAATTGGGAATGCCTAGTACTAGATGGATTTCACTAAGAGTAGCACCATCTTAGCATTATGTGAGGATCGTATGGACCGAGAGGTGATCAATCCGAGCGTAGTTCGAGTAGTTTTATTGTATGAACCAAGAGGTAACCAATAGGATTCCCAAGGAAAGCATTGCCTTATGAAAGTATCATACTTAATGACCTAGATGGACCGAAAGGAGAATAGGGAGTTGGTGTGAGAAATTGAGGGGAGACACGAAAGTGTAAACCTCATGTCGGATTCCTTGGACATGCACAAGTGTACGTTCACTTAATAAAAGCTTAATGAATATAAACCATAAATGCATCAATGGAGACAATCAACCCTGGAATCTTTCCTTTAGTTATATTTCTGATATTACTCCATTCCTTATGAGTGGACATTGATCACACCTTGTTTTATTTTGTTTTGTTTTATTTTTAGTTTAGTTTAGGAAAACCCTCTTTCACCTAAGTCATTGAGTCGCTCAAATAGTGAACGACTTCAGTAGCCGGGTTACTCAATCCTCGCTAAAACCACACCTTTCCTGTGGGATCGATATCTGGACTTGTTAGTCCACTATATTACTTGTGCGACCCGTGCGCTTGCAAAAATCGCTAGCAATTTTTTGGTGCTGTTGCCGGGGAAGGTACGATTTGGTTTGGATTGATATTTTTGCAAAAGACAAGTTTGCTAATTTGAGCAAAAATTTTCTTTTCTTTTCTTATTTTTATTTATTTCTTATTTGAATTTTGTATATTTCACTTTTCTTTTATTTTGTATTTTTTTTTTACAAGGTGCTAAGCATAATGTCAAACGAGGAGATGAATGAACTCTTTTACTCCCTCCAAAAAGAATGTGCTTATTGAGCAGCCCAAATAGCACCAACATGGGAAGATATCGTTACAAGACAAGCACAAACCACCACGAGCCAACATGTCTATAATTTTGAAGCGAGGAATCATTTCAACAACCATGCGGGTTACTTCTTTGAACCCCAAAACTATTTGCCAAGCTACCATCATTCAGGTTAGGGGACATATGACAATTCCTCCCATGGCCATCCAATTATGCAAAGTCAAGGAAGTTCAAGTTCCTATTATCAAGAGTAATTCCAGCAACCATCTAATGAAGAGTTATTCTTTGCATTGAAGGAAGAAATTAAGAGGGATAATGAGGCTCTACAAATGAGGTTGCCAATTATGGAAACCAAGATGGAAGTCAACATTATAGCAGACATGGGCACTAATTGAAAAAATCTCAATAGAGAAATGTATGTTATCATAGAAAGAACGAAAAGAAAAGCCGAGGAATTGGAAAAAGTTATAAAGGAATAATCTTCAAGGAAACATCCGAGCAACATAAAGAATGATGACATACGGGAGAGTGAAAGCATATCTTTGAGCCCTAAAGATGAATTTTCTAGTTCGAATTTGGATAAGGACAAGATGACAATGAAATATGACAAAATGTTCTTGATTCTCGAGGGAGAATTGCAAGTCCCTTGATTGGTTGAGAAGAATGAGTTTGCTATCGACGAAGAGCTTTTATTGAAAGAGAAGCAAAGTGAAAAGAAACATCTGGACTGACAAGTTTCATTCGTAGAAAGACCTTCCATTGCCACAAGTCAATTGTGGATTGATGCTGAAAATGGGGAAATGACACTCCTTGTTAGTGAAAAGAAAATGAAGTTTGACCTCCATCAAAGCAAACCATTAACGGATGAAGAAAGAAGGGCGTGCAAAAAGCTAGAAAGTTCATTTCCGCTCATTAAGGAGCAAGCTCCTAGGATCCTTCAAGAGGACACTCTTGAAGGACATAAATTTGAAGCCAACTCTTTCCCCACCAAAGAGTTAGCATTTGAGATTCTAACACCTATTCCGAAGGTGGAGAAAATCATCCTCATGAGCGATGAGGATGAAGAGGGAGTATTGGCCACAATGGATGGAGGGCCAAAGCGAAGATCTCGGACTTCTCCAATGAGTCTAGCTGGACTCTAAAAACAAAGCAGCTCTTAGGAGGCACCCCAAGAAAAAATAAGGATTTTTATCCATATAGTATTTTAGTTGTGTGTTTTTAGTATTTTTAGTATGTGTTACATGTTGATTTTTTTTTTTTTAAGTTTTGATTTGATTTATACTTTTCAAGACATTGAAGCTAATTCTTAGTGAGGGAGCTTCATCAAGACCTGCCACACCCGAGCCCAATGGTCACACTTGATCGTCAAAGGGAGTCCTCTGTTCCTAATCTTTTATATTTAATACATTGAAGACAATGCATGTTTTAAGTTTGGGGTATTAGGGGGATTTCCCTTTGTTTTAAAATTTTTCCAATAGCTTCAATGATTCCATTTTTAGTGTTTTCTTCTTGTTGCTTGTGTGTTTTAGTTGTTTTTTGTGTTTTCAGTTTTTAGGTTGTTTTTGTTTTGGTTGAGCTTGTTTTGAGATAATGATGAATAATGATTGAACCTTCTCTCACATGAAGAAAATGAGAGATATTTGAACATAAAGCATAATGGTTTGACCACATAGTTATAAACCTAACCACTTATTCTTACTATCTTTAGCACAAGTCATGTACCTTTTTGGTCAATTTTGCTTAGTTTAGAGAAGAATTAGGTGATCATTTCATATTTTGATCTTTAAAGACTCTAGAACTTGTTCAATTATCACTTGAGGCGAAATCCTAGGTAACACGGCAATTAGGAAATGATATAGGCCATCCTTGGATCGATTGAGGCTTTCTAACTAATGTTTTTGTGCATATGTCCATAGTCACCCAATTTGAGCCATATTAGCCATTTTATTTCACGAAAAGCCAAGAATGAACCCCTTGTCCCTTTTTATTGAATACCTTTCAGTCAAAGCCCTTGTTTATCCTAAGATGTTGATTTCAATGCTAATATCTTACGGATACATGTAGTATGAATTTGGAAGTTGGTTGAAGAGGGTGTGCCTTAATTGTGAACAAAGGAGGTTTAGGGGTGGAAAAAGGAAGAAAAAAAGTAGAAAAAGCTGAAAAAAAAGAAAAATAAAGAATAAAGAAATGAGGAGTAAGTTTGGCCTCGTAACCTTCTTACCTTGAGCAAGTAAGTTCTTAGGGGTGTTCTATACCTAGTACCCTAAGGCTAATTGGTCTAGGAGTTACTAACCTAAAGCTCGCTATATGGGGTAGGTAGAAAGCTTAATGAGGTTAAACATTGCACTATTACATGCCTTGCAATTCTGAAAAATAAAGCTCTTGGTGTTCTTGTGAGAATGGTGAAAATCATGCAAGTTTAAGAGAGCTATGAGATAAAAAGATGCAATAAGCTAAGTTTGGGGGGAAGCTTAAGAGGTGATTCGTGCCACAGTAGGGTGATGCGGAATCAACAAAATTTGTATCCTAAATTTCCTCCTACTGCCGTAGTCAAGCTACTGCAGTATAACGATCTAGGGTCGAACACAGGGATGAGTTTTCTTCGTACAAATGATTTAAGTGAAGTCAAAAATGGTGAATTTAATTTGGATTTTAAGGTGGTGATAAAAACAGGGGGGTTGGTGGTTTGCAAACTGAAAATAAGGGAAATAAAATATAAAAATAACTCCTTGAAGCATTGGGTCACTGAGTTTAAGGTCCTAGGCTAACCGAGAGGTCCCCGGGTTCATTTCCTCGCGTTGGGGAGGATGACATATAGTCATTTCCCAAACCGGATCTTCATTTAACTTTAAAAACTAAACCCTAATAATTTTCCTTTTGATAGAAAGCATTTATTTAGCATTTATGGTTCCTACAGTGAAATCTATCACCTTGATCCATCCTACAATATTATTTCGTAAGGGCAACTAATGAATTTGAGTGGATCTAATAATAAGTATCCTTGAACCTAAAGATTACAAGTGTTGATCAAAGAGGATGCATCAAAGGTATATAACCCCCTAAACCTACCTCGGTGAAACCGTAAATGGCAACTGAGTGGATATCAGTGTATCTAAAGCTAAGATACACTTGAACCCAAAAGCTTACTTAAGTATTGTGAAGAGCATTACATCAGCTTTAAACTAGAGTTGGAAATTTGGGAACCAAAATGCTCCAAAACACCTTTCACGTGAAAAAGCGGGGAACCACCGTGACTTTCGGATCTGTACTTGACAACCTTCCACTTCAAGGATGAAATGGTTTTAGCCGCTCATCCTCCAAGTTTTCATCCTTGGAGGTGTTTGGCAGCGAAAATAGAAAAGAAAGGAAGAAAATGAAGCGAGAGAAGCGGGAAGCTGAAAGCTTCTCCAAAAATTTGTCTTGAAGTGATTGATCTTTAAACCTTGACTCTAGCTTATATGGTGTGCGAGCAAGGGAAATTACCAAAAACAAACCAAAACAAAGTTATTACAAGGGTAGAAAGGAGAAAAACCAAACGGTCGTTTATACACAAAAGCAGGACGGAAGAATTTCCACTATGATAAATTTTGCTATCATAATAAGCTGTGCATAGCGAAAATTGAAATTTTTCGCTGTACCGCGTATTCATATGATGCTGAGATCGCGTAGAAAATTTACGCCTTTGTTAAATGCTTGTTCCTCCACAGCTCTTGTTCCATTGCTCCTGCTTTGTTTCTTCTATTTTCTACTCCTCTTTCCTCTTGGTCTGCGATCTATGATGTTGAGTTTGACTCGAATTCTTCATGTTGGATCGACTCAACAATGTTGGCATGATTAGCTCATAAAAGCGTAAATTTGCCACAAAATGCGATCGGTAGAATAGTAAGGGACCTTAATGTAAGTCGGGTTAATTAGAATGATTAATTATCTAAGCACTCAAAACCTATAATAAATAGGGTTCAAAATAGCACTTTTTGGGCACTAATCACACCCAACCTACACATTGCTAGTCCCTTAGCAATGAAGAAAGAAAGAAAGAAGAGCATACGGAATGATAACAAAATAATGTTTCACAAAATTATATTCAGGTTGTGAATAAGTAATGCTGACCTAAGTAAAATCATCATACCACTTGTCAAATAACATTTCGAGAGAGATGAATGAGTATCAAAGAGCTTCCTTCTGAGTGACTCAACGAGAAACTTCCACAAAATCTAAGTATTTGTTTGATCGAGTTCTGACAATAAAGCGCATTGCCTCTCCCAGACCTAGCTACTACCACGACCCGCATGCTAACCAACCTAAATAGATCAGGACCCACCTCTTATTCCCTAATTCTTTTGTATTTGCGAGGGTGCAATCTTTGAGAGATCGACCTCACCAAAGTCCATGTAGCAGGGGATCTACCGATGACTCGCTAATTGGGCTTAGGAACCTGAAGTCATAGGATCTTTTCGACCTGAACTCTTTAGGTTTCACCCAGGACTTGAATGATTTCGAGACTCTAGCACCACAACTTGCTAAACTCCACCCATCCACCCGTATAAGCGAACACTAAGTCGGCGACTCCCAACCAATGAAGGTTTAGGGCATCGGGCTTTAAAGGCTTTCGCCATATACCCCTCGGACCGTGCTCGGGTTTCAAGGCAAAGCGTTGCAATTTTTCTTCTTTTTCTTTTCTTTTTCTTTTTCTTTTTCATTTCTTTTTATTTTGGAAGACACATTGGCCTTCTATTCATGGGGGTCCTTAACCTATTAAAGGTAGTCAACAACACTAGGATAGGTTATTGCAAGGCTTAGGAGGTTGCGCAGTTTTTCAGCCTATCATTGAAACCTAATGTGCTCGGTGTGTGGTTAGTTAAAGGTGGAAGAAAAATGATCGAAAGCAACAAGAGTTCAACTGATTATCCACTCAACTAGGCATGGAACCAATCTAACATCAATGGAATTGGACAAAGTTTCAATTTTTCAAACTATGAGCTAGGCAAAACACACAAAATTTTTGGTTGCAAAATGGGTCCAAATTTTGAGAAAAGTAGTGTATAGTATAACATGACTTTTATATAAATGGAACTTGACAAGCCACTGAACATCACAAAATGGAGCTTGCTCAAAATAGTAACAAAAACATAAATACAAAAAGCCACTTCATGCTAACTCTCCCCAGCCCCGAACATCTCAATGTTGAAATGGGGCTCAGTTGGAAAGTTAGGGAAGGAAGTATTTTCCACTGATGAGATGTGATTGTTTTTGGATAGGAGACTATGACTTTCCATCGACACCTTATTCACTCCGTTTGGGCTTTAAATGAACAAGTTAGGAGAAGAAAAGAGAGAAAAAAAGTGACCAGTTGGAGCATTTTAAAAATTTCACCTTCATTAAAATTTCAAAAATGTTCTTTCTACCAGCTATTTTGGATTTTACACTCTCGAAGCTCAACGGTACCACTTTAAAACGGAGTTCGGATGAAAAAGTTTTGAGCGAAACAAAATCGGAGGCAAACCAGTGGGGCCATAGCGAAAATTTTCGCTATCATAACGAGAATTTCCTTTATCATACTTGAATTTATTATGATAGCTGAAAATCTAATCATTGCGAAATTTTAAGCTATGTGTAATAAGCGAAGATTTTTTTTTTTAAAAAAAAAAAATAAAATAATAAAAATAAAAATAAAAACACATTTTTTTAGAGACAAATAAATTTTTTTTTTATAAAATTAAAAAATAATAATAATAATAATAATTTTTTTTTAAGTTTTTTTTTTAAATATATATAAAAACAAATGTTTTTTTTTTTTTCACCTACTGTTCAAAATTTTGTCTGCTGTGAGGGGACCGTTCGTACAAATTTTCGCTACATAGCGAAATTTCGCTATGTAGCGCTATGTAGCGAAAATTTTCCATTTCGCTAACATTGCGAAAATTTAGTTTGTGTTCTTAGAATTTCCTGCTCCTCCTTGCCATTTCTTCAATCAGGACTTCAAAGTTTACTTTTCGTGCAAAGTGTCTGAAAAATTAAAATTGCGAAAAGTAAAGATTAATCTAAAGCAAGAATTAGCTAAAATTAGAAAAATCTAAGAGAAGAAAAATTAAGAAAATCAAAAATAAAATGCGGTAAATAAAAACAAAACAAGAAAAATTAAAACAAAAGTGGGGAGCTTGAAATGCACGGGGTTGGTGCTCAAATCAGAGCCATTTTAGGAACCATCCACTATGCCATGCAGTGTGGGCAGCTGCCATTGTTTTTGTTGTAGTAGCAAAATTTTGTACATTGGCCACTAATCTCTTGAATTTTTGTAGGACAGGCAGTGCAATTGATGTGGCCTTTGTGGTAGGTGTTTTAGGTGTGGATTGTGTTGCAGGGGAAGGCAGAATATACACTGGTAGTGGGCTATTTTGGGGTTGGGCAGTGGACTTTTGGGGCTCTTCCCCTGCTTCCTTCCCATTACTTTCCTCACTCAACAAGGGAAGGATTTCTTCTTCTTTTTTCCATGGCCCATATATTACACATAATTGTGGGGCATCCTGCAGTTTCTGGGGATCTCTTTGGTTCGTATGATCCCTCCACAGGCGGGAGGCGCGGTTGAGCTTCTTCACCCCCGAGTAGTGTCGGTCGGGCCTCTCTTCCCCGGCAACGGCGCCATTTGATTCGTGCCACAGTAGGGTGATGCGGAATCAACAAAATTTGCTCGAATTTCCTCCCTACTGCCGGTAGTCAAACTCTTGTAGTATAGCGGTCTGAGTCAACACGAGGGATGGGTTTCTTTGTACAAATGATTTAAGTGAAGTCAAAAATGGTGAATTTAATTTGGATTTTAAGGTGGTGATAAAAACAGGGGGGTTGGTGGTTTGCAAACTGAAAATAAGGCGAAATAAAATATAAAAATAACTCCTTGAAGCATTGGGTCACTGAATTTAAGGTTCTAGGCTAACCGAGAGGTCCCCGGGTTCATTTCCTCGCGTTGGGGAGGATGACATATAGTCATTTCCCAAACCGGATCTTCATTTAACTTTAAAAACTAAACCCTAATAATTTTCCTTTTGATAGAAAACATTTATTTAGTATTTATGGTTCCTACAGTGAAAATCTATCACCTTGATCCATCCTACAATGACTCGTAAAGGGCAACTAATGAATCTACGATTAGGATCCTAATAAATCACTTGAACCTAAAGATTACCAAGTATTGATCAAGAGGATGCATCAAAGTGAAAATATAACCCTAAACCTACCTCGTTTGGCTTGTAAATGGCAGCTAGTGGATATCGGTGTATCTAAAGCTAAGAATACTGCTTGAACCTAAAAACACTTAAGTGGCCCCGAACGTACATCAGTTTAAACCTAGAGTTGGAAATTTGGGAACCAAAATGTCAAAACCTGCTGCGTGAAAAACATGGGAACCACCAGTAGCTTTCAGATCCTGTACCCAGCAACCTTCCACTTCAAGGATGAAATGGTTTTAGCCGCTCATCCTCCAAGTTGTCATCCTTGGAGGGTGTTTGGCAACCAAGAAAATAGAAAAGAAAGGGAAAGAAAATGAAACGAGAGAGAAAAGCGGGAGAGGTAGCTTCTCAAAAATTTGTGCGAAGTGATTGATGTTTACAAACCTTGACTCCTAGCTTATATAGTGTGCAAAGCAAGGAAATTACAAGAAACAAACCAAGAACAAAAGTTATTACAAGGGTAGAAAGAAAAACCAAACGGAATTCAGTAGCGAATTTTGTATGTTTATACTTGTTCCTCCATTATTCTTGTTCCATTGCTCCCTGCTTCATTTTCTTCCCTGCCAACCACTCTTCCTCTTGGTCTCTGATCTATGATGTTGAGTTTGACTCGAATTCTTCATGTTTGGATCGACTCAACAATGTTGGCATGATTAGCTCGCAAAAACTGCAAAATTTGCCACAAAATGCGATTAGTAGAATAGTAGGGACCTTAATGTGTAAATCGGGTTAATTAGAATGATTAGTATACAAAAAGCACTCAAAACCTATAATAAATAGGGTTCAAAATAGCACTTTTTGGGCACTAATCAAGAGGTTCAATGAAAAAGAAGGCAACACGCAAAAGGATGAATAGTTGTGGAAAAAAAAGAAGAAAAATATGTATGTTTTGGGTAAATTGAAGCCTAAATGACCTATTTAACTACCATTACCTAAGCCATACACTACAAGATATATAGAGACCTAATTGATCCTAAGAGTTGTGTATAGCCTACATTGGCTGAGTGATATCTTGACAAGCCTGTGAGTCTTACACACTCACCATGTGAGTGAGAGATCCCCATTCCACTCAAGCTCATCTAATTCCATCTGAACTGCAATTGACCACAAAGGGGAAGACTACACACACACACTCGAGAACTTTGGTTCAGACTGTTCAACTTATGGTTAATCTACTATTTTGAAAAAGGCTATCTCAAAGTTTTCTTTATGTTGCATGAAGGTTAAATCCTTAAGGCAATTGTCATTCATTATCTCAATTTCATGTTCAACATGTTTGTTAGTTTTGAATAAGGAAAATGAGTTATTTCTTTACTTAAAGACAAGTAAAATGTTAAGTTTAGGGGTGTTTGATAGGTGTGAATCATACTAGCATTTATAGCGTGTTTTCCATGTGTTTATGTAACCTAAATGCTAGATTCACACCTATATTCCTAAATATTACACTGATACCCCCATTTGCTTATGTTTTGTAGGATTAAAAGGTAAATTAAGCAAGGAAAGGGCAAAAAGCTAAGAAGGAAAAACCTGTTGTTCGAAGCACTGGTTCGCTACGGCGAGGAGGTTCGCCAAGGTGAAGGTTGCTTCGCCATTGAGAAGCCCAAGCCCAAGCAAAGAGGACCTCTCGGGTTCGCTGAGGCGAAGAGGTTTTCCGAGGCGAAGGTACCCTTCATCGAGGCGAAAGAAGGACATAACAAAAGGCAACTCTCGGGTTTGCCTTGACGAAGAAATCTTCATCGAGGTGAAGGATGGCGGCTGGAATAGCAAACCTCGTATTTTTAGCCCATCTTTTTGCCTATAAATATATGTATTATAGACTTGTTGTGGGTTTGGTTTTTAGAAAGAGAACACCCTCGTTAGGGTTTCTCCTCTCTTCTTCTTGAATCACTTTAGGGTTTGTGATTTTGTTTATTTTACTTTGGATTTGGTGGTGTGAAGGAATCTATCAACTAGGGCTTCATTCAACCTTAAGGTGAGAGTTTGGGCTACTCTCATGTTGTTTTGTATCTCTAACTCTCACTTTCTTCTCATCTCTTTCATTATTATGGATGTAATAGATGTGATTTTGATAGAGTTGTGGGTCGTAATGAGTAGCTAAACTTTCCTCTAGGGTTGATTGTTTAAATTGATGTTTGATTTATATATCTTTTGGAATGGTTTTACGGCCAATTCATGCTTGTGGATGTTAGTTGGTGTGGATTCTTAGGATTATTATGGTTTTAACTAATTAATCCATGCGAGTTAGTGTGATCCCCATGCTAGAAAGTCCTTGGTGACGCTTGGATTACGCCTAAAATCTGGTCCTGGGTCTCTTAAGGTATGAATTAGTTAATTGAAATACTAATTAACCTAATCAAGAAGTTTAGGGGTGAGATGCACAGTACTAGATGGATTTCACTAGGGTACTTTTGATCTCAACATTAATAATGAGGATCATTATGGACCTAGAGAGGTGATTGATCTGGCGTAGTTAGATAATCTATTGTATGGACCGAGAGGTGACTAATAGAATTCTGAAGCCTTGCCTTATAAAGTATCGCCTTAATGACCTAGATGGATTGAAGGCCAAGGTTGGTGTGTGAGAAAGAGTAAAGGGGGAGACACAAAAGTGTGAACCTCATGTCGGATTCCTTAGACATGCACAAGTGTATGTTCACTTAATCAACGCTTAATAAATATAAACCATTAATGAATCAATGGAGACAATCAACCCTGAAATCTTTCCTTGAGTTATATTCCCGATATTACTCCATTCCTTGTGAGTGGACATTGATCACAACTTGTTTTATTTTGTTTTGTTTTTTTTTTTTTAGTTTAGTTTAGGAAAACCCTATTTTACCTAAGTTATTGAGTCGCTCAAATAGTGATTGACTTTAGTAGCCGGGGTACTCAATCCTCGCTAAAACCACACCTTTCCTGTGGGATCGATATTTGGACGTGTTAGTCCATTGTATTACTTGTGTGAGTCGTGAGCTTGCAAAAAATCGCTAACAGTCGTCTAATTGGATCGCTCGATCAAGCACACGCAGGGCACGTGCTCTAAGGTCCACACCACTCCATTAATGAATCATATGCAGGTGTTTAGAGTAATACCTTATTGCTAGATCCGTTACCCATGGTAAATAAAGCATACACCCTAATGCTTCATCATGAGAAACAAGTAGAAGTGATAATCGAAAAGAGTCAAGACCAACCAGAAGCTGTTGTCTTTGCCATAAAGAATTCAAATCACGGGACTGAAGATGAGCAAAAGTGTACAAAATGTAACAAGACAAATCACACCACCAAAAACTGTCATGCACATCTCAAATGTAGTTTTTGCAACTGGAAAAAACACACATTAGTTATTGCTAAGAAAAGCTGTATGAGGATGATAATAATCTGACAATTATTATCAGATGATCTTATTCTTATTTGAAGAGTCTTGCAACAAATACTAGAAATGTTGAGATCTAAACCCTTTTCTGCAAATAATGTTAGTAGTTGCTCATGTAGCGACCCTTCTCAAGTCCAACTTTGATTAGGCGGGTCGAACTGATGCGAGTCTTTACATTCTTACAGTACTTGTGATGCCTCCATTTTGGGCTCGATGCGGTAACTATAAACTTAGACCTTTAAGCTTTCATTAATATAGTATTAACATTGCTTATACTATATTATGTAACATAGAATTTACAAAATATATATATGAAGCTGTAGATAAATGTTAAACATTCTAATCTTACACATTGTTTACAAAACAATACTTATAAAAATAAACCAAAAACTACTTCCAGTGGGCACGATTGATGTAATTTGGCCTTAGTTCTTGTTGTGAAATGTCAAACTTCTTATTTAAACCACTGTGCCTACAGGATGGAACATAGTGCTAAGCTTGTAACTGGTAGATTATTCATATAGACGACCTATAATAATGGTCATCTCACTTTATACACATGCATATACTTATAACAAATATAACCTTTACATATACTTATCTATTTTTCATATCTACTTTTCATAACATGTTTCTTTTCTTATCATATTTCATATATTTTTTGTGTCCTCTTATATTGTACTTCTTGTTCTTGTATACTATCGTCATGTGAGTGTTATCTTACCATATCGTATCATATACTTTATACATTTCCTTTGCGTATACTTTTCATTTTCTTTTATGTTCATACCTATAAATACCTTAGAAGTGGATACGGAGAAAAAGCGTATATGCAGAAGGTCTCTTATCACTATCTGAAATAGTTATCTCTATCTATGGCACCGAAAGAATGCCCAGCATCAGCATGCAGGCAGTATTGATCTCTATATGACAAATGGGGCCGCTATAATGATCAAGCGGGATCTATGTCGCCATTGAAATGGGACCTTGATATCATAAGCGTATCGCTGCTGACAATTGTATCCCTATAGGCATGCCTATATATCCAACTACTCGGTCTTAGGCAGGCAATTTGTTTTTTTATATTTTCTTATTAATCTTTATATGTCATATGCATGAATACCTACTGATATCATGTATACTTATGAGATATTCATTTTCAAATAATCTCTTTTAAATATTTAACTGTACTTTTCATATAACCAAATTATCCATATACTTGTATTTATAGTATACTCTTATCATATAATTCCTATCTTATCATAGGGCATTAAATTTGCCTTATATCCCTTTCGCTTACGCGAGGCGAGTGCAGTCTAATTTTTCCTTTACCTTTTCAACATGAATGGACCCTTATATACACTTATAGGGTCCTCATTAGTCCTATAGACATGTCCTTGGAATAACAGAATAGCGAAACTAAACAAAGAACAACATTTTGCCATGCTGTGAACAGTGTTACGCCACGGCGAACCCGAGACCATCCAATTTCTCCTTCTCGGCCACGCTAAGGTGAAGGATTCCCCTTCGCTGCGGTGTGGACCTTTGAAATTACCAGATTTTGCTGATTTTGGTCATTTTTCTATAAAACCTACCCAAAATCAAAAGAACACTCATATACAACCCTCAAACATGGTTTACAGCCAACCAAAAATAGATATATAGGAGGCTTAGAGTTCTTCTCAACTCCAACCTAACAATAAATGAGTTTGGGAGTTTCCAAACCCAACCCATAGACAAAATAGAGGGTTTCAAACCATACATCTATTCTTTCCATACCAAAACTAGACAAATTCCATACACAAAGGAAGGATTCCTTTCTCATCTTACTCTTAGGGTTTTACTATTGACTTTCCTGGTCAGGGTTAGGATGAATTCCTAACTACACCCTAGGTTTGGAACAAATCCATACTAACACTTTCCTACAAGACCATGAAATTCCATACCTTTTTGGCTCTTCTTCTTCTCTTATCTTTTTCTTCTCTTCTTTTCTTCTTCCTCTTCCTTCCTCTTCACGTTTTTGGTCTCCCAAAAATGAGGGACCAATTGATCTTATCCTTATTTGATATTTTACATTTTCCTTTTAATTGCACTTTAATCCTTTAACTCCTTATTATTCTCCATCTAACTTATTCAAATTCTATTTTGACATACTATCTTTTTATCATATGACTTTTGTGTCCCGAATTGGTAAATTACCAATTTACCCTTGACATTTGTATTAATTCCGGGTTTTGCTTATTTTATTTTTAGCATTATTTTATTCTGGAAAAATATATATTTACTTTTATTATACCCGAAACATGTTATAAATTGTCAGGGTATAATTTGGGGTGTTACAGCTCAACTCATGATGAATTTTCAAGTAAACCTTTTTCACTTATTCTTGATGGAAAAAGGAATACTTGGATCTTGGATAGTGGGTGTACAGATCATATGGTTTATGATCAAAACTTGTTTACACACTCGAGGCTTGTCAAAAATCGTACCGTGGAATTGCCAAACGGTTCAATGGCACAAGCGACTCATATTGGCACAGTAGCTCTATCTCCATATTTAATTCTTGAGAATGTTTTATGTATTCCATACTTCCATCTGAATTTAATTTCAATTAGCAAGCTAACTTGCAATTAATCTCATATAGCCATCTTTATGAACAATATTTGTTTTGTCCAAGACCTACGCTCGAGAAAGACGATTGGGACGGGAATTGAATAAGAGGGCTTTTACTATCTCAATCAAGCCAAAGAAGGAATGTGCAATCACACCCAAGCCTCAAACTCATCTCTTTGGCACCAACGTCTGGGACATCCATCTTCTAAAGTCAACTCATTATTTATTTCATCATGTTTCCATAATAAAGCTTATAACACAGACAAGTGTTTGATTTGTCCTTTGGAAAAACAAACAAGACTTCCTTTTCCTTCAAGTTCCATCACCACTGAATCTAGTTTTGATTTGATACATGTTTGACATTTGGGGTGGTTATAAAGTCGCTTCCATTTCAGGTGCAAAATATTTTCTTACTATCGTTGATGACCAAACTAGATGCACATGGATTTACCTTATGTAACATAAATCAGATGCTAAACATATTTTGGTCAATTTCGTAAACATGGTTGAAATCAATTCAATTCCAAAGTCAAAATCATTCATAGTGACAATGGCCTATAATTTAGACTTGAAAATTTTTATGCACAAAAGGGCATAATTAATCAAACTAGTTGCATCAATACAACAAAATGGCGTCATTGAACGGAAACACAGACACTTATTAAATATGGCACGTGCCCTCCTTATTCAAGATGGTCTTCCTAATCATTTTTGAGGGGATGCCATCCTTACTTCAGCCTATCTCATAAACCGAATACCAACTCCTCTTCTTAAAGGAAAAACCCCATATGAAAAGCTATTGAACAAAATTCCAAACTACTCACATTTACGAGTATTTGGTTTCTTGTGTTTTGTTTCCACTCATGCACAAGACCGTTCTAAATTTGATCCTCGAGCATCACAATGCATTTTTCTTGGCTATCCTTATGGGAAAAAGGGGTATCGTGTTTTTTATATTACCCAGAACAAGGTATTGGTTTCCAGAGATGTCATTTTCTTTGAAGATATTTTTCCTTTCCAAAATTCCAAGCATTCCATTGCACAACAAAAAGATTTAAAACCTTTATTTCCAAATCAAGATCTAATCCTTGATTTTGATTCTTTACCTGAGTCCTCTCATGCTAACACAAATGAAACACCAAACCTTGGCATAACCGTAAATGAGCCCCCTTCTCCCAATATCTCTTCACTAAACATACTCCTACCATCATCTCCAAATACCTCAAGTATACCAACTGTTACACCACCTCGATGTGGAGGTTCAGCCACCAAAGCCCCATGATATTTACAAGACTTTCATATCGATATGGCCCTTCATTCAAGGACTAAACCAACGTCATCCACGATCTTGGTCAAACATTATGAAAAACTTTTATCCCCTTTCCCAATTTTTATCTTATGAAAAACTTTCCCAATCTCATATAGCATATGCTACTAAACTTTCTCTCCTAAAAAACCTACTAGTTATTCATAGGTTGTTATAGATCCCAAATGGAGAGAGGCTATGCAACAAGAAATTACTGCTTTGAGAAATAATGGGACTTGGAGTTTAGTATCACCGCCATCAAATTGAAGGCTGATGGGACAGTAGAGAGATACAAAACACTATTTGTGGCTAAGGGTTATAGTCAAATTGAGGGAATTGATTATAGGGAAACTTTCGCACCTATGGCTAAATTAGCTACAATTCGTGTCTTACTTAGTGTGACAGCATTACGAGGTTGGCATCTACATCAGTTAGATGTTAATAACGCATTTTTGAATGGTGGCCTTGATGAAGAAGTATACATGTCTTTGCTTCCCAGTTTCGGACGAAAGGGGAGACTCGTGTTTTTAAATTTCATAAATCACTGTATGGATTGAAACAAGCCTCTAGACAGTGGTTTATAATATTATCCAATGCACTCAAAGCTGCGAGATTCCACCAGTCCCTTTCCGACTATTCTTTATTCGGCCGACATCGAAAATGTAAGTTTTTGGCATTACCTGTGTATGTTGATGATGTTATATTGGTTGGAAATTATTTGCAAGATATAAAAGATACTAAACTTTTCTTATCCAAGCAATTCAAACTTAAAGACTTGGGAAAGCTTAAATATTTCCTCAACATAGAGGTTGCAAGGTCAAGGCAAGGAATCAGTTTGTCACAATGAAAATATGCTTTGGAGATTTTAGAAGATGTTGGGTTCTTAGGTGCTAAACCTTCTTGTTTTTTGGTAGATCAAAATTTGTCACTTACGCAATCATATGAAGAATTTTTAAATGATGCATCAACATACAAAAAATTAATAGGTTAGTTTATCTCACCATAACTAGACCAGACCTTACTTTTATTGTTAATGTGTTGAGTCAGTTTATGGACAAACCTCGACAACCACATGTGGAGGCAGCACACAAAGTTCTTAGGTATATCAAACATTCTCCTAGACAAGGTATTTTATTACCATCTACGGGTTCTCTTCAACTAAGAGCATTTTGTGATGCTGATTAGGCTTGTTGCAAGGATATAAGAAGGTCAATTACAAGTTATTGCATCTTGCTTGGTCAAGCACCAATTTCTTAGAAGACAAAGAAACAAACAACGGTATCTCGTTCAAGTGATGAAGCAGAGTATCGGTCTATGACTAA
This sequence comes from Tetrastigma voinierianum, assembly GCA_016808115.1. Classification (NCBI taxonomy): domain Eukaryota; kingdom Viridiplantae; phylum Streptophyta; class Magnoliopsida; order Vitales; family Vitaceae; genus Tetrastigma; species Tetrastigma voinierianum. The sequence goes on from JAEQBH010000926.1 coordinate 584,138, forward strand.
TACATGTTGTGAGATCACATGGTTGAAAAACATTTTGAACGACTTGAGAGTAAGCCACACACAACTAGTGAATTTGCACTGCGATAATCAAGCGGCCATACACATAGCTTAGAATCCAGTCTTTCATGAGCGAGCTAAACACATAGAGATAGACTATCACTTAGTGCATGAAAGGATTCAAGAGGGAATGATTCAGACTACTCGCATTCACACTTCTTATCAACAAGCAGATTTATTTACTAAGCCTTTGAGCACTGTGCAGTTTAAAGTTTTACTTAGAAAGTTGGGTGTCATTAACATACACTCCAACTTGAGGGGAGTGTTAAATGAAGTTAAGCTAATAACCATAGAATACATAATCCAAATTGTCAAATATTATAGATTGATTTTCTATTATCTCTTTCCTTATCTGTAAATGAATTAGCTTAATCATAGGCTATAGAATAGGGTTAATGTGTATCAACACCGGTATATATTCCTATAATCTTTATTTGTTTAATATATTGGGAAATATTCACCAAACCATCTTATCTTATTTTCATTTTTCTTTTTTGTTTTTGGGTTTATGTGGGAGAGGAGAGGAGGGAAGAGGGGGAGTGGCGCCGGTTTCCAATGTGGGGGTGGGGGTTTTGGTGGTGGCGGCAGTTCCTATCGGAGGTAGAAGGGAGGTGCCAATGGCGTCATGGAGGGGGATTTGATTTTGAAATTTTTTTGGGAGAAGGTGAAACAAAGGATTTTATTTTGGAGAAGGAAGAAGGAGGGGGCTAAAAGGGAAGGAGAGAACCAGGAAGGGGGGAATTTAGAATGAAAAGGGATTCTTCATTGTCATTCTTCATTCCAATGTATCAAACACACCCTCATTGAATAGGGAATGCCCCTCTTAGGGAAACATCAGCATGCATGACAGACAACCTGCAACGAGTTCTTTTACTCTTTTTTAACCTCTCCTTTTGCTGCTGCTCTCTCTCTCTCTCTCTCTCTCTCCGGGTATCGCCGAAACTCATCATAGGTAATTTAGCTTCACCGTCATTCGCCTTACATGTCTCAAGTTGTTCTAAGATGAGCTGATATGGATTTATTGATGTTATATTTACAATTCAGGCGTGTTAGGTTTAATTTGCATACTTTCATTCTCAGTAGTTTGAATCAATTTCAAAAAGTTTGTGAATGGAAAATAAATGCAGCAATATCAGGCAATGAGTAGTTGTCAATTGGTTGGGTTTTCTTAAAAAAAAGACAAATTTGAAAATGAATGCATGAGGAGCTGCAATTTTTGTTTTAGTAATGGACTATGGATAAATTTTCAGGGGCTCTCTTCCATGTTGTGTTATTTATTAGGTTTGTTTGAAATGTATTCAGTAAGAACGCCTAAGCAGACGTTGCCTCTCATTTCTGGGAGTACCGGATGAGCTTTCTCCTTCTCCAATGCTCTTTATGTTATAGCTTTATAAATTGGTAGTGAGATTGGATATTCTGGTTTTTATGGCATCTAATCATTGTAGCTCGGAAGTGGAGACCGAGGTGGATAGTGAAGTACCCCGCGGAGGTGGAGGTGGAGGTGGAGGAGGAGAGAGAAGGATGAGGATAAAAATAATTTTTTAAAAAATAAAATAAAATTTTAAGAGGTTATTAGATAGCGAGTCATGATGAGAGAGAGGAAAGAGATAAGGTGCGAATCAAATTGATTTTTTTTTAAATAAAAATTTTAGGAGCTAATTACTTGCTTAGTCATTTACCTTGTTGATGGGACTAATACGACACGGACACTCTAAACAAGTTATTATTCTTAATTAATTAATAAGTGAGACTATTTAAAGAAGATAGACCAAACTTGGGATTATTCCTATCAATTTCCCCATAAGATAAATCCTCACATAATAACTAAATCATATGGGCATTTGTATCATCCCCACATTATAACTATATCCCAAAGACATTTTTATTAAAAAAAATGTTTTTTTATACTTTTTTGGATTTAAAAAAAAATATATGTTTGTTTTGCAAATAGTGAAAAGAAAAGAAGTTTATATAAGAGGAGAAATTACAAACTTCAATTTAGATAAGTTGGATTCAATCATCGCCTATGCTGTTTATTTTTAGATTGAATTTGAAGGTTCAAATTTCATTATATCAAGACTTTCAAACAAAACTTTTTTTTAATACATTATGATTTTAAGGTAGTAAATTGTTGTTTACATTAAAAAATAATTTTTGGGCCCAAATGTTATTTGAATAATTATTCGGTCCAAAGGGTAGTGGAATAGGCCGAATAAATATATCAAGCTCAAACCGAGCCCAAACCAGTCTGAGAAAGGCCAAGTCTATGATAATCAATCCATAAAAGGGTCCAAGGACATTTATGAAAATTTTCAATTTGTCAAAGTGGCCAATTCATAATGGTGAGAATTTGTCTCAAAAGCAAGTGGAGGAGACTTTTTCTCCAACCCAAGTCATGACATGGCAGAACGTGAGTAGTTATTTTTAGTGGATAAATGACTTTGAGAACAAGTTGTTAGTGGATAAATGACTTGGAGAACAAGACTCTAGTGGGTACATGAGCATTTATTAGAGAACTTGTTATTCAGAATGTCTATAAAAGGAAGACTCAACTTTAGAGCAAAGGATCGCAAAATCAATCATCAATCAACACTCTGAACAAAGCATTTCAGCATTTCTCTTATGTTTCTATTAGTTCATCAGCTATATTTTCCAAATCTTTGGTCTAGTTACATGTTTTTCCTTACAAGCATCTATTACTTCAAGCTTTATCGTTTTAGTATGTCATTCTCATTCTATTCTACAATAAAATTTGTAATCTTTTAAGCTAGTCTGTACAGTTTGTAATACCCGGTACTAACAAAATAAGTAAATATGACTATCATAATATTTCAATTCTATTTATCTTAACTAAATATGTGAAGCCCCAAAAACCCAGGGGTCTCGTTGACAACCCGTCAACGCAAGGAATACTTGGGTATCGCATATCGCGATACCACCATATCGCGTCTCATTCATCGGGATCCATTCATGCATATATATTTTAGAAAAATATACAAATTTATCAAAATAGTTAATCAGAGTTCGAGTTACATCTTTCTTACACAAATATTACATATAAAATCTAGTTTTTACAAAAAGGTTTCTCAAAGCCTGACTGAAACTTTCTTACTGCGGTCTGGATAAGGGTCCAACAGCCTGTACATAACCTATACACTAAAGGGGTCCTGACGGTGAGCAATGCCTAATAAGGATAACTCCTATAAGGGTTACTCCTCACCTAAGAGCACATGCAATGCCATGTTTACACAATAATACACACATCAACATTCTAATGAAGAATATGTCAATTCTACATGCCATGAAATGAGATGAGACTCATTATGCCCCGTAATACAGTGCCACTAACTCCCTCACATGCTTGTAAGTGTGGCTTAGTCATTCATATGACATCCGATGATCTCATTTTTCAAAACCAATTTCATTTGTTTTACTAAGCAAAAGATTTTGGATACATCTGGCAAATAATTTATATTCAAAATTCATGTGCCCTTTTTGTGGGTAGCCGATTTTGGTGTCTTACCACGAACTCTGCAAACCCGGACACTTTCACGACCTTTCCTTTGCTTTGAGGACTATGTTTGGCCCATGGTGTGGGTTTTTCACCCGAGAGGGGATCTATCCCTTCTTATTGATACCCATCACATATTTTCTCTTTCATGCAACCGTGCGACTCTATTGGACGTTGTCCTATTTGCGAGTCCACCGTCAAACGCAAACATAATGTCGAGTTACTGACCGTAAGCTCCACGCCCCATGAAATGTGATAACGTGTATGCGTCTGAAAATCTTCGCATGTTCTCTCGTATTTATGTATAGTAAGACACTACATGGAACAATTTATAACTCGTACTTTATGCTAAGTACCATGGATAATTATATCGAAGCATTTAATTTACATCCATTCATGATAATATATATAACACCAATATATTAACATGTTTACAACACATTCAACATGTTATAAAATTTCCAGCAATAACCGCAAAATAGTCCACTGACTAGCCATTACTGCCACTTAAATCCCGATCTTGCCATGCAGGCCAGCGGAAATAATCTATTTGTCAAGGCTGAACTTTTGTTTTATTTATTTATTATTATTATTATTAACAAATTTCAGGAGCTACCGTCGCGACTATAAATTCAATCATGACGGTCACCTCAAACTGCAGCGGCTTCGATCCGTAGTTTGGTCTTTGAACCACACGACCATTCGGCCTTAGATTAAGAGGAACCAGTGGAGGAGAAAACCCTACTTCTTTTGTTTTTGGCAACTACTCATAGCTCTCGTCGAGTAGACTAACTTTAATTCTCGGACTAACGACTTTCGATAGTTGGAACACTGAGAATCGAAGCCCTTTGCCTTTTTTTTTTCCTTTCCCTCCACGCATGATTTTTCTCCTCTATTTTGTTTTTCCTCATTTTCTTTCCTTTCTTCCTTTCTTTTTCTCATTTCCTTTCTTTTTTCTCCTTATTTTCTTTTCTTTTTCTCCTTTTCTCCTTCTTTACCTTTTCTTTCTTCCACTGAATTGTTTTTCTTCTCCCATAATCTCTTCCTTGGTTTGATTCCACAAAGAGGAAACTTCCTCTCACTTTCCTCACATTTTGACTTCATTCTCCATGCGCCATGTGTCACATGGACACATGCATAATTGACAATGCCACACCACATAGCTCTCATGCCATGTGCCCTCCTCTTTCCATGTGGCATCCACAGTTGTACCATGTGGCACCACTTCATGTGTCATCGACACGGAGTGCTTGTGAAATACGTGAAATTTCGATTGTCCTCGAGATCAGCGAGGGTCGTGGGTATGGATTATAAAGGCGATTCTAACGGTGAAGTCCTTTTCGTCATCCGAGATCTAGAAAATTTCAGGTTTTCAACCTGTACTACAACGGTAAATCACCGTTTTGCCATTTTTCCCGAATTTTACAAAATATGTTTAAATAGAGGCTTAAATTGGGTTAAGGCATCTTGTGCTTTATTATGCATTAATCTTGTATTAAGATTAGTTACAATTAAATGTTGGCTTAAACATTTGAAATTAGAATTTTGGGAAATAATTATGGTTAAAAGAACTAAAAGGGACTAGTTGGCAATTACAAAACACTAATAGCTAGCAAAAGAGGAACTAATGGGCAAAATGAGTAAGGGCATGGTTAGGTGGCAACTTCTAAGCATGCCAACACATGTTGCACTAAGTGGGAGATATTTGGGTTGTGGAGGCTTTCCCAACATCTTCGAGTGAGAATTGGGGTTAGATGAAGGAGAAAGGAATCTTCAGAGAAAAGGGACTGATTGAAGAACAAAAGGTTAGTAAATTATTATTATTATTTTAAAGAGTTATTATTGGTAGATCTAGTCTTAAAAAAAATGTTTTAGTTTGTATTAGTGTTTAGTCTTAGCCATTTTTTTTATAGAAAATCTAGAAGTTTAGAGAGAGAGTTTTAGAGAGAAGAGATGCACTTTTGTGAGGAAGAAAGAATAAGTAGTGGTTTTGCTGGTTCGTTTCTAATTAGTTGGTGATGGATGTTAATGTAAATTTAGTTTATAAACTAAGTTAATTAGTGTTAATCACATTATTATGTAATTAGATTTTAAGTTAATTAGGGTTACAAGTAATTTGAGTTTAATTCTTTGTAAAAAAAGTTATTTCGGTTGTTGTTAGGTTACTTTAGTTGGAAAGAAATATGTGATTAATTAAGTTTGGGTATACTCTTAATTGCTAATAGATGGAGATTAGGAGTAAATATAGTAAATGCATAACTTAAATTTGATTTGAAAGGCATTAGGTAAGGTTAGAAATTTTGGGGTTTTAAACTAACAACATTAAATTAATAATATGAGCTAAGAAGGAAGTACCATAACCTGAATTACATTCTTTTATTTCAGTTCCTTGTAATAAGAAAGAGTTGTCTACGTAGAAGAATTTCAAATGAGACTTCGGTGAAAGGTAGGGAATTTTATACCATTCTATTGTTTATCTTTGATGGTTTCCATTAAATATATTGCAATCTTAATAATTGATTGGATTTATGAAACAAGTTATTTTGTCATGATGTTCATATTGTTGTGCATGGTTTCTATGTGTTGGATATGGTTATTGGTATGGTTTGGTTACGCATCAAGGATGATTCGAGTAGTGACAATTCTTATTTAGAGATTTTATGGATGATGGAAGATATTGTTGATAAGCACAGTGTTACCTTATGATATATTATTATGTGGGACCATGGGTCCTTGGGTGAAAATCCCTAAACCCTCAAGGAAGACACCTAGATAAAGGTGTGTGGGATTTGTCCTGCCCCTGGGTGATAGTCCCTAAAGACAAGGGGTTGGTTCTACCCTTGGGTGTAAGTCCTAAAAGACATAAGATAAGAGTAGTCCTCGGGTGATAGTCCCAGAATAGTCATTATTATGGTTGATCTCCTATTGAATCAATTAATGATATATATGTATATTGGCGATAATAACCGGATATCTTATGGAAGAGAATGGTAAAAGTTGTTGATCAAGTTGAAGAGAATGAATGAGATGAGAAAAAAGAGGAAGACATTTAACCATGCATGCATATTTGATATTACTTCATACTTTGTTTATGGTTTAGAAATGTTATCATGCATATTGATATATGTTTAATTGAAGCATTAAGGATGTGCATAGGATGATTATAAAGTTTTCTATTGAGTGTTGAACTCACCCTATCTTTCCTCCACCCTTAGATGCAGGTATGAGGACTTTCACTAGAACTAGTGATTGAGCTTTGCTTGGATTCGTGTTTGGGTGTAGTGTTTACTCGTGTTGAGATTTTGAGGCTTTGGCCTTTGTAAATTCATCTTTGTGATGAAATATGTAATATATGTCACTTTTGTACACTTGTTAGTGTGGGCTATCCTAAGAGAACCAAGGGATTTAGAATGTGTAAAGTGTGTGAAAGAACAAAGTCCAGGATGTTTTCATAAGAATTGGAGTACCTTTTGTATAATTAATGTTATGAGGTTTTCAATGGATGCATCTTGTTTATAATAGGTTTTCTCTTACAATCGTATATTGTATAAATTTATTTGAAGCTCAACAATCTTTTATCTCCATATTATATATATTGAGTATTTATAAAAAAAATAAAAATTTTTGGAGTTTGACATAGTTTTTCTCTCAGCTTTCAATACAGTTCAATTTTCAAAGCATTTTCCACTTAGATTTTAGGGAACTAGGGAATCCAGTTTTCGCTTGAGCAGTAGTTAGATTTCGACATTGTTTCAATTTGGAAATACTATAATTTCCTAGCACACCTGTGTATTCACCAATTCTCATACTTTTGTATGTTCTGGATCAAAATCCAACATAAACATATTTTTAGTACACCCGGTGGGACACATCTTTGTGGAACATCGATATATATTTTTGTTTTGTATGTTCAATTGTGCAATTCTGTGGTAGGACATGCTTTTTGTTGAAGAATGGCACCAAAATAGAGGAGTAAGGCAATTGTAAAGTCTGCGTACTCAGGATCTAATGCTGCAGAAGCAACATAAGAAGAAAGAGTTCCAGCCTTGGTGGAACAAATAGAGAACCTGATGAAATCTCCAGTGCAACAGTAGGGGAATTCTTCCAACAACCCAATTGAACAAGTGGAAGGAAGAGACGCAGGTAATGTGGACATGCCTATTATTTTCTCTAATAATTCTAATGAATTTCAGGCTTTCATGCAAGAAATAAAGAGCCAGCGAGTGGTCATGACTGTCATTATGGAAGAAATTAAGTACTTTAGAGAAAGGGAGCAAACAAGGCAAGAAGTTGATTCTAAGCATGAAAGACAATTCTCTGATGAACTCGGGGGGCAATATTCTGATAACCTACGGGGAGCTAGTGAATTTCATCGCTCACCTATGCAAGTAGAGGTTAGATACATTCCTCTCCACAGGAGAGAGGGAGGTACTCTGAAGAATGTAGTAGGGGAAAGACCTAATGCAGCCATAACCATAACCCCTAGGAGGATTTTTGCTCAGACTAATCCAATTACACAACCTGGAGTATATGAAGGAGGCTTTTATTTCAATGGAGGCTCGGGAGGCATCATGTAGTCACTTGTAGGAGTAAATGGCAACTGGGGACAACAAGTACACCAAGTTCCTCAGGTTCCACAACAAGTTCCTCAGGTTTCATAACAAGTTCCTCATGTTCTTCAACAAGTACAACACGTTCCTTAGGTTCCTCAACAGGTTCAATAAGTTCCTCAACAGCCTTTTGTGCAACTAGCTACAATACAAGATTTAGAGACAATCAGAGATGAGGTACAGGAATTATATGGGCCAAGCCTCAGGAAAATTGGCCACTCGGAGTTCTACAAACCTTATCCAAAGATGATAGATAGGGAAAACCCCTACTCAAGGGGGTACAGGATCCTTGATTTCTCCTTGTTCTTTGGAGAAGATGGCCAATCCACCCTGGAACATGTTGCTAGATTCACTATGCAATGTGGGGAGTTGGCTAACTATGAGAATTTCTACCATTTCAAGCTTAAACTGTTTCCTAACTCTTTAACAGGGGCAACATGCTCTTGGTATACAATATTACCAAGGAACTTCATACAAAGTTGGCAGGAAATGGAAAGGCAAATCCACACTCAGTTCTTCTAGGCTGAGCCTGAAGTGTGCATTGCAAAATTGTCTAGAGTGACTCAAAAAAATGAGGAGACCGCTGATTTGTTAATCTTCCGTTTGAAAAAATGAGAAACAAATGCAAGATCCATCTTCCAGAGACAGGGTACATGAAAATGACCCAAAGAGATTTGGACATTGAGTTGAGGAAGAAATTCTAAGGTATGGAATTTAGAGATTTTTATGAACTTGCAGCTAAGGTGACAGAATATGAAGAGCTACTTAAGGAAGAAAGTTACTAGAGGAAGAAGTCCTTGGGAACCTATTGTCAAGAAGAGAACCAAGAGGTAGCAGTGGCAGATCTATCTACTACAGGGACATTCCCACTTGTCTCTTTTAATTAGAAAGGCTTTGATAATGTGAGAGAAGGCATAAATTGTTAATACCTGGTCCAATATACTTTTAAGGTAGCAAAGACAGAGGAAATATTTGATTTCATGGTGAAAGAAAAATTCATTACCTTCCCTAAAGACCACCGGATCCCCAACAAGGATGAACTAAGGGGAAAGGCTTACTATAAGTACCACAATTCATGGAACCATACTACTAATGCATGTTGGGGTTTCAGAAATGTCATATAGGATAGGATCAACAAAGGGATACTCAAGTTCCTTGACAAAAAAGAGGCTATGGCAATCGATGAGGATCCTTTCCCAATAGTGGCCTCAGTCAACACTACTAGCTTCGACCTAAGAGTATTGATAGAATCCAAGAAGATAGGAAAACTCTCTCCAAGAAAGGTATGGGTCCTTAAATATTGTCTAATTTGTGTTGATAGGTTGAAAAAGGAATGGGCTCACGGTTTATGGATCCTCTATAGGGAGAAATTCGATGAAGGGGATCTGTTGAGGCCAGGCACCATAACCGATTCTCGAGAAAAGGAAACTTCTGCCAAGCGAATGAATTCCCCAGAAGAGTCTAATTCCACCCGGAAGAAGAAAAGGTTGTAGAAAGGCCCACTCTTCCATGGGGTAGGTTCATTTCCCCAAGGGAGAATGATGCAGGCAAGTTTAGAGAATGTTCCTCAAGAAAAAGAGTTTTTTTTCCAAGGGGTAAGTTCACTCCTCTAAATGGTAAGATTGTAGGGAAAGTCAATTCTCCAAGGAAAAAGGCGGGAAAGACATTTTTATCCTCTCAGGCCTATGTTTCCAAAAGGTGAACCCATTTGTCCAAGGTACAAAATGAAGTTCACTAGGGACAACTGTGGACCCTACCCGATCCACGGGCCGGCGCGACTCGCTTTTAAATGGAAGGAAAATGTGGATTGATTTTCGAGTTTTGGAAAATCCGTCCCCAAGGAGGAACGGTTTTGCTTTGGAGTCGCCACTTACTTTTTGTTGTTATTTTATAAGGGAAAACCAAGTAAGAACAAAAACCCGATGACTCAGTATGGAAAAACCGGTCTGCGAAAACTAGATTTAAGTGCAGGTGGGATTACCTATCGGGAAGGTACCTCGCTGCAGGGTAGCACCCCTGGGCCGGAACTACGGTCTCTGCCTAGTGAATTGGGTATGTAGGAGCATGGGTCCTGAATCGGATATAGTCTCTGAGCTAAACATACAACTAGATCAGACAGCTATTAATTTATCCTAGCATGTAAAAACACTCCGCCAAAGAGCAAATGGCGTGTACACATGGTCCTATTTAGCATTTACATCAAGAGTTAACTTGACAAACATAAGCTTATCGTACGAGCACAAAGCATCTCTCTTGAAATTGTTACTTGACATTAAAGCACATACCTGTGATTCCTAGCCAAGTGCTACATAAGAGGTCGATCAAAAAAGCTTCAAATGCATCACAAATGTCGAATCTAAACACCATGTACACACATGAATACAAATACCAACGACTAAACAACATGTACCGAGGTCTAGCCATGTATAGTAGGAATAGATAGAGCAAATAATACATCATACATGTGCATTTAAAACCAAATATTGGATCTATACCAAAAGAAAGAAGCGAGGAGTGAAAGGATTAAGTGGTTTGCTTACTTTGGCACACATTCATGAATCACAAACTAAGCATACATACCAATCCCACATTTGCCCACTACTCACTTTGTTTCAAACCAAAACTGAACTCAGACTAAAGACAGCCCTCCCAGGGTTTCACAGGGTAACTAAGAGCACGCCGTGATAGATTGAGTTGAAACACTAAAATATGGGGCTGCCCATGAGCTGTCTTGCAAAACCGGTTGAATCTGTTCTCAACTAGTCCAAACGATTGAGAAAAATTCTAAAACATTGTTAGAAAATTCCTCACAAAGTTGGGAATCCAACAAAACAAAAGGAATCTGAGTTCGATTTCTAATGACCAAGAACCAGCTCAAACAAGAAAATTATCAAACTATCATTCGACAAGCAGAACCTAATGAACCGGCTGGTTGGGTTTTTGCTCCAATCCAGGCGGTTGAAAAGATTTCAAAAAAATTTCAGAACCATCCTTACAAAGTCAGATCTATTTATAAGCGGTGATCGATTCTCCTTCCGGATGAGTGAGAACAGCAAAACCAACGAACCACATAAGCGCCTTTCTGCAAACCTTACCTAAATGAACCGACTGATCTGGTTTTCCAACCAGTTCATATCATTGAGAGAGGCTCTCAAAATTTTCCAAAACTTTTATAAAAGAGTTATAAATCTAACAAAACAAACGGTGATCAATTCTCATTTCGGATGGTGAAACCAGCAAAACCAACCAAACTAAGCAAACTGCCTTTCCTGCAAACCTAACCTAAATGAACCGACTGATCTTGTTTTCAAACCAGTCCAAATCATTGAGAGAGGCTCTCAAAATTTTCCAGAATTTTTATAAAAGAGTTAGAAATTTAAAAAAACAAACGGTGATCGATTCTCAGCTCGGATGAGTGAGAACCAACCAAAACCAGCCAAACTCATAAACTGCCTTTCACGCAAACCTAACCTAAATGAACCGACTAATCTGGTTTCCAACCAGTCCAAATCGTTGAGAGAGACTCTCAAAATTTTCCAGAACTTTTATAAAGAGTTAGAAATCTAAAAACAAACGGTGATCGATTCTCAGCTGGATAGTGAGAACCAGCCAAAACCAATCAAACTACACAAAGCGCGCTCACTGAAACCTAACCTAAATGAGCAAGTGATCTGGTTTCCAACAGTCCAAATCGTTGAAGAGACTCTCAAGAATTTTCCAGAACTTTTATAAAGTTAGAAATCTAAAAAAAACAAGCGGTGATCGATTCTCAGCTGATGAGTGAGAACCAGCAAAACCAACCAAACTACATGAGCTACTTGCTCCTGCAAACCTAACCTAAATGAACCGACTGATCTGGTTTCCCAACCAGTTCATCTCGTTGAGAGAGGATCTCAAAATTTTCTGGAACCTTCCTAAGAGAGTCAGGAATCTAACAAAACAAACGGTGATCAATTCTCATCTCGGATGAGTGAGAACCAACCAAAATAAGCCAAACTACCCAAACTGCCCAGCAGAAACTGTTGAACGGCTTTCCCGCATTAGCCAAGGTGTGAAAACCGGCTCAAATGAATTGAGAGAAACCTCAAATTTGACCAAATGTATCTTAAAGAATAGAGTGGAGCCAGGGTATATTTCTTACCTCTTCCACAAAGCGAAAAGAAACAATGAGCATCCAAGCGAGAATCGATTAAGCGTCGTTTGAGCCGGAAGAGTGTCCATGAGTTCCTTCCACTTTGATCTTTCTCCCCGCGCACATCTTGATTCTCGCCTCAGCATCTGAACCTACCTGGTGTTTCATGAGCTTTGGAAAGGGCGTCAGTCGAAAACAGCCACATTAACTCCTCTCCTTATTTTCCATGCAAGCTTAATATTTTAAGATTTCAGCTTGCTTCTACAGAAATATCCATGGATTCTTAGTGGGCTGCATCTGACAATCAGGCCAAATGGACCCACAATACTGCCTGTGGTCGAGCTTGAGCTTATGGGCCCCAAAGGCAATATACGATTTGAAATTCAAAAATAAAAAACGAGCTCCACACAAGACTAGCCCAACTAACGGTTGAACTTGACTGCCCGACCAGTCCATCCGGTTGAGAAAATTATGAAACTTTGATATAATGTTCCCTGAAGAATAAGAGACCAACAAAAAAACGGTGTACCATTCCAAGTCCGGATGAGAGATATGGTCGTAACAGGAAGTGCGCCAAAATCACCTTGATTAATCGTATCGTCTTGCCTTGATGAACCAGTCAAACCGATTAGTGAAACGGTTGACAAAAAATTATGACTTTTTAACAAAAACCTACTTAGCGAATAAGGAATCCAACAAAACAAGCAGTGAACAATTCTGAGTTTGGACCAGGGAGATACGATCGAAACAAGTTCAAGTGCTCCGAATTTGACATACTCTAATAAACTTTGATTGAGCTAAAACCTCGAGGGGGCCCCACTTGCTTCCTATAGCACGATGCCAATAACTAAAAAAATAAGCCATGATGACACTCTAAGAGTAGACTACATACGCACTCAGCGGACCACCCATACAAGCCCACAGAGGCTCGAGGCAGACTAAACCTAAAAGGGCCCTAATGGTGTTATATGAGAACGATGGGTGAGTGTGACACCCATAGGATAAATGCAATTGTTGAGGGGCAAAATTGAGGGTCTACACAACTTCACTTCTCCAAGAGGTAGATTCTTTTCCTCAAAAGAGAAAGACAACTTCACTTCTCGAAGGAATCTTGCAAGGGAAGGACATGTTTCTCCAACCAGACCTGTTTTTCTAAGAGGTAGATCCAGTTCTCTAATGGAGGAGGTTGCAGAGAAGGAAAAGTCTATGAGGTGTATCATTCCTCCTGTGTTTCTCCTAGTCAAAGGTGGCATGTGGCACAACATAAAAAATTTCCCCAAAGGCTATTTAGAACCCAGAAAATGAGGATGTAAAGGTAAAAAGCAGTTGATAGAAGGCAGCTCATAGATGTACCTGTGGAAATCTAAAGGAAATATTCCATGGAGTTAGAGAAAGTGAAGGAAGGAATGGTTCCTAGCTTGGAAAAAACAAAGTTTGGGAGGAAAGCTATTGAGGATATAGAGCCAATGAGTAGTGTAGATGAAGTGATGGGCTCAGAGGCCTTAATGATAGGTGAAATCCTTATTTCTTTAAATTGTTATACTATTTCTCTAACATTGCCAACTATTTTCAAGTCAAAAAAGACAAAGGAATACTTAGTAGAGGAAGAAAGAAAAGCTGAGCCACGGAAGATGTGGAGGCCACGGTAGAGGTTACCGCTAAAATCCTACAAGAATGCAAACCTCGAAGGTGATACTTGAAGCCACTCTCATGACTAGCCAGAGGCATATAAGCCTTTGTAAGTAAGCGCAGCAAACTTTGCTATTCGCCACGGAGAAAAGGAAGCTAGTTGAAAGACCATTCACGGGTTCGCCACGAAAAACACCTATGTTGTTTGCGCGGCAGATCTTTGTGCCCAGCGGCGAAGATCTTTGATAACTTATGACGAAGATGTTGTTCGCCGCGATGAAGATGTTGTTCGTTGCGGCGAAGACGTTCGCCGCGGCGAAGTGGAAGTTGATTGAAAAACCATTCACGGGTTTGCCACAATGAAGTTGGTGTTTGTCCTAACGAAGACAATTTCCAAGGCGAAGAGAAAATATACGTTTCTATCCTAGTTTTGAGTCAAAGAAAACTTCTTAGCCACAATTCTTAAGCATGCAAGTTCTTCACCAACACACAACAGTCAATATATATATTCAATTCTTTAGCCACTATTTTATCAATTTCTCTAGAGTAGTACCTGATAGACGTAATATATCATCATATACAAGCAAGCACACTTCTAAAGGTAGGCCTAGAGCCACCTTGGTCCACTAATGCAATGTCATGGCTGTAATTACACATGTGCTAGTGTTCAGTGAATCCTGACGGTACACAGGTTCATCACATCCAGTGAGCCTAAAGCCACATTAGTCCACTAATGTAATGTTATGCTTGTGAGTGCGCTTGTGCAATTTCAAGTGAATTTCTATAAAAAAATCTAAGTACAAAAAAATCAAGTATCTCAAGAGTAAGTCCTCAAGAAATGGTTAGCTTTTGGCTACTAAGCAAAAAGAGATAAACTGGCATGATAAGGTCAAGGGTCATGTCAAAATCATTAACCATGTTTGAAATAATGGGAGGTCAAATCGTAGAAAAATAAAAAGATCTCAGTGATTCCCATAACTCCAAGCATTCTTGGCAAGAAGCGTCAAGCTATCGCATTTGGGAGGTCAGATCAGTAGCCTTTCCCCTCATAGAGGATAGAAAATCACCCAATGAAATGCTCTTTTGCTGGTGCTTTAGGCCTTGGGCATAAAGAATCTCAGCTTGTCGTATCAAAGAAGACAACTTAGCTTTTTCTCATTCCATTTCTTCAGCCAATAGTTTGATTCGCTCTTCCTAAGCATGATACTTAATTTTTACTTCCTCTAATCTCTAGATGCTTTGGTCAATAGATAACTTAGATTGCTCATACTCATATTTTTTCTCCCTCAATTTCTCCAACTCATACTACATACTCAATGGAAGAAAATACCTCAAGAGCACGGTGTGTAACTCCATAAAGGGAAATCTTAGCCTCGGGATCAAGAGAAGTGGATTGTAATACTGCCATAGCCGCATGAAAGACATCTTTTTGGATAGTGGATAGGGAGAGAAGGTTAAAGCTCAGTAGATGGCTAATAAGTGGAAGCCGAGGCCATGAGCTTCCATCACGAGTTCGGTATAATAGGGTATGGATGGGAATTTGGCTCGACATGGGAGTGGCAGTCGATAAAGGAAAGATCGGAAGGCTGCTCTTTGTGAGATCTTGAGTGGACGAGAGACTGTGAAAGACAAAGGTAAGGAAAATAAAAATGGATAAATATAAGGGAAAAGAGAGGTAAAGTGTTTACTTGAGGAATTTAAGGTAAAATAGTTGGAGGAGTTTGCTTAATGGAGCCCTGACAAGCTGAAAAATAGCCTTCTTTCGATTAAAGATGCGTGAAGGGCGTGTGGAGAGAGAGAGAGAGAGAGGAAATGTGTGTGTGTGAGAGGGGGGCGCCTGTGTGCCACGCCAGAAGGCAGTTGAATTGCACCTTGAAAGTTATGTAAAATTATCTTCTACCACGATGATACTACCATCTTTGGCTTCTTCAGGCATCTCTATATAGGATTCTTTTATGTGTTAGAAAATTCAAGCTTAGAAGCTATCTTATGAGATCTCTGCTTGAGTTTGGAAGAGGCATTCTTCACTATAGCTAGTTTAGCAGCAGAAGGCTTAGATTGCCCGAAGTTGAGGGGAAAGTCAAAGAACTGGATGCAAGAAACAATGAATAAGATTTCATGTACCTAAGGAAGAAAGACATGAGCTGATAAGATCATCAAATCTAAGGAACCACTAGGTGGAGAAAGATTCTACATGTAATAGCATAATGGTTTTCAGGCCATAGGTAGGAATCTTATAGGATTGGGTCAGTTGCTCTACTAATGTTGTAGTAGGTGGTCCTAAGGGTAAGGAAGAGAATGAAGGGATAAACTGAGTAAATCCGAATTTGTGAGCCCATAAGTAGGGCAAGTAGGATAAGTAAACTATAGAAGAAGAAGACAATTGAGGAGGAAAAACATAACAAGCCCTAGAGATCAAGACCTTACAAACTGTGTTGAGGAATGCTGATGAATATTTAAAATCTAGCAAGTAAGGGGCGGAAGAATTCAAGATCTGCTGCTAGGTTGGGTTGGAAATAGTATCAGGCTTCAGGTACAATTGAGATAAAGAACGGTAGATGCTAAGCTAAGGAAAAAAAAGAAGTTCGAAGATATAGTCCTAATGGATTGAGTCGTACTAAGACCCAAAGACATGGAGGGAAAAAAGTCAACACCTGATAGATCAGGGAAATAAGCAAAGAGCCAAATCTGTACAAACCAAAGGGCTCCTCCTACCCTCTGGTAAGGTAGCTCACTCACATATTTACTTGATGGATGGTGCAGGGGCCGAGAATGGTGCAAGCATAGAGTTTGCTTGATGGTAGGGGCCACAGCGAAAAAGATACTCCATGGAAGGCTTGCCTAAATGGGGAAAAAGACCATGAAAAGAAGAACCCCTGAACTCTGTATGTGTTACATGTGGTAAAAGGTACCCTAGTAGAAGTTCACCACTTCCGTATGGCGGGTGAGTAAGAAGTTTGGGAAGTGGAAGAAACTTCAAGATGAGGAAGCAATGGGTCATGGACATCTAGGAGACATACGGCCTCTGAACCCTCAACAGGCAATCCAATACAGATAGAAATGTCCCTTAAGGTAATGGATGCGAGGCGAAAGGGAAGATAAATGAATTCAAATCCTTAGACTAAAACCTCAGTACTCATTAAACCCAAATATAGGGTTATGCTCTCCTTGGTAAGCTTAATGAATTGGGCAATACCTAAGGATTCCTAGTGTTCTTGGAAATAAGGAGATAGTCTGTCTACATAGGTTATCCAATCCTTAGATGCCCTAGGCCATGACTTGGCTGATCGGGCCATAGTTTGGAGTTCTTTTACAAGAAGTATTTCTAATGGTGACATCAGAGGAAAAGGAAAAGATGGGACAAAAATAGCCACATCTCCAATACCATGAGTAGTCCCAAATTCCAATAAGAGAGGAAGGGATGGTAGTACATTGGAACATAAAAAAATAGTATCAATGAGCCAAGGGCAAAAGAGAAGAACGAAGATAGTTGGAGAAATTATAAGGAAATGCCTTTACCTTGAGGAAGATTGCCTAGCCATGTCGAGTAAGTAAAATGCGCACGGGGAAAACCAAGAAGAAATCGGGGGATGAAATGTTGAAGAGATTAACAAGATGGGCTCTTTTGTGAATTTTCAAAATTTTCAAATAAATGACTCTTTGCCATGGTAACTTTGGAAGTCTTACCTGTGATCATATATTGGGAAGACATGAGAAAATCTCTTAAAAATACTAGGTATACATGACCCAACCTATATTCTCTAAGACAATATCTTCATGTCCATCAAATAAAACTTGAGATGTTACCTTTGTGATGCTTCCGTTGGTAGACGAGGCGAAAAGATCGAGTAAAGCGAGAGATACCAAAATCTACATATAATGAAGGAAAGCTTTTGTAAGAACCATAATCATTTTTTATTTTTTCAAGGACTTTTTTGTTGAAGAACGAGGGTTTTAGAGTTCTAAAAAATGAAAAAGAGGGTATTTTTAAGATTTTTTTTTTTCAAAAGACTTTCGTTGAAGAGCAAAGGGTTTTAGAGTTCTAAAAAAGGAAATGAGATCTTACATTTTTCATTGGAGAACATGGATTTTAGAGTTCTAAAAAATGAAAAAAGAGTCTTTCTTGGTTTTTTAAAAGACTTTTTTGTTGGAGAACAAAGGATTTGAAGTTCCAAAAAACCGAAAAAGACTTCCTAGTTTTTGAAAATTTGGTAAAACTTTCTTAGATTATGAGATTAGATATCATATGGATCATTCATTGGAAATCACTTAGACAAAAAGGGACAGATCTACTCACCAATGCAATAGGTAAGTTCGGGCTGTGGAAGATGGCTGAAAAAATCAGAACTTGTGGTAGAAAGAGGATCGATAGAGGCCATAACGTCAAACTGAACATTATCATCCTTGACGTCGGTTTGAGGAACAACGATGTCACTTCGAGCTATAGTTGCAGTGTCAGTTCGAGTAGCAGGAGCGTCTTCACCAACAACGTAGGAATTTTCGGCCAAAAATGGGTTTGAGGAAGAAGAGAAAGAAGAAGAATGTGGAAAGGAGAATATGGAAGGTTTTATACGTAAAATAGGGATTTCTTCCTATGAACTTGCCAAATCCTAAAGGAAAGTCTTTTGATACAAAAGGAATCATGAGGAAGATCAAAGCCATGTGTCTGGAAAGAAAAATCACGAGAGGTTTTTCTCGTGGTATTACTGGACTTTTTCAACTCATCGCACTGGTGATTTCTAGCTTTAAGAAAAATCTTCCTATTGGTATTACCACATCCAAAGGGGTAAGTTGCACTTTAGGCCTCATAGTAGAATGATGAGAAAGAGAGAAGAAAGGCTATGACATATAAAAGCTTTTTCATACAAACATGGCCCGTGGGTCATATTGTATCCGGGGGGCAATTGTTTACACTAAAAATGAATTTTTGGGCCCAAATGGTATTTGAATAATTATTCAGCCCAAAGGGTAGTAGAATAAGCCGAATGGTTATATTAAGCCCAAATCGAGCCCGACCTAGTCCAAGAAAGCCCAAGTCCCTGATTGAGGCCTGTGAAAGGGTCCAAGGACAGTTCTAGAAATTTTCAATTTGTCAAAGTGGCCAGCTCAGAATGGTGAGACTTTGTCTCAAAAGCAAGTGGAGGAGACTTTTTCTCCAACCTAAGTCATGATTTGGCAGAACGTGAGCAGTTATTGTTAGTGAATAAATGACTTAGAGAACAAGTTGTTAGTGGATAAATGACTTGGAGAACAAGACTATAGTAGATACGTGACCAGATATTGGAGAAGGTGGGTTGGAGCAGTTATTCAGAATGCCTATAAAAGGAATACTCAAATTTAGAGCAAAGACCGCAAAATCAATCATCAACCAACACTCAATAAAGCATTTCATCATTTTTCTCATAGTTTCTACAAGTTCATCAGCAATATTTCTAAATTTCTAGCTTATTTTATTTCCAAGTATTTATTTTCAAAGCTTTCATGCTCCAGCAATTCCATTTCCAGTCAGATTCTATAATGAAATTTACTACTTTTTCAGCATGCTCATACAATTTTTCTTCAACTTTCAATACATTCCAATTTTCAAAGCATTTTCCACTTAGACTCTAGGGAGCTATCAAGGGAACTAGGGAATCCATTTTTCACTTGAGTAGAAGTAATATTTGGCATCGTTTCAGTTCGAAAATACTATAATTTCCTGGTATGCCTGTGCATTCACCAATTCCTGTGCTTTTGTATATTCTGGACTAAAATCCACCCGTAACATATTTTTGGTAATCCCGATGGGACTCGAATCTACAATTGCCTGATGAGGTTCTTCATGCCCAAGGCCTAAAGCACCAGCAAAAGACCATTTCCTTGGGTGATTTTCTATCCTCTATGAGGGGAAAGGCTGCTTATCTGACCTCCTAATTGAGGCAAATTGACTCTTCTTGCCAAAAATGCTCAGAGCTCTGGGAATGAGCATTAATGATATGATAGAAACAGAGGTGGATGTGTCTGCCTTTACTGGAGTAGTATCCAAGACCTTAGAGATATCACCATTGGCAACAAAACTACACCATCTGCCTTTTTTGTGATAGACTCTATTATAAATTACAACATTTTGTTAGGGAGGGATTGAATTCTTGCCAACTGGTGTGCGTCATCATTTCTTCACCAGTTCTTACTATTTTGGAAAGATAATGAAATGGAAGTGGTGCAAACAGAAAAGAAACCCTTCATGGCGGCTACAGGCTCTATGGAAGCCATGTATTATGATCAAGAATTTGGTCCTATCAAGTTCACTAGTAGAAGGAAATATGGGACCCCAAGAAAAGCATACATGAACTCAAAGGGTTTTGTGGAAATCCGAAATGAGGCGGCCAAACTCCTAAAGGTGACTACAATCGTGCCTTATAGACCGATGAGAGGCCCAATCATCGAGGAGATCGATGATGACTGATTACTCTCAAGAAGAAAAGCCAAAGAGCGCAATTGGCTATGGCCCAAAATGAGTGCAAATTGTGGAAAGGATTGAAGAAGAGCACCTCTAGAATACTTATGGGGCTGAGATAATTTTTGAAGAAGATGCATATGAAGAAAATGAAGAAATATAGATGGAGGATTTGAATCAAGCCCCTCCTAAGTTCGAAGACATGCAACCTCAAGTTCACGACCCTATGAAGGAAGTGAACCTCGGCACTATGGAAGAGCCAAGGATTACCTATATTAGTTCCTTGCTTCCTTCTGACTTCAAAGAAGGGATTATTGCAACACTACAGGAATTCAAAGACTACTTTGCTTGGAATTACGACAAGATTCCAGGATTGGATAGAAGCTTAGTGGAACACCGCTTGCCTATTGATGAGCTTAAAAGTCATCTATTTTTAGTCCATTTTTCTGCTTAATTTTCATATCAAAAGAGACAATTACTTCAAGGTAAATACGAAGAAATCCCACCCATCATATTAGTGTGCAAAATGGAAGAAAGAAGAAATGCGTGAGAAAATGCAATAAGTGGAATAAAAAGTGCAAATTAACGCGTAGCGTAAATGAAAAGAACTGGCCGAGTCATGCGCTGGGGTTTACACCCGGGCCATGAGGTCGCATCAGGAAATCAAGGAATTCATGCGTGTCGCGACATGGATAACAAGCTTATAGAAGTCAGCGATATGAGATCGCTTCATGAGAAAGTCAAAGAAATGAGCCGAGGTCGCACGCGGAGATCTAAGTCGCGATCAAGAACCACGCCTAAGCTACACAAACATGAATCAAGTCAGCGACAAGATACCTAAGTCGCGACATCGTGAACAAGGCCGAGATCAGGGAGCTATGAAGTGATGTCGCGACAAGGGATTGATGTCATGACAAGAAGAGCAATCAAAGGAAGGATACACGCGCGGGGACAAGATCAAGCAGATCCGCTTGATGTCACTACAATATATCAAGTCGCGACATCCAAGACAAGTCAATGATGCGTAAGACAGAGCTGACGCCACGACGTGAGATCGAGGGGTCGCACGCCAAGAGCGGCACCAGCTTAAATATAGCCAAAGGGCGTGACTAGATGTCACGACAAGAGATCAAGGTCGCGGACAACAAGAACAACCAGTTGAAGACCCCAGAGAACTAAGTTGATGTCGCGACATCAGAAAATTCCATTGACAGCTGAGTTTTATTTAGCTGAAGTCACGACACCAAAAGCCCTCAAGTGAAGACTGCAACCCCATTAGTTGATGTCGCGACCATATATCGATGTCGTGACACGAGACTTGCTTAGTTGAAGGTTGAAGCTCCATAAAGAGAAGTCGCGACAAGAGATCGATGTCGCGACAACAGAAGTTATCAGTAGAAAGATGCATTTCATTTAGTTGATGTCACGACAAGAGAATGACGCTGACACATCATGAGAAATACGTGAAGCCCGCAAGAAGCAAATGATGTCGTGGATAAAGAGAATGAGGTCGTGACATCACTAACGATCAGTTCAAGACGTATGTACAAGAAGCTACGTTCGACGCGAGATCGAGGTCGCAGATGTGATGATGTCGCGACAAGGAATTGAGGTCGCGACTAACAAAGGATCACCGATACTCTAAATCCACAAGCAGTTACATCGGGATTAGGCCCAACCGAAAAACTCCTATAAATACGCAAATATCTTAAGAGGAAAGTAGTTTACGCCATGCACGAGAGTCCGATAGTCAAGGCTCATTTTCTTTTATTTTTTTCTTTTCTTTCTTTTCATTTTTTTCAATGTCGATAGTTAGAGATTAGATTAGATTTATCGCTCTAGTTTTTTACCTCGAACTCGGATGTTATCGCTCGAAGCAAAGTCGAAAGCAGTAATTCATTTCTTTCAAATTACTACCCGAATGTCAGTTCGCATAAATTTCGAATTCTTCTTATCCAGCCGAAATGCGCTATTCTTTGATCGAGAACACGTAGGTGACTACACTGAGAACCCAAATTTCCATTAAGTGGATGCCATTGGCCGGGAATTATCTTTCCTCGTTGTTATTTCCAAAGAATTGCGACTCTGGGCTATGAATTGCTTCTAAGCATGGGTTTAAAGTCTGATTCGAATATCGCTCTTATATCCGTATTAAGAAGTGTTTCATTGCTCGACTTCAAGGAGGTCCTCCGAGTGACACACAGAGATGACAACTCGAGTTAGTGAACCTTTCTTCAAGGTATATGACCGCTTATTAGAGATCTAATGAGCTTTGTGAGTTTACTTGATAAATCCTCTTCCTCACTTGGAAATCAAGTTATGAGTTGAAATGAAGTTATCAATTTAAACAAGCAGAGTTCAATTTCAATTCGAATAAATAGCTAACCCCGTGTTAATGGTGATCTAATCAAGGAGAGGGTGATCTATTTTAATTTGGAGGAAGAGCACCTGAAGTCAGATATCCTTGCTTCACCGATAACTCGGGAGCCAAGGTGTACAACCCATAAAATGGGTATGAAGTATCGCAAAAGAAAATAATTTTAATTTAGGAGGTCCCGTTAAAAGTAGTTATCTAATTCCATGTATTCGAGAGAACATCGTAAATTAGATAATGAAATGTGAAGTGTGGAGAGATCCAATTTGAACTATTAACGCCGATGTATTTTCAAATCTGAATTCACAAGAAAAATTTATGTCGATAACCTGAATTGATACTTCACAATAGCATTGATTTTAATGTGTTCTCCAACGATACTATTCAATTTCTATTCATTTCCTAACCGCTAATTATTCTTTATTCTTTATATTCAAGTTTATTGTCTATTTCACCATTTCCTTTCATTCGCTTAATTTTCCAGCACCTTAATGTTGGATCTACTATCATTTAAAGGGTCCAAATATATGGAAATCGAGTAGTCGGCGCTTGATTTAAAATTCTCGAGATCTCTGTGGGATCGGTATCCGGACTTAAATCCATTTTATTACTACGAATTGCACTTGCGGGTAATATCATCAAAACCATAATTCAAAATGATTTTCTCTAGAGATTTTTGGCTTTATATAGTATAATGTCAACAAGTTTTATGGCGCCGTTGCCGGGGATTAGACAATAAATCTCTTTGGTAATAAGTGTCATAAATTCAGATATGTCTTTCAACCCGCATTAACACCTATTAACTAAATTTCACCCTTTCGCAACTACCCAAAAGAATGTCCAAGGAGGTAAAGCTGAAGGTGAAAGAGGGGATTGAGAAGCTTTTGAGGAGTTTAAATGTTGCCACTCCTAAAGACATGTATGTAATGCCTATTGTTGACATGTTAGTTGATTCTACTGCAAATAATGAATTATTGTCCTTCATGGAAGGTTTCTCTGGGTATAACCAAACTTAATAGTTGTCAGATGATATATCTAAGACCGCTCAGATGTCCTAGTTCCCAGGAATGCTCAATGGTCATCATGCCTTTGGCTCAAGAATGTTGGTGCAACTTACCATAGGGCTATGGTGATCTTTCATGATATGTTAGACCATCACATGGAGATTTATATCGATGATATTGTG
The DNA here is from genome assembly GCA_016808115.1 of Tetrastigma voinierianum. Classification (NCBI taxonomy): domain Eukaryota; kingdom Viridiplantae; phylum Streptophyta; class Magnoliopsida; order Vitales; family Vitaceae; genus Tetrastigma; species Tetrastigma voinierianum. The sequence goes on from JAEQBH010000926.1 coordinate 608,073, forward strand.
AAGTTTAAATCCTAAAAGGCCATGACGTGTGAATCATTTAAGGAAAAGTTTAAGGCCATCATTTATTGAGCTCCTCAAAATAGAAAGAACTTCAAAGTTCATGAATTGATGAAGCTATTTAAGGAGGTTCATCTCTAATCTGGTAGGGAAGACTAAGGTATTCTTTGACCTAATCAAGCTGAAAGAAGTGGAAGAGTTTAAATGGGAGAAACATCACCATATAGGTTTTGATGGGATCAAAGGTTACCTTCCTAAGCACTTGTTTTGTACCCATAAGTTGAAGGGTCGACCACTCAAACTCTATCATCAGGTTGAAAGAGTCATGGGATACTTATACATCACAAAATAATGTTGAAGGCCATGAGCAAGTTGTTTACTATTTGAGTAGAGTCCTAAATTCAACAGAGACAAGGTATACACCCATTGAGAAGTTATGTTTGGCCTTATACTTTGCATGTACAAAATTGAGACATTACTTGATCAGGAGTCTGAGTGTGTGTGGTCTCTCAAAATAGACTTGATGAAATACATGCTAAGTCGGCCCTTAATCCGCTAGGCGAATCGACAAATGGTCCACCACTTTGTTAGAAGTTCACCTTGGTCTATTTCCATAAATTAGTCAGGGGCAACCTTCCAACTAACTTTTTGGTTGTCATCATAATTAGAAATCAACGAAAAGGATGTGGGGTAAGGGATATATGAAGTAGAAAGGTGGTCATAGATTCTTAAGTTTGATGGCACTAGCACGAAGAAATCCGCTGGAGCTGGGATAATAATCATTTCACCAAAAGGGATAAAGACTACCCTATTTTTCAACTTGGCCTTCAAGGGCACCAACAATCAAGTTGAATATGAGGCTTTAGTGATTGGCTTGGAGATTTTGATGAACTTGAGCCTGAAGGTACACATTATTAGGGACTCTTAATTAGTACTTCGGTAGGTAACAGGAAAATATAAATGCAATAGCTTATTGTTGGCTCCTTATTATACTGCTTGCACTCAATTGTTAGATTCTTTTTCAATATTAGTTTTGAATATGTGCACAAGGAATCTAGTATGAGCGGATGAGCTAGCATAGAAATAGCCCACAGGAGTGTGAAGATGAGAGCGAAGAGTAACTCATAAGCTCATTGTGATAGGAAAGAAGAATCACCCCTCAATTTATGAAAGGGAATTAGATTAGAAGTCGTTAATCTGAGATGCAAATGTTGCGGAGATTGAGAAATTAAGATCAAGGTATTTAGAAGAGCTATGACGGAGTTCCTATGAGGTGGCTTCAATCGCATAAATTCGTCTTAATGGAAGGGGAATTGTACAAAGGGGCTTGATCGATTCTTGCTTTCGGATGCCTATCCTTCCCGAGACGGTATGGAAGTGATGAAACTAAGCTCATGAAGAATTACATGGATCCGGCTGATCGGGATAAAAATGCAATGGCTGATTAGGAGACGTGGCTATTTCTGGCCAACCATCCTAAGTGATTGCATCAATTACTCCATGGGTTGCCAATAATGTAAAAAATATGGCAATTTATAGAGGATACCTGCTATGAAACTCCACTGAATTGTGAAACTATGGCCTTTCAGAGGATGGGCCATGGACTTAATTGGGAAAATTTACCTAACTTCATCAAAGGAACACAACTTCATCTTAGTTGCTACAAACTACTTCACCAAATGGGTGGAGGTAGTACCCTTGAAGAAAGCAGAGCAGAAGGATGTGATTCAATTCATCAAGGAATAAATCATTTATAGGTTTAGAATTCCTCAATCCATTACAACCGACCAAGGCACCATGTTCATTAGGGATGAAATGACTTATTTTGCCAAGGACTATGGCATTCAATTCAACAGATCTACTCCCTTTTATGCTCAAGAAAATGGGCAAACATAAGCTTCTAATAAGGTGTTGATAAACATCACGGAGAGATCTTGGGAGACAAATCGAGGAGATTGACACATAATTTTATCTGAGACCTTATGGGCTTATAGAACTTCTAAAAGAGATTCTATAGGGGTAAGTCCTTACTCTATAACACATAGACATGATGCAATGGTTCCAATGGAGGTAGTAGTTCCATCTCTAAGAGTATCCATACATAATGGCCTTAATCCTTAAGAATACGGTGAGGTTATGATGATGGAACTCGAGGCATTGGATGGGAAAAGACTACAAGCACTTGACCACATTATGATCCAAAAAAAGAAAGTGGCTAGGGCCTATAACAAGCGAGTTAGAAGAAATAATTTTAAAGAAGTAGAGCTCGTTTGGAAGGTGGTGCTGCCCATCGATGCTAAAGACAAAGAATTGGGGAAATGGTCTCCTAATTGGGAGGGACCATTCAAGGTTCACCAAGTATTGCAGGAATCACGTCTTGGCTATCAAGCCTTGGAGAGCCACACAAGGTTCATCAATGAAGTACCTCGAGAAATACTTTCCCATGTGGGAAATGCAAGATACTACCAAAGAAAACTAAGATGGGGGAAACGAAGAATATGAAAAATAGGTCTCGAGTCTCATTGACATTTTGTATTGGAAACTATTCTTAGTAGTTACTTTGGGTATTAAAGTAGGCTATTTGGCCACTCCTTTGCTCAAACTTTGTATTCCTCAGTAATAAATTACTTTATTTATACCCTCGAATTATTTTATGAATAAATAAAGTAGGTCCATGATACTTTAAACCTAGGAAATAGATCTGAGATCTTTGATTATAAGGTTAAAGTAGGCTTTATGACCTTTATTAATCCTAAATAAAGGTTTTTCCCTAATAATGGGCCTATTGTGTTATCAATTCTCCAAAGGTGGGTTCCTTGATCACTTTAAAATTGAAGAAATATGGGATGACTTAGTGATAAAGTGGCTTCTTGGCCGTTGCATTCATCAGCACATTAATTTCTCCAAGGGTGTTCTTGTTCCCTCTCTGGATAGGTCCCAAGATTATTAAGGTCATTGGAGAAATAAATATGAATTGCAGTTCCAAGATAGGATTTGAAGGAGTAAAGTTGCTCTTTGGCCACTTCACCTCAAAAACACAAACTTCTTCAAGATTCCCTAATGATTCCCTAAGGAAGACTTCTTGATCATATCAAGATTGGGGAAATAGGAGCGAAAATATCTAAGTGAAAAAAGGTAGGCCTCTAGGCCACTGGATACACATTTTCCCCCAAACAGAGCATCTAGACAAGTTCAGGAGAGGGTATCATAATCATCCTTGAGGAAATAAGTCATTATGATGAATTGGAGTCAAGGATGGTGGGCATTACAACCACTATACAAGATTTCTCCAAAGAATTGGACTTGTTGCATCATTACACCAAGTGACAGGTTATTCCTCGGGTGTAAATGGAGAAAATCAAACTAAGTTGAAAGAGAAGTCTCGGGTTCGCCACGGCGAAGATATTGTTTATCGTGTTGAAGACGTTCTCCACTACGAAGTTGTTGTTCGCCGCAGCCAAGAGGAAGCTGATTGAAAGACCATTCATGGGTTTGCCATGCCGAGATTGTTCGTGGCGACAGGCGTTCTCCACGGCGAAGATGCGTTGTAGCGCAGAATATATGTTTTCTATCTTGGTTTTGGTCGAATCGGACTTCTCGGCCACGATTATCAAAGCTAGAAAGTTCTTCCCAACCACATATATATATATATATATATATATTGAAATAAATAGTAGGATTTTGCTTGATATTTCATCAATTTCTGCAGACGTACGATAGACCGCAGTATGGAAGCACACTTCCAAAGGTAGGTCTAGAGCCACCTTGGTCCACTAATGCAATGTTATGCTTGTGAGTACACCTATGCAATGTCAAGTGAATTTCCATCAACAATCTAAGCACAAAAAATCAAGTATCTAAAGAGCAAGTCCTCAAGCAATGGTTGACTTTGGGCCACTAAGCAAAAATAGATAAACTGGCATGATAAGGTCAAGGGTCATGTCAAAATCATTAACCATGTCTGAAATAGTAGGAAGTCAGATCTTAGAAAAATCAAAAGATCTCGGTGGTTCCATAACTCAAGCATTCTTGGCCGAGGCGTCCCGATGCGCCGCGGTGGGAGGTCGGATTGGCTAGCCTTTCCCCTTATAGAGGATAGAAAATCACCCAAAGAAATGGTCTTTTGCTAATGCTTTAGGCCTTGGGCATGAAGAACCTCGCTTTATCGTATCAGAGAAGAAAACTTGGCTTTTTCTCGCTCAATTTCTTGACCCGATAGTCACAGTTAAGCTTTCTGGGCATGATGCACCGATTTTACTTCCTCCAATCTTTAGATGCTCTAGTTAGTAGATAACTTGGATTGCTCTACTTAGATTTTTTGTCCCTCCATTTCTCCAACTCACATATCACTTGAGCATTCTCCTTTACTACATGCTCAATGGAAGAAAATACCTCAAGAGCACGGTGTGTAACTCTAGAAAGGAAAATCACAGCCTCAGAATTAAGAGAAGCGGATAGTAATACTGCCATAGCCGTGTGAAAGGCATCTTTTTGGATAGTGGATAGGGAGAGAAGGTCAAAGCTCACAAGATGGCTAATAGTGGAGCGGGCAATAGCTACATCCGATTCGGTAAGAGGTTTAGGTGGTGGCTCAACATGAGGAGTGGCTTGGTCCATAAAGGAAAGATCTAAGGAAGGAACTACTCTTGCTTCAAGCTGCAAGGTAGACCAAGGAGAGACCTTTGAAAGGAAAAGGTAAGGAATATAAAAATGGATAAATAGAAGGAAAAAGAGAGGTAAAGTGTTCAATTGAGGAATTGAAGGTAAAAGAGTTGGAGGAGTTTGCTCAATAAGTCCCTGACTATATGAAAAATGGTCATCTTTCGATTCTGAAATATCATTGAAGGAATGACCTCCCTTAAAGGCAGTTGAACTACCTTGTTTTTTGGATTCATCTATAAAGACTATCTCTTCCTTGTGCATTGATACTTCCTCTTCAGCTTCTTCAATCTCTATAGGATTGTCTTGTGTGTTAGAAAATTCAAGCTTGGAAGCTATCTTATGAGATCTCTACTTGAGTTTGGAAGAGGCATTCTTCACTATAGCCAGTTTAGCAGCAGGAGGCTTAGATTGCCTAACCCTTTTTTTCGATTTTGCAATGGGTTTGCTGGAAGATGAAGGAAAACTTGTATAGCACAAGGCAAAGTTAAAAGTCGAGGGGAAAGTCAAAGAACTGGATGTAAGAAACAATGAATAAAATTTCATGTACCTAAGGAAGAAAGGCATGAGCTGATAAGATCATCAAATCTAAGGAACCACTAGGTGAAGAAAGATTCTACATGTAATAGCATAATGGTTTTCAGGCCATAGGTAGGAATCTGATAGGATTGGGTCAGTTGCTCTACTAATGTTACAGTAGGTGGTCCTAAGGGTAAGGAAGGGAATGAAGGGATAACCTAAGTAAATCCGAATTAGTGAGCCCATGCGCGAAGTAAATAGGATAAGAAGCGCGAAGAAAACGGTTGAGGGAAAAAGCATAACAACTTGAGAGATCGAGACACAAAGCTGTCTTGAGGAATGCTGATGAATATTTAAAATCCAGAAAGTAAGGGGTGGAAGAATTCAAGATCTATTTTGCCGGAGTTAAATTTGGAAATAGTGTCGGAGAAAAGCCCAGTGCAGGTTGAGAGAAAAAGGAAGTAATTACACTTGGCCCAAGGAAAAAAAAGTTTGAAAGATTTAGTCCTAATGGATTGAGCTGCACTAAGACCCAAAGACATGGAGGGAAAAGAGTCAACACTTGATAGCTCATGGAAATAGGCAAAGAGCCAAATCTCTACAAATCAAAGGGCTCCTCCTACCCTCTAGTAAGGCATCTCACTCACATATTTTGCCATGGATTGGTACAATGAGGCTTGAGAGGAATGGTACCCTGAGAAGCATAAGGCCACCCAGTGGCAGGACCACCCCAGCGGAAGGAAGATACCCGTGGAAGGTAGCTTGAATGAGGAAAAGGCCAATGAATGAAGAACCCACAGGAACTGCATGTGTTACGTGGTAGAAAGGCCAGCTTTGGTAGAAGTTCACCACTTCTGAATGGCGGATGGGTAAGAAGTTTGGGAAGTGGAAGAAACATCAAGATGAGGAAGCAATGGGTCATGGACATCTAGAAGACATACGACCTCTAAACCCTCAATAGAAAATCCAGCACAAATAGAAATGTCCCTCAAGGTAATGGATGCGGGGCCAAAAGGGAAGATAAATGAATTCAAATCCTTAGACCAAAACCTCAAGGCAATACTCATCAAATCCAAATCTAAGGTTATGATCACCTTGGTAAGCTTAATGAATTGGGCAATACTTAAGGATTCCCAGTGTTCTTAGAAATGAGTGTTAGAGAAGTGGTCTAAAGGTCATCACCTTTAGCACTTGTTGTATATCTTATTTAATAAATAAGAAGGCTTCTTCATTACTTTGATATTCATTTGCTATATGAATTGGTATCGATCTTAAATCAATTAATGAAGTCCATGATTCATTACATAGCATGAAGGAATTCATGATGTGATCATGATAATGAGATTCCTATCATGTGTTATTATGTTGTATCTAAATTATCCCTAGTCATAGGATCAACGAGATTGGACATTGTTGATCCGGATAGACTAGTACATGTTGTACTCCTTGATTTGATCAAGTAGTTGATCTCATGAACTGTGATCATCATGATGATTAGAGTAGACATGGATTCGTGATAAGAGTAGTCAAGTACATCGGAGACCTGCTATGAGAGAATCATGTAGATTATCTATTTAGTGTAGATGATAGTCTTGTCATAGCAATGGTGCAAGTATCCTTAGACTTGAGATACTCAAGGTTGACTTGGATGTCGATCATCCTGATCTTTGACTTCATTCCTTGTTGCATCACAAAGGTCACTCATAAGGTGATGATTGGGTACAACTTGAGGTGTTCGAAGGTATTTGAGTGGTCAACAGAGGATTCACCACTTATAATAGAGGGAGGGTATGCCCATGGCCACTTGACAAGATCATTACTCTAAAATCTTTGGCCATAGTGAATATGTCATGAAGAGTGACTTTGATGGCATGATTGATGGGAAGTGAGTCCCGGGATAAGAACTATTTACACTTGGACTAGATGTGGTGTAGCCTGTCTAATGGGAGTTACACTTTGTCCATGCTCTGAACTGAGTGGGGTATAGGAAGGTGAAATGACGATTTGCGCATGATATTGTCCACTGACTCTCTGGTCAATTGGGAGTCATGATATGTTGCTAGATACCACTCATGATGTGACGCCCCAATTCCAGGGGGTTGAAATTTTTGGATTTTTTATTTTCGTTTTTATTTTTTATTTTTATAATTCAAATCCATCACATGAGCATATATTAACATGATTTCTTTTTATTATTATTTTTTTAATGCATTCCTCCTATCTTACCACCTCAATAAAATTTGTACATACAGTAAAAACCTCGAAAATATTTAACACTGCACGGTATAAGTCAAAACCCAAGTTTTGATTACAAAACTTATTATTTACATATATCAAAACTGGATATTCTATCCAAAATATTACAAAACAAGATAAAGAGGCCACAATCCGGCCTTTTTCACATTTGAGCTCTTGGACCATTATCTTCTCCCAGTGTACCACTAGTGCATGAAAACTATTTCCCCACAACGGGATGAACAATGCCCAGTAGAAATTTTTCCTACAAGGGCTACTCCCCACCTAAAATGCACATGCAATGGCAAACATGAAAATGTCCAATCACATTCCATAAAAATAATACAATTCTATATAGAATATTACGTGTCATGCATGAGATGAGACTCCTCATGCCTACAACCCGAGTCCCATGAGCCCCTCACACCCGACAATGCAGTGAAAACCGGTCATTGGTGTCTTGATGACTTAACGGATGAACGACTCTAATAATCGTTGATTTTTATTAAATCCGGAATGTTTTATTTGAGTTGCGTATTTCACGAGTTTCGCTGCGAGGAAGCCGCCACGCCTTAGACACTTTCGCGAGACTTTCATCGCTGGATACATATGTCGACGAGAATAAAATTTGGGTCTTTCGCCTTTGGGAGGGATTTACCCACGTCTTGCCGCTGAGCACGTGATTTATTATTATTATTGTTTTACACAACTGTGAGTCTCAATTTTGTACGTTGTCCCTTTTCTAAGCTCACCACACATTCACCAAAAATGGTGAATAACCAACATCATGCAAACACACTCAACTTTACGCGATGTTACCGTGCATATGAAATGCATTTATGCCATTTCATGCTATGTCATGCTACATGCAACATTTATAAATTCCGGATAATTATATTTTCTACATATAATTTCCATGGGAATACATCATGTAAGCACATATTAACATGATTTTTACACACACATGTTATTTTATTTTTCGAGAAGCAATAACCACGCCAAAAATGGCCCCAGTACCGGACCCACATAAGCAGGGCACTCTCGGTCCCTTCATGACCATTAACCATTTTTGGTTCATTCATTTAACAAATTACAATGATCTTGAAAAAACTCATGAAGCAGAAGACATCGAGTCGAGGATTAAAACTAAACCTAAACCGGTTCGAATTTGCCCGGGAACCGAGTCGAAAAATTTCGATATTTAGTTCCAAAAATCTTGCCCGAGGCCAAATCATGATTGGGTCATTTGAAATGTTGGCATTGGAAGAAGACGTCTGAACACTGATTATAACTGGACGACGAGCTAGTGTAATCTGTAGCGTGGCGTGATGCGTGGATCGCGCTGGCTTTACTCGGGCCAGTTGGAATTCGATCGTCGAATGCAGGAAATCCCCATTTTTTGTTTCTCTCTCTCTCTCTATCCGATTTCTCCTCTCTCCCTTGTTTGCTTCCCTTCCTCTTTTTCTTTTCTTTTCTCCTTTTCTTTCCTTTCCTTATCCACCGCACTTCCTTCTCTCCTTGTTTGTTCCTATCTCATTTTTCTTTTCATTTTCCATTTTCCCTTTTTCTCTCATTTTCTCATCTCTTTCTTTTTCTCTTTTCTCCTCCTTCTAGCTTCTCCTGCAGTATGGATGAGTGGAAACTTCCCCACTTTCCTCCTTGGCCACTTGTCATCACCATGTTTTTTTTTTCCTTATTTTCTTTATTTTCTTTTTCCCTTTTATTACATCATGTAACACATGGCTCAATGTGAGCCATTTATTCCAAGTGCACCAGATGGCATCCACATGATCATGTCATAAGTCACCTGACACCTAATGCTTCGAAAAATGTGAAATTCCGACTGTCTCGGAATCCAATAAAATTTGACGGGGTAACTAGATTTTGCATGATGAATTTAATGGTGGAGTCTGTTTTGTCATCTGAAATCTAGAAAATTTCCAGTTTTCAACTGAAATTACCGTTTTACCTCTATTGAGAAAAATAGAATTTTTTTTCCGGGTTTTACATTTTTCCCCCCTTAACAGAATTTCGTCCCTGAAATTCACATCCACTAGCACACACAAACACATGCATATGCAGTAATTATTCTAGTGTCATATATTAGACCACACACCTTTGTCCTCAAATAGGAAAGGATAGGTGGCCCGCATCGTGTCCTCGGGTTCCCAAGTTGCCTCTTCCACTCCTCGGTGTTTCCATAACACCTTCACTAGTCGCATGGTCTTGCGTCGCAATACCTGATCCCTGTTATCCAAGATACGCACTGGTCCCTCCTTGAAGGTCCCATCCGTATCAATAATAATCTCTCCCCAGTCCACTACATGAGTTGGATCTGGAGTATACTTCCGAAGCATGGAGACGTGGAACACCTCATGGACACCTGATAAACTCGGTGGTAGCTCCAACCAATATGAAACTGTGTCCACCCTCTCGAGTATCTCGAAGGGCTCAATATACCTCGGCGCTAGCTTTCCTTGCTTTCCGAATCTAATCACTCCTCTCCTAGGCATCACCTTCAAGAAAACATGATCACCCACCTCGAACTCTAGAGGTCGACGCCGTCTGTCGGTGTAGCTCTCTGTCACACAGGCCATGAAGCACTTTCGAGATCAAATCCACCTTCTCGAGTGTCTCGAGATCAAATGGGACCGGTGATGGAGCTCTCTCCCACCTCTATCCTAACAAATCGGATCGACATGGCCAGCTACATATAGGCCTCTGGAAGCTTTCATCGAGATACTCGCGATGCTTGTTGTTGTAGGCGAATTCCACTAAGGGTAAGTGCTCATCCCAGCTACCCTTAAGATTCAAGACGCATGCTCACAGCATGTCCTTTAAAACTTGTATGGTCCTCTCCAACTGACCATCTTTCTGCGGATGAAACGCCATGGCCTTTTGGAAACTCTTCCAAAAGTGTGTCGTAAACCTAGGATCCCAGTCCGATACGACAGAGACTAGCACTCTATGTAACCGGACATCTCACGAATATAAAATCAGCATAATTCCTCCAGTATGAAGGTCATCCGCACTACTAGAAAGTGTGCCGACTTAGTGAGCCGGTCCACTATAACCCATATGGCATCATGCCTCCATTGTGTCTATGGAAAGTGAGTCACAAAATCCATCGTGACATGCTCCCACTTCCACTCAACTACCTCTAATGGCTGGAGTAGCCCTGGTGGCTTCTGATGCTTAGCCTTTACCTACTGACACATGAGACACCGACGAACAAAATCTCCAATGTCTCATTTCATCCTGCTCTAATAATACTGGCGACAAAGATCTCGGTACATCTTCATGCCACCTGGATGCACAGCAAAACGGAAGCAATGGAACTCTTAGAGGATCTCCTCTCTCAGATCGGTCAGTTGAGGAACCACAATTCGTCCCTTTTACCAAAGACTACCATCTGTGTGGATGGCCCAGCCTTCGTCACCCATACCTGACTGTACCCGATCCCTGATAGATGATATCTCTACGTCCAACCCTTGGGACTCAATCACTCTGCTCAATAGGGATGGTGTAACCACTAGACTCCCTAAAGTACTCTAAGCCTAATCAGAATGCTTTGTAATCTGAGCGCCCACAGTCTCGAGCATGCCACTCTGAGAAGCTACTAGCCAATATTCCCCATGACTTCCAGCGGCGCATCGGCCTTACATTTGCCTTACGGGGATGGTAATGCAAAGTGAAGTCATAGTCCTCCAGTCTCCATCATATCGTTGCCTTATGTTGAGGTCCATTGTGTGAAAATATAATTGGACTCTTGTGTGCAGAATCGTCAAGCGCACCATCTGATTAGTGGTGCTAAATCTTCAAAGCTGCGAAAACTGATAGCCTTAACTCGGATCATGTGTGGAGTAATTCTGCTCATGATTCTTGAATTATACAACTCCATAAGCTACAACCCTCTCGGCTGCATCAAGACACATCGGTCACGTCACTAGAGCATCCTGATTACACTTTGTGCCTACGTCCCTATTCGGGACTATCGGAATAGGAGCTGAAGTAAGCCTCCTTTTCAGCTCTTGGAATGCCTTCTCACACAGTCATCCCACTCAAACATTTTATACAGGTCAATCTAGTCATAGGTGCTACTAGCCGGGAGAAATCCTTAATAAACCTCTGTAATACCCTGCCAATCCCAAGAAACTGCGTATCTCGAAGACTGACTTCGGCCTCTCCCAACTCATAACAGCCTCTACCTTCTTAGGGTCTATTGACACACACAGGCCGGAGCACGATGTGTCGAGAATCTTAACTCGGTAAAGAAGCGAAACTCGCGCTTCTTGAACTTGGCATACTGGCCCGATGGTCATAGGGTGCACAGGAGAACAATCATAAAATGATCCTCATGCTTCTCCTTATCACGAGGTAGATGAATGTCGTCAGTAAAGACCCTGACAAAGGCCAGTCAAATAGGGCTCACGATACCCTATGCATGAGATCCATGAATGTCATTGGCGCATTCATCAACCCGAAGGGCATCACTGTAAACTTGAAATGCCCATACCGCATCCTAAACGGGCTGTCTTAGGAATATCAACCTCCTTAACTCTCAACTGATGGTAACCGATGCGAAGGTCTAGCTTGGAGTAGACTCACGCCCCCCTCAGCTGATCAAACAAGTCATCAATCCTCGGTAAGGGATCATAGATTCTTGGCCAAGTAACTGGTTTAGCTACATCGATAGTCAATGCTGTCGAAGAGTCTTGTCGCTAACATTGCCCAGCAAGCAGGCAAAGCCCCTGGTGGGAAGTCCTCGATGCAATAAAACCCTTGTCCGACAATTCTGCGGTTGGACCTTGAGTTCTCTGACTCAACCGGTGTCATCTATGAGGAGTCATAGAAATGGGCGACGTACCCCGGGGGTGTAGCTGATGTAAGATCCACATCCACATTATTGAAGGTAATCTTGATGGCTCGTTCGGAAGACATCCTCATACTCGTAAACTCCCACTCTAAGGTGACCCAGATCCGGGTCTCCCCTCATCCTCTAGGGTGGAAGTCTTGCTATCGACCCATGTTGTCCACTCCACGGAGTCGTACGCGATTACGGTGCGAAGCATCATGCATCTCCCTGAAAGCATCATGTCGCTGCTCAGTGATGACTCGATGTCTTCATCGACCGAGTCCATCCTAAGGATGACATCAAACTCAGATATGTCCGTGACCCTCGGGTCCATGTGAAGCGAGAATCCTTGAGGATCTCTAACTCACAATCCACATATCGTCCCGATCCTTTTTAATCCTAAGGAGATTTCACTTTGCTTGGCTTTTTCAAGGTTTCTACTTTTAAGCTGAAAGCATTCGCAAAATGCAGCAATACTTATGAATCTGATGCACGAATTTAACAACACTCTTATCGAAGTGTGAGGCAGAAGCATTACCCTATATATTAGACTTATCTACAAGCTCGGTCTGATCTGACCAGTGTAGACATGCCCTGGTTCCTGAAATCTGGGCACGGAAGTCTTGGCCTGCGACCTCGACCACTGCCACGGCCCATGGCCCATCTGTGAAATAGTAGGTGCTTGTGCGGCACTACGAGGCGATGTGGGTTCGGCCCATGTTGGGAGTGGGGAGGAACAAAGGCGCATCCTTGCGTGTCCGATGATTGGAGCGTGATGTCCTATAATTCACGGATCCCTGCCTCACATGGGTGATCTGGGTCTCATGTGCGGTGAATTTGCTTGTGGTAGCATGTCATACGCCAGATGCGGTAAAGCCCCTGACCTTCGACCTTGGCCTTGATAGCCTCGGCCTTGGCCTTGATAGTCGTGGCCACGTCATGAAATCTCGTGGAATGAAGTCTTCTATATTTCCCAGAGATAGAAGAAGATTGATTCTCCTTCCTCTTGAATCACCCAGCACCCTTATCAGGATGCTCAGGTGTGTCATCACTTCTCTTCCAGTAGCGAGGTTATCGACCATCAGTCCCTCCTCCATGTAATACGAGGATGATGTGCACGAAACCCCTGGAGGTTACTCATCATCAGCCAGTTGCTTGTTGCAGTCGGTCTGTGGTACTTGGCTCCTTCGCTGCGCAATGGTAGCAGTGCAGCTTTATAGCCTACATAAAGGCACAATGGGTCAAACACAGGTGGTGGTTGACTATTGTCCTATGGACGACCTCTACATCCTCTTCCTCGATTTTCCATCTACATAAGTCAAATATAAAACTAAGATTTCTTTTCTTGTCTAACTAGTAGTGTATGTGCCACTACTAATAGACCTCAACATCCCGAACTATCACGTTCATCTTGTTCTTCGAACCCCTAAGGTTATGTTTTCTAACCCTAGAGTTCATCTTTTTCCTATATACATTCTACCATGTATATAATTCACCTGATTTACCAACACAATCCTGCAATCCAGCATGTTAAGCACAAAACACGCAACACACAACAATGCATGATCTAAACCCATGCCCAACGAGTTCTAGGTATTCGTATACTTAAGCTCTGATATCAAGCTGTGACAAGCCAATATCCGAAAACATTGGTGGACACCCCCACCCGAGCTCTTAGGTAATCGTTAACCTAAGCTCTAATACCAATCTGTGACGTCCCAATTCCCGGGGGTCAAAATTTTTGGAAATTTTTTTTTTTCCTTCCTCTTCTCACCCTACTTGGATTATTTCTAGCCTAAAGGTCATTTAAAGACATGAGCGTTCTTGGTAAATGGCGGCCGTGTGATTTAATCAATTTTTGGGATGAATATTAAATTTTCGAGGCTTGTTTCGGACAGTCGAGTGAGTACAAGGGTGTTTTTCGAGCGAGTTTGGGAGTGTGTGCTGTTTTTTTTTTTTTTTTTTTATGTGTTATTGCAAAAAAATTTAAATATAGTTCTCATTTTGCATGTAACACGTTATAGTATGAAATGGCATAATTGCATTTCATATGCACGGGGACATCGCTTCAAGTCGGGTGTGTGTGCATGGTATTGGTTATTCACAATTCTTGGTGAATGTATAGTGAGCTCGGAAATGGGACGACGTCCAAAATTAAGACTCACGGGTGTATAAAATAATAATAATAAATTTTGTGTATTTGGGTGAAGCAAGATGGGGTAGATCCCCCCCAAGGGTGAAAGACCCAAATTATATTCTTGGTTAAACATATGGATCTAGCGATGAAAGTTAACGAAAGTGTCGGAAGGCGTGCAAAGCTTGCAGTGAGACCCCGAAAATTCGCAACCCACAAAAACACATGGGATTTGATGAAATTAAATAAATATTGGAGGGTTGTCCAATGGGTTAAGTCGTTAGGTGAAACATCAATGACTGGTTTTCACACTTGGCATTGCATGTGTGAGGGAGTCGGTCAGGACTCGGGTTTATGGGCATGAGGAGTCTCGTCTCATGCATGACATGAAGTATTCCATATAGGATTGCATTTTTTGTATGGAATGTGGTTTGATGTATGTATGTCATTGCATGTGCATTTAGGTGGGGAGTAGCCCTTGTATGATAATTTTTCTACTGGCCATTGCTCACCCCGTCGTGGGACCCCCTTTCAGGTACAGGGGGTTTACAGGAAGACGGCATTCCGACGAGGTTGTGATTATGAAGAAGGCCAATGTGTGGTCTTGATATTACCTTTGTAAAAAAAAGTATTTTGTATAAAAGAATTGTAACTAAATTCTTTTGGTATGTAATTATGGTAAGTGGGTCGTGATCAAACCCCTACGGACTGTAATTATTCATTTTCTTTTCATATTTTAAATTTAAATATGAATGAATTGGTCCTGGTAAAGGGATGTATGGAAGTGGTCTTGAGGTAACTAGGTGTCCATGGAGTAGTTAGTGCGGTTCGGTGCAGACTTAGGTCATAACGACTGAGACAAAATTTCGCGGGTTGACCGGTTGTCAACGGGACCCCCAGGTTTTAGGGCGTCACATGTGACTTGCTTGATTCAAGTGTTTAACCAAGTGGCCAACATAACTGGAAGCCTCAAGGGACACACACTTAGAAGTTTGAAGCCAGAATAAAGTGATTTGGATTTGATCTAAATTGAGGGACATGCTTCGGATATGATCCGAACATGACTTTAGAGAACTTGGGCTCGCTAATGGCCTTGAGTCCCATGAGAAGCAAGCCCTATGTGCATGAGATGCACATGGCCAGCTGTTAACCAATTTTCAGACATGATTACCAAGGACTAAACTAAAGTCCCTAGCAACAACACCAAAAACTTGTTGAGACCAAATGATGTATATATGAAAATGACGAAATTGAATGTGGTAAATACTCAATGATTAGAAATAAAAGTAAGTGTGCTAAAAGCGAAATGAAAAGTATTATGACAATCGGCCCCTTCATGAGTGCAGTCATACAAAGTAATAAAGTGGACTCACAAAAGTGCGGATATCATTGCCCAGTTGAGTTCTCTAATTGAATTTGATCACCCAGATTATAGGGCTCTTCACTATTTAGACGTCGAATAGGATGTGGAATAAAATCAATTTAATTGAAGCAAAAGCTGATTTGAAACTAATCCACAAATCTAACAAATAAACCTTCTTAATTAAAAGGTATGAAGAGGCATAGGGATGGGGATAATTGTTACAACAATCAATTTGCATTTCCTTGAAAGCCACCGACATTTGTGTGAGTTGAATCTTTGGATTTGTCAAACGTGTAGTATAGTGAGATTTCTCTATACACGCATTTCATTAGAGATCCGTGTTCCTTTTAGAGACATGAGTCTAATTAGTTACTTGTAAATCTCAACCTGCTTGAGGAATTTGATTGTTTTCTTTTTTGATGCCTATCATTCTTGGGATTGAAAGTGCCATGATAGGATTATGCAAGCCTTCTCAATCCCAGTGGTATCACAATCCTTTAAATCTAATAAAATTTTCTATCTCCTTGATTCTGTCATTCTTGGGATCGAGATCGTTCATCAATTTGAGAATTGAGACACCCCAAACATTAAATGATACATCATCTAATTAATCCTCACACACCATCGATAAATTAGTGATATATCAAAGTAATCTTTTAGAGAGTTCATTAGTTCCATAATATTAGTCTAACATACCCCAAATTCTTTGCTCTTTACTCTAATGAATCTCCACGTCTACGTGTCCTTTCAGAGAGCTCTGGAAATCGAGAGCGAGAATCTGACTCTTTTACAGGTATAAGTTGCCAATATTAGAGCAGGTTAATTATATTAAACAGTACCAATTATAATTAGGTCTTGAACCCACCATGAAACTACAAATCTGAATGTTGACAATTAATCTCACCCACAGAGGGTGTTTAATGTTAAATTCTTGATTAAATCATCATGAAATCAACAAAGAAAAGAAAATGAAGAAGAAATCAAGAGATAAGGAGTGAGAGAAAAAAATCAGATTTTAGGCTTGACCTTTATGCGAGCAGTAATAAAAATGCGAATCTACGTTGCCTGACAGAAATCTCTTCAATAGATATAAAAATACTGGCTCTACAAAAAACTACTTTAAGATCCCCATTAAAAATCGAAAATATCACGGCAAAACTAGAAAAATGGCGATTGAAGCCCATGAGAGGTGTTCTCTCACCTTCCCCGTTGCCCTAAAAACATAAAAAATAAAAAATAAAAAAAAACGAGTATTTATAGGCCTAGGGTGAAATGAGCTTGAAAACAAGCCAAAATATCCATTTTCGACCTTTTTGGTTTTTAGGCGTTTGTTCGCAGCACCGGTTTTTTACGTCGCGACATAGTTTTACATGTCGTGGCGTGAACTATGTTGCGACAGGCTATGTCGCGACATAGTTTTCTATGTTGCGACATTGTGTCTCTGTTGCAGCAAAAAACTTTGTCCAACTTGTCGGGGCCATAACTTTTTCGTTTTAACTTGGATTTGGGCGTGTGAGGTGTCGTTGGAAAGCTCTTTGAATGTAGAATTTAGCCATGAGTATATTTGAACCATTTGATGCTCCATATGATACATAAAAATTTATCTTCTCAATGATGCATTGTGAGACATCCGGTTAACTCTCTTTTTGGAAACATTTTGCATTTTTTCTTACTAAATCACTTAACATCGAAAATCTGAAACCAAGTTTAAAAGAAATATTATGAGTTTTAAATGAATATGGATATAAAATGCTCAAAATAGCATGTGAAATGAACTCAAAACATAGATGAGTTTTACACTAAATGTAGGCCCACACGGGGAGGGCATTTGGTCTTTCTCTCACCACTAAATTAACTCTATGGTAAGACCATGTGTGAAAGGGTGATATGGTAAGTGAGAATCAAACCAAGTCAAGGTTCATTGAACCTCGACTTGATTTGATTAACTCTCTTATGGAGAAGGAAGGTGGGAGACATGTGGAGCCCACTCTCCTTACCAAGAACAATTCAAGTTGGCAAGTTTATTTTAATCTCACACAATTATGTCTAGATTCATTGAATCTAGATAGTTGGAAATGGAATAAAGAGAATTGGTCTTCAACTTCCCATAACCAATATGGTTAAAACGTTTGAGAAAGGAAGAAAGAGAATAAGTTCTCTTATCATCCATTTCATATACCATGATCATTCTCTCTTTGGGGAATACGTTTTGGTGTGGAATTGACACTCAAGATTCTGCCCATGGACTTGTGAAGTTTGTGTGAAGGAGAAAAAGGTGTTTCTCCATTCCATCTCTCTTTCCGGATCCAGGTTTGGCTAGCACCAACTTGTGTCCGAGATCACTCTCTTGGAGGTTTTTGGCTTTGGCTTTGTGTGGATCACCGTTAACAGAGGCATGCTCGGATTAAGACTCTACGGTCAGCTACAAATCCTACACCAAAGGAGGCATCGCTATAAGAGGTAAATGTTTTCTTATTGTACAATATCCATCTATGATCTTGGATTTAGAGATCCTTAGTTGATTCCTTGGTGGGATCAAAAATTTTAGTTTCTTCCGCTGCAACCTCGTGACATGTGGTGCTCAGGGTAGGATCCTAACAATGAGGAGATAGTTTGTCTACCCAGGTTATCCAATCCTCAGATGCCTTAGGCCATGACTTGGCTGGTAGGGCCATAGTTCGAAGTTATTTTCCAATAAGTATCTCTGATGGCTATGTAACCTTACGAGAAATATACCTAGTCGTTTCAGCGATGTTTAGGAATATTTTGTGAGCATAAATTGAATTTTTGTAAATTCATGCGAAAAAGGAATTAAAGACACAGGAATTGTACAAGATTTAAGGACAAAATTGTAATTTGTCAAAGGGGCATAAAGTGTAAGTTTATAAGATTGGAGGCGAAGTGGAAATAACATGAAGTATAGTGCGATTAATGGAATGAGGGAGGACTAAAGGTAAATAACATAAACTTTAACTATAAAGGGAGAGAGAGCCCAAAAATAACTCATTTTGGTCTCCAAACAGAAAACATGAGAAAAGGGGAGAGGAGGAAGAGAAAAGGAAGAAGGAGGAGCCAGCAAAGGTATGGATCTTTGGAGTTTGGTATGGAATTGTATAGAATTCTAAGAATCTTGTATGGATACAGTATGATTTTGTACAAAACTACTTAGGTATGAATTCTTGAGGTTTTCTTTGGAGATTGGTTTGTTCCCTTTTCTAGGGTTTTGTTAGGAATACATCCTCACTCTAGATTTATGGGAAGTTGGGTTGAAAATCCTAGTTGATATCAATTAGATATGGAAACCTTCATAATTGTATAGTTTTGTAAAGTTCGGTGAACTTTGGTATGAATCCTTGGATTCTTTGGCTAATTAAAAGTGTTTGTGGAGTTGTTTGGAGGGATTCCATGTTAGTTCTTAATGAAGGATGGAATAGAAGAGATTTATGGAAGAAAAGTGAAGGAAAAAGGGTGGGTCACGCCATTTTTGGGCGGAAGCTCATGACACAATGCCGGTACCAACGAGGGTGAATGCAGGTACTATTGATGCGAGAGGCAAAAGCGGAATGCGGTACCACTCTCGAGAATCGGTTTGATGGGGTACCAAGCGGTGGTACCGTACCGCTGGTTCTACAACCGGTTTTGGTATTTTTGCATAGTTAAGCTATAATTCGCATATCGGGAGTATAGATAAGGAAGAAATGAAGTGAAAAATGTACCGTACCTCGCCGCCTCGGCGAAGCGAGCGATGTGGGCAAACTTCATGCCCTATAATAAGCTAGGAAGTTTCAGAATACATATAATCGTAGGAATGCCTAAGACCAGGTATTAAATGAGACGACACTTCTGTTACGTGGGCAGGGACGTTTGATTAGTACTTGATGCGCTGATTAGTACTGGCCTCTTGTTCGGTGCTTTTAGCACTGCTGTCTTTATGGCACTTCGGTCTTTATACGGTATCTTGAACTTATTGTGTTGTGTCTTACTCAATTATTATTACTGGTCTAGGTATTCCCATAGTTATATGATAATAACCTAAATGAGGAATATGAGTAAACAAGTGTATATCGTTCTGATCTGTAGTACCTACGAGTACCTCTGAATAAGAATAAGCTCTGTAACTCCTACGGGAGATCTGAACAAGCATAAAGTTGATATAAGTACAAGTATGAGCCATATGAGATCCTATTGCCATAAGTCCGCGGAAGCATTAGTAATTGTATAAGTTCCTTATATGAAGGCATGCAAATTATGATATCTGTTATTGTTATACACTTACTTTAAATGTGTATATGCATATTACCTATGTTTCCCACTAAGCATAAAGCTTAGCACGGGTTTTTAATCCGTGTAGGTATATAAAGAAGCTACTATGATTTTCCATTCTACTCAAAGAAGACACTAGCAGGTTCATCACCGTAGTCCGCAGCCCGATCATAAATGTAATGTATAGTTTTGTATATGTAAATGGGACTTAGAACTGTATGTATATGACATCAGTAGAAACACCACTACTAAGTAGTAGTTTTCTTATTTTGTATTTCAGATATGATATGTTGATATAGTTATAAGACTCGACATACCAACATCCGATAAAGCAGAAGAGTCCTACCAAATTTCTCAGACTCCGGCGTGACAGGATACGTCAAAGGAAAAGGAAAAGTCGGGACATAAATAACCACATCTCCAATAGCATGAGCAGTCTCAAATACCAACAAGAGAGGAAGAGATGACAGTACACTAAAACACAAAAAAAAAAAAAAAAGTATTAATAAGCTAAGGGTAAAAGAGAATAATGAAGATAGTTGGAGAAATTATAATGTCTTTACCTTAAGGAAGATTGCCCAGCCATGTCATGAAATGAAGTAAAATCTGCATAGGGAAAGCCAAGAAGAATTCAAGGGATGAAATGTTAATGGGAATTTTCAAATTTTCAAATGGCAACTACTGCCATGGTAGCCTTGAAGTCTTGCAGTCATATGTTGGGAAGATATATGAGAAAATCTCTTTAAAATACTAGGTATGCATAACCTAACCTATATTCTCCAAGGCAATATCTTCAAGTCCATCAAATAAAAGGTCGAGAAGTTACCTTTGCGATGCTTTTGTTAGGGCTGGCAAAATTTGACACGACACAAACTTAACACGGTTTTTGTGGGTTTGGGTTGAATATAATCGTGTTTGAGTCATATATTCGTGTTGTCTCGCCTAACACGTTTAATAAATTGGTCATATTCGTATGACATGCCTAACACGAATTTGACTCGAATTGACTCATTTAATTATTATATTAATTAATTAACCTATTTAATAAGTTATTTAAAACAAATGGGAAGATTGAGTTATTTATAAAGTCCTATTAATTTCAATAATAATGAATAAACATGTTAAATTTAATAGGTTATTTGTATTAAACATGCATGGATAATTAATTATAATTCTTATTATTTTAAATAATCAAATTAAATGGATCATATTTGTGTGGACCTGCCTAACACGAATAATAAATGGGTTAGGTTTGAGTTAGCGAATGTTGACAAGTTTATTATTCATGTTGGGTTTGGGTCGTGGAATGCTGACACTATCTGGGCATATCGACACAGTCACTAACACCACTCAATACTTAATTCACACCCTATAGCTTTCTGCTTCAGAGACGCAGGTGAACGATCGAGTAGAG
Organism: Tetrastigma voinierianum; assembly: GCA_016808115.1. Taxonomy (NCBI): domain Eukaryota; kingdom Viridiplantae; phylum Streptophyta; class Magnoliopsida; order Vitales; family Vitaceae; genus Tetrastigma; species Tetrastigma voinierianum. The sequence goes on from JAEQBH010000926.1 coordinate 629,512, forward strand.
CAAAAGAGACCAAAATCTACATATAAAGAAGGAAAGCTTCGGTAAGACTAGAATTAGTTTTGATTTTTTCAAAGACTTTTTTGTTGAAGAACAAGGGTTTTAGAGTTCTAAAAAACGAAAAAGAGTCTTTCCTGATTTTTCAAAGACTTTTTCATTGAAGAACAAGGGTTTTAGAGTTTTAAAAAACGAAAAAGGCTATTTCCTGATTTTTCAAAGACTTTTTCATTAAAAAAACAAGGGTTTTAGAGTTCTAAAAAATGAAAAAGGTTCTTTCCTGATTTTCCAAAGACTTTTTCATTGGAGAACAAGGGTTTTAGAGTTCTAAAAAACGAAAAAGAGTATTTCGTGGTTTTTTAAAAGACTTTTTCATTGGAGAACAAAGGATTTGAAGTTCCAAAAAACCGAAAAAGACTTCCTAGTTTTTGAAAATCTGGGAAAAATTTCTTGGATTATGGGATTAGAGATCATATGGAACATTCATCGCAAATCACTTTGACAAAAAGGGATAGATTTACTCACTAGTGCAAGAGGTAAGTTCGGGTTGTGGAAGAGGGCAAAAAAAAATTAAAACGTATGTGAAAGGAGGATCGATGGAAGCCAATAACGCTGAAACCGCGACTTCACCTCCCAAACGTCACCATCCTCGACGCTTTGCTTGAGGAGCAGCGCATGTCGTCTGTTATAGCAAAGAGCGCCTTCACCAACAACGAGGAATTTTCATCAAAATGGGGTTTGAGGCAAAGAAGAGAGCAGTTAAGAAGGTGGAGAGGTGAATAAGAAAGGTTTTGTACGTAAATCAAAGGGATTTCTTTCTATGGACTTGCCAAATCCCAAAGAAGAGTCTTTTGATACATAAGGAATTAAAGAAGGAAGCTCAAAAGTCAGAGGCTTGGAAAGAAAAACTTTATGTTTTTCTCGGCTATTACTGACTTTTTCTAACTCATTTAACCTGCCTCTAAGCTCGCTCGTTTTTCCTTACTGGTAATCCACATCCAGCGGTTATGGCACTTTGGACCTCATGGTAAAATGATGAGAAAAGAGAGAAGAAAGTCTTTGACATATAAAAGCTTTTTCATACAAACATGGCTCATAGGCCATATTGTATCCAAGGGGTAATTGTTTACACTAAAAACGAATTTTTTGACCTAAATGGTATTTGAATAATTATTCAGCCCAAAGTGTAGTGGAATATACCGAATAGATATATCAAGCCCAAACCAAGCCCAACCCAATTCAAGAAAACCTAAGCCCATGATAATCAGCCTATGAAAATTTTCACTTTGTCAAAGTGGCCAGCTCATAATGGTGAGACTTTGTCTCAGAAGCAAGTGGATGGGACTTTTTCTCCAACCTAAGTCATGACATGGTAGAACGTGAGCAATTATTGTTAGTGCATAAATGACTTAGAGAACAAGACTCTAGTGGGTACGTGAGTAGTTATTGAAGAAGGTAAGATGAAACAGTGATTCAGAATGCCTATAAAAGGAATACTCAACTTCAGAGCAAAGAACCGCAAAATCAATCATCAATCAACACTCTAAACAAAGCATTTCAGCACTTCTCTTATGTTTCTATTAGTTCATCAGCCTTATTTTTCAGATCTTTAGTCTAGTTACATGTTTTTCCTTATAAGCATTTGTTACTTTAAGCTTTATCGTTTCAGTATGTCATTCTCAGTCTATTCTACAATGAAATCGGTTATCTTTCAAGCTAGTTCGTACAGTTTTTCTCTCAGTTTTCAATACAGTCCACTTTTCAAAACATTTTCCTCTTGATTCTGGGGAACTATTAAGGGAACTAGAGAATCTAAATTTTGCTTGAGTAGAAGTTAGATTTCAACATAATTTCAGTTTGGAAATACTATAATTTCCTGTCACGCCCGTTGCATTCATCAATTCTCGTGTTTTTGTATCAAAATCTAGCATAAACAACTTTTTTTATTGAGACTCAAATTTGGGACCCTCCTCCCCATGTCCTTTGCCTTATTTTAATCGTAAACGTTCTACCACTTGTTTTAGACATAATGGGCTTCAAACAAAACTTATTAACTTAATAACTAATTGAATATATATATATATATATATATATATATATATATATGAAAAAATGAGATATTTGAGTTTTTTAGATGGAAGTTGGGAAGTTGCAAAAGTAAATTAGTCATTGGAAACGATTTACGTCAACCAAATAACCACAACTGGAAATTGAAACATTATGATAAATTATTATTTCTCACAAAATATCAATCAATTACATCCTGAGGTTTATACATATATATATAGATAAATAAGCACAACATATATACCAAAAAATCACTGAGTATACATACAAAACAGTTTAGAAAAACCACTGATTATACCCTGAAGTTTAATCAATTAATTCCACCATTTAAGACTAACTCAATCAATTGATGAGTGAACCTTACAACCAGAACATGAATATTGAGCTCCCTAATCAATTGTAGCAATCGAGGTTCGCTTAATTTTCCCTATCATTGTAAAAATAAAAATAAAGTAAAATAAAATAAATAATGCATTTTCGTTTTAAAAATATTTATAAGTGGGAGAGTAATACCAAACTATGAACTCATTACAATTTTGAAAATTTATAGAATGACTTTGACTAGTCTAAACTTGTTAAGAAACTTAGGAAAGATGTTAATGAAGAACATGATATAACAAGAAGATTTAAGAATCCCAAAAGAATGCTTGTTATGCGAATTTTGTTTATTATGTTAAAGATGTTGAGTTGTATTTTAAAGACAACTTAACCAACTGACTAAACTAGCTAATTAATTTAATACTTTCTAGTTGAATGGGGATAAAATCAACATCAACTTGTTTCGAAGTTGTTCAAACCATACTTTTGAAAGTGGCTTAGTGAGAATATCCGCAATTTGTTTTTCAATAGAAATATATCCCATATCTGACTCATTAGCCAACATGTTTTTCACAAACAAAATGCATATTTATTTGGGAGAAGTATGTTTCAGGTGGTTTATTTGAAAATAAATGGGAAGTAGGTACAAAGAGTTGTAATCGGGTGTTTCAGATACTGATCAAAATAATTGTCTGTGGAGGGAACCAAAGTAATGAGTAGGTACAAATCTCTGTCGCTCTTCTTGGGTAATCCAATCACTATTCCAATTTTAATAAAAAAACTAAATTCCCAACGTTTGTCAAAATATATCGAAACCCTCTTCCCTTCGATGAGCGTAGGTACTAGTCTAATATAATGCAAGTATCACTTAACGTAACAGTACTACTCACAAGCATCAGTACTATCTTAAATAGAAATGCTCCTAAACCCCATTTACCACAATTTTCGCCTCTTAGTAATCCAACTACTATTCTAACTGGAATAAAAAAACAAGAAAACATCAAAGTACTAGTCTAATATAATGTTATGTCAAAATATATTGAAACCCTTCCTTTGACGAAAGTAATGAGGCAATTAGCCTAGCCAGGCAATGCAAAGTTATTACCTTATTTGATGGTGTACTAATTATAAGCATCGTGTACTAATTTCGATGTAAAGGCCCTAAAACCCTTATTTACCATGACTGTTTGTCAAATACTCATTTTCATCCCATATATATTTCATGAAATTGGTGAATTATAGTAGGACTTTCAATGCAAAAACCAAATTATAAGACATATGCTTAAAATGTGTAGGCATTCTTACTCATTTGAGCGTGAGGTTCATACGGGGGCATGGTAATCCGCTAGTCCCAGTAACTTTTATGTCAAAACATACTCAAACCACCTTCCCTTTCAATTCAAGTGCGAGGGTACTAGTCCAATATATCAAGGCCCATTATATTGCATACATAAACTATTGTGATACGTTGCTTTGCTAATTGCCTTTCTCATATATTCGCGATATAGTAAAACTATATCGCGATAATACACTATGATATTTTGACTATTTTTGTCGCTTGCCTTTTATTTCTTTTTCCTCTAGAACTGCAAACACAAGTTTGCTAAATATTTCATCTTTTCTAATTAAAAATCAATCAAATATATCTCTCAAAATTAATAGGAAAATGGATTGAAAAATTAGATTGATTTGTGCACTTTTTCCCAAATATGACCTCCTCCAAGCTCACATGGAGTAAGAATGCCTAAAACATTTCACATATGTACTTAATTGCTTGCATTGAGGAGTCCTATGATAATTCACCAATTTCTACTGGAATATATATGGGATGAGAAACCTAGCATTTGGCAAAAAAAAAAAAAAAAATATGGTAAATAAGGGCTTAGGGTCTTTCTATCAAGGCAAGACGGATCCTTGTAAGGCTGCACTACAATACATTGGTTAAGATTGCATTATATTGTATCAAGATTTACGCACTTTCACAAGGAAGGGGGTTTCAATATACTTTGATACAAATATTATATTTGGGTGACTTTGACGCTTTCTTGTTTTTTTATTCCAAATGAATAGTAGCTGGATTACTAAGAGGGGTAAGAAAATTGTGGTACAGGGTTTAGGCATTTCTATTAAGGTAGTACTAAGGTTTCAAGGTAAGATCTATAGATATTAATGAAGATTTCAGATTATATTGTATCAAGACTCACAAAGACTTTCATTAAAGGGAAGGGGGTTTCAATATATTTTGACAAACATTTGAGAATTTCTCATTTTTTTATTCCTATTGGAATATATTGAATTACTACATTTTTATTTTAGAATTTTGTACCTACTCATTACTTTGTTCCTCAAAGACAATTATTTTTAAATGTACTGACCGATGTATTTAAAATTCTTGTACCTATATCCTTTATTTTAAAATAAACAAATATATATATACTTTTCCTTGGCTTATTTCCCCCGTGCTTTGTCCTTAGCGTGAAGCACTGGGTTTGACTTTTGAGGCTGATAAACCTACTCCAATATTATTTCACCATAGTATAAGACAAACTATAATTTTAATTTTCAACTCATGAAACACACTATTGAAGACAAAGATTAATCTTTGCGGTTGTTTGAGGTAACATGTTGTTTTAGTCTTTAACAATTTGATTGACTTAAGAAGCGTTCGTGTCCACAATTAACATATCATTAACATACACTATCAAAATAGTAAATGTATTGTGTTTCTTGTGAATAAATAAGCCAATGTCAACAATAAAATTTTGAAATCCCAAGTCAAGTAGTGCATTATTTAGCTTGTTGAATCAAGTTCTTATAACTCAAATCAAGCTCTTACAAATTAAAAAGAGATGTAAACTTAGTTTTTATAGTGGTTTGACACATATTCGATGGAATTATAGTCCTTCTTTTATCCAAACAGTCCTTTTTTAATCATTGTATTGGCCACGTGGCCTTTGCTGCTGGAAGTCGGTGGTTGTTTTTGAGTGAATTGAATAAGGAACAAAACCCATTTGTTGATTATTTTCTCATAACGAAACCCATTTCCGCTTATGATTTTCTCATGTTATCAGAACAGCGCGATCTGACCGCGATCTGAAAGAGTTTTTCTCGGCATCCAAACAAACTAGAGATTTTGTTTTTTATGAATATCGGAGCAATCATTAACGATCCAAAAAGCAGTGTTCCAAAACAGATGGATGATGGACCGGATAGAGATAGCGTCATCACATCTAATGAAGATGTCTTCAATCTGTAGAACGCCAATCATTCGAAATGGTCTTTGTCTCGGTACCATTGACAGAAATAATTTTCTCCCCTGGAGCAGAAGATTGCTTTAGGAGCAAAAGCAAAACTGGGTTTCATAGATGGAACAATCGATCACCCCTCACAAAACTCTACTTTGTACGTTAGTTGACGAAAATCCGATTATAAGGTTTTGTCTTGGCTTTTGAAATCTATTTGCAAGGAAATTTCAGAATCTCTTGTTTACTATAGATTCACAACGCTAATGAGCACGATTACTTTCATGGGGTCATTCGCGTGTCGAATACGCCGGACATGGACACTTGATCGATAATGTGCCATTTCTGGATATTGGTCCACTATTACTTACAGATTTACCGATCAAACAAGAGGGTCAGTTGGATTTGATAATGTCTCGACATCTGGCGAAAGACACTACTGACATCAAAAGAGACACAAATTTCTTGGACACTTTATTTGCGCATTTTATGGGTTTCTTCCTCTTTAGGCTTAAAAACCCTAATCATCATTCTTCTCAACGAATAAATATACAAACCACACCAATTAAAATTGATCGGGCCGACTTCCCGATCGTGGGCGAAAGGAGGACGATCGACGACGTCGAGATTGACACAATCGGCCAACACCGACGTGCTGTGCACCGCGGCTAACCTGCTATTTTTTTTCTTTGTTTTTTCGCATAATGATCGACCGACGGAATAATTTGGGTTTTTTTTTTCACTAGATTGCATTTTTTTTCTCATGATTCATGAAAACACAAAAAGAAATCTTTGTGAACTCATTGGTCATCACCCAAAGGGAATCGTCTCATCTCATCACCCATAAAAATGGAAAAAATAAATCAAAACATCAAATTAGGGCTATCAAGATTAAAGATGAAAAAGAAAAAGAAGAGGAAGATGAAATAAAAGATAAAGGGGGAGCAGGAGGGGGTTGCGACCTTAGGCAGGAAATAAATAGCGCATCCCGCTGCCATCGGGGGCGGTCAGAGTGAATGCAAAGAGAGGTGAGGGTTTGGACTTTGGAGAGAAAATTTTCCAGATTCTGGAATTTGGAAAGGGAAAGCGAGGTGAGGGACTAAGGGTTGTAGTCTGTAGGAACTGGGAGGAGCTCCTTCAGCATGACGCCGGCGAGTCGACGACTGGGACGTCGTCTCCGAACTCCAAGCGGCAAGCTCAAATTCGACGACCGCTTTCCCAAGCTCGCTTTCCATTCATTCAATGCTTTTCTTGATTCTCCAAGAGTATGCCCAACACACTTAAAAATAAAAGGTCTAACACACTTAAAATAAAAAGGCCCAAACACTTTTGTGAACAAGAGACTCCAAATCACTTAATAAAAGGTTTAAACGATTTAAATAAAGATCTAAAATAAAAGCCCAAAATAAGCCTTTTATTTATGCTTTTCAGGCTACTACTTGATGGCTTGTGATACATCACATCACAGATTTATTGTCGCATTTTGAGATTTTAACAAAAAAATAGAAGCTGAAAGCTGAGCAAATGAATGAAGTTGGAAGTTGAAATTTATTGCCAATGCAATTTATTTATTTTATTTATTTTTCAGCTTTGTCTAATTGCCTTTTATGCATACTGTTTTTTACAGTTTATTAAGGAAAAGTGGATTAGTGGAGAACAATTAGATTAGATTGTTTTATAATTTATTTTTGAATTTCAATGAATGCAAACATGCAAATTTTATGGAATTAGTCTAATTCAATTAGGGTTTATGGATGGATCAAAAATTAGATTGATTGGGCTTTGAAATAATTTAGATTAATTTAAATGCATGATTATTATTTTATTTTTTTATGATGCAGAATTATACAATGAGTAGTAATTCCGAAATTCTCTGCTGATCAACATAATAATCAAGATGACAATGCTCCATTATGGAGGTTCGTCATACTTAGAGAAGAAATTGCAAAAGTGGGGAGGAAATGTTGTTTTCAAATGCAATTTTTGCATAACACACAAAGGGTCATTATAGGAGTCAAGGCTCATCCGTTGAAAATTAAAGGAGCCGAGGTCAGACCAGACTAAAGTAACAAATGAAAATTTAGTTAAGATGGAGGTGATAGAGGGAAGTCGAACAAAAGAGTGAAACAATATAATCTCAAGCAAGTTCCTTTACCCACATCAAGTGCTGCAACATCTAATTTTGAGAATTCTTCTTCTAGTGCTAGTGCTAGTGCTATTGATCCAAAAAGGAGAAAGGGGTCTATTGGATCAATTGAGAAGGCATTCAATATGGGTGCACGTGAAATAGCCGACAGTGAGATAGCTAGGATGTTTTACACCAAGTCAGTTTTTCACTTTGCTAGAAAACCTCATTATGCTCTGCCTTTAAAAGTGCAAGTCAACTTCCAATTTATGTCCCACTGTGCTATAATGCATTAAGAACTACTTATTAAGTAAGGAGAAGAGTAATATTGAGAATTTTTGAACCAATCAAGAAGACTTGGAATGAGAAAGGAGTGAGTATTTATAAATGATGGATGGTCGACATCAAAGAAGACCACTTATTAACATCATGGCTGCTTCGTAAAGGCCAATGTTTCAAAGCAATAAACTCGTGAAGGGATCAAGGACAAGCACTTTATAGCTGATTTGTCGACAACACTCAGGCAAGAGATCGTCCTCAAAAAGTAGCTTGGGTTATAATTGATAATGTCGCAGCCTGCAAAGCAAAGAGACACATTATAGCAAAGTTTCCGACATCTTTGACTCCCGTGGTTCATACTCTCAATCTTGCTTTGAAAACATATGCACCATCAACACACCCAAGATATGATGATGATGGAACAATGCGTCGGATCTCTCGCTTCAAGTGATGCCTCTTCATCAAGAAATTTCATTATGAATCATGCAATGAGATTGCCAATGGCAATAACTATCAGAAGTTGAAGCATTTCAGCGGGTCGATACACGCTTGGCTCAACTATTGTTATGCTTTTAAACGATTTAAGACAATAAAGAGGGCTTGGAGCACTGATAAGTGAAGAATGGGAGATGTATAAAGCAAGATGATGTAGTGAAAGCTAAAGCAGCATGATAAATCCTAAATGAAGACTTTTGGATGGATGTGGATTATATCCTTCAAGCATACTCATGTATGAGATGCTTCGATTTGCTAACACTACAAACTCTCGCTTCACACAATATTTATGAGCGGTGGGATTCAAGGATCGAAAAAGTGAAGGAAGCCATTTATAAGAAAGAACACAAAGTTTAGACAGAAAATTCACATAATTAAGATTCAATAGTTAAATATTTGAGTTTTGATTGAGTTTTAATTATATTTGAACTTATATGAATCGCTTAATTATACTCAGAGGTTTTTTTTGATATTGTGAATGAATTCGATGGAAAGATGGACTAAAAGCCACACACCTTTACATTCCTTTAGCTCATTCCTAAATCTAAGGCATCTTAAGAGTTTAAATTTGTAGTTTTGATAATTTTAAATATAAATGATATTCTATGAAATTTAACTTTTATAAATTACGTCATATAACTCAACTCAGAGATTATACTACCACTAACATGAGTCTCATTATCGTGTTCCACCACACGAGATAATGGAAGTAGTAAGAGAAAGAAAAATGTTTCGAGAGACATTTTCCGCTTAGCTGTTTACAGTAAACGAAGAGTATGTACTTTTTCCGCATCCTTGGAAGATTTTTCTAGTGAAATATTTCCATCAATGACAGGTAATACTTAGTCCTATTAAATGGTGGATCGCTCATGGAACTTCCGCACTAATGCTTCAATCTATAGCATTGAAATTGTTAGACAACTTGTTTTATCCTCATGTTGTGAAAGAAATTGTGAAAGCACATATAATTTCATTCACTCCATGAAGAGAAAACAAGCTGATGTTCCCAAAGAGCGAGGACTCGTTTATGTCCATAACAATCTTCAACTTCTGTCAAGGAGATCTCCAAACTATAATGAAGGTGAATCTAAAATGTGGGACATTGGAGGAGATGGTTTTGACTTAATGGATATAGAGAATGATGGAATTCTTGAGATTGCGAATCTTTCTCTTGATGAACCTGAACTGGAAGCCATTTTATTTGATTCATGAAATGCTAGTCTTTAGTTTTAAAAGATTACTTATGTTTGTTTTTTAATATTCAGTAAGAACAATGTTTGTTCTGGAAAGACTTGTTTTTATTTATTCAATTGCTTTTAAGGACAATATATGTAAGAATAATTATTTCTATTTTATCTTATTATGTCGTGTCCTTGCCGTATTCGTATCCTGGTTTTTTGAAATTTGTCTTGTCCCCGTGTCCCACTGTGTCGTATCTCCGTGGTCGTATCCGTGTCCGTGCTTCTTAGTCTGCCAGAGATCTATGGCTTGAAATCAAAGCTAGGTATGGAGAGGGTAATGGGCCTTTAATTTTTTAGATCCAGAAAGAAATCGGGAATTCGATGCAAGGTAATCAATCAATTACAAATGATATGCCATATTTTTGAAACGATCAGGATGAATTCGAAAGTGTCATTCATCCTACTCACCTCGTTTCTCGTGACGCAGTGGAGACCGCTTAATGATTTTCTCAAGTAACAAAAGGTTGTACAATTTCTTATGGGTTTAAATGAAGAGTACAACCATACAAAGGACTAGATTCTTTTGATGGATCTAATGCCTCAGCTGAATAAGGTCTATTATATGCTACTCAAGGTCGAAAAACAATGGAACACTGACCTTATGCTCTCAAAGCCCATGCAGATGAATGTCCTATTGGCAATGACACATGAATCAAATTGGAGATCTAATACTGAGAGAGGATGTACACACAGCAATAATAGATGAGGATACTCGATATCAAACAAGGAAGGAATGAACAAGTGTGATGGTGTTGGAAGATATGGAGAATTTATGCAACGAAGATAGACAATGCATTGTGAGCATTATGAGCATTGTGGAATGACAGGGTATGAGCATTGTGAGTACTTGCTTCAAAATACATGGGTACCTGGACTGGTACAATGAACTCAAATAAAACAAAAACAATAACAAAGCAAGAGTCAACATGGTGACCAATGAACTAGATTCTACTTTTGACAGTGAAGAATTAGTACACTCTAAGAGTGAAGCTGGCTAATCAAATGCAAAGCCGAGGAATGTGGAATTATCCTTTTTGATTCAATAAGAGGTTGCCAAATATATGCAGGACAAAAGGGTAAAGGTGCAAAAACCCCCTTTTAGGTTTCCCAAATATCCCACTTACACTTTAAACTTTTTTTGGTCTAAAATATCCTCACTCGCTTTCTCAGAAATTTCATTTTAGTCTCATTTTAATAGAACCGCTTAAATTTATTGTTAAATACATACACTAAATGCCAATGTGAACATTATGGGGCCCACACACTCTCTCATCTCTCCCTCTCTCTCCCTTTCTCTCTTTCCTCCTCTTTGATCCCCCTCTCACCTTCTCACTCTTCTTCTCTCCTCTCTTTTTCTCTCTTCCCTCTTCTCTTCTTTCTCCTCCTCTCTTCTCTCTTCTCCTCTCTAACCCCATCACCCTCCCGCAGCCCAATCCAAGTCCAACACCCTACTCCCTCGATCCACCCTAGCACTCCCACCCTACGCCGTGCCCAAAGCCTTTTTTTTTTAATTTTTATTTTTTTAACTCTTAAATTTTTATAATCTATTAAATAAAATTTAAAATTTATTTTTAAATATAAATAAATTATTTTTAATTTAAATATATTAAAATGAAAAAATCAAATGAACGTAGCTTTTAAATAATATTTTAATATTAAATATTATTTCAAATTTAAGAGAGTTTTAGTATTTAATAATAAATATTAAATATTAAATATTTTGATTTAAAAAATAATCTATTTTAATATACCAAGTTAACAAAAATATTGATAAAAATCAATGGATGAGTTTAAAAAAAAAAGAAAATCAAATTTATTTTAAAATATTATTTTTTAAAAATATTATATAAGATTTTAATATTTATTTATTTATTATATTAATAATTATTATAAACAAATGTATTTATATTAAAGATATCAAATATTTTATTTAAAATGTAATTTATTTTAATCAAATAAATATACATGAAATTAAATTAATTTTAAAAAAATTAAAATAATGAATAGTTTATTATATTTTAAAAATAAATTTTGATTTTTCATTTAGTAAATTTAAAATAACTAATGATTTATTTATATTTTAAAAATTAATTTTTATTTAGTAGTTTTTAAAAATTAAAATAAAAACATAGTAAAAATTTAAGAATTAAAAAACGAAAAATTTAAAAAAAAAATGGCAAGGGGTAGGGAATGGTTTTAGTTATAAAGCAAGCCTGGTCACCGGTCAGGGTGGGATGTCAAGGGGTTGGCGGTAAGGAGGCCTACTGGGGGTTAGAGAGAAGAGAGAGAGAGAGAGAAAGGAGGAGGAGAAATAGAGATCAAAGAGGAGGAGATAGAGAGAAAGAGAAAGAGAGGAGATGAGATAGTGTGTGGGTCCCATAATGCCACATCACCTTTATGCTACACGCCTTATTTAATAAATTAACTTAACTAAGCTTTGTCACAAATCTTATCAAATGAGCCACTACAAATTCAGGAGCCTTTTTGCACAAAAAAAAAAGCTTTTGGCCACAAGTAAAGAGATAATCGGGAAAACCTCGAGGGGAGGTTTCGTGACCTTACCCTGTGACAAAATACAAACACTCAATCTTCTCAAGCAAATTTTGCTTGGACTCACTTTGTTGGTAATTCTCTAACACATAACTTTGTAGGTTAATCTATTGGGTTTTCGAAAAATTCTTGGATCCTAAACACGGGGGCTTCCAATGACATGTGCAGTAATCTGTGTCTCTTACGTGATATACAATTCATTAAGTCTCCTATACAAGTGTTTTTGCTAGATGGGGAGACTCTTGAGGTTAATTGTATGGGAAAAGCTATTTTGTCTTCTGCTATTACACTTTGTGATATGCTATATCTTCCTACTTTCAAGTTCAATCTTATATCCATCAACAGGTTATGTGCAACATCTTCTATACAATTTCTTTTCACTACATATTCATGTATCTATAGGACCTTAAGATTCATAAGATTATAGCTTAAGGAAGGCTTATGGGGACACTCTACATATTGAATACAGGTCTATTGAATCCTATAACAGCTTCTAGGACACAACAGAAAATGAAAAAGCAGCTTCTCATCCTTCTTCTTTTAGTTTTGCTTCTCCTACCATTTCTACAAATATGATAGATGTTTGTTTATGGCATAAGTGTTTAGGCCATACTTCTATAACTACTTTGCATCATATATCCTTTATTTCAAACAAGGATTTCCAAAATGTCAGAGATTGCAATATATGTCCTTTAGCTAAGCAACATAGATTGCCTTTTTCAACTAGTGAAATTTCTACAGTAGGAGTTTTTTATTTGCTACATTTGGATTTGTGGGGTCCTTATCGCTAAGTGTTACATAGGAGCTAGTTTTATGCTTACCATTGCAGATGACTATTCTAGCAACATGGACTTATCTTCTTTCTCACAAGTCACAAACACTTACAATTTTTAAGAATTTCTTGAATATGATTTCTGCACAGTTTCAGAAGCACATCAAAGTTATAAGATCAAACAATGGTGGTGAATTTATAAGCAAAGATTTTCGAGCCTACCTTCTTCAACATGGGATTTTACACCACTGCACATGTGCATATACACCACAACAGAATGGAGTTGTAAAAAGAAAACACAAGCACCTCCTACAACTAGCAAGAGCTCTCCTCTTTCAAGCAAATATGCCCACACGTTTGTGGGATTATGCTCTCTTAATGGCATCTCATCTCATAAATTTGCAACGAACAACTGTCCTCAATTGGAAGACATCATATGAGATCCTACATGGAGTGACACCTACTTATAATGCTCTCAAAGTGTTTGGTTCCCTATGCTATGCAACTAACACACTGCCATTCAAAGAAAGTTTTCACTAAGGGCTCATCCCTGCATTTTTCTTGGTTATCCACTAGGTACAAAAGGGTATACACCATTGGTATTCACATGATGTGTCCTTCAGAGAACACATATTCCCATACTAGGTACATTCCTCTACCCATGTTTCTTCTTCTCTACCTCTTCTTATTCTTGCTACTCTTACCCCTCATTCTTGCTCTCCATCTATTCCAAGCCCTCCCACTTCCTTTCCAAACCACACACCCGTTGTTTCTCCTTCCCCATTTCTTTTCCAAATTCCTCTTCCCTTCCTCTATCACCTTCCCTTCCTTCCCCCGTGGCCCCTTCTGCTCCTCTTCATCGTTCTTCTTATCCTCATTAGGCTCCCTCTTGGATGCAAGACTTTGTCCCTGACCTTTCTACTGCCACCTCCCCTCATTCTAATTTCTTTCTTCCTTTTTTATCTTATACGAGTTTTCTTACCCAACTTTTGTCCCTCTAAGAGCCTCGCTTTATGCGAGGCCTTCTCTTTCCCTAGCTTGGTCTTAAAGTTATGCAGGTGAGCCCTAAACCTCAAGGTTTAATAATACTCTGTGGATTTTTCTATCTCGAGAAACATCCTATAAGCTGCCGGTGGGTTTACAAGACCAAGCTACGTTCTGATGGTTTTGTTGAACACCTTAAAGCCCGTTTGGTCTCAAAAGGATATGATCAAATTGAGGGACTCAACTATATTGACAGTTTTTATCCAGTAGCTAAGATGGTTACAGCTCGCCCTCGTATATACGCGTCTTAGCCCATTTTTTCACCGTGTCATTAATGCCTTCCATTACTGATGAATAAATTTATATGGTCCCTCATGAAGACCTCCCATATGTCCCTTCCGGACATGTTTTTCATCTTCGCCGCTCACTATAGCCTCAACCATGCCTCCCAACAATGGAATGCTGAACTTTGTACACAGCTTCTGATAAGTACACTTTCTACTCATTTATCCCCATGTTTTAGGTAGTTTTATGCATGTTTTTAGTATATTAATAAGTGTTTTAACACCGTTTTCATTCCTATTTGTAATTAGGACCAAATCCAAGGCATTGAGGCAATATGAAGTGAAAAAGTTAAAAAAAAAAATCAATAAATTCCACATGCAGCAATAGCTACTATATTTCAATCTTTTTGGTTATAGAATGACCTCCTAAGGCTCCAATATTTGTATTTATGGATAGTAAACTTTTTAAGCTTTCCAATGAGTCTAAGAACGCCCAATTTAGAGTCTAGACGAGAAAGTTACAACTTCAGGAAGTTCAATGAAAGGAAAAGGCAAAGTGTTGATGAATAGTGCATGCCGTAGCATCACTGTTTTGATGCCGTGACATTGAAGCAGAGAAGAAGAGCAAAGCTATTGGTATGTCATGGCCTCACTATGGCATCACGTCCCATATTTGGTAATTTTCCTTGTTTTAAACCCATTTTCAAGGCCCATTTTCTTAAGAATCTATATAAACACTTTATTTCTTTATTTTTAGAGGAGGACCTTCAACTGGAGAGCAGAGGAATAAGCCACTAGGGTTTTCAACCCTAGGGCAAGGCTTCTGGAGGAAAAAGATCGAAGGAGGAAAATAACATTTCATTGTTTTCTTATTCTTCCTTGGTTGTATTTCTTCACCTCGTGTTTTGATTTTCGTTTTCTAAGGTTTTAGATGTAGTTTAGTTGCGGTTTATGTATTTGAACATTGTTTTGCCTTTTAATTAATATTTGAAGCACATTTATATTAAATGCTCTATTCTATTCTTCATATTTGTTGATGATTGTACAACATTGACATAATTGTGGTTCAATTCGAGATCTGGAAAGTGAGGATTGAACTGGACATGTTTAAAGCATCACACTTCACCATTGACAAGATATTCTTATGGGTCTTGTGTGGTAATTAGGGTTTCCAGGGTTCATCGTGCTTTTAGGGTTTCAAGGTTGAGTAGAGATACAAAATACCTAAACCCTAGGAGTAGAATATGAATTATCGAGAGAGATCCACGGATGCATAAGTGAGACTTACCATTAATACGTGTTTAGAATGCTAATTAAGGGTAATTTGGTCAATAATGCATAGGGGTTAGCTAAACTAAGTCTAAAACCTAAGCTTTTCCATTTTTAATTGTATCTTTGCATAATAGATTAGGATTTAGGTTGTTAGTGTTTCCACTCTCAATCTATCATCCAGATAAAGTTAGGATTTACCAAATTTCAAAGATTTCTTAGTAATTATTTTCTCATGGGACTTTACACTCATTTCTTTACATACACATTGAGCTACGCGCGGCAATTTCAGCATATAGACATATTATTTTATATACACGCATTCGCGCCTATCAAGTTTTTGGTGCCATTTGTGGGGGATCAATTCATGGAGAAGGTGCTAAAAACTCGA
The DNA here is from genome assembly GCA_016808115.1 of Tetrastigma voinierianum. NCBI lineage: Eukaryota > Viridiplantae > Streptophyta > Magnoliopsida > Vitales > Vitaceae > Tetrastigma > Tetrastigma voinierianum. The sequence goes on from JAEQBH010000926.1 coordinate 645,523, forward strand.
TAGGCACGAATGCATGTATGTAAAATAATACGCCTATGTGAGCAAATGCACGTTGCTACTCTCACAAGTAACATAGAAAGGTAAGAGACGTCCCACGAGGATCGCTTATTAATCACTCGACTCTAATGCAAGATGAACTCTATTCGATGATGTGGAAAATATGGAAAAGAGTCAAATTAACTAAACTGGCATGCAAGAACCTAACTACAATGACTCAATAAAGACCTAAAATGACTTAGGGCATAGATTTCACCAATTTTAAGCCTATGCGAACCCCCTAATCTAATCAATTAATGTCAATTTCATTATGTTGATGGTGATTTCACTAATGTATATGCAAATCTCTCTCGATAACTCACAATCTACCCTTAAGATTTGGTATTTTGCATCTCTACTTAACCCTAGATTTCCAAAGGCACATTAAACCCAAGAAATCTCAATACCACACCTAATCTCACTTATATCTCTATCTCATGAAAATTAAATGATAATTCATCCATAGTCTAATCCAATTCTCACTTTTTCAGATCTTGAATCGAACCACAAATCATGTAAGTATTAACCAATTACTCACAAGCATTAAGAATGAAATGAACTATTCAACACATATATGAAAATAAAGCATAAATCAACTGAAATTAAGAAAGAGTCATATAAACAAGTCTTGATTACATCTAATCCCTAATAAAACTAACTAAAACATAACTAGAAAATGAATTACAACTATCAAAAGAAAGAAATACAAAAGAGGGAAGAGATTAAATAGATTTAGAAGTGAAAGTCTTATTCTCTTCTCCTCAAATGTCCTCTTCTTCTTCAAGTTCTCATCCTCTTCTAAAGTAAAAAGAACAAAAAATTAGAAACCCTAAGTGATCCAAGATTAGGATGAGAGAAACCCTAGAATGGGTGTTCTCTCACCTAAGTGGAACCCTAAAAAAGTCTAAAAAACATGTTTTATACGGTTCAGTGAAGGGCCTCAAAATGTCAAAACAACGAAATCGATAACCCAGCCGAGATGCTGGGCATGTAATTGCGATCTACACTTTATTGTGGAACTTTCCGAGACAAAGAATCTCTTGGTCCATACTCTCTAAATTGGGTGTGTCATGGACTCGCTGAAAGCCTCAAGGAACTCTAGGAACACATCGGCTGGGCAAAGCAGCCATTACGGCCCCATTAACAAAAAAAAAATCAAAAGATCAAATGTCCGCTAGATGATATTATTATCTTCTATCCACAAGTCTTATTTATTCCCAAAGACCAATAAAATGATATTACACTGGCTATATTATAACGATACAACTATATAAATATGAGATAACAGAGATGCATAACATCATTTATTTTAGAGTCGACATTTGAACGTCTCTTGTTTTAGACCCACTCGCACTGGATGATGCGATGATCCCATCAGGGATTGACGACCTTTAGCAATACGTCCGTGCCTTCCCTTTGATCATATTTCTCGTTAAGGACCATGGCCATGCTCGTTTATTCTCTTAGGCGCTGATCATCAGCCTTCACACTCATCTCACTTTCAACACAAGCATACTGTTTTATATTATTTCTGATGTTGGCCTTGCTGGTACCTCTTCTACTTCCCACTCTATTCCTAAGGGGCTTCGTTTATGTGTCGATGATGGTGCCCCTCCTTTCCGATCCTGGGCTTCTGATAACGCGCCTCACTGGGTCATCTTCTACTTAAAATTTACTCAGTCTGATATTACCTTGCTGCTCATCAACTTAGTCAATTTTGGCACTTCCCCCACTAGCCTCATTGGGATGACGCCATTCTCCTTCTTCGTTACCTTAAAGGCTCATCTTTTTTGGGTCTTTTTTTTTTTCCTACTTACACTTCCCTTTCTCTCGAGGCTTTCAAGTAATGCTGATCACTTGTACAATTAGATGAAGAGGCATTGGTACTTGCTTGGCTGATCTGAGTTAGTAACATACCTCGTCATCGAGTCTAATATCGCATTGGCAAAACGGCTTCAGAGCTTCAATGGTAGGCCGGGCTCTTCCTTGATTTTGTAAAACCCGGGAAAAAATCAATTTTTCTGAACAAGGGTAAAACGTAATTTCGGTTGAAAACCGAAAATTTTCTAGATCTCGGATGACGAAACAGACTTCACCGTTGAATTTGTCTCGAGAAAATATAGTTACCCTATCGAATTTCATCGGATTCTGAGACATATGGAATTTCACATTTTTCAAGACATCGGGTGTCGGGTGACACATGGCAAGATCATGTGGATGCCATATGGAACCCTAGGGGAGTGACACATGGCATGAGTCATGTGGTGCACTTGGGATAAATGGCTCACATCGGCCATGTTACATGATAATAAAAGGAAAAGAAATAAAGAAAATAAGGAAGAAAAACATGGTGATGATAAGGTAATGGAGGAAAGCTGGGGGAAGTTTCCACTTTGACCATCCATGATGGCCAAATGAGAGGAGAAATGAGAAAATGAAGGAAAAGAGAGAGAAAATGGTTAAGAGAGAAATGAGGAGAATAAGAGAACGAAATGAGAAATGAGATGGAACAAACATAAGAGTGGAATTCGGTGGGATATGAAGGAAAAAGAATAAAAGAGAGGAAGCAAACAGAGGGATAAGAATCTGACAAAGAGAGAGAGAGAGAGTGAGAGAGAAATAAATGGATTTTCCGTATTCTCGATTTCCGCAATCCCTACGGTCCGAGAGGCAATTCGATCCATGCATCATGGGCTACGTGGGTACCAATATTCCTGAGTTTCACAACCCACGAGTAGGAATCTTCTCACTGGAATATTTTAGCCTAAAAGCCATGTAATGGCATGTTGTCTTCGGGCCACATATCGTAGGATTCGTCCCAGATTTTAGGCTAAATATTGGAAATTTTAGTCTATTTCTGCTGTACCCACCCGTGTGGGATTTGGTTGTGATCCTAGATCAAGGTCTCTCGAAGTTTTGTCAGATGTTTCTGATGTCAAGGAAATGATTCGTTGATTTAATGAAACCAAAAATGGTTCATGGTCGTGAAGGGACAAAGAGGTACCCTATTTTATATGGGTATGAGATTTGGGCCATTTTATGTGTATTGTTGGAAAAATAAATAATATGTTGTCAGGTAAAAACTATGTTATGTGTTTGGCGCAATGTATTAACATAGAAATTGTGATGAATGGAAACGGTATAAAGAAATATAATTATCCAAATTTATAAATATTGTGCATGTAGTATGACATAGCATGAATCGATAATACTTATATATGCACTGCACATCACGCTAAGTCATGTGTGTGCATGGTGTTGGTTATTCACCATTCTCGTGAATGTGTGATGAGTCTTTAAATGGACAATGTCCAAAATCGAGATCACTTCAAGCAGTAAAACAATAATAATAATAAATCACGGTATTCGTGCGAAGAAGATGGAATGTGATCCTCACGGTGAAAGACCCAAATTTTATTCTTGGTCAACATATGTATCAAGCGCATGAAAGTTCGAAAGTGCCTAGTATGGGCTTCATGTGAGACCCCTGCACCGCGAACCCAAATAAACACACAGATTTGATAAAATCTAAATGAATACGGAGTCGTCTAATGGATAAAGTCATTAGGGTGAAACACTAATGATTAGTTTTCACACTTGCATTGCAAGTGTGAGGAGCCTACGGACTCTGCCAGGGGCATGAGAGTCTCATCTCATGCATGATATGTAATATTCCATATAGGATTGCATTATTTATATGGAATGATCGACGCTTTCATGTTTGCCATTGCATGTGCATTTTAAAGTGGAGTAAATTTTGTAGAAAATTTTCTACTGTGGCATTACTCACCTATCAGGAAATAATTTTCAATCGGGTGGTACACTCGAGAAGATAATGGTCCAAGAGCTCAAATGTGAAAAAGGTCGATTGCGGGCCTCTTTATCTTGTTTTGTTATATTCTGACAGAATATCCACTTTGATATATGTAAATAATAAGCCGGTAATCAAAACTGGTTTTGACTTCAGATCAAATGTTAAATAGTTGGTGGATTTTTTACTATCAAGATAAATTTTATCGAAAGTAAGAGGGATAGGAGGAATGCATGAAAGCAAAATCATGCCGACATATGCCTCTCATGTGATGGATCTAAATTGTAAAAAAAAAAAAAAATTCCAAAATTTCAACCCCTCGGGAATCATGCTATAGTTTGGTATCGCAGCTCAAAGTTAACGATTACCAGGAGCTCTGGTGGGGTATCCACTAATATTTTCTGATATTGGTTCATAGTCGAGCATCAGAGTTAGGTGTCCAAAATACCTAGGATTAGTAAGTGCGTAGAACACTCGCGATCGTGCACGACCGCTTGCGTTCTAATACACTACAGGAGATGTAAATAGGTCAGGTGAATAAGGCGCGCCGATAGAATGTATAGCTGAAGAACACTGTGGTTAGCAAGCCGTGAACCTTAGGGTTCAAAACGACCAAGCATGATTACGTAGAATGGTTATTTATTAGTGTTTGCATTATGCACCACTAATGTGATAAATGAAAAGAGAGAATCCTCAAATTGTTATCTTAACTTGTGTAGATGGCAGCCCAGGGCATGGACGAGAGGTCGCTCCACGACAACAAATACCACCGCCCCGCTGATCACGGACTCAGAGCGGCCTATAGGCCAGAACGCTTACCATTGCCTGCTAGTGCAAATTGGGTTATAACAAGTAACTCCAACTAGCTTATATCACATCATCCTCCAACATTTATATAGGAGGGGATCCACGAAGTAATCAGCTGGTTCCATGGTGGAGAGGATTTGTAGGTTATAGAGATTACCTCCGATATGCGATCAAGCTAGCCACATTTCATCTGTGAGGGTGAGTCCCAGATAATGCGGATTTGTTGTAGTCCCGAGGATCCCGAGACGATGATACGGGAGAGTTCAAGAGAGCTCTTCATGGGTAAGTTTTTTCCAGACCGCTAAGCATGCAAGGCTCAGGAGTTCCTTGAGTTGAAGCTAAGGAATATGACTGCCTCGAGCACGTAGCTAAGTTCACCTAGCCGCACATTTCGGGATGACTATTGCGGGCCACAGAGATATGGGCCAAGGTGCGAAAAATTCGAGACATCTGGCTGTCCATCCATGCGCATCAGGGTAGTTCTCTCCCACAAGACATAGACTTATGGTCGTGATCTTGCACATAGAAAGAGAGATGTGAGGACACGAGTATCCGAGCTTCAAAATGCTGAGCGAGAAACGAAGAATGATCAACCTTCTTCTAGCTCGAAAGAGGCGTAAGACTCGCCTCCTCGAGTGTTTTATGATCGGGTCGTGGCTATCAAGGCCAAGGCTGCATCAGGCTTCTGTACTGGCCAGACTGGCTTAACATGTTTCCATTGCCATAAGCCCGAACATATGAGTTTGGATTACCCTCAGAGGCAAGGATTCTAGAAGCTGTGGATGCGTAATCCCCGCAATCCCGCCATCACATGCATCGAACACATGAGCCTTTCTCACCCAAGCAGATGAGGAACCAGACAAGATCGTAGGTCAGACGGGAGCCTTCTCGTCTGGGCTGCAGAAGCCAAAGGGCATGGGCCGGAGGCTGGAGGACAGGTCCCATGCCTACTTCAGTGAGTCTAGGGCGTGTCTACACCATCACACCATGGGATCGGAGCCAATCTGATCAAATCGATACAAAGATATGTTTATGCTATCTCGCCTATGGGCTAATATATTGTTTGATTCTGGTGCATCGCATTCTCAGGACTGAGATCTAGTGGATGTTTTTGGGTTTAGAGGTGGAGACCTCGATGAGTCGTTATATGTGAGCCCTCCCTTAGGGACTGGGTGAGGATCGATCAACATGTCAAGATCAGGAGTTGTGAGATCTCAAGGATTCTACTTACGTTGGACCTTCTGGTGATGCACATATCAGATTTGATGTCATCTGGGCATGGATCAGTTGACTAAGCACACCCAGTCATCATTGATCAGGGTAGCAGAGGATTATCGCCATACACCCGACTTGCTATCCGTGTGACTTTTCTGTGGGGCGTATATGATGTTTACCCCATACCGTGCATGAATCCAGATAGAGTGGATAATTGATGGGTTTACTAGCAAGCCTTAACCTAGAGGATGAGGGGAGACAGGATTTGAGTCTACCTCGGGTGGTTTGCGAGTATGAGGATGTCTCTTCTCGACTAGTTACCAGTGATTTACTCCTCCGTGACACAAGGATGTGGACTTACTATCGAAGTTACACTCGGGCACATCGCCCATTTCTATGACTCCTCATAGGATGGCACTAGTCGAGTTACAGGAACTCAAGGTCCAAATCCGTAGGAATTGTTTGACAAGAGCTTTATTGGGGACCGGAAGACTTCACCACTTCCCGCTCATTTCATGTACAGTTAAGGACAAGATCTTCAACTGCGGCATAGATTATCGACATTCAACAGGTTACGATCAAGAATCCAGATCTCACTGAGATCGATGATTTATTTGATCAACTGAGAGGGGTGCGAGTTTACTCCAAGAGAGACCTCCGCACCTATTACCACGCCTTGAGAGTTGTGAGGCCGATATCCTCAAGACAACGCTTAGGACGCGTACGGGCATTTCTGAGTTCACAAGATGCCAGTCGACGAATACCAGCAGTTCATGGATCTCATGCATGTGGTATTCCAGCCCCATTTGACTCAATAGCCGAAAGGCATCTTGTCGACAACATCTTAATCTACCTCATTTCCAAGGAGGAGTGATAAGGATCATTTTGCGAATTGCTCAGCACTCATGACCATCATTGTATGCCAATTTTGGCTTACTAATGTGGAGATTCTTTGGGACACGTCAGGCTCGCTTCAAGTGTGTCAAGATCTGAGAAGGCAGAGCCATTGGTGAGTCGAGATAGCCAAAGTCGACTTCGAGATATGCAAACTTAAGTGATCGTTGTGGTATTATGAGGCTTTATCGAGATTTCTCCCTACTAGTAATCCCATGACTAGATCAACTTTAAAGGGGGTCAAGTTTGAGCGGGATGACTCAGGTGAAAAGGCATTCTAAGAGTTGAAAATGGGCTTATCAGCTCCTATTCGATAGTCCCTGAATAGGGATAGGTGGTTACAGGTGTAATCAGACGCTTCTGGCCAGACGGACACAAAGGCTTTGACGCAGTCCTGAGTACAGAAGCTTACGGTTTCGCATATCTAAAGAATCATGAGCACTACCCTACACATGATCCTGAGTCAAGGCCATTGCTCTCGCTTTCTTTAAAGATTCTCGCACCACTATCAGCATGGTGAGCAAATGAGGTATTTTCTGCACTTCACAAGAACCGAAGTATATTCACACGCCAGGACCTCAACATGAGGCAAACATGTATGATGCAGTATCTCGGGAGGATTATGACTTCACTTGCATTACTATCATGGTAAGGCAAATGTAAAGTGGGTCGATGCGCTAATAGGAAGTCACTGGGAGTACCGGGCTGCGTAGCTTCTGGGAGTGGCGTATGCTCGAGACCGTGGACACTAGCCGTAGTGTGGATCAAGCCCGCAGCTAGTGAGCTCAGCGGCTACACCATCCCTACCGAAAGCAAGGTGATTGAGTCCCAGGCGTGATCGTTGCAGATATCATTCATTGTGGACCCGTATAGTCGCACGGGTGATGAAGGCCGGGCCATCCACACGCATGGTAGTCTTCGTGATAGGACAAAGTTGGTGGTCTCTAACCAACCGACATTCACCACTGCTCCCATTTTGATGCATTCATGTGGCAATCTAAGATGTACCGAGATTCGCTGGTTTAAGATTATCGAGAGGGATGAAGCTCTACACATCGGGAGATTTTGTTCCTGTCTCACTACAATAGGTAAAGGTTGAGCATCGGGGAGCCACATAAAGGCTACCCGCCTTAGCCGGGGAGGTAGCCGAGCTGGTCGGGAGCACGTCACTTGTCGGGATTTTCGTGACCCACTTGCCATGAACACAGCGGAGGCATGATGCCATATAGGTTATAGTGGACCGGCTCACTAAGTCGCCACACTTTCTAGCGATGCGGATGACATTCACACTGGAGGAATTCTGCCGATTGTATATTCGTGAGATCGGGTCCTACATGGAGTGCCGCTTCCTCATCGTATCGTGGCCAGTGGACCCTAAGTTTACGCACACTTCTTGGAAGAGTTTCCAAAAGCACATGTGTATTAATAACCGACGATGAGAGAGAATTAATGCCATCCCCAGACAAATGGTCACTGAGAAAACCATACAGATTTCTTAGAGGATGCCATGCGGCATGTATCCCGATCTCAAGGGTAATGAGGAACATTTATCAGAAAACCCCAAAATATACCCTAGCAAGCAACATGTTTAGATATAATAAAAGCTAAACAGAATATCAAAAACGAGACCCAATTAATAAGAAAGCCAAGGGTAAATTAGTCATTTACCACTGAGATATGAGAGGCATAAAAACAATAAGTTTATATGCAATTATGGAATTTTGAGAAAAAGATGGAATAGAAATTAGAAAGAATAGAAGGACCAAAATGTAAAACTGAGGATAAGACCAAAATGGTCTTTGGAATGAGATATTTTCTCATTCCCAAAGGAGAGCAAAAGAGAATCGGATGAGAGAGAGGAGAGAAAGAAGAAGAAGAAGAAGAGAAGAAGAGAAGAAGAAGAAGAAGAAGAGAAGTTTGCCAAAGGTATGGATTCAAGTATGGAATTTGTCTAAAATGTATGGATTCATGTTTGAGTTGTATGGATTCTTGTAGAAACCTAACCCTATCCCCTTTTGATGAATTGGGTTTAATGAAACCCTAACTTGGCATAGTTATGATGTTTGCTGGTTTTGCACCATTGGGGTAATGTATAGATTACGTAGTAAATTGTTTAGAGTGATTTCTGGGTTTACCTATGATTTCCTCAGGTTCATGTTTTGTAGGGTTTGGTAAAATCTCATTCTTTGATGTTTGATACATGTTTGCTTCAATTTGAAAACCCTAATTGGTAGAAGATATAAAGATAGTATGATGTTCTTTCTAGGGTCATGAGGGAAACTAATTCCTACCCCAGAATCAGCCAAAGTGTTCTGGTTTGGGGAAAACCCGAGATTGTTCTTAAAATATATCAAGGAAGTCCTCGGTGTTGATTATATTCCATAAGTTGAAGTGTTTAGAGAATTTTAGAGTGAGTTTTGGGGATTTTCGGAATGAAAACGCAAGGCAAGAAAGTGGGAAAATGCTTCTCGGCACGCCAAGCGTGGGTACTGCTCACCCGAGCAAAGATTTTCGTGCTGGTTCTACAATCTCTGACATGGCTATAATCTCTTCGTCTCAAGTCCGATGGAGTGTTCTTTAGACTTATGGAAAGCCCCCTTTGAGTCTAGAATCCATCTATATATATCTTGATACAATCTTGAGGTTATAATAAGTCCGGAAATGGCAAAAACTGGTTGTCGTTTATCGTCGTAAGTGCCGTAAGTCGATTTCTTCATGGCTTCGCACTTGCATAACTCCTTCGTTAGACTCCGTTTTGGGTATTCTCGACTCTGCAGTCATAGTCTAGAATCTAACCATATGCTATTTAATGGAATTCAAAGATTCACATCTGAAATTTTGATTGTTGTACCAAGTGTACTAATCGCTTGGTTAAAGTCAATTGGAATACATGATAAGAAAAGAGATAGATATGAACAAGAAATAGCAATATACGTAGATTTGATATGTAAAGGAGTATAGGAGTATAGAAGAAAAGAATAAAATGATAAGCTCAGAGAACACGTATAATTGTATGACTGCCTAAGACCGAATATTAAATGACAAGACATATATGATCGCAGCCGCAAGACTTCACGCTACGACGCTCTATTACGCCAAGAGGCATGTATACATGACCAAAGGTTTCAAGACTCGCTAGTGTTTCAACACTTCTATTACGTGGACAGGCACGTCTATGTTCCATACCGTACTATACCTTCGGGTATATATTGTACCGAGTCTCATTCATTCTTTATCTCCGGTCCAAGCAAGCAAATGTTTATATGTGTGTATCTGAATAAGAAAATATAAAAAAGTAAATGGTTTGGACATGAAGGGTACCTAAGGGTATCAAAGAAGAAGTCTATGTTCTGCACTCCTACGAGAGATAGGACAATCTGATAAAGTACAAGTAAACGCATACATAAATGTATAGGTATATGTCATAAGATATGATAATTGATAAAGTACATGAAGATATAAGAGATGTTACAAGTGTGATGACATGATATTAATATAAGATTATATGATATGAATATATGATAGACATACCTAAATGAATGGGGAGCGGAACATTCTTAGGAACACATGATAGAAATGCATAAATGCTAAGTAGTTGATAGAGATGGGTGCATGACAAAGTACAAGAATGAGTACATGTGTACACGAATGATAAAGTATATATGAATATATGAATGAGTAAATGCACGCATGATAAAAATATATAGGAATTATGAGTACAACAGAGAATATAGGAACCGTAATATGAAGCTGCATATGAGAACGAATACATATTAAAGTAATGATAGATATATTGCATAAAGAATCGCGATAACAATAGCTTATTCATGCTTATGAGATATGTACGTAAATGTAATAAAACTAATTGCCTATGTCCGACCAAGTAAAGGGATAGATCGAGACAGCTGCCATTAGGGAATAAGTATGCAGCGATATAAGTTCTCGATATCGAGGTCCCGTTTTGTCGATGAGATAGGATCCCTGGCTTGATCACGATGGCCCCGAAAGGGTCACCACAACGCCTTCGGGCCCTTTACAGATGGTTGTCTCGCATAACGATAACAAATGGCCTGCCCTTTATGTAATTAACGTTCGCATGCTGAGTACAATGGCTGTCTTTATAGTTTCCTGTATCCACTTCTTTGGTATTTACAGGCATGAAAGAGAAAGTAATATGAAAAGTATAATAGGAAAACAGTATATGAAAATAGTACATGAACAGTACATGAATACAGTATATGGAAAGTACAAAGTATAGTACACGAAAAGTATATGAACAAGTACAATACATGAAAGAGAAAGTAATATGAAAAGTATAAAAGGAAAACAAAAGATACGGTAATAGTACATGAACAAGACATGAATACATTATATGGAAAGTACAGCACAAGACACCTAAAAGTATATGAACACATACAAGGCATACGGAAAGAGAAAGTAATATGAAAAGTAGCAATTTAAAAACGGTGGTGAAAATAAGTATATGAACAAAGACATGAATACAAGAGAGAGTACAAAGTACAAGTATTAATCGAAAAGTATATGAACAAGTACAATACATGAAAGAGAAAGTCATATGAAAAGTATAACACGAAAACAGTATATGAAAATAGTACATGAACAATACATGAATATAGTATATGAAATTAGTACATGAACACAGTACATGATAATAGTACGTGGAAAATAAAGATACGATGACATTTACATGATAACAAGATACTTAAAATGTAACATAACAAATGTATAAGATATAACCATGAAAGTAATATATGTATACGACATGACATGCACAGAATAGATATGTATTATGAAACCATTAGAAAGATAATAGATCAAATGATAAGTACTAGAATGTTAAAATAAATGAGCATGAAGGCTATATGTCAAACGTCACATGATAGAAGTGTATGTTATATGAAAATGATAAGATAAGTATATTTGTTGAGACGATCATAGGTATTGGTCGTCCCTGTATATGTTTCCCACTAAGCGTAAAGCTTAGCACGGGTTTTTAATCCGCGGTAGGTACAAGCCAGAAGACAAGGATAGAGACGTGAAATCCTACATCGCAGAGAGCAGCCAGCTCGTAGATAGGTGGTCACCGATCGCCTCCGCACTCGTATTTTTGGAATAGTATAAGTTTTCTTGTGATATCGGTAAGAGTTTGACTCAAGTAGATAGAATATGGCCACTACTATGGTACTTATAATGTAAATGTAAATGTTTTTTTATTTGTGAAAAGGCAGGTACAAAAATAAAGAGTCCCAAGCCAATTGATGCTGTCGCATTCCATCAGCCGCCTGTGCTGGGGTGGGGCGTGACATTTACTCCCACGCTGAATTTGCCTACAACAACGCTTATCAGGCGGAAGATTCGATGACACCCTATGAGGCTTTATACGCAGAGACCATGTCGATCCCCTGGACATGTCGACACTAGGTGGAGAGCACCCATCAATCGGGTCCGGATCTTATCTCGAGAGACCTCTCGAGAAGGTGGAATTGATTCGAAGCTGCCTTCTCACGGCCGTAGCCGATAAGAGCTTTATGCCGACAGACGGCTGGGCGACTGGAGTTCGAGGTGAAGCATCACGCCTTCTCAAGGTGATATTAAGAGATGAGTGATCAAATCTCAAGAACGAGGAAGCAATGCCAAGGTATATCAAAGACCTCGAGGCATCTAGAGGGGCGGGTACGCTTTGTATACTTCCAGCATGATACCACCGAGTTTATCGTGTGCCTATGAGGGTGTTCCACATCTTCATGCCCAAAAAGTGCATACCCGATCCACGATGGTGGATCGGGGGAGAGATTTTCATCAAGCACACCGATGGACCTTCGAGAGGGACCAAAGGAGTATCTCTGGATAATGATCACGCCAAAATCATAGTAATCAAAGCGTTATTTAAAGTATCGCGGGCAAACACCAGAACTGAGAGTAGCACCTGCCATGACATGATGTCGCACTCCATCCTTCCATATTCGGCGACGAGGCGTTGTCTAATATTTGGCACCGAATAATTACCCAGACATGCATGTGTTTCAGGTGTTATATGTGAATTTCGGGATGAAATTCATAAATAGGAAAATATCGTAAAACCTTTAAAACTAATTTTTCAAACGCTGTAAAATGGTAATGCATGAAAATCATAAATTTTCTCGATCCGAATGACAAACGGACTTTTCACTCGCCATCTCGCCTCTCGCTAAATTTTTAGTTACCCTATCAATTGGCTGACCCTAAACATCATAATTTCAATATATTTCGAGGCATCGGTGTCTGCACACATGGCATGATTTCGGTGGATTTTCATATGGAACCCTAGGGAGTGACACATGGTGACCGGTGGTGGTGCACTTGGGGATAAATGGCTCACATTGAGCCATGTTATACGATATAATGTAAAGGGAAAAGGAAATAAAGAAATAAGGAAGAAAACATATGATGGACAAGTGTAACGGAGGAAAGTGGAAGTTTCCCCATTGACCATCCGATTGAAAGCGTAATCCAAAATGTGAGAGAAGAGAAATGAGCAGTAAACGGGGCGAAAATAGAGTGAGAAAAGAAAGAAGAGAGAAATGAGAGAAATGAGAGAAAAATGAGACGTGGGAACAAACACACATAAGAGTAAATTCCGTGGATAAGGAGAAAAAAAAATGAAAGAGAGAGAAGCCAAACAGGGAGAGGGAGAAAGAACTGAGCAGAGAGAGAGAGAGAAAGGGGAGAGAGAAAGGTGTGGTGGGGATTTTTCGTATTCCGACGGTTGAATCCCAAACTGGCCCGAGTAAAGACGATCCACGCGATCGCCGGCCACGCGCGAAGAGTCATCATTCGAGTTTTGTCAACCCGCGAGAGCAGAAATTTTCCCCATTTGGAACATTTGTACCAAAAGTCACGAATGGCATACAGTCATTTTCAATGATATGTCGTGGTGATTTTGTCCCAAGATTTTACCGAAGACAAAATTTTTGGATCAAGCTTCGGGCGCCTCAAACTGCGGGGATTTTGTCAGGATCCCCAGGATCGAGATGTGACGCCCAACCTGGTCCGCTGACAATCCGTTAAATCACGTATCATATGTATCAGTGTCTCATGCCACAAATGAGGCTCCTACGAGACTCAAACATAAGTAAAAACGCCACGCTTTTACCATACATCCAAGTACTAACAAAATATAACCAACTATATTACAATAGTTTCAAGATTAACTACACTCCTATACAAACATGTATCAATCAGAATGTTTCATACATGTTTTACAAAGATATATAATCAAAGCCACATGTCGACTTTCTTCTCAAAGCTTAGCCAAGATCGCCTTCCCGACACTCCTCGTATCCGAGCGGTGATCCCACGCACTCCAGGTGAGTAATGCCCAAAGAAGTCAAATTTTCCTATGCGGCTACTCCCTCTTAAATGCGATGCAGTCTTCCGGCACACCACACCATCCATATTCCATACACTTGTAATTTACTCTCATGAAATGCTTTATATAATGCATGAGATGAAACCCCATGAGACCCCCGAGTCCCGATCGACTCCTCACACCTCGCACCAAGTGTGAAAACCGGGCCATCGTGTTTTCACCCAATGACTTTAAAACCATTCGACAACCTTCCAATTTTAATTTATCAAATCCGTATGTTAATTTATTTGGCTGCCACGCCTGGTCATACCGTGATCGACGACGCCTTTCAACATTTTTACGGACTTTCACCACCGAAGATCATATGCCCAACCGCATGAATTTTGGGACTTTCACCCCGGGATTTACCCTAACTGCTTTCAAATTTCAACAACACGTGATTTGTATTATTATTGTCTCTTTGTTTCCAATTATAGACCGTGTCTCGAATTTTCGACGTCATCTCCATTTCCGAGCCCATCATACCCATTCACCAAGAATGGTGAGTTCAACATCACAATTCTCACGCACCCGACTTAATGCGATGCTGCATGCCTATGAATGCAATCATTCCAATTCATATATTCAATTCTCATGGTTCATACGCAATTATAATTTATATAATTCAAACAATCATGTTAACACATCAATCTAGCATGCATTAACATATTATTTTTTCACACACAATTCATGTTATTCAATTCAAGCAATGTCATGCAAGCAACACACATGGACAATTTCACCCAAAATCACTTCCCGGATCGTGGCAAAAACAAATTCCACACCAAACTCCGCGGATCAAGTTCGGAGGATAGTCCTCATCAAGCATTCGGTCCCATTTCTTAGATTTTAATGCATGCACATTCTACTCATAACTCCCAAACCATTTTCGCTTACTTTCTGCACAGCATCAATCGAAGAGGAGAACCCCCTACCCTCGGAGCTTCTGTCAAAACTCCCACCCCAGCTTCGATGTGAAGCTCTAAATAAGAAGGATAAACTTTCCCTCTTGTTCTGCCTGAAACCCTCAGTCCGATCGTCGGGAAACTTTAAGAGAAGGTAGAGTCTCTCTCTCTCTCTAAAACTCTATCTTTTTCCTTCCTTTTTCTTTTTCCTCTCTTTTCTTTCTCCCTCTCCTCTCCATCCTACCGTTTGGTCCAAGTTGGGCAAAGTGGGAGAGCAATTTCTCACATGTCGCTATCATTGGGCCATTCGATTTCCTTATCCCTTTATCCATCCACTTTAACTCATTATTTGAGGCATCCTGCACTTGACACGTGACGCATTATGAGCCACTCATCGTGTGCCAAGTATCCCCTGCCACCCTCGATGTCTCGAAAAACGTGAAATTTCGACTATATCAGAATTCAATGAATTTCTACGTGATAGCTAGATTTCGTGAGACGAATTCAACGATGAGGTCCGTTTCGTCATCCGAGATCTAGAAAAATTCCAGATCTTCAACCGAAATTACCGTTTTACCCTTTCTTAAGAAATTTGAATTTCCTCGGGTTTTACATGAGGTCTCCGGGTTTTATTGTATGTTTTGATGTCACAGCTGATTCAGCTGACTACTGTAACTAAAATAAGTTAATGATCGCGGCGATCAAGAGCGCCTGCTTTATACGGGTCCAAGATTCGGGGTCATTTTTGGCGTATTGTCGAAAATTAAATAATACGCTTATTGCAAAATCATGTTAATATGCGCCGTACTTATTTATTAATACTAAATCAGACAATGCAAATTATATGTAGGAAATATAATTATCCTGAATTTATAAATATTACGACGTGAAGATTTGACATACGAAACGACATAAGGCATTTCATCCGCACTGCGAATATCAAAGTACAACAGTAATACAGGTGCACGTGGCGTCGGGCTTATTCACCATTCTTTGGTGAATGTGTGGTGAGTTTGAAACGGACAACGCTCCAAAATCGGTGATCGCTTGGTCATAGAAACAATAATAATAATAAATCACGCGTTAAGCTGTACGGGTTATTTTACGATCCTCCATGGTGAAAGACCAAATTTTATTCGACAAACATATGCAGCCCAATGATAAAAGCCTATAAATGCTCTTAAGTCACGTTCTCGCTACAGACTTAAAATTTGTAACCCAAATAAACACGATTCGATAAAATTCAATTAATATCGTGAGTTATCCAATGGGTAAGTCATTGGTGAAACCCTAATGACTCACGTTTTCACACTGCGACGGCAGTGTAATGAGGAGTCGACGGGGACTCTGGGGTTAGGACATGTGAGGAATCTCATCTCATGCATGACACTAATATTTCATATATGATCGATGGCGCGGAATGGATTGGACGTTTTCATGCTCTGTCATCGGCAGATTTATTTGTACGTGAAGAAATTCAGAGGAAAATTTTCTGACTCGTATCGCTTCACACCCGTCATGTGAACAATTTTCAAGCAGACTAATGGTACACCGGAGAAGATAACGGTCCAAGAAATTAACGCCGAAAAGTGCCTGATTGCGGGCCCTTTATCTTGTTTTGTAATATCAGATAATATCCGCTTTGATATGTAAATAATAAGTTTTGTAATCAAAACTGGTTTCACTTCCCACCGTAGTGTTAAATATTTTTTGGGATTTTTAATTGTCTCAGGCAAATTTTATCGAGGCTGTGATAGAGAAATGCAGACAAAAAAATAAAAATAAAAATAAAAATAAATCATGTTGATATATGCTCATGTGATGGATCTTAATAGTAAAAAAAAAAAATCCAAAATTTTGACCCCGGGAATTAGGCGGTGTTTCCTCCACTGTGCTTATCTCTCTTTGGTATGATAATCAGGCTTTCCTTCACATCACTAAAATCTTGTTTTCCATGAACGTACTTAGCATCTGGAAATCAATTGTCACTTGGTTCGAGATCAATTCCAAGTTTGTACTTCCCCGACATATTTTTTCCGCTACACAGTGAGTTGACATTCTTACAAAGTCTTTGTGCAGCCCTAATTTTCACCGCATAGTTTCTAAGTTAGGTCTGGTTGCTACTCCTCGCCCAGACTCGGCTTAAGGGGGAAATGATGGAATTATAGTCCGTCTTTTATCCAAACAACCCTTAATATTTTTTTTCTTTCCTATTTTTTCTTTGTATTGGTCACGTGGCCTTTGCTATTGTTTTGTCTTTTTTATTTTATTTTGGGGCTTCTCTTTAAAAAGAGGTCGGTGGTTGTTTTGAGTGAACTGAATAAAAAGG
Source organism: Tetrastigma voinierianum (assembly GCA_016808115.1). NCBI lineage: Eukaryota > Viridiplantae > Streptophyta > Magnoliopsida > Vitales > Vitaceae > Tetrastigma > Tetrastigma voinierianum. The sequence goes on from JAEQBH010000926.1 coordinate 662,928, forward strand.
AACGGAACCCATTTCTGATTAATTTCTCATAACGAAACCTATTTCTGATTATGATTTTCTCAATCTTTGCCTATTGTTATTTCTCTTCAACCTTTATTCTAGTGAGAGTTCCACTAGCTTCAAAGCTCTAAACCGAGCTTCTTTATTTATACACTTGAATTTCAGGCTATAATGGACACCTTACAATTCACCTTCAAGTAATTACCACTTGATTTTCACTATTTGAATAAAAAGAAACACACTCACACTAGCTCAATTCAATCTTCAATCTAGGATGAAAACCAACAGTGTAGTCTATGGGTAAGCAAGTTAACTTAAATGCACCAAGAAAGAAAAATGAGAGTTAAAAAGCAAGAGACGGGAAGTTGTAGGCTTTAACACATGTAATCAATCTCATATCAATAAATGATCTCAACCTCTCATCAGGACTACCATATGTGTTGTCTAGATGATGACTTGTTAGACTATTAAATGCTTTGCAAGTGACTGTTATCTTTTTCGAATGACCAATCTTCCTTATTCAAATGATCAATTTTCCTTGTTCAAACGACTTATGCTTCGTTGGGATGAGAAAACTCTCTATAAACAAGAAAAACATTTATTAAAATTGTGGAAAGGAAAAAAAATATATGTAGAATAGACTTCTCAGTTTTTTTTCCTTTTATTTTTTCACAGATAACCATACAAAAAAAATATTTTATATTTTATATTTTAATTTTCTTTTTCTATTATTTTTAGCAAAATAGAGTTTTGCTTAGTATTAAGAAAATATTACCAATCACATGATGTCATATATATAGGCAGAGTATATATATATATATATATATATATATAAAAACTATGAGAGAAATAGAAAGATATGGGTGAAACAGAAAACATGTTTGAGTTATAGTTTTTTTTTTTTTAAAAATATAAAAAATATAAAATTAAAAATACAAAAACAATATTTAGATAACGCTAAAATATTATTCTCTATATTTCAAAAAACTGTCCCTCGAAAATAACTTTAAAAAACAAGAACAAACATGACCAAAATATTCCAAAACTGGATGACTACGCTACATGTGGGGACAATTCTATATACGCCACCACTTTGTGTTTTTTTTTTATTTCCACCCAGTTGCCAGTCCTCTTGAGTCTCGACAGAGTTTGGATTGCGGGACCTTTTAAAAAAAAAACAATATTTTAAATAAATATCTATTAAAATAATGTATATTAAAAAATATGGATTGAAATGCAGCACACGATGCCCCATGTGATAAAAAATTATTTCTTTTAATCCTCATCCACTTATATAATTTGTAATGAACTCGTTTTTTAAATAAATGTGTTCAAATTTTGCATTAAACTTATTTTTTTAACAAACGAATTTTATATTTACATTGAACTTGTTTTTTTAATAAACAAGTTCTTAATTTGTATTGAATCCTTATTTTCAATAAGCGAATTCTTATTTTGCATAGAACTTGTTTTTCCAATATACATATTTTATATTTATAATGATGTCTAAATTTATATTGAGTTCGTTTTTTCAATAAACGAATTCTAAATTTGAACATAAATTATCTTTTTGATAAACGAGCTTTGAATCTATATTGAAAATACGAGTTTTGAATTATATTAAACTCTTATTCATCATAAACAAAATCTAAATGAATTTTATGTTATCACAAATTATAATAATTCAATCAATAGTTTTAAAATCATACTTTTTTAATCAATATTTTTTTAAATTTGATGCAATCCACCACGGATCGATGAGCAAGGAGGATACCGTTTTCTCACAGGCAAACAAAATCAAACATCCTAGTCAAACAGAGGGTGCCATCATATTGTCAAAGGGTCAACGAAAATCTTCAAGGTTGGTGAGGAGTTAATGTTCCATAAAACGTACTTAAGATGCAGAAAACGTGTTATCATCAATTCATCACGGAATATAATAGTCCCTCCGTTTGAAAATAATTATCTTTTATGATTTTTATAAACATATTAAAAAAATTATTAAAATATACTCTCTCTTCACAAAAAATATTTAATTATTATTCTTTTTTCTCATTAACTCTTTATCTTCTCCAAAAAATTATCATTTTTTCTCATTTACTTTTTATCTTCTTCTAAAAAAAAATCTAGCACTCTTTATTCTTTTTTTAACTTGAATTTTTTTTTTTATCAAAAATTTCAATTTAAAATTATAGATAATTTTATTTCCCACCAAAAATTATGTGTAAACGAATGATATTAATCTCGTATAGCTTAAAAACAACAACCCGAATAAAATTACAAAGACAACGCTACTAAATGTCTTTGGGGCTAAAATATATTTAACATGACGATGTGATTGATATCGGGAGTAATGCTGATATAAACACAAGATAAAGCTACATATCTCAATATTACTCGATTTAAGCTTATCGACCTTAATTACCGGCTCAAACTCTCGAACTGATTTAAATAACGAAGTAGAAAAGATGATACACATGGAAACAGGATCACATCAAGAAACAAACTATAATATTGGTATCGTATATATATTTTTTTACGGTAGAATTTATATTATTGCTTTTATTTTTATTGGATAATCATCTTATATTCATACTTTATCTTTTTGTGAGATAATTTACTATTTGACTTAAATAGTGAGTCATATCTAGAAGAAGACAATACGGACATGGAAGTAGGATTATATCAAGAAACAAACTACAATATTAGTATGAGATTTTTTTATTTTACTCGTTTTATATTATTGCTTTAATTTATTTTATTTTTATCAAATAAGATAAAGTATATGTGATCAAAATGTTACAATTATTAATAATCCATATTAAAAAGGTGTAAAAAAATGCTTTGTATTTGTTGAAATAACTTAAAAAATTAAAAAATCAATTAACGAGGTAATATAGTAGAATAAGGGTAAAATTAGAAAAAAGTAATAAATTATTTCTTGATTTTTTAAAACAACATATAAATAAAAATAAAACAAACTCTCTAAAATATTAATTATTTTCAAATTGAGGGTGTATATTGGAGTTATTTCTCAATTAAATTAATCAAAGATTCTTCGGTTCTTTTTGTTCTTATCAAATGGGAAGTGAGAATACAGCCCTCAAAATTCCATTGAACAACTAATTTTCTTTTCTTTTTGAGGGAGAATTTATTTATTTTATGTATTTTGACGACTAATCATTTTTCATTTATAATAATATTATGTTTTCATTAAAATTCGATCTTGATCCCTTTTCTATATCATGTCAATCCTTTATTGAATCTGACCTCATTAACATTAACATTAGCATTAGCATTGGGATTGAGAAGAGATAAATCGTTTTAAGAACACGAAGAAGTCAAACAATCTCCTACCAAAACAAGAAGGGTGACAGCCATCTTAATAATTGATTGATAAATTATTGAGAGGTTGATCAAATTAATGAGTTATGTCGTTTATCTCGCATTCTATCAACCTTGGGAAAGCGATGGATTTTAGATACCCACCTTATTATTATTCCTTGAATAAGGATTTTAACATTATCAATTAATTCCTCCTCTCCTCAAGGGCTCAAGTGAAAAGCATACAACTTTGCTGTTTACGGAACCACCCTTTTAAGATCCACGCGCTTTCGCTCTATCCAAAACAACGAACGGCTATGATACGATCTATTTTCGCGGATCGGTCAGTAATCGAGAGTCGACGCAAATCGCGTAAGATTCGCGTGCGAATGGGTTAGCTTCTTCCAAGTTGGTTGATATGGTGGTCATGGATTCTTCTTGGGTGGGTTTAGGTGAAATTGGGTTGGAGTCAGCGCAGGAGTTGTTGAGAACAAGAAGCCTGTTCTGTCCTATAGGCTATAGCATTCAATCAATGTATTGAGGATGGTATATTATATAGGGGATGGGATGCAGGAAGGAAGTTAGCAGAAACAATTGAATTGGCAGTTTGGTGAGACTTAAATGGAAGACCGGAGTTCTGGAATTGAAGGGAAATTAGAGGACGGAGGTTCCAAGACTCTGGATTCTGAAGAAATTTCGCATTTGGCTCTGGACATTGGAGGTGAATTCTGGATTCTTTTAAACCTTTGATGATCGCTTTGATTGTTCTGATGGATTTAATATTAGTTTTGAACCCTTTCTCATGGGTTCGATTTCTCTGGAGTTGAGTCTGCCCGTTTTCTAATTCTTCGTTTCCTTTGTGGGCCTTTGATTGTTCGGATTATTTCTTCTTCAATTGTTTGGCTCATTCGCTGCTTGAAGTACATGCAATGAAACAATCTGCTGTTTTTAATGAAAAGGGATGTCTGAAGGCGCATAATTCTCACTCCTTTTGCTCTAAATTCTCTCCCTGCTTTCTTTCCACGATCAGTTGGAAAGCTAAACTGCGTCTTTGTTAAGTCAATTTTAAGTGTCTTGATTTTCTCACAAACTTCGAACATAACTAGATTGGAAGATTTCAATGTGATTTATAATGAAACTTGATTTTTGTTGGCATGCAGGCACTCTGATTAAGTTGGTGTATTTCTCTAGGAATGATAACTGGACGGTTGATGATAAGGGGTTAAAATCCCCAAAGGGGGATTCTCCTTTGCGAGTTTCTTCTTGTAATCCAAACTATGCTATTCTTAATGGAAGGATCCATTTTGCAAAGTTTGAGACAAGCAAGATCAATGAATGCTTAGAGTTTATTCGTTCCAAGAAGGTTATCAGTGCTGGTATGTATTTAAATTTGCAGCTTCCTGTTACTTCTCCATGAAGTCTCAACTTTCAGTTCTTTTAGAAACAGAATTAATCTAATGGGTTCCATAGTTGTCTCAACTGCCTGTTCAAGCCAGGCCACAATATGCTTGATTGAGTGCAAGTTTGTCACTGTTTTGATGAAGCTGCTATGATATGCTCTACTTGCATGACTCCAAACTGTTCAGAAGCCTAGTGGATTTGAGTTTTATGATGCTCAATCTTGACTTGTAAGGCAATGAATTTTGGAACTGAAATTTAACTTGTTTACTTTATTAATCACCCAGAATGGGCTCCTTAATGAGATAAAGAGCTGTTCGTAATTAGTTTAGTTTGTTTAATAGCTCAAGACTGTGTCACTATTGAGGCCTTTCATAGAGGACACAAAATCACCTGTTTCATGCAGCAGTTGGAAAAGTCTATTTCTGACGTTTGCTAGAGAAATATTTCTGAAAAAATTTACTAATTCATAAAGTACTTCTCCCTCACTACACGCACACATAATGATGTTACCAAAGAGAAATAATGGAACACGAGGTACTAATGCATTCAAATATCTTTTTCCCAGTTTTTGTACATGTGAATAGGAACTTAAACTGGACAATTATTTTTAATTTGGAAAAACTAAGTTGTCTGTGCCTTCTTTGGTTAGTAGTGATAAAAAACGAGACTCGATGGCATGCCTCTTAAATTAAGATATCAAGGATCATTTTAGAGATCGTTGTGTCAAAATACTAGAAAATAGAAAAATACGAAGAGAGATTTTTTGGAAAAGTTTCCCCTTGATTCCATCAGTGTCTGCCATATATATAGTCTCCCAAATTATCTAGTCTTTGAAGATTCATACATTATAGAACTAACATATTCCTAATCTTTAGCATCTATACATGGTAGATTCCTAGTCTTTAGCATCTATACATGGTAACTAACATATTCCTAATATTTAGCATCTATACATGGTAAGATAATATATACAGCTAATAATAGGGTCTCAAATTGCATAAACTCCTAAAATTGTATATGGTAACATCCCCCCTCAAATTGATGCTGGTAAGTTAGTAAGCAACAATTTGCCAACAAGAAATTGATGCCTATGGTCGGAAGTTAGAGCTGGTGAAGATATCACCACTGAGATTAGAAGATGGAAGAGAAATATATATCAAATCTATCTTCCAAAGTGTCTCAATTGTAACGACAATCAACTTCAATGCGCTGTGTGTTCATGGAAAACGAGATTGCCGCTAATCGTCAAAGACTAGTGTTATCAAAGATGAAGAGGAGTAGAAGTAGTCTCGAGGGAACCAAGTTCCTCATGAGACCACACGTGAGCCATACAATTCTTCCGGGAATAAGTAGTAAACATGGTAACGACACTCACCAAGAGAGGATTTTAGAAACACCATCTTGTTTCTTACATCTCCAAGAAATTAATGCATCAACTAAAAACATACACCAACCTATGCAGACGACGTGTATCCGGACACCCGTAAATTCCAATCGCATCACTATAGGGCAACAAGCTGAAGAGAGGTGCCTAGGAAAACAAATCACATGTGTAGGTGATCCGAAGATAACGAATGATGCTAGCGAACTCCGCAAAGAAGATGAGATGCCGAGGAGAAGGAAGACATAAATTGGCCCGACTTGATAAGCAGCTTCACTTCCGGAGAATCATCGGGTTGAGTAGTGGTCAAGTAGATAAGACTCCCAACCAAGCGTCGATAGAGAGTAGGTTCTTCCAGAAGGTCCCCTTCATCTTTCCTGTATTTGACATTTACCTCCATAGGAGTATCAACAGAAAAAGTGTCCTCCAAACCAGCCAAAGTGATAAGATGTTAAATATACTTATGCTGGTTCATGAAAAGGCCATGGGATCGATAATGAACTTCTGATTCTCAGATATGTGGTGATGCAGAGATCTTTCCTTAGCCGGAAGTTGCATGTAACAGCTGTTGAAACTTAGTAATCAAACCACCGGTCGGTGCGATGTGATAATATCATCGCATCAAGCGAGAATAACTCTACGTAGATGTGTGAAGGAAAGAGAAAGAATCATATTGACTTTGTTTAAAAGCGAAGGAAAGAAGTGTCTTTGCCGAAACTACTCAAACCAAGCGTGGGCGCATGAGCCCATATAGAGAAACGCTGACTTACAGACATCATGAGGAAGAAGTAGTCATACCGAGGAGGGAAGCTTCATGTAAATCTTTCCCTCCTGGAGTCACCATGAAGAAAGGCATTCATCACGTCCATTTGATGTAGTATGACGTGAAGCGACAATAGCTAAGATGGTTGAGCCGTGGTCATTTTGGCGGCGGGGGCAAATATCTCCTCATAATCAATGCCACTGTATTCACTTGCTTGTTTGCCCGAGCTACAAGGCGAGCTTTGTATTGATCCAAGAGCCATCGGACGAGAGTTTCTGGGGAAAAACCCATTTGCCCCAATAGGTTTGGTATGGGAGGACGAGGAGCAAATATCACGAGTGTGATTCTCCTCAAGTGCTTGAAGTTACGCGCATTGCAATTTACCCGAAGCACTCATGTTCCTGGCGGTGTAGCAGAGGAAATTTAGATAGTGGATAAAGTAATGACAAGAGACGGAGAAGGCGTTGGGCGTGATGTTCGTATTAAACTGAAATCACTGCAAGGCTGAGAACTTAGGAGAGTTAGTCGTTTAAGCATTAGTACTCCCGAGAGAACGGCGGGTTTGGCGGGAGGTGCGGGTTCGAGACCTCTCCTTGCAATTTAATCCCCATGTTTATTTGAAAGTCCGCAATGGACTTACGACTCTCCACGATGCGGGTATGGGGCCGTACGCGTGAGGGAGAGTGTTGAAGCATGATATTCGTGGCACAGATCCTGGGCGAGAACTTGGGAGGTTGGTCGTTGCTTGAGGGCCATACGATTAGGGGTCGAAGGACGAAGTGGGCAGACGAAGAGTGGTGGAAGCGGGGCTTGGGGATCGGGCGCGAGTCAAGATCGGAAGGAGGCCTGAAAGGAAGTGGGACGGACTCATGTCAACTACGTCTTTCATACACAAAGCCCAGGTTTGGGCGTTCCTGATTGGTGGAAATTCGAGAAAAATAGGCGAAAGAGATACGGATCACGGTGTGATTGAACATGAGATGGGAAAGAAATATTGATTTTCAAAGAAGATCACATTCCAGGAAACTTCATTATCACGAAGCATGGGGATCGTAACAAACATAACCCTTGTGAGGGATAGCATAACCAAGAAAAACACACTTAACAGACTGAGCAGTAAGTTTATGTTGTTCATGAGGAGGGAGATGCACAAAACAAACACAACCAAATGTACGAAGATCAGAATATAAAGGAGAATGACCAATAACCAGAAAGGGAAGAAACATGATTTGTCGTAGGAAGGTATTTAAGCGATTGATCAAAATGAGCTATACATTAGAAAGAGCTTCACACTTAAGCAGGAGGAACATATGATTCAAATCAAAGAGTTCTTATGACATCGAGAAGGTGGTGATTTTCCTCACCGATAACCACTGGTTTTGTTTGTGGTGTGTGAAGGACAAAACCCAATGAGAGAAAGATCCTTTGCTGCAAAAAACCTTAGCTTCATTAGACATGTGTTATTCATCATGTAGAATGGAGTGCAAGACCTTGATCTTTGGAGAGAATTGAGTCTCAAGGTGCGAAAGTGCTAAAAGAAAGCCCGAAAAACTTCACCCACATAAGCCCGGAGGAAGTAAACCTAAGTAAAGCGACTAAAGTCATTAATGAAAGTAACAAAGTACTTGTAATCATGAGAAACATGGTCGAATCCCCAAACATCACTATGAATAAGCTCCAAAACATTGTGAGAGTACGAGATGCATGTGAGGAAAAATTACAAGAGCTTTACTTTGCCAAGTTTGCATGATGTACAATCAAAGAAAAGATCAATAGAAGAACATACTTTATTTCTAATAATCGAGAATTGAAGCAGAAATCTGAAAGGACATTAAGAGTTTGGGTGGCCTAGACGTCGCGCGCATCTTGTGCGAGAACCAACAACATTACATGCAAATGAAAGTAAAGGAAAACTAGGAATAAAAGTGGAAGGAGAAACATGAAGGAAAGAGAGTCGTCCCACTTTAAGCCCACTTGCATGATCATACAGCCACGACACTTGATCTACTTGCAAACACACGCTGAGCAGGAATGGACATTACAATTGTTATCAACCAGAGTGAACCACAGCAAATAAGATTTGTGGAGAGATGCGGGAGACACAAAAACATCGGTTAAGGAAAGAGGAAAGATCACCAGCGTGGCGATTGGCGAGCTACCGCCAGCGGTGTTAATTTTCATATTTCCATCATAATTTCGATATTGGAAGAGCAACGATATTAGTCATATGGTTAGAATCGGAGTCAAAATACCATGGCTTAGAAGGAAACTTTATGATTACACGAGAGCCACAGCGGTAAAGCGAGAAAGGATCATCTATTGTACCATTCGAGTGGAGTGTGGTGGGTTGCTAAAGTGTGGGACGGGAAGAGGAACAGGCCGTGAGGGGCGGCGGGCAATGTAGCAGAACTAGAGGCAGCAGTGGAGGCATGATAAGCAGTACCCTGCTTCCTTTCAAGGCGAATGGGACAAGCAGAGATGATATGACCTTGTTTCTTGTAGTAGTTACAGAACTTCTTGGGACAATCCCGAGCAATATGGCCAAAAGCTTTACAACTAAAGCACTAGACAACACGCATGTCTCTACTGGCTGTCTCCCACGTGTGCATAAGCCAGGGAAGCAGGATGCACTAATAGTAGCCCGATGTTCCATGGCGGCACAGTACAACGTCGTTGCTCCTCATGAAAGTTCACTCAAACAAGCATCCGAGAGATGGGACGGGATGACGGTTAAAAGCCAGTTAGAGCGTCTGATTTAAAGTCGAGATTAAGTAAGCTTGTCAAAAATTGAGTCTAAGCTTGTTGGTGGCATACTGCCTCGGACAAGAGAGAGGCGTAGTGGGAACATTAGCATAAACAATGTCGCAATAGTCGGCCCGAGAGTTTGAAAACGAGAAAAATATTCCTCGATGAGAGCGCCTTGTGTGAAATTAGCCATCTCATGCTCAAAATGAAAGATCGTTTAGCGAGTTGTCTTACGATTGTAAACCATGTTAAGATAAGTCTATAGCGGCCAGTTTTATAAGGCCTCAGGTGAGAACAAGGTGAGACTCAATCGGTAGGAGCCAAGTCATAACTTAGAGCATCATGAATTTCCCGCCAAACCGAAACCTCGACACCTTGAGGTGCAGGAACACTCCTATCAATATGACCCCACAATTCTTTTCCTTTGACAAATAATTTAAATTGGAACTCCCCGAGCGAATAATTTTTTACTAGTAAGGCCCGAATAGGAATGATTCAACTTATCGGAGTGACATGATGGACCCAGAGGCAAAAGAATATCCCACGAGAAGAGTGTAGCTTGCATAGTGAGAAAAAACACACAAACAAACACCCACAGGAAAAACAATATATTGCGAAAATTAGAAAAGACATAAACCAGGAACACCGAAAATTATAAATTGCCAAAATCCACAATCAAAAAAGGCATTGGAAATAAGAGCAAGAACCCCGAACACGCATGACGGCCTTAGGAACAAGAGAACACCACAGAAATTCACGTCGGGTTCACTAAGATGGAACCAGTGCGCCCGAACAAGAGAAACCACAAGTCGAGAAAAAATTGACCGAGCAGGACCGGAAATCAAGAACCTGGGCTCTGATACCATGTCAAAATACTAGATAACAGAAAAATACGAAGAGAGATTTTTTGGAAAAGCTTCTCCTTGATTCCATCAGTGTCTACCATACATATAGTCTCCCAAATTATCTAGTCTTTAGCATCTATACATGGTAACTAACATATTCCTAATCTTTAGCATCTATACATGGTAAGATAATGTATACGGCTAATAATAGAGTCCCAAATTGCATAAACTCCTAAAATTGTATATGGTAACACATTGACATTCTTCCTTCAAGTTGTTCCCAAGTACAATCTTAGTTCTTTTACAATTTTCTGCAACTTCTGATTATTGATACTCAGGTTATTGGCATCATGAAGCTCCTGTTTCTGACAAGAATGTTATTAAGGTAAAGATTATTGTTTTGCGTTGCTAAATTATTATTTCTTGGAGGTTGGGCTGCTGATTACCTTGTTTTGTTATCTAGGTCTGAGATTCTGGGCTTGGTCTTCTTGATGTCATTTCAAATTAAATTAACTAATGAGACAATGATGGACCGGGGGTAGTTAATTGAAATATGCTGTCCATTTTAACATTGGGATATGGGTTTTACTTTTGATATATCTGACCTACAGTAGATAATTTCAGTATGCAGTTAGATATATCTTGGGAAAGCTCTTCACTTCTAAAAATAGAATTTTTAGATTCTTGTATGAACTGATTATCAATTCAACGCTTTCACTATTTCAAACCAAAATCCCTTTTCTCTACTCATCATGAGGCATTGAACCTCTTTGTTTCATTGCTTGCAGTTAAATCATATATAGTCCCTAATGAGTATATATATATATATATATATATATATATATATACTATATATATATATATATATATATATTTTGATAGATAGTCCCTAATGAGTTTATGAAGATCAAACTTGATTCTAGTTTTGGGAAGATATTTTCCTGGACTTCGTATGCAAATTCCTGTATTATAATTATGATTGTCTGCTATAAGAATTTTCCTGGAGTAGACCCATATAAGAAATGAAGAAAAAAAATATTAAAAATCAGAGGGTTGTTTAGTTTGTAATACATAAAGATGGTTAATTTTCTGCCATAAGCACTTGAATTTTACAGTACGCACTTTTAAAGTTTGCAAATTTATTATTAACTTGTTACCGTCTATGAGAAGGCCACGGGTGGTGGAGCTTATAAGTTTGCTGATCTCTTCAAAGATAATCTTGGACTTAGTCTTGACAAGGAAGATGAAATGGATTGTCTTGTTGGTGGAGCAAACTTTCTGCTTAAGGTGAGATCCTAGTACCATATGTAACTGCTTGTATGTACACATTTTTCAATTTTTATTTTAATATATTAGAATATGTCCTGTCTTGGAATACATGGAACTTTGAACGCTTCATCTATTGTCCCCCATCTATACTGAATCCTTAATTCTGATTATAGTCATGGACATTACAGTCGTCTCTCATTTACTTTGCTCTCACTCATTATTTGATTCTGCTATAAAACTCAATCATTTTGTTGTATTGAACTATTGCTACTTATACAAGATTGGTTGTTGTCTATTTTGTTTTTTCATGCATCATTAATTCTTCTTTCTTTCTGTCTGTGTATCACATTTTCCTCAAATCTGATTATGTTGATTTCCTTTAAATCCTATTAACTTTGTTGATGGTGCTGTTTGCTATATTGTTCTATTGTTAAGGCCTGACTTCAAGATTAGCATTAACAGGAGTCCTGAACCTAGAATGCAGCATGAAAATTTAGAAGAGATATTCATGGAGAGAATCATGAAAACAATGGACTTATTTTGAAGTACGAAAAATGATAAAGAGGCATTGTAGAAATGAACTTATTTTTACTGAAGTTATTTCATCACTGTACAGGATGCAGTTCCCTTGTGGCAACAATGTTTGTACTAAGCCTTGGACTAATTACACAATGACAATATATACAAGCCTATTAAATACAGAACTCATAATCAAATATCAAACTCTTTCTTTAAGATGCTCTTAGGAACAGAGAAAGGCATGTCAACGCCTTCAGCCTGACAGATATCTTTTCCCTGTGGTTATCAAAGAGATCTGTTGGGCAGCTCTTTAAGTAAGCTCTGCACACTAGAAGATTCAAGTTTTTGCCTGCCTTTCTGCTTCAGCATATTTTAAGCTTTTCTAAAAGAAGAGAACGTTTGGAATACCCTACAATGAGATTTACTGATTAGGTCGAATAGAAAATTAAACAATTATGCTGAAACAGTTTTACATCATGTAAATTTGTTTGTTTTCGTTATGTTTGGACGTGTACTTTAGAGAAACATTTACATCATGTAAATTTGGACTCTGAAATTTTTGCTCAATAATTAGATAAGACAATCTTTTTAGTTGAAGAACTGCAGTCTGGTAATCTTGTACTGTATTTTGCAGCTTCTTATCATTGAAGTAATTTTTATTTTTTCTACCAAAAATTTAAAAAAAAATCTTGTTATGGATCCAAAATGCATGATAGATACTCATTGCTTTGATTTGTGTGAATGTATTTTGAACTTGATAGATACAACATTATGATCTCAAGCAATCTCATCATTGAGGTATTATTTGACGTTCTTTTTTAATTAGTGAATATATATAGGAATCATTTATTTGAGAAAACTGCTTTCAAAGACACCCTAAAAATGATAGGGGTCAAGCCTGATGGGGCAACCCTTGTCAAACATGCTTAAAGAAATTTTGTGCCATGCCTTGTTGGAGAAATTACCTTGTTAGAGGTGCTTTCCACTCTTATTTATGGTGCTTGAAACTAAAGCATCTACATGGTTGCTGTCAAAACTTACTTGTTACTGTTTTAACTACTGGGAAGCTCACACCAGAAATGTTCATAAGTAGGCAGTTCATCATGAAGCCTTCACATATACAGATGGCCAGAAGGAATATGTGCAGATTGACCATAATGATTTGTATCCCTACTTGCTTGTTAATATTGGTTCTGGTGTTAGCATGATCAAGGTAATTCTCCTCATATTTTACTTTAAATTACTGTTTCATGTAATTTCCCTTTTTCAAATTTTAGTTGATTCATAGTCTTGTGCTTAAAAGGTGGATGGAGATGACAAGTTTGAACGAGTTAGTGGAACAAATGTGGGTGGTGGCACTTTCTGGGGCTTGGGAAGGCTTCTAACAAAGTGCAAGAGGTTATTCTCATCATTTTCTTATTTTGGTTAAAACATCCATTGTCCCATTTAAAATGTTTTTTATCTGAGGACTTGTATTTTCATCAGTTTTGATGAGTTGCTTGAGTTGAGTCATCGGGGAAATAATAGAGTGATAGACATGCTTGTTGGAGATATCTATGGTGGACTGGACTATTCAAAGGTATATAATCTTGATATATTTTATCATTTCTTGCTTGATATTTAGCTAATTATGGTACTAGTGGGATTATGATCTATATTAGATAAAGATGCCATTTAAGATATTCGATGATCAGTGGATTTTTTTTCTGAATTTATAGTTTGTGATAACTTCTAATATTTTATGGACTGTGTAGGGAAAACAAAATTACTTAACAAAGCACCTGTTTGACTCCTAAGTTAATCCTCTAGGTTAGTGATTCTTATGTTGATTGTTTAAGAATTTGTTCTCTTTTTCTTTCTTTCTAGAGATGCAATAATTTCTATTCATTCCAATAGGGCTTCCTGTTTTCTGTTTAACCGCAATTCATTTCTATATCATCATAGATGTGAGATGTGAGCTTGAAGATTTTTAACCTTCTTTTAGGGTAAAGGTTTTTTACAGCCATCAAGATCTATTGTGACCTGAAAACCAGTTCATTTGATGGCTCCTATGAATGACATCTTGTCAGAGGAACATAAGCTATTGATGTGGTTAATGCACAAAAGACAGGTGTAGTTTCATAAAGTGTCCCAAAACATGAAATTTTCCTGATCTCCTTTGTGTACAGTGTGGGGCCTTTTATATTGAGACAAGCTCACTGCTTGTGTTTCCTTCAAGGAATCATATCCTAGTGGATATAATAATGAAAACTACTTCTGTATATTAATCCTAATAGATATAATAATGAAAAACTACTATTGTCTATTGCACTTTCTTCTCAGTTGAGAATCAGAGGATATTCTCTAGTTTATTCCCTTCCTTTCTTGTACAATATTTTCCTTCTTTTTTGTACTTTATTTGTTTACTTTTTATGTCTCCTGATGTATATAAGTAGGTAGGACTTGTACTATTCTTTTCATCAATTTTGAATAAGAAAAGTATTCTTTTCTTCTATAATTTCACATGGTATCAGAGCCATGGAAGGTTCGGGTTAGGGTTTTGCCGTGTTTTCAATTATGGTGTTAACATATAGAGTTGTAACTAGTTAGGAAACTTAACATATAGAGTTGTAACTAGTTAGGAATCCTAACATGTAGAGTTGTAACAGATTAGGAAATATAGACTATCCCTTCTGTATATATACACAAGGAATTCTTTCCTCCAATTCTCTCTTGGTTGTCTTTTACATGGTATCAGAGCCTAGGGTTCGAGTGTGAGAATTTTTTGGAGAATTTTTTGGAGGATTTTTCTGCAATCTAGGGTTGTCGGAGGGGGTGACATTTGAAACACCCACATAGAGGGAGCGTGGAGTCTCATCGCCGGCATAGGAGGGTTCGGGCGTCAGCGGACCAAGGTACAAAATGGGTGGCGGATTTCAAGCGCGTGAAGCTCCGCAGCGCCACGCCAGTTTTACGGACGGGTTCCACACGCGCCGCGGCGTGTGTGGGCGCGTGAGTCTTTGTTCGACCCCGGGCTCCTCCTCCCAGGTTAAGTCTCCAAACGAGGGCCTCTGGTACACTTGGTTTCCCTTTGTTTGGTTCACGGATACAGTAGTTTTAGTGCTTTTTGTGTCCAACAACCCCCTTTTCTAGGGTTTCTACTTGATTTTTCCAAAATCTGAGTTATAGGAGTGCTCTTTGCTCTTGATCTTCTTCCAGTGGTATCATAATGAGTGATTCGGAGGAAGAAATTGACCATAAAGCTTCAGTGGTCTAGATGATGTCCAATCGGGCTTTGGCAGTGATTAGCTAATTTGAATGGAACGAAAACCAATTGAGGTGTGGGAAGCGTGTATGGGCGGTCACCTCACTAAGGATCCGTAGCGGAGTGATTCGAGAAAGAGCAAAGGATGTAGGAGGATGCTCGATACATTCATAAAATCATGTTCTATTAATGACAAGGTATTGGGCCTCGTTAATCACTTTGTGAATTTACATTAAGAGCTAATGGATTATTTGGAGTTTGTGTTTTCTGAAAAGGGGAATCTTTCTCGTATATTTGATGTGTGTAAAGCATTCTATCGATCAGAGAAACAGGATCAGTCACTCATAGAATTTTTTATGGCCTACAAAAAGATACTTGAAGAGCTTAATATGCTTATGCCCTTTAGTCCAGATGTCAAAGTTCGACCAAAGTCAGCAGAACATATGTTTGTTATGGGATTCTTTGCTCTTCCTTCTAAGTATGATTCAGCTAAGGCCCGGATTTTGTCAAGTCCTGAGATATCATCTCTCCAGGAGACCTTTAGCAGGATTCTTCGCACTGAGGTATCATCCTCTTCTTCACCTACCCTTGTATCTGCCCAAACAAGTAGTGCTCTTATTGGACAGACCATTGAGTCAGAGAAGCAATGAAATAGAAACAATGGTCCAGGCGATAACACTAGGAAGCGGTTGCGGAGGTGTTGTTTGTTATTCTTTGCGCCACCGCCAAGCACGGCCATGTGATATGTAATTGTAAGAAACGATTTCAGTATAGCTTCTACTACTGAAGCATCGATCGATCGGTTCGGTTCTCGGTAGCGGAATTAGCGGGTTCAATTGTATCGGGACTCATTGAGATCTCCATATACTCGATTCACTAATCTTGGAGTTAGGTAACCCGAATAAATGTCTTGTATCTTCTTCATCTTCCGAATGGATCGTGACTTTAGAGCCACGAGATCACACCCGATGGGTAACTCCGGTCTTTTCTACCTTTCGATCCTGACCTTCACCTTCCCTTTGTCACTCGAGAATTGGATGCACATTTATGTGTTCTTGGGTTGTGCACAATTGTGCCCACTCCATGTATTCCTTTGACATCAATCTTGAGTTTACCAAATTTCTCTTTTAATTTGATGTCTGTTATGAGTTGCTTTCGAGCACTTAAGTGTTATATCTCATTCTTTCTGATTTTTGTACTCTTTTCGGGATCTTACTTGTGAGCCAGTTATTGGTAGAGGCGAGTAGTGGGGTTTATACATCCTTGATCATACGGTCCAGACCTGTAGCGATACAGGTCACTACACCGTTTAAGACACACATTGTCAGTTAGGTCATCTTTATTGCCATTATTAAAGAAATTGTGTCCTACGTGGAATTTCTATCCTTAAATTGTAAGTCTTGTCAATTTGCAAAACATCATCGCCTTAGTTATAGTCCTAGAGTCAATAAACGAGCTAGTGCTCCTTTTGAGTTAGTCCATTAAGATGTGTGGGGTCAGGTACTTGATTATTGTCCCAATGAGGTTTGGATACTTTGTCACTTTTGTTGATGATTATTCACGAACCACTTGGTTATATTTGTGAAAAACCCGCTACGAGTTGTTTCACCGTTTCGCATCCTTTGTCTTGATATTCATACTCAATTTCATGTTTATGTTTCCAAAATCGAGAAGTGATAATGCGAAAGAATATGTTTAGGAACAATTTGGAGTCCTTCGTAACTGGCATGGCATCATAAATCAGACTTCTTGTGTTGACACTCCTGCTCAGAATGGAGTTGCTGAGAGAAAGAATAGACACCTCCTTGAAACTGCTAGAGCTACGGTATTCCGAAGGAAGCATGTGCCCGAGAGCATTTGCGGGTTGATCTTTGTTTCCATAGCTTGTTTTTTGATTAACCGGATGCCTTCATCAGTCTTGAATTAGGACACACCGTATCACATCATTTTCCCCAATAAACCTCTATTCCCTATTGAGCCTCAGATATTTGGATGTACCTGTTTTGTTCGAGATGTTCATCCTCAAGTATCTAAACTTGACCATAAATCTTTAAAATATATCTTTCTTGGTTATTCCCGGGTTTAGAAGGGAATGTCGATTATTCTTGCCTGCCGTGGGCGCGCGGTTTTACTGCGGATGCCCAGTGTTTTAGAATGTCCCTTTCTCTTCACCCCGACCCACACTAGTCAAGGGAGAGATGACACTGCTTGTGTGGCACTGTACTTTCCCCTACAGTGGCCCCTCACATTTCTCCTCCTGCTCCAGTAAAGCCAACCCCTCCTATTCCTCCTCTAGTAAAGCCTCCTATCACTCAGGTCTACACTCGACGCCATAACCCACCGAGTCTACGGTCCTCCATTTGCCCGACATCGAGATCTGAGTTCTGATGATGATCTCCTATTACTCTTAGTAAAGGTAGACGTCAGTGTGTTCATCCAATTTCCTCATTTTGCACCTATAACCAGTTGTCTTCTCAGTCCTGTTCTTTTATTGCTTCTTTGCAGACCTATTTCATTTGCTAACACTTTTCGAAGCCTTGTCTCACCACGGTTGGCGTAGTCTTTATGATAGAGGAGATGGATGCTGAATAAGAATGGTACTTGGAACGGTACATTTACCCTCTTGGGAAGAAAGCCATTGAACAGTCGTTGGTAGCTGCGAGTCAAAGTTAATCAGATAAGTTTGGAGTTGGCACCGATTGAAAGCTTCGCATGACTTGTAGCGAAAGTGCGCTCGGACCTATAGTGTGGACTATTACGATCTGGCACCCTGCTGCGAAGATGACATATGTTCGGCTTTTTATTTCCTTGGCCGCCACTCATAATTGGGATCTTCATCGACAATATTAAACGCCTTTCTTCATAGCGTCTTCGGGGAGAGAGTATATATGGAGCAACCTCCCGGGAGTTTGTTGCTTTCGAGGGGGTGGGAAGGTTTGTCTCCTTCAGAAGTCGTTATATGCTTGAAGAGTCCAGTGCTTGGTTTTGATAAATTCGACCGAAACAATTGAAATTTGGCTTGTAAAGTAAAATCTTAGTTCCATCTTCCTCACAGGAACTGATTGAGCTATCATTTTGTTGGTGGTGTATGTAGATGATATTGTTATCCTTTGGGAGTGACTCTGGGAATCTCATCCCGCGCCAGATCCTTTCTTCCACGACGGTTTCATACGAAGGACCTAGGGATGCTTAGATATTTCTTCGGTGTTGAGATTATCTGAGATGCTTGTGAAATCTTCTTATCAGAAATATGTGCTTGATTTATTATCGAGAATGCGGAAAATTGGGAAGCAACCCATTATGGTTCCCCTATGGCCGGGCGTGCGCTACTAGAGAGGCGGGATTGTTTGAGGATTAAGGGATGCTTAGTAGTTGGGAAGCTGAAGCTATACGATAACTCGTGCGATATTGCACACTCGGTCGGTGTTGTAAAGTCAATACATGTCTTCCCGAGCTAAGTGACAATTGGGCAGCTGTTGAACACATTATATGTTACTTGAAAGGCTCTCCGGGACGAGGTATTCTATATAGTAATCATGGGCCTGATAGGGTTGAGATAGCACGAGATCTTGATTAGGCGAGGGTCAAAGGAAGATAGGAGATCAACTTGCTCCCCGGTGCGTGTTTTTGTTGGTGGAAATCTGGTCTAATTTGAAGAGTAAGTGAGGGGTTGTTTCCGGATTCAGTCTTGATCGAGAATATGAAGCCAATGACACAATACGTGTGTGTGAATCTGTGGCTTTGCTCAGTGTTTTGATGGGATGGGCGTCTCTGGAGCTTTGGCGAGCCGCTGGGCTTTGGTGTGATAACGGGCGCCGTATTACCTCCGAATCTGTATTTCATGAGCAGACTAAGCATGTGGAAATTGGTTGTCACTTCGTTCGTGAAAATGCAACTCGGTTTGATTCCTCACCGAGATATGTGAAGGCGGAAAACAGTTGGGTGATATTTTTACAAAGGCTCTAAGTGGGGACCGGGTTAGCTATTTATGTAACAAGTTGGGTATGATTAACATCTATGCTCCAACTTGAGGGAGTGTTAACATATAGAGTTGTAACTAGTTAGGAAACTTAACATATAGAGTTGTAACTAGTTAGGAATCCTAACATGTAGAGTTGTAACAAATTAGGAAATATAGACTATCCCTCTTGTATATATACACAAGGAATTCTTTCCTCCGATTCTCTCTTGGTTGTCTTCTACATATGGCAACTCATCTAGTGGTCGTGCATGACTCCGACCACCCTACCTTCATCGCACGAAGCTTCGGAGCTGCGTCCCTTGTTGGAAAATTTCTGGAGCAAACTTTCGGGAGCAGCGTTGTTTTTCGGTAGGCAACCCACGCCATTGGGTTGCCTTGGCTTTGATCTGATGTGGAGGAAACACCTCAGATGAGCCACGCTCAGACCACACTCCCACACGGACCGCTGATTTTCTCTTCGGTGTCGTCCCTCACTTGGCGACAGCGTGAGAAACATAACTACCCTCGGTGGGCGGGACTTCGCGCGCTAGCTCTCGGTGTCGATGTTCACTTCTATCTATTTGTCTTCCCGTTTTGAGACCCTGGCTACAGCTAGCCCTTTTATCAGTTTTTGTGTCCGACTAGCCTTTTGAGATTTCCTCTTGTTTTCCAAGCACTAGTCACTGCTAAAGTCTCTTCCAAGATCCTGAGACCTTGTTGTCTCCCTTGGTATTCTTGTTTTGTTATATGAGTGACGTTGCTTTTCTCACTTCTATGGCTGCCAAAGGGTTCATCCCACCTCTGGGGTTATTCAGCATGTAAGCAGTATAAAGAGTATGACTTACCACTCTTAGGTGGCCAAATACGCATCTATTTCGTCTATTGCCTAGACCGGTAATGCCTCTTCTTACCTTTCACATTCATCTGATCTATGGATTCTCAATTCTAGAGCCTCTGATCGTCTCTCTGGTAATAAGGATCTTTTTTCTTCCCTACTATTACATCACCTTTACCCATGATTAGTTTAGCTAATGGATCTCAAACCATGGCTAAAGGAATCGGTTCAGCATGTCCTCTTCCTTTTGTACCCCTTACTTATGTCCTTTATGTTCCTGATTGTCTTTTTAATTTGATTTTTATTAATAAGTTCACTTGTGACCTTAATTGTTTGATTACATTTTCTAAAAATTTTGTCTGGCCACCCAGGCCAAGATGTCAGAATGCGGGTGGCATCGGGATGAGTTTCGAGGGCCTGCTTTTATCGGCTCCCCTTCATCTTCCACATCTTGCACTTCCATGGATACTCCTCTCTTTATTCATAGTCGCCTTGGTCATCCGAATATTTCCAAGTTTCGGATAATGATTCCTCATTTTTCTAGTTTGTCCTCAATTGAGTGTGAGTCATGTCAGCTTGGGAAACATACTCGTGTTCCATTCCTTAGGCGCTTAGATCAACGGACAAAGTCTCCTTTTGAGCTTGTCCATATTGATGTTTGGGGTCCTTCCTGGACTGAGTCTACCTTGGGGTTCCGGTACTGTCACTTTTATAGATGATTATTCTCGTTGTACGTGGCTATTTTTAATAAAATATCGAGTTGAGTTATTCCAGAATTTCGAACTCAATTTAATACTTCAATTCATATCCTACGAAGTGATAATGCCAAGGAATATCTTTTTGGACAATTCTCCTCTTTTGTGTCCTTACATGGGATTCTTCATCAGTCCTCTTGTGCTTACACTCCTCAACATAATGGAGTGATTGAAGCCTTGAAGGCCGTCGACCCCAGTTGAAACCGCTACGCACTCTTCTACTCCCTCATAAGGTTCCTCAACGTTTTTTGAGGGGATGTTATGTAGCGAAGCATTATTTGATTAATTGTATGCCATCATCCGTCTTACATGATCAAATCCCTCATTCCATCCCTTTTCCAAACCGACCCCTCTTCTGCCTTCCTCCTCATGTCTTTGGTTGTGTCTGTTTGGTCCGGATGGTGGAGTGGACCGTCTTAAGGCTCATTTAGTTTCCAAGGTGTATACTCAGATATATGGCTCCGACTACTATGACACTTTTTCTCCTATTGCCATGATGGCTTCCATTCGTCTTCTCTTCTCTATGGCTACTATGAGATCTTGGCCTATGTATCAATTAGACATCAAGAATGCATTTCTCCATGGCTACCTAGCCGAGGAGGTCTATATAGAGCAACCAACTAGATTTGTTGCTCAAGGGAGGCCTCAGTTTTGGTATGCGAGCTCTGCATGGATTTCATATATGGCCTCGCCGGAATGCCTCGGCACAGTTTGTGAAACTTTAGGCTTTGTGGTATAGGAGTTCGGTATGAGCTCGGGTACATCAGGACAGCTCCATCTTACGTCATCATACATCATGCAGACCAGGTGCATCTATAGTATTTGGCAAGCGGATGACAATGTTATAACAAGCATCAGGATGGTATTTGGAAACTTAAACAACGTCTCTTCAGCCACTTTTAGACAAAGGACTTGGGGAAACTCAAGTACTTTATGGAAATTGAGATAGCTCAGTCTAAGTCCGATGTGGTTATGTCTCAGAGGAAGTATGTCTTGGATATATTGGGAGAAGTATATTTGGGCCTGCAAACACAGAACACTCTATGGATCCAAATGTCCAAGCTTGTGCTTGGACATGAGGAGCCTACGAGATCGAGGGGAGATATCGGCGACTGGTAAGGGGTGAACACCCGCATCACTGACCGGCATTTCCTTTCCTATGAGTGTAGTTAGTTAGTTCCTACAGTCACCATGTGATAGTCAATGGGATGTTGTGATCCATATCCTCCATTATGTCAAAGGAACATCGAGTCAAGGGGTGTTATATGAAAACAGAGGTCACACCTAGATTATTGGATATTTTGATGCAGACTAGGCAAGCTCGCCCATAGAAAGACGCTCCACTTCAAGATATTGTGTATTTATTGGAGGCAATTTAATATCCTGGAAGAGTAAGAAATAGGATGTGGTGGCTAGGTCTAGTGTTGAACCTGAGTACCGAGCTATGGCTCTGGCAACTTGTAAACTCATATGGCTCAAACAGCTTCTTCAAGAGTTAAGATTTGGGAAGGATGGACAAATGACGCTTGTGTGTGATAACCAAGCGGCCTTACACATTGCTTCAAATCCAGTCTTTCATGAGAGGACCAAACATATTGAAGTGGACTATCACTTTATTCAAGAGAAGATTGCCTCAGGATGCATGGTTACTAGTTTCGTCAACTCAAGTGACCAACTAGCAAACATTTTCACTAAGTCTCTCCAAGGTCCAAGGATTCAATACATTTGTAACAAGCTTGGTGCATAAGACCTATATGTTCTATCATGAGGGGGAGTGTTGAGAATCAAAAGATATTCTTAGGATATACTCTGGTTTATTCCCTTCATTTTTTGTACAATATTTTCCATTATTTTTGTACTTTATATGTTTCCTTTTTATGTCTCTCAGATATATATAAGTAGGTAGGACTGTTCTTTTCATCCATTTTTAATAAGAAAAGCATTCTTTTCTTCTATCCTTTCACATTCTCTTTAGGGGATTCTAGGTCTATGTGATTGGCTTGAGATTGAATGAGTTGTATCCTATGAGAAAATTGGCTACCAATATTTTGGAATTATTTAGTAGGGGTGCACTGGTAACATCTATTAAATATTAGACTTATTGACTTGATTAATAATTAATAAGAATTAATTCATCCCTAAAATATAGAACACTAATATCGGAACACCTTATTTATATGGAAAACCTCAAAGGGCACAAAACCATGAACTTCTTCAATCTGTAGTTTTGCCATGTGGCCATCCTTTCAATCTGTAGTTTAGCGAGGACACCTTGAAAGCTCGAGAAAAATAGGATTTTCAGTTTTTAGGACATAAAAAGTGGGTATGTTAGCTTTGAAGACTATAAACAAGGAGCAAAATTAATGTCAATAATTCCAAATGCTCTCTAAAAAGAAAATTTCAAGATACATGCTTATATTTTTGAAAAAACAGATCCTAATCCTAAAAATCATAAAATGCTTCTTAGAAAAGTTGTTTAAAATAATTTATTTGAAAACCTTCTTTTCCCAAAAATGCTTCGAAAAAAAGTGAACTTGGCTAGCAGAATTTTTAAATATGTTAAAAAAAATTTGTACCTTCTTGAACAACAATTAGAAGAAATAGGTGGAGGCTATATGCCTTTGGTTGAATTTTATAGATTGGTTGGACCTTTGTTGAGAGAGTATTTTTTGGTATCCCTTTTTTTTTGTTTAGCCTAAAGATCTTACAAATCTAAAGATCTCAAAATGCAAGAACAAGCTCTTTTGCTCGCCCCTATCTCTAAAGGGGCTTAAGCACTTCACTCGCTAGGGGATGTGATTCAATCATTTGCATTCCTGCTTGCACTACAAAAAGCTCTGTTCTTAACGCCCCTGCTATTTCTGTGCAGCCCTTCATCAGGTTTGTAGAGTTGGGTGTCGGGTTTTATCGTTTACCCATAATAGAGGAGCCACCCCTACCAGGCAGGTGGCCACAGGTCATAACCCACTCTTCGCACAACTAATCCCCTTTGAAGTGGGCTTATTTTCTTGGCCAATGGTCGAAATGTGTACGACATACCATAGGCCTAATATTTTAATAGGTCTCTTTGTATACAATCAATGTACTCTTTGGGCTAGTTGCACTACTTAATACACTTTCTTATTTAAAAAAACATTAGAAAATATTACTTTCTTTTGAGAAACAAAAGAAAATGGGAAAACAGTAAATCTTTTCTTTTTTTCCCCATAAATTATAGTTGAGGTAGGTTATAGAATGAAAATGGATTAGGTGGAAAAAAAAAGCATCGAACAAGTGTGTGATCAACCAATATGTAGAAGCTTTAGAATCATCAAAGATGAATTTAGAATCAACAAGTGATGGAACGAATCCTAAATTGATCTATTGAAGAGCTCATCAAAGAAGAAGTAGAAGCTTTATAAAAACCAATAATTGACTTTCCAAATCAAAATATTATAATGATTGGTAGCAAACATGAAAAATCTAGTGAAATTTCTTTTGAATATAAGGAATTCAAGAATGTTGTTCTTCCACGAGGCAATTTACAAGAAGAGTATGGGAAGTAACTCTCTACAAGCTTGTTTTGTTGTCATATAATTATTTTGAGAATTATCAACTTGTCTTACTACATTGAAAAGTTTTCAAAGTTTGGTAATTATCTTAGATGAAATTGAACAAGATCAAGAGATATTGATGTTGTCTTACTATGGTAACGAGTCAATGACCAAAGAAAGGGTGGACTACATTGTTCAAGATTTCAATTGATTATGGAGAATAACTAAAAGTCAAGGATGAGTTTATTTTCAAGTCAATGAGAATCAATGAAGATGAGTTTTTAAGATATATATCAAGAAAGAGAATTTGTATTAATTACAACTAAAGTCAAACTAGGATTAATAATTGGAGTGAAATTAAGATTAGTAGTTGGAGTCAACTTACAATTAGAGTAGTTGGAATCAAATTAGGATTAGAGATCATAATAGGATATTAGAATTTCAATGCATCTTGGATTTATGAGAGAAGCTTATAAATAAGGCTAATTAATGTTAATCAAAAGGAGATTTTTATTGAGTTACAATATTTCATTTTCGTTTCAATATTTGCAATCCTCATTGGTGTGACTCCATTGATTTTCTTCTAGGTGAGACTCCTAGAAGGCATTCGTGAGATTTTAAGGTTTCTATCCAATCCTTTCGTTTATTCTTTTCTATTTTGTAATTTATTTCTCTCTATCATAAAATGTATTCTTTGTTCCTCTCACCCTAAGAAAATAAAACCCTAGCCCACCAACTTTGATTGTAGGCAACCATCCTAGGGTTGTCCTGCATCAAACATGTAAGTCACTAAGTGGAGCTCACTCCTTCATTGAGGATTGGATATTTAGTACCTCAGCATTTTCTTATCCAATTTGGGAGTGGTGGAATATCCAACACAAAAATTCGGGAAACTTATGAAACATGCTTTATGCTGAAATTTCCAAATCTGAGTATTTTAAGGTTTCTTTCCCTCCAATTGCTTTGTGCTTTATCCATCACCTATCCTCAGTATTTTTATTTTCTTCCCTGTCTGTGGGTGAGCTATACATGTATTCCCATGGCTGAAGAAATTATTTCAAAATGTCTTTCAAGAACCAGTAAGTATTGGAGTTTGACACATGTATATTGTTCTAGTGCAAGTGTCCATATGTATGGTTGTGTTAATACTGGATGGTGAGACTTACCGTTTTGCATTTTCAATTTTTCCATCCCTTAATGGCTTAGCACACTCTTTTTTAAATGACAACAGATTGGCCTTGCATCAACAACCATTGCCTCTAGCTTTGGCAAGGCAATTTCAGAAAACAAAGAGCTTGAGGACTACAGACCTGAAGATGTCTCACGATCTCTCTTGCGAATGATTTCTAATAATGTTGGGCAGGTCAGTTGTAGTAGAATGGTTTCTTATATGCAATAAATTTTATAAAAAAAATTAGACTTATATCATTATGTTATAATGACATTTTCTAAAATTTATTGATAGCATATATGCATACTGCAGTAGTTTTGAGAAATATGGACTCCACAAAAACATGTTGAATCTGTTTAAGTATGTATCCTTTACAAGTCACAATGTACGAAGGACAACCCAATTATTTAAAGAACTATACAGAGTATATCATCTGGCACATAAGCAGCACAGTTGAGTTCTGAACTCTTTTCCAGTCTGCAAATTTATTTCATGTGTGTAGATCACACTGTACTTCATGGCATTCATTTCTTTCTTTCTTGCTCTCTCTCTCTCTCTACATATATATTTGTGTGTTTGTGTGTTTCTTTATATATGCATATCTAGATATTTTGTATTATTATTGCTATTTTACTTTGAATCTCTTTCTAAACATTTTTTTTTTTTTTTTTTGACAGCTAAATACTTTAGTTACAATAGAGTAAACTGTCCCCATAGGACTCGAACCCGAGACCCCTTCCTTCCCTATGTCCTACCTTTTTGAAATGTTGAACGCTCTATCATTTGAGCTAGGCATGATGGGCTTCTAAACTTAATTATGAATTGTACACATTGTACAGTTTTTAAGCATGAAAACCAACTGAATGAATTTATCATTGTCACCATCAAGAGCACCAGTGTTGTCATCTAAAAAACTTGCCTCAATCTTGGGTGTTTGCTGCCTGGTAATTTAGGCTTTGTTTTCTTTTCAATGGCTGCTTTCTGTTTTGTGGTTCCCTTGTTTTAGTGGTTTCAACTTGAGCATATTGTTCTCCCACTGGCAAGGTTCAAAACTGTAAGGTGTCTTTATACTCAGGCTACATTGAGACCTATGACTCCTGAATCTTTCAATCTAATCCAGCATACCCATGTTGTATGGCACGGGCGTGGATATGATATCCTTGTTGGACACTCCTACTTTGGGTGTGGCTGATTGATTTTTCCATTGATATCATTTTATGTTTTCAAATTTCTTAGTAATGATTATAGTAGAAGGTAAGAGCTTTTGAAAAGGTTATCCTTGCTTTCAATTTATTTTTAATTGATCGTTCTTTATTTACCTGTTCAATTTATTTTTAATTGATTGTTCTTTTATTACTTGTGCCTGTATTTTGGTTCCTTTTTTAGCTGACTCCCCCTATTGTAAAAGTTAAGTGTGAAGGATCAGATACTGGCATCCAACACACATAACTGAAACCATGTAACAAATATTAAAACTTTGTAAACATGTCTGTGGGTCAATGCTTCTTGTATGAATTCCAATTTTGACCAACATCCTTGGTGGATGTGACTAGATCAGTGTACATGGTTCCCCTGTCCATGCGATCATTTGTACCGTATTAAAATTTTTTAGGTCTCCACATTCCAAAACCATGCCCAGAGTACTAATGTTACCTAAGGCTTCATAGATATGACTTTAAAGCTATTCCCAGAATACCAATCCACATTTCCTTGTCTCATGCCTGAAATGCTGTGTAATATACTAGAGGTCTTTTTCCATTCTTTACTTTTCTGTTTCATGTTGTAGTGTTCTTAATATTATTTCATTCTCATCTCCCCAGATAGCTTATTTGAATGCACTTCGCTTTGGGCTCAAAAGGATATTTTTTGGAGGATTTTTCATCCGCGGTCATGCCTATACAATTGATACAATTTCTGTTGCAGTTAATTTTTGGTAATCATGAAGAATTTCTGCTACTTAATTATTTGTGTTATTCTTGTGATAACATGTTAGTCACCAAGCAATGATGAAAAATCAATTTGAAGTTATTTCTCCCACTTTCCAGTGTTTTTTTTCCCCTCCTTACAGTATTCAACCTTTGATTCACAATTATTTGGCATTCTTGTTCTGCCCCATTCTGTTAGTCATGTTGGTTGTTCATGCAGCAGATACTGGATTTCACTTACAACGTCTGGGCATTTTTCTTCAGGTCAAAAGGTGAAGCAAAAGCAATGTTTTTGCGGCATGAAGGATTTCTGGGAGCATTGGGCGCATTCATCAGCCATGAAAAGAACAATTATGATGGCTTGAAGGTTCATCAGTTAGTGGAACGAGTCCAGACCAGTGCGTCTAACTCCGGTGATAAGATTCAGAGCTCACTAGCTGGGGATTCGAACGACAGTGGAAATATAGGTGCAGTGTCTATACAACTTAGCAGACTTAGCTGTTGAATCGTCTTCATGGGTACTGGTGCCCGCCCACCTAATGTGGTTAAAGAGTTGAAAGTTGATTAGCTTGTGTAATATTTTATTGAAGCGTTTTGTAATAACCAACATGTTTAACCACGGAGAATTAATAAACAAGATGGGCAAATGGGGGAAGGGCTGTCCCTCCCCTCACCAATTAATTAATTATTTAAACATTGATGCAGATATTAGCCAAAGATCAGTTGTGACATCTTAGAATTCTAAACTGCTGCTCGCTTGACAAATTCCCTTTTAAGAAACTGATTTTCGGATAGCATCAGTTGGGAAGAAACTGAAGATGTTTTTGGAAAGCCAAACAAAAAACGGTTTGGTCCCCAGACACAAACCTAGCATCCTTTTTATTTATTTATTTTTTGTTTCTTGTGTTCTGCTGTTAATAAACAGTGCTATGGAAACAAATGCAATCTCTTATACCTTTTAACAGAAGCCCTCCTTATATAGTTATAGCGAACAATCTGGAGAACCATTGAAAATTTAAGCTATTCTATTGAAACAGAGACACACAAGTTTTAAGACAATAACAAACAGATGATTTCAGCGTGTCTTAAGGGAACTTTCTATGATATTGCTTACCATTTCTTCTTCTCAGTGCCCATCTTTCTTTAATGTCGCATACTTCATCAACTAGGCGTTCATAAGGTGTTTGTTGTTCAGATGGTTCTATAACGGAATTCGTAGAGTCAGAGACTCCTCTAATCCTGGCCGCTTCAGCAAGCAGATCGTTTATCAGCATTTCAGTGGTCCTTGAGGTGATTCCCCTTAGATACCAGGAAATGGGCGGGGGTGGAACAATAGCTGGCTGAATCAGTTGCTCCAAGCTGACTTTTGACCCTATCCTTCCTTTACCTCCAGTACATGAATCATATTCATCCCATGTCTTGGGTTTGAAGGGAAAGCAGGTTTTTTCATCAACAAACACAGGTTCCACTCTCCAGCAACCTTCAAATCTTTTCATGAATCCTGTTTTTACTTGCTTGAATTTCATCTGAGAAACATGGCGAGAGAGAGAGAGAGAAAAGGTGAAGGAAAATATTCATGACTAATCCAGGAAGTGCATAAATATTCAGATCTATTTGTATCATTGGAAGAAAATGTCTGGTTGAGTGTATTAATAAGTATTAAATTAGCATGTCGGATCATGATGGGATGGATCAGGTCCCATGTGCCTCACTCAAAAAAGGGTAGATGCAGCCTAACACGTTCTTTCATTTTGGCCAAATCATTGAATTTGTTTAAATGAAACATTGATTTGCCCATTCGCCAAAAAATGGGTTCCACCACAAAAATGATGAAATATATCTGGATTTGTTTTAATGGGGCAGAAGTAAAGAAAGCCATGCGTCAACCTTCGGGTGATACTTAATGATAAAAACAGTTAATTGAAAACATGCATCAGTTAAGAATTGAAGGTTGTCAAAAGAAAAGGTGCTGCTCTTACTGAGTGATCTTCTCTGTTTTGATCCACTACAACATGAACAGAAATGGTCCCTGACCACCAAAGAAACCTCCACAAGGCTGCCTGTTCCACTTCAACTACCTGTCTTAATCCTTCATCGAGCAAGACCCTTCTTGATGTTACTTCCTAAAAAGGAATCAATCTAGTAAATTTAAACTAGGGATGATAGTTGCAACAGAAATGTGTGCTGAGAGGACAAGGAACGGACATACACATAATAAAATGAAAGAAATTTGCATGGGAAATTTGTTAGCAGAGAAAAAGGAAACACACTCCATCCACATATTACCATGTCTGACACACAAAACCATTAGTTTTTCAAGAAATGGGTTGATCCTGTTATGGGTTGGAAAAAATAAGAAAGAGTGGATAAAAAGAAGCTGCTCACCTTAATATTCTTGAACACCCTCTTATTATCAGGGTCTGTAACAATATTGTAAACTGCATCTGGGGGCAATCCAACATCAACTTCCACACTAAGGTTGCAAAGGGAACCTTTTGGTACACTGACCTGGAAGAGTTACATCAGATATTAATGGGCCAAGTGATTATAAACTCAACACAATTATTTTAGCAATAGGTTGGACTTTTCCAATCATAAAAGTACTAAATCTTTTGCCCAGAATTTGTTTTGGATCTGCCACAACTGTTTTATGCTTCCATGAACCACAGGTTGCTGGGTTATCTCCTTATCGATACAAATATAATAATCTAATCAAAATGTACCTGAGGTTCCACCCCTCCTAAAGATCCTTCTTGTGTTAAAAATAAAATGGAGCAAGTCTTTATCTATCAGTGGATGAAACTGGGAAAAGACTGAACAAACTTGAGACATGTCACAATTGATTGACTTCAAGTAGTAACAAGTCAAAGTGTAGTTTCTCTTTCTTTTAACTCCCAAAGTAAATCAATCCAACTTTGACAAATTGCAAATACAGCAGCCTTTAGCCAGCCTTATGGTCATCCTTATAAAGTTTGTACAGGAAAGCATGTAGCTTAGCTCTTTCTTACCTTTATTTCTGGGGGCCGATCAGTCCAAACAGGATTTTCTTTCCAAGTTTGCAATTGCTTCTCTAGATTAAGGCCCAATGCAGTAATTGATCCTTTCTCCACTGAGGCTTTCAAGTTTGTTCCTTCATTGCCCTCTTTAGATATCTTGAGACGTGACTGTAGTGAAAAAGAAAATTCTATGCTCAAAGCTAAAATAAACATCCATTTATTGATGTTAGGTACAGAATAAATAACTGACCTTTAAACAATTCTGAATTTTTTGAGGAAGCTGTACAAAAAATGATGTATCGATCAATTTTGTCAGCTCACTTCTCTTGCTCTTCTGAATGTCCATGCTTGTTCCACTCATTTTTATCTCACTCCTCCAAAATCTGGATTTGGTATCAAATGTTGGGTTAAGCATTGTTTAAAAAGGCTTTTGTCACAACAACCAAAGTGACAGCAGACCTTTCCATTTCTTTGGAGCAAGTATACCGTTGGGAGAGAAAGATATCAAAAATTTTACAAGGAAGTTAAAGATTTTATTTCAGAAAACTTCCTATCGGCATATTTTTTTTAAATGAAAACAATATTAACTATGAGTTGGAACCTGAATATCCCCACCCAAACCCTTGGGATGCTATATTATTAATGTTGGTGTAGAAAGAACAAAGAGAGGAATTGGAGGAATAATTCCTTGTGATTTTCATTGAATCATCATGAGTATATATATAGGACGGTTAGTCTATACGATAGGTAATCTTTCTAATTTATTACAACTGTACAAACCAAGTTTCCTAATTGATTACAATCTATATGTAAAGTAAGATACATACTATAACACTCTCCTTCAAGTTGGAGCATAGATGTTAATCATGCACAACTTCTTACATAGGTAACTAACCCGATCCCCACTTAGGGCCTTTGTGAAGATATCACCTAATTGTTCTCTAGTCTTCACGTATCCTGTAGAAATCAAACGAAGTTGTATTTTCTCACAAACGAAATGACAACCTATCTCTATGTGTTTAGTTCATTCATGAAAAACATGATTAGATCTGGCATGAAGAGGCAAGCGGATTACGACCACGCGAGCTTTTACGGGATTTGAGGTTTTAATACGACACGAGTTGATGAAGTCACATAATCTCACTCACAGACTATGTCATCGCTCTATATTCAAACTCTGCACTAGATCGAGAGACAACACTCTGTTTCTTACTCTTTTATGATACTAGATTCCTTCCACCAAACACACAGTACCCCTAAGTGGACCTCTTGTCCTCGCAAATCCTACTCAATGTCGGCATCAAGTGAAACATAGTCTATTAGCACCCATGATTATTGTATAAAATTGTGGCCTCTCGAGGTGTTCGTTGACCCAGCCCATCGGCCTGGAAAAATCTATCACGTCTCGCGTAGCGAGGCAGCGTAAATGGCCACGTGGCCTACATGTCATACTCTCCAAAATATATCCAATCCAATTATATTACATGGATTCGAGAGTTGATTACACTCTTAATACAAACATATACTAAAATTTAAAGTTCTAATACATGTTTACAAAGATATACAAAGCCCGCAATCCGGCTTTTCTTACTCCAAGCGACACGTAATGAGTGTCACCTTCCCGTCGACCTGTACACAGTAATATTCTCTCGACCGGGGGTGAGCGTAATCGATAGTGGAACTACCCTATAAATGGAGTTCTTTCGCTGCAAGTCTTGTCTGATGATTCAATGTAAACACACACTCCAAGCAAATACGTGATTACACTTGAGATATCTGCATGCCGTCCATGTCTCGAGTCCTCAACGACTCCCTCACACTTGCCTAAGCCATGTATGAGAAAATACGGATTTCAAAACAAAAGTTTTTGTTCTCGAAAACTGCTAGGAGTTTCGGTAAATACGTTGAGGACTCTCTCAGGGGCGAATTCTTTGGATATTTCTCGACGGTCGTGGGTCGCGCACGAGATGAGCGTTGGGCCAGAGCTCTCAAAGAAGCGATTCTTTGGAAAATCTTCCGTCGAAATTCCTTTCACAATCATATTCCATTTTTCATTTCTTTCATGTCATGCACTCACACCTAATTTCCTAGGATGTCCTGGTGCACATGGAATGCATTATGTCATTTCCAAACCACTCAGGCTAATATATTTACATACATATATTAACATAAATTAAATCACCACATCATGTTAACACATCAAATTCCATGCATTAACATACTAAATTCCATACAATTCAAGTCATTTATCTTAGCAAGATTTCATGCAAATAACACATGGACATTTTGGTCCAATCAATGCAAACCGGGACTGTTTTTCACAGTCCCAAAACCGAGCAATGGGCTGTCCGTGGGCAGCCCACTCATCAAGCATCGGTCCCACTTTGTGAAACGAGAAATGTGGTCATTTAGAGCCTCATACACACAAAACATAATTTCTGTATGTCATCATCCACCCTTGACCACGAAACAGTCCCTGTTGTCCAAAATGGGTTGACATATTCCAACAATTCGATCCCAGAAGTTTTGGGACCGATCAAACGACCACTCACGACCTCAAATCAACCTAAGCATTAACAAAACACTTAATAAAGGGTAAATCCAAGTAGGAAAACCACTTACCTTAGAAGTTTGTGAAACTCACGAAATTGGTACCGGCGTAGCCCTTGCCGTGGGGAACAACTTTACCTGCTTCTTGTCTCGCCGAGAGCGCGATTGGAATTAAAAGCAAGAATTCTAGAAAGGTAGAGTTTCTCTATAAAAATCCCACCCCTTTCTCGCTTTCCTTTCTCTCTCTCTTTGCTTCTCCCAAGCAGGTTGGGAGAGCTTGGGTCAGATTGGACAAGTGACTTGTCGCACCTGTCTGCAATGTCCAACTAGAGTGGCTCATGGGATTACAGCCTATCCCTTATACATCTACTTTGAGATTTTCTTGGATGGCGTGATGTCGTGTGTCTCGTGCAAAAGTTTTAAAGCGAGCGCAAGGCGGCGTTTTGTATTCATGAGGCGGCGTAGACTCGAGGCTTTGAGGCGTAGCTTTTGAGGCCTCACAATATATAATTAATTAATATTTTTAAAAATATAAAATAAAATAGCATAAACTCAAAAACATAGAAACAATTCTTTAGAATTATTAAAAAAAAAGCGTACTGGAAGTTCATTACTTTCACAAAAACCATAACAAAGTCATAAAATAAAAAATATATTCAACTATACTCATAGTTTCAAACTTTAACAAAGCCGTAACTTAGTCATGAAATAAGATTTAAGTAAATTGTTTGTTTAAATCACTCCTCTCGAAGACATCATCATCCTCATCCTGATGTATCAAAAGTAGGAAAATGTCACTATCATGTATCCCCATTTCATGTAAATCTTCATCTTCATCAATTGGTGTCCAAATTGAACTCCTTCTCTTTGCCTTTTGCCTCCACTTGGCTACCTAGTATAAGAATTATTAATTAAGGTGTAAATATTATAAGTTTATTATTAAATTTAATCAAATTTATGACTTCAATTTTTTTTGATTGCTACTTGGTGCTTCATTATGTTTCCTTTTGTAGGAATGTGGAAGAAATCATGTGATCCATTGATGCTTAGTGCATTGAGGTCGGATGACACAGCTCAATAGCATCAACGAGTGAATAACTCTGCCATCTGAAGCGCTGACAAAAGTCGAGGAGGAGGGGATCTTCTTGCCTCTCCATAATCCCTCATCATCCGAATCAGTCTCCTCTACCAAAATCGGATCAACATTTTGTTTCCTTTGTAGACTTCGTTCTCTCAATCTAGTGTTGTACCTTACATACACTAGAGCATTCAACCTTTGATGTTCAAGTCTATTTCTTTTTTTTGTATGTATCTACAAATAATAAAATAAAGAAATTTATGTGTTAAAATGAAATAAAGTTCTCTAACATTGAAATAGAAATATATGTATAAAAATTTACAAAAATAAAAATATTACCGATTCAAATGGCTCCGATTTCTCTTTCATCCCGAGAAGCACTACAAACAAGGCTAAGGACTCGAATAAGCGAACTTTTGCAACTCGGTGTTGAACCCCAATGCATCTACCAACTTGTAGGACTTCTTAATGTTAGAGAATCAATTGCAATACGACTCCCAAAATTCACCATTGCTTGGTCAAATGAGTCGGCGAATGTCGAAGCTTTAAGCGTTCTTGATAATCCAACATCCTATCCATGCACATTCAAATAATCATTCCTACTTCGTCAACATTAGAGAACTTATCCCATACGCAATTGAGGATTAAGATAGTAACTTTGCTTGCATGTAAAGGTCGATGAGATTCTGAGTCCATCTTGCATCAATTTTTCCAGCCTCCAAATCGGGCCATATTTTCTCTCACGCCCCTACAGATTAAATGCAATCTTCTCCTTCTTGAGAATCCATCGGCTCATAAATATAACCCATGGTATTGGGTCTTTCCTACGAATCAACCTCTCTCAAGACACTAACTAATGGAGCAGTGGTCTTCCTTCACAAAAAGCAACATGAGGCCAAAAATTTGGATTAAACAACGCTATACTTCGAGGCTTTCACACGCCTGTATTTTACAGCTGAATTTGCTTGAGCAGATTTTTGAGGGGAGAACATTGCTATAGAGGCTTTTTGCTTATAAAGGCTTTGAAGAGTAAGAAATGAAGTAGCAAACCGTGTAATTGCTAGACAAATCACTTCATGATGATTTTTTGTAAATGTTCTCATCAGTAGAAGCACAGTATGCGTATATGAGCTTGTTCACTTGCCTAGCTCGAGCAAGTGTAGTATCATGAGCAGTTACCTTTCAATATCCTCGACATCAAATCAATACAATGTACGACACAAGGGAGTCCACCACAATCACCTCCTTTTTTTCCATAAGCCTCGTTCGGCATTCACATAATTAGAGCATTATCGGTGATGACACTTGCGACATTCTCCTCCCGATTTCTTCCAACCACGTCATCGAATATTTGAACATCAATTCCCCATTTTTTTATTGTATCGGAAGCATCGATTGATTTCATAAACCAAGTGCAGTGGACTATTCACCAAAAGAATTGATAAAGACACCCTCTTTATACGTCGACCATCGGCGTAATTGAGCATTCAGTATTGTTTCCAAACTCTTTTGTGATCCATAATGATACTTAGGTCATTCAACTCTTCTCTAAGAATCCGAGTCCTCAATTAGGTACGCCAGATGGAGCTTAAGCAGAGACCCCAATTTGCAGACATGCATCATAGGAATCGATAAGGATCATTCATTATTGAATGGGAGACACTTTTGAATACATAAACTGGATTTTTCTACGCACTTCCTCTTTCTTCTTGCTTCCACCTTGAATTCAAAGTACTTTGATGAGGTTGTGAAGTAAAGTAAATTTATCAAAGTCCCCAAGACCATTCCCACATCCTAAGGGTACCAATTGTTTGGACAAAGCTGATCTCATGCATTGAAGTTGGACCCATCTGCATTCTTGGAAGCGATTCATTTCTTTTCGTTTTGATCCTTAAATTGGCCAATGCATCTTTAACGTTCGATCTAACATCTTCACTAACTTTGGGCATGGTTTATTTTCATGATGAGTTAAACTAAGTGATGCTTGAGTGCCTTCACCCTCCGCATCTTTGATTGCAAAATTTCATCTCTAAATATTATACAGAAACTTATTAACATATTTCCACACAAAATCTTTTCTTGAATTTTGAATCAGAACTCATTCAAAAAACAAATAATAATATTGTTTTACATATATAATATAATTGGTAAAAATAATAACAAGACATAATTGAAAAGGAATTAAAAATGAAATTCGAATTTTATTGGTTAAATTTAAAAAAACCAATATTTTTAGAGGAATTTAAAATGAAATTAGAATTTAATTGGTTTAAATTTTAAAGCTAATATTGTTTTAAGAGGAAATTAAGAATGGGAGAATTAGTTTAAATAGGTAATTTGATTTTAAAAAAAATTTTGATGAAAAAATGAGTAAAAAATAGGCTCCGATTTAATTGTGGAACGAAATTTGGAAATGAGCTAGTGGAGCCGAGGGCGATTAGGCGAGGGGAGGTACAGGGGCTGGGGCAAGTCCAATCTTCTCCCCTTTGAATTAATTAAAAAAAAAAAAAAAGCAAAAGGAGCAGGCCAGTTTTCGGGTGGAGAGTTGCAGCAAATGGGAGGCGAGAGGCAATTTCGGTTTCGGTGGAGAGTTAGGCAAAGAACAAGGGCATTTTCGGGTGGAGAGATAGGAAAGGAAGAAAGGGCTGGGAGAGATGGAGATAGAAAGAGAGGAGCACAAAGCAGTTTTCACTTGAGATAGAAGGGCTCGGGGAGGAAGGATGGAGAGATGAAGAGGAGATTAGAGATAGATGGGATGAAGAGATGGGTGGAGATGGCCAGAGATGATGGCGTGTGTGTGCTGAGAGTAGGGTTTTATTCTTCCGAGTTTCTCCCAATACGGTTTGCGTTTTCTTTTTCCCGCCGAGGAGTTAGGTTTTATTTTCCTTTTTTGAGGCCACATAAGCTCCCCCAGCGTGCGCATCCCTCTTCCAAGGCGTGAAGGCACATGATCAAAGCGCGCTGTGAACACGGCAGTGCCCGAAACGTCGCCTTTAGTGTTTTTGGCTTTTTTACAAACGCCTCAAGGCGTTTTCTCTGCGCCTCGCCCTGAGGCGCTCATCAAGGCGAACCTAGAAAACGCCTTTGAAAACCCTGGTCTCATGTGAGCCCCAATTGAGCTCAATGTTTGACTTGCTCACAAATTGACACGTGGCGCCTCTTAAGCCACTCCAAAGGTGTCAAGTGTCCCGTACTACCCCCGTTGCCTCGAAAAACATGAAACTTCGACTGTCTCGGAATTCGACGAAATTCGACGTGGTAGCTAGATTTCGCGGGACGATTCCAACAGTGAAATCCGTTTCGTCATCCGAGATTTAGAAAAATTCTGAATTTTGACCGAAATTACCATTTTGTCCTTTTTCAGAAAATTGGAATTTTCTCGGGTCTTACAAAAATACCACGTCCCAATGCTCCTTTAAGTAACATAGAATCTGTTCTACAGTTGCCCAATGATCAACTATTGGAGAATACATGCACTGGCTTGCAACACTAACAAAGTATGCAATATTAGGGCATGTTACCGAAAGGTAGTTCAACTTTCCAACCAGCCTTCTATATCTCTCAGGGGCTTCAAACAATTCGCCTTCTCTAGTAAGATGTAAGCTTTGTGCCATAGAGGAATGACATAGCTTTGCTGCCAATTTTCCTATTTCAAACAATAGATCCAACACATATTTCCTATGAGATAAGAAAATTTCATGTTTACTCCTCATAACTTCAATACCCAAAAAGTATTTTAGCATCCCTAAGTCCTTTGTGTGGAATTAGCCATGAAGAAAGGGCTTGAGTAAAGATATATTTGTCATATCATTCCCAGTAATGATAATATCATCAACATACACAACTAACAAGATGATGCACGGAAATTTACGTAAAGGCGAGTGATCGATTTAATATACATGCCAAATTTCTCAATCACTTCACTAAATTTGCCAAACCATGCGTGTGGACTCTGTTTTAAGCCATATAATGATTTTTAGAGATAACAAACTCTACCAATCTCCTCCTGAGCAATAAATCCGAGAGGTTGCTCCATATAAACTTCTTCTACAAGATCCCCATGAAGGAAAGCAATTTATTATCAAGTTGGTGGAGGTACCAGCCATGAGTGGCTACCAGAGATATAAACAGCCGAATAGAAGTCAACTTGACAACCTAGGAGAAGGTATCGAAATAATCTACCCCATAAGTCTGGGCATACCCTTTAGCAACAAGACGGACTTTCAACTGAGTAATTGATCCATCAGGATTAACCTTTACTGTAAACACCCAACAACAAACAATGACTTTCTTCCCAACAGGTAAATGAACCAAGTCACAAGTACCATTGTCAATTTTTCAGTCAAAGCACCCATATCCTCCATCATAGCTCTACACTAACCAGGGTGAGCTAGGGCTTCAGAAACCTTGTTAGACAACAAAATATAGTCAAAGGATGCAATAAAAGAACAAGAATGTGATGACCAATGGTTATAAGAGCAAAAGGAGGAAATTGGATGAGCACACTGACGTTTACCTTTACGGAGAGCAATAGGAAGATCATAAATGAGAATTGGATTTGATGTCGAAGCAATTAGTGGAGGGCTTGAGACTGGGGGGTGTTGGCGTCGAGTGTAGACCTAAGTGATGGGTTTGTCGGAGGAGGAGCAGAGAGACGGGAATTTGAGACGGAGTATAAGCAGGCAAATCGTCATCCTCCCCCTGGCCCAGTGTGGATGGTCTTGAGAAGAAGGCATTTTGAGAAAGAGACATTAACGGAGGAAAACTAAAGAATTACTCTGAGTAGAGCAAATATGGCATATACCCTTACAATTTCGAGAGTAACCAAGGGAAGATACATTTCTGTGACTTAGGATCGAGTTTAGACAAGTAATGGATGAATATCCCCAAACAAAGCAAGTACCCAAATACCCGAGGTTCAATGGGAAACAAAGATTTATGGGGAAAGAGGGTTTGAAATAGAGTGACCCAATTCAAGGCAGAGGAAGACATTCGATTAATCAAAAAACAAGTAGTGGAAACAACATTGGCCCAGAAAATGTTTGGGCATGTGCATTTGAAACAATAGAGCCCAAGCAGTTTCAAGAAGGTATTGATTTTTTCTTTCAGTAACTCCATTCTAAGGAGTATCAACACATGGTGTCTGATGAAGGATGCTTTCTGAAGTATGAATGATTGAAATTGTTCTACAAATATTCTTGGACATAATCACTTCTCAGACTTTGAACATAAACATGAAATTGAGTGTGAATTCCAGCACAAAAGGCACGAAGTGAGAAAATAACTCTGAACGATTTTTCATTAAATATAACAAGTTATTCGCGAATAATCATCGACAAAAGTAACAAAATATCGAAACCCAGTTGGGGGCACAATTGGACATGGACCCCACACATCTGAATGAACTAACTCAAATGAAGTACTAGCTCGTTTATTGACTTTAGGACGAGAACTAATACGATAAAGTTTATGAGTGTGAGACTACATGATCTAATGACGACAAACTCAAGCGAGGGACCGCAGCTTTTCAACAAGGGGCCCGGAGAGGGATGGCTGTCGACGATGTGTCTGAGTAGTGTAGTAACTCCAAAACAAGCGGCAGGTCTTGTTCTGATGGGATAAAAATGTAGAGGCCTTTTTGGCTAGTCATACCAATAATTTGTTTAAGTATTAAGATACTTGAAAGAGACAAAAATAAGGAAAGAATGAGATATAACACTAACGTACTCAAGTTAATTTGCTCCTAGACATCAAATTAAAAGAGAAATTTGGTAAACTCAAGACGAATGACAAAAGAATAGATGGAGTGGCAAAAATTGTGTCTGACCTAAGAACACATGACTGTGATCCATATGCCAAAGTGATAGTAGAAGTTGAATGTTGTGACTGAATGGTAGAGAATAGGCTAGAATTACATGTCATGTGATTTGTGTCTCCGGAATCAATGACCCATCGAAGGACGAAGAAGAGACAAGGCATTTATTTGGGTTCTTCGACAATAAGCGATGTCGGGTAGATAGGAGCTTCAATGATTCTAATACAAAGTAGGGAACGCACATGCGATTGCCTGCTTTGTAGACTAAACTAGCGTCTAGCCTCATTAGTGGAAAGTTCACATGAAATGACGGAGATCGATTTCGACTCACCACTTCTTACAGTCTCATATCCCACATGACGAGACTACGACGGTAATAACAACAACTCTCGGAGCTTGGCCCTCCCGAGTGCACTTTAGACACTATTTCTATATTATTTGCTTTTGACTCTGCTTGATTAAGACTAACAAGGCCTTGTCATCTGGGCAAACAGAAGAGTAGGTGAGGAGATTTCTGTGCGGAGTATCTTGCTGAATGTTTCTTAGAAAGATGAAATCTCAAGGTTGGACAAAATTTGCGCCTTAA
This sequence comes from Tetrastigma voinierianum, assembly GCA_016808115.1. Taxonomy (NCBI): domain Eukaryota; kingdom Viridiplantae; phylum Streptophyta; class Magnoliopsida; order Vitales; family Vitaceae; genus Tetrastigma; species Tetrastigma voinierianum. The sequence goes on from JAEQBH010000926.1 coordinate 703,624, forward strand.
TAGAATCATACTCAAAAGGGAGGGCGCCTAGGAAGCCCATCACTGCCATCTTTTCCTGTTGAGCTTGTTGAACCTTAACACATGGACTAAAGGGTAATACTATATTCAGTTCCTCATCTCTTTTTATATTCCACAGAGAGTTAAAGTAGAGACCAATCTTGTTTCTCGGAGAAGCGATAAACGCTCACATACATCGAAATATTTTCTTGCGGAATACAGAATTCAAATATTCCATCAAACCAACAAACTCATGGTGATGAATGAGAAATGAGTACTTCTAGTCAGTAGAGTGCAATTTATAAGAAAAGAATGACGTCGTCCTCGGTAGTGATTCTTTCGAATCATCTATATGAGGGTCCTTATCCTAGTAGAGGCAGATTGTTTTACTCCAATCTGAGTATTTAGGACCAATCAGTTTGTCCCCCGGGATTTTAGACATCATCAAGACCACTTCAGGCTTCGAAACAGGCCTTTTATCTTCTAAAGTGCTCATTAGGTCTGCAATAATTCAAGAAACAAGCATTTTAATTCAAGGACAAGGAATACCTCCATAAATCAAGAGCACATAAACCTCCTGAAAAACCCTAGGTCTGCAATACAAATCCATAAAGAAACACACCATAAAAAGGATTTTGGACTAAATGCTGACAAAACACACCTATGGATATTCATATGAGAAAGCGGAGAATCAAGAAACATAGGCAAAATCTAGGAAAGTGGTTTAGAACCCAAAATGCGAAGACATTATTCCGGCGATTAGACGAGAGAAGAGCGGGTGGATGAGGATGTTAGTCGGTGTGACCTTGTAATTGGAGAAGGCGTGTGATGAGTATCTAAAATACTCATTTTATCCCTATGCTTTAGTTAGTTTTTCTAGTGTTTTTATGTTAAATAAGTTCCCTAATGCTCTAAAAGTTCCTGTAGTCGGAGTCATCCATTTGGTGGAATTGTGCAAATTGGTGGAAAAATTTGCTACAAAAACGGCTACTATATTTTGGCGTTTTCATATATATATGATCTCAATTGGAAACAAGCTTTATGTTATGGATTCTAAATTTCAGAGCTTTCCATGGATACGAGAACACCAAAAGTGGAGTTCGAACAAAAGAATTATGAAGTTCCAAGCCTTGAAGAAAATCGGCAAACATTCTGCGGCTGCCAGCGGGAGGAGTTCTTTGCGTTTGGCGTTACCGAGACATCATATGAGCTCCTATTACTCAAGCCATATATGGATGGATTCTACACTTGAAACTTTCCAACGTGCAGAACACCCAAATCGGAGTTCGGATGACAAAGTTATGGCGAGTTGGAGCAAAACATGGGACTGCGACAGTAGCCGGCGGCGTCGGAAGCGTTGCGAAGCGAGCATCCAGAAGCGTCGCGGCGTTTGGGGTTGGTTTTGGGTGGATTTTTAGCCCATTTGAGCCCATAATAGAGGTTTTGGCTGAGCGAGGAATCGGAAGAGAGGATTTGTGATAGATTTTGGAGCTTTTTGAAGGGGAGAAGCCCTCTCTTAGGGTGGAAACACCCTAGGGCACACATCTTGAAGGGGAAAAGCTTGAAGAAGAAGAAGATTGAAGAAGAGGAGATGGGGCTTTCACTCAAAATCGTTTATTTTCATCCTCTTTCTTTTTTTCTCTTTCTTTTGATGGTTTTCTTCCACATAGAGATGTTCTAGGTTTAGTTTAGGGTTTGTCAAAACCTAAGCGCACTTAATATGGATTAGTTTAATTTTCATTTTATTTAATAAGTATGATTTTATCGACTTGCTTTATTTATGATAATTACATGTTAGAAGTTTGACTTTGGCGTACCATTGCTAGGAGTGAGATCGAGATGATGACTCCCCCAGGGACATGAATAAAGCAACAATTGGTCAATGGGGAATAGAGATATCCGGGTTCAAGTGTGGCATTAGGGTTTATACATTTAAAGGCGTTTAGTCGAGGTGTGACGCAATACACCCTAAATGAGATAGATGGAAATATCTCGAGAGAGAATCTTGTAGGCATGATCAACCCGTAAGCGTAAATCATATGAAACATTAAATAAACAATTTATCTAGGTTAGAATCCATCGAGTGTGGCGGTGTGATAAAACCCTAGTTTTTCCTAGTTTTTCCATCAATCAATTAATTCAATAGTTTAATATTAGTTTCTATTTAAATTAGCATTAATTCACTATAAGCTGAGATCGAAATATTATTTAAAGCGTTAAGTCAGTATTCGGCACGCTTCTCTTTGTGGGAGCGACACTTGATGAGTCACTATACTACGTGAACTCAATGCGTATACTTGCGCGTACGGGCTTGCGTTTTTACTTAATTTTTACACATTCACTAAAAGCTGTCAGTTTTGAAAATCGTTCTTAGGAAAGAAGTTTTGTGTTGATATTAATAACAAACGCACTTAGATATTACTTTGGATCAATCTTTATTTTTATTTATTTTATTATTATTATTTTTTTTTTTTATTCATTTTATTCATTTACATTAGTGCTTGTGACTTGGTCTCCTATTGTTGTTGTTTGTGTGTTTCGGAGGTTAATTTTACGTGTATGCACGAAGGCAAGGAGTTAAAGCGAGCTAGTTCCTTTTTTGATCCTCGAGCCGAGAGAAAGAACCACAAATAGATTACAAAGAGGCGAAGATAAGCCATGAGTTTAAATCCTGATGGATCTTATCCTTCGAGTTGACAAAATGCATTGGCTCACCTTGGCGGCCGACTAAGAATCTGCGATTGGCTGATGAGCATCAAGAAGAGTGACAACTCAGTGCGAAGTCAGGAGTATGGCAACCATAGCCATCAATGGATTATGCTTCCGATATGGAGGTACCCCATGCTTGAGCAATCATAATTTTGGATGGAGCCACCACCCAAACACCTCATGGAATACAAGTTATAACACTCTTCAATCTCCTGAGTCGAAGATCAAGCTAGAAGAAGCTATGGATGAATTAAGAAGAACTGTGCATTTACCATGAAAGTACTGACCTGAATTTTCAAGATCAATGGTTGAAATGGACTACTCTCAAGTTAGGTTGCCTCGGTTTTTATCCAAATGAGATAAGTCAACCTCCATGAGAGAATGAAAATAAAGTTAGAGGCAACATTAGTTGAAATGAAAGAGTTCATCTTTGAATGTGCGACATCTCAAGTTCAATTCATGGAATTGACAGGGCTAATGTTCAAATTCAACATACACCATTCAATAGCTTGAAAGAAGAATTGAAACCAATGGCCATAAGTGCGAACACATTTGAAAGAACAACCTAAAGAAGAGAGGAGAGTATGAGTATAGAAAGACTAGTAGCAAAATATGAATGAACAAAAGAATATGGCTACAATGTCCTTTGAAGGACAACATGGTCGCCATCTACTCTTGGGGTGAATACGGAAAAACACAGAGCTACAATGAAGGAAATCACTTCAAGAGGTAATGAAGAACTTGAGAAAACTAAAAAGTGGAGGATGATGATACGAGAAACTTGAAGACTTAGTTGAAAAGGAGGAAAAAGAGTCAACTTCTCCGGAATCATATGAAAAGGTAAAAGAAGAATTTGTAGAGACTTTTCTGGAGATGACTTTATGGCGTGAGATGCATGAAGAATTGAAAAATGAGAAGACGATCCAAATTAAATTTGGATGAGTACATCATTCACTTGAAACAATGAATTGAGAGGAGAACCATTGTAAACAAAAATTAAAAAAATGAAAATCAAAAATAATAAGATTGTGAAAGACTATGTGCTCAAGTTGTGATTGAGCACAACTATAAACCTCTTAGAAGGATGGAGGCAAGAAACACCAACCATCCGTAGTTGGTAGAATTACAATTGGACCTGAAACGAACGACTCCTTGGGAGGAGGCGTGACTTAAAAGTTTTCTTTCCTTTTTCTATTTCGTAGTTAGTTTTGAGCTTTTTTTTTAATAAATTTTTGTGCTTGATTTTGTTTTTCTATGTTTTAGTTTTTAATTTCGGGTTTGGGAGTTCAAATGCGGTTTTGGAAATTAAAGGTTAAAGCTTGAAGTTCGATAATTCTAGAAACGACAAGAACCAAGGAAACCATATTCAAGCATCCTTCATTTGGACTTAAAGTCTAACCTCTCTGCTACCTCTTTGCCTCCAAGCGAGCCATATTCATTGGGCAACTTCAGGCTTAGTCAACCTCGGGGGAGTACTCATTATCAATTCTTGCTTTTGTTTCACATTAAGGACAATGTTCATTTCAAGTTTGGGGGGTGAATTCAAGAATTCATTAGAAAAAAAAAAAAATTCCAAAATCCAACTTTTGTATCTCCTTACCTGTTTTAGTTAGTTGTTTGGTTGTTAGTTGCATGTGCTTTTCATTCTTTATTTTATTTATTTTGTGTCTCATATGAGTGAGTTTGATGCCTTGTTGGCTAGTAGAAGGTCATTTGTTCACAGCCATTCAAAAATGCAGTGTAAAGAGAATAGGACCCTTAGGTTTTAAATGATCTGGAATTGTGTACTTGCTTGGTATGGGTGAGAAGCAAGCAGTCACCTCCCAGCTGTGCTCTGAAGCTATTTCTCGAGGAATTTATCACACACACACTTTTGGTCTCCCTTGTATACCTTGGTCCGGACCCTTTACTTGCAGATTCAGCCAACCTTCAGAGATTCTAGCCACCTAAGTGATGGGACACCCTAATCAAAGAGGCGCCATCGAGCTGACTAAAAAAAATGCAAAAACAATAGAAAAAGTGAAAAAGAAGAAAAATAAAAAGAAAAAAAAATGTCAAAAAAATGAAACAAGTGAATTAGAATAGAGTAAGATCATCAATCGAGGAATCTAGGGCTGTCAGGGGCCTTTCAAAGCCTAATGCCTAAGCCAATGGTGGGAGTCGTGACTTCTTCATGGGACAGAAAATGGATCCTTCCCACAACCTAGGGCCTTTGAGTTTGGTTGAGTGTTCGGAGTGAATTTTAAAGGGAATTTAATGTTTGGTGCCCTTAACCAACTGGTGGGGAGTCATCAATGGATCCCCGCTACAGGAACACTCATCTAAAACTTCTTGGCACTAGTTCTCCTTCATTTTTTAGGTATTTAGGAAATTTTTAGGTATTTTGGTATGAATAAAAAGGGTGCGTTCTTATCCTTTCTTAGTTAGCTTCTTCCAATAGGTGAGTTGAGCTTAAATTTAGGGTGCTAGGACCTTGCTATACCTTTGAAGATCATGCTATCACCTGCACTTAGTTTCCTTGGGAAGATCAGCTGGACTTAGGGGTTGGATTTGCTTTGCTCTGCATGCTTTGCTTTGCCATGTTCCTTAGGAAGTTTAAAGTTTAAAATCCTAAATTTTAAGTTTGAAAAGGCTAATATTGCTAAATTGTGTTCATAGTGATTCTTCCATTTGGAATCATGTTATCATCTCATCTCATTTTTTAGTTCATGTCATTTTCAATTTTGTTTTGTTTGAGTGGTCTCTTCAACACAGAACAAACAATTTAAGTTTGGGGATGTGATGAGTATCTTAAATCTCATTTATCTCACTGTGCTTTAGTTAGTTTTCCTAGAGTGTTTTTATGTTAAATAAGTTCCCTAATCATACAAAGTTAAATGCTATAATGGTCATTAGCATTTGGTGGAATTGTGCAAAATTGGTGGAAAAAGGCCTTTCTGAAGCAACTCTTTGTATTTGACGTTTTCGGATGTCATATGAGCTCAATTGAAACAAGCATATTTATAAGTTCTAAATTTCAAAAGAGCTTTCCATGGATACCAAGAACACCAAAATTGGAATTCGAACAAAGAAGTTATGCAAGTTCCAAGCCTTAAAGAAAATCAGCAAACATTTACGGCACCTTCGTGGGGAGAGGCCTACGTATTTTGGCGTTTCGGACATCATATAGACTCCTATTGCATCAAAGCGCATATGGATGGATTCACACTTTAAGAGCTTTCCAAGCGGTACGAGAAACCTTTCAATCTGGGTTCGGATGTGAAGTTATGAGCGCCACGAGTTGGATCAAAAAGCAGGGGGGCTGCCGACAGCGTCGCGGCGTCGGAGCCGGCGTCGCGGCGTTGCGGCAACGTCCACTGCGTCGCGGCGTTTGGGGTTGTTTTTGAATTGGATTTTAGCCCATTTGAGCCCGTAATGGAGGGTTTTAAAGCTCAGGCAGGAATCGAAAAGGAAGTTTATGATAGATTTTGGAGCTTTTGAAGGGAGAAGCCCTCTTAGGGTGGAAACACCTAGGGCACACATCTTGAAGGGAAAAGCAGCGAAGAAGAAGGTGAAGAAGAGGAGATGGGGCTTTCGCTCAAAAATGCGTTTATTTTCATCCTCTTTCTTTTTTCTTTCTTTTGATAGTTTTTCTTCCACGTAGAGATGTTCTAGGTTTCGTTCAGGTTTTGTCAAAACTAAGCTGCACTTGTATGGATTAGTTTAATTTTCATTTTTATTAATATAAGTATGATTTTATCAACTTGCTTTATGTCTGCAACAATTACATGTTAAGGTTTGTGACTTTGGCGTATGGGTGCTAAATTAAGATAGGAGATGATGACTCCTAGGGACATGAATAAAGCAACAATTGGTCAATCATGGAATAGAGATATCCCGAGTTCCAAGTGTGGCATTAGGGTTTATACATTTAAGCGTTTCGGAGTCGAGGGGTCAATGTAAAGGCCTTGATACACCTGCGGCGAGATATGCGAGATATATCTCGGAAAATCTTGTAGGCATGATCGACTCGCTAAATAAATAAAGTCATGTAAATATTAAATAAACAATTTATCTAGGTTAGAATCCACTTCAGTGTGGCGGTGTGATAAAACCCTAGTTTTCCTAGTTTTCCATCAATCAATTAATTCGATAGTTTTAATATTATTTTCTATTTAAATTAGCATTAATTCACTATAAGCTAAGATCGAATATTATTTTAAAGCGTTAAGTCAATGTCGGCAGCTTCTCTTTGTGGGAACTGACACTTGACGAGCCAGCGTACTCGTGAACTCGTAGCGTATACTTGCTTGGCGTACGAGACTGCGTTTTACTTAATTTTTACACACTCACTAAAAGCCTGTCAGCGTGTTGACATTAGAGGCCCCACGCGCCCTCACGTACCGGCGCATGGGAGTAGGCCACAAATAGCAAATCCACGAGGCTCAAGCGCTCAATTTCCGGCCATTGGACTTGGTGGCCTTGCTCGTCGACGGCCAGCGATCCCTCACAGGTGGCGGGTGTCTTAACTCTCTCTCTCTACAGATGGGTGTTTCAAAGAACACCCCCACGACCCTCTTACTCCTTCCTGAAATTCTTCTAATTCTGCTTTCGGAATCCAGGCCACATGCTGCGTACCTGTGTAGAAGAATAAAGAGAGGAATTGGAGGAATAATTCCTTGTGATTTTCATTGAATCATCATGAGTATATATACAAGATGGTTAGTCTACACAATAGGAAATCTTCCTAATTTGTTACAACTATACAAGTCAAGTTTCCTAATTGATTATGATCAATACATACTATAACAATTGGAAACAAATTTCATGTCTCATTTGAAGGTTAATCAAAACATTGTAAATGCATGAAAATGATAAATTCATAACTAGCCACCCAATCCTCTATTGACTGAATGAACTACCATAGCTCATACAAGCCTTTGATGTTCTGATGCTGTTTGCTCTGTAACAAAAGTGTCCCTTGCAGCCACCAGCGTCTTCATTTGGAGGGAATCAAGTTCTAATCCTCCCCTCCATTCCGAAATACTGTTTCCATATACTAAGATGTGAAGAAGATTCCTTGGCAGTAGAGAAGTGAAGTATAATGATTCCAATAGGAGAATTTTCTAAGGATCCATTTGGATCTTCCAAAGACTGATGGAAATGAAACAAACATGCAGAAAATCACCTAAAAAATTATTTATCTTGAACTATTTTCATTATTATCATTTCTTTTTTTTGTTTATATTGAATATCCAAATGAAGTCTCAATAAATGAACAATTGAGGTGAGATTCAAAAAGAAAAATATAATTCAGAAGCAAATTGAAATACTGCTTTGAGTCATCTGGATGGTAAATAGCAACAGATCCTTCCCTCAGAAAAGGGGAAGTTTGAGTGTTCTCATAGTACATTAGCACTGCATTATGGCCTCATCCCCCATTTCACGTTTGCATCATATCTGAAAGCAACTAGTATCGGACAAAGACTTGAAGCTACAAGTTAATCATAGCTTCAGACTCTTCCATTGCTAGAGCTACTCTTTCTTGCCTCTCCTAGCTATTAGGAATTTATAAACTTTGTACCATCCAAATTGGATACATGATTGGGACTTCTCAATATTCCAATCCCATGCACCCATATGCTGAAACTAACAAGCAGCTCCTTTATTTTATTTTACTTTATTTTCTCACCATTTTTTGTTTTAAATTATATATTTCAGAGTTTACTATTTTTGGGTCATTTACAAATCATCACTAAAAAGGCCAACCTCAATCATCAGTTATCACTTAATGCCACCAAAAGCCAAGCTAACCTAGGGCATCAAACTAACAAGATCAAGTCAAACCAATCGGCAATTATCACCCAATTTAAACGAAATCTCTTGGAAAAAGCTCGACCCACTAACACTTCAGACGACTACAACCAAATTAATCCAAAATTCAAAACCACCACTTTGAAAACGCATAAATTTGAACACAATTCACCATCAAAACATTCATTCCAACCAAAGACCATTAAATTTTTTCCATAAAAAGGAAAAAAAAAACAAGCTCGCGACAGAAGGATAACTTTCAAATACAAATTTACAGACTAAAACAACGAAATAGAAGGGAACAAGAAAGGAAAGAAAGAAAAATCTGCAAACTAACCGGCCCATAAATTCCGAAATCGTAGATACCAAAAATGAGAATCGGAATCACTTACAGAATAATAGTTACACTGCAGAATCTAATGAAGCCCAGAGCAATGCTGAAGCAAAAATTTGGCTTCTATTTCCAGATTCTGGAGCTCCTACATCGCTAAGAGTTTTCAAGGGTTTATTTTTAGGGATTCTTGATAAATTTACCAATAATTAATTAAATAATTCTCAAAATATTTTGGATTAAAAAATAATTCAAATTCTACGACAAATTTGATATGTAAGCAAAATATTTTTAGGAAATTCACTTATAACGAAATCCACGATTTTATAATTTTATATTAAAATCGTGCGACTAGAGTGTGATTATGGAGAACTGACTGAGCCAGAAAAATCGGTAGAAATATCAGAGCCAGAGATATCAGTTGTGGGTTTGAGCTTTATCCAAATTTAGGCTGAATCAGAAAATTTTTAATGGAGGCGGGTATGGAGAACATGGGTTCTCGAGCAGAAACCGAGCAGAATAAATTGCATTAGGCAGAGTGGCAAGGTGATAATTTAAAATTTTATATATATATATATATATATATATATATATATATATATACTATATATATATATATATATATATATATATATATATATATATAATAATAAAGTTTAAAATTATTTGTTATAAATGAAATTTAATATTATTTTGATAATTAATTATAGGCAATTGAACAATTACTAATTGATGTAATGTATATATATATATTTGTGTCATTGTGTGTATATAAATGTCTAATAATATAAACCAGGAAATTTTGTCATTATAAATGTCTGGCTTTATAGTAAAATTGCTAGTTATGTTCAAATTATTTTAATATGAATATTGAAATAAAACTTAAAAGTGTAATTTAATTAAAAATTTTATTATTATATCTAATATTTTAACCTATATAAACTTCAAGGTTCACGAGGAAATACTAAATATGAGGTTACTTAATTATTAAATTAAGTAAATACTTACTCTAAATAATTATAATCATATAATACTAATTTAGTGTTAAATAGATATAATTTAGATTGTATTAAATATGTGGTGAAAAATTGCGTAGTTTAACATAAAGCGGCGTAGTTTTGATAAAACAAAAACTACATCGTTTATATTAAGCAGTAGTTTTAATGTCAAGCTAAGAGGCATGGCAGATTTAAAGTGCAAATTAAAACACAATACACTTTCTTGTTGCTCTGACCCTAAGAAATTTAAAGCAGTCGTTTCATCTAAGCGCGAGCCTCCGCAGCCACTTGACTCACTTTGCCTCATGTTGATTCTTACTCATCTGTAATTTTGATCCAGCTCTCGCTGACGCATCTCAGTGCGTCGCGGTGGTATTAACGATTGATGCATCCATGATGAACCTTAAATGATTTGTTAAAGCTGGTTTTACAATTGTCTTGAGCCCATTTGCTTTGTTTTATTGAACTTATGAGTGTGTATTGGATTTGTTGAACTTTGTTTTTTCTTTCGTTAACATCTGCTTGTGTGTGGCTTAAGTGAGTGAAGATTTTCTTTTACAGCATAAAATTGAATATTAAATTTAAGTAATAGTTAGGAATAGCATCAATGCGATAAAAATATTAGATATTTTTATCCCATATTTTTAGACCTTGTTCTTAAGAACAAGTAGTGTAATTTCCTTCAGTTTATTGAATGTTTGTTCAAAAAAATCTTGATAAAAATATCAAATTAATTAATAGTAAAATAAATCGAATTTTTAATATTGTTTAAGTTTGAATATGTTAATTTGGTTTGTTTAATTGATAATTTTTAAAAATTAAAGAAAAAGCAATCTATTACTCAGAAGAAGGATACTCATCATCAAATTCTGAGAGGATAGTGCAAAATTATTTTGTTTTGATTTACATGTTCTATTTTTATTTCTCTAATGATTTTCTAATTTTTCTCCTATTCTGGGCCCGGCCTGCAAATATTTGAGTTAAAAATGTTAAAATTTGAACTACGATAATATACGAGGTGAAGCGTGTAAGCGATAAGTCACAGTAAATTTTTATTGTTTGAGGTTATTTTCAGTCATACCAATTGTTTTGTTAATTAATTAACTAATTGATCTTATTTTAACGAGGACTATGGCGTCGATAAAGAAAATCATCTATTAATTGGATGAATTGTTGTTGGCTCCTATGTGTTACCTTCAAGGACATGGCTACAACAAAGAAGTGGTGGATCCTCAAATGAGTCAATTAGAAGGTAAGTAGTCACTGATAGTGCATGTGGATAAAGAGAGGTGAGGGTTTGGGTCCATTTTAAAAAACAGAAGAATTCTGAGGGTAAATTGAATGGGAAAGCTATATGTGTATGGTGTGGAAAAAGTTATCAAGCTTTAAGTTCTCAAGGCACTTCAGCATTATGGAAACATTTAAGGATAGTTTGCAAGAAGTTTCCTTATAAAAAGATTTAGTTGATCTTATAAATCAAGCAAAAATCCCGAAAAAATTTTAGATTTTCAAAATGCAAGTGGAGTAAAGAAAGTTCTAAATTAACATGTTGGAATTTTGATCAAGAAGCTACTAGGAATGCTTTAGTTAGGATGATTATAAGTATGAAGCTACCTTTTAGGTTTGTTGAAGGAGATGGAGTTTAAGAATTTGTCCAAGTAAGTTCCCCACAATTTAAAATTCCATCTAGGTACACGATTACGAGGATTGTTTTTAACATATGTTGAAGAGAAAAAGAAATTTACGTGCTTTGCTCACATCTCAATGTCGAAAGGTTTCTTTGACAACGAACACTTAGACCAGTATTCGAATATGTCTTATTTATCTTGTTGCTCACTTTATTGATTCGCAATGGAATATCGCCAAGAAAGTGAATTTTGTGTATTCAAAGTCATAAAGTTAATATTGGGAATGTTATTTGACACTTATGGATGGAGTGGGTTTGACTAGGAGTCATGTGCATCAACCATTGATAATGCATCGTAAATGATCTTCTTATTCAACAATTGAAAAGATTGTTAAAAGAAAAATGTATTAGGTGGGAAGCTTTTCATATAAGGTGTTTTGCTGTGTCTACAAATTAATTGTCAAGGATGAATTATTAAATTTACTTTCGTGATTACACATTGAAAAAGTTAGAGTAATTGTAGTATGTTAAGAGACGGCCCACAAAGATTAGATTTGTTCAAAAAATGTTGTGAGCTAACAAATGTTAACTATAAATCTTCCTTACAGGAATTAAGATTGTCCAACTAGATGAATTCTACTTATTTGATGTTGGAAGTTGCTATAAATTATCAAAACTTTCCCAGAGATTGGAGGATATTGATAATAAATTCTTGATTGAGTTTGGGGATGAATTGCCTAATAAACACGATTGGAATAATGCAAGGAACCTTACTAGATTTCTTAAACGGTTTTATGATGTAACTTGTAAAGTATCAGGTTCTTTATCATTGTACATTGAATGTGTATTTTCTGAGATAATTAAAATTTTGAAAGATTTGCAAACTTTTTAGAGAGAAGTAATGATAGTTCTTTGGTGGAAATGGGAAAGAAAATGAGGAAAAATTTGATAAATATTAGGGTGCCATGAGTTAGATGTGATGCTTTTCATAGCGGTAGTATTTAGACCATAGATATAAAATAGATATTTGAGGTTGAAATTACACTACTTATTATGGTGAGAATGAATCCACAGAATTGATGGATAGAATCGCCAAAAGCCTTGAAAATTATGATGGATTAATTTGTCCAAAAAATGAAGAGAGAGTAGAGACGGTGAATCGTGTCCTCTACATAATGAGAGAGATTGATGCAAAAGCGATGGGAAGAGAGGAGATTGATGATTATTTTATAGAGTTAGAGAAGAGAAACAATTGGGCAAAGGGGAGTTGGAAAGGTATTTGGATGAATTTTAAGAAAAATTTTACTCTTGAATTTGGCGTAATGGCATGGTGGAAGATTCAATTAGTTAGATTTCGACATTATAAAGTTGCAAGGATGTTTGTATTCAATCACTTCAAGCGCAGCTTGAATCAGCATTTATACTTAGGAAGGGACTTTGGACCGATTTAGATTCTTTGCTCTTATTACAGTCAAGTTCTTATATGTGTCGAATTGATTGAAATTCAATAAACCTATTCAAATTGAAGAAATATTGGAAGAACTTGAAGCGAATGCGGTATGATATTTACTTATTGATGTATAAATTTTATCTTTTTATATGCATTAAAATGAATCTGAATTAAATCTAATATATATATTTTTGTTTCTATTGAAGTGCTTGGCTAGGAGATGTTAGAGAATGTTGTCTTGAGCGTCTTTAAATTTTTGAAGCTAAAATTCTACATGTAGAGTATTAAATATTGATTGAAAGTGCACTTTTATTATGGTTATTCAAAGATTCTACATATTATGAGTATGAAATGCTTCTTTGAAAATTCAATATATTGAGTATTAAATCATCTTGATTTCATTGGTTATTCATGGACTAATTTCTTTGGTTATTTATGGATTATTTTCAGATGATTTCATTGGTTATTTTGTGGTGATTTAGGCCCGATTTCATTGTTGGTTATTATTGGGTGATTTGGGTGATTTCTTTAAGTTATTTATGGGTGATTTGGAATTTGATTTCATTGGTTATTTATGGAATGATTTTAGTAGTTATTTATGGATTGATTTCATTGGTTATTCATGGTCATTGAATTTGTATATTGTGTATTAAATCTTAGTTAGACACGATTTACGAATCGATGTTAAAAATTGCAGTTCTTGGAACATTTGGCAATTCTAGCGTTTAGAAATCCGCGATTGGTGGTGAAGAGTCTTAGATTATCTTAAGTGTGTTGAAGCATCGTTATCTTTGTTATTCACGATGTCCCCAATGTTTAAATTTAGTTATTGTGTGCGATTTTGATTTATATTATATTTTGGTGGAATATTGGTGTTTTATATTCTTAAAAGCAGTTTGAATATTCAAAAATTAATTTTAAATAAAGAGAAGGTGTAGTAAATTAATTTGAGTTTTAATTTAATTCATATAAATTCTTCAAAATTCTCCATTTCTCGGTCTAGGAATTGATCGAATTGATTTCTCCACATTTGCTCCGTTTCTCACTTTCGAATTGCTCGAAAATTCGGAGCGATTGGCCAATTAATTGTCGAGTTCGACTCAGGAGAAGATGAATTTTGAAATTCTCAGAAGTTTAGTTCGGTCAGGAGAATACTCATTCTCGGAGCTTGCTCCAGGCAGATTACCTGACCCTACGTGCGACTACATAAATTTACACTAAAACCGTGATTTCAAAAAATGATTTTATAAATTTACACTGAAATCGTAATTTTAAAACACGACTTCACAATTTAAAAAAAAACACGATTTCATATTTTTACATTAAAATGATATTTTCAAAATACGACTTTATAATTTTATAATTTACATTGAAATCGTGTCTTCAAAATATAATTTCATAATTTATACTAAAATTGTATTTTCAAAACACGATTTTATATTTTCACATTGAAATCGTGTTTTAAAGACACGACATTTATATGACGCTTAGTTGGCAATAACTAATAAGTATTATAGATTTGAAAATATTCATTTTTATCCTATATTTTAAAAAATATTTTTTTTAATGATGGTATTATTTAAAAAAAAGCCCTCATTTTTATCAAGCAATCTATTATTTGATCAACGTGGGATACATGTTTTTCTCTATGTTTTAAATACTTTTAATTGTCCATAAAAAAAAAATACTTTTAGTTTTTGAGAAATTGGATTAAAAGGATAAATCTCAAAAATATTTGTCAGTCTCTTACAAAAATAACCTTAAAATTTAAAAATACCACCCTATCGGACAAAAGTGCTCCAAAATACATGATAATTAAATTCCGTATTTTGTCCTACCCGCATTATAGGTTATTTATAACTATATCCCTAGACCATAAGGGATTTTTGTTCGAAAATGATAACGTGATTTTCTCTATTTGATTAGATAAAAAAAAATTTGTACAAACTAAATTTATTTAAAAACTTATATATATTTTAAATTATTTTTTCCTTATTATAGATAAAATGAATTTAAATTAATAATTAAAAATAATGTATTGAATTTAATTTACTTTTACTTTTATTTTTCTCTATTTTTTCATTGTTTTTCTACCCTTCTTTCTGTTTTTCTTTACATTTTCCCTCCCATTTTTTCATAACCAAATATAACCTAAAGAAAGAGATTAAAATTGTTTAAAATACTATACATTCTTTAATCATTAAATATTTACGAGTAAAAATAAATTTAAAATAGCAAATAAAAATAATTTATCATCATTAACTACATTTTTTTTTCTCTTATTCTCTATTTTCTCATACTTTTTCAGTTTTCTATCTATTTTTTATTACATTTTTTTTTCTCTAAGGTGGTGTTTGTTTTTTTTTATTTAATATTAAATATAACTTTTTTTAAGTTTAATGCTGAATAGTAATTAATAACATTAAGTATTAAAATATTTGTTTTTTAACATTAGGTAGTGAATAAAGATAAGACGAGTTTGGTTTAACTGTAATCGGCTTTTTAGCAGGTTTTAATTTATTTTCTCAAATTCGAGACGAATTTAAAATAGATTCGAATATTGTTACTCGCATCCCTTGGAATTATATTTAAAAAATATATTTTTATTATTTTATTTTATACTTTAATATAAATAATAATAATAATTATTAGAATGTTTTTTAATAAATAATTTATAAAAAATCATAATATTTTTATTTTTTATGAAATATATTAATTTTAATATAATAAAAAAAAAACAAATATAAAAAATTTAAAAATAAAAAATAAAAACAAAAATCAAATGTAAACGGAGGGTTTATAAATTTCATCGCATCATGATTTAAATTTTTAAATAAAACTGAGTTTGAGAAATTGAAAAAAATAAGCAGTAAAGTGCGGGGATGGGGTCACCCCCGTCAAGCCTCTCGTTAATATTCTTTTAATAGTGAGTGTTGTTAGTCGCTTATAAGCGTTGTTGGGTAATGATGAAGTTTTTAACTGTTTTGATGGAAAATGAAACATTACGAATAGAAAAAAGCAAAATATTTTCGTTTTATTGAAAGCTTAAAATTTCGGCGTTAAGTTATAAAAACTTTAAAATAAATAAGCTTATCTTTGAAAGCTATTCAACTTTTAACATTAAATTAAAAAATAAACAACCCCGATGACAAAAAGCTACCTTAAAGAAATAGGTAATAACCTTGAGAAAAGAAAAAAAGTTAAAATAAAAAGTAAATAATTTAAATTTTAATAAAGAGACCGAATCCACTCAAAATAAGCAATGTCATACATTTTTATTAAAATATTTAAAGCTACGTGTTTAAAACAAACTCTATTATTTATTAAGATTCAAGCCTCTTTTCATCCGGTATCTCCAAGAAAATTAAAAAGTTGATGTGCATTCTTTTCGGTTATTAGTGCTTTGTAGTTTGTAGACCGAAAGCATTTTTCTGAATCAGGGATAGCAACCGGGTTCGGGTGATCAATTTAAAACCCGTCTCATTAATTTAAATTATTTTTCACATTTATTCCATTTAAAATATTAAATAGAGTGGGGTGTGTACGACGGGAATGAGAAACTCCCCTACCATCCCATTTAGTGGTTTTTTTTTTTAATTTTTATGATATTAAAATTAATATACATTATAAAGATATTGATGATCTTTTCAGCGGAAGGCTAGGCTTGAGCGTCTTGGAAATTAACAGGCGATCCAGTGACTTTGTCGTTGGACTCCTGCCAAAACAAGAAACAAAAGGATCGGTGAAGGATTGCGATTCTTTTCTCAGATCACTGCCGTCCAGTTCTTTTCAGGAGAAGAAAATCAACTACTTAGGGAATTAATTTTCTGTGCGTATGTCTACGTATCTTTCACCGATGGGATGACTTGGTATTTATAATGGATGATCATGACAACTTTCCTAGTTGGATGATGATAATGAATAATATCTTTCGTGTGGAGGGATGATCTGATATTAACTCACGATTTGTAAGGAGATTTTCTTTCCTTATCGTAAGCGGAATTAATAAAGGATAATTGATGACTTTCTGGATTGGATGATGATACAATATTCCTCCCAAGTGGCTAGAGATTTTCTTTCATGGCTGCCCCAGCAGATTAATAGGGATAATTGATGGGCAATAATTAGGAAATATTATGTTTTTCGCAATTAGTGGAGATTAGATGTTTATTTTAAGGCCAGATTATTTGATTACATTGCGGAGTCTTTTGAATCGGTGAATTAGGCACTTGTTTGGTACATATTTGGGGATGTCATCAAGGGCCCGACAGTATTAGGCTTGTAATCCTTATAAAGCTGGCATTTGGGCTCGTGTTCTCGACTTCTTGGCCTTTATTATTTTAAACATGATTACCCAGAGCCTTTGGCTAAAGCGGGCTTAGAGTAGAGCTGTAGTAACTAACATTGACTTTTCTTGATATCTGGGATTTTTTGATTAATATTGTTTCGCTAAATTATTATGCTTGGTTCTGATGCGTAAAGTGTTGCCAAAGCTGAGGCTCTTAGGGCTCAGGGGCTCTTGTGCCCGTTTGGCTTGATTAGGCCGAAAAAGGCGAAACTCTTGAATCTGGCGTAGGTTGTCTTAATTTGTTAAGCTTTTCTGGCCAGGCGCTCTGAGGCTCGTGGACGCTAAGGCCTTCTTGAGTTGTTAAGCTCTAAAAACTGAGCAATAGGGCTCCTGGGTGTTGAGGCCTTCTGAGGTACGTTAAACTCTCCTGGCGAGCTGCCCCAGGGCTCACAGGCTGGCTAAGGCCTTCTGAGTTGTTAAAACATGGCTGAAATTTCTGGGACTCTGAGCCTTTAAGCCCTTCACGAGCTGTCGCTGAGGCCCAGGCTCTCTCTTGGGCTCACAGGGGCGCGAGAGGCGCTACCGAGCTGGTAGGCTACGTAGGCCCGAATCTTGGGCTCCGGGCGCTGGGCCTTCACTGAATTTGTTAAGCTCTATGGCCCGAGCTCAAGGCACAAGTGGGCGCTAAGACCTTCACGGTGTTAAGCTTTGAAATTAATTTCTTGAGACAACCCAGGCTACATGGCTCAGTGGCTACTGGCCTTTTGAGCTGTTAAGCTGGCGAGCTATTGGGCTCGTGGAGCTCCATGGCTCAGTGAGTACTTGGCCTTTTTGGTTGTTAAGATTTCTGCGAGAAGTAATTTCTTGGGCTTATAATTTATGGCTCCATAGGCTACTTGGCTTTTGAGATTTGTTAAGCTCTGTAGTGAACCCTCTTTGGGCTCCTAGCTACATGGCTCCATGGCTACTTAGCCTTTTAGCTGTTATCTTTCTGAAGCTAATTTACACAGCTCTTCCTACATGGCTTTGTAGGCTACTTGGCCTTTTGAGCTATTGAACTATGGCCAGCTGCACATGGCTCCACAGGCTTCATGGCTCAGTGGTTATGGCTTTTGGTGTTAAGCTCTGTAGTGACCTCTTGGAAGCCATTGGCTGCTTGGCCTTTTAATTTATTAAGCTCTGCGAACCTAAATACCCCGGGCTCCTCGGCTACATGGCTCACGTGGCTACTTGGCCTTTTGGTACATTACGCTCTGCGGCGAGCCTCTTGGGCTCCCAGGCTACATGGCTCTGTGCTTCATAGCCTTTATTGAGGTACATTAGCTCTGGAGTGATCCATATAGCTCCTGAGTTACATGGCTCAGTAATTTCTTGGCATTTTTAAAATTTGTTAAGGCTTTGCAATGGGTATTAGGCTCACGAGCTACATGGCTCTGTGGGGCTGCTGGCCTTTTTGGTATTACGCTCTATGGGCGAAGCTATATGCTCTGCGAACTGAGCTAATAGGCTCTTGAGCTACATGGCTCCGTGGCTACTTGGCCTTTGTTGAGTTGTTAAGCTCTGCAAATTGATCTACATGGCTCCTGAGCTACATGGCTCCTATAGGCTATGGCCTTTTAAGGTACATTGGCTTACCAAAGAAACTGAGCTACTGGCTCACGAATTTCAATGGCTCATTAATTTCTTGCGCTTTTGAGGTGTTACGCTGCGAGGCCCAGAGTATATGCTCTGTGACGAGGCTATAGGCTCTTGAGCTACATGGCTCAGGTGGGTACCTTGGCCTTTGTTTGGGTTGTTAAACTGTAAAGTAAAATTCTGTGGCTCTTTGAGCTACATGGCTCAGAATTAATTCCTTGGCCTTTTGGTGTTAAGCTGCGCAAAGTAGTATCTTCCGGGCTCTGAGCTATATGGCTCCATGGGCACATAGCATTTTTGGTTGTTATGCTCTGAGGCCCGAGTCTCTTGGGCTCTTGAGGCTACATGGCTGTGGGCTGCTTTGTTGAGTTGTTAAGCTCTGTAAGGCGAAATTCCTGCAATGGGCTCACTGTTCTGTAATCTGAGGCTACATGACTCAGTGGCTACTTGGCCTTTTGAGCTAGGCGCTGAGCTACATGGCTCTGTGGTACACTTGGCCTTTTGAGTTGGCTCTGTTTCACGTGGCTCGTCAATTTGCGGCCTTTTGGTACGATATTAGCTCTGCCAATGAAATTACTTGGCTCCTGGCGCTAAAAGGCGCTACGGTGATAGCTCTGCAGGCGAGCTCTTGGGCTCCTGGGCACTGGGCCTTCTTGAAAAATTGTTAAGCTCACACAAATTGAGCTATTAGGCTCTTGGTATTTAAGGCCTTCTGGCATTTGTTAAGCTCTGGCTGAACTCTGGGCTCGTGGCGTTAAGGCCTTCTGGTTGAGTGGACTCTCCACCTCCCTTGAGCCACTCGGATTACATGGATTTCTCCACAAGGCGGGCGATCTTTGGCGGGGTTAAGGCGCGAGGTGGTGGTGGCTGGACTTCATCTGCCCTTCTAAGAAGAATTTACGATATCATTTTGAGATGTCCACGTCGGATGAAGTATTCAATCTCCCTCTTTAGGTTTGGATGTAGTCGTGCATTAGTTAGCATGATCACTTGTGGAACTCACAGTATTTGGTGTCGTCTCTTCTAAGCGAGGGGTCGACTTCATGCAGGATGGAAGTACCCCTCGGGAACCTTTCATGTTGCATTCCAGCATTAGGACGCCGACATTGAGGTACATCGGAGGGTGTCTTCTTTGAGGTGAATCTGGATTCTTTATATTTCGGTGAGGTGGTCCCCTGCAATCCTTGCTGTTCCCTCGTCTTGTCGAGGATCGCTCTGCATTTTCTACACTCCTCCCTTAGGGATCACATCCTATCTGCTTGTCTCTCTTGGGCTTCGTTCTCTTTTTTTACTCGCCCTGCTCCTTTGGCACCCAAGGAAGAAGAATTTGCTTTGCTTGGGCCGGGAGGGCTTCTTCACCGTTGATATACTTCTTTGTTTTGGCGAGGACCTCGACCATGCTTGCCTGAGGGTTCTTTGAGTAAAGAACATTAGATCTTTAGATTGCACCCCATTACGCAGTAAGACGACAACGACGAACTTCTCGTTAGAATATCCACCTTTAAGCGACTCAGTATTAAACCTTTGAACACCATGACCTCGAGGCTTTCTTGAGGCTATGTTTTATGGTCGAGAAGGTGATAGCTTCGGCTTCACTATGCGTCCTTCTTTCAGATAAGGTGGGAGGCCGAATACGATGGAAAGTTACGTGAATGATGAGATGGAAGGCAATGAGTCTGTTAAACCCGGGCTGATGTTGGGCCCCTTTAGTGTGATAAGCGAGTCTGCGCTCGTGCGGGGTCTTGATATCCATGTAGTTCCATATGATTTTGTACGTATTGAGGTGGTCTATGGGGTCCTTTTGTCTGTCAAAGGCGTCTCGGTTGTGGCATTACGAACTCTTGGGAAGGGGAAGTGCGGCACCGACGATTGAATGGAGATTCGGTTTGTTGCACCGGGCGTCCATGGAGGCCCCGGGCTCGGCCTTTTAAGCGCCTTCATGTGGCTGATTTCTGTGGATGTCAGCAGACCTTTGCCCGACCTCTCCTCGTTGTGGTCTCAGGGTTGAGTAAGGATCACGCTCCACAGTGCGATTCTTAGTTTCCCTTCTCTATCCACTTCTCGACGAGGGTCGAGGTGTTGCTCTTCTCGGGTAACATGGTTTTGGTATTTTCGGGCCTGTCGTGTCTCATGGGGGCCTCGTTATTTGCACATTGAGTTGTTCAGCTCTTTCGGCCAAGTGTTGGTTGGTGACCCAGCGGGCGCCTCTACCTGTAGTGTTGGCTGCACTTGTCTCTGCAGCGCCTCGGGTCGGCTGTCAGCCTTTGGCGAGATCTTGCATCCTTGGAGGATTGGGGTTGCTCCTGCTTGTGTTCGGGTTAATACCATCGGTGTTGAGAGGTCGGCTATTTGTAGAGCGTCGTTCCACGAGACGGCGCCAGCCCGATGATGCTTTTCGGCCGGGCCCCGGGCTTGGCGTCTTTGGATTTGTTAGGCGGTCGCCCGACTCCATACGTTGGAATCCTTTGCAAAAACAAGAAACAAAAAGGATCGGCGGGGCTACTTGGATTGTCTGTTTCTCAGATGCACAGTGGTTTCAGGGAAGAGAGAAGATCCAGTAGCAAGGGAATGAATTTACGTATTAATGTCTGCGTGCCTTTCAGATCAGGGTGGCGCGGTATTTATAATGGATGATCGTAATGACTTTGCAGTTGGATGATGGCGATGAATAGTATATTTCCTTATTAGAGGATGATACGATATTCAACAAAGCGGTGGGAGATTTTCTTTCATATCATAAGCGGAGTTAATGGGGATAATTGATGACTTTATAGTTGGATGATGATACGATATTCATAAGTTTGGTGAGATTTTCTTTCGCTTGTGTTAATCGATTAATAAGGGATAATTGATGGGCAATAATTAGGAAATATTTTGTTTTCTTAATTGGTGGAGATTGAGTATTTTCCTTTAATACAAATTATTTGATTACATTACCAGTCTTTTGAAGAGGTGAATTGGGCCCTTGTTTTGGGCCTATATTTGGGGGATGTCATCAAGAGATGACATACTGGTACTAGGCGCCTTGGCAATCCCTTCTTAAGCTGGCATTTTGGGCTCGTGTTAAGGTCTGTGTACGCTTTATTTTAAACCCCATCAGATATTATTATTATTATTTTAATTATTAATATTGTTATTATAATTTTTGATAATTAAACATTTTTGTGGATCCGTATTTTTAGCTATTATACGTTTCCTACTAAAAATAAGATACTTGTTTTTATTTTTGAAAAACCATTTTTAGAAAACGGTTTGGAGTTGTCACTTATTTTTGTTTTATTTTAAAAGGGAAAACAAAATAATAAAGAAAAACCTTAAATGTGACTCTTGATAAAAAATGGAGTCTGCAGGAAAAGCCAGAGTCTATGATCCAGGGAGTCAGTTTACTTATCGGGGAATATCACGATATAAGCGTAGCACCCCTCTGGCCTAAAGTCGGTCTCTCTTAAACAAGAAGTAAGAAAATCTGACTTTTTAATTTGTCGATCAATGAATACGAGGCAAAACATAACAATACAACAGTACATCAGATATATGTAAATGAATAAACAAACAAATAAATAAATAAATAAATAAGCAAAGTCAGATGAGAAAAATATATACCTAGATGGCGAATTAAGAGCGCTATTAATAAAAAATCATGTTAGTTCGACATAATAATATAAAATATTTACATTAAATTATAGAATTAATGTGATGTTAGGCCCCACCTAAGCTCATTTATGTGTTATACAAATTAACTTTACAAGATTCCATTTTATAGAAACTATAGAATTAATCATGTGTTTGAAATTTTTAAAAATTAATTTGAAATTGAAGTTTGAAATTTTAGAAATTGATAATTTTGAAATGAATTTGAAGTTTGAGAATTTTGAATTTAGATTTTTGAAAATTGGATTTCGTAATTAAGAACTTGAGTTTTATAAATTTGAAACTTGGAAATTTGGAATTTGGAATTTAAAATTTTGAAATTGGAAATTGGGACTTAAATTTGGAAATTATGTCACTTGAACTTTGAAATTGAAAACTTAAAAATTTGAAATCGGAAATTAGGCTACTTTGAATTTTGAAATTAAGGTACTTAAAATTTGAAATTGAGAATTTTTAATTTTGAAATTTGAGATTTGGGAATTTAAGTCGTAAATTTGGTGACTTGAATTTTAAATTGAAAACTTGAAAATTTGAAATTTGAAATTGAGGAGCTTTAATTTGGAAATTATGATACTTGAATTTTGAAGTGGAATTAGTAATTTAGAGATTGGAAACTTGAAAAATGAAATTAAAAATTGAGGGACTTGAATTTTAAAATGTGGCCTTGATTTTGAAATTATAAACTTGAAAGATTGAACTAGAAATCGAGGGACTTAAAGTTTGAAATTAGGGCCTTTGACTTTTGAAATTAGGAATTTGCAATTTTGAATTTGAATCTTGAAAATTTGAAATTTGAAATTTGGAGGACTTGAATTTTAAAATTGAAAATTTGAATTTTAGAAAATGAGAAATTTGGAATTTGAATTTTGAAATTTGGACACTTAAAATTTGAGAAATGAAAATTAAGAACTTAAATTTTTGAAATTTTGGGATTGTAATAAATTAAGGGTGAGTGATGTTCATATGTTAAGGAAAAATAAATTGGATTATTAAAAAAAAAATCAACAACCAATTTACTTAAATAAACAAAAAAAACAATATACTTACAAGGAAAATAAAATAATAAGACTATAAATTAAATATATATATATATATATATATATATATATATAAGATAATTATTAAAAAATAATGATATAAAAGAAGAATTTATATAAATAAAAGAAGAGTCAGCTGCAGTAGGCTGACGACTCCTGGGCTAGGCCGTCTCCTAAGCCGAACCATGCAAAGCGAGATCGGCTTGCAAGAATTGGGACCTCTAAGCCCAAACTTTTAAAATATGAAAGTTTTGAGTCTCTTTCCTTTTAAGGAGATGACTCATCATTCCTTAAAACAAAAATTCATAGACAAGTTTGGGTCTCTAATTAGAGGCTCATTGTCCCAAAACTTTTCTCCCAAAAAAATATTTAATTAAGGGCCATTAGGGCCTCCCACTCTTTAGTGGGGAAGGCGGTTTCCCTTTCTCCCCCTTCAAAGGTTGGAGACTCTCCCTTTTATAAGCAAGGGAGGCCTCCCTCCTTCTCTCACTTTCTAATGTGAGACTCCAAATATCTCACAAAGAAAAAAAACCTCTTCTTAAGAACAAAACATGGGGTCTACAAATGTGCCCCTTTTCGATAGAGTTCACGAGTCTGTGAAAACGCGATGATGAAGTAAAAGGAAGATTAGTGAAAGTGAGTGAAGTAGGATGAGCTCTCGAAGAAAAATGAGACCGAGAATATGCAAGGAACATCATAGCAAAGGCAAGAGGGCCCTAGACACCCTAAGGGTGGACCAAAAAAAAAAAAAAAAACACAAGACATGATATAGATCCAAGCATCATCCAATAAGGCCCTCTCAAAGGTGAAACTTATATTGAAATCTGAAACAAGCGGAAGTCGGCTCGCCTATGGGTGCTAGAATGGTCATGTGCACTGTATAGCGATGAACACTCGTCATGTTGTCATAAAAAAACGTGAACGCTCAATAAAATGGTGAAACCAAACTCATGAGCTCTCAAGTGGAAAGTAAGATAACCGAAAGAAACCATGTAATCAAAGTGAACAATGCTAGCGACTGTGAATACTGGTAGCAATATTTCTAATGAAGATGGTCACGAGGTTTGAGCTATGGTGAAGGCATGCGAATGTCTAGTGAGAATGAAGGAACACAAAGCGAGAGCACAGACCCCTTTGTGCAGATGTGGAGATAATATCAGCGAAATCAGAACACACTTAGTTGTAGAAGACGAAGTAAGAATGTTTGAGCTTCTGACCAAAGAGTGATGGAGACGAGTCACGAGACATTTTAGTATATGAAGGGTGTGGTTTGAACATAATCTATATGAGAGAGCCAAAGTCTAAATGGCTTGATTTATAGAAGATGAAGTCGGATATGCATGCGATGCTAGCACATGTAGTGCAGGATGAAGTCTGAACATCACGGTGATCCAGTATGACGATGCGAGAGGCTAATATGTAGAGGCGAGTCCCGGATGTACGAGACTCTGGTGCTAGCCGTGTGATGCGGATGAGCGAACATCGATCATATGAATCTGCGAGGGTCTAAACACGATCTGTAGAGGCGAGTACGGGCGTTTAATGCGATGCTAGTAGATATGATGCGGATAAGGCCGTAACATTTTGATCCATGGGCGAAGTGAGGCGGCGATCTGTAGAGACGAGTCACGAGACGATCTAAACTGCGGTTGCTGGCGTGTGGTGCGGATGGAAGTCGAACGTGCAGTCCATATGAAGCGAGAGTCACGAACTCCTGATCTATGGCTTGACAAAGTTTAAGCGTCTAGCTAGCAGTGCTAGCAAATGTGATGCAAATGAAGTCTGAACATCTTATCCATATGAAGGCAAAGTTTGAACGCCTGATTTGTTAAAGATGAAGTCTGAACGTATAGCTGTGATGCTAGAAAAAGTGATGTAGATGAAGTTTGAACATTTGATCCATATGAAGGCGAAGTCTGAATGTATGATCTGCAGAAGACGAAGTTTGAACGTCTGATCTGCGGTGCTAGCAAGTATGATGTAGATGAAGTCCGAACATCTGATCTATATGAAGTGAAGTCTAAGCGATCGAGGAAGTAAGTCACATGCGGATTACGGTGCAGTAAATGTGATGTAGATGAAGTCACGAACATCGATCCATCTGACGAGTCGAACACTTGGGTTGCGGAGTAGGCGAGTAGGAGAGTTTGAGCCTTGAATCTCTCGTGAAGACAAAGACGAAGTCCGGAACGCTAAAATCAGCGAAAGGAGCGAATGAGAGTGCGACACGTGAAATCTATGAGAGCGAGCACTTGACCCGATTAATGCGAGTTTTCAAACTCTGAATGTCTGATTTGTGAAAACCTCATTTGGAATAAACATATGTAAAAGGCCGAATAATATATGCATGAATCTATGTATCTCAAGAACACTGCTATCAATGTAAAGGATCCCCTAATCAAATAAGAACCACCCAGTGGCGCTAGTGAAGCGAAGGATATGCCTGTATAGCGAGTGGAACATAACATCAGTGGATGTAAGTGACTGCAAATGATCGACAACTGTCTTCAGCGGTCGAACCCGACCATATCATTAGAAATAGAACGAGCATGTGTATATATCATGAAGGACGATAGAACTTCGATATCCGCCAATGAATAACTCCTCTCATCAACTCAAAAAATAAAATATTGCAAAACATATATGGAATCGAAATCTCGAGACACCAAAGGCAGAGAAGTCTTAGAACAATGCAGTGATGGATGAAAAATAGTACATGAGAAATGTTTGCGGCTCGCATGGCTCATAAGATCTTGAATTATGATACTAGAGCAAAATGTTACAATGAAGCTCATCCTCGACAAAAACCATCTACACATCTCCAAATACCATGTAATCTAAAAAAATAAGGAAATATGCTCTAGGATGACATCTACCTGAAATGTCATAATGAGGCTCATCCTCTCGATGAAAACTATTTGCACAAACCAACCACCTCAGTAGTCACGATAACTATAGAGGGTATGCGATCCCAACATCAGTAGAAACATAGAAGAAATAAAAGAGAATATCATAACAAGGCTCATCCTCTCGATAGGGATTATGCGCGCAGGCAAGCGAGCTCACAGATGATCTCATTTAAATAGGGGTATGCGATATGACATCCGAAACATGATGAAACCCCGAAAATGTCATAGACTCATCGTCTCGATAAAGGACTGCATGCCTGAGCAAACAAACTCCATATGATCCCAATAGATAAGGGCTATGCCCAAGTATGACATGTATGACATCGGTAGAGATGTGATGAAACCCGACTGTAAAAACATGGCAACATCCATTAAGAATTTGTATGCACAATCAGTATTTCTGGATGATGCTGATAGATAGAGGGGTATATACTAGTATGGCATGTATGACATCCTAATAAAGTGTGATGAAACCACACAAAATATCAAGGTAAGACTCGGCATAATGAAACACAGGAAAAACGTATTTTTTATTTTTTTTTGAAAATGAGCGAATGAAAATTCTTACTTGGGACCAAGTACGGACAAAACCACTAGATCTTTTCTCTAAACTTCGAATGGCCAAGCGGATCACGCCGTTAGAATCATCTCGTGAAATCTGGTAGACCAAACAAAGCTGCGTCGAATTAGAAATTTGTCGGTTTTGCGTTCGGGACGGAAAGGGCCCGACCATGGGGTGCCATGTGGCATTTGCATGGGAGACACTTGGCACATGGGTGGGCTAAGTGTCATGCCCTTAGGATTACATGATTTGGGTGGGGGCCAAATGTCAAGCCACCCTCATTGCATGAGCATGAAAGTGGTTGAAATTGTGGCATGGAGACACTTGGTCTTGAGTTGACCAAGTGTCAAAAAAATTGGTGTTAGGTGTGCTCACAGAGTGAGCCAACTTGGTAGTTTGAGGAGAGATTCCAAACAATTCGTAGACAAGAGGAGAAGAAAGAAAAGAAAGAAAGAAAGAAAGAAAGAAGGAAAAGAAAGAAAGAAAGAAAGAAAAGAAAACAAGAAGAAAGAAAGAAAGGAGAAACGGAGGAGGAAGCTTTTCCTCCATTGTTTTCAGATTTGGGTGGATCAAGAACTGGTCCTACACATAACTTCAAGAGGTGAGGATCTTTCCTCCTTAGTTTATTTCTTGTTTGGGGCCATGGAAATAGCATTTGGTTGAGATTGATTTGTTATTACTGAATGAATACCATGCGAAATTTTAAGGCTGATCTTGTTGCATGTTATTGTATCATGTTGTTTTACGGGTTTTAAGGTGAAAATCAAAGTTGGCTTGTTATTACTTGAATCACGAGAATTTTATGGAACTAATATGATTATTGCATGTTATTATGTCTTGTTTTAAGGTTTTAAGGCTGAAAATCAAAGTTAGCTTATTATTACTTGAATGATAAAGAATTTTGGAACTAATATGATTATTGCATGTCATTGTATGTGCTGTTTTTTAAGGTTTTAATTGAAAATCAAAGTTGACTTGTTATTACTTGAATGCGAATTTTCTGGAGCTAATATAGTTGTGCATGTCATTGTATGTCTTTGTTTTTAAGGTTTAAGGCGAAAGGAATCAAAGTTAACTGTTAATACTTAGTCACGAATTACCTACGGAACTAATATGATTATTGCATATTGTGTATGTCTTTGTTTTGGTTTTTAAGGCGAAAATCAAAGTTGGCTTGTTATTACTTGAATGCAGAATTTTACGGAACTAATATGATTATTGCATGTTATTGTATGTCTTTATTTTTAAAGGTTTAGATTGAAAATCAAAAGTTGACTTGTTATTACTTGAATGCGAGGAATTTTGGAACTAATATGGTTGTGCATGTCATTGTATGTCTTTATTTTGCAGGTTTTAAAATGAAAATCAAAGTTGACTTGTTATTACTTGAATGAATGCAATGCGAATTTTGGAACTAATATGGATTAGTGCATGCTTATACGATGTCTTTGTTTGAATATGTGGAATATTAACATGGCGCATGTATGTTAAATGCATGAAATGTTGCGTGCGTTAGGCATGAGTGTTTATAGCACACACACGATTAGCCAAGGTGTAGAATGTCCATGTAAGAGAGTCTTTGCCGGTGTGGGTTTTGAGTGCGGGGGAGCCTGAGTGCATTGCATTGGTGTGCGGTAACACCACATTACATGAGTGTGTACATGTCTTGTTGTACTTTGCATTTGGTGCAGAATCGTGTGGGCTTGGGAATGGGGCGAAGTCAAATTAGGTTCACAATGTTAAATGAAAATGGAAAGTAAGAATGTGTCGGGGCGTATGAAGTAGGGGATAGATACCCCCCCTCAGTGAAAAACACAGAAAACACAGTTTAGACGGCGTATCAGGTGAAAGCCCGAAAAATGTCGGTGTAAGGGCCTGCGGTGAGACCACAGAAAGGATGCATTTGCCCCGAAAAAAGACCGCCAGAAGCGATTAAATAAATATCACGCAAGACTACAGGTTGTGAGATGGGAGTCGAGTTGACTCGATCCGATTTCCATTGGCACTTGCGCGTTGGAGTGGTGGGTCGGAGGTTGACCCGGTACTTGGGGTATGTAAAGTGTCGTCTCATACATGCATGTAGATTTTTCCATGATAGGATAACATGTATGCACGGATTGGTTGTTGGTTTGACTGTGAAATGATCATTTGCATGTGCACCTAGGTAGGAAATAACCCTTATAGGATTTATCTCTACTGGGCGTTAGCTCACCCCGTCGTGGGACCCCTTTATACGGGACCAGTCACAGACCAGGCAGCAGCTCCTTAGAGCGGGGATTATGAAGCGGGCGGTTGTAACGCAGTGCTGTTTTGTGTATATATTCAAAGCGACTGGATTTTAATATATGTTTTGTGATAGGAGTGATGTAATAACTCTTAGATCTATAGAAATGTATAGTCATATAGCGTATGGACAAGTATGGATGATGGGCCCTATTGGGTCATTTTACTCATGTATGGGTCTCATGATATGAGACACACAGGTTTCCGCAGGTTGACGGTAGTCAACGGGACCCCCGGGTTTTAGGGTGTCACACAACATCCCGACAAGAATCTACCTACACAAACCAATAACTCCAGATGATCTCGACATATAGGGGGTATGCCTCAGTATGGCGTATAATGCTCCATGGTGTCAAAAAATCAATCGAAATCCATGCATCCATTAATAAAGAGAGGCAACCTCGGGTCATCCAGAACCGCAACTAGAAATGGATCCAAACGCTAGTAAGGAATCTCCTAGAAAAAGCCACATGATAATGTCCAGATATCAACTAAGTCTCAAATACCTATCTAAGTAGATGTTGTCAAAGAAAACGTCAAATCTCATGGTCTCAGTGTGGTCTTACGACACAGACTGTAATGTAGGCTCAGGGTGATAAGGTAAAAGAAATGAAGGAAAACTAGTCTCAAATACCCAATAATCAACCCCGTGCCCTCGTGTGTGGAATGCCACATGCATAAGAAGTCTCATGAGCAATGGACATAAGAACATCCAATGGAATTACAGATGATAATGATGTGACACAAAAAGTGTAACAGGGGGTGAGATAGGTAAAAGGACAAGGATGTAGAGTGAAACATCCAACTCAAAATCAATAAACATATGAGGTGAGGAATGTGATAGGTAAGAAGTCAAGAAGATAGATAACGTTAAAAAAAAAAAAAAGACTAATGATGATATGATGGATCTACCTAAATCACTGCATGGGGAAGACATGTCGTTGATAGATGGGATGATGAATATGACACTGACTCGGAGCCCCTATGAGAGGATCAGTCATCTCACATACCACTAATAAGATCTCAAAGTAAGTACATGAAACTAGGATCTTGGGAAGCTCACATACAAACCTCCCATAAGTAATACATACTCTCAAAACAATGATCCTCATAAATCCATATACATACTCAAGGAATACTAATACTGATACCTAATATATACACGTGCATATATATATATATATATATATATATATATATATATATATATATATATATATATATATTATGCATGGAGCTAAATAAAACAAATGAGAAACAAACTGATATTACAATGAACAAATATCTCTCAAAGCGTCAAGTACAATAAATCAACTCTAATAAAATGACATAAGCCTCTCAAACTAAAGGTCTCTGAATAAATGTCAATGAAATGAATGAATGGACGACATGACAAACCACTAATCTAAGTGAGAAAGAATGGGACAGAACAATAAGTCAGATAGAAAGAAAGTGGTGAAAACATAGAAACTACAAAATGGAGTAGAAGCAATGAAGTGAGTGTGGTAAGGTGATGTAAAGAATAAGTCAATGTGTCCATAACTTAGAAGATCCCTAAACTAAGGCCTCCACACACCAGAGGGCCCCTATCCCATGCATGAAAAGACAAGTAGGGCTATGAGAGAAAGATAGGCCAAAATGCACATGTGAGGCTCAATGGCTAGCAACGGTAAAAAATGTAAGTAACAAGTAATAAGGTATATGGCTAACCGAAATGATGGTCACCCATCCTGTGACCATGGTCTCAAACATAAAACTTTTTCAATTGATCTACATTGGTTGGCTCTAAGATTGGTTTCCATATAAGTCCATAAACTATGCAGCTCCCTCTAAGGTCAACTCTCTAATAATGTAAGGTCCACCCATGTGGGTTTGAACTTCCATATGGTCATTACTCAATCCTCTAATAACTCTCAAAACCAAATTGCCTTGTGGTAATGGTCTAGCATGTGGCACCAAAAATACATGATGAGTAATAAAGGAGAGGTCTAGCATATCTCCACAAGATCATGCAAAAACATCTATATATAATATGAGCAAGTGAAGCAGTCTATCTCTCTCATATGTAGATGATGCTAAACCAAAACTCAATCCTCTAGACCAATCATTATACCAAGGTCAACTGTCTCATGATCATTATAAGAATGCAAAACTCTCTCATAAGTGATACTATGATCATAGTCAGACTGGTATCTCTCATCCAAATCATGGTCATTAAACATCAATATCATGAATTTGTGCTATGGGCGAATGAGGTGCACATACATTAATATCATCCCAAATGGTAACTCTATCAAAAATCCTCATCTGTCGAAAG
This sequence comes from Tetrastigma voinierianum, assembly GCA_016808115.1. NCBI lineage: Eukaryota > Viridiplantae > Streptophyta > Magnoliopsida > Vitales > Vitaceae > Tetrastigma > Tetrastigma voinierianum. The sequence continues at coordinate 735,211 of JAEQBH010000926.1, forward strand.
CGCTGCTCTAGCTTATCCATACATGCACGTGTATCATCAGTGGCTAAAATAAGCACTATAGCTAGTGGGCAGGCCACCTCTATCTGATTGTGAAGAAGCAATGGCTCATGAAAAACTGTCAACTGAACAGGCAGTGGCGGTGCCACTAAATCATATTAAGTCTCATTTTGAATATGGTCATGCGGGGCCTGCTGCCCATCTATCATCCGGCTAACTATAGCTATGGTCTACTGAATAAAGGAAATCACTGAGGCAAACTGATCAACTATAACCAACTACGAATCCATAACCATATGATCTGTCTTGGGGACTAGTATGCCCCGAACCTTAATCCACAAAGGTGGTCTCAAATTGTATAATAGAAAAAGCCCTGAAAATGTAGCAGAATTGGCAAAGATACTACCTGAGCTGAGCACAATCAATAAGTGAATGTTGAACTGAAATTGAAATAGATAAGTCAACACTATGTAGAAAGTTGTTCCATTGAAACCCAAACTCTGATCAATCTTTGTATATTCTTAAAAGGAAACCAAAAATGGAGTAATCTGGATCCATATCATGACTAAATCGGCCCTAAAGGCTCATAGATGGACCCACATGTAGGATGGGAGTCCTAATCAGTTGGATCTAAACTCAACCTAAAAGGTTAATGGTGGCTTTAAAAAAACAAGGGTGGGCTGGTCTTTTAAAGGGGTCCATAGCAGGATCGATCGTAACCTCCAGTGGTACACAACCTCCTACACGTCTTTGAAGAGACGGGATGCTTCCATGCAAGGTGGTCATCAACTCTACACATGCACTTCCTTGACATCCCAGGGGGCGGCTTATGGTAAAGGCTCTTACTACACTTAGCACTCAGAAATAAACTAAGTGTACAGTGAATGTGTGGGTGCATTTGAAAAACCTAAATGACATCTAAAACAAAAAAGGCACACCGGTCATGCAAGTATCCTAAAATCTAGCTTTGGGCTATACAAGTCTTCAAAGATCGAACTCCTTAGCATCTATTATGTCGGCCACCTCCAAAATGCTCCCAAACATGGATATAACACATCATTAGACCTTACTCCTAGTCACTAGCTCAGTCGAAGAGCAAACGGGTAATAGTCTCGATCAAACGCCGCGATCAGAAGATAGATCGTAAAGACTAAGGATTTAGAGATAAGGGGATACATGTGTGTGTCCCACATAGACATGCAACATGCAATCAAGTAGGTGAGCGGTAGTCATGCAAAGGTTAGTCATGCAAAGCATAGGTGCATCATCCATATCTACACATAATCTAAGCAAGAGTATAAGATGAGCAATGTGAATATATAATAAAAACAACATGCTAAAAGAGATGATCAGGATGAATATACAATGGAAAGAATCAACATGTCAAGTCAAATGAGATAACCAATCAATCAAAATGTACATGTGTCGGGATAGTGAAGTAATCCATGAAGGAATCAACATGCTCGATAAATCAAATATCAACGATATAATCAACTAGATGCATGACAAACAGTATGCAAATAAGAGTCTACATGTAAAGAATGAGATAAAATATCATATAGTAAGAGGAAGTCAACATGCTATGAGAATAGTCAAGCAAAGTAATCAACACATCAAAGTCGGTGGACTATACAACAATGATAAAATAATAGGTGTCAAGGTGAATAGAATGAGCATACCTTAAGAAGCAAGTGACATAACAAAATGAGTAAAAGCGTCAACCAACCAATATTGACGATACAACAATCAAGCATGTGAAAGGTACAATCAGTAAATCAAAACTCTCAATATGCTACCAATAATCAAGTATACAAAAAGCACAAAAAAGAGGTATCTATCAATCAACTAATCAAAAGCCACATTTTCCAAATTTGTTTTCAAGTTTGACCCTCACCGTCCCTAAAGGAGTTGCCATTTTATGGACCCTGTATTTTTTGCTGTTATGCGTTTCCTACTAAAAAGGGTGAGACTAGTTTTTATTTTTGAAAAATCATTTTTAGAAAACGGTTTGGAGCCGCCACTTATTTTTGTTTTATTTTGAAAGGAAAAACAAAATAAGAAAGAAAAACCCTAAATGTGACTCCTGATAAGAAAATGTAGGTTTGGAAAAAACCGAGTCTAAGTCCGGGGGTTAGGTTACTTATCGGGAAGATACGATGGAAGCATAGAACCTCTTTAAGCCCCTAAAGTTAGGTCTCTTCTAAACAAATTAAGAAAAATACGATTCTTGGCTAATCGATCAATGGATATCAAAGATAAGCAATAATAATACAACATCACACTAGATATATGTAAATGAATAATCAAATAAATAAATAAATAAGCAAAGTCAGATGATAAAAATATGTACCTAGGCGACGAATCAAGAGCGCTATCAATAGAAAGTCATGTTAGTTTAACACAATAATATAAAATATTCACATTAAATTAAAAATTAGTTATAGATCAGAAGTTAAATTATTTTTTAAAAGGATACATGAGATGTCGGGCCCCACCCAAGCCCATTTATATGTTACAAAAATTAATTCCATAAGATTCCATTTTATAGGAAATATAGAATTAATCATGTGTTTGAAATTTTTGAAAATTGATTTGAAATTGAAGTTTGAAATTTTGGAAATTGAGAATTTTGAAATGAATTTGAAGTTTGAGAATTTTGAATTTATATTTTTGGAAATTGGATTTCGAAATTAAGAACTTGAGTTTTATAAATTTGAGACTTGGAAATTTTTAATTTGGAATTTAAAATTTTGAAATTGGAAATTGGACGACTTAAATTTTGAAATTATGTCACTTGAATTTTGAAATTGGAAACTTGAAAATTTGAAATTGGAAATTAGGGTACTTTGAATTTTGAAATTAAGGCACTTGAATTTTGAAATTGAGAATTTTTAATTTTGAAATTTGAGATTTGGGAATTTAAGTTGGAAATTGGGTGACTTGAATTTTAAATTGAAAAAATGAAAATTGAAATTGAGGGGCTTTAATTTGAAAATTATGATACTTGAATTTTGAAATTGAGAATTGGTAATTTTGGAATTGGAAACTTGAAAAATTGAAATTAAAAATTGAGGAACTTGAATTTTGAAATCAGGGCACTTGATTTTTGAAATTATAAACTTGAAAGATTGAAATTAGAAATTGAGTGACTTAAATTTTGAAATAGGGCTCTTGAATTTTGAAATTAGGAATTTGCAATTTTGAAATTGAAACCTTGAAAATTTGAAATCTGAGATTTGGAGGACTTGAATTTTAAAATTGAAAATTTAAATTTTTGAAAATGACAAATTTGGAATTTGATTTTTGAAAATTGGACACTTAAAAATTGAGAAATGAAAATTTAGAACTTGAAAATTTGAAATTTATGGATTTTAATAAATTAAGGGTGAGTAATGGATCATATGTTAAAGAAAATAAATTGAATTATTAAAAAAAAAAAAACATCAACAACCAATTTAATTAAATAAACAAAAAGTAACAATATACTTACAAGAAAAATAAAATAACAAGACTATAAATTAAATAACTAATTAAATATAACAATAAATTTAATATATATACAAGACAATTAATTAAAAATAACTATATAAAAGAAGAATTTTATAAATAAAAAGAAAGTCAAGAAAACTTACTTGGTAGAAGGATAGCTCTCTAGGCCGAGTCGCCTCCCAGGCCGAGGTCGTCTTTAAAGCTAGGATCGCTTCCCAAAATTGGGACCTCCAAGCCCAAACTTTTAAAATATGAATGTTTTGAGGCTATCTCATTTTAAGGAGATGACCCATCATTCCTTAAAACAAAAACTTATAGATAAGTTTGAGCCTACAATTAGAAGCTCATTGTCCTAAAATTTTTCTTTCAAAAAATTATTTAATTAAGGGTCATTAGGGTTTCCTACTTTTTGGGTGGAGGAGGCCCATGATTTCCCTTTCTCCCCCTTCAAGCGTTGGAGACTCTCCCTTTTATAGGCAAGGGAGGCATCCCTCCCTTTCTCACTTTCCAATGTGGGACTCTAAATATCCCACAAAAAAAAAAAAAAAAGCTCTTCTAAAAACCAAGAAATGCAGTCTATAACTTTGTTACAATATAGTTTACATTCTCAATCGAGACTCCAACCTAGGACTCTTCCCTTCCTTGATGTCCTATCTTTTTAAAAATATTTTTTAATATATAATTGGAGTTGGTGGAAGGAGACTAAGGTGGTGTTTGTTTTTTTTTACTTAAGGCTAAATAATTTTTTTTAATTTAATGCTAAATAATACTTAATAGTATTAAGTATTAACTTGTTTGTTTTTGAGTTAATTACATAAATGGTGGCTCAACTTTTCCAATTTTTCCATTTTGGCATCTCAACTTTATTTTTGTTCAATTAAGTGTTTAAACTTTATATATATATTTTTATATTTTGGTGTCTCAACTTTATTTTTGTTGAATCAAGTGTTTAAACTTTTTTATTTTTTCTATTTTGCTGTCTAAACTTTATATTTTTTTCTATTTTAGTGCCTCAACTTTGTTTTTGTTTATTCAAATGTCTAAACTTTTTTATTTTTTCTATTTTGGTGTCTAACTTTATTTTGTTAAATCAAGTATTTGAACTTTTAATTTTTGTTTGTACTTTATGACTAATCAAAATTTAATAGAATATTTGAATAAGAAAAAATTGCATCTAATAACATTTTAATTATATAAAAATGATGAAATTACTTAAATAACTTTTAACGAGGTGAAAAGACAATAATATCATTTCCACATTAGGGATTTTGTTATTTGCACATTATAATAAAAAAGAAATTGATTAAATTAGTCGTTACGGAGAATTTTTTTATTAATTATTTTAAAAATAGATTTAATATCTAATATTTATTTTTAATTATTAATATATATTTTTCACATAATACTAAGAAATAAAACAAGTAAAAATAATATAAGAAATTAAGTTATATTTTATTTTTTAAGAATTTTTTTTTATTTTTTTATCTCAATTCTATAGTAGTCAATTTTATCATTTTCTTTTTTAATTTAACAAATAGATCTAATCAAGCCCTTAATGTGGAAATGAAAATATTATCATTTCACCTCGTTAAAGCTCATTTAAGTAATTTCATTACCTCGTTAAGCTTATTTAACAAATAGATCATTTCACCTCTGTTCATGACAAAGTTTTTGTCACCTGAGAGCAAACTCTAATACGAGAGAAAACTCTGTCATATGAAGTTTTTGCAATAGAGAAACTCTGTCGTGATAGAGAAAACTATGTTGTGACAGTTTTCTATTGCAACAGAGAAACTCTGTCTCAACAAAGAAACTCAGTCGCAACAGAGAAACTCTGTCGCAATAAAGAAAACTTTGTCGCAAAAGAGAAAACTTTGTCGCAACAGAGAAAACTCTGTCACGACAAAAACGTTGGAAAAATCCGGAAAAGCCCAAAAATTGTTGTGTTGGACTGTTTTCAACCCCATTTCACCCTAGGACTATAAATACTCATTTTTTAGGTTTTTAGGACAACGGGAAGGTGGGAGAACACCTCATGGGGGTTTCTCTCATTATATTTTTTTAGTTTTCTTTGCGATTTTGATTTTTAATAGATCTTAGGTAGCTTTGGAAGCTGATTTTTATTTCTATTGAAGAGATTTGGTCTTTATTATACTTGGTCGAGATTTCGTACGTTCGGACAAAGATTGAACCTAAAATCTGGATTTTTTTCTCACTCCTTGTCTCTTGATTTCTTTCTTCATTTTCTTACTTTTTGTTTGATTAGTGATGATTGGAATACAGTAATGGAACATTAAACACCCTTTAGGGGTGGGGATTAATTGTTGAACATTCAGATTTGTAGATTCTCAGTTATTTCGTGGGTTTGAAGACTTAATTTATATAATTTATGCTTCACATTCACCATATAATTAGTTGTTACGGGTGTAGTAGCTTATGCCGAGATGTATCTTGCTCTGATTTCGGGGAGGCCCTCAGGTGACCACGAGAGATGAAGATTCACGAGGAGTAAAATGATGGCAGGGGGTATGTTAGACTAATATTATGGAACTAACAAACTCTAAAAGATTACTTTGATAGATCACTAATTTACTCGTGGTGTGAGGATTAATTAGATGATGTATCAGTTTAATGTTTAGAGGTTTCACCTCAATTTGATAGAATGACCTTGATCCTGTGTTAGCATAAATCTAATCAAGGAGAAAGAGAACTTTATTAGATTTGATGGCTGAGGTACCAATTACATTGGAGAAGGCTTGCATTATCCTGTCTATGGGGGCAAGAATTCTTCAGTCCTAAGAAATGGTTGTGAAGTATTGAAAAAGAAAAACAATCAAATTTTAAAGAGGGTCAAATTTTACAAGTAGCTATTCAGACCCATTTGTCTTAAAAAGGAATATGGTGTGTTAGATAGTGAAATGTATGGTATATGGAGAAATCCAAGCTATACTACATTGCTCTTGGATAAATCCAGCATTCAACTCACAAATGTTGCACTTTCAAGGAAATGCAAATTGATTGTTAAATAATTATCCCCATCCTTAGTGCCTCTCTTCATACCTTTTAGAATTAAGTAGTTGTTTATTTGGTAGATTTTAGGATTAGTTTTAAATCGTTTTGTTTCCAATTAAATTGATTTTATTCCACATCCTATTTGGTTGCCTAAATAGTGAAGAGCCCTTGTAATCGGGGTGATCAAATTCCAATTAGAGAGAACCTCCAATCCTTGTGGGTATGATATCTAGACTTTTAGAGTCCACTTTATTACTTGTATGACCTGTGCACTTGCGGAAAGGGGTTGAGTGTTGGTAATACTTTCCATTTCGATTTAGTACACTACTTTGTTTCAAAATCGGTTTTGACTATACTAACACATTCACTCCCTTAGCCATATTTTTTATATATACATCATTTGGTCTGTGAGTTTTAGGCGTTGTTCTTCAGGGACTTCTAGTTAGTCTTTGGTGGCGGAGTGTCGGAAGAGTTGGCCCAACACCCTTGTAGAAGAATTTCTCTACTGGCATTGCTCACCCCGTTGTTGAACCCCCTTTCAGGTACATGGGGTGTACAGGGAGACGACGCTCCGATGAGGTCGTGATTATGAAGAAGGCCGATGTGTGGCCTTGGTATTACCTTTGTAAAAAAATATTTTGTATAAAAGAATTGTAACTAAATTCTTTTGGGATTATTGTCTAAATAGTCGGGTATGTAATTATGATAAAAAGGTCGTGATCGGTTACGGACTGTAATTAAGTGTTTTATTTTCATATTTTAGATTTAAATGTGAATGAATGGGTCCTGGTAAAGGGATGTATATTGGGGATATGGACAGATGGACCCTGTGTGGTCAATACTACTTTTGTTGAGACCCTAAATGGGTTATGATTATATAGGTTGTATGTTAGGTAGAGCTCCCCGAACAAAGGAGATTCTACCTGATTTTTGTGAAAATATGGATCCTGATAAATGGGACACAACAGTGTAGTATCGGGTCACCCGAAATCCACAGGAAATTCCGTGGGTTGACGGTTTGTCAACGGGACCCCCGAAAATTAGGGTGTCACATTTGCCTTATCTGGATGGTAATGCAAAGTGAAGTCATAATCCTCCAGAGACTCCACCCATATGCGCTGCCTCATGTTGAGGTCCCACTGTGTAAAGATATACTTAAGACTTGAGTGCAGGGAATACTTGTATTCGTGTATAGATGAGTGGCACCGGATCTTGAGCGAAAACTATAGGTACGCGAATCCATGTCATGTGTGAAGATAATTAAAGCTCGTGCTTCTTTAGCCACCTAGAACTATGAGCTACCACTCTCCCGGATTGCATCAAAACACATCCCAGTCCGTCCTTAGAAGCATCGCAATACACCGTGTACATCTGCCTCCCTTTTCGGGACTATTAGGATGGGGGTTGAAGTAAGCCTCCTTTTTAATTCTTGGAATGCCTTCTCACACTGGTCATTCCACTCAAACGTGACCTCTTTTCAAGTCAATCTCGTCATAGGTGCAACTATTCGAGAGAAATCCTCAATACATCTCCAGTAGTACCCTTCCAATCCCAAGAAACTGCGTATCTCAAAGACTGACTTCGGCCTCTCCCAACTCATAACTGCCTTTACCTTCTCCGGCTCCAGTGATACACCCCCGAAGCTTACTTGTCCCAAGAATTTCACCTTAGTAAGCCAAAACTCGCACTTACTGAACTAGCGTATAACTGATGTTCTATGAGGGCCTGGAGAATAGTTCTCAAATGATCCTCATGCTCCTCCTCTGTCTTGAAGTAGATCAAGATGTTTTCAATGAAAACTACCACAAACTAATCTAAATAGGGCTAGAACATCCTATGCATGAGATTCATGAATCTTTCTTTAGCACATTCGTCAGATTCGAAAGACATCCTCTAAGCCTCAAATCTCCGTCTGTGTCTTGAATCTTTATGCAGGATATCGACCTCCTATCCTAGCGATGATAATCGGTCGAAGATCTATCTCTGAGTGTAATTCCGTCTTCTCTCAACTGATCAAATAAATCATCAATCTTCGATAAAGGATACCGATTCTTGATCATAACCCTGTTCAACTATTAGTAGTCTACTCACAGTTGAAGGGTCTTGTCCTTCTTCTTAGAAAATAGAACCGAAGTGCCCCAAGGTGAAGTGCTTGGTCTAATGAAACCCTTGTCAAACAATTCCTGTATCTGGACCTTGAGTTCCTGCAACTCAACCGGCGCTATCCTATGCGGAGTCATAGACATGGGCGATGTACCAGGCTGTAACTTGATGATAAAGTCTATATCCATCTGCAGGGGTAATCCCGGTAGCTCATCTGGAAAGACATCCCATAATTCGCAAACTATCCAAGGTAGACTCAAACCCTGTCTCACCTCATCCTCCAAGGTAAGGCTTGCTAGCCAACCCATCAATTGCCCGTGCCACCTAGAGTCGTACACGGCTAGGGGTAAAATATTGTGCTTATCTCCCTGAAACATAACACAAACATTGTCTTGTGTGTATGCAGTAATCCTCCTACAACCACAATCAATGAAAACTATGTGTGCCGTCAACTAGTCCATCCCAAGGATGACATCAAACTCCGACATGTCCATGTGATTGGGATGAATCATGCGTGCATTTCAATTGAATTCTCGGTGTTCTTTATAGCTAAAATGCATGATTCATAGTCTTTTTCATTAATATTACGCTCTCATATTATATTGTTCTATAGAATATGGCGATGTTGGAATCAAAAGAGGAGCTAAAGACGTAGCGCAAACGTAATAGAAGCGTAAATGATAAAAAGGTGGATAGCGTAGCGTTATCGGGTAAGCAAATGCACAAGAGACCTTTCACCACGACGTAGCACTGTCGGAAGAAAGACCCTTCGCAGCAGCCGAACCAGAGACCACGTAGTTTAGCGGGTCTGCATTTGCAGGCAGCCGGGCAAACTTCGCCGCGGAATAGTGAGGCACCCTTTTCCAAAACGGGAACGCGAAGAACCCTAATTTTCTAGGCCATTGATGGGCCTGTGTCCCGAGGTATAAAAGGGAAGTAATTTCAAAGCAGGAAAGGGGGGATTGGATCGACAAGAAGAAGGAGATGCAGGCAGAGGGAGATCAATAGAGACGGATTCGAGAAAGATCATGAAGACGAATTTTTCTGAAGTTCTTCCCTCAACCTACTTCATGATTCGAATTCCTCAATCTGTAATGAATAATATGATGAACTAATTCTTTTCTCTAGGGTTTAGTTCAATCCTAGGGACATGGTTAAAGCAACACTTGGGTAGTCGAAGAATAGAGATATTCCAGACTGCAAGTGTGGCACTAGGGTTTGCACATTTAGGTGTTTCGGAGTCGAGGGGTTGAGGTAGAGATGCAATACATTGTTGGAACTAAAGGATAAAGAAAAACGCAAAGGGAAATAAAAATTTAACACCAATCAAGATCGATCTAAGCATTTTGATGAAACTAAATAATGAATCAAGGAAATCCAAATCTTACCTCTTGTAGACCGAATCCTTTTCGACTAGTGCAGATTTGCTTGATCACACACACATTGAAACACAAACAGAACTTCTTTTGAAAATGATCCAGCAACAACGAGCCAAGACGATGCAGTGTGCAAACGCCCTCTAAAGGTATCCACACGAACGGCTAATGGATGGGATGGATGTGCTAGCACCTTATGATAGGTCTTTGTCCCACAAAACCAAAGACGCCTTAATGTTTTCCAAAACTCTAAAAAGAATTCTCTCTAAAAATGCCCACTAAAGAAACCACCTACTTTTAGGATGATAAACCCCATATTTATATCAAGCCTCCCAAACCCTTTATTAAACGACTTAAACCAAATTCCATTAACTATTAATGGGCTTGGGTCAGCTCGATCGGGGCCTTAACTGGGCGGGCTAAAGAGAGAGCCTTCTAACATCCCCATTATAGCTCATTCCATGCTAGTGACCCTATGCTCACTCAATGTCAAAGCAGCTCCAAATCATATTCTAGTTCACAAGTTATAATTGGTCTCTAGCAAGACATTATAACTACCCAAATCAAGTGAATTCGATGACTCGAAAAACCTTACCAGAAAAGGATATTAGCCATTTGTCACGATGTCTCGGACAGCACAAAGCATGGATGAAGTCATCTTATAACTTAATCAAGCTTTCGATTCTCAAGTAGACTGACTAAACAAATGATATTGATAACTCCTATCAATCTCATTCGAGCATGGCCATGCATTTCTCAATCTCACTTATCAAGAGGCCAATAAACATCTCACTCAATTAAGAGCGGGACAAATTCCTTCACTATCACTCACATTTCTCCACATGATTTACTGCATGCCTAACCATGGCCTATATTACGATCCTGTTAAAGACATCATCAGCCACGCCAAGACACGGTTCCTCATGTAGGAATCCATGGTGAATTTAGGCGATGACTTTAATACCACTACTGCAATGAGAATTATTGATGACATAATCCATGTAGTATTCATAAAGTGTCATTTCATAATACGAACTTAACATGTATTGGCAACAGTAACATCTTATGTTCATGACCAACGAAACGTGGTCTTTTCTCATAAAACATAATAGTCTTACTTCATTATTATTCCACAATAATGATCGACTACACTATTTAGAATAAAGGTTCTTATGCCTTAAGTTTTTACTATAAAGTCACATACTTGATGACATAAAGTGGAGCCAACTATTTAAGGATATGATTTTATCAAGTTAAACCACAATTTAAATAACAAGATAAAATGATAATTGCCTCACGTATATAAACATATAATGATTACCGATATGCCACTGGCTAGAGCATATCATCAACAATCTCCCATCACTCTAAGCCCAATCAGACATAAATTGAATGCCTATCGATCTAGTATGACTATCATGCTTTGATTGTGGAAGAGGTTTAGTCAAAGGATCAGCAACATTGTCATCAGTATGAACCCTACATATCTTAACATCTCCTCTCTCAATGATTTCACGAATGAGGTGGAAACGCCTGAGTATGTGTTTGGATCGTTGATGTGATCTGGGCTCCTTGGCTTGAGCAATAGCCCCATTATTGTCACAATAGATGTCCATTGGGATGCTAGGAACAACACCCAGTCTAAAAACGAAAATTTTGATCCAAACCCGCCTCCCACCGTGATCCGAGGCAATCCATGTACTCACCGTAGTAGAATCGGCCACTGTCTTGCTTGACCTTCTCCAGCCACAAAGACCTCCAAATAAACAAAACACAAAACCGTATTGCGCCTAAAGTGTGATCTAAGTCGACCGGAACCAAAGATCGGTATAACCACTTATAACTAGTTCCTGCCTTCGTTCCATCATAGATAAAAAAATATCCTCGTTCTTCTCAAGTACTTAAGGATATTCTCGATCGCTATCCAAAGGACATTCACTTGTATCTGACGAATCTACTTGTCATGCTTAAGGCATAGGAGACATCGTCGTGGGTGCAAGATGACATATATGATAACCACAGCCAAAGCATATGGATTTATCCATTCGCTTCTCTCTAGCCTTCGTGGTCGGGACATCGGTGACTTACTTCAGTTAATGCCATGAGACATTGGCAAGAAACCTCTCTTGGAATCTTGCATACTAGAACCTCTTTAGCATGTCTATGCACCCACTTTGACTCAGGTCGAGTAACCGTTGAGATCTATCTCTATAAATCTTTATGCCTAGGATATAGGCGGCTTCGTCTAAGTCTTTCATTGAAAAACATTTCCCTAACTAAGGCTTGACACTCTGCAAGGTAGGGATGTCATTTCCAATGAGTAAGATGTCGTCCACATACAACATTAAGAAGACAATTGCACTCCCACTAACCTTCTTGTATACACAAGGCTCATCTTCATTTTTCATAAAGCCAAACTCTTTAACAACCTCATCAAAACGAAGATTCCAGCTTCGTGAAGCCTGCTTTAATCCATAAATGGATCTTTGAAGCTTACACAACTTATTAGGATACTTAGGATCGACAAAACCCTCAGGTTGTGTCATGTACACATCCTTGAGTAAGTTTCCATTAAGAAACGCTGTTTTGACATTCATTTTCCAAATCTCGTAATCATAGTACGCAACGATAGTGAATGCAAAGATAAGATCACAGGGCACTACTTCCATTCGATCCTAAACTAGAACGGACATTTCATCGAATACGTAGAGAAGCCCACGTAACTCAGCTTGAAATCATGTAGCATCGGGCAGACGAAGACGCATTCATGATAGAAGGATGGAACCACAGTGGAACGTGAACGACGTAATCCATAGCAATCCGGCCACCACACCTTTCGTGTAGCCTAATAATCCCCATATGCTCCTTAAGGAGTTTGCCTTGCCACCAACAGTTGTTCAATCAGCTATACGACGACCACCTATACAAGTGAACAACTTTGAGTTAAAAGGAGTAACTTTGCAGATGCTCAATAATATACAATTCCATGGGCTACCTAGTGAGAATCCGAATGCACATTTGACTAGCTTTATTGAAGTCTGTGATACAGTCAAGTATAATGGAGTAACGGAAGAAGCTCTCAAACTACGGCTATTCCCATTGTCACTTAGTGACCGGCTACACCGGTTACCAGCGTCACCCGACTCCATCACCTCATGGAATGACTTCGTGCGTAAATTTAACCAAAATTTTCCCACCGCGAAAAATAGCTCACCGGGTGCAAGAAATTAATACGTTTAGACAATTTGAGGGGAAACCTAGTCGAGGCTCGGGGAGAGATTTACGAGCTATCGAGGAGATGTCCATCACAAGATTAACTAGGTGGATGCAGTGCACACGCTCTACAATCCGCTTAAGTGACTCAACCAGACACCACGATGCTTTGGCCGGAGGTGGGATGAAAAACCACAGATCAAGCCTATGAGATCTTAGAGGATACAACTACTAATACTAATCACTGACCTAGAGATAGATCGGCACCTAGGAAACCCCTAGCAGGAGCAGACACAGATGTTATCAACAACCTGGTAAACCATGTCGCACAGTTAACTAGACAACTGTAGAAGCAACAGGGTACAATAAATGCTATTCAGAATAATCCATGGGAAATTTGTGAATCTTGCGGTGGACCGCATGGTACTATGGAGTGTCATTTAGGGCAGATGACAGTAGAACATGCCCAATATGTGAATCAACAGAATCAATTACGCCAATGGGCCAGCATTTAAGGCAATGCATAGAACGTGATACTAGAATCGACCGCAGTCAAGGCCAGGGATGGAGAGGCAATCCAAATAGTCAGAACAATCAAAACTATAGATGGAGGAATAGTCAGAATAACATGCCACAACCCCGAGTGAATGAACCACCCCCTGAGAAGAAAGTAGACTTGGAGCAAGCACTTGCACAAATGCTCACACCTCGCACACGCCTCACGAATGAGACCAAGGCAAATTTCAGCAGAACTGCACTTTCACCCAATTGAACACCAGGCGCGACAACGGAGAAACTTAGAGGTACAAATGGGCCAAATGTCCAGTTTGTTGATGGAGAGGCAGCGGGGAGCATTATTGAGTAATTCTAAAGTGAACCCGAGGCAAGAAGGTAATGAACATGTAAAAGCTGTCACATTAAGGAGTGGAAAAGAACTAGCAATGCCAGGGTAGCCACCAGTGATAGGGGAGGTAGAGACAAAAGAAGGAATCCAGCCTAGCCAGACTGACAAGGTAGTAGGGGAACAACCCCATAAGAAAAAGTTGGGTGAAAAAGAAACAGAGTCTGAGGGTCGACCACACAAGACTGAACCCACTATCCCAATTCCGTACCCTCAACGCCTAAAGAAGAGTAAATTGGACAAGCAATTCACCAAGTTTCTAGAGGTATTCAAGAAACTGCATATAAACATTCCGTTTGCCGATGCATTAGAGCAAATGCACAATTGCGTGAAATTCATGAAGGAAATATTGCCCAAGAAAAGAAGATTGTCGGACTTTGAGACAGTAAACCTCACTGAGGAGTGTAGTGCCATCATGCAACGAAAACTCCCACAAAAGCTGAAAGACCCCGATAGTTTTGCTATACCGGGCACAATTGGAAATTCCATCTGAGAAGGCCTCGCGCATTTCCGGGGAGCAAGTATCAACCTTATGCCGCTATCTATATTCGTAATAATTGGGATTAGTGAAGCTCGCCCAATCACAAATACACCACAAGATAGTCATTGAAACACTCTCGTTGATAGAAGACGTTCTGGTCAAAGTGGACAAGTTCATCTTTCCGGCAGATTTCATTGTTCTGGATATGGAAGAAGATAAAGAAATACCTATCATACTGGTAGGCCATTTCTTGCGACTAGCAGGGCAATGATTGATGTACAGAAAGGAGAATTGAAATTGAGAGTACAAGATGATGAGGTCACCTTCAATGTATTCAAAGCCATGAGACACCCAATAGAGAGTGATGCATGCTTTTGAGTAGAGACCGCCAGGTTATAGTGTCTAGGCCAAAGTGGTCCCACCGATCCTTCGAGGCTAGCCCGGTACGTGAGGATTTAGAGAACTCGAGGGAAGAGGGTCAGCCGAAAGTATGTAACTGATGAACTCCTTCGAACCTAATGGAAGGAAATACTATGAACCTCAGTGAAAACATCGCACACCAATAATTTATTCTAAACAACCACCCAAGGTGTGTAGCAAAGCCATTACTCTGCATTTAAGGTATGCTTATCTCTGGGAGGCTTGTGACCTTACCGCAATTATTTTAGCATCTCCGGATGCTGACGTAAGAGGATAAGCTATTGAGAGTGCTTAGAGATCACAAGGATGCAATTGGTTGGTCTCTAGCCGATTTAAAGGGGATCCGCCCCTCTATGTGCATGCATCGAATTCTATTAGAAGAGGGTCATAAGCCGTCATGAAGTGATGTAGGAACCGAATCCAACTATTAGCAGGTCAGTCTCAAGGAAGTACTAAAGTGGTCGATGCGGGGTTATATATCCTATCTTCTCGACAAAGGTATCGGGTAAGTCCAAGACAGATAGTACTTAAGAAAGGAGGAACAATGTTGATCAAAATGTATGATAATATCTCGCCGCTCCGCATCAGCCACGCGATGGAGGATTTGTATCGATCATCGAAACTAAATACTACTTGAATGACCACTTTCACTACCGCTTCGGATCGGGAGCGTTGGATAGGCTATAGGCATAACATATCGCTTTCTTGATGGGTATTTCGGGTACAATCAGATTGCCATAGCCCCTGAAGACCAGGAGAAGACAACATTCACGTGCCTGTATGGTAATGCTTATTTAGGGGCAAATGTTGTTCTAGCTGTAACGCACCGCTAATACTTAGCTTTATATGATGGCCATATTCTCAAATATGGTTGAAAAGACAATCGAGGTGTTCATGGACTACTTTTTAGTATTGGGGAGTTCCTTCACCGATCATTCAGAAAACTCGAGAAATGGGTGTCATAGGTGTGAAGAAACTAATCTTGTGCTGAATTGGGAAAAGTGCCACTTTATGGTACAAGAGGGCATCATACTTAGCCACCGGATTTTGGCAAGAGGAATAGAGGTTGACCGAGCTGAAATTGAGGCAATAGAGAAATTACCTCCACCATTATCAGTGAAGGGCATAAGAAGTTTTCAGACACGCCAGGTTCTTTCATGCCATTAAAGATTTCGATTGCAAAGCCGTTATCCGCCTTTGCTAGTTTAGGGGACAC
This sequence comes from Tetrastigma voinierianum, assembly GCA_016808115.1. Taxonomy (NCBI): domain Eukaryota; kingdom Viridiplantae; phylum Streptophyta; class Magnoliopsida; order Vitales; family Vitaceae; genus Tetrastigma; species Tetrastigma voinierianum. The sequence goes on from JAEQBH010000926.1 coordinate 751,419, forward strand.
CATTTGATTACGAGTAGTGCTTGCAAGCTTTCGCTTCGAAAAGATAAACTGCACGCCCATAAGAGTAAAGCACCGCACGGGACCTTCGTTTCGAGCTAATGTGTGACGCTGACTATGCGATCGAGCAGTTGTCGCGTAAAAGAAGGATATTCGTTGGTCCACTATGCTAGCCGAACTTTTGAATGATGCTCACCAACTATGCCACCACGTGAAAGAGCTATCGCCATCAAGCTTTCGCCTTTGATAAATCTCTAGCCCTACTGATCGCACAAAGTGATAAGACACACCGACCACTACCCATTGGGCACCTAATGACTAAAAAAGATGCAAAACCGAGGCTAATATGATGGGTGCTTGACGCCAAGAGCTCAATTCGAGATAAAAGATAAGAGCGTATGTAGAACTTAGTCGCGAACCATTTGTCACGGTTGGAAGGGCCAAGAGACGTGGTGCAGGTTAATGATAATTTCCCAAACGAGCAGCTCTTGGCAATTGCAAACACACAATCGTTTCCATGGTTTGCCGACTATGTGAATTACTTAGTGGCAAAAGTGATCCCTCCAAAGCTTAGCTACCAACAAAAAAAGAGGTTCTTTGCACAGTTAAAGCATTATTACTGGGAAGAACCTATTTTGTACAAACATTGTGCCGATCAAGTGATACGGAGATGTGTATCGGAAGAGGAAATGGGTAGTATTCTGAATCATTGCCATACCTTATCATGTGAGGGGCACTTTGGAGGCTAGAGAACAGCGGCAAAGGTACTCTAATCAGGTTTCTATTGGCCTAGCTTATTCAAGGATGCCCATCATTTTATAGCCATCTATGATAAGTTCCAAAGGATGGGCAGCATTTCCAAACGGGATGAACCCCCCATGAGCCCAATTCTAGAAGTTGAGTTGTTTGACTTATGGGGAATGGACTTCATGGGACCATTCCCCTCTTCATTCAGTCACATGTATATCCTCCTGGATGTAGACTACGTCTTAAAATGGGTAGAGGCAATATCGACACGCACCAATGATGCTAGTGTGGCAGTCAAATTCCTTCGTAGCCACATATTTACCCAATTCGGCACTCCACGAGCATTGATCTCAGATGGTGGTACTCATTTATGCAATAAGTTGGTTGATAAAGTCCTACAAAAATATGGTGTGAGACATCGAACTTCACCCGCGTATCACCCGTAGGTGAATGGACAAGTCGAGGTGTCAAATCGTGAGATTAAGTCCATTATGCAAAAAACGGTCAATAGCTTAAGAAAAGACTGGTCGAAGAAGATCGATGATGCACTTTGGGCATACAGGACAACCTTTAAGACCCCTCTAGGCATGTGCCCATTTCGACTAGTTTATGGGAAAGCATGCCACTTACTGGTGGAATTGAAACATAGAGCATATTAGGCGACTAGGCGGTTGAACATGGATAGCAAAGTAGCCGGAGAAAGGTGATTGCTGCAGCTCAATGAATTAGATGAGTTTCGCAATGAAGATTATGAAAATGCTCGGATCTATAAGGAAAAGACAAAAGCGTGGCATGACAAACATATTATGAGGAGAGAGTTTGTGCCAGGTCAGCAAGTCTTATTGTTCAACTCTAGGTTGCAACTTTTCTTTGGTAAGCTAAAGTCAAAATGGTCAGGTCCGTTCACAGTAGGGCAAGTATTCCCCTATGGAGGAGTTGAGATATTGCATCCAGAGAAAGGACAGTTCAAAGTTAACGCTCAGAGGTTGAAATTGTATTTTGGAGGAGAATTCCATAATAGGAGGCAGGAACCCAAACTAGGAACACCTGAGAGGGGTTAACAGCGGCGAAGTCAAATCCCCAACAGGTTCTGCTTTTATTTTCGGTCTTGGTACTGCACGTTGCAGGAATGTCGAGCTAATGACGTTATACATAGCGCTTCTTGGGAGGCAACCCAAGCTTTGTGAGATTTTCTTTTTCCTTAAAACTTGCGTATTTCCATTCTTTTTGATTGCTTTGAGGTGAAATTTTTGTTTTTGGGTGTCCTATTTTTGCTTATTTTTAAAGTATTAGCGAGTCTTAAAGGAGGAGGGAAGAAAAGCAGGGTCCTATCATTCTGGTTCGTCGCGGTGAAGCTGATGAGCTTTAAAGTCATCTATTTTTAATCCATTTTTCTGTTTGATTTTCATCCGGTGCTGAATACCATTGCGTGCACTATGAAGAAACCTACCAATTTGTTACTAGCAGGAGCCAGGAAAGAAAGCAAGAAAAAGCAAAGAGAAAACGCAGAAGAATCTGGGTGAGTAAAAACTACGTAAAAATGGCAGGCGTAAAATGAAAGCACTGGGTAACTAATGTTGCAGTTTTGGGCTTGCATTGTCCAATTATGCAGGTCGCGACATCAGGAAAATTCAAAGGAAACTTGACGCAGTCGCGATAGGCATACAATGCAAGAACTCATGACTAACCAGAGACTTAAGAAACATGTCGCCACAACATCGGATGTCGCGACGAAGATCGATGTCACATAAGGGATGGAGGTTTCGACAAGAGAAGCACTGACGCTATGACAGTTGAAAAGATGAAACTGATGTGATTTAAGCTGTAGTCACGACAGAGGACTGACGTCGCGACACCAAAAGCAACCAGTTTAAGCTGCAAGGCCATAATCTGATGTCGCGACAAGAGATCGAGGTCGCGACATGAGACTTGCTCAGTTGAAAGTTGCAATTCCATAAAGTGATGTCGCGACAAGGATCATGTCGCAACATCGTAAAACCACGCTTGAAGGCTGCAGAGAATTTAGTTTCGATGTCGCGACAAGAGATCATGTCACATAAGAAGATACTAGTTCGCGCTACAGTTTCCAAAGTTGATGTCACATAAGAGATTGATGTCGCACATCGTGAACTACATCGCTGAAAGCTTCAAAACATTAGCCGTCATTACGACAAGGGATTGAGGTCGCGACATCAGAACACCAAGCCAAGCCCAGAGACTTAGTTGGCGTCGCGACAAGAGATCGATGTCGCGACATAAGAAGACACAAGTTCAAGGCTGCAGAGACTCAAGCTGATGTCACGACAAGAGATCGATGTCGCTGATACACTAGGAACGCACTCAATTCAAAGCCGCAGAGCTGGCAAAGTGATGTCGCGATAAGATTGATGTCGCGACATCGTAAAATCACGCTTGGAAGGATCGCTGGGCGCATACGGTGCCGATGTCACGACAAGAGATCGGCGTCGCGACATCGTGAACGAACAGCTTAAAACCTCGTGGTTTCGCAGAGCATATCGCTGATTAAAAGATTGATGTCGCGACATCATAAAACCATCATTTAAAGGTTGCGAATGCTGATGTCGCGACATCGATTCCTTGCTCGACATAAAAGCCGTGAAAACGAAGGAATATCATGATCACTGGAGCAAATGCCGCAACAAGTGCCAACTGAATCGATGTCGCGATTAAGGGGCTTTGAGGTCATACCAACAAGAATAATGTGGGCTACCACTGGGAAATCCACAAAGATCAAAATGGAATTAGGGCCCAACTTCTCGTAACCCTTATAACAGAAGCCGCTACCAATGCAGTGCGTTTCTCGCGACTCTGGAAAGAGAGATCCGGTTGCCGGGCTGCCTCATTTTTTTTTTTTTCTTTTCTTTTCTTTCTTTTGTTCTCGCTTTCCATTCTTTATTTAGATTAGATTAGTGTGTATTTCGCTCTAATTGGATTCAACGCAAATGTAAAGGATTGAGTCGAATGTAGATGTATATTTCTTAAAATTAATGCCTGTTGTTCGAATTTTACAAATTCTCGGGATTTCGAACACCCAGCTTCCGACATTTACAAAGGGTTTTCTTGATCGCCAGCTACCGTATGGTATAATCGTAATTTAGAAACCCAAACTCCATCAATTGACGCTATTATCGTAAATAATCTTCTTGCAAAGATTTTATTAATAATAGCCGAACTTCCGTATGTTAAATCGACTTGCCGGGTTTTGCGTGGTTTGAATTGATCCCACTCACTCTTTGTATCCATAACGAGGTTGTTTCAGCCTGATTTCGTGAGGCCCTCCTGCGACACAGAAGGCATTCCTGAGAGTAAGAAACAATTTCGGGAAGGTATTTGAACCTGATATTGCTGATCTAATGAGCTCTGTATATTTAAATCAATACATCCTCTTCTCGCTTGTAACCGAGAATGAGTTGAGTGAGTTATAAATTTAAGTAGACAGAGAGTTCACCTCAATTCGAATAGTGAATTCGATCCCGTGTTAGCAAGGATCTAATCAAGGTTATAAGTTATTCTAATTTGAGCGAGAACCAAGATAGTGCAACCTCAAGAATGACCTGTTTGAAGGAGCTCAGGTCTCGCAACCATGTTGTGTATGAAGTATTGAGAAAGAAAAGGCCTGCAATGCGTAAACTAGTTTTGTAAGTAGTTATTTCACCCCGGTGGTTCGAGAGAAACAGCTAAGGTGAGATGATGAACTGCGGTGGTATGGAGATCCAATACACTATATTAACTTCGACTAGTTTTAAAGATCCTGTGAGTTTAGAAAACCAAGATGCAAGAGATGCATCGTAGGGAATTGATTCTTCACAATAGCTGATTATTCAATGTTTTTAGAGATAATTGTTAAATCTAAATTTGTTATTTTGATATTTCAATATTCAATTCATTTATTGTTCATCCATTTTTCCTTACATCATTCATTTCAAGCTTTCAAAGCAAAATCTCACTATCATATTATCGTCCAAATAGTATGGATCTTAAGTAGTTGGGGTAGTTGATTGAAAAATTCTTGAGATCTCTCAGGATCGAGTATCCGGACTTAAATCCATTTTATTACTTGTCGACCGTGCACTCGCAGATAATCGATCAAAAAACCACACGAAAATGGTTTAATCTTACAAAATATCTTTAATCAAGTGATACTTAAAGAAACTCACTCAAGTTTAATGGTTTATTTACTAAGGGATTAGACAATAGTCCTCGGGGTAATAAGTCTCCAAATTTGAATAGGTGTTTTGATCCATACAATTTATTGATGTAGTCTTAACGAGTCTTATGGTATTGTTGTCAGATTAGATAATAGTCCTGGTGATGATGTCATAAATTTGTATACATCTTTTGGTCCGGGTTAACAAGTTTTATGGCGCTGCTGTCAGGATTAGATAATAATCTTGGTAATCAGGTTATACACTCAGGTACATACTTCCGATCCAAAGCAACAAGTTTCTATGGCGCCATTGGCTGTGGATTAGATAATAATCTTTGGTAATTCAGGTTATACACTTGTGTACATACTCTGATCCACCAACAAGTTTTATACACAAGGTTTGGGATCGAAAGAATTTAGTAAATCAATATTCGACGAAAGAAGGAAATGCTAATTGACATTTGAAAAAAAAAAAAAAAAAGAAAGCACAAAAACAACTTGTAAGCGCGACTACATCAATACTAACCTTAACAAACCATATTGAAAATATTTGTCGACCGGGACTAACTTATTAATGCAAGTGTTTTGATTTGTGGATAAAATTTCATCGCATAGGAAATAGAACACCGATCCGACCCAACCGCACACTGTGAGAGAACACTGTAAGCTTGAGAAAGATAAAGAAGGCAGAAACTCAACCATGGCAGACGAAAGACAGGATCAGAATGAAGCACATAGAGAAGGAAATAGAAGGCCCCAATCACCGATACTATGGAGGACTGGAAGCCTATTACGCAGACGAGTACTGCACTCAGCACCAAATTTATTGATGCAAACAATTTTGAACTTAAAACCAAAGACTAATTACAATGGTCCAAAGAAGATCGCCATCGTCATCCCATCGAGGGACTCCAAACGAGCACCGGGAAGATTTCTCAGATGGCTAACATGTTGAAGTTGAAACCCGTGAGACCGTGTCATCAAACCGCATCTATTTCCATTCTCTCGAGAGATACAACAAATACATGGTATGAATCTTTACCATATGGCTCACTGAGGCTGGGAGGAGTTAGTAGAGGCCTACTTGGGTAGATTCTTTTCCCCCAAATCTCACCTCGTAGAGAAGGAGGAATCATTGCGCTTCGTGCTGAGGGAAGATGAAAGCCCGTATGTAGCTTGGGAAAGATTCAAACGGTTGCTGAGAAGATGTCCAATGCATGGATAGATCTGAAGACCCAGATGGACATTGTATATCATGCCTTTAATGATATATCAAAGGGGATCATTGATGCTTCATGTTGTGGAGCATTCAACGAAAATCACAAGAGGCAAGAGCTGATTGGTTCATAATGTAATATGAAATCCTCTCTAAGTTTTTCAAAAGGAAACAACAGAGGAAAGGGGATCATGTGGAGCCGAGCAAGATGACAGCCATGGAGGCTAAGTCGATGCCATTATGCATAGGCTGGACATGCAAGAAAGAAAGACACACACCGCCTGGGCGAGATAGAGCAGCGGAAAGAGAGTTATTGAAGGGAAACATTTAGGAGCCATCAAGAACAATTCTATGACGCCAAGAGGTTACATCCGGGTGAGTCAAGAAACTACCATTTCAAAACCCAATACTAACTCCTCGCCAAAGACATTATCACCCAAGACTAAGGAACCATGAGAACTTCTCATATGGTGGAGGGTCACAAGGCCCAAGGCATGGACAGAACCCTCAACAAGGTTATCAACAACCACCAAGGTTCTAGCAAAGAAGCAAAGAAGGAATGGAACATAAATGAATATCGTGGTCGCAGGAGGGCCCAAACTTTGAAGAACAGATGTCGTGATTTCATGTGGATAAGAAGTTGTTGAACTCCATGAACAAAGTTTGCAGAGTTGGAAGCAATCACAATAATTCTCAAATTTTCACCACCAATGCATCCCCCGAAGAACCTAGAGACACAAGTAGGGCAATTTTGGCCCTAACCCCGCAAAGCCGAGGAAAGATACCTTCCCAAGTGACACAAAGAAGAATCAAGACCATACTGTGCAGCTTTTAGGAGGGGAAGGAGCAGAAAATATGAAAGAAAAAATGACAAAGCAAAGAAAGAAGAAGAGTCTTAAAGGAAGAAGTAATCGGAGAAAAAAAAAAAAAAAGAAAGAAGGAGGATGTGAAGCGATATCAAGGGCTTCCTGTGACTGCAATTCCATTTGGCGTAGATCGCAAATCAAGGATAGAGGAGCATTGCAAGGTTTTGAAAACCTTTCAAGCTAGATCGCATGCCCTTTACGAATGGTGACTCGATGCCAATATGGCAAAATTCCTAAAGGACACGCCGAGCAAGAAAAGAAAGATAGTGTAAGAAGGGATTGAATCTAATCGCATTTGCAAAGGTTTGATAAAGAAAGAATTGCCAAAAGATGAAGGGGATCCGTGGAGTTTTACAATTCCTCGTATCATTGAGGGGTTGAATTCCCGTGAAGCTCTTCAGACTCGTGAGCTAGTATAAACTTGATGCCTCTTTCTCGTCGCTGCCGATTGCCTGGGGGAGGCTCCACCACTATTACTCTTCAAATGGCGCATGATCGATGGTAAACCCAAGGAGTCATGGAAGAGTGCCAGGTCACCGTTGGGAAATTTGTTTTCCAAGACTCTGGGCTATTCTGACATGGAAGAAGATTCACAAGTACCCTCATCGGGGGAGACCAGCCACCTGAGTCAGCCCCGATCGACATGCAAAAAGGAGTTCTCACCTTGAGGGTTGAGAGGCCGTTTCAACCTCGATCAAAAGCATGCATATAGACATAGACGAGAAAATTGCAAATGTAATTGATGATGTCTATACCTACAACCCCGATGTTCACAATGATCGTAATGCTCAAATTTATCAATGAAAAGAGATGAATTCCCAAAGATATTGAAGATGACTACTCGATTGTCCATATACGCTTTTCATTCTATAGAAATGTGTTGAGCTCCGAAGAAAAATGTAAATGACAAAGGGGAAATTCATCAAGAAACCAAGAAGAGGGCTGTTGAAAGAATCACAAGTCATTCAAGTATGCTTACTTAGAATCACTAAAGAGAAGACCAAAGTGATTATCTCTAGACTTAAGATGATGAGGAATGAGGTTGCCGCAAATCTAAAGAAGCATAAAGAGTCTATAGCTTGGTCCATCAAGAATCGGGGCGGTATCAATCCATCAATTTGTACGCACAAATTATGCTAAGAAACTTCAAAGCCATCCGTAGAAACATCAAAGGAGACTCGAATCCATGATGAAGGAAGTGGTCGTGAAGGAGGTACTTAAATTGTCGAATGTCGGTTTTATCTATAATTTCGCATAGTCCTCGTGAGCCCACCATGTGGTTCCAGCACGCGGGTTTACTGTGATCCCGCAATGAAAATGAATTGATTCAACAAGAACAAAGGACAGGATGGAGGGTATGCATTGATTACAGTCGAATACGCTCACCGTAAAGATCATTTCCCTTTGCCCTTCATTGATCAAATGTTAGACAGATTAGCGTGACACCCCATTTTTGTTTCGACGGGTATTCAGATACAATCGTGATTGCTATTGCACCCGAGGACAAGAGAAGACCACATTCACATGCCCCTATGGTACCTTTGCCTTCGTAAGGATGCCATTCGGGCCGTAATGCCCCACATTCAAAGGTGTACGGCGTCAATATTTTCGCACTGCTGAAGAGGTTACGAAATTTTTATGGATGACTTCACCGTGTATGGATCCGCTTTGATCGTTGTTTGAAGAACCTTCGGAACAATGCTTCAAAGATGCCAAGACAAACAACTAGCAATCGAATTGGAAAATGCCATTTTGCGTAACAGAAGGTATTGTTCTCGGGGCATAAAATTTGCCATCGGATCAAGTAGACCAATCCAAGATATCCATTATCAAAACTCGCACCACCTACCACAAGAAAAGGAGTAAGAAGTTTCTGGGGCATGGCCGGATTTTATAGGAGATTCATCAAAGACTTCAAAACAGCCGTAATTCACTATGCAGACATCGAGAAGGATACAAGGTTTAATTCTTGATGACTCCCGCAAGGCCGCCAAGAAATCAAGATCAAATCGGGTTCAAGCACCTATAATGGCCGCATTCGTACGGGATCAGTGATTTGTTAATGTGATGCTGATTTTGCAATGGGAGCCGCCCTAGGGCAAAGAAAGGAGAAAATATTCAGACCATATACTATGCTAGTAGAACCTTTCCAACGAAGACAAGAAAATTACTAACAACTGAAAAAGAGATGCTAGCCATAGTATTTGCTTGTGAAAATTGCCAGTAATGTATTTTGGGGATCCTATGTTATTATTCATACTGATCATGCAAAGAATCAAGCAATTCGATGTCAAGAAGGAAGCAAACCAAGATTGATAAGGTGGGTGCCGTTATTTGCAAGAGTTTGACTTGGAGATCAAGGATAAAAAGGGGTGTGACAATGTGATAGCTGATCACTTGTCAAGAGTAGAAAGAAGCACTACTGAAGAAGAGAAAGTAATATTGACAGAGAACTTCCCAGATGAGCAACTGTTTAAAGTTTCCTTCCAACTTCCATGGTATGTCGGAGTTGTGAACTATTTAGCTTGCGGAGAATTCTTCGTAATTCAGCTACCAATAGAAGAGAAAACTTTAACCGATGTGCTGTGTATTATATTTGGGATGATCCATCGTTATTTAAAAGAGGTGCCGAGCATGATAATAAGAAAATGTGTGCCAGAAAATGAACAAGGCAAAATTTTGAATGAATGCCATGCATCACCATATGGGGGTCATTTTTCAGGAGAAAGAACAGCTCATAAGATACCTAACTGGTTTTATTGGCCCACTATCTTCGTAGATTTGTGCCGAGTGGGTTAAATTGTGTGATAGATGCCAAAAAAGATTGGAAATATCAAGAAATATAAATGAAATGCTCCTAAGAGGTATAATGGTGGTGCAATTTTGATGTATGGGGAATAGATTTTATGGACCATTCTTACCCATCATTTGGGAACCTCAGACATACCGCTAGCAGCTTGATTATGTTTCCAAATGGGTGGAAGCATGGCTTTGTCCAAGGAATGATGCTAATACAGCCAGGAGTTTTTGCAAAATATTTTGAGCAAGATTTGGAACACCCGTAACTATCATTAATGATGGGGGAAGCCATTTTGCCAACAAAACATTTGCAAACTCATGAATAGGTATGATCAAGTACAATGAGTCTAGCTTATCATCCTCGACCAATGGACAAGGTAAATGAACAGTGAGATTAAAAGAATACTTGAAAAGATCTTCAAGCGGGAAGGATTAGTCTTCCAAGCACGATGAGTGCACTTTGGGCAGGCTTCTGAGGACTGCATACAAAACTCCCATTGGAATGTCCCCACGAGGTGTTTTTGGCAAACCATGTCACCTACCTCTAGAATTGGAATACAAGGTATAGGCCATCAAAGTTGAACCGATTTTAAAGCGCAAAGGAAGAGATTGCTCCAAATGTACGATTTGGAAGAATTGAAATGAAGCCTATGATAATGCTAGAGAATCTACAAGGATGAACAAAGCTGGCATGATCAAGGATCTTGAGGGGAAGAGTTCGGAGCGAGGGGAGCAGGAGTTCCTCTTGTTTAATTCTAGGTAAAAATTGTTCAGGAAAGTTGAAATCAAATGGGAGTGGGCCATACACAGTGAGTATCAAACAGCCATTTGGAGGAGTGACATTAAGGGTAAATCTTTGGAAGAATTCAAAGTCAATGGACAAAGACTGAAGCATTATCTAAGCAGGGAGGAAGGAATGGAAGAGCTCCAGCAGGTTATCTAGAAGGAAGAAGAACCAAAACAGCAAGTCCAGCTAAGGACTCAAAACTGAGCAGCTGATGGGAGGCAACCCATAGAAAATTTAGTTTCTGTTTTTAGATTTTGAATTTTTTTTGCAGTCATTTCGTTTTGATTAGTTCATATAAAGATAGATTTAATTTTGAGAAGTTAATTGTAAGTCTAGTGTGGTTTTTCTTGAATCATGCGTTATGCGTGCAGGCTGAAAGACAAAGGTGAGAAAAGCAGCTCAGGACACCTCCAGCGCTTGCAGAAATGTCTGGAAACGCATGAACAAGGGGGTAACTTTCTCCTAAACCAAACTGTGAAATATAGGTGAATTGCTTGTTCAAAATTTCCTCTGATTGAAGCCTGAATAAATGTCTAAAGGGAGTATAGGATTAATAAAGGAATTTAAGTTTTAGAGATCATTAAACTAAAGAGGGCATGAGTGTGCGACATAAGCAAAGACTTGAAATGCAAAGAATCCATGACATGGGGGCAAAGCAATGTCTAAAAAAACCTAGTTATGTCGTGACAAACTTAGTATGTCGCGACATAAAAAGGGTTTGGTGCCAGCAACTCACCCTCTTAAATGCCCTAAAATTAATGTCTTAAATAAAAGTGAGGCGAAATTGATGTCGCGACAAGCGAATTTAATGAAATAATAATTAGCCCACAAAAACTTGATTGAATTGCAACTGTTGGAGAATTTTTTCCCACTCCCGCTCCACCTTCCAGAAACCGTTCATCCTCCCTTCCTCTGAAATCTCACCTCGAAACCCAGCTCTAAAAAATCTTCGTAAAACTTTCCTTCCGCTTCAAAATGGCCGAAACCTCAAACCTCGTACCTAACCTGAAGAGATCATGGAGGAATATGTGCAACCGTGTTAAGAAATCCGACAGAAGAACCGATGGAAGAGATGCCCACGTATACCGTGAGGCAATCAAAGCAGCTTCAAGAAAGGACGACAAGAGAAAGGAAAGAAGGGAAATGAAATTTCTCCATTCCCTAAATTTCATTTGAATACCCTAGACTGATCCCTAATATCTTTGTCGCCTTCCAAAGAAAAAGAGCGGAATGTGCAACAAGAATTCAGGGAAGGAGTTTATGAAAAAGAGTTAAAAAGAAGAGATCAGCAATGGGAGGAAGAGCTGAAAAGAAGAGAAGAACAGATGAAAGAGGTTCTTCAGCAGCAAAAAGAGGACTTCAAGAAAGAAATGAAGGAAAGAGATCACGACCTTCTACAGAAACTCAAGCCGAAATAAGAATCTTTTATAACAATCAGTTTGAGCGTGATTCTCAGCTCCTAACCATCATGAAGAAAAATGAGGTAGAACAGGAAGCCAAATTGGGAGAACAAATCAAAGGATTCAAATTTTTATACAAGTCTCTACAAAAAGATTTTGAGAATAAACTGGATGATAGAGACAAGAAGCAAAAGGATGCTGAATCCTACAGGCAGAAAGAATGGCTAGAAAATTTGGATCCGACATCAACAATCTTTCCAAATTCGAAATAATGACCGAAATGGAAAACACAATGAATCCATTGGGAAGAGACAAGATGAGCTAAACAAGAAGGTTGATCTTCCAATGAGAGTCTTCATCAGCATCAAGCTGAAGGAAACTAAGTAAGAGAGTGAAAGAAGCGAAATGAAATTCTCCATTCCCGTACCATTTAATTCTAGACCCGATCCCCCTAATATCTTTGTCGCTCTTCCAAAAGAGAAAGATGCACTCTTCCCAGCCGAATCTTCCTTACCTTCCAAAAGCCCATACTGTATCCACATTCGTAATTGAATCGAATAAAATGATAAATTTGAAATGAATTATCGTGGTTATTTGGTTTGTTAAATTTTGTGTTGCTTTGTGGTTGCATAGTTGGGAAAAATAAAAGTTGGAATTAGTTCAAGAATAAACTCACGAGATGTAATGAGATGAATCGAATGGCAGCTTAGATTAGGAATAAGTCGAAAATGTAGAATAAGGGCCAAATGAATACGCTTTGATTGAAAAACACAAAGTGCAAAAGTGACTTAAGTCTAACTGATAAGTCCAGAATAGAGGAAGGTAATACAATAGAAGGAACAAGTCATATTTTTGAGTTTGTGGTACGAACAATAAGTCAAGGAACCTGTTGAATATCAAGTAATTTAACTACTCATCAACAAAAATGAGTCAATACAATCCTTATGGTTAGTCACAACTGTTCAATCCAAATTCTAGAATTTGTTAGATTATTGATTGAGGCGAAATTTCTAGGTGATAAGAATCGACAAGAGATGATGCAGGCCATTCTGGATAGTTTGAGCCACTCTAGCTATCCTATTCATATGCTGATGCATACACCTTAGTTCCGTAAATTGAGCCAACAAGCTTATTTTTCTCAAAAAATAAACCAATAGAAACCCCAACCACTTAAGAAATCAATCTCAAGAAAGAACCTATGATTACCTAGGAGTTCAAGGAGGAAGAAAGAAATGAAGTTTGGGAGCATAGGTTTGAGGAACCTGCTGAGGAAAATAAAAAAAAGAAATAAGGGAAATGAAAAGAAAAAGGCAAAGAGCAGAAAATGCAATAGAAAAGAAAGCTTATAGGGATAAGTTTTATCTTGTGGCCTAACTCTCTTGAACAATTAAGTTCTTAGGGGTGTTTCAACACCTAGTACCCTAATCCCATCTCAGATGTGGAGCCACTAAACTCCAAAGTTCGCTAAGAGTGTTAAAGCCTAAAGTTAAAACATTGCACTATCCCCCGAATTGTGACAACAAAGGAAATTTCCCGCTTGAATTACAAGTGAGAAATAGGGGGCATACGCTCCAATTGAAGAAATCAAAGAAATGTCCCAAACATGGCTTGGGGAGTTTATTAGGAGAAACCGCAAAGAAAGGGCGTAAGAGGAGAGAAAAGGTTCAGGGTAATCTTAACCTAAAAAATTCCTTCCATCCTACCCATTACCCAAGCCTAACAATATAAGCCCAAAAAGACCTCGACATTGGACTTGAAGGTCAAATCACCTACATTAGCGGAGATCAATATGAAAAAACAAAACCTATGGAATTCCTGAAATATGGAAACAATCAAAACTGTGGAAGGACTTTAGGGAGTTAAGTGACTACAAGATGAAGATGAGAAAGGAAAATAATCTATTATTCAACAGATCTAATGATTATGTGGTTTGTAAACAATTTTACATCAGCTTTTAGTTTTGTATACTATAAAGATTAAAACTAACCTTGAACTCGGACTCTCAAGTTAGATGTACGTAAAACAATGCATTCAGATTTCAACCAAAATTGACTCCACATCAAGAAGACAGTAATTAAAAATGTCCTTTTTGTTTGAGGACAAATAATTTTTCTTTCCTTTGCTTGAGGACAAGCAAAACTTTGGGTTCGGGGGAGTTTGATGAGCTTAAAAGTCATATATTTAATCCATTTTTCCTTTGATTTTCATCCGGTATGAATAATTAATATGCAGACTATGAAGAAACTCACCAATTTGTTATTAGCAGGGAGTGTGAAAGAAAGAAGAAAAGAGAAAATGCAAAGAATCTGTGAGCAAAACTACGTAAAATGGCAGGCGTAATGAGCAACCGGTAAATCAATGCCAGAAGCAGCTTCAGATTGCCCATTTATGTGTCGCGCATCGTGAAAATTAAGGAAACTTGATGCAGGTCGCGACATGCATTAAGCAATGTAGCAACCAAGACCAACTGCAGACTTAAGAAATGATGCTGCGAATAACATCGCGGATGTCGCGACGAAGATCGATGTCGCGATAAGGGATGGAGGTCGTGACAAGAGAAGCACTCGACGCTTATGACAAGTTTGAAAAGATGAAACTGATGTGGATTTAGTCGAAGTCGCGATGCGAGGACCGATCGCCAGCGACACCAAAAGCAAACATTTAAGCCGCAAGGTTATAACTGATGTCGACAAGAGATCGAGGTCGCGACATGAGACTTGCTCACTGAAAGTCGCACTCCATAAAGTGATGTCGCGACAAGGGATTGATGTCGCGACACGTAAACCACGCCTGAAGGTCGCAGACTTAAGCCATGTCGCGACAAGAGATCGATGTCGCGACATAAGAAGATACTAGTTCACAGTTACAGTTCCTAAAGTTGATGTCGCGACAAGAGATTGATGTCGCACATCGTGAACCATCGCGGAAAAGCTTCAAAACATTAGTTGCCGCTATGACAAGGGATTGAGACGCGACATCGTGAACACCGCTTGAAGCCTCAAGAGACTAAAAGTTGATGTCGCAATAAGCAGATCGGCGTCGGCATAAGAAGACACAAGTTCAAGGTCGCAGAGACCTGCCGATGTCGCGACAAGAGATCGAAGCGTCGCCGGCATCAGGAACGACTCACCCAAAGCCGCAGCCATAAAGTGATGTCACGACAAGAGATTGATGTCGCGTACACGAAATCACGCCTGGAAGGATCGCTAAGACATGAGCCGATGTCACGACAGATCGGCGTCGCGACATCGTGAACGAACGCTTAAAACCCGGAGCCATGTAGGATATCAAGGACAGTGATTGATGTCGCGACATCATAAACCATCATTTAAAGGTTGCGTGAGAATAAGGTTGATGTCGCTGGTATTGATTCCTTGTCATAAGGTGCTTGCAAGAAAACGTAAGGAATATCATGACTTATCGATAAATGCCGCAATGGCGCCAACTTAACCTGGCGTCGCGATAGCGGCTTGAGGTCGCGACCGAACAAGCACGGGCTACCCATCGGGAACCACAAAAGATCGGCATTGAATTAGGGCCCAACTGTAACCCTATAAATACTAAGTCGCTACCAATGTAAAAGCAGCCTTGGCGACTTGAAAGAGAGATCTGAGCACAAGGCCTCGTATTTTTTTTCTTTTCTTTCTTTCTTTTGTTCTCGCTTTTTCTTTCCATTTTATTTTTAGATTAGATTAGTGTGTATTTCGTTTCAATTTGGATTGAACGTTACCGTAAAGGATTGAGTCGAATGTAGATGTATATTTCTTAAAATTACTGTCTGTTGTTCGACCTGCATACCTCGATTAACACCTGGGCTCCACATTTACGTGGGTTTTCTTTGACGAAGCCAATGTATGGTATAATTTCGTGACGAAACCCAAATTCTTCCATTGAATTGACAAGTATGTCGAAATAATCTTTCCGCAGTATTTTATTAATAAATAGCCGAACTTCCGCATGTTAAATCGACTTGGCCGGTTTTGCGTGTTCTTGGAATCTGATCCCAATTTCAGTCTCTTGTACCCATAACGAGGTTGTTTCAGCTCTGATTTCCAGGAGGCCCTCTGGGTGACACAGAGAAGGCATTCCTGAGAGTAAGAAATAATTTCGGGAAGGTATTTGAACCTGATATTGCTGATCTAATGAGCTCTGTGTATTTAAATCAATACATCCTTCTCGCTGTAACCGAGAATGAGCTGAGTGGAGTTATAAATTTAAGTAGATGAGAGAGTTCACCCTAATTCGACAGTGAATTCGATCCCGTGTTAGCAAGGATCTAATCAAGGAAAGAGGTTATTCTAATTTTGAGCGAGGAACCAGATAGTGCAAACCCTCGCAATGACCTACCTGGGTTGAGCTCTCAGTCTCGCAAATTCATGTTGTGGGTATGAAGTAGAGAAAGAAAATACCTGCACAAGGCAACTAGTTTTAAAGTAGTTATTTCACCCTCGTGGTTCGAGAGAAATGAAGTATGTGAGATGATGGAATCACTGTGGTGGTATGGAGAGATCCACACTATATTAATCCTTGACTAGTTTTAAAGATCCGTAGTTTAGAAACCAAAGATGCATGCATCGAGGAATTTATTCTTCACAATAGCCATTATTCAATGTTTTCTTTAGAGATAATAAAGTAAATCTAAATTTGTTATTTTGATATTTCAATATTCAATCTATTTATTGTTCATCCATTTTTCCTTACATCATTCATTTCAAGCTTTCAAAGCAAAATTCACTATCGTGACATCGCCCAAATAGTATGGATCTGGCAAGTTGGGGTAGTTGATTGAAAATTCGAGATCTCTCGTGGGATCGGGAGTATCCGACTTAAATCCATTTTATTACTTGTCGACTGCGGCACTTCGCAAAGATACCGGATCAAAAACCACACGAAAATGGTTTATTCTTACAAAACATTCTTTAATCAAGGATTAAAGAAACCTACACTCAAGTTTAATGGTTTATTTTACCGAGGTTAGACACAGTCTCGGGGTAATAAGTCCCAAATTTGAATAGGTGTTTTGATCCATAACAATTTATTGATGCAAATTTTAACTAGTCTTATGGTATTGTCAGTTTCTGGGATTGTAATAGTCCTTAGGTGATGATGTCATAAATTTGTATACATCTTTTGTCCGTTAACAAGTTTTATGGCTGCCATGGGATTAGATAATAATCTTGGTAATTGTGTTATACACTGTACATACTCCGATCCACTAATAAGTTTTATGGCGCCGTTAGTTTCTGGGATTAGATAATAATCTTTTGGTAATTGTGTTATACACTGTGTACATACTGATCCAAATTCTCAACAAGCCCCCACGCCGCTACTAAGGGTAACAACTCATTTTCCACTTTCTGCATATGTCGCGACGGCTTGTTACGTCACATGGAGAAAATTTTGCTACCGATATCGCGAAGCAAATGAAGAGCTCTTCGCCGCGTGGCTCACTAAAGATTCTCAAGGCCCACGCAAATGGTTGCAATCCGCCGGGCCGTAGCGTGGTTTTGTCGTAGTGTAGGACCTTCGCAGTCGGCCGGTTACACACATTTTGAACATCTATAAATACCCGCTGACCATCCAAATTTCCCTCCAATCGATTTTCTTACGCTATTTCGTCTCCTGCTTGTGTTCGGTTTTTGATTTTTGCATATTGAGAGCCGATTGACCACCATGGCTCCGTAGAAGTCCATCCCAGCCAAACGACATCACTCCGGCTCCACATCACGGGCAGACCCTCCCCCTCCGGATGACCCGCATCGATTCATCTCTCAAGAGGCTGAGTGGCTCTACCACGAGTCGCCATATTAAACTCGCTCCTCTGCCCGCAGGATTTTCCTGCACCTCAAATGCTATCTTCAATCCTTAACCATCCGTAATAAAGGATGGTGCACCCCGTGTGCTCCCCCGACCTCCTCGGCGGCCCCTCGATCGCACGAGTTCCATTCCAATCCTCATGCTTCGTGGTCGGCACCAATCAAATGTGTTTGTCCAAAGGTAGGCCCACTCGTGGCACGGACCATCAACCAGATCTATCAACTGCGGGAGGACGACGGTGAGGAGTACCGGGCATTATTTGTGGAAACCGACTTCTGGTGAGCCCGATGCAGAGCTCACACAGGCCGGTGGAGGCGTGAGACGCCACCCGCTGATCGGCAAGTTCACCATATTTCGTGATGTGACAGCTCACGCCTCGGGCGGCGGTTTGGTATAATTTTCTATGTGTTAAGATTAAACCTTCACCGCACTTAGTACAAATAATAAAGGATAAGACGAGTCCTCCTACGCCAAGCACTAAGGGATTCCAAACCCGCATTCCGGATGGTCACTGGGAGCTAGGTTGATCGAGTCGACCACTGACGCTGGGTAATCGAGCCCCGATCCATCCCTCCCCGATCACTCAACTTTGGCCGACACAGTGTCTCGATGTTGGACTCCGAGGAGCAGTACAAATCGCTTCGCCCATCTCTACGCCTGGGGTGAAGTTCGGGAGCCCTAACGAGTCCAATGATGAGACCGACGATGATGTCCCAGAGGCCACACCCAACGCGAGCGACCTAGTGGACGGCGACCCGAAGGTCCCCTCTAGTTCGACCTAGTCCCTGGCCGACCAGATCCATCCACTCACCACCCACTTCGACGCCTATTGGGTCGAGTCTCAAGAGCACCGGGTTGCCCTGAGCAAGGACATGGATTCCATCATGGCTGAGATGGCCACCATTCGCGCCAGCCAGGACCAGATTGCTCAGTAGCTAGCCCAGCTTCTATCATTTCACACAATAGCTTCTCACCCCGCCGCCACCACCGCAGCTGGGATTTTCCGGGGACGATTTCGTTACCCTTTCTTTCTCGCCATCAGGACACCGCCGCCTTTAAGTTTGGGGTGGGTATGCGGTGTGACTTAGTTTATTTTGACTGTTATTTTGACTTAGTTTTATTTTGACTTAGGTTATTTTTGCTATTTTTGCATGTTAGGTCCATTTTTTATTTTTGCTATTTTTGCTATTTTTGCATGTTTAGGTCCATTTTTTTTAGGCTTGTGTTAGGTTGTTTCCCATGCACCAACATGTATGTAAATTGCACATATTATAATATGACAGCCTTATTGGTATTGAGTATCCCCGCTAATTTTATATGATGGCAACAAAAGGAGCTAGTAATCGCAAAACAACCCATGTTCAATGAAGTAGTGGATTCCTGAGGTTGTTTGACAATCTGACCACGTTGTGTAAAGTCGAGAATAACTATGTCCGCCCCATTTTAGATCTCTAAGAACTCACCTCCGAAGTAGGCTATCCCGCACACTAATACTGATCTTCTGGGGTATGCTTTAACCCGCACTCACTACAAGAGTTCTACGAACCTTAAGTAAACACCTAAGTGATGGGACACCTTAGAAAAAGAGGATCGCCTTTGAGCCCCAAATAATTAAAATAAAAAAAGAAAAAAAAAATAATAACAATGTGGATCATCCAATCGGAATCCCGGGCACAGTCCGAGGGGCTTTTCAAAGCCTAATGCCTTGAGCCAACTAGCCGAGCCATCACCTACTCGCCCGCTACATGGGACAGAGGATGGATGATCTCCACAATCTAGGACCTCGAGGTTTGGTTGAGTGTTCGGGGTGAAGTTCTAGGGGAACTGAATGTTCGGTGCCCTTAACCAACTGGTGGGGAGTCACCAATGGATCCCCGCTACATGAACCCTCACCTAAAACCTATTGGTACTAGTACTCTTCCCGGATTTGTCTTAGAGTTAATCCCCTTAGGAGTAGCTGAAGTGAATAAATTGGTGCGTTATCATCCTTTCGTGTTAAGCTATTCCAAATAGGCGAGTTCGATTCAAGCTCGGGCGCATCGCAGCCAAACTATACATCGAGATCAAACTTTAACTGACTAGACTCTTTAGGAAAATTATTGAGCACTAAAAATGGGTTGACCTACTTGTCAATCGAGACCGGCTCCATTCTGAAAGCTAAACAATCAAGGTAGTCCCTGGATCTTTTGAACTGGTTAATATGGACTCCTTCTCGTCGTCATGTGTGCTTAACCCATATTGTCATATAGTTTCACGTTATTCTTGCGTGCCCTGGGTGGAGTCTATTCTGCTTCGGGCAAGCAAGAAGCTAAGTTTGGGTAGCCGATCAGATGAATCATGCTTGCATTTCGCTTTGAATTCTTACGCTCTTTATGCCTTTTAAATGCATGATTCATAGTCTTTTTCGTTAATATTACGCTAATCCCTCATATTATATTGTTCTATAGAATATGGCGATGTTGGAATCAAAAGGGGAGCTAAAAGACAAAAAACAGAATGGCGATAAATGACAAAAAGGTGGGACAGCAGGCGTTATCAGGCCGAGCGAACGAAGAGACCTTCTCGGCCATGTGTGTAGCACTTCACGCAACGAAGACCCCTTCGCAGCTACCGAACCAGGAGAGACTAGGAGTTTAAAGGGTCCGGCCACGCCAGCCAGCAAACAACCTTCGCCGCGGCGTAGCGAGGCACCCTTTTCCAAAACGGGAACGCGAAGAACCCTAATTTTCTGGGCCATTGATGGGCTTGTGTCCCGAGGTATAAAAGGGAAATAATTTCGAAGCAGGAAAGGAGGGATTGGATCGATAAGAAGAAGGAGATACAGGCAGAGGGAGATCAATAGAGACGGATTCGGGAAAGATCGCGAAGACGGATTTTTTTGTAGTTCTTCCCTTAACCTACTTCATGATTCGATTTCATCAATCTGTAATGAATAATATGATGAACTAATTCTTTTCTCTAGGGTTTTGTTAACCCTAACCACAGTTTGATGGATTGATTTTCAGTTTTGACTTATTTGAATATTAATATGAGTTCATATGTTTGCTTTAATTATGGATTTAATTACATGTTATTGTCTGGCCAACCGTGACATGCTAAAGCTGGGAGTTTGAGATCGAGAGAAGATGACTTCTAGGGACATGGTTAAAGCAACACTTGGGTAGTCGAAGAATAGAGATATTCCAAACTGCAAGTGTGGCACTAGGGTTTGCACATTTAGGCGTTTTAGTCGAGGGGTTGAGGCAGAGATGCAATACATCCCACTGGCGAGATAGGAAAATATATTTCGAGAGAGAATATCTTGTAGGAAAGATCAACCCACCAACATAACTCATATGAATACTTCAATAAGTCCTTAATTGAATTGACATCCATCAAGTGTGGTAGAGACAAAACCCTAGGTTTCTCATCATCGATATAATTCAATACATCCAATTTTAAGTTTTTGTTAATTCTAGTAATTTAGTCGTAATTCGCTTTAGGATTAGATCTAAATATTGTCGAAGTCATTAAATCAGTAGTCAACACGCTTCTCTTCGAGGGAACGACAGTTGACTAACCACTACACTACGTCAACTCGACGCGTATACTTATGAACACGGGTTTACGTTTCCCACCTAATTTTACACACTCACGCTAGCGACTTGTCACCATGACCCTAAGGTCCACAGTGAGTAGGATCCCGGAGATCTCTAACTCACAATCTCGACATATTAGATCAACACCTACCCTAGTTCCTAGGGGAGAGCTTACATGCAAAGACTTTTCCAAGGTCTCAACCTCTAAGCCCAATTCTTTCCTAAGTGGTGGATAAGGCTAAACACTAGTAATTATTGGTTCCTGAATTATCATGCTCATTTATTTTCCGAACCCCTAAGGTTATGTTCTTTAACCCTAGTGTTCTTTGTATTCTATATACAACCTATCATGCATATAATCCACACATTCTGTAACACAATCATCACACAACGATTCATAAGAATGCACAATGAATACTTTGATACCAAGCTATGACGCTGATATTAGACATCGAGCCCTAGGTACTCGTATACCTAAGCTCTGATACCAAGCTATAACGCCCCAAAAATCCGGGGGTCCCGTTGACAACCAATCAACGCACGGAATACCTGGGTATCGCATATTGCGATACCACCATATCGCGTATTGCGATACCACCATATCGCGTCCCATTCATTGGGATCCATTCATGCCCATATATTTTAGAAAAATATACAAATTTATCAAAACAGTTCATAAGAGTTCGAGTTACAACCCTCTTAGATACAAAATATTACATGTAAAATCTAGTTTTTTTTTTTTTTTTAAATTTTACAAAAAGGTTTCTCAAAGCCACAGTTCGGCTTTCTTCACATATGTGGTCCCGGATGAGGGTCAGCCGTCTGTACATAACCTACACTTGAAAGGGGGTCCCACGACGAGGTGAGCAATGCCTAATAAGAATAACTCCTATAAGGGCTACTCCCCACCTAAGTGCACATGCAATGCCATGTTCACACAATCATACACACTTCAACATTCCAATGAAGAATATGCCAATTCTAAATGGAATCCTACATGCCATGAAATCAGATGAGACTCATCATGCCCCATGTCCCGAGTTCTCACCGACTCCTTCACACATGCTTATGCCAAGTGTGAAAACCGTTATTCTGGATGACATCCAATGATCATTTTCAAGACAAATTTCATTTGTTTATAAACCAAAAACTTTTTGGATGATACATCACAATGATCATTTTATATTTAAAATTCATGCACCTTTTTGTGGGTAGCGGATTTTTGGTGTCTCACTATGGGCTCTGCAAACCCAGACACTTTTACTATTTTTCATCGCTGGGGACTATGTTTGACCATAATTGGCGGGCTTTTCACACGAGAGAGGATCTACCCCTTCTTGCTGATACCCGGAACATATTTTTGTTACCATGTTAATCAATCGTGCGACTCTGTTGGATGTTGTCCCCTTTACCGAGCCCACCCAATCAAACACCAAACGCAGTATCGATTTACCAACCATGCACTTACACCCATGAAATGCGATGTTTCCCGTGCATATGCAATGCAAAATTCCACTGCATGTTCTCTCATGTTACATGTATAATGAACACTACATGGAACAATTTATAACCCATATTTTATGCCAAGAACCATGGATAATTATATCGAAGCATATAATTTACATTCATCTGCTATTTAATATATATATATATATATATATATATATATATATATATATATATATATATATATATATATATATATATATATAATACTAATATATCAACATATTTACAACATATTCAGCATGTTATAAAATTTCAAGTAATATTACACAAACCAGCCATTTCCTCGACCATAAATCCGCCCCACTTACTGAAATAATTCTGCACTCCGCCTGTAATTAAACTTTTGTTATATATATATATATATAACAAATTTCAAGACTGTCATTAACGGCTATAATCTCGCCTATGAAGGCCTCAAACTCGCCCAAAACTGTGCCTTAAAATGTGATCTCCCAACGTCCAAAACTCAATCCATGGTCAGGTCGAACTACGCCATTTACTACTCTTAGATTAAGAGTAGACCAACTTTAATTCTCGGACTAACGACTTCCGATCGTTGGAACACCAGGAACCGGTTTCTCATTTTTTTTCCTTTCCCTAATGCACAAATCTTTTCATCTCTTTGTTTTTCCCATTTTTTCCTTTCCTTTCTTTCATTTTCCTTTCTTTTTCTCCTTTCTTTTCTTTTCTTTTCTTTTTTCTCCTTTTCTCCTTCTTTTCCTTTTCTTTCTTCCACCGAATTTTTTTTTTTTTGTTTGCTCCAACAAAAGAAAACTTCCTCTCACTTTCCTATTTGCCATGTGTCCTTCATATGCTCCATTTGGCATGTGCCATGTGTCACATGGACACATGTACTAGGTGGCAAATGCCACACTACATGGCTGATTAGTGCCCAAAAAGTGCTATTTTGAACCCTATTTTTAATAGGTTTTGAGCGCTTTTTGTGTACTAATTGTTGTAATCAACCCAATTTACATATTAAGGTCCCACATTCCACCGACGCATTTTGTAGGCAATTTCGTAGTTTTTGTGAGATAATCATGCCAAAAGTGTTGAGCTCCATCCAAGCACGAAGAATTGAAATAAACTCAACATCAAGGGGACGTAGACTAAGAGGAAAGAAGAGAAGAAAAGTGAAGAAAACGGTTGTGAAGAAAATGGAAGAGTAAGGAAAGAGGAACAAGAGTTTAGAGAAATCCTCGGACTTTTCGCTAGGCTACGAAAATTACCAGGATACTTAAATTTCACTCGCTTATCTCAGAATTTCGCTAGCTAGCGAAATGTCACTAGCTCCAGCTAAATTATGCATTTTCGCTTTACTCACAAGAATTCTCGTTGTTGAGCGAAATTTCGCTTTAGCTAGCGAATTACACGTCTAGCGAAAATTCATGATTTCGCTATCTCTTGGTGGTTTCGCGAACTAGCGAAATTTTTGAGCATTAGCTTAAATCCACGCCTTGTCACGCTTTTTTGTAATTAATGCCAACCGACTTTACTTTTGGTGTATTACCTCGTCTCGAATTCTAGCCAAAATGTTAGGCTTCATACTCTCACACATTCGTTGGCTATATAAGCCACCTTATAAGCTCAGAACCCTAACTTTAATCTTTCAAGAATATCTCATGAATTTCATTTTCTTTCGCTTCTCTCTTCTCTCTCCTTTCCTCCTTTCTAGCTTGCCAAACACCCTGTGGATGACAACTTGGAGGATGAGCTAAACCACTTCCTCTTGGAAGTAAAGGCTGCCGGGGGTGAGATCTTTAGGTTGTTTATGGGTTCCCCCAGCTTTTTATGCAAAGAGGTTTTAGTGTCATTTTTGGTTCCCAAATCTTCAACTCTAGGTTTTTAGCTTTTTGATTTACTTTCTTCGCCAATACTCGCAAGTTTTTAGGGTTTAGTGTATACTTAGCTTTGATACACTAATATCCATTAGTTAGCCTCTTACGAGCCACCTGGTGCAGTGCTAAAGGGTTGGGGTTCAAACCGATAGTTGAATAGCATTGAATGCACACTCACAATACTTCCATGCTTTAGATCCAGCAAGATCTTAAAGGAGAGAGGTACTGTGATTTTTAGATGGTCTTCTTACTTGAAAGCCTCTAAAATGATATTTATATGTTAGGTTTCTCAAATTAGGTTGCATAGCATTTAATGTGTTATTGATTTGGCCAATACTTCCACGCTTTAGATCCAGCATATTCAGTGAGAGAGGTACTGTGATTCTTTAGATGGTCTTTACGAGCCTCTGAGATGATATTAAATGTTAGGGTTTTAAAACAGTAAAAGGGGCCACAACTGCATGTTACCTGTGTTGACTCAAATAGGAGTTGTTTCAAGGGTGAGGTTCGCAGTGAAGATAGATCCTGCTATGCCATGGACTATAGGTCAGACAGTCATAACGCTGAAATTCAACCCGGGACCTCTCAGCTAGCCTAGGATCTAAACTCGCGGGCCCACCGTCAAGGAGTTCTTTTTTATTATTTTTCTTCATTTTATTTTCATTGCAAACTATCCACTTCTGCTTTTTAACCAAACCCCAAAATCCAAATTTAATTCACCATTTTGATTTCACTCAAATCATTTCAGACGAAGAAAACCCATCCCCTCGTGTTCGACCCTAGATCGCTATACCGCAAGAGCTTCTGACTACGGCAAAGAGGGAGAGGAACTTAGGATATAAATTTTGTTGATTCCGCTCAACCTACTGCGGGCACGAATCAAAATGGGCGCCGTTGTCGGATGGTGCCCTAGCGGCAAGTGAGAAGTCAGGGAACACTTCAGGATCTTCATCACAAGTACTCGGTAAACTCTTTATATTTCATTGTCATTTTCGCTTCATTAAAAAAAAAAAAAGTAAGGCAGGAGAGTTTGTGTCTCGCCTTGTTTGTCGTAGAATCCATTTTCGGATTGAAAATTCTAAGGCGCTTCATTTAAGGTTAAGTGGAAAATTGGATCGATAAAATGGAACCCCACATGAAGAAAGTAACACAAATGTGGAGAGTAACCCTAGGGAATATATGACAACAATGAGGGACTATAGGAACCTTGCATGGCAAAAATCAAGAACTCGGGAGAAATCCAAACCCACCTAGGTCCACGAGGACTACAAGACCAATGGATGAGTTCACCATAATGGTAGTACTTAAACCATAGTCTGGGGAATCACACAAATTCCTCATGGGAACCAAAACCTCCCACAATATGCACCTCCCAACCTCTTTATTATGCCTCCATTCTCACCCACAACAACACCACGCTTAATTTCCCTGAATGCCATTTTTGGACCTTACCCGGATAGTGAATGACTTTGTGGAAGAGAATAAGGAGATTAATGCCCATTCAATTGTCACTGTGGAAGACAATTTGAACAAGAAAATAGATGGGCTGAAAGATGACTTTGAGCATAAATGGGACAACCTGCAAGATTCCATTGAAGACCTAATTAATCAAGAACAATGTCCACCAGATGAGGAGTGTCAAAGTGGCACCATGGTAGAGGAGCCATGCCTACGCAGCCCACAAGAAATCCCGTGGAAAATTCAACCTCGGGCCAGGCCGGCTATTCGCCTATGGGAGAGAAGGAAGCAACCTTCCCATTGGATCGAGAAGAGTAGTGACAGAAAAAGTGGAAGGGACCCAAGAGCCTATCATTCAACCAAACCCCATAGATTTGGATCCTAATGCCACTGCCCAACCCAAAACAACCTAATCGCTAGTACCCTCAACCGACCAAGTGTACATACGCCACACCCGCAGAATCAAAACCGCCAGCACCTCCCAAAGGTGTTCAACCCATCACCGCATGCCATGCGTAACTTCAAGAGATTAGTGGCCTCGTGCATATTAAGTTTGCCATTACATCAAAGGCACAAGCAAATGTTTCATACAAAGATGGGCATAGTGGTTGGTTCAAGGGTTCTGCTTCTGGAGCACCCTAATTCCACATTTCTAAGCTTCCTCCCACTTTTTGTTTAATTTTTCTTGTTTTGTTTTATCTTATTTTTAGTTAATTTATGTTTTTAAATTAATTTTTGCTTTTTCGCAATCTTTCCTAATTTTTTCTTGTGTTAATTTTCAGCTTTGTGTAAATTTGAAACATAAATGCAAATTTCGAAAACCCGGGAATGAAGAAATCAGCAATCAGAGAGGTGAGGAACTTTTCGCAATACTGCGAAAATTTGCAATTGTAGTTAATCAAGAAAATTCGCTATATAGCGAAAATTGGGCAAAAATTTCACAGTTAGCTAAATTTCGCTAAATCTTTAGTTTAAATTTGTGTGAGTAGCCAAATGTGTAAATTTCGCTAAGAACAAAGGTTCAGTTTAAAATTTGCGGTCTAGCGAAATTGAAAATTTCATTCAAGATTGCGGCCTTTCGCTAAGATTGCGAAATTTTCGCATCCCTGAAATTTTCTGCAATCCTAGCGTAAAATCCTACGCTTTGACTCCAATTTTGTTTCGCTCATAACTCTTTCATCCCAACCCGCTTTAGGTGTTCTTGGTACCGTTGGAAATCTTAGAGAGTGTAGAATCCAAATATGGCCAGAAAAAACATTTTTGAGATTATTATGAAAGTGTAATTTTAAAAATGGTCCAATTGGTCACTTTTTTCCTCTCTTTTCTTCTCCTAACTTGTTTATTTGAAGCCCAAACGGAGTGAATAAGGTGTTGATGGAAAGCTTGTGTGTTCCTACATCCCAGCAATGATCACATCTTATCATGGAGGTAACACTTCCTTCTCTAATTTTCCATTCCGAGCCCCATTTCGGACACCGAGATGTTTGGGTTGGGGGGAGAGTTATTAAAGGAAGTGGATTTTGCATTTATGCTTTGTTATTATTTTGTGCAAGCCCATTTTGTGATGTTCAAAGGGCTTGTCAGTCCCTTATAAAGCCGTTATACTAAACAAATTACTTTTTCAAAATTTGGACCCGATTTTGTGTAACCAAACTTTATGGTTTCGCTAACCCGTGGTTTGAAAATTGAAGCTTTGTCCACCTCTATTGATGTTAGATTGGTTCCATGCTAGCTGGAGTGAATGATTAGTTGAATTCTTATTGATTTCGACCTTTTTTTTTCCACCTTTAGCTAACCACACACAAAGCACATTAGATTTCATTGATAGGCTAAAAAACTGTGCAACCTCCTTTATTTTGCATAACCTACCCTAGTTTCATTGACCGCCTTTAATAGGTTAAGGACCTCTGTGGAAAAAGAAAAAGAAAAGAAAAAGAAATGAAAAAGGAAAAGAAAAAGAAAAGAAAAAGAATAAAATTGCAATGCTTTGCCTTGAAACCCGAGCACAAATTCGGGAGGGGTATATGGCGAAAGCCTCAGCCCTAAGGCCCTAAACTCACCGGTCGAGTCGCGACTTTGTGTTCGTTACATGGGTGGATGGGTGGAGCTTTAGCAAGTTGTAAGTGTCTTAATTTCAAGTCATTCAAGTCCGGTGAAGCCTCAGAGTTTGTGGTCGATTGATCCTTTCGCTTGATGCCCTAAACCTTAATTGGTTGGGAGTCACCTGTGGACCCTCACATACGTACCTTGATGAAGTCGAGTTTTAAAGATTGCACCCTACAAATACAAAAAAGAATTGTGGAATAAGAGGTGGGTCCTGATCTATTTAAGTTGGTTAGCATGCTAGGTTGTGGTAGTAGCTAAGTTGGGGGGAGAGTGCAATAAAGGCCATTGTTGAGAGCTAATCAAATAAACACTTAGATTTCGTGGAAGTTTTCTAGTTGATTCACCGAGATGGAGACTCTTTGATAATTAATTTTGTATGGTATTCATTCTCTGCGATAGTTATTGGACACTCGCTTGATGATTCTTACTTAGGGTTAGGCATTACTTCTTCACAACCTTTTGAACTACAACCTTTTGTGCACATAATTTTGTTATCTTTTTGTATGCTCTTTCTTTCTTTCTTTCTTTCATTGCTAAGGGACTAGCAATGTGTAGGTTGGGGGGTGTGATTAGTGCCCAAAAAGTGCTATTTTTAACCCTATTTTTAATAGGTTTTGAGCGCTTTTTGTGTACTAATTGTTGTAATTAACCCAATTTACATATTAAGGTCCCTATGACCCACCGTATCGTATTTTTGTGGCAATTTTGCGCTTTGTGAGATAATCATGCCAAAAGTGTTGAGTCGATCCAAGCACGAAGAATTCGAAATAAACTCAACATCATAGATCAGAGACTAAGAGGAAAGAAGAGAAGAAAAGTGAAGAAAATGAAGCAGAAGAAAATGGAAGAGAAGCAAATAGAACAAAGAGCCGCAGGAGAAACCTCGGACTTTCGCTGTGGCTAGCTTAAAATTCATCGTGGATACGAAATTTCTCAATTTCGCTATCTCTTGTGAATTTCGCTAGCTAGCGAAATGTCACTATTCCTAGCGAAATTATGCATTACTTACTACAAGAATTTCGTTGTTAGCGAAATTTCGCTTAGCTACGAAATTGCCACCGCCTAGTTTAAAAATTCATGATTTCGCTATCTCTGGGTGGTTTCGCTAACTAGCTAAATTTTTGAGCATTAGCGAAATCCACTGCCTTGTCATGCTTTTGTAATTAATGCCAACCGACTTCATTTTTTGGTGTATTACTCCCTGCTCCTCGAATTTAGCCAAAATGTTAGGCTTTCTTTGTATTTTCACACATTCGGGGTCGCTATATAAGCCACCTTATAAGTTTGTAACCCTAACTTTAATCTTTCAAGAAATATCTTGCGCAGTTTTCTATTTTCTTCGCTTTCTCTTCTCTCTCCTCTTTC
This sequence comes from Tetrastigma voinierianum, assembly GCA_016808115.1. Lineage (NCBI taxonomy): Eukaryota > Viridiplantae > Streptophyta > Magnoliopsida > Vitales > Vitaceae > Tetrastigma > Tetrastigma voinierianum. The sequence goes on from JAEQBH010000926.1 coordinate 781,070, forward strand.
TCTCCCCTTTCTTGGTTGCCAAACACCTCCGTGGATGACAACTTGGAGGATGAGCGCTAAAACCACTTCCCTTCAAGTAAAAAGGTCACTGGGGGTGAGATCTTAGGTTGCTGTGGTTCCCGCTTTCATGCAGCAGTTTTGTCATTTTTGGTTCCCAAATCTTCAACTCTAGGTTTTTAGCTTTTTTGATTTACTTTCTTCGCCAATACTGCAAGCTTTTGTGGTTTAGTGTATACTTAGCTTTAGAGCACACTAATATCCATTAGTTGCCCTTTACGAGCCACCGAGGTGGTTAAAGGGTTGTTTCAAACTGGAGAAGCTGAATAGCATTGAATGTCATTAATTTGGCTAATACTTCATGCTTTAGGATCCAAAGGCATTAGTTCGGGGTGAGAGAGGTATCATGATTTCTTACGGTCTTTACGAGCCTCTAAAATGATATTTATATGTTAGGTTTCTCAAATAGGGTTGCATAGCATTTAATGTTATTGATTTTAATACTTCCATGCTTTAGGATCCAAAGTGTATATTCAAGTGAGAGAGTGACGGTGATTCTTAGACGGTCTTTACGGCCTCCGAGATGATATTAAATGTTAGGGTTTTTAAAACGATGAGGCCCCTGGCGCATCTTGTACGTGTTGACTCAAATAGGAGTTGTTTTTCAAGGGTGAGGTTAAGCTGAGGTTGGCTTATAGATCAGGGTTATGCCATGGACTATAGGTTGCATGTCATACTTGATGCGGGGACACTCTCGATTGCTTCGGGATACTTAAACTGATGGCCTTTGCTTAAGGAGTTCTTTTTTTATTATTTTTCATTCATTTTATTTTTCGATTCTGAAGCTGTCCACTTCTGTTTTTAACCAAAGCCCCAGTCCCAAATTTAATTCTGAGTTGCGTTCACTCAAATCATTTATGCGAAGAAAACCCATCCTGTGTTCGACCTGGGCCGCTATCTTTGCGGTAGCTTGACTCGGCGGTGGGAGGCTCAGGATATAAATTTTGTTGATTGGCTCAACCTGCGCCCAGCGCGAATCAATGGCTCTCATGCCATGTGCCCTCCTCACAAGCATGGTGAAGTCCCTTGATCATGCCGCAGCGCACTATATTATGTCATTAAACCATGTGCGCCAATATGTGAGAGTGCATTTATCTTGGAATCGCGAAATTGAACTGAGTGATTGATTTCCCTGGTGATCACTCAATGATGCATTTAGGTATTTCAAGATCTAGAAAATTTCAGGTTTTCAACCTGTAGTACAGCGACAAATTATCGTTTTGCCATTTTTCAGAAAAATTGCATTTTTGCCGGGTTTTACATACTTACTTCCCCCATTAGATTTGAGATTTCCATCCTTGCTGTTAGAAAACCAATATTAAATTAGGCAGGAAAATACAATAAGCCTTAAAGGAATAATAAGAGTATGAAATATAATAATAAACACATTAGCTAAGCAAATACAATATCTTTAGATTCGAGGCCTGTGTTCCATAGTCCACACACGGTCTTGTTTCAGATACGCGTTCGTCTCATGGAATCTGATGATCAGCTTGAAATTGGGATAAGACACTTCAAAAATTCACTCCAACAAACCTTAGAAACGCCTTTATTCTATTACCCACACTAACACGTTTCTTTGTAATATTATCGTAAAACCTGGCTTGAAGCTTGTTCTGATGAAAACACAGGCTATATGTATGTTTGATAAAATTTACAAAACAAAGAATTAAGCTTGATTTAATAATAATTTGAGGCCATTTAAAATGCGAAAACTAAAACTGAAAATACACACTTATTGCATGATTGAGTTTGAAACCATTACAAGCGTTTTAAAAACCCGATAATCATAAGGATGAATGAATCATAAAAAACACCAGACTTGTTGCCGTTGATAAAAACACAGTTTGGAACACACGCGCCAGGATAAGGTAGGTTTTATCCTTCCAGACCTGCTACACTTATAAGAATATATTTACTTTGCTAACTTCAGGGTGACGTGGTGTCATGAACCTCTTTGTTGTTTCCTTCTTAAGAATGAGTATATCTCACCACGGGACTCCTCCACTGGCTTTCTTGGGGTTCTCATGAGATTGTGCATTTTGTACTTGGACATCTTCGCATTTTACAAGAGTTTCTAAAGAATTGAGCCCAATACAATTCTCCCTTGAAGTGGCCCCTCTTCTTTCTCACATAGCTGATTCTTTAACTTCTTGATCATCTCTGATACTCCTTCGGGATTTCTGACGCATTAGAAATCATTAAAAACATGGCTTAACATAATCTCTGACAAACCATCCGCTGTTTTCTATGCCTTAGAATGGTCGGGTTAAACCCCACACTTATCCAAACCAGTCTTTACAATTAGGTTGTCCCTTTTAACCTAGATCTTGGGATCTCCAATCAACTAGGTTGGGTTTCCTTTGTATCGAGCTTCTGTTTTATGGGCTTCGGTCCCACTCTAGATGACTTCTCATCCCAATTACTCCATTCCAACACTTTGGTTAGCGGGATAAAGTAATGTTATCTTTTGTTTACATAATCAACATAAATAACTGGTTGAAGGATTGGTGTCTAACGATGCTATTATGTCGCCGGCGTGTAATGTGGGCTTGCACAGTTATACATTGCATTATATGTACTACTATCGCTTGATTGACTATCCTGATAGATGCTTATAGTTATGCATGTTTCTCCACTCGGAATGTCCTAAAGCGAAATGGCATAGCCATTGACCTTTCCCCGATTTTTCTAAAGAAATAAACTCAGATTCCATTGTGGATTGGGCTATAACTGTTTGTTTGGAGGACTTCCATGATGTTTTACCTTCTACTAGTGAACCTTATACTAGAATTTGACTTGAGTTTTTTAGCATTAGGATATCTGGTTAAACCTCCACGGTATCCTTCTAGTATTGTTGGATATCTGAGTGTAATCACGATTAAGCAATTCACTAGTATAATATCGAAAACAATATTTAATACTCTTCAAATTTCAGATTCAATGATCATCATTTGGATTACTCATATATCTACTCAATTCACTAATTGTGTGGGGTTATATAGTCTTGTACAGCTCATGTACATTCGACTTCGATCACCCTAGAATACTCTAAATTGAATGCACTCTTTTGAACATGTTGAAGATTTACATCTAAAGGGAGTCCTTGCCACACGAGAATCATCTTTCTTGAACTTATTGATGTTTTATCCACATAATGTGATTGACTAAGAACTGATTATGGGGTTCTTGAATTTTAACCCTTAAAATCCACGTGATGATGATCAATATCTTTCTTAATGACCTTGCGCCATTATAACCTTGTAGATTTGACCATTTGATCATCACTACCAATAATGAGTATGTCATCAACATACAAACATAGTATAAACGTAGCCATTGTACGTATCTTTACTTATCACACTGTTGATTTTAAGAATGGTAGCCCGACATAACACTATCAAACTTTTGATGCCATTGTTTTGGTGTTTGCTTTAGGCCATACAGGGACTTCACCAACCTGTAGACTTTCTTTTCTTGTTCTAGAGCTATAAAACCCTCAGGTTGCTCCATGTAGATCTCTTCATCTAGATCCCCATTAAGAATGCATTTTTTTTTACATCCATTTGATGAACTTCGAAATTCCGCAATGCAACAATTGCAAGTACCATTCCTATGGAATTTATTCTCATCACCATAGAAAAAGTATCAAAGTAATCAAGACTTTCCTTTTGTTTGTAACATTTAATTACAAATCTTGCCTTGTACTTATCAATTGTTCCATTTGCTTTCATTTTCTTTTTGAAAATCCTCTTATATCCTAGTGTTTTACTACCCAGAGGAAGATCCACTAGTTCCCAAGTATGATTATGTAAGATGGAATCAATTTCACTTTTGCTAGCTTCTTTCTATAAAGGGCCTTCTAGAGAGTTCACAGCTTCTTGGAAGCTTTGAGGTTCATTTTTCAGCAAATAAGTAAGGAAATCTTGATCAAAAGATGTTTCTATCCTTATTCCTTTGCCGCGTCTAGGTTCATCTTCAACCTCTTATTCTTAGTTTTGGTCTTGATTATCTTCATTCATAGTCTCATACGTTTACTTAGATGAACTTGGTTCCTCGTCGGACTTACATGGAAAAATATGTTCAAAGAATGACTTATTCCTTGATTCCATTATCGTATTTTTGTGTATATCAAGGATTTCAGACTTATACACTAGAAAGCGATAAGTACTACTATTTTGTGCATAGCTTATGAAAATGCAATCAATAATTTTTGGACTTATTTTCACCTTCTTAGGTATAGGTACAACCACTTTGGCAAGACACCCGCACATTCGTAGGTATTTATAGGAAGGTTGTCTTCCTTTCCATAGCTCATACAGTGTCTTTTGTTCATTCTTTCGGGGTACCTTCTTTAAAAGGTAATTTGCTAACAACATAGGCTGCATGTTTATGAGGTAATCGAACTTGTCTGCATTGCATTCATCGTTTCTACCTTTCAAGAAGCACGTGATTTTTCACTTTTAATACCATTTGATTGAGGTGAATATGGTGGAGTGACTTCATGTCTAATTCCATGTTGTGCAGAGTAATCACCAACAGGTGTTGCATACTCACCACCACTATCACTCCTTATCAACTTAATTTTCCCACTAAGATGATTTTCAACTTCAGTTTTATAGAGTACAAATTTCTTTAAAGCTTCGTCTTTGCTCTTAAGAAAAGCCCATAGTGATATTTTGTACTATAAATCGACAAAAGTAATAAAATATGTATTCCACTGGAACAGTTTTAAAATTTAAATCACAAATATCACTATGGATCATCTCAGGAGGTTACATGACCTTTCAATCGTTTAGAAAAGATATGCTTGTCATTTTGCCTCGACACAAGTCATCACGCGCAGGCGATATCAATATGGAATGTGGGGAATATGATTTAAAGTTAAGTGGATTTGTTTTAGAGAACCATAATTAACATGCCCTAGTCTACCACGCCATAAATTGGAAGACTCAAGCACATAAACAAAAGAAGCATTTGTTTTATTCATAATTTTCGGCTTTACAATCATTACATTTAATTTGAAAAGCCCATTAGGTACATATCCTTTGACTCACGACTTTGATTATGCTTGTGCAAAACACTTCAACAATTTTATAACATGTTTAGGGTGTAATAGAATAAATTACATTTTTTTGAAGTTTAGTAAGCTTTAAAAACGAAAAATGATAAAAACCAGAAAATTTCTGAGGCAAATAAATTGTAAAAATGTCAAATGAGACTAAGGGTCATAAATATGAATAATGCAAGTGCCAAAGTATAAATAGAAATGAAATAGCAGAAGTGAAAATGAAGAAGAGAAATGGCTTTAAAGTGAAAAATAGAAAAATAAAGATTAAATTGTGTAGCTAAACAAGTCTTAGTGAAACATTTAGATTAAAAGACCAAATATTGGTCTTTGAGAGACATTTCTCTCATTCCTCTCATTCTCTCATCTCAACTCTCTCTCACGCACGAACTCCTCTCTCAAACCCTTATCTCCCACACATTCCATTTTGAGAACCAAATCAGTAAATCGTCTCACATTCTTCCAATCGTTCATCTCTTATCCCTGGCTTCTAGCAGGGTTGCACCTAAGCGAAAAACGTAGGCCGATCTATGGTGAAGCGTTTCGGCTAGGTCAAGTAAAAACTAGGGTTTTTGTCCCTTCTTGCAAGGTAAGTGTAACTCTAGTCTAGATGGATGGAAAAGCTAGAGTATTGGATTTAGAAATCAAACTAGCCCGGAAACCTAGAATGTTGTGTACGATATTTCCCTTTGTTTTTGTTATTGTGTTTGTCTTGGAATAGGAGTGGAGAAGATACAACTGGTTAAAGATCAGGGCTAAAAGGAAAGAGACCCCGAAGCAGAGCTCTTTTGGTTTTGTTTCTTATTACTTCTCTCCTCATTTCAAGTTTTATGTTCCAAAAACAAATGCATTGTTTTTATATGAACATGATTGTGTGCTCTGTTTGGAACAAAAAATGAGATGTTTTGAGTGGTGTAAAGTGATTTCGAATGCATCATCAAGAAAATTGCATGTGTGTTCTATTAAGAACTGCAAATGGACTGATTTAGTGTTGGCTAACTATTTTCAAGTGGATTAAACATGAAAAAAAGGAAAAGTAAACGAAAACAAAGAATGCAAGAAATTTTTGCAAACTTAGAAAAGAAAATTTCGTAGAAATTACAAATTTATTTAGAGCCTTGCATTTGAAAGTATTATAAACTCAATTGACCATAACTTTTCGTCAGGAACTCCGATTCGCGTTCTTAGGCCCCTGGAAACATCTTTGTGTATAGAATCTAACCATATGCCATTTAATGGCAATTGGTTCTCACATATTTGCTAAAGAAATTTGATTGCACCAAGTGTGCTAATTACTTGGTTGTGTGTTGAGTGTTTTAAGTTGAGTTTTCCTTTCCCGAATCCCCTTAAGTGTAAGTGAACCGTGTGGGGTACCATATTCCAAAAATGGGACCAAGGAAGTAGGGCATAACAATGCCTAAAACAAATGTTGAGTTTTCTAAAGAAAGGAAGAATGTATGGAAAGGGAGTCGGGTGAAATGTGATTGAACTCCTAGAATACCCAGGCTAAGAATATGATTTATTGGTGCCATTGGAATAGGGGTTGACGGAGGAAAGCCCGAATTGATCTAGTTCGGATTGGAATCAAGTGCAACAAGCTTTTGGTTTTGTTCTTACGACTCTCTCTTTTTGTTTCCATTTTGGTTTGTTCTCCATTCAATCTCTTCTTATTTCAAGTTTTACGATCATTATTCTATTATTGAAATGATTTTCAATAAACTACATATTGAAGTGTTTTAATTGATTTGAGGCAATTAATTGTGAAATGATTTTGCATATGAAAAATAACATGAGTATTGAAAAATGAATTATTTGTATGTAGATGTATATACTATATTGTATTTTGCTATGAATGAATTGAATGCCCTTAATAGAATGTTAACCATTAAATTCAAGTTAAGGTCAGTTAGTATACGATAAAGGGTCAAATTAAGCGATCTTTATGGCTGACGTAATGATGTGTCATCGATCGCGTAGCCCGGCGAACGATTATCGGTAGTGTTCCGCAATTGATTTTTAGTAACGGTCCGATGCCAGGCGGGACCGTGCGCGGTATAAAACAAAATGTTTTTATTGGCCTCACAGGCCGAGCGGGTGATGGGTATTCCGTTATCACTGTGCATCGAAGCATGGTCAAATTAGTTTAAGAAATTGAAATGATAAGAAAATTAAACCATGGTTGTTTTTGAATGATTTATTGCATATCGAAATTATATTAAATGATCAATAAAATGTAAATGAATGTATATGAGACGAATATATATAACATTATATTGCATTGATCATTCAAAAGGTTAAACATTGTTTAGAAAATTGCATGATTTGGCATTAAAAGTAAAATGGAAGAGAACATATAGAACCACTTAGCATGATAGCAGCGCGTTGTTTAATCATCACACAGTATTGAGAGAGCAATTGCAGGTAAGGCGTGAGATTGAGTCATCGTCAAAGCCACATGGAGGATGATAAGTAAAGCTCAGGTATGCATACATGAATTTTGGGTTGACCATTTTGTATTGAAACTATATTGAAAAGTGAACTCGATTTTGTTTTTTGTAAATGTTTTTGATATTGAAAATGGCTAATAATGCCATTATGTACATCAAGGTAGGAAATGGTTGAAATATAATGTCTATGCTCAAGAATGAAGACAAAAAAAAAATGCATTTGTGAACAAATGATGGGCCTTTAAAGTTAAAATAAATGTTTACGTATATATATTCCTTAGGTTAATTATCCTTTACAAAATGAGCATTTGAAATGTAAATCATTAAATGAAACATGATTAGTTTGGGTATCAAGCCGCAGTAGCATAGAGCTACGGTATTGAAAACGTATTTTTATTTGTATTGGTGTTTGAATATATTGTAAAAGTAAAAGTATTGGTAGCGCAATCAGGCGTTACAATTATTTTGGTATAAGAGCCTAGGTTTAGGCGGTTCTACAAAATGATTTTGAAATTTTTGTAAATGATTTTGAAATTGTTTATGACATGCATTGCATTTGCATATAAAGGATGGCCCGTGACGCTACGAATGCGGATCTTGTGGCTCTGCCGATAAGCATGGAAAGTTCGGGGCCACAATAGTGTCATTGTGAATAGAGTCTATAGAGATTGTCCTTTAGAATAATTGTAGTTTGGGCAATTTGATCAGGAGTTTGTGTTTAGAGAGTTTGATGTGATATTGGGAATGGATTGATTGTTCCGACACCTAGTGGTAGTTGATTGTAGAATGAAGAGAGTGACCTTAAGGACACTGAGTGGCGAGGAAGCGACTTTTATCGGCGAGAGGTCTAACCACCTCTCTAATGTGATATTTGCTACTACTTCTAAAACGATGGTTCGAAAGGGGTGTGAAGCTTACTTGGCAAATGAGATAGATACGAAAAAGGTGGAGCCTAGTTTAGCAGACATCCCTATAGTTTGTGATTATCCGGATGTGTTTCCGGAGGAATTGCCTGGATTGCCTCCATAGAGAGAGATTGAGTTTGAAATTGACGTTGTTCCTGGTGCCACTCCGGCATCCATTACACCATATAGAATGGCTCCAGTGGAGTTAAAAGAATTGAAGCTTTAGTTGCAAGAGTTGTTAGAGAAAGGATTTATTCGTCCGAGTGTATCATCATGGGGAGGGCCAGTGCTCTTTGTTAAGAAGAAATATGATACGCTTCGGTTGTGTGTTGATTATAGGCAATTGAACAAAATGACAATGAAAAACAAGTATCTATTACCCAGGATTGATGACTTGTTCTACCAATTGAAAGGTCTGAAGTGTCTTTTGAAGGTGACCTACGATCCTAGTGCTCATCGGTGAGGACAGAGTGCGGATGTATAAGGCGGCGTTCGAGCGCTATATGGACAGCCTGAGGTTCTTGTAATGCCGTTTGGGTTAACTCTCTAAATGCACACCCGGCGGCTCATGGACGTAATGAATGTCATTCCCGAGCCATTATGTAGATCGATTTGTAGTGGTGTTTCGATGAAGCATCCTTGTCATGATACTGAGGATCGGGAAGATCATGATGATATTACACACCTTCGGAATGATGCTAAGAAACCTTGAGAAAGGAATAGTTATATGCAAAATTGAGCAAATGTGAATTTTGGTTGGGAGAAGTGTCTTTTCTTGGACACATTGTATCGGAAGAAGGAATTCGAGTTGATTCAAAGAAGATAGAGGTGATTATTAAATGGAAACCGAAATGGGAAGTGTAGTTTCCTAGGATGGCGGAGTTACTACGAAAGGTTGAGATTGAAAGGGTTTCGATGACTGCATTTTATGATACAAGATTGCTCGAAAAGAATGTGAGAGATTTGAGTGCGGGTGAAAGTATCGACTAGCTTTGAAAGGTTAACATTGCGAGGCAGGTTCTCCACTCAATAGACCTATGATAAAGAATACGTGATTTTTAGTGCTTCATTAAATGGACTTGGATGTGTCCTTATGCAAGAGGGTAAAGTGGTAGCTTAAACCCCGAGGCGGGGTTGAAGCTAGCATGAAAGAACACCTTACGCATGATTTGGGTGGCGCTATTATGTTACGCATTGAAAATATGATTTTATCTTTATGGAGAAAAGTGTTTCATCTACACCGATCACAAAAGTCTTAAGTTTTTTGCCCTCGCAAAGAGAGCTTAACTTGAGACAACATAGATGAATGGAATTGATCAAGGATTATGATTTTGTGATCGATTATCATCCCGAGAAGGCCAATGTAGTAGTAGATGCTATATGAGTGAAAGTCGATTACAAATGTGACGTTGAATGTCATTGTCATTGTCGGGACGATGGTGAAATAGTAAGCGAAATTGATAACAAAATCGCGGGATTTGTTGGACCGAGGTGCTAGAAGGCACAAGAGCGATGAGAGAAAATTTCCTGATTGTAAATAGAGTGAGAAAGAAACGAATTTACAGAGCGAGGATGGATTTTGTATTATAGAAATTCGGGTTTGTGGCACCAGATGATGATGAATTGAAGAAATCCATTCTCAAGCAGGCTGAGTGGATCTTTTGCTATGCATCCCGATAGCTGAGATGTGGGATTTAAAGACTTCATATTGAACAGTCAGGAATGAAAAGGGAATGTTTGGAATTTATGACCAAGTGTATGGTGTGTCAGAAAGTGAAAGTTGAACATCAAGTTCCTTTGGGATTGTTATAGTCTATCAGGATACCCGAATGGAAATGGAACCGAATCACAATGGATTTTGTGGTTGGGTTACCATTGTGAAGCATGGACCGATTTAGGTCGTGAGAAGTAAGCGGTGCTGTGAAGATAACTCACTTCTTACCAGTGAGAACCGACTATTCACTTGACAAGCTGGTAGAGCTTTACATAAAGGAAATAGTTTGGTTACATGGGATTCAATGATCATTTGGATAGAGATGAGTTTTACCTTGGGGATTTTGGGGAAAGTTGCAAGAGACTTTAGGCGCTCAGTTAATTTCCCGGCCTGACATTCCACCGAAGTAGACGGATGAACAATGCGAGAAGAGTGATCAAAGTGTTGGAAGATATGTTGAGAAGTTGTGTGATCGACTATGAGGGAGGTGGGAAACATTCCTCTGGATTGAATTTGTGTATAGCCAATAGCTTCCGATTAATTATTGGAATGGCACCCTTATGAGGACTCTCTACGGAAGAAAATATAGAACACCATTGTGTTAGACCGAGTTAAGCGAGAAGAAGATCATTATTTTGTTCCGAAGGCAGGAAAATTGAAAATGATTGAAGATTGAAGTGGCCACGGTAGACAAAAATCCTACGTCGACATGAGAAGAAAGGATATTCGATATGAGATCGACGAAAAAGTGTTTTTGAAAGTATCATCTTGGAAGAGGGTAATGAGGTTTGGGAAAAAAGGTAAGTTGAGCCGTAGGTTTATTGAGCCATATGAGGTGATAGAGAGGTGGATCATTATAGTTGGCCTTGGCTCTAGAGTTGGAAAAGATCCATCTTTGTTTTCCATTGTGTGTCGATGCCCCGGAGATTATAGGTGGACCCATCACATGTGATCTCTTCGGAGGCCCGATTGAGCTTAGACCCGGTTGATGTAAAGAGAGGGCCGGTAGAGATCTTAGTTTGAGAAGTCAAGGGTGCGGAACAAGCGATTCCGTTGGTCGAGTCTTTGTGGAGAAACCCTGTGAAGACCGAGGAGATCACGTGGGAAGCTGGCGAAGGGTTATGCGGCAACAATACCCTCAAGCGGCGAATAGAAAGGTATTTAGAGTGAAAATTTACTAAGAGGGAAGTTATGTGCCATGAAAATACCCTAACAGTTTTATAACATGTTAAGGATGTGAAATAAATTAAATTACATTTTTTTGGAGTTTAAATGGCTTAAAACGAAAAATGATAAAAACCCGAAAATTTTACAAGAGCCAAATAAATTTGGTAAAAATGTCAAATGAGGACCTAAGGGTCATAAATGAATAATGTAAGTGCTAAAGTATAAAAATGGGAATTAGTGTGTAGCCAAACAAGGCTTAGTGATGGATTTGGATTAAAAGACCAAATATTGGTCTTTAAGAGACATTTCTCTCATTCCTCTCATTCTCTCATGCCACGACTCTCTCTCATGCTGACTCTCTCTCAAACCCCTCGTCTCCTACACATTCCATTTTGAGAATGTAGGCCAGGTGGAAATTGTCTCATTAACTCAATGGATTAAATCTCTTGTCTAAGAAGCTACAACGGTCCTTTTCATGTAGACAAAACGTGGGCAGATCATGATGACGATTTGACTAGGTCAATACAAAAACCCAGGATTTTAGTCACTTCTTTTTAAGGTAAGTGTAGTCAGATCTAGATACATGGAAAAGCTACAGAGTATTGGGATTTAGAAATCAACCTAATGAAATACTAGAGATAGTGATGATATTTTCACCACATTTTTAAAAAGTGTTTGTGTTGGAATAAGAGTTAGGAAGAAGATAAAGCGAGTTAAAGATCAAGGTGAAAGAAAGGGCTGGGAATCGACTCTTTTTGGTTTGTTCTTCTTACTTTACCTCTCATCATTTCAGAAGTTTTTATGTTGTTCAAAACAAATTTGCATTGTTACGTATGAACATGAATGTGTGCTACATTTGGAACAAAAATAGGATCATTTTGGGTAGATTGTAAAGTATTGAATGTATCATCAAGAAAATTTGCATGTGTGTTTGCATTAGAACACAAATTAGTGATTTAGTGTTGGCTAACTGTTTTGAGTGGATTAAACATGAAAAGGGAAAGAAAAGCAGCTTGGAGAGGAAGTGTAGCAAGGAAATTTTGCAAACCTCTGAGTTTCGAGCCACTGCATTTGAAATTGTTGCAAACTTCAATCGACCATAACTTTTGCTTTAGAACTTGGGTGATCAGTTCAGACTCTCAGGAAACATCTTTTTGTGTATGAGTCTAACCATATGCCATTTAATGGCAATTTTGGTTCCTCACATATTCTTCAAAAATTTGATTGTAGCACCAGTACATGCTAATTACTTGGTTGTGTTGGTGTTTAAGTTAGAGTTTTTTCCTTTCGAATCATAAGTGTAAATTAACCGTGGAGTACCATAACCACAGAATAAGGAGGATTAAAATGGAGCGCAGCAATGCTGCAAGCAAATAGTGGAGTTTTCTGAGAAAGGAAGAATGAAAAAGGGAGTCGGGTGAAATGCTTTGGAATGAGCTCCTAGAATACAGGCTAAGAATATGATTATTAATTGTGTTGAATAGGGGTTGGCGGGAGGAAAGGCTTAGGTGAAGTCTGGATTCGAGGATTGGAATCGAGTGCGTGTTTTGGTTTCATTCTTGGCTCTCTATTTTGTTTTCCATTTGGAGTTTGTTCCATTCTAATCTCTTCTTATTTCAAATGGTCATTATTCTATTATTGAAATGATTTCAATGAAACATATTGAAGTGTTTAAATTTGATTTTGACAGTGGTAGTGATTTTCTCATGAATTACAAATGAATATTAGAAAATAGACCCTTTGTATGTAGATGTATATACTATATTGTATTTTCTATACTTGGTGATTGAGCATGTGTATAATAGAGCGTGCTTAGTTAAATTCGAGTTAAGGGATAGTTGATGTAACAATAGGGTCAAATTAGTGGCATTGCGAGCGAGCGTAATGATGTGTCACTGCAATTTGCCAGCGGAGACGATATCGGTAGTGTTCACGAATTGATTTTAATAACCAGTCAACAGCCCAAGCAGGACCCGTGCGTATTATAAAACAAAATGTTTGCATAAAGGCACAACCCGGCGGGCCGTCTGATGAATTAGTCTGTGCATAGAAAGCATATGTTAAATTCGTTTAAGGGGAAATTGAAATGATAAGAAAATTCTGAAATGCATGATTTGTGTTTTGAGAATGATTTATTATTGCATATGAAGGTGCATATTTGGAATGATCAATATTGTAAATGAATGTATATGAAATGAATATATGTATTGTATTGTGGTCATTCAAAGGTTAAAAGCATTGTTCCAGAAAATTACATGAATTTGCATTAAAATGTGGAAGAGAACTATATAGAACCACTAAGCATGAAAATATACTTAGCGTGTTTTAATCATCACGCCGGGTATCGAGAGAGAGCAGTACAAAGGCAAAGGCGTGAGATTCAGAGTCATCGTCAAAGCCACATGGAGGATAAGTAAAGCTTCGTCATATGCATACATGAATTTGATTTGACCATTTTTGTATTGAAACTATAATTTGAAAAGTGAACTCTTATTTTGTTTTTGTAAATGTTTTTGATAATGAAAATGGCTAATAATGTCATATTGTATCATGGTGGGAAATGGACCAAAATATAATGCCATATCGAATGAAAGAAAAAACAATGCATTTGTGAACAAATGATGGGCCCCCTTTAAGTTAAAATGGTCTTTACGTATATATGTTCATAAGGTTAGTTATCCTTTACAAAATGAGCATTTGAAATGTGTCTTAAATGAGAAATTGCAATTAGTTTGGATAAATCAAAGCATGATGCAGAATAGGAGCTACGGTATTCACGTGTTGTATTTGTATTGGTGTTTGAATATATCGTAAAAGTAAAAGTATTGGTAGCGCAACAGACGTTATATTGACACGACAACCTTGTTCGCCTGAGAACCATCCACGAATCCATGCGATTTCAGTGAACGAAGCTTGAGATTCTGCTATAAGCACATACAACACACATTGTTTAAGTGTCGGAGTTTTTCAGGATATCATCTTCAAGATCACCTTTCCTTGCCGCGGATGCTTCGAGCGTTGGCAGAATTACCCATGAACAACGCCCATTATCAGCGGTTCGAAGAAGTGAACATATTCTTGTCAGGAGCAAACATGGTGATTACATTTAGTATCGATCCACCATTCTCTAGGAGTTAGACCAACCCCTAATTCATGGGAATACTTGTTTGAGAGGTTGTTATCAACCTCTTGTGTTATTTCTTCCATCACATATGCCTCTTTGTTCTTATTCTTCTTGTGATCTGATGATCCATTTATAAGCATCTTGTCTGATTGAAGCATTTTCCTTGGAATTTCTACTTCTTTGATATTCCTCATTTTGGTCCTAAATTGAACCTTTTCCTTGTCTTCTTTTTAAACTTGGAGCTTTGACCATGCTCCACTACATCACCCTTTATTTTAGATTGAGATGAAACCTTCTTCTCAAAACTTCTGTTGTCTTCTTCAATTCGAAGTCTAACAATTAGTTCTTCGACGTTCATCTCCTTTCACTTATGTTTGAGGTAGTTCTTGAAGTCCTTCCATGTAGGTGGTAGCTTCTCAATGATAGTAGCTACTTGAAGGTTCCTCCACAAATCATCCCTTCAAAATGAATTTCATGCGAGGACCGCGGATCTCTTGAACTGACTCACCAAAATTTTTGGAGTCCACATTTTATAATCCAGGGGGCAGAGCTACCACAATTTCTTGTTTTCCAACATCATTGGTTTTATATTTCTTGTCTAGAGACTCCCATATTTCTTTAGCTGATTTCTTCATGCTATACATTATCTGTGGATGGGTTGAAAAGCTGTTTTTAGCACATGAATTTAGCTTTATAATCAAAACTTTTCCACACGTGAAACACCATGAGAGAATCTCTATCATCTTCATTTGCTTTCGGTGGATCCTTAGTGAAGAACCCTTTTGAGTTGAGTTGCGTTAAATGAGCTTTATGCCCTCTTTTTTACTCAGCGAGTTCGAAATCAATTGATTTTCTAATCTCTTCACATGGTTCAAAACGGTCTGCAGATTCAAGGTGACACTTTGTATGCTGCGAAGGGAATGGTCATTGCCTCCATATTGTCCATTTTCCTGTTGAAAAACAAGAAACTATTAATTTATTCCTTTAAAAATTGCAACAAATAATATATTAAGGAAGGAGGGAATATATATATATATATATATATATATATATATATATATATATATTCTATACGTGACATCATCATGCTGTGTTGAAAAATTACATTATTAGCATGCTCCAGGTCGTATTAGCTGTTGGGGGCCCTTCTGGAATTCCAGCACACCTCAGCCATGCTGCGTGCACAAAACCACTGGGCCGGACTCACAGAAGCCTAGACGCATAAGCCCACATGCCCAGCCTGGCCTAGCTCGTGACCCGCCTACAGATTGACTCGCGACCCGTTTGCCCACGTGACTTGACTCGCGACCCATCTACCCGCGTGACCTGACCCACGACCTATTTATTCAACCTTCAACTAGGTCATAATTGACCCATTTTCCAATTGAGCAGGGTTTGGTGGTGAAAGTATGAATTTGACCGCCCGATTTCGGGGCGGGCGGGTATCGTCTCGTGAGCATGGAGCTGAATCGTGGTCAAATATGTTTAATTTAAGATCCCAGTTCTTCAGAACTGGAAAAATGAGTCTAGGAATTCTGATTTAGTTTGAAAAATCCAATTTTTGGGTAAAATAATTGTTACCGAAACACTCAATTAAACTTTGATCGCAGAATAAGCGGCTAATATAAATCAAATTTATTTTTGTTGAATAAAAATGGTTCGTTTAAATTTAATTTTTCGTTTTTCGAAACTTCTGTACATGAAGTAAAGAGATATTTTATATAGATGGTACCTCATTCAATTGTTGCTCTGGTCGATCTTAAAGTTGAATTGCTTTGAAAATCGGTGGCGTAATGAACGGATAAATATATCAAACAAATAACAAAGGATAAATTATGAATATAATAATAAACTTGTTCAAACAAATGTGCAAATATCTTGGGATTCCAGGGCGCGTGTTCCCTGAGTGTCAGCCAGGAGCAATTACGCGTTTCACACGGACCTTGTTGATTTGGCGTTCGTTTCCTAGGACCCAACTTAGTCGGCGAATTCGGATCGAGACACCTCCAGATTCCTCCAGCGGGACCTTGAAACACCTTTACTTTATCACATACCTAACAGTTTCTTTGTAATGTTATACATAAGGCCACAACTGAGAAAAACTATTGCTGAATACAGAAACACAAGGCTATATATAGGTTAAAAAATAAAGGTTACAAAACAAGGTAAAAATGCATTTTAATAATAATTTAAAAAACCATTTAAAATGCAAAAAATAAACTAATTTAAAATATACAATTTCACATTTATTACAATTAATTTAAAGCAAAGTTTACCAAAGCAGTTTTAAAAATCAACACTTGTGAGATCATAGTCTTGTTGGCCAGTATTGGCATCTTTAGTTTAGTCTTTACTTTTATTTTTAATAGCTATTCAAGTTCTGATCAATCGCTTGGGATGGAAGTAACAGTGCAATCACAATAGAATGACCACAATATATCCACTCATATACGTCATCCACCGCCATCACGCTTGCTAAGGCCTGACTGAACAACGTCATCGGCAGCTGCCAGGGCCCGCACACCCATCTCCTCGTCGCAGCGCCTCCATACTCCTTTATCCGTTCTTGATGAAGGATAAGCTTCCACTCCCCATGGGCTGTTTACAAGCTCTTTGGCTTGCTGTTCTGTCCGGCCCGCGGTCGCGCTGTGGCGCGGGTTTCTCGCCAGACTTTTGAACATGTCCGTATTCCTTTTATCCCCAAAGGGAAGTGCCAGCCATGGCATACCTGAAAAGAATTCATCAAAGGAGGTTTCGTCGTTGTCACTAGAGATGAAAATCACTTTGAATGCTTCATCCTCTTCGCCTTAATCTTGTGGTATATTTCAATGGGTTTTAAAGAAAAGAGTAGCGCTGTTGAAACAATATGGTGAGAAATACAGAAGGAGGGGATGTTCTTCTCACGGGATCCCAGGCACCACGGAATCTAACTAGAACCAGCAATGGTTAAAACCAGTAAGGGGAGTTACGGGCCTTCAAAACACTTCTACTCGGTTGAGAGAGGAGAGGAGCATATACTTATATAATCCCAAAAACTTTATCTCCTATTTAAACGGGGCGGACGGGATGTGACATCTTACCTAGACTCCATCCTATAAAAATATACATCATCCTAAACATGTTTTTAACATGGAAACATGAAATAAAATAAGATTTTACATACCTCCAGCCATTGAATTCTTGAGACTCTGAAATTCTGAACCTCCAAAATGATTCTGACTTTTCCCTTACTTCTCTTACTATACGATGATATGTATTCTAAAAAATAAATTATTTCAAGTGAAGCAGTAAGAGAGGACCTTATATGTATTTATAGATTCTCCCATTAAGAATCATGATGATTATGAATCATCACCACTTTGAAATTCAAGTTTTAGAATTTCAAAAGTTTAAACTTGGTGATAAAATGTTGCACCACTTCAGAATCTTACACATCCTTCCCAATCACAAAGTCTACATTACGAAGCCACCCAGGGTGTTAATTGTGCATTAGCTCTACCTTTGCTTTCTCAATCTCTTTAATCTTCTTAGGAAGTGAGGTATTGTAAATTAATATTCACATAATGTATAACCAACATTTGATGATTTGGAGGATCATTTCCATCTGGCCCAAAAATAACAAAATCGTGGTGAGTTGAGATCTCAGAAATGTACGTGATGGTTTTATCGCAACTCTTGCATGTTGAAGACAGCGCAAACATAAAGATGTGCCCCGAGAATTTAGTGAATGATTTTTCCTCATAATCAAGTGATATCATGACAATCTCAAAGCTCTCCCTCTTCGCCTTTAATTTCCTGTAAGCATCACTAGTATTGAAATTGGTTGTTATTTGTTTGATTAAATATAAATGTGTATATTAGTTAAGCCCAGATTTATACAAGTTTGCCTAGGTTATTAATTTTAAATTATCTTGATTTGTTATAGTGTTCAGTTGACTTGTGAGACTAGTTTCTTTTACATACCTTTTTCTATTGGTGTATATATTTGTAAAACCTCTTTCATTTTTATATGAAAGAAGAGAATCTTTCTCTCTCTGTGAACTTCTATCATGCCTCTACACCATGGCTAAGTTTTGCCAGCAGCTAAGTTGGGAGTAAATCAAGGTATCTTTGTGGCGATGTGAGAAATAGGTCAGCCACTTTCCCTCTAGTTGGAGGCTGGCGCATGTGTTGAAAGAAAAGATTCGAGACGGGAAGAAACATTATATAAATGTTGAAAATTTTAGAAACGATTTAGCTGTTTGATTTTGCTTATCTATGAATCATATTTGATTATTATATTTTATTGATTATGGGTATGGTCTTATTTAATGCATTGTGGATAGAGATGTTTTCGAATTGTCTGCATATCAAATTGTTTATTTGAATTGAATTAACTTGTGAGTATTACATGGAAGGAATCGAGGCGTTTGTAGAATTTACCAGTGACTTAGCTATGATTCAGGTGGGTTTAGTTCTTGAGTTGTGGAAACCTCTCTGTTTTATTTAATTGAGCTCAGTTATGTTTAATATCATTTCTTACATGCTGATCATTATATATGAATCAAGTGGGAGAATGTTAAGAAATTTTAATTTTAATTGGTTCATATAATTTCAGTATTGATAATTGTAATAAATTGTACACGGTGACGTTAAATTGTATTATCTGGGAGCTAGTATCAATAAATTACATACGAATTGAGTCGCCTAATTTCTAATTTAATTCTCTCAAAATTTAGATATTGATCAGTTTGTTATAGGTATTTTGGTGATGAATTGAGGTGGCGTATCTAAGAGGCGTTAATAAATACGAGAATTTACTGAATCAATAATGAAATTTTAATTTCTAATTGATTCATATAAAATTTTGAATAACCAAATGATTGTGTCTTGATACTGCACTAAATCAATACTTTGATAATGCCGAAGCGATAACAATTATCAATGAAATTATGTGATCATTAAGTAAATTCATGATTATATAAATAATATCTGTTTCTTGTCCGTAATAATAAACAATTATCTAAATCAGCCCGATGTTTCTAATATCTATAATCATAACATAATATAATATAAAATCAAATATCGATATTTGGTAATCAAATGAAAGGCATGGCGTGTAAACATGGATTTAAATTCATGTACTTGACCGATCTCATCCGATATCTACGAGGACTTGACTTCTCCCGTTTTACTAATATGGCGATATAAATGTTTGGTTCAGTCAACTTTAGTCAACGAGATCCGCCAATCATATCGTGGTTTGCCAATGTGCTAATTGTTTCTTTGATTTTACCTCTTTGCTTTAATAGGTCTGAATCACTTTAAAGTCACATCAGCGACTTGATGTCTCATCATTCTGTGAGAAAAATCTGTTAGCATTATCATGAGTAAATCACCTCGCATTTGTTTAGCAATGGTACAATGATACTTGACCATTTATGCGCGACCTGGCGTTGATGCGGCTAAAGCGTGTATACGTTCGACCTCCATAGTGCAGATAGCAATGACGATTGGCACCCGCTCTTCCATGAAGGTGACTCCAGTATTCAGAGAACGATAGCCGATGTGGACTTTCGGTTGTCATACGTAAGGCATGGTGCAGTCTGAGGTAGCCAGCAACCTCAAAAAGTTTCTTCAGTTCTTCTATATGAGCATGTGGTCTTGGTGCCTTGCGAGTATCAGAACTTCTTTGCGTTTCTCATTGAAAATAATCGGGTTGGTGATGCAGATGACATGCGGGCATGAAACTATCAATAGAGACAATGCGGTCCACAGACATGTCAAAGCTCTGACTAAAGAAACATAAGGAATATTATCCGTTTCTTTTGTAATAAATGTGGATCACCAGGACATTGGGGCCCGAAATTTATATCACTGGATGGAGCTGGACTAAAGTGTTTGTGATTCATCTTCAAATCTTTAAGAGCTTTGTTGAGTGACCTTTGAATGTCCCAAAAATTCGCGTGATCTATCTAAATCGTTTCCTATTCAAATCACATAGGAAGCCTGCCATGTCTTCATTTCAGATTTTCGAAGATATTCTTAACATCAGCCGATAACCCCGATAATAAGTGACAGGAAAATAATCATGCATACAACTGGTTATGGGCTTGCTGCACAACCTTCGTCTTGCGAAGATATACGGTCAGTAGATCGTTTCTCAAAATCCACATGATAATCTGTTGTCGTCAAGCTTCAAATACCGTGCGTGCGGGCTTGTTTTAATCCATAGTTGATTTCTTCAACCTGTGCCGTTTTCTTTTGCGTGATTAAACGGGGTTTGAGTCCATATCATGCCTCTTCTTTACCGAAATCCACGTTGAGAGAGACCGTTTGCTTTATCATTGGTGGCTGAGATCAAAAATGGGCCGCGAAATAGTGATCGCGAGTCGCGCCAAGAGCGGAGAAATATATTTGTGGTCAGTGCCGTGTGCGGTGTAACTCTTGGCGTGAGTGGAAGCTGTACCTCTGAGCAGTTGCCGCCAAAGTCTCAAAGCCGGTCTTAAGATCCGCGGTGGAGCTCTTTTGAATCGCGGTGATTGAGTCATTTCCCAGCATTATTGTCATCGCGGTTTCAACTCTTCCTTCATGGCCATTAACCACTTATCGGCGATTTGCTGCGTCGTGGCGGTGAAGAGGCCAGGGTCGTTATCATTAACAAGTCACTTTGTTAACAAAATTTATAAACTATATGATCATTAAATGGCGATCTTCTCTCTAGTAGACCTCCTTGATACTATTTCTTCTTGAAAATTAGCGCAACAAATGGCAGAACGTTTTTCCTTCTCTTTTTTGAACAATGGCATCCACCAATTGGGCTTGGAGCATCCATTTATTTATTGTTCCATAATTATTACCTTGTGTTTTGGCCGCTAATAATAGAACTCAATTTGAGATGGTTTTGGTCCATCAATGACTCTCTTATCTCACATCAATGCGTTTTCCACACTCCCACCGACACCGCCATTTTCACGAAGCGAGCATTCCCTTTAATCTACAATTTCGTACTCATGGTTAGGACAATAGAATCTATACCCTTGACCTTTCCTCGATATCCAATGAAATAACCACTAATGGTCCTCGAATCCAACTTCTTTCATGTGGATTATATATCACTTCGGCTTGACACCCACACGTGAAGACAGCGCACCAAACTAGCTTCCTAGATGTCCACGCTCATAAGGTGTCTTAGGAACTCGCTTAATAGGCAATTCTATTTAATATGTATTGTCTTAATGCATACATCCACAATGAAACAGCATGCACTATCATTCACCATACCCTTACCAGTTTCCATCATCGTACGACACGCCTTCGCCATGCTATTTTGGTGTGGCGATCCTAGCATCGTATACCGTGCACAAATGCTCGACTCAAGGAGTTTCTTAAATGGGCCCGAATGGTCCAACTTCCGATGTCTTTCCATAATATTCACCACATCTATCGGAACGTATTACCTAACCTTTCTATTTAATCGTTTCAACTCGAAAATGAATGTGTCTCAAGGACATCAACCGATTGGAGTTTCTTTCATGCAGCAACAAAGGTAATAAGATCTAGAGTAATCATCAATGAAGGTGATGAACACTTCACTCGCCCCAAGATGGTACATCGAAAGGACCACAAACATTCAGACATAAAATCAAGTAATCCACTACTCCTTGTGGCAGCCTTGTTTGATACATGTTTGGTTTGCTTACCTTAATGTAATCCACACAAGTATTATTCCACCCAGAAAAATCCCAATTGAGTGTAAAACTTCGCTTTAATTAGTCTCAAAATCCTTTCTTTGGATATATGACCGAGCCTTTTATGCCACAAGTCAGCAGAAGACTCATTAAGTGCACTCCTTTTCATACCAACATCATATTTAACATCAACATTAAACAGGGAATTAACAAAAGTAGAATTCAGATTGAAACAATATAAAGTATCCTATTAACGAACCAAGACTACAAAGGTTTGTTCCATGATACAATGAAACAACCATGTCCAATCCTAAAATCAAATCCTAAACATCAAATCTAGTTAGAATGATTTCTAGAGTAATCAAACATATAACACTTTCTAGATCAAGGCAATAGCCCGTATCTAACACAATTCTATATGTCCTTACACCTTCAATTCTAGCTTTCATCCTGTTTCCCATAAATAGAAAGCTTTCACTTTCCGGCATTTGGTGGAAGTTTAGGTACCGCATAACATTAGAAACATGAGTGGTCGCAGACTAGTTGTCAAGCCACCAAGTATTAGAAGAAACCTCTAATCAGATTTGACCCAAAGCATACTAAACAAAATGTATACCTCTCTTTTCAAACTATGCCTTCCTTTGGCACCGGCCTTCTTGTGCCTGTGCTTGCTGTGAAAAGAAACATTTCCTGTAATCTTTTCAACCTCTCCTGCCCTTTACCGGCTGCACCTTAAATGATCGCTTTCCTTATTCTTCCATTTCTACTTCTGAGCTTTGTCAGCCACTAACCAGCATTTGATTTAATTACACAGCAAAGTTGGCTTGGGAAGCTCTTGATTTAAGGTCTTCCCTTTGCCTTGCCTCCTCTTGCATGAGCATGGCCTTAGTATCCGAAAGAGACCATTTTTCCTTAAGTTGGTTGTAAGTTCTCCGAAATTGCTTGAAATCATCACCCTTACATGATTTCAACAGAAACTCAACCAACACTCGCTCACCAAGATCCATATCCAAACTCTTAAGCCGGTTGTAGGTATTCACCATGTGAGTAATATGTTCCTCCATTGACTGAGCTATGGTGTACTCTCTATTAGATAAATCATTAATAAGAGCAGCAATAATAGACTTATCCACAACGTCTGGCATAAGATACTTTTAATTTCAGCCACAAAATTCCTCACATTTTCAGTCTGGGCTAGGAGGCTTAACATTAGGCGCTATGCTGTTTCTAAGAAAGCTCATCATGTTTCATTTGACCTCCCAATTCTCCCACATTCTCTTGTCCGCTCCAAACTAGTATCGCCTGGCTAGGGTTCATCCATAACCAGAGCTGAATCGAGTCCCAAAGGCCAACATTTAGCTTGGACATATTCGATCCACCATCATAGTTCTCGTCCATTAAACTTGATACTCATTGGTTATAAATACATTAGAGATCACAGAACATTTAAGATTCACATATTAATTACTTTGAATTTAAAACCAATTCGTACTATAATATATATATTAAAAACATTGCATTTAAATTCACCTTTGGGCTAAATCTAAACACAACCAACAATCACCAAATATGCATCATTCATATAACATATATAAGATCAATCACAAAATTTAATTTAACATATAAGTCATCTTTGAATGTACACTATATATTAATTAAATAAGGTCTATAATCTACTTCAATTGTTATTAACATGAGTAAGATCTACCTTTTGCAATCGTATAACTACATGTTAATAACTATAAATGTTTATTATTCTTAAATGTCATTTATGATGCTATATCAAATAAACATTTATAAATATTATTTAAATCATTTAATGAAATCGAGTGGCCACTTAGTGACTAACGACTCACTAAAATATTAAAGATTTAAATTGGTATAAACTTAAATTATTGTTTAATAATATAAAAGACTACTTCTTAATATCTTTTTTATTCTTAATTCATTAACCTATTTCTTAAAGCTCAAATAATAATATATAACATCTACATTATTAAATTGGTTTTATAGAAAAGATTTGCATATACAATTCCTGAAATTTGTATGTCATATATGCACATGCATATCAATTCTTTTCTACGGACAGCATGCATTCACAGGTTACTCATATTGATGACGCATGGACAGCTTGAATTCCGATTTCATCACAATTTGAATCGACAATTGGTCAATTAAAACCAAGCAGCAACATTTATATATAAAACTATTCAAAATCACAATTCTGAGAACAATTGAATTCACACGATGAATGCCGAACTATCAATTCAAATATTCAACGAAATGTGAATTCAAAATTAAAAACCCAAGTTAATTATGCCGCCATGATTAATTTAAACATCAATTAACTATAATTAGCTAATTGATAAAATACCCCGAATTCTCATAAACCTAAATTGGTAATTGAATTTCTAAACACAGCTCACATTACCAAAATTGTGAAAATTTTCGGAAACTTGATTTAACAATTTGGATCCTAATAGAACAATTAAATCAACCAATTTAACAATCACTGACATAATTCTGAGAAAATGAAAGAAAAACTTACTTGAAGAATCCATCCACGATAATTGGGTATCGAGTAATAATATATATGTTTTCTATGCGGATCCGTAACACTTAAAATCGTCATTTGATGATATAAGGACTTGATTGATTATTGACTTTACGAAGATCAAACCCACTTGGAAAGGCTGTGTGTTTTTTACATGCACTTTATATATATATATATATATATAAAGCGAGGAAGAAAGAGTTCTTAATATTAAATGTAACTATTAAGGCGTTTCTTAATACTCAACAAAAGCAGCGGCTACAAAATACTTAAATTTTAGCAGATGAAGCGCGGAGGGATTTACACCCTATAATTGTCTGCTTGGAATCACTACGCTAATCATCACTAATTATTATGCAGCGATAACAATTATCAATACTGAAATTATATGAATCAATTAGAAATTAAAATTTCTAACAATAAATTATGATCAAATTCTTAACATCAAGAGCAATGTCAATGAAATTCACCTTCTTTCCATCAGTTGAAATTACATAGTTCCGGATTGTGTGACCAAGATGGATCTCAAGGATTGTTCCTTCCTTGCATTTTCTTCCTTCTCTTTCAATTCTGTCATCTTTTCAGGAGTGAAAAGATAAGCTTCCGCTCCATACTCTTGTATTATCCGAACTCCGTCTTCCCTCAAAACCTTGCCGGATTCATCGAGCATTACAAGGTTTGGAATCCTTATCACCTTGAACAGTTTAGTCAATTGACGTCGTGTGCATGAATCAGAAGACGGGATTGCCAGCAAGGCAGGGCATCTTGGAGAAATATCTGTTGAAGGATTCATCATCTCTATCACCTGAAACGAAGACGATTTCAAATCCTCCGTGGGAGGAGAGTTCATTGTACGCCTCTACTAATTTTGGGGTGAATCGCCAACACGGTCCACTCCTTGATGCTGAAAAATATAACCAAATTTTCTTTCCCTTCAAACTGTCAACTCTAACCTGCAGCATCACTCAAGAACAGTTGGTGCTGTAAGGACAATTAAAACTCCTTGCTGATTAAGACTGTTGAAAACAATTACGACTCTGGTTAATTGGGTCCAGCTCCTTGGTTTTTCCCCTTTATCGCACAATTTATGGTGGAATAAAAACAGAGAAGATGGGGGGAGTACCTGGTGGCCATTGTTGCGGACAAGAAAGTCCCGATCCTGGCTTGTGAGAAGCGAAGCCAAGTCGTGAGCAATGCAATCAACATTCAGTAGCCATGTCTTCTGATTTTCATCTCAAATTCTTGAGCTAGCCTCTGCCGTCGCGCCGTCGTGCCCTGGTTTTCTAAAGTCAGCGTCAGCCGCTTCCTTCCGTATGGACTAATAAGACATGGTCGCCTTCTCGCATATTGCTGTGCTTCGAATTTAATATAAATGTAATGCAATGACTTGAAAAAATTTATCACCCATGTGTAGCCCCTGGATGGCTGCTATGTAGCAATCCATTTGAGGGTTCAAAAAGTGGAAACGGGTATAAAAGGTTTTCTTTGGAAAGAAAGGGGAAGCCGGAAGGGAAAACGAGAAAAACTTAAGAAAAAGAAAATTAAAAAAAGCCGCGTAAGGAGGAGCTGAAGCATGGTGAGAAGACAATGGATTTGATGCCAAAGCAGCCGCGCCGCGCGTGAAGGTTATATTGTTTCTTTTGTGTTTGTGTCTTGCTAATATTCTAATACTGTTAGAATTCGGTATTGATGTTGGGTGTTTTGGTTTTGTATTCACCGTGGCCTTGATGTTTGCATTTAATTTGTAATTTTTTTTATTATCCTTATATATCGATGTTGGGATTTGCTTTTGTATTGATTATGGTGCACTGACTGTTGCCTTAATGTTTGTATTGATATGCAGAAAGGCTTTTATAGCTATTGCATACATATTACATATTGAATATAAGCTAACTTTTGTTTCAATCTATTGATTTGAGAATAATTACAAAGAAGTTATGAAGAATACAAAATAGGGAAAACTATGTTACGAGGCCCTAGCATGAAATATTTGAAAATTTAGGCCCAAAGCTTATCAAACTTAACTCAAGTCCTATTTGAACAAAATAATTGATAAAAAGCCCAAATAATTGATAAAGAGTCCATGAGGTGGCAAAAATAAACTTGTCTCCTTAAAATACCCTTCACTCTTCTAATCCACAAGCCCTAACCCGATCCAAACATCTCTCCCTCTCCTTCTCATCTCTCCAAAGACCCAGCTGATCGTCTCTCTCTCACTCTATCATCTCCCTCTCATCTCTCACTCTCTCTCTCTCTCTCTCTTTCATCTCTCACCCTCCCTCTCATTTGGCCCAAAGCCCTAACCCGAAAAATCCCATAAACTCATCCGTCTCATTTCAAGCTTCCCCCTCTAAAGCACGATCGGGCGTGTGCGAAAGAGAAATTGTTGCTCGATCGAGTTGACCTACCAGAATTCCTACTCTAACCGTAGAATTTATGAACTAATTATATTAGTTCAAGAGTATGATATTAAGTAGGATAAATCACCAAGAAACTAATTATATTTGAAGAAGAAAGTATCTATGGAAGTTACTGCATGGTTGTGACCTCAATCGGTCAAGATTGGTAAACTCAATAGGTCGACCAAGCTCCAGGTTAGTTGTCAAGAAAATGTAATTCAATCAACCAATCGAGGTTCCACACCTCAATCGACTGAATGATCTCTTGATGAGTTTCAATTAGAGTGCATATCGATCGGTAGTCGAATTGGGCTTTTCGACGATCGTGAGAAGCATTATGATTGAAGCGCGAGAGCTACCTCGGTCGGTTGAGGTGTGCCAATCTCGGCGAATTCGGTTGGGTTGTACTATGAGTGAAATTCACTGAAAGGTCATTCAATCGGTTGAGGTGTGGAACTTAACCGGCTCATTGAGTTACATTTTCATGGCAACTAACAAAGAGCTCAATCAATCGGTTGAGTCTATCAATCTGGCCCCAGTCGCGAGATACTTTGTGAGTGAATGTCACCAAAGAGCTTGTTTAACCATCTTATGTTCAATCACGATGGCTTAGTGAATACATTTTGGTTGTATTTAAGGTTAAGCTTTGTGTAGTCTTAGGGATTCATAAAGGTTGTACAGGTTTTACTCATATGGTACTTGTTTATTAATTTTAAAAACAAACAAGTACTATTAGTAGTACCCGAAAGTATATACGGTTTACCCATTACATTTAGATTGTACCTAAGGTTTAAATGAGTTGTACCCTAGATACATTCTAGTTGTACCTAAGGTTAATTTGTGTAGTACCAGAGTTCATGAAGGTTGTATGTAGAGTTTATAAAGGTTATACTCATGACGTCCCAAATCCCAGGGGTCCGTTGGCAACTTGTCAACCTGCGGAAGATTCGTGGATGTCGGGTAACCCGACACCACACCATTGAGTCCTTTTTTTCCGGGACCTAAGATTTAACGAAAATCAAGCAGAGCTTCCTTTGTATGAGGAGCTCTACCCAAAATACAACCTATGCAATTACATGGCAACATGGCCCAATATTATACAACGACCTCATCGGGTCCACATGCAAATAAAAATGGCCACGTAGGGCCCATTTATTCATACTCAAACATAT
The DNA here is from genome assembly GCA_016808115.1 of Tetrastigma voinierianum. Classification (NCBI taxonomy): domain Eukaryota; kingdom Viridiplantae; phylum Streptophyta; class Magnoliopsida; order Vitales; family Vitaceae; genus Tetrastigma; species Tetrastigma voinierianum. The sequence goes on from JAEQBH010000926.1 coordinate 809,347, forward strand.
AAGCACATGACTATAAAATCATAGTCCATAAGAGTTTAAATTACATCACTCTTATACAAAACATATATCAAAATTAAGCATTCTAATACATGTTTTACAAAATATAAATCAAAGCCACAATCCGGCTTTCTTCTCAATATCGGCCTGTAGTGAGAGCCATCTCCCTGCACATTCCCTGTATCGGAAAGGGGGTCCTACGATGGGGTGAGCAATGCCCATCAGAGTAAAATTGTGACTCCCCAAATCCAGGGGTCCCGTTGACAACCCGTTAACCTGTGGAATTCCTATGGATTTTGGGTTACCCGAGACCACATGGTTGTGTCTCATTTATTGAGATCCATATTTCCACAAAAATCGAGCAGAGTCTCCTTTATTCGGGGAGCTCTACCTAACATACAACCTGTATAACAGTATAATCGTAACCCATCTAGGGTCTCAACAGAAGTAGTATTGACTCCACATGGTCCATCTATTCATATCCCCAATAGACATCCATCTCTTAACCGGGACCTAATCATTCATATTTAAATCTAAAATATGAAAATGAAACAGTTAATTACAGTCCATAAGAGTTCGATCACGGCCCTCTTACCATAATTACATACCCGACTATTTATACAATAGTCCAAAAGAATTTAATTACAATTCTTTTTACATAAAATACTTTTTACAAAAGTATTGTCAAGGCCACACGTCGACCTTCTTCACAAGCACGGCCTCATTGGAGCTCCGTCTCCCTGTACACCCCCTGTACCTTAAAGGGGGTCCCACAACGGGGTGAACAATGCATAATAGAAAAATTCTCCTATAATGGCTACTCCCTACCTAAATGCACATGAAATGACGTACATAAAACATCAAACCATATTCCATATAAATAATGTAATCCTATATGGAATGTTCCGTATCATGCATGAGATGAGACTCCTCATGCCCACAACTCAGTCTGATAGACTCTCGAGCACCGCAGCGCCAAGTGTGAAAAGCGAGTCAAGGCGTCCACTTTACTGACCCTTTTCCAAAACAAAAGCTTTTTGTTTTGTAATTCTAGACACATTGGATACCCCCAATGCCTACTTATTTCCTTACCAAGTATTGTGTGTTATGCATTTGTGGGCCACAGATTTTCGGGTTCTCTCCGCAGGATGCCACACTCTTATATAACATTTTTTACGGGCTTTCACCGACGGTTTCATGTCTAAACCATATACCAGGTTTTCACCTAGAGGAGATTAATCTATCACTACTTGCTTCACCATTACACGTGCTTTTCATGCCATGCAATAGTGAGTCTCAATTTAGGCGTTATCATTTCTTGAGCTCACCGCTGAACACCCGAGCACGGGGGATTTAACCATGTCCTCCTGACGCGTCAATTTAACCGGGTGTCAATTTACCATGGTCGAATGCAACCACAGTGTCGACCCGACTATTGCACTCACACCCGACTCATTGGCGATGTGGCGGAGTGCATATGAAATGCAATCATGCCATTTCATGCTATGTCATGCTACATGCAACATTTATAAATTCCGGATAATTATATTTTACACATATAATTTCCATTCATCACAATTTCCATGTTAATACGTCAAGCAAGTATATAAAAACATGATTTTTACACAAAACAACATGTTATTTATTTTTCCAACAATAACACACAAAATGGCCTAAATTTCGGACCCATATAAACATGGTACCTCATTTCACGGTTTGTCACCGAATTACTGTGATATCAAAACACACCATAAAACCCGAATACATCAATCCCAGGATCGAAACCAAACCTCAATTCAGTTCAAGACTGCTTGAAAACAGTTCCAAAAATCATGTTGGTATCAGCTTGATCCAGAAAATTATTGAAGCGCTAAGAAAACTATCCCAAAAATTCCTAAAAATTCATACACTCAGTCCCAAAAATTTGGAACTGAAATTTATGACCTCTCATGGATTTTAAGAAAACCCCAAGCCATTAAATGACCTTTAGGTTAGAAATAACCCAAGTAGAAAAATTCTCTACCTCATGGAGTTTGACGAAATTCCAAGATTTTGGTACTTACGCGTAGCTCTCGATATGTGAACCAACTTTGCCTTTTGCTATGATGAAAACCTATAATTTGATTTCTATAGATCTTAGAGAGAAGTGAAAGAAAGGAAAAAAAAAAAAAATTCTCTCTCTCCTCCCGCTCTCTCTGCCCAAAAATGCCTTCCTTTTTTACTTTCATTCATATTATTTATTTATTTATTTTCCTTTTCTTTTCTTTTATTTGTATTTTTATTATTATTATTATTTTCTTTTCCTTATTTATTTATTTTTTCTTGTTTTATCTTTCCCATTTTTTTCTCCACTTGACACTTGGCTTAATGTGAGCCATGCATACAAGTGCACCACATGTTATGCCATGTGTGTAAACCACTTTTGATATGCCAACGTGAAATTCCTCTTGTCTCAAAATCTTTGGAATTGTGAGAATTTGTGAGGTAACTAGATTTCGCAAGACGAATTCAACGGTGAAGTCTGTTTCGTCATATAAGATCTAGAAAATATCCTGTTTTCAACCAAAATTACCGTTTTACCATTTTTCAGAAAAATTGAATTTTTTTCGGGTTTTACAAAAATCCTACAAGGGCTACTTTCCACCTAAGTGCACATGCAATGGTCATGCAACAAATAAACACTCCCCTCCAGAAGATGCCATCCTAGAATGGAAACCCACATGTGATGAATGAGATGTGACTCAACATGTCCCATGCATTGAGCCCTTACTGACTCTCTCTTAAACCCGAGTCATAACCTAACTCCCTCACACATGCTTATGCCCAAAGTGAGAAACTCACCATTGGTATTTCAACCAATGGTCCTTTATCCAAAACAAAAACTTTTTGTTTTATAAATAAAAAACATTGGACAATCTCCAAAATCGCTTTAAAACAAAAGCATTGGATAATCTTTGAATCCGCTTTAAAACAAAAGCATTGGACAATCTCCGAAACCGCTTTAAAACACGAAATCGCTTTAAAACAAAAGCATTGGACAATCTCTGAAACCGCTTTAAAACAAAAGCATTGGACACTCTTCTAAACTGCCTTAAAACAAAAGCATTGGACACTCTTCGAAACCGCTTGACTCTTTAGGACATTGTTCCTAGACTGAGCCCGCACCATCAACACCATACATAGTGTTGATTTATAACTATGAAGATCGTGGAGCTCTATTAGACGTCGTCCAATGTATCGGGTCCACCACCCAATTACCAAGAATGGTGAATGACAACAACCATGCACACCCACCCGTTTTATGCGATGTCCTCGTGCATATGAAATGCAATGCAAATGTGCCATTGCCTACTCATACCGTGCTACATATATAATGAGTGCTATATGCGCATATGCCCTACTCATGCATATTAACCCATGCATAAATTGGAAATTATATCCTTGAACATAAATTCAATTTAAATCATACAATTCATGCCAACATACTTAACACACATACATGACATCTCTGAGTCATTCTTGGAGTACGGTAATGACTTACTTTACCCTCTTGGTGTAATTGTGACACCATGTCCACAAATAGCCTACAACCAAGCCATGCGTGGCCTCAATTGTACCTGGAAATCCCATGCATTTCCCTAAGCCTCATGGATAATTATATCAACATGCATATAATTACCAAACAACATACACCAATTTCAATGTATTAGACTACGCATATTATCACAACCAAGCAATGTGCACACTTGGTGCTACAATCAAAATTTCAAAAAATATGTGGGCACCAAATGCCATTCATAGGCATATGTCTAGATTCTAGACTCAAGGACCTTTCCATAGAGTCCAAGAACACCAAATTTGGAGTCCTAATGAAGGAGTTATGCAGAAGTTCTGCCATAGAAGAAAATGACAACATTACGGCACCTACAATGAGAGGATCTTTGTATTTCATCATTTTAGGACATAATATGAGTAAAAATTGAATTAAGCTATATGTATGGATTCTAGACTCAAAGACTGCACCTGATCAAAAGCGCTTTCGTCGGATTCGGGCCCGAAAGTTATGGTCGTCCAGAAGTTCAACTGTCGATTCGCGGCCATTGCGAAATTTTTCACACCATCCCAAATTTATAAAGACCTACGAAATTGGGATCCTGCCGACAACTGCGCGAGTTTGCGAAGTGCTTCGAGTCCTAATCATGAACCAATCCGGGTTCCAACCACCCACTCTGATCCACTATTCAAGTTTGTAAAGCTTCAAACACTGGACCCGTAACGATCACGAAATCTTTAGTCCGGCCAAAAGCGGACGAATCGGTGTTTTGACTATCGACCACGATTCGAACTGCCTTTGAACCAGCCTTACGGTTAGAGCTGAACCCAATGACCATTGAATGACCCTTAAGCATGAAATAACCAGAGTAGGAGAAAACCCTACATCTTGGAGTGAAGACGAAGCTTTTCGAAGACTCTGAAGGTCAAAACCCATGGCCTCCTGAACTTTTCGCTTGTATCTTTGACAAAAACTCTTGATTTTGGTGTCCACGTGTTACACTCAACGAGTACTCCGACTTTAAGTCTTGGCCCGACGCGAGACGACCACCTGAGCTCTGTAGATCTTAGAGTACCGGGGCTTCTCTATACACACCCTCTCTTCTCCTCTCACGTGCGTGAGAAAGACCCGAGAAGAAAATGAGCTTTTTCCCATTTTGCCCTCCTTTTATTCCCATTAACTTAAGTTTGTTAAGTGGCCCACGTCACGCCACGTGTCCACTCCGGTCTCGAGTTCGTTTCTGTCCCGAAACTATTCATTTCGTTTCAGTTCAATTTATTTTAAATGAACTTAACAAAAGCCATTTCAAAATTCAGGGAATTTTGTGCCAAAATCTTCGTCCCTAAAGTCGTGTGACTCACCACCTAGAAAATCGTAAAAATTCCATTTGTCTCATAATTTGACAAAACTTTTCTGGGTCACTAGATTTCGTGAGACGAATCCAACGGCGCAATCCATTTCATCATCCAAGATCTAGAGAATTTTCTAGGCTTCCCCGAGCCATTCCAGCAAATTTTACTATTCTTGCCATTTTTTAGAAAATTTTAAATTTTCTCGGGTTTTACAGTACCCAAGGTTTAATCATATGGTACTTATAATTATTTGCTAATCTAGCCACAAGAAGTTAGGAAACTGATTATACAATGAGTTAATTCACGACTATTATGGAGGATTGGTTCTTTGTTGGGTAATTGGGGTTTGGTTGAGTAATACCTTATTATCACCAAGCCTACTTCAGGAATGAGTAGTAGGCATTAGATTTCCAGCTTGAGGATCATTTTCTCAAGTTACAGGGTTAGGTGATGCACCCATCTTTCATCCCAATCCACTTATATTACTCAGAGATCTACTCCACCGACAATGTATTGTCAAAAAGTTCTATGTGCAAACCCCATTTTCCGAAGCTTTGTATTCACTGGCTTGTGAGCACCAGTGGGTGTATTCATGCGATAACCGACTAGAAATTAAGATGAGAGGGAAAGGGATGGGTTTTTGAGCAAAAAAGGGAGAGACCACCGTGAGCAGAAGAGGGAGAGATGAGAGGGAGGAGGGAAAGTTGAGATGTCCAAATGGTGAGGGAGGGTGTCGGGTTGAAGAAGAAGAGGGAAATGGATGAGTTTTAGGTTAGATCGGGTTAAATCTATGGTTTTTTTTTATAAGGGTGGGTATTTGGATCAAGTCAAGTGGAGGGTATTTTAGTGAGACAAGTTTGTTTTTGCCACCTCATGGACTATTTATCAATTATTTGGGTTCTTTATCAATTATTTTGTATAGGACTTGAGCTAGGTTTGATAAGCTTTGGGCCTAAATTTTCAAATATTTAATGTTAGGGCCCCCATAACATAGTTTTCCCTACAAAATACATGATTTAGTATAATTTTAAAAAAATAATTATATTTTAAGTATTGAAATGGGTATAAAAATGGTGATTGAATTGGATAATTAGTTTCTTTCTTCATTTCTTCTTAGATTTGGTTCTAAGCTTCATTAAAAAAATGCAGGTTTTCATTTTTTTCCTTATAAAGTTCTAATCTTTGATATATATATATATATATATATATACATATATATATATATATATATCATATATATATATATATATAGGCCATAAAAAAAGTAAGAAAAACCTAGATGGAAGCTATTTTACAACCATATTATCAACCCTTAGACACCCATTTTAGACTATAAAAAATAGATAATTCATAATACAAACATTATATAATTGAAATAGAAATAGTTTACAACAATTATTACTAACAGATTCAATATCTCCAATAGGTAACATTAAAAAAGAATTAATATTTAATAACAAATTTAGAATAGAAATTATGAACATATTTACTAAGTATATAAAAAGAAATTTAAGAATACTCCAAATATTAAGTACCTCACATAACTTAGGAAATGAAAGATTAGTTTTTGACATTATCATAAATAACTTAGAAAATAAGCATTTAGTAATAAAAAATATAGACATACATAACATATATCATACCGTTTTATTCAAAACATTTTAGATTACATTTTAACTAAGAATTTTAGCCCCATTTAGCACCATTTAACTAAGAATTTTAGCTCTCATTTGATTTGGTATCAGAGCCTAGTCATTGAGTCTTTTAGACATTTAGAATATTTAGATCTAAGATTAGAAAACTTAAATAAAATTATTAGCATGTGGAATTCGCCAGGACTCAAATGTAATCATAAAAAAAATAATTTTAAACATAATATTCATTCTGAAGATCTAGAAAACTCATATAAAACTATTAACACAATAGTCGATTTAATAATAAATTTCTTAGAAAATTTTAATAAAAATTTTAATCCAGATATTTATAGGATAAAACGTTTAGAAAACAAAGTAGAATTAATAGGAAAAAACCTTGATTATATTAATTCACTAGAATTAATAAAAGAAAATAGAACATTAGGATATAAGATTAATCAACTCAAAGATACAAATATAAAATTATCAGTCAATTAGAAAAATTTACAGAAATTAACAAAGAGTAAACAAATTTGTTAAAAGAACTTAACAAATTAGCATATGAATAGTTTATCAAAAGACAAAACATATCTCCAAATTATAAAATAAGCTAAAAATTACCATAATATACTTGAAGGCTTAAGCTCAGAAATCCCTATAAGCAAAACATATTTAACTATAATAAAACAAAACAATATAATAAAGTTATTATTTGTAAAACTCGGGAAAAATTCAATTTTTTCTGAAAAAGGGTAAGACGATAATTTATGTAATAGTACAGGTTAAAAACATGAAATTTTTCTAGATTTCAGATAACGATATGGACTTCACCGTTGAATTTGTCTCGCGAAATCTAGTTACCCAGTCAAATTTCGTTGGATTCCAAGATAGTCGGAGTTTCACGTTTTTAGAGGCATCGAGTGTCGGGTGACACATGGAGTGGTGCCATATGGTCTGATCATGTGGATGCCACATGACACCTTAGGGGATGGACACATGACATGATAGCCATGTGGTGTAGCAAGTGACACACATGACACTTGATTGAATGCCTCATGTAGAGCCATGTGTCAAGTTGCGAGGAGAAGGAAGGAAGATGAGATGAAGTTTTCTCTCATTTGAGATAAGACAAAAAAAAAAAAAAGAGAGGGAGCAAACAACAATTCGGTGGGATAAAAACAAAAAAGAATGAAAAGAGAAAAAGAGGAAAAGAGAAAAAGAAAAAGGAAGAAAGAAAATAAGACCAAAAGAAAAGAAAAAGGAGGAAAGTATCGAGGATTTTGGAGAGGGAAAAAGCGAGTTTTTCACAGTTGTAAGTGAGAAGAAGAAAGCGAGAGAGAGAGAGAGAGAGAGAGAGAGAGAGAGAGAGAGAGAGAGAGAGAGAAAAGAAAAGGGTTCCGTTTCTCTCTACGATCTACGGAGATCGAGTGGTCGGATCTAGTCGGGCCAAGAGTTAAAGTTCATCTACTTGGCGAGGGCTATGTGTGAGCACCGAAATCAAGGAGTTTTGGCTGTAGTTCGGATTTGGATTTTACGGGAAGTCGAAAGTTGGGGTTTAGGGAAGTGTCCGGGACTTTCTAGAGCTTCTTTTGCGTAGCAAGGGTGGGGTTTCTTCTACTTGGGTTATTCCAGGGCAAAGGCGGGTGTTTAATGGCGATAAGGTTTTAGAGTGTGAGGGCCATCAGTTAGTCAAAAATTTTGGGGCTGAATGTTGGAATGTTTGGGACTGTTTTTGGGCAGTGTAGGATTGTGTTGAGGATTGGTTTTGGTCATGGGACTGATATCTTAGGGTTTCGTTGTGTGTTTTTTTGGTGTTTGAAATTTGTTTTTTGGCCCCCAGTTGGAAATGTAAAGAGATTTGAACTAGAATTTAGTTCAAGAGGTTTTGAGGCTATATGATGCCTTGTTGAATTGAGGTCCTAAATCAAGGATCTTTTGTGTATTATTTCTTGTGTGAATAACATGTCAGTTGTGCAAAAAATCATGTTGATATATGTAAAACCCGAGAAAATTCTAATTTTCTGAAAAATGGTAAAATGGTAATTTCGATTAAAATCCGGAATTTTTCTAGATCTCGGATGACAAAACGGACTTCATCGTTGGAATCGTCTCTTGAAATCTAGCCACCACGACGAATTTCTTCGAATTCTAAGACGGTCGGAATTTCACGTTTTTCGAGGCACCGGTGAGTGGTGCGGGACACTTGCACATTATGAGTGGCTCAAGAGGTGCCACGTGTCATGTGCAGAATGAGTCAAACATGAGATCAGGTGTGGGGCCATGAGATATACATGGCATCATATCATTGGAAGGAAATCTATGTTAGATGGATAAGGGATAAGGTGTAATCCAAGTTAACTAATGAGGGGTTGACATGTGGCAAGAGAAAAGACAATTCTCTTGACCCAAGCTTGACCAACTAGTTTAGGAGAGGGGAGAGCAAACCGAGAAAGGAGGGAGAAAAGAGGAGAGATTTTAGAGAGAGAGTGTCTACCTTATCTCTAGATTTCCCGGTGATCGAACCGTCGAATCCCGGCGAGCCAAGAGGCAAAGTTGATCCCCACTGCAAGAGTTACGCGTGGGTAACGGTATTGTGGAGTTTCAAAAAACTCTGGGAGGTAGGGGTTTTCTCCTACTTGTTTAATTCTTTGGCTAAGAGCCATTTTAATGGATAGGGATATCTTGAGGCCTGAATGACCGTGTTTTTGATTCCAAAATATTTGGGTAGTGAAGAAATCCTAGGTGGTTTCTCCATGATCGGCCCGACCGTGAGACTATTTGTGTGTGGCTTTGTGTGTGGACATGTTATTGCTTGATTGAATAACATGTTGTGTTACTTGTGTGATGCTATGGGCAGTCCTAAGATGGATTGCCGGATTTTATATTAGCCCATGTGAGCTAATTCTATGTTATTACTATGTATGAATGAATAACATGATGATTGTGTATAAATTTTGTTAGTATATGCATGCTTAATATATTAACATGAATTGTTGTGAAATGGCATATTGCATTTCATATGCACTGAGACAACATAGAATAATAGGTGTGAGTGCATGACATGAAAAACATGGTTGCTAAATGGATTTAAAAGGAAGATTTTCGAATTTGCCTTGGAGGTTACTCGACATTTCATACCGGAGGAAGACCCGCCTTGGTATCAGCGAGGTTATCCGACAATTCACCTCCCGGAGGTTACTTTAATAAATTTTACCGAAAATCGGTATTATGTTTTCAAGAACAAAAACCTTTTGTTTTGAAAACAGTGTTTTCTCACACTTGGCTTAGGCATGCGTGAGGGAGTTAGTGAGGGCTCGAGAAGTGGGAAAGGGTGAGTCACATTCTCATCCATTTCATGAACATTTAGTAGGAACATATGTTTATTGAATGTTTGGTTTGTATTGCATGAGCACTTGGAGTGGGGAGTAACCCATGAGATAATTCCACTCTTGGGCTGCTCCTGCATGAGAAAAATTATTTCGGGTATTGGGAGTGAGGAAGGCGACACTCCATGAGGCCGCTTTTGAGGAAGAAGAAGCCGACGTGTGGCTTTGATTCTATATTTTGTAAAACATGTATTAAATGATTAATTTTGATATATGTTTGTATAGAGTGTAATTAACTCTCGCCCAGAACTATGGTAAAATAGTTGATTATATTTTTGTGAATATGGATGTATGGGCCCGACGTGGCCATTTTACTCATGGATGAGTCTCATGATATGAGACACACAGGTTTCCGCAGGTTGACGGTGGTCAACGGGACCCTCGGGTTTGGGGTGTCACAATATATGCTTATTTGATGTATTAACATAGATTACATGATGGATGTATATTATGTGTAGAAAATATAATTATCCGTGATCTGTTAATGTTGCATGTAGCTCTCATTATGCATGTAACATGAATTGGCATGAAATGGCATTCTGTATTTCATATGCACGGGGATACCGTATAGTTTTAGTTGTGTGCAAGATTGTGGCCATTTATCATTCTTGGTGAATGAGTGGTGAGCTCAGTAATGGGACAACGTCTAAGAAAATGAGTCTCACGGTTGCATAGCATGAAAAGGAAAAATATGTGTGTTGGGCGGGGCTAGTTGGGGTAGATACCCCCCAGGGTGAAAGACCTAATTTATTTGCTGTTAGACATGATCACCGGCGGTGAAAGACCATAAAAATGTTGGAAAGGCGCGCGGCGTCCTGCAGTGTGAACCCGAAAATCTGTGGCCCACAAATGCATAAACACATGGGATTTGATTAAATAAAATGAACATTGAAGGTTTCTCCAATGGGTTATGAGTTTTAAAAACAAAAGGCTTTTGTTTTGGAAAAAATGGGTCATTGAGTGAAACACCAATGACAGGTTTTCACACTTGGCATTTGCATGTGTGAGGGAGTCAGTGAGGAATCGGGACATGAGATAGGGTGAGTCACATTTTCATCCATGGCATGTAGACATTCGAGTAGGAATGTGCATATTTTTACTTGAATGTATGTGTGTTTACCATTGCATGTGCACTTAGGTGGGGAGTAGCCCTTATAGGAGAATTCCTCTATTGGGCATTGCTCACCTCGTCATTAGAGAGGAAAACATTCTGAGTCTTTGGAGGTACACGAGGAGGTGGACACATTTGAAAGGGTGTAGTTGGGGCGAAGGCCGGATTTTGGTTTTGTTGTAATTAAGTAAAGTGCAGATGGAGTTCATCTAGTTTTGTATATGTAAATGAGAAGTTTTGTAATAAAAAACTTATTTTGACTTGTTCAATATTGTGTTGGAAAGTTTTCCCAGATTTTATACTGCATGTATAATATGTATAGAGGTAGTAATATTGAATTAAATGCATTGGGAGAGAGTTGGAGGTGAAGGAAATGCCAAAAAATAGGCTATTACATGTTTGAGTCGCGACAGGGGATTCCTGATCGTGACAGAGTTCTTTTTTGGTTCTGTGTTGCGACAGGAATTCTTGTGTTGCGACATGATTCTCAGATTTTAAGCAATAGAAACTTTCATAACATGGCTTTTCTTTATTGCGACAGGGGTTCTAGTTCTTTGTCATGACGATGTTGCGACCGAGACGGTCATGACGAGAGGTCAGGGTTGCAATAGGGCTTGGTTAGGTCAAGAGATTTCAGGTCGTGACAGAAAACTATTTGATTCGTGCCACAGTAGGCTGAGCTAAAATCAACAAAATTTATATACACCTAAGTTCCTACTACTGCCGTAGTCAAGCTCTTTGCTTGATATAGTGAATACAGGTCGAACCACGGGGATGGGTTTCATCCTAAGGTTTGCATCGGTGCACGAAGGTAAGGCTTTTCTATTTGGACTCTTTGGAATTATGTTTCAAAAGCGATTAGGAATGGTTTGAAAGTACAGAATTGTAAAGCGAAAGTTAAAGGTGAAAAAGAGTGCTTTGAAGAATTTAGGTCACTAACTTGGCAAGTTAGAGGCGAACAAAGTAATCCTCGGGTTTTATCCTCGCGTTATGATAAGCAACCTATAGTCCACAGCATAACGGATCTATGTTTAACTAGAAACCTCACCCATGGAAACAACTCCTGTTGAGTCGATACATGTAGCATGCGAGTGCAAGCCCACTTTCTTTATTTGCAAACCACATTTAATAATATCATCTCGGGCTCGTAAAGACCATCTAAGAATCACAGTCCTAAAGCATGAAGTATTGGCCAAATCAATAACATTAAATGCTATACAGCCTAATTTGAGAAACCTAACATATAAATATCATTTTTAGAGCTCGTAAGGGCAAGTACAAGAGTCGCGGTGCTCTCTCACTGAATATACAACTGGATCCTAAAGCGTAAAAATGTGGCCAAATTAATGACATTCAATGCTGCTGCAACCATGTTTTGAAATATAAGGGACCATAAATACTACATGTGTAGCTTTTAGTACAGAGGGACAACATGTATTTGTGCACCAAGTTGGCTTCATACTTCTTGAAAGGAGGCAGCGAACATCTCTTGAGTTGTCATCCTCGAGGAATTGTCATTTAGCCCGTAAGGAAAGGGAGGAGAGAAAGAAAGAGAGAAGAGAGAAAAGAAGTAAAAGCAAAACCTAAAATAAAAGACTTTATTTACAAAAATAAAAACTTACAAAATATCTTCTCCATGATTGTTGCTCCTCTTGTTACTTAGGTTACAAAAGCAAGAGGGGCTTATATCAGAGCCTCCTCGAGGTATGAGAAATACCAAAACCTATGAAATTGGCTGAGATTATAGGACAATTAAATAATACACCAAGTTTGGAGCGGTTTGGCATTAATTACAAAACATGTGAGGCATCAATTTCGCTGGTGAGGAATTTCGCTAGCTAAGCGAAATCAGCAGTCTAGCAGCAAATTTAAGCTGGGGTGGGCAATTTAAGCTGGCTGGCAAAATTTCGCTAAGCTAAGCGAAATTTTGGCCGAGAAAGCGAAATCAATTATTTTCGCTAAGGAGCAGTGCTGAAATTTGGAGTAGCTAGCGAAATTTTATTGTTTTAAGCTTAGGTTGCGGAAATTTTTAAGCTAAGGTTCTTGAAATTTTGCAACCTTAGCGAGAATTCATAACAGCGAAATTCTGCATTGTTGATCTTCACTCCTGTCTTCAACTGCATCACATTTTCTTCATTTTGCCTTGATTTTCTCATTGATTCTTGGGTTGGTTGATGCATTGAGACTTGATTGCAGATTCATCATTCATCTCGACATTGAACTCCAAAAGTGCAAAGCCCAGAAACAACTCAAAAATACCTCTAAATGGCATAAGTGTTACTAAGAAGACTAGGAATACTCACTGGTATAATGACATGATTAATGCGCAAAAGTAATTTCAAAACCTATCTAATATAGGGTTCAAAATTGCACTTTGGCATTAATCACACTCCCCCAACCTAAACGCCGTTAGTCCCCAAGAATGCAAAATAAAAAGAGCAAGGATGGCAGAGATTTGCAAAAAGTTATGATTCAAAAAGGGTTTATATACATATTAACAATACCTTAAATTCTTGAGAAATTGAAATCAAAGTTGTAAACCGATGAAAGAACTCAAACCATACAAGAACACCCGAGGTCAATATCAGATCCATAATTCTAACTCAATTTCCACCTAAGTCTAATGGTTCTCAGAATCCGCATTAAGCCAATAAACTCCGCAAATTGCCACCTCCCCCAACCTAGCATAATCGACATGGCCTTAAGTTGTTGAACAATTCTGTGATAGGGCTAGCTACACTTTCTTTCTTTATTCATCTACATCGGCAAGGGTGCAATGCTTAAATCCGACTTCACAAGTCAGGTATGCAGGTCCATAGATGACTCCCAACCAATTAAGGTTTAGGGCATGTCGACGAAAGGATCCTTGACCACTAACTCTAAAGGCTTCACCGGACTCAGAATGACTTGAAAAATTAAACACAAGTCATTAAACTACCTATCCACCCGTATAGCAGACACTAAATCGATGACTCTGACCAATTAAGGCTTAGGGCATCGGACTGAGCTTTCGCCATATACCCCTCGGACCGTGCTCGGGTTTTGAGACAAGCTTCATGACTTTATTTTCTTTTTCGTCTTTTCTTTTTTTTTTTTTCTTTTTGCTTTTCTTTTCTTTTCCTTTTTGGAAAAATGACATTAGTCTTCAAGCGTAGGTAACACAAACCTATCCTAGGTTGCCCGACATACCTAAGACGGCTTTGCAAGCGAAAGAAGGCACACAATTTCACAGCCTATTGGAGCAAATCACGGGTGCGGAGTGTGTGGAAATAGCATCTGAGAGGAAATTTCAAGTTGAGCATGCGGGAACTTATTGACCAAAATTTAATTCAAGCGTGGAAGTTGTCTATATAGGTGACAAAAGTGATTCAATTACTCGACATGAAGAATTCAATTGTCGGTGTAGCAGATTCAATTGTTCAATTGAAAGAAAAACATCTAAACATAGTGAAAGCCTGAAACATGATATGTACAAAAATTGTATATATATAAATGAATAGCTTTTGATATAGCCAAAGTGGCTAATATGATAGCTAAACAAAAATATCCTTTGCCTACTATGGCTAATACATAACTCCTAATCAAGATCGGTAGGCGGTTGATAAAGGCGATAACTAAACAAAATCAAAAGAAACCTAACCACCTCCTTCATTTGCTGCTGCCGACGGAACATCCAATGAAGGCTGCCGGTGGTGGGCTCCTCTCTGCAGGCGGGATCACGGGGAAGACCCGGATGGGTCATAATCACGAGTCGGCATAGAATGGCCTTGGGCTGACCTGATCTGGGCAGCTGTGTAGGCTAGTGAGCGGATGGCATCCATCACACCAGTTATCTCTCTCGAGCTAGCATGGATGTACTCCGGTGAATGATGTCTTTGAATAGGAAGGCCGGGAGTATCTGCTGCGGCTCTTGTGTAGTATGTGGAGGGAGATGGAGGTGAAGCGATGCAGGTGGGAGTCCTCGTACCTCGGGCTCGGGGGCGGGCATATCGTCTGTATGGTCGTCTCGGCCTCACGACGGAAATACCTCCTCCACAGTCTGTGGTCGTATGTGGAATGAAGCGGGCATAGTCATAACCGGTCCTCTTGACACTACATGTAGGCATCTGGCTCTCATCTCTAGCACAGGCTCTCTTGGGAATCCCATGCGCTCGAGGACATAGCACTTAAGTCGCGGCATAAGTAATGGATGCTCTCATTCCGATCGGGTCCTTCAGGTGGACCTTCTCCTCAGCCACCTTGGGAAGCCATCACCCGGCTCGGAGGGTGAACCAAAATCCCACGAGATGGTAAAGCGCCTCCCGGGATGGTTCCCTCCTCACGCACATAATCTTTGCGGAGGGGGAACAAGCTGGTCGGAGAAGATGGTCAATGGCGGCATCGGCGGGAGGCTGCCTCCTGTAGAATCTTGGACCCGGCGGTGATGTCTGGTGCTGGACCATCTCCTTTGTGGCGGGTGGGCCCCAAGCTGCGTAACCCTGCGAATTGCGCGGTATCGCTAATCCAATCTTCTTGAAATATCGGCTGAGTGCAGTACACCGGGCGGTCATCATCTTGAGCCCCCCCGAGATCTCAGTGGATGTCTGTGCTCCTGGATGTCATGGAGTGGTGGCTGATGCCACTCTCCGGATAATAAAGCGCCGAGTCATGAAGGGTAGGGTAGATACTCCTCGATCAATCTCAAAGACTCAGGTATCACGGTCGACCCTCAATACGGGGATGTCATAAAATGACTCCTGATGAAACTCTCTGCGGTGGAGTCGCACATTCCCCGGAATGGGGGTCCCTACGAATAGTGGCCTCCGAATCCTCGAGGCAGGCGACAACTGTGGTGATGAAGTCGCCTCCGCTTGGTGAATGGCGGAGATGGGAGGCCGAGAAGATGATGACTTCGCTGGACCAGATGTGCGGACGGGGCCCGGCGGAGCGGGCCCTCCCCAGCTCTCCCTCAGGTGAGTACGGGGAGTGGGGCCGGGGTCCCATCGTGTTTTGATAACGTGGAATCCCTGAGGCTCATCCAGATCGCCTCTGGGACCGGTGAGTACAGGGGCTGGGGCCAGGGGCTGGGGCACTCTCTCGGGCGTCTTTGAATCTAACCGTAGAAGGCGGGACCCACCCTAGGGCGAACCATACTGATATGAAGCTAAAACTCCGGAAGAAAGTTCGATTCACGAGAAAATCTATAAGCTGCTGCCTTTATGTGATGCGAACCCAGGCTCTGCGGAGGCCTCCCAGACCACCACGAAGCAAGCAAGGCCGGAACCCGGGGCTCCTTGTGCCAGGCTGGAGTTGTACTGATTCTAACCAAACAAGGCTGGGAAATGGTTGGATGGCGGGGCAAACAGAGGGGCCCGAACGGGACACGGCGGGGGGCTAAGCTCGGGTGGGCGTGGAAATGGGCGGGGCTCGTGCAGCGTGGTGAAGGCACTCCGCGGCTCTTCGAGGCTCAAACGGAGAGTACAACGGCTGGGGCTCGAAACTACGGCGGGAGTGTAGGCCTTTGGTAGCGGCCTGCGACGATGGGCGCGGCCCCGGTGACCCAGGACTGAGGGCACGTGTGTGACGTCGGTAGGAGATGCGAGGCCATTTGGGAGCTCGGGACACGGTTGGGAGGGAAAATGTGAAGTGGCATTCTAAGCAGACCTCCCTGTTTATATAAGTTTGTAATGGCGGTCAGGGGATGTTCACCGCGATTTCGCTATACTTAGCGAATTTGGCCCAAATGGACTTCCTGAAATCATGAAAATTTTTAAATTATTGTTCTGGAAATAAAAATTATTGTTAGAAAATTTACTATATGAAGGTAATATTAAAAATTCAAAATAAAGTACTAAAATATATAGACTAAACTCTGAGAAAATAAAAAGCTGCTAAGTTAAAAATTGTCAGCCAAGTAAAACTAACAAAATTAATTAACTTAAAACGGAAAATAAAATGTGGCGCAATTCGGTTTCGAAACAGGAACCGATTCAATTTCCGCGAATTACTCAAGGGTCGAGGAGGATAATCTCCTCAACCTGCGGTTACTGGGCTAATTCCATGAAAAGTTTTGGGTGCCCGATTGTTGATCGCTCCTCGTGGCGTGTTGAATTGAAGCGGTGGTTTCTGCGTGGGTGTTGATGGCAAGATTGATATATCTTCATTTCTTGGCTGATCACTCGCCATTTCCTGAACCTTGTGTTTTCTGCTGCTGATCAATTCAAACAACTTCATGAAATTTGATTTAGTTTATAACGACTCATGTTGTTGTTAAATGAAAGATGTTCAACTCCATGGTCATGTTACAAGAGTTGTTGCATGACTCCATTCGGCAATTTATTATTGCATTAGCGTGGCGAAATGCTTCTAGATGGGTGGTACATGATTGGGTTCACTATGATTAGTTCGATGTCAAGTACCACGAAACTCTTGGGTATTAAATTTGTCTATCTTCACTAAGACATCCTCAACTATCCTTAGGGTTTTCGATCTGTCCCGACCCGATGGTGTGATGTTGGTAGGTTTAAGTTCACTAGACTGCCTTCCTTGTATGCGAATACGACATTAGGTTCTACTTGGCTCATCGAGCAAGGACTTTCTGTGCGATTCCATGATATTAATTTGAAATTGTGGGAGATCCGGGATCTTGTGTGGGGTATTTACTTTGAATTATTGGCAGCGATATGTTAGGTGAAATGCTTTCTTCTCAATGCCAACCCTTTTTGATTGTGCAAGATCTTTCAAAAAATTTTGCATAAAGGGGACTGTTTGATTAGGTCAGGTAAGTATAGTAACCTTCACTTGCCTTAAAACCTCGAGAATACCTTGTTGAGTTGCCTTCCTTCTTCCTCTGGAGTGCTTGTGAAATGGAGGTGGTATGCAGTATTCATTGAATCCTCCTCTAGGAGAATATGCTCGAGGTTGCAATTCTTCCTCTGCACAGATTCATGACGAGGCTTTGGCATGGTTGATCAACCTCTTTTCCAACCCTACAAGGTTATTATGGCCTTAACCTCATCCATTCGAATTGTTTGGATAAATACTATCCTCATGCATTCCTTTAGGGTTTGGAACTGTTTGTGATGGAAACCTCCTTTCTCTTGTACCTCCTAGCAACTTGTTGATCTTAGTGATTGAATCTTTGTAGGTTATCAATTTTAGTTGAGATGCTCTCAAGCCCATCTATTCTTTGTTCGATGTATTCTCGCAGGTATCAGTGCTGTGCTGATTCTTGCATTGATTCCCCTTTGTTCCTCGACAAGTTGCCCACCACCTTACTTAAATTCAAATGAAGCATTTCTGCGGAGAAGAGGATGGTGGTTGTTGTATTTACGTGAGGAAACCAAGCGAGGTTTGGCGCTTTGAGGGGAGTACATAAGGAGGGGATTAGGTCTCCATGCAGATTAGGGTGATTCCTCGATTGGGTGTAGGTATTACCATATGGAGCATTAGTTGTTGTGGCTTGTATTGCTGTCCTACAGTGTTTGCACATTACGACATCAAATCCTTCCTTTGTAGGGGCCATAGGACCTTTGATGCATTGGGGTGTGCGAGGGTTGGAAATTGGTGCGAAGTTGGGTGTGCGGGATTTTGATCCTTGCATGCACCTCTTAAGGCTATTTGCTAAGCTCCTCTACCTTCCTAGCTAGGGTTGAAATCCTAGCTCTCATTTCTATTTCTTCAGGCAGTGCATACATCCCACCCCTTTGGTTGACTGGTGGTCTCATCCTATCCAATTCTCTAGGATTAGGCTCATCCCAACCCTTAGAAGTTTCAGCCACGTAATTTAAAAAATCCATGGCTTCATCAGGATGTTTGCTTAAAAAGTCTCCTCCACACATAGTTTCTAAGAGCTGCCTCATGGCAGGAGACATACCACCATAGAAATGGTTCACCAACATCCAAGTGTCAAACCCATGATGTGGACATGCACTGATGGTTTCCATAAATCTTTCCCAAACAACTGGTAAAATCTCTCACCATCTGAATTTGCAAAGTATAAATTTGTCTCTTCAAATTATTGGTCTTGTAGACGAAGAACTTCTTAGAGTGCACTGCTGACTCATTGATTTCTAATGGTTCACAGGCCTCGATAGTTGAGCCATATCTTGGCCTTGTCCTTTAAGGTCAATGGGAAATGCCTTTAGCTTCAGCAAATCCATGTCCATCATACCTTCCATGAAGGTAGTGCAAACCTCCTCAAAATCCCTAATATGAGTGTATGGATTTTCATTTTCCATACCATGATATGTGGGGAGTAAAGTACGAATAAGGCCTCACTGCTACTTCTTCGGCGGAGGAGAATGATACGAGGATGGGGCCTTAACTCTAGGAGGGTGGATGTGATCCCTCATGGTTACATAGGCATTTAGTTCATGGGAGTTCTGGTTGGCTCTGTTGTTCCTCGAGTATGGGATCCATGGTATCGGTTGGTACACTTCTTCACTAGCTAGGTCGAGCATGTACTTATCTATGCAATCTACTTTGATGTCTCTATCCTTTATTTATAAACACACATTCTGAAAATTTAGAGACAACAAAGCAGCCAAACAACTTGCAAAAAGATTAAAATTAACTAACAACAATAAAATGGTGAATGAAAAAAGTGGCTGAATCAAAAGCGAAAGCAGTGCGGAGTTCTTGCTAATTGCTAAAGCGCGGTTCTACTTAGTGAGTTCACGAGAATAAAAGGTTACCTTCACTTGTGATGTGGATCCGCAGTACTCTGACTTACCATTTGTAGTTTGGCACCATCCGACGCGGCGCCATTTGATTCGTGCCACGGTAAGGGTGAATTAAAATCAACAAAATTTATATACACCTAAGTTCCTACTGCTGCCCGGTAGTCAAGCTCTTCTTGATATGGTGGTCCTAAGTCGAACACGGGGATGGGTTTCATCCTAAAATGGTTTGCATCGGTGCGAAGGTAAGGCTTTCTATTTGGACTCTTTGGAATTATGTTTTGAACGGTGGGAATGGTTTGGCGAGAATTGTAAAAGCGAAAGTTAAAGGTGAAAAGTTAACTTTGAAGAATTAGGTCACTAACTTGGCAAGTTAGGGCAAACAAGTGTCTCGGGTTTATCCTCGCGTTATGACAAGCAACCTATAGTCCTGGCATACTTAGGATACATGTTTTAACTAGCAAACCTCACCCATGAAACAACTCCTATTTGAGTCAATACATGTAGCATGCAGTTATGGCCCCTTTACTATTTAAAACCCTAACATTTAATATCATCTCAGAGGCTCGTAAAGACCATCTAAAGAATCAGTCTAAAGCATGGAAATTAGCCGTCATTAACATTAAATCTTTATGCAACCACACAATTTGAGAAACCTAACATATAAATATCATTTTAGAGGCTCGTAAAGACCATCTAAAGAATCACAGTGCTTCTCTCACCTGAATATACACTGGATCCTAAAGCATGGAGAGTATTGGCCAAATTAATGACATTCAATGTTATGCAACCATGTTTTGAAAATATAAGGGCCATAAATACACTACATGTGTAGCTTTTAGTGAGAGGGACAACATGTATTTGCCACCAAGTTAGCTTCCTTCCTCTTCAAAGAAGGAAGCAGCCAAACATCTCTTGAGTTGTCATCCTCAGAGGTGTGTTTGGCAGCGAGGAAAGGAGAGAAAGAAGAGAGAGAGAGAGAAAAGAAATAAAGCAAAACTGGAATAAAGGCTTTATTTACAAAATAAAAACTTACAAAAATATCTTCTCCCACCCAGTTATTTGCTCTCCTCTTGTTACTTAGGTTACAAAACAAGAGGAGACATATAAGGCCTCCTGAGTATGAAAATACCAAAAAACCTATAGAGTGGCTAAGTTATAGGACAATTAAGTAATACACAAGTTTGGAGGCAGTTTTTGGCATTAATTACAAAACATGGCGAGGCATCAGATTTCGCTGAGTGAGGAATTTCTCTAACTAAGCGAAATCAAGCAGATTTCGTAGCAAGAAATTTCGCTAAGGGTGGAGCAATTTCGCTAGCTAATAGAGCTAAGCTAAGCTAGCGAAATTTTTGTAGAAAGCGAAATCAATTATTTTCGCTAAGGAGGTGCTAGCGAATTTAGATTAGCTAAGCGAAATTTTTTTAAACAGGTTGCGAATTTTCGCAGGTTGCGAATTTTCGCAACCTGCGAAAAATTTTCACTGGCTTAGCGAAAGATTCCTACGTCTTGATCTTCCTCTGTCTTCAAGCGCATCACATTTTCTTCATTTTGCCTTGATTTTCTCATTGATTCCTTGGGTTGGTTGATGGGTTTGAGACTTGAGTTCAAGCTTCATGATTCATCATTCATCTCGACATTGAACTCAAAAGTGCGCAAAGCACATAAAACAACCAAAAATACCCTAAAATGGCATAAATTCATTTACTAGAAGACTAGAATACTTCAATTGGTATAAATGACATGATTAATGCGCAAAAAGCACTCAAAACCTATCTAATATAGGGTTCAAAATTGCACTTTTTGGGCATTAATCACTATTGTGTCGCGACAGGATTTCATGGGGTTGTGTCGCGACATGGTATTTTCTATTGTGACAAAGTTTGGCCAAGACAAAAGGGTTTCATGTTACGGAAAAGTATTTTGTGTCGCGACAAGGTGTGGCTAAGACCAAGGGGCGTTGTGTTTTACAAAGCAATTTGTGTTGTGACAGAGTTTAGTTGAGGCCAAGGAATTTTATGTCGCAACAGAAATATTTTATGTCGCGATAGGATTTCATAGAGTGGAGTTGCGACATAGTGTTTTATGTCGCGACCCAGTCGACCAGGGAAAGGGGACTTCTTGTCACGATAGAAGGGTTTTATTTCGCAATAGAGTTTGGTTAGGCCAGGAGTTTTCTGTCACGACATAATGTTTTTATGTCATGACAGAGTTGACAATGATGTAGAGGCTTTATGTCGCGATAGAATATTTTATGTCGCGATAGAGTGTGGCCAAATGGAGAGGTTTTGTGTTACGATAGAGAAATTCTATGTTGTGACATAGTTGGCCAGGTTGGGAAGATTTTTTGTCAACCAGGCAGCCACGGTGAAAGCTCCTCACGCACGAAAGAATTTGGCAGGCGTGCGAAGGCTAGCTCATGACGAGTGTGGCGCCGTGTTAATGTCGCGGCAGAGGAGGCCATGTATGACAGAGACCGGACGGAGCGCGTGCGACGGACCGGAACGGGAGCGCGAGACGGGCCCTTCAGGGCGCCTTACTTGAAGCGAGGAGGTGTGTCTTAGCGACGAAGGAGATACGCCCACGTGAGGAATTTTTCGCGATAGACTTGGATAGTGACGAAAAAAAAGAAAAAGGAAAAAGGCCCCCTAGATTTGGGGCGTCACATTATTAATTAACATAAATTACAAACTTGATAAACTCCAAGATAAGCCTAGTAGTTCAAAAACACAAGATATAGAAGATATCATAAAAGGCATAAGTGCTTTAGAGTTAGGAAAACCAAAGAATTCAATAGCTATACCTAGGACTTATACATTCAGAACAAACAAAAATAAACAAAAAATTAATGAATAGCCAAAGATCATTTTTAGGAATTTCTAGAACAATAACTGAAGTAGGAGAAACAAGTAGAAATAATGATATATTACTAGACAAGCTGATAAGTATGGAACATAAATAACTGAAATTATAGATCTAGAAATAGAATGTGAAAATTTTAAAGTAAATGGTTTAAAAATTTTAGAACTATAAATAATATACAGAAGAAAAATATTAGAAAAAAGAAATAAATTTATAAAATGTATCAGAGAAGAAGAAATCCAATGTTTAGGAAATGATACAATTATCTTGGGAGTATTGCGAAAGGTGTGATAGATAAATTAAAGAAAGTTATAATTTTTTTGTCATTTAGGATTAATAACCACCAACTGTGTAAAAAGTTAAGAAGAAAAGGTTTAGGAACAAAAACTCTAGTACATATATATGATGATAGTTGGACAGATATGGGAAAAACAATGATAGCAAGTACAAAAATAGATATGAATAATAATATATGAATAGTTTATTGTATGCCAGACTTCATGATGAGTCTTAAAGACTTACAACAAGATATTAAAATAGGAATTAAAACAAAAGGATATAAACAATAAGTTAGAGGAAGTAACTTAGTAATTAATATAGGATTTATTGTAAGATGTACAAATTATGCAAATAATAAAGTAAAAATAAAGGTAGAAGATATAGTAAATTTATTAGCCACCAAAGGAGTAGGAATGGTTAAACCACAAGCAATAAGTACAGAAAATTTATCAGGATTAGAATGGAATTTAGAAGACTTCAGTAAACGAACATAAACAATTATACCAAAATCTTCCTTAGTATATCAAAATACTTTAGGAGAAACTAGCATAAGATTTATAGATTATAAGAAAGATAATAATCACCAAGAAAGTGAAGAATACCAAGAAGAATTAATAGAAACAGATGATGAAATATAAGAGAATTTTCTATCAAGCAGATGGATTAATAACAGATGATGATGAAATATTAGAAATAGAAGCATTAGCATTAAAAAAGGGAAAAATTGAAGAAGACAAAAGGTTAGCTTACGATACATTAGGAAATATAGTTGTTATAGAATCAATAGAAGAAGAAAATGAAATAATAGATAAACAAAAAGAAAATTTAGATATGATGGAAGATGATATAAGTACTGTAGCCTCTCCTACACCTTTTACTAGAAGCCAACCTATGGGAGCAACACATAATAGAGGAGGAAATTTGCCTAGACCACAAGTAAGCCATATAAAACAGACCTGGACCAAGTCAAACATATGATGAATCTATAGATTTTAGACCTAAAGAAAGACCATACCCAATAGAAAAACTCTATAAATTCCAAGGACATGCCTCAGGACCAATATTAAACATAGCAGCCCATGACCCACAATTATGAAATAGTGTAATAGATGTATGGAAATACCCAGTAGCAGCAAAAATGTGGAAGAACATACCTAAGAAACAAACCTAGAAACTATGTACAAATATTTAGAAACCTTTTTAGGAGAAAGTACTAGAGCATTATGGGAATCATATAAGACAAATTTTAGAGAAAATTAGAATAATATACTTAGTCTAGGAGCTAATCCATATAATTTTGTAAATCATATTAGTAGCATAATTACAAGAAGATCTGACTTTCAGACATATTAACTCCCCGCAACAAGAAGCATTATTACATTTAAGAACAAATGCGAGATAAAGATTGGAAATATATAAAGTGCATAAACATATTATCATTTTTGTGCTATTTTAGGAAATGGATTTAACCAAGAATTAGGAGAAAAACTTTTTAGAAAATTACTAGGAACTTTAGGAAGAGAAATAGAAACTTCATGGAAAGAATTAAAAGGGGTCCAACAAGATGACATAGTTGGAAATCAAGAACCATGGAGTAGAGGTGTGACACCTCAAAACCCGAGGAGTCGTGACCAGCTGTCGACATGAAAATACTACATTGTCGTATGCCTAAGCTTTGATACCAAGCGGTATCAAATGCAATGGATGTCAGTAACTTCGATACCACCTCGTTAATCCTATTCACAAGGATCCATTTTATCCATATTTAAGTTAAAAATATAAAATTACATTTAAAGCTTGGTCGAAGTAAGGATTCGATCACAACTCTCTCACCATTATTATATACGAACTAGATTGTTCCAAGTTTTACAAAAAAGATTTATCAAAGCCACATGTTGTATTCTTCCTGATGCGCCCTCGAATGGCGTCATCGGCTGGTGTACACCACACTTTGAAATTTTTTCCCATAAGGGTGAGTACGTATTGAGAATATTTCCTACAGAGGCTACTCCCCACCTAAGTGCACATGCAATGGTCATGTTCCACACATTCACATTCCAAGTAAAAACATGCAATTTCTACTATGGAATCCTACATGTCAAGCCATGAAATGAGATGAGACTCAATCATGTACCATACCTTTAGTCCTTACCGATTCCCATCATACTCGAGTCTTTACCGACTCCTATCACACAATGCTAAAGCCCATGCGTGATAAAATCCATCATTTCTGGATTGTATCTAATGATCATTTTACAAAACAAATTCATTTGTTTTTAAACCAAAAGTTTTTTAGATGTTACACCTCGATGATCATTTACTCTCCTGAAAGCTAATGTGTCTTTTGTAGGCGTGAATTTTGGTGTCTGTGACCCATGCAACAAACACTTTCCTGGAACTCTGCTGGAGATTATGTCTAACCCGCAATCTTGGAGTCTTTCACGAGGGGGTGTTATCCTGCTTTGCTGTGCAGGCACAAGTTTTCTTTACCACTTTATTCAATAGTACGACTCTGTTGGACTTCATCCAACTTGATTGAGCCCACCCAATCAATCACCAAAAGCAGTGTTGATTTTCAACCTTGCACTCACACCCATTCAATGCGATGTCCCTGTGCATATGCAATGCAATGAGCCATTGCATGTTATATCATGCCACATGTATAATGAATGCTACATGGACAACATAATCCATACCACTCACCAGGGTGTCATGGACCATCACATCACCTGCATATGACTTCCATACTACATTTCATTCATGTCAATATATTATGCACACATATATCAACATCAACATACAATATGTCATTCTATGTTCAAGTAATGACACACACATAATTAAGCCATATAATGGCCATTTGCACATATAAACACATCACATGCCAATACATTAGAACATACATATTGACATCCAAACATGTCCTCCTGGCTCACTTTGGGTTCGTCTACTTTCGGCCACGGGCCCGCATGACCTATTGAGTCGGATCATTTCGGTGGATCGCTGAGCCTCGGCCCGAGCCCGGTAGCTCACTTTACGGCTGAGTTCATCGACTCTACCCGAGGCCGCACTTGGCTAATGGGTCGGATCATTTCAGGCTGGATGTCTGAGGCCTCGGCGCCGGGCCCGAGTGGCTCACTTTGACGAGTTCGTCTACTTGTCTACAGGCCACGCGGCCTAATGGGCCGGTTCGGCCTCGGGCCATTCGGTAGACGGAGCCTAGCGGCTCGCATTAGCGAGCTCAGCCATTCTACGAGGCCATGCGGCCTAGGAATCAGTTCGACTGAACCGTCGGCCCGCGGGCCTAGTAGCTCACATTGGCCAGGCTCAACCATTCTACCGCAGGCCATGCGACCTAGAGGTCAGTTCGACTCGGGCAAATCGACCCGCAGACTGCGACTCACGTGTGAGCTCGACCATTCTACCGCAGGCCATGCAGCCTAGGAATCAGTTCGACTCAGGCAAATCAGCCGACGGAGCCCAGCAGCTCACATTGACGAGCTCAACTACTCTGCATAGGCCATGCAGCCTATGAAGTCAGATCAGCTCAGGATTATCGTCAGGAGCGAACAACCGCGATTTGAAAAGCTCGGCGCTGCCATCGGGCCATGTGAAGGTGCAATTATTTCGAATTTGTCGGCCCGTAAGGCCCTCGAGCCCAGGAGCCTCAACGGCCCAGTTTGAGGAGCTCAACAGCTCAACTCAGGCGCTCAATTCAGACCATGCAGACAAGAAATCAATTCAGATCAAGCGAGCAGGCGAAGAGCCGCAGTAAGAGGTGAAAGTAAGGTGAAAAATGAGTATTCATTAAGGAAAGACTCACGTATGTCTTGGGTCCCAGGCCCAAAAAAAAAAAAATAAAAAATAAAAATAAAGTCGACATCGGAGGCGGGCGAAGACGTGCCGGAGATCCCGGCATCGAGAAGGAGGACGGGCCGGTGAAGAAGGGGAATGGGCTCAGCAGGGGGTGCCGGGTTCTCCGGAGATAATCGGCGAAGGACCCTCATCCTCCTCGTCATTTGGGAAGGTCAAAGTTGAAATCCAGGTCGGAATAAACGTGCTGACCTTCTTGAAAATGAGCCACCGAGAAACCCATTGAGTACAAAGCCTCGGCCCTCGAGTCTTGATAACCGTCTCTTGAGCCACGAGTTATTTGTGGCGATGAAAGTCCCACGCAGCCCGCTGGCACTCCTCGGTCGGGCGTTAGCCCATTTGGCGACCTCGTTAGCCTCGGCCCAGGCCGCAATACTTGACGTCGTCTTATCCGCGCGGTCGTCTTTGATCGCCTGCGGTTCTTGTAGACTCCGGCTCGTCTTGGGATGTAGGAAGCTCATCCTAACCGCTCCCGAAGTTCATATTGGGGCGGGCTGCTGCCCGTCCACAGCCTCCATCAAGTACGTTACGCATGACCGCGGCTCTCTTGAACCTCCTGAAGCTCGCCTTGACCAGCATCAGTGTTTCGGATTTCGTCTTCTGCGCCCGGCCCGAGCACGTCTTAGACGTGGTATGCTTCAAATCAAATTTGAGCTTCACGGCCTCCTCGGTCATAAGTTGCACTTGACCCCGTAGCTCAGCCCGCTCAGATGTGAGGGAAGCCACCCTCGCCTTGTAAGCCCGGACCGCTTTGGCATGACTTTCGTTTAGTTTGGCCTTTTGTGAGAGCCATGAAATAGTGGCCACCTCGCTGGCCACAGAATCAACACTAATGCAAATTCGAAGCGGTCATCAAAATGGAATCGAGACACGACAAGGTATGAGGCTTACAGCGGAGCGACCCCATGGAGAGATAGGGCTAAAGCCTCATCAACGAAGCGGCCTTTTCGACCTCTTGAGATCGAATCCTTAAGAATAGAGTGAAATTGAGCACACTTGTGAGTTCGGCATTGTGATAAGAGTCCAGTCTCAGCCAATTTCAGATTCCAGATCTTTCCTCCTCAATTCTTCCGCCCTTCGAGAAGGTGACCTAACCCTCTTCGTTGGCGGGTTCCAGGACGATGTGGCGTGACCTCCGATGGGTGCTCAGCGGCCCCGCAGGGACTATACGCCTCCACGCGACGGACCCGGGAATGGGACCCATGAGCTCAAGACTGTAAAAACCTTAACCAGAGGCGACTGCACCCGTTCCGGTTTATGGACATGAGTAGACGGAGAAGATGAAGATGCCCCAAACTTGAACTTTGTCGCCGGCGTTCTTTCTCAATTAGAGATTTTTAAGTTTCAGCAGGGCTTCAGAGACAAACGTCTCAAGCGAGCCGATGGATTTCCCCTGATGGGTTTGGCAGCGGAGGCCCAATGGCGGCGAAACTTTCATGATGGAAGGAGGCGAAGGCCTCAGAGCAGCAGAGCGAGCAGACCTCGAGCTCGAAGGGCGGGAGATATCGGCTTGATTAGCTCCGCTGGGATGAGGGGAGGGCCTTTCATTAGCCTGCAGCTATGACGTTATCTTCAGCGCTGAGATCGATTCGAGCACCTGAGAAGCATGTAGACAATGCAGAATCAGAAATACCCAATGACCTCACACAAGTTATAACCCAGCAAGCGAACACTCACGAAGATTCTGGGGTGGTCAGTACCGGAACACCGGGGTGTCATCCTTGTCGAAGGTCATATTCTCGAATTACGGCCACTAACAAAGTAGCGATCCCTTCCACGATTTGTGGGAAGAGGAAGATCGGGAAATCACCCGGAGGCGCGAGCGCTAGAAAAATAGAGGAAGCCCTCGGAGGTCTCCTTCGGGCTAAAAGATAAGGAAGCGAGAGCTATCTTTGGGGACAGAGCCCGCGTCCTAAGAAACTAACGAGACCGACCAAGATACCCCAACCATTGGGCGCGAGTTGAGAAGGAAAACATTGAAGTCTTTGCAAAACCCCTTTTTATGAAGGGATGCGAGGAGGAGCGAAGACCATTATTGAAGAATTCACTTCAAAGCACACCGTCTTAGGCCGCGGAGACCACATAGAGATTGAAATGCCCGGGGACCGCCGACGTAAAGGGAGGTTGGTAATGTCTGGCAAGGTGACCCGATATGAGACCCGACCTTGCTGGAATCCCACAGGTTAAAGCATCTTTGAGCAGCGGATCTTAGGTCGACCCCGGGGTATTAATCGGGTTTACTTTTCCGCACCCTTATCGAGGGAAGAAGGGCGCCTCTGGGGCATCTCGAGAAGTTGCCTCGTGAGCGGTCGGGAGACACCCGCCGATCCGGCTTTCCGGGCAGAAGCAGCCAGAAGAATCCATAGCCTACTCGTAGAGAAAAAGAAACTGACCGAACCCATGATGAAAATAAGTTCGGCCCGACCCGACTGCTGGCATACCATTCGTATCGCTCGAAAAGAGACGAGGAGACAAAGAACACGGTGGACCCGGGGAATCTGACGAAGGCTATCCTAAGAAAGGCCGCGGAGAAAACTTCTGCGTTAAAGGAAACCAGACGAGAAGACTAGAGAGAGAGTTCGAACTCGCTAAAGGCAAAGAAAGGTCACCGGGATCGAGGCACACCGTGAGGATATGCGAAAGAAAGCATTAGGAAGCTGAAAATTAGGAGAAATGGCGTAAATCGAAGAGTCATCATTATCATAAGACAAATGGCTGACAAACCCTAAGTAATCAACCACAGAGGCGGGACGAGTGGAAATTGCCGATCACGAGCGTTACAACCACGCGCGTACACATTACCTGAGGGCCTAGGGGCAAGCGATAGGGTTTGAAAAATAAGGCTCACAGGCCCACTCGCTAGGCCAAAGAAAGAGGCCAGCCCAACGAAACACGCAGGCCCACTCGCTAAACCCCAATGGAGAGGCATGCCCATTGAAACATTCGAGGCCTTCACCTTGACATTCAAGCCTTTTGGTGCGGCCGAATGAGGTCAATCTGCAGCAGCCCCGAGGCCGTTATGGGAAGTCTCCCAAAGATAAAGGAAATAGAATAATCCCCAATAATATATTATCCTGCAAATCCAACCAAATCTCACCAATAAGGAAATAAGATAATTCACGATATAACAGCTCATCAGGCAGATCAAGTCGGATCCCCCCAATAAGGAAGGAAGATTATCCCAAATAAACAGCTATTTACATATATCTATTTCACAGGAATCGATAAGATAAATGAAGTAATACCCATCAAATGGGAAAGAATCTATTCACCATGGCGGGAAAACATATACTATAAATACAAGGCCACCCCATCGATGAAAGATGCAGCGAGACTCATCTATAGTATATATAACACATTCGCCCTCTAAATGATCTCTTTTCTCCGAGAAAAGAAAGCCGGCTTAGGCGTCGGGTGACCACAGGCGAAGCCCTCGACCTTCTTTCTTGTTTTTGCAAAGTGTCACGTCAGGCTGGACCGGCCGCTGCGGCAATCCTACGCCGACCGACGATCCGGAAGCCTGGAACCGGCCCAGCGTGATCGGTCGACTGCTGACAATACGCTCCAACTTTCCAGTCCGGTTGAAAAAAGCATCATCAATAGTGATTCTTCCACTTGGAATCATGTTATCATACTCATCTTATTGTTTGTTAGTTCGTGTCATTTTCAATTTTTTGTTTTGTTTTGAGTCAATCTCTTGCTTGGGGACAAGGAAGAATTTAAGTTTGGGGGTGTGATGAGTATACTTTATACTCATTTTATCCCTATGTTTTACTTATATTTTTAGTAGTTTTATTATATGAATAAGTGATCCTATTATACAAATGTTCAATTTGTGATTAGGTCATCCATGAGCCAATATGGAGGCCAGCGAGAGATAAAACCCAGGCCGTCATGACATGCGAATGCAGATACTATGTTTTGATGTTTTAAGCTACAAGATGATCTCAAATGGCTACAATATTTATATGGATGGATAGGATACTTATCAGGCTTTCCAAAGATACCTTATTCACTCCATTTGGACTTCAAATGATCAAGTTATGACTCTTGGTAGTTGAAGGAAGAAGAGAAGAGAGCTGAAAAGTGACCAGTTGGAGAATTTTGTATATTAAGACTTTATAATTATTTTTAAAGTGTTTTTTCTGGACATATCTATATTCTACACTTCAAGATCTTTCCAACGGTACCAAAAACATCCAAGTCGGAGTTCGGATGACAAAGTTATGGTCTTACGAAGTTGGAGCGAAATAGGAAAGGCACTTACGTGGCGTAGCGATGTTGCGAGCTCGCGGCGCGGCATCAGGCGTTGCGGCGTTGCCGACAGCGTCGCGACGTTAGGGGTTGGTTTTAGGTGGATTTTTAGCCCATTTTGAGCCCATAATTATGGGTTTTAAAGCTTAAACTCGAAGGAGACAAAAAAGGAGGCGGCTAGGGCTCGGAAAAGGGGACTTTGTCCACACTTTGGGAACAAGGAGGTTTGGAGCTGTTTTTGAAGATTTGGGAGAAGATTATGAGATTTGTGGAAGAAAATCTGAAACTCTCCATCATTTAATCATTATAGTTTCTTCTTCCTCTTTTCTCATGTTTTATCCTAAGTTTATGATGTATCAAACCTCTATATGCTTTAAATTCGTAGATCTAGGGTTTTTGTTGTATATTGAACATGGGTTTTATATCTATTTGTTAGTGTTCCGTTTTCTATTGTTTCTTGTGAATGCACCTCTATTGATTCACACTTGGTTCTATTTACATTTTGATTTTACGGCTAATCTCGAGTAAGCAATTTGAGTGGTTCTTTGAAGGAGTCGAGAAGGTAAAAGAAATTTAGACATAGATGAATCAACCTATTCGCACGGTAGTGTAGAAATTATCGGTAATTAGGAGGCGTGTGAGACTTTTGGATCTTAAAGCATCTTTAATGCTTGGGGTTGGTGAGAAGCAAAAGACTGAGTGTTAGTTGGTAGGTTATTCGGCCTCGAGAGGAGATTGTAAATTAAATTAGACAAGAGTCGCCTTGGAAAACATTTTTCATGAAACAATAGAGTAGAATTTTGACTTAGTCTAAGAGAGTTGTCGGTGCACCAAGTACCTAGGAATTTATCATCTCTTGGTATCCCTTAGTTGCGAACTTCATTAGTTAGATTTAGAAATTTCATTAGTTTAATTTAAGTCTGTTTTACTATCACAATTGTTAGTTTGGATATTGAAGTATTATAATTTTGGTCACTTAGCATCCCCATTTTCCACTGTGGATGTCATCAGTGCCAAATTTACCTTTATTACTTGACAAGCGTATACTTGCGTAGAATAGGCACTCTTTTTATATTTTTCTACATAATTTTATAAACACATCACAAAATACGCCTATCAAGTTTTTGATAGTGTACTTACGTACGGATATCGATCCACGGGGAGAAGTGCGTTGACTACTGAAATTGTTCTTATAATATTATAGGACCCGCTCTGAATTCTATCTTGTCTTGCGTGTGATAAAAAATAAAGCTAAATTAACTTGTAGAATTACTCTGCGTGTAAAGACTAGAGATTTGTCTTCCCCTGCCACTTTTGATGAGTTATTACCTATAGGAATTACTACTCAGTCTATTAATGACTTCTCGATGACGGGGTGATTGTGCCTACGAGGTACCCTTTCTCGAGGTATATCTGCCTATCTCGCCAGTAGGGTTGGGTGCATCTCTGCCCTAACCTAATACTTTGAAACGCTTAAATGTTCAAACCCTAATCGCCACACTCGGAATCGGGATATCTCACATTTGCGGATTTGCAGGGTTGCTCTGTCGAATCCTTAGAGGAGTCCTTATCTCGATCTTGGATTCCCAGGTCGGACCATCTGATGTTGGCCGGACATTACCGTATTTAAATCCACGGATATAGAGGCGATCGTGCGAATCATAAATAAAGCCCGAATAATATATGTTTAAACCTTAATCCATTCCAATTGCGGGGTTGACAAAACCACCAGGCAAATCTAGAACATGTTGGAATTGAATATACACATAATCAATCTATAAATCATTAGCAGTTTATTAGAAAAGAAGAAATACAAAAAGAAAGTGTCTTCTCCAATGATCCGAGTCGTTGCTGCTCTGCTTTCCGCACTCCAGTTCGAATGTCCTTCGATCCTCGAAATTAGGTCTCACTCACTTTTTATGATTATGAGGCAAAAATCGCGGTGACATTGCGTTTGCAGCGTCGCGACAGGCATTAAGCGACGTTGGGATGTCTGACGTTGGGGCGTTCGCGGCGTTCTTTGCGCGGTGTTTCTCATCCTTACCTGTTGTCAATTGCCAAAAACCACTCTCTTGACCTGCAATTCACAAAAAACTCCAGAGATCAGATCTTGGGCTATCATGCGCTTATTTAAATGTAAAATCAACTAAAAACATAAAGAGGACGCGGGTATAATATGAGTGTTTTAGGCACTCATCATATATGGGATATGTGTTTTGATATTTGAAAGATTGTTACAAAAATATAATAAAACTGATAGCCTACTTATGATCAGTTAGTTGGATAGATAGGCATGCCTATAGGGATAACAATGCCGCATGATTCGTGCCACAGTAGGGTGATCCGGAATCAACAAAATTTGTATCCTATGTTCCTCCTCTTCTATGGTAGTCGAGCTCTTGTAGTATGGCGGTCTAGGGTCGAACAGGATGAGTTTTCTTCGTGGAAATGAAGTGTAGTTGAGTTGAAAATGGTACATTTCTCTTTGGATTTTGGGTTTTGTTCGAACGATTGGGTTGGATGGTTGTAAATGCGTATAAATTAAAGGAAATTTAGAAAAGACTCCTTGAAGTTTTGGGTCACTAAGATTGGATTTTAAGGTGTATTCATGCCCTCAGGTTGTTCTCGCGTGGGGATCAATGACTATAGTCGTTTCCAAAACTGGACCTTGATTTGGCACTAAAACCTAAACCCTAAATTACTCCCTCATGAGATATGGCATTCAGTGGGCATTCAAGTCCCTAACAGTGTGCATATGACCTCAAAGAGGCAACCTACGGCAACTAATAGGAGACAACTAAGTGGATGACAGTGGATCTAAGATTAAGCATCCACTGTAACCACGAGCTTACGAATACACATTCAGGCGAGGCTGGATCTAGAAAGGTTTCAACCTAGGGTGAATGCGAGGAGCAAATGCTCATAAATGCGATCCTTATTGATAAATGAGAGGGCATGAAAACTTACCTCCAAACCTCCACCAGTGACCCTCCTCTTCAAGGAAAGGGGGCTTAGCCAAACATCCTTTGAGTTGTCATCCTCAAAGGGGGTGTTTGGAAGCCAAGAAAATGAGAGAAAGAAGAGAGAGAAGAGAGAAAACTATAACCTAAAATGAAAAGCTGCGTGGATTTACAGTGAATGAAAAGTTGCTTAGGGTTACAAAGTTTGAGGGCTTATATAGTCAACCCCAAAGTGTGAAAATACAAAAATGCCTAAAATATGAAATTACATAAGGGACAAAATGGTAATATATCAAAACTTGGTCTCGTTTGGCATCGAATTCAAACCACGAGGGTTGAGAGATTTTGCTATGCGGGAAATTAGCTGCTAGAAATTTTGTGAGATAGCGAAATTGGGAATTTTCGCTAGGAACAGTGAATTTCGCTGAATGGCGAAGTTGGCTAACCTAGCCGAAATTTTCACATGCGAATTTAAATGGGATTGCGAAAATTTCGCTATGATTCATACGAGAATTTTCGCAATCAATGAAGGTCCCCATGGCATGTGAAAATCCTGCTTTACTGCTTTGCATCCTGTAACCTTCTTTCTTCACATCCACTTCACATTTCTTCATGGTTGAAAACACTGTGAATCCTCAGCATTCAACACATCTTGATATCAAACTTGAACCCGAATGGTGAACATGAAAACACCATACTTGCAAAAATAAACTTCGAAATGGAATCGGTGGTACTAAGAGGAGCACACACATCAATTGGCTTAGTTGATATGATTAGTGCGCAAAAAGCACTCTAAACCTATCTTGAATAGGGCTCAAAATAGCACTTTTTGGGTACTAATCACCGCAGCATACAGTTTACAGATAGAGTGACCCCGCTTGGGTTGATGACATGGATCCCTTTTGGATCATTACAGTGGCCCCGTTTGGGTCATATTATACAATACAATTTATAGATCAATGTCTCGTAAAGTGATAGTACCTTTGGGTACATATTATTTCGTCCCATGATCCACTTCTTTGGAATATGTAGGCATGACATAAGATGAGGTAAAAATTTGCAATGTTTATAAAAGGCATAAAACATGGAAATTACATTAAATGAAAAATGTAATGAAATTATAAATGACAAGATATAAGACATGAAGCATAACTCATAAGGATAAAGATTAATGAATGTCATGAATATGCGAATAAATCAGTTAGTGGAATTGTTATGATTGATTACCTTATGTTGAAATGTTAGTGATAAGTGGTTAAATGTATATTTATATGTATAGTTAGATGCATTTGTACATGTGTTTGTGACGATCATTTTAGTGGTCGTCCATATTTATGGATCCCCACTTAGTTATGGCTTGCGCAGTGTTTATCTAGTGTATTAGGTATCTAGGGGTGAAAGAAAATGATGTCTCACATCAGTAAAGGCCAACACAACAATAGGTGCCCATCACTAATGTTTTGGTTTATTTTCAAATGATGTACATATATTTTTTTTGAAAACAATGAAAAGTTTTATATATGACGGAATTAAATATGTTGATCACTCCAATGGTGGGGTTGTAATATGATAATGTATATGTTTATATTTTTTTGTAAGTTTATAGTTCTCAGATTTGTGACACTTTTCTGACGGGGGTGTCGAGGTTGGGCGTCACGATTTAGGTCATTATCAAATCCTAAGAGTTTAGCGACTCTAGAAAGAGTATAAGATAGAAATGCATATGTAAAGTAATGTGTTGACCTGATATAGATGTCTTTGTTTTCTGAATAGGATGGACCGTCCCCCAAATTTGGTTGAAGAAGCTGTTGAAAGTGTTAACACAAGGGGAACAAGTTTATAAACCACATTCATGCAGATGATCGAGAAGTGGCAATGTCCCTAATGAGCCAACAGAAGCTTTGTTAAAGATATCTCGAATATATTTCGGGTTTTGGAAAGGTTAGCGACTCTAAAGCTCCAATAGATATGGTGATAAGACATGGGGTGGAAGAATTTCATGGGACAAGTTTGGAAGAATCCGATAAAGCCGAGTATTGTCTTGAAAGGCTTCAAAGGGTATTGGAGGAGGTGAGATGCCCTCCTGAGAAAAGAGTAGCCTGTGCGGTCTTGCTTTTACAAAGTGAGGCTTATGATTGGTGGAGGCTTGTCCTGAAACGTCCAAGGTTTCTGGACCCTGATCAGTGTGTTTAGTAAGATTTCGATGTGTTCTTATAACTCAATTGCATGATTCATATTCATATTCACACATATTGCGCTAATCCTCCATATTATAATGCTTTACAGGACACGGTGATAAAATAAGCAAAAAGGAAGCATAATAACACGAAGGAAGACCCAAAGCAGAGAAGAAAATGAGGAAGGAAATCAGAACTCATGCAGCAGCGAAGCACTCCACGTTGCGGCGTAGCCCTTCGCAGCAGCGTAGAGGTCCTAGCCACTATGAACCAGCAAGGAAGACATTCAGTGGTCTTAAGTACACTGCGGCGTAGGACCTCTTCGCCACGGCGTAGCGAGGGTTTTTCAGAAACGACTGAGCATTAAATGATCTGGAATTTTAGGTGATAGTGGGCTGGCTTCCCCGAGACATAAGGGAAGGCATTTGCGGGCGGGGTCGTCGAGAGGTGAGCATTCGGAGGCGAGGAGAGAGAGGACTGTCTGGACGAGGAGGAAGATTGACGGAGACGAATTCAAGAGGTCTTGAAGATGAAGCTATTACGTAGTTCTTTCCATGATTTATTTTATGTTAAAATATTTCAGTCTATAATGAATATCACCATGAACTAACTCTTCTTTCTAGGGTTTTGTCAACCTAGCTAGCACCGATATGGATGTGTATTAATTTTGGTTTATTTACAACTCTCGATTATGAATTTATATGGTTGCTTTACTCCTGAAATTAATCACATGTTATTGTTTGGCTAATTTTTGCATGCTATTATTAAGAATCTGAGATCGAGAGAAGATGACTCTTAGGGACATGGGTAAAGCAACACTTGGTCAATTGAGGAATAGAGATATCCCGGGTTCCAAGTGTGGCATTAGGGTTTGCACATTTATGCATTTCGGAGTCGAGGGGTCGAAGCAAAGATGCAATACACCCACTGGAGAGATAGGCAGATATATCTCGAGAGAGACTATCTTGTAGGCACGATCAACCCGCTAACATAAATCATATGAAATATTAAATAAATACTCTATCTAGGTTAGAATCCATTAGGTGTGGCAGGTGACGATAAAACCCTAGTTTTCTCATCATTGTCTTAAATCAATATTTTAATATCATGTTTTCCTTAGATTAGTTAAATTAGTCATAATTCACTATAAGACTCGATCGAATATTATCACAGGGCTAAGCGGTATTCGACGTACTTATAACCCATTAGGAATGACACTTGATGAGCATACTCGTGAACTCGTCGTATACTTGCAGCGTACGGGCACCTAGGTTTTTTATAACTTTTACACACTCACTATGACCCGTCAAGTTTTGGTGCAGATTCTTAGGGAAGTGTTTAGTGTTGATATTGACAACAACGCTATAGATTCTACTTTGGATCAATTTAATTTAATTTATTTCTTTTTACCTATTGATAATTTTATTTTTCTTTGTGTTAGTTATTTTGCCTTATTTCATATGTGTTGTGACTTGGTCTCAACTTCATACTTGTGATTTCAGGAAAGCAATTAGTGTGCATGTAAAGACAAGGTCGAAGGGAATTACTTCCATCCGATCCTAAACCAGAAAGGACAGTACATCGATTACACAGAGAAGCACACACAACCTAATATGAAATCATGCAGAATCAAGAAGATGAAGGGCTGGTCCATGATAGGAATGAACCACAGGTGGGACAGAATTGATAGAATCATAGAAATCAAGGGCCACCAGATCATTTGTACAGCCTGATGATCCTCATATGCTACTTGAGGAGTTTTCTTTGCCACCTACAGTTGTTTAGTTTGGTTATACGAAGACCACCCATTCAAGCGAACAACTTTGAGTTGAAGGGAGTAACTCTGAAAATGCTCCACAATATACAGTTCCATGGGTTGCTTAGTGAGAATCTGAATGCACAACTGATAAGTTTTATTGAAGTTTTGCGACACAGTCAAGTATAATGGAGTAATAGAGGAAGCTCTTAGACTACTTCTATTTCCACTGTCATTTAGCGACCGAGCTAAGCATTGGTTGACTAGCCAACCACCGGATTCCATTACCTCATGGAATGACTTGGTGCAGAAATTCCTGACCAAAATTTTCCCACCCTCGAAGATTGGACAACTGGTGTAAGAGATTAACACATTCAGATGGTTGAGGAGAACTTATGAGCACAGGAGATTTCGCAGGCTGCGAGGAGATGCCCACATCACAGGTTAACTAAGTGGATGTAGGTGCACATGTTCTATAATGGTTTAGGCGATTCAGCTAGGACAATCATTGATGCCTCAACAGGAGGTGTCCTAATGAAGAAGACTACAGATCAAGCCTACGAGATACTGGAAGATACAGACCCTTTATCTTGTCGTGGCTTGAGATAGGTCGGCCTTGGGAAGTCCGTGGAGGGACGAGCCATGAAGTTCTCGATAACACAGTAAACCATGTCGCTCAGTTAACTAATCAGCTACAAAAGTAGCAAGGTACTGTGAATGCTATTCAGAATAACCTGTGGGAGATCTACGAGTCTTGTGGAGGACAACACAGTACCATGGACTGTCAGTCGAAATAGATGATAGTAGAGCAAGCACAGTATGTGAATAAACAAAACCAACAACAGCATGG
Source organism: Tetrastigma voinierianum (assembly GCA_016808115.1). Taxonomy (NCBI): domain Eukaryota; kingdom Viridiplantae; phylum Streptophyta; class Magnoliopsida; order Vitales; family Vitaceae; genus Tetrastigma; species Tetrastigma voinierianum. The sequence goes on from JAEQBH010000926.1 coordinate 848,051, forward strand.
GCAGTATGGAGTAATACTAGAGCAGTGCAGGAGACGGAATCGAATCAAGGCGAGTAGGAGAGGTAGCTAGAATAATCGGAGCAATCGGAAGCCCATGGATAGAGGAACAACGAGAATAGTATGCCACCACTTGAGCAAGCAAACCATGACCCGGAGTAGAAAGTAGATTTGGAAGAAGGCCTTAGCTCATGATGACTTCCACAACACATTTTATGAATGAGGCGAGAATACATTCCAAAAACCAAACTCAGTATTTATAAAACTAATCCACATAGCCTCTGAATCAAAGACTGACTTCGAAGCACGGAGTGAAAATAGGCGAATAGCGCATTGTTGATTGAGAGGCTGGCACGGATCATTACCTAGTAACTTTCGGAGGTGGAACTGAGGGCAGAGTAATGAACATGTAAAGCTATCAATTTGAGAAGTGGTAGAGAATTAACAATCTTGGGCGACCACCGGTGATAGGAGAGAGTAGAGAGCGAGAAGTAATCTAGACCGGTCGGAATAACAAAGACGAAGGAGCAACCACAGAAAGCTTGATCTATGGAAGAAGAGCGAGGCTAAGATCGAGCCCGACCATGACTAAACCCCTTGCTCCAATTCAGTACCCTCAGCGTCGAAGAATAAAGTTGGACAAGCAATTCACAAAGTTTATGTGTTCAGCGCACATCAACATTCCATTTGCTGATGCATTAGAACAGATGCCCAGTTATGTCAAATTCATGAAAGATATACTGTTGAATAAAAGAAGACTATCGGACTTCAAGATAGTGAATCTCACAGAGGAATGTAGTGCCATCCTTAAGAGGAAGCGCCCTGGTGAAAGACCTAGGTTTACTATCCCATAATATATGGAACTCGTCTTTGAAGGCCTTGTGTGACACCAGGGCTAGTAACCTCATATCCGTATTCGAGGGCGGTTTGGGATTGGGTGAAGCTCGCTGACTACGGTCACACTCGGTCATGGATATAGATCCATAAAGCATCCAAAGGGGAGGGTGATAGAAGGCGTTAAGTAAAGACAAACGAAGTTCATCTTCCTAGCAGATTTCATCGTGTTGGACATGGAAGAAGATAAAGAAATACCCATAATATTAGGTAGACCATTTCTCGCAATTGGTAGGGCAATGATTAATGTGTAGAGGGGAGAGTTGAAATTGAGAGTGCAGGATGATGAGGTCAAGTTCAATGTGTTCGAGGCTGTGAGACACTCGGCAGGGAGTGATACATGCTTCATAGTTGACATCGTAGAGGCTATAGTGTCTGCTTGAAGTGGTCTCGCGACCTTTGGAGACTAACTGGTATAGAGTGAATCGGAAAAGCTGGAAAATGAAGAAAGAGTATGTGAAATGGATGGACTCCTTCCGGCCTAAATAGAAGGAATACTCTGAACCCCTGAGGCGAAAATGCACTGACGTCGATGCCATCCTTTGAACAACCACCCGAAGATGGAGCAAAGCCACTACCTAGCCATTTGAGGTATGCTTATCTTGAGGGACGCCTCCTATACCGGTGATCATTTCGGCATCACACTTGGCAATGAGAAGATAAGTTTATTAAAGAGGAACTCGAGATCCACACAGGATCACATTTCGTCTAGTCTCTTGCGATTTAAAGGTTGCTCTTTCTATGTGCGTGCATCGGGTGCATAGAAGATGGTCATAAGCCTTCGAGTAGAAGCACGGAGGGGCGAATCGACCATGAAGAAGTAGTCGCAGGAAGTACTAAAGTGGTGGATCAGGAGTTATATATCCCTATTTTGATAGTGCATGGGTGAGTCGTGCAGTGTGCTAAAGGGAGGAACAGCCAGTTTAAGACGAGAGAATAATACATTCTTTGCCTTCTAGAAACTGATAGAGTTAGAGAGAATTTGCATCGACTATCGGAAATTGAATAAGGCTACCTGAAAAGACCATTTTCCACTGCCGTTTCTGGATCAGATGTTAGATAGGCTGGCAGGGTATGAATACTACTGTTTCTTGGATGGGTATTCCGGTTACAATTAGATCGCTATAGCCCTAGAGGATCAGGAGAAGACGACGTTCAATTGCTCTTATGTTTGTCGCATTCGGTGGATTTCCCTTTGGGTATTGCAATGAACCGGGCACATTCGGCGTTAATATGATGTATATTCTTAGATATGGTTGAAAAGACAGTGAGGTTTTTCATGGGTGACTTTTCGGTATTAGGGAAATCAGCTGACAATTGTGCGGAAGGCTTTGAGGTCGATTGATTAGATGTGAGGAAACCAATCTTGTGTTGAATTGGGAGAAGTGCCACTTTATGGTACAAGAAGGCATAGTACTTGGGCACCGAATTTCTACAAGAGGAATAGAGGTAGACAAAGCAAAGATCGAGGCAATAGAGAAACTACCTCCACCATCATTGGTAAAGGGCATAAGAAGCTTTCTAGGACACGTAGGGTTCTATAAGCGGTTCATAAAAGATTTTTCTCGGATTGCCAAGCCTTTGTCCGGTTTGCTGGTTCAAGGGGCACCATTTGATTTTGATGAGCAGTGTGTGCAAGCATTTTTAGTCCTGAAGGATAGATTGGTATCGGCCCCTATAGTAGTAGCATTAGAATAGGACCTCTCGTTTGAGCTAATATGTGGCGCCCGATGACTATGCGTCCCTTCGGGGCTTGATCTTTGGGACGAGAAAAGAAGGATATTCAGGTTATCCACTATGCTAGCCGGACTTTGAATGATGCCCAACTGAACTATGCCACCACTGAAAAAGAGCTATTGGCCATCTTTTTTGCCTTTGACAAATTTAGGCCCTACTTGATTGGCAACAAGGTAATAGTGCACATTGACCACTCATCCATAAATTACCTAATATGATTTAAGGGCCTTGGCAGAAAGATTAATACGATTAGGTACTCTTATTGCAAGAATTTGACCTAGAGATAAAAGACAAGAAGGGAACAGAGAACCTAGTCGCGGACCATCTTTCACTATTGGAAGGGCTTATAGATGAGGTACACGTCAATGATAATTTCCCAGATGAGCAGCTCTTAGTAATTGAAGACACAAAGCCTGTTCCATGGTTTGCCGACTACGTGAATTACTTAGTGGCCAAGGTGATCCCTCTAGTTTTAGCTACCAATAGAAGAAGAGGTTCTTTGCACATTTGAAGCACTACTACTGGGAAGAACCTATTTTATACAAGCATTTTAGGATCAAGTGATAAGGCGATGTGTATCGGAAGGCAAGTGACGTGTGCAGTCAACGCACACTTTTATCATGTGGGGGGCACTTTGGAGGCCGGAGGGACAACGACAAGGTACTTCAATCAAGTTTCTCTTGGCTAAGCTTGTTGAGGATACTCACGGTTGTATCTCGTGATAAATGTTAAAGAATGGGAGCATTTCCAAATGTGATGAACCACCCATGTGCACAATTCTAGAGGTCGAAGCATTTGATTTGTGGGGGATGGATTTTGATGGTCCATTCCTTCATTCAAGAGAATTTGTATTCTCCTTTACAAAGACATGCTTCAATGGTAGAAGTACACTTCGACACGCACTAATGATGCCAGCGGTATCCGTTCCTTCCCTGTACCTACATATTTACACAATAAGAGACGAGCACCGATTATGTATGAAGGTATCGGTCAGAATAAGCTGGTTGATAAGGTTTTGCAAAAATATGGTGTGCGACATCGCATACCACCCACAAGAAAATGGGCAAGCAGAGGTGTCAAACCGAGAGATAAAGTCCATTCTAGAGAAAATAGTCAATAGCCTGCTGAAAGATCAATAAGAAGATCGAGGATGCACTTTAATACAGATACAACATTTTAAACCCCATCGGGTATGTCGCCATTCGACGAGCGATGGGAAAGCATGCCACGGCTCCATGGAATCGGGAACATAGAGCATCGGGCAACTAGGTCACTATCATGATAGAAAGTAGCCAAGAGAAGCTTGATGCTACAACTTAGTGAATTAGATGAATCCGCGAATGAGGCTTATGAGAATGCTCTCGAATCTATAAGAAAGGTGAAAGTCAAGATGACAAACATATTGTAAGGAAAGAGTTTGAGCGGCCAACGATTTCATGAGCTCCACTTAGTCAAACTTTCCTGTGATAAGTTGAAATCAAAATGGTCAGGTCCGTTCATAATGGTTCAAGTATTTCCTTATGGAGGGGTTAAAATAATGCATCCAGAGAAGGGATGGGGCTTCAAGGTCATGCCTTTAGATTGAAGTCAGATTGAGGAGAATTTCCACATGTGAAAACAGATTCATTCTAAGCATATACGGAGCATGATGAAAGAAGGTGTGAAGATCACGCATTCATTTGTTTTTCCGGGCCTAAGAGTAGTGATGTCATGTAAAGCTCAAGCTTAACGAGTTACTAAATATAGCATTCGGGAGGCAACCTAAGCATTATGATCCCTTCTTATTTGAACTTGCATTATTTTCATCTTTATTCATTTTACTAGACATTTTTCTCGTTGGGATCTCTACTTTTGTTTTGTTCTTAGAATGTGTTTAGAGCCTTTCTGTGTTCATTATGTAAAAGGAGTACTATAACTAAAGGGTTTACATGTTCATGACAATTTGAGAGAGCGAAATTCGTGTTTTTCATGACTTATAAATTATTATTATTATTATTATTATTATTATTATTTTTATTATTATTATTTTAGGAAAGTATAGATGAAATTGCAAAGAACCTTCCCGTATGTCGTAAAGAACGTGGCACTCTAATACCGAGTGTAGACTTCACTCCCGTATAAAACACACAAAAATTTTCCAACCTTTCTGGTATGCCGCGACGTATACCCCTGCGCCGCTACGTAGGCATACGCCTCACATACAGACTCTACGCCATTACAGAGCGTAACAAAATTTTGAATTTCTTTAAAACCTCATGTTTTCTATTTTCCCTACACAAATTTCGTTTCCCTTTCTCTCTCTCTCTTTGTCAATAAAACCTTGATCTACCCTAATGGTCCACAGGTTGATCTCAAGAAAGAGATAGAGATACGCACTCCACTTTATCAGGTCTTTTCCCGAGGATCCCAACAGTTCGCTTTCTCGAGGCCAACGACCATCAACAGGTCACTGCTCAACTGGGCCATTTGTCCCGAAACGAGGTTTTCCAACCTCTAAAGCGTTCTTCAACTTCATCATCCAGAATCACACGGCAGATTAATTATGTTCATCCGTCCCCGAGGGCCCTCGTCATATGAACTCCACTCTAATCTGCCATTCAAGGTTGGCACCACCGTTTTTGTCCAAGGTAAGTGGGTCAAGTTTGATGCCCAAGAAATCAACCAGATTTACCGCCTGCTGGATGATGACAGTGCTGACTATAGATCCTTATTTTCAAACACAGACTATGAACGCTTGATGTAGGAGCTCAATACATGGCAAGGGCGCAGAAACGCCAATGCATCGATGGAGACTATACTACTTCCAGATGCGCCCTCATCACGGCATAATGCTCTCGTACAATTCGTGCATAAAACCGCTTCCACTCAGACCTTAGCACGCCATGAAGGACAAGACAATCCTTCTCTACGCCATGACCTAGGGTTTCAAGTCTGACATCTGGTCCAAGTATCGATAAGGGCTGATTGGTCGACCTGTTACGGCATCAGGCCCCGATCCACCCTCTATGATTACTGAATTATGCGAACCGGCCAAAGTCTCGATATTTATCGGACTCGAGGAATGTAAAAGAATACCGCCACCCATACCATTGCCTAAGGCTAAGTTCGGAGCTCAGAGAGTCGGCGAGGAAGTTTAATGGCGATGTCGCAAAGAATGCCTCAAAGGGGAGGGTGAATCTGGGCGACGACCTCGGTATCCCCTCCAGTTCGACTCCCACTTCTAGCGTACTAGATTCCGCGGCGCCACCACGCGTCTGACGCGATTGGGATAAGATCTAGAGCACCGTCACCGAAATAAGATAATGATGCACTCAAGGCCAGATGGACATCATTCGCTCCACCAGACTAAATCATGCAACAAATGACCTAACTCTCTCTTCACACTGGCCACGCCGCCAAAGTCATCGCAGTTGACCTTAAGGACGATCTGCTCCCTTATTTCCTTGCGCTACCGGGAGACATTGTTAGTTTCTCAAATAAAAGGGTGTATGGTTTGGCTTAGTTTATTTTTTGTATGTTTAGGTCCTAATTTTGCTACTTTTATTTTTTAAAGATGTTTAAGGACCTAGTTTTTAGTTCTATTATGTCTTGGGTTTATGTTTATTTGATATTATTACAGATCTAGTAGCTTTAGGATTTGGTATTAATTTTTCTAAATTTCTAGTCTCGTCATGATTGCAAAAAGGGGGCTACCGTGATCTAATGGTTGCGTGAGAGTAAATAGGGAACTCCAAGGTCATTTATTGATCGGACTGTATCAGAAAGTTTAGAATGACCATGCATGGTCACCTCTTTTAGATATCAAGAAACCATTTCCAAAAGTAACACTACTACAAAAATTAAGGTTTATGACGCTTCAAACAATGACGCTTTCAGAAAAATGTCATTATCTAATTATGAGTAAATGTACAATGACACTCAATTTAAAGAGTCAGGTCGTGGAAATTCTTTATTTTATGATATTTTTAAAGTTGAAGGCTATAATAAAAGTGCTGTTTTATTTAGATATAAATGGTGTAAACTCAATTCGATGTTTAAGCAATATAATTGAAAAAAACATAAAATCATGTTTCTTAAACGCTACCATCTACCTCTTGCTTTATTTTTCTTTATTTTAATTAGAAACTCCTAAATGAAAATAGGAAAACAAAAAAAGCGTGGAGGGAGCAAGGTGGAGGTTTGATTGCTCAGCGCCTAAACAACAAGCTTCCCACTCTTTGTGCCCTCTCCTCCAATTTTTTGCCTTTCTAGGTTCCATTCATTTGCCCTAAAGATCGAGATCAAGAAGACACATGCTAATAAGGGTAAAAGATTTCATTTTTCTAGATCACTCACGCCTTTGATTCATATTCATTCATGCATCCACTCACAATATCTGATTGAATCCAATGGGTTGGAAGGAAATGGATTTCTTCCTACCATTTACCATTTTCTTTAATTAATTTATTTAAGTCAAATCAACTACCTTCCTTGAATTTGATAAGAAAAAGGTATTTTTAGTTAAATCGTAAACAAAATTTCCCTTTTTATAAACAAATTCAACTTGTTTGGGAATGCTTCTTAAAATTAGGTTTTGAATTTTTGAATATTTTAAATTAAACTTATCAAAAATAAGGGTTTAAAAAACACAAGTGATTTCCATGTCGTGTTTAATATAAATAGAGAGGGATAAATTGAGAGGAGTTGATAAGAAGACATACATAAAAAATAAAAATAAAAATCTTCCCTCTTTATATATGTTTAAGTGTCAGTTTAATCTTGGTGTCTCTATTCATTTGTTAAGAAAATTTTCACTACTCACACTCCTTCACCAAGAAACCTAACAATGTGGCTTTTGGCCTGTGGTTCTAAACTAAAAGTGAAGCCTCAACAGCCATTTTTGTTGAATCTATCGTATGTTTTGATCTACTTCTTGGCTGAGTTTGTTTTTTTATTTATTTTTTTTAACTTTTGTTGGTTGTTCAGTTTAGGTTTTGAGAAAATCCAAAAAAGAAGTTTTTTTTTTACGAGTTGATTTTTGTGGGTTGTTCTGTTTAAGTTTTAGGGAAATGAAGAAGTTTTTTTTTGTGGGTTGTTTCGTTTGTATTTTGAGAAAATCCAAGAAATAAGTCTAATAAAGTTTAGAGTTTAATATAACATGACTTCTTTTGCATCAATTCTAAATGAGCAGAAAGCACACTTTGTAGAGTGCCTTATTAAGGAGATTGCAAAGCCTACTAAGGATGCAGATCAAGTGGGGTGGTGTTGAAATGGTATTCTTGTCTGCATGATATTTTCTTATGTTCGAGTGATATGAAAATGGAAACTACAAGAAAACTTATTTCTCAAAATGATAGGTTATTTGAATGGAGCTCAGGTATGTGTATTTTATTTTTATTTTTCTGCGAAGGTCAGGAGATTATGAGATTTAGTATCCCACCGTGGTCAAGGAGTTGTGGATTCTCGGAGAAGAAAATTTTCGTTTCTGGTAATTTCGGGAATGAAAGAGGCAAATATTGGGCTCTACTAAAGGTAATTTCTTTGGTACTTTCCTTCGAAGCCCCTTTCTGTATATATGGACTTTAATTTTTTAGTTCATGGACCGTTTTCTGCAATGATGCCAGTCTGTTTAACTGCTTTGGTTCTCATTAACGCTAAATACAATCAATTTATGGTTTTGCAGCAAGTTGAGAATTAGTAGGAAAATTCCATATAAGATTTTGTGGTGAATTGTTGTTGATGCCTCTACTTGATTTGAAGTTCCTGTAAGACATATATCCACATATAAGGAAGTAAGATATAAAAAAATATAAATGAAGAAAGAAAGAAAAACAAGATTAAAAATTTTGACGGGAAATTTTTTGGGAAGTTAATAGCCATTGATAGGGTTTGAAAAATAAGGTTCGCAAGCCCACACTAAGCTCCCGTAGAAGAGGCCAGCCCCAAATAAACACGAAGGCCTACCAATTAATTCCAAAAGGAGAGTGTTTCAATGAGGCATTCAAGCCCCTTTACGCCAAAGATTCCAACCTTGGGCCACCCAAGAGAGGTCCAACTGGCCCACTTATGGGAAGTCTCCTGCTGCAATGCAAAATAGAATAGTCCCTAATAATATATCATTCAAGTCCAGCTAAATCTCATAAATGAGAAAAGAAAGACAAGATTAGATCAAAGATCAAATCAGATCCCAACATGAAGGAAGATTATCCCAAATAAACTACTCTTTCTATATCCTATGTACCAAATCCGACATTTTGACTATATAATAAGAAATATCTCCATCCAATGGGAATGAATCCAATTACCATCCAATCGGGAGAATATCTACTATAAATACAAGGTCACCCCATCTATGAAAGGTACGCAAAACATTCATTTCTGCTCTTAAGCATTCTCTATTTTCTCGTAAAGAATCTGATTAGAGACGGAGCTACCATCGCGGAAGCCCACACCCCCTTCATTCCTCGCTTTTCGGCAGAGGGGCGATAATGCACCAAGGTCTGCAGACGGTGATCGGCGGTTAGCCATACATCACCCAGACGAGATCCAAAAGCCCTCGTGATCCCAAACTCACAGCAATCCGGTCCAACCCAACACCCCTACACGCATCTGCCCCGGGCCCGCTGAAGTAAAGGCATCATCAACCATCATCGGCGGTCGGCGGAGGAAATGCTGTATGGAACTATTACTTGGCTCACAAATCAAAAGGTAATCAATTAATTCCTTTTATTATTATTATTTTAAAATTATAATGGCTTGCTTTCATGGTTTTCCTAACGTTTTTTTTTAAATAGGAAAATTATTTAACATTAAATAGGAAAGTTTTTAAAAAGAAAAGAACACATATAATATTATTTGCTTTTATATCTTTTCTATAAATTTTTATGATCCTTCTCATATAGGGATTATATATTTCCTCAAATTAGTTAATGATTTGTCCTAATTTTAAAATAATAAATCTATATTTATAATGTCTTTCGTATTTATACTTATCCTAAATTTATAATGTCTTCTAGTAAATCTTACATATAATGCTTCTTATTTACGCTTTATCATATAAAAATCTAAAATTTTGGTTAGAAATCTAAAAAATAATAAAATTTATAAAATAGTTTTCAAAATATGTCAGACGCCTCTTTGTTTTTAATCACATCGAAAACTCTTTTATTTGCTCTATTTTTCATTATTTCTCTCAAGTTGTTACTTACTATGTGATGTATGTTAAAAAACAAACTTATCTTCTTCTTTTCATAAAACTCATTTATTTACTCTCTTTTCTCATATATATATATATATATATATATATATATATATATATATATATATATATATATATAAATTAATTTTACTTATATAAAATAATAAGAATTCATGAGGATTTCCTCATGCTTATGTCTTAAATATAGTCAATTTTTATGGCAAGGTGGGGTTTGAGGATTTATTAATTAAACTAATAATGCCCTCTGGCTTTAAATCCACAAGGTCTAGTTATCTGAGAAACTACAACTTGATTTTTTATTTCTTAATTTTCATGGATGAACGGAGACCTTAACTTTTCAAACCTAAAACAAATTTTATTAAAACCCGAATATGGTGGAACTTCCAAGAAGTTCTTCTACCTCTAAATTCCAATGTGACTACTTCAAGTTGCATAGATGAACTAGGTTTCAGAGTCTTTAAATTTCTGATAAGTCCCTACAACTGAGTACAAGCTTCAAGATGTTTCTTTGAATGAAACAGAAGGAAAAGACATTTGATGTAACTTATTATTATTATTACAAAGAAGATATAGTAGCAATATCCTTTGGGTGAGGCATAAGGCGAGGGACCCCATAAATCTGAGTGCACAAGATGGAGGAAAAGGCAATTGATGTAACTTATTATTATTATTATTACAAAGTAGATATAGTAGCAATATCCTTCAGGTGAGGCATAAGGGGAGGGACCCCATAAATTTGAGTGCACAAGCTGGAAGAGAAGTCTTTAATGGAACATAAGGAAAAGACATTTGATTTTAACTTATTATTATTATTATTATCATACAATAGAAATATCCTTCGGGTGAGGCATAAGGGGAGGGACCCCATAGTTCTGAGTGCACAAGCTGGAAGAATAGTCTTTAATGGGATAGAAGGAAAAGACATTTGATGTAACTTTCTAAGCTTACAAAGCATCACAAAACAATGCAGTAGAGGAACAAGGAATAGATACATTTACTTTTTAAAGTACTTGATTCAACAGAGAGATGCCCTAATCAAGAAGTGCCGAGAGTAATGGGATTGCAGATATCCAACTACAACAGAGCTTAGAGATGTGGTAGAGTTATCACAGACAAGTGTAGTGGCAGCATTAGTACTTGTAGAATTAGCAAAAGTAGGGACTGAAGGATAAGAACCATAAGTTGGTAGGTCCGATATAGGTTATTACTAATCATTAAGAGAACCCGAGATAGTTGAGGAACTGGACATTAGCTATATTTGCATTTATAAACTTACATTGGTAGATTACTTAGCCTAGAAGGAACACATTAGCTATATTTTCTAGAATATTAGTTGTGTGAAACCCCGGAAAATCTGAATTTTTGAAAAATGGTAGAACGATAAAATTTGGTCAAAATCTAGATTTTTTCTAGATCTCGGATGATGAAATAGACTTCACCGCTGAATCGCCCTGAAATCCAGCAACTCAGATCACTCGTCACCCCCGAGACAATCTAATTTCACGCCCGCAGGCACCAGAGTGACGTTATGATATGTGGCTGGTGTCGAGCGCTACATCGGCGCAGACATGTCAAGCTGTGGAGCAAGTCAAACAAACGAGCCTGGCATCGGCCATAGACATGTGACATCATGTCAACAAACGGTCAGATGGACAAGAAGGAGGCAAACTTAAGAGCCAATGAGAACTGACATGTGGGCAAGTAAAAGCGATGTGCTTAGCCCATCTCTGACCAAGCAGCCGGGATGGGAGAAAAGAAAGTTAAAAGAAAGAAAGAGGAAGAAAAGAGAGAGTTTTGGTGAGAGAGACTTCACCTTCTCTAAATTTCCCGACGATCGGATCGACGGTTTCAAAGTGAGAAAGAGAAAGAGTTCAACCTCACGCATATACGGACAGAGACTGAGTCGGGGGAGTTTTGAAAAAAAAACTCAAGAGGTGTGGGCTTTTTCCTATCAATGAGACCATTCAAGGCCATTCAATGGCATAGGTCAGGTGGGAGGCCGTGAGGGCCGGTAACCGCTCCAAGACTTGGACAAGCAGTCGGGAGTTTCCGGATCATACTACAGTCCAGTGACTGATTCGGACTAAGTAATTGTCCCTGTGCCATTTTTATAAGAGTTAAATGAATACGCGTATTGGTTTCGCCTATGAATGTTCGTTGTGTTTTGAACTATGGGTTGCTACATTGTAAAGTATACATTATCCACTTTAGAAACTGGTTTCTTGGGTAGGAACAAAGGGATTTTGCAGTGAGTCCTTCAGGTAAATTGCAGCCATTAGTGGAACTCGATGTTAAGCCAATTTCTAACCTGACCTCGTGAGCCTGGGTTATGATCTGCTTCACTGTAATAAATGAGTTTAAGGGTCATTTTGGCCAGTCATGGTCGCCCACCAGTTAGCTGTCTCGATGGGTCTAGCTAGCCCAGATGGGTTCACCCCGATTGGGTCACCCTGATGATTCACTCTGATGGGTTCCATCCAAATAGATCACGTGATGATCTCCAACTCTAAGGTCATAACTTTCATCCGAACTCGACATGCCTGGACTCTGCGGAAAGCCCACCGAAATAAGATTACACCCATGTCCCTATTGAGGACATCGGCAATCAGGCCGCTTTAGTGCCACCAAGTTAGTGCTGGTTTGGTAGGCTAGCCGCAGGCTGCCTTATTCATGGTGGACTCCAAACTCGGCTAATGCTCAAACTTTCTCATTCGAATCTGATCATGCTCAGATCATGAAAAGCCTACTAAATAAGATTCCATCCATACTGAGGGCATTGGTATTTGGGAGCTTATCTAAAGGCACGGCAGGCCTGCAGACTAGCCGGTAGGGTCGCTTTATTCATGTGACCTCAAACTTGGTCAAGTAACTCTTCATCTCGAATTTGATTTGAAAGACACTTATGAAGTCTCCATTGAGCTCAAGATTCTAGCTTTCATTTTCTTGCGGAGGTAACGTGGAGCCACGTTTAAAAGGCCTGAAAGTATGGCAGCCGTCAGTAGGATCGCTAATATGTGACTCTAACTTCAAAAGGCCATGATCTTCATTCGAACTCGCTTCTTGTTATTAGACTCTATGGAAAGCCCATTGAGTTAAGATTGCGTGCCCATATTCCGTGAGGACATCAGTGATTGGGACGCCCAAAAAGTGCTATTTTGAACCCTATTTATTTCAGTTTTGAGGCTGGTATACTAATCATTCTAATTAATCTGATTTGCACATTGCTGTCCCTACTATTTTATCGATCGTGATTTTGTGGCAAATTTTGCGCCATGTAGCTAATTATGCCGAATTGTTGAGTTTGGATCCCGCTACGAAGAATCTCGAATCAAACTCCAGCATTACGTGACGATAATGTAAGGAGAGAAGAGCGTAAAATGCAAGAAGCTGAGCTACAAGGAAACTGGAGCACCTGGGAAATTTCCTCCTGCCAGCCACTATTTCTCCCAACACTGCTCCATCCCCGCCGCCTGCCTCAGCTTTTGAACATGTGCTCCGCTTGCATTTTTTGGTTTCCTATTCTATTCCTCAGAATACCTTATAATTTTGGTCGCTTTTGTAATTTCCCTTGCTCCGAGCCGTATATGTTTGGAGCTGTCTGTAGAATCAATCAACTCCAAAATAAATAAAGTGACGGGGAAGTCGCCCTCTCACATTTCTCCTTCCTCCTGCTTCACTTTCTTGGTTTCTTTCCATTTTTCTCGGCTGCCAAACACCCTTGATGATGACAAATCAAAGGATGTTCACGCAACTTCCCCCATCCTTGAAGGAAGGCCACCCGCGCCGATTTGGTGTGTCAGATATGTTCTCACATGCCTTCATGTTGCGTTTAATGGCGCTCTGCTTTCTCACTAGGTTAAAATCTCTTAAGTATGCCCTTAATGTGTACGGGTGTTTCGTCCGCGATATCGATCCACCAGCCCTCACAAATGTCCCGAAATATCAAAGGTAGTTTTTAGATGTGTTTCACCGCTGTGATATTTACGCCTAATCGCCATTCAAAAGGAAAACGGCGGGTCTAGGCTTAAAGCTAAATGAATATCCCGGCTTTGAAACGACTATACGCCATGCTCCCAAACAAGCGAGATATGACCGAGTACATGTCGTTAACTGAAACACTAAGCCTAAAGGCCCAGACTTCAAGGATTTTTCTTATTTTTCATTTTAATTTGATCGGTGAACATCAACACTCTGCTTTTACTGCTCAAAAACCAAACTGAAACTACCATTTTAATCTAACAAAATCATTTAGGCAAAGAAAACCATCCTGTACCCGACTAGATTACCATATCAGCAGTGAGTCACCTACGCAGACTTAGGATATAAAATATCGCGATCTCGTCGTTCCATCGGCACTAATCAAGCCCGCCGCCGTTTCCTGAGCTACACCGCCAATTCTGACTGTTTGTGAACAATTTCCGGATCCCCATCACAAGCATCAAGAATTTCTTCACATAGCCATGAATCTATCACTCACCCAAAAGAAAAAAAAGTTTCACAGATCAAGCTAAGGTCTACTGCCCTCGTTGCCACAGAACTAACACCCGAATAATCGCAGGATGAAATTAACACTGAGGGAGCAAGATACTACGGCCGCCTCGGGAGAGAAACCTCCTGCCACACAACCACTGATCATGAACTCCAGTGCGATCGATCTGGCATATGCTCGGCAGATACTTCACACCAACATCATCGTTCACCAACTGATCACATACCACCCCGACGAGCGCACCTCAGACAATACAACACTTCTCGCTATAAGATGACACCGCACACCGAATCAAAAAAAAGAACTGCAATTATGAACTCGACAAAAAATTAGATGAGCCACATAACGAAACAATCTTGAATTAACAACTCTGAATGACTCTACTTACAATACTTACCACAAACAACAAGAAGAGAATTTGGAGAGGAGTGGACAAAGAATCCATCAAAATCTCAAATGACAGTAACTAAGAGGCTCTGGAGAACACGCTGAAGAGCACTAAAGGCTTACTCCTTCACGAACCCCCATAGATTTGGATCCTACCGTCACTACCTCTAATCTAAAAGGTGTACCCCCACCCGGCCAGATGCCTTTCGACAACTCAGCTAGGAGATCCCGCTTATGAAGACAATCCAATGACTCAAATACCTCCAACAAAGTTAATCCATCAGATCGTCACACAAAACTAGGGAAGGAAAATATAACAAACTTTTAACATCGTTAATTAAAGTGAAGACAAGTACGCCGACATGTCGCTGGTGGCAAGAAGAGCTGTGGCTGTCTGATCGGAGCATCCAACCCGCTGATTTGAAATGTCCACCAATCCCAGCCACTCCAAAGGCCTGTATTAATTGGTCTTCGTGGGCTACCACCCACCTCTCGGCCTCCCTCACCTCTCAACTTTGCTCAGATCTGATCGTCCTGACTTCACTCTCAATCTTCCTTTAGATCATAATTTTAGTTAATCTTTGTTTTGTATTATAATTACTTATGCAATTTTTCTTAATTTTTTCATGTTTATTTTTGGCAGCTTTTATCAAAATTTTATTTAAAGGAGGTGGCAATAAAAATTCTCAAGTAAAGCTGAGAAAATTAATTCTTCAGTTATAACTCAAATTGTTACAAATCAAATTTCGCAACATCCTACAATTTCAGACCACAGTGCCTCAGTTCCCACTGCACTATTTTGCTGGCCTAGTTAAATATATTATTATTATTTATATATAAGGTAATATATATATATATGTTATATATATATATATATATATATATATATATATATTAAAATTAAAAAAAAATAAAAAAATTTTTAACTTCTCACATAAAAAAATTTTTTTTTTTATATTTTATTTATTTTTCAAAAAAAATTTAAATACAATTTCTAACCCATCATGGCACTTCATTTTGTTTAACTTTTCTGTATCCTAATCTGCTTTAGGCGTTTTGGTACCGTTGAAAGCTTTAGAGAGTGTAGAATCCAAATATGGCCAGAAAGAAATACTTGAAATTATTATGAATGTGTAATTTTCAAAATGTCTAACCACAACTTTTTTTTCTTATTTTCTTCTCCTAACTTGTTTATATGAAGCCCAAATGGAGTGAATAAGGGTGTTTATGGAATCTTCATGAGGTCTCTCAATCAAAACTGAAATACTGAGAGGGCTATTCTTCTTCACTTTCCAATCCAAGACCTATCAGAAATAATGTGGACATATGAAGCTCAAAAAAGTTGGCCATGGTGTTGGCATTTATTTTTGTTTCATATATTTAGCGCCCACTTTCATGGTCAGCTTCATTTCCGCTCTTCTTTGTAAGCCGTTATACTATATAACTTAATTTTTCAAAATCAGATACACTTTTTGTGGTTTTGGCTCTAACTCAGTAAGTTTGAAAATTGAAGCACCGGCCCACCCATTGATGTTGAGTGGATGCCATGCCTAGCTGGAGGGATAATCAGTTGAACTCTTATTGCTTTTGACCACTTTTATTCCACTCAGCCAACTACACACATGCTGGGTAATATCATTTTCAAACAATAGGTCGAACCGCCACCTCCTAAACATTGTAAAATCCCACCCTAGTTTCGCGACCACTCAGAATAAAGTTAAGGACTCTACATAAGGCCAATGAGTCTTCCAAAATAAAAGAAAAGAAACGAAAAGAAAAGAAAGAAAAAGAAGAAAATTAAAGCTTACTTAAACTGAGCACTGTCCAGGTTTATAGGAAAGCCTTACAACTCCCTAAGGCCATAGTTTCAACCTGTCAGGAGCCACCTAATTTGGGCTCGCTACATGCGATGTGAGCCAGCAAGCCAGTTTGAGTTTCAAATCATTCGAGTCCTGGTGAAACCGAGTTGGTGTCGAAGATCCTCAGTGACTCAAGCTCCTGCCTTAATCGCTGGGGAGCCGCTCGGTAAAGATCCCCATAATGGACTTTGAGGTCGATTCCTCAAAGATCGCACCCCTAAGCAACGCCACAAAAAAGAGCCTGGAATAAGAGGTCCTGATCTACTAGTTGCTAGGTGTCCTAGGAGGCAGATTTCGTCAGGAGTGAAGTTTTAAGGTGCTACTTAGAACCGATTAAACAAACACTCTAGGTTTTGTGGAAGTCACTCGTTGATTCAATACATGAGGCTCTTTCGACACTCCATTTTTATATACATTCATTCTTCCTAAGATAGTTATTAGCAAGGCTTCTTCATGATTCGTGACTTGTGGTTAGCATTACTTCTTCATAACCTCGAATCGCAACCTTTTTAAATATAATTTGTTATCATTTTGTATGCTCTTTCTTCTTCTTTCTTTCTATCATGTATGGACTAATAAATGTGTAGGCTGGGGGGTGATTAGGCCCAAAAGCGCTATTTTGAACCCCGCTAGCTTTAGGTTTTATGCTGTGTACTAATCATCTAATTAACTGATTTGTACATTAAGGTCCTCATTTATTTCCATCGACGTGATTTTCAGGGCAATTTCATAGCTTTCTCATGAGCTTAATTATGCCGAAATTGTCGAAATGACAAGCATTAAGAATCTGACCAAACTCAGACATAAGATCGGGAGCAATGTATGAGAAGAAGAGTTAAATGCAAGAAAAGCTGAGCTACATGAAATTGGAGCACTGGGAAATTTCTCCCGTCGCTAATTATTCCTCCCAAGATCGGTTCCATCTCAAAGACTTATTCCATCCCCACACGCCTCGCTGACGAAGGTGCTCATTTGCATTTTGGTTTTTTCCTATCTCATCCCTTGCACATCTTAGTACTTTGGTTGCTTTTGTAATTTCTGTTCGAGCCGATATAAGCTAGAGTCAAGGTTTCAGTAAGAATGTAGGGAATCAACTTAACTAATGAAAGTAAGGAAGTTTATGTTCTCCCCGTCATTTTCCTCTGTTTCATACTTTTGTTTTCTTTTCCATTTTCTTGGCTGATGAAATCTTTTGATGATGACAATCAAAGGATGTTCAATAAACCTCCCATCCTTGAAGGAAGGCCACTGTGCTTGGGCTGGTGTGTGTCGCATGTTCTTATGCCTTCTACACAGTCAAGTGTGTATTCGTGGCTTCGTTTCTCACCATATTAAAACGCACCTCAAGATGCCTTCTCCTGAATGTGGTATCATAAAAGCTTTTGGTCTGAAGGGATACTTCATTAGATCTTAATTTACGCCCGCCAGCTATCTCCACAGGTTATCAGGCAGGTTTTAGATGTTTTCACCGCTAGGATATTTATGCCTAATTGCACCATCTTCTTCTTAAAAATAAAACTAAGGGTCTAGTTTTTAAAGCTAAATGAAGATCCTGGCTCGAAATGACTATGGCGTCATAGCTCTCAAATGCGAGGATAATTTTAGTACATGCTGGTTAATCATAATGCTCTGGGTCTTGAGACTTCAAGGATTTTTTTCTTATTTTTCTTCATTTTAATTTTTAATTTGTATTACTATCAACACTCTTTGTCTTTACAAGCCTTAAAACTAATTGAAATACATACACCATTTTGAATCATCGTAAATCATTTGTACAAGAAAAACCCATCCCCGTGTCGACCTAGATCATACTATAGCATCAAGAAGAACACTAACAAGAAGATTCAGATATAAATATCAAGATCTAATACACCCATCAAAGACAATCAATCGCCAATCGCAGGTTAGTTCCATGGCTAGGGCTGGGTAAGTGACTCTGTGTGAACACATGCAAGGTGAATATGAGACATGTTAATGTATGCCGCATGATACACAATGGTCAGGTATGGAGGAGAACGGTATATGTATCAATTATAATTATCCATGGCAGGTTGATGTTGCCTGCTAATATATTTATGCATGCTTGATATATTAACATGTATGGGATGATTGTGGAGCAATCTTACAAGATATGCATGATTAATATATTAACATGAATTGTTGGTGAAATGGCAAATTGCATTTCACATGCACCTGGGAACCTAGAGAGAAAAGTGAGGCACTAGCTATGAAAGAAAAAGGAAAACTAAGCAGAGCAACCTCAAGGTAAAGATTTTTCAAGAACTGTTTCGAGAGTTGTCCAAATGGGCCATCCCTTAGATCGACCATGATCGCTTTAAAAAAATGATCCAAAGAATTCACCCTTGAGGGGTAGTCCAACATTTTACTAAAGCCTTGATGATGCTTTCTAGAACAAAAATCTTTGTTTGAAAACGACTTTTGCATTTGGCCAGGCATGGATAGGGCCTCAGAAGTAGAAGGGTGAGTCGATTCTCATCCATATCATGTAGAGCATTCAAGTAGGACTATGTATTTTCTTTATGTGTTTATACAACTCATTGAAGCGCACTGACGGGGAGTAATCGGTGTAGATAATCTAAAGTCGTTGTTTTGAAAACGACATTTTCTCACATTCGCTTAGGTACATGAGGGAGCCGTGAGGGCTCCGAAGGAAAGGTGAGTCGATTCATCCACTACGAG
This sequence comes from Tetrastigma voinierianum, assembly GCA_016808115.1. Taxonomy (NCBI): domain Eukaryota; kingdom Viridiplantae; phylum Streptophyta; class Magnoliopsida; order Vitales; family Vitaceae; genus Tetrastigma; species Tetrastigma voinierianum. Next base: position 867,312 of record JAEQBH010000926.1, read on the forward strand.
ACATTCAAGTAGATCATGTATTTTTCGGCGTGTTTTATGTTGGAATCATTGCATGTGCAATTTAGACGGGGAGGAACTCATGTAGGATAATTCAACTATCAAAATGTCACCACAGATCATTTGCATGTGGAGTACTCTGAAGACTACGCCATTAGAGGTCAATGTGGAGAAGAAGCCGAATCAGTATTGGGTAGATATTGTAAAACATGTATTAACCTGAATTTTGATATATGTTTCATTGAAGAGTAATTTAATAACCTTTGAACACTATAATATATAGCTGGATGTATTTTGATGAGTATGATGCAGCTAATGTGGCTTAGCCTTTACCTTACATGCCAGCCCCCTGATACGAGACAAAGGTAATTCATGGGTCGACAGTAGCCATTGTTTCACAACTGGACACCCCTGGATCGGGCGCCACTAAAGATGGTGCATCGTGAGCTACAAACGACACTCGGGGCTTCCAAGTGGTCCATGATATGGTCCTACGCCTGCCTCACACTGCATCGCAGATGTGTGGCACACCACGACAAAGGGTCAGGGTACGGGCCTAGGATATGGACAAGAAAAGCAGAAGGTCTGGTTATGATCACCAGATTGATATCCGATGACCAGCCTACGCACGGCATCGCAGCCAGGCAAACCACACCAGGAGCCCAAAAGGGCACCCACAAGTATGGTCCTAGGTTCTCCGCGCCATGCATGAAGTGCATCCGAACTCGTGTTGTTCATGCTTAATCGCACCTAGTAATGCGTGTTAGGCTAGGCTATATCACCTAGCGCTCAATATCCTATATGAGCACTACAACCCGATGTTGGGGTTTACGATGTGATTTACTTCTAGGCAAACATGGATGTGATTATAACATCTTATAATTAGGTTTTTATGTGCATGGTGTATACATGATGTGTGTTGTATGTCAGGTATCAGCGCGTGCTTGTGTGTTACGAATCGCATAAGGATAGTATACATGGTAGATTGTGTATGGAACATTTTAGAGAATATAAACATAACTGGTTCGAAAAAGATAAACCAATGCGATGATGTATGATAAAAGGCATACTGGTGCCAAAATGGGAAACAGAGCATTCTAAACTAAAAATGAATCATTGCTAGTGGTCAGCACCGACTAAAGGAAATGATTAACCAGTTAGCTAATGATGATTAAGTTTATGTTAGTGTTGCATGTGCACCATAATAGCTAGACTAAGATAAAGGAGGGTCACTCAGATAGGGGTCAGGGATCGGACGATCCTGGCGATCCTGCCCGCGGTGACCTTCGTGCAGACATCACGGGTCCTGATGTTGTTCTCGATATATCATTTGACTCTGCCCATCGTTGCCGTCAATGATCGCGGACCTTTGTAGCAAACATCGCTACACAATCAATAGCTGTGGAGTTGTAGGCTGCTACATGCATGTGATCTACGTATATGTGTGGAATTTCTGATGAAATTTTTGCTGGGGAGGGGGGAGAAATGTGAAACCCCGAAAAATCCAAATTTTTGAAAAATGGTAGAATGGTAAAATTCAAGTTAAATCGATTTTTCTAAATCCCTGATGATGAACAGACTTCACCGTTGAACTGCCTCGCCAAACTAGCCACTATGTCGACCTTTAGTTTAATCTCGAGACAAATTAAATTTACGTTCATGAGGTAATCGAGTGACGCGTGGACATGGCTGGTGTTAAGGGGTCTACATCAGAAAGCACATTATGTCAAGTTGTGTAAGTCAAACAACAGAGCCCATAGGGCTATAGGTGACATGTGTGACATCAAGGCTACTGGAGGGAATCCAGGTAGATGGACATGATATATGAATCCTAAGAGCCTAAACGAAATCCGGATATGTGGCAAGTGAAAGAACAAAGCCTCAGCTCCCATCTCGACCAAGCAGCGGATGTAGAAAACATATGCAAGAAAAGAAAGAGGAAGAAAAAGAGAGAGTTTTAGAGAGAGAGACTCCATCTTCTCCAAATTTCCACGATCTGACTGCTAAGCCAAAGTGAGCAAGAGGGAAGAGTTCAACCCTTACCAAGGGCTTTACAGACTAGAGTCGGGGAGTTTTGGAAGAAAAAACTCCAAGAGGCAGGGTATCTCACCGGTCTAATCTTAGTTCAAGGTCATCTAAAATAAGCATGGGCTGTGTGAGGCCATGAGTGGTTTATGCAATCGCCCAAGACTTTTGGATAAAGCAGGGCTCTAAGTTTCTGACTCAGCTTACTACAGTCCGGGACCACTCAGAATGGCAATCAACCCAAAAAGCAGCTTACAAAGGAGTTAAAATGAATGAAGGTGGGTCATTTCATTCTGACATGGTCGTCTTGGGTTGTGTTTTGAACCATGGGAAGCCCATCGTGGGTAGCAATACATTAACCAGTGACTTAAACTGTCTTTTTGCAGGGAAATAAAGGAGTCAGTAAATGAGTCCTTCTTGTAAATTGTAATCACATTAGTAACTGACACAGCTGAATTTCTCAACCTGACCCTCAGAGCCCAAGAGGATCCGCTACCAAAAACAGTCTAGTCAAGGGCTGCTCGTCAAGAGTTCTGATGGTTCCACCCTGGATGGGGTCAAACTTCAGATGGTGTCCCACTCCTGATGTCCCCGTCCACTAGGATCATGCATGACCTAACTCTGGCGTCATACTTCATCTTAACTCGACAGGGGGTGTTCTGGACTCCTATGAAATCCCATTGAGTCAAGATTTCGCAGCCATATCCCCGTTGAGGACATTGGCAACGGCCATAGTGCCAGTTGGTTAGTGTTATTAGGCTAGCTGCAGTACGCCTATTCATGTGACTCCAATTCTAAGGTCACACTCTTCAAATCGACCTAATCGCATGTCGAGACCTGGCGGAAAATCATCGTTAAGATTCCAACGCATATTCTATGGAGGGAATTGCATCGATCTGTCCCGGAACCACAACGCAGTTCGTAACAGCCTAAATACCTGATCGCATGACCCCTCCAACTTTGGGGAAGGTCATAACTTCTTCGCTCACTCACTGGGGTGTTCTCGACTCATGGCTTCATTGAGTCAAGATTCCATCTAGTCTGCGGATGGTATTGGGTACTGGACCCCGGCTGGAAAGGCCCCGGCAAGAGATGTAGTTGTCCAGCAGGAATTCACCCAGCCAAGTGTGCATCTCCAACCCTGAAAGTCATAACTTCTGGTCTCAAATTGTCGGGTGTTCTGTAGACTCTATGGAAAGACTATCGAGTCAAGATTGAAGCCAGGCGTTCCCGTGGAGGACATTGGTCAATCTGGGCAAAGTTAGTGCTGGCGCTTAGGTTGTGTAATATGGCTTCGTGAATAATATGCAAAGTTGGGTGAATATGACATGTTAATGCATGTCAGATGATGCATTAATGGGTCAGGTATGGAGAGAATTATACAACAATTATAATTATCCATGGTATATCGATGTCGTCACGAGCCATATTTATGATGTCATGATATATTACGGCTGATGATCAGGGATAAATTCATAAGATAATGCGTGACACTGAACATAATATAGTATTAACTGTTTGAACATATATTTATTTCATATGCACCGGGAACTATATAACAGTGGAGGCTGACATAAAAGAAAGGAATATATGTGAAAGGAATTCTCTAAGGGAAGATTTTTCCAAGAATTGCCTTATAGAGTCAGCTCGTCAGCTTCATTTCGGCGGTCACGCCGATCGTTTAAAATGATCCAAAGAATTCGCTCTTAAGGTAGTCTAATATTTACTCAAACTTATAGATGCTTTCGAGAACAAAATCTTTTGTTTTGAAACGGGCCTTTCGCATTCGCTGCACTGGTGGAGCCGGAGGCTCGTAGGCGGAAAGGGTGAGTCGATTCTCATCCAGTACTACGTACATTCGGCAGATCATGTATTTTCGACCGTGTTTATGTTGGACCATTGCACAAATGAATGGGAGAACTCATGCAGGATAATTCAACTACTAGTCATCACACCTACGAGGATCATTCTGCACATGGAGTGATCGGAAGATACTACCAATAGAGACCATCGGTGTAAGAAAGTTTATCAGGGCTTGTAGATATTTTTGAAAACATGTATTAGAACCCTTAATTTTGATATATGTTTGATTAAGAGTAATGTAATAACTCTTGAAACTATTAATAACATACTGGATATTTTGATGAGTATGATGTAGGCCAATGTGGCCATTTTTATCACACAGTCTCTTGATACGAGACAAAGGTAATTCATGCAATATCGGGTCATTAAATGGGACACCTCGGATTCATGCCATAAATTGAATCTCTCTCCAAGCTTTACTTTAGGTTATTCATTGGAGGTCTAACATCTTTTGCATTGTGATAATTTTTACCACTTTTCACTATAAAATGCCCAGGTAAAATGCTTGGCTGATGCTTTGGATTTTTTCTTTGTTGAGTAAGTTCTCTATTCCTTAATTTGTCATGAACCAAATCTTATATTTTTTCTAAGATTGTATTTTGGCTTTTCTATTGCTGTATGGGATATAAGCTCGAATTCACTATATGATAGAAATAAATTATAAGGAAAATACAAAAATATATTTAAAACTTAATAAATTAATACTATATGTTTGTTCAAACTTAATTAGTTTTTCGTAGATATATAAGGATTCAAGAAATTTGAAAATACATAAAATTTTAACACACCTTTATTATTACACTTGATTCTTCGCAACCTAATGTAATGTGCTCTGCCATTAGCTTCACAAATGTGGACTCGCTTTTTTATTTTAACTTTTTAATGATTTTCATAAGGAATATTTTCTGAATGTTAAAAACAATAGTTTCCTTCTTATTGCTGAAAATGATAAAATCAGTTAACATGGTAAAAAGAATAGCTTTTAAATAAATTAGCTCTTAACAAAATAATACTAGTATGAAAAATAAAATAAAAAATACCTATAAATATAACTAATAATTTATTTTACAGAATCTCAAGAAACATAAGAATAAATTCTATGAGCTCTAAAGAAACTTCTTACTTTATAAATATATAAAATTTATAAAAGTGTTATTTATTATTATTTTTAATTTTTACTGTCTCATCTAATTTTGGCCTGTGGTCTACGTATCCAAAAGTGGAGTAAATAAAAGTAGACATATCATTCGGGCCTCAGTTTTGAATGCGCAATCTAATTGGCTCGACCGACTGGGCCTAATTAACCCATTTCAGCTATACTCAAGTGAACAATTAGAAAATTTTGGACCTTTGGAAAAATCGATACTACTACTTTCTTATGATTTTGCTGCTAAACTTAGAAGTATAAGAAATAAATAGAACTGAATTACACATTATTGCACTCCAGGCCACACACACAACCTACATGTCACCATCCAATTTATTACTTGATATTGCTAATCTATTTTTTTTCCTTTAAAAGTAATTATAATTTCTTTCATACAATTATTGTAGCTTAAACTTTTATGAAAGGTTATTTAGATACACTAATTTTAATGCAGATTGTTTCAACCCATTAATATAGGCTTATATCTATGTGTGTTTAAGAGAAATTATTTCATGTGTTACAGGATGGATCGTTGTTGATCTCAAAAGGAACAAGGTCCAAGGAATATGGAGGATGAGGGTTGAATACTTATCCATTTGTAATACAAAATCCAGCCACAAGATATCAACTGATGCCTTACAATGTGAACTTGATATCCCACACTCCTCAACCATCTAGAATAATTGTTTCTTCAGATTCTTGAATCAAAGCTACACTCCATATGGCAATGAATAAGTAAATAAGTCCATGAGGAACCAACAACTACCAAGGTAGAATCGTTGTAATAAAACCCACTTGATGATGGACTTCACCTGAGAGGCAAAAGTCGCTACATTCTCACTCACAAAGAAAATCTTCAACAAAATCAACAAGATGTTTATGGAACCCTTGAGGTCCAGCTTAGAAAATCTGGTCGTCGATTCCGCATTGTTTCAAACTTCAGCGAACCGTTACCATACGATATCCGATGCGCGCATCAGAACCATTAGACGTTCTGAACGCATCTCAACGAGCCATCAACGGTCCATCGATGGGGCCGCATTCTGAACGCATCGAACGGAAAGGTGAAAGATATACGGCCGTCCAAACGATCAATATTACAGAAACGAGCAACGCACCGGTCATCGCACCGCGATCGGCCGCAATATTAATCACCAGACGCAATGAGAAGAGTTCAACTCGTAGTCACAGGGTCAATCGATCCCATGATTCACGATAACGTCGGCTCAAAAACTCAAAGATCCTCATCATAATGGACGCTTCCAATCGGTCCCGTTGATGGTCCGTCAACTGATGACGACGCGTGGACGCGCAATCCATCACTGAGAACGCGCAGCCTCTCGTACGGGAGCTCACCGCGTACGCACCCGTTCAATCAATAATGATCACGAGGTCCACACGGGCAGAAAGGATCGTGTCACTGGGGTCTCGCGATCAATATCATAAATACATCAATCAAGATACGCAAGAGCTTTATTGATAAATTACTCTCATCAATATATATTAAACGCAATGATATACATGCGAGGCGAAAAGTCTCACGAAGGCGAACTTTGATTTCTTCGAACGCGGGCCTCGGCGTGGAGCTTCTGCCTCGCTTGCCAGAACTCGTAATTCGGGGCGCGAGGCGGATTCACAGCGAGTGCCCCAAGAGGGAATGGGATGCAAGCTCGCACCCAAGGCATGCCATGGTAAACAATCACATCCAAGCAATTACATGAACCTACTCAATGTCTACATGACTAATCCCATGTCCCGAGTCCCCTACACCGACTCCCCACATATGCCAAGCCCAGGCGTAGAATGATCCAGCTTTCTGAACAAAGCTTGCTCTCAAAACTACACCGAAGTTTCTTGAAGACAACTATCTCTCCGGCGACTATCGGATAACGCTCAAACAAACGCGGGTCCTCATTCATGATATACTGACGACTTCCGCGCGCAAATTCTTAAAAATCTTCAAATTCCTTCACAAACATTTTGTTTGTTATTTTCTCACGTCACACTAACTCCTGAATATCTAGGGTCTTTGCAGCAGACATGTGAACTGCATTGGTGCCAATCCCAACAACTCATGCTAATATATAAACATGTATATACTAACATAATAAATCCATACAATCATGTTATCTAAATTTATAATCAATAGCACCAAAATTAAACACATAAGCCATAATTCATCAAACACAATTCACTTGGAATCACCCAACATCATAAAATTCACACCAAAATCAAGTCACTATCCACATGAACAAAGAAACCCTGGGTCGGCACCTGCCTCACGCTCACAACAATGGGATTTTCCACCGGGCCAAAACAAAAGCTTGAGACCAAAACACTCGCTAATCCAAGCTCCTAACATCCCCGCTAACTATTTACATGGCTCTAGCCAAAGAATAACAATAAGCAGGAAAAGATCCTACCTGAGCTGCCTGGACCCACCAAATCTCCAAGGTCCACGCCGTAGCCTCGCCGCGTAGGATCGACTTTGCTTCGCCTCCGCTCTCTAGAACCCACGGGCCCGACGTATCGAAACTAGAGAGAAGGAGCCCTTCTAAAATCACAAATCCTACACCCACCGCACCCCGCATGTTCGCTTTAAAATGCAGAAGATAACTGCTCATTCTCATTTTATTATCATTAAACTTTCCATTAATTCTAATGTATTCATTTTCTTGATTTTTGATAATTTAGCATAATCTCAACATTCATTCTATCCTCTCACTAATCATGTAACATGTCACATGAATCCATGCAGGTGATTCTTTCTACATCACAAGTTTCCTCAAAACTCATGACAAGACCTTAGCACTTGTCTCAAAAAGTGAAATTCCTACTGGTTCAATTGACAATTGACGGTATTAGATTTCACAGATAACCCAATGGTGAAGTCCGTTTATCATCCAAGATCTAGAAAAATTTCGATTTTTACTGAATCATCTATTTTACCTTTTTCGTAAATTCAAATTTTCCCCGTTTTATATCTTCCTTAAAAAGGAATTACCCAAAATTTATTAATCACTACGTAATCACCAGATATGCACGTGCATCATTACGATGTAAACTAGCTGTCGGCATTAAACGACCAAACCACGACCTTCATCCCTAAACAAGAAGGGATAGTGGCCCGTGATCAGGTCCTCTCGCCCCACGATCAATTTACTGGTCGATAGAATCTCACTAGCCTCACGGTCTTGCGCCAGAAAACTTGATCCCGGGCCATCCATAATTTACACCGCTCCTCCTCGAAGGTCCCACCGCACTTCAATTTCTCCCTAACTTACTACATGAGCCGGATTCGGAGTGTACTCTATAATGAGACGCCGGAATACCGTGACACCTGACATGTCAGGCGGTAAGCTTCACCACAGACGTCATGCCTACCTCCTTCGAGCATCTCGAAGGGCCTGAATGAACCCTGCGAGCAAATTTTCCCTTGCTCGTCGAACCCGACCACTCATCTCAGAGCATCACCTTCAGATGTGATCTCTAACCCCGAACTCTAAGGGTCGACGTCGACATCAGCACAGCTCTTCACCGGCCTCCGAAATGTGAGGAAGATGTCGTCAGACTGCTTCACCTTCCTGAGGTGTCTCTAATCGTGATCGGGACTAAATACTGATCTCTCTACTCCTACCCAAATATATCAAACAAATGATCCGTATGGCCTCCCATACAACGTCCCATAGCGGTTCAATCAGATACCCACTGGAGCAATCCATTGCTGTAGGCGACCTAACCATGGGCAAGTGCCTTCCCAAACAATTCTTATGATCCGTGACGATGCCCGCAAAGACGTCCTCTAACACCTATATACCTCCTCCTAATCACTCCATCCTGGCCTAGCCGGGTGGCAGCCGTACTCATGGTCAGTCATAGGCCGACAGCCTGAAACTCTTCCAAAGTGCCGAACCCGTCTCTATCCTACACTATGGATAATCGGGCAATTTTAATGTAAATTCTGACGACTTCCTCACGTACAATCTAATCTCTCCAATGCGGGAAGGCTGGTCTTCACTTCGCTAGAAATGTGTCAACTTTTGAGCCTACCCACTCATCACCCATACCGCATCATGTCCATGCGTGTCTCAGGCAAGGGTCACAAAATCCATCGATTTGCCCCACTTCCACTCGCCCACCTCCAATGGTCAAGAGCCTCACTGGCTTCCGTGTCACCTCTAACTCACACATCAGACATCACGAACAAAAGTCCCCTACATGTATTTTCATCTCTCTAATAGTATCATGCATTTAAGATCCCTGTAGACTCAATCACTTCACTAATAGAGATGGTGTAGCTACTTAAACTCCCCAACGTGACTTTCGAGCTCGCCGCATCAGATCAGAGCCCAAATCATTCCCATTAGCCTCAAGCATCCGCCACCCGGCTATATTTCAGCTAATGCTCCTCTTGACTTTAACGAGTGAATCGGCCACTGTTAATTATTTTACTGTGGTGGTAATGCAAGGAAGTCACAGTCCCCAGAACTCCATCCATTCACATGGCTCATATCGAGGTCCCAATGCAGAAAAATATACTTCAGACTTTACGGTCCGAAAGACACTCGAATCAAGCCACTATATAAATAGGCCAAATCTTCTGGCATGGCATCGGCCACACAACCCATGTCGTGGTGTGGGGTAATTTCGCCATGATTCTTCAACCGACGGAACTATGGGTTTTACTACCCTCCCCGATCGCATCAAAACACATCCCAGCTTCACCTCAGGCATCACAATACACCGTGGTACTCGTCCCCCGTCTCGACACAAGATAGGAGCCGGGCGGTCCCTTCAACTCCCGGAATGCTTCCTCGTGACAGGTCATCCGACCAAACTTTGACTTTTCCGGCACTTCATTATAAAGCCGCGACCTGAGAAACTTTCAATGAATCTCCCCAGAAGACGATTTGTAGCTAATCCGCAAGAAATCGCGATTCAAGACTAATCTCGCTTCCACCTACTACGGACTCGACTTCAGTCCATCGACACGCGAATGGCCGACAATTACTTGTTCCCAAAATTTCACCGTAAGCTGTAAAATCTCGACTTCATCAATCATGATAGCTAATGATCTCTCAAAGAATCGTGAAACGATCCTCAAGTGATCCTCATGCTCCCACGACCTCGGGAGATCAAATTGCCAATCCACAAAGACTACGGAATCGATCTAGATAGGGCCGAAATAATTCTATGCATAAGGTCTATGAAATGATGCTGGCGCATTCACAATCTAAAGGGCATCACCGTGAAATCGGGGCGCCCATAACGGCCCCAACGCCTTGTGATATCATTCTCCCTAACCTCAGCCTGATGGTAACCAGCATGTAAGGTCTATCTCGAGTAGACTCGCCCTCTCAATCGATCAAATAAGTCATCAATCCCCAGAATGGGTAATTGATTCTCGATCAGAATCTCGCTCTAACCCATTGCACAATGCATAAATGGGTGGTCTGGTCCTTCTTTTCGCAAAATGTAACTGAGGCCCAAGGTAAATGCCTGGTCTAATGAACCCCTATCCAACAACCTTAGAGTTAGACCTCGAGTTTCTGCACCTAACCCGGTGCCATCCCAAAGAGTCATGAAATGGGCGAAGTACCAAGGTGTAACTCAATACAGAAGTCTACAACCCTCTAAGCAGGCAATCCCGTAGCTCATTCGGAAAAACATCCTGTACTCATATTACAGATGAATCTGATTGCAGATTCAGCTCAGTCTCTAAATTAAGAGCTTGTAGCCAACCCACTAATTATCCATGACACTGTTTCATTGCATGCGGGGCAAAATGTCGTACTTTTTCCCACGAAGCTGGCATAGTGCCGGAGTCACGTATTGTGAGGCGGTAACCTCCTAATCTGTCGATGAGGCTACGTAATTTGTCGACCCGATCCATCCATAAAGATGACGTCGACCTCGACAATCACTGACCCTCGGGTCAACGTAATTAGAATCCCCGAGATCTCTAACTTTCGGAACTATGGCCATCATCATCCCTATCCTCGCCCTAATCCCTAGGGAGGCTCACATACAAGGCTCCTCTAAAGTCTCAGCCTTTAAATGACTCTATGCAAGCGATACGTGATAGATAGATGCACGGAGATCAAATAACACTCTTGCCCATAGGTGAGATAGCAAAACGTCTGTATGGCTGGGTGATTTGTGACTCATTGGAGTGGGTGATGGCGTAGACACGCCCACTGAACCCACAGTGTCCTACACAGTGGGCCTCGTCCTCTACCTCGGCCCATACTCTGGCCTCTCTGGCCTGCCTGTGTAACGGGAGGTGCCCGTGCAGCTCCCTAAAACTGATACTGGCTCCTCTGGCCTATACTGGGCTGTGGAGGAATATACTATATCCTCTCCTGTCCTGAAACCCTAGGATCTCTGTCTCTTGGGGCAATCCTTCCTGATGTGTCCAGGCTGTTGGCAATGATAGCACACCATCTGCCCAGCCTGATCGACAACTCTGATCTGTCCCTGGCCCGGATGGTTGCGGCCCTGGAACTCACGTGAACTAGAAGCCCTCTGCTTCTTTCCCGAGCTTTGGAAGAAAATGCGACTCTCTTCCCTCTTTTAACACCCGCATCCCAGATTCTCAGGAGCATCTGATCCCTCTCTCTATGGTTAGGACAGTCCCAACCATAGAGTCCATGTCTGGTAGGCGAAGTCCTACGATCTTGCTCCGAATGGATAACTTCAGCCCATTCTCAAATCTCCTGACCTTGGCCATGTCGGGTGTCACATAGTCATCGGCAAAAGCCCAGGAATTTAGCTCAGTGAATCTAGCCACATAATCCATCACGGTCATCGTCCCGCTTGCCCCGACTCACAGGAACTCTTGAGCCTTAGCGTGGCGATGTCGGAAAAATACTTACCCATGAAAAGATCATGGAACTACGCCCGTATCATTGCCTTTGGGTCTCTAGAGTCTTTGCCTAGTTCACATACTTCAGGCCTCGCCCCTCTAGCCGGAATGTCTGGTTAGTCGATCCTGGTTGTATCGGCGATCTCCGTAGCCTCAGCCTTTCTCGATATGCATGAACCAATGGTTTGCCACCATCGGATCTCCTCCCCCTGTGAATGTCGGAGGATGATGTGACCTGAACCTCTGGAGGTTACTCGGACCTCCCTGGCTACTTCTTTGTACTAGCACATTGCAGCCTTAGCGGCCGTAGCTACCTACGGCCTCAACAAAGGAAACTGGCGGTGAAATCTTGGTGGTGCGACCCGGGTACCGAAGTGAACACCCTCTACGTCCTCGCTCTCGACTAGCCATCTACACATGTCAAATGGAAAGTTAAATTCTAATGCAGTATCTCTAAGGCTTAATCACAGCCCCGAGATACTATTCATATACATAAAATATTTCATACACAATGTCCATGCATTCATAGGTAATGCAAGACAATTAATTCCATATATTAAATCATAATCAACAACAAAAATTTTATTTTATTTTTTTTTAAAAATTTTTATTCGATTTGACTTGATTTGATTTTATTTTCTTCAGAATTTTCTAACTCTTCTGAACAAGTATCATCTATTTCAGAATCAGTTTCATAAATTGATTCGTCCGAATAAAGATCATCTAAATCTTCTAGTTTTCTTACTTGAATAAATTCTTCTTGTTTAATCATTTTTTCTATATCTTCATCTATTTCTATCTTCTTCTTATTAAACTTATTAGGACATTCATTTGCATAATGTCCAATCTGGTTATAAGCATAACATCTACATTCCTTTGCTTGCTTGGAGTTTTTCTTGTAAATTGTTCTTCTTCTAATCAGACTATTCCAATTTATCCTAAAGTATCCTGGTCTTCTTCTTATAAAGAATCTTTTTCGTCGGAATCCAAATCTATTTGGAAATCTATTTTGAAATCTATTTGGGAATTTTTTATTAAGTTTCTTTCTTTTTGGTATATAGGGTTTTTTCAAGTTTCCTATTACAGTAATCAAATTGTTTCCTTTACAATAAAGAACATTTTCTTTCCTAATCATTTTAGCTTTCTTAATCAAATAGGCTTCATGACACCACTCACTCAGTTTTTCTTTTAAAAAAGAAATCCTTCTTCCTAGTGTATTTGAATTAACAAAAGGATAATCATGAATTAACGCAGATCCCCATGGATTTGGAATCTTTAAATAAAACATATTTAAGTACATAGTATCTGTACCAATCTTACAATATATATGATAATAATAATCTTGAAAGACACAAATATATTTGTCTAAGAGACATATATCATTTAATTCTAATTTTAATAATGCATGAACATATTTTTCTACATACTGAGGGAAATCTCTATCTATGTATCCTTCTCCTAAGAATTCAGTCCTTAATAGGTGTACAACTTTTATGATAATTTCATTGATATTTTCTCCGAATAAAACTTGAGCTTTGGTTTCTGTTTGTAGATTATGCCAAAATTGAGAGGCAGACTTAATCATTGCCATTCCTATATATCTTTTTTAATCTTCAAGAGACATTCTATTTACACTTTGCTAATCGAAGTGAGGCTTCCCATCTATCTAGAGTGGATGATATATCTGGATTACAATCCAAATCTAAATATATTCCAAAATGATTTATTCCCTCTGGTCTTAAACGATCCATTGGCGAATCATATTCTTGTTTTACTGAATCATGAACATAAGCAGTTCCCCTAGTAGTAGGAGTTCTAGAGTATCTAGGTCACAAATCTTCTTTGTGGATGATTCGGGGATATGTCCTGGCCGATTTCTACGGGGTTAGTAGCTACCTCGATCATTTGGATTTTCTTCCATTTTAAAAATTACACTTAGGTATATTTAATTTTTCAAAGGTTTTACTAAAAATCTCGAGTTCAATGTCTGAAGCATACTCTAAATCCATCTAATCATCTCCTTCAAACCAGTATTCTTGATTTGAATAATAATTATCTATATCCATTGGTTCCCAATCAAAGTTTTCAACACAATCTTCTAAGTAGTCACATTCTTCTATAATTTCATTACAGTATAAATATATTATATTAGGTGTCCAATCTATATTTTCTCTATTGATTCTAAAGCTGTATAAATCTATGATTATAATATAAATTATATTTAAATTTATAATTACGAATACAATTGCCATCCCTTAATTTTTCTTAAAGATTTTTTGTATTTCTTCTTTCGAAAATCCTTTTCCTTGTTCAAAGGTAGAATAGGTAGCTAGAGGTGGTTCATATAATTCTAATATTTTTCGTTTCAAATCTTCTAAAGCAATTTGTATTTCCCTAATCAATGATCCATAATATTTTATTGTATTCTGAATAATCTTTAAACTTTTTATTAATTCATTATTACTTTCAGGCAAATCTTCATAAGGTAGGATAATTTCAGTTTCAATCTTCATCTTCATTATCATCATGATCATTCATTAAGTTATTTCCATATTTGGTATAGCAATCGACTAAATTTGTTGTAAAACCTGAGAAAATTCAAATTTTCTAAAAAAGGGTAAAACGGTAATTTCAGTAAAAATCCTAAATTTTTCTAGATCTCAGATGACGAAACAGATTTCACTGTTGGAATCCTCTCGCGAAATCTAGCTACCACGTCGAATTTCGTCGAATTCCGAGACAAACGGAATTTCACGTTTTTCGAGGCACCGGGTGCCGTAAAACGGCTCGTGAAAGACATGTGATGTGAAAAAAGTCACCTATTACATTTACTCATATGACACATGTTGCATGATTAGAGAGAAGATGAAGATTAATGGCCTAGATTGTGCCAAGTGTCAAAAATCAAGACAAAAGGGACATGGATGGAATTATTGTAAATGTAAATGAGAATAAGACAAAATGCAATAGTTTTCTTCTCAAAAGGAAAAGCAAAAATTGGCAGAAGGTTGGAGATCCAGATTTAGAGAAAGAGAGAGAGTGCCTTCTCTCTAGATTTCCTGCCGTTCGGACCGTTGGTTCGCTTCGGGCCAAGAAGTAAAGTTGTTCTACGCGGCGAGGGCTACGCGTGGACATCGATTTGGTGGAGTTCCGACAACAACAAGAAGTAGGGATCTTTTCCTACTTGTGTTATTCTTTGGCTAAGAGTCATGTTAATGGTTGGGGATGTTACAGAGCACAGTTAGTCGTATTTTCGGTCCTCGAAACATTTTGAGCAGAGTGGAGAAAATCCCGTTGTTTTCTTGTGAAGAGTGAAGGCACAGTTTCCTTTGTTCACATAAAATAGTGATATGATTTTTTTGAATTAGAGATTTTTATGATGTTGAGTGATTCAAAATGAATTGCTTGTGTTTGTTAATTAGCCCGTGAGCTAATTTTGGTGTTATTGATTGTGAATTTGAATAACATGATTTATGTGGATTAATTATGTGGCCATATACATGTTTTATATATTAGCATGAGTTGTTGGGATTGGCATAATGCATTCCATATGCACTTGGGCACCCTAGAATATTAGGAGTGAGTGCATGACATGAAATAAAATAACAAGGAAAAATGTTTGTGAAAGGAATTTGAAGGAGATTTAGAAATTGCCTTGTGGAAATTAGTCAATGGATCGCCGGATGAGGACCATGGCTTGTTTGACGTTATCCGACAATTCGCCTCGGAGGGTAGTCCAATATATTTACCGAATCTCGGTAGTAAGTTTTCGAGAACAAAAAGCTTTAGTTTTGAAAATTGTGAATTTACTCGCATTTGAAGCGGAGCATGTATGAAGTCGGTGAGGACTCTCGGGACATGGGATTGGGCATGTAGACGTCGAGTAGGTTCATGTAATTGGATGTGATTGTTTTTTTTCCATGACATGTGCACTTAGGTGGGAATAGCCCATGTAGGAAGTGTCGGTCTTGGGCTTTGCTCGCCCTGTCGGATCACTGCCATGTACGGAAAGTGTACGGAGGACGGCGCTCACTGAGACCGCGCGTTTAGAAGAAGCGGGTTGGCTTTGGGTATTCGTTTTGTATAATATGTCGTATTAAAACTCTAAATTTGATATATGTTTGGTAAGAGTAATTTATTAACTCTTGAACTATTTTATATAGTTGATGTATTTTGTGAGTATTGATCACGGGGCCCAGTGACCATTATTTTACTCACATGGACCACACAATGTGGTCATTGTTAATTGTTGGGATAAGGTTTAGTACCTTAGGTGAGCTCCCCGTACAAAGGAGACTACATAGATTTTCTAATAAACAGGAAAATTCGAATTTTGAAAAAGAGATTAAAATGATCATTTCGAGGTAAAATCAAATTTTCCTAGATCTCGGATGACAAAGCAGGACTTCACTTGGGTTAGGTCGTCTCTACATGAAATCTAGCTACCACGTCAATTTCGTTGAATTCGAGAGACAGTCGGATTTTTACGTTTTCGAATGTTGCCGGGTCTTAGTAAAATGGCTCATGAACTACATGTGATGTGACAAAAGTCACCTACTACATGTACTCATGTGACACATGTTGCGTGATTAGTGAGAGGATGAGATGAATGGCCTAGATTGTGCTAAGTGTAAAAAATCAAGACAAAAGGGACATTGATGGAATTTTTGAGATGTTTAATGATAATAAGACAAAAGATGAACAGTTTTCTTCTTCAAATTGAAGAAGAAAACGTGGAGAATAGGGAAATCGGCAGTAGCTTGGAGTTTGAGAATCTAGAGAGAGAAAGTGTAACTTCACTCTAGATTTCCCGTCGTTCGGACCGCCAGTTCGCTTCAGGCCAAGAAGTAAAGCTGTTCTAAGCGGCGAGAGCTACGCGTGGACACCGATTTGGTGAAGTTCCTATAACTCCAAAAGGTAGGGATCTTTTCCTACTTGTGTTATTCTTGGGCTAAGAGCCATGTAAATGGTTGGGGATGTTCTGAGGCTTGGATTAGCCGTGTTTTCGGTCTTAAAACATTTGAACCGAGTGGAGAAAAATCCCCATTGTTGTGGCCGTAGAAACCAGTGCTAACCCGAGGGGTTTCCCTTTGTTCATGTGAATAGTGACATGATTTTTGGTGTGATTTTTATGATGTTGAGTGATTTAAAATGAATTGCTTGTGTTTGTTAATTAGCCCATGTGAGCTAATTTTGGTGTTATTGATTGTGAATTTGCATAACATGATTTATGTGGATTAATTATGCTTGTATATACATGTTTTATATATTAGCATGAGTTTGTTGGATTGACATCATGCATTCCATATGCACTAGGGCACCTTAGAATATTAGGAGTGAGTGCATGACATGAAATTGAAAGAAAAACGAAAATGTTTGTGAAAGGAATTTCGACGGAAGATTTTTCGAAGAATTGCCTTGGAGAGTCGTCAGCGGTCAGCCGAATGAGGACCATGGCGTTTTACGGCGTTATCTAGCAAATTCGCCTCGAGGGATAGTTGACATTTGCCCGAGCTTCGATAGCAAGTTTTAGGAACAGAAATCTTTAGTTTTGGCGGATGTTACTCGCGATCGGCTTAGGCATATGTGAGGAGTCGAGTGAGGACTCAGGACATGGGATTGGTCATGTAGACATTTGAGTAGGTTCATGTAATTGCTTGGATGTGATTGTTTGCCATGGCATGTGCACTTAGGTGGGGAGTAACCTATGTAGGAAATTATCACTATTGGGTGGCCATTATTTTACTCGCATGTGGACCCTGTGTGGTCATTATTAATTGTTGGGACAAGTTTTGTACCTTGGGTAGAGTTCCCCGTACAAAGGAGACTCTGCCCGATTTTCATGAGTGGTGTCGGGTTACCCGACATCCACAGTATTCAAGGTTGTGGTTGTAGCGGACCCACAGGAAATGGGCGTCACAACGGTATCGGAATTTAAGATAAACGATTACCTTGGAAGCTCGGTGGGTGTATCCATAAGTTTAGTCCTGACACCAGCTTCACAGCTTGGTATCAGAGCTTAGGTACACGAGTACCTAGGGCTTGGGGGACTTGGGCTTAGGCTATGGCTTAGAGAGTAGAGCATAGGTATACGAGGAATACACAGGACTTGATAGACTGCAGGGTTGAATCACACATTCCTTGTGCACTTTGATGATTGATGTCGTGATGGTGTTGTCATATGTATTATGTGCTTGTATGCTTGATAAATAGCATAGGAGAAATTAAAACCTTAGGAGGTTGAGGAATTCTTGGCAAATAGTCCATAATTAAATAAAAAATAAAAAAATGATGTGAAGAAATTTTTCTAGGTTTTCTGATGTGTAAAACTGGAAAAAAATAAATAAAATAAATTTTAATAAATGTATTTGGTTATATTGGAAAATGAAATATATATATATATATATATATATATATATTATTTATTTTTTATTTTTTCTTGGTGGTTTCGATGCAAATTTGGAACGAAAAAAAATGATGTGAAAAAAAAAAAAAGTGTAGAAACGAAACTGGAAAGGGCTACTACCCATTTGAGTCACGATACAATGGATTGTATCGTGACACGAGCTTTGGCCCCAGGCAAAGGCTGCGAGGGGGCACGATACGACCCGGGACTTCGGCCGACACGGCAGGGCACAGTGCCTGATCTGACCGTGGGGGCCACGATCACGGTAGGCCTCACGCGAGTAAGTGTGGCGACAGAGCGCATGGTTTGGCCAGGGAGAGTGTCGCGATACAAAGATTGTATCGTGGCTTAGAATTTGTTTATTAATCGCCCAATAGGGCGTGATACGAGGCTGCGTCACGGTGCGAGATGCGTGCAATCTGGCGGCGTGCGCCTGCTTGACGGCCTTAGCGGCAGGGAAGTTGTGTTGCGATACAAACTTGTATCGTGACCGAGGGGAGCTGCGACACGGCCCAGCTATGACGGCCGCTCGCTGGCAACGACTCTTGCCCGATCTGGCCCAGGGGGCACAATGACATGTAAGTCTTGGAGCCCTACGACACGGTGGTACGTGCCACGAAACTGTGTGACTGGTCATTTGGGAGCAGTGTGTTAAGCTTGTCTTGTATGTTTGGTCAAGTGTGCTGGTGCTGTCCAGTTTGACTAAGTGTCTTTGTTTTTCGGTCTTGTTTGGGACAACGTTCATGAGCAAGCATTCCACGAGGTTTTCAAAAAAAAAAAAAAATCAAATCAAATAAAATAAAATCAAAATTTTTTTTAAAAAAAATATAATAAAATTTTTTGTTGTTGATTATGATTTAATAAAATGAAATTATGTCTTGCATTACCTATAAATGCATGGACATTGTGTATGAAATATTTTTCTGTATATGAATAGTGTCTTGTTTTGTGATTAAGCCTTAGAATGCGCATTAATTTAACTTGCCATTTGACATGTGTGATGGCTAGTCGACGAGACGTAGAGGTCATCGCGAGTGCGGTAGGCATCAGGTATTTGACCCGACGAGGGCGCTGTTAAGAAATTTGTAGGTATTGCGGAACTGCGCTGTGTGCACGGCTGGTCACGGCCAGTGAAGTCAGGAGTAACCTCCGGAGGTTTAGGGCACATCATCCTCCGACATTCACGGGAGGGGAGATCCGATCAGTGGCGGACACATTAGTTCATCTGATTGAGAAGGTGTTAGAGGCTATGGAGATTACCTCTGACACGACCAGGATTAGACTAGTTGCGTTCCAGCTAGAGGTAAGGCCCAAGCAGGGTGGAATTGGGCAAAGACCTCTAGAGATCTAGAGGCAATGAATTGGGTAGAGTTCCATGATCTTTTCATGGGTAAGTATTTTCCGGATACTACTCGTCACGCAAAGGCTCAGGAGTTCCTAGAGCTGAAGCAGGGGAAGATGACCGTGATGGATTATGTGGCTAGATTCACTGAGCTAGCCCGTTTTGTTGATGACTACGTGGCCACGGACATGGCCAAGGTCAGGAGATTCGAGAATGGGCTAAAATTGTCCATTCGGGCGGGATCGTGGGACCGCCTACGGGACATGGACTCCGTGGTTGGGACAACCACGACCATAAGAGGAGAGAGATTGAGGATGCTCGAGGCACTCGGGATGCGAGGTGTTAATGCTTAAGAGAAGGAAGGAGAGTCAGTCTTCTTCTAGATTCGGAAGAAGCGAAGGAGGGCTTCTAGTTCACGAGGGTTCAAGGCGGCCCATCCAGAGATGACGAGGGGCCAGTTAGGGTTGTTAGTCGAGTGGCGGATGATGTGCTATCATTGCTAGTAACCTGGACATATGAGGAGGGATTTCTGCCAGAGACAGGGATCCTAGGGTTTCGAGACAGCGCAGTCTTAGTCAACGGTAGGACAAGAGAGGATCTGATGGTCGGTCGGTGATAGAGTGGGAGAGGATCTGATCGTACTGCGGCCCGGTACAGGCTAGGAGCCGGTTTAGTCTCGGTGGCTGCGGGCACCTCCGTTACATGGGGGTCGGAGAGGCTGGGTTATAGCCGGCGGAGGGCCAGGCCACGAGGCAGGACGTCGGGGGTTCGGGGCGTGTTTACGCCATCACCCTGCCGGTTGAGTGTGAGATCAGCCCGTATACATGAATGCGTTTTTGTATCTTTATGAAGCGAAGTGTTATTTGATTCTAGTGCTTCGCATTCATTCATTGCTGCATCAGTTTTGATAGAGTTGGGCTTAGAGGTTGAGGCCTTGGAGGAGCCTTTGTATGTGAGTTCTCTCCTAGGGATTAGGGCGAGGATAGGGATGATATGTCATGGTTGCGAGTTAGAGATCTCGGGGATTCTACTCACAGTGGACCTGAGGGTCATGGACATGTCAGAGTTCGACGTCATCCTAGGGATGGATTGATTGACAGCTTACAAAGTCGTTATCGATTGTGAGCGTAGGAGGGTTACCGCTACGCGGGGCAGTACTCGTGTTGTATTTCGGGGACAATCATGATATTTTGCCCCGGGCGATTGTACGAGTCCAGTGTCATGGGCGGTTAGGCGGGTTGGCTATGGCCTTACCCCCGAGAGGGCGAGGTGGACCGAACTTAGATCTACCTCGAGTAGTTTGCGAGTATGAGGATGTTTTTTAGGATGAGCTACGGGATTACCTCGCGAGAGGGTGGTAGACTTTGGTATTGACTTACACCCACAGTTGCCAGCCCATCTCATGACTCCGCATGGGGATGGCACCCGATTGAGTTGCGAGACTCGAGTCCGGCCTACGAGGAGCCCTTTGGACAAAGGGGTTCATTAGGCCGACACTTCACCATGGGTGACCGGTTACATTTGCGAAGAAGGACAAGACCCTTGTGCATTGATTATAGACGGTTGAAGAACGGGGTTGCGATCAGAATCGATTTCCCATTGCCGGATTGATAACTATTTGATCGGGTTGGAAGGCGTGAGTCTACTTCAAGATAGACCTTCGCATTGGTTACCATCAGCTGAGGGTTAGGGAGACAGATATCCCTAAGACAGCGTTTAGGACGTGTTATGGGCACTTTGAGTTTACGGTGATGCCCTTTGGATTGACGAATGCGCCAGCGGCATTCATGGACCTCATGCATAGGGTATTCCAACCCTATCTAGATCAGTTTGTCATAGTCTTCGTGGATGACATTTTGATCTACTCCCAGTCAAAGTGGGAGCATGAGTATCACTTGAGGATTATTATTCGCATTGTTGAGAGACCATCATTTATTCACGCCAGGATTCGGTAAGTGCGAGTTTTGAAGCACTCGGGTGAGATTTTAGGACACGTGGTGTCGACATAAGGCATGTCGGTTGACCACAAGGAAGGTGGTAGTGATGAGTTAGGAAAGGCCGAAGTCAGTCTTCGAGATACGTAGTTTCTTGGGATTGGCCGGGTACTGATTCGTGCCACGGTAGGGTGATGCGGAATCAACAAAATTTATATTCCTAAGTTCCTCCTACTGCCGTAGTCAAGCTACTGCAGTATAGCGGTCTAGGGTCGAACACGGGGATGGGTTTTCATCCCATGAATGATTTGCATTAGTGTTTGAAAATTGGTGAGGCTTTAGTTTGGATTTTCGGATTTTTGTTAAAAACAGGGGAGGTTGGTTGTTCACTGGTTAACTGTAATGGCTTAAATGAAAGTGTGAAATGGTAACCTTGAAGGCTTGGGTCACTAGCTTGATAACATGGGGTATTCACAGGTGTCCTCGGGTTATTTCCTCGCATTAGAGACATTGACATATAGTGAAAGCCAAAGCGGATCTTTGTTTAGCTATAAAACCTAACCACACAAAACCAACTCCCTATTTGAGTGCTTAAGTAGTAAGCATTCAAAGTCCCATTCAGTTTGAAACCTAGCATTTTAACCTCATTCCATGGCCTCGTAAATGACATCCCAGAATGTCGTGCATCTAACATTAAGAATGCACTAAACCACTAAAGCATGGCAAGTATTGACCAAAGGAAAGACATTAAATGGCATTAAACCTAGTTTGGAAAGAGTGGGGAACCATAATGCGATGCACAACATTCAAGCATGAGGACAACTGCGGTAGCCCCAAAACCAGTGGCAACCCTCCTCTTCAAAGTACATGAGGCTTAGCCAAGCATCCCTTGAGTTGTCATCCTCCCGAGGGTGTTTGGCGATAGAAAAATGAGAAGAAGAAGAGGAGAGAAGAGAGCCAAAATAGGACCTAAAATGAAGCTCGACTTTATAAAATGAAAAGTTGCTTAGAAAGGTTACAAGTTTAAGGGGTTTATATGGCAAACCGAAGTGTGAAAATACAAAATTATTAAAATATGAAATTACATAGAATTAAAATGGTAATTTATCAAAAGCGTGGTCGTTTAGAACCAAAAATACCAAAAACACGAAATTTGAGATTTCGTATGCAGGAAATTTATTTAGCATAGCAAAATTTTAAGCTATGCTAGCGAAATTTCGCAACCTAGCGAAATTCACTAGAGATAGCGAGAATTATTCGCTGGGAGCAGTGTTCGCTAGCTAGCGAAATTCGCTAGCCTGCGAAATTTTTGTGAGATACTTCAAAAATTGGAAAATTTAAGCTAGGCACGGAGTAAATTTAAATACAGCTAGCGAGACTAGCGAAATTTAAGCTAGCCTAGCGAAAATTCGATTTACATTTAGGATTGCTAAATTTTCGCTATGATTGCGAAATTTTCACAAATCAATGAAAATTACGCAATCATAGCGAAAATCTACGGGATTACTCTGCTTTTCTGTTTGCTCCTTCCCGCATCCCCTCTTTGCTTCTTATTCCTCCACTTTGCCTTCAATTCTTCTTTGAATCTTGACATTTCATACCAGCCTCGGCTCGGTGAAATCATCGAGGATTCTCGCATTCAACACCAATAAGAAGCCAAGCTTGCTGATTGAAGTTCTCAAAAACCTGCAAAACTATCCAAAACAATCTCAAAAACAAATCAAAAACACTAAGTGGACATGCACATGACAATTGGCTTAATTGATATGATTAGTGTGCAAAAAGCACTCAAAACCCATCTTGAATAGGGCTCGAAGTAGCACTTTTTGGGCACTAATCACACTCCCCAACCGACACGTTGCTAGTCCCTTAGCAATGCTAAAACAAAAAGGGGATGTATGCAGTGCTTTCTCAAAAAGTATATATGGTTCAAAAGTGTATATGCAATTAACAGCCTTACCTTTAGTATGAACAATTTACATCCTGTATGAAAACCGGCATGAAAGAGCAAAAACCATATAAGAACAAGTTTTAAGGCAACATCGGTCCAAGAAAGTCAACCTGAATTTCCACCAACATCTAATTGTTCCTAATGTAACCAGTTTGAGCCAATAAAATGCAAAGCTATTCCCTCCCCCCAACCTAGCTACTTGTGGCCTTTAAAGCTGGCGACTAACCTAAATGGATTCAAATTCACATCTTATTTCTTCCTTAGTTTCAATGTAGGGTGCAATGCTAAAAACTTCGACTTCACCAAAGTCCGTGTAGCAGTCCTGATGAGCTCCCAGCTAATTAAGGTTTAGGGCATCAAGCCAAAGGATCACTTGACCCTGAGCTCTGCGAGGCTTCACCCCGGGACTCAGAATGACCAGTGCTTTTACAACCTACGCTAAAGCTCTACCCGTTCACCGTGCCAGCGAACACTAAGTCGATGACTCCCAACTTGATTAGGTTTAGGGCATCGGGCTAAAGGCTTTCGCCATATACCCCTCGGACCGTGTTTAGGTTTCAAAGCCAGCGTCACGACTATTTTCTTTTTCTTAACTCTTTTCTTTTTGCTTTTTCTTTTCCTTTTGGAAGACTTCATTGGTCTTCATAAATGGGTAACACAAACCCTAATATGGGTTGTCAACGAATTCCCCAAGAGCCGGCTTTGCAAAGTGAAAGAGGTATATAGCTTCGCAACCTATTGGTACAACCTGGTGTGCAGTGTGTGAATTAGATAAAGGGGGAATGTTCAAGGTTGACTATGCTGAAATCTCAATTGACCAAAAACTAAATCATGCATGGAATTGTCCTATCATTAAGGTAACATACAGGGTTTCAATTCTCCAACTAAAGGCAAGAGTAGAAACACAAAAGGTAGACACAAAAGTGATTTGCAAAAGTGTAGTAAAATTGTAAATAATGCTATAAAGCTTTTGATATAACCAAAATGGTTAATACATGCTTAATATAGCTAACCATAACAAAAATATCACTTTGCCTACTATTGGCTAATAAACTGAATCTGTACAAAATGATGAGATTGATAAAACATAGCGTACAAAAACATGATAGAAGACACTCCTAACTCTAGCATATCAGGTCAAAGTAGGAAACATGTCGTAGGGGTAGGAAAGTTAGAGCAGGAGTGATACCTCACTCGCGGTGGTGGTGGATCTACGAAAACATTCTTCTTTGTGGCCGGCCTTATGTCTAAGGAATTTCTTTAACAGCTGTGGGCTATCTCGATGGGCGGGAACATCTGCGGGAGACCGGGGTGACTCATGATGCGGGAGCATGGGATGTGTTGATGCTACAAGTGGTCTCGGCTCGAGTCAATCTCGGTCCATCGATACGTGTAGTGGCCAATGAGCAGAGCTGACATCCATAACGGCTGCAGAGCTCTCGAGACGACATGAACATGCTGCAGAATCTTGCATTTGTATATGATGGGCCGGGAGTGTCAGCAGGGGCTGTGGCTGATGGATGTGAAGGAGGAGATGGAGGAGATAAATCTGGCACTGGGCTCCTCGCCACCTCTGCCTCCACCTCGGGAACATGATCATCTCTCCTCTAGGAGTCCTCTGCCTCCTCATCTGCTACCTCCTCCTGGTCCTGCTGCTGGAGAAGAAAAGAAATCGGCATCACCATGGCTCGCTCCATGGTCAGGACCCGGGTATGCGATCCTCACTCTCGATGCGGGGCTCATCGGAAATCTAAACTCGGGACACAGCTCCAGTCAGTGGGCATGACCAAGGTAGACTCTCATTCAGGCAGGCCCTTGCGGTGGACCTTATCTTCAAAATGTAGCAAGGCGGTCATAACCAACTTAGAGGGACTGAACCAGAATCCCTCAGAGATCCGGTACAGAGCCTCGAGTATGGCTCCACTATTATTTGGGCGTAGTCTTTGTAATGGGAATAGGGTGGTCGGACGGGTGATCAGCGAGAAGCATCGGGAGGAGCTGCCTCTAAAATGCCCAGTCGACCATAGTGTCTCGAGCGAGACAGCGGACCATCTCCCTGCCGGTGAGGCCAATCCAGATAACCTCGAGTGGCCTGCTCACGGTGGCGGGCCTAAGGCCCATTTGAAATGTCCCGTGCTCCGGGTACTCCGGTCGATCATCAATGCCGAATCGGGCTCCGGCGGTTCCGGCGCTCCCGGGAAGTCATGGAGTGGGTAGGCGAAGCTGCAGGGGGATAGTAGAAGCGCCACGGCGTCGTGAGCAACGGGAGGGAGATCTTGTGTATGACCTCGTGGAGTCTGGCTAGGGGTCGGCGGTCGGCGGCGGCACGTCGTATCTGACTCCCGTGAAAATCTACGGGTGGAGCCCTACATTTCCCCGGGATAGGGGTCAGGGCGAATAATAACCGCTGATCCTCGAGGCGGGTGATCGCTGGGGTGATGAGCTGCCACTCTGCTGCTTTGGTGTGGAAGCGACGGCTCGGGCTGGAATGATGAAGACTCCCGGACTGATGTGCGGGCCTGGCTTGGGCGGGCCCTCTGGATCGTCTCTGAGGTACTGGGGACGGGGCCCGAGGTCCCATCCTGGTCTGATACCTCCTGGAGCCCACGAGGCTCCTCGGGGCCGGGTCGAGGGCGCAGAAGCTGTCGGTGGGGCTGCTTCTCCTGCTACAGGTGCGAACCTAACTTCGGGGCCTCAAAGCGGGGACCCACCTCACAGTGCATTACCATATACGCTAGTCACGGAGGGAAGGTAACAGGGAGTGTTGCTCTCTCGACTAGGCCAGGGCTCGCGGCTGAACAGTGAGCACGGCCCAGACGGGGGCAACGTGCGGTGGCCGGCTAGTGGACCTGGCAAACCTTGGGCTGACACTAGGCTATGCTTGCGGGCCGTGGCAGCGGTGCAGGTGGTGGCCAGCTCTGGTGACGGCGGCGGTGGCTCAAGAAGACAGGGCACGGGCGCGCGGCGTGTGTGAAGTGGGGTGTGGTGTGGCTGGGTGCGGGGCGCGGGCGCAGGGGAGGGAGCCTTCACGGTGGCCCCCAGGTGGCTAGGGCTCGGCGGCGGGGCTCGAGGCTGGCTCGGGGGGGGGGGGGGGGGGGTGTAAAGATGAAATGAATTTGAAAAGTCCCTCCCCTCCTCCTTTTCTCATCTGCTAAGCGACAGACAACCCACTTGAGCAATTTATTTATAATAGCGAAATACATGCCTCTTACCAAATATTAATTTTCGGCAATTCAAGTATAAATAATACTAAAAAAATAAAAATTATTATTTTAAAATATATCTAAAATTTAAATAAAATAAATAAAAGGAATAAAATTGCTTAAAGGAAAGTTACTAAAAATAGAAAATTGACCGTTTAAAGGAAAAAAAAAAAAAAAACTTGGCGCAATTTGGTTATTGTGCAATCGACTCAATTTACCAACTTCATTCATGGGGGGTCAAGGAGGAGAATCGCCAACCCTGCGAGTGAAATCTGTACTCACTGCGTTCTTTTGATTCCTCTTTGTCGATTTTCTTCTATTTTGGTTGATTTTGGGGCGACGATTGCTGCAGCGGTGGTGGCGATGTGACTCAAATCAAGCAGCTTCATCTTGGTTAGCCAATTCTTTTGAATTTATGGATCTTTGGCTTCCACGCCTTGACCCGGTGAGGCGAGACTTCATTTCTTCCTTACGCCGTCACCCCTCAGCTGGTTTGTGCCCATGGCTCAGTGAAAAATGTTGAGCTCAATGTCATGTTGCCAAATGCATGAGTTGCATGACTCCATTTCGACAATTGATAATTACATTAGCGGTGTAAAAATGGTCTTCCCAATATAATCGGCACATGATTGGGCCCGCGCAGTGGCTCGGTATCAAGCACTACAAGTCTTGGGTAGTAAATTTGTCTACCTTCATCAACACATCCTCAACTATTCCCTTAGGAATCTTCAGCGATCTATCATTGATGACATTAAAGTGATGTTGGTAGGTTTTGAGCTCCTTAAGCCTAGCGCATACAACGAGTATGAGCGGTAGGTTCTGCGGCTGAATCGAGCAATGCCTTGTCTATGCAAGTCCCTCGATGTTGGCGAAATTGTGGGGGATCACGGATCCTTGTATTTGACTAGGGGTCTTGCTTTGGATTATCTTGTGACTTGCTCAGTTAGGAAGGCTTTCTTTTGATGCCTAACCCTTTCTTGCGTACTACGGGTCCTTTGGAAACTTAGTAAGTTGGAACTTGCTTAATCATGTACCGACGATGGGATGAGCTACCTTCACTTGCCTTAGCACTTCCCAAATTTCAGCTTGGTTTGGGATTTTTCTTGCCTCTTAGTGCTTGGGGAAATGGAGGGGGCATGGTGTGCTTCATTGAGTCTTCAGCATTGATCGCCTCTCGGGTTCGGCTTCCTTTTCCTTGCATGTTTCTTCGACCATGGGCGGCCGCTCTATTTCTCTTCCCTCCTCGGAGTGATTATGGATTCACTTCATTCATCACGAATTCTTTGGATGAACCTACTCCATGTACCCACTTTTGGATTTGTGAATGTTTGGGAAGGGAACCTTCCTCTCTCTGTACCTCGAAATATTGATCTTTGTGATTGAATAAACTGCGGGTTGTCAATTTTAAGTTTAGATTGCTCTAAGCCCATCTATTCTTTTGTTCGACGTACTTTCTACGGTATCAATTCTCATGCCAATTGTGCATTGATCCTGCTGCTCCTCACAAAATTTCCTACCACCTTGCTTTCGAATTCAAGATGGCTTGTTCAAGCGGAGAAGTGGTTGATGGCGAATTTATGGTTGGGATGGGAGCCAAAGCGATTATTGACTGGGGAGTTTTGCTGGCTTGTTTGCTTTATGGCGGGATTGCAGTTTCAGGGAGGAGGACATTTGGTTGTGGCTTGTATTGACTGACATTTAAGCTATTGACATCAAATCCTTGGCTGGAAGGCGGTCGGATAAATCATTCTCTGATTCTGTTAGGTTGACAAGCCCCGATGAATGGGTTGCTTTGTGCGGTGTTTTGATCCGCTGCTGCACTTCATAGACCTCTTTCCTTCCTAAGCTCCTCCCTTCCCAGCCGGGGTTGAGATTTTTCTTTCCATTTCCATGTCTCTGAAAGTGAAGCTTCCTCCTGCTGGTGTCTTTGAGGCCTCATTTTTCTCCGCCTCTCATAGGTTGGCTCATCTGACCCTTGGAAGTTTCAGCCCACGCAAGCTCAAAAATCCATAGCCATGCAGTTTTTACTTAAAATCACCTCTTGCATGGTTTCTAATAGGTTGCTTCATGGAGGACGTACCATTATAGAAATGATTCCCACTAACATCTCGGTGTCAGACATGATGTGAATGACAACGATGGTATCCATGAATCTCTCGACATTGGTAGAATTTCTGCCTCATTGTCATAGGCCAGTAAGTGTAGTCGTCTCTTAGTATTGGTCTTGGTTGCCTTGAAGAATTTCTTCAAAAATTCGACGAAGATCAGCCCAATTTCTAATCGTTCGTGCCTTAGTGAATTGAGCCATATTTTAGCTTTGTCCTTGAGGAGTCAGCGGGAATGCCTTCAGCGAGCAACTCCATATCGGTTATTCCTCCTTAAAAGTTATGCATGCGCCTGAAATCCGTATGTGTGAATATGGATTTTCATTCTCCATACCGTGAAATGCTGTGAGAAGCGGGGCCAGCAGAGTAGAGGTCTCAACGCTGCATCCTCGATAGGAGGTATGATGCGGAAGGAGCACTCGCTCTAGGAGGTGTATGTGTTCCCTCATTCGACCTATATCTTTGATGTGAAATTGGATTCATAGGGGTGCTTGTTGGCTTTCGCGTTCCTCGGGTAGAGGATCCATTTGATCCGCATGCTGTAGTTTCACGACCTTGTTGATTGGTGCACTCGCTCTTTGCGTCTACACAGTATCCCTCTTGTCCCGAAGTCTTTGCCATAAACACACTGTTACAAATGGAGACCGCAATAAGAATACAAACAAAGCTTGCGAAATTGATGTTAGCGAAACAAAATGATACGAGAAACAAAAGCAGTCACGATGGCACGCGATGGAAGAAAACTTCATAGTTCACGCACTTCAAATTCAAAAGGGTGAAGAAGGTCACCAACACTTTATATCCTGGATTCACAGTACACATCCAACTCATCATACGTGATTTGGCACCATCCGAAACACTTTGACGCCATTTGATTCGATGCCACGGTAGGGTAATCTTGAATCGACAAATTTATATTCCTAAGTTCCTCTTCATAGTAGTCAAGCTCACTACCATGAGTATAGCGGTCTAGGGTCGAACAGGGATGGGTTTCATCCTACGAATGATTTGCATTGAATGTTTGAAAATTGGTGAGGCTTTAGTTTGTAAAAACAAGGGAGTTGGTTGTTCCTTTGATTTAAGCGTAGTGGCTTAAATGAAAGTGTGAAATGGTAACCTTGAAGGCTTAGGTCACTAGCTTGATAACATAAGGGATATTCACAGTGTCCTTGGGTTATTTATAGCGTTAGGGCGAAGGGTGACATATAGTAAACCAAAGCCAGGATCTTTGTTTAGATTTATAAAACTGGCTCCACAAACCACTCCTATTTGGAGTCGGCCAGTAGTAAGCATTCAAAGATCCATTCGGTTTGAAACCCTAACCTTGTTCCAACCTCCCCATTCCACGTGGCTCGTAAATGACATCTAAAGAGATATCGGTCATCCCTAACAGCATTAGAATGAACCTGAAACCTTTACATAGCAAGTATTGACGAAGGAAAGACGGTAAATGAAGTACACCTATGGCCAGTTGGCCCGGAAGAATTCGAGGATTTGATTGGGATGGCCGTCTGGGGAAGCATTCTAAGGTTGAAGGGGCTTGCCAGCTCCCATCTTGATAGTCGGTTGAGAGACGGGGGTACACAATGTATTATGATGCCTCGAGGGCCGGACTGGGATGCGTTTTGATGCAGTCCGGGAGGGTAGTAACATGTTTCCGTCAGTTTAGAAGAATCCAACAGAAAGTGTTACCCACACAACATGGAGTTAGCGGTAAGTAGTCACCGCCTTGAAGATTGGCGCCTTATTCCCATAATTGTGAAACGGTTTGAGGGTAGCACTGGGGACTATAAAAGTCTGAAGTATATTTTACTTATGACGGGACCTTAATATGAGAGGCCGCGAATGGATGGAGTTCTGAGGATTGTAGCTTCACTTTGCATTACCACCACGGTAAGAGGCAAGTGGCGGTGAGCCCGTACACTCGATTAGGAAGTGCGGGAGATAGCTGGTAAAGCTTCTTGAGAGTGGCGAGGTGCTGCGAGGCTGGCTTGGGACGGTTTAGGCTAGATGCTGCAGCTAGCGGACTCGAGGAGTGCGTTGGGAGTTTATTAGCTACGACGTCTTTATTGGCCAGTGATGAGTCCGGGGCGGGGCGTGGAGATGGTGTCCATGGGGGCCAGGGTCTGATCGGGTACGATGACGAGGGTTGGACCCCGTCCACGTAAGTTGTCTTCGGGTATAGAGGGCGGGTAGTGGTTCGAGTTGGCCGGAGTTAAGAGGGATTCTCAAGGAGTTTCACTGCTCTCGATTTGCCGTGCATCCAGGTGACACGAGATGTATCGGGATCTTGTCGCCGGTGCCTGCGGAGCGGGATGAAGAGACACGTAGGGGACTTTGTTTGTGATGCGCATGTCAACGGGCTAAGGGTGAGCACCGAAGCGACGGGGCTACGCCCCGATCATTGGAGGTGGTAGTGGAGTGGGAGCACATCGATGGATTTTGTGACCCACTTGCCCACGGACCCAGTAGGGACGCGATCGCGGTATGGGTGATGGTGATGGGCGACTCACGAAGTCGGCACATTTTCTAGCCATCGCGGATGACCCTTCACATTGGAGAGATTGCGCGGTTGTACATTAGGGAATGGTCAGCTGCATGGAGTATACGGTATCCATAGTGTCGGATAGAGACACGGTTATAGTGCACTTTTGGAAGAAGTTTCAAAGGGTGTAGGCACGTGGGCGACCATGGTACGACTTTCGCCGCGAGGCGGATGGTTAGTCGGAGAGGGTATACGAGGTGTTAGAGGACATCTTTACTTGATAGCCATCTGGATCATAGGGTAGGCCCGGGAAGAGCACTTGCCCTTAGTGGGTCGCCTACAACAAGCAGTTATCGGCGAGTATCGGACCAGTACCATGAGGCATTGTATGGGAGGCCGTACGGATCAAGTATGTTGAATGAGGTAGGAGAAGGCTCGTGATGTAGTCTGATAGGTCAGAGACTTTGTAAGAGAGGTGAGCTTGATACGACATCGTCTTCTCCACGGCTCGAGGCGAGTGAAGGAGAGCTATGCTAATGTACGGCGTCGACCCTTAGAGTTCGGGGTTGGAATCCGCGTCTTCTTGAAGGTGATGCCTAAGAGGTGGTCAGGTTCGTAGCGAGAGCATCAGGGGTTCATTGGGCCCTTCGAGGATGCGAAGGGTAAGGCCTTTGTAGCGTCTGTTGGCTACCGCCCGGCATGTCAGGCGTCCACGAGGTATTTCACGTCTCCGCTGCTCGGAGGTACACTCCGAGATCTAGCTACGTGTAATTGGATTGGGGAGAGATTGGGGTTAACAGCGATGGGACCTTGGAAGGACTGAGTGTGCATTATGGATTGGTCGGGATCAGGATTTTGTGTGCAAGGCCAGGTGGGGCTAGTGGGGTGCTATGGCGATGTGGAGTGGAGGAGTCAACGTGGGAGCGTGAGGGACACGATGCGGGCCACCCCTATCCCTTCTTGTTTAGGGATGAAGGTCACGTGGTTTTGATCGTTTAATGCTTAAATGACTAGTTTATCATGACGTGATGCACGTTGCATGTGCAAGTGATTAGTATTGATTATGCAATTACAGGGACTGAGAAATTCCTTTTAAGAAGGGGAAAATGTAAAACCTGGGAAAATTCGAATTTTTAAATGGTAAAATAGATCATTCGGTAAAAATCGAAAATTTTCTAGATCTTGGATGTGAAAGCAGGACTTCATTCATTTGGAATCGTCTCGCGAAATCTAGCTATCCGCGTCCGAGATTAGGAACCGGTCAATTTGTTTTGAAGTATTTGGGTGTAGTAAAACGGCTCGTGAATGACATGTGATGTGACAAAAGTTACCTACTACATGTACTCATGTGACCCGTATTTAACGTGATTAGTCGGAGGATGAGATGAATGACTGGGTGTGCAGTGTCAAAGGAAATCAAGACAAAGGGACATGGATGGAATTTTTGAGATGTTTAATGATAATAAGACGAAAGATGAATAGTTTTCTTCTTCAAATTGAAGAAGAAAACGTGGAGAAGAGGGAAATCGGCAGTAGCTTGGAGTTTGAGAATCTAGAGAGAGAAAGTGTGACTTCTCTCTAGTTTATAGATCGGACGGAGTCGGTCGCTTTGGGCGGTAATGCTATTCTACGTGGCGAGGGCTATGCGTGGACACGGGTTGGTGGGTTAAACTGACTCGAGAGGGTAGGGATCTTTTCCTACTTGTGTTATTCTTGAAATTTAAGAGCCGTGTAAATGGTTGGGGATGTTCGAGGGCTTGGATTAAGCGTGTTTTGAGGTCTCAAAAACATTTAAAGGCCAGGAGTGGGAAAATCCATTGTTGTAGTTATGAGCGATTATAGCCAGGGTTTCAGCATTCATGTGAATAATAATGTGATTTTGGTGTGATTTTTATGATGTTGGAGTGATTTCAAAATGAGTTGCTTGTGTTTGTTAATTAGCCCATGTGAGCTAATTTTGGTGTTATTGATTGTGAATTTGCATAACATGATTTATGTGGATTAATTATGCTTGTATATACATTTTTTATATATTAGCATGAGTTGGTTGGATTGGCATCATGCATTCCATATGCACTAGGGCACCTTAGAATATTAGGAGTGAGTGCATGACATGAAATTGAAAAAAAACAGAAATGTTGTGAAGGAATTTCAACGGAAGATTTTCGAAGAATTTACCTTAGAGTGAATCCAGATCACTTCGGATTAGGACCATGATGTTTGAATCTTATCCGACGAGGTCGCCTCGGAGGGTAGTCGATATTTTACCAAAACTTCGGTAGCAAGTTTTTCGAGAACAAAAAGCTTTTGTTTTGGCGGATATTTACTAACGTTCGGCTTAGACATGTCTTGAAGTCGGTGAGGACTGGGACTATCGGATTGGTCGTAGACATTCAGTGGGTTCGTATGAATTGCTTGGATGTGATTGTTTGCCATGGCATGTGCACTTAGGTAAGGGGGTAACCATGTAGGAAATTATCACTCTTGGAGAAGCTGCTCACCACAATTGAGATCGATATTTCAGATGCGGGGTCTCCTGGGGGAGGCCAGAGGCGCTGCACAGGGATTAGCATTTAAGCCGGTGTGGCTTTGGTATTTTGTATAACATGTATTCAGAAAATTAAATACATTTTTTAATATATGTTTGGTAAAAACAATTTATTAAGTCTTGAACTATTGTATATAAGTTGATGTATTGCACAGTGAGGTATTGATGCAAGGGCCCAAGTGGCCATTATTTTACTCGCATGTGGACCCTGTGTGGTCATTGTTAATTGTTGGGACAGGTTTTGTACCTTGGGTGAAAATCACAGTACAAGGGGCTGCTTGGAATTTTCATAAGTGGTGTCGGGTTACCCAACATCCATGAGTATTCCGCGGGTTGACGGGTTGTCAATGGACCCCCGAGAAATGGGGTGTCATAATTTTCGTGAGTGGTGTCGGGTTGAACATGCAGTGTCTACACTGGGATTGTGGTTGAGTTGTCGAGCGGGACCCCGGGATTGGGGCTTCACATTTTTAATTATTAAATTTAATGTGGTTTGATCATATTTAATTAATCTTATTTGGTGGTGAATTAATTCTGTTAGTAATCCATTATTTACAAATATTTCTAAACTTAATCGTTTTCGTTCTAAAGTTTCTTCTAAAGTTCTCATATTATGTTTCAAAGAATCTATTATTTGTAATAAATGTTTGCATCTAATATAATCAGGGAAAGGTTCTTGCATTTTTAACTTGGCTCTGATACCATTTTTTCATCAAACAGTTTAATAATCAAAACACAAATCCTAAATAGTACAATAGCGAACATCAAACAAAGCATGCATATCATGATTATATTTGTGTAAGCCTTTCAATAATAATAATACTAATAATAATAATAATAATAATAATAATAATAATACTGCACTATAGGCAAGTTAAATTCCTGTTTGTGGGTATTGGAGCGAGTTATACATTTGAGATCATACTTAAATTGCACTATAGACTCCTTGGGAAAGGTTATTGAACACTAAAAAGGGGGTTGACTTGATTGGTCAACTGGGACTTCAACTGCACTATATAATAATACTTCAATTGCACTATAGGCAAGTTAAATTCATGTTTGTGGGTATTGGAGCAAGTTATACATTTGAGATCATACTTCAATTGCACTATAGACTCCTTGGGAAAGGTTATTGAACACTAAAAAGGGGGTTGACAGTTGGTGTTGGGCACGACTCGGTGTAGGTTGTTAGAAAGTTGAATAAGCCAGAGGTAGTCCCCGGATCTAAGAAATTGGGTTCTTGTTGACCCTTTTTCTTGGTATCATGTGTGTGGACCCATATCGTAAGTGTTTAGACCTTTGCATTCTTGCATGCCTGTTAGAGTATGTTCTTGCTAGGAGACGAAACGAAACTAGGACCCCAGAGTGTTGATCGGTGTGAATTATGCATGCGTCTCAGTAAGATTTCGATGTGTTCTTATAACTAAATTGCATGATTGACATTCATATTCACTCATATTGCGCTAATCCTCCATATTATAATGTTTTGCAAGACACGGTGATAAAATAAGCAAAAAGAAAGCTAAATAACGTGAAGGAAGACCTGAAGTAGAGAGAAAATGAGGAAGGAAATCAAAGCACTCATGCAGCGGCGAAGCACTCCATGTTGCGGTGTAGCCCTTCGCAGTAGCGTGGAAGTCCTAGCCACTGCGAACCAGTAAGGAAGACATTCAGCGGTCTCGGGTACACCGTGGCGTAGGACCTCTTCGCCGTAGCGTAGAGAGGGTTTTTCAGAAACGGTTGAGCATTAAATGACCTTGAATTTTGGGCCAATGATGGGCCCGCTTCCTGAGACATAAAAGGAAGGCATTTTTTAGAAGTGGGGGTCATTCGGTGAGCATTGACGAGACGGAGAGAAGGGCGTACGAGACACTTAGGAAGATTGACGGAGACGAATACAGAGAGATTGCGAAGACAGCTTCTTCTATAGTTCTTTCCCTGATTATTTTATATTACAAAAATCTTTTCGATGTAATGAATATCACCATGAACTAACTCTTCTTTCTAGGGTTTTTCAACCACTATTTTGCACCATTATGGATTAATGAATTAATTTTGGTTTATTTAATATTAGTATGAATTTATATGGTTTACTCTTGAAATTAATCACATGTTATTGTTTGGAAATTGCATCTTTATTACTAAGTGCGAGATCAGGAATAAGATGACTCCACAAGGGACGTAATTAAACGACACTTGGTGGTGGGGAATAGAGATATCCCAGGTTCAAAGTGCGGCATTAGGGTTTGCACATTTATGCATTTCGAAGTCGAAGGGTAGAGGTAGAGATGCAATACACCCCACTGGCGAGATAGGAAGATATATCTTGAGAGAGAATATCTTGTAGGCACAATCAACCCGCTAACATAAATCATATGAAATATTAAATAAATACTCTATCTAGGTTATAATCTGTCAGGTGTGGCAGGTGACTACAAAACCCTAGTTTTCTCATCATTGTCTTAAATCAATATTTTAATATTAGGTTTTCCTTACATTAGTTAAATTAGTCATAATTCACTATAAGACTCGATCCAAACATTATCTAGGATGCTAAGCCAGTATTCAGCACGGTTCTCTTCGTGGGAACAACACTTGATGAGCTACTATAGTACGTGAACTCGATGCGTATACTTGTGCATATGGGCTTATGTTTTTACTTAACTTTTACACACTCACTAACAACTCATTAGACCCTATGCCTTGGGATTTCTTTGTCCAAAAGTTACGGGTAAAGTATAATCCTTGTCTGTATGAGGAAATTTAAATGGAAGCAATTTTTTGAATTTGAAGTAGAGAAGCCTATCAGTGGCTGAGTACGAAAAAGAATTTAGCCATCTTAGCAAGTATGCTTAAGTGTTAGTTCTCACCGAAGCATTTCAGTGTAGATAATTTGGGAGGTTTGAATAGGTCTATCAAAGTCTTTAGCACTGTGACTTCTCTCCTTGATGAATTTTATCAGTTAGTGAGTTGCTATGAAGGTGGAGAGTCGAAGCAGAAAGTAGCAAAGAAAGGTTTCGAGAAGAAAGTTTTCAAGAGGAGCTTCTTCCTCCTCCAAGGAAAGAGGCTGAGGAATCTCTAGAATCGAGTGTATGGCTTCATTCTGAAATTAGAAAGCGAGAGACTGTCTTGGCACCTAGTTTTGGTAGAGGTGCTTCAGTTGGACAAGGAGAAGCCCTAGAGTGCCCTCATTTCCATAAGCGACATTTGAGTCTTGCTGATTATGTAGGAGGATGCTTAGTGTGGAAGCCTGAGATCATTTCATGGTGAGATTGTCCTAGAGAGTTGGGGATAATAGGAGCTTGCAAGGAAGTAGCGGAGAGAGATGCATTGCACCGCATGGAGCTTAAGATCGAGGTGGCTGATTGACGTAAGGACGTGGAGGTACGATTAATCGGAGATAGAGGATCATCCTATGCCTATAACCCCATCTCGAGCATATGCTATGAAGGCTTGTGAGGATCAAGATGCTCCTAAAGTGATTGCTAGTATATTTTCTCTATATGATATTGAGATGCATGCATTGATTTACCCTGGTTCTACCCATTCATATGTATGCAGTGAGCATGTGTTTGATAAGATAACATAAGTGGAGAGATTATTATATGATATGCATGTAACGAGTCCCTTGGGGCAAGGTGTTAATGTTAATAGAGTATATAAGAATTGCCTTATAGTTATTCACGACAGGAATTTTTTGCTGATTTGATTACTCTACCATTTCATGAATTTGATTTTATTTTAGGAATAGATTGGTTGTTTAAACACTAGGCTCTAATTGATTATGATAAAAAGACAAAAGTGCTTAGATGTTTTAATCAGTCTAAAGTGATAGTACATGGTGTTCATTCTAGCCCAATGTCTAGTGTGATTTCAGCTATGCAAGCTCGACGATTTTTGAGAAAATGATGTGAGGCCTAAATGGCTTTGGTGCTTGACTAAAAAAAAAAGTCAAATAGAATTGGAAAATATTCTGGTAGTGAGAGAATTTTTGGATGTATTTCCTGAAGAGCTATCGGGTATTCCACTTGAAAGTGAGGTGGATTTATCTATTGAGATTTTACTGGCAACAACTCTTATTTCCAAGGCACCCTATAGGATGGCTCCAACTTAGTTGAAAGAGCTAAAAATTCAACTATAAGAACTTTTGGATAAAGGGTTTATCGACCCGGTGTTTCTCTAGGGTGTCTTTGTTTTATTATTGAAAAAGAAGATGGCACTCTCTGGATGTCTGCATTGATTATTAAGCGGATCAATAGGTGATGACCCGAAAAACAAAATTACCCGCACCGAGGTGAAAGATCTATTTGATTAGTTGAAAGAAGCAGTTGTCTTCTCTAAGATAGACCGGGGATCAGGGTACTATCAGCTAAGAGTGAAAGATGTTGATGTGCCGAAGACAACATTCAGAACTCGATATGGCCATTATGAGTTCTTGGTAATGCAAATGGGTCGACTAATGCACCGGAAGCATTCATGGATTTGATGAATAGGGTGTTTAAACCTCATTTAGATCAGTTCGTATTGATCTTACTATTACTGATGATATATTGGTATATTCCAGAGATGAGCAGGAGCATGAGCAACATTTGAAAATAGTTCTATAGACTTTGAGAGAGAAGAAGTTGTATGCTAAGCTTAGCAAATGTGATTTTTGGCTAAAGGAAGTTTCATTCCTAGACCATATTGTGTCTGCTCGGGGTATAAGAGTTGATCCTACTAAGGTTGAAGTTGTTGTGAATTGGAAACCGCCTTGAAGTGTGATCGAAGTGAGAAGTTTCTTGGGCCTAGCAGGATATTATAGAATATTTGTGAAGGGATTCTCTGTCATAACTTCTCCACTCACCAAATTACTCAAGAAAGGAGTCAATTTTGAGTGGAGAGATAAATGTCAAGATAGTTTTGAGCAACTAAAGGAAATGCTAGTTGAAGCATGATGATACTTATGACCTACCCAGGGTAAAGAGTATATCACGTATAGTGATGCTTCAAGGGTAGTGCAGGTTGTGTGTTCTTTTGGAAGATGGTAAAGTAGTGTCATATCGTCGAATGGTTGAAGCCGCGTAAGACGGAGATTATCTACGCATGATTGGAATTGGGTACGCGAGTGCGTGTGCTGCATGAAAGATATGGCGACACTACTTATATGGTGAAAAATGCATAATTTATATAGATCATAAAAGCCTCAAGTATTTGTTAATTTAGAAGGAGCTTAATTTGAGACAAAGGAGGTGGTTGGAGTTGTTTAAAGATTATGTTGCATAATGAAATTTACCACTCTACCTAGAAAAATGTGTGGTAGCCGGATGCCTTAGCGAGAAAGGTAATGACAACTTTGGTATTACGTATGATATGAATGGAAAATAGTATCCCGATGTTTATATGTTTCAATTGTAATCTTGATCTGTTTTAAAGCGTAGATGCCCAAAAAAAGGATGAAAAGGATTCTGAGAAAAAAGGTGTTACAGCGAAGTTAGAGATAAGTGATAAAGGCAGATTTTTTAATTAAAAGAAGATGGAAGTTTGTATTTCCAGAATAGATTATGTGTGCCAGTTGAGAATGAGTTGAAGAAAAAGTTGCTATATGAAGCCCATAATATGGTATTTACCATTCATCATGGAGGTAACAAGATGTACCAGGATTTGAAGCAGTGTTATTGGTGGAAAGGAATGAAAAGGGATGTGATGGACTATGTGTCCAAATGTTTGATGTCGGCAAGTAAAGCTTAACCTGTACCGTATAAATATTAATTGAATCCCATTTCGATTAAAATGGAAATATATTGAAATTATATGGATTTTGTATTTGGACTTCCTTACACAAAGGAAGCATGATTACGTATGGCGTTGTTAGTTGACTGGAAACTACAAAGTCGGCCCATTTATACTAGTCGGGGTTGACTATTCTATGTGGATTGAGCTTCGTCGCGATATGTGGATGAGGTGTCAGGTGCATGGTATTCCGTTGTCAATTGTGTCGGACCGAGACCCTTGATTTACATTAAGATTACAGAAAGAGTTCTGATCGTGTTGGGTACTCGTCTCAATTTGGACAACTTTTCACTGTAAGCCGGATGGATGGTCAGAAAAAATTAGATTCATGTGTTGGAAGATATGTTATGGGGTTGTGTTCACTGGATCTTTACACAGGGGATTCAGGATAGGTATATTAAGTTATGATGATTTTCCTATAACAATGTTATCGATCAAGCATTGGCATGGCACCATATGAAGGAAGAAACTGCTAATAATGGTAAAATGTAGAACTCTATTCATCAATTTGGACATAGTGTTGAGCATAAAGTGATTGGTCGGACATGAAATAAAAGATATGAAAGAGTTTAGGTTATTCGGCAAGGTTAAAGGCTACAGTGATTAAACCAAAGTCATATGCCGATTTGAAAGATATTGAATGAAGTTAGAGATAAGGTCTTGAAGGTATCACCATGGAAAAAGTACTTTCGGTTAGAAAGAAGGAAAATTTGAGTCAGGGTTGTCATTGGTCTTTATGAGGTTTTAGAGAGAATCGGACCAGTGGCTTATCGTTTAGCTCTCCCTATAGAGTTAGCCAAGTTGCATGATGTGTTCCATGTGTTTATGCTTTGAAAATATCATTCAAATGAATCGCATATCCTGCTAGTACAAGAAGTACAAGTGCAACAGGATTTCTCGTATGATGAAGAGCTAAAGGCTAATTTGCCTCGTGAAGTGAAGCAGTTGCGAAATAAACAAGTACCGTTGGTGAAAGTGCGCTGGCAACACCATGGCAAAGAGGAAGCTACTTAGGAGCCAGAAGTGACTATGAGGGCACAATTCAGGTATGAATTTCGTTCTTTTAGGGGGGAGAGATTTGTAACACCCCAAATTATACCCTAGTAGTTTATTACAGTTTAGAGGTTTAATAAAAGTAAAATTTGTATTTTTCCGGAATTTAAGTGCTAAGAGTGAAAAACGATAAACCTAGAATTAATCTAAGAGTCAAGGGTATAATGGTCAATTGCAAATTAAGGACTTAGAGACATTAAAATAAATGATGTTATACGGAATTAGAATTTGTGATAAGTGATTTGCAAATGATAAAATGAAGATGGACTAAAAAATACGAAAAGAAGGATTTAACTAAGTAAATTTTTTTTAAACATGGCCTTGTAACAAAGGAGATACTTCCCAAAATTGGTCTTATGAGAAGAGGTTCTTATTTTAGGTGTTTGGAGAAGAAATTTAGGGCTTACGGGTTCTTGAGGGAGAAGAGCCATTTTGGTTGCTTTCTCTTCAATTTCTTTGGAATCTACTTGTTAGTGAGAAGGAAGAAGGAGAAAGGAAGAGGAGAAAAAAAGAAGAAGAAAAAGCGAGTTTGCAGCTTTAATGTTAAGGTTTAGGATTTCCTTCTTCTATTTTTTGTTTTTTGGTGTTGTGATTTTGTTTTGGATCCTCAATGGAGGAGTTTGGTGTGAAAAATGTGTAAAGAAACATGTAGGTATTTTAAGGGATTTGCTGTCAAAATTTTTCTAAAACCCCTTTTTTTGTTTTGGCCATATCTTGGCCTAGAGACCTCCAAATGGAATGATTCTAATTGGACGAGAATCCTAGGACCCGTAGCTTTAAATATATAGAAGACCACCAGGTCAAATTATGGTACTATGAGCCCTGGATTTGGAATTCAATTCCAATTCTCGGTTTTGAATGCCAACCAGACCAGCCTTGAGTGTTTGTGTCATATCTTGAGTTTTGGTGATCCAAAATGAGTGATTCCAATTTTTGGGTAAATAATACTTCTTGTAGAACAACTTCCATGAAGGAAACATATTCATGTTTAGACCCTATTATACCCATTGTACATTCTAAAAGCATACTCCTAGTATTATATAGATTTTTCTTTCTAGGACAATTGGTACTTAAATGATCTGGTTCTCCACATGCATAGCACTTAAGTTTTTTTTTTGTATATTCTTTTTGGGTTATACTTTCTAACATGTATGTTAGGATCTAAATAAGGTTTCCTTCTAGTAGATCTCTAAGAAATATCTTTTATTGTATTTTTTATAAGGCTTATATTTCTTTTCTTTTCGAACTTCTTCTACTCTAAATGTTTGTTGTGTAAATATATTTTTACAAAACCTGTACTGGCTTTTCTTAAGTTGTCTTTGAGTTTGTATTTTGCTGCATTTTATTTTAAGTATTTTCATTATATGGTTTATTCTATGTCCTATACTCCAAGGTTCTTGGTTTTTTGTCATATCATTTTGTTGAACCCCTTTTAATTCTTTCCATGAGGTTTCTATTTCTTTGCCTAAGGTTCTTGGAAGTTTCCCAAATAATTTTTCTCCTAATTCTTGGTTAAATCCATTTCCTGAAATAGCAAAAAAATGGTAGTATGTTTGGCAGAATTCTTTTATATATTTCCAGTCTTTTATGCATTTGGTATTCTGAATTTAATAATGCTTCTGTTTCTTAAGCAGAAGCCTATATCTGTTTGGGTTAGGATCTTCTCCTGTAATTAAACTACCAATTTGGTCCACAAAATTATATGGATTAGATCCTAAACTAAGCATATTATTGTAGTTATCCCTAAAGTTTGTTTGCTCGATTCATGTGCTCTAGTACTTACCTCCCCAAAAGTTTCTAAATATTTGTACATAGTTTAGAGTGCATTTCTTAGGGTATATTTTCCATGTACCTTTCTGCTGGATATTTCCATCGTCTATTACACTATTCCACAGCTGCTGGATCCTTGGAGTTCTTATGTTTAATATTGTCTGAGGCTGTCCTTGGAACTATAGGGTTTTCTATTGGGTAAGGTCTTTCTTTGGAATCTATGGTTATAGATTCATCATATGAATGAAGCAGTCTGGAGTGCATTTACATAATTTACTTGCGGTCTAGGTAAATTTCCTCCTCTATTGTGTCTTGCTTCCATAGGTTGGCTCCTAGTAAAAGGTGTCAGAGAAGTTGCACTTGTGACACCCTAATTTTTGGGGGTCTGGGTGTGACTCATCAGCCTACGAGGAATTTTTTGTCTTAGTCCATCTTTGGGCTAAGTCTTGATGCTAGAACCGATTACCAACTACCCATGGACACCGATTACTCGGCACTACTATAGCCTTCACGGAAGACCCGTTTCATTTATATTTAAATAAAATATGAATCAAATAGATAATCACGATGCTGTAGGGTCAATCCACGAAACTCTTACCATATTACGACTATTTATACAATAGTAATAAATTTTATAAAAATCCTTTTTTTATACAAAAGCTTTACAAAATGTTATAAAGGCCACATATCGGCCTCGCCCATAATCACGACCTCGTAGGAGCGTCGTCTCCACTGTACGCTCCTGTGCACGAAGAGGGTCCCACGACGAGGTGAGCAATGCCCGATAGAAAATTCTCCTACTCGAGGCTACTCCACCTAAAATGTACATGCAATGCAGTACATAAACATCCAATCATATTCATATAAATAATGCAATCCTCGTATTGTAATATTGTGTCATGCATGTGTTGAGAAGCCTCGTGCTTCTGACACTGAGGTCCAAATAGACTCCTCATCGACAATACCAAGTGTGAAAACCGATCATTGGTATTGTTTCACCAATGACTTAAACTATTGGACAACCCCTCGATATTTACTTGAATTTTAATTTATCAATCCATGTGTGTTTTTCGTGGGTGGCGAATTTACGGGGTCTCGGCTGTGGAAGCCCCGTGTTTCGGATACGAAAAGTCGATATGGATTTTAAGCCCCGACTCATGTTTGCTCTCTGTTTGGTAGCCGAATAGAGTGCGCTTGACCGTTCAACATTTTATGCATGTGTGAGTTTCGAGTCCCGTGCACTTTTTCGTAGCGGTTTGGTTCCAAAGAAATACGAATGTAGATCTGTGGTTATGGGTCACGTGCATTGTCGAGAGGCCGGGTAGTACCTCTAATCAGAGGAACGGGTTGAGAGCGATGGTACGGTACCAATATAGTGGTATCGGTACCCCAAGGCTGTGGAGTACCAGTGCACTTTTGAATGCAGATTACCACGCTGCGGTACCGGTACCCGACATGCGATCTCTGCGGGACTTGAGGCGAGAATTTGATCTTGGTGCAAGACGCTCATGCTAGACCACCACTTTGAGATCACTAATAAGGATTGTATTTAAGCCCACTTGAGGGTAGAGTTAAGGGGGATCGGATTCTAGGGTTTGGTCTTGAACTTTTGGGGTGTTTTCTTATAATTTTCTAGGGTTCATAGAGTAGAGTACTTAGTTTTCTTCTGATTCTGAGTTTTTAATCACTTGTAATCTTTCAGTTGGTTTCTATAAGTTGGTATTCTTTAAGAGATTCTGTGTTTTTGATATCCCAACCTTGTAATTGAAGTGTTATCTCTCAAGTCACATTTACGATTAGTATTCTAGTAATCATGAATTGACTCTCAGTTTTAATGGAGTTCTAAACCTCTATGATAGGGTTCTAATGGTGGAACCTCACCTCCTTGAGTAACAACCCTCGATCCACTCTTTTGTTCTTCAATGGGATTGTACGATGCTAAATACTTGCGAAAAATCTGCCTCCAAAACCTTAGTTTGGCATCTTCTTGACAAAGTGTGAAGACGGGAATACGGTACACGTTGTGCTTGATCATAAATCGGACTGAGTCTGAAACCGTCGTCACGAACAAGTGTTTGTTATCCTTCCCGATGGATTCTTTGTCTTATAAAAGCACCCCAATGTTATATCTTAAAGTCGAAGACCATTCATCAATGGCTCCTAGATGAGATTGTAAGTAAGAGGTGGGTGTTACCTAGTGATTGGTGTGAAAAACCTAGGATCACATCATTCGCCCTTAGTTTTAAAATAGTTAAGTTAATCGGTTACTTTCTGAAACTGTCCAGTCACAACCCAAGATTTTACTTCAATCACACATTCATTGGATAATCTAAGGATCTGAAACCACTCACGAGAAGAATGACTGTGGACTCCCACGAGTAGTATAATGTAGCGACATTAGTTCCCTACGCTAGGAAT
Organism: Tetrastigma voinierianum; assembly: GCA_016808115.1. Taxonomy (NCBI): domain Eukaryota; kingdom Viridiplantae; phylum Streptophyta; class Magnoliopsida; order Vitales; family Vitaceae; genus Tetrastigma; species Tetrastigma voinierianum. The sequence continues at coordinate 912,196 of JAEQBH010000926.1, forward strand.
AATTTCAACACCGAAATAAGGCGAAGCATTTTGGCGTTGTTCTTAGGGAGTGAGCACTCCTAGTTGATCCGAGGAGAGCTAGTGGTAATTTTCAATTGCATTGAAAATCCGGTACGTTCTCTAACTTTTCTTTTTAATTCTTTTCGTAGATAATAGTGGATACCTATCTGGTTGGGGTAAGATTGGTGCATGTCGGTTTGGGCTCGTAATAGAACAGCGTAGGCAGTAAGAGTTATACCTCCAGAGGACATTTTGAAGAATCCTGGCCAGGCGGTTGTTTCAAGAGAACCCAAGACCTCGGATGGAACACCACCAGGGATCATGAGCTCTCTTTTTATCAATCCAGCGCCGGGTTGCACGGTTACCCATGAAGACCCGTGGGCCTCCACGATGAGGAGATGGTGATGCAGTCGTGATCGAGACGCCGGAGGGGGAAATGTTAATTTTCACCACAATCAATATCGAGCTCCCCTTGCCCCTTTACCTAATGTGGAAAGAACCCTTCGAGAGATTCTGCAACCCCAAAAGAACCACAACAAACTCATGTATGGCGACACGAAGGTAGCAATTCCTTATGAAGTCGAATGATTTGTCTTCTCCTTTGTGTATCGAGGGTTAAGCCCAGAACCCACTGCTCATTCATGAGGATTTTGAGGATGTTAGCGAGTGCTCACTGTCTGAGGATCACCCCCTCCATATAATTTGTATGGTTTATTCCCATTCTCTCTAAAGGAGAAGGCGAAATATGGTTCCTCTCTTACCCCCAATTGATTTTACTTGGGAAGACATGCGAAATGAATTTACGAATAAATTCTTCCCTCGGCCTGTACCTAATGCACACTCATGCGAGCATAATCCAAAACTGCTACAGCGGGTGAACCTTTTGTTGTATGGGAAGATATAAGGACCTGTCCACACTCTCCTCATCATGGTTTGGATGTTGGACAAATTTGTGCATATTTTCACAGAAATACATCCTTAAATAACAAACAATACATCCGAATGAGTGTGGAAATTACATGAGAAAAGTGCTAGGGAGGCCGTGCAATTTTTTGATACAATAGTAGAAAATGCTCGAACTTGGGAGACTAACACCTCCCTAGATATTGAAAAAGTGCATAGTACACCCACAGGGGGAGGAATAATCACTTAAGAGAGAATGATGACCTGTAAGTAAAAATAGCCAACTTAACTAGGAAGTTAGAAATTTATAGAATTGAGAAAAGGTGAATGGAATTAGCTGTTGTACCAGTACCGCCGGTGCCTATGGGATCTAGAGTGGAGCCATGCATCATTTGCGATGACCCAGCTCCTTTCGACTATTAAGCGCCTGTCTTCCTCAAGTCAAAGGAGCAATCCAATAGAAACCAATGCAGTATTGCTTGAAATTCTCGGGAATCACTTGATTCTCCATACTCTCGAAACTTATAATCAGGGTAGAATTAAGCTTTTAAATTTTAGTTGGAGAGATGAGAGGCCCACACCATTGCCAACAACCAAGGCGAAACTTCCCGAAACGAGGCTTTGAATCAAGCCCCTCAGGTTCCAAATCGAGTCCTCAAAGGATTTCTTGTGAACTACAACAAGGTTTACACCCCTCTTCTCAAGAAGGAATCCAAACCCCGCAGCCTTACCAACCTCCACATAAGAAGTTTAGAGGGACATTGTGACACAGCTTCAATCGGGCTCAACAATCCACCAACTTGAATTTTAGAGTACTTGAATGAGATCTAAATCACTAAAAGTGACCTGCTTTTATGGAAATTTTCAACGAAAAAGGAAACTCCTTTCTCAAACTATCAAAACACCCGAGGAATTCAGAATAGTGTTGAGTCTCGAGGTCAAGCGTGTCACCTTTGACGAAATTTACCAGGTTGTCACCACTCTTCAAAGTGGAAAATAATTGACAAAACCATTAAGCCCCGAGGAAATAATCTGAGATGTACCAAAATGAACCCTTTGGGGATGATGAGGTGTTTGTAGCCAATGAGCTCCATGTTCCTAGAGGCGAGATATTTGTTGATGTTGAGCCAGAAAAAGACAAGGCCTCCCATGTCCCTCTTGCTCCATACCCTCATGAGTTGAAGGCCACAAGAAAGTGAACAATCTTTCGGGAAATCTATGAGTTGTTGAAACCAGGTTAAGTGAACATTCCTTAATTAGATGCCATTCAGCTTCGAATCTCGTCATATGCTAAGTTTTTGAAGGGCACCTTCACCTTTGTAAAGAAATTGAGTGTCAACAAAGTTATTCATGACTCTGAATAGTCCACCTCCTTGATCGGAACAATTTGCCTGAAAATACAAACACCCGAGAAGCTTGTATTTCCATAGTGGTGGGGGAATTGAAATTAGGACATGCTACAGTGAACAGGGCGATGTTAACTTGTTTCCATACTCGATATATGTTGAGCTAGGGTTAGGAGAGCTAGAACCGACTAATATCACCCTCCAGCCAGCTGACCATAGTGTGAAAATTACTAGAGGGATAGTGAAGGATGTATTAGTGCAAGTAGACAAGTTCTACTTTCCTGTGGACTTTATTGTTCTTGACCTTCAAACGTGGTGAATCAAAGGACTTAGTTCCAGTGATTCTTGGTAGGCCAATTCTTAGCCCTTTGCCATACCATCATACACTGTAGGGGGGGACTAATGACGTTATCTTTTGGTAACATGACTATTAATTTGAATATCTTCAATGTTATCAAGGAAATAGGGGATGATGGAAGCAAATGGGTGGGCACCTAGATTTGAGAAATTGCCACCAATTGAGGATAAGGTATTACCTTCGGAAGAGAAACCACCTAAACTTGAGTTGAAACCCTTACCATTGCATCTCAAATATGCATTCCTAGGGGTAGAAGAAACTTTCCCGGTGATCATATCCTCCTCTTTAGAGTCAGATCAAGAGAATAAACTTTTGGAAATATTGAGAACCCACAAAACCGCCATAGGATGGACAATTGCAGATATTAAGGGAATCAACCCCTTGATTTGCACACACAGGATTCACTTGGAAGAGGATGTCAAACCCTCTAGACAACCACAGCGACAACTGAACCTAGTCATGAAGAGTGAAATTCGAAAGGAGTCTTAAAATTCTTGGATGTAAGGTGTTATTTACCCCATTGCGGATAACAAATTAAGATTCAGTCTAACCCAGCCGGTTCACTAAGAAATGCGGGGTCATTGTGGTAGCAAATGAGACACGATCATCTAATTCCACTCGAGGTCACCACGAGGTTGGAGGTGTGCATAGACTATAGAAACTCAATGCGAAGACGCTAGGAAAGATCATTCCCTCTGCCTTTTGTGGATCAAATGTTGGAGAGGGTTGAAAGGCATGAATTTTATTGTTTTCTAGATGGGTACTCAGGATATAATCAAATTGAGATAGCCTTAGAAGATCAAGAGAAAACCACGTTCACCTACCCTTTTGGCACATTTGCCTTTAGGAAAATGCCACTTGATTATGTAATGCACCGGGAACCTTAGATTGCATGATGGGGATTTTAGTGATATGATAGAACACATTTTGGGGATTTTCATAGGCAGATTTCTTGTTTTAGATGCTTATGAGCGTGGAGGGAATTTAAGGAGGGTCTGGAGAGGTGTCAGAGAAAAAGTTAGTGCAATTAGGGAAGTGTTACTTCATGGTGACCTGAGGATTATGTTAGGACACATAGTCTCGAGAGAAGGAATGGTAGATAAAGAAAAGTTGAGTTAGTCTCAAACTTACCCACCCCTAAGTGTGTCGAGAGATGACTATACGGTCGTTCTTAGGTCGCTGTAAGTTTTATAGGAGATTCATAAGAGATTTGATTACCATAGCTTGTCCTTTTAATGCCCGATTTGCTTGCCAAGGAGCGTCACGCTGGATAGTCCTGAGCTTGTGAGGCCTTTGATAAATTGAAGACTATGTTAGTGTCCCTCACATCATGCAATCTCTTAATTGGGAGCTCCCTTTTTGAGCTCATGTGTATTGCCTAGTGATTATGTCATAGGAGCTATATTGGGGCAAAGGGAAGATAAAAAAGCTTTTGTGATCTTATGCTTGACAAGACTCACAGATTCCGCTCGATCGATTACTGACTATGGAAAAAGAGTTCTTGGCCACAGGTCTTTGCCCTAGAAAAGTTCAAGTGGTACATTATAGGGTCTCATGTAACCATTTTCACGGATCACGCAGCGCTGAAGTACTTGCTCTCTAAGTAGGATACTAAGCCTCGTTTGACTAGGTGGATCCTACTATGTCAAGAATTTAACTTGACCATTAAGGATAAGAAGGGAGTTGAGAATGTGGTAGCTGACCACCTGTCTCGGTTAGTTCCGGAGACAACCTCTGAAGGCCTACCCATAGGCGATACTTTCCCTGATGAGCAACTCTTTGCTCTTATCAACTGCCCATGGTATGCGGACATAGTAAACTATCTAGTGATAGGACAGATTCCACCCCAATGGACCTCTCAGAAAAAGAGGAAGTTTTTGGTGGACATAAAAAAATACTACTTTGATGACCCATACTTGTTTAAATACATCTACGACCTTGATTGATGAGAGGTGTGTGTATCGATGACGATCAAATTGGGGTACTCACATACACGCCCTCCCCAAGCTTGTGGAGGGCATTTCTCCTTCAATAAAAGCAGCGAACCAAATCCTCTGAAGCCGGTTTTTATTCAGCGCTCTGTTTAAAGTTGCTTTGATTTTTGCAAAGCACGTGCTCTTGTACTTGACAATTAGGGGGTCACAAAAAGGAACATGATGTCTCTGACTCCTATTTTAATTATTGAGATCTTTGATTGCTGGGGTTTAGACTTCTTAGGGCCTTTCCTCCCCTCATGTGGGTACCTTTACATTTTATTGGCATTTGATTATGTTTCTAAGTGGGTGGAGGCCATTCCAACGAGAACTAATGACCATAAGGTTGTTTTGAAATTTTAGAAAGAACATATTTTTTCTCGCTTTGGGATATAGTCACGATCATTAGTGATGGTGGGCTCCATTTTATGTCGACCCTTTGAAAATTTGTTAAAAAAGCATGGAGTCACCCACAAAGTTTCCACGACACCTGTCTGGACGATGGTCAAGAAATGCAGATTAGCGATAGGGAGATCAGGCACATTTTGGAAAAAGCGATTACCCCGAATCCGAGTTGTTCGCCGACTAGCAGGGCGGCTCTTTGGGCCCTCTTAGTACCGCTTTTAAGATTGCTCTTGGTATGTCTCCCTATAGGCTAGTTTATGGCACGACATGTCATCTCCCGGTGGAAATGGAGCACAGAGCATATTGGGCCATTAAAACTCTTAATTTTGATTTGGCTAATGCAGGTAAACAGAGACTGCTGCAGATGAACGAGCTTGATGAATTGAGACGTGAATTGTATGAGAGCTCACGAATCTACAAAGAGAGACTCAAGCTATTCCATGACAAGAACCTTGTAAGGAAGACCTTTGAACCTCACAGGTATTGTTATGCCACGGCTCACGGATTTCCCACGTCTTTCCGGGTAAACTACGTTACAGGTGAATTTGGACCTTTCGCTGTCGAGTAGTTTACCCGTATGGTATTTGTGGAGATTGAGAATCCGGTAAATGGGAAAATCTTTAAAGTCAATGGCCAGCCCTTAAAGCCATTTCTTAAGAACCGCACTTCGGGAGAGTAGTGAGGATGGTAGAACCCTACACGGGATGTTCTTCGAGTAATCTCTATCCTACCCTTTTGTATATAGTTTTTTTTTCCTTTTCTTGCATTTCTTTTCGCATTATTCATTTAGTCTGTCATTTTTTTTTAATAAAGGAGAGTCCAAGTACCCCGTATTTTTTGCCCTCTCTTATAGTCTGTGGGGTGTATCGTCGGTGAATTGAGGGCACTGCCTATTTCCATGGTGGGGGTGGGCATACACTAGTTGGAGCCATTTAAGTGCATGCTATTTGGTTTAATTGATGTTCTTAGGGGTTAACTGCATGTAAAAATTTCGATTTTCGGCTCTTTTGGGTATGGTACTTGACACCGTGATGTATCACGTCGCGTGACCTTATGCTTAATGCGCTCCGTATAGTTTCCTTTACCATATTACCTGATAACAGGCATGCACAAATTTTTTTTTCATATTTCAGACCATATTGACCCAAATTCTTTTCTATTCTCCAGAGTCAATCTTGACTGGTATCACTCTCATTCATAAACTACACAAGTCATTGAATTCCTGCCCTAAGCTCATTTTTGCTTGCTATTGCTTCAACTTGTGCATTGTTTCAACATTCCTTGTCAACTACATTCATCTTATTATTTGAGGAACATCCATACATAGTTCAAAGATGATTTTAGGCCATATTTTCTTTGTTAAACTTCTAAATCATCACCAGGAATTGACCTTTGCACCCTTCTTGAGCCTTGGTACCGAATTCTTTTGAATACAGAATCTGATCACAAGGAGGCCCGGATTAGGCTCCTAGGTAAAGCGTGAAGGTGCGAGAGGTGCTAAGTAGTTCAGCGAACCTGAATCCGAGTTTGGAGGTATGAAGCGGTGAAAGAAGTGAGCGCTCTGATGAAATCAAAATGTAAGAAATTATGGAACACTGTAAGAGTGATGGAGTACCCTTTATAAATTGTCTTGGTACCAAAGTTGAAAAAGTGGCGGTAAAAGTGAGTAGGTACCACACTTACTAATCTGCGGTACCCAAACCACGACAAAAATGGTAGTACACTTTTGTGCTCCAATTATGCGCTCTTAGGTACGGTATAGTGCGTGAATGAGTCATTTGAAGGGTTTTTCTCCCAAAATTTTGAACCCTTTCATATCTCCCCTCCCCAACTCCTATATAAGAGAAACCAGCTTTGCTTCTCCTCTCACGAGGAAGCGAGCCTAGGTCGACGTTCACCACCCCAGTGTCTCTATCGCTCGACTGAGGCATCCGTAGTTCTTAGTGCGTAGAAGTATTGGAAATCTTAGACCCAGTAGTGTTAAAGTGCTTCTCATCTCCTTGAGGAGTAATGGATTGAATTTTCACTGTATTAATATGGATTGTGTTGGGTGGCTTTGGTTGAGTGGTTCTATGCTCTCGATTAATTCTATAACTCCGGCTGCGAGCGGTATAGGAGAAAGGTTCGCCGTCTGGAAAGGGTAAGTCAATCTTTGTTGGAGATGGGTTGTTGAAACTTTTTGTGTATGTTTGGGCTATTCGCTATATTAGCTATTTTGGCCATATCTATGGCAAGATCAGCTCTTGGGAAAGAAAGGAAAGGCCATAGCTCTCTTACATGGACGGTAGGCTTAAAAAAAAGCAAAAGCCAGATGATACTTCTGAGTTGTGAAAAAGGAAAGGAAGCGAAAGGGTCCTCATCAGAGAGTGAGGAAGAAAGTGAGAGCAAAGATGAAGAAATTGAGGCTATGTTTGCTGAATCATCATAATCATAGCGAGAAAAGTGGGTTCAGTCAATTGAAAGGCGGGGTTTCCACTGTGAGCGGGGAATGAGAATTGAAACATTTCTATTCCTACTTGGGTTCATGTATCGTTGATCGGGATTCGAATCTACAATTTTTCGATTAGGGAGGTAAAAGGCTATTCTGAGCCGTTGTCAAAATTCTACTCAAACTTGAGAGAGAATCGAGAATGTAGACACCCTATTGGAACTCTGATTTAGGGAAGAAGTTAATGGTGCTACTTTGACTCGATCAGCTGAATCATTTGAATAATGTTCGCCTCGCGCTTTTGTGGCCAGGCCTTACCGCTCAGGCTGTCACAGGAGTTTGATGCTAGTCTATTTGCAAATACCATGTGCACCAGCGGTACCCGCTGGGGGCTTTGTCTTAAGGTTCATCTGGGAAATTAAAGCTGAGTATGCATTGATGAATGGAGTCATTCACGATATGATTGGTAGAAGGAAAGGAGAAGTTCAGTAAGGAAGAAATCCGAGTTTCTATATGAGGTAATGGTAGAAAACTTATTGACTATGCTTTGGTAATATAGTGCATTATTAAAGGGACTTTGAGGTCCCAGTAAATAAGCATCCCGCTTCAGGCCCTTTATTCTGAGCACGGTAGGCTGGCAGGATAAGGGGTTTGGTAGAGAAAAAGAGTTCTTCCTGAGGCACGGGGGCCATCACAAACAAGACCGGAAGCTAAAAGCGAAGTAGCTACACAAGGCCTCGGTCGGCACATCCCGCCCCATACTATTTACTTTGGGGCTTCGTGCGTAAGTCGACTCTTGGTCAGATGAGTACATCCCCTTAAAGAGGATAGAGCGTAGAACCATTAGGATGGATTTAGTGCATCTGAGAGCGAGGAAGCAAGGCCGGATCACGGGCTTTCAAGCAGGGAGTCACATCCTACGAGGAGAGCCCGTTGTTATAGATGATCCTCCTCCTGATTTGGAAGGGGATTCCGACGAGTTGGATGATTGTGTAGATGAAGATGCATTCTCCTCGGCTGAAGAGGAGGAGGACGAAGAGTAGTAGCATTTTGGGTTAGAATAGGGCGGTGTTGGCAATTGAGTAGAGACCTCAACCATGTCATACCAACACCACGTTTGTTTCTATGAAGCCACTATTTGTGTAGCCCGTGGTCATTCTGAAGCCTAAAAGTCCTTTTATATTTTGATTCGTAGGATGTTTCCTTTTTCCTTCTATGCGTATTGGTTGCTGGATTTGTAGTGCAAAATGTTGCCGATTATAATGGAGTTCATTTAGTTTGGTGTTTCATTCCCATTATAATTTCGAATCGTAGTCCTTTATATGAGAATTTCTGTTTTGTAACAGTTTGTTATTTTGTCCATTACTTTGGGACTGTGGTAGTCATTTAAGTTCAGGTGGTTGCATACTCTATCAGGTTATAGCATTATGTTCATTTTTTTGCCCTTTTGGGAAACTTGCAATGCCTAACTGCACCTTAACGCATTTTGTTGAACCTCATAGTCGATAGGCGTTACCAGTTCCAATCTTGCTAGAGACTAGCAAGATGTAAGGTTCAGAAGTGTTGGATACATAAAGTGCGACATTTATATAGGTTTTAAGCCCACCCGGCTCATGTTTTGCTCTCATTTTGTGTGGAATAGGTGCTTTTGACCGTTCTAGTGTTTTTATGCGTGTGCAGGTTTTTTAAGTCCCGTGCATATTTTCATAGCGGTTTGGTTCCAGAGAACAAATGTAGATTATCGTTGTCAATTCTTTGATAGTTGTCGAGAGGCCGGGTAGTGCTACGAGTGAAGGGAGCAATTCTGCGGAGCGGTGATGCAGGTACACCAAATATAGTGAATGCTTGGTACCCCAGATTTAATGGTACTAGTGCACTTTTGGTACCGTTACCACACTTCTTGATGCCGGTACCAGCATGCAGTCTGCAGCGACGCCCAGGAAGAATTTGATCTTGGCGTGTCAGTTTTGAGTCCGTCGCGATTTTCATAGCGGTTTGGTTCCAGAGAACAAATGTAGATCATCATTGTCGATTACAGCCGTTGTCGAGAGGCCCCAGGTAGTGCTACAGTGAAGAGGGCTTGATTGCGAGAGCGTGGTACCAATACGAGTATAGTGGAACCAGTACCACTAGATTTGTAGATCTTAGTGCACTTTTGGTACCATTATTCCACGATTAAATGCCGTACCAAAATACGATCTACCGTAAGGACTTGAGAAAAATTTCAATCTTGTTGCAAGGGCACGCTCGTCTTTCGACCACCACTTTGAGATCACTAATGAGGATTGTATTTAATCCCACTTGAGGGCAGAGTTAAGGGGGATCAGATTCTAGGGTTTGGTCTTGAACTTTTGGGGTGTTTTCTCATAATTTTCTAGGGTTCATAGAGTAGAATTACTTAGTTTTTCTTCGATTACGAGTTTTAATCACTTGTAATCTTTAGGTTGGTTTCTATAACTTAGTATTCTTTAAAGAGATTCTATGTTTTATATCGACCTTGTAATTGAAGTGTTATTTCTCAAGTCACATTTCACGATTAATTGTTACAGCCAATCATGGTCATTTCGTTTAATGGAGTTCTAAACCTCTATGATAGGGTTCTAACGGTGGAACCTCACCTCCTTCAAGGTAACAACCCTCAATCCCTCTTTTGTGCTTCAATGGGATTGTACGATACTAAACACTTGCGAAAACTCTTATAAAACCTTAGTTTGGCATCTTCTTGACAACGTGTGAATGAGAGACTCTCGGTACACGTTGTTCTTGATCGCAAATGCAGACTAAGAGTCCAAGCAAATCATCTGAACAAGTGTTTGTTATCGCTCAATCGTTCTTTGTCTTGTAAAAGCTTTTAATGTTATATCCTGCAATAAGACCATTCATGTCAAAGCTCCACAGAAGAATTTATAAGTAAGAGGTGGGTATTTACCTAGTCGGTGGTGGCGAAACCTAAGAGGATCCTATCATTTAGCCTTCTGGTTTAAAATAGTTAAGTTAATCAGTTTATAAAATCAATCTGGCTTGAGATTTTACTTTAATCACATTCATTGGATAGCGATCACAAGGATCGCAGAGAACTTCCCTCAACGTAGATGACCTATGGACTCGCCGCAGTAGTATATTAGCGACGACATTGGTTCTACACTTGGGAATAATTTCGGCCTGCGAGGAAATAGGCAGAGAGCACTTTGCACGTCTTGGAGCATTTTTCGCGAACTTACATCGTTGGACACATATGTCTAACCGAGAATAAAATTTAGATCTTTCACCCTGGGAGGGGATCTGCCCCATTTTTCTTCACCCAAACACACAAAATTTATTATTATTATTTTATGCACCCGTGAGTCTTAATTTTGGATGTTGTCCCAATTTTCGAGCTCACTACACATTCAACAAGAATGGTGAATAACCAATTACCATGCACACACACGGAGCTTGATCACGTGTCCGTGCATATGAAATGTAAATATACAATTTCATGCTATGTCATGCTACATGCATAATAAGAGATACATGCAACATTTATAAATTCCGGATAATTATATTTCTTACATATAATTTTCATTCATCACAATTTCCATATTAATACATTAAACAAGTATATATAAACATGATTTTTACACAACGTCATGTTATTTATTTTTCCAACAATAACACACAAAATTGCCCAAATTTCAGACCTACATAAACAGGGCACCTCTCGGTCCCTTCATGACCATGAACTATTTTTTGTTCTATTCATCAACAAATTACAGTGATACTAAAAAAACTCATCAAAACCCAAAGACATCAGTCCCGGGATTAAAACCAAACCTCAACCCAGTCCAAGACTGCCCGGAACCAGTCCCAAAAATTTCCAATATTCAGTCCTAAAATCTTGGGACTAAATCACGTGGCCAGTTACGGCCCCAAAGAACTCCCATGCCATTAAATGGCCTTTACGTTAGAAAATAATCCAAGTAGGAAAATTCCCTACCTCACGGAGTTTAACGAAACTCCAAGATTTTGATACCCACACCTAGCTCATGTTGCATGGATCGACTTTTCTTCTCGGACCATCGAGCTTCGATCGTCGGAATGCCAGGAAAATCTCCCTTTTTGTTTCTCTCTCCCATTTCTCTCTCTCTCACTCTCCCTATCCATTTGCTTCTTTCTTTCCTTTCTCTCCCATTTATTTTCCTTCTCTCTTTCTTTTCTTTATCCACCCAAATTCCTTGCTTTCCACTTTGTTTGCTCCTATTATCACTTCCCTTTTTCATTTTCTCCTTACTTTCATTTTCTCATTTTCTTTCTTTTTCTTTTCTCTTCCTTTTTCTCTTTTCTCATCCTTCCTTATTTCTTTTGATTTCCTTCTATCCGAATTGATCAAAGTGGGGAAACTTTCCCCCACTTTCCTCACATGCCACTTGTTTTCTTCACACAATTTCCTTATTTTCTTATTTATTTTTCTTTCCCTTTATTACATCATTCAACACATGGCTCAATGTGAGCCATTTATTCCAAGTACATCACATGGCTCATGCCATGTGTCACTCCCTTAGGGTTCCATGTGGTATCCACATGACTATGCCATGTGTCACTCCACATCCGATGCCTCGAAAAACATGAAATTCCGACTATCTCAAAATCTGACGAAATTCGACGGGGTAACTAGATTTCGTAAGACGAATTCAACGGTGAAGTCCGTTTTGTCATCCTAGATCTAGAGGTTTCCAACCAAAATTATAATTTTACCCCTATTGAGAAAAATTGAATTTTTCTTGAGTTTTACAACACTACTTACTTCATCATCCATTATTTCCAATTCTTTATCTGATTCTATGGTTTCATTATTGATGGGATAGAAAACAATATGAGCACAAACCTAGAACGCAAGCCCAGGGCATAAGCCTAAACATCCGCCTTATGAAGAGGGTTGGGGCACGGGACCGATAAGAGCTCGGCCCACGGTGAGTTCTGTGCCCAGAAGTACGGGCCCCGGGCTGGGAGTGGGAAATGTATGAAATGTATACGCCTATGTGCGCAAGTGCGCGTCGTATCAAATGTCTGATTATTACTTAAGAATCACGGATGTGATCCAGGGAAAGTCGTTGATTCTTGAGTTTAGCCTTTGAATATTATTTGGATGTAAGCTTTGAGTGACAAATTGACTAATGTGTGACATTAACTAAACTAATTTATCTTAGTAATTTATTGTGTTGTGGAGACTAGGGCTATGTCTCCCCCTGCCACTTTTGATGGATTACTACCTAGAAGAATTACTATTCAGTCTATTCATGACTCATTGATGACGGGATGATCGTGCCTACGAGATACCCTTTCTCGAGGTGTATCTGCCTATCTCGCTAGTAGGGTTAAGTGTATCTCTACCCCAACCCAATACTCCGAAACGCTTAAATGTTCTAACCTTAATCGCCACACTTGGAATCGGGATATCTCTATGTCACCAGTGACCAAAATTAGCTCTGTCGAATCCTAGGCGTCCTCATCTCTACATCTCGGATACCAGACCTTAGAATATTTTAAATGTTATTTGTGGAGACCTCCATGTCTCTATAAATCACATATAGACCGAGATACTAACCAAGTCATAAACCAGTGGAATAATATAAAATCCAAATCTTTAATCCATGCAATTGTGACAGGGTTCAACAAAACCCTAGATATGAATCTAGAACATACTAGACCTAAGTACACACGTAATCAATCTATAAAACATTATGATTTTATCAGAAGAAAATCTGAAAGTAGGTATCTTACTCCAGTGATCTCGAGTCATTTGCCGACTCTGCTTTTCAGGTGCCCTTGTTAAATCGTTCTTAGAATCTGCCAATTTTTCCTAAGTCCCTTGTTTTTAATGATGGTGAGGCGAGTGGCACTGACGTCGCGGCGTTCTTTGCTTTGTTGACTTCATTCTCGTTGACCCTAGCGTCGTGACGTCAAGCGTCATGGCCATTCCTGCTAGCTTTATGCTTTTCTTCTCTCTGTTCCAAAATGGTCCCAAAAACTGCCCGTTTCACATATTCACAAAAATACAAAAGTCGAGATGTCGAACTATAAAATGCATATTCGCTAGCAAAATAAAAGATAAAACCACTAAAACGGCCAGCGGGTGGCTGTAACGTCGATCTTACGAGAGGGTGTCACGGTCTGAGTGCTTGGTAAAGGCACACATATGAGCACTAAGTGTCAGCGTAGTATTTTTGGAAGAAATTGGCAAATCATAAATTTAGTAAACCAGAATGTGATACTAGAAGAAAGAGGCAAAGTTGTAATTTCCAAAAATGATATGAAGTCATAATGTGAGAAGATAGGATACGAAATTTGAAATAAAAATAAGTTGATTTACCCAAAATTAAAAGGATGAAGAGACTTAATAAAATTAAAGTATAAATAGGATTATAAATGTGATAGGGCTTAACAAAAGCCAAACTCATTTTTTGTCTCACAAAAGCTAGGAGCTCACGTTTTTGGAGAGGAGAGAAAAGAGCAAGGAAAGAGGAGAAGAAAGAGGAAGAAGAAGAGAGAAGGAGAAGAAGAGCCAAACTAAGGTATGTTTTTGTCGTGAATTCATGGGTGTTTTGGATTCCTAAGGTTTTGGGTTGGAGAATTGTTGCTCCTTTGTCTAGGGTTTTGAAAGAGATCACCCAAACCCTTGATTTGTTGAGGTTATGTGGGTAAAACCCCAATTGGTGTAAAATTAAACATGGAATCATCATAATTTTATTGTTTTGTAGGAATTGGTGGACCTTGGGTTGAATTCTTGGATTTTCACCAAGGGTTTGGTTTTATCAGATTTCAAATCACCAATTCAAGTGTTGTGGAGTTGTTTTGAGTTAGATTTCATGTGGTTTTTGGTATTATGGAGACTAGTTGTAAGGAGAATGTTGGGTTTTAAAGGAATCTTTGTCAAAATTTTTATAAAAACCCTGTTTTTTCAATTTTGGCTATGAATTAAGTTGTAATTATCCAAATGAATTGATTCCAATTTTAAAGAACCATGAGATAGGGATACAAATTTATAGAAGGGACAGAGAAAATTGGCTCCTAAGGCTCCCAATCACGGTTGAAAGGTGAGCTCGTGTAGCTCCGGATTATGCTCTGTTTTGGGTATTGTTGTAGTGTTTGGCCTCGTGGAGCTTCATTCAATCAGTGGAGTGATTAAAAATTCTGGAGTAAAATATAGACTTCTAGGGAATAATTTATCTGAAGGAAGTGCATGCAAATTGTAAATCCAAAGTGCCAGAATTTTTCAAGTGGGTATGTGCAGATTAAATTACGCCAATTTGAGTAATCTAGATATAAAATACAATAGCGAGTTTTGGTGATCAAATTGAGGTTATTTCAATTGGAAGAACCTTATAACCATATCTTCAAATTAGTAGAAACAATTTCCAATTTATGGGTTAAGACCCCCAGAAATCAAGGATAACGATAGGTGATTCGAGTGAGCTAACCAATTTGGCATCAAAAAACCATCTTTGTAACTTGTGTTATGGTTGAGGCCTTAGAAGAAATTTTAAATTGAAAATTTAAAGAGATGTCGTGGATATATATAAATGACTGATATGGAAGTTTACCATAATTTTGAAGACCGTTTGAATAATTTTTGGGTAATAAAGTCGAGAGAGTATTGTTGGAAAGGTTTGCAAAATGAGTGGTTTTTGTTGGGGTTTTTGTGCTCAAGGAGGTAAATTGATTTAATTTGGATTTATGAATGTTGTATGAGCCTAAAGTGACTTGCATTCATTGAAATGCTGTTAAGTTTACGCTATCATGACCGATTAATATTGCCTTATTAAGTTCCTTATTCGTTGAGTGTGTGGAAGTAAAAGCAAAGGCGGGAAAGTAGTGATTGTGCTCCAAGTTTAGGAAACAAAGGAGTGATGTTCCTAAACCTATTTTAATTAAGTACTATTATTATTATAAACTATTTTACCTTGTATTTGGTTTTAATTATGGCTTTAAAACAAACAATGAGTTTTAAGCAAGCAAAATGGTTTGATTTAAAGCCATATGTGAAAAATAAACAGTAATGGTTTGATGTAATCCAACCATATTTTACCTCATGACAAGCGATGGTTTTGAATTGGCAAACCATTTCAAAGCAAGCAAGCAAACAAAGAAGTCTATTTTTGTAAAATAGGCCTAACCAAAAATCCTAATCTTAAGCAAGCATACGGTCAGTGTTCAAAGTACGTGTGCGGTGGTGTTAGGATATCATACATGCATTTAGATTTGCACAGGTAAATGAAACAGATCATGCATTATGCATTTAAAAGGAGAGACAGTGGCACGTCTTGGGTATATAGGGTTGAAACAACAAATTATGGTGATGGAGACCCGGGTCAGATTCCACCACAGGAAAAGGTGGCGTGGGCGAGCCCTTCCACCTAGGTGATGCGGACAAGGTCTTGCACTGCACGGTCGATGCAGGAGCTCGTGTTCACTGAGGTATAACAGCGGAAAGGCCTCCCAGTGGTTAGTGATTTATAAAGATGTTTTATACGAGTTTTGAAAATCAGCCCGCTTTGGTGCCTGAGACAGACCCGGGCTCCGCATGTTTGTTTAAAGCAAGCAGTTGAGCTGACTCAGGTTTTTATTTCATGTGGTTGAGACGGGCTCAGAGTGTTTGAAAAGTTTTATAAACTTTTAAACTGACAAGTATAAAAGTTTTGACTTTGCAAAGAAAGCAAAGCAAATCAAGCAAGTATGAAAAAGTTTTAGAAACTTTTTTAAGCGAAGCAAGCGAATTACGGAAAATATCTTGCCAAGAGAGTTTTCTGGGTTTTGAGATATTTTCAAAAAAAAGAAATCCTTTTATAAAGCATACACTCACTGAGCTCGTTTAGCTCATTATTTTCCTGTTTAAAAACTATTTTCTACAGAGTAAGTGCATGGGACATTGGAAGCGAGTTTAGGATTCTCGACTTACGCATTTGTCTTTGTATTATCTTATTTTGTGTGAAATACTTTAGATTTGTATAAAGGAATATATGTATGTACATAAGGTGGTTTTGTGAATCATGTGGAGCTTGAGGCTCTTTGAAAGAATGTTGTTGGTTGCCATATTTGAAATAAAGTGTCAAAATTGTATTATCACAGTTTTGGACATATCTATGTCTTTGGTATTATCTTCATGAAATTTTCTATAAATCATAAGTTTAGAAAAAAAAAATTAATTTATCACAGTTTTAAAGCAAGCAATACGGCTTAGCCAGGATTTTCTAGTGGAATTTAGAGGTAGCGGTGAGATTTGTAGTTAGTAGAGCACACCTCTAGATAGTAGGGGTGGGGGTGTGTCGGGTATGGCATGAGTGTTTTAGGCTCATCACTGACTTAGTTTTCTTGCTGACCCTGAAGCAAGGCGAGCTCTAGCCAGGACACCACTGACCTACATATAACCTAACACTAGGATTGCGATGCACATGCTAACAGACGAAGGATCAAAATGGATAGACTCACAACTCTTGCCTTTGTGTTCGAATTTCAAAAGGATCCATAAGGATTCGTCTTTGAAGAATTCGTTGAACTAGGTGTAGTTGATAGCCTCAACCTCAGGAATTGATAGCCTTTCCCAAGGACCCTATGTGCATTGAATAAATGACCTCTAGCGTGTATCTTGGTTTCGATGCCCCCAAACTTGAGTTCAACTCACCTAGTTGGGAGAATCTAACTACGGAAGATAGGAACGCATCGTTTGTATTCATTAACATACCTACGCATAAAAGAAAAAAACACACTGGAGTGCGGAAATGTAAGTTTATCTTGAGTGTTCATGTAGCGAGTTAGTTGGTGACTCCCACGGTTGGTTAAGGGCCGGTCATTCGAGTTCCCCTCGAGCGTCACCAGAGACACTCGACTAAACCTAGGACCTTAATTTGTGGGAAACTTCCATCTTATGTCCTATGACCGGTAGAGTCGATGACTAAGACCGGTTAGTAGGGGCATTGGGCTTTGAAAGGCCCCTCGGATGTGCAAGGATCAGTTCGAAAGATCCCACTTGATGCAATTCCTATGTTTCTTCTCTTTTTCTTTTTTCTTTCTTTCTTTTTTTTTTTCATTTTGGGGCTCAAAGGCAATTCTCTTTTATTAAGGGTGTCCCATCTCTTTGGTGTTTAGAGACTCCCAGGGTTTGTTGAACCTTAGTAGCTGGGCCCGGTTCCTAGGCATACCCTAGAGGTCATAAGTGTGTGAGTGTGATAGGCTCGTTAGGAAATAGTTTCTTGAATATCCCGGAGGTGATTCACTTTGCCTCCCTACCTTTTCACCCTGAAATTCCAGGAGCATCTAACACTCTGCAGATCCTTTACGGAGTTTATACTCTTGTTTGTCCATGATGATCGTGGACTCGGTCAAAGAAACCCTCGAGCTAAACATGGCATCACACACACCTTTACCTAAACACTCTCATTCGGCCTTATCCTAATCTGGGGACTCGACTAAACAACTTTATAGAAAAGGACACACCATAAAAAAATATAAACTAAACAGGAACTAGCTATGATGCAGACACACATTTGAGTAATAATTATAGTAGAATTTAGCACATCCCCAAATCCTGAGTTTACCCATGATTGGCATAAGGATAGGTACTTTTAATATCTTACATGTTTTTAGACTTAATGCCGGGTCTTTGAGTCTAGACGTAAAGTGTGCAGGATGTATGTCAGGGAAGCCCGATATGAAGCATTAAGGATACGGAGCGGGCAATTGATCAAAGTCTCGGAACTGTTGATACAAGGAAAGCACCGGAGGACCAAATTAATGGAATTTATCATTCTGTATTTGATCTGAAAATGTGAGTCAGGCACATTGTGCGTCCTGACCCGTTGTGTAGTCTGACCATAAAAATTGGCAGAGTGGCGAAATTGTGCCGTACATCACTATTATATCTGGGTACAACTGCATGGGAGTGCGAGATTGGGCAGAATTTCGATTAATGAGGGTAACACTCTGTCGATGAGCAAGCAGGAAAATCTGGAGGGTATAAAAGCAGAGGACACAAGTAATAGGCAGTTTTTGACTTCTAGGGTTTAGGTTTTGAAAAGGAGAAGAGTTTTCTCTCCATTTTGATTGAACTTGTAGATCCAGTTTAAGATTTCTTTTATTGGAAGTTTTAGATTCAAGCGTTTGTAATCTTTTAAGCGAGAAATACTTATCTTACTTTAAATCCTAACCTCGATTCATATTTGGTGATTTCTAGTGGTCGATTTCCAAAGGTCTTGTTTTTATGATTAATGCTCTTTAATTATAATTGTTCTTATAAGTTTATGGGTTCCTAAGCCCTTGCTGCTTTGAGAATCACGGGAAAGCTCACCACTGATTAAGTATAGTCCTGAATTTACTCTTTGATCTTCAATGGATTCTTAATATTAATCACTTGTGCGAGAAGAGTTGTAAATCCTTAGTTGGGCATATTCTTGACAACGTGTTAGCAGAATATCACCAATTTTACATTGTAGCGATCATGAATGCGAAGCTAAGGGTTCGTATTATGACCAGAACAAGTGTTTAGTATTACTCGATCATCTTTATTTTCCAAAGAGCATTTAAAGATAAATCCTCCATCAAAGAATCGCTTATCAATGGTTCCTAGATGAGTTTATAAAATAAGAGGTGGGGACTTCATATGATCGGAGCGAGCGGAACCCTAAAATCCTGGAAGAATCGCTCTTTCTATTTTAAAACATTCAAACCAATCAAACCATTCACCAACCAACACAACCTTACACCCTCTTTAAATCATACCCTTATCGAGAATATTCCTATTGGTCGAGCAAAATTGTATTCACTGTGGAGATGACCGTGGATTCCCACAAGATACAATGCTAGACAACCTAATTCCTACGCTTGGGAATAGAATTCGCACACGAATAAGGATCTAAGCATTTTTTATCATAATGGAGTGGCACCAACACAATGGACTTGAAGAGAGCTAGAGGTAATTTGCAATTGCATTGCAAATCTGGTACGTTCTCCAAATTTTTATTTTTATTTCTTATTTTTTTACTACTATTCTAGTGAGAAATCTAAGTGGGTATTTGACTGAGAGAGTGTAGGCATTGTCATTGGGTCACAACGAGCAATACGGCCTAGTAAGAATAAGGCCTCCCTGAAATTCCGAGGAAATCATAATAGGTCAATTGTCTCAAGATAACATTATACCTAAATGGATCATCCCGTAATCAAGAACCCCTGCTTAACGAACATACCAAAGGATTCTCGTTAACCCACAAGGACTCAATGAAGCTCCACAACATGGAGTAGAAGCTACACTCCCAGTAGCACCGGTAGTAGGAGGGGGGAATGTTAACTTCCAACAAAATCAATATAGAGGTCTCCCTGCTTTTTTACCTGATGTGGAAAGAACCCTTATAGAAATCCTACAACCTCAAAGGACTACAACCAATTCTTGCATTCGTCTGAAGAGGCCACTCAATTTCTAATGAAGTCAGAAATGATCCGTCTCTTACCTGTATATCAAGGTCTCAACTGAGAACCCTTACTCATTCATGGGAGGGACTTCTGAGGATGTCTCGCAAAGGCATTTCACCGCTCACCCCACATAACTGCTTAGTTTTATTTCCTTTGCTTTAAAGGAGAAGGCTAAAATTTGGTTTCATTCCTAGCGCCTAATCACTTTTTTTACATGGGAAAAGACAAATGAGTTCTAACAAATTTTTTCCCGTCACACGACTAAGTTAATGCTCATGCGAGCAATCTGTGAACTTTTTCTGGAAAAGCATGGTGAACCGTTTGCTGCGGTATGGGAAAGATTTAAGGATCTCCTCCATGCTATCCCTCACCATGGATTGGATGTAGGACAAATATGTGCATACTTTCATCAAGGATTATTGATGAGTGCAAAACTCATCTATGTTTTGAGTTCATTTCACATGCTATTTTGTGAATTTAATATCCATATTCATGTAAAACTCATAAAATTTCCTCTAAACTTGGTTTTGTATGATTATTGATGAAAAGCAAGTGATTTGGCAAGAAATGAGCAATATATTTCAAAAGAAGAGTCAACCGAGTCTCACAACACAAGCATTGGAAGATTAATTTTTCTTGTACCATCTGGAACATAAAATGGTTCAAATTCCTCATGGCTGCATTCTACATTCAAAGAGCCTGAACGTAGTACCACACACCCAAACTGAAGTTAAAACTAAGAAGTTATGGCCCACAAGTTAGAGAAGAAAACCGGGCCACAGCCTTAAAATTTATCGCGACAGAGAGTATGTCGCGACTCAGAGAGTATGTCGACCGATGTCGCGACAGGAGAGTATGTCGCGACCTGTCGACAGAGGTGTCGCTGACAGTAAGACCCGTGGTCGCGTAATTAAACGCATAGTTAGAACCTCTAAAAGACCGAAATTGAGTTTTTGAATCTAATTTCAAGCCCATTTCACCCTAGGACCATATATAATTTCGTTTTTTAGGTAAAGAGGCATGCGGGAAGATCGAGAGCCTCTCATGGGGTTTCCTCTCTAGACTGCCCATTTTCCCGCTTTTCAGAGATTTTGATTTGTTTTAGATTTGCAGCAATTTAGAGCAAGATTTTAATTTATTGAAGAGATTTCAGTGGCTGTGATAACAGATTCGATTTCACTAAGGTTCACAAAGATTGAAGCAGCAACTGGATTTTCTCTTCATGGGTTTTCTCTCTAAACTTTCATTTTTTTAGTTTTTGGCTGTTGCATTTTTATTTTTAAATAGATCTTAGAGTAGTTTTAGAGCGATTTTTATTTATCAAGAGATTTGTGTTGTACTGGGATATTCAATTTATTTATCAATAGGTGAAGATTTGCTTCAAATCGGGTTTTTATCTTCTTTCTCTTGATTTCTTTCTTTCATTTTCTTACTTTTGTTTGATTAAGTGATGATCGAATTCAAGAATGGAACATTAACACCCTCTAGGGGTCAGTTTAATTGTTGAACATTCAGATTTGCGCTTTTCACTATTTTGTGGGTTTGAATAGAATTTATATAATTGGTAATTATTCATATAATGAATTTGTCGGAATATTGCAGTTTATACCCAAAAAAGAGCTGTATCTTTGCTCCGATTTCCTGTGAGGCCCTCCCGAGGACACAGATGGAGATTCCCGAGAGTAAAGAGCAGAACTTAGGGGTATGTTAGACTAATATCTGGAATCCACGAACTCTCTGAAAAATTACTTGATAGATCACCACTTTACTCATGGTGTGAGGATTAATTAGATGATGTATCAATTTAGCTTGATCGTAGGTTTTTCCTTAGTCTAATGAAAGGATCTTGATCCCGTGTTAAAGGTAAAGATCTAATCAAGGAGATAGAAAATTTTATTAGATTTGAAGACCTAGATACCAATTACATTGGAGAAGGCTCTCACATTATCTCGCCTATGGGGCAAGAATTCAGTCCTAAGAAATGGTTGTGAAGTATTGAAAAAAGAAAACAATCAAATCTTAAAGAATTTTACAAGTAGCTATTTAGACCCATTTGTCCCGAAAAAGGAATATGGTGTGTTAGGGATAGGAAATGTATGGTGTATGGAGAAATCCGAGCTATACTTGCATTGCTCTCGACAAATCTAGCATTCAATCCTTACAAATGTTGCACTTTCAAGGAAATGCAACCTGCTTTAAATAATTATCTCCATCCCTAGTGACTCTTCATACCTTTTAGAATTAAGTAGTTGTTTATTTGGTAGATTTAGGATTGGGTTTTAAATCAGTTTTGTTTCAATTAAATTGATTTTATTCGACATCCTACTTAGTCGCCTAAATAAGGAAGAGCCCTTGTAATCGGGTGATCAAATTCCACCAGAGAGAACCTCTAATCCTCGCAGAATATATCCTGACTCCTAGAGTCCACTTTATTACTTGTATGACCTCGTGCATCATGAAGGGGTTGAGTGTTGGTAATACTTTTCATCAGCTGGTATACTTACTTTGTTCAAATCAGTTTTTGAGTATTTACCACATTCACTCCCTTGGCCATATTTTCACATATACATCATTTGTTGGTCATTTTACAAGTTTTTGGCGCCGTTGCCGGGGATTAGATAATAGTCCTTGGTAATAACGTCATAAATTTGTATATGTGTTTTGGTCCGGTTAACAAGTTTTTGGTTCCGTTGCCGGGGATTAGATAATAGTCCTTGGTAATAACGTCATAAATTTGTATATGTTCTTTGGTCAATAACAAGTTTTGGCGCTCAAGATCGAACCTGTCACCTCGCGTGACAAAGTGAATACTCACCACCATACTGGCTAACGACATTTGAGAAAAAGAGGTCCAGCATCTAGGGAATAATAAATCAAAGACATCCAAGATGATGTGTGCGTGCGAATTTAAGGAAAAGAGTGCTAGAAGTAACTCTTTCACACTATAGCAGAATGCTCGAACTCGAGACTAACATGATCTATAGACACTGAAGTAAAGTGCATAGCACATCACGGCTAATCCATCACTTAAGAAAATGATGAGTTGCAAGCAAAATTAAGCACTGGCAAGGAAACCTGAGGCCATAGAGATGAAAGGTATGAGGTAACTAGCGCACTTTAACAATTTCTGACCCATCGGACTCAGAGTGGAGGAGTGTATGTATGATCCTACGCACTCAACCATTAGTGCCCAAACCTTCCCTCAAGTAAAAGGCTAATTCAAATAGAGCGTGCCAATGTCTCTTAATTACCAAAGGAAACCTTTAAACTCTCCATGACTCAAACATATAACTCGATGTGGGGTGGCACCCCAATTTTAGTCAGAGGAATGAAGGAGGGCCAAATAACTCGGCCAAACAACCACGATCCTCATTACCAAAACCATGGCTTTACAACCTATCCACCATTTCAGAATCAAGGCCATCATGATCTCCGTGAACCCTAATCAAGGTTTTTGTATCCATCGAGTCATGGACTTCCATCACTCACAACCATATCAACCCCCCGTGATAAGAGAGGTCCTGAGGATATATAGTTATACGCCCTGCATAAAACCCAAAGAATCCACAAACATGTAATCTCGAACCGCTCTCCGAATGATGTGAGATCCGTATAACCAAGTTAACCTCATCTATGTGTAACCTTCAACAAGAAAAAGGAAACTCCCATCTCACCTCATTCAAACTACAAGGTCAAAAAACAAAGGTGGGAAGTTTAGGTCTGCTGAGGTTACCTTGAACACCGTATAGTCGTCACTACCCTTCGAAGTGGTAAGGTAGTTGACAAACCATTCCAACCAAGGAACCATCACAAGAGTCTCAAAGTGAATCATGAGAAGATGAAACACAAGCCTCGTCCCTAATACAAATGAATTTGATGATCACCCGTGAGGAAGACAAGTTCACCGCATATCCCTCCAAATTTCCATCCCACATAGATCGAGAGCAACTAAAGAAAGGAATAACCATGCTGAAATTCTATGAGTTGTCTGCCATGTAAGTGAAACCGAACATTCCCTTGTTAGATGCCATTGGGAAAATCCCATCATATGCTAAATTTTTAAAGGATTTCGTGCACGGTAAAAGGAGTTAGGTGTCAACAAGGAGGCCTTCATGACTGAGCAATTTACCGCACTAATCTCTAAACAAATTTGCCTCCAAAATACAAAGACCTTAGAAGTCCTACTATTTCTATAGTAGTGGGAAATTCAAAGTTAGGCATGCTTTAGTGGACTTAGGGGCAAGTGTTAATCATATATCTTACTCGCAGATATGTGGAATCTAGGGTTAGGAGAGAATTAGAGCCAACCAATATCACCCTTCAATCAAGCCGACGAGTGTAAAATCTTGGGGAATAGGCGAAGGATGTTTTTGCACAAGTGGACAAATTTTACTCAGGATTTGTTGTGCTCGAGCACTCAACCTGCGGGCGAATCAAGGAACTCAGCCCAGCAATTTTCGGGTCGCACTCATTCTGGCAAATCGAAGTAATGCCATTATACATTGTGTGGGAGTGCCTAATGACACTATCGCTTGTAACATGACCGCACCAATATTTTCAATTATATTAAAGGAATGGGAGAGATGAAGAAGATATTTGTGAAATTAACATGGTTGACTCCGTGGTACAAAAACTGATAATGTCTCATGATGATCCTCTTAAGTCATGTTCGTCGCCCGAAGCCGAGGAGTAGCGACTACACCGAGTCGAGTTTCTACACCTTTAATCGGCATAAAGATGTATTGGAAGTTAATGGGTGGAAACCTAAATTCAACCTTTGCCACCAAATGAGGATAAGACATTGCCTTCTCGAGAGAGGCCACCTAAGTCAAGCTAAAACCTTACCAACACATCTCAAATATGCACTTGGGGAGGAGAACACTTTTCCGCAATCATATCTTCCCTCCCTGCACGTGACTCAAGAAACTCAACTTTGGAAATATTGAAACCTGGCCAGGACTCCAAGTGAATGGACACCGTGTATATTATGGGAATTAGTCCTGATCCGCACACATAGAATTCACTTAGAAGAGGATGTTAAACCTTCTAGGCGTTCACAGACGAATGAACCCACAATGAAAGAAGTGGGTGAAGAAGGAAGTTTTAAAACCTTGATGTAGGGGGTTATTACCCTATTGCGATAGTAAGTGGGTTAGTCCAACACAGTAATTCCTAAGAAGCCTGAGTCACTGATCGCCAATTGAAAATAATGAGCTCATTCCCACTCATGTCACTGGATGGAGGTGATGCAGGTTAGATTATGTGAAGCTTAACGCGGGGTACTGTGAAAGACCATTTTCCTTCCGCTTGCTGATCAAATGCTAGAGAGAGTTGCAGGGCATGAATTTTATTTGCTTTTAATGGGTACTGTGGTACAATCAAATTATAGCTTTGAAGATCAAGAAACCATATCTACTTGCCCTTGGGTATCTTCGCCTTTAGGAAATGCCCTTGATCATGCAACGCACTGAACCCTTTCCAACGATGCATGACGGGAAATCTTTCGCGACATGATAGAAATCATATCGAGATTTTCATGGACGCCCTCGCTTTGGTGACTCATTCTGAACTCGCTTTAGAGAACTTAAGTAAGGCTTTAGGAGAGGTGTCAAAGAGAAAATCTTGTGTTAAATCGGGAAAATGTCATTTCATGGTAACACAAGGAATTGTCTTAGGCCACATAGTATCAAAAGATGGAATTGAAGTTGATAAGGCAAAGTCGAGCCGATTTCCAACCTAACTACTCCTACGTGTGTTAGAGGTTACAAGGTCATTCTCGGGTAATGCTGGTTTTTATAGAAGGTTTATAAAAGATTTTAAGGCTATATCCCGCCCTGTACTCTTTGTTTGCCAAGGATGTCCCTTTCACATGGTCACAAGCTCAGGACACTCGCTTTACTAAGCTCAAAACATGCTAGTGTCACCACTAATCATGTGTCCCCTAATTGGGACCCTTCCATTTGAGATCATGTGCTGACGCTAGTGATTATGCCATAGGCTGTGTTAGATTGCAGGGAAGACAAAAGGCTTTTGTCATTTACTACGCCAAGACACTAGACTCCTCGCCAGTTAACTACACGTAATTACGTAAAAGGAGTTTTAGCCGCCGTTGCTCTAGAAAATTTAAGTCATATATTGTTGGTTCTCCCCGTGACCATCTTCGCGCATCATGCACTCATACTGGCTTCAAGGTGATACGAAACTAAGGTTAACTAGGTGGATTTTACTATGTCAAGAATTCAACTTGACCATTAAGGATAAAAAGGGGGTTGAGAATGTGATCGCTGATCATTTATCTCATTGTTCTTAATCCAACTCCCATGGCATACCCATAGTGATAGCTCCGAAGATGAGCAACTCTTTGCTCGTTCATTACCTCCATGGTATGTCGACATTGTGAACTGAATTTAACTCGTCGCATTCCGGCCCAATGGACTTCTCACAGTAAAAGAAATTTTGACAGATAAGAAATACTACTTTGATGATCCATATCTATTTAAATACTGTCCTGATCAAATAATGAGAAGATGTGTACCCAATGACGAGCAGGTGAGGATTTTAACTTTTTGCCATTCCGAAGCCTGTGGAGGACATTTCTCCGCCTCGAAAAACGCGCATAAGATTTTGCAGCCGGGTTTTATCAGCTCCACCTTATTTAAGGATTGTTTTGATTTATGCAAAACTTGTGCTCAATGCCAGCAACTAGGAGGGGTCACAAAACGAAACATGATGCCTCTTACCCCAATTTAAATTATTGAAATTTTTGATTGTTGGGGTATAGACTTCATGGGGCCTTTTCCCCCTTCTTGTGGGTATCTCTACATTTTATTATCTGTTGATTACAGCAGCCCAAGTGGGTCGAGGCATTCCAACGAGAACCAATGACCACAAGCTTGTTTTGAAATTTATAAAAGAAACATATTTTTCTCGCTTTGGAACTCCCGCGGCAATCATTGTGATGGTGGACTCCCATTTTGCAATCGATCTTGAAAATCATAAAAATATGAGTCACCCATAGCAAGTATCAACACTACCACCCACGTAATCAATGGGTCGTTTGAGCTCGCTAATGTGGAGATAAACATATTTAGGGAAAAACTGCTGCTCGAATAGCAAAGATTGGTCACCCTCGTCTTACCGATGCTCTTGGGCCTACCGTATCGCCTTTTAAACTGCTCTTGTATGTCTCCCATAGGTTAGTTTAATGGAAAGGCTTGCCATTTTCCAAGAGATGGAACACCGGGCTTACTGGGATATTCGAACTTTTAATTCTGATCTAACTCAAGGTGCTAGCCGCCATTGCGCCTAAATGAACCTGAAGAACTACTACAGAGTCGATGAAAGCTCCCGACTTGCATGAGCGGCTCAAGTTATTCCAAGACGTATCCATTGCCGAAAACTTTCGAACCCAATCGAAGGTACCGCTATACAAACTGATCAGATCTATTCCCGAAAGCTCGCCCGTTGGACCGGCCCGCATTCATCGTTAAGGTAGCTTATCCCACGAGCCGTGAGATCAAAATCCGACATCGAAAATCCTTCAAAGTGAATGGCCAGCGCCAAAAACCATTCCTTGAGCATCTCACTAAGAGCATTGAAGATTTGCAGATCCGTCTACCAAGCCTCTCCCTTCAAGTAACCTCATTCTCCACTTGTTGCGATATAGTTTTGATTTTATTTTTTTGTTCTTGCTTTCTGGGCTTATTGTTTTACTTCAATTGCTTTTCAATAAAATAGAAAATAAAAATCGTGGGGCTCTTGTTTCACGCTCCAAATCGCCATAAAGTTCTTAGTTTCTAAGTGCATTGGAGGATGTTTGTTTCTATCAGGGGGTAGTACAACGTTGAACGAACTATGCGCTAAGTATATGTCTCGGTCAAATTTAAATATGCCTCTTTGAGTATTATGTTTCAATTCAAGAATGTACATACCCGTAAGATGATTTCATTCACTCTCTACATCATCTTATTGCACGTATCTTAACAAGCATACACAACAAGCCGTGGCCTTCAGGAATTGTTCCTCGTGCATTCTACCCATCGCCCACACAAACCACAGACTTATGGTCAAGTTTTTCAACTCAACTTATTATTGCTCCTAATTGTGCATCACTTTAACTGGTCATGTTAACTTCATGCATCCTAGTCTTTATGGAACATCTTGCATAATTGGAAAATGATTAGAGGCCATTATTTCCTTGCATACCTATGGATTCGTAGTGTCTCATCCCTTGCACTTCCATTTTGAGCTTAAAGTTGTCAAGTTTATTCGGAACTTTAGGAACTGGATTTGCGGGAAATGTAAAGAAAGGATTCTATGAAGAGATTGAAGGTATCCTAAGAATGAATTACGTTGACTAAGTCTACGGTAATAATACTGTGGAATTCAACAAGAGAGAAAGGAATACGCAATAAAACCCTGATGAAAGGCGCTTGAAAGGTCAAAATGTATGGCACCACTGCTCAGTGAAAAATATATATATATATATATATATATATATATATATATATATATATATATATATATATATATATATTATATATATTAAAAAATCAAGAACAAGTAAAATTCTAAGATATCTTAAACATGTACCCACAACTTGCTGCAACTGGCAAGTATTAAATTGTACCTAAGATATATTAAACTGTACCAAGACAACTTATTCAAAAGTGGGTTAGTGAAATTGTACCTAAGACATCACTAACATAAAATCGCACAACCGGCCTGGATTTTGGGAAGAAAAGGTTTTAACCCAAAACTTGGCGCCTTCACATTCCAAATGTTTTGTACCCATAGTTTAAGCCCTAGTCAGTTGGCTTCTCTCACACAAGCATCTCCGAGCTCGATTGATCTGCCAGGGTTCCCATTGTCCAGTTCCAGATTGTTTATCTCAGCCGCACTAAGTTTTGCAAGTCCCTACTGCATCTTACTAGCATTGTTGGTTTCGTTACACATGGAGTTTGCTTACTGGATTTGGTTAAGATTGTTCAGTGTTTGGTGGTCTGGAGTTTCGCAATACGCATGGACAGGAGAATGTCACTGATGCATGTGGCCAGTCCAAAGGTCGTTTCGAGACAAGCTTGATCCGATGATATATATCTTAGCTATCCGTCAGCATTTCTATCATCGCCATTTCTATGGCGCGCTCTAAGAATATCTGGAGAGAGGAGTGCATCCAGCTCTATGGAACAAGCCGTGAAGAAGTTTTAAACTGATGCCTCCCAGCCTGGCCAAAAGGGGAAGGAAAACAATCTGCATCCTCTCTTCTAAAGTGAGGAATTATCCGGATGTTGATGATGAAGAAATAGAGGCGATGTTTGCCGAGGATTCGAGGGAGAAAGACGAAAAATGGACCCTAAATAATTGCAAATAGGGTTTCCACCGCGAGAGGGGTGTTAAATTGAGACGCTTATATTCCTATCCCATCGTGGAATTATCCAGAACGCAGGCGCACTTCAGGCACACGAGGTTCATGGATACTCTACCTTCGTAGCGGAGTTCTACACCAACTTGAAGGAAAAGCAAATGGATTAAACCCCGCATTGAGACTCTGGGTGAATGGAAAGCAAGCCAGGTCACTCCTGAATCTGGATAGCGCATGCATTACATTATATTCGCCCCGATGCTTCTCTGACCTACCCATATCCACTGTGGCTATTACGACTTCGATGCCCAAAGAGTTTATCGAGGCTATGTGCACCCTACCTGCGTCTATAAGTGGATTTGTGAAAAAAGATTTCATTCCTGGAAAGCTCAAACCGGAATACGCCCTGATGAACAAGATCATTCACAATCAAATTAGGCCGCAGGGTAATGAAAAGTCCCCCACCCAAGAACAAATTCAGTTTTTGTACGAGGTTATGATCAGTTTACTGACTATGCATTAGTCATATGGGTGCGCAATGAGGACTTCTGCAATATTCGCGCAAATGCATATTCCGTTCCCTTCACTTGTGACTAGTATTGTGGAAGAAGCGGGGATGAGGGGAACAGTTAAAGAAAAGAGGGTGTTACCTAGGCTGGGGCCGATCACAAATAAGACTGAGGCCAAGAGCAAGGCAGCATCCACTAGACCTCAGCCCTCAAATATTCCTCAAAGGCTCACCCTTGATTCACTTCCATCCACACCCCAAAGACCATCGAGCACATCGCCATTGAAGAGGATGGAGCGGCGTGGGTGGTTCAAGTGCATTCAAGTGCAGGGCAGCTGGATCGACAGTCTCAGGCTTGAGAGCCACATTTTCAAAAAAGGAGAGCCTACGATGGCAGCATGCTTACTTCTTCGGGATTTAGAGGGAGATCAAGAATTAGATGACTGTGTAGACGAGGACGCATTCTCTTCAGCAGAGGACGAGGTTGACGCTGCATAGCTATATTTAGGCTAGACTAGGGGGTGTTGGAAATCGGGTAGTAGACCTTAGCCATGTTATGCCAACACCCATTTTGATCATTTACCTTTTATTTTCGTTTAGCCCACTGGCCGTTAAGCAAACTTTAAGACCTCTTTTGATTCTACTTATGTTGGTTGTTCCTTCGACATTATGCATAATGGTTACTGGTTCCATGTTATATGATTGCTTACCTTATATCGACATTGCCATTAGCTCCATGTTTCGCATGACTACCTTACATTTCTAAAGTCCATAATCCTATTTGAATAACCAATTTTGTGTTAGCCCGTTATAATACCCATTGTGTATATGTGGTCGGTTTAAATTAGGAGTCATGCCGGGTGCATACTAAAGCCGGCACACATTGTATTCTATAATTGCTATTTTGAGATTCTTGCAAAGCTTGACTGTACCGAACGCTTTGTTGAGATTCATACCTAGTGGGTAGTTCTGATCTAAATCTTGCTAGGGACTAGCAAGATGCAGGTTGGGGGGTGTGATGAATACACATTTGAGTAATAATTATAGTAGAATTCAGCACATCTAAATCACAAGTTACCCACAATTAAGTATAAGGATAGGTACTTAATATCTTCTATAGAATTGTGCAGGTCTTTCGTGTCTAGAACGTAGTGTACTGCAAGGATGTATGTCCGGAAGCCAATATGAAGCATTAAGGATACGCGAACAATTGATGAAGTCTCTGAACTCCTATAATACAAGGAAAGCACTGTAGGATCAATTGTACCGGTACATCATTCATGTAAAAATTCTGCATAACTTGCATAAAGTGGTATCAGACCGCAGACAACCCACATTGTACCGGTACAACTTGCATAAAATTCGATACATGGAATCGGTAATCACATCACTAATGTGTAAATTCTAAGACAAATCGCATGGGAATTGCGAGATTGGGCCAAAAATTCGATTAGTACGCGAGGGCACTCCTGTCAATGAACCAAAATGGGAAAATCACATTGGAAGGGGGTATAAAAGCAAGAGGACACAAGTAATAGGCGCTTTTACCCCTAGGTTTAGGTTTCAGCGAGAAGAGTTTTCTCTCCATTTTTTGAGTTGGAACTCAGATCCGCATTTAAGATTTCTTTTCTATTGGAAGTTTTAGATTCAAGCGTTTGTAATCTTTCAGAAGCATAAATACTTATCTTGCTTTAAATCCTAATATCTCTTATTCATCCTTCTCAGTCTTACAAGTGAATTCTGATTTCCAAAAGGAAATTTTATGATTAATCGCTTCTCTTAATTATAATTGTTCTTTATAAGTTTTATGGAGTTCTAAACCCCATCATTGAATCCATGGGAAACTCACCCCATTAAGGTATAGTCCTCACTCTTTTGATCTTCAATGGATTGTGTAATATTAATCACTTCGTGCGTAAGAGTCAGAACTTTAGTCGGGTATATCTTCTTGACAACGGCAACGATATCCTCAGACACGCAGCTTGATCATGAATGTGCTTAAGGGTTCGTATTAATTGAGAACAAGTGTTTAGTATTAATTGATCATCTTTATTTCCAAAGAGCATTTAAAGATAAATCCTCCATCAAAGACCGTTTATCAATGGTTCCTAGATGAGTTTATAAAATAAGAGGTAGGGACTTATATGATCAGGAGTGAGGGAACCCTAAAAACTCAAAGAACTGCCTTTCTATTTTAAAACATTCAAACTAATCAACCATTCACCAACCAACACAACCTACAATTCTCTTTTAAATCATACCCTTATTGAGAATAGCTCCTATTGGTCGATAAAATTAGACCAATTTCGTGGAGATTTACCTCAGGATTCCCACAGATACAATGCTAGACAACTACTGCGCTTGGGAATAGAATTCGGCACACGAATAAGGACGAAGCAAACTAAAATAAACAAACATAAACTAAACTAAACTAAAGAAAGAATACAAACATAAAAATGACCCATCACAAAACTATGCTAACTGAATAAAAACCCGATCACCACCCACACCCCCCCAAACAGATGTGACCAGTGTCCCCACTGGCTATAAAAGAACAAGAGAGGGTGAAGGAAACTTCCCTGTTGATCGATTGTGTCACTGCGGTGGTGACGGTGGTGGCTGGTGGAGAGCAAGAAGCCAAGAGCCGGGTCTTCGAGGGACCATTATCGTGGAGAATGGTCGCCTAATCAAGGAGGGACTCGTGCACGCGCACAAAGGGCCTCTACATCCTGGGTAATGAGGACTTGCGGCTCCCGGTCTCGCTCCCAAGGCATCAAAGCTTAGCCAATGAGGGCGAGCATCGGTCCTCTAGGGTCGTGAATGGAAGGGCCGCCCCGGTGGCCTGCCGTGGGGTGGTGGGGCGAGTGGATGACGCCGCTATCCCCGGGTCGACCGGATCAAACGCGAGCCCTGATACTCGCAGCCTCATCTCGTCCGAGGGCTCATTTCCGGTCGCACTCGTGGCGTGGTACAAATCTTGCGATCACGCTTACCATAATATCTTTAATGGGGTGTATCCACGCCTCATTTTCCTCTAAGGGCACCCCGGCTCGATTGCATAAACCGTATATGAGAAAGGGGTGCCCCATGTTCATTTTCGCGTCCCGGTTATGGAGGATGACATCCTCGATAACCTGCCCAACATCAAAGGGTATGTCCTGGATGATGGCGTAGTTGAGCAGGGCACGCTTGGCGGTCACTTCACACACGCCCGTCGCCGAATGAGACGACGCGGATGAAGTAATTCCATACCATTAGGAATATAGGCCAAATTTGGCCTTGAAGCGCATGACGGCTCTTCACTATTGAGCTTCGACTACCCCGCCTCGCTGGTCGGAACCCGATGACTCCGGTAGTTCCTGCCGCCATAGAGCCGATCAAAAGGCCTGGGGACCGGGTCAAGATTATAGAATCGTCGACAGACTCATGAGAAGCTTACCAATACACCACGACCGGACCTTTTGACGACATGGGAGGCGCAGGCTGAAGGAATTTTCGTACACACTCGTCAGAACCCGGACGAGGTGGTTGGCATAGCGCCCGCCATCCCTTAGTCGCAATGGTCTTACGAAAGAAATCGTCGGGGTGGTGGAATCCCTTTTCCTTGATGAAGGACCGATTTTTAGAAATGGTACCAAACCGATCGGTGGCACCTTCATTGACAAATTTTGTGATGTCGAATTCTAGCCTGTCCCACCGGCCCGACCTCGCGAATGGGCCAATTTCGCCGCTTACCCGACATAAAAAGGCAGGGTCAGTTCTAGATGTCCTAAGCTCCAAAGGTTACACCAGGGCCTAATGGCACAAAGGAGGCCACGCCCAGGTGACCCAGACAATAGGTCGAGCACCTAGTGTGCACAATGGGAACGCAGGCTGGGAGGCCGTCAGGGAGACTGCCACGACCTCTAAGTCACCTAATGAGCCCTCAGGCTCTAACCAGACTGAACAGTGGGGACCAAACGGGGTCTAGCCACAAGGATACCAAACTCACTAGGAGCCGATAGGGGTGGAGTTAGGGCATCACTGCGTGGTGAAGGATGCGTGAGACAGGGGCGGAGGACTGACATGAGTGGGTGAAGACTGGTGGTGGTAGAGGCGGTTAGGCGATTGGAGGTGGAAACAAGGGGTTCCGGTAGGGGTGTGTGAGGATTCCGGCAGAGGTGTGTGAGGGTAGGGAAAAATAATGAGGGCTTCTGGTCAATAAACAGGGCAACGTCGCAATGTTCGGGCTAAACATCGCGACGTTCCAGAGAGTGGAGTTGCCAATGTTGCGACGTTGGGATCCAATTTCGCGACGTTCCAGAGAAGCTATAAATCCAACGTCGCGACGTTCTAGAGAAGCGGCAAACCGACATCGCGACGCCGTAGATCTAATGTCGCGGACGCTCTGCGGGTGGAACCGCCAACGCCGCGCGACGCTACGTGAGAAGGCCAAATGAAAATTGTCAAGGTTTAAGGTATGAGAAAAACCTCTAGTGCACCGTGACCCCTTTAACTTCGGGAAGTGAGTTTCTTGAGGATCCGCCACATTACTCCATTCCTAGCCCGAAATGCATGTGCCCAAAAGAAAATCCCGACATGCACTCCGAGACGTAAAACCCAACCAAAATTAAAACAAACGATAAAAATTAAACTATGGAAAAAAAAATTTCAAGAAAAGCTTGGGTTGCCTCCCAAGAAGCGCTTTGTTTAATGTCATTAGCTCGACGACCCTGAATCTTAATGTGCGATTTTTAGAAGAAACTGGGAGTGTTGACGCATTTCCCTATAGTGCTCATAACCAATGCTCAAGGTGGATGAAATATTCTTCTGTTCATGCCCTCGAATTTCCCTGTCTTTCCTCGCGCGCAATAGCTCTCCCGGAAGTTTTTCGCGTCGACTCGCAAGATCTCTCGTAGTGAAGTTCTAGATATCTTCATTTGATTTATCATCCGATGCTTCATGGTCGGAATACATGAGTGATCTCGCTCTTGACTCTTCACTGCTTCCGCCTTCTTGCACATTAATTTGCGCCTTCCCACAGGCTGTGAAGGGTCTACCAAGTATGATGGGGAACCGAAATATCTTCCAAACTTAATGGCGAAGTCTCACTGGAAGGACGAATTTGCAACTTTACTAGGACATTTTCGATTATACCCTGAGGATGTTGGTAGGACCTGTCCGCAAGTTGCAAACTGATTTTGGTCGATTTTGGTTCCCGCAACTTTAGCCTTTTAAACATCGAAAGTAACATCAAGTTGATGCTTGCTCCCAAGTCACACAAGGCTTTTCCCGATACTCGGTTCCCTATAGAGAATGGTATAGCAATGCTACCTGATTCAGTTTTGGGGAAGTTCTTTGCAGATGACACTGCATTCCTCAGTTAGGGTGATGGTTCCATATTTCTCCAACTTCTTCTTACTTGCCAAGATCTTTTTCATGAATTTCACGTAACTTGGCATATTCTCCAATGCCTCCAAAAAGGGTATATTAATATGTAGTTTCTTGAAGATGTTAAGAAACTTTGCGAACTGCTTCTCTAACTTACCTTTCTTCAACTGCTGAGGATACATAATTGGTATATGTGCTCCATCCGTTTCGTTCTGCTTTCTGGCTCTCTTCCTCGACTTTATTATCATTGACTGCTCTCGTATCTCGAGGCTGCTTAACTTGTATCTGGTCTTTTGAGATGATCTGGTCTTGCCCTTTAATTTCCAGTTCTCTTACTGCTAGTTTTGGCTCCGAGATTTCCAACTCTCTCCCACTCCTCGAGTGGCAAATTTTTGGGTGCATTCTTCCTTCTCTGTGGTTTACCTCTGAATTGCTCTGTAATGAACCAAGCTGCCTTTCTGCCAACAGACTGGCCATTTGACCCATTTCAGAATTCTAAGTTTCAACCGGCCGCTTGATCGCTCAACCGGGTGGCATGGTTCTATATTTTGTTGGCTCATCCAAAGGCAAGATGAGAAAGCATTTGTGCAAGGCCTGCTCCCAAGTCTAACTTTTTCTCTGAGGTGGCTCGCTTCACCGGGTGGTGGCATGTTGTTCGATTGTTCCTCCATCCATAACCCCGACCGTTATGACTATTCTCGATTATTACTACCACCCTCGCCTCGATTTTGGTTCTAATAGTTGTCGCTCCCATAATCGACCCCGCTATCGTACGACTCGATTAAACCTCGACATACCGGGCTCGCCATCGCTTGAGTCCCGACCGGCATTCCCCCGCGCTGTCAGGTCGTCCTCCACGTAATTCACACAACTCCCATGGGTCGGGTCTATATGGCATTCGCAGACCTTACCGCCTAGTCGCCATTTAGCAAGTCAAAAAGGACATGAGTGACTAGATTGCCGAAAATTCCTCGCTATCCGTGTCGCCTATAGCCTTCATTGGTAATCTTATCTCTAGCCACTGATTAGCATAGTAAATTGCCTCCAAGATTTCATATGCTTGGTCCGTGGTCTTCTTCATTAGCACCCCTCCTGCCGAGGCATCAATCACTATTCTAGTCGCATTCCTCAGACCATTATAGAAAGTATGGACTTGCATCCATCCGTCACCAGGATGTGGGCACTTCCTCAACAAAGCCATGAAATCTATCCCATGCTTCTAGGTTCTCTCCCCATTATTCCAAAATATTGATCTCTTGCACCAATGTAATTTTCGCAAGTGGGAAGAACTTGGTCGAACTTCCGCACTAAGTCGCTCCATGAAGTATCGAACTATGGTTGACTCGTCAACCAATGCTTGGCCTCTATCACCTAGTGAGAGTGGGAACAATCTCAACCCGAGCCTCTCGACCCCATTGTACTTGATCGTGTCTGCACTTCGAGGAAGTCAATAAATGCATATTTGGATTCCTACCTGCAATCCAATGGAATAGGATGTTCAAGTATCCGTATGTGACCGACTTTAACTCAAGTTGTTTTGCCCGAATCGGTGGTATTTGACAGCCAACGAACAACCTGTAGTGGTGTGGAAAACTTTCTGTTAGTGATGAATGGATCATCTAGCTTATAAACGCTCCGGGTGCATGATTCTACCTTACCCCATTGCGGTCCCTTTGTAATTGCTTTGCTCATGGCCAAGATCGTGTTCTTCATTGTCTCGCATGATTGCTAGATTGCCAGGTTGTTCTCATTTCCTACACCTGCAAGGTTCTTTCTGGCCAGGGATCAAACAAGATGCAGTCACACCCCCGTGTTCGCATGCACTCACTGTAACCTTTACTGCAATCACACACAAAATAGAAAGACCAAATTACCAGCACTTGTAAAAAAATATAAAAACAAAAATTCCAGAGTAATATCTAATTGCCTTGTTGTCAATATCAACACTAACTTATTCCCCGGTAACGGAGCTAAAACCTTGATAGGCCAAAAGCGTGATGTGTAAAATGTATACGCCTATGTGCGCAAGTGCACGCGTCGTATCAAGTAATACAGTGTACTTAAGTATGGATATCGATCCACGGGGAAAAGTGTGTTGATTACTGAGTTTAGCCTTTGAATATTATTTGATGTGTTTTCAGTGACAAATCGACTAATGGGAGATTAACTAAACTAATTTATCTTAGTAATTTAATGTGGCTTCAGGAGAGACTAGGCTATGCGTCTCCCCGCCACTTTTAATGGATTACTACCTAGAAGAATTACTATTCGCCCATTCACGACTCATCGATGACTCGGGTGGATCGCGCCACGTAGATACCCTCTCGAGTGTATCCACTATCTCGCTAGTTGTGGCTGGAGTGTATCTCTACCCCAACCCAATACTCTAAAACGCTTAAATGTTCTAACCTTAACTTCCACACTTGGAATCGGGATATCTCTATGTACCGAATTGACCAAGGGTCGCTCTATTCAGATCCCTGGGAGTCCTCATCTCTCGACACCCTGACACCAAGAAAACCATGCCAATGTCAAGCCGACATCACATATATATAAGTCACAGATATAGAGCAGATACTAACAAGTCATAAATAACCGAACAATATAAAATCCAAATCTTTAATCCATGCAATCGTGACAGGGTTCAACAAAACCCTAGATATGAATCTAGAAACATACCGACGTAAGTACACACGTAATCATTCTATAAACATCCGCAGAATTTTATCGGTAAAGAAGAAAATACAAAGTAGGTCTTTCTCTCGACGATCTCTACATCAGCCGCTCGCTCGTGCCCTTGTTTGCATCGCTCGATTCCCTGCCGTCCCTTTGGCTTTAATGATGGGCGAGAGTAGACTGCGCCGACGTCAGCTGAGACACGCTCCAACGTCGCTAATGCTCCAACGCCACGCCCACGTTTCGGCCGCTTGTTGACTTCATTCTCGCACCCAACGCCGTGACGCCGATCGCCACGCCATGCTCCCGCCAAACTTTATGCTTTTCTTCTCTCAGCTCCAAAATGGTCCCAAAACTGCCCGTTCCACCTGCTGTTCACACAAAATGCAAGAATCGTATGGACGAGCTATAAAATGCATATTTAACTGTAAAATAAAGCTAAAACCATAAAATGTGACGGTATGGTACATGAGGTTTTAGGCACTCATCACCCAATAAAGAAGCTCTACCATAGTGAGATCCCACCTACGCCAAAGTACACGCCAAAGCCCGTGCTTAGAATTGAAACCACCATGCCGTGCAATCATGGATATAGGGCGGTCCAAAAACTGTGTGAAAGGAAAAGTGCCCAGCCTATGATCCGCGCCCACCTGATTAGGAAAGAAGTATTCCATGATCACGGCCTCCATTATCCCATATTGTCGGGTTCATGTATAAAGGTAGGCAAACCTCACCCAATGAGAGAGATACCGTATCACCATCTAACAAGGAAAGTAACCACTATTTACCCTTATAAATACTGATCCATTCTACCACAAAAAGGTATGCAGTGATAACGCCATCAACAGTTGAATTCTTTCATTTTCATAAGAAAGAAACCGACTAATGCATCTGAGGGGCTACCGCCCACCCCGACCACCCTTTGTGCAAAAAGGTAGGTCAGGTAAGATGATCCGGCTCACTGCATCGGCCCAAATGACCTGTGAAGCTCCAAATTTCAGAGCCCAGAGAAAAGCACCATCACTTATAGCCACCCAGAACGACTGCTCCTTTACAAATAAAATTCTCAGTAATTGATGGTATCGACCCAAAACATGAGCAGGAGTCACGCCAACCCCCCTAGGACGCAAGACCAGTAGGGCGGCTTAGATAGCCGACCACCAAGAGACGCTCTCGAAACTCTATAGTCCAATACTGACGAGATGGAGTCACCCGCCTCACCAACCCGTCACGAGAGACTCAGGAGCAACTCACTGCACAGACAGAACGCCTGGCAGGAAGAACAACGACACCATCATCCGAGACGTTGACTCGAGAAGGAGAAACTAGCCAAGCTAAGGAGAACGATCCCTAAAACCCCTCTAGAGAGGATTATGGCTGTGGGATGTCAGGTGAAACAACAGAGGCACACCCATCCCTTTATCAATAGGAGACAGGGGAACGATCATGGGAGCAGCTTTTTCGAGACATCCAACAAGAGCTCAACCACATGAAGGAAACTGTAAAAGGATGGGCTCCAGTCTCCATGGATGCTTTGGTACAACAAATAGAATCCCCGTTCACGGCCGAGGTACTACACTTCCCCCTCCCTAAGAAGTTCAAAAGGCCTCAGATCGAAACGTTCGACGGAACGAAAGACCATGTAGACCACCTCAATACTTACAAGAATTAGATGGAGCTACACGGATACCAGGACCCCGTGAGATGCAGAGCCTTCGCTATCACGCTAAAAGGCCCGTTGGCCTGGTTCAACAGACTCCCACCATCGTCAATCTCATCCTTCAGAGAGCCATCTATCGCGTTCATCTCCCACTTCATCGGAGCTCAGAAGTACAGGAAGCCGAGCTATCACTTGTTGACCATAAAGCAGAGCCCACAGGAGAACTTAAGGTCCTACGTCCAGAGGTTTAAAGTAGAGTCATTAAAGGTAGACATCCCGTGACGAGAAGCTTCCACATCACCGCTTCATCGCAGCCAAGCAGTCGAAAAGACCTGATGTTTTCTATCTCAAAAAACCCTCAGGCAAACATGGTCGAGGTGCTCGCTAAAGCAGAGAAATACATCAACGGCGAGGTAGCCCTTCTATCTAAGCGGGAAAACTCTTCCGAGCAAAAGGAGAAAAGTAGGGGCGTGAAAAAGCAAGAACGAAGCCCCATGAGACGAGGAGACAGGGATAGATCCCCACGAAGGGATAGAGGGAACAGAGAGTGATCTCTAAAGATATAAGGCAACGCTGTATCCGCTTGGGCTCCACCTCACCGAGTCACAAAGAATGATATCCACCCCAGCACTAATTCTGTTAGCTCCTTGTGTTACATGTCACACGACGCAAAGACGAAAGTTGTTAAGGTGGGCCATCTCAAATGAAGATGCACTAAATGAAAAGAGACTCCAAATCCAAGATTGTGAATTCTATAGGGATCCTGGACACCGAACAGATGATTGCATCCAGTTGAGGAAGGAAATTGAATGTTTGATCCGACGTGGACATCTTCACTGCTTCGTAGCCTCTGAAGGTCGAGGCCAAGCACCGCCCCCATCACCTCGTTAGCCAGCTCCAACTCAACACCAACAACCCTGAGAAATCCGTGGATCTCCGGGGATTTGCGAGGGAGTCCACCGCCCGTAAGGCTCATCTACACAAGATCATCGGGTGGGAGACACCGGAAATACAAGTATTATCCAAACCTCTGGCTCGACACTACCATAACCTTTCGAATTCAACATGGAAGGTCGCCAAAGATCCCCATGATGACCCATCGGTAATAAGGGTCGTCAGAAATAACAAAATGTATTGTGGTTCGTCGACAGCGAAGCTCATCCGACATCATCTTTGTGTTAGCCTTTGATAAAATGGGCATTGGTTGAGAAACCAAACGGCCAATGCCCACCCACTGGATTCTTCTGAGAAAGAGTGCTACCCTTAGAGTCATAACTAGTGAGCTCACTTCGAGATCCCCGCGCCGTGCCACAAATGGCGTAGTTCCCATAGTAGATGCCCCATCGCCTTATAACATACCATTGCGTACCCTCCTAATGCCATAAGGGTCAGCCCTTCCGCCTATCATATGGTTATCAAATTCCCACCGCAAATGGGGTAGGAATGGCTCAGGAGATCAACGCCAGAGCCGTGGATTGCTACTCAGATCAATGAAACAAAAGCTGCCATAACATCTACATGGACGTAGCTCGACATGAGAGATGAGGTAAGCATCCGAATTTACGCCCTCGTAAGAACTGAACCAATACAGCCTTGACTACGCCTAGAAAACGCCTGCTTACATCTGGATCCAAATTGACCAAGACGTCAGGGTCCTCCTTATCCACTTCTTAAAACATAATATAGAAGTATTCGCCTAGAAGCAGGAGGATATGGGGGGAAATTAACTCCGTAGTAATCACACACAAGCTGAACATCAGTCCCTCCTTCAAGCCCGTCAAACAAAAATGAAGAAGTTTCACCCCAAAAAGGCGATCAATGAAGAAGTTAACAAACTCCTCCAAGCCAAAGCTATCCGAGAAGTAGAATACCCTGATTGGTTGGCTAATGTAGTCCTCGTCAAAAAGGCAAACGGAAGATGGCGACTCTGCATTGACTTCACTGATGTCAATCGAGCCTATCCAAAAGATACCTTTCCCCTACCCTGGACGACC
The DNA here is from genome assembly GCA_016808115.1 of Tetrastigma voinierianum. NCBI lineage: Eukaryota > Viridiplantae > Streptophyta > Magnoliopsida > Vitales > Vitaceae > Tetrastigma > Tetrastigma voinierianum. The sequence goes on from JAEQBH010000926.1 coordinate 953,619, forward strand.
TTATGTTGATGCCACTATCGCCACGAGCTTCTCACTTCACGACTTTCTGATATAACCAGATCGAATGGACCTTAGTGGATCAAGAGAAGACCCCATTTGTGACCGGGCAAGGTACTTAATTGCACTGTGTGATGCCCTTCGTCAAGAACGTTTGTAATAATCATCACAAAGCAATGAACAAAATGTTTCAAAAGCATATTGGAGCATCCATGGAGGTATATATAGACGATACGTCGGTGAAGCCGCAGGCCGAAGGCTCCACGAGCTCACCGTCGGAAGGCCGTTCCTGTGTCCCGAAAACTATAACATGAAGTTAAGCCCAACCAAGTGTGCCTTCGGGGTCTCAACCAGAAAATTCTTGGGTTTCATAGTCAACAGCAGAGGAATAGAGGCAAATCCAGATAAGATAAAAGCCATGCTTGACATGCAACTTCCTTCGAACACCAAAGAAATCCAACGTTTGACTAGGAGAATAGCTGCTCTGAGCCGCTTTGTATCTAGATCCAACGACAAGTTCCAGCCATTCTTTCAGGTTCTGAAAAAGGCCTTCCACTGGTACTCCCAATGCGAAGAGGTGTTCTCAGCGCTAAAAACTTACCTAAGATCTTCTCCTGTCCTAGTAAGCCCTTTCGAGGGAGAACTCCTTACCCTTATTTGGCCGTTTCATATTTCTCAACTAGCGCCGCCCTAGTCAGAGAGCGAGATAGAATACAATAGCCGGTCTGTTACTACAACCGAGCTCTGAGAGGAGAAGAGGAAAGGTATCCAAAGATGGAGAAGTTAATCCTAGCATTGGTGACCACTGCTAGGAGGTTTCGACCATATTTCCAGGCTCACACTATTGAAATCCCAACAGAACACCCAATGAAACAGATATTGCATAAGCTAGAGACCTCGGGAAGACTGATAAAATGGGCCATAGAGCTAAGCAAGTTCGACATCAGATACAAGCCAAGGACAACGGTCAAAGGGCAGGTTTTGGCAGATTTCATCATGGAATTCACCCCTTTAAATACCTCGACGAAGACCACCGAAACTACTCAATTGGCACCCGACTTGCCCATTTGGAGGTTGTCCATAGATGAGGCCACCAATTCCCAAGGAAGTGGGGCGGGTCTGATTCTGACCTCCCCGGACAGGATTGACGTGGAATACGTACCGATTTCATTTCAAGCCCAATAACTAGGTCGAGTAATGGACGCTATAGCCTGCTTAATCTTACCCACTCCATGTAAGTTGATCAACTAGAGGTATGCAAGATTCCCGCTGATGGTGAAATGCATGTAGGACTCCTCACGGGGCTGGGGTGAAATGATCCTTTACCTAAAAAAGGTGCAAGAACTGTTTAAAAAGTTCATAAGGGTTCAGGTCAGGCATGTCCCAAGGGTAGAGAATTCGTGGGCAGATGCCCTGACAAAGCTAGCAACAGCATCACAAGAGGATCTAGATAGACTGGTACCGGTCGAGCACCTCCCAGAACCCTCCATGAACGTCGACAATGAAGAAGTGTCCCCAGTAATGTCCAAGCCGAGCTGGATGGACCCCTTATGGGATTACTTGGTGGATGGAATATTTCCAAGAAATCCAAAGGAGGCCTCCAAGATCAAGATGAGGTCGGCTAGATTCACCATTCATTGGGGGACCCTTTATAAACGAGGCTTTTCTACACCCATCCTTAAGTGCGTAGGAAAGGAAGACACCAATAACGTATCTTAGGTATGAAGGTATTTCTCTGGTGGTGAACCAGACGTGAGCCAGTCCTCAAAGAAAGCACCGAGACAGATATTATTGGCCTTACAATGCTCAAAGATGCCACTCTGAAAGTTGGTTAAAAATGCAAGATGTGTGCTAAGAGCACGCCTGCATCTCTCACCTCCCTTCCGAGTCGACCTCAATCATGCTTCCTCGTCTTTCAATAGCAATGCGGGGGTTGGGACGTGACAAATTCCACCCACTGGAAGGGTCGCGTGTTTATTGTCGTAGAGTGGATTATCACCCAAGTGGGCCGAGGCCGAGCCGTTAGCAACAATCACCGAGCAAAAGGTGTGTAACTTTGCTCATGCCCATAATATGTTGGTCTGAATCCTGAGCCCGGTAACCGATAATGGAGCCACTCAGACAACTTAAGTCTGGGAGATAATCAGATCGGTTTGGAACTGGAAGAATTACTACTATCCCCAGCCATCCGCGGTCCAATCCGATAAGCATAAGTCACTATATGGACTCTACAGCGTTAAAGACTGCTCGGAAAATCTAAAGGAAATGGGTAGAATACTCCTCGAGGTATTACGGGCATGTTGCAACTGCCACCCAAATCAGCAACCTGAAACCCTATCGCTTCCAGCACTGGGCACTAAAGCAGTCTCCGCCGAGGTTAGCTAAAATCACCGCTATTGAGTTCACAAATACTGAACACAATGAGGAGATTCTCCACCTGAACCTTGACCTCCTAGAAGAAAAACGTGGCAGGTTCTAAAGCGCTGAGGACTATCACAGAAAGACAACAAAATATTACGACTGAAGGGTCAGGCCCAGGAGTTTTAAGCCCGACGACCTAGTTCTAAAAAAACTCCTGCCATCAAGGAAAAACCCCACACACGGGAAGCTAGGACCAAACTAGGAAGGACCCTACATGGTATCGCGAATAGTCCGACCGATTGAACTAATGAAGCCGGAACATAAGAGGAAAAAACCTTAAGCTACATTCTTGAACGCTGAGCACCTCAAAGCGATTCACAAATAGACCCTGAGTGTAGCTTTTTTAATAAGAAACTCACGCTTTTACTTAATACGCCTTGTGTTCATTTTCAAATTGACACATTCCCTGTAACAAAAAAAAAAAAAAACATCGACAAGTACACACATGTTTCAAAAGACTGTATTTTTATTTCACTATCTCGAAAATTACAATCCCAGAGTTGTTCTCTGCATCTGTGAAGATCACACCGCCCAACACCTAGTCAAGGCAAACCACAAGAAAGAAAGAAAAAAGAAGGAGTAAGGAGAAAAAGAGGGGAGGAAAGGAATAGTAATGGAGGAAGTAGGACTTTAAAATATCCCGAGCGCACGCTCTTCTAAATTTGTTCATCGGTCCGGCCCATCAATGGGCAGACTGTGGAACAACCACACCACAGCGAGGGATTATGGAAAAACATAACTCCTACAAATGGCAGAACGTCGATACTAAACGTTGGTCTATGACCACCATACAGACTCCACGCAATGGTAATCAAACCCTGAAGCTTCATCATGTACGATCTCGACAATCGTCAGAGAGGAAGAAGGTCAGGAGCGAAGAATAAATACGTACTACCGAAGAAAGGCTATATTTATAAAGAAAACTGGACGCCTGGGAAGCCACGCAGTCTGTTCCGATTCTCCATAGATTTGCATTAAAACCGCACGAGCTTTCCCAAGGGAAGGAAGACAAAAGAGCCAGTGTACTGGGTTTAAGAACCCAAGAGTTTGATATCAAGAGCCAGTCAGCAACAAGAGTTTCACGTAGCTCACTCTTCAAAGAGTCTTGTAGCCCACTAAAAGAGTCTTGTAGCTCACCAAAGGAACCATGTAGCGTATTCAAAGGGGTCGTAGCTCGCCCAAGAACCCAATGTTCTGTAAGGCCAAGCAGCGCGGTTTTCATGTAGCTCAGTTTCAAAGGAGCTATGTAGCTTAGTTTCAAAAAGGTCGTGTAACTCAATTCTTAAGAACCTAACAGCCTAAAAGGCCAAGTAGCCAAGGAGCCATGTAGCTCAGTTTCAAAGGAGCCATGTAGCTCGCTCAAAGGGTCGTGTGTGCCTAGTTCCTAAGAACCCAATGCACCCTGGCAAGTAGCCAAGGAGCCATAGCTCATTTCAAAGGAGCTCATGCCTGGCTTCAGCAGCCATGTAGCTCACTCTAAGCACCTAACAAACCCGAAGGTCCGGGCAGCCAAGGAGCCACGTAGCTCAATTTCAAAAGAGCTCAGAAATTCAAGGGGAGCCATGTATCTCACTTTTCAAATGAGACATGTAGCCTGGCCAAAGGAGCCACATAGCTTAGCTTGATGAGAGCACAATGTTTCTACAACCAAGGACCGCATAGTTTCAAGAAGAGCCCAAATGCATTTAAAGATTACACTAGAAACCCTCTCAACACTCCGTCATAAAGAAGACTAGAAAACCAAAAGGTGTAAGGATCTGACATCCATAGAATAACAAAACCAATGCCAAGATTAGCGTATGTCCATAGTTTAGAGCCTAGTTAGCCCAAATGAGCAAAGATTATACAAAGGGGCTTAAATGTTTGAGGTAAAGCTACGAGCAGCCTCAATAGTGCGATCCTCCAAGCCGTGCAAATCAAAAGGCGAAGCCCTAGTGGGCGAGAGGGGAAAGCCAAATTTCCAAGCTTCACCAGAAGAGGAGTAGATCGAGGTATCAAAGACACCCCAGATCCAGCTTCGTCCCCATAAAACATTCCTTCCACCTCCTCTTCATCAAGAACTTGAAAATTGAAGTCCAAACCTGGAAAAGCCTTGGCAGCTCTATGTCGAAAAGCAAGACATCCAGAGGCCCATAAGGTGCAGGCCTCGTCCCTCAACTCCGCTATTACTCCATCCCTTGGCTACCATATTCTCCTACCTTCCGGGAGGTCCCCTGCACCGCGAATTCCTCGCCCAAGCACTCCACTAATCCTTGGGCCTTTAGAAACCTCTCGGCGGGCTTGATCCAACGACGTTGCCTTGGTGCATAGCTCTTCCCTGGAAACCTAAAACACTTCCTTAACCATCCGCAGCTCATCCTTGACAACCCTTAGGCCCTCTATGGCCTTCTTTTCTCGATCTTCAGCTCTCGCCTTTGCGGTCAAGGTGTGCTTCAGGTAAGATTTATGTTTCACAACATCCTTCGTCAAGCTTTGTATCCGAGCTTGTAGCTCAGCCTTCTCGAAGGTCAGGGAGGCAACTTTAGCTTTGTATGCTTTTGCCACCTTAGTAGAGCTCTCGGCAGAACTAGCCCTCCTTGCCATGCCCTTTATATAAGTAGTCGTCTGCCAAGGAACAAGATGGAGTTAGCAGATAACATTAACACAATGATGAGATGAATAAAATAAGGCACTCAGACATACAAAGACGGTTCCCTGGAGTGATAGGGTCAAAGCCTCCTCAACGCACAGGGCATCCACCTTCTTGAGATCATAGTCTAGAATGATAGACAAAACAACCTCGGCGGCGAGCTCCACATTGGTAAACTACGAGTCCTCACCCATCTCAGCTCCAAAGCGATCATTTCCCACATCTCCCCTATCAAAGGGGAAGGCGTGGCGTTTTGCGCCAGCGGTCGCACAGAGATAGAAGAACTTCAAAGGAGGCTCCAGCCCTCAAGAACCCTTGGCTCTTGGCAAAGAGAGGATGAACGACGCTGCGCACCAGCCCACCTCAACACCCTACCAAAGAGGCAACGCCGCCCTCACCCGAACTTAGGTCTCAGATTCCCTCCCCGACAGGCATGGCGAATAGATACCCCAAACGAGGTCTTACCCCTGAGCCAGAGGCTAATTTAAAGGGGGATCCTTCGAGTCTTGCGCTTTACGCTCCTCTGCTTTCAACAACTCCACATGAGCCCAAGTCTCTCCTAAGTTGGTTTCACGCAAGAGGCCCCCTGTGAGAAGTTTCATAGTGCGGCTGAGGAGATCTCAAATAAGGGGAACAAAAAGGGCTCACACCCGAAGGGCTGGGAATGTCCGACATGCTCAAATCGGAATACGCCCGTCGGCGACACTTGCCCAACTGCTGCTTTACTTCCCTGTTGATTAGTACCCAAAAAGTGATATTTTGAGTTTTATTAAAGATAGGTTTTGAGTGCTTTTTTATGTACTTAATTACATTAATTAAGCCGATTGGCATGTGTGTCCGATTAGTACTAATTGATTTTGTTTCGAGGTTGTTTTTGGTAGCTTTGCAGTTTCGGGAACCCCGCCATCACATCAAGCTCGCATCGTAATTAAGCGATGTTTTATGTCGAGTTCGTATGAATTCTCGCGATTTCACTGCCGTAGATGAAGAAATGTCATCGGAAAGGCACCAAATACAAGAAATCTGGTGCAGAAGGCAATGCAGGAGGCAATGCAGGAGGCTGGAATTTCGCTATGGCATAGCGAAATTTCATAAAGTGATTGGCAAATTTCAGAATCCCCACAGCCATTATACGCCATATCATAGCAAAAACCACCGCGCATGTATAGTGCCAATTGGCCAGAAAATTTCATTCGCTATGATAGCTAAATTACCAATGCTTAGCTTAAAATGCCGCCGTTTTTTATCCCAAACGACCTCGCTTGTGTAATTCCCATTTTGCCTCAATGTAATCATATTATTTCTGGTTATTTTGTATTTCACAAGTCTGTAAGGCTATATAAGCCACCTTATGACAATTATAATCCTAACTTTTGCTAATCTGCTCAACCCACACAAATTTTCATTTAATTTTTATAGCTTTTCTCTCTTCTTCTTTCATTTTCTTGTTGCCAAACACACCCTTTGAGGATGACAACCAAAGGATGTTTGGCTAAGCCTCAAAAGCCTTGGAAGAGGGAGGTTGCTAGGTTGGTTAATGGTGGTCATGTGTGTTCCTCGCTTTAAATGAAGGAAAATGAGATTTATATGTTCCAAACTTCAAACTAGTTTAATGTTGTCAATGTGGCTTCCTGGTCAATATATCTGCTTCATGGTTCGTATCTTACGTAGATACACTGACATCCATTAGATGTCATTTACGAGCCACTGAAAGTAGGTTAAATGCTTGGTTTTTCAAACTGCTGGAACATTAAATGCTCAGTAGGTGTTTTGGCTCAAATAGGAGTGTTTTTAAAGGTTAGTTTTTAAAGCTAAACAAAGATCCGGTTTTGGCAATGAATATATGTCATTTGCCCTAATGCGAGGAAATAACCCGAGGACACCTTTATAACCTCATTTTACCAAGCTAGTGACCCAAGCCTTCAAGGTCTCCATTCCACACTTTAGTTTAAATCGTTTTAGCTTAGTGACAACAACTCCCACACTTTTCACGTAAATCCAAAATCCAAAATGAAAGCCTCACCATTTTGAATCATGATATAACCATTCAGGGATGAAAACCCATCCCCGTGTTCGAATCTCTAGACCGCTTATACTATAGTAGCTTGACTACTAGAGAGGAAAATAGGAAACAAATTTTGTTGGATTCGGATCGAATTCTACCGTGGCACGAATCAAACGGCGTCGCTGCCGGATGAGCTTAATTTCGATGATGAGTCACATGAACTTGTAATCCACATTACAAGTGTTGGTGATCTTTTAACCCTTTTTGAATTTCGTTTGTTAGAACTTCAAGTTTTTTTTACTTAGTACTCACTGCTGGGTTGCTTTCATTTTTTACAGTCATTTTATATTTTGGCTAACACTGATCCTTTTTGGCAAGCCTTGTTTGTGTTCTTTGCTTTATCCCATTTCAGGTTACAAAAATTTATGCATCATCGATAGAGGGATATCAGTAGATTTGGCAAAGAGTTAGTGCACCACCGACAAAGTTATGAAGTCATGTGCACAAGGAGCAAATGGATCCTCACCCGAGGAACAAAGTCAGCAGCTCCAATGAATCCAACAAAGATAGGTCAATGAGGGACCACATACAATCTCCTAGGAGTTGCCCTTCCGCATCATACCACCGAGGATGTGCAGCAGCAAGACCCCATTCGGTGCCCCTACTCCCTAACTTCTCATGGCATGGAAAATGAAATCCATACCACACATTCGGATTTTGAGGAAGTATGCTAACTTTTAAGGAGGGTATAACCGATATGGATTTGTTAGTGTTGAAGGCATCTCTTTAACCTCAAGGATGCCAAAATATGGTCAATTCACTCGAGGCCGAGAACAATTAAATCCACGATCTTCAAGCTGAATTTTTGAAGAAATTCTTCAAGACAACTAAGACCAACAGCTGAAGAGGCGATCTACACTTACTCCTGGCCTATGATAATGAGAAGTTTTATCGTTGTCAGGGAGAGGTCGGAGACCGTCAAGGCATGTCCACACCATGGTTTTGATACATGGATGCTAGTGAATCATTTTTATGATGGTATGTCTCCAGCCATGAAGCAACTGCTACAAACCATAAAGCGGAGGCGACTTCGAGCAAAACCCGCATGAAGCCATGGACTTCTTTGAATTATGTACGAACTTCCAAGGCATGGGATGAACCGAACCCAAGGGAAGCTGAAAGAATGAAGCCTTCGACCCACCAAAGGGGAGGCATTTATGCACTTTTCGAAGATATGGAGATGAAAGCAAAGATAGGAAGGTTGAAGAGCTAGAAGGAAAAAGGCTACATGAGGTAATGTGCAAGGATCGAAAATCTCAGACAGCCAACCCATGCATCAATTGCCAATCCATTGTCCACCCCGAAGGACACTATCCAAATGCTCCCTCAGTGAGAGATTTGATGTCAGAGCATGCCAATGCCGTGGGCCAATACAAGCCACAACCCAATGCCCCATATGGCAATACATATAATCCCAATTGAAGGAACCACCCTAATCTCTCTTGGAAACCTAACTTCGTATATACCTCCCGGTGCCAAACAACAGCTTAGTTCTCACCTCAACCACAAATGCATCCCCATCCCCGTTGAACAAGCTATTTTAAATTGGCAAGGTGGTAGCAGCCATGGAGATATGTGTGGTGGAATCAATGTACAATTGGCTCAAAGAATAGATACTGTGGAAAGCACCCTGAACAAGAGAATAGATGGGCTTGAAAGCAGCAGATTGATAACCTCTGATGCTCCATCACCGGGTTTACAATTTCTTGGAGGTGAGAAAGGAAGATTCCCTTCGAATAACGCCAAATCGAAAGGGAGTCCATGAAATAGGTTCTTCCGGCAACTCAAGGATGGATGATGAAGTAAAGGCTATCGAGGAGTGGGAAAGAAATTGAGCAACCCGGTGTTTGAGAAGAAAGCGAAAGGAAAAGGAAGTTGAGCTTTGGGGATAATAATCCAGAGAAAGATTCAATGAAAGAAGAACATGCCCCCTGCATTTCCTCAAGCACTTAGAGGCAAGAAAAAATCCTGAAATAGCCCAGAAATTTGGGAGGTGCTAAGGCAAAGTGAAGGTAAATATCCCCATTTAACCGACATGATTAAGCAAGTCTCGGCTTATATGCCAAAAATCACAGAAAGACATGCACGGTCGAGAGAGGGTTGGGCACATTGAAAAGAAAGCCTTCTAACGAGTGAGTCGGTGCCATCATTGAGACGAAGACCCGGTGAAATACAAGGATCGGATCCCACACAATATCCGATCCAACATTGGAGGGACTTGTAAAATAGCTTTATTATTAGACACAGGGCAGTGTAAACCCTCTTGCCATGTCGAGTATATAAGCGGTTGGGTTTGAGGGAACTTAAACTACCCGACATCACTCTATCATTAGTATTCGATCGGTAAAAATTCCTAAAGAATAGTAGAGGATGTGTTGGTTAAGGTAGGACCAAATTCTCTTGCCGGGGATTCTGTAGTGCTTGATATCAGTCGATCCCAAGTGGGCTTAACCATGTACGATTATCTGGGAAGGCCATTTTTTGGCCCTTCGATGCGATAATCAATTGGGAATGGAGTCATGCAGCTCACATTTGGCAACATGACACTTCAGACTCAACATTTTCACTTGAGCAACAAGCACGAACGAGAAAGGATGGCGAGAATTTGATGAAGTCTCTTTCAATTGGTCCCAGTCTGAGAAACCAAATGCCCTGGCTGACGAAGTGGTGAGAAGGAAAGTGGAAGCGGTTTGGGGTGATGTGTCTGAGACAATGTTTCCCTGACACTACTAAGCGAAGAAGCTCAAAAACAAAGGAGCCAGGAGCATGGAGGCATATCTGCATTTACATGTTTGCGAGGGGTGAAGCTCGCTTCCTCACGGATCCTCCATGAGTCGAACCAATGTAATTGAGCTGGTTTGGTCTCCACTGAGACCAAACTGCAGCTCAAAAATTTTGGTTTTTAGTTAATCTGTTCAATTTTCAGTTTATTTTATTTTTAGTAATTTTCTTTACCTTAATTTTAGCTAAATATAAAAATTTTAATTTTAAATGTCTATTTTATTTTTATCTTTATTTTGAGAATATATATATATTTGACGGTTCATGAATTAAGTTTTGTGCGGAGTTAGAAATTGGTCATGACGTAGATTTCGCAAAATAGTGAAATTCGATCAGGATATTGCAGAGCTTGTATGGACCACTTGGTGTGACGGTTTTTATAAAGGAGGGCTCCCACCTCGTTTCCATTCACATTCCTCGAGCCTCCTCTAGTGATCACGCTCCCGGGTGCCACGAGGCTCCACCGGTCCTTACCTTTAGCCACTACCGAGGCCGTGCCTGACCGTGAGCCAGATGCGGTCTTAGTGCACTTTCGTGACCTAAGCTCCACTTTGGTCCACAGCTGCCGGCGTGCTGTGTGTCCGGTGCCACGAGCTGTGGCGCCTCCACGACCACGATCCGTTGCGAGGCCTGGCCAAAGCCACCCGCTTTGTCGGTCTTAGCCACCGATACCCCGAGCGCATTTGTCGAGCCTTAGCCGCGCGGCCACAGGCATACCCAGGCGTCAGTGCTTCTGTTGCCATCCTGCGGTCCCCTTTTGCGTGATTGAGCTGCGGGTGGTTCGTGCAGGTAAGTCTGCAGATTACAAGCCAGTCAGGTTTAGGTACTGGGAGGTGACCAGGGTTGGATGTTATGCCGGACAGCTGCGAGATTCTATTGGCCCAATTGCTATCTGGGAGGAGCCTTAGGCTTCAGCAGCCCCCATCCGCGATATCGGACCCGGGGTGGGACCTCGGAACCTTCTCCCGGTGCATCGAGACCACGCGGGAGGGCCCTAGCCCTCAATGAGCCCAGAACATCGAGGCCCAGGGTGAGTCTTTGAGGTCTCTCGGCACGGCGGAGTCACCAGCCTCTCTAGGTGGTCGGGGTTCGTCCCTTGACCTTATCGTAGGCTTCGGATTAGGCGCCCTATGTTCACTGGGGATCGATTATAGGGAACGTGGATGCAACGTGGTTCCATGGGGGAATGGGATCTGGGAATGGGCCCGGAGATTCTATGCGAAGGTTGAGTGGATTCCGCTAAGCCCTTCATGGCCGGGTTGTGCGGTTCTACTATGACATCCGGGATGAATCCGCTAGAGATTCGGTTCGGCATTGTGGCTAGCCTGAAATTTTCGGCGCGGATAATATAGTTGCCTTAGGCTGCCCGGTAAATGCGGCGAATTCTGCGATTCTGGGCGGTGGCCTCGGCTATCACGACGGTGGTTCGGTGTCGCTCGGGAACACCCGCAGTCGGGCCTATACTGCCACGCGAGTGACTTTCCCCCTCAGATGCTCCTAGTGGACCATATGCTCAAGTACCGACTTATTCCATTCTGACCTTATGTGCAATCTGAGAGCTATACTCGAGGCCTATGTTGGGATCTGGGATTCGTTTAGTCCCTCTGAGCTTGTCATGACTTCGTTGTTGCACTTTGAGGAGAGGTCACCACTTGAAGGGCTTTGGCTGCGAGTCTTTGCCTTTGGTGATCTCAGGGATTCTTGAGCAGTCGAGGATGGGACTGGAGTTCGACGACGGATCAGTTGTACTCGAGTCCCTATCAGAGCGATCTCTTTACATACCGATCTCCATTATTCTCCAGGCGGACGGCGGGAGCGTAGATGATATAGCGGAGGACCCAGAAAGCCTCTTGTTCCGAGATGGAGGTGGAGGTGGGAGAAGGACCCCAGTTTCAATTCATCTCCTCATCTCCACCTCCTCTTGCCCTGACCCTGCCGACCTTCATTAGCCCTTCCTATCTGTGTGTGATCTCGAAACATATCCATGCCAATTCTAGGGAGCTAATTTCTTTATTTATGGATCTTTATCACACAGTACACTTGCTACTACAGAGCATGTCGTTGAATGACAGAATGGCCGAAAGTGAGGTCGTATCGCGCCGGGAATCCACGCCATGCTTCTTCGGGATCATGAACCACCTCGGTCTCAGCTAGTCGACGAATGAGCACACCTGACCCACACTCGAGATCGATCCACAGTGCGACCCTCCTTGGATATCTTGCGGTCGCGGCAACGACTTCAAATCCGCAGACATCTACCGCCACGATGATAGTGAGGTGGTCGCTCCCTTCTTTAGCTTCCAGATCCTGGTGGAGACATGTTCATACTTTGGTTGGGGGGAAAAGTTAGAGTTGGGAGTGTCTTCTATCATATTTTGCCTTGCTTTTAGCTTTATCAACTGCCTACTTATTTTGTATAGGATTGTATAGGATGCATGTATTAGCAGATATTAGCGATTGATACTTTCAGTGTGACAATATATTAAGCGTGTTGTTGGTTATATCAAAAGCTTTATAGCATTATTTACTTACTTTCTACACTTTTGCAAATCATTTTTTTTGTGCCTATATTTTTGTGTTTTTACTCTTGCCTTTAGTTGAGGAATTGAAGCTCTGTATGCCACTATAATGTTAGAACAGTTCCATGCATGATTAAGTTTTTGGTTGATTAAAGTTCCAGCGTATTCAGCCTTGTATTTCCACCTTTAGCTATTCACACACAGTGCACATCGGAATGGGGACTATATACCTCTTTTCACTTTGCAAGACCAGCTTAGATCGGTTGACGACCCGTAATAGGTTTGTGTTACCCACAAAAGAAGACCAATGAAGTCTTCCAAATGAAAAAGAAAAGAAAAGGAAAAAGAAAAAGAAAGAAGAAAAATAGAATTGAAAGGCGTGATGCTTTGCTTTGAAACCCGAACACGGTCCGAGGGGTATATGGCGAAAGCCTTTAAAGCCCGGTGCCCTAAACCTTCACTAGTTGGGAGTCGAGTTAGTTACGGGTGGATGGGTAGAGTTTAGCGAGTTGTAGGTGTTGGATTCTTGAAGTCATTCGAAGTTCGGGGTGAAACCTATAGAGTTTGTGATTCGGTAGATCGCACGACGATGCCACTAAACCTTAATTGGTTGGGAGTCATGTTGGACCCAGTTACCGGACTTTTGAGTGTGGGATCACACGGTACATTCAGTATGAAATAAGAGTGTAGCTGAATCTATTTAGTTGTGGAGTTGGTCTTCGGTTTAAGGCCACAGCCCGATATGTAGCTTAGTTGGGAGGAATAGCTTTGCAACTTATTGGTTCAAACTGGTTACCCTAAAAACACTTAGATTTTGGTGGAAGTCCAGGTTGACTTCCTTGGAATTGATACTGCTATAAAACTTGGTCCTATATGGCATTTGTTCTCTCATGATGGTTTTTGTATAGAGTCTAAATTGTTCATGCTGAAGGTAAGGCCTCATTTGTACACACACATTTTGGACAACATACACTTTTTGCAAAAGCACAACATGCATACCCTTGATTGTTTTTAGCATTGCTAAGGGACTAACAGCGATGTCGAGTTGGGGTTGGCGCAGGATATTTTGAAGTCCCTATTTAAGATAGAGTTTTGAGTGCTTTTGCGTGCAATCATATTAATTAAAGCGGAATTGGCATGTGCGAGGTCGGATAATTCCTCTCGGTTACACTGTTTCGGGTTGTTAGTTTTGCGGGTTTCGGGAACCTCATGTCATATCCAAGCTTGGCATCGTGGTGCGATGTTTTATGCGAGTTCGTATGAGATTCTCGACGATTTCATCAGCCAAGGGATGAAGAAATGTCAAAGTGGAAAGGAACGAATACAAAAATCTAGTGCATAAGGCAATGGGGACAGTGCGTAGCAGGACAGGACATGAGTGGGTCAGATAGCGAAATTTTGCTATCATAGCGAAAATTACGTATCATAGCGAAAGAATTACGTGCATAGCGAAATTTGAATTTTAAGCTATGCCTCAGAATTTGCTATGATAAGGATATTACTTGTGCATAGCGAAATCTTTGCCCCTCATTTTTGATCCAAACGACCCCGTTTTGTGTAATTCCCATTTTGCCCTCAATGTAATCATATTATTTTGTTTATTTTGGTATTTCACAAGTCTTGTAAGGCTATATAAGCCACCTTATGACAATTTGTAACCCTAACTTTTGCTAACTGTTCAATCCACGTAGCTTTTCATTTAGCTTTAGATATGTTTATATTATATGAAGACTGCAGGCATACGAGCACACCACCTGGGGATGTGACTCAAAGGATGTTTGGCTAAGCCCTCAACCTTGAAGGAGGTTGCTAGGTTGGTTAATTGGTTGAGGATGTTCAGTTTTAAATGGCAGTCATTTATGTGTTCCAAACTTTCAAACTAGGGTTTAATGCTATTTAATGTATTTCCTTTGGTCAATACTTGTCATGTGAGGATTCAGTGTGACTTAATAGGTAGATACAGATAGATGGATGGTGGACATACGAACCCTTGAAAGTAGGTTAAATGCTTGGTTTTCAAACTGTTGGAACATTAAATGCTCGATGGGTGTTGCGATAGTGTGGAGTGTTTTTAAGGGTTAGTTTTAAATCTAAGCAAGGATGGACAGTGGGCGTGTATGTGTTTGCCCCTAATGTGAGAAGTAACAGGGACACCTTTATAACCTCATTTTGGTGCAAATGACTGAGTGTGAGTCTCCATTCCACACTTTAGTTTAAGCCCAATTTGGAGTTAGCTTGGTGACAACAACTCCACCTTTTCAATCTGAAAGATCAAAATCCAAAATGAAAGCCTCACCATTTTAAATCATGATCTGAATCATTTGTGGGATGAAAACCCATCCCAGTGTTGTTTGTTTGGAACCGTTATCACTACTTGATATCATGACTACGACGAGTAGGAGGAAAATAGGAAACAAATTTTGTTGATTAGGATCGCCTGCCAGTGGCACGAATCACTTGTCATAGGAAGTAGATTAGGGACGGATACTTGAAAGCGACCTGACAATGAGTTGAGAATAACATGACCTTTAAAAAGTTAACCCCTACTAGCATAGGCGGAAAACTCACGTAGGTTCTCAGAGGTAGTCCATACTATCGGAATCCCTAACGTATCGTCTTGATCGGGTTGTTACTCTTAATGGATGAATCAAGAGATGATGTGGAGGATCGGAAATGATAGGATTTAGCGGTGGCAGCTTTGAAATATACAAGAATCCTTTCGATGCCTTGACAGCGTTGAAGAGATTCAACGACAAGGGCCTGTTTCTGGGACAGGGTATTCACGAAAAAACCTAAAGTAAAAACTAAGAGCCCAAAAAATTGGGAGGGAGCTGGGACGGGCATACATTGAAATGATGTAAGACGATTTTGATGAAAGGGTGTAAATGGAAGCGGAGACCATTCTCAAAGGCTGCCTCAAAGAAGCATACCATCTTGGAGCAGAACTGACATAAGGCGTGAGAAGATCGAGGGACCGCAGTTCGGACAAGGCAGCACGATGTGAGGATGTGAGAACTGGTTTGTTGGAGTTCAACATCAGCGTACCTCACGACAACCTTTAAATATTTGGAGCCACAGGGATACCTAATCTTGCTAATCTTCCCTTTGCCCTTGCTTGGCGGAGGAAGATAGCCTGCGGGACCGCAGCCACGGTGCTTAAGACCTCACGAGCCAGCCTTGATTCGCCCCAGGCTTCGAGAATCCTCGCGGCCTTTCTGAACGAGAAGACCTAGAGGAAGCATGCATGATTAAGCGGCGGAGAGAATGAAAAAATGACAAAAGAGGCGAAACCCCAATCCAACACGCCCTAACAACCTGAAATTCAAAACAAGGAAAGAAAAATAGGCGAAGAAGAAGAAAGACGCACCGAACTAAGGAGTAAAGCCAGGAAAATGGCCCCTAGGGAGACAGAACGACTGTAAGACCCGAGAAATTTAAATTTATGGAAAAGGGCAAAAATCGTAATTTCGGTTACGAAATTGTAATTTTGGTTAAAAATCCGTAATTTATTCTCTGGATCTCGGATGAGGAAATGGATTTCACCGTTGGAATCATCTCGCGAAATCTAGCTAGCACGTAAAATTTCGTCGAATTCCGAGACAGTCGGAGTCGGCACTTTTTTCGAGGCATGTGATTTTAGGTCTTGATATACTTGATTTTGTTCTGTGGGATGCAGTGGACAGGGTGGTATGAGTAAATGATGAAAATGGGCCAATTTGGGATAGTGCCGAATGTCAAAACTGGGAAAAGAAGGGCATAAGCGTCATTTCGAAATTTGATTAAATAAAGAAAAGGACCAAAATAAGGAGCGTTAGGCGAGTCTTCTCCAACAAGAAAAGGAAAAACGTGGAATTGAAGACAGGGTGAGTGGGGCAGGAGCTAGGAAGAAACTTCTCTCTAAAAATACAGCGCGATAGGCCAGTCTGCGGTCTTCGGAGACCGAAGGAGGCTTCTCACGCGAGGAGAGAGCCGGCAGGTACAGTTAGGGAGTTTTCTCAAACTCAGGAGGTAGGGATATTTCTCCTACTTGAGTTTTATTCCCATTTTAGGAGTGTTTTTCACGAATGTTGAGTCGAATGAGGCCGTTAGGGGCCGTTTGATCGGTCCCAAACCTTGGGACCGAATTGATACAAATTTTTGAAAATCAAATGGAAGCGTATTAGGCTGCTCCGCAGTGACCCAGTGTAAAATTATGCATTTGTGTGTTGATCACGTGTATTAGTTAGTTAGTAGGAAATGGCGGAGTAGAGCAGGTTCAGCTGAGGGTAGGAGCCCAGATGATTTGGTGGTTTCGGGAATAGTAACCGGGGTTTCACTATTCTAGAAGCGATAATTCTCAAAAATATAATTTTTTGAAAATATATGTTGGTGGAGTAATTCAAGAGTAGAATTGCTTTCAAATTGTTTGATCATTAGCCCAAGTGAGCTAATTTTTGATGTATGAATTAATTAATTTACATGGACATGATTGGCTGGATGGGTAAATATATGCATGTTTAGTGAATTAAACGTATTGGAATTGGCATACATGCATTCCATATGCCTTTGGAACACCCTAGGACTATAGGAATTGAGTGCAGCAGAGATGAGTGTGAGAAAAGCAGTTCGGAGGGTTGTCTAAAAATATTAATTATCGGAGGGTAGTCAAACTAAAAATATCAATCGTTGGGAGCGGCCCGATTGATATTCATCGGAGGGTAGTCCCACAAACCGAATAATATATCGATCGTCGGGCGACCCAGTTGATATATACAAATCGGAGAAGTTTGTCCACAAACAAATAATATATCAATCGTTTGGGCTATTTGATTGATATATATACCAATCGGAGGGTTGTCCACAAACAAACAAAATAATATGAATTTTCATACCGGGAAGCAGGCGAGTGTGATGGAAGTCGGTGAGGACTGGGATGCGAGTTAGTCGTAGACATTCCAAGAGTAGGATCATGCATTTGCTTGAATGTGTGTTTTATTTGGAACATTACTTTGCCTTAAGGTGGTGGGAGCCACTTAGGGCGTGATTCCACCTCACCCGAGCATTAGTTCACACGTCGGGGATGCTATTTTCTGGTGCGAGAGGAGGCGTGCGAGGGGACGGCTCGTCAGGGATTGAGTTTGAAGAAAGCTAGGGTTGGCTTTGGTTGATGAGTATATACATGTATTGAAATGTCTAATTTTAATATATGTATTGCTGTATAAATAAAAATATTGTAACTCTTGACTATTTGGTATATAGTTGGATTCATAGTTAGTATGTATTATGAGTATCGTTTGTGGGCCCAAGTAGCCGTATTACTCATGTGATTGGATATATTGGATATATTGCCTTTGTTTGGAGACGGTTGGTTGGGTAGAGCTCCGGTACAAAGGGACACGGAATTTTCGTGAAATGTCGGGTCACCGACATTCACTAGTATTCAGCGGGTTGGTGGTGATCCAACGGACCTCCCGGGTTTGGGGCGTCACGAAACACTTGGTATCGGAAAATAGATTATCTGAAGATACCCACCTAGGAGCTCGGGTTTGGGTATCCATCACCACTAGATTGGTTTGAGGTGGGGAAGTATGGGTATATGGAAACCTAGGATTGAGGATTTGGGCTGAAGCCATAATTAGAGTAAGAACATCACCACTTGGGTGGTTTGATGTTCGGTTTAGGTATGAGAGATTACACTAGGAAATCACGGGATCTTTCTTAGAACCTTTGCATGCATGTGTTTTGATGTGTTGTGTGTTGATGAAATGTTGTGTGATCATGTATGTGAAAGGTGTATAACATGTTGATTATTATGTGTTGAGTGATGTGTGCTTAGTGATTAGCACATTGATGTGTCGAGATGGACAGGCAGCGGAAAAACGAAAAATTTAAGATGTGACAATAAAATAAATTTTAAGCAATTTTATTTGGTTATCGAAATAGAAAAAAATAATAATAATAATAATATATATATATATATATATATATATATATATATATATATATATATATATATATATATATATATATATATATATATATATATATATATATATAAAATTAAGAGAAAATTTTTACGAGTGTAAAGCGGAAGATAAAGAAAAAAATTTTATAAATTTATTTGGTTGTGAGGAAAGAAAATAATTTTCCTAAGATTTTACAAGTAGTAAATTGAAGAAAATTAGATGAATATGAGTACATAAATTTATTTGAGTGTTGAAAATGAAAAAAAAAAAAAAAGTAAGTAGGAAGATTTTTTTAGTGATTTTTTAATTTCTTTGAGATAATTGGAAAGAATTAGGAAATAAGATCAGTGCTTAAAAAATGGGTGTGGGAGAGTGGCGTGTTTGGGTAATATTTAAATGCAAAATTGATTGCCTTGACAACGTAAAAATCTGAGGGACAATGTGTATCTGCGATTTATGTATGATTAGTGTCTCGAAATTTGTGTTTATGCCTTAGAATCTGTATTGAATTTAATTTGTCATTGAAGCGTATAGATGGCTAGTCGAGGACGGGGCGTGGGGCGTCCACGAGTGCTGGTCGGGGCACCATCGGTGTTTGATCGGCGGGCTTTCTGGCGGCTGTAGGTATTATAGCGGTTGTTATCGCCGCAGGTTGGTATAGCGGTGGGACGGGAAGATCCTAGTAACCTCGGAGGTTTGAGGGCGTATCATCCTCCGACATTCCGGATGGGGTAGACCATTGGTTCATGCGAGATCGAGAAAGGTGTTAGAGGCTATGGAGATTACCTCGGCGAGCCGAATTAGACTAAGGCTGCGTTCGGCTAGAGGTGGTGGACGATGGAAATGGGCAAGAACCTCGGGAGACCTGAGGCGATGACATGGGCGAGTTTAGGAGATGTTCATGGGTAAGTACTTTCCGGAAGGTGTGCGAAGGCTCGGGAGTTTGGGGGCGGGCGGGGGCGTGACTATGATGGATTATCTTGACTAAGGTTCCTTACGCATTGCCACGATTTGTTGATGATCACGTGGCCTGGTTGGGCCAAGGTTAGAAGCCCAATGGGCTGAAGTTGTCCATTCGGGCCGAGGATTGTAGGACTTACCTACGAGGATATGGATTCCATGGTTGGAACTGACCACGACCATAGAGAGAGAGATGGAGGATGCTTTCGAGCACTCGGGATCACGAGTGTTAGTGGTAGAGGAATGAGTCGGTCTTCTTCCGGTTTAGGAAAGAGGCGAGCTTCCTAGTTCACGGGTTCCCAGTCGCGGCCATCCGGGCCGGACGGATGAGGATTGCCGGTCGGCGGAGACGGAATGGTGTCTTTACCATTGTCAAAGCTGGACATGAAGGCAAGTTGCCCCGAGCGAGGGGATCAGACCAGGGCAGCCTGATCCAGTCGATACTTGAGACGAGGGAGAAGGACTCTGATCGTTCCTCCCACGGCCGCAGTCTGAGCTAGAGGAGCCGATCCGGTTCGAGAACTACGCGGGCACCCCACATTTCACAGAGCGGGCAGAGAGGCGAGTGTGGGTAGAGCGAAGGGCAGGCCACAGGGCGGGGACATCGGGGGTCCCGGGCGTGTCTATCGGATGCAGGGTGGGGTGGATGGATCAGCCCCGGTTATACGAGTACGTTTTGCTATCTATTTATGGACTAGAGTGTTATTTGGTCCCGGTGCTTCACATTCATTCATTCTTTGCGTCGGTTGTGATCGAGTTGGGCTTAGGAGTTGAGACCTTAGAGGAGCCTTTGTATGTGAGTTCTCCCACAGGATTAGGGGCGAGAATAGGGATGGTTGGGGATGGGGATCGGGGACTCTACTCCTGCGATGAACTGAGGATCATGGACGTATCATAGTTCGATATCTCATCCACGGGATGGATTGGGCGGCGGCTTACAAGGTCGTTATCGATTGTATGAGCGTGGGATTGCACCACGGGACGGTACTCGTGTGGTGTTTGAGGAGACAAGCATG
Organism: Tetrastigma voinierianum; assembly: GCA_016808115.1. Classification (NCBI taxonomy): domain Eukaryota; kingdom Viridiplantae; phylum Streptophyta; class Magnoliopsida; order Vitales; family Vitaceae; genus Tetrastigma; species Tetrastigma voinierianum. The sequence continues at coordinate 973,952 of JAEQBH010000926.1, forward strand.
ACATTTTGCGGGACATGAGTCAGTGTCGGGGCGGTTAGCGGGGTTGGCTAGCGAGGCCTTACCACGGAGGACGAGGAAGAGACCAGGACTTAGATCTACCTCGGAGTAGTATGCGAGTATGTGGATGTTTTTCTAGATAGGCTACGGACTACCTCCTGAGAGAGGATAGACTTGGTATCGAGTTACACCACAGTACTTCACCTATCTACATGACTCCATAGGATGGCACGGTTGAGTTGCGAGGAACTTCAGTCGGGTTACGGGAGCTATTGGATGAGGGGGTTCATTAGACCAGAGCACTTCACCATGGGGCGCTCAGGTTGTTACGAAGAAGAAGGACAAGACCCTTCGGTGTGCAGTGACTCTGACCAGTTGAGCCAGGGTTACGATCGGATGGGTGCGGATGCACAGGGGATTGGCGGTTGTTTAATCCCGAGTTGAGAGGAGCGAGTCTACTCGAGATAGACCTTTGCCTTGGTTACCATCGAAAATTTGAGAGGTTAGGGATACGAGATATCCACTGAACAACGTTGGGACGGCGTTATGGGCACTTTGAGTTTCGGTGATGCCCTTCGGTTCTGAATCTTGACCCGTATTCATGGATCTCATGCATAGGATATTCCAACCACTATTTAGATCAGTTTGTCGTAGTCTTCGTGGATGACATCTTGATCTACTCCCAGTCAGAGTGGGAGCATGAGTATCACTTGAGGATCGATTTTACAGTTGTTGAGAGACCATCGGTATGCGCCCTGGATTCGATTAAGTCACGAGTTAAACCCATCGAGGTAAGATTGGGACACGTGGTGTCAGTATCAAGAGTGTCAGTCGACCCAAAGAAGGTCGAGGTAGTGATGAGTTGGGAGAGGTCAAGTCGCCGAGATACGTAGTTTTGGGATTGGCTGGGTATTACAGAGATTCATCGAGGATTTCAGATAGCAGCAGCACTATGACTAGGTCGACCTGTAAGGAGGTCAAGTTTGAGGGATGACCGATGCGAGGAGGCATTCCAGAGTTGAAGAGGAGATACTTACTTCTACTTCCTATCCCGCGATAGTTCCGCATATGGGACAGGTACACAAGGTATCAGATGCCTCGAGGCCTGGATTGGATGTGTTTTGATGCAATCCCGAGGATAGTAGCTATGGTTCTCACGCTTGAAGAATCGAGCGCACTACCCCACACGACATGGAGTTGGCGGCCGTGAGTCTTCGGCCTTGAAGATTTGGCGCCACTACTTATATGACGAGGACAGGTACTGCACCATGTGTCTGAAGTATATTTTCACACAAATGACCTCAATATGAGTAAACGCAGATGATGGAGTACTCAGAGGATTATGACTTCACTTTGCATTACCATCCCTAAGGCAAATGTGTGGCCGATGCACCTCGCTAGAAGTCACCGGTGAGCGTTGGCTAGTATAGCTTCCCGAGAGTGGCGGATGCTCGAGACTGTGGAGGTTTGGCTACAGCATCGAGCGACTCAGTGGTACTGGGAGTTTAGTGGGCTACACCGCCTCGCTGAAAGAGTGATTGAGTCCCGCAGCTGGCGTAACGCAGAGATAGTGTCCATCGGTATCCGGCACAATAGCACGGGTAAGGACGCAGGGCTGGACCGCTCACGATGGCGCTTCTTCTGCATAAAGGATCGTAGTTGTTCGGGGCCGATCGACGGAGAGAGGAGATTCTCGTGAGTTTCATCGCTTTCCGACGGCCGCATCCGTGTGGCACGAAGATGTACCCGTGATCTTCATCGCCGGCATTCATCGAACGGAATGAAGAGACACGAGGGGACTTTGTTCGACGATGTCTCACGGTCAGCAAAAGTTAAGCATGAGCACCGTAGTTCGCCAGGGCTACTCGTACCCATCGGAGGTCAGAGTTGAAGGGAGCACGCCACGATGGACGGCGGACCCACTCTTGCCACCGACGCCAGCAGGCATGACGCGTATGGGTGATAGTGGACCGGCTCATGAAGTCGGGCGCATTTTCTAGCCGCGGCGATGACCTTCTCCCTGAGAGATTCGCGGCTGTACCATTCGAGAGATAGTCCTGCCACATGGAGTACCGCATCCATAGTGCCTGATAGGACCTCGAGGTTTACTGGCGCACTTTTGGAAGAGTTTCCAAAAGGCCAAGGGCACGGCCGACTATGAGTACATCATGCTCCACCCTCGTACTGCATGCATCGGGCCCGAGAGGACTATACAGGTATTAGAGGACATGCTACGAGCATGCGTCCTGGATCATAAGGGCAGTTGGGAGGAGCATTTGCCCTTAGTGGAATTCGCCTACAACAACAGTTATCAAGCGAGTATACAGATGACACCGTATGAGGCATTGTATGGGAGGCCATGTAGATCACCGTTATGTCGACGTAGGTGGGAGAGCTCCATCACTCCGGTCCCGACCGATTAGAGACACCTCCGAAGGTGAGTTTGATACGACAAATATTTTCTCACTCCGGGCCGTAGCCTACAGAAGAGCTTATGCGGGAGCAAAGGACATCGACTCTTAGAGTTCGAGGTCTGGGATCACGCCTTCTGAAGGTGATGCCTAAGAGGGGAGAATGCCCTACAAGCATGGGAAGCTATCATGTTTAATGCGAAGAACATCTGGGCCAAAACAAAAGCTTTTGTTCGAAACTTGCTACCGAAGCTCGTAAAATATTAGACTACTCCTCCGAGGAGAATTGTCGATAACGCTCTCAAACAAGCCATGGTCCTCATCCGGTGATCTGGCTGGACGACTTCCATGGCAATTCCTTTGGAAAATCTTCCTGAGATCTTCACCAACATTTTCGTTGTTCTTTTAATTCTATGTCATGCACTCACTCCTAATATTTTAGGGTGCCCTAGTGACATATGAAATGTGATGCCATCCTAACAAACTCATGCTAATATATAAACATGTATATACTAACATAATTAATCCACATAAATCATGTTATGCAAATTCACAATTAATAACACCAAAATTAGCTCACATGGGCTAATTAACAAACACAAACAATTCATTTTGAATCACTCACATCATAAAAAAATCACACCAAAAATCACGTCACTATTCATGTGAACAAGGAAACTCCTGCTCATTGTTCAATGGCCACAACAATGAGGATTTTCTCCACTCTGGCCAGCTCCTGAGACCGAAAAACACTACTAATCCAAGCCTCATAACATCCCTTAACCATTTACATGGCTTAGCCAAAGAATAACACAAGTAGGAAAAGATCCCTACCTCTTGGAGTTGCCTAACTCCACCAAATCTGCCCACGCCAGAAGCCCTCGCGTAGATTGACTTTGCAGAGAGCTTGTCTGGCCGAGAACCGACGGTCCGAACGGCCGAAAATCTAGAGAGAAGGCACACTTTCTCTCTCTAGAATTTCAAAAACCCAACCTACTGCATATCTGTTCCAGCTACTACCCATTTGTTCTCCTATTTTTGTGTTTTAATGGAGAAGACAACTATTTGCTATTTTGTCTTATTCAATTAACATTTCATTAATTCCCTAAGTGTCCATTTTCTTGATTTTTGAAACTTGGCACCATCTCATCATTTCTCTACTCATGCAACATGTGTCACATGGGTACATATAGTAGGTGACTCTTGTCACGTCACATGTCTTTCACGAGCTATTTTACAGCACCCGGCACCTCGAAAAACGTGAAATTCCGACTGTCTCAAAATTCGACGAAATTCGACGTGGTATCTAGATTTCATGAGACGATTCCAACGGTGAAGTCCGTTTCGTCATCCGAGATCTAGAAAAATTCTGGATTTTTATCGAAATTACCGCTTTAATCTTTTCGTGAAATTGAATTTTCTCAGTCTTACATTCTCCTTTCCTGAAAGAATTTCGTCTCAAATTTAGACAATCACACACTCACATGCATATGCAATCGGCACTATACTCCCCAGATGTAAATCCATTATTACTATGTTAAACGACTAAACCACGTACCTTCATCCCTGAAATAAGAAGGGATAGGTTGCTCCACATCGTGTCCTTGCGCCCACGTTGACTCCTCCACTCCACCTGCTGCCATAGCACCACTAGCCTCACCTGCCTTGCGTCGCAAAACCTTATCCTAACTATCCATAATGCACACTGGTCCCTCCTCGAAGGTCCCATCCGTGTCAACCTCAATCTCTCCCCAATCCATTACATGAGCTGGATTTGGAGTGTACCTCCGAAGCATGGAGACGTGGAATACCTCATGGACACCGGACATGCTGGGTGGTAACGTCAACTGATATGCTACAGTGCCTACCCTCTCGAGTATCTCAAAGGGCCTAATAAACCTCGGAGTTAGCTTCCCTCGCTTGCCAAACTTGACCACTCCTCTCTTAGGCATCACCTTCAAGAAGACGTGATCTCCAACCTCGAACTCTAAGGGTCGACGTCATACGTACCGCATAGCTCTTCCGGTTTCGCCCGGTTGCTGAGAAGACACCGTCGTATCAAGCTCACCTTCCTGAGGTTCCTAATCAGATCAGACCAGCGATGGAGCTCTCCCACCCGGTCCAACATATCTGATCTCGCATGGCCTCCCATACAATGCCTCATGGAGTTATCCGTATACTCATCATAACCGTTGTTGTAGGCGACCCCACTAAGCGGCGCGCTCTTCCCAAACTACCCTTGCGATCCGTGACGATGCTCGCACTACGCCCCTACCACCGTGATAGTCCTTCCTTCTCTCGAACAATTTATCCAGATGTGGATGGAAAGTCGCATCATGGTCAACCGTGTGCCTATAGCCTTTGAAAGCTTTTTCCAAAAGTGTGTGTCGTGAAACCCTGGGTTCTATTCGATTGGCACTATGGATACAGGTACTCCATGTAGCCGGACTATCTCTAGAATATACAACCTATGCACTTCCAATGTGAAGCGTCATCCGTGATCACTAGAAAATGTAGCTCTAATTTCGTGAGCCGGTCCACTATCACCCATACCGCATCATGTTTCTGCGGTGTTCGTGGAAAGTGGGTCACAAAATCCATCGTGATGTGCTCCCATTTCCACTCAGCCAACTTCAATGGCTGAAGTAGCCCTGCTGGCTTCTGGTGCTCAGCCTTAACTTGCTGACACGTGAGACATCGTCGTACAAAGTCCCCTACGTGTCTCTTCATCATCCAACTCCAAAGAAGATCGCACTAAGATCCCGGGTACATCTTCGTGCCACCTCGGATGGCTGGAAAATCGAGAGCGCGGTTCCTCGAGAATCTCCTCTCAAATCGGGTCAACTGGGAACCACTACCCGCCCTCTAATCGGCGACTACCATCTACGTGGACGGTCCAGCCTCGTCACCGCGGCTCGACCGCATTTCATTCCTAATGGACACTATCTCCACGCCCGCCTCGACTCAATCACTCGCTCAATAGAGCCGCAGTTACTAAACTCCCCTAATGTACCCTAAGCTCGGCCATTGTATCGAGCCCAAACCGTCCTACGCTCGAAACCGCCACTCCCCGGAAGCTACTAGCCAACTGCTCCCTTCGTGACTTCCGACTAAGTGTATCAACCACTACATTTGCCTTTACCAGGTGGTAATGCAAAGTGAGCCATAGTCCCTAGGAACCCATCCATCTCTAAGGTTGTCTCATATCAGGTCCCGTCGCTATGAAAATATACTTCGACTATGGTCTGGAGTACACCTCGAATCAAGCCACCATATAACATACGCTAAATTCAAGGCAAAGACTACGGCCACCAACTCCATGTCGTGTGTGGCGTAATTCTGCTCATGATTCTTCAACTAACGGGAACCATAAGCTACTACCCTCCCGACTCAGATCAAACACATCCCACCCGCCTCGAGGCATCACAATACACCGTACCCTGGTCCCCCGTCTGAGACTATCAAGAGGAAATGGCAAGTCTCATTTTCAACCGAATGCCTCGCACCGATCATCCCAATCAAACTTGACCTCCTTCCCGGTCAATCTCGACATAGGTGCTAATCAGGAGAAATCCTCAATGAATCTCCCGTAGCACTCCGTACCAATCCTAAGAAACTGCTGCGATTCAAGACCGACTTCACCTTCCAACTCATCACGCTTTACCTTCGGGTCCATCGACGCCCACGTCGATACCACGTGTCCTAAAATTCACCGAAAGAAGCCAAACCGCACTTATCGACCAGCGTATAGCCGATGATTTCGCTAAATCAGAGTAAACATCCTCGCGATACTCATGTTCTGGCCGACGGAGTAGATCAAAAATGTCATTCCATGAAGACTACGACAAACCGTGATCTTAGATGGGCGTTGAACACTTATGCATGAGGTCCATGAATGCCGCTGGAGCATTTGTCAATCTAAAGGGCATCATCAGAACTCAGTGGTCGGCGCATCGCCGCCCCAACGCTATCTTAGTGACTGTGCTACGCAGGGGGCGGATCCTAATCAACAAAATTTATACTTACCTTCATACCGTAGAGCAAAGCTACCAAAGATAGCGGTTCTAGGGTCGATTGGCAGGGGATGGGTTTCTTTTGTATAAATGATTTGATATGAGGTTCAAAATGGTGAATTTCAATTGGATTTCGTGGTTTGATAAAAAACAAGGGGGTTTTAATAGAAACCGGAAACAAAACTGAGGTAAACCAAGAAAATAATAAAAGATCTCCTTGAAGTATCGTGATACTAGGCTTAGATCCACGTAACCGAGGGTTTCCGTGGTTCATTTCTCATATTGGGAGGATGACCTATAGTCATTTCTCGAACCCGATCTTCATTTAGCTATAAACCCAACCTAAATAATTATCCTTTTGAAAAATGGCATTCACTGGTCAAGCACGTTCTTAGTCACCAAACGAGTCTCCTTGACTCACATTACAATGGGTAACAAATGGTAACTAATGAACATCACAATATCTATACGCTAATCGTGTGTAAATGAGCACTAAAAAGATTACTGGCACCGACCATTCAACATGAATCGAAGGGATCTAAACCTAGTGTTAAAAGGAGAACACAGACGACAGTGAATACCTGCGTGAAAAACATGGAACCTCCAAGAGCCTTCGTGATCCTCGTATCTAAATAAAATTCTTCCACTTTAAGAAGGAAAGGGTTTTAGTCGGGCCATCCTCCATCGCCATCCTCTGAGGGTGTTTGGCTGCCCAGAAAATGGAAAGAAAATGAGGGAAACAGAGAGAAAATGGAAAGGAGCGGGAAAGGGGAAAGCTGAAAGCTTCCCGTCAATTTTATTGATTGATTGATGGACTGAAAGTTGATTGATGTTACAAGCTTGACTAAGCTTATATAGATGCTTAGTACTAAGGAAATTACAAAAATGTATAAAGGGACCAAAATTACATAAGGGTGACGGTACAAAACCACAAAGCGTAGAAGACCCCTAAGCCCGATCCGACCCCGAAAGGCGTAGTCCAACCGAAACCCAGGACGCCTCGGCGATTTCTTTTAGTTATCGCTTTATTAAATTTTTATTTTCAAAAAGTGTCGCGACCAATCCCCGCCCGACCACGACATGATCCGACCTGAGTCTGCTTGATCTGAATGCCATTTATCTTATCTATTTTTATTAATTCATTTTAGTTGCAACGACGCTAGGGCAAGCCCATAATCATTTACAAATATAAAGCAATTCCTAAGAGGCCCATAAACATTAACAAAATACATTTACAAAGAAAAGCATTCTATACTCTTTCAAGATGATACACAAAAAATCAAGTCACCAGGGTTTAACCTTTTGTTTACAAAACAATCACTTGTTCAAAAGATGAGGAAAAATTCGAGTATACACTTATACGCCGTACTTCTCTATGACCTCAGGCTGCGATCTTGGGATTCTTCTTGCTTACTGACACTCAAGATAGTTAAACTACACGCTAAGCATTTTCATGCCTAGTGGTTCTATACAGTTCTATTCCATATTCAATTTAACTCGGCAAGCATTTATCATTAAACTATGCCTAATATATCAACATATACTCATGCTTTCAATGTACAACCATTTGATCGTGATTATATCATATCATGTATTTCATGTAACAATTCATTTCATGATATTCATACATATCCATAAAAATATCTCACACCTTCGCCAACATTGGCTATTTCACCTTGACTATTCGATTCACATTTTCTGGCGGATTCCGTTTGATGAATCCCGCCCTTATTATCATTCGGTAATGTGCTTATACATTTACAATTCTATCTCCCATCATGACGGATGCCGTTTGGTGCATCCCGGCACGTGGTATCACTTATTCGGGTTCCCATCGCGCCGGATGTCGCTAGTGCATCCCGACATCGCAGGTATCACTAAATGCCATATCGCCATCGCACGATGCCGATTGCGTACCCCGCCAAGTGGGACATTTCTTTTCAATGCCATACGCCATCATGGACGGATGCCGATTAGTGTATCCCGCCAAGTGGAGTTATCGGGTACTTGGCGCTTTTGTGACGGATGCCATCGTGCATCCTGGTCAGCGGCCCATTTTGGTATATTATTCACTTCACACTCCGACGGATTCCGCTAGTGAATCCTGCCTTTATCATCATTCGTTTAATTCTAAGTACCGACATCACATTCACCTCATATTCACTCAGACATTCTTTCAAAGCATACTCAATCTACATAATCATATCATATACTCATTCATGAACTCGATTCATGTTCCCTATCTTCATGAAGCTAATTGGTAAAACTACCAAAATACTTCTGAATTAAGGATAGAGTCGAGAACAAACCAATTATTAATTCCGGCTTTCTTTCTCGATGTCAATCCTAGGCCAGTTGTCGCCTCCACCCGCACCTAGTCAAATACAATTTATTCACTCTTAGTGATTATGCAAATAATCGTACTAAACGAATATCGTTGAGGCAAGCAAAGCTTTTCCGAGGCGGTGAGGTACGGTACGTTTTTGAATTAGACTCATTCTTATTCCCCTATGAGTCTACTTTACTTAGGAATTGGAATCATTCCAATCGGATTATCCCAACTAAAGTTATGGCATTTTCATACCAACTAATCAATTTGCCGATTAATCGGGACAGTTTGTATTGCAAAATTTTTCCGGGGTCCTAACTTCATTTTTGACACTATCTCTTTGTACTCATTTAAAGCTAAGGTGTTAAGGGTTCTATTCCAATTGGAATCACCCAATTCGGAGCACCGAAACTCAAGTTAAGTCCAAAACAACCCGGACTACTCTATGTTCAAAGCTGGAACCAGAGTTTGGCTTGCACATGGCCCCACTTTGAGTGAATTTTTAGGCCTCTTAGGATCAGAATTTGGCGATTACTATTCTTTAAGTTTTGTTCTCCTTGAAGTCTATTTTACGTATCCACTTGAATCACTCAAATCGGATAAGAAATGAGCAAGTTATGGCCAAAATACAAAAACTGGTCGAAACTGAGAACAAAGCGGCGAGGTGTCTCAGTACACCCACAAAGTGTCTGGAATTTTTTACTTCAGTAAAAATGACCAGAGAAACAGTGTACCAGTACACTTTCAAAGTGTCTCAGTACAAGTCACCCGAAATGCCTTAAATGTGTGTTTTTCTCACATTTTTTATACTGATCCCCGATCAATTACACACTTCAAATACGTCAAGCAAATTTCGAATTCACCTTGGAATCTCTTTTCTACTCAATTCCTCTTTCAATTACATATATTTCTTCAAAAAATTCTTTCATGAATTTCTTCAAAGATCATTAACTTTTATGGGTTATGACCCATCCTCAAATAACCATGATGATTAGTTAGGGTTATTCTAAACTAACTCAAAACTCTCAATTAACCATGGATCCATCCTAAAAGAGGATTCTATGATTATCTTATATATATGAGGTTTACCACAACACCTCAACAACTTAAGGGGTTTGTGTGATCTCTTCCACAAAACCCTGACGAAGAGGACAAGGCTCTGCCAAAACAAAACCTTAGAAATCAAAACACACTTGATCCTAAGATGAATACATACCTTGGTTTTGATCTTACTCTCCTTCTCCTTAACTCAACTACTCTTCTTCCTCTTGTTCTCTCCCCTCTTCTCCTCTCTACGGTTTTTTGCTAGGGCAAGTGGAACCATATGAATTTAACTTTTGTTTTCCATTTTTATAATTTCAACTTTTCATAAATTGCAACTAGCCCTCATATCTTTAATTTTTTGCAATTCAACTTGTTTATTTCTACTATGGCCCATCTCTGCTCCTTTTGATTTTATACCTTGCAAATCTAAATTTTATCCTTGTTCTAGTGCCAAAATTTCGGGTTCACTAAATTTATCATTTCATAACTTGTCAATTTATCAATTTTCGGAAACCAGTTAGCTCGATTCATTCCCCAGAATATATAAAAAAATTTATTATAAAAATTCTAGGGTATTTTGGGCGTTACAAAGCGGGTGGCAGTCAACAACGGGGAGTGTGGGAAGCGGTGTTACGAGAATTCGCGGGTGAAAATTCTAGCCCTGCCAAATTTCCACTGTGTCTTCATTCTCTTCTGCATTTTTGATCCACATCTCATCTGGTTCGATCATCGTCTTGGTCATTTCGGAGTTCATTGTGTTTGGATCAAATTGAAATAATGAGTATTTGGCTTTCTGGCTTTTACAAAAATAATAATAAATGATGAGTAACAAGGGACACCGATGTATCAATCGGGTGATTCATTAAGCAATGGAGTGTTAGAATCAACAAAATTTATAACCTAGGATTCCTACTACTGACGTAGCAAAACTACTACAGTATAGTGGTTCTAGGGTCAAACACATGGATGGGTTTTCTTCGTGGGAGAAGAGTTACAGTGCATTGAAAATGGTGTTTTCTCGTTGTATTTTTAAGGTTTGTGAAAAACAGTGTGTGTGAATGGATGGCGATAGCCGAAGTAAAAAGTTAAGAGAGAATTCCTTGAAGTCCCGGGCCACTAGGCTTAGGGTTCTAGGTTAACCGACATGTGCTCGGGTCTTTTTCCTCGCGTTGGGGAGCATGACATATAGTCATTTCTTGAACCGGATCTTCATTTAGCTTTAGAACTTAAACCCTAAGAGTTTTCCTCTTGAAAGATGGCATTTGATTAAGCATAAATGTCCCTAATAGTGAAAACATGTCTAAAACCACCTACAATAACTAATAGGAGATAACTAACTGGGCATCAGTGGATCTAGTGAAAGTATCCACTGAACCCAAAAAGCTTGCCAAATACATATTAGGGAGAGCATGCCTAAGAGATTTTAACCTAAGGTGAGAAGTAGGAGCACAAATACCCTTAAATGCATACATGAAGAGCATGAGAACATGCGACCGAGCTAATCATCACTAGTGGCCTTCCCGCTTCAAGGATGATGGGGTTTTAGCCGAGCATCCCTCGATTTGTCATTATCAAGGGGTGTTTGGCTACCGAAAAGTCTGCAGAAAATTGAAGGAGAAGAGAAAATCACCAATGAAGAGGAAAGCACGAAATTTCCTTGATTGATTGATGGAGTGAAAAAGTTGATTTGATTACAAGCAGTTGTGAGCTTATATAGTTGCTCAGTATAAGGAAATTACAACAATGTGTTAAAGGGCCAAATTACATGAAGATGGCACATATAAAACCACGAGGCGGGTGGCAGTCAAACGGCTCTGGTGAAGAAGCGTGTTCGCGGAGTTCTGCAGTGGCGTATCGTGACACAACGAGGAATTTGCGGATGAACTTTTGCGACCACACAAAATCTCAACTAAGCTCATTCTCTTCAGTATTTTTGATCCAAATTTCCTCGGTTTTGATCATGCGTCTTGAGTCGGCTCGAGTTCATCGTGCTTGAATCGAATTGAGGAAATATGAGGCATTTGACCTGTAGCTTCTTAAAAATAGATCTAATGTGATCGGTAATAAAAGCCAAGGGACTGATGTATCAATTGAGTTATTGATTAGATTAGTACACAAAAGCGCATAAACACACTATAAACAAGGCTCAAAAATTGCACTATTTGGGTACTAATCATTCAGGTTATTAAGTTGATTGAGTACCGCAGTGTGACGCATTATAGGACAGAACGACATGTTGGGTACTAATCATAGAGATATCTGTCTCTAACCCTCGATGGTAACCGGTCTGAAGATTACATCTTAGAGTAGACCAGCTCCTCTGCGATCAAACAAGTCGTAATCCTCGGCCAATAGGTATCGATTCTTTGCTCGTGGCTCTGTGTATCGGTAATCAATGCATTCGAAGGGTCTTGTCGCGCTAACCCGCAATAGAACCGGGCGCCCCATGGTGAAGTGCTCAGTCCTGTGAACCCCCCTTGTCCAGTGGCTCTGTGGCTAGACTGCAGTTCTACTTAGCTCCAAGCTGGTGCCATCTGTCTTAGTCGTAGAGATGGGCCGTCTGAGGTGTGGCCGATCCCCAAAGTGCCTGACCTACCTGCGGGTGATCAGGTATTTCATCCAGAAAAAACATCCTCATATACTCGCGGACTACGGGGTAGATCTAAGTTAGGTCACCTCGTCCTCTAAGGTAAGGCTTGCTAATGGCTTCGCCAAGCGTCACGACACGGACTCGTGCAACGTACGGGAAAAATATCATGCTTGTCTGAGCACTGCAGTATTGTCTAACGTGTGGCGTAGCCTCTACGCTCTGTCAGTAAAGTCTGTAGAATTTGTCGGCCCGATCCATCCCGGGATGGTGAGACTCCCAACATGTGTGACCTCGGGTCAACGTGAGTGGAATCACGATATCTCTGGCTTCCTTGCCACGACATATCATCCACATCCTCGCCTTAATCCTGGGGAGAACTCACGTCTGAGGGCTCCTCAGCCTCCCGACTCTAAGTTGACTACATCGTAGTGATGCGTGATAAATGAATGCGACACCACAGGAATCAAATAACACTCTGCCCATAAGTGAGATAGCAAAAAACGTGCCACTGTATAGGCGGGCGTCTGGCGACTCGGCCGGTGGTGTGATGTAAGTAAACAGCCATGAACCCTAACGTCCACACTTTGTGGGCTCGTGTCTGCTACCTCGGCCCATAACACGGCCTCTCAGGCACACTTGGTGTAGCAGGGAGGTGCGTCTGACTCACGGGGCGAGCGGCTCTCACGGCCTATGTCGGTGTGGAGATATCTTGTATCCCTCTCTCAATCCTCTTCTTTGAATGGGGCTAGCAGCTATCCAGAAACCACAGGATCCACAATCTGCAGGGCGATCCCTCCTCATAATAATGCAGGTTCTTGTGATGGTAGCACACCATCACACTTGACTTGACACACTAACCCTTATCTGTCCTAACTTGGGATGGTTTTGTGGCCTTGGAACCCTCGTGAGCCCCAGAAGCCTTTGCTTCTTTCTCGAACTAAGAAAATGACTCTCCTTCCCTCTTGCTACTAATAGCATCCTGAGTTCTCTGGGCATCCTGATGTCTCTTTCTGTCGTTGGGTTGTCGACCATGGAGTCCATGTCACGTAAGCGAGAGTCCTGCTATCCTACCAGATAGACTGACTTCAGCAGTTCTCGAATCTCGACTTTGGCCATGTCGTGGCCGTATAGTCATCGACAAAGCGGGCTACTTTCAATTGAATCTAACCACATAATCCATCCACGGTCATAGTCCCTGCTTGACTCTAGGAACTCACGAGCCTTAAGTGTCTCGCGATGTCGGAAAATCTTACCCATGAACTGACTCCTGGAATTCTTGTGTCATTGCCTCACATTGAGGTCTCACAGGGTCTTTGCTGATTCCTGCATACTTGGGCCATTTTTCACCTCTGGCTGGAGCAAACTAGTCTAATCGGTCATGTCGGAGGTAATCTCTCCATAGCCTCCCAGCACACCTTCTCGTGCGCAGACAATGGTGCGCCACCATCGGATCTCCTCCCCCTGTGAATGTCGGAGGATGATGTGCCTTAAACCTTTAGAGGTTACTCGGACCTCCCTGGCTACCTATTGCACTAGCATGTGCAATGAGCGTAGTCATGATCCACATAAGCTTGACGAGGCTTTCTTTAGTCGAATCTTGGTGGTGCGACCGATTACCGTGGGCGCCCTCTACATTACACCCTCATTAGCCATCTACATGTCGAATATTAGTTAAAATTCAATATCTACAGGTGTAAACCTGACCTTGAGACACTATTTACATACTAAAACATTTCACACACAATGTCCATGCATTCATAGGTAATGAAAGACAATAAGTTAAAATATTAAATCATTTTTAACAAAAAAAAATATTTTATTTTATTTTATTTTAAAAAAAATATTTTATTTTATTTTATTTTTTGAAAACCTCGTGAACAGTGCTCATGAACAGTGTCCCAAGCTTGATTGCGCGAGTTCGCGGGTTGGGTACCGGTGCACACTTTGGCTGACGAGGCGCGAGGCCGCCGCTGCTGCGCGAGCCGGCTATGTCGCGGCCAGGTGTCGTGGCATGTGGGGTGGTGTGCGGGCTGACACCGGCGGGTGTCGCGGGCCACCTCGGCCGTGTCGTAGTGGTGGCCGGCTGCGTGCCCTGCACGCGTGTTGCGACCCTTCGCGGCCGTATCACCGGGCGTGTCGACACACCCCCCGGCGACCGAAACCTCACTTTGTCACGTCTGGCCGTTGTATCGTGCACACTCAATGGCTAGGCCTCTCTCTCTGTCGCGTCTGATACTTTGTCCGACAATCACCAGCTAGGCCACGTGCGCGGCTTGTCGGCGTGTCATGGCCTCCCTTGGCCATGTCGTAGCTGTCTCGCCGATGTCGTGGCGAAGTCCTGCCTTCTTTGCGCGTTGTGCTGTGTCCTGATAAAGGGTATCGTGACTCAAAGCAGGAAAAGGCGATAGCCCGTAGTTTCGTTTACGCAGCCTTTCTTTTTTTTTTCTTTTTTTCTTATTCATTTCTTTGAAAACCATAAAAAAAAAAAAAAAAAAAAAAATTCATTTCGATGAACCGTAAATTTATAAAATTTATTTTATTTAATTTTTCAGTTTACACAACTTTGTAAAACTGTAGAAAAATTTCTTCCACATCATTTTTTCATTTAATTATGGATCATTTTGTAGAAATTTCTCGAACACCTAAAGGTTACATTTCTCGACCTAGTGTTCCAGCATCTTTCTATTCACCAAGCATACAATTTCAATCCAAAATTCATACCTGACAACTCATGTTATACACACCATTCACATAAAACAACATGCATCGCGTGTTACAATCTGTCATTGGCACTAGGTAATCTCATACCTAGCTCACCTTGAGCTCTGAGTGTCGTTTACCTTAGCTCGTCTGGTATGACGCCTAAAAGCTAGGGGGTTTGTTGACAACGATCAACTGCGGGAGATACTGATATGGATGTCGGGTAACTCGACTACACTTATGAATCGATGATCCTCTTTTTGTACGGGAGTATACGAGGAGTCTGAAGCACAGTCCCAACAATTTACAATGACCACAGAAAGGGTCCACATGCGAGTAAAATAATGGCCACTTGGACCCTGCATTGCTCTGCAAAATACATCAACTATATACAATAGTTCAAAGAGTTAATAATTTACTCTTTACCAAACATATATTAAAATATACAATTTCTAATACATATTATACAAAATGACAATATCAAAGCCATGACAGGCTTTCTTCTAAGCCGCCTCTAGTAGGCGTCGTCCTCCTGTACCTCCCTATACGAAATAGTGATCCCTTGACGGGGTGAGCAAAGCCCGATAGTGACAATTTCCTACATGGAGTTTACTCCTTCAAAGATGCTTTATGTCATGTGAAACCTTGATAGCATCCGAGCAATTACATGAATTTCTCGAGGAATGTCTACGCCTGACCATTCCCATGTCAAGTCCTCAGGCTCCCTCACATATGCCTAAGCAGAATGCGAGTAAAATATCCAGTTTTCAAAACAAAAAGTTTTGTTCGAGAAACTTGCTCAGAAGTTTGGTAAAATATTTACCTTACCCTCAGGCGAATTGGATAGCGCTACGAGCGTCATGGCCCTCATCAGAAGTGATATGTAAGGCGACTCTAAGGCAATTCTTCGGAAAATCTTCAGTAAATTACTTCACAAACATTTTTGTTGTTCTTTCAATTTGTGTCATGCACTCACTCTAATAATGATAAGTGCCCAGGTGCATATGGAATGCATGATGCAATCTGACAAACTCATCTTTAATATATAAAGCGTGTATATCTTAACGTAATTAATCCGCATAAATCATGTTATCACGAATTCACAATCAATAACACCAAAAATTAGCTCACATCGGCTAATTATGGCTTAACAATTCATTTTGAATGCTCACATCATAAAAAATCACACACACGAAAATCAAATCTTATTCATGTGAGCGGTGAGGAAACCTCAGTTGAGTCTTATTCGACCCCACACGACAATGAGGATTTTCTCCACTTTTCGGCTCAAATGTTTGAGAATGAAAACCGCAGCTTAATCAAGCCTCGAACATCTGACCATTTACATGACTCTTAGCGAAGAATAACACAAGTAGGAAAAATTCCTACCTCTTGGAGTTAATGGAGACTCCACGAATCGATACTGCAGCGTGGCAGCTGGCTGGCGTGATTAGCTTTTCTTCTTGGCCGATGAGAACCAGCAGGTGAAACAGTGAAAATCTAGAGAGAAGGCGCACTTTTCTCTCTTTAGAATTTCAAAAAACCCGACTCTTATATCAGTTCTAGCCATTGCCCATTTGTTCTCGATTTTTGTGTTTTAATGGAAGACAAATATTTGCTATTTTGTCTTATTCGATTAACATTTCATTAATTCCCTATGTCCCTTTTCTTGATTTTTGACACTTGGCACAATCTCGGCCATCCATCTAATCCTCTCTCTACTCATGCAACATGTGTCACATGGGTACATGTAGTAGGTGACTCTTGTCACGTCACATGTCTTTCACGAGCCGTTTTAAGGCACCGAGCACCTCGAAAAACGTGAAATTAGGTTGTCTTGGAATTGTGAAATTCGACTGTGGTAGCTAGATTTCTGGCATTATTGATGACGGTGAAGTCCGTTTCGTTATCAGAGATCTAGAAAATTTCCAGATTTACTAGAAAGTACCGTTTTACCCTTTTTCAGAAAATTGGAATTTTCTCGGGTCTTCTTGCCCCAGATTGACCGCGGTCGACTGCGAGCACCGTGAGTCTCATCATGAGACCCATATGTGAGTAAATGGCCACATTGGCCCATACATCCATACTCACCCGAAATGTGTATTTTATCTGAAATAAGTTGGTACAATTTGTTTTGATTCTGAGTATCAGCTGGGTCTTTTACCCCGGATTTTTACAAGCGTGAGGCACATATGGCCATTTCTTGATCTCTAAGACTCGGATCGTCCCATCCCAAGTGAACGTAATTTGCAAATAATTTTTCCCTTGACAGGGTGAGTAATGTCCAGTAGTGGAATCATTCTACATAGGTTATAACCTAAGTCACTCATCTGATAGCAAACCAAATAATTGGAAAACATATGTTTTCACTCAAATATGTGTAAGAATGGATGAGAATGTGTTCTTGCCTGAATTGGTGATGGGTGAAGCGGAATCAACAAAATTTATTTCTATGTTCCTCTCTTCTAGTAGTCAAGCTACTGCAGCATAGCAGTCTAGGGTCGAACACGGGGATGGGTTTTCATCCTAAAGGAATGATTAGCATCGGTGTTGAAAATGGTAAGAGCTTTTTGTTTGGATTTTGAATTTTGTTCAAAGCGTTAGAGTTGTATCATTCCTTGACTAACGTAATGGTTTAAATTGAATTGTGGAATGGTAACCTTAAAGGTTTAGGTTACTAGCTTGATAACATGGGGGTTATGCAGTGTCCTCGGGTTATATCCTCGTGCTATGGCAAGTGACATATAATCAAAGCCATACTTAGGATCTTTGTTTAACTAAAACCTAACCTAGGAACCTTTATTTGAGTCAAACACGGTAACATGCATTCCTGACCCCTTTTAGTTTTAAAACCTGACTTCAGCGTCATTTCGGTGGCTCGTAAAGGCCATCTAAAGAATATCGGTGCATCTAACAATAAGTATGCCTTTGTACCACTAAGCTTATGTAAGTATTGGCAAGTAATGACATTAAATGGCGATTCATGCTGGTGAAAAATGGGACCATAATCTACGATTACTGTGGCATTTAAAATTATGGGGACCACTGTGGCCTTGAAACCCGAGCTATTCCTCTTCAAGGTTATAAGGCTTAGCCAAGAAGCATCCCATGAGTTGTCATGCCGAGGGGTGTTTAACGACTAGAAAATGAAAGAAAGAGGAGAGAGAAGAGAAAAGCAAACCCTAAAATGAAAGCTGCGGGAATTCTTCTTGAAATCAAAGTTGCTTAGGGTTTTACAAAATCATGAGGGCTTATATAGGCCACGAAAGTGTGAAAATACAAGAATGCCTAAAACATTGGGCGTCTGAGACAGGTGGTAATACGCAACGTGGTCGTTTAGGAACAAATACACAAAATTAACAGGGGCAGGAATTTCGCTATGCGGGAGAATTTCGCTAGGATAGCGAATTTCCACTAACTTTAGTGAATTACATAGAATAATTGAGAAATTTCGCTATCTCTGATGAACTAAGCTAGTAGCGAAATTTCGTTAACCCTAGCGAAAAATATGAGATAAGCGAATTGGTTAATTCGGTAGGCCGATGAATTTATTAGATAAGCGAAATTTAAACTAGCCTACTTTAAGCTAGGATGCGAAATTTTTCGCTATGGTTGTGAGAATTTTTGCTGATCAATGAAATTTTACTTAATCATAAGCGAATTTCTGAGTTACTGTTTGCTTCAGCGCACCATTACTTCTTCTCTTGCATCCACATTTTCATCACTTTGCCTTCATTTCTTCCTTGAATCTTGATATTTTTGATGGTGAAAATAGTTTCAATCTTCGTGGTTCGGCCGTATCTCGATATCGAACTCGAACTTAATTGGCGAGGCATACGAAGCACAATAAAATAACCCGAATAACCTCATGATGGCATAAGTGATACTAAGTGGACTGAACACCTCAATTGAAACTAATTGATATGATTAGTACACAAAAGTATTCAAAACCTATTTGAATAGGGCTCCGAAATACTTTTTTGGGCACTAATCCCTGGCAAACCGTTGCTAGTCCATAGTCACGAAACAATAAGGACATGCATACGGTGCTTTCTCGAAAAAAGTTTATGGCTCAAGGGTAATAACATAAATAGGTATTACACCTTTAAAAATGAATAATTGATACCTTGTTGGCAGGCCACGAGAGCAGAAGCCATATAAGATCGAGTTTTAGGTCAACATCGGATCCATGGTTCCTCGACCTGAATTTCCACAGTCTAATGGTTCCTAATGTAACGAGATCGGGCCCGATAAATTGCCAAAATTATTCCCTCCCCAGACTGCCTCTTGGCATGGCCTTAAGGCTGTTGAACAATCTAGATAGGAAAAGCTACACTCTTCTTTCTTTATTTGACTTCATTGTAGGTGCGATACTTAAAACTTCGACTTCACCAAAGTCAGGTGTAAAGGGGGTCCTTAGGCCTGACTCCGACAATTAAGGTTTGACATCGAAGCGAAAGGATCATGACCACAAACTCCTACGGGCTTCACCGGACTTGAATGACTTGAGAATCAAGCACCTCTGACAATTAAACTCCACTATCCACCCACGTGGCGAACAAGTCGTGACTCCCGACCACTTAGGTTTAGGGCATCGGGCTTTAAAGGCTTTCGCCATATACCCCTCGGACCGTGTTCGGGTTTCAAGGCAAAGCGTCACGGGTTTTATTCTTCTTTTTCCTCTTTTTTTTTTTTTTTTTTTTGGAAGACTACATTGGTCTTCATATATGGGTAACACTAACCTATTATAGGGTATTGACATGTCTAGGCTTTGGCGAAAAGAGTGCGTAATTTCCGCAGCCTATTGGTACAATCTGGTGTGCAGTGTGTGAATTAGCTAAAGGGGGAATGTTCAAGGTTGAATATGCTGAAATCTCAATTGACCGAAAACTACATCATGCATGAAATTGTTATAACATTAAGGTAACATACAGGGCTTCAATTTTTCAACTAAAGGCAAGAGTAGAAACCTGAGAAGTGAGCACGAATGATTTGCAAAGTGTGCAAAATCTGAAATAATGCTACAAAGCTTTGATATAACCAAAATGGCTAGTACTGTGCTTAATATAGTGAATATACAAAGTATCCTTTACTTTACTATTGGCTAATACACATCTACATTACACAAAATTAGTAGGCAGTTGATAAAGCTGAAAACTATACAAAAACATAACAGAAGACACTCCTACCTCTAACTTTTCCTCCCAGTAAAAGCATAGACATGTAATAGGGATAGGAAAGTTAGAGACAGGAGTGCGACCACCTCAATCTCGTGGTGGTGGTGGATCCCGAAGCCCATTCTTCCTTTCTTTGTGGCCGGCAAGTCTGAGAAATTTGAAAGTCTTCTTGAAAGTCTTCTTCTTGGCTAAATCGTGTCCCGAAGGAACATGCGCGGAGGCAAGGGTGACTCATGATCTCTTTGGGCGTGGCATGACCTTGAAGTGGTCTCGGCTCGAGTCCCGATCTACGATCCGTCGGCGCTGTGTAGATGCCAGCGAGCAGAGCTGACATCCGCTAACACCTGCTGGCTCCTGAATGCGGGCATGGATGTACTCCGGGAGAGTCTTTGTGTTGTATATGATGGGGTAGGGAGCCTCAGGCTGGGGCGTGGGTGAAGCCGAGGTGGAGGATGAGATGGAGGAGATATATGCGACGCGGCTCACTCCTCCATCGAAGCCTCGGGAGCATGAATATCTCTCCTGTGGAGTGCTCTTGCCTCCTCGTCAGGTACCTCCTCTGGTCCTGTTCTTTGGAGGAGGAGGAAAGAAATAGGCATCACCATAGCTCTCTCGAACGGGACTGAGGGCATCGATCCTCCCGCTCGTCAAGGCTCCTGCGGGGGAGAGCCCGAGTGCTTTGGGACTGGCTCGGCCAGTCTGGCATCAGTAAAGGTGACTCTGCCTTCAAGGCAGGCCGCACCGGTGGACCTTGTCTTGAAATGTACTTGAGGAGGGTCATCACCCGACTCGAGGAAGGCCGAACCGAGAATCCACGGGAATCGGTCAGGCCTGAGAATGGCTCCCCTACGGCCCAGACGTAGTCTTTGAAGCGGAAGAGGCTAGTCTGACGGATGATCAATAAGAAGCATCGAGGCGGGGCTGCCTCGGAATAATCTGAGTCTGCTTTGTAATTAAGCCCTCGACGAGCTGCGGACCATCTCCTGTAATGGCCGGGTGGGGAAAGCGATCAGGTAACCTCAGTGCTTTGCCAGTAGGGCCAATCTTGCATTTGCTATGTCATTTGCTGCGAGGAACTCTGGTCGATCGTCGATCTTGAATCGGTGCTCGGACTTCGGCGGCTCCGGAGGTCATGAATGGTAGACGTAGAACCACCGGGGGTGTCGGCACCTCGGCGTCATGAATGGCGACGGGAGTAATGCTCGTCGGGCCTTGTCGAGTCCACGAATGCAGGGTCATTCTCCGGCGGGGACGTCATGTCGACTCCCCATGAAAATCTCTCGAGTGAAGCCCCACATTCCCCGGGATAGGGTGCCCGACGAATAAGGGCCTCCGATCTCGAGGCGAGCGATGGCTGGGGTGATGGTCGCCTCTTGCTGCTGGCGGTGATGGCTCGGGCTGGATGATGATGACTGGTCCAGTACGGGCCCTCTTGGGCCCGAGACCACTCTAGATCTCCTGTGGCGGTGGAAGGGCTTGGGGTTGTCCGGGGTCCCGATATCTCCTGATTCCCCCAGGGCTCCTCGAGGGTTGCCTGCGGGGGGCTGGAGCTGGTGCTAGGGCTGGATCAGGGCCCAGGCGGGGCTGCGCTCACGCTCAGTCGCGGGCGACGAGGTCTCGGGCGGGACCGCCTGCAGGTGCGGACCATGGGCGTAGTCGGGGAAAAGGACACGGGGGCGAAGCTCAAGCGGCCGTGCGACCAGGGCAAAGGCGGCGGTGCGGGGCGACTGCTTGGAGGCGAGGGGCACGGGCGGTGGGCGGCGGCCCAGGCACGGTTGTAGGAACCTTTGCCGGTGTGAATGGCAGACGAGCACTTCAGGCGCCTTCGGTGAGGGTAGCCGGCTCGATGGTGTGCTGCAGTGGCGGTGGCTCGATCGAGGGAGCTCGGCACGGGGAGAGCGACGACACGAGGAAGGGCTCGGAAAGTGCAGTGGCTGGTGCGGGGCTCGGGGAAAGAGCGGCTGGGCGGCCGGTGGAATTTGGGGCTTGGGCGCGGCAGAGAAACAGGAGGCTGGGAGGGAGAATAATCTGATTTCAAAAAGGCTTCCCCTCCTCCTCCTTTTATAAAGGTGCTCGCATTGCTGAGTCCCATTTCGCTATTATAAGCGGGTGGCCATGTTCTGCTTCTCTGAAAGTTGAATTTTCGACTTTAAAATACAAATAACATTAGAAATAAAATTATTATATTAAACTATACTTCAAAATTTAATATAAAGATAATATAATATAATTACAAAATTGCTAAAAATGGAAAGCTACTAAATTAGGAAACTTGCTAAAAAATAGCGAAAGAAAATGGAAATTGATTAAATTAAAATAAAAACCAAAATTTATTGAGCTACTTGGTCGGTTTTTGAGAACACCCAGGCCGGTCGTGTCATTAATTACTCATGTGGTGGGTCGAGAGGAGGATCACCACTCGACCTATGATGGCTGGCGATTCTGTTGTTTGATTTCCCATTGGTGACTTGATTCTCACTAATTAAATTTGGGCTGACCAAATTCTCTGCTGATGTATTCTTGGGGCAATGCAAAACACTGCTTTGCACCATGGTTGGGTATTTCCTGCCAGATTCTTGGACATTGGCTTCCTGAGTTCGATGTTGAAACCAAACTTCATCATTATGATTTTCGGTTTCCACCGGCTTATTAGCGTTCAAGTGAGTATGTTCGGCTCGATGTCATGTTGTCAAAAGTAAGTTCGCGGCTCCATTTCGGAAGTGATGATCGCATTAGCGGTGGCCGAGAAATGGTCTTCAGGATGGTGGCACATGATTGGGGCCCGTTTGCTGTGTGGCTCGGTATCAAAGCACTACAAAGTCTTGGGTATTAGAATTTGTCCTGCCCAGCCGACCCGACACATCCTCGACTATTACCTTAGGAATCTTTAAAGTCGATCGACGATGATAGAGTGATGTTGGTAGGTTTAAGCTCTGAGCCTAGCTGCTTATACAGTATGGCGTTAGGTTCTGCGGTTCCTAGATCGGCAGTCTTTATCTATCTGAGTCCACTTGATGTTGAGGCCCGATATTGTGGGAGATCACAATATCCTGTATTTGATTGGGTTCTTGCTTTGGATTATATGCTTGACTTGCTTTCGGTCAAAAAAATGCCCTTTTTCTCGATGCAATCCCTTCACTTGATTGTCACGAGAGATCCTTTAAAAAACTTTGCATGGCGGGGACTTGTTTGATGATGTCTGAGGGGTATGTTATTCACGCCTTAGGACTAGGATACACTGTGGGATGCCCTTCTTCTTGCCTCTAAGTGCACAGGAAATGGAGGGGTGGCACACGAGTCTTCATTGAGTCCTCGCGTGCTCACTCTCTCGAGCTCGACTTCACTGTTCCTTGCATGTTTCTTAATGACTTTGGGCCTTGGTTGCTCTATTTCTCTTCCACTCCTCGAGTGATTATAGCCTTCACCTCGTCCATTCTGGTGGATGAACCTACCTCATGGACTCCTTTTGGATTTAGCAATGTTTGGGAAGGGAACGCTGCTCTCTGTACCTCGAATATTGTTGATCTTTGTGATTGAATGCAGGTTGTACATTTTTCGATTAAGATTGCTCTCGAAGCCCGTACATTCTCTTGTTGATGTGCTCTCTGATCCAATCCTTTGTGCAATTGTGCATTGATCCCCTTTGCTCTTCCACAAAGTTGCCTACCACAGCTGCTCAAATTCAATATGGCTTGTTCCACGGGGAGGATGGTGGTGGTTGTGGTTGAGAGGTGGAACAGCGTGGTTTGGCTTTGGTGGTACATAGAGCGGGGTTGGGTTTCAGAAGATTGGGTGATTCCTCGGTGGAATTGTAGGTATTACCATATGGAGCGATGGGTTGTGGTGGCTTGTATTGACCTCTGTTGCATGTCGACATCAAATCCTTCTTTGAAGGGGCGAAGGATCTTGTTCTTACGGGTGGGCAGTTGATTGGAAATTGGTGCATGGATTGGCTGTGCGGGATTTTAGTCAACTGCACACTTCATGTCGTTTGCAGCTAGGTCCTCCACTTTCCTAGCTAGGAGTTGATATTTTCATTTCATTTCCATGTCCTCACGAAAGTGTATAAATTCCTCCCATAGGGTTGGTGATGGCCTCATTTTCTCCATTTCTCGGGTTTGGCTCATCTGACCCTTAGAAGTTCAGTACATAACTCGAAATCCACTTGGCACTCATTAGGGTTTGCTCGGAAAATCACCTCCACACATGGTTTCTAGCAATTGCTTCATGCGGGACGTACCATTATAGAATGATTCACTAACATCGGTGTCGAACCCGTGATGTGGGAATGACATTGATGGTCTGTGGATCTCTCCCAACAGCGATAAAATTTTCATTGTCATAGAAGTTAGGAGTAGGTGTAGATTTGCCTCTTCAAGCGTTGTGGTCTTTGTGGTATTGAAGAATTTCTTCAAAAGTCGGCTTGAAGATCGGCTGATTTCTAGCGTTCTCGGCCTAAGTGAGTTGGAGCCATATTTTGGCTTTGTCCTTGGTCAGCGGAAATGCCTTGGCGAGCAACTCCATGTCGGTTATACCTTCCTTAAAAGTAGTGCACACCTCCTCAAATCCTTATATGCGAATGTAGTTTTTCATTCTCCCATCTCTGATGAAAAGTGGGAAGCGGGGGCATAAGGTAAGGTCTCAACATACGTCTCGTGGGAGGTATGATGCGGGAGAAGTATTAACTAGGAGGTGTATATGATCCCTCATCATTTTTGTATCTTGTTGGATTCATAGGGGTGCTTGACTTTCTTTGTTCTCAATTAGAGGATCCATTTGGTCCTACGTACTGTGATTTCAAAACCTTGTTCAATTGGTGCTCGCTCTATCTGATCTACGATATCCCTCTGTCCCGATCTTTGTATAAACACTGTCACACAAAATGAGACCTGAAACCTGAAACAAACTGCGGGTTAATGTTAGTCGAATAAAAAAGTATTGTAAGAAAAAAAAACAAAAGCGGTCGATGGCGTAAGTAGTGATAACTATGATTCTGACAATAAAATTCAAAGGGTCTAAGGTCACTACACTTGTAATGGATTAGTACCTTCAACTCATCATTCGTAGTTTGGCACCATCCGACAACGGCGCCATTTGATTCGTGCCACGGTAGGGTGATCTGGAATCAACAAAATTTGTTCCTATGTTCCTCCCTTTCTAGTAGTCAATTTCTTTATGACATAGCGGTGCAGAATTGACGGGGATGGGTTTTCATCTATAGGAATGATTCGCATCGGTGTTGAAAATGGTGAGGCTTTTTGTTTGGATTTTGGAATTTTGTTCAAAGCGATTGGGAGTTATGTTCAACGATACTTGTAATGGTTTAAATTGAATTGTGGAATGGTAACCTTGAAGGTTTAGGTCACTAGCTTGATAACATGGGGGTTATGCAGTGTCCTCGGGTTATATCCTCGTGCTATGGCAAGTGACATATAGTCAACCATAGCAGGATCTTTGTTTAACTATAAAACTAACCTAGAACCTCCTATTTGAGGTCAACAGGTAACAGCCATTCATAGCCCCTTTCGGTTTAAAACCCAACACTCGACCTCATTTGTTAATAAGTAAAGGCCATCCCCAAGGAATATACAGTGCATCTGGCTGTAAGTATGCCTTTGTACCACTAAAAGCTTTATGGCAAGTATTAGCCCAGTAATGACATTAAATGGCATTAAACCTAATTTGAAAGCTATTTGAGCCATAAATCTGATGCACATGGCATTTAAACATGGACCACCTGCAGCGCTGAGCAAGCTGTACCTTATAACTTCAGAAATTTGTAAGGCTTAATGAAAAGCATCCCCTTGAGAGAGTTGTCATCCTCGAGGGGTGTTTGTGACCTAGAAAATGAAAGAAGAGGAGAGAGAAGAGAGAAAAGCAAACCACAAATGAAAGTTAGAATTCTTCTTGAAAAATCAAAAAGTTGTAGGGTTACCAAATCATGGGGGGCTTATAGGCCGCTGAGAAGTGTGAAAATACAGAATGCCTAAAACGTTGGGCGATACAAGGGACGAGGTGGTAATACATAAAACGTGATCGTTTGAACAAATACACAAAATTAACGAGGCGGGAATTTACGCTATGCGGAGAATTTCCTAGGATAAGCGAATTTCGCTAACTGCGAGAAATTCGCTAACTGGCAATTACACGAATATGTAGTGAAATTTAAGCTATCTCTGTTAATTCGCTAGCTAGCGAATTTGGCTAACTGTGAAAAATATGAGAATAGCGAAAATTGGTTAATTAAATGACAGGTGATTCGTAGATAGCGGAAATTTCGCCCAACTGTAGTACAACCCGTATGATTAGATTTTTAGCTGATTCTGCGAGAATTTTGCAATTCCGGTAATTTTAAGCAATCACGGCCCGAATTTCTGGGTTGCTGTTTTGCTTCATGCGCGTACTTCTTCTCTTGCATCCTTTTCATCCCCTTGCCTTCATTTCTTCACTTGAATCTTGATATTTTGATGGCGAAATAGTTTCAATCTTCATGGTTCGGCACGTATCTCGATATCGATTTCGAACTTAGTAGCGAGGCATCAAAACTGTGAAATAACCCGAAATAACCTACCACATGATGGCATAAGTGATGCAAGTGGACCTGAACACCTCAATTGGCTTAATTGATATGATTAGTGCGCAAAAAGTACTCAAAACCTATTTGAATAAGGGCTCGAAAATAACACAGACCTTTAATCCTCCTAACTTCTCGAGAAACTCTCACTTAGACTCCCTCATAATTACTGCTTGAGTGTGAGAAAACACCGTTTTCAAAACAAAATATTTTTGTTCTTCAAAACATAATACCGATTTCCGATAAAATCTATTGGACAACCCTCAGAAGTGAATTCTTCGGGTAATTCTTGAAAGATCATAGATCTTTCCTTCGAGATGAACTATTGGACAACTCTTCGGAAAATCTTCCTTTGAAATTCCTTTCCACTGACCATTTTTCTTTTTTTCTTTCATGTCATTACACTCCACCTATTGTTAGGTTGCCCCGTGCATATGAAATTCATTATGTATTTTCATACAACTTACATGCCAATATATCAATCATGCATATATTAACAAAATCATTATACTAACCGCATGTAATTTATTCATAGCGATAACATCAAAATTAGCTCGCATGGAACAATAAACAATTTAAACAGTGCATTTTGAAACGTGAAACGCACAAACCACACCGCAGTTCACGTGAACGGTAAAACCTGAGTCTCGAAACTTTTCACAACCACCTTAGAGTTTTCGCTCAGTCGATCTTTGGAAGCCCGAAAAGATGGTCATTCATGCCTCGAGAATATCACATCCATCAAAATGGCTCTTAGCGAGAATGAAAACAGTAGAAGAACCTCTACCTCCGGAGTTGTCGAGGAAACTCCACAAAATTGGTGTCACGCGTAGCCTTTGCAAAACGTGAACCAGCTTCTCCTCTTACAGAGTGAGAACCCACGGTGGGAACTCAGGAAATCTAGAGAAAGAAGTCATACTTTCTCTCTCTACAAAATGTTTCCCCCCCTCCTTTTGAGGATAGCGCAAAATGGAGGAAGATGCTCTTTTTTTTCTTTTTCATTTATTCCCTTTTTGTCCCCTTAGTTGACTTTAGGGACCCCTTTTGACATATGACTTAATATAAGCCATTCATCTCTTATCTTCTTACTATTAATGTGACATGTGTCACATGGATACCTGTATTAGGTGTCCATTGTCACATCACATGCCTCTCATATCATGTGTACTTCTCACAGGCGTCATACATTTTGACACGATGCTCGAAAGATGTGAAATTTTGGTATCTCGAATTATTAAATTCGATGTGGTAGCTAATTCACGAGAACATTCCCAATAGTGATACATTTTGTCATGTAAGATCTAGAAATATTTCAGATTTTGACCGAAATTACCGTTTTACCCTTTTTCAAAAAATTAGAATTTCCTCGGGTTTTACACAACGGGTGTCGGGTGACACTTAAATCATGTGACACATGGCACATTGATACATGGACCATGTGAAGACACATGGTGTGGGCAATTGTATGGGGTAGTAATTGCCATGAGTTAGCATAAGAAAATCATGAGAACAAAAGAGGTTGAGTTCAATTGATTTTAATCAATTGGAAGTGATTAAATGCTTAATGGTTGCTGGAAAGTATAGGTATAGTTAATGGTTTAATTGAGCATGATTAGGTATGGATGTTAATGGATTTTATGGATAATGTGACTTGTAGGAAAGAGGTGATAAGGGCAAGGTGGAGTGGAAAGTTTTGTTTAAAGGAGGAAAAGGGCTTAAATAACTAAGGTGAGGAAAATGTAAATGTTTATGAAAATATATATATATATATATATATATATATATATATATATATATATATATATATATATATATATATATATAAATGTGTTTGCAATGTATATGTTTTCATATCTATGTTATAAATGTTCAAATGAAAAAAGAAATGTGGCTTTCTTGACTTTAAATTATGTTGAGAAAATATGAAATGATTATAGTTTCCATAGTTTTATAAAGCATGATTTATAAGCTGCATATGAAATGAAATGTTTATGAAAGTATATTTTATATATACATGTTTATATGAAAAATGTTTGAATCCATGGATTTACCACATGTTACAAGATAAAGTTTAAAGGAAAGTCGACTAAAGTACCTTACGCGTGCATGGTACATGGGAAAGGGTTAGGAATTTTTTATAGAAGGAAGGGAAGAGTGATGCATATTGCCATGCACGTGAAAAGTACAAAAAGAAAGGCACGATTTATCGGAGGTTCCTTTTTGGGCCATCGGTGATCGTAAGACTGTTTCCTCGTAGGTTCTTTCATATATAGCAGTGGTTAGCAGTAGGGCACAATTTCTGAAGGTTCCTTTTTGGGCCATGTCGGTGATCGTAGGCCCATTTCCTGGAGGAGTTCTTCGTGGACCAGCGGTGGTTAACGATGGCGGGTTCCATTGGATATGTGATTCAAAAGGAAAGAAAGTATATTGAAAAGATATGTTGATACAATTGTTTACACATTGTATTTGAACTATATGGAAAAGAAAGTAAAGTAAATGTTTATAGAAATGAGATCTCTATACAATTGTTTTACACGTTGTATTTGAATAGAAAGGAAAAGAATGCAAAGTAAATGTTTATGGAAATAAGATCTTTATACAATTGTTTTACACATTGTATTTGAATTATAAACATTATTTTCCTATGACTTGTACTCTCAGCCGACTCCTTTAAGCTCACCCCTTTTTCAAATGTTTTGAGGGCGGCGACGTGCATTTCGAGCATCCTCCGGGCCAGTGACACACCGCCTCACGTGGCGACCACCTTTTTGAAAATGTATAGTTTTTGTTGTAAATAACTACATGTGCACCTTTATTTTGTAATGTATATAAGTTTTAAAAGATTGTTTATATATCTATAGTGGACTTGATGTCCCATTGTTGGATGTGGAGTAAATTAAATTGTTTTATTACAAGTGTTGTAAATTAGGACATGTCCGAAAACGAGAGAAACTTTACTTTATTTTCTATAAGTTCAATGTTTAAAAAAATAAAAATAAAAATTTTGTCCCCCGCATTTCACGTTTTAATGGAAAACGTAGCTTGTATAAATGGGTTCACTCGCAGTTCACTTTAAAAGGTTTAGCGAGTGAAGGTTTTTTTTTGGAATCTGTAGGAGTGCCAGGTGGGTCCCTCTAGTTAAGAAAAGGAAACTCGGGTTGGGTCCCTTCAACATGGTATCAGAGCCAAGTTTTGAAAATGTTTTGGTGTTTTGAAAAGTCTCCACGTCCTAAAATGATTAATGTTCATTCAGGATCACAGTAGTTAACTAAATTTAAATGCCTTATCAGACTTTATAACATATGATATGTTTAAATGTTACGAGAAAATGCGTCGTCAGTGATCCGACCCGAAGGAAGTTCTACTTGAGTTAATACGCTCCGGTGAACATATAGATGAATCTGTTAATGTTCTATTCTCACATTCCTTAAGCCTTCACAGACGGGACCATCCGCGTCCTATCGCGCGTGAGGAGTTAATATCTTGCTTGATGGATGGCTCGATTTTAGCCTACAACATTTAAAGTCGGCCACAGGCTAATAGTGTCCGTGAAGGAGAGCGAGAGGGGAGTGGGGGCAGAAATTATGACGGAATAGGGGATCACGAAGAGCATGGTGTTAGTAGAGAGGGTAATGAGAGGGTGTTGATATTTGTGGGATGCTCAGAGTAGGCGAGATGGTAACATGAATACTGCTTTCTGTTGAGGAGGCAGAGCACTTGGCGGGTGGAGTCTGATGCGAAGAGGCGATTTCCGGAGGGTGTCTTTGGACTCGGTTTAAGAAGGAGTTTCTAGAGAAATTCTACCACTACGGGTTTATAAAGTCGAAAATTGAAGAATTTTCCAAGCTTAAGCAGGGACCCCGTGTCATTAACGAGATTGTAGAAAAAGAAGTTCTCGAGCTAGTGCGACATTTCCTCTATTTTGTGATACGAGTCTGAAAAGTAAGGTTTGTAGTGGGCTGAAAAGTGGTCAAGAGCATTTTTAGGCGTCGATCCTCTCATACTGATATGAATAGTGGTTTGAGGATGCCATTAGGATAGAGAGGAGTTTGGGATTAATCCCTCGGATTGCACGAGGGGTTCGAAAGGGCTAAGAGAGATGGATCTACTTGGACTTAAGGTGGATCCCGATCAAAGTCAAGAAAGGAAAACCACCATGGTTAGGCGGGTAAAGACGGATCGAGAGCGGCCCGATCTGATCGGAAGTTGATGGAACCACCATTGGAACTGGCCGACTGAAGATAGCAATGTAGTAAGTGTGGAAGGTTTCATAGAGGGGAGTGCAGATGGAAGTGTAGATGTTTGCCCACAGGATGTGAGCAGTCGGGACATTTTCAAGGAATGTCCACGGTTAGCCTCAGACGATGGGTCGTATAGTGGCACGGTCTGAGAGGACATTTTTAATTTGGTAGGGTCGGGATCGAGGGGCACCGTGGGGTTCTCTAGTGAACCTAGTGTCTTATTAAGTAGAGGTCGACCACTGGAGGACCTCTAAGACCATAACTTTAGGCAGAGTATTTGAGGTTACTTGACGAATCGTCTTGCTCGATGTTGTGAGTATGATTTAGTCTTTGGCCGTGATGCTCATATTCTTATAGACCACAGACTACGCATTCTTTTATTTCTATGGGGTTTATGTCAAATGTTAATGTGGAGTCCCAAACTTTATGAAACTGACATAGTGGTATCTCTTCTACGGGGGATTCATGGCTAGCGAGTGTTTATATGGATAGTGAGGTGATTATTGGAGGCCGGGAGTTCACAGCGGACTTGATATTATTAGACATCCATGACTTTGATGTTATCTTGAGGCATGGATTGGCTATTTAGACATCATGCTATAGTGGATTGTTATAGAAAAGAGGTTAGGTTAATGGGCCCGAGAGCGAGAGGTTGTGTTCATGGGTTATGGAAGACCTTGCCTAACAAGATTATATGTGACTATAGAAGGCTAGTAGATGCTAGGAAGTCATGTCGGGGATGGCTTATGCCCGTTGGGGTGAGGGATAGTGGTGGTCGGCCCAGAAGATATTCGGTGGTCGAGAGGAATTTTCGGATGTATTTCGGATGATCTTAGGGTATACCTCCAAATAGGAGATTGATTTTGATTGAATTGGCCACAGGACATAACCAATCTCAAGGCACCTTACGGGATATGGCTCCTTTAGAGTTGAAAAGAATCGAAAGTACATATGGAAGAGCTTATGAGTAAGAACTTTGTCGGAGTAAAGTACTTAGCAGGGAGCTCTGTTACATTTGTGAAGAAAAAGGATGGAAGTTTAAGATTGTGTATTGATTACTGAGAATTGAATAAAGTGACAATACGAAATCAATACCCGCTTCCACGGATTGATGATCTTTTTGATCAATTACGGGGAAGCGAGGTATTTTGAAGAAAATTGATCGAAATTCGGGTTACCATCAGTTAAGATCCAGATTGAATGTTCCTAAGACAACTTTTAGAACACGGTATGGGCATTACGAGTTCTTAGTCGTGCCATTTGGACTAACTAATGCCCCATATGTTTTTATGGATCTTATGAATAGGATCTTTTAGCCATGGCCCCAGATCAGTTTGTTATAGTATTCATGATGACATTTTGATCACATCGAGACGTGGGGCGATCATGAGGAGCATCGAGAGTTGTTTTACAAATTCGAGGAAAATCGGTGTATACCAAATTCGGTAAATACCGGTGATTCGTCTTACGCAGTAGGTGTATTGGAATCAACAAAATTTATATCCTAAGCTCCTACTGCCATAGCAAAACTACTGCAGTATAGCGGCTCTAGGGTCGAACACAGGGATGGGTTTTCTTCGTATAAATGATTTGCAGTGATTCAAAAATGGTGAATTTCAATTTGGATTTTCAGGTTTGGGTAAAAACAGTGAGGTTTTGGGGTTTAAAACTGAAAATACAAACAAGTAAAAATGTAAAATAGAACCCCTTGAAGTGTCGAGCCATTGGTTTAGGGTTTTAAGGCAATCAACATGTCCCCATGTATTTTTTCCTCGCGTTGGGGAGGATGACATATAGTCATTTTGACAGGATCTTCATTTAACTTTAAAGCCAACCATAGTTTAACCTTTTGAAACATAGCATTTAAATGGGCATAAATGTCCTAAGAGTGAAAAAAACATCTCAAAAAACCTACCCAGCAATAACTAATAGGAGACGATGGCGGGCATCAGTGGATCTAATGAAAGTATCCACTGAACCCAAAAAGCTTGCCAAATACACATTAAGGAGGGCATGCTCAAGAGATTTTAACCTATGGTGAAAAGTAGGAACGTAAACAACCATAAATGCATGCGTTAAAAACGGGGCGAGTGAGTTACCTCCACCCTGGCAACTGACCCTCCCTCTTCAAGGAGGAAGAGGTCTAGCTAACCATCCTCTGAGTTGTCATCCTCAGAGGAGTGTTTGGTAGCCGAGAAAATGAGAGAAAAGGAAAGAAAATGGGAGAAAAGAGGAAGCAGCGGCGAAACTGCCTCCCGCTCACTGTATTGCCGACGTGAAGTGAAGTGAAGTGAGTTGATTGATTACAAATTGAGGCTTATATAGATGCTCAGTGTAAGGGAAGTTACAAAAAAAACCAAAACAAAAGATATTACAAGGGTTAAAATAGGAAGAAACAAAAAAATGTAACAAAAAGCGAGGCGTGAAATACGGGAGAGCAGTCTCTTTGGAGGAATGAGTGCGCGGGATGCACGGTGCAGGATGCACAGTGCTCGCGAGGAACGATTTCACGAGGTGCTCAATTTCCTCTGTTTTTACAACATTCTTTCTTCTTGGTTTATATGATGCGAAAAATGAGTTTGACTCAAATTCTTCGTGCTTGGATACGACTCAGCAATTTTGGCATAATTAGTAGCAAAAACTCTGAGTGTACAAATGCGATCGATAGAATAGTAGGGACCTTAATGTGCAAATCGGGTTAATTAAGAATAGATAGTACACAAAAAAGACTGAGCACGAAATAAACGGGGGTTGAATAGCACTTTGTGTAATCACTGACCTACACATTGCTAGTCCCTTAGCAATGAAAGAAAGACAGAAAGAGAGAGCATACAAAAATGATAACAAATTAGCATTTACAGGTTGCGGTTCAAAAACGTTGTGAGAAGAAGTAATGCAACACATGATAGGAATCACGAACTCCTTGATAACTATCTCGAGAGAGAATGAGCAGCCATCTGAGCGAATATCAGATTTTCTTCGATGACTGACAGGAACTTCCACGAAATCTAAGTGTTTTTAGGTGATCGATTTGCACCGATAATTTTGCAAAGCTACTTTCCCCCAACGAACCTCACGCGATGCCTTGGGCGTTATTGACCTAAATAGATTCAATTCCACACTTATTTCTCACTCCCATTGTATTGTAAGTGCGATCTTGAAAACTCGACACTTCACGAAAGTCAGGTGTAGCGGGATCTGGAGTGACTCCCAACCTTGGCAGAAGGTTTGGGGCATCGAGTCAAAGGATCTTTCAACCCTGAGCTCTATAGGTTCCCAGGACTTGAATGATTTGAGAATCCGGCTTTTTCTGACTGGCCAAACTCCCGCCCATCCACCCGTGGCGAGCACAAAGTCGGTGACTCCAACCCGATTGGCTTAGGGCACCGGAGGGCTTTAAAGGCTTTGCCATATACCCCTGGACCCAGGTGCTAGGGTTTCAATGACTTACCGCGGCTTCTTATCTCTTTCTTTTTTCTTTTTGTGCTTTTCTTTTCTTTTGGAAGACACATTGGCCTTCCATTCTTGGGGAACTCCCAACCTATTATGGGGTACGTATTAAAAGTGGGTTGGGTTTGCAAAGCAAGAGAATATCTGACTCCTCATTTAATGAGTGAAGCCGTGTGCAGCTACGTGGTAGTGAATGGCTGAAGAATGGTGGAAGACATAGGTTAAATATCTGACAAGAATTGACTAATAATTCACTTAACTAGGCATGGGACAATCTAAAGACGAGAGGGAATTAGACAAGTTTCAACTTTCAAACTTGCGAGTTAAAAGCAAAACCCTGAAAGTAGGTGCAATTTAGAAAAATTAACATAAAAGGACAACTAGCAAGCCACTGAACATCCTTAAATGGGGCTTGCTCAAAATAAAAAACAAAAATAAATGCCCTTCCTTCATAGCTTTCCCCTGACCAAATGTCGCGTTATGTGATAGATTCTTTGGATTGGAAGAAGTTAGAGGAAGATGTTACCCTCCTTGATGATATGTGCTCGTTTTGGATAGGAGACTTATGATCTTTTCATAAACACTTGTGTTTCAGTTGGGCTTGAATAAACAAGTTAGGAGAAGAAAATAGAGGAAAAATGTGACCAGTTTGATCATTTTGAAAGTTAAACCTTCAAAATAACTTTAAAAGTATTCTTTCTGTATATATTTGGATTCTACACTCTCTAAGCTTTCCAACGGTACCAAAAACACTTAAAACGGAGTTCGGATGAAAAAGTTATGAAGGAAACAAAATGAGGGTGCAGTAGTGTTGCGAAAATTCGCAAGTTCGATTTTTTTTTTTTTTTAAGAGACAAACTTTTTTTTTTTTGATATTATTATATATATATATATAATAATAATAATAATAATAATAATAATAAATAATAATAATAATAATATACATATAAGACAAAATAGTGCACAGGAGACATCGAACACTATTCTTTGTGCGAAATTTATAGCGACTGCGAAAATTTAGGTTTGCGAGAAATTTCGCAACTCTTGAAATTTCGCGAGTTGCGAAAAATTTTGTGCCTTTCTGTACCTCATGCATCAAAATTTTGATAAAAACAACAAAAATAAACAGAAAAAAATTAAGAAAATTTGCAGAAAAATGAAAATTAATATAAAAACAAAGATTAACTAAAAATTAGAGGAAATCTAAGAAGAAAAATTAAAGAAATCAACATAAAAGAGAATAAAATAAAATAAGACAAGACAAGTGAAAGCAAAAGTGGGGAGGCTGAGCACCCTAAAACATGTTCCTCGAGCCTTTGGGGCTGTGGAGCTGGTGGAGCTCGAAATGCAGGAGTTCGGATATCAATCGGGACGACACCGAACCATCCAGCGTGCCATCTACGATGTGGTGGTACGCTGTGTCTTGGATGTAGTGGCAAAGCTTGGGCTATGGCCACTAACTTCCTAGGTTTTGTAGAGGCGACGCGATTAACAAATGGGATGGCACTTCTTTGA
This sequence comes from Tetrastigma voinierianum, assembly GCA_016808115.1. NCBI lineage: Eukaryota > Viridiplantae > Streptophyta > Magnoliopsida > Vitales > Vitaceae > Tetrastigma > Tetrastigma voinierianum. Next base: position 1,009,993 of record JAEQBH010000926.1, read on the forward strand.
GTGTTTCAGGTGTTGGTTGTCTTGTGGGCGGGATACCTTGGAGTTTGGAGGGTGCTTACAGCGGTGGGCTATTTGTTGCTTAGGCAGTGAACTTTTAGGGTTTTTCTATTTCTTCCTTTCCACTACCCTCCTCAGTCAGCATTGGGGAGGTTTCTTCTTTCTGATGTTTACATTGCTCCTCCACTGTGGTGTCAATCAGGCACTCTTCTTACAGTTCGCCTTGGCCGAACATCTTGTTGATTGGTGAGCATTGAAATGGAAGTCTTGCGGGTTGTCGATTTGTGCTCCATTTCACTTTGAAGTCAAGTCAATTCTCTTGTCCACAATGTTTTCCATAGTGTCAATTTCGACTTAATTGGGCATTGATTGTCTTCTGCCACTTTTTCTGAAGTTGCCGTAGCTTGGTGAGGGGTTCGGTGTGGCTTCTTCCATTGGAGAGGGTGACTGGATGTGGAGGGGTGCATCTTGTGTGGAGGCACCATGTAGGAGGTGCACTCACTCATGGAGGATTTCTATAGTCCCTCGTGGACATGTATGTTCTGAGGTTTCTCCACCCGAGTCGCGTGAGTATTGCTCTCCCTCTGGGTGCTCCATTGGACCCTGATTCAAGCAAAAATGCACTCTGCAGTAGAAACAGGCCACTTACCAAGACACTTGAGAGAAAAAAATCCTACATCAACATTTTTTTTTATGAAACTAAAAAATGACGGTGAAATAAAGTGCAATCTTGAGTGAGATCCACGCAAGTGTTCTATCTTTCGTCAGATGCCTTGGCACCCGTCGGCGAAGCGCCATTTGGTCGTGCCACGATGGAGGTGTATTGGAATCAACAAAATTTCCTCCTAAGCTCCCTCACTGCTTTGTAGCAAAACTCTTTTCTTGATATATTTCCCAAGTCGAACACAGGGATGGGTTTTCTTCGTACAAATGATTTGCAGTGATTCAAAATGGTGAATTTCAATTTGGATTTTCAGGTTTGGGTAAAACAGTGAGGTTTTGGGGTTTAAAACTGAAAATACAAACAAGTAAAAATGAAATAGAACCCGCGAAGTGTGGACACAGTTTAGGGTTTAAAGAAGCTGACCAACATGTCCCATGTATTTTCTTAGCGTTAGGAGGATGACATATAGTCATTTCGAGCAGGATGCTATTTAGCTTTAAAACTAAACCCTATGATTTTCCCTTTTGAAACATAGCATTTAAATGGGCATAAATGTCACACAGAAGTGAAAAACATCTCAACCCTACCCACTTAATAACTAATAGGGACAACTAGCGGGCATCGGTGGATCTAATGGTATCCACAGACCAAAAGCTTGCCAAATACACATTAGGAGGGCATGCTCAAGAGATTTTAACCTATGGTGAAAAGTAGGAACGTAAACAGTATAAGTAAATACGTTAAAAGCAGAGGAACCGTGAGTCCTCACGCCCCTAGCCAGCTGGCCCTCCTCTTGAGGAGGAAGGAGTGCAGCTAACCATCCTCTAGGTTGTCATCCCTCGGAGAAGGAGTGTTTGATGGCCAGGAAAATGAGAAAAGGAAAGAAAATGGGAGAAAAGAGGAAGCAGCGGCGAAGCTGCCTCCCGCTCACTGTATTGCCGACGTGAAGTGAAGTGAAGTGAGTTGATTGATTACAAATTGAGGCTTATATAGATGCTCAGTGTAAGGGAAGTTACAAAAAAAACCAAAACAAAAGATATTACAAGGGTTAAAATAGGAAGAAACAAAAAAATGTAGCCGCGGGGCGTGAAATGCGCGGGGAGAGCAGACTCTTTTGGAATGGAGTGCAGGGATGCACGGTCGCAGGATGCACGGTCTGGGACAATTTCTGAGTGCTCCAATTTCCTCTGTTTTCTGCTATTCTTTCTTCTTGGTTTATGATCTGAAAAGCTGAGTTTGACTCAAATTCTTTGTGCTTGGATCGACTCAACAATTTCGGCATAATTAAGCGCAAAAAGCGCAAATTAGCCCTGAAATCGTCGGTAGAATAGTAGGGACAGCAATGTGCAAATCGGGTTAATTAGAATGATTAGTACACAAAAAGCACTCAAAACTGAAATAAACGGGGTTCAAAATAGCACTTTTTAGGCATAATCAACAGGTTCACGGTTAGACAATGTTTCCCTTTACAGGACGTGTGATTTCGGCCAAAGGGGTTTTGTTGATCCTCAAAGATTAGAGGCAATTGTGGCAGAGAGCACCTACGAATGTGACGGAGATATAGTAGTTTTATGGGCTTGAGTGAGGTCTTATCAGTTGTAGAGGGGTTTTCGAAGTTAGCGGCTCCTTTGACTAAATTGACAAGGAAAGAGGAAAAGTTTGTTTGGTCAAAGGCATGTCAACAAAACTTCGATGAACTAAAACGGAAATTGACCTCATCCCCAGTTCTTACACTTCCATCAGGGCAGGATGGATATACAGTGTATTGTGATGCTTCAGGCGGGGCTTGAGTGCTATTAATTAATCTGACATGAAAATGTGATATATAGCGAGACAATTGAAGAAGCATGAGCAAGTATCACACACGACCTAAATTTGGATGTTTGTAATTGCTCTACAGGATATGGAGCATTACTTGCCCATGGGGTTCCATGCAAAATTTTACAGATCACAAGAGCACAATATTTATTCATAGAAGGAGTTAAATATCAGACTGGAGGAGGTGGTTGAGTTCATTAAAGTTGAGTGCACTGTGAGTACCATCTAGGAAAGGCTAATGTGGTAGCTAATGCTCTCAGTAGGAAATCTACAGTTTCCATATCTCACTTAAAGGTTGCATACCTCCCTAGACTTGTGGAATTGAGGTCTTTAGGTGTGAGACTAGAGTTGACAGATAATGGAGCTTTACTAGCTACATTTCATGTCCGTCCGATACTGATAGACAGGATAAGGGAGTTATAGACTCAAGATCTGACCGTGATTAAGTTAAAAAGGAAGCCGAGTCTGGGCAGCTAAAGGGATTTTCAGTACAAGAAGATGGTACATTGATGATGGGTCACAGGTTGTGTGTACCGGATGTGGGAGAATTAAAGAAATAAATTATGGAAGAGGCTCACTCTTTTGCATATGCGATGCATCCGGGAGGCACTAAAATGTATCATACCCTGAGGGAACACTACTGGTAGAGGGGTATGAAGAAAGATGTTGTAGAGTTTGTCTCCAGATGTCTCATTTGTCAACAAGTTAAGGCTGAGCATCAAAGACTTGCAGGGCTCTTACAGTCTCTTCCGATCCCTCAGTGGAAATGGGAGAGAATCACGATGGATTTTGTGGTGGGACACGTATTTGCCGAGTGGTTATGGCCCAGATATGGGTGGTTGTTGATAGATTGATGAAAGTGGCCATTTCCTACCTATGAAAAACAGTGACTAAATTGAGAAGTTGGTCGAGTTGCATGTAAAAGAGATTATCTGACTTCCACGATGCATGAAATATCAAATAGTATTAGGCCAGTCCCACGGTTTACTTCCCGATTCTAGCCCAGCTTATAGAGAGCTCTAGGTACTAGGTTACATTTCAGTACAACTTTCCATCCTCAGACAGATGGCCAATCTGAAAGAACCATATAGACATTGGAAGATATGCTCAGGGCTTGTGTGTTAGAGTTTAAAGGAAGTTGGGATGAGTATCTACAAACTAAATGGAGTTTGCTTACAACAATAGTTATTAATCAAGCATTGAAATTGCGCTACGAGGTATATATGGAAGGAAGTGTGCAGGACTCCATTATGTTGGGATGAGGTAGGTGAGAAAATTATTAGGTCCAGAAATTGTTCAGGTCACAGCTGGATAATGTGGGTTATCGGGGATAGATTAAAGGACAACAGATTGACGAAGAGTTATGTTGATAGCAGAGATAGGAGATCACGGAATTTCAGGTGGGGGATCAGGTATTTCTGAGGATATCGCCTTAGAAAGAGGTGTTGCGATTCAGAAAGAAAGGGAAGTTAAGTCCCCGCTATATGGGATATTATGAGATTGTGGAAAGAATTGGGGAAGTAGCGTATCGGTTGAGGTTGCCACCTGAATTGGCCAGAATACATGATGTCCTTCATGTTTCTAGCCCAGTATATGGCAATCCTTTACATGTGTTAAGAGATCATTTGGTTGGGTGAAAAGACTTGACCTATGAAGAAAGACCAGTTCAGATTGTTGATCGAAAGGATCAGGTTCATCATAACAAAGTGATTCCTTTAGTGAAGGTGTTGTGGATGAATCACGATAGAGAGGAAGCAACATGGGAACGTGAAGATCAAATGCAAACTTAGTATCCACACTGTTTTGAGCGAGTAAGATATTTAAGTGCCAGTTGAGTACATAAGGAGGGTGAATTGTAAGACCCTGAATTTATAGTTTCCATGAATAGTAGATTTTAAGTTCGATCAATAAGGTATTTGACAGGAAACAGTCAAATGAATAGTAAATTTCGAAAAACAAGCCCCGAAAATAAAAATGCTCATAATAATGTATTGAGTCCAAAGAAGCTGAAATAGATTAAAACAAAATTATGTTAAGGGGTGAAAATGTAGCAATTTTTAAGAAAAAAATGGCAACGGTAATTTCACGAAAAAATCTAGAGGGAGCTGCTCTAGATCTCGGATGACAAAACAGACTTCAGTTGAATTCGATCTGCATGAAATCTAGTTACCAGTCAAATTTGTTGAATTCAGAATGGAGGTCGGATTTCGCGGAAATTCGAGGAGCAGGCGCAAGTGACCCCGAAAAAAGATTTTAGAAAAATCCCAAAAAATATCAAATATTTAAAGAATTTCCACATTTAAGATAGTGACCAGAAGCGGGAAGAAATAAATTATTTCGGGTAAAGCAGTAGAAAGTGTGACCATTGGCACGACGTCTGGGCCGCGTATCCTGCTTATAAATAACTAAAAATCTAAAATATCAAAAGCTCTCATTTTGGTCTCAACCAAACCGTAAGAGAGAGAGTAAGAGAGAAAGAGAGAGAGAGAGAGAGAGAGAGAGAGAGAGAGAGAGAGAGAGAGAGAAAGGCAATCTTCTCTCTTCGATTCATGGGATTTCGTCGGTCGGATCTCATTAGGTCAAGAATTAAAGTTTATCCTCTGGCAGTGAGGGGCTACGTGGGGTACCAAAACACAGATTCTGGCCAAGGTCCAAGGTTCGGGTTCACGAAAACCGAGAAAATATGGTGTCCCGGTAAAAATCCGCCATTTGAGGTAGATTTTTCTCTGCTCGGGTTGGTACATCTAAGGGCATGTGTGTGTCAAGGAGATCTTTGTCGATTTTTCTCGGAGCCCCATGGTATGCATTTTGGCCCATAACTTGGCCATCACTCATCTGAATTGTGTGATTCAAATTTCTAATAAACTAGACTGATAGGAGAACATTTCTCCTCGAAATAGGTCTATCCAAATTCCGACCCATTTGGAGTCAAAAATGCATTCAAAGTGGAGCTATGTTCAGGCAGTTTTTTTGTTCTGTTTTTAAGACTCCATTACTGTATTTTGGCCATAACTTGACCACCACTCATTCGAATTGAGTGATTCAAATTTTTGGATACACTAGACTAATAGGAGAACATATCTCCTTGAAATAGGTCAATTCAAATTCTGACCAATATGGACTCAGAAATGCATTCAAAGGGAAGCTATGTTCAGATAGTTTACATACATTTTGGCAAGGTAGTCCCGGTTGTTTAGGATATATCTTGAGTTTCGGTGATCCGATTTGGGTGATTCTGAACTGAGAAGAACCACAGAACCATGCAACTCTCCAAATGAGTACAAAGAACAAGTGTCAAATTATGGATTAAGGCCCCTGAAATCGGGTATCACAGATTGTTTCCAGTGTAAACAGAGTAAATTGACCAGTTTTGAATGAAAAGGCCATAACTTCTTCGTCCGAACTCCGTTTTGGGTGTTCTTAGACTCTATGGAGAGCTCATTGAGTCAGAATTCTTGAAATAATACTGTAGAGTACAGGGGATGATTAGAACATGGCTGAAAAGTTATGTTTGAGAATGTGTGCGGAGTTGTTTAGTTATGTCGATGTGAATGGCGGGGTTTGGCATGACCATTTCATGGCATGTTGTGGGATATTAGTAGGGTGTAATTGCCATGAGTTAGCATAAGAAAATCATGAGAACAAAGAGGTTGAGTTCAATTGATTTTAATCAATTGGAAGTGATTAAATAGTAGGGTTCTTTGGAAAGTATAGTATAGTTAATGGTTTGGTGAACATGATTAGGTATGGATATTAATGGATTTATGGATAATGTGACTTGTAGGAGGAGCGTGATAAAGGACAGAGGTGGAGGTGGAAGAAGTTTTTTGTTTAAAAGGAGGAAAAATGAAATAAATAACTAAGGTGAGAGGGAAAGAAGTAAATGTTTATGAATATATATATATATATATATATATATATATATATATATATATATATATATATATATATACTATATATATATATATATTAATGTTTACCAATGTATATGTTTCATATCTATGTTATAAATGTTCAAATGAAAAAAGAAATGTGGTTTTCTTGACTTTAAAGTATATTTGAAAATATGAAATGATTATAGTTTCCCATAGTTTTATAAAGCATGATTTATGGTTTCCATATGAAATGAAATGTTTATGAATGTATATTTTATATATACATGTTTATATGAAAATGTTTGAATTAATGGTTACCAATGTATATGTTTTCATATCTTTGTTATAAATGTTCAAATGAAAAAAGAAATGTGGTTTTCTTGACTTTAAATTATGTTGAGAAAATATGAAATGATTATGGTTTCCATATGAAATGAAATGTTTATGAATGTAATATTTTATATACATGTTATATAAATGTTTGAATCCATGGTTACCAATGTATGTATTTTCTATATCTATGTGTAAAATGTTCAAATGAAAAGAAATGTGGTTTTTCTTGACTTTCAAATTATGTTGAAAAATATGAAATGATTATGGTTCCATAGTTTTGCCAAGCATGATTTATGGTTTCCATATGAAATAGGAAATGTTTATGAATGTATATTTTATATATACATGTTTATGAAAATGTTTGAATCCATGGATTTGCCCTATGTTACAAAGATAAAGTTCAAAGGAAAATTAGGCTAAAGTACCTTCTGGCGTGCATGAGTACATGGGAAAGGGTTAGGATTTTTATAGAGGAAGGAAAGAGTGATGCCTGTATTACTACCATGCAAAATGAAAAATACCCCGAGAAAGAAAGAAAAGAGAGAGAGGGAGAGAAGCGAGAGAGAGAGAGGAAAGAAACGATTTCGGAGGAGGTTCCTTTTTGGGCCATCGGTGATCGTAAGGTTGTTTCAATGGGTTCTTTCATGGGCCATCGGTGGTTAACGGTAGGGCACAATTTCTCGGAGGTTCCTTTTTGGGCCATCAGTGATCGTAAGACTGTTTCCTCGGAGGTTCTTTCATGGACTAACGGTGGTTAATGGTAGGCGGGTTCCATTGGATATGACGGATTCAAAAAGGAAAAGAAAGTATATTGAAAAGATATATTGATACAATTGTTTTACATTATGTATTTGAACTATATGAAAGAAAGAAATAAAGTAAATGTTTATAAGTAGGATCTCTATACAATTGTTTTACACGTTGTATTTGAATAGAAAGGAAAAGAATGCAAAGTAAATGTTTATGGAAATGAGATCTCTATACAATTGTTTTACATTGTATTTGAACTATATCTGGAAACATTATTTTCCTATGACCTGTACTCTCACTGAGCTCCTTTAGCTCACCCTTTTCCAAATGTTTTCCCGGGCGAGACGACGTGCGGGTTCGAGAATCCTCGAGACCCGATGACACTCCGCCTCACGTGGCAGTACCTTTTGAAAATGTATAGTTTTTGTTCTAAATAACTACATGTGCCCTTTTATTTTGTAATGTATATAAATTTTTAAAAGATTGTTTATATATCTATATTCTTCAGAAAATGATTTTAAAGTTTGATTTGAAATTGGTTGTGGTGGACTTGATGTCCCATTGTTGGATGTGGAATTAAATTAAATTGTTTTATTGGTGTTGTAAGTGGGACATGTCAGAAGAAAAACCGGAGAAACTACGCCCAATTTTCTATAAAGGGTTTAATGTTTAAAAAATAAATAAATTTTTTTTGTCCCACCATGTTTCATAAGATTTTAATGGAAAATGTAACTTTATAAATGGTTTTGCTCCATGGATTCACTTTTAAAAATGTTTAAACGAAATGAAAGGTTTTTTTTTTTTTGGAATTCGTAGGAGTGCCAGGAGGGTCCCCCGAGTTAAGAAAAGGAAACTCGGGTTGGGTCCCTTCACATAGCCATGAGAGAGAAGAGGGAGAATGGTGACTCAATTGGATAAGATCAAGAAAAAAAATAAGGAAAGAAAAAATAAGGAAGGGACATGTGGCAAGGAGGAAGGTGGGAGGAAATTTCCCACTTCAATCAAGTTTGATCAGATTCGGTGGGGAGAGAAGGAAAAGGAGTAAAAGAAAAAGAGAGAAAGGGAAAGAAAGAAAAGAAAAGAAAGAAAATGAAAGAAAGGGCAAAAAGGGAAAAGGGGAAGTCATTTTTCGAGGGGTTTTTTCTTGTCTACTGGAGGAGAGGAGGAGAAGGAGAGTGGAGTGAGAAGCTCTATCTTCTCTCTAATATCTAAGGAGATCGGGCCGTTGGTTTTCGTATGAGCAAGAGGCAAAGTTCATTTACGTGATGAGAGCTTCGCATAGGTATAAGAATCTAGGGTTTTCGCCAAACTCCAAGAGGTAGGGAATTTTCATACTCGGGTTATTTCTAGCCTAAAGGCCATTTAATGGCATGGGTTTTCTTTGGGGCCGTGAGTGGCCGTGCAGTTTAGTCCAAAAATTTTGGGACTGAACGTTGGAATGTTTGGGACCGTTTTCGGGTAGTCCGGGACTGAATTTGTGATGCCCCAAATCCGAGAGGTCTTTATATATATATATATATATATATATATATATATATATATATATATATATCACTGTCCAAGTCTGTCACAACATAATTCCTCTATCGCGTGCACGTCCTTGTCGTGTACGTGCTTAGGCCTTGTCGTGCGCATGCCCAAAATTTTGGGACTAAATGTTGGAATGTTTGGGACTGTTTCGGGCAGTTTAGGATTATGTTGAGGATTGGTTTTGGTTCCGGGACACATGTCTTCAGGTTTAATTTTGTGTTTTGGTGTTTGAGGCTGTTTTTTGCCCAAGCTGGAAATGGTAAAGTAGACTGAACCGGGACTAGTTCATGAGGTGTTGTGACTGTATGATGCCTTGTTGAATTGAGGTCCTAAATCAAGGATCTTTTGTGTGTTATTGCTTGTGTGAATAACATGCCGGTTGTGTGAAAAATCATGTTGATATATGCTTATTTGATGTATTAACATGGATTACATGATGGATGTATATTATGTGTAGAAAATATAATTATCCGTGATCTATTAATGTTGCATGTAGCTCTCATTATGCATGTAACATAAATTGTCATGAAATGGCATTCTGCATTTCATATGCACGGGGATACCGCATAGTTTTGGGTGTGTGCAGGATTGTGGTCATTTATCATTCTTGGTGAATGAGTGGCGAGCTCAGTAATGGGGCAACGTCCAAGAAAATGAGTCTCACGGTTGCATAACATGAAAAGGAAAATACGATTGTTGGGCGGAGCAAGTTGGGGTAGATACCCCCCCTAGGGTGAAAGACCCAATTCATTCGTGGTTAGACATGATCATCGACAATGAAAGACTGTAAAAATGTTGGAAAGGCGCACAAAGTCCTACGGTGTGAACCCAAAAATCCGTGGCCCATAAATGCATAAGCACACGGGATTTGATTAAATCAAATGAACATTGGAGGTTTGTTCAATGGGTCATGAGCTTTAAAAACAAAAAGCTTTAGTTTTGGACAAAAGGTCATTGGGTGAAACACCAATGACAGGTTTTCACACTTGGCATTTGCATGTGTGAGGGAGTCGATAAGGACTTAGGACATGGGATAAGGTGAGTCACATTCTCATCCATGGCATGAACGTTCGGTAGGGATATTGCATATTTTGCGGGCTGTGTGTGTGTTTTCCACTGCATGTGCACTTAGGTTGAGAGTAGCCCTTGTAGGAGAATTCCCCTACTGGGCATTGCTCATCCCGTCGTGGTAAAATATTTTCAGGTGCTGGAGGTACACCAGAAGGTGGACACATTTGAGGTCTTAGTTGGGAAGAAGGCCATATTTTGGCTTTGTTATGTAATTCATAAAATTCTGGATAGTTTATCCAGTTTTGTATATGTAAATGAGAAGTTTCGTAATAAAAACGTATTTTGCCTTGTTCAATATTGTGTTGGAAAGTTTTCCCAAAATTTATACTGTCTGTATAATATGTATAGAGGTAGTAGTATTGAATTAAATGCATTGGGAAAGAGTTGGAGGTGTAGGAAATGCCAAAAAATAGGCTACTGCATGTTTGGGTCATGAGTTCTGAGTAGTGACCAAGTGTAGAAATGCTGGAAGCAGACTCTTTGCTGGTTTTTGGGTGCGATAGAATTCACGGTCACGATAAAGTTCTTCCCGAGTTCTGTGTGCGATAAAGAACTATATTGCGACATGGTTTTAGATTTAAGCCGTAAGCGTCATAACATGACTTTCTTTATTGAGTCTAGGGTTTTAGTTCTCTGTTGTGATGATGTCGTGATAGGGGTTTCCTTATCAAGACCAAGACGGTCACAACTAGAGGTCAGGGTTGCGGCTGGAGCTTAGTTAAGGCCAAGAGATTTTAGGTCGTGACATAAAATTGTTGTGTTGCGACAGGATTTCATGTAGTGGTGTCGCGACAGAGTATCTTATGTCGCGACAGAGTTTTAGCCAAGACCAAAGGGTCTCTTGTCGCGACAGAATATTTTTATGTCGTGATAGAGTTAGCCAGGCTAGGAGTTTTCTGTCGTGACATAATGTCACGACAAAGTTGGCAATGGTGGAGAGGGTTTATGTCGCGACATAATATTTTATGTCACGGCAGAGTGTGGCTAAATGGAGAGGTTTTGTGTTGCAACAGAGCAATTCTATGTCGCGACATAGTTGGCCAGGCTGGGAAGATTTTCTGTCGCAACTAAGTATTTTTATGTTGCGACCAGGGATTCTTTTGAGCAGGAGAAGTATATCGCGACAAAGAAATTCTATGTGTGATAGAGTTGACCGAGGTTCGGGAGATTTTTCTGCTCGCTGACCCGAGGATTTTTATGTCGCGATAGGAGCTAGCCATGACGAGCTCTGCGCACGCGACAAATTTGGCGTGCAAGGCTGGGCGCGAACAATAGTGTGGCGCCTTGTTGTGTCGAGACAGAGGAGACCATGCGCGTGCGATAGACCAAGCCAGGTGCGCACGACAGGCCTTGGGTGCGCACGACAGAGGTGCACTCGTGATAGGGGAATTCTTTCACGATAGAGAATTCTCTATCGCCACAGACTTGGACAGTGACGAAAAAAAAAAAAAAAAAGACCCTCGGGATTTAGGGTGTCACATAATACAAAGATCATATTCACCTCATAGATCAGCGACCTTCTTAGTAAATAAACATAGTGAACAAAAAAGAGGAAAAAGTAGGATGGTGATTACCTACAAAAGGGTTAAGCGATGTCTGAGAGGATAATGGATGATATAGACAAAAGAATATTTATTTAGGAAAAATAAAGATTGTACTATATTTAGTAAATTTGATTGTAAATCAAGATTTTAGAGATTAAGATGCACCCAAACAGTATACCTTGGACAATTTTTTCTTGTCAAGGGCATTTGAAATGGCTATGTGCCATTTAGTTTAAAATATATATCAATATTCCATAGGAAGATGGATAACATCTTTAGAGATAATGATTCATTTGTAGCAATTTACACAGATGATATTTTTTTTTTTTACCAAGAATAAGAAAAAACATATAGGACATCTCCAAATAGTATTAAAAAAGTTCGAAGAACATGGTATAATAATTAGTAAAAGTAAAATGCAATTATTTCAACAGACTATAGAATTTTTAGGGGTAATAATAGGAAACGGTAAAATATTATTGCAACCACATATTTAAGAAAAAATTCTAACATTTCTTGATAAAATAGAAGACACAAAACAATTATAGAAATTTCTAGAATTATTAAACCATGCTAGACCTTTTATGTAAAACCCGGGAAAAATTCAATTTTTCTAAAAAAGGGTAAAACGATAATTGTCGTTTTAGTACAAGTTGAAAACCTGGAATTTTTCTAGATCTCGGATGACAAAAAGGACTTCACCATTGGAATCATCTCGTGAAATCTAGTTACCCAATCGAATTTTATCGAATTCTGAGACAATCGGAATTTCGCATTTTTCGAGGTATCGGGTGTCGGGTAACACAAGGAGTGGTGCTACATAGCATGACCATGTAGCTACCACATGACAGATTGTGAGGGGTGCACATGGCGTGAGAGCCATATGGTGTGTAGTGCCATAATTGTATATCCATGTGACACATGTCAGAATGTAAAATGAAAGATCCATACTCATTAAAACATGTGTGTTGTGTGGAGAGATAAGATCAAGCAAGAAGTCTAAGGAACGACCACGGAGACCATGTGTCATGCCTTACCCTGGGGAAGGAAATCCACGTCTTTGGATAAGATAAAGAAAGAAACAAAATGAGGAAGGGACATGGCAAGAGAGAAGAGTAGGAAATTTCCCATGCTGAATCAGGATTGGATCATATTACGGTGGGAGAGAAGGAAGGGGAAAAGAAAAGAAAGAAAAGAAAAGAAAGAATAAGGAAAGTGGAGTGAGAAGCTCTACCTTCTTTAAGATCTCTGAAGATCGGGACGATAGGTTTTGTCGAACTGAAGGCAAAGTTCTCTACGCTCAGAGAGCTTCACGTAGGTACAAGAATCTGGGGTTTTTTCCAAACTCCTAGAGGTAGGGTTTTTCTCATACTTTGGTTATTCTTGACCTAAGAGTCATTTAATGGCATGGGTTGCTTCAGGCCATAGTGGCAGTCGATTGATCCAAATTTTGAGATGAGACAGAATATTAGGACTGTTTCAACGATGGGTAATTTGAGGCCCGTGTTGTGATTTGTGTGTTGTTTTTATGTGTGCTAAAAAATGAATAACATGTTGGTTGTGTGAAAATATGTTAATATATATCGCCATGATATTAAACAGATAATTGATGGATGTGAATTATATGCTTAGAAAATATAACTATCATGATTTATTAATGTTGCATAGTAGCACACTCATCATGCATGTAACATGAATTGGCATGAATAGTGCATTTCATATGCGGGGACATCGTCGTGAAGCGGTGTGAGACAACATGGTTTTGACCGTCTTATCGGAGGATGTCCGATAAATTATATCGAAGGGTTGCCCAACAAATCTTATTGGAGGATGTTCAATAAATTATATCGGAGGGTTATCCAATAAATTATATCGAAGATTGTCCAATGAGTTTTCAAAAACAAAAATATTTTGTTTTGAAAACAATTTTTTTTTCATACATGGCAAATGCATGTATGAGAGAGTCGGCGATGACTCGAGACATGGGACATGGCATGTAGACATTCGAGTAGGAATGTGCATATTTTTACTTGAATGTGTGTGTTTACTTAGTATATGCATAAGTGGGAGTAGCCCTTGTAGGAGAATTCCTCTACATGACATTGCTCACCCCGTCGTGGGAAAATATTTTTAGACACTGGAGGTACACTGGGGGATGAAACACATCTAAGATCTTAGTTGTGAAAAAGGGCTAGATTATGGCTTATTCATGTATTTTGTAAAATTCTGGACATTTATCTAGTTTCTGTTAAATTTTGGGCAAAAAACCCAGTTTCTATTTATGTAGAAAGAAAAGAGTTGTAATTAAACTCATTTTGTATGATTAATACAGTTTGGCAAGGTTTTTCCATGTTTCATGTTGCCTTTATAATAAAAAAGTTATTGTATATTGAATTTAGATTTGTTGAAAAGAAAAAAAGGGTTGGAGATGCGGGGAAATTCGCACAAAGGCTCTTGCATGTTTTGGAGTCTGACAGGGTTCACGGTCTCGACGGAGTGCAAGAAATGCCAAGAACAAGCTACCGCTGGTTTTGGGGCGCGACAAGAAATTCCTGGTTGCGACAGAGTTCTTTTTTTGCTCTGTGTTGCGACAAGAATTCCTAGGTCGCGACATGGTTCTCAGATTTTAAGCAATAGAACCTATTGCAACATGGCTTTCTTTGTTGTGACGAGTTTATAATTCTTTTTCGTGACGATGTCGCGACAGAGGTTTTCTTGTCGCAACTAAGGCGGCCAAGACAAGAGGTTAGGTGACGCGACAGAGTTCGACCTTGGGTGAGGAATTTCATGTCGCGACTGAGTATTTTTTTTCATGAATGAGTATTTTATGTCGCGACTGAGTATTTTATGTTGTGATCGAATTTGGTCAAGACTAAGGGTAGTTCTTGTCACTATAGGGTATTTTTATGTCGCTATGTCGCGACAGAGTTCTGGTTAAGTCCAAAAGGTATCTTGTCAGGACAGACTTTGGCTAAGACAAAGGGTTTCATGTTGCGACAAAGTATTTTATGTTGCGACAGGGTGTGGCCAAGACCAAGGGATCTTGTGTTGCAACAAAGCAATTTGTGTCGTGACAGAGTTTGGCCGAGGCCAAGGAATTTTATGTCGCGACAAAAATATTTTATGTCGCGACAGGATTTCATAGAGTGGTATCGCGACAGAGTGTTTTATGTCGCGACCCAGAAGACCAAGGAAATGAGACTTCTTGTTGTGATAGAAGGGTTTTATGTTGCGACAGAGTTTGGCCAGGCCTGGAGTTTTTTGTTGCGACATAATGATTTTATGTTGTGACAGAGTTGGCAATGGTGGAGAGGCTTTATGTCGTGACATAATATTTTATGTCGCGACTGAGTGTGGCCAAATGGAGAGGTTTTGTGTTGCGACATAGCAATTCTATGTCCCAACATAGTTGGCCAGTCTGGGAAGATTCTCTGTCGCAATAGAGGATTTTTATGTCACGACAGAGCTGGCCACAACAGAAAGCTCTGCCGGACAGGATAGGGTTGGGCGTGCAAAGGCTGGCACACACGACAATGTGACCTCGTGTTGTGTCGCGACAAAGGAGGCCATGCGGGCACGATAGACTAGGTGCTTGCGAAAGACCAGGCTAAGCGCTCACGACAGGCCTTGGGCGTGCACGATAGGGGAATTTTTATCGCGATAGACTTGGATAGTGACAAAAAAAAAAAAAAGACCCCCGGTATTTGGGGCGCCACAGCTTGGTATCAAAACTAAGGTCTACGAATTATTTGGAACTCAATGTTTGGCACAAGCATCATAGCTTGGTGTTAGGGCTTAGGCTTACGATCATCTAGTGTTCGGTATTTGATGCCAGCGTCACAATTTGGTATCGGGGTCTAGGTAGGTGATTAGTAGTTTTGAGGCCAGTTTAGACCCTTTGCATGCATTAAAATGTTTCATGTTGATAACTCTAATGTGTGTTCCATGTTTGTGATTGCATGAATTATATACATGGTAGAATGTATATAGGAAAAGATGAACACTAGGGTTAGAAAACATAACCTTAGGGCTTCGGACAAGGATAAACGGTGTAGTTCATGATATCCAGGTCTACCTTATAGTTGGCACATGCACTACTAGTTAGAAAAGAAAAGAAATCTCAAATTTCTATTTGACATGTTTACATGGCAAGTTGAGGAGGTGGACGGGGTAACAACCAACCACCACCGGCCTTTGATCAATAAGCCTTCTTGGAGGCTATTAGTGCTACGACCGCCATCATTGCACAGGCGAGTGTTGTAGTTGCTACCTTTGCACGGACTAGTGCTGTGAAGTCGGGAAGGGCGGGGTAACCTCCAAGGGTTTCAGGCATAGGCCTCCGCCGTGTGGGAGGTGGTTGATGGTTAGGAAAACCTTGGCCATTGAGATAGAGATGCCACGGACCATCCGAGACCACAGTCACCAGGTGACAAAAAGAATGAGGGCCCCGGCCTTCTTCCTAGTTCGGAAAGAAGTTGAAGGCTTCTAGTTCCACGAGGGTTTTCAAGCCAGTAGGCCGTATCGAGGCTTGCGGCTAGGACCCGATGACATGTTAGTGCGCCATCGGCTGAGACATGAAGAGGGATTGCCCTCGGAAGCAAGGATCAGTTTAGGGGCTGTTGGAGTCCAGTCATCGATTAGGACATGCAACGAAACCACGGTTGTTCCTTCTCACTCCAATGCGGGCCCGGAGGCCCAGTATCGATCCCAAGTGCGCGCAAAGCACAGCCCCTATCTTGCACAGACAGATAGAGGCCAAAGTATGGGTGAGTGCGGAACATGGCTCACGGAGTCGGGCATTATCTACACAATTGTAGCAGGCCAGACAATGAATCGAGTTAGTTATATAGAATATTTCTACTATCTCTAGCTTATATGGAAACAGGATCTTGTTTGATTACGGTGCATCGCATTTCATTCATCAGCATGTATCATATGTGAGAGAATTGGGCTTAGAGGTTGAGACCTTGGAAAAGCCGTTGTATGTAAGCTCTCCCCTAGGAACCAGGGTGAGTGTGGATCTGATATGTAGGGGTTACGAGTTAGAGATCTCTGGGATTCTACTCACTGTGGACTTGAGGGTCATGGACATGTCAGAGTTTGATGTCATCCTTAGAATGGATTGGTTGGCACCAGTGTCATTGATTGTGAACATGGGAGAGTTGGCCTTCTACACACAAGGCGATCGTGGTGTTACGTTTCAAGGACAAGCATATTCTTTACTTTGATATTAATGCGACTCCAAATGGCACGGGCAGTTGATGGGTTAGCTAGCAAGCCTTACCCTGGAGGACGAGGTGAGACATGAATTGGATCTGCCTCAAGTAGTTTGCTAGTATGAGGATGTTTTTCCGGATGAGCTATCGGGATTACCTCCGTAAAGGGATGTAGACTTCTGTATTGAGTTACACCCTGGTATGTCGTCCATTTCTATGACTTTGCATAGGATGGCGTCGACTGAGTTTTAGGAACTCAGGGTCTAGATACAGGAATTGTTGGACAAAGGTTTCATTAGACCGAGCATTTCACCATGGGGCACTCCGGTTCTGTATGCAAAGAAGAAGGACAAGACCCTTCGACTGTGCATTGACTATCGACAATTGAACAGGGTTACGATCAAGAATCGATATCCATTATTGAGGATTGATGACTTGTTTAATCATCTGAAAGGGGCGCGAGTCTACTTTAAGATAAACCTTTGCACAAGTTATCATCAGTTGAGAGTTAGGGAGGCAGATATCCTTAAGACAGTGTTTAGGATGCGGTATGGGCATTTCGAGTTCACAATGATGCCTTTCAGATTGACGAATGCACCAGCAGCATTCATGGATCTCATGCATAAGGTATTCCAACCCTATTTCGATCAGTTTGTTGTGGTTTTCGTTGACGAAATTTTGATCTACTCTAAGTTCGAGGAAGAGCATGAGGATCATT
This sequence comes from Tetrastigma voinierianum, assembly GCA_016808115.1. Classification (NCBI taxonomy): domain Eukaryota; kingdom Viridiplantae; phylum Streptophyta; class Magnoliopsida; order Vitales; family Vitaceae; genus Tetrastigma; species Tetrastigma voinierianum. The sequence goes on from JAEQBH010000926.1 coordinate 1,027,509, forward strand.
TAAGGGTCGTTCTATAAGTTTTGAGAGACCATCAGTTGTATGCCAAGTTCAACAAATGTGAATTTTGGCTTACTGAGGTGAAATTCTTGGGACACATTGTGTCGGCTTCAGGTCTATCAATAGACCTTGAGAAGGTCGAAGAATTTATGAGTTGGGAGAGGCTGAAGTTAATCTTTAAGATACGCAGTTTCTTAGGAGTAGTAGGGTACTATAAGAGGTTCATTGAGGATTTCTCCTGGCTAGCAGCACCTATGACAAGATTGACCCGGAAGGAGGTCAAGTTCGAGTGGAATGACTTGTGTGAGAGGGCATTCCAGGAATTGAAAATGAGGCTTACTTCAGCTCCCATTTTGATACTCCCAGAAAGGGGACAGGGGTACACAGTGTATTATGATGCCTCGAAGGACGGACTAGGATGCGTTTTGATGCAGTCCGGGAGGGTAGTAGCTTATGGTTCTCGGCCGGGTTAAGAATCATGGAGTGGGATTACCCCTAGCGTGACATGGGTTAGCGGTCATAGTCTTTTGCCTTGGAGATTTAGGCGGCTACTGCCTATACGGTGAAGCGAGTTTGAGGTGTTTCGGACCACAAAGAGTGCGAAGTATATCTTCACGTAAGCGAGACCTCAACATGAGAACAGCATGAATGGATGGAGTTTATAGAGGATTATGATTTCACATTTACTACCATCTGGTAAAAATGTGGTAGCTGATACTTTTCGGTCGGAAGTCACGAGAGTATTAGGTAGAGTAGCGTATCTCGAAAATTTAAAAATTTTCTAAAAGTTAAAAAATATATATATATATTAAAATTAATTAAATAATAAATTGCTGAAATAGCTCAGGGAAGCCTAGAAAATTCCATAGAGCTCGGATGGCCAAGCAGGCTGCCGTTGAGTCGAATCTCCGCAACAGAGTAACTTCCAGAAAAAGTTTATTAATTCTTTGGTAGTGGGAATTCTTTATGAATTTTTGAAGTTAGATATCTAGTAACCCCAAGAACGAGATTTTCTTAAAAATCTTGAGAGTTAGGAAACGGCTTGAAATAAATTGTTTCGAAATAGAAATGAACTCGGATGGGTCGTGGACGCGTGGCACAAAGTGGGCCCCACGTCCAACTTATGCTTAAAGAGACAAAAAAAAAGTGAGAGAAATGCTCATTTTTGGAGGGGAATCGGCAATGGGTTGAGTTAGAGAGAGAAATGAGAGACACTCCTCCTTCTCTCTACGATCTACAGAGATAGGGTGGTCGAGTCCATGGCAAGATTTAAAGAAGTTCATCTACTCGGCCGAGGCTACGGCTTAGATGCACGAACAACAATTTATTCGAATTTCGTGTTTGGAGAAAAATTAAAGAGAGAAGCTCATTCTCTCTAGATCTCTGGCTTCCGGATGAGTACCGCCTCGCATCGAGCCAAGACTTAAAGTCGGAGTACTTGTCGAGGGCAACACGTGGACTCGAAATCAAGAATTTTCATCAAAGATTCGAGCGGAAGTTCGGGAAGGCCGTGGGTCTCGGGTCTTCAGGACTCCAAAAAGTTTCGTCTTCGCTCCAAGAAGTAGGGAACCTTCCTACTCGGGTTTATATTTCATCTAAATGTTGTCTTGGTCTTGGTTGGGCCCTAGTGTTGATCTGTTCGAACACAAAAATCGTATTTTGCTGATTTGGAGTTGTTTTTGTTAAGTTGATTTTCGGGCTGAGTTTAGGATGGGTTTTGTGCCATGTTTATGGCTGAATTGTGGACTCAATTGGGATGGGTTTGTTACCGGGTGAAAGGGTTGTTTCTGGGATGAGTTTGGGTGGAATGGCATGTGCAGGGAGCTTTAGAGAGCCTCGGGAAGCGATTTCGTGGGTTTCCCACTTGGCTGTGCCTAGTCAGCATTCATACGAGGCCTCCAACTTCGGACGTCCATAACTTTCGCGTCCGAGCTCCGTTTTGGGTGTTCTTAGACTCTATGGGAAGCCCTTTGATTCTAGAATCCATCCATATATAACTTAATGCAATTTGGACTCATATTATGTCCGAAAATGATGAAACATAGTAGGCCCCTACTGGTAGGCGTAAGTTACTGTTCATATGAGGTCTCCAACTTTGGATGGCCATAACTTTCTCATTCGAACTCCGATTTGTGTGTTCTTAGACTCTATGGAAAGATCTTGGAGTCTAGAATCTGACCATATGATTTTCAATGGAAATTGGTGCTCACATACTTTTTGAAAAATTTATTGTTACAACAAGTGTGCTAATTGTTGGTTGTGTAGATGTGAGTTGTAATGTTTGAAATTGGCCAATTACATGGCAGGTTGTGAAGCTATCTTAGGTGCATATTACTTCATGAATTAGCCTAGTAAGTAAAGGTGTGTCTCATTTACTTTCCTAGAGTAGACTTGATGAAATATTAACATGTGTTTGTGTGATTGATTGAAATGACATTTCTTGGTTAAGAGTGTGTACTTGGATATTAATATGCGTGCTCTAACATATTGGGTTTGTCGATGTGTTTTGTGTGGACATGGCTATTGCATGGCATTGTAGGCTAGTTTATTGGGCATTATGCGCCATGATGTTAGCCTAGGGATTTAGTATGACATTACTTGTCTAAGTGGTGATCGAATGATGTTGATCATGCTTGTTTGATGTGTTGACATGAATGTGATAAATGTTAGTATGACTGCATGTATATTGCGTTTAATGATCATATGGACTTTTGTGTGTATTATAAATGGTGTCCATGGTACGATTGTCTGATATCAAATTGTCCATGTAAGTCTTATACATTGGGCATGACTTAGAGTGCAATGGCACAATTGCATTGCACTAGTGCACGGGGACATCGCATGGTGTGGGTGTGAGTGCATAGTGATTGTCATTCACCATCCTTGGTGAATGGGTTGTGAACTCGTACTTTGGGTAATCAATGGAGACCATAGTTTGCATGGTGTTGCACGAGTTAAGGGAAATAGATGGCTCATTTGTTTCACATGCATTAGGGCACCACCAGAGATAGTAGGAGTGAGTGCGCCAGGGTGGTTTCTTGAGAGAATTATTTAGAGGGTTGATATGATATTATTTATCGGAGTATGCCCAATTGATATACATTGGAGGGTTGTTCATATAATGTCAATCATCAGAGTATGCCTAATTGATATACATCGAAAGGTTGTCCACAAAATAGAATATCGGAGTGTGTCCATTATTTATATCGAAGGGTTGTCCATATAATGTCAATCGTCGGAGTATGCCCAATTGATATACATCGGAGGGTTTTCCACAAAATAGATTATCGGAGTGTGTCCATTATTTATATCGGAGGGTTGTCCATGGGTAAACACAAATACCTTTGTTTGGAAATGGTTTTCATTCATGGAAAAATGCATGTTTGAGGGAGTCGGTGAGGACTTAATACATGGGGCATGATGAGTCGCGTCTCATTCATGACAGTGCGGATATGTCTTGGGATTGCATGTCTGGGTTGGTGTGTGCTTGGTTGTTTGACCCGTTCATGTGCATTTAGGTGGGGAATAGCATGTGGGGGCTTTGCTCTCTGCTAGGCATTAGCCTTCGTATCGTCGTGGGACCAGCTCGGGTGCGGGACATGTGCGACGAGACCGGTCTTCTTTAGAGGCCAACATCGTAGAAGAGGGCGGTTGTGGCCTTGATCCGTGTTTTGTATATTATATTAGAACATGTTAGTTTTAATATAATGTTTTGTATTAAGAGTGATGTAATAACTCTTGGTGGCTTCGGTGATATAGATTGTATTTATATGGATAAATGGGCCCTACGTGGCCATTTTTACCCGTATGTGGACCAGGTGTGGTCGTGGTATAATATTGGGATAGGTTGCCATGAAATTGCACAGGTTGTATTTTGGGTAAAGCTCCCGTTTAAAGGAGATCGCACGATTTTCAGCACAAATCCACGAGTCCACAGGAAAAGGGGACTCAATGGTGTGGTGTCGGGTTACCCGACATCCACGAATCTTCCGCGGGTTGACGGGTTGTCAATAGACCCCTGGGAATTAGGGTGTCATAGTAACTTTTCGGGAGTGGTAGATGCTCGAGATTGTGGGGCAGTACGGGTTGCAGTATAGTGATTAGGATTAGGCTACTTTTGGGTGGCTAGTGGCTACGCCATCCCTAGTGAGCAAGGTGATTGAGGTCCGAGGCGAGAGAGGCGAGATACGTCCACTAGGGATCGGGTGCAGTCGGTATGAATTGACGAAGGTTGGGCCCGTTCCTGCGTATGGTAGTCTTGATTATGGGGGCGGAGTTCTCCAGTTCCCGATTGCGGATCTACGAAAGGAGATCCTCAGGGAGTTCCATTTCTCTCGATTTTATGTGCATCTAGTCGGCACGAAGATGTACCGTGATCTTAGTGTAGTAATGCGGGAGGCGGGATGAAGGGATTACGTTGGGGGAATTTGTGCGGCTTGATGTCTGCAATGCTAGCGGGTAAAGGCGAGCACCGAGGCGGTAGGGCTACTCCGATACATTAGAGGGTAGCAAAGTGGAAGTGGGAACTGCGATGATTTGTGACTCACTTACCCACGGACACATGGAGAGCATGATCTGGTATGGGTGATAGTGGATGGCTTACTAATTCGACACATTTCTAGCGGTGCGGATAACTACGTGGAATTCTGCTTGGTTGTATGCTCAGAAGTTGTCAGGCTACATGAATGTGATGTCCACATGGCAGTATTGGATAGGATCGGGTTTACGACACACTTTTGGAAGAGCTTCCAGAAGGCTATGGGGGCACAGTTAATGATGAACACCGCTTTTCATCCATAAACAGATGGTCAGTCAGAGATGAGCATATAGATTTTAGAGGACATGCTACGAGCATGTGTCCTAGATATTAAGGGTAGTTGGGATGAGCACTTACCCTTAATGAAATTCGCCAACAACAATAGTTATTAGGAGAGTATACAGATGGCACCCTATGAGGCTTTGCATGGGAGGCCATGTCGATCTCCGATTTGTTGGACAAAGGTAGGAGAGAAGTCCATCACTGGTCCAAATTTGATTAGAGACACCTCTAAGAAGGTGGGTTTGATACGGAAGCGTCTTCTAATGGCTCGGAGCTGGCAAAAAAGCTACGCCGACAGACAGCGTCGACCTTTAAAATTGAGGTTGGTGATCACGTCTTCTTGAAGGTGATACCTGATGAGTCTTAAATTCATCTATTTTTAATACATTTTTTTGGCATGTTTTTAACGATTTTGACTCTGATATACTGAGTATGGAGCATTCTGACTTTTGTGTTTTGCAGGTGTTAATTGAAAAATGAGAGAAAACAAGCAGAAAATAAGCAAAAAATATGGAAACTACAGCAGTCTCTGTCGCGAAATAGTTTTTGTATGTCGCGACACAATTTCAAATAGGCCAAAAGAACTATGTAGCGACCTGTGACTATATCGCGACCAGCGGCTGTATGTGTGACAAAGTCCAGGATAAACTTGAGGGGCGGAAATAAAATCTTTGTTGCGACAAAGGGTTCTATGTTTGCAACATTGCTAAAGAAGAATGAAAAAGAGAGGCAGTTCTGACCAGTCCCTTAACTCTGTCGTGACAATGATCGAGGCAAGAGCAAGGGCGTATGCGACAATATTTCCTCTGTCGCAACATAAAAAGCTGAAGACTAACAGATGAACTCTGTCGTGATAGAAAATGCTAAGACTACAACACAAGTTAACCGAGACAAGTGTTTGTATGTTGCGATAAAGTTTTCAGAACCAAGCCAGCTCAAGGAGGAATTTCTGTTGCAACAAAGAAAATCCTGTCACGACATAACATTCAAAATTCACAACTAAGAACAACAAAATCTCTGTCATGATAAAGATTATTTATGTCGCGACAAACAAAACATGAAGGAAGTGAATTCTCTGTCGCGACAAGGAGTTGAAGAGCAACACAAAAAGAATGGCGACAAATAAACTCATGTTGCGACATAGTAAAGAAATGAAGGCAGAATCTCTGTCGTGACAGAGAAATTTTCTGTTGCAACAATAAAAGCTATGATATGATAGAATTCCATCATGATAGAATAAAATTAGGTCACAACAGAAATAGAAGGAGAACTAAGATTAGCTACGGATCTGTGCACAGCTTGATGAAATTCGAATCAACAATATTTATATACCTAAGTTTCCCATCGCCAGAGTCAAGCTACCGCAAGATAGTGGTCTAGGGTCGAACACGGGATGGGTTTTCATCCTAGAATGTATTTCCAGATAAGTGTAAAAAGGTAAGGTCATTCGACTTTTTGATTTTTGTTTCAAAACAAAGGTGATGAGTTTGAAAACTGATGAACTGCAACCCAAAATGAAGTGTGAAAAGTTAACTTTGAAGATTTAGTCGCCAACTCGGTAACTTAGGGCAAACAAGGCCCCGGTTTATCCTATGACAAGCAACCTATAGTCCAAGCCACAACCGATCTATGTTTAACTAGCAAACTCACCCTAAAATCAACTCCTATTTGAGTTAACACGCATAACATGCATCTATCGCTTCTCTTTCGCCTTGAAACCTAACATTAAATATCATCTCGCAGGCTCAGAAGACCATCTAATGAACCACAAGGTATCTAGTGTCATATGCACCGTATCCTCGGCTATGTGCATTGGCCAAATTAATAAACATTCAATGCTATTCAACCATATTTTTGGAGAAGATAGTAATATAAACACGGTACCCGTAGCTTTTAATACAAGAGACAACCTCGCATATGCCCTGCACTCACCAAGCTAGCTTCCTTTCTCTTCAAAGAAAAAGAGGCTTAGTTTCAAGCATCTCTTGAGCTGTCATCCTCAAGAGGCAGCCAAGAAAATAAGGCAGTGATGAGAGTAAGAGAGAAAGCAAACCCTAACTTAAACTACGAGACAAAAATAAAACTACCAAAAATTGCTTCTCAATTTCGCTTAGGTTGCAATGAGGGGGCTTATAGAAGCACCCAATGTATGAAAATACCACAAAGTCAACAATTTGGCTAATTTTAGGACAAGAGAGTAATACACCAAAATCAAAGTTTCACAGACATCATAAAAGCATGATTACAGTGCTGGAATTTCGCTTATATTTAAAAATTTCATAGGCAATAGGTTTCGCTTAGCCAGCTTAAATCACTAAAGATGTTTAAAATGCAAATCATTAGGCAAAGGGTGATTTCGCATATTAAATTTCGCTTAGCTTAGCGAATTTATGTGAGTAGCTTAAAATGAAACTCGCCAGAATGTTGCTCAGCGAAATTCCCGTGTTCAGCGAAATTAGGATTTCATAAGATTGGCGGTGGTTTCATTGCACCAAGAATCCTACCGGAATTCGCAATCCCCAGCCAAATTTTCGTAATCTTAGCGAAATTCCCGGACGGTCGATTCATCACCGCATTGCTTCCCTCGTCCTCTATCGTATCGATTTCCATCACTTTGCCTTATTCTTTCTTGATTTTTGGTCCTGCTTGATATTGACACCGAGTTCAATCTTCATGATTCATCATATGTTCCAATATTGAACCCCCAAAGCACGCAAAAACCCGCAAAACAACCAAAAATAACCTCTAACCCAAGATAAGTGATACTAAGAAGACTTGAACACCTAATTGGCATAAATGACATGGATGAAAAAGCAAAAGCACCAAAACCTATCTAATATAGGGTCTAAAATGTGCACTTTTTGGGTACTAATCACACCCCCAACCGAAACGCTAGTCCCTTAGCAATGCAAAACTAAAAGGAGATATATGCTGGATTTTCAAAAGTTTATGATTCAAAAGGTGTGCGTACATATAAACATTGTCCTTAAACTGAAAAAATGGACACCAAGTTTGAAAACCGACATGAAAGGAGCCAAAACCATACAAGAACAAATTTTAGGTCAATATTGATTCCATGATTTCAACTTGAATTTCCACCTAAGTCTAATGGTTCTTAGCAACTGTGATTAAGCCAATAATAAATCGCAAAATTTGTCTTCCCCCAACCTAGCAATCATGGCCTTTAAGTCGTTGAAACAACCTAGGATAATGATAGTTAAGACTTCTTTCTTTATTCAACTATATTGTAGGGTGCAATGCTTAAAACTGACTCACTCAAAGTCCGTAACTGGTTCCACCGATGACTCCCAACCACTAAGGCTTTTAGGCATCAAGCCAAAAGGATCATCAATTACAAACTCTACAAAGCTTCACCCTGATCTCCTCGAATGACTCGAAAAATCAAGCACCAACAAATCGTTAGACTCAACCTATCCACCCATGTAACGAACACTAAATCGATGACTCCCAACCAATTAAGGCTTAGGGCATCAAGTTTCAAAGGCTTTCGCCATACACCCCTGACCGCGTTCTGCCACGCAAACTCACTACTTTATTTTTCTTTCTTTCTTTTGCTTTTTCTTTCTTTGCTTTTCCTTTCTTTTCCTTTTGAAGACAAATTGGTCTTCAAGTGTGGGTAACACAAACCTATCTTAGGTTGCCACATACAGAATCGGCTATGCAAAGCGAAAGGAAGTAAACAAATCTACAAAACTTATTGAAATAATCCTGAGTGCGTTGTGTGAATTAGCATAGTGGAGAAATTTTCGTTGAGTTTGCTGAACTTCAATCGGCTCAAAAACTCGCTTTCAAGCATGGAATTTGTTCTAACATGTACATGGAAACAGGATTCGCCTTCCAACAAAAGGGCAATTCAATTGTCCAATTTGAAGCAATTCAATTGTTCAATTGAAAAGAAAAACGATTACATATGGTAAAAGCACAAAACATGGTATGCAAAAATCTATATATATATATATAGACTGAATAGCTTTTGATATAGCCAAAATGGCTAGTACATGCATACCAAAGCTAAACATACAAAAATATCACTGCCTACTATGGCTAATACATAAATCCTAAACAAAATTAGTAGCAAAGCCAGATAAACCGTAACTATACAAACTACAAGAAACTCCAACCACCTCACCGCTGTGGTGGTGGTGGGTCCGGGGTCGCCGCCGCCAAGTAGCTCAAAAACATCCAAATAGGCCGCGGCCTATGGTGGGCCTTCTCCGATCGTGAACAGGAGGAAGGCCTGCGCGTCATGATCCAAGCATAGAGTGACACTGGCCAGCTCTCCGATCCCGGGTCAGCTCGTAGCCGCTGCTGAGCAGATGGCATCCATCACACCCAATCTCTCTGAACCGGGTGAACATACTGTGGAATGGTGCGCCCTAATAGGATGACTGTGTACGCCCCCACCGCTGATGTGGCGGAGTGAGGGAGACTGGTGACATTCGCGAGTCGGACTCCTCCCCGCATCTCGGCCCAGGCGTACACTGGTCCCCCGGGTGGGGAGTCTCAGCCACCTGATCCTAAGATCTCCTCCCCAGTCCTGGTCATTGTCGGAGGTGGAAAGATACCTGCATGCACAATACCCGCTCCACTCGATTGCAACCGCAGGGCATCTAATCCTCCTCTCAATCTCGGGCCTCCGGAATCCCAAATGCTCTAACCTCGGCGAGTAGTCTCTGATCGCAACTAAGACTCTCTCGCTCTCACCAAAGCCCTCCGATGGACCTTCTCCTCTGGGTAACGCATCAAGAGTACCACCACCAAATTTCGCAGGGACTAAACCAAAAGATCCCTCGAGATCCAAAGAAAGAGCCTCCAAGATACCCCCTCCGATTGCATAATGCCGCACGGAATAGACCGTCCAATAAATGGTCAATCGCCAATATCCTCGGTGTGGCGCCCCGGGCGCACCGGGTCCAAATTCGTGGTGTCTCCGTTGATCGAACCATCTCGCTACGAGCCTGCGGGCCCAATCTCTATAACCTCCTCGTGACAAGCTTCCAGTGATACGCAGTCGTCGCCAATATCGTCGCCTCGAGTACCTCACGCGATCATCAATAGAGAATCAAGCTCTACGCGACCATCCGCTTCCTCGATGTCATGTAATGATAGAACCGCAAAGACCACTCGCGGGTAATAATGTCACGAGTCATGAAGGCGTGAAGTGAATAATCTCCGATCAATCTCACGACTCAACCGACTAGCTCACGGACATCGTAGAATGACTCCTCGATGAAAGTCCCTCAATGTAGTGCAAGATTCTAATGGGGTGCCTTAAGAACAATCTACCCTCGATCCCGAGGTGACAACCGAGGCGGCGATGTCGCCCGCAGCCGAAGGATCAAGCAGGGCTACGGTCGAGAGGAAGATGATCACGGGGCCCGATGTGCGGTTCGCTGGAGGGCCGCCTCCTAACTCTCCTTCCGAGGTACGTGATGGGTCCCGGGCATCCCAACTGCGAATCGATAACGACGAAACCGAGGCTCCTCGTAATCGCCTCGTGGATCCGCGACGGCATCGAGCCGGACTGTGAGTCGGGCCTCTCTCTCGTGTACTGGAATCTAACCCATGTCAAGGCGGACCCACCCCGAGTACGAACCATATCTAAAATCCGACAAAATAATCGAAGGAGGGCTCGACTCACCGAAAATGCAAATGAGGCTTCATGATTAATGCCCAAAGTGCAATTTTTCGAATCTCTATATTACAGTTTGAGTGCTTTTGGCGCATTAACTGCGTCATTTATACCAATTGAAGTGTTCTAGCTCTTCTTAGTAGCACTTATGTCGCTTAGAGGGTATTTGGCTGTTTTGTAGGTATTTGTGCAGCCCTTGGAGTTCAATCTCAATACAAAGGATGAATCATGAAGTTGAATTCAAGTCTCAATTAACACCAAACTAAGAATCAATGAGAAACAAAGGCAAAGAAGAAATTCATGCAGTGGAAGGTGAGTCAAGAGTGAACTCAAATAAATTCTCGCTTAAACTCAAGGTTTCGCTAAACTTAAAATTTCATTGTGTTTAGCTAAATATTTCGCGTTCAAATAAAATGCCACCACAGATCACCTAATTTCGCTAGTAATCACTCTTGTTAAAATAACTCGATTTCGCGATTACAAGAATTTCGCTTAGTTTAGCGAAATTTCATGAATAGCGAAATTGGCCATCCTTAGCGAAATTTCATGTTTTCGCTAGACCTTGTAATTTCGCTAGTTAGCGAAATTTTGCAGCCTAGCGAAAATTGATGCCTCGTCATGCTTTGTAATTAATGCCAAACCGCCTCCAAACTTGGTGTATTACTTAATTGTCCTATAACTTAGCCAATTTTATAGGGTTTTTGGTATTTTCATACCTTGAGGAGGCCTATATAAGCCCCTCTTGTTTTGTAAATCCTAAGAACAATTTGAGGAGGAGAAGATATTTCAGAAGTTTTCATTTTGTAACAAAGTCTCGTATTTTTATTTAGGGTTTTGCTTTTCCTCTCTCTTCTCTCCCTCTTTCTCTTACTTTCTCGGTCGCTAAACACCCCTCTTGAGGATGACAACTCATGAGATGCTTGGCTAAGCCTCCTTTCTTTGAAGAGGAAGGAAGCTAGCCATGCTGGCATATGCATGCTGTCCCCTTGTACTAAAAAGCCAGGTAAGGTATTTATGGCCCTTATATTCAAAACATGGTTGCATAACATTGAATGTTATTGATTTGGCCAATACTTTCCATGCTTTAGATCAAGAAGGTGTATTCATGGAGAGAAAGTGGCTGTGGGATTTCTTAAAGGTCTACCATTTCCAGTGATAATATTTACATGTTGTGGTTCTTCAAATTGTGGTTAAATAACATTTAATGCTATTATTTTGGCCAATACTTCCATAAGCTTTAGGATACAAAGGTAATGTGTGAGATGCACTGTTGTTCTTTAGATGGTCTTACGAGCCTCCAAATACCGATAATTCTAATTAGGTTTTAAAGGGGCCATAATCGCATAAGCACCTGTATTGACTCAAATAGGAGTTGCTTCCATGGGCAGGCTCATAGTTAAATATAGATCCTGCTTATGCCATGGACTATAGGCTGTATGTCATAACGCGAGGATAAAACCCGAGGACACTTATTTGCCCTAACTTACCAAGTTAGTGACCTAGCCAGTTAACTTTTTCAATTTTTTACTTTCAGTTTTTTATACCTCAAGCCAAACCATTCCCACTGCTTTTAGAAACACAATTCCAAAGAGTCCAAAGAGAAAGTCTTACCTTCATGCACCGATGCAAAACCATTTTTAGGATGAAAACCCATCCTGTTCGACCCTTAGACTCACTATAATCGCAAAGAGCTTGACCACGGGCAAAGAGGTAGGAACTTAGGTGTATATAAATTTTATTGATTTTAGCTCAGCCTACTCGTGGCACGAATCAAATGGCGCCATCACGGATGGTGCCAAACTACAAATGGTAAGTTGAAGAGTACTTGTGATCCACATCACAAGTGAAGGTAACTTTACTCTTTTGCAACTCAGTTGCAGTGAACTCCGCCGCTTTTTAGTGAACAGCAGAATCGTGACTGCTTCGCTTTTGATTCGGGCCAGCTATCTCACGCTTTATTGTTAGTTAATTTTAATCTTTTTGCAAGTTGTTTGTTGCTCTTGTTGTCTCTATAATTGTGTAACAACCGGTGGTATGCAACAAAGGGGATAGGTGACACATCAGTAGACTACATAGGATTAGCACAACTTGACCTAGCTAGTGAAGCCGTTGCATACCGATACCATGGATCCCATACCCGGCGAACAACGAGCCAACCAGAACCCCCATGAATCCAAATGCCAATAGAACCATTTAGGATCACATCCACCTCCTAGAGTTAGTGCCCCATCCTCGTATCATTCCTCCCGCTGAAGATGTAGCAAAGGAGGCCTTATTTGGCACTCTACTCCCCACATATCATGGTATGGAAAATGAAAATCCATACACTCATATTAGGGATTTTGAGGAGGTCTGCACTACCTTTAAGGAAGGTATGATGGACATGGATTTGCTGAAGTTAAAGGCATTTCCATTGACTCTAAAGGGCAAGGCCAAGATATGGCTCAACTCATTAAGGCCTAGAACTATCTGAATTAATGAGTCGCAGGCAGAATTCCAAATAGTTCTTCGGCTCATAAGACCAATAATTTGAAAAGACAAATTTACACCTTTGCAACTCAGGATGGTGAGAGATTTTACCAGTGTTGGGAGAGATTTATGGAAACCATCAGTGCATGTCCACACCATGGGTTTGATACATGGATGTTGGTGAACCACTTCTATGGTGGTATGTCTCCTGCCATGAGGCAACTTTTGAAACTATGTGGGGGAGACTTTCTAAGTAAGCATCCCGATGAAGCCATGGATTTTTTAAATTAGATGGTATTGAAACTTCTAAGGGTTGGGATGAGCCTAACTCCTAGAGAAATGGATAGGATGAAACCACCACCAACCTAAGGGGGTGGGATGTATGCACCGCCGTAAGAAATAGGGAGAGATGAGACAGATTTCAACCCTAGCAAGGAAAGTGGTGGGAGCTTGAAAGCAAACAACCCAAGAGGTGCATGCAAAGGATCGAAAATCCTCGCGATAAACAACTTTGCACCACCTAATCCCGGTGCACCCGCATGTCCCATGGCCCCGCAAAGGAAGGATTTGATGTCAAATGTGCAAACACCGAGGACAATACAAGCCACAACAATCCACGTTCCATATGGTAATACCTACAATTCCACCGAGGAATCACTCCTAACCTGTAATGGAGACCCAACCCCGCTTATGTACTCCTGTGCCAAACTCGCCTTGGTTCCTCTACCACAACAACCACCATCCATCCTCTTCCAATAGAACAAGCCATATTAAATTTGAGTAAGGTGGTGGGCAACTTTGTTGAGGAACAAAAAGGAATCAATGTGCAACTGGCACAAAGAATTGATACTGTAGAAAGTACACTGAATAAGAGAATAGATGGGCTTGAGAGCAATCTGAACTAGAAAATTGATAACCTAAGCGTGATTCAATCGCTAAGATCAACAAGTTGCTTGAGGTACAAGAGAGAGGGAGGTTTCCATCACAAACACTTCCAAATCCTAAAGGGATTCATGAGGTAGGGTCATCCAACAATTCGGGAATGGATGAGGTTAAGGCCATAATAACCCTTAGAAGTGGAAAAGAGGCTATCTTAACCATGCCAAAGCCTCGTTGAAGAGTCCAGCAGGAGAAGAATTGCAACCTGGAGCATATCTCTAGAGGAGGATTCAATGCAATACCGTATACCACCTCCATTTCCACAAGCACTTAGAGGAAAGAAGAAGGGGCAACTCAACAAGCAGGCATTCTGAGGTTTTAAGGCAAGTGAAGTTAACATACCTTTACTCGGACCTAATCAAACAAGTCCCTCGCTATGCAAAATTTTTGGCCAGGATCTGCACAATCAAAAAGGGATTAGGTATTGAGAAGAAGGCATTTCTCACCGAACATACTGCCATAATTCAAAGTAACATCCTCACAAATACAAAGATCCCGGATCTCCCACAATTTCAACCACATGGAATTGCATAGAAAAGTCCTTGCTTGATTTAGGAGCCACAAAGGTGAACCTAATGACGATTCGTAATACAAGCATCTAGGCTTAAAGAACTTAAACCTATCAACATCACACTATCATTGGCCGATAGACGTTGAAAATCCCAAGGGGATAGTTGAGGATGTCTTAGTAAAAATAGACAAATTTACTACCCAAGATTTTGTGGTACTTGACACCGAACCAATTGCCAAGTGAACCCAATCATGTACCAATCATCTTAGGAAGACTATCACACGCCAATGCAATAATAAATTGCCGGAATGGGAGTCAGGCAATTAACCCTTAAAAATATGACCATGGAGTTGAACATCTTTCATTTGAACAACAAACATGAGTTGCTAGAACCGAAAATCAAATTGGCGAAGTTGTTTCAATCGACAAGCAGCAGAAAACAAAGTACCTAAGAAGTGCAAGGAGTGATCGTACCAAGAAAATGAAGAAATTTTGGTCTTGCCAACAACACCAACTGCAAGTCAATTGATCAATTCCAAAGCCACGTTAGCGACCACATCAACAATTGGTCACCCAAAACCATGGAGCCAGCCCCAGCTAATGCATGGGTTGAGGAGATCATTCTCCTTGACCCCCCTTGAGTAATTCGGAAATTGAACTGGTTCGGTGTTTTCAAAAACCGACCAAATAGCAGTTCCACACATTTTATTTTCTGTTTTAAGTTAATTAATTTTGTTAGTTTTAGTTATTAAAATTTTGAACTTAGCAAGCCATTTTCTCGGGTAGCTTAGTTTATATATTATAGTACTTTTTTATTTTAAATTTTTTTAATATTAGCATCATATAGTAAATTTTCTAACAATAATTTTTATTTCATATAATTTATTAATTAATTTAAAATTTCTTCATGATTTCAGAAGTCCAAGAGGCCAAATTCGCTAAGTATAGCTAAATTTGGCAGTGGCACTATTCTACGCTACAAACGGGTCTTATATAAACCCGAGGGGGTCCAAATGCCACTACATTCCTTCCTCCTAGCTAAGCCCCGAGTCGTTCGACGCCCATCGCTACTCTTACTCTCTTGCCGTGGACTGGAGCCACTCTCTCCGCTTACACTAGCTCGTTGCTCCGGAGCCCCGTCATCGCTTCAGAGCCCCGCCTTTAGCTACGCGCACACCACGATCGGTGTCTCAGCTTCCGCCCGCCGCTGTCACTCCCATCGCCGGAGCCGTAGCGCAGCAGCCCCTCGCATTTCCTCAAATGCCGGCCGTGCCTTTGGGTCACGCTACTTTAGCCATCGCCGCTTGCTCATATCGCACACCACACCGCGCCCAGACCCTCGTGCCCCACCCCGCCAGCCGGTCCCCATCGGAAGCCTTGTTTGGCTAGTCCAGAGCCGATTTCAAACTGCTACTGAGCCCCGCGGTTCCATTTCTATTTCGCAGTGCCCCGCCGCCTTCCGAGCCCCGCCTTTAGTTCTACAGCATCACCAGATTTCAGTTGAGCGAGCCCTTTTTCAAAGAAGCTTTTATTTCCCGGGAGATCGCATGGTTCGTACACCCGGTGGGTCCCGCCTTCGGTCGCGGTGAGATTCAAAAGACGCCCGAGAGACGGTCTCGCCGGGTCCCAAGCCTCTAGCACTATCACTGGGCCCCGAGGCTGCACCGTATGAGCCTCCGATTTCGACGCTATTAGACACACGGATGCTGACCCGTGCCCCATCACCCAGGCCCGGGAGGAGTTAGGAGGCCCGCCCTCCAAGCGGGCCGCACATCGGGCTCCAGCGAGTCATCATCTTCTCTACTCCTCACACTCAGACGCCGAGGCGACTCATCACTACGCTTGTCGCCGCCTCGAGACCGGAGGGTCACTATTCGTAGGAACCCCGAGATTCCGGGAATGTGCGACTCCACCGCAAAGAGTTTCATCGTGAGTCGCATTTACGACGTTCCCAAGGCCGAGGGCCGACCCTAGATACCGGAGTCTATGCGATTGATCGAGGAGTATTCACTCCACCTTTATGACTCCCACAAGATATTATCCGAGAGTGGCAAGCATGGGCCTCTACCACCCATGACATCCAGGAGGAGACACCCACATGAGCTTCGGGCTCAAAGATCATGATCCGCCCCTGTACTCAGAGCATCCGACATTTCAGCAGCTTTGGGCCTGCGCATACCGCCGCGCAATTCAGAGGGATACAGAGATTGGGCCCACCCGCCTCACAGGGAGATGGTCCGAAAGACCGGCGAGACACCATCACGGGGTCCAAGATTCTACAGAGGCGCCTCCCGCCGATGTCGATTGACCACCCGTCGACACGAGCTCGGCCTCCGGCAAAGATTATGTGCGCAGGAGGAGCCATCCCGAGGCGCTTTACCGGGATCCGGGGATTTTGGTTCAGCCCTCCGAAATGGGTGATGGCCTCCTGCAGCCTCGAGGAGGCGTCCATCAAGGACCTGGCACGGCAGAGAGTCTTCCATTACTTATGCCGCGACTCCTATGTTACGTTCTCGAGCATCTAGGATTCCCAAGAGGAGCCCAGGCAAGCAGATGAGGGTCCGATGCCCCTTGGTCATGTCAGTAGAGCGGGTGATGACTATGCCCGTCTCTTTCCACATACGACCACAGATCAGGAGGGGAGCACGGGGTCAGGAGGTCGAGGACCACTCACACAGATGATATGCTCCGCCCGAGCCCGAGGTACGAGGACTCCCATTCCGCATCACCACCTCCATCTCCTCCACATTACCACATCAAGAATGGGGCAGCCAGACACTCCCGGCCTTCCTATCTCAGCACATCATTCATCTGAGTACATCCATGCTAGCTCGAGAGATATAGCTGGTGATGGATGCCATCTCGCTTCACTTGCAAACTACACAGCCGCCCAGATCGAGGTTGGCCCAAAGGCCATTCTATGCCGACTCGCACAGGACCCATCCGGTCTTCCTCGCGATCTCGCCTGCAGAGAGAGCCCACCACCGATGTAGCTTCTTCTGATGTTCTAGCCGCAAAGTTAAATACTGGGGACTCACCACCACCACCACAAAGAGTCGAGGTGGTTAGGTTTCTTTTTTATTTTTGTATAGTTACTAGCTTTATCAACTGCCTACTGATTTTGATTAGCATTTATGTATTAGCCATAGTAGGCAGTGATACTTTTGTGTTTAGCTTTGTATGCATATACTAGCCATTTTGGCTATATCAAAAGCTATTCAGTGTATATATACCGACTTTTGCATATCATGTTTTGTGCCTTCACCTTGTGTAAATGTTTTTCTTTACAATTGGACAATTGAATTGCTTCATGTTGGAAAATTGAATCACTATTTGTCACCTCTATGTTAGAACAAATTCCATGCTTGAAACAATTTTTGGTCACTTACAGTTCCAGCATGCTCAACTTGAAATTTCTCCCTTATGCTAATTCACACACTACACTCCAGATTATTTCAATAGGCTGTGAATTTGTTCGCCTCCTTTCACTTTGCATAGCCTACTTTTAAGCATGCTGGCAAACCTAGGATAAGTTTATGTTACTCCACACTTGAAGACCAATGTTGTCTTCCAAAAGAAAAAGAAAAGAAAAAGCAAAAGAAAAGAAAAGAAAATAAGAAAAGAAAATAAAGTCGTGAAGTTTTGTCTTGAAACCCGAAAGACCACCCGAGGTGTATGGCTTAAAGTTTTGAAGTCCGATGCCCTAAGCCTTAATTGGTTAGAGTCATCGATTTGGTGTCTGCATGGGTGGATAGGTGAAGTTTAATGATCAGGGTGCTTAATTTTCGTCATCTGGAGTCCGGTGAAGCCTTTAGAGTTAGTGGTCAAGTGATCCTTTGGCTTGATGCCCTAAACCTTAATTGGTTGGGAGTCATCAGGACCTGCACGGACTTTGGTGAAGTCGGATTTTAAGCATTGCACCCTACGCTGTAGATGAATAAAGAAAGAAGAGTGTAACTAACCCTATCTAGGTTGTTCAACAGCTTAAGGCCATGTCAGTGCTAGGTTGGGGGGAGAGAACAAATTTTGCAATTTATTGGCTTAATCTGGTTACAAAAAGAACCATTAGACTTAGGTGGAAATTCAAGTTGAGAATCATGGAACCAATTTTGGCCTGAAATGGTTCTTGTATGGTTTTGATTCTTTCATCGGGTTTTCAAATTTGATTTCAATTTTCGCCTTAAGTATTGGGTTTATATGTACATAAACCTTTTTGAATCATAACCTTTTGAAAATCACCACATGCATCTCCTTTTATTTTGCATCGCTAAGGGACCAGCAACGCTTCGGGTTGGGGGGTGTGATTAATGCCCAAAAAGTGCAATTTCAACCCTATATTAGATAGGTTTCGAGTGCTTTTGGCATTAATCATGTCATTTATACCAATTGAAGTGTTCTAGTCTTCTTAGTAGCAAATTTATGCCGCTTAGAGGGTATTTTTGGTCGCTTTGTAGGTATTTGTGCACTCTTGAGCTCAATCTCACACAAAGGATGAATCATAGTTAAATCGTTCCCAAACATCAACCAAATTCCCAAGAATCGAGAAAACAAAGGCAAAGTGAAGAAAATTCGATGCAAAGGGAAGGCAGAGTCAAGAGCAGATCCCAGAATTCTCGCGAACTCATAAAATTCTCACAAATCCTGCGAAATTTCGCAGGTTTAGCGAAATATTTTCGCAAGTTCAAATTAAAATGCCAAATTTCGCTTAGGACTACCCTAATTTCGCTTAGGCACCACTCTTAGCGAAATAACCGATTTATTCACAAGAATTTCGCTAGCTTAGCTAAATTGGCCATCCTTAGCGAATATGTTTTCGCTTAGACTCGTAATTTCGGGGCTAGTTAGCTAAATTTTGCAGCCTAGCGAAAATTGATGCCTCGTCATGCTTTGTAATTAATGCCAAACCGCCTCCAAACTTGGTGTATTACTTAATTGTCCTATAACTTAGCCAATTTTATAGGGTTTTTGGTATTTTCATACCTTGAGGAGGCCTATATAAGCCCCTCTTGTTTTGTAACCTAAGGAACAATTTGGAGGAGGAGAAGATATTTTGTAAGTTTTCATTTTGTAAATAAAGTCTCGTATTTTTATTTAGGTTTTGCTTTCCTCTTCTCTCTCCTCTTTCTTACTTTCTGGGCCAAACACCCTCTCGAGGATGACAACTCAAGAGATGTTTACTTGCTTCCTTTCTTTGAAGAGGAAGGAAGCTAGTTTCGCGCGGGCATATGCATGTCGCCCTTTTATCAAAGCCACAGGTAGTGTATTTATGGCCCTTATATTCTCAAAACATACTTACAACATCGAACGTTATTTGGATGGCTACTTTCCATGCTTTAGATCAAGTACATATTCAAAAAGGGAGAGAAGTACTGTGATTCTTAGGGATGGTCTTTACGAGCCTGAGATAATATTTACATGTTGTGGTTCTTCACCAGGTTAAATAACATTTAATGCTATTATTTCACTAATACTTCCATGCTTTAGATACAAAGGTAATGTAGAGATGCACCGTTGTTCTTTAGATGGTCTTTACGAGCCTCGAAATGATAATTTAATGTTAGGGTTTTAAAGGGGCCATAACTGCATGCTACCTGTATTGACTCAAATAGGAGTTGTTTCATGGGTGAGGTTTGCTAGTTAAATATAGATCCGGTTATGCCATGGACTATAGGTTGCATGTCATAACGCGAGGATAAAACCCGAGGACACTTATTTGCCCTAACTTGCCAAGTTAGTGACCTAAATCTTCAAAGTTAACTTTTTCACCTTTTACTTTCAGTTTTTTTACAATTCTCAGTTTTCAAACCATTCCCACTGTTTTTGAAACACAATCCCAAAGAGTCCAAAGAGAGTCTTGTACCTTCACGCACTGATGCAAACCATTTTTGTGTGGATGAAAACCCATCCTCAGAAAACCACTTAGACTAATTATATCGCAAAGAGCTTGACACGCAAGAGTAGGACCCTAGGGTGTATATAAATTTGTTGATTTTAGCTCATTTCATCAGGCACGAATCACTCAGATCTCCGAACTGGAGGCTCACCGAGTGACCGAATCCACCAAACAAGGTGACGAGCCAGTGGCTCACCGGGCCGCAGCGTAAACCGGCCTCGGGTCAGCAACAAGGCTCGGGCAGAGGACCAAATGCCGAGGCAGGCAAAAATAGCTTAACCACGCAAGAGGGTCCCGAATCGCAAAGTAGAGGCTCACCGAAGGCTCTAGAGTAAGGGCTCAGTCGGGGCAAGAATCCGTCGTGGAATGTGTCGTGGCTCGCGCTGGGTATTGATGCTAACTAAAGTGGAGGCTCGCTGTGGATCGCCGCAGCCTGGGTCAGCCGAGACCGGGCGCAGTAAGGGCAAGGATGCCAGGCTATGGCGGGTGGCGCCGCACCGCGGGCCAATGAACAGGCGCAACCCAGTGGCAGCCGACGGCGGCGTAGGTCGAGACTTAGGCTTCGATGGGAGGGAGAATGTGAAGTGGCAAAATGGACAACCCCCCTGTGTTTAAAATAGGCTTGTTTGTATGTACCGAAGGGTCTCCCTAAGACCATTTTTCGCTATTTTAGCCGACCATTCGCGCACTTCCCTTCGAATTCAAAATTATACAGGACATCATGACTAATATATGAAATAAAAATTATTATAATAAAATTTACTATATATAAAATCAGAAGTAAAAATTAATACTAAGTAATTATAGTAAAAACAAAGTACTAAACGTGAAAATCGATAAATTAAAAATTTTCTAAAATAACTAAAAATACTAAAATTGACCGAATTAAAACAAAAGCAAAAATTATGAACCGCACCCGGTTTTTGAAACACCGAACCAAATCTCATTCTCAAAATTACCTGCTGGGGGTCAAGGAGAATGATTTCCTCAAACTCCCCGCAGCAGCCTCGGGTTGACTTCCATTGTTTGGGTGCCCATTTATCAATTCCTCGTTCCTTCGCGATACGTTGAATTGAGTACCATTGGTAAAGGTGTTGATGGCAAGACCAATATCTCTTCATCTCTCACGATTAATTTCGCACTCCCTGACATCAGGTGGCTTCCCTCAGATATCGAACATTTGAAACAACTTATCGCTATTTGATTTTTCTCATGTTCTAAAGAATTTTTGGTTTTCATTGCTTAGACGAAAGATGTTCAACTCCATAGTCATGTTACCAGCGTGTTGCATGACTCCACCCGCAATTTATTGCATTGGTCGTGGGCCGTCTGGTCTTCCTAAGATGATTGGGAACATGATTGGGTTCACTTGCAATCGCTCGTTGTCACACTACAAAAATCTACCGTAGAATTTGTCTATTTTCACCAAGACATCCTCAACTATCCTCGGGGATTTTTACCATCTATCGCCAATGAAAGTGTGATGTTGGTCGGTTTATTCACCCAAACCTAACCGCCAGGCTACGTATCACTACAAGAGGGTTCACACCGCCCTAGATCAAGTAATGATTGTCGGCGCACCTCACCAATATCATCAAATTGTGAGAGATCCGGATCTCAGATTGACCGATTCTTACTGATTATGGCACCACTTGTTCAAGAAGAAATGCCTTTTTCAATGCCTAACCCTTCTTGATTGTGCAAAGATCTTTCAAAATTGTGCTACAAAGGACTTGCCGATTATGTCCAATGTGAGGTATGTTAACCTTCACTCCGCCTTAAGACTTAAAATGCCCGTTGTCGAGATGCCTTCTTCCTTACCCTCTAAGTGCTTGTGGAAATGGAGGTGGCGCGGTATTTCAATAATCTTCCTTTAGGCTTAATATGCCTGCATTGTGAATTCTCCTCCCGATTGGATTCTTCAACAGGCTTTGGCATGGGTTGATCAACCCTTTTCCACTTCTGGGGGTAATTATAAATTCCTTTAACCTCATCCATTCGTAATTGTCGGGATGATCCTACTCATGGATTCCCTTTGGGTTTGGCACGTTTGGGAAGGAACCTCCTTTTTGTACCTCTAGCAACTTGTTATCTTGGTGATGGAATACTCAGAGGTTATCACCTCAGTTAGATTGCTCTCGCCCACTATTCCCTTCTTATCTGTAATTTCTACAAGATTAATCCTCAGGCTACCAGACATTGATTCCTTTTGCTCTTCCACAAAGTTGACTACCACCTTACTCAAATTCTGTCGGCTTGTCTACGTGAGATGAGGATGGTGGTGGTTGTGGTTGAAATTGGGAACCAAACTGTGGTTTAAAACTGTGGGTACATAGGGGGAGTGGGCTTCCGTGAGTTGTTAGGTGATTCCTCCAATTGGAATTGTGTATTTCGGCGAGGCATCAAGCCAGGTGGCTTATATTGTCCAACAGTATTGCACATTCCGACATCAAATCCTTCAACGTAGGGGCCATAAGGACACCGTCACCGGATGTACAGGGATTGGAATGCAAGGATCAGGTGTGCAGGATTTTCAACACGCATGTACTTCATGGAGCCTTTTCCTTCAAGCTCCTCCACCCTCTCCCTAGCTAAGGTTAAAATCCTAGCTTTCATTTCTATATCCTCCGGCAAAAGGTATAACCTCCTCTAGGGCTGGCTGAAGGCCTCATTGTTTCCATTTCCCAGGGTCGGCCTCATCCCAACCCTTAGAAGTTTCAGCCACGTAATTTAAAAATCCATGGCTTCGGCCAGATGCTTTACTCAAAGTCTCCCCACACATGAGAAGCTTCAAAGCCGCCTCATGGCAGAGCATACCACCATAGAAGTGGTTTACAAGATCCATGCATCAAACCCATGATGTGGGCATGCACCGATGGTCTCCATAAATCTCTCCTAACACTCCATAAAACCTCTCACCATCCCGAGCCGCAAAGGTGTAAATTTGTCTTTTCAAATTATTAGTCTTATGAGCACCGGCACTTCTTCAGAATTTACCCAGCTCGGTCCAATTTCTAATGGTTCTAGCCTTAGTGAGTTTAGCCAAATCTTGGCCTTGTCCTTTAGTCATGGAAATGCTTTTTAGCTTCCAAAGAACTACGTCCATCATACTTCCTTAAAGGTAGTGCAGACTCCTCAAAATCCCTAATATGAGCTTATGATTTTCATTTTCCATACCATGATATGTGGGGAGTAGGGGTACTAAATATGGCCTCACTGCTACATCTTCAGCAGAGGAATGATACAAGATGGGTACCACAATCTAGGAGGTGGATGTGATCCTCATGGTCTCTATAGGTCAGGCTGGATTCATTGGGGTTCGTGTGCCACTCGGCTGTTTCGTGCAGCGGGATCCATGGTATCAGTGTGTACACTGACTTCACTGACTGGGTCAGGTTGTGTACTGATTCTATGCAGTCTTCCTAGGTTCCTCTGTCCCCAAAGATCGCATAATAAATCGTTAAGCACAACCGAGACACAACAAAGAGCAATAAACCAACCTGCAAAAGGTTGTATATTAAAATAAAACTCGATCAGATATATAAAAACAAAGTCAGTGAAGTTACCGAAGTGATGAAACTGTACACGCACCGGGTTACAAAAAAGAGTTAAAAGATTACCACTTGTGATGTTGATCACAAGTACACTTCAACTTATCATCTCGTAGTTTGGCACCATCCCTAACGGGCGCCATTTGATTCGTACTACAGAAATGAAATAATCAATATTTATATACCTAGCCCTTCCTAACGCGTAGTCAAGCTAATGCAGATAGTGGTCTAGGGTCGAACACGTGGGATGGGTTTTCATCCTAGGAATGATTTGCATAAGGTAAAAGTCGCAAGGCTTCTATTTGGACTTTTGGATTTTGTTTCAAAAAACAAAGCAGGATGAGTTTGAAAACCCGATTAACTAAAAAACCGAAATGAAGTGTGAAAAGTTAACTTAAAGATTTAGGTCACTAACTCGGTAACTTAGGCAAACAAGCAGTCCTCGGTTTTATCCTCGTTATGACAAGCAACCTATAGTCCAAGCCACAACCGGATCTATGTTTAACTAGCAAACCTCAATTCCTAAAATCAACTCCTATTTGAGTTAACACAGATAACATGCATCTATTTGGTCTTCGCTTGAAACCCTAACATTAAATATCATCTCGAGGCCTGTGAAGACCATCGACGAACCACAAGCATCTAGCAATAAGTATGTAACTGGACTCAAGCATGGTGGCATGGCCAAATTAATAATATCTGCAAATGCTATTCAACCATATTTTGAGAAGATGTGGCCATAAACACGGTAATTAGCTTTTAATACAAGAGGACAATAACCCGTATATTCCACTCACAATTAAGCTAGCTTCCTTTCTCTCTCAAGAAAAGAGGGCTTAGGTACAAGCATCTCTTTGAGCTGTCATCCTCAAGAGCAGCGTTTTAGCAAATACAAACATGGCAGAGAGAGAAGAGAGAAAAGCAAAAACCCTAACTAAACTACAGACAAAAAATAAAACTTACCAAAATTGCTTCCCTCACTTCTTGCTTGTGGTTATGTAAATGAGAGGGGGCTGAGAACACCTGGTCGTATGAAAATACCACAAAGCCTAAATTCTATTAATTTTAGGGACAAGAGAGTAATACACCAAAATTGAAGCTCGCTTGCATTAATTACAAAAGACGATTAAGGCGTTGGATTTACATAGCTCAAAATTTCATAGGCAATAAAATTCTCAATAGTTATACTAAATCACCAAGAGATAGCTAGAAATGCACTGCTAGGCAAAGGGTGATTTCGCTTAGCCAGCGAAATTCGCAATTTTAGTGAAATTTATGTGAGTATGAATGCAAAATTTCTCACAGAACAAAGGCTTCAAATGAACTGTGTCTAGCGAATTGTACTCGCTTAAGATTACAAATTTTCGCTTAAGGTTGCGAATTTTCGTAATCCCAATAAATTTTCGCAATCTTAGCTTAAATTCCCGATTTGTCGATTCATCACCGCATTGCTTCCGTCCCTTACCGATCGATTTCCATCACTTTGCCTTCATTCTTCTTTGATTGGTCTCAAGTTTTGATGGCTGACAATTGAGTTCAATCTTCATGATTCATCATATGTCTCGATATTGAACTCCCAAAGTACGCAAAAACCTGCAAAACAACCAAAAATAACCTCTAACCAAGATAAGTGATACTAAGAAGACTTGAACACTTCAACTGGGCATAAATGACATGATTAGTGCGCAAAGCACTCAAAACCTATCTAATATAGGGTTCAAAAATAGCACTTTTTGGGTACTAATCACTGTCAAGCACAGAACAAAGATTTCATGTCACGACAAACAAATTTCAAGTAGTTTACAAGAATCGTGAGAAGAAAAGTCTATCGCGAGCAAGGACTTTCCTGTCGCGACAAAAATTGCTAATGACTCAAAGAAATCCTGTCGTGATAGAGAAAACTCTATCGCGACAGAGTTGACAGGTTGAAAAGGAAAATGTTTCGCGACAAGGAAAATTATGTTACGATAGACTCTAGAAGTAGAAGGACATGAGAAGCTAGTTGCAAACAAGTTTGGTGTTGCGACACAATACATTCCTATTGCAACAAGAACAAGACTGCTACACCAAAATTATGTCGCGACAACATCAAAGTCTATCACGACAGAATCCAAGAAAGAGCTAAGAGAATAGGTCGCGACAGAAGACTACATGCTACAACAGAGGTCAGCGACAAAGACTGAAAACTCTGTTGTGACATAACTTTCTATGTCATGACATAGTGACCAATTTGGGTCAGAATTTTGGGGATCCACAACGCAATTAATGAAGTGTGACCCAACATTGGGAAGTCTATAAATAGACGCATCTAGGGCATTGTGCGCAGCTTCCACAACTCCAGGACGTTTGGGTAGTTGAAGACTCTTGTATATTTTATTTTTATTTTATTTTATTTTATTTTCTCTTTAGTAGAGTTTCAATGTAGATTTCAATTGGTATTCTTTTAGATTTTTGGATTTTTGGATTTGGGTATCGAACTGAAGTGTAGCTTCGAGCTGAAATTTATTTATAAAATCATCTTTCTCATTAATGTCTTATTTTAAATGGAGGATGGAAGGTTTTAAAGTTATTTAT
Source organism: Tetrastigma voinierianum (assembly GCA_016808115.1). Taxonomy (NCBI): domain Eukaryota; kingdom Viridiplantae; phylum Streptophyta; class Magnoliopsida; order Vitales; family Vitaceae; genus Tetrastigma; species Tetrastigma voinierianum. The sequence continues at coordinate 1,053,915 of JAEQBH010000926.1, forward strand.
TTATTGCCTAAGGATTTCTGAATTTTCCTGATCACATTGATATGAGTGAACCAGTCTTGAAAAGTTGAGCTCTGAAATGGGTCAATGGATGATATTCATTTTTATGCATATGTGAAGAACGAATTAGAATTCTTGAATTTATTTGATTGGTATTGTTCTTGAATTTATTTGTTCCCAGTACTAGCACCGTGTACCCAAGCAAGGTCCTGTATCTTACTCTGATTTCCAAGAGGCCCTCTGAGTGACACAGAGATGGAGAATCCTACGAGTATAGAGCTGTTCTTTGTGGGTATGGTAGACTAATACTAAGGAACTAATGAACTCTGATGGGTTACTCAAATAGATCACCAACTTACTCATAATTTGAGGATAGTTGAATGAAGTATCAATTTAATCAATCAGAGGTCTCTTCCCTTTCTGCTGAATTGATTCTGATCCCAAGTTAGCAAAGATCTAATCAAGGAGATGGAAATTTTCATCAAAAATAAAGGATGAGGTGTCAATCAAATTGGAGAAGGCTTGCACATCCTCACAGGGAAGTAACTTCCAAATTCTAAGATCTAGGTATGAAGTACTAAAAGGAAAATATCAACGAAAAGGGCTACAAATTACAAGTAACTAATTAGACCCATGTCTCATAAAATTAATAAGGAACCTTTAATCGAAAGTATGGTTAAGAAAGAAATCCAAACTATACTACCATGCATCTATGACAAACTCAGTTTTCCAATTTATGGTTGAGCTATGAATCAATAAGATGCATAAATAGATTATTACTTATTGATCTATATCCAGTTTTGTCTCACTCAGTGAATTCCCAAACCCATTTTAATTAAAAATTATTTTCATGTATATCAAGGAATTGAATCTAGGACTAAAATTCTTTTTAGTCATCTCATCATCATAACAAAGAGATTTCAAATAGTAATGATCTTATAATGGGGTAGTTAGTCTTTTGATTTATCATCATTCTCCGGGAACGATATATGACTTTAAATATCCACTTTTATTACTTCAGACGACTGCGGCACTTGCAATAATCAAGACCAACTCAATTTTTAATGAATACATTTTACAAAAGGAGCAAATCAATCTTTCATCTACACAAGCATTCTGGCTAACAAGTTTTTGGCTCCGCTGCTGACCGAATAGCTTTCGGGAGTGGCAAGATCAAAAGTTTGGCATACGCCTAGCATCATACGCTTTGTCCAGAATGTTTTTGGCACCATTGTCAGATTAGCTAATAGTCTTTTAGTAATAGTGTTATTAATTTGTGTACATATATAAAAAGGTCTTAATAAGTTTTTGGCGTCGTTGGCCGAGGATAGAATGATGAATTTAAAGATCAATATTCTAACCAAAAAGGGATTTACTAATTTGGACATTTTTCTTTATTATTATAAATTTCATAAAATCACAAAACAAAGCTTTTAATGGCAAAGTACGAAGAAGGTAATCGAAATTTTTCGATGAGCTTAAATAGAGATACAACTGCCTCCCACATAATTCATTTTGATCTTAGTGTGTTTCTATTTCAGAAGATTTAAATGCATAGAAAATCGAAGCATATATGTCGCCTGCATAATCGAAATTGGAGAGAACACTGAAGAATCTGAGAAAAATCACAAGTGCAGAATCCAAAAGTATGGAAAATTAAAGAGAAAGACTACAGGCTATTCCAGAAGAAGAAGAAGAAGAAGCAGAGAGACCTTAAAGGCCTAATACTATGGAGGACTTTTGGAGGCCTATTATCCAAGAGGAGTATCATGCAGGAGACAACCTACCACAGGCCAATACTTTTGAGTCAAGCCAAAGATTGGATTACTACGTACAACAAAGACTAATTTACCTTGTCATCCTTTGAAGATCCTTAATGAGCATATGGAAGATTCATGAGATGTCCATTACAAATAAACTCAATGGGGTAAGAGACCATATGATCAAGTCGCAGCTCTTCCCTTTCTCACGAGAGATGTGGCAAAGAATCCTGGGTTTGACTAATCGCTGAACGGGATCAGTGAACAACTGGGAAGAGTTAGTGGAGGCTTATATGAACAGATTTTTTCCTCCAGCTCTAACTTCTGAAAGAAGAGGAGAAATAATTGTCTTCAAGCAGGGGGAAGATGAGAGTCTCTACAATGCATGGGAGAGATACAAGTGACTGTTAAAAAGATGCCTTATGCATGAAATAGATCTGACCACTCAGATGGATATATTCTATCATGCTATGAATTATGCCTCCAAGGGTATAATTGATGCATTCTACTGTGGGGCTTTTAAGAGAAGAGTGCAAAGGAGGCAAGGCAACTGATTGAAGACCTTGCCAAATGCAATTACAAGGCTCTATCTGAAGCTTTAGGGAGCAGCAACAGACTGAAGGGAAGTGGTTTGATTTACCTAAACCGAATGACTACCATAGAAGCAATGCTGGATACAGTGATGTGTAACGCCCCAAAAATACCATAGAATTTTTATAATAATTTTATTATATATTCTGGGTATGATTGAGCCAAACTTGGGTTTTTCCGGGAAAATTGATAAATTGACAAATTGTGAAATGTAAATTTAAAGTGTGAGCATATGATTGATTATTATATGCTAAATTGAGAATTGATTTTGAACCTGTAATCTGTAATTCAAGGGAAAAGGAAAATGTGAAAATTGTAAATGAGGACCTAAGGGTCAAATGATAGCTTAATCGCTAATATGAAATAAATGACAAATGATAAGGAATGTGAATTAAAAAGTTAGAATGTCAAAATGAAAATTGGATTTCTATTGGTGGCCAAACAAGGCCTTATAAGGAATAAGGATTAAGAGCAAAAGGGAAAATGAGAAGTGAGAAGAAGGCAGGCCAAATGATGGCCTTACACTTAAAAGAGATTTAAAAGACCAAAATGTGGTCTTAGGGAGCCCATTTGAAGAGCAACCTGCTTTTGAGAGAAGCGGAAGGAGTAGTACAGAGAAAAGCCTAGGGGTTTGCAAGGAGGGAGGATGGGCTTAGTTGGGTTTGCTTCCCAATTTTTGCTTCTAAGAGATCAAACAACATGGAAGAGGAGATTTGAAGAGATAAAGTAAGAAAAATCAAACCCTAACTTCCTCATTTATGATTTTGATTTTGGGGAAAAAGCCCTAACATGAGGGAAATGGATTTTTATTGAGTCTAAACCACTTTTAGAGTTGTTTTGGGTAGATTCCATGGTGGATTTTTGAGGACGGGACTAATCGAGAAGATCGTGGGTTAAAATGAGTGAAAATGCTAAGAATCGAACATTGGCAAAACTCAGAGGGGTGTACCAAGATAGTTAAGCCGCATCGTACAAGTATGCGGCAACCCGGTAATTGCCATAAGTCAAGGGCGCATCGTACATGTTGTTCCAACACGATTGTGATGTTCGCTGTTAAGTCCCGTGAGGCTGTGATGCCTGATGTCTAGGACCAAGAAATGATTAATGGGGCTCACCGGCGTTAGAGCTAGGTGGTACCGTACTGCACTGGCCGCCTTCTGGCTAAGCGCTGCCTTCGCGTACTTAGTGTATAACCCAAGACTTTTAACAAAAAATAAATGTAAATTCATCAAAATTGTTTAACAATTGTTTATCCACTAAGAGTGTCGCGGAATGTTGACTAGGACTCGCAGATGATCGCCTAACCTAGGACCGAGATCGAAGAGAAGGAAGCTAGATTCGACAGCTTCGATTTGTTCTCTGACTATATTCTTATTTCAAGTATTTTGGTAGATTACCAAGTAACTATGAAATGAGTGCATGAATGAGTATATGGAATAAGTACATAGATTGAGTATATCTTTGAAAAGATAATACGAAAGGGAATATGAAATGTGATAATTGAAAACCGAATAAATAGAAATGATGATAAGGACGAGATTCATCAAACAGAATCCGTCATAAATGCGAATTGAATGATATCAAATGAACCGCCGGGACGGATGCGCACCACCGCATCCGTCACGGCGCACCCCGAATTGGTCTAATGTCCTAATTTCGGGCGGGATGCACCAACGCATCCGCGATGGGGGTTTGGCATCGAAGAAATGTCCTACTTTGGCGGATTCACCAACTCGGATCCATCACGATGGCGTATGGTATTTAATTGATACCATGTCGGGTACTCAAACCATATCCGGCTACGATGGGAGACTCGAATAAGTGATACCATTTTGGCGGGGATGCACCAAATCCGCATCCGGGCTGCGACGAGATCAATTGCGCAAATGGCGCTACGGTTTATCAATACAATAAGGGCGTGGATTCATCAAACTAATCCGCGTAAATTGTGAATTGAATAGTCAAGATGAAATAGCCAACATTGACGAGCCGTAATGGGATTTTTGGCGTATATGCGTGAAATCTCATGAATTGAATCTATTGCATTGAAATGCATGTTGTTACATGATAAATGATTTGAAAAACGAAAAGTATGCGTAATTGATTAGCATGAGTATATGTTGATATAATAGACATGGTTTGATGCAAATGCATGTCAAGTTAAATTTGAATATTGAAATAGAACTCAGATAGAACCACTAAGCATGAAAATTTAGCGATAGTTTTTATCTATGCGCAGTATCGAAAGTAAGCAAAGAAAAAGTAGTTAAGATCGCGCATACGTAGCGTCATAGAAGAGTACGCATATGTGTATATCACACCCAAGTGATTTCTTTTTTGTATATATCTCTTTGAACAAGTGGTATTTATAAACAAAAGGGTTAAACCCTGAAACTTGATTTTTGTATATCATTTTGAAAAGGGCATAAAATGCCTTTCTTTGTAAATGTATTTTGTTAATGTTTATGGGCCTACCAAAACTGAAACTGCTTCCTCAACTAAACAAATTAATAAAATGTTTTGATAAGATAAATGAAAACGTCGAAGTAAACCGGGCTCCGGTTCGGATCCGCCATTCGGGTCAGGCCAGGGATTCAAGTCGCGACAACTTTTGAAAAAGAAAATTTAATAGCACAAAAAATAAAAAGAGGACAAAACGAGCGTCCCTCGGGGTTTTCTCACCCGGACTCGCAACCTGGCCTCCGGCGCCCTGGGGTCGCTAAGCATGATGAACAAATTGGGAAAGAATGAGAGAAGAATGAAGACCGCATTACGTGAAGTGGGAGCAATAGATGAAGGAGAAGGAAGAAAGAGAGGCCGGGCATGACCAAACCATGAGGCCTCCTACCAGTCAGGAGGCACGTTACCCGAATGCGGGTCAGAGCTACACTTCAAGCTCAAACCCCACCCGCCCACCTCATTACACACCAGCACTAAGGAGCCATGAGAATTTCTCATATGGTGGAGGGAGCAGCAAGGCCCTGACCTAGACATCAACATCAGCTTTATGCTCACTTCTGTTCAAGAACAACAAAGTAGCAGAGGGATACAGAGGAGAATATTAGGGTCGAAATGACTCAATCATTTGAAGATCGGTTGCATTTCATGGGTGAAAAACAAAGGCAACATACATGAACTGAAGTTTCATGGCAAGCAACATTCCAGAAAACACATCAGAGTTTTCAGCCAACACCAATGCCTCGGAAGAACTGAGACCTGGCGTAGGCGCTTGGCTTTAACTATAGAATCACCCGCTGATCTTACTTCATGTAACACCGTAAAGGATCCAAGGGCCCATGGCGAACTAAGAAGCGCGTAGAACTAGAAAAGAGAAGAGTTGAAAAGAAGGACACTGATGAAGAGAATTATGCAAAAATTAGAGAAGAATTTAAGCAGCACGGTTCAGAAACTACAGAAGAATACAAAACAACAAAGATGCAACCAAAGCAACAAATAAAAAAGGAAAATCTAGGGGAAAAGGAAGAGGTTAAGGCTTATGAACCTCAAGTTCCATTCTCTCAAAGGCTGCAGAAGGTAAAGCTAGAAGATCAATTCTCTAGATTCTTAAACATTTTTAAAAAGATAGAGATCAACATTCTTTTTCTCAGGAGCATTAACTCAAATGCCTCTTTATGCAAAATTTATGAAAGAGATATTGAGCAGAAAAAGAAAAATTGATGAAGAAGGAATAGCGAACTTGATAGCAACCTGTAGTGCTGTAATTCAGAATTCTTTACCAGAGAAGATGCAGGATCCAGGCAACTTCACTATACCCTACAAAATTGGGCTTGATGATATGGGAAAAGCACTATGTGATTCTGGAGCCAGTATCAATTTGATGCCTTTGTCTGTTGCTAAAAGACTAAGTTTGGGGGAACTTATTCCCACAGCGATGACCTTGCAAATGGAAAACATAACATTGGTCTATCCTGAGGGCATTTTAGAAGATGTGCTGATCAAAGTGGAAAAAATCATTTTCCTAGTGGATTTTGTAGTCATTGATATAGAGGAAGACAAACAAGTCTCACTGTTGTTAGGAAGACCTTTCTTAGCAACAGGAGCAGCTTTGATCGATGTGAAGAAAGGAGAATTAACTCGTGGTTGAGATGAGGCAAAGACACTCAATCTCAATCACGCTTGAAACAAATTGAACTAAGTACGTCGATTATGAGATCAGAGAAACAAAATTTCCCATCAGTTCTGAACTGATTAATGATTGTATTTTTCAGAGTTCAATGAATGAGAATGAGATGAATTTATAGTATCTAGAGCATCTTGAAGTTGAATTTCTGGACTCCAATGTTAAATTGAAAAAGGCAGTACTCAGTGTTGAAGAAAATAATACAAAAAAATCCATCAGTTATAAAGAGGAAGATGCTGAAGTAAACAAAGGCTCAGAGGGTCTACTTCTAAAAGGAATTACTCCAACATTGAGGTGGCGCTTTACAACCAGAAAGGAAACCGGGCCATCATTGTCGCCGGATTGACTGCACTGAAGAACAAAACTCATTGAGATTCTCAAAATATAAGGAAGAATAGCTTGGTTTATAAAAGATCTAAGGAAAGGGCCCGATCCGTATGCATAAGATCTGTTAGAGGAGAAATGTTAAAACTTATAGAACATCGTAGAAGGCTGAATCCAAGAATGAAAGAAGTGAATGGTAGTTCAATTGCTAAATGCAGTTTCATATATGCAACTTGCATACCTTGGTGAGCTCCAGCTCATGGTTCCAAAAATGAGGATTCACTGTGATAAAAAATGAGAAGAATGAATTGATTCCTACAATAACTATGACAGGATGGAGAGTGTGTATAGACTATAGAAAATTAAATACTGCTACCAAAAAAGACCATTATCCTTTACCTTTCATTGACCAAATGTCGGACAAGCTAGTGCGCGACTCCATTAATGCTTTGATGGATATTCCGGTTATAACCAGATTAAGCAGGTAGCCCTGGTGAGGATCAGGAGAAACTACATTTACATGTCCTTATGTCACCTTTGCTTTTAAAAGGATGCCTTGATTATGTAATGCCTTGCCACCTTCAAAGATGTATGATGTCTATGTTTTCTCGATTATGGAAGAGGCTATGGAAATCTTTATGGATGACTTCTCAGTATATGGATCCTATTTTGAGAATTGCTTGAAAAATTTAGAAACAGTACTTCAGAGGTGTCAAGACAAAAATCTAGCTTTAAATTGGGAAAAATGCCATTTATGATAACATAAGGTATTGTCTTGGGATACAAGATTTCTGTTGCTGGATTGGAAGTAGACCAAGTAAAAGTTGTTGATATAAAAACTCTCACACCACTTACAACAGTCAATGGGATAAGAAGATTCCTTGGACATGTTGGTTTTTACAGAAGATTCATAAATGACTTCTCAAAAATCTCAAGACTATTATGTAGACTACTAGAAAAGGATGCAAATTTTGATTTTGATGAATCATGCAAATTTGCATTTGATGAAATTAAATCCAGATTAGTGACAGCTCCCATCATGTTGATACATGACTGGAACAATGATTTTGAAATTATGTGTGATGCTAGTGATTATGCAATGGGAGCTATATTGGGACAAAGAACTGAAAAAATATTCAAAGCCATATATCGGTGCCAAAGAAACTTTAATGAGGCACAAGAAAACTACTCAACCACAGAAAATGAGATGTTGGCAATGATGTTTGCTTGTGAAAAATTCAGGCCTTACATATTGGGGTCTCATGTTATAATACACACAGATCATGCTGCAATTAAATATCTGATGGAAAAGAAGGGGACCAAACCAAGACTGATCAGATGGGTACTACTCAAGTATAGATTTGATTCGGATCAAGGATAAGAAGGTAAAGGGGACAATGTGATAGTATATCACTTGTCTAGATTGGAAATGATTGCTGGAAAAGAAAAAGGAACTGAATTAGCAGAAAATTTCCTAATGAGCAGCTGTTTTTGTTGTTAGTTCAAACACCCTGGTATGTTGATGTTGTCAATTACTTAGCTTATGGAGTTGTGCCACCTGAATTTGGCTACCAGCAGAGAAGAAAATTGAGAACTGATTGCAGATTTTATATTTGGGATGAACCACTACTTTATAGAAGATGAGCAAATATGATCATAAGGAGATGTGTTCCAGAAACAGAACAAGGTAGTATTATGGAGAAATGTCATGCATCACCATATGGAGGACACTTTGCAGGAGACAGAACAACCAAGAAAATTCTCCAATTAGGTTTTTATTGGCCTACTCTATTCAAAGACTGTTTTGAATGGGTGAAACATTGTGATGCTTGTCAGAGAATGGGTAACATCAGCAAAAGAAATGAAATGACACTGCAAGGAATTCCGTAGCGATTTTTATGTTCGGGGGAATAGATTTCATGGGACCTTTCTCATCCTCATATTTGGTAATATATACATTCTCCCATCGTGGATTATATCCAAATGGGTGAAAGCATCAGCTTGTCCCAGAAATGATGCCATCACAATGGTTGGGTTTATACAAAGAAATATTTTGAACAGATTTGGAGCACCTGGAACAATCATCAGTGATGAGGGAAGCCATTTTGCAAATAAATATTTTGCAATACTCATGAGCGGATATGGAATCAGACATGTGATGGGTTTGGCTTATCACCCTCAGTCAAATGGGCAAGCAGAAATTTCCAACAGGGAAATAAAGAAAATAGTAAATACAAGTAAAAAGGATTGGTTTATAAAGCTAGATGATGCATTATGGGCTTATAGAACTACTTACAAAACTCCCATTAGAATGTCTCCATACAGAATAGTATTGGGAAAACCTTGTCATCTCCCCTTAGAATTGGAATACAAAGCTATGTTGGCCATCAAGAAATTGAATTGTAACTTTCAAGCTGCCAAGGAAAAGAGACTACTCCAAATGAATGAACTGGAAGAGTTGAGAAATGAAGCTTATGACAATGCTAGAATCTACAAAGAAAAGACAAAGAGGTGGCATGATCAAAAGATTATGAGGGAAGGAGATTGAGCGGGAGAAAAGTCCTCTTATACAACTCCAGGCTCAAGCTATTTCCAGGGAAATTAAAGTCAAGATGGAGTGGTCCTTACACAGTGATAACAAGTACACCCTTTGGAGCAGTAACACTAAAAGATGAATCTAGAAGTGAATTTAAAGTAAATGGTCAGAGACTGAAGCATTATCTTGGAGGAAGCATAAAGGAAGTAGATCCAGATTTTGAAAAGGGAAGAATTAATTTGATGAAGACATGTGTGACAAGTGTCACGACTAAGGACAATTAAAGCGGCTGACTTCTTGGGAGGCAACCGTGAGTGCAATTTTGATAGTTTGATTAATGTTGATTACTTTTATGCGTTTGAAGTTTTAGTTTTAATTTTGTTAGAAATTTTATTATGAAGTTTGATAGATTGCTAAATTTATTTATTTTCAGGAACAGTGATGATTAACTGGAAAGAGATATTATTAGAAAGGCACACTTTATCAAACTAAAATGTGCAAAAAATAGCTACAAGGGGTAGTATTTCTATTTCCCTCAATTTGTTTTTAATAATAATGCATAGTTGAAGTTTGGGGGAATATAAAGAATTTTAGAGCATAAATTGTTAGACAACTTTCTTGTGTCAACTACTTGAATGCCTTGTTGAATATCTTAATGAATGATATTGAGTGAAGAAAGAGATTTGTTGTTTATACTTGAATGGGATTGTTTGATGAAATATGTGTTTTCACAAGTATGAACTAATTGGAAGACTTTATTGCATAATGTCATTTGGTTTGAATAGTTTGAAAGTAAGAAATATGCAAAAGATTTTGAGCGAATATAATCATGTCACGGCAAGGAAGCTATTATGCATGACACTAGTTCAGACTTTTGGTGCTAAAATAGGATAGCTTCTGTCGCGACAAACTTTCTTTTTGTCACGACAAAGTTGGTGCTAAAATAGACATGCAAGAAAAAGTTTGTCGCCACATATTTTCTCTATGTCAAAACAAACAACAAACTTGGGCCTTAGAAAACATGTCGAAAAAAGATTTCTATATGTTGCGACATAATTCAATTGGAGCATAGATAAAATTGTGTCGTGATAGTTTTTGCTCAGTCGCAACAAAGAATTGCCCTAATTCAAAATTCAGTGAAAATTTGTGTCGCAACAATTATTTCTCTATGTTGCGACATAGTATTAAACAAAGAGCACAACTTTAGGTCAAAAATATGTCGCGACAATTAAAGAAGCACAACAACTCTTGGCCTATAAATAGAAAAGTTTGAAGACTTAAGATTAACCTGCCTCATAATATTCAAACCACTCAGTCTCCCTCACCAAATATCTCACACTCATTCAAAACACTATATCCGTAAACTGCTCTCTCACAATGTCTGAGCCCCAAAACCTGGTTCCAAACCTCAACGAAATCATGGAAGAATATGATGAGTTGGAGAATGAAACAATTCAAGCCAGTCAGGCAATAGCAGGGCAAGGTGAAGAAATGGCTGAGGTAAACAAAGAACTTGAGTAGACAGTGGAAGAATCTAAGAAGAGGAAAAGAGAAAATGAAGAAGCGGAGAGTAGTGAACAAAAAGCTAGTGACTGGGTCTCTTATATGGCTTATATTGCTTGGAGAGATAAACTATAGCATAGAGACTTCATAGGGGAGAGAGGCTTCAACAATTGGGTTTCTCCATTCCAAGAGCTGGTGATTCGTTTAGGCCAAGTAGGTGTTCGGAATCAACAAAATTTATATCCTAGATTCCTACTACTGACGTAGCAAAAGCTATTGCAGTATAGTGGCTCTAGGGTCGAACACGGGGATGGGTTTTCTTCTTGAGAAAGTTGCAATGCATTGAAAATGGTGTTTTCTCGTTATATTTTTAGGGTTTGTGAAAAACAGTATGTGTGAATGGTTGAAAACTAAAATAACTGAAGTAAATGGTTAAAAGAATTCCTTGAAGTCTCGGGCCACTGGGCTTAGGGTTTTAAGTTAACCGACATGTCCTCGGGTCTTTTTCCTCGTGTTGGAGATCATGACATATAGTCATTTCCCGAACCGGATCTTCATTTAGCTTTAAAACCTAAACCCTTAAAGTTTTCCTCTTGAAAGATGGCATTTGATTGGGCATAAATGTCCCTAACGGTGAGAACATATCTCAAAAACCTACCCTACAGTAACTAATAGGAGACAACTATTGGGCATCGGTGGATCAGGTAAGTATCCACTGAACCCAAAAAGCTTGCCAAATACACATTAGGGAGAGCATGCCTAAGAGATTTTAACCTAAGGTGAGAAACAGGAGCATAAATACCCCTAAATGCATACATGAAGAGCATGAGAACATGCAGTTAAGCCCAAAATCAGCACCCAGTGGCCTTCCCCTTCAAGGATCAGGGGGGTTTAGCCGATCATCCCTTGATTTGTCATCATCAAGGGGTGTTTGGCTACCAAGAAAGTGTAAGAAAGTAAAGGGAGAAGAAGAGAAAATCACCAACAGTAGAGGGAGAGGAAGCTTCGTGCCAAATTTCCTTGATTAATTGATGGAGTGAAAAGTTGATTTGATTACAAGCAGGACTGAGCTTATATAGGTTCTCAGTATAAGGAAATTACAAAAGTGTGCTAATGAACCAAAATTACATGAGGGTAAACTTGTATAAAACCACAAAAGTGAATTAATAGTCAAGCGGGTGACCGGTGTTGCGAAAATTAATGACACAACGAAATTTATGAGTTATGAATTTTACAACCCTCCAAAATTTCCACGACTCCTTTTCCCTTATTCGGCAATTTTGATCGAATTTCCTCTTATTGGAGCATGCACCTTTAGTTGGCTCGGGTTCGTAGTAGTTGAATCGAATTAACAGAGAAAATAGAGCATTTGACACATAAAACTACTAAAAATGGCTACAAAATGTGATCAGTGACAAAGCCGAGACCTCAATGCATCGATTAGGTTATTAAAGTCAATTAGTACACAAAAAGCGCATAAAACCTACTATAAACAAGGCTCGAAATTGAATGGTATTTGAGTCTTAATCACTCCCCACTGGCCGACACATTGCTGAATCCTTGCGATGATAAAAGGAGATCCATGCGAGGATATGTTTTTGCAAATGAATTTGTCTGTTCAAGAAGTGTGTAAAAGTGATGCCTGACCTTTGGTATGACTTGGGACATTGTATAAAACCGGCTTGGAGAATGAGGCTATACGGGAACAAGTTTAAACTGATGTATTAGAAAATCAACCTTAAATTCCACCAAAATCTAAGTGTTTTTAGGTGATCATTTTGCACCAATAAACTACAAAGCTACTCCCCCCCAACCAAACTACTGCCAATGCCTTAGACTGTTGACCAACCTAAATAGATTCAGTTCCACACTTATTTCATACTTCTATTGTATTGTAGAGACTATGATCTTTGAAAACTTCGACTCTTAAAGTCGGGTGTAACGAGGATCCCACCGATGACTCCCAACCAACTAAGTTCTGGGCATCAAATTTAAAGGATCTTTCGACCACCAAACTCTGGGTTTTCACCCGGACTTGAATGATTTAGAATCCGGCTTTTCTGACTATTTAAACTCCACCCATTACCCGTGGCGAGCACTAAGTCGGTGACTCTGACAGTTGGTTTAGGCACCGGGCTTTAAAGGCTTCGCCGTGTAGGCCTAGGACCGTGCTCGGGTTTCAAGGCAAAGCGGCGTGGCTTTGCCAGCTCTTTTGTTTTTCTTTTTCTTTTGTCTTTTCTTCTTTGGAGACTCATTTATTATTATTCTTTCTTAAGGAACTCTAATCTATTATGGGCCGTCAACGATGCTAAGGCTGGTTTTGTAAAGTAAGGGAAGTATGCAGCTTCTCAACCTATTGATGAAAACTAATGTGAACTCTGTGTGGCTAGAGAATAGTGGAAGACAGGGGGTAATTACCAGGGTCTTCAACTGACCAATAACTCAATCAGGCATGGAACCATTCTAGCATTTGGTATGCCGGTGCTTCAACTTTTCAATTTACAGGGAAAGGAAAAACCTACCTGTGATATAGGGGCAAATAGAGATGCAAAAGTGTAGAAAATAGATTTGTAATATATATAGCATAAAGGTGAATTCCTGAAATTTTTCGACTTTGAAATGATGTAAATATGACCTCTAAATATACAAAAATGAAACTCTTTGGGCATGTGGTACAAGTAAAACTAAGTGTCAAAGTATGAACATCACTTCAACACTAAGTGTCCCGGCAAGCGGAGACGAAGAGGATTAGCGGAGGAGTGGTACCTCCTATCAATCGATGGTGGAGAGGTCATCCTCTCGGCTTAGGCGGTGAGGTCTTTGTTGAAGTGAAGTGGTGATCTTTGTTTATGACTACCAGCATAAAAAGAAAAACAAGTCACTCAAGCGATCACAATAAGATGGAATTAACAAAAATGGAAACCTAAACAAGACTAAGCAATTAAATTGAGTGGCTTACGAGACCTTTGCGTGAGCAACTCTGATGTGGCACGAGGGTCTCGGAGGTCAGGAGAATTTCCTCACATCTGCGATCTGGCACTTTAACATAGAATTCACTCTCTGTCCATTGACCTTGAACACTCTATTATCATTTGGATTGAGTAGGTCTACTGAACCATTGGGGTGTGCTTGTTGAACGATGAATGGTCCGATCCATCTTGATTTGAGCTTGCCTTGAAAAAGGTGGAGTTTGGAGTCATAGAGTAGGACGGTCCCCACGGACAGTTCTTTCGGGTTATGGTGATCGTACCACTTCTTTAATTTGTCATGGCAATTTCGAATTGAAGTGGCGTCATTCACGATTTCCTCTAACTCATTGAGATGAGGTCTCTTAAGGCGACTCTTCCCGTATTGATTCGATTTTTAATTGCCCACCACGCCTTATATTCAATTTCCAGGCGGAATTAGCGGGCCCATAAGCTAGGCGATGGGGGACATTCAGGATGGTCTTGTATGTTGTTCTATATGCTCTAAATGAATCGAGCTTGCCGAGACCAATCCTTCCCTATTTGGAAGTTCACCACCTTAAGTCGATATAGTCTTGATTTCCTTGTTGGCTAGCTCTGCTTGGCCACTAGTCGAGGATGATAAGGGTGTACTTTGGCCTTGACACCATACTTGGATAGGAGATTCTCAAGGTTTGTTGCATAAATGTAGACCTCCATCACTGATTATAGCTTTGAGACTCGAATTTGGAAAATGTTCTCGCCAAGGAATTTGTCTGGTCTTGTGGTATGTTGCTCTACACGGCACTACTTCCACCCACTTTGACACATAGTCGACTCCCACGAGGATGTAAGTATACCCAAAGGAAGTGGGAAATGGTCCCATGAAGTCGATGCCCCAGACGTCAAATAACTCAATAACGAGCCAGGACCGGTGGCATCATATGACGGCGAGAGATTTTTCCCAACCTTTGGCACTTGTCGCATTGTTTGGTATAGGCATCCTTAAACAAAGATGGCCAATAGAAACCTGCATGCAGCACCTTCATTGCTGTTTTCTAGGAAGCAAAATGACCTCCACAGGCACTATCATGGCAGTGGCTGAGTATCCCTGGTTGTTCTCCTTCCGGCACACACATTCTGATTATTTGATCGGCACAATATTTGAACAAATAGGGTTCTTCCCAATAGTAGGAGTGGACTTTTGCATGAAAGAACTTCTTATCCCGTGCTTTTCCATTACATTGGCAACTCCTGTTACTAAAAGTTGGCAGTAATGGGCGAACGAGAGCAACGTCCTGACCAATTAGTCTCAGGGGTCGTCAAGATTAGGGGGTTATGGAAGTTGTGTGTTATGGTTAGTCTGGAGATGTGATCAGCAACAACATTTTCTACCCCCTTCTTATCCCGAATTTGCAGGTTGGTCTGTAGTAAGAGGACCACGTCAGCCTAGCCTTGGCATTTTTGCTTAGTGACGAGATATTTCAAGTTGAATGATGCATTGAAGATATTTATTTACGCCTGGCACAAATAAGCACGAAACTTGTCGGGCATAGGCTGATGACAATTCTTTCTCGGTGGTAGTGTAATTCCTCTGAGCTTCATTGATGTTTCTTGGCATGAAAGTAAACCACGTCTGGTTTTCCATACGCCCTTTGTCCAAGGGCCCCTCCGGCAATGAGTCCTTGCATCGCACATAACCTCGAAAGGCAACTGCCAGTTAGGGGCCCTCACTATTGGTGCAGTGGTTAAATAAGCCTTGAGTTCTTCAAACCTTTGTTGGCATTCTAAATCCCATTCAAACGTAGCATCTTTTTCAAGAAGCTTATAAAGTGGCTTGGCAATTTTTGAGAAGTCATGTATGAACCTCCTGTAAACACGCATGCCTAAAATTGCCTCACAGTCTTGACATTCGTAGGTGGAGGCGGGTTTGGAAATCAAGTCAACTTTTGCTTTGTCCTTCAATTCCTTTCTACGAAATGATATGCCCAAATACAATGCCTTAGTGACCATAAAATGGCATTTCTCCCGATTCAACACTAGGTTTTTCTCATGCACTGTGCGGGTTGTTTACTCCCGGAGTTGACTAGGCTCCTCAAAATTCTCTCCATTGGTATGTACCGTCCATATAAGCCTCCATAATCGTTCTACAAAATTGCCCAGAAAATCTTTGAGTATACATCGTTGAAATGTGGCAGGGGCATTACAGAGACCAAAGGGCGTCTCACAACTGCCATCGTGCAAGCGAATGGATAGGTGAAAGATTGTCTTTTCTGATCCTCTGCGTGATCTCAATTTGGAAATATCTGGATAGCCATCCGAGGAAACAATAGAAGGGTGGCAATCCTCTTAACGGTTGATCCATGAATGGAAGAGGAAAGTGATCTTTCCGTGTTACCTCATTTAATCTACGATAATCAATGCATACCCTCCATATGTGGGTGAGTGGGTATCTCTACTCCCTTTTTCATTATGCACCTTGGTTACCTGATTTCTTGGAAGTACTACAGGTTGGACTCACCCATGTGTTTAATACGTTATGGGGTATATGATGCCGAGCTTGCGGCGGCTTTAAGACTTACACTCTAACCACTTCTTGCATATAGCCCAAGTTTCGACCTTCTTGTGGTTGCCTCATAAGCTTTGCCTCCTCATACAAGTAAATGTGGTGGGTGCAATTCTTTGAGCTAATGCCCTTTAAATCGGAAATTCTCCACGAGGGCTTTCTTGTTGTTCGGGTTTGAGGACTTGCGGCCCGAGGCTACCCTCTGTGCGATCTTGAGCAAAGGTAAGAAATGACCACTGGACATTGCTCATGGTGCTCGAATAAGCATGCCCGGAGTTCCACGAGGCAGAGGCTTGAGATCTATTTTCTAGGGCTCACTGATTTCCTCTCTGATCACCAATGGAAAATTTTCGTTTCTTTTTCTCAATGTCCTGCCACCCGGTTCCTTGTCCAACTTCCTCCTGCTTTCTGCTGCATAGTCGACTCTTCATTAGTATATCCGGCATACCACCATTTGATGGCTTGTTCCTCAGGGATAGTGTCGATGATGCATTAGCTATTACGGGACATCTTCCACCGGTTGCATGTGCTTTTTACTTAGGTGGAAGATGTTGGGCTCTAAAGTCATGTTTCCGAAGGTGAGTTGCATGACGCCATTTCTGCAGTTGATAATTGCATTGGAGGTGGCCAAGAATGGTCTCCCCAAGATGATAAGTACATAATTGGCCTCTTCTTTCTTCCGGTAGTTACGTGTCAGTACAGCAAAATCTTTGGATAGTAAATTTGTCCACTTGTATCGGGACATCACTCCACTGTCCCCTTTGGTATTTTGATTGAACTATCAGCAAGAGAAAGTGTGATGGAGGTGGGATTTAGTTCCCCCAACCCGAGCTGCTTGTACATCGAATAAGGGAGGAGATTCACACTTGCTCCTAGATCTAAAAGTGCTTTCTCCACGCAAGTGCCTCCTATATTGACTGAGATGGTCGGACAACCCAAATCTTTATATTTCACTAGAGTCTTGGATTGGATAATGGCACTGACTTATTCAGTCAGGAAGGCTTTCTTGTCAATGCTCAACCCCTTTTTGACTGTGCACAAGTCCTTTAGAAATTTTGCATAAGTAGGGACTTTCTTGATCATGTCAAGTAGGGGAATGTTGACCTTTACTTACCTCCTTTACAAATTTCAGCACGATTAATGGCCTTCTTTTTAGTTTTGCAATGATTGAGGGGAAGGTGGGGATGGCTTATTTTTCTCAACGGTCGCTTGATCACCACCTCCTGCAGTTCGATGTCAGTAGCTTCCTGTCTTGGGTCTATTGCCTTTGGTGATGGCTTTGTAAGCTCTTTGCCACTCCTCAGTGTGATGATTGCCTTGACCTCATTCAATTTGGAATTCGGGTCACTGGAGGAGCTCTCTTCATGTAATCCCCTAGGGTTTGGTTGTTTTTGAGAGGGAAATTTTCCTTTTTCTTGCATCTGCTACTGGTTAGACAACCTGGAGAATGAATACTGCAGGTCATCTAATCTTTTGTTGAGAGTGCCTTCCAGCGTTTCAATTTTTGTGTGAATTACGAGCATTCCCTTTGTCTTGATTTCTTCAACGAAGTGACCCACTACCTTGCTCAAATTCACGATGGCTTGCTCTACAGGTGACGAGGGTGGGGTTTGTTGTTGCTGTGAACCTGTGGGAGTATAAGTTGGGGGTTTTGGCTTCCATGATAAATTAGGATGGTTCCTCCAATTTGGATTGTAGGTATTCCCATATGGAGCACTTATTGGGTGCCTACTTTGATCCACTATGTTTGCTTACTCTTGCATCAAACCTCTAATTGAGGGAGCAATTGGACAGTGATCTCCTTGGTGACTAGTGGATTGGCAATTAAAACAAGATTGGAGCGGTACAGGCGGTTCAGTTATTGCTTGTACTTCATGCTGATTTCATAATTCTAGTTCTTCCAATCTTCTAGTAAAAGAAGATAGCTTGGGTTTCATTTCCATTTCCTCTGATAGTGAAAAAATGCCCCCTTGCAAGTTTCTTTAGGGGCCTATGTCTGTCGATTTCACAGGATTTGGTTCGTCCCAGGCTTTGGAGGTCTAAACCCAACATAGTTGAGGAAATCCATGGCTTCATCACGGATTTTGTTGAAGTCCCCACATGGTTTCCAAGAGTTGTTTCATGGAAGAGGACATTCCATCATAAAAATGGTTAACCAACATCCACGTATCGAAGCCATGTTGTGGGCATGCATTGATGGTCTCCAGATACCTTTCCCAGCATTGCTAAAATCTCTCACTGTCATGAGCTACAAAGGTGTATATCTTCCTCTTCAGATTGTTGGTCTTATGGGCACTGAAGAACTTCTTCAAAAATTCCGCCTGCAACTCAGCCTAGTTTCTGATGGTCCTTGGCCTTAGTGAATTAAGCCAAACTTTGGCTTTATCTTTGAGGGTCAAAGGGAAGGCTTTCAGCTTGAGCAAGTCCATATCAAATGCACCCTCCTTGAATGTAGTGTAAACCTCCTCGAAATCCCGAATATGTGTGTATGGATTTCATTTTCCATACCATGAAAAGTCGAGAATAGGGGCACCAAATAAGGTCTCACTGCCACATCCTCTGCAGGGGGTATAATGCATGAGGGTGCACTCACCCTTGGTGGGTGTATGTGATCCCTCATTGATCGGTAGGCATTGGGTTCCCAATGAACCCCCTGTTGGCTCTACTGTTCTTCAAGTGGGGTCTCCATCTGATTGGTGTGCAAGCTAACTTCACAGCCCTATTCAATTAGAACACCTAGCCTTTCCAATATGCTGCGGTGTTTACGTCCCCCTTTGCATGAGTATATGAGACACACCCTGAGCAAGAAACCAGCAAAACAAGACTAAGGAGTTTATGGTTAGCTAAAAATCAAAATAAGAGTACAATATACCTGCAGTGAGTTTCAGCTCACAATAGTGAAATTTTAAAACTCCCCTTGAATTATTTGCAAGTATGAGGAAAAATGGTAAAATAAAGAAATGAGATTGCACCAAAACTTGTGATGTGAATCACAATTTCACTACTTTTCTTTCTCACTAGGGCACCATCCCCGACAACGGCGCCATTTGATTCGTTTAGGCCAAGTAGGTGTTCGGAATCAACAAAATTTATATCCTAGGATTCCTACTACTGATGTAGCAAAAGCTACTGCATTATAGTGGCTCTAGGGTGTTTCACGGGGATGGAGTTTTTCTTAGTGAGAAGGGTTTGCAATGCATTGAAAATGGTGTTTTCTCATTGGATTTTTAGGGTTTGTGAAAAACAGTATGTGTGAATGGTTGAAAACTAAAATAACTGAAGTAAATGGTTAAAAGAATTCCTTGAAGTCTCGGGCCACTGGGCTTAGGGTTCTAAGTTAACCGACATGTCCTCGGGTCTTTTTCCTCATGTTGGAGATCATGACATATAGTCATTTCTATTAGGATCTTCATTTAGCTTTAAACCTAAACCATAAAGTTTTCACCTTGAAAGATGGCATTTGATTGGGCATAAATGTCCCTAACGGTGAGAACATATCTCAAAAACCTACCCTACAGTAACTAATAGGAGACAACTAACTGGGCATCAATGGATCTAGTGAAAGTATCCACTGAACCCAAAAAGCTTGCCAAATACACATTAGGGAGAGCATGCAAAGAGATTTTAACCTAAGGTAGAAGCAAGGAGCACAATGCCCCTAAATGCATACATGAAGAGCATGAGAACATGCAGCTAAGCCCATAATCAACACCTAGTGGCCTTCCCCTTCAAGGATCAGGAGGGTTTAGCCGAGCATCCCTTGATTTGTCATCATCAAGGGGTGTTTGGCTACCAAGAAAGTGTAAGAAAGTAAAGGGAGAAGAAGAAAATCCTGTGATGGGGGAGAGGAAGCTTCGTACCAAAATTTCCTTGATTGATTGATGGAGTGTTGAGATTGATTTGATTACAAGCGGGTGAGCTTATCTGATTTTCCGGTATAAGGAAATTACAAAAGTGTGCTAATAGACGAGAAATTACATGAGGGTAAACTTGTATAAAAACCTGGCGGGTGTGATCCAATGGGTGAACAATGTTCTGAGGTGCAACTTTGTGAAATTTGCAGGTTGCCAATTTTTGCAACCCTTAAAATTTCCACAGCTTGCTTTTCCCTTATTCAACAAATTTTCTCCGAATTTCCTCTTATTCGAGCATGCACCTTTGAATTTGGCTCCGGTTCATCTTGGTTGAATTGAATTGAAGAAAATGAGGCATTTGACCTGCAAAACTACTAAAAATGGCTACAAAATGTGATCAGTGACAAAGCCGGGACCTCAATGCATCGATTAGGTTATTAAAGTCGATTAGTACACAAAAAGCGCATAAAACCTGCTATAAACAAGGCTCGAAATTGCACTATTTGGGTACAAATCAGCTGGTCGAAAGCAAGGGATGGCATCTCTTCTACGAGCACAAAGCTCTTAGATTCATAGATATGGTGAAGGAGTTCTACGCCAACATGGTGGGGATGAAAGATAAGGCTGTCTACGTCAGAGGTAAATGGATATCCTTCGGCAGAGAACAGATTGGCTAGACTTACAATCTTCAGGAAAGGAAGAATGAACCTAAATTCAAAATACTAGTGGAAGCACCTGACTACCAGAAGATTGTAGACGTTCTTACTGATGGAAAGGGGGAGCAGAATGCCACCAAGAAGAACCCACACAAGTCCCATGTCCTTGGGGAGGAACCTTGGTAGACAACAAAGGTTTGGTTTTATTTTTATGTTCAGTCATCTTTGTATTCAAACACCTATGCAGTTAGGAGAAAGAGGCAGTCTTATTATATAACATCCTCGAGTATAAATTCGATTATTAGGCAAGATAATAGAAAACTCAATTTTGAGTTATTACAAAGGAGGATACAAAGGGCTGATTCCTCACCCAGCACTAATTTCAAGACTCTGCATCTTAGGCGGTGTCCAAGGAGATTGGGAAGAAGAGGAGAACTGCCCTAAGACATCGCCCCTGACATTAACAGGAATCACCAAGGGGCTTAAAAACATAAAAAATGGAAGACAGGTGGAAGTTGTAATGGAAAAAGAAGAACCAGCAGAAATACAACAACCACAGCCTGAAGGTGAAGCACGGAGGCTCAGCAAAGGGCGGGAGAGTGTAAGCCCAGTAATGACCTTCTCCTTGATGGGGGCAAGTCCACCAAGAGCGAATTCAAGCTCGAGAGCCTCACAGGTAGCAATGATGCGATCTTAGACTTCTTTGAAGGACATGACGAAATGGAAGAGAGGGACAACCAGTTGAAGCTCCAACTACAACTCAGGGATGAGTACATGGAGGCTGAGTTGAAAAGAAGGGACCAAAACTTGGAAGAAGCTCTAAAGCAGAGAGATGAGGAATGGAAGAGTAGATGGGAAATAAGAGAACTAGAGCTGAGTGAAGAACTGAGAGCAAGAGAAGATGATTTTCTTTTAGATCAGCTCAGGAGAGATAGTGAGCTACTCAAGATAATGAAAGAAAGTGAGGATGTTTTGGAGAAGAACTTGATGCAGAGGCAAAATGCAGCCCGGGTATTTGTACAAAGACATCGGAAAGGAAATAAGAGCTCACAGTGAAGGAATGAGAAGCTGTGGAGGCACCACAGACTCTGAGGGAGAAGTCTTTGGGCGAAGCTTGGATATGATCAGCAAAACTTGTTGAATGTACTCTTGCAAAGGTGAATTAGAGACCACACAGACTCTATTGGGTAGAGACAAAATGAATTGATCAAGTAATTAGCCATGACCATGGGTAGTGCGTACTAACGAGAAATGGAGAGGCAATGGGTCGAGCGCGGCCACAAGTCGAATCACTGAGTTCTCACCTTACAACGTAGGGTATAAGTTAGATCAATCAACCTACCATCCTCCCATGCATGAAAGAAAAAGAAAATAGCTCACCCTGCTCTTCGATATCTTCTCCCTCTCGATACCTAAAGTCCACCCTTGAAACATTCAATGAAATATAAATTGTGCATTTTTGTGCTCGAATTGGTGTTCAACCTGTTTGTAAATTTTTTTTGTGTGTTTTGTGTATATATTCTTTCTTTCTTTATGTTTACTTTTGAATGAATTGGAATTGATGAAGTTTCAAGGAATGGTTAGTTCAATAAACGAGAAACCAGTTATTTGAATCTAATTGTCAAATTGCTGCAACATGTTTAGTTGACTGGAATTGATTAAAGAATGAAATTATAGTTGTGTTGGAGTGTTTTGAGCTGAATGCATGATTAAAATGAACCTCTTGACTTGTTAAACAACACAACAACAAATCTCAAAACCAAACAAAAATATGATAAATGCATTGAGGTAGGACAAAATGAATGGAATTGGAAGGTTGTAAGGTTACAAATAAATGTGTTGAACTTTAAGAAGAAGGAAGACTTTAATATATTGATGGAATAGATAAGACCTATAATTCTGTTTGTGTAAACAATTTGGTTATAAAAATCTTGATAAATTCTACACATGGTCAAAAATGACTCTGAAACAAATTGTGCTATGATTAGGAACACCTTCTAGGATCCATCACAGTAATCTCATTAATGTCCTAGAACTTGTTGGATTATTAGTCAAGGCGAAATCAAGGCAATACTACTAACGGGGAAATGATTTAGGCGTCCTTGGAAGTTTGAGCATTTCAAGCCTGCCCTATGATATGCATATGCATATACACTAATTCCTATTTGAGACACATAGCCAATCCCATCATCAACCAGATTGAGAAGCCCAATTCCTTCCTTAAACATAATCCTATAGTAAAGAATCCTTATTTGCCCAGATTATCAGACAAAATACATCAATGATAGAAAAAGACAAGTTTGGGGGAATATTATTTCAAGTTGTGGATAAGGATAAAAAGGGTTGTGAAATAAAAATGCAGAGAGATAAGAAAATATGAAGAGAATTATGAAAGAAGCTGTGACAAGAAAAACATCAAGGAGGAATGAGTTTGGTCTTGTAGCCTTCTTCCCTATAACAATTAAGTCCTTAGGGGTGTTCAACACCTAGTACCCTAATGCCAATTGGTATGGGAGTTATTGACCCAAAGTTCGTTAAGGGAGGTAGAAAGCTTAAAAAGACAAAACATTGCACCATTCCATCAAACTTGGTGACAGATGATGACAGATGAAAGCTTCTCAAATAAGGGACGGAAGTTATCTTCTGTGTGTGGACAATAAAAAAGAGAAAAATATACCATAATGAAGAACATGCAGAAAGATGCACAAACCTGATGGGAAGGTTAGAAACTTTCAATCAAGAGGAATCAAGGATGCATCAAGAAGGCAAGAGTGTAAGTTGTCAGTGAAGTCTGGGTAAAATTGAGCTTAAAGTGTCTAATTATCTACCTAATTACCCAAGTCATACATTACAAGCCTAAAAGACCTATTTGATCTTGAAAGTGATATTATGCCTACATTAGTGGAGAGTAATATGATCAACAAGCATATGGGACTTTAAAAATGAAAGAGAGTATGCCAACAGAGCACTATCCTAGAATATTAACTGATCTGCCAAGGAAAAAAAGGAAAGACCAACACACACACACAAAGTAGAGTTTAGTGATTAATTTGTTTACACCATATGAATTATTTGTTGGTTAAGTGAACTTAATTGAAAATCTTCCTGATTCCATGATTGGAAACATATTTAGAAGTAATTTTACTACTGACTTATGTTTCCTACCCAATAGAGCTTTAAACAGAAAAATGTCTTTAAAAAATCAAAGCTAAATTGTTTGAGGACAAACAAAATTTTATTTTCTTGGCTTGGGGACGAGCAAAACTTTAAGTTTGGGGGAATTTGATGAGTCTTAAATTCATCTATTTTTAATCCATTTTTCTGGCATGTTTTTAATAGTTTCAGCTCTATTTGTATGCCAAATTATGGAACATTCACCAACTTTGTGTTTTGCAAGTGTTAATTGAAAAATGAGAGAAAACAAGCATAAAAGAAGCTAAAAAATGGAAACTGCAGCAGTCTCTGTCGCGACATACAATTTCAAGCAGACCAAAAGAAGTATGTCGCAGCCAACAGCTATATGTCGCAACAAAGTCCAGGATAAACTTCAAACATAAATAGAATCTTTGTTGTGACAAAGAGTTCTATGTCGCGACATTATAAAAAAGAATAATGAAAGGCCTCACGACAGTCCCAAACTCTGTCGCGGCTTGATGATCAAGGCGGAAAGCGAAAGGTGCTATGTCGCGCCAAATATTTCCTGCAATCACTGACATAAAAATGCGAACCTTGAGGAGAGACTCTGTCGCGACAAAACCGATTTGGTCATGACAGAAAATGCTAAGACTACAACATAAATTAACTGAGACAAGTGTTTGTATGTTATGACAAGTTTCAGAGCAATAGCTCAAGAGGAATTCTGTGCCAATAAAGAAAATCTGGCTGCGACATAACGTCGAATTCACAAGCTAATAAGACCTTGAATTTACAATTTCTATGAATAGTAAATTTCGTTTTCGATCAGCTATGCATTTTACTAGAAACAGTCAAATGAATAGTAATTTTTGAAAAACAAGCCTCGGAAATAAAAAATGTTGATAATAATGTATTTAGTGCAAGAAGCTCGAGCATATTAAAAGCGAATTATGTTAAGGGGTGAAAATGCAATTTTTTTGAAAAATGGTAAAACGGTAATTTGCCACAGAAAAATCTGAAAATTTT
This sequence comes from Tetrastigma voinierianum, assembly GCA_016808115.1. Taxonomy (NCBI): domain Eukaryota; kingdom Viridiplantae; phylum Streptophyta; class Magnoliopsida; order Vitales; family Vitaceae; genus Tetrastigma; species Tetrastigma voinierianum. Next base: position 1,078,949 of record JAEQBH010000926.1, read on the forward strand.
CTAGATCTCGGATGACGAAACTGACTTCACCATTGAATTCTTCTCACGAAATCTAATTACCCATTCGAATTTTGTTGAATTTGAAATTGTTCAATTTCCACTGAATCAGAAGTGACGAAATTCAGTGGACCCAGCGAGATTTTAGAAAAATCCTAAAAAATATCAAATATTTAAAGAATGTCCATTTAATATAGATGGAACTAAAACCGAGACGAAATAAATTATTTTGGAGCAAAAACAGAACCGAAGAAGTGTGACACGTGGCGAGATGTGGGCTACGTGTCCACACTATAAATAGTCACTAAAATATCAAAATATCTCATTTGGTCTAAGACTCAACTGTAAGAGAGAGAGAGAGAGAGAGAGAGAGAGAGAGAGATAAAAGCAATCTTCTCTCTTCGATTCACGAGTTTTTGTCAGTCGGATCTCATTGGGTCAAGAGTTAAAGTTGCTCTACGCTACGAGAGCTACACGTGGGTACTAGAATCACAAGATTTCACCAAGGTTCAAAGTTCATATTTTCACAAAAATCGAGAAAAGGCGGTGTCCCGGGAAACCACACTATTTGAGGTAGGGTTTTTCTCCAACTCGGGTTAATTTCTGATTAAGGGTATGTGTGTGTCCAAGGGAGATGTTGTCAGGTTTTTCCTCAGGCCATGGCTATTTTGGCCGTAACTTAGCCATCAACTCATCTGATTAGCAGGTGATTCAAATTTTGGAAAAACTAGACTGATAGGAGAGCGTATCTCCTTGAAATAGGTCAATCCAAATTTCAACCCCTTTGGACTCATAAATGCATTCAAAGTGGAGCTATGTTAAGGCAGTTTTCCTGTTATGTTTTGAGACTCCATGACTGTGTTTTGGCCATAACTTGGCCATCACTCATCCGAATTGAGTGATTTTAATTGATGGATGAACTAGATTGATAGGAGACCATATTTCCTTGAAATAGGTCTATCCAAATGTCGACCATTTGGACTGAAATGCATTCAAGGAGAGCTATGTTCGAGACGGTTTTGGATTATGTTGGCGAGTAGTCATAGTTTGTTTAGGATATATCTTGAGTTTTGGTGATCGGATTTGGGTGATTCAAGTTGGAGAAGAACCCTAAGAACCGTATCTTCAAATGAGTTCAAAGAACCAATGTCAAATTATGACACCTGAAATCGGGTATCAAAAATTGTTTCTAGTGTAAACAGAGTAAATTGACAAGTTTTGAATGAAAAGGCCATAACTTCTTCGTCCGAACTCCGTTTTAGTTGTTCTTGGACTATATGGAAAGCCCATTGAGTCAAGATTCCAGCCATATTCCTGTGGAGGACAGGGGATGATCATAACGTGGCTGAAAATTTATGTTTTACACCCGAGTGTGCAGGATTGCTTGGTTATGTCGTCAATGAATAGCCCGGGTTTGGCATGACCATTTCATGGCATGTTATTGAAATTTATTGTATTAGTAATTTCCATGAGTTGCATAAGAAAAGCATGAGAAACAAAGGGTTGAGTTCAATTGATTTTAATCAATTGGAAGGGATCATCTTAAGGGTTATCGGAGAAAGTATATTATAGTTAATGGTTTAATTGAACATGATTAAGAGTATGGATGTTAATGGATTTTATGAGATATGTGACTTGTAGGAGGAAAGTGATTAAACAATTGGAAGTGGAAAGTTTTTAAAGGAGGAAAATGGCTTAAATAACTAAGGTGAGGGAAAATGTAAATGTTTATGAAAATATATCTATATTAATGTTTACCAATGTATATGTTTTCATATTTATGTTACAAATGTTCAAATGAAAAAAAAAGAAAAGAAATGTGGTTTTCTTGACTTTAAATTATTTTGAGAAAATATGAAATGATTATGGTTTCCATAGTTTTATGAAGCATGATTTATGGTTTCCGTATGAAATGAAATGTTTATGAACAGATATATATATATATATATATATATATATATATATATATATATATATATATATATATAAATGTTTGAATTCATGGTTACCCTATGTTACAAAGATAAAGTTTAAAAGAAAGTTGTTTAAAGTACTTTATGCGTGCATGGTACATGAGAAATGGTTAGGATTTTTTTTATAGAGGGAAGGGAAGAGTGATACATATTGCCATGCATGTGAAAAGTACGAAAAGTTTACCAACGCATAATGTGATTTATTTCATAGTGCAATGGTATTTAAAAGAAAGACACGATTTATCGGAGGTTCCTTTTGGGCCATCGGTGATCGTAAGACTGTTTCCTCGGAGGTTCTTTCATGGACCAACAGTTGTTAACGGTAGGTGGGTTCCATTGGATTATGGCCAGTTCAAAGGAAAGAAAGTATATTGAAAAGATATGTTGATACAATTGTTTTATACATTATATTTGAACTATATGGAAAAGAAAGTAAAGTAAATGTTTATTGAAAAGATATGTTTATACAATTTTTTTACACATTTTATTTGAACTATATGGAAAAGAAAGTAAAGTAAATGTTTATGGAAATGAGATCTCTATACAATTGTTTTACACATGGTATTTGAACTATATGTAGAAACATTATTTTTCTTATAATTTGTATACTCATTCCTTTAGCTCACCACTTTTTCAAATGTTTTATAAAATGTTTGAAACGGAGGCGCGTCTGGTCGAGCATCCTCCGGGCAGGTGGTACTCGCCTCATCTGACGACCACTTTTTTGAACATGTATAGTTTTTGTTGTAAATAAGTAATTGTGCACCTTTCTTTTGTGATATATATATACATATATGTTTTCAAAAAATGAACCACGAGAGCTTTGATCCTCTGTTTGGTAGAGGTACGTAGGCGATTAGGTGTAATTCAGCTGAGCCATAGGTTAAAGAAAAAAATTGTTTATATATCTATAGTGTTCAGAAAAATGATTTTTAAAGTTGATTTTGAATTAAGTTCTGTGGTGGATCTTGATGTCCCATTGTTGATGTGAGTAAATTAAATTGTTTTATTACGGTGTGTTGTAATCAGACATGTACGAAAATAGAGAACTCACCTGTATTTTCATTAAGGGTTTAATGTTTAAAAGAAAATATATATATGTCCCTATGTTTCATAAGATTTTAAATGGAAAGTCTGAATTGTATAAACAAATGGTTCGCTTCAATGATCTACTTTAAAAAGGTTTGAAAAGAATGAAATTTTTTTTTCAATTCTAGAACGGAGGGTCCCTCGAAGTTAAAAAGGAACCCGCCATCCCCTTCAACGGGTACCGAGGCGTGTTTGAAAATTTTGGGGTTGAAAAGTCTCCACGTCCCTAAAATGATTTAATGTTTTATTTAAAGGCAATTTGTGCTATTTTAATAATTTAAATGTCATATGAACTTTATAACATATGATATATTTAAATGTTACTTAAAATGCACAGGCCATCCAACCAAGAGGTAGAGTTCTGTAGAGTCAAGCCCCGTCTGGGCTGAGGAACAAATAGATGAGTCTCAGCATACCCATTCCACCTTTTGTTCCTTTCGTATTCACAGTGCAAGATCATCATGTCCTAGAGTCAAATGTTAATATACTCATTGATCAAATGGCTCGAATTTTACCATTGACATTGGCCTCTGAGCCGATGCTGCCAAAGTGTCCGAGACGATAAGGAAATGAGGCAAGAAATTACAGATGGAGTAGGGAACTCGGAAGGCATGGTCGGGCTAGAGGTGAATAAGAGGTGTTTTAGTGTTATGGGATGTCTGGCTGAGCAGATAGAGGACATATCTCCGCTTTCCTATCGAGAGACAGAGCACTGGATCGGGTGGAATGCAGACAAAGACGATTTCTAGAGGGGGTGTCCAACTCGGTTTAAAGAGGTGAGTTCAGAAATTCTACCCTATGGTTATAAAGATCAGAAAAAATTCGAAGATAATTTTCCGCTTTGAGCAAGGGACCATGTCGCAAGGATGATTATGAAAAGAAGTTCTCGGAACTAGTGCGACATGTTCCTCTATTTTATGACCACGAGGTACAGAAAAGTAAGAGGTTTGTGGTGGGCTTGAGAAAAGAGGTCAAGAGCATTTTAGCGCCTCATAAGTACTTGATATGGACACAGGTTGAGGTCGCCATCAAGATAGAGAGAGGAGTTTAGATTAGCCCTATGGAAGTATGTCTGCACACTGCCAAAAGAGATATATCTACTGAATTGTGGTGATCTAAAGAAAAGTCGCAAGAAGGAGGAAACCACCATGGGGAAGCTGGTAAGACGTCGGGAGGCGTAGTTCAGCCAGTTCAAGAAACCAATCGACCGAACTTCTTCGACCAAAGACAGCAATGCAGTGGAAGGTTTCAGAGGGAATGCACGGGTACCCGATGTTTGTTACAATGTGGACATCAGACATTTTGCAACGAATGTCCAGACAAGCTAGCCTCCCATGGGCTGTCACGGAGGCAAACAGTATGTGCACATTTTCAACCGGTAGAGATCGTGGATCAAAGAGGGGCACCCAGTAGAGGTTCTACTCCTTCCAATAGACCCAGAAAATTCACAGTAGAGGTAGCTACACCAAAGGACCTCCGCAAGGTTTGACTCCATGACCCGGTGCTAGGTATTTGGTAAATTACCCAAAGAAGATCGAGTACGCTTCTCGATGTTGTGACAAAAATGACTTCGGGCTTCTTGATAGTGATGCTCATATTCTTACAGAATTCTGGCGGTATACATTTTTGTATTTCTACTGGTCTATTTCCAAATGTTAATGTGGAGTCCCAACCTATAAACTGCAGCATAGTGGTATCTCTTCCTACATGGATTCACGCAGCGTAGAAAGATAGCGGATAGCAAAGTGGATTATTGAGGCCATGAGTTTCCTGGTAAAATTCTGATATTATTAGACATCCATGATATTCATGATGTTATTCCAGTACATGGATTTGGGCTATCTGTGATATCAAAAAGCATAAAGTGGATTGTTATAGAAAAGAGGTTAGGTTTTAAACCAGGAGATAGAGGCCAAAGCTCCTGCTGGTTACGGAAGACACTACCTAACAAGATATGATAGCTATGAAGGCCAGTAAGAAGCTCCGAAGTCATATCAAGGGTACCTGTTTATGCCACGAGGTGAGGGATAAAGGTAGTCGACCGGGAAGACATTCCTGCAGAGTCGAGAACTTCGGATGTATTTCCAGAGATTCTTCCAGTATACTCTCTATAGATAAAGAGATTGATTTTCATTGAATTGGCCCTCGGGATAGGAACAACCAATTTAAAGCACCTTACAGGAGCACCTTAGTTGAGTAATTGAAAGTACGTATGTGGAAGAGCGAGTAAGTAGCTTTATCAAATGGTACTACTGGGAGCTCTGCCTCAGCGCCAGGAAGAAAAAGATGGTGTTTGAGACGTGTATTGATTACAAAGAGCGAATAAAGTGATAATACGAAATCAATACCCGCTTCCATGGATCGAAGGATCTTTTTACTTCAATATGGTATGAGGTATTTTCAAAATTGACGGAGGTCGTTACTACCAATTAAAGATCCAATCGTGAGATGTTCCCAAGATGCCTTTAGAACACTGCATGGGCATTACGGCGTTCGAAGTCGGCGCTATCATTATCTCAACTAATGCCCCAAATAATTTTTATGATTCCGATGAATAAGACTTTCAAATTTTTATTTGTAATTGGCTATTATAGTATTCATTGATGGTTATCTTTGATCTATTCCAAAGAAGGGAAGATCACAGGAGCATCCGAGAGTTGTTTTACGATCAGGAAAATCAATTGTATGCCAAATTCGCAGAAATGCCATTTCTGAAGTTAGATAGTGTCGCTTTCAGACATGTGATTTCCAACTGAGGGGTTTCATGATCCCCGTGATCGAGGCAAATGTGAACGGAAACCACCACGAATGCGTGATGCAGATAAGCAGTTTTTTGGGTTTGGCAGGGTACTATCGAAAGTTTGTCGAGGGCTTTGAAGCAGGCAGCCCTTTCACTAAATTGACAAGGCAGTAAGTTTCGCATGGGCCGAGGCATGTTAGTAGGCGCTTCTCGATGAACTAAACAGAATTGACTTCTACCTTAGTTCTTACACTACGTATGGATGGATATACATAAATATCAGGATGCTTCTCAAGTAAAAGCTTAGGTGCTAATGCACATGAAAATGTGTACAGATATGCTTCCGAGACAATTGAAGAAGCATGAGCAGACTATCCTTCAGCACAACCTGTAGAGCTACGTTGTAGCTCTTTACTCGCACGGATATGGAGGCATTACTTATATGGGGTTCAGATCCATACTTTACAGATCGCAAGAGCCTGTAATATTTATTCACACATATGGAGTTAAATACAGACGGTGAGGAGAGATGGCCGAGCTCATTAAGGATTTATGAGTGCACTATTGAGCACCCATCCTGGAAAGCACGTGGTGTTGATGCTCAAATAGGTGTCTACGGGTCTCATATCTCACTAAAGGCAAGATACCTCCCTGCACTTGTAAATTGAGGTCTTGAGAAAGAGACTAGAGTTAACTGATAGTCTGGCTTTACTGAATACATTTCATGTCTATCCAGGTCATAGACAGGATATGGAGCCCACAGATCACATGATCCACCGTGATTAGTTTTTTTATGAAGCCGAGTTCAAAACAAGGATTTCTCACAGACGAAAATGGTACATTGATGATGTGGGTCATGTGTTGTGCATAACTGAGTTAGTGGGAGGATTAAAGAAAGAATTATGGAAGAGGCTCACCTTTGCATATGCGATGCATCTAGGAAGCACTAAAATCTACTGTACTCCCGAGGGAACACTATCGGTGAGGGTATGAAGAAAGATGTTTAGTTTATTCTAGATGTCTTGATTGCCGCCAAGAAGTCAAGGTTGAGCATCAAAGACCTGGCTGTGGTTTTAGCCTCTTCCGATCCTCACGTGGAAATGGGAGAAAATCATATGGCTTGTGGTAGGACTCCACAAGCAGAGGCTGCGACGCTGATATGGGTTATTGGTGATAGATTGACGAACCAACTTGTTTCTCTCAAATTATGAGAAAAATAGTGACTCATGGAGAAGTTACCTGAGTTGTATGTAAAAGAGATCACGACTTTAGTACGCCGACATCTATAGTATCGATATAGATCCACTAAGTAATTCGATTCCTCGGCCCCGCCATATGAGGGCTCAGTACTTAAGTCACATTTCGCCGCTTCATCCCCGCACTGATGGCTGTTAATCCGAAAGAGCTACGCTTACATTGAAGATACGCTCAGGCTTATGCGAGTTTGTGCGAAGTCGATAGATATCTACCAGTCACTTAGCTTTGCCACAACAATAGTTATCAATCATACATTGAAATGGCGCCTTACAGGCCTTTATATGGAAGGAAGTGTAGGACTCATCATGTTGGGATGAGGTGTAGGAGAGAAAATTGTTATATCCAAAATTCCTGCTCGTTACCATATATAATGTTAGGTTATCGTGATAGATTAAAGATAAGACGCATCGACAAAAAAGTTATGCTAATAAATCAAGAAGGAGAGAGTTGGTATCGGCGGTAAGATCAGGCATTTAGAGGATATCACCTGAAAAAGGCGATTCGTAAAGAAAAGGGTGCTAAGTCCCCGCTTATGGACCTTATGAGATCAAAAGAATCGGGAGGTAGCTGACGCGAGGTCAAGCACTGAATCGGGCCAATACATGATGTCTTTCTGTTTCGTGCTTCAAAGTATATAGCGTATCCTTCATATGTGCGTTAAGAGATCAACCGATTGAATTGGAAAGAAGACTTCACGGCGAAGAAATACCGGTCTGACAGACTAAAGGATCGGTGTCTTTTCGAATAGCGATTCCTTTAGTGAAGGTGCCGTATAGAATCGCGGCGAGAGAGGAAACAATTATGAACTGAAGATCGATGCACTCAAGATTCACACCTATTTTAGTCAAAGATGATATTCAAAATTCTCGGAGTATCTAAATTTTTATAAGGAGGGTGAATTAGGCATCCCTAAATTATGCAGCTTCATAAATAGTAAATTGCTGACGCTTATGACATTCGAACGAAACATAAAATGAATAGTAATTGGAAAATAAGCCTAAAATGAAAAAAATGTTCATAATAATGTATCAGTCTAAAGAAGTCAAACATATTAAAACGCAATTATGTTATGATAAAATGCAATTTTTTCAAAATGGCAAAACAGATAATTTGCCAAAAACTGAAAATTTTCTAGATCTCGAATGATAAACGACTTCACTGCTGAATTTGTCTCAAATCTAGCTATCAGAATCTGACTTCATTGAATCTAGATAGTCACAATTTTCACTTAAATTTGAGGCAACGAGCTTTGAGTGGACCTCGAAAACGAGATTTTTAGAAAAATCCCGAAAAATGTCAAATATTTAAATAATGTTCATTTAAGATAGACGGAACTGAAACCGAGACGAATAAAATTGTTCTGAACAGAAAACGAATCGAAGTTATGTGAGACCCGTGGCGCGATATGGGCATATGTGTTCAGCTAATTATAAATAGTCACTAAAATACTAAAAGATCCTGATCGCCCGCACCAAACCAAGAGAGAGAGAGAAGGAGGAGAGAGAGAGCAGATGCGCAATCTTTCTCTTCTCGATCACAGTTTTTGTCGGCCTGATTTTGTCGAGTCAAGAGTTGTGCTGCTCTATGTGATTGAAGAGTTACGCTGAGATTATCGGAATCACAAGATTTCGCCAAGGTTAAAGTTCGTGCTTTCACTGCAAATCAAAGAAATGCGTGTGTCCAGTAGAACCACCATTTGAGCAGGCGCTTCCACCAAGCCTTCATCACTCGGCCCATAAGGCAAAACTGGGCGGAGATGATCCGTTTTTTTTCCTCCGGGCCCCATGATCAGATTTTTTGGCTATAATCTGGCCATCACCATCGTAATGCAGTGATTCAAATTTACAAACTAGATCGACAGGAGAAATATATTCCCTGAGCAGGTCAACCAAATTCACCCTGGACTCATATAAATGCATCCAAAGTGGAGCTTAAGTGTTAGCAATCTTCTATTCCGTTAGGGTGACTCAGATCAAAATGAAGCATAATCGCCACAACAATGTTTCAATTGAGTGATTTAATTGATGGATAACCAGACTGATAGGAGAATATTTGAAAAATAGGTTCATTCAGTTCACCCATTTGACTCGAAATGCATTCAATGGAGCTGAGAAACATAGCTGGGTTCTGTTTGAAACTGAGTAGTCCTGTAGCTTGTTTAGATATATCTTGAGTTTCGTGATCGGATTTGGTGATTCAAGTTGGAGAAGAACCTCAGAACTGTATTCTTCGGAAACGAGTGCAAAAGAACCAGTGTCAAATTATGGATTAAGACCCCTGAAATTGGGTATCACATACTGTTTCCAGTGTAAATAGAGTAAATTGACCAGTTTTGAATGAAAATGTCATAACTTCTTCGTCCGAACTCCGTTTTGGGTGTTCTTGGACTATATGAAAAGTCCATTGAGTCAATATTCCAGCCATATTCCTGTTGAGGATAGGGAATGATCATAATGTAGCTGAAAATTTATGTTTTGCACCAAGTGTGTGCTGCTTGGTTGTCGATGAATAGCTTCTGCTTTGGAAAACACACAAAGATGTCATGGGCTATCAGATAGGTAGTAATTTCCATGAGTTAAAAGAAAAGCATGAAGTCAAAAAGATATGTTGAGTCAATTGATTTTAATCAATTGGAAGGGATTAAATGCTGTATGGTTGCCGGAAATTATATTATAGTTAATGGGTTTAATTGAACATGATTAAGGTATATGGATGTTAATGGATTTTATGGATAATGTGACTGGTAGAGGAGAGGATTAAGGATACAGTGGAGGTGGAAAGTTTTAAAGGAGGAAATGGCTTAAATAACTACAAGGTGAGGGAAATGTAAATGTTTAGAAAAATATATTTATATTAATGTTTACCAATGTATATGCCTTATATTTATGTTACAAATGTTCAAATGAAAAAAAAAGAAATGTGGTTTTCTTTGACTTTAAATTATTGAGAAAAATATGAAATGATTATGGTTTCCTAGTTTTATGAAGCATGATTGGTAGTTTCCGTATTAGAAATGAAATGTTTATGGTTAGTATATATATATATATATATATATATATATATATATATATATATATATATATATATATATATATATATATATATATATATATAATGTTTGAATCCATGGTTACCCTATGTTACAAAGATAAAGTTTAAAGGAAAGTTGTTTAAAGTACTTTATGCGTACATGGTACATGGGAAATGGTTAGGATTTTTTTTATAGAGGGAAGGGAAGAGTGATGCATATTCCATGTATGTGAAAAGTACGAAAAGTTTACCAACGCATAATGTGATTTATTCCATAGTGCAATGTATTTAAAGGAAAGGCACGATTTATCTGACGTTCCTTTAGCTACCTATGATCATAAGATCAAGGTTTCCTGAGGTTTTTTCATGGACCAACGGTGGTTACCAACAGAGTTCCATTGATATGACTATCTCAAAAGGAAAAAAAAGTATATTTGTAAGATATGTTGATACAATTGTTTTACACATTGTATTTGAACCATATGGAAAAGAAAGTAAAGTAAATGTTTATTGAAATGATATGTTTATACAATTGTTTTACACATTGTATTTGAACGAGGTGGAAAATAAAGTAGTAAATGTTTATGGAGCTGAGATCTCTATACAATTATTTACACATGTATTGAATCCATCCTGAAACATTATTTTCTGAAAACTGGGTTCTACCTTAGCTCCTTACTTCAATTTTTTTTCCAAATGTTTTATAAAATGTTTTAAGGGCCGTAGACCTGACGTATACCGAGCATCCTCCGGCGTTGACACTCCACCTCACGCGACGAATTCACTTTTTTGAAACATGCATAGTTTTTGCTGTAAATAACTACTTCAGGCACCTTCTTCATGGATATATGTTTTCAAAATGAACCACGAGCCTGATCCTCCCGCTTGGTAGAGGCAGAGCAGTTGCTGGGTGTACTTCCGACTGAGCCCTGCTATAGAAAAAAATTGTTTATATATCTATAGTGTTCAGAAAATCATTTTAAAGTTTGATTTAAAATTGTTGTGGTGGACTTGATGTCCGACTATTGGATGTGGAGTAAATTAAATTGTTTTATTACAAGTGTTGTAAATTAGGACATGTCCGAAAAACAGAGGAAACTCTACCCAATTTTCTGTAAAGGGTTTAATGTTTAAAAGAAAAATAAATAAAAAATTTGTCCCACCATGTTTCATAAGATTTTAATGGAAAATATAACTATATAAACGGGTCATTTCCACGGATTCACTTTAAAAAGGTTAAAAGAAATGAAATGTTTTTCGAACTGAGTGCATGAGCTGTGTTTGGGAAATGAAACCCCAAGTTGGGTCCCTTCAACAACTAAGAGCAACAAATCTCTATTGCGACAAATATTATTTCTGTCGCGACAAACAAAACATGAAGGAGGTGAATTCTCTGTCGTGACAAGGAGTTGAAGAGAAACACAAAAAGAATGGCGACAAAGAAACTCATGTTGCGACATAGTAAAGAAATGAAGGCAGAATCTCTGTCGTGAGAGAGAAATTTTCTGTCACGACAATAAAAGCTAAGGAATGATTGAATTATGTCAGGACATAATAAAATTAGGTCGCGATAGAAATAGAAGGACAAATAAGATTAGCCAAGTCAATCATATCGTAACAAAGATTTCTATGTCGCGACAAACAGCTCAACAAGCGACAAGAATCAGAAAAGAAAAGTCTATAGTGACCAAGGAGTTTCCTGGTCGCGGATGTAAATTGCTAAGGACTCAAAGAAACTCGCTACATGAGTTGAAGAAAAGGAAAATGTTTTCGCGACAAGGAAAATTATGTCACTACATACTCTAGAAGTAGGTTAAATACAGGTAGTTTCCAGCTGCAAAGAGTTTAAAGTCGCGACACAATACATTCCTCAAGGCACAAGAACAAGACTACTACACCAAAATTATGCTCACTACGTAATATCAAAGTTCAATGATAGAATCCAAGAAAGAGCTCGTGAGAATAGGTCACTTACGTGGTGACTACATGTTTACTGGTAGGAGTCATGACAAAAGTTAATCTAAAACTCTATCACGACAGAACTTTCTATGTCACGACATAGTGACCAATTTGGGCCATAATTTTGGGGATCCACAACGCAATTAATGAAGTGGGGCCTAACATTGGGAAATATATAAATAGATGCATCTAAGGCACTATGCACGCTCTTCCGCAACCTGTGAGGTCCGCAGCTGAAGACTCTTGGTATATTTTATTTTTCTTTTATTTTCTTAAAATAGTGTTTCAAATGTAGATTTGAAATGTATTCTTTAGATTTTTAGATTCGGGTATCGAACTTAAGTGTAGCTCGAGTTGAATTTATTTATAAAATCATCTTTCATTATCACTGATTTAAGCTGGATATGGAAGGTTTCGGTAGTCATTTATTTCCAATTCATCAAGCATTTCAAAGAATTTTCTCGATTAGTTAGTCATTGATATGAGGAACTAGCTTTGAAAAAGTTTGTTTCTCTCGGGAAATGGGTCACGATGATATACATTTTTATGCATATGGGAAGAACGCCTTAATTAGAATTCTTGGAATTTATTTGATTGGTATTGTTCTTGAATTTAGTTGTTCAAGACAAGACTGCAATTGGCAAGGTCTTCAGATTTTACTGTTTCCAGAGGCCCTCCGAGTGACATGGGATGGAGAATCCCTTTGTGAGAGTATAGAGCGCTTATGGGTATGGTAGACCAACAAGGTGCATCCATGAACTCACGGGTTACTCAAATAAATCACCAACTTACTCGTAATTTGAGGATAGTTGAATTAAGTATCAGTTTAATTAACAAAGGTCTCTTCTCTTTTTGCTAAATTGATTCTGATCAAGTGTTAGCAAAGAGCTAATCAAGGAGGATGGTACTTTCACGAAATGAAGAATAAGGTGTCAGAGACAATCAAATGAGAATGCTTGCACATCCCGTATATGGGGCAAGAATTCTCCGCCTAAGATCCGTACAAGTAATCGAAAGGAAAATACTAAATTTAACAGTGGTTGAAGAATACAAGAATCGGACAGACTCAAGGTCTCATAAATGAATATGAACCTTAATCGCTGAAAAATATGGTTAAGAGAAAACTGCAAACTATACTACCATACATCTTTAACAAAACTCGCTTCACTTAGTGGTTGAGCTATGAAAATCGATAAGACGCAACTAATATCATCAATATATATCCACTTTGTCTCACCTGAACCCAAAACCACGGGATTAAAATTATTTTCATGGTTATCAAGGAATTTGAATCTAGACTAAATTTCTTTGGTAGTCATCTCATCATCATAACAAGAGATTTCAAATAGTAAATGATCTGAGAAGTTGTAGTTAGTCTTTTTGATTTATCATCATTCCTCTGGAACTATATTCGACTTTAAATATCCACTTTTATTACTTGTATGACCTCGTGCACTTGCAGCAATCAAGACCAACTCAATTTTTTAATGAATTATTTTACAAAGAAGCAAATCAATCTTTTTCATACAAGCATCCTAATTAACAATTTTTGTGCCGCTGTTTGACCTAATAGCTTCGAGTGGCAAGACTTAAGTTTGGCACACGCCTAGTATCATACATTTGGTCTATAACAAGTTTTTTGACGTCAGTTACTGTGGATTAGCTTACTGTCCTTGGTAATAGTGTTATTAATTTGTGTACATATAAAACTTAACAATGTCATAAGAGAGGAGGGCATCTGTTCTCAGTTTAGGAAGCAAGGCTCGGTATATCGGGCCCGAGATACTGAGAGGGTGGGCATAGTTGCATACTCTGCTAGCATTATCGCCAGTTTATCGTGTTCATGAGGTTTTCCACGCTCCACGTTGGATATACTCCATCCAACTCATGTAGTGGATTACTTTGTGATCACAGCAACATACGGACCTTCGAGGAGGACCAGCAGGTATCCCGGATAATCTTGACTGTTTTACGATCGCAAAGATTCAGATAGCTAGTGAAGGTGTTATGGTAACACCGAGAGTGAAGAGTAAGATGGAAGTGCCATCTATCCTTTCCTATTTAAGGATGAAGTATACTCTAAATCCAACTCATGCAGTGGATTAGGGAGGGATTGTTGTTAATATAGATGGAATCTTCCAGGAGACCTGTGTATCGTGGATACCTGATCAAAGCCAAAATCTAAGACTGAAGCAGGCTAAGTTATACAGGCACCACCAGGATGGGAGGAGGCAAGATGGAACGCTTAGACACGATGCGTACACTCATCCTTTCCTATTTAAGGATAAGAAAATAAGAGTTTAATGAATTTCAATGAATGACAATTGCATATGCATGATTCGATGTGTATGTGTGTGGAATTTCGACAAAATTCTTTTAAGGGGGAAAGACAAAACCAAGGAAATTTTTTAATTTTTCGAAAAAGTAAACAAGAATTGTCAGAATAAGACAGTTGAAAACCCGTACTTTTTCTAGATCCCTGATGATTAAACAGATCAATATTAGAATCACTTCAATTAAATCTAGTTATCTAACCTAATTTCATCACCGAGACAATGAATAACACAGGAGTGGTGCCATAGCATGACCACAGAACAAGCCACATGGAAGCTTTGAGGGTGACATGGCATGAGAAACATGCTGTGGTACCACTCAGACGGTATCGGTGGCATATGCAAGAATATAAGAAATCTATCTGAGACAATATGCAGGAGAGAACAAATTAAGAAACTATGAATAACCACAGGCATGTCATACCCTAGAGAAAAGAAATCCAAGTCTTTGGATAAGATAAAGAAACAAAGAAAATGAGGAAGGCACATGTGGTAAGGAGGAAGGTGGGAGGAAATTTCCCACTTGAATCAAGTTGGATCAGATTTGGTGGGAGAGAAGGAAAGAGGGGGAAAAGAAAAAGAAAGAAAAGAAAAGAAAGAAGAAGGAAAGTGGAGTGAGAAGCTCTACCTTTCTCTCTTAAGATCTACTGAGATTAGGTCACATTGGCTTGAGGCAGGCAAAGTTCATCTACGCGACGAGAGTTCATGAGGCACAAGAATATAGTGTTTCGCCTAAACCCAAGAGGTGAAGCCTTTCATACTTGGTTATCTTTGGTTCAAGAGCCACTAATGCACGTTCTGGCTGGCTGAGGCATTTAAGTGGTGTCACCCAAATTTTAGACCTAACATTGAATTTTTGGGTAATTCGGGATCGACTTCGGATCGTTATTTGGATCAGGTGTTGTTTTTATGCAGCATGGTTAAAAATGAATAACATGTCAATGTGTGAAAATCATACATTATATGCTTATATGATGTATTGACGTGAGGTACTTGATGGATGTGAATTATATGTAAAACATAATTATCCATGATTTATTAATACAAGTGGGAATTCGCCACTGTGGTGTAAGATGAATTAAAGAGTTGACATCAGATTTCATATGCATGGGGACAATATGGAACGCAGCGTAGAGTAGACAAGGTTTTCAACAAATCTTACCCGAGGGTTGTCTAAATATTAAAATCTTGTCTTGGTGATGTCTAATAAATTATGTATCTATAGGTTGACATTCTGAGATTCAGCCTAGGCCAAAACAAAAATATTTTATTTTGAAAACAATTTTTTTTTCATACATGGAAAATGCATATGAGGAGCTCATGAGGATTAAGATACGGACATGGCATGTAGACAATCACCCAGTGTAGCTGAGCTGGTTTCTTACTTCTTTAAATGTGTGTGTTTGTCATTCCATGCAGAATTGGGTGAGAGCCCCTAGGTAGAGTAAATTCCCACTGGCATGCCTTACCCTGTCAGTGGGAAAAATATTTTCTTGGGTGGTACCGGAGGTACACCGAGGATGAAACACATCTACATCTAGTTGTGAAAGGCTGATTATGGTTTATTCATATATTTTCAAAGAACATTTATCCAAAGCTTTCTTAAATTTTGCGTAAAACCCAGCTTATTTATGTAAAAGAAAGAGTTTAATTAAACTCATGTTGTATGATTAATACAGTTTGGCAAAGGTTTTTCCAGTTTCATGCTTGCTTTGTATAAAAAGGCTATTATATACTTCCAATTGGGGTGTTTAGGAAAGAAAAAAGGGTTTGGAGATGCAAAGAATAAAAGTTTCAAAAGAGTTACTCAGATGTCAACGCCGATTACGATTCGGCCTGACGGCAGTGCGTAGAAATTAAGATCAAGCTACCGCAGGCTGGTCAACGTGAATTGGCTGGTCAGCCAGAGTTCTTCCCCGGTCGTCGCGAGAGAATTCGGTCGCGATTACGGTTCCTCGATTTTGTTATTAGAACCCGTCGCAAATATGGCTTTCTTTTGTTGCGAGATAGGTTTTGATTCATTTGACGCATGGTCGCTGACAGAGGTTTTCTCGTCGCCATCGAGACGCCAGACGCAGGGCGGTGATGCCACGAAGCCCGCCCGCGGTGGGTTACCATGTCGACGAGTATTTGTAACGCGACCGAAGTTTGGTCAACACTGGGCGTAGTTCTTATCACAACATATTTTATGTTCATGTCACGACAGCAATATTTATGTTCAAGAACGTAGTTCTAGCCTAAGGGGCCAGAAAAGTATCTCAAGCCTTGAATAAAGAATATTTTTAGGCCCTATCAAACTTTCTACAAGACAGATTTGGCTGTCATTAATAAAGTTTATTTCGTGTTCTTCAGCCAAGTGTGGCCATGACCAAGGATATTGTGTTATAAAAAAGCACTAGCACATGACAAAGTTTGAAGGAGAAAGAGCTATAGACAGTTTTAGAATGTTATCAATTCCCAAAAAGAAATCTGATCAAAACTAATCAGAAGTTAAATATTAAAGTTCACTTACCTAAAATGAAAAAGTATCTCCTCAAGAGATGGTTAATTCATGAAGTATAATTAATACAAGTGTAAAAACATAAACATAACAGGTCGAGGAAAAGATGGCTAGCCGCAGCGCATTCACGGCGACTAATAAATTAATTTTATGTCACAAATGAATAGGTAGATAACTAGGATCATTCCAACTTATTCCAATAAAGATCAGTGTGTTTACATTCTTAAAAGAATTCTCTTAAGGTATGGTCCTAAGAAGTAATGATAACTTTAATCGTTACCTCATTTAATGACAGTTGGAACAAAAATGTATTATAGATGAACCTTTGATTAGTTTAATGTGATTTTTAATAACTGTGTAATTAACAAGAGTTTAGATATAAAATACTTATTACTGCTAAACTGCTTATCATAATATTTAATAAAAGAACAATATAAGGTCACCTAGCTTTTGTTATCTACTAAGGTCATCATAAACATGTATTTTTAAACACTTTAAGTCCTTCCTCTTATATTTCAATCATTCAGACCATTTTTCAAAGGATTAATATAAATTCAAAAGCTTGAAATTAATAAACAAATTTAGGAAGAATACTTTTGTTAGCCCATTAGTTAAATACAATTTTTAAATCATCATGGCAAACCTGCTTGAACTCGTAGAAACCTGAAAAACTCAGACAAGTAAAATTTTGTGATTGAACAGAGATTTTTCCCTCCCCTTTTTCCTCTACTCAAAAATCAAGAACACTTACTTAGAGAAGAATTAGAAATTCTAAGGAAAAATATGATAGATCCGAACAAGACTATTTAGCCATGAAGAAACTATATGAAGATAAGATAGAAAATGAAATAGATATAAAATTAAAAAAACACAGCTTTTGAAAGAAAGAAATTCAAAATAGAACATACGAATAATTTTTCAAATTTAGAAAACCAACATGATGCTGTGTGACGCCCCAATTATCGGGGCTCATTTTTGTACTCTTTTTTTTTTTTTTTTTAAACAGTGACCCATGAACAATGCCCATGAATAGTGTTCATGAACAAAGGTTCCAAAAGTTGACTTTGAACAAGCGCAAGAATGCCTGCATATCATCATGGTAGGTCATGTGTATAAGGTATTGACACATCTACACGCTGCTGTTGTGCTGTAGTCGCATATGTCGGTCAGGCGCAGGCGCGCGCCTGGTCGCGATATCGCCTCTACCACTTAGCCCTATCGCGCACCAAAGGCCTGCAGAAGTCATACACCAGATGGCCACCTTCTCGCCGCTGATGCAGGCCATGTTGGGCGACAAGCTTCATTTCACTAAAACGCCGGGCCGTGACACAAAAATCGTGGGTCGCGGACTTAAAAAACGAGCCGGGTCAGACTTCGTCACGGTACATAAAATCTGGCGTCGTGATAATAATAAAAGTCCCACCGCCTACGCCCTATCAGCACCTTCGTTCTTGTCGCGGTTATCGTGCCAACCCTATCGCAACACAAGATGGTGCCAATCTGTCACTTCACAGAAACCTTCCGCCGTGACCCGCCCCGGGCCCCGCCACTTCGCGGTTACCGAACCTCCGCCACATCGGAGTAGCTATCTCTATCGTGACATAAAATTTTCTATCACGATAGAGAACTCTAAAAGGCCTGTCGCGACAACCCTTCCTGACACAAGCAATATTGCAAGCGGTCCTCATCGCGGCGCGCGCCGCATGCACGCCAGACGCCCCTCCCGCCGACACCACTCAAGGTCGCGAGACAAAACTGGAAATGGGCAGCAGCCCACTCCATCTTCTCTCCTGCATTTTTATTTTATTTTATTTTTTTAGTAGGTTCTAAAATCACCAGAAATTAACCTTATTGCCACAAAGGCCACTGGAAATTGGGAAACGTGCCAAAATGTATTTATTATACAAAAAAAGAGTTTAATTACAACTCTTTGCTTACATAGTACGTAACCGGCTTTTCACCCAGATTTTACATAATACAAAAATGAGGCCTAATCCGACCTTTTCTTCGCCACTAAGTCCTCGGATGCGTCCCATTCCCAAGTGCACCTTCAGTACGTGAAATTGTTATTCCCACAGATCCGGTGAGTAATGCCCAAGAGTTGAACTTTCCTACACGGTTACCCTACCTAAGTGTTTCATGCAATGGAAACTAAACAAACATCTGAATAAATTAAGTGCATATCCACTTGAATGTCTACGTTCACCCCATGCCTCAAGCCCTCACCGACTCCCTTACACATGCTATTTGGGTTATGTATGAAAATCGCTTCTCAAACAAAGATATTTTGTTTGTTCAGGACAACCCTCCAATAGGAACAGGGACATAGTCCGATAATTAATTGTGACAACCCTCCAACAATTATTAGTGATTATACTTCGATAAATAATTAAATGGGAAAAAAAAACCCTCCGATATATTATAGTGACATACTTTGATAACAATTATCGTCAACCTCCGAAATTATGTCAAGTACCACACTCCATCGCTCTATGGTGTCCCCGTGCATATGAAATGCAATATGCCATTTCGTAACAATTCATGTTAATATATCATGCATGCATATACTAACATCATTCACACAATTAGCATGTTATTCATGTTTAGCAATAACACCAAAAATAACACACTTGAAGCAGTCAACAATCGTAATTCGCCTGAACCGCCTTAAAACAACACTCCGCTAAGACTGCTCGAACAAATAAGAAACTCCAATCACTTAGTTCCAATCTTTGGGACTGAAAGATTACGGCCATACTAGCCCCAAACACTTCAACCATCGATGGTTCTTAGCTGTAATCTGTCCAAGAGAGAAACCTCTACTCTCTAGCCTTGTCAAAACTCCCAATCCCAGCCTCTGATGTAAGCTTCCAATCGCAGATAAACTTCTTTCCTTCAAGCCCGCCACCAAGCCGTCCGATGTTAAATTCTTGTATAGGCGTACTTTCTCACAACCCTCTCTATCTCTTTTCTTTTATGTCCTCCCTTCTTCTCCCATCCCATCGTTTGGTTCAATATGGGCCAAGTGGGATGTCCACTCATGCCACTTGTCAGCCTTTCATTGGCTCCTTTGGATTACCTTATCCCTTTATCCATCTACTTTGGATTCTTACCCAATTACGGGTTGCCACATCTCTTCTAAGGGTCCCACTTGAGCCTTTTATTTGAGACATCCTGCACTTGACACATGGCGCACTATGAGCCATTCATCACGTGCCAAGTGTCCCATACCACTCTCGGTGCCTCGAAAAACGTGAAAATTCGACTATCTTGAAATTCGACGTGATAGCTAGATTTCGCGAGACGATTTCAACAGTGAAGTCTGTTTCATCATCCAAGATCTAGAGAAATTCTGGATTTTTGACCGAATTTTACCATTTTACCCTTTCTCATAAAATTTGAATTTTCTAGGGTTTTACATGCTGGATCCGATATCAAGATAGAACCTAGCCCCTTGGGCTAGTTTAAAGAATTGTTGGAGCCTAGTTCATTGGGCCAATTTAATGAACCTAGTTCAAATTTTCAAATAGTAGTCGGTAAAGTATAATAAATAAACTGCGATGTGAGGTTTTCCCAAAAGCCTTTTAGTCTACTCAATATAATAGGTGTCGAGATCCTTAAATGATTTACGCAAAGAAGCAGAATGAAGCTCCAAGATCCACAGCTTCAAGAAAAGAAGATGATAAGGATGTTTGAGTAACTTTTTCCACCAAAGATGCTTTCTATTACGATTCGATAGCAAGTAGTATAAAAATAACAAAGCATGGGAAAAAGCAAAAGCCAACTATAAGACTTAAAGCAAAACTGACAACAGACCTTTTGACAAGATTTGATAAGAAAACATAGACCAGCTGTATAAGAGACGACTAAGATTGAATAAAGCAAAGAACATCTATTTTATTTTTCTTTTTAGATCATTTTTTAATAAGATTCCCTTAGTAGGGACAAATGCGACCGTCCATGTGTCGTAATCTTATCAGAAAAACCCACCATATCCAAATTTTCCTTGTCCATATCCCTTGTAAAAGGAAAAGTTTGAAGTTTTTGATTTGATGACGTACCCAATGAGCAACTTAACGCATTCTTTAATCCCCATCCTTATCTTTATCCTTATCCCTTCCCTGAAGTTTTTCCTTCTTTCCTCTATATATATAGTTGACTTATCTATCTAAGCAGGTAATCATCTCTAACCTCTCTCACTGAGCCTCTCACTCACAACCCTCTTACTCTCTTACTGTGATATATCCCAAAGCTTCCAGCCTAAGCTTTCCAAGAAGCTTTCAGCTTAAGCTTTCTTCCTCTCTGTATAAAGGTGTGTTTTATTAAATGAAACTTGTTTAATGTTTTATTTCTCTCTTATTCATTTATATTCTTAACTCTTAATTGTTTCAAACCTTAAGCGGACATCCCGAAAGGGGTTCCTTCCGAAATCTTATGGCCTAAAAAATATTTTATATTTTATTTTTAACTATGGTATATAGGCTGGAAAATCTAGATGCATCCCTTTGGGAGAAGCTGGAATTATGAATATTTCACCCAGATTCTAGACACTACAATGTCACGTACCATTATTTTATTTCTTCTAATTAATAAACTTTCCTTACATGTATGATCCTGGTCACCAGTATCTCTGATATTTTGCTATCTTGTCCGTTTGTCTAAATTGACTATTTAAGACTTCTTTCTAGCATTAATGGAATGCATGATTATACTCATGGGATGTTTAATTAGTCAAAAAAAAAAAAAGGCCATATGAGAGTAAGAAAAACCCTTAGTAGGACCCAATTTTTTTTATCTCATCCCTCTCTTACCCCAGCCTAAAATTGAAAATATCAGCCCTCTCTTTAAATTGGTATTAGAGCCTTAGATCTAGTTAAACATAGATAAATCAATAATCAAAGAATATACAAAAGAATTAGAAGAGTGTTTAGATCCTTTAACTCTATTAGAAAATATATATCCAGTAAGGAAAATTAAAAAAGAAATAATATTTGACAGAGGTTTTAGAAACGAGATCTTTAATATTACAACAAATTATGTTAGAAAGAATTTAGTTGTTCATGAGATAATATCTACTATTAAAAAATTAGATAAAGAAAGATTAGTGTTTAATATACTCAAAAATAAACTAGAAAGAAAACATTTAAGATTAACTCACTCAGATATAAACCAGCTTTATTTATCTTATTTATTTAAAAATTTAGTTTATGTCAAGATTTGATAATTTCACATAAAGAATTAGTCATATAGATTTTCACGAAAATAGTGATAAAATCGAAACTATAAAAAGCCTTAGACATTTGTTAATAGCTGAATATAATAATTACGTAGAAACATTAGACATAGTCCCTCTCCCTATAAGAAGACAAATCAGCACATAATATTATACTAGAAAACACTTTATAGAAAAATTAATCAACTTAATAGAAACTCTACCTGTTATAGATTATCCAGAATAACATATAGAATACATAACAATTATTAAAGATTAGTTATTCAATTAGAAATTTAGATTATTTAGATCTTAGAATATAAAACTTAGGAAAACAAACTAGTTCCTCAAATTCATTTAAACTCAAGTGCAACTATAAAAAAGAGCTTTATACACATAACATACACTCTGAAAAGTTAGAAAACTCTTACAAAACTATTAATACATTAGTAGATCTAATAATCTATTTCTCAAAAAAATTTAAGACTTATAATCCATAATTTAGTAAGATAAAACGTTTAGAAAATAAAGTAGAATAAATAGGAAAAAACCTTGATTATATCCATTCATTAGACTTGGTAAAAGAAAATAGGATACTAATACATAAGATTAAACGCTTAGAAGAATCTAATAATAAAATTATTAACCAATTAGAAAAACTTACAGAAATAAACAAAGAACACGCATATATATTAAAAGAATTAACAGACTAGCATATGAATAATTTACTGAAGATCAAACATATCTCAAATACTTAGAAGAAGCAAAATCCATAATATACCCAAGGTCTAAGTTCAGACATCTCTGCTAGTAAAACAAATTTAACTATAGTAAATCAAAATATAATAATATTATTATTAATAAAATATAAGTCGAACTTCAGAATCCAATGATAAACCCAAAGAGTTCAAACACACAAGACATAGAAGATATTATAAAAGGTATAATTTAGAAATAGGAAAACCAAAGAAATCAATAGCAATACCTAGAACTTATACTTTTGGAACAAGTAAAACAACAAAAAGTAATGACTAGCGTAAGATCATTTTCAAAGAGTATCTGTAATAACATCTAAAAATAAAACAAGTAAGAATAACAGATCGATTACATGTCGATAAATATGGAACATAAATAGTTGAAATCATAGATCCATAAATAGAATATGAAAACTTTAAAAATACAAGAACCAGAAGTAACATATAAAAAGAAAATATTTGAAAAAATAAATAAATTTATAAAATGTATCAAAGAAGAAGAAATGTAAAACCCGAGAAAATTTAAAATTTTCTGGAAAAATGGCAAAATAGTAAAATTGCTGGAATGGCTCATGGAAGCCTAGAAAATTCTCTAGATCTCGATGACAGAATGACTATGCCGCTGATTCGTCTCAAGGAAATCTAATTACTTAGGTGAATTTGTTAAATTCGGTATTTAACTGATTTTCACGATTTTCTATGCTGTGTCCTGTGGATCAAGAACGGGATTTTTGAGAAAAAAAATCTCGAAAGTGGAAAATAAATTAAGTAAAGTTCATTTAAAATAAATTGAATTTGAACCGGGACGAAATAAATTTTTTCGGGATAGAAACGGACTCGGATAAGTCAAGGACACGTGGTGCGACGTAGGCCAAGTATCCTTAAATGACAAAAAGGGCTAATAAAAGAGGGGTGTTTGGAAAAAACCACTGCATTCCGATTTTAACACGTGAAAGAGTTATGAGAGGAGAGCAGAGGCAGAAGCTCTAACTTTCCTAAGATCTACAAAGCTGGGGTGGTCGCCTCGCATTCGCCAAGACTTAAAGCTTCGAGCACTTTCTGAGGGCAACACGCGACACCAAAACCATGAGTTTTCGTCGGAGATTTGAAAGGAAAGTCTGAGGCCAACAAGCTTCTTGCCTCAAAAGCTTGCCTTCGCTCCAAGAGGTGAACCTTCTACTGGTTTATTTTTCCATCTAGGAGTTGAGCTTGGTCTTGTCGAGCTCTCAGAAATTTTTGGATAGTGCTGTTACACTCAAAATGAGGGAATAAAAAATAAAAAAATTGGTCTTGGGGAGAATGAGGCTGTATGAGCTTTTATAATTTTGCTTTTCTCCTGCTAGAAGGAGTGAAAGGAAATGATAATTTGGAAGTTCCATTTTCGCTGCAAAGTTTGCTATGTTGATTAAATGATGTGGGAAAGAAACATGAGAATATGGTAAAAATCGTCAGGGTGTGGAGGAAAACTAGTTGGAAGGCGAAGGCGCTTGAGACTGTCAAAATTTTGTTTATGGATTGTCAATCGATGGACCAAAGATTTCAAGAAGTCATCACTAAGATGGCACCGGCGCCCACCGCGTAAATTGTCTCAAAACAAATTGGTATATGTGAGGCAATTTTCAAGTAGGTCTCATTGGTACCAAGTGAAGGGCCATTAACATATGGGCCCTTTTCGTACAATTCATGCGGCACATTCAAAATATGGTGAGTTGGAAAATGACATTGTAAAAATTAATATGATAGGGTAGATTACAACAACTCGATGGCTGTATTAGCGGAAGAAGACCGCACTGATCTTTGTGATACTATAAAATTTAAGTTTGTACTGTCATGTGTTGCATGTTTTGTGCTTAACATGCAAAGGTGACATGTAATGTATGTTTGGCATGAATTGTATGTTTAAATTGGAATTTTATGTGTTCAACAAGGATATAAATGTCCAATTGATGCATGGCAGAATATGTTTATAGGCATATGTGGCATGATATGAATAGGCAATAATATTTGCATTGCATTTCATATGCACAGGACATCGCCTCTAAAATGGGGCGGGAGTGCATGTCAAGGTTTTTCACCATTTCAGAACAGTAGGACCTAACACATCGGGACAACATCCAATAGAGCCCATGATCTTCATATTGTAAATCAACACCGTTGCATTAAGCACATGGTGTAAGCTCGATCTACGATAACGTCCTGGGGTTAGTCAAGCAAATTTAAAGATCGGGTCTAATGCTTTTGTTTTAAAGCAATTTCAGAGACTGTCTAATGCTTTTGAATAAAGTGGTTTATCGGAGACTGTCCAATGTTTTTGTTTTAAAGCGGTTTCGGAGATTGTCCAATGCTTTTAAATAAAGTTTATTATCGAGATCAGTCTAATGCTTTGCTTTTAAAGCGGTTTTTGATTTATTCATGTTTTTTATTTATAAAACAAAAGCTTTTTTGTTTTGATAAAGGACCATTGGTTGAAATACCACTAGAAAGCCACTCTGCATAAGCATGTATGAAGGAGCAGCTTGGGACTCAAGCTTAAGAGGGAGTCGATAAGGGCTCGGTACATGGGACATGTTGAGTTGCATCTCATTCATGACATGTAGGTTTCCATTCTAGGATGACATCTTCTGGAAGGTAGTGTTTATTTGTTGCATGACCATTGCATGTGCACTTAGGTGGGGAGTAGCCCTTGTAGGATTTCACGATATGCTAGGCATTGCTCACCCCGTCGTGGGACCCCCTTTCAGGTACAGGGAATATGCAGGGAGACGATGCTCACTAGAGGTCGATATTAAGAAGAAAGCCGGATTGTGGCTTTGATTTATATTTTGTAAAACATGTACTAGAATGCTTAATTTTGATATATGTTTTGTATAAGAGTGATGTAATTTTAAAACTTGCATGGATTATGGTTTTATAGTCATGCTTATGTTCAGTATGGATAAACGGGCCCTACATGGCCATTTTTATCAGATAAAGATCTCGATGAGGTCGTAATATAATTTTGGGTCATGTTTCCATGCAATTGCACAGGTTGTATTTTGGGTAGAGCTCCTTGTACAAAGGAGACTATGTCCCATTTTCATTAAATCTTGGGTCCTAGAAAAAAGGGACTCAATGGTATGGTGTCGGGTTACCCGACATCCACGACACCTTCCGCGGTTGACAAAGAGTCACGACTTCCGTGATTCGGGGAAGTCACAAGAAATCCAATGTTTAGGAAATGATACAGTTACGCTAGAACTATTAGGAAAAAGTATAGTAGACAAATTAAGAAAAGATTATAGCTTTTAAAGGATTAAGAAAGAAAGGTTTAGGAACAAAAACACTAGTACATATATATGATGATAGTTGGACAGATATGGGAAAAGCAATGATAGCAAGTACATAAATAGATATGAATAATAACATAGGAATAGTATATTGTATGCTAGATTTTATGATGAGTCTTAAAGACTTACAACAAGTTATTAAAATAGGAATTAAAACAAAAGGATATGAACAACAAGTAAAAGGTAGTAATTTAGTAATTAATATAGGATTTATTGGAAGATGTACAAATTATGCAAATAATAAAGTAAAAATAAAAGTAGAAGATGTGGTAAATCTCTTAACCACCAAAGGAGTAGGAATGGTTAAAATAGAGGCATTAAGCACAGAAAATCTAGTAGGATTTGAATGGGATCTAGAAGATTTCGCTAAAAGAACATAAACGGTTATACCAAAATCCTCTTTAGTATACCAAAATACTATAGGAAAAACTAGTATAAGATTTACAGACTATAAAAAGAATGACATACAAGAAAGTGAAGAATACCAAGAAGAATTAATAGAAACAAAAATAGACTTTGTAACTCTAGAAGGAAGAGATTATCCAATAAAAAGAATACTCTATGAAGTAGACGGAGTAATAGCAGGAGAGGAAGATTTATTAAAAATAGAAACATTAGCTTTGAGAAAAGGAAAGATAGAAGAAGACGAAAGATTGATTTATGATATTTTAGGAAATATTGTAGTAATAGAATTAATAGAAGATGATAATGAAACCATAGAATAAGATAATGACTTAGAAATGATGGAAGATGAAATAAGTACCGCAACTTCTCCTACACCATTTGATAGGAGCCAACCTATGGATAAAAGACACAATAGTGGAGGAAATTTACCCAGATCTCAAGCACACTATGAAAATCAACCAAGCCAATCATATGATGAATCCATAGATTTTAGACCCAAAGGAAGACCTTTCCCAATAGAAAAACCCTATGGCCATGTTTGGTACGCAGGGATTGCCAGATCAATTTTGTACTCCTGACCGACTAACTGGCCTGACTAGACCTGGACAAATTTAATATCGTCTCCGTTTCGCATGCCTGTGACAAAATTACGACTTTTATCCTACGTTTGGTACATACCGGACTAAGGTGGTGTTTGTTTTTTTACTTAATGCTGAATAACTTTTTTTGAGCTTAATACTGAATAGTACTAAATATCATTAATTAAGTTGTTTGTTTTTAACATTAGGTAGTGAGTAGATGATAACCCGGATTTAATTATTTTGCCCCGTCCAAATTTCATTCTTAATGGCACTAGTTTAATTTAATTTTAATCCGTTTTTTTAATAGGTTCGGTTTATTTTCTCAACTGAGCACAGTTCAAAGTATTGTTACTCTCAGAAACCCGAGAAATTAGAAATTTTCAAAAATGGCAAAATGTTAATAAAATAATAAATTGTCATAAGGGTTCAGAGAAGTTTCAGAAAATTTCAGATCTCGAGCGACCTAAACGACCGCGCCGCAATTCGCCCGCGGAAATCTAGTGACCTTAAAAGTTTCATTTAATTATGAGACAAGCCGAAATTTTTCCGATTTTCCTCGCGATAAGTTGCCGCTGATTCTGTGGACGAGATTTACAAAATCTCAAAGTTAGAAACGGTTTGGGCGTTAAGTCTACTAAAATAATAAAGTGAACTAAAGAAAATAAATCGCTTCTGGTAGAAACGCCCGACGAAGCATATGAAATCATGCATCCAAAATAATAATAATAAGCCCCGCCATTGATATTTTTAAAATAATTTTATTTATTATACTTAATATAAAGAATAACATATTATAATGTTTTTTTAATAAATAATTTATTTCATGTATTTATTATTAGTTATTTGATAATATATTAGTTAATAAATTTTTTGTTTAAATTTTTAGTTACATTAATTATTTTTTTGTAAAAAACTATAAAATATTTTGTCTCTAGTTTAGTCCGGGCGAGACCCACTAATTTGAGGGGGTTAAAAACCAAGACAAAAATAACTCACCTTCACTAATTTTGTCCCCAGTTTAATCAGTCCCAGCATCTACCAAACGCTACACTTCACTAATTTTGTCCAAAAATTAGTCTAATCCCCCTCTATCCCGCTTACCAAACACGGCCTATAAGTTTCAAGGACAAGCCTCAGGACAAATACTAAATATAGCAGCTCATGATCCATAATTATGGAATAGTGTAATAGATGTATGGAAGTATCCAGGAGTAAACAGGTTTGGAAAATATACCTCAAGCAAACTAATTCGAAACTTGTAGAAATATTTAGAAACCTTTTTGGGAGAAAGTACTAGGGCATTATGGGAATCATACAAGACAAATTTTAGGGAAAACTACAACGGTATGCTTAAACTAGGAGCTGATCCATATAATTTTGTAAACCAAATTAGTAGTCTAATTACAGGAGAAGATCCCAACTCAGGACATATTACCCTCCAACAAGAAGCATTATTACATTTAGAACAAATGCAGATAAAAGAGTGAAAATATCAACCCTCTCTTTAAATATCCTATGTGTATAATCATGCATTCCATTAATGATAGAAAGAAGTCCTAAACAGTCAATTTAGACAAACGGACAAGATAGCAATATATAAGAGATACTGGGGACCATGATCATACATGTAAGGAAACTTTATTAATCAGAAGAAATAAAATAATGGTACGTGGCGTTGTAGTGTCTAGAATCTGGGTGAAATATTTATAATCCAGCCTTCTCCCAAAGGGATGCATCTAGATTTTCCAGCCTATATACCATAGTTAAAAATAAAATATAAAATATGTTTTAGGCCATAAGATTTCGGAAGGTACCCCTTTCGAGATGTCCCCTAAAGTTTAAAACAATTAAGAGTTAAGCATATAAATGAATAAGAGAGAAATAAAACATTAAACAAGTTTCATTTAATAAAACACACTTTTATATAGAGAGGAAGAAAGCTTGAGCTGAAATCTTCTTGGAAAGCTTTGTAAAACCCAAGAAAAAAAATCCAATTTTTCTAGGAAGAGTAAAACAGTAATTTCGGTCGAAAAATCATAATTTTTCTAGATCTTGGATGATGAAATGGACTTCACCGTTAGGATCGTCTCGCAAAATCTAGCTACCTAGTCGAATTTCATCGAATTCCGAGACAAATGAATTTCATGTTTTTTAGTATCTGGTGCAAAGAAGTACTATAGATTATACTCCACAATATAGAGCCATGTGTCAAATGGAGAGATAAATCAAACAAAATTCTAAGTGGGGCCCATGTGGGACATGTGTCACAACTTAAGAGGATAGAAATCCAAAGGTTTGGATAAGGTGAAATCAAAGAGAGCTAATGAGAGAGTGACAAAGTTGGCAGATAGATTTACTAATGTCAACCAACCGTGGAAAGGAGGAAAAGAGGGAGATAAGGGAAAGAGAAGAAAAGTGAGAAGAAGAGGAAGATGAGAGAGAGCTCTACCTTTTCTCTGGGGATTTGACTGGCCGACTTGACCGCTTCACAGTCCCAATGAAAGAAGAGCAAAGTTCTTCCACGCGAAGAGAGCTTTGCATAGAGAAAAGAATTCTGGGCTTTTTCAATAAACTCAAAGAGGAGTGCTTTCTCCTACTCATGACCAGTTTCAAGAGCCATTCAAATGTGTCGAGGTATTTGTGGTTGAACTGTCATTTCACCCAGATCGGGACTTAATAAGTTGATTTTCGACTCAAGTTTTCAAACAGTCCAGGCTAGATTGCGGTCTTTTTTTGAACACCTTAATTGAATTTCCGAGATTGTTTTCAAATAATCCCACCGACTTATAGATCGTCTTTGTGGCAAACCTGAGCTAGTAATTTTGAATCACTTTGTAAACTGGATCGATTGGACTACATGTCCGATGTGTGTTGTTTATGTGTTATTGCTAAAAATGAATAACATGTTGTTCTTGTTAAAATCAGGTTGTTACATGCTCAATTGATGTGTTAACATAGATTGCTTGATGATGTGAATCATATTGTAGAAAAATATAATTGTCCATGAATCATGAATGTTGTATATATGAAATGGCAAATTTGAATGTCATATGCACGGTAACATCATGTCTAGTTGGGTGTGTGTGCATGGTAATGGTTATTCACCATTCTTGGTGAATGAGTAGTGAGCTTGAAAATGGGTCAACGTCTAAAAATTGAGACTCACAGTTGTGTAATATGAAAAATAATAATAATAAATCTCGTATGCATGGGCAAAGCAAGATGGTGTAGATCCTCCCCAGGGTGAAAGACCCAAATTCATTCAAGCGACAGATCACAAACGTGAGGACCGTAAAATACCGAAAGGCACGCGATGATCCCGCTTGTGAACCTCGAAAAATACGCGGGCCCAGCAGATGGCAACACACGGATTTGGTAAATTAACTTATCGAGGGCCAACGGGTTGTCATTGGGTGAAACACTAGTTGACCGGTTTTCACACTCCTGTTGTATATGTGAGGAGCTCTACTGAAGATTAAGTTATACAAATGAGAAGTCTTTTGCCTTTATGAGGAATGATTATTCATAGAATCATGATTTTCCATGGAATGTGGTATGATATATGCACTATCAAAGATGTGCATTTAAAGGGGAGTAACCCTTGTAGGAGAATTTTTCTACTAGGCAATGTTCACCCCGTCGTGGGGAAATATTTTCAGGTACTGAAGGTACATAGGGAGTTGAAATAGGTCCAAGAGATTAGTTGTGAAAAGGTCATTTCAGGGCCTATTCATTTATTTTCAGAATGATTGAATAACCGCTTGTTTATGTAAATCATAAGTTGCATAAAAAAACTAGTTGAATGGTTTAGGTGAAAGTTACCACTTCTCCATTATACTTTCAGGCAATTTGGTATAGAGGCAGAGCGTGGGATGAAAACGCAGAAAATTTGAAGTGCAAAGAATGAGAATATGGCTGCTTTTCGGAAGCCGTCGCGACAAAGATTTTGCTTCATGTCGCGACATGGTTCTTCAATACGGTCAGAAGTCCAATACAAGACGCATAAGGCCGTGGACGCGGTGGTGACAATGCTTTGCGCGTGAGACACAATGGATAAATAAGGCGCGGCGACAAGAGAATAGGCTCATGCATGCGTCGGTGGAATTCACACGACAAAGATTGCAGCGCATGATTCGATATTAAGAGATCCTCGCGGTCGCCACATGCATTTTTCATGCTACGCATAGAGTTTGGTCGCTTATGTCGCTGATAGAGAATTTCGTCGCGATAGAAGCAAAGCCATGGATGAGGTTCCCCATGTCACGGCCATGCTATCAAAGGCGGCAAGAATAACACTGGGCGCGACGCCGGCGCTGCGTGAGCTACCGTGCAACGCGTCATGGCTGCATTGGTCCAATACCAGAAAATTCTTGGACCCCCGGGAACTGGGGCATCACGGCTTGGCATTTGAGCCTAGTATACCGAATACTTATAGGACTCAGCTGGGCATGGTTTAGATTGCTTTTACTGTACATTCCTCACGGTGTGCTACATGATTGGGATCATGGTCAGGTTACATTGCGTGAATTATATACATGAGAAGGAAAGATAACACTAAGGTTAGAAACATAACCTTAGGGGTTCGGAAAAACAAACTGAACATGATAGTTCGGGAATTGAATTAAAATTTATTAGTGGTGTCACATGCACTACTAATTGAATTAAGTGAGATAAATCTAAATTTTCATTTGACATGTGTAGATGGCAAGTCGAGGATAGGGACGTAGAGGTCGTCCATGAGGTGCTAGCCCACCTATTTTTTATCACCAGACCTTTGTGGAGGCCGTGGGGTCATGAATATCGCTCATTGCACGGTGCCAGTGCGCTGAGGTCATGAGGGCCGGGCAACTCCAACGATTGGCACGCATCATCTCGACATTCACCGTAGGGATCCAGTGGTGGCTAATCATTGGTTCCGTCAGGTTAAGAGAATTTTGGAGGCTATGGAGATTTCCTCAGATGCTACGAGGATTCGGCTAGCCACATTTTGGCTAGAGGGACCCAAGATAATGGATGCATTCCAGTCTCAGATCCTGATTAATGACGCTGAGAGTTCCAAACTTTTTCATGGAGAAGCCTCGTGGGCATTTGTGCATGCAAAGCCCAGAGTTCCTTGAAGTTGAAGCAAGGGAAACATGATCAGGTTTCGGAATACGAGCCAAGTTCATCGAGTCAAGTAATACTTCGGATGACTATGTGGCCACCGATATGGCCAAGGTGAGGAAATTTAAGGATGGCCTGAAGTTGTCCATTCGGGGCAAGATTGTAGGGTTTCTCCTACAAGATATGGACTCTATGGTTAGGAAGGCTATAACCATAGAGAGAGAGGTAGAAGATGGACGGAGCATCCAAGATGTGGGTGCTAGTGGTAAGAGGAAGGAGGATCAGCCTTATTCTAGTTCAGGAAAGAAGCAGAGGACTTCTATTCCACGGTGATTTAAAAGGTGTCGCGACCATCAAGGTTGGCATGTACTGGGAGTTTAGCTGGCCAGTGGTAAATTGACATGTTATTTCTGGGCCATCACCGGATACATATGAGGCTGATCGCCTCATAGGCAAGGATCCCGTGGTTTGGGATTGCAGCCCCCGCCACTGCCGAGACAAAGTAGGACAATTTGTTCTTCACCCACGCGCCGTAGACCAGATTGGCCCTGGGCAGACAGAGCCTCATGATAATAAACAGCTATAGAGGCTGTAAGTAAGGGTCGAGGTCGAGACGGCCTGCCGGACTTCAAGGACTCGTGGACGTGTCTACACCATCGCACCACTAACCGAGCCACGATCAATCGCCATCCAGTAGCTCGCTTATCTCGCCTATGGGCAAAGATATGGTTTAATTCTGGTGCATCGCATTCTAATGTTACTTCATCTAGCTTGGATGTTTTAGGCTTAGAGGTAGAGACCTTGGAAGAGTTGTTACATATGAGTTCTCCCCTGGGGACTAGGGTGAGGATTAATCAAATATGTTGTGATTGTGAGAGAGAGATCTCATGGATTCTGCTCACAGTGGACCTTCAGGTGATAGACATGTCATATTTTGATGTTATTCTTGACATGGATTGGTTGACGGCACACCGAGTCGTCATTGATTGTGATAGTAGGAGGATTACCGCTACACACTGACGGTATTCGCAGGACTTTTCGTGAGAAGATGATGCTTTTTACCCTTGCACTCATGCACGACTCTAGGTGGAGTGGATAGTTGATGGATTGGCTAGCAAGCCTTACCCTAGAGGATGAGAGAAGACAGGATTTAGGTCTACCTCGAGTGGTTTACGAGTATGAGGATGTCTTTCCCATGAGCTAATGATTATCTCCCGCACGTGAGTGCACACTTTTGTTATCGAAGTTACACCCTAGCACGCTGCCCATTTCTCAGTGGACTCCTCATAGGATGGCATTGGTCAGAGCCGTGCATGAACTCAAGGTCTAAAATCAGAGGAATTGCTTGGACAAGGGTTTTATTAGGCTCGAACGTTTCACAAGGACGCTCCAAATTTCCTCGCTTTCAAAGAAGAAAGACAAGACCCTTCGACTGTGCATTGACTACCGACAGTTGAATAGAGTTACAATCAAGAATCGGTATCCACTACTGAGGATTGATGACTTGTTTGATCAACTGAGAGGCGCGAGCTCATCTAAGATAGACCTTCAGACGGCGTATCATCACTAAAAGGGAGGTATGACCTAAGACAACATTTAGATGCTGGTGACGGCATTTCGAGTTCACGTGATGCCTGGATCGATTTAACGCGCCAATGTGATTCATGGATATCATGCATGGGGTGTTCTAACCCTACTTAGATCAGGATGTCGTGGTCTTCGTTGACGACATTTTGATCTACTCCCAGTCTGAGGAGGAGCATGAGGATCATTTGAGGGTTATTCTACGATTTCTGGGACCACCTTCGCCAGTACGCCTGCCCAGCCATGCAAGTTTCTGGCCATCGAGGTGAGATTCTTTTGTACACGTAGTACTCGCCATGCGCGCTTATGACCTCCCGAGAAGGTCAGGCTGTTATGAGTAGGGAGGCCAAAGCTAGCTTTGCGGATACGCAGCTGACCGGCAAGTTACCATAGAGATCTATCAGGATTTCCTCCTACTAGCAACACTCTAAGACAAGGTCAACGTAAAAGGAAGTCAGATCTGAAAAGTAGAATGACCTCAGGAGAAGGTATCTTGTGGAATTGGAAATGAGGCTTACTTCAGCTCCTATTCCGATAGTCCCGAAGGGGGGACAGAGAAGATGAAGGTAATACAGATGCTCAAGGCCCAATCGGGATGCGCTGATGCAAACTGTGAGTGGCAAGAGCTGGGCGGTTCTCTAGCTAAAGAATCATGAGGAATTACCCCACGCATGACACGGAGTTGGCATCGTAGTCTTTGGCTCTTAAAGATATGGCACCACCATTGTGGCAGAGTACTGAGGTGTTTTTTGTACTCACAAAAGCTCTAAAGTATATCTTATTTAATCAGACCTCAACAGAGGCAACACAAATGGATGTGAGTTCTTAAAGGACTATGATTTCACTTGCATTACCATCCCAAGGCAAATGTGGTGGCAATGCACTCACCGGAAGTCACTGGGAGACTAGCTAGCATAGCTTCCCTGAGCGGCAGATGAGAATGTGGGGCAGTCTCTGACACAAAGATACGATCCAGTCGTATGTCGGGATTCTGGCGCTATGCCTTCCCCATCGAAAGGCAGTGATTGAGTCCCAAAGGATCGCCAAGATAGTGTCCATCAGAACCGAGCACAAGCCAGTACGAGTGACGAAGGTCAAAGGCCCACACATATGGTAGTCCTTAGCATGTATATTTGGGTCAGGGTTCCCAAATGACCTATTCGAGATCCTGTGAGTTCTACTACCTGTCGCGGCATTCAATGCACACATATGGTAGTCCTCAAAGATAGACGTCAGGTTCCCTTAAACGACCTATTTGAGAGGAGATCCTTAGGGAGTTCTACTACTCTCGCGAAGAAAATTCAAGTGGCACGTAAGATAGAATGCGGATCTTCGCCGCCAAGATACAGAGCGGAATGAAGTGACACATTGAGATTTTGTTCGACGGTTCACGGTTATCGTGTAAAGGCGCAGCAACGTGGCCAGCATGCCTACTTCCGTACTCATCGAGGTAGCGAGATGGAAGTGGGAGCACGTCATGATGGATTTTGTGACCTACTTTCCATGGACACCGTGGAGGTATGACGCGGTATAGGTGATTGTGGACCGGCTCACTAAGTCGGCACACTTTCGAGCAGTGCGGATGACCTTCACACTGGAGGAATTATGACAGTTGTACATTAGAGAGATTGTCCGACTACATTGAGCGCCAAATGGCCATAGCATCGGATAGGATCCTGTGCCACGACACTTTTGGAAAGAGTTTCCAAAGGCTGGGGACACCCATGACCGATGAGTACCGTCGCACCCACGTACATATGGTCAGTCAAAGAATACCATATAGGTTTTAGAGGACATGCTACGAGCGTGTGTCCTGGATCATAAGGGTAGTTGGGAAAAGAACTTACCCTGCTGGAATTACCACAACAATGCGCCACGTGCGAGTATAATGGGATGGCAACCCTATGAGGCTTTGTATGGGAGGCCATGTCGATCCCCGCTTTGTTGAACAGAGGTGGGAAAGAGTTCTATCACTGGTCCGAATCTGATTAGAGACGCCTCTGAGAAGGTGGAATTGATATGGCGTTCCCTCACTAGCCAGAGTCGATAAAGAACTACGTCGATTACCTGGCCGGGCCGACCTCTGTAGAGCTCGAGGTGAGTGATCACGTCTTCCTGAAGGTGATGCTTAAGAGAGGAGTGGTCAGATTCGACAAGCGAGGGAAGCTAGCGCCGAAGTATATCGATCCCTTCAAGATACTCGAGAGGGTGGTTACAATTGCATATCGGGTGGTGCTACCACCGAGCTTATCAGGTGTTTATGAGGTGTTCCATGTCTCCATGCTCACTCCAGATCCAGCCCATATAGTGGATTGGGGAGAGATTACTGTTGATACTGATGGGACCTTCGAGGAGGGACCAGTGCGTATCTTGGATAGCCGGGATCAGGTTTTACAACACAAGACCGTGAGGCTAGTCAAGGTGTTGTGGCAACACCGAGGAGTGGAGGAGGCAACATAGGAGTGCGAGGACATGATACAGGCCACCTATCCTTTCTTGTTTGAGGATGAAGGTACGTGGTTTAGTCATTTGTGATAGAATGACTAGTTTATATGCACGCGGTTTGGTATGGTTGCATATGCATGTGATTCGATGTGTACGTATGTGGAATTTCGGGACCAAATTATTTTAAGGGGGGAAGAATGTAAAACCCGGGAAAAAAATCCAATTTTTCTAGGAAGGGTAAAACATTAATTTCGGTCGAAACACCAGAATTTTTCTAGATCTTGGATGACAAAGTGGACTTCACTGTTGGGATCGTCTCGCGAAATCTAGCTACCCTTTCGAATTTCATCGAATTCTGAGACAGTCGATATTTCATGTTTTTCGAGGCACCGAATGTAGCAAGTGGCACATGGCACTTGGTGGAATGGCTCACATAGACCCATGTGTCAAATGGAGAGATAAGTCAAACAAAAGTCTAAGTGGAACCCATGTGGGACATGTGTCACAACTTAAGAGGATGGAAATCCAAAGGTTTAGATAAGGTGAAATCAAAGAGAGCCAATGAGAGAGTGACAAGTGGCAAAATAAGATTTCCACTTAACTTGTTAGACCAAATCCGGTGGAGAGGAGGAAAGAGGCAGAGAAGATGAGAAGAAAAGAGAGAATAAGAGAAGATGAGAAAGAAGCTCAATTTTTTATCTAGATTTGACGGCGATTGGACCATCGGCGTTTGTCGGAGCAAGAGGCAAAGTTCTTCCATGTGAAGAGAGCTTTGTATAGAGACAAGAATCCGAGTTTTTCGACAAACTCCGAGAGGTAGGGGTTTTTCACCTACTCAGTTTAATCTTTGTCTAAGAGCCATTCAAATGGTTGAGGTATTTGGGGTCGATCCGCTGCATTTAGCCCCAAAGACAGACCAATACCGGATTTTTACAGACTATTTTCGCATACCGAGGCTTGATTTTCGTGAGCGGTTAAAGTCCATGATTAGTACCCAAAAAGTGCTATTTGAACCCTATATTAGATAGGTTTTGAGTTTTTGCGCACTAATCATGTCATTTATGCCAATTCGAAATGTTCAAGCTTTAGTATCACTTATGCTTAAGCAGAGGTTATTTTTTGGTTGTTTTATGTGTTTTTGCGCACTCCTTGGGAGTTCAATATCGAAATAATGATGAATTCACGAAGATTGATCCCAATTGTCACCATAAAATCAGACCAAAAATCAAAGAAAGAATGAAGGCAAAGTGATGGAAATCGATGAGGACAAAGAAGTAATGCAAAGGAAGATCAAGAACTTTGCATTCGGCCAAGATTTCATGTAATCACGATCGCTAAAATCATAACCCAGCTAAAATTCTCGCAACCTTAGCGAATTATCACTTTCGCTAGATCACCGTGGTTTTCGCTAGGCACTGCTCACGAAATTTCAGGTTACATCACATGTTCGGCAGCCAGCGAACACACCAGCTTAAATTTTGCATTCGCTATCTCTTGGTGATTTCGCTTAGCTAGCTTAAATTTTCGCTTTAGCTAGCGAAATTTCACGCTCAGCGAAACTGTTTCGGGCCAATAAATTACCTACTTGTCATGCTTTTGTAATTAATGCAACCGACTTCAATTTTGTATTACTCCTTTGTCCCTAAATTTAGCCAAATTGTTAGGCTTTTTATATATTTTTCATACATTAGGTGGCCTATATAAGCCACCTCCCATTTGTAACCCTACAAATAAATCGAGGAAGCAATTTTTGCAAGTTTGAATTTTGTAAATAAAGTCTCGTAGCTTTAGTTAGGGTTTTGCTTTTTCTCTTCTCTCTCCTCGCTCTTATTTTTCTGCTGCCAAACACCCCTCTGAGGATGACAACTCAAGAGACGCTTGGCTGCTCTTCTTTTGAAGAGAAGGCTAGTTGCAAGGGGGTATATGCATGTTGTCCTTTGTATTAAAAGCCATGTGCACTATGTTTATGACCCTCATCTTCTTAAAATATGGTTGAATAGCATTGAATATTATTAATTCGCCAATACTTACTTCGCTAAAGCTTCAGATACAACATACTTATTGCTAGATGCACTGTGGTTCATTAGATGGTCTTTACGAGCCTCTGAGATGATATTTAATGTTAGGTTTCAAACTGAAAAGAGGCCATAGATGCATATTAATTGTTGACTCAAATAGAGTTGATTTTGTGTGGTGAGGTTTGCTAGTTAAATATAGATCCGGTTATGCCTGGACTATAGGTTGCTTGTCATAACGCCGAGGATAAAACCCGAGGACTTTGTTTGCCCTAACTTACTGCTAGTGACTTAAATCTTTCAAAGTTAACTTTTCACACTTCATTTTCGCTTTTACGCTAACTGGGCTTTTAAACTCATCACACTGCTTTTGAAACAAAAACTAAAAAGTCCAAATAGAAAGTCTTACTGCACTTATGCAACCATTTTAGATGAAAACTCCATCCTCAGAGTTCGACTTAGATTCACTATACTGCAAGAGCTTGACCACGGCAAAGAGGTAGGAACTAGGTGTAAGAGAATTTTGCTGATTTTAACAATTTCTATCAGGCCGTAATCAGTCCTATAATTCAATTTCCAAGACTATTTTCTGATAGTCTGACTCAATTTATGGATCATTTAGCAGTCAAGCTGAAATTTTGGGATCAAGTTTGGCAAATTCCAGATCGCTGGACTATTATTGGTCCATGTGGGCTGTTTATGTGTTATTGCTAAAAATGAATAACATGTTGTTCTTGTTAAAATCATGTTGTTACATGCTCAATTGATGTGTTAACATGGATTGTTTGATGATGTGAATTATATTGTAGAAAAATATAATTGTCCATGATTCATGAATGTTGTATATATGAAATGGCAAATTTGCATGTCATATGTATGGTAACATTGCGTCGGGTCGAGTGTGTGTGCATGGTAATGGTTATTCACCATTCTTGGTGAATGAGTAGTGAGCTCGAAAATGGGTCAACGTCCAAAAATTGAGACTCACGATTGTGTAATATGAAAAATAATAATAATAAATCTCGTATACATGGGTGAAGCAAGATGGTGTAGATCCTCCCCAGGGTGAAAGACCCAAATTCATTCGCGGTTAGACATGATCACTGACCATGAAAGACCGTAAAAATGTTGGAAAGGTGCACTACAATCCTACAGTATGAAACCGAAAAATACGTGGCCCATAGATGCATAACACACGAGATTTGGTAAATTAACTTAATATTGGAGGGTTTTCCAATGGGTTAAGTTATTGGGTGAAACACTAATGACTGGTTTTCACACTTGATGTTGCATGTGTGAGGGAGTCGGTCAGGACTCGGGTTATGGGCATGAGGAGTCTCATCTCATGCATAACATGAATTATTCCATGTAGAATTGCATTTTCTGTATGGAATGTGGTATGATATTTGTGTAAATAATAATGTGATTAGTGGGGAGTAACCCTAGAGAATTTTTCTACTAGGCATTGCTTCACCCCACTACGAGAAATATTTTCTGTGCAAGGGAGGCCACAGGAAGTTAAACAGTCCAAGAGATACAGAAAAGGCCTGATTGCGGGCTCATTCATGTATTTTGTAAATTCGGATTGACTATCCATTTTTGCTTATGTAACTACAAGTCGGTAATAAAAAATAAAAATAAAATAAAAAACTTAGTTTTGGACCGGTTTAAAGGTAGTGTTAACGCCTTATTTTATACTGCTTATGCAATTTGCATAGAGTATAAAGGGTAAAGGGGACATTAAAAACATTGGGGAAAATTTGGAAGTACAAAGAATGGAGAAAAATGGGCAACTGCCCATTTTCGTGTTTTTATCGCGATAGAAATTTTTGGTTCCATGTCACGAAATGGTCCTCTTTGTCGCTGACAAAAACCCATTACCTACCATGCGGCCGTGGCGCGTGAAATGACAGCGCCCGCTCCACGTAAGACAAAGCGCTTCACCCAAGACAGGCTCGTGCACGTGGCCAAGGAATTCTGTCACGACGGAGATTTCTCTATTGCAACAAGACTTTGACAGGGCAAGAGCTCTTGTGTCATGACATAGCATTTTTCATGTCGCCACAGAGTTGGGTCGTCCGGTGTCGCGACAGAATCTCTCGTCATGGCAGCAGTTAGCCATGGGAGTGAGGTTCCCATGTTGCGCCGCACGCTATACTGCAGCAATACTCGCGCGCACGCTGATTCGTGCCACAGTAGGTGTTCCGGAATCAACAAAATTTATATCCTAAATTCCCACGTCAGAGCAGTTGACAGATAGCCTGCCTCTATGGTCGAACACATGGATGGGTTTTCTGCACAAAATGATTTGGTGAATTGGCTCAAATGGTGAATTTGTTTGGATTTCGTGGTTTGGTAAAAACAGGGAGTTGGATGGTTGGAAACTGAAAACAAACTGAAGAAAATAGAAAATAATAAGAGATCTCCTTGAAGTATCGATGTCAGTTTAGATGTTGTGGCAATCGAAAGGTTTCCGTAGAGTTATTTCCTCGCTGGGAGGATGACCTATAGTCATTTCCAACTGATCTTCATTAGCTATAAAAACCTAACCCAAAATAATTATCCTTTGAAAATTGGTATTCATTGACATCATGGTCACCTATTAAGAGGGCATGCCTTTCCACCCACCTTACAATAACTACAGAGTGATAACTAATGAATCTCGATCTTGTAGCAATAAGCATCCACTCAACCCTAAAAGATTATCAAATACCGATCATTCAAGGTGAATGGAAGGGGTTACAACTAAGATTTGAAGAGAAAAACCAAAAATAATAGTGAATACCGCTGTGGAAATCACAGAACCCTCCTGTTACACCCAATTCCTCGATTCAGCAGGCCTCTTCAATAAGAGGGTTTTAAATTACTAATCCTCCAAGTCATTATCCCGAGGGTGTTCGCAAACCAAGAAAATGGAGAAATGAGAGAAAGTGGAGAAAAGGAGAAAAAGCAAGAAAGCTGAAAGCTTCCCACCAATTTTATTACTAAGCAAAAGTTGTCTTTATAGTGTCTGGTCAGGGGGCTTCTATAGTCAACCCATAGTACAAATTACCAAAATCTACAAAAATAAACACTATTACAAGGAGAAAAGTACAGAAGAAAAACCAAAAGAGAACAAAGAAAACTGGAAGCAAGTAAAGGAATGTGTCATGATGAATAAAGGGTAAGAGCCGTGAATCAAAGTGTGGGAGGAAGTACTTCATAAAACTTCGTAAAATTTTTGTCAGGCTCCATTTTCAGATTTTCAGCTTCCTTCCGGTCTCCGATCTCGCAATGCTGAGTTTGACTTAATCTTTGTGCTTGATTGGATTCCAACAATTTTGGCCCCAAATAGCTTGCAAAACTACAAATAAGCCACAAAACGATCAGAGAATAGCGTGGACCTAATGTGCAAATCAAGCCACTACTAATAGTATGTAAAAGTGCTCAAACCTTAAATAAACATGGTTTAGCACTCGAGCACTAATCACACCCCTCACCTACACATTGCTAGTCCCTTAGCAATGAAAGAAAGAAAGAACGAGAAAGCATACAAAACGATAACAAAATGATGTTCACAAAAAATGGTATTTTCAAAAGGGAATGAGAATGCCTAACCTTAATGAGAATCAACAAACCTAGCCCAATAACCATCTCGAGAGAATGAATGCCATACGTAATTGAGTATCAAAAGAGCC
This sequence comes from Tetrastigma voinierianum, assembly GCA_016808115.1. Classification (NCBI taxonomy): domain Eukaryota; kingdom Viridiplantae; phylum Streptophyta; class Magnoliopsida; order Vitales; family Vitaceae; genus Tetrastigma; species Tetrastigma voinierianum. The sequence goes on from JAEQBH010000926.1 coordinate 1,120,930, forward strand.
TCTTCTTGGTGAATCAAATCAGTAGACTTCACCAAACCTAAGTGTTTGTTTGATCAATTTCAACAATAAACTCGCTTAAACTACACTCTCCCCAACCAAGCTACCGCTGCCACTCAGACACTAACCAACCTAATGTATCAGACCCACTCTATTCCACAACCCTTGCAGTTAGGGTAACGTCGAGGAATCGACTTCACCAAAGTCCATGTAACTGGATCTACCGATGACCCCAACCACTCAAGGCTTAGCACCAAGTCATAAGGATCTTTCGAATTCACAAACTCTTCAAGCGACCTCGACTTCAATGATTTCAAGACTCAAGACCTAGCACCCTGTTCAACTCCAATTCCATCCACCCCATGTAGCTAGCACTAAGCCTACAGGGCTCCCCAACCGCCGATAGGCACCGCTTTAGTTATTTCACCATATACCCCTGATCCACTGCCTCGGTCCACAAAAGTGTTGCACTTTTCTTCTTTTCTTTTCTTTTCTTTTATTCTTTTTTCGGGAAGACACATCGCCTTCATTTCACGGGGTCCTAACCCATTAAAGGTAACAACTAAACTAGGGTAGGTTTTGCAAAGTTTAAGAGGTAAGCAGTTCTTCAACCTATTGTTGAAAACCGATGTGCACTGTGTGGTTAGCTAAAGGTGGTGCCAGTGGCCTAGCAACAAAGACTCAACTTAATCATCCACCAACTTAACAAGGAATCAACACATAAATAAAATTATGTTTCAATTTTTAAACCAGCAGGCAAAACACAAAAAATAGTAAAATTGGTGCAAGTTTGAATTGAAAAGTAAGCCAGATAGTATAACAACTTCAATGGGGAAAACCAGCAAAGCCATCGAAAATAACAAATTGGCTTGCTCAAAATAGTAACAAAAATATAATAAATGTCACTTCCTACACCCCACCCCCAACCAAAAGTCACATTGTCCGTAATGGGGCTCGACAGTTAGAGAATGGCGCTACCCCTTTACGAAATGTATTCGTTCGATATTAGAGACTTCGTGAAGATTCCACCGATAACTTGGTTCACTCTGTTTGTGGGCTTCAAATAAACAAGTTAGGAGAATAAAAGTAGAGAGGAAAAAGTTACCAATTGAGTAATTCTGCAAACTTATACTTTCATAATAATTTCAAAAGTGTTCTTTCGATATATTTGGATTCTAACTCTCTTGCTTTCTAACTCTGCATCAAAAACGCTCTAAAACGGAGTTCGAATGAGAAAGCTTTGAGCTTAAACAAATGAGGGTGCACAGTGAAAATTCAAGAACCGTGAATTTTTTTTCGTTAGCAATTTTTTATATATATATAATTTTTGAAGACCTGTCTTCTATATATATATATATATATATATATATATGAGGTATATATATAAAAGACAAAAAGAATTTAATATAATAATAAAACCAAAACTCAACTGAATATGGTGTGTCATGAATTTCAACCCGCGAATTTAGCAAAGTTATAATTTCATAGAATAAAGGTATCCTACGAAATTACAGAGTCAGTAAAATTTACCGAACAATATAGAAATGTAGTAGCTCTCATATTTTGCTTTCTCGTCTCCAAAATTTAAGCAAAACTTAAAAATAAACACAAGAAATTGTTAAATGCAGAATGAAAATTAATCTAAACAAAGATTAACTAAAATTAGAGAAAATCTAAAAGAAAATTAAAGAAATCAAAATTAAATTAAACAATTAAATTAATAAGATAACATGAAATAAAGAAGTGGGAGACTGAGCTCTTCAAACCAATTCCCAAGCCTTGAGGCTGTTGAACCAGAGTTTCAGAATGCCAAGGTCTAGGGTGCTCCATGTCTCAACTAAAGACCAACCATCCACTATGCCATGCAAAGGTGAGTGGCTGCCAATGTTTTTGATGGCGGTAAAGTTTCCAGCCAAAAGAGCTACCAATTTCTGTCGTGCGGCGCATACAAATCAAGTGGCCTTGCGGGTAGGTGTTTCTGTCTCGAAAGGTAAAGGCAAGATATACACCGAGTTAATAAAGGGTAAATCAGGCCTATGTTCTTCCACCGCCTCCTTTCCGCCGCTCTCAGTCAACAAGTGGAAGATTTCTTCTTCTCTCCTCCATGGCCCATGACAACACATGATTCTAGTGGCATCCCGTAGTTCCTCAAGAGCTTCCGCCTGTCTCTCTTTCAATTCCTCTGTCGCAGCTGAGACCGGCTCTCACCAAAATAGTGTCACTAGCAATTCTTCTCCAAATTTCTCCTTGAATGAACAAGCTAATCGGGTGAGCTTTGAGATGGATTGGTCGTGGGATGTCAATTTCTGATCAATTCCGCCCGAACTCCATCCACCTCTTGTTCGTGGAGTTTCCACTGTGTCAACACTTCGATTAGTTCTGACATTCTACCGCCTTCGGCTTCCTTCTATAAATATTGACGGCGTCTGTGCGCTTATTTTGAGCCCTAGTCTGAAGATAGGTTTGAGTACTTTTGCACACCAATCATAATTAATTGCCAATTGAGGTGTCTGTGTCCACTTAGTATCAACAGCAATACAGGTTATTTTGGTTATTTTATGTTTCAAATGCTCCGCTTGCTTCAAGTTCAGAAAGTTCGATATCGTAGATGTGCCAACCATGAAGATTGGGAAACTATTTTCGCTCTATCAAAAAATATCAAGATTCACAAAGAAATGAAAAAAGGCAAAGCTGATGAAAAGTGGGATGCGTGAGAAGTAAGCATTGGTAAAAGAAGAAAACAGTAACCCAAGAGGTCTTCTTTCATGATTGCGAAAATTTCGTTGGGATTTAAAATTTACCGGATTGCGAAAATTACGCAACCATAAAGTAAAAATTTCGCAATCATAGCGAAAATTTCAAGTAATCCATTTAAATTTTGTTAGTTAATAAAATTTCACATCTAATGAATTCACTGTGTTTCAATGATATTAACTCAATTTCTATTATCTCTCATTTTCTATGAGTTAGCTAGCGAAATTCCTTTGTAGATATAGCGAAATTTCACCGATTTAGCTATCTCTGTCAACAACCTTCGTAAGTATAATTCTTAAATTGTGAGAATTTTAAGCTATCCAATTCTCTTGCATAGCAGTCCCACCGCCACGGTAATTTTGTGTATTTGTTCCTAAACGACTACGTTTTGGTGTATTACCACCTTGTCCCTTGTATCAGCCAATGTTTTAGGCATTCTTGTATTTTCACACTTTGGGTGGCCTATATAAGCCCCCATGATTTTGTAACCCTAAGCAACTTTTGATTTCAAGAAGAATTCCCGCAACTTTCATTTTAGGGTTTGCTTTTCTCTCTTCTCTCTCCTCTTTCTTTCATTTTCTACAGAGCACTTGAGCAACCCCTTTGGGATGTATTTCGAGGATGCTTGGCTAAGCCTTATCTTATGAAAGAGGAAGGTGGCTAGCTTGGTTTTGGGCGATTCTTGGCGAGTGGTCTAAATGTTTCATCTCTGATCTTGTATTTATGGCTCCCGGCTTTTCAAGTAGGGTTTAATGCCATTTAATGTCATTACTTTGTGATACTTGCCATGCTTTGAGTCTGGAGTGCATACTTGTTAGATGCCTTGATATTCTTTAGATGGCCTTCTGACCCTTGAAATGAGGTTGAGTGTTAGGGTTTTTTAAAGCGAAAGAATTTTGTGAATGCATGTTTGTGTTATTTCGAATAGGGTGGTTAGGGTTAGGTTTATAGTTAAACAAAAGGTCAGGTTATGGCTTTGACTATATGTCACTTGCCGCCTTACGGATATAACGAGGACACTTTGCACTGTATGTTATCAAGCTAGTGACCTAAACCTTGAGGTTACCATTCCTGATTCAATTTAAACCATTCACGGTTAGTCGGTGAACATACAGCTCCCACTTTGTTTTGAGCAGAAATTCCAAAAATCCAAACAAAGAAACCTCCACCATTTCGACAGTCTTGAATCATTCCTAGGATGAAAACCCATCCCTAGTGTTCGCCCTAGACCCGCTATCTTTGCGGTAACTTGACTACGTGATAGGAGAACGCAGAGCAAATTTTGTTGATTCCACTCACTTTGCAGGTAGCGCAGTCAAATGGCGCCGTTGCGGGGATGGTGCGGGGCTTCATTATGATTGAAATTATTACTTGTAATCATTACAAGTGTAGGTGACCTTTAGACCCTTTTTGAATTTAGGTTGTTGTAAGCGCAAGTTATCACTACTTAGCCCGATTCTTGCTTGTTTTGTTTTTCTTCACGGTCGATTTTATTTGAATTGTGTGCAACCCTTTTCTGGCTTGTTTGTGCTCTTTGTTGTGTCTCGTTTTGTGTAACAGGTGTTTATGCGGCAGGACGAGAGGACATCAGTGGAAACGCAAAGTGAGTGCACCAATTGAGCAATTTGTGAAATCGATTGTGCCGCAGTGACCAAATGGATCCTCTGCACGAGGAACAGCAAAGTCGACAAGCACCTATGGTCCGGCGGCCATACGGGTGATGAGGATGTGCACACCTCCTAGAGTTAGTGCTCCTTCACGCATCATACCTCTGAAGATGTAGCGGTGAGACCTTTATTTGAATTGCCCTACTCCCATTTCATGGTATGGAAAATGAAAATCCATACACTCATATAAGGATTTTGAGAAGTTTGCATAACCTTTAAGGAAGGTATGATAGACATGGATTTGTTGAAGTTAAGAGAACTCCATTGACCCTGGGACCAGGCGAATTTGGCTCAACTCATGGTAGAAGCGTTGAAATTGGGCGATCTTCAAATTTCAGTTTTTGAAGAAATTCATGGTGCCCTTTAAGACCAACCGGTTTAGAGGCGAGATCTACCTACTCGGCTATGTGATGAGAAGTTACCCGGTGTTAGGAGGCGATTCATAGAGACCATCAATGCATGTCCACACCATGGTTTTGATACATGGATGCTAGTGAACCATTTTTACAATGGTATGTCTCCAGCCATGAAGCAACTGCTAGAAACCATGTGTGGAGGAGACTTTCTGAGCAAGCCTCCTGATGAAGCAATGGATTTCTTGAACTATGTGGCTGAAACTTCAAGGGTTGGGATGAGCCGCCCGAGAAATGGAGAAAATGAGGCCATCGATCGACCACAGGGAGGAATTTATACACTTTAGAGGACATGGAAATGGCGAATGTCAGCCCTAGCTAGAAGGTGGAGGAGCTAGAAGGAGGAAAGCGGCTCCATGAAGTGCGGTGACTGAATCCTGCACGGAATGATCCATGCACGATTTCGATCCAGCACCGGAAAACGGTATCCTATGGCCCCCTTGGTGAAGGATTTGATGTCGAGAATATACGAATGCAGGTAGGTGTACAAGCCACCACAACCTAATGCTCATATGGTATTACCTCTGATTCGATTGGAGGAATCACCCTGCTCTCACAGCCGACCCCACGCTTCTATGTGCCATCAGTTGCGAACCACAGTTTGGTTCCTGCGTCTGACCCACGACACCATCATCCCACCTTCTCGAGTTGAACAAGCGTCGAGATTTGAGCAAGGTGGTGAAGCGACTTTGTGGAAGAACAAAAGGGATTAATACAATTAGTACGAAGGTTGATCTTGTAAAGAAACACGCGAAACGAGAATAGATGGGCTTGAGGCAATCTTAATCGGAGAAAATAGACGACTGCAGTATTCAATCACAAAGATCAACAATGATACAGTCACGAGGAGAGAGGAAGGTTCCCTTCCCAAACATTGCCAAATCGAAAGGAATTGTGAGGTAGGTTCATCCAGTGATTCGGGGGGAATGGATGAGGTGAAGAACATAATCATACGAGGAGTGGAAGAGAAATGAAGCTGACAGTGCCCAAAACATTGAAGAAACATGCAAGGAGCAGGAAAGTGAGAGCTGAGGAGAGTGAGCATCGGTGAGAGGACTCAATGGAAGCCTTGTGTGCCACCTCCATTTCCCGGGCAACGAGCGAAGAAGGCATCCGGCGGGCATCTAGAAGTCCTAAAGCGGTGAGAGGTCGGCCTTTACTTTTGGACATCATCAAACAAGTCCTGCCTATCTGAGAAGTTTTTGAAGGATCTTTGTCTGATCAAGAAGGGTTGGGCATTGAGAAAAGGCATTTTTAACTGAAGCGAGTTAGTGCCGCTAATCAGCGAGAACCGGTCCGTCTGAGGATCGGGATCACCTGATTTCGATTAACATTGGTGGGACTTGCAGACGAATCAACGCTGGATTTAGGGCGGTGTAAACCCTCTTTGCCATACTACGTGTATAAGCGATTAGGTTTGGGAAGGAGCAAACACTGACATCACTTTCATCATTGGCGATCGATGTTAAAAAGATTCCTACAAGGGAATAGTTGAGGATGTGTTGGTGAGTAGACAAATTCTACTACCTAGTAGAATTTGTAGTGCGATCTCGAGGCCAATAGCAAATGGAGCCCCGATCATGTACCCGGTGTATGCGGAAGACCATTTACGGCCCACTTTGCTAATGCGATCATCAATTGCCGAAATGGTCGTACGACTTACTTTTGGTAACATGACATTGGAGGCGAACATATTTCACTTGAATAACGAGCCTGGTAGGTGGGCGAAAATCAAGTAAATGATGAAGTTTGTTCGGTTGGTCGAACTTCGGGGGGCGGATGTCGAAGTGCGACACTGACCGAGGTGGAAGTAGATGTTTTGGTATTGCCGCCATTGGCCTCTGCGAGGCGGTTATGATTCGAAATCAACCGGTGAAAAGAAAAGCAACCATGGGAGGTGAACGCCAGAGAGCAGCACGGATTTCACTTCTTAGGGTTGAGGAGCTTCTCCTCTTCGACCTCCATGAGTAAATCAGTAATTTGGGCTGGTTGATGTTCTCTGAAACCAAATTGCAGCTCCCGATAATTTTGTTTTATTTTTAATTTGGTGGAAATTTCAATAATTTTGGTTATTTTTAGTAAGTTTCTAGGTTAGTAGCTTTTCCCTTTAAGTAATTTTGTTTTAATATTATATTTTTATATATTAAAATTTTAAATATATTTAAAATGATAATTTTTATTTTAATTTTATTTATTATTTAAATTTTATCAGAAAATTCATTACGCGACGAAGCGGTTATTATAATAGCGACTGCGCCCGGTATTCGGCGCGGCGGCTTATAAAATGAAGGAGGGAGAGGGGCTTTTTCATTCACTTCATCTCCTCCCCTCCACAGCCGTGCGAAGCCTGCGCGTGGCCCGCCTGTTCGCCTCCACCGCCTGAGTCACGCGGTGTCTGGCCTCCCACCTCGTGGCCGCGCCCTGCCCAGGACCGACGTCGGCGACCACGGCCAGAGCCCCAGTTTTCCACGGCTGCGCTGCCAGCCACGAAACTTCCGCCCGTTCCACGAGCCACACACGCAGCCCTTTGTCGACTTCAGAGCCACTTGTATGCAAATGCGGCGGAGCCAGCGCGGTAGGCCACGGTGATCTGCGTAGCCCTGCCGTAGAGTCGATTACCACAGTGCGGTGCCATTCACCTTCTTGATGTTCCTCGGTAGTGCCCGGTCACCCTTCCGCCCGTACGACCTCGATGTCGACTTTTAGCGCCGCGGCGCGCTGCCACAGTGACGCTCCCGGTCGGTTGAGCTGCGCGCTGTGTCATTCGACTCGGCCATGGTCGCACGGTGGGTCCTTCTCGGGCCACCGGGTCGAGGTTCAGTACTCATTTGGAGGAGCAGACCAGTCTGGCTCCGTTCGGCTCAGGTCGAGCCGGTCAGCGGTCACGAGAGCCTCGGGGATTCGAGATACCAGACGGATGGGACCGGGCGCCTCGCGATGACCTGAGAGGAGATCTAGGAGGGGGCGGCCCTCCAGCGAGCCCTTGCCGGACCGTTTGAGTCATCATCATCGAGGCGAAACCGTCAGTCGGCCGTGACGACCTCATCGTGATTATCCCTGCCTCGAGGATTAGGAGACCCTTATTCGTCGGGCACCCTATCCGGGGAGCGTGGGGCTCCTCTGGGTTTCATGGGGTGGTATTACGGCGTCCGTGATAGCTAACCCCCCCAGTTCGGGGACTCGATGCGTCGATCGGCGTGTGGCTAGCGCCATTTATGGCCTTGAGCGATTCTATTACCCCGAGGTGGTTCCTACAGTTCTACCATTCTATGACCTCGGGAAGCCTTAAAGTCTTCCAGACTCCGTTGATATCGATGATCGTCAGAGTTCTCGAAGCGGCGGATATTTTAGGCTGCGTTGGCGCCGCGAGCGAGGCTAATTGGAGGTTATCGGGATTGGCCTCACCCGGGCACACGGAGAGATGGTCGCGGTCTTGCTGCCGAACCGCTGCTGGCTGGACGGTGTTTCGGAGCGACTCAGCCTCGGATGCTCCTCGTGATCCTGCTTAACGGTGACCTCTTCAGCTTGACCTTCACGTCACGACGTGAGGGTGCCCGTCTAGAAGGCTCTGTCACCAGGATCTCGGAGGGTTACGGTTCGATCCCTTTAAGTTGGTGATGGCCACTTTCTTTACGCCGAGGATAGGTCACCAAGGGCTGGCAATGAGGTTGCACTTTGTTGATGCCACGGCTGGCATTGCCGGTCGCAGGCGCCCAGGCTCGAGGAGCCGGTTGACGGAGATCGGATGCCTCGAGGTCTGTCTATGGGCGAGCTATGGTCATGCCTGTTTCTTTTCTCCTCCGACGACGGGACCCGGGAGGAGTGGATACGGCGAAGGACTCCCCTGACGAGCGATCGTACTCACGAGGCGAGATGGAGAAGAGTCAGTTAGGAATATATCTCCTCATCTCCTCCTCCCCTGCCGACCCACGGCCCTGGCAAATGCCGACGATCCTTGCTCTGACACGACACTCTCGGAGTACATTCAGCTAGCCGGTACCGGGGAGCTGCGAGGTGTTATGGATCTTCGTACGTTAGTTGGCATCTACATGACGTCGATGGATCGGAGATTGGCTTCGGCCAAAGACCACTAGAAGCGATGTGCTGCCATGCTCCAATGAATCATGAGTCACCTCGGTCTCAGCGTATTTCACGATCGTGAGATGAGCGAGCTGACACCCGGCGGCGGCGGCCTCTCTAGACATCTTGGCCCACGACGGCCGGCGTCGGATCCACCACCGCACGAGATTGAGGTGGTGCATCTGTCTCTGCTTTCTATCCACATTACATGTCTATGCTTTTCTTGGGAGTAAAGTTAGAGGTTGGAGTGTCTTACATTATGTTTTGTATAGTTTTGACTTTATATTTGCTACTAATTTTGTATAGGATTCATGTATTGCTTGATAGTAGGCGGTGATACTTAATATGTTCGGCTATATTAAGCATGTACTAGCCATTTGGTTATATCAAAAGCGTTTTACATTGTTATTCTGATCCTCTTACCTTTTGCAAATCACTTTTGTGCCTCCACTTTGTGTATCTACTTTTTCTTTCAATTGGACAATTGAATTGCTTTTAATTGAACAATTGAGTTGCCTTTAATTGGAGAATTGAAACCTGTTGTTACCTTAATGTTAGAACAATTCCATGTTTGATTCAGTTTTGAGTCGATTGAAGTTTAAATATTAGATGTGAGACATTCCCCCTTTAGCTAATTCACACCTTTGCACAGTTGTTCCAATAAATTTGTGAAATTATGTACCTCCTCACTTTGCAAAGCGGCTGTAGGCATGTTGACAGCCACATGTGGGTTTGTGTTACCCATGTTGAAGACCAATGTAGTCTTCAAAGGAAAAGAAAACGAAAGAAAAGAAAAGAAAAAGAAAAGAAAATAAAAGTCGTGAGCTTTATGAAACAGAGCATAGTCAGGGGTATATGGCAACTATAAGCCGATGCCCTAAACCTTAAGTGGTTGGGAGTCATCGACTTAGTGTTCGCTACATGGGTGGATAGGTGGAGTTTAGCGTGTTGTAGGTGCTTGATTCTCGAAGTCATTCGAAGTCCGGGGTGAAGCCTGTAGAGTTTGTGGTCAAGTGATCCTTTTGGCTTGATGCCCTAAACCTTAATTGGTTGGGAGTCATCGGTGGACCCCCGTTACACGGACTTTGGTGAAGTCGAGTTTAAACATTGCACCTGATGAAGTCGAATAAAGAAAGAAGGTGTAGCTTTTCTATCTGGGTTATTGACTGACTTAAGGCCATGCCAGTAGATAGGTTGGGGGGAGGGAATAATTTTGCAATTTATTGGCTCGATCTGGTTACATTAAGAACCATTAGACTTTGGTGGAAATTCAGGTTGAGAACCATGGATCCGATGTTAACCTAAAACTTGATCTTATATGGTTTATGTTCTCTCATTAATAGGTTTTTCGAACAAGGTATCAAAATTATTCATTTTAAAATTAATACCTATTTATACATACCCTTTTGAACCATAAACTTTTTGAGAAAGCCCTTGCATGCATGTCCTTATTGTTTTGCATTGCTAAGGGACTAGCAACGTGTTAATCGGGTTGGGGGGTGTGATTGGTGCCCAGTCTTTATTTGAGCCACATTAGAGATAGATTTTGAGTACTTTTGCGCGCTAATCATATCAAGATTAAGCCAATTGGGGTGTTCAAGTCCACTTAGTATCACTTATGCCATTCTGCGAGGTTATTTTGGTTATTTTGCGAGGTTTTTGCATGCCTTGGCCGCAAGTTCGAGTTACCGATATCGAGATATGTGCTGAACGTAGAAGATTGAAACTATTTTTTAGCCATGTCGAAAATATCAAGATTCCAAGGAAGAAATGAAGGCAAAGTGATGAAAAAGGGATGACGTAAGTATGGTGCAGTGAAGCAAAACAGGCAACCCAGGAAATTTTGCTATGATTGCGAAAATTTCGCTGGGATTGCGAAAATTTCGCAACCATAGCGAAAATTTCGCAATCCTAGCGAAATTGGAAAATTTCGCAATCCTAGCGAAATTGGAAAATTTCGCTAGGCTATGGTAGCTATCTAGCGGAAATTCATTGCTGCGATATTAACCAATTCGCTATCTCTCATATTTTTCGCTGAAGTAGCGGAAATTTGTATCGCGAAATTCACGTAGATAGCGAATTTCCTCGATTACGCTATCTACGTGTGAATTTCGCTGAGCTAAGCGAAATTTAAGCTATCTTATGATATCTACATAGTGAAATTCCCTTTTTGTTAATTTTGTGTTGTTCCTAACGACTACGTTTGGTGTGTACCACCTTGTCCCTTGTATCGGCCGATGTTTTAGGCATTCTTGTATTTTCACACTTTGGGTGGCCTATATAAACCCCATGATTTTGTAACCTAAGCGACTTTTGATTTCAGGAAAGATTCCATGACTTTCATTTTAGGGTTGCTTTTTCTCTCTTCTCTCTCCTCTTTCTTTCATTTTAGTTTGCGAAACACCCTTTAGGATGACGACTGAGGGATGTAGCAAGCCTCTTATGAAGAGGAAGGTGGCTAGCTTGGTTTTGGGGCGATTCACGGTGGTCCTCGTGTTTCGTCTTTCTGGTGTTAGTATTTATGGCTTGACTTTTCAAACTAGGGTTTAATGCCATTTAATGTCATTACTTTGGCGATACTTGCCATCTTTAGAGATGCGGTGCATCTTGTTAGATGCAGCGATATTCTTTAGATAGCCTTTACGAACCGAAATGAGGTTGAGTGTTAGGGTTTTAAGCGAAAGTTTGTGAATGCATGTTACTTGTGTTGACTCAAATAGGGTGGTTACAGGGTTAGGTTTATAGTTAAACAAAGATCAGGTTATACGGCACATTATATGTCCTTGCCATATGCGAGGATATAACAGGGACCTTTGCATAACCCCATGTTATCAAGCTAGTGACCTAAACCTTCAAGGTTACCATTCCCACAATTCAATTTAAACCATTCTGAGTTAATTCACATTGAACATACAACTCCTTTGTTTTGAACAAAGTCCAAAATCGAACAAAAAGCCTCACCATTTTCAACACTAATGCGAATCATTCTAGGATGAAAACCCATCCCACAGTGTTGACCCTAGACGCTGTCTTGCGGTAGCTTGACTACGGCGTTAGGAGAACATAGGAAACAAATTTTGTTGATTCCGCTCCTGCCTACCGTGTACGAATCAATTATCAACTAGTTTGCTCGAGTTCGATTATTACACCTTTCAGCCCGAAGATGTCAGCTGTGGTGGTTGTAATTGGCGAGTTAAGGCATAATATGGAGAAGCAGGAGGTGCATATTGTGGAGGTCATGGTTCCCATGAAGAAGTTGTGTGGTTCCCCCAACTAAGGTTGTAAGTATTGTCAAATGGTCGTTAGTTGAAACGCGTAGAAAGGTGCACTCGTCAGCAGGGTTCTATAATCCCTCATGGACCTAGATGGGTTTGGTTTTCTCTCCACGGGTTGCTGATTCTTCCATGGGAGGTTTCTATAATCCCTCATTGACATGTCTGTCTGAGTGGAAGTAGCTGCTTATACAGTTTCTAATCCCTTTGGAAATGTACTCTACACCACGAATAGAGAAAACCTGAAAACAAGGAAAGAAGATGACAATTCTACCCCGAAAGGGGTAATGTTAACTAAATAAATAAGCAGAGAAGCAAAGTGATAAAGCGCCGAAGCGGTAAATAGAAAAATAAAAGAAAATTCACCAGATCTTGTGATGAGGATCATAAGTGTTTAACTTCTCATCAATTGCACTTAGGCACCATCCCCCGCAACGACGCCATTTGATTCGTGCTAAAGTAGGTGTTCCGGAATCAACAAAATTTATATCCTAAATTCCTCCTACTGCCGTAGCAAAGCTCTTGCGATATAAGCGATTCTAGGGTCGAGCGAGGATGGGTTTCTTACTTTAAATAATTTGCAATTATTTCGAAATGGTGAATTTGTTTTGGATTTGAGGTTTAGTAAAAGCAGGAAGTTGGATGGTTGGAAACTGAAGAAACCAGCGAAGAAAAATAATAAAGAGATCTCCTTGAAGTATCGGGATCTTTGGGCTTAGGATCACAGGGCAGCGAGGGTTTAGGGTTATTTCCTCGCGTTGGGGAGGATGACTATGGTCATTTCTGAGCAGGATCTTTGTTAGATATAAAACCTAACCCGAAATAATTATCCTTTTGAAAATGGTATTTATTGAGCATCGAATTGGTCATAAGCAGTGAGGGCATGCCTCCTTCACCCACCTTCTGATAACCCGTAGAGATGTAATGAATCTCGGTGGATCTAGCAATAAGCATCCATTGAACCACTGAAAGATTATCAAATACGGGTATTGAGGTGAATGGAAGGGTTACAAGTAAAATTTGAAGAGAAAAACCAAAAATAACGATTGAATACACCGTGAAAATCGAGAACCCTACATTTACACGGTTCCTTGCCCGATAACCTTCCTCTTCAGGAAGAGGTTTAACCGCTCATCCTCCAGTTGTCATCCTTGGAGGTGTTTACAATAAAGAAAGGGAGAGAAAATGAGAGAAAGTGGAGAAAAAGAGAAAAAGCGGGAAAGCTGAAAGCTTCCCACAATTTAATGCGAGCAAAAGTTGTCTTTACGATTAATACGATTGGGGCTTTTATAGCCAACCCGTAAATAAAGTACAAAAACTATAAAAATAAACCTTTATTACAAGGAAAGTAGGGAAGAAAACCAAGAGACAAAAGAAAAAGCGGGCGACGAGGAAGGAGCGAGGCGGCAGTGGAACGGTGGCAAAATTTGTGAGCAGGTGAACGAGGGAGGAAGTAATTTCGCGGGTTCTGAATTTGTGACACACGAGGGGGTACCTATGTTGCTCCGTTTCCTTTGTGACTACGGTCTCACGATGCGAAATCTTGAGTTTGACTCGAATTTTTTGTGCTTGGATCGACTCAACAATTTTGGCCTCAATAGCTTGCAAAAACTACAAAATTAGCCACAAAACGTGATCAGTAGAATAGCAAGGACCTTAATGTGCAAATTGGGTTAATTAGGCTGATTAGTACACAAAAAGTGCTCAAAATAGCACTTTTTGAGCACTAATCACACGCGACACGCCTTGGGCACACGAGCAACCGGGCATCGTGCTCACGATAGAAGAATGTTGTCGCGACAGACTGGTCCAGTAGGCAGGAAAAAAAAATTTTGACTCTCGGGAATTGGGGCATCACAAGCTTAGGCTGAAAGCTTTGGGATATATCATAGTAAGAGAGTAAGAGGGTTGTGGGTAGAAAGAGATAGCTCTAGCGTGAGAGAGGTTCGAGAGATGATTCTCTCAGATAGATAAGTCCTCTATATATAGAGGAAAGAAGGAAAAACTAGGGAAAAAAGGATAAGGATAAGATTAAAGAATTTGATTCCGGGTGCTCATTGGGCCCCATCGTCAAATCAAAAAATTCAAAATTTTTCCTTTTACAGGGCATATGGACAAGGAAAATTTGGATATGGTGGGTTTTTCTGATAAGATTACGACACATGGACAGTCGCATTTGTCCCTACTAAGGGAATCTTATCAGAAGATGATCTAAAAAGAAAAATAAAACAGTTGTCCTTTGCTTTATTCAATCTTAGTCGTCTCTTATACAGTTGGCCTCTATTTTCTTGTCAAATCTTATCAAAGGTATGTTGTCAGTTTTGCTTTAAGTCTTACAGCTGGCTTCTACTTTTTCCCATGCTTTGTTATTTTTCTCCTACCCTTGTCAAATCTTGTCTAGAAGCATCTTCGGTGGAAAAGTTACTCAAACATCCTTATCTTCTTTTCTTAGGCTTTTAATGGATCTTGGGCTTTCTGACTCTGCTTCTTTGCATAAATCCTTTTTAAGGATCTCAACCACCCATTGTGTTAATTGAACAAAAAGGCTTTTTGGGAAAACCTCACCCATAAAAGGATTTGTTGTGTCTTTACCATCTACCGTTTGAGTTGGACTAGGATCATTAAATTAGCCCAATGAACTAGGCTCCAACAATTCTTTAAACTAGCCCAAGGGGCTAGGTTCTATCATGATATCGGATCCAGCATCATGTTGGTTTTCTAAATTTGAAAAATTATTCGTATGTTCTATTTTGAATTTCTTTTTATTTTATTTTATATCTATTTCATTTTCTATCTTATCTTCATATAATTTCTTCATGGCTAAATAGTCTTGTTCGGATCTATCATATTTTTTCCTTAGAATTTCTAATTCTTCTCTAAGTGGTCTTGATTTTGGAGTGGAGGAAAAAGGGGAGGAAAATCATGTGTTAAATCTAAAATTTTGCTTGTCTGGCTACTACAGGTTTCTACAATAGTTAAATAGGGTTTGCCATGATGATTTAAAAATTGCTTAACTAATGGGCTAACAAAATAATTATTTCCTAAATTTGTTTTACATTGGTCTAAAGCTTGGGTTATATTATAAAATCCTTTGAAAAATGGTCTAGGATGATTTGAAATATAAGGAATGACTTCTTCCCGTGTTTTAAAAATACATGCTTTATGACCTTGGTAGATAACATAAAAGCTAAAATTGACGTTACCATTATTCCTTTTATTAAAATATTATGATAAGCAGTTTAAGCAAGTAATAAAATATTTTCTATATAAACTCTTGTTAGTCTGGTTATTAAAAAATTGGTTGAAACTAATCCAAAGGTTATCTATAATACATTTTTGTTCTTCATCTAATTCTAAATGAGGTAATAGATTAAAAGTTATATTACTTCTAGGATATACCTTAAGAGAATTCTTTCCGAAGGTAAACACCTTTTCTTGATCTTTACTGGAATAAGTTGGAATGATCCCAGTTATCACAACTTGTTCATCTGACATAAATTAATTTATTAGTACGCCATTGAATGCGCTAGGCTATTATTTTTTCCTCTGATATGTTATATTTCTATTTTTACACTTGAATTAATTATTCTTTATGTGAAATTTAATCATCTCCTTTGAGAAGATTTTTTTTTCATATTTTAGTGGTAAAACTTTAATATTGCTTCATAGTCTGTTCTAATCAAGATTTCTTTTTTTGGGAATTATTAACTTTCTAAAACTATCTATAGCATATGTTATGGCTAATATTTCTACATCTATACTACTTATATTACCCTTTTCTTTGTATTTTCCACTACTATATCTACAAATTTTTTTCTGTATTTTTGGCTGAATACTTATGTGGTTTTGCTGATAATACTGTTCCCCATTCTAAGTTGCATCCATCTGTCTCAATTATTAAGTAATCATCTATTACTAGTAGTTCTAGTGGTAGTAGTTTTGTAACTAATTCTTTGAGAGTTTTTACTAGCTTAATATCTTCTTGGTTAAAATATTTTTGTCCTTTACTTCCTACTTTACTAAACAAAGGGCCTGCAATTCCACTTAGATTTTTTATAAAAGGTCTAGCATAGTTTAATAATCCTAGAAATTTATGTAATTCTTTGTGTCTTCTATTTTATCAGGAAATGTTAGATTTTTTTTTAAATATGTGGCTGTAATAATATTTTACCGTTTCCTATTATTACCCCTAACAATTCTATAGTATGTTGAAATAGTTGCATTTTACTTTTACTAATTATAATACCATATTCTTCGAACTTTTTTAATTCTATTTGGAGGTGTCCTATATGTTTTTTCTTATTCTTGCTAAAACAAGTATATCATCTATGTAAATTGCTACAAATGAATCATTATCTCTAAAGATATTATCCATCTTCCTTTGGAATATTCATTGTGCATTCTTTAAACCAAATGCCATTACGAGCCATTCAAAATGCCCTTCTGGACAAGAAAAAATTGTCCAAGGTATACTGTTTGGGTGCATCTTAACTTGCAAAAATCTTGATTTACAATCAAATTTACTAAATGTAGTACAATCTTTTATTTTTTTTCTAATAAATATTCTTTTGTTGGTATATCATATCCATCATCTTCTATATTATCATTTAACCTTTTGTAGTTAATTTAAGACCCGGGAAAAACCTAGAAATTTGAAATTTTGCTAGAAATTTGAAATTTTGCTAGAAATGGCAAAATGGTAATTTTATCGTACTTCTTTCTAGATCTCGGATGACAAAACGGACTTCACCGTTGGAATCGTCTTGTGAAATCTAGTCACCCAGGCGAATTTCGTTGAATTCCGAGACAGTCGGATTTTTACGAATTTCGAGGCGATGGGCGTGGTGGACAAGCGAGATTTTAGAAAAATGCATTGCTCAAATATTTAAACAATGCCATTTAAGATAGATGGGCGAAGCGGAATGAAAAAAAAATTGTTTCGAAGCGACGGAGTAGGGAAGCGTGACCGCGTGGCATAATGTGAGCCGTGTCTCATGTATAAATATCGAAAAATATCTAAAATCAAGAAAGATCTCCTGATTCGATTACAGCAGCGAATGTTGAGAGAGGATGGAGGAAAAGCAAGCTTCTGGGCGATTTCACGGGGTTTGTGAATTCGAAACTCGGTAGGCAAGGAAGTTAAAGAGTTTGCTCTAGCGATGAACTATGTGTGGGTACTAGAATCACAAGATTTAGCCAAGGTTCAAGGTTTGGGTTTTCATGGCAGAAAGAAGCGATGTCTGAAATCACCTTGAGTGGTAGGGCTTTTATCCTACTGGTTTAATTTCTATCTAAGGGCATGTGTGTGTCAAAAAGTGGAGAATCTTTGTCCGAGTTTTCCCTCCCAGGCGTAGCAGTGTTTTGGCCATAACTTGGTCATTCCTTATCCGAATTGAGGGATTCTAAATTAAGGATAAACTAGACTTATAGGAGAACATATCTCCTTGAAGTAAGAGTGTCAGAATTCCAAACCCTTTGGACTGCGGGAAATGCATTCAAAAGTGGGCCATGTTCGACGAGTTTTCTGTTGTTTGAGACCCCGTGGCGAGTTTGGCCATAACTTGGCCATCACTCATCTGAATTGAGTGATTTCAATTGCTTTCTAAACTAGACTTATAGAATAACATATTTCCTTGAAATAGGTCTATCCAAATTCCGGGACTTAGAAATGCATTCAAAGGGGAGCTATGTTCATACAGTTTCTGGTTCTGTTTGAAAACTGAGTAGTCCCGTTTGTTTAGGACATATCTTGAGTTTCGATGATCCTATTTGGGTGATTCTAGTTTGAGAAGAACCCTAAGAACCGTATCTTCAAATGAGTATAAATAACTAGTGTCAAATTATGGATTAAGACCCCTGAAATTGGGTATCACAAACTGACCAATTTTGAATGAAAAGGCCATAACGTCTTTATCCGAACTCTGTTTCGGGTGTTCTTGGACTCTATGGAAAGCTCATTAATTCAAGAACATAGCCATGTTCCTGGGTAATTGGTATCCACAACCTTGCTGAAAGTTGGTGTTTGTACGAGTGCGGGTGGGACCACGAAGTGCGTTTCTTTGTTTTGTTTTGCCTCGATTTTTGGATGACCATATATTTCGCGTCGAACTCCGTTTGGGGTGTTCTTAGACTCTATGGAAAGCCCATTGAGTCAAGATTCTTTCCATGTGCCTGTGGAAGGCAGTGGGTGTCCACAACCATGCTGAAAATCTATGTTTTTCACCAAGTGTGAAGGTTATTTGGTTGTGTCTATGTGAATAGCCAGGTTTTGACATGACCATTGCATGGCATGTTGTAGGCTATTGTATTGGGTATGAATTGCCATGAGTTAGCCTAAGGAAGTCTATATGACATTACTTATTTAGTCAGGTATTGATGAATGCTAATATGCGTCTTACGATATCACATAAAGAATGGCGTAGAAATGTATGAACTTATATGCTTCTGATATATGTTGCATGGTACTTAACATAATGAAGTACAATTGATTAGAATGTTCCATGTGGTGTGAATCCGCATGTTACGCCAAAGATTTGCGTGACATTAGCATTACATATGCGCGAGAGACATGACATGTGGGTGTGTGTGCATGGATGTAGTCATTCATCATCGGTGTTGATGAATGGGTGGTGAGCTTCATTACTTTGGGCGATGTCGATGAATCTCATGATTTAAAACATAAAAATAAAATATAATAATGTGTGTTAGAGCGAGAGCAAGAAGGGCGGGTGCTCCCCCTCGAGTGAAAAACTGGAACATGGGTGTAAGAAGACTGCTGATTGTCAAAAGTTACGTAACATAGTGTAAAGACCCACGGTGTGATCAGAAAATTTCTATTGCCCCGAAGAAGACCTGCAGTCATGTTGTCACATAGACTTCGGGTTGTGTGATGGGAGTCGAGTTGACTTGGGTTTGTTGCCCATTAGAACTTGCATTGGAGTAATGGAGTCGGTGAGGGCTCGATCATGGGTCATTAGTAATACCGGTGACGGTTTTGTCACATTTGGCATATGTGAGGCGAGTCGATGGTATTTCGGGATATATTACTCAATGACGCCGACCAGGTGATGGGTGGCGAGGCGCTTTCCCGATACATGGGGCATGGTGAGTCGAGTCATTCATGGCATGTAGACATTGGTGAACATGTGTATGTTACACTTGGATGTCGCGTTTGATTATGCGACCATTGCGTGTGCGCAGGTGGGGGTAGCCTTTGGCGGAATTATCACTCTTTGGGCTTTGCTCGCAGGTCATTGAGACCACGTTTAAGTGCGAGCGGTTACCCGATGGGCCAGCGCTTCTTAAGCCGCGATTAAGAAGAAACGGTTGGCGGCTTTTGATATATATTTTGTAAATATATATGGGTTGTATTAATTTGTATAAAGTGATGTAATTTAACTCTTATGGATATGGTTTTTATAGTCGTAATGCTTATATGTTTGGTATAGATGGAAATGGGCCGTATGGCTTGTTTTTACTAATATGTGGACACGGTGTGAGAATTGGTTGTATAATATTAGGTATGTTTGCCATGTAATTTATGCGGGTTGTATTTTGGGTGAGCTCATTCAAAGGGGCTACGCTTTCGATTTTCGTTAAATCTTGAGTCACGAAAGGGGACACGATGGTGTGGTGTCGGGTTGCAGCATCAGTGATATTCGGGTTAACGGGTTGTCAACGGGACCCACGGGCTGGGGTATCCTGACGGTATTGAGCTAAGGTGTCGATACATAGGGGCTCGAGGTTTTGGTGTCCGTAAGTTTTGAGTTTTTTATGCCAACTTCCTGACATAGTATGATAAACTTAGGTCTGATCCACTAGGTTTCGATAGAACACGGGTTTAGAACTGTGATTATTGTATGTTGTGTGTTTTGTGTAACATCATTTGTGTTATATGTGGTGATTTGTGTGAATAATGTGCATGGTGGTGTATGCGGTGCAGGGTTAGAAAACTTAACCTTAGGGGTTCGGAAAACAATCTGAACATGATAGTTCGGGAGCGATGTGTATTAGTGTTTGGCATTATGCACCAGCAGGAAAAGGGATGAAACGGTGTAGTTCATGATGTTAAAGGTCTATTAGTGGTTGGCATACCTTCTTAGTTGGCGAGATAGAGAAATTTAGGGAACTACATTGCTATTTGACACGTGTAGATGGCCAGCGAGAGGAAGATGGCAGGGGTGGTGGTGGTGGCAACCGCGATGGCCAGGCTTTGGACTAATAGACCTCCATAAAGGTTGTTGTTCTTTGCATTTACTATATCTGCGGTGAGTGTGGTTCTTTGCCACCAGTCGCCTGTAAGTCTGATTAGAACGGGGGGTTGGGTTGATTCAAACGCCTCGGGTTGAGGCACATGATCCTCCGACCCTCGAGAAAGGGAGGGCAGATGGTGAGGTCATTGTTTAAACTAATCGAAAGAATGGGCGCTAAGTATCAGAAGGAAGGAGAAACGATCTTGCTAGCTCAAAGAAATCCAGACTTATGTTTAAATGCAGTTTGGGGAGGCGGAATCGTGGCTGGTAGGCTAAGGGTGGTCGGGACCCCACAGCGGACGGGGCGAGATGACATGCTACCAGCTGCCATCAGCACGGGACATGAAGCGCGGTGCCCTCGGAGGCGGGATTCGAGTTATGGAACACCTGACCCAGTCGTCGGTGGGACTTGCTTGGAATCTGTTTGTTTCCTCCTTACCCGGCGCCATTGGGGGTAGATATCAGTCCTAAGGTGCTTCACAAGAACCTACTTCTTCACAAATGGGTCACATGGGCCAAGGCATGGGTTGGGGTCGGCCAAAGATTTTCGGCCGTGCCCGGGGACAGGGCATGTCACGATTGTGGTACCCTTGAGACTAAGCTTGATAATCAATATGATGTACAAGGTACGGTTCTGCTCTCACAAGAGTGTTGTTTAAATTTGGATGCATCGTATTCATGTTTATTGCTGCATAATGTGAGAAAAGTTTGGGCTTAGAGGTTGAAACCTTGGAAAAGTAACCTCCAGAGGTTCGAGGCACATGATCCTCCAGCCCTCAAGAAAGGAGGAGACCCGATGGTGGGGGGTCATTGTTTTCGACTAGTCAGAAAGGATATGGGCGCTAGTGCTAAGATGATGGAGAATCAATCTTCTTCTAGCTCTAAAAAGAAGTGAAACACGTTTCGTCTGATTTCATGGATGGTAGTGGTATTAAAGCTAGGTCGGTCGAACGCTTTGAGGCGGGGCGGATGACATGCTACCACGCCATCGGCACGGACATATGAAGCGCGATTGCCCTGGGCGAGTTCGGAGTTATGGGACACCTGACCCAGGTCGTCGGTGAGACTTGCTTAGATGCGGTTGTTTCTCACTTACCCTGACATAAGCGGGGTAGATGTGGATCTGGAGTGCTTCACAAGCACCTATTCTTCACAAATGGGTCACTTGGGCCAAGGCATGGGTTGGGGTCGAGGCTAAGATTTTCAGGCCAATACTTCAGGGACCCAGGGGCGTGTCTACGTTGTGGTACTGTAGACTAAGCTTGATAATCAATATGATGTACAAGGTACGTTTCTGCTCTCACAAGAGTGTTGTTTAAATTTGGATGCATCGTGTTGAAACCTTAGAAAAGTCGTTGTATGTGAATTCTCCCCTAGGAACTAGGGTGAGTGTTGATCAAATATGTCGGGATTGTGAGTCATAGATATCAGGGATTCTACTCACTGTGGGCTTGAGGGTCATGGACATATCGGAGTTCGATGTCATCCTTAGGATGGATTGGTTGACGCCACATCGAGTCATCATTGATTGTGATCGTAGAAGGGTTACTACCTACACACAGGACGGTGATTGTGTTCTGTTTCAGGGGAATAAGCATGATGCTTTACCCTAGGTCGTGTATGATTCTAGATGGCATGGACAGTTGATGGATTGGCTAGCAGGCCTCACCCTGGAGGATGAGGTGAGACAGGATCTGAGTCTACCTCAGGTGGTTTATGAGTACGAGGATGTTTTCCGGATGAGCTACCAGGATTACCTTCGCATAGGGATATAGACTTCATTATTGAGTTACACCCTGGTACGTCGCCCATCTTTATGACTCCACATAGGATGGCGTTGGTTGAGTTGTAGGAACTCAAGGTCCAGATACAGGATTTGTTGGACAAGGGTTTCATTAGACCGAGCACTTCACCTTAGAGCGCTCCGGTTTTGTTTGCGAAAAAGAAGGATAAGACCCTTCGCCTGTATTTCGACTACCGACAGTTGAATAGGGTTACGATCAAGAATCGGTATCCATTACTGAGGATTGATGATTTGTTTGATGAGTTGAGAGAGGAGATCCTTAGGGAGTTCCATTGCTCTCGTTTTGCAGTGCATCCAGGAGAGTCACGAAAGATGTATCACAATCACATTAGCCAATATTCTTTGGGCGGGATGAAGAGATTACGTTCGAGTTTTTTGTGATGTCTCACGTGTCGACTGGAAATAAGGTTGAGCATTAGAGGCCAGTAGGGCTACTCCAGCCATTGGAGGTAGCAGAGTGGAAGTAAGATCATATCACAATGGATTTTGTGACTCACTTGCCACGGACATCACAGAGGCATGAGGTGGTGTTGGTGATAGTGGACCGGCTTCTTAAGTCGGCACATTTTCTGGTTGTGCGGATGACCTTCACACTGGAGGAATTCTGCAGGTTGTACATATGTGAGATCATCCAGTTACATGGAGTACCGGTGTCTATTGTATAGAACCGGGATCCCAGGTTTACGGCTCACTTTTAGAAGAGTTTCCAGAGAGCCATGGGGACACAATTGATGATGAGCACTGCTTTTCATTCACAGACATATGGTCGATTAAGAGGGACATCTGAGGTTTTAGAGGACATCGCTGCGAGGCATGAGTCTTGGATCTCGAGTGTTTGGGAAGAAGAATTGCCCTTGGTTGGGTTGCCTATAACAACCGATTATTAGGCGAGTATACAAATGGCACCACATGAGGCAGCATTATATGGGAGCGTGTCAATCTCGGAGTTTGTTGGGCCAGAAGGTGGGAGAAACCTCTTGGTCGAGTTGATTCGAGTCACCTCAGAAGGTGGATTTGATCTGGAGCTTACATCTTCTCACTATTTCCGGGCCGGAGTAGAAGGGTCTGTGACGGTGTGGCGACCTCTGGGGTGAGGCGGGTGATCATGTATTCTTGAAGGTGATGCCTAAGAGAGGAGTGGTTAGTATTAGCCACAGCGAGGAGCTTCTCGATCGAGATATATTGGGCCCTTGAGAGTGCTCGAGATGGTGGGTATAGTTGTACGGTTAGCTCTGTGGGTTTTATCGAGTGTTCATGACGTATTCCATGTCTCCATGCTCCAAAAATGCACTCCATATCCGACTCATGTAGTGGATTAGGGTAAGCTTGTTGTTGATACATATGGGACCTTTGAGGAGGAACCAGTGCGTATCATGGATAGCCGAGACCAGGTTTTGCGACGTAAGACTGTGAGGCTAGTAAAGGTGCTATGGCGTCACTGAGGAGTGGAGGAGGCAACATGGGAGCGTGAGGACGCAATGCGTATCGCCTATCCCTTCTAATTTGAGGATGAAGGTACATTCTTTAGTCATTTGGTAGCATTCAATGACTATTGCATATGCATGTGGTTGCATGTAGGAATTTCAGGACGAAATTCTTTTAAGGGAAGGAGAATGTAAGACCCTAGAAAAACATAGAAATTTGAAATTTTGCTAGGAAGGGTAAAATGGTAATTTTTTTAAACATCTTTCTAGATATCGGATGACAAAACGGACTTCACCGTTGGAATCGTCTTACAAAATATAGTCACCCAGGAAAATTTCGTTGAATTCCGAGACAATCGGATTTTTACGAATTTCGAGGCGATGGGCGTCGAGTGGACCCTGAAAATGAGATTTTTAGAAAAATCCTGAAAAATATCAAATATTTAAAGAATGTCCATTTAAGATAGATGGAACTGAAACCGGGACGAAATAAATTGTTTCGGGGCGAAAACGGACAGGGGAAGCGTGACACGTGGCACGAAGTGAGCCACCTATCTCATGTATAAATATCAAGAAATATCTAAAAGCAAGAAAAGATCTCACAATTTGGTTTAGCACCAAACGTTAGAGAGAGAGAGAGAGAGAGATATAGAGAGGGAGAAAAAAGCAAGATTCTCTGGTGATTTCACGGGATTTTGCCAGTAGGAACTCGGTAGACGGATTTAAAGCTGGCACCTGCGTGAGTTTATGTGTGAGTGTCAGTTCAGGTCTATCCAAATTCCGACCCCTTTGGACTCGAAATGCATTCAAAAGTGGAGCCTTATGTTGAACGGTTTCTTGTTACGTTCGAGACCCCACTGGGTTGAATTTTGGCCATAACTTGGCACGCTCATCGAGATTGAGTGATTCTAATTTCTTTCTAAACTATACTTATAGGATAACATATTTACTTGAAATAGGTCTATCCAAATTCCAACCCCTTTGAACTTAGAAATGCATTGAATGGAGCTATGTTCGACAGTTTAAGTTTTGTTTAGCGAAGTCTCGATTGTTTATGACATATCTTGAGTTTCGGTGATCCGATTTGGGTGATTCTAGTTGGAGAAGAACCCTAAGAACCATATCTTCAAATGAGGAAAAATAACCAGTGTCAAATTATGGATTAAGACCCCTGAAATCGGGTATCACATACTGTTTCCAATGTAAGCAGAGTAAACTAACAAGTTTTGAATGAAAAGGCCATAACGTCTTTGTCCGAACTCCGTTTCGGGTGTTCCTGGACTCTATGGAAAGCTCATTGAGTCAAGAACATATCCATATTCCTGTAAAGGGTAATTGGTATCCACAACCTTGCTGAAAGTTGGTGTTTGTACCAAGTGTGCAGGTGGGACACAAGGGTCATTTCCTATTTTGTTTGCCTCCAACTTTAGACGACCATATCTTTCGCGTCCAAACTCCGTTTAGGGTGTTCTTAGACTCTATGGAAAGCCCATTGAGTCAATATTCTTTCCATGTGCCTGTGGAAGGCAGTGGGTGTCCACAACCATGCTGAAAATCTATTTTTTGCACCAAGTATGCAGGTTATTTGGTTGTGTCGATGTGAATAGTCGGGTTTTGACATGACCATTGCAGCATCTTTGTGAAGCCTGTGTATTGAGTATGGTGCCATGAGTTAGCTAAGGAAGGTTATATGACACTACTTTTTTAGTCATGTATTGATGAATGCTAATATGCAAGCGATACTACGATATCTATAAAGATTGACATGAAATGTATGGAGACACTTATGCTTGCGTATATATTTGCATGGTACATGACATGTGCGATTGATGAATGTTCCATGTAATTGTGTGGCGCCCAAAAACCGGGGTCCGTTGACTGCCGTCAACCGGCGGAAACACTCGTGAATGTCGAGGTGACCTGACATTTACCGCGAAAAGAATTGGGAGAGTCTCCTTTTATGCAGGGGCGCTCACACCCGGACCTAAACCTATCCCAATATCAATCACCTGATACAAATATGGATAAAAACGGCCTCTTGGGCCCATACTACAATATTCTTCACAATATATAAATCCAACTATATCCAATAGTTTTAAGAGTTCAAATTCTACTCTTATACAACATATATATTAAAATTAGAGAATTCTAATACATGTCATATATCATAAACCAAAGCCACAATCCGGCTTTTCTTCTAAACTCGGCCTACAGAAGCGGTCTCTCGTGCGCTCCTGTGCACGAAAATATGTTCCCTTGACGAGGTGAGCTAATGCTCGATGATGGGGAATCACCTAAGTGAAGGCTACTCCACCTAAGTGCGTATTCAATGTTCCAAAAATAATAGCGTTCGGCCAAATGCATGATCTACTTGGATGTCCTGGCCCAGTCATCTCGTGCAGGAGTCTCACCAACTCCCTCACACTTGCCTAAGCCTCATATGAGAATTATTATGTTTATTTGTGGAAAACCCTCCGATGAATATATATCAATTGGGCCGTCTCCGACGATTGATATTATTTATGGACTACCCCTCAGATCTGCTCAATGGTGGGTAAAGCCTCCAGATGATTAATATTTTAGTATGGACTACCTCAGATCATTTTTAGTTTTAGACAACCCTCTGAAACCATTCATTCTAGACTCACCTCATCACTCACTCCTATCATCTAGGAGTGCCCCAGGTGCATATGGAATGCATGATGCCAATTCCATTCACACGATTACATATCACATGTAAATATATAAACATGCATATATTCATAAACTTTATTACACAATCATGTTATGCGATTTCATTCCATCACATCAAATTAGCTCATGGGCTAATGATCCAAACCACGATCCAATTCTACTTGAATTGCAGATAAACACATTAATTCCGCAAAAATTATTTTGTGAACACTATTCTAAAGAATAGTGAAACTCTCGATACTATTCTCGAAAAAAATCACGATCGTCGGTTCACTTTTGGCGAACCGGGATCTGACCATTTAGGCCTCAAAGCGAACCAATACATAGTTTATTTCTACAGAATTACGCAATTAACAACCACGACAACCCACATAGTGCACACCTTTGTCACGGCTGCCATTTTGGTTTCAAAATTGCTGTACGGTTTCAGGGTGGGGCCAGGCCAATGACTCCTCTGACCTCAGCCAACTCAGAAACATTCACAAAGTAGCAAAGAAGAATAAAGCCCAGAAGTAGGGAGAAAGCCCTGCCTCCACGGAGTTGTGAAACTCCTAAAACGGAGCCCACGTGTAGGCCTTTCCGCGTAGAGTAGCTTTCCTTCTTGTCCCGAAGAATTCTGACGGTCGGATCGCCCGATATTTTAAAGAGAAGGAAGACTCTCTTTCATTAGAACTCCAAAATCCGTAGCCACTGTCAGTCATCCTTCCCTAGCACGTTTTTGCCTCCTTTTTAATTTGGAGAAGAGACACTATTCCGTTTTGTCTTTTCCTCATTTAAGAATTCAAATAATGACCATTATGTCCCTTCTTTTCCAGTTTTGACATTCGGCACTATCTCGGCCTTCCATTTTCATCATTTCTCTACTCATGCCACTTATGGCACATGAGTACGTGTTATATGTGACTTTTGTCACATCGAATATCGTTTTACGGCACCCGAATTGCGATGCCTCGAAAAACGTGCCAACTCTGACTGTCTCG
This sequence comes from Tetrastigma voinierianum, assembly GCA_016808115.1. Taxonomy (NCBI): domain Eukaryota; kingdom Viridiplantae; phylum Streptophyta; class Magnoliopsida; order Vitales; family Vitaceae; genus Tetrastigma; species Tetrastigma voinierianum. The sequence goes on from JAEQBH010000926.1 coordinate 1,148,267, forward strand.
GAATTCTATGAAATTTTACGTGGTAACTAGATTTTGCGAGAATGATTCAGCTGATTGTAATCCGTTTAGATCATCGAATCTAAGCGAGAATAAATTTGGATTTTAACGAAATTACAATTTTGTAATCGAAATTACGATTTTGCCCTTTTTCTAGAAATTGAATTTCTCGGGTCTTACATTCTCACTCCATAAAAGGAATTTAGTCGAAAATTCCAGGACGATCATCAATCCACGTAATATCTTGACATGCACTCTACCCGTACATGTAAACAGTCATTTAAATCTTAAACGACTAAACCACGTACCTTCATCCCTAAACAAGAAGGGATAGGTGGCCCGCATCGTGTCCTCGCGCTTCCACGTTGACTCCTCCACTCCATAGTGCCGCCATAACACCTTCACTAGCCTCACGGTCTTGCATCGCAAAACCTGATCACGGCTATCCAAAATGCACACTGGTCCCTCGCAGGTCCATCCGGTGTCAACCTCGTCTGTCCCCGATCACATGGTGGATGCGGGTATATACGGGCGTGGGCGTGAAATACCTGCGTGGACTATCATGCTGGGCGTGCGCTAGCGGAGTGCGTAGCGGTGCTGCCTGCACCACTCTCGAGTATCTCGAAGAGTCCGATAAGCGCCGATGGCTTCAGCGCCATAGAGGCGCGACCCTCCTCTTAGGCATCACCTTCCAAGAAGACATGATCCTCGACCTCGAACTCTAAGGGTGGGCGTCGATAAATCGACATAGCTCTTACACTTAGGCTGCGGCCAGTGAGAAGACGCTGTCGTATCAAACTCACCTTCTCGGAGGTATCTCTAATCAGATCAGGACCTGTGATGGAGCTCTCTTCCATCTCGGTCCAATCATAACCAATCCATGGCCTCCCATCTGATGCCTCATATGGTGCCATTTGTATCACTCGCGATAACTATTGTTGTAGGTAATTCCACTATAGAGCGGTGTTCCTACCCTTATGACCCAGACGTATGCTCGCGACGTGTCCTCTAACTACGTATATAATCCACACAACGTGTAACCTACACAACCCTTACTTTGTGTGTAGCGTTGACCTTTTCCAAGGTCACAATCTTGACGATCAGGCGGTGATCAACTAGTCCATGTCATGGATAACGTCCATTATCTTGAGCCATGACGGCTCGACAACGCAATGCAATTTCGAAAGGGGTATCCAAATCTCGAGTCCTCCCAGCTCCTATCACTCCAACTCTAAGTCTACGTGATAACTTGACCATGTGTTTTCATCTCGATCGACAACTCTTCGACACACTTGAGTCTCTTACATTCTGAAATTTAGGGATATCTCCCCGGGTCTCTTACACCCTAACTCTAGGATTCTCACCTTAGGGGTTAACGACCCCCTTTTTGCTTTGCCCAACACACTTTAATTCCTCTTCATTTCCTGAATCGAACTATGAGTCTTCATTGGACGTAGTCCTAAAGACAAACTCAACCCACACTCACCAAGTGGTGAATGACACTAAGTGCACGCACACACCCTACTCGGCCGCGATGTCACGGGTGCACCTGAGCCTTAATCATGCCATGCGCGGCACCCGATCCCCGGGTCCACCGCGGTAGAATCTCGGGATCCTCGCTCATAATCCTGGCCTATCAGAGTCGACTCTCACCTGCATCTAGGGAAGAACATCTATACATGAAGCCTCACAAGGCATGGCCTCTGGCCCAGATCGAGGCCGTTGTGGTGTGCCAGCCCGGCTAAGGTCCCATTCTTGACAACGGAGTGTTTGTCAGCTCATTCATGTCAAGCGACATCAACAACCAATGTCTGCGCTAAAGGTTCTGCGCTTAGGCTGCGCCCAACTGAATCCATCTGCAGCTTGACTCACCTCTGACCCTGCGGCCTATCTGTCTTTCTTGGGAGTGCTTGCATATAACACCCGAGAAACTGGCGGGTTCCTCGACCGTAGTAGGGTGTGGAGGAATGAGCAAGTATCTCCTTTTTGCAGCTAACTAGAATTTTGCATTGTCCCAAAGTCCTTGGGATCCCTGTCTCTAGAAACGATCCGTCTCACTTGCCTGATTCTGGCCACAGTCTTGAAACTCGTGTGAAGCCGAGAAGTCTGCCTCTTCCGAACTAGAGAAGAAGGTGATCCTCCTCTTGCTACCAACACATCCTGGGTAACCAGTATCCTCAATCTCTCTCTATGGTCGAGTCGTCCCGACCATGGAGTCCGTATCCGTGGCGAAGTGATCGGCTACAGAATGGACAACTTCATCCCATTCTAGAATCTCTGTAATACCAGTAATCAGCCGTATCTCGAAGATTGACATTCGGTCTCTCGACTCATCAACGCCTCGACCTTCTGCAGGTCGTGACACTCGATCGCGACATCACGTGTCCCAAAAATCTCACCTTAGTAGCTAAAACTCGCACTTCTTGAACTTAGCGTGGCTGATGGTCTCTCAACAAGCTGTAAACAATCCTCAGTGATACTCATTCCCACTCTAGCGGGAGTAGATCGAGTAATAAATACGAAGACTACGACAAACCCAGTCTAGATATGGTTGGAATACCTGTCGTGGATCCGCAGATCACCGTGGTGCATTCGTCGATCAAAAGGGCATCTGATGGCTTCAAGTGCCCATAACGTGTCCTAAATGTTGTCTTAGGGATATCTATCTCCCGCAACCCTCGGTGATTGATGGTAACCGGTGCGAAGTGCATCTTGGAGTAGACTCGCTCTCTCGGTGATCAGATAAATCATCAATCCTCATTAATGGAGTGGAGTTCTTGATCATAACCCTGTTCAACTTTCGATAGTCAATGCACAGTCGAAGGGTCTTGTCCTTCTTCTTATGGCTCTGGCAGAAGCGCCCTCGTGGTGAAGTGCTCGATGCAGTAAACCCCTTGTCCAACCAAGCTCCTGTGCTTGGACTCGAGGTTCTGCAACTCAACTGGTGCCATCCTATGCGGAGTCATAGAGATGCGTGAAGTACCAGGGTGTAACTCGATACCGAAGTCTACTACCCTCCGTGGAGGTAGTCCAGGTAGCTCATCTGGAAAAACATCCACACACTCTCAAATTACTCAAGATAGATCTAAGTCTGGTCTCTCCTCATCCTCCTGAAGTAGGCTGGCCTTCTTGACAGCTAATTGTCCACGACACTGGACTCATTATCTTGCTGAGCGAATATCATGCTTGCCCCGCTACAAAATATCACCGCAGTGCCGTCCTGCATGCGACGGTAGCCCTCCTACGCTTACAATCGATGTGACCATGGCTAGCCGGTCAATCCATCCCCAGGATGACATCGAACTCTGACATGTCCATGATCCTCAGGTCCGCTTTGAGTAGAGTCCCCGAGATCTCCAGCTCACAACCTCGACATATCATCCCTAGTCTCGTCCTAGTCCCTAGGGGAAAACTCACATACAAAGGCTCCTCTAAGGTCTCAAGAGGTCCTTGCCATTTTCCACCATATTTTGGCCTCACTCTCTAGCTGGAACACAGCTAGTGCGATCTGTAGTGTCGGAAGGTAATTTCTGCAACCTCCCAACACCTTCTCGATCGTATGAACCAATGGTACGCCACCATCGGATCTCCTCCCCTGTGAATGTCAGGAGGATGATGTGCCTAAACTTTGGAGGGTTACTGGGACCTCCACGACTACTGTATACCGGCACGTGTGCGGATGGCGGCTGCGATACCTACGGCCTCGGTAAGCTGCGTCGAGCAACGGTGGTGTCGGCCAGGTACCTCTTGGGCATCTCTGTGTCATCCTCGACTAGCCAGCTATACGGGTTTAAATGACAAGTTCAGTCTCGTGGTATCTCTGCGGCTCAAACACGGCCAGAGACCTTGCTCATACCGTAAATCGGTGTATACATTATCCTTGCATTTACAAGTAATGCAAGGTAATCGAATATACATTTAAACATTTTATCCCAGCAAAATTTCATTTTTGAAAATTTTATTTTAAAAATTTTGGCAGCCGAATTTTATTTGATTTTATTTGATTTTAATTTAATTTAATTTTTTTTTTAAAATTTTTTTGTGATGAGCGATTGTTCATGAGCAGGGTTCCTGAACAATGTCGAAATTGACTCAAACGATGCGAGTCAGCGGGTCAAATAAGAAATTTTGGTCTTGCCAAAGTGCACGGCACATTGGCAGCGAAACACGCCCGAGCGGCACGCCCGGCGCGCGTCGCGTGCGCCTGCGAGCCACGCATGCCGGCGCCCGCGCGCCCGTAGCATCTGCCGACGCCTCTGCGCCCCACGCATCCGCCCACGGCGCGAAAACATCGCCTCGCGCCCGTCGTGTCGCGGCGCCAGTAGCGCGCTGGCGTGTCGCGCCCAGTGGCCGTATCGCCAGCCTGCGGCGCCTTGTAGCCGCTATCTGGCCTGCACCCCCGCCGATCGGCTCACTATAGTGTCGCGATATACTTCCTCCAGCCCGGCGGTACGCTCGGCCTGCCTGGCGCCCCTTTAAACTATATTGCAATACAGTTTTGAACCCACTGCACTCCATTGTATTGCAATACAATTGAACCTCTGCAATACAATTTCTTTCCCAGGCTGCAATACGATCCAGCCACCTCCCTGCCTGCAATACAATTTTGTGTATTGCAATACAATCTCCTAGCCTACCAGCCTTCTCCTGCAATACAGTTTAGTAAACTGTATTGCAATACAATCTCACTAATACACTTCCAGCCCACCTAGCTGCCTACATTGCAATACAATTGGACCCTATTGCAATACAATTGGGCAGTAGCCCAAAAACAGTTATGCACCAAAAATTTTTTTTTTTTTCGTTTTTCTTCTTCTTTTTTTTTTTAACTTCTTCCAGCCACTAGAAAAACAAATATATATACTTATTTTTTTTTTCATTTTCCATAATACTCAAATAAATTTATAAAAATTTATTTTACTCCATTTTCTTCAATTTTACAACTTGTAAAACCTTAGAAAATTATTTTCTTCACCTCATATTTTTTTTTTCTTTTCATTTCCAGTAGCCTCCTTGCTACTCCATACATCTGATGGCTTGAACCTTTGCAATTCTACACTCGATAATTTTATGAGTTCACTTTAAAAATTCATTTAAAATTTTATTTTATTGTCCTTAAACCAAATAAATTTTGTAAATTTTATTTCTTTTATTTCCTTTGTTCAGTTTACACCCATGCCCAAAATTTACCTCACACATAAGTCCTATGCTATCAACCCGAACATATCAATCATATAATTTCAATCATAACACCTAACGATTCATATTATGCACAGCCAAACATGCAAGCACACTTCACAAAATCCAATCACACACAACACACCAACACATGCATGCAGTGTCCTAGTTTTGTCCTGTGATTTCCAAGGTAATCTCATATCTAAACCGAATATCAAACCACCCAAGTGGTGATGTTCTTACACCTCTAAGACTATGGCCTAAGTCCAAATCCCCTCAAGCCCTAGGTAGCCGTATACCTAGGCTCGATCCTGAAATTTATGCTTGCCCAAAATCCGAGAGGTCCGTTGACTACGAATCAACCGTAGGCTCTTAGTGAATCGGGTGACGGAGCATTTCTCTAATCGAGGCGGGAGAATCTCGCTGTGCGAGGGAGCTCTTCCCGGATACAAACTGTCCCGATATCGATCACACGATACAAGTATGGATAAAAACGGCCTCTTGGGCCCATACTATAATATTCTTCACAATATATAAATCCAACTATATCCAATAGTTTCAAGAGTTCAAATTCTACTCTTATACAACACATATATTAAAATTAGAGAATTCTAATACATGTCATACATCATAAACCAAAGCCATAATCCGGCTTTTCTTCTAAACTCGGCCTCTAGGACGAGCCGTCTCCTCGTGCGCTCCACATGCACGAAAATATGTTCCCTTGACGGGGTGAGCTAATGCTTTGATAGTGGAATCACCTAAGGTGGGCTACTTCTGCCTAAGCGCATATCACGATGTTCCCAGAAATAAACACACGTTCAAGCGAAGTGCATGATCCTGCAGATGTCTGCGATCATCTCGTACTGAGTCCTCATGAGCTCCTCCTACCTCACCTAAGCCTCATATGAGAATTATTATGTTTATTTGTGGAAAACCACTCCGTGTATATATATCGGTGGGCGTCTCGGAAACCCGATTGATATTATTGGTTCCCCTCAGTGTATATCAATTGGGACGCCTCCGACGATTGATATTTTTAGTATGGACCCTCCGTCATTTTTAGTTTAGACAACCCTCAGGAAATCATTCTCTCTAGACTCACCTCATGTACACTCACTCCTATCATCTAGGGTGCCCCTAGGTGCATATGGAATGCATGATCATCGAATTCCATTACGGTCATATCACATGTAAATATAAACATGCATATATTCACATAAGCTTTATCACCTGATCATGTTATGCAATTTCACATTCCATCGTAAAATTAGCTCACATGGGCTAATGATCAAACGAGCAATTCTACTTGAATTACCCGATCAAACACATTAATTCCACCAAAAAATTATTTTTGTAGACACTATTCTCGGGAATAATAGAAACCCTCGATTACTATTCTAGAAAAAATCCTGTCGTCAGTTCGCACAGCGAACCGGATCCGACCATTTCTGCCTCAAACAAACCAATACATGATTTATTTCTAAAATTACACAGTAACAACCCAAACAACCCACACGATTGCACACAACACATCCTGACTACCCATTTTGGTTTCAAAAATTCCAAGCAACACGGTTCGAATTTGGGATCGTCGAGCGACCCCTCACGGCCTCATTCAACTCAAACATTCACAAAGTACTTAGCGAAGAATAAAACCTAAGTAAAGGGAGGAAACCCCTGCTCGCGGAGTTGGCCAGCTCACGAAATCGAACCGCAGCGTAGGCACTGCGTAAACGACTTTCCTTCTTGTCAGAAGAATTATGATGTCGGATGTAGTATTTTAAAGAAGATGAACTCTCTCTCACTAGAACTCCAAAATCCATAGCCACTGTCAGTCATCCTTCCCCAGCATGTTTTTGCCTCCTTTTTAATTTGGAGAAGAGACACTATTCCGTTTTGTCTTTTCCTCATTTAAGAATTCAAATAATGACCATTATGTCCACTTAACTTCCTAGTTTTTGACATTGACACTATCTCGGCCGTCCATTTCATCATTTCTCTCTACTCATGCCACTTATGGCACATGATTCACGTGTTATATGTGACTTTTGTCACGTGAATATCGTTTACGGCACGGAGTGCGTGCCTGCGAAAAGCGTGCCAGCTCGACTATCACCGAGTGCGAAATTTTGCGTGGTAACTAGATTTCGAGCGATTCAACGATTGTAATCCGTTTCATCATCCAAGATCTAGAGAATAAATTTCGGATTTTTAACCGAAATTACAATTTTGTAATCGAAATTACGATTTTGCCATTTTTCCAGAAATTGGAATTTATCAGGTCTTACATAGTGTGCATCATACATGTAACATGAGAATTTGCAATGACATTAGCATTGCATATCCACCGGGACATCAACATATTGGGTATGTGTGCATGGATATAGTTATTCATCATCAGTGTTGATGAATGGGTAGTGAGCTCGTACTTTGAATGGCGTCCAATAGATGTCTCACTGTTTAAAACATAAAAATAAATATAAATAATGTGTGTTGGGCAGAGCAAGAAGGGGACCGTTAACCCTCGGGTGGCTTACGGAACATGGGTGGCGACCCTTTGATGTGATTCGAAAAGATTATGTTGCCCAAAGAAGACCGCGGTCATGTTTATCACACAGACTTCGGGTTGTGTGATAGGAGTCGGGATTGACTTGGGATTTGTTGCCCATTGGCACTTGCATTGGATAATGGAGCCAGTGAGGGCTCGATACATGGGTCATTGGTGATACCAGTGACGGTTGTCACATTTGACATATGCATATGTGATGCAGTCGATTGAGTGACTCGGGATATGTTACCGATGTCTCGTATTGGTGATGGAGGCGGCGAGGGCTCGATTACGCGTAGGGCATGGTGAGTCGAGTCTCATTCATGGCATGTAGACATTCAGGTAGACATGTGTATGTTGCACTTGGATGTGTGTTTGATTATACAACCATTGCATGTGCACTTAGGTGGGGAGTAGCCCTTGTAGGAGATTATCACTACTGGGCTTTGCTCACCCCGTCGTGGGACCACATTTCAAGTGCAGGATAGTTACTAGTGGACGACGCTCCTTAGTGGCCGGGATTAAGAAGAAAGCCGGATTGTGGCTTTGATATATATTTTGTAAATATATATGGGTTGTATTAATTTGTATAAGAGTGATGTAATTTAAACTCTTATGGACTATGGTTTTATAGTCATGTGCTTATATGTTTGAGTATGGATAAATGGGCCATCGTGGCCATTTTTACTCGTATGTGGACCTGGTGTGGTCATTATATAATATTAGGTCATGTTGCCATGTAATTGTACAGGTTGTATTTTGGGTAAAGCTCCGTCTGAAAGGAGACTCTGCGGGTTCGTTCAAATCATGGGTCCCGGAAAAGGGGACACGATGGTGTGGTGTCGGATTACTCGACATCTATGAGTATTCCACGGGTTGACAGGTTGTCAATAGAACCCCCGGGATAGGGGTGTCACAGTTAATCACCATCCTACTTTTTCCTATTTTTTGTTCACTATGTTTATTTACTAAGAAGGCTACTGATCTATGAGGTGAATCTGATCTTCGTATTACATCTAGTTTTAATAAATCATTAATGTGTGTCTTATAACATTCTCTGTCTTTTTTAGTTGCTTCTATCTTAGCAATTTTTATTTTATAGTCTAGGTTTTTTATTTTTAATATACATTGCACTTTATCTTTTACCCAATATTTTAAAACATTTTCTCCTATAATTTCTAGTTTTTCTAGCCTATCAATTAAGCTTTGTATTTGTTCTTCTTTTATATTTATCATAAAGTAGTTTATACTATTGCTAACTTGGACCAAGTCGTTTGTTGAATTTATATCTTTATATTCCACGTCTTCAAATTCTTCTTCCCATATCATGTTTCTAAAATTTGCATTGTCCTCCTTTTCACCTCACAATCTTTTTGTAATAAGCTTGATTTTTAGAATATTCTATTTGTTTTATCTAATTCCTACGGACTTATAATTTCTAATTTCTTTTGTAGTGGACTTATCATCTGATGTCTTGATAGGGTAAAATCTTTATTAAAAGTTATTTGTCCATTGTCTTTTAATAGAAATGATAGTCCTAATATAACTTAGTGTCTAAGATTTAGAGATTTAATCCAGGTTTCTTTTAATGGTAAGGAGTATTCTGGGCTAAAGTAACAATTTGTCATAAAAGATATTTTGGTTGTAGTACTTAAGTGGTTGGTATATCTATTAAGACTTTCGTCTACTTGTTGTGTTGTCATAGGCTTTTCTACTAAGATTATAAATTTTTTCGGTATTATTTTCTCATCTATAATTACATGAGTACAACCTGTATCTAATAGTGCATGTGTTTTTATTAAAAAAATCTTCAATCCTTATCATACATTCTATTTGAGGTGCTTTTATTTCTCCTAATTTATTACATGTTTCTATAGGATGGATTATTTCATTAATATTTTCTTCATTCATAAATTCTTAAGGATTTCTCTAATTTTTCTTTCCTATATGTTTTTCAAATTTTATAACTAAATCATTATATCTTTCCTTTATCACAATTATCTCTTGTTCTATTCTATTAATTTTTTCGTCTAAAGAGAGGGTATCTATATTTTCCTATTGTTCATTCCTTTCAATACTTAGACTAATGTTGAAATATTCTTCTATACATATTATACATCCTTCTAATTAACATTTATGACATTTTGCTCTATGTAATCTATCTGTAAACCATTTACATTTAAAACATCTAATACTATCAAGTCCTCTATTCTTTTTCCATTTATGTTCACATTGCATATCCATTAATTCTGTTCCTAAAAATTCTAGTTCTGTTACCGCTAAATCATTTAATAGATCTTCATTTTCACTGTCTAAGTTTTCTTTTCCTTCTTTTATACTAACTATACTGTATATTGTTTGGATTATCGAGATATTTCTTTAATACATTTCCTACTAATTCTTCGTTTGTACATTCTAAAAGCATACTCCTAGTATTGTATAGATTTTTCTTTCTAGGACAATTTGTACTTAGATGATTTGGTTCTCCACATGCATAGCACTTAAGTTTATTATTATATATTCTCTTTGGATTATACTTTCTTACATGTCTGTTAGGATCTAAATAAGGTTTTGTTCTAGTAGATCTCTATAAGAAATATCCCTTATTATATTTTTTTATATGGTTTATATTTCTTTTATTTTCGATTTTCTTCCATTCCATATGTTTGTGGTTTAAATATATTTTTATAGAATCTATACTGACTCTTCGTAAGTTGTCTTTGGGTTTGTATTTCACTACATTTTCTTTAAGTATTTTCATTATATGGTTTATCCTATGTCCTATACTCCAAGGTTCTTGATATTCTGTCATCTCATTTTGTTGTACCCCTTTTAATTCTTTCCATGAGTTTTCTATTTCTCTTCCTAAGGTTCCTGGAAGTTTCCTAAACAAAATTTCTCCTAATTATTAGTTAAATCCATTTCCTGAAATAGCACAAAAATGGTAGAATGATTGGCATAATTCTTTTATATATTTCCAGTATTTTATCCGCATTTGTTCTAAATGTAATAATGCTTCTTGTTGGAGGGTAATATGTCTTGAGTTGGGATCTTCTCCTATAATTAGACTACTAATTTGGTTTACAAAATTATGTGGATTAGCTCCTAGTTTAAGCATATAGTTATTATTTCCACCCAAATTTGTCTTGTATGATTCCCATAATGCCTAGTACTTTCTCCCAAAAGGTTTCTAACTATTTGTACATAGTTTCGGGGTCCGTTTGCAGGGTATATTTTTCAAGCCTGCTCTTCTTGAATCTTGTAAATACATTACCTTTATTCCATAATTGTGGATCATGGTACACTTTATATTTAGTATTATTTGTCTGAAACGTCCTTGGAAACTTATAGAGTTTTTCTATTGAGTAAGGTCTTACTTTGGGTCTAAAATCTATGGATTCATCATATGATTGGCTTGGTCTGTTTTCATAGTGTGTTTGTGGTCTGGGTAAATTTCCTCCACTATTGTGTCTTTTATCCATAGGTTGGCTCCTAGCAAATGGTGTAGGAGAAGTTGAGGTACTTATTTCATCTTCCATCATTTCTAAGTCATTATCTGATTCTATGGTTTCATTATCATCTTCTATTAATTCTATTACTACAATATTTCCTAAAATATCATAGATCAATCTTTCATCTTCTTCTATCTTTCCTTTTCGAAAAAGCTAATGTTTCTATTTTTAAAAAATCTTCATGTCCTGCTATTGCTCCGTTTGCTTCATAGAGTATTCTTTTTATTGGATAATCTCTTCCTTCTAGAGTTACGAAGTCTATTTTTGTTTCTATTAATTATTCTTGGTATTCTTCACTTTCTTGTATGTCATTCTTTTTATAGTCTATAAATTTTATACTAGTTTTTGCTAGAGTATTTTGGTATGCTAATTGGTATGACTGTATCTGTTCTTTTAGCGAAATCTTCTACATCCCATTCAAATCTTGCTAGATTTTCTATGCTTAATGTCTCTGGTTTAACCATTCCTACTCCTTTGGTGGTTAAGAGATTTACCACATCTTCTTTTATTTTTACTTTATTATCTGCATAATTTGTACATCTTCCAATAAATCTTATATTAATTACTAAATTACTACCTTTTACTTGTTGTTCATATCCTTTTGTTTTAATTCCTATTTTAATATCTTGTTGTAAGTCTTTAAGACTTATCATAAAATCAGGCTTACAATATACTATTCCTATGTTATTATTCATATCTATTTCTGTACTTGCTATCATTGTTTTTCCCATATCTGTCCAACTATCATCATATATATGTACTATTGTTTTTGTTCCTAAACCTTTCCTTCTTAATCTTTTAATGGCTATAGTTATTAATCCTAAATGACAAAAGCTATAATCTTTTCTTAATTTGTCTTCTATACTTTTTTCTAATAGTTCTACGTAATTGTATCATTTCCTAAACATTGGATTTCTTGTGACGCCCTAAATCAGGGGTCAGTGATAACTTGGTGACCGTAGAAGATCGTGGATGTCGGGTAACTGACACCACACCATTGAGTCCCATTTTCTAGGACCCAGTTTAGCAATCGGTAAGTCTCGCTTTTAATGCGGGGCTGCGAAAATCTGACACATGCGATTACGTAGCAACATGGCCCAAGGTGCTCTGACGACCTCACCGAGGTCCACGCCTGAAATAAAAAATGACATGGGCCACATTTATCCATACTCGAACATATAAGCACATGACTATAAAACCATAGTCCGCATAAGAGTTTAAATTACATCACTCTTATACAAAAATATATCAAAATTAAGCAAAAATTAATACATGTTTTACAAAATATAAATCAAAGCCCTGTCAGGTTTTTCTCAATATCAACCTCTAGTGAGCGTCGTCTCTGCGCACATTCACACATGCACGAAAGGGGTCACGACAGGTGACGTGCGGTGAGTGAAATCCTCTGTTTACCCACCTAGAAAGTGCACATGCAATGGTCATGCAACAAAATAAGAAACACTTTACCATCCTGAAGATGCCGTCCCTAGAGATAGGAAACACATGTCATGAATGAGATGCGACGACATGTCCCGATGTCAGGAGTCTTCTGAGCTCCCTCTTAAACCCGAGTCCCAACTCGACTCCCTCACACATGCTTATGGTCAGAGTGAGAAACTCACCATTGGTATTTCAACCAATGGTCCTTTATCCAAAACAAAAGCTTTTTGTTTTATAAATAAAAAACATTGGACAATCTCCAAAACCACTTTAAAACAAAAGCATTGGACAGTCTCCAATAAACTGCTTTATTCAAAAGCATTGGACAGTCTTTGAAACCGCTTTAAAACAAAAGCATTGGACAATCTCCGAAACCGCTTTAAAACAAAAGCATTAGACAAACTCCGATAAACTGATTTATTAAAAGAATTGAATGGATCTCCAAGCGCTTTAAAAAGCATTGAATGATCTCACGGCTGCTTGACTCTTTAGGACATTGTCCTTAGGTAGAAGGCACTTTTCTTGACACACCATACATAGTGTTGATTTACAACCATGAAGACCGTGGAGAGGCTTTTATTGGACGTCGTCACGATGTATCGATCATGGCCGATTCGCGAAATGGTGAAAGGCAACAACCATACTACTCCCTTTATTTTTAGCGATGTCCCCATGCATATGAAATGCAATGCAAATGTGTCATTGCCTATTCATACCATGTCACATATGCCTACTCATGCATATTAACCCATGCATCAATTGGACATTTATATCACTGAACACATAAATTCCAATTTAAAACATACAATTCATGCCAACATACACACATGTCACACATCATGTTAAGCACAAAACACGTAACACACAGCAATGCAAACTTAGAGGTACACATAGTATCACAAAGATGGAGTATGGTCTTCTTACACTTTGGCCCGCCATCCAAAGTTGTTGTAATCTACCCTATCATATTAACTTTTACAATGTCATTTTCCAATTCACCACATTTTGAATGTGCCGCAGGAATTGTATGAAAAGGGCCCAGATGTTGATGGCCCTTCACTTGGTACCAATGCGACTTTCTATAGTTTTATTGCGAATATTTCACCCAAATTCTATTAATTACAACGCCACGCATCATTAATTTATTTCTTCCGATTAATAAACTTTCATCGCACGATCACACGCCAAGATCTTAGATATTTTTCTATCTTCATTCGTTTGTCTAAACTGATCAAGGTGACTTTTCATCATTAATTAATTTACGATTATAATTTCACATGATATTTAAAGAGAGTAATGGATATTTTCAAATTTTTATCCGCATTTATTCTAAATGTAATAATGCTTCTTGTCGAGAGCAATGGCGTCTTGAGTCGATCTCTCTCCTCCCGTGAATTAGACTACTAATTTGGTTTACTAAATTATATGGATTAGCTCCTAGTTTAAGCATACCGTTATAGTTTTCCCCTAAAATTTGTCCTCGTATGATTCCCATACGCCTGGGCATTTTCTCCCAAAAAATGTTTCAAATATTCGTGGCGCTTCGTGGTCCGCTTTATATTTTTTTCATTTCGCATTAATGGATACTTCCATACGCCTATTACACTATTCCACAATTGTGGATCATGAATCGCTATATTTGGTATTTGTCCCGAGCACATTCTCAACTTATAGCTTTTATCAAGATCTTCCTTCGGCCTAAAATCTACTGGATTCATTATACGACGGCCATTCTGCTTTCATAGTTATGGTCTGGGTAAATTTCCACTGTTGTGTCTTTATCCATGGTGCTACCCAAAGAAATGCAGCGTAGGTTGCTTGGGGTACTTATTTCATCTTCCATCATTTATAAGTCATTATTTGATTATATGATTTCATTATCATCTTGTATTAATTCTATTACTATAATATTTCCATCATAGTATTAAGGATCTCGTTCAACCTACCAGTTTTGTAACCTCTTGATTGGGTGGGCATCTCGGCCACATCTATCTTATCCGTCTCAGAGTTTTAAGTCTCTTTGTTTTTATTCAATCAAGAAACTGATGCTATTGGTTAACCACGAGCCGAAATTCTTCTTTCTCTACGTGCTGTCGTTGTCAATTTTATCTTCGAGAAATTTCCAATCTTAAAGAAATAGTTAATAATTTTAAAAAGTAAAAACGAGAGAGAAAAAATCGAAACAACATTTAATTCTTTCCACTTCAAATGAGCAACGTGTCATACCTTTTGTTAAAATATTTATAGAGACGTGTTCGATACGGACTCTATCAATTTGTAAATTTTTGTTTAAAAAAAAAAAAAAAAAAACCCATATGAGAGTAAGGAAAACCTAAATAGGTGTGATGCCCTAAATCTCTGCACATCCCCATCGATAATCCGTCTATTTTTTGCACTTTTAATGATTTTTAATTTAATTCGATACCATACTATCGCAGCCCTATTTATCTAGATTCATATTTTCACAAAATCAAAGAGAAATTTTCGTTTTGTTTCATCCAACATACAACCTCAGATAACAATATAATCATAACTCATCCGCCTCAAATGTAAGTAGTGATTGATCACACATGGTTCATCTGTCCATATCCCCAATATACATCCCTTTACCGAAACTCATTCATTCACATTTAAATCTAAAAATATGAAAATAAAACACTTACTACAAACCAGAAGAGTCCGATCACGACCTCTTACTATAATTACATACTCGACTATTTAGATAATAGTCCCAAAAAGAATTTAGTTACGCATTCTTTATACAAAATACTTTTTACAGCCGTGAATATCGCCGCCACATCGGCCTCCTTCATAATTACGCCTCGCCGAGCGCCATTTTCCATACACTCCCTATACCTAAAGCGGGGCCCCACAACTAGGGTTAGCAATGCCTAGTGTATAAATTCTCCACAAGAGCCTACTCCACCTAAACGCATTACGCACCCAAGACACATACATCACACCATAGTCCATATAAATGCAATTCTAACATTTAATAATTCTTACATACGAATGAGATGAGACTCTTTATGCCCATAACCCGAGTCCTGACCGACTCCCACACACTTGCGACGCCAAGTGTGAAAATCAGTCATTGATGTTTCACCTAATGACTTAAACCATTGAACAAACCTCCAATATTCATGTGAATTTACCAAATCCGTGTTTTTGGCAGAATGACTCGGCGTCTCACCGCAAAGCCAGACGCTCCGACTATGACGCCCCAAATCCCTGGTGTCTCGCTGATAACTCGCTAATAACTCGCTGACATCTCACATCTCATATCATGAGATACGATACGAAGAAAAACGCCACGCCCATACATCAATACTACTGCACACATCAACTATATAACAATAGTTCAAGAAAGAAGTTACACATTTTTAACCAAAACATATATCAAAATTCAGAGTTTTAATACATGTTACATAAATGAATACCAAAGCCACAATCCGCTTTCTTCTAAAACGTGGCTCTGAGCGAAGCCATTCCTCCTATACACTTCGCACTTAAATAATGATCCCTCGATAGGGTAAGCAATGCCCAAAGAATGATAATTTCATAATGGCATTCCACACCTAAGCGCACACGCCATGGCAACCAATCACAATTAAGCAAATACATGATCCTACTTTGAATGTCTATACGCCTAACCCATGTCTCAGCCTCACCTAATTTCTGCCACACGCCTACGCCAAATGCGAGTAAAATACAGCCAAAACAAAATCTTTTGTTCTTGAAGACACACTAATGAAGTTTCGTAAATATATTTTGACTACCTCCGAGGCTAATCACTGGATCATTTCCGAACACCACGGGCCCGCCTCCGAGACGAACTGTCGACCACCGTCTGGGCGAATTATTCAAAAATCTTCCTCAAATTCATTTCACAACCATTTTCACTTTTCTTTCATTTTCGGCCATGTACTCACACCTATCGCTCTAGTATGCCTCCATACGAATTCATTAAGGCTATTTCTAAACAATTGACGCTAATATATTTTATGGCGATATTAACAAAAATTAATTCACATAATTCATGTTATTTAATTCATAATCAATAACACCAAAATTAGCTCACATGGGCTAATTAACAAATCAAGCAATTCATTTTGAATCACCAAAACCACACAAAAATCACACAACATATCACATGAACAGTGAAACCCTAGGGCCTGTGACGTTCATTAAACTACACAATAAAGGATTTTCCACTCTGCCCAAAGATTTTGAGACAAAACACAAATGATCCGCGCTCAACAAATCCTCATCCATTAAAATGGCTCTTAGCCAAAGAATAAACTAAGTAGAAAGATCCCTACCTCTCTTGAGCCATCTTAACCCACAAAACCCACACCACACCAGCCCTCGCCGCAAGTGCATCAACCCCCTCGTCTCGCTTCAAGCCGAACCGACGATCCGACCGGAAATCTGTGAGAGTAGTCATTCTTTTCTCTCTCTAAAATCCTGACTCACACTCCATCGCAGAGATGTTTTTGTTTAATTGGGAAGCAAAGGCACTATTCTTCTTTCATTTTATTCACTTACTTTTTAATTAATCCCCATTTTGTCCTTTAGTTTTGATTTTTGACACATGGCTTAATCTAAGTCATTTATCTCCATCTGTATCACTAATCATAACACGTGGTCACATGGAGTACACGTAGTGAGCGACTTTCATTACATCACACGCCTTTCATGTCATACGCAACTCGACACTCTGCCCTCGAAAACGCGGGAATCTCGACCATCTGAATCTGACTTAAATTCGACGCAGATCTGGGGATTCTCACTTGCATTTATCCAACTGAAGTCCTGCTTCGCACATCCGATCTAGAAAATCGATTTTGACCAAATTTACCATTTTTATCATTTTTAGAAATTAAAATCTTTCGGTTTTACACCGACACGTCAGCGAACTTTCATCATTTCTGACATGTTTCCAATAAATAATAAAATTTAGTCTTTCACCCCGAGGGGGACTCAATTCCCATCTTAGCTTCCACTAACACATCGATATTTATTTATTTTAATGTTATAAACCATGAGTCTCACTCTGACGTCATCCCATTTCCGAGAGCTCACCACATATTCACTAAAAATAAGGACACCAATACCATGCACACACACCCGACTCGACGTGATGTCCCGTGCATATGAATGCGAATATGTCATTTCATGTCATATCATGTTACATGTATAATGAGAGTTACATGCAATATTACCAAAACATGGATAGTTATATTTTCTACATATAATTCACATTCATCAAAAGAGCATATATCAACATGATCTTTTCACACGCAACATGTTATTCAATCAAGCAATAACACATAAAATGGCCCCAATCTCGGACCCATAAAAACAGGGCACCTTTTGGTCCCTTCATGGGTATGAACCATTTTTTGTTATATTCGTCACCGAATCACTGTGATACCAAAACACACAACAAAACCGGAAGACATTAGTCTCAGGATCAAAACCAAATCTCAACACAGTCCGGAATTGTCTGGAACCAATCCCAAAAATTTCCAATATTCAATCCCAAAATCTTGGGACTAATCACACAACTAGTCATGGCCCCGAAGAAAACCTATGTCATTTAATTACTTTTAGACTAGAAATAATCCTAGTAGGAAAATTTCCCACCACTTGGAGTTTGACGAAACTCCCAGATTCGCGCCCACGCCGTATCTCCTTATCATACGACCTACTTTAACTCCTAATCAATGCTTCGAATTAACGGAACGCCGGGAAAATTTCCCTTTTCCTCTCTTCCTTTTTCCTTTCTCCTTTCATTCTCTATCCGGTTTTTCTTTCTCCTCTATCCTTTTTGCTTTCCTCCTTTTCTCTTCCCTTTCCACTCCACCGAATTGTCCTAAAGTAGCTTCTCCCACTTTCCTCCTGCCTTTTCACTAACTTCACACTCATTCTCATTTCCATTTTCCTTAATTTCTTTTCTTTTCTTTTTCTTTCTTCTTATTGGTCTTCTTTCTTCCTTTACTTTTTTTTTTCCTTGGTCTTATCCCATCGAATTATCTTTCGTTTACTCCCACTCTAATTTCTTTTTCTTTTTTTTCATTTTCCTTTTTCTTTATTTCTCCATTTGACATTCTTCCTTTTATGGTAACTAAATTGTAACTAAATTCTTTTGAAACTATTATCTAAATAGTTGGATATGTAATTATGATAAGAGGGTCATAATCGGACTCTTACAGACTCAGATCAGTTGCTTTATTTTCATATTTTTAGACGAAACTGAACGAATCGTCCCGATAGTTAATGATATTGCGATATATTGATACTTGACCATGTGTAACACTACTCTGTCGGTGACCTTGACGCTACGATTATATCATATACATGCTACATCTTTGATAGAACCCTCAAACAAACGACTCTACCCAAATCTCAGAAAATACGAACCTGATAGCAGACGCAACAACATAATATCGGATCACCAACCACAAAAATTTCACTGATCGACCTACTATCAACTTAACCTCTGTATCGGTGACAGGACCTATAAAACTTTTCTATCACTTTCTCACACCCCTTAAATCTCAGCCTAAACTGAAAATCTCAGCCTAAGCTCTCTTATTATTTAACTGAAAATCTCAGCCTCTTATTATTGGTATCACTTTTTTTTATATCTTTATTATTCCTTTGCAAATTTATCGTATTAGAACCGAAAACCCCTTCTTATACCAGCAAAAACTCTCAACCTCTTTGTGTGTTCAAAAAAGTTGAAAAGTTGAAGATGTGCATTCTTTTCTATTAATAGTGCTTGTGGGGACGGACGGCAATTCCCAAGTATTTATATAATTGAAAATCTTAAAAATATGATCAAATGTCTAATTCTTATATTAAAAACACTTTAAAATGTTTTGAGAAGTAGAAATGGTTTCAAGAAAGATTACTAAACTGACTTGAGTCTTGATCATTATAGCATACACCCTCTGCCAAAACCCAAAGGAAAACCTCGGCTGAGGCCTTATTAATGGGGGGCAAATGCAATGGGGGTGGGGAGAAGACTAGTAGTGGGAAGCTCATAGTGCTATTACAAGCAACTTAGTGTGACGACTGTCACTACAAAGTACAAACCATAAACATAAACGGACCACACATTTAAAAAGTCTAACAAGAACATTTATTAAAGACAGACTTGTAGAGACTCAAAGTTTACGACACACTCCCCCATCACATTTCCATTCTTCTTCTCCTGGACTTGCCTTCTCCATCTCAGCCTCTTTGCTTCCTTTGTCTTCTTCCAGTGCGCACTTGGGATGGAGATCGAAATCACATTCTCCACAATAGAATGACCACACGTATCCCTGCTCCTCACACCCATTACACACATAACTGCGACGCTTAGCGAGGACAAGCTCATGCTCTTCATGAAGATCATGCTTCAACTTCTCAGGCCACCCCTTTGCCATCTCCTCATACTTCGCCTCGATTTCCTTTATGCGTTCTTCAGTGAAGGGATAAGCTTCACCCCCATGGATCATTACAAGATTTCTGGCATCCGTTGTTACTGTCCGGCCGGTAGGTCCAATGGCTATGAGGGAGGGGATGCCCTGGACTTTGAACTTGCGAGATAGGGAGGATTTCCTTTTGTCCCCAAATGGAAGTGCCAGCCATGGCATACCTGAAAAGAATTCATCAAAGGAGGTCTGGTCCTTGTCACTAGAGATGAAAATCACTTCGAATGCTTCGTCCTTTGCCTTAATCTTGTGGTATGCTTCAATAAGTTTTGGTAGGAAAGCCCGGCATGGTGGGCACCAATGTGCTGAGAAATATAGGAGGATGTTCTTCCCCACAAGATCAGACACCGGAATCTGAAAAAACAAGAGCAGTTAAGCACAACAAGGGAGAGAATGGTAAGCTGAAAAAGAAAAAAGACAGAGGACACTCTGTTTCGTCTAACAGTATGGAAAAACAAAAGGATATCCTACCTCGACTCCATCTTTCCCAATCACAAAGTCTTTGTCATCCAAAACCAAAATTGACTCCAGTGTCTGAGCTTCCTGCTTTGCCTTCTGAATTTCCTTAAGCTCTTCAAACTTCTCTGGTGTAAAAGGGTATGCCTGAATTCCATGTTCTTCAATGGCTTCGGCAACATTGGGGTGGAGAGTCTTTCCATCTGGCTCAATAATAACCAAAGTGGGCAGGGCTGAGAGCTCAAAGTAGCGAGCTAGTTTCGTACAGCTCTTGTCCTTGAAGGGTAAAGCAAGCCAAGGCATGCTTCCAAAACTTTGTTTGAATGGTTCTTCATCATCATCTAGTGAAATCATGACAATTTCAAAGCCCTCCCCCTTCGCCCTTAATTTCTCATAAACATCCACCAGTATTGGAGTAAATTCAAGACATGCATTGTACAACGACAATGAGAAATACAGTCCCACGCACTTTCCCTCTAGTTCAGAGACAGGCACCTGTGTAGAAAGAAAAAAACTCAGACAAGGAAGAAATTAAACAATATAAATCATGTTCAAATTCTTAAAATCAAAAGCAGAAATTCACCTTATTTCCATCATTTGAAATCACATAGTCACGGGATTGTGTGACTAAGAGGGATCTCAAGGATTGTTCCTTCTTTTCCCTTTCTTCCTTCTCTTGCAATTCTGCGATCTTTTCAGGCGTGAAAGGATAAGCTTCCACTCCATACTCCTGTATGAACTGAACTCCGTCTTCGGTCGAAAACTTTCCGGATTCATCAAGCATCACAAGGGTTGGAATCCCCTTCACCTTGAACAGTTTATTCAACTGGTCTCGTGTGCTTGAATCAGAAAACGGGATAGCAAGCCAAGGCATCTTGGAGAAATATCCTTTGAAGGATTCATCATCTCTATCACCTGAAACAAAGACGATCTCAACATCACCGAGGGAGGAGAGTTCATTGTACACCTCTACTAATTTGGGGGTGAATCGCCGACACGGTCCACACCATGATGCTGAAAAATATAACCAAATTTTCTTTCCCTTCAAACTCTCAACTCTAACCTGCAAAACACAGAATTTAGCTGATGAATTCCCTTATGCATCACTCAAAAGCAGAAACTCATATTTCCACTCGAGCTTTCTTTTATGGTGGAATAAGAACGAGAATTTGGGAAGTACCTGGTCGCCACTGTTGCAGACAAGAAAGTCCCGATCCCCGCTTGTGAGAAGCGAAACCAAGTCGTGAGAAATGCAATCGACGGTTTCAGTAGCCATGGCTTCTGATTTTGATCACAATTCTTGAGTATGTGACTTTGAACTGTGGTGCCCTGTTTTTATAGCAGGGAAATAGATCAGGGCTAAGCAATCTAGAAGCCTTGGGGACGAAGAAAACTAAAGGTGACGCGGGTCGTGCGTGTCAGATGGCCATCGTCACTGTGGGCACGTCAGTATGAACTCGGACATATCAATTCTTCGTGTGTTCGGTCAATTTTGTTTTTAGTGGAATTCACTTCAACATATAAGAACTGCGGAAATTTGGTGAATGAATGAAACTTACAAGAAATTATTGTAATTTTAAACTTAAATTACTTCGAAATCTGACCTTTTTTTTTAATGAAAATTGGATTCCTTTTTTCCCTTAACAGTCCCTTATAATTTAAATAGAAGATACTTTGAAAATTAGACTTAATTAAAAGCTAAGAGAAACACTATATAGACTAACTTGAAAAATAACAAATTTCATTATAGAATTAGACTCAAAATGAAATACTTAAGCAAGAAAGCTTTGAAGTAACAAAATACTTTGACATAAAATATAAAATTAAGCTAAGAATCTGAAAAAAAAAATGACTGATGAATTTGTAGAAAAATAAGAGAAATACTGAAAGTCCTTGCTAGGTTTTGATTGTTTGAAAGTCATTCTTGAGTCTTTGAAAGTTGATCCTTTCCTCTAATGTTGAGTCTTACTTTTATAGACATTTCTTAGTAACTACACCAACCCACTTTATCCAATAACTATCCACGCCCTATTGTAGCCTCAAATTCTTACCCAAAGTAACTTCTTTCCTAATTCCAATAATCGTTCACGTACTTTATCATACGCCACTCTGTAAGCTCCTTCATCTTCTACTGTTGAGCATAAAGTCTCACTATATTCCAAACTAGCATCTTCAAGAAATTATTTAAAAGTTGTTAAATGTCCCTGCATTTTCATAAATACTCTTGCTCGCTTTCTTGAGATGATTGGGCTTGATATATCCATTCGACCCATTCCACTACCAATTGAGCTAAAAAAAATTATTTTTAGTGTCAACAATTGCTCCCCGCATACAATATGGGCCATGTTTGTATGAAAATCATTTTATATGTCAAAAGGCTTCCTTCCATATTCTCTCATCATTTTACCATGAGGCCCAAAGTACAACTTACCCCTTTGGATGTTGATTATCAAAGGGAAGAACGAACCAAAAGATGAGTTGAAAAAACCCAAAGTAATACCTCGAGAAAAGCCTCCCGCCAATTTTTCTTTCAAACCTACGACTTTTGATCTCCCTTCTCCTATACAATTGGTCCCTTCTAAATTAGAAAACTCTTCTTTGGGATTTGAAAGGTTCATAGGAAGAAATCTCTTTGATTTACGTACCAACCCTTTCACATTCTCCTCTTCATCTTCTTATCTTTTCTCAACCTCATTCCAAGTTGAAAATCTCTACTATGGTTTCTGTTCTTCATTGCCATCATCGTCGGAGTCAAAGCCACTGAGATCGTCGTCGCTCTTGCCTTTGGCGTCGTCGAAGATGACGCTACAGTTGTTGTCAGGCTTGACGAGATAGTCACTTGCTGCCAAACCAGCCGCCACCACTCCTGTCATTGTCGATGACTATGCTATAGCTCGAATCGACACCGACGTTGTTCCCCTTTGACTTGACGTCAATGCAAGTTTTTATTTTTTCGATCATCCTCCTTTTCTCTAACTTACCTTTGGCACTGGTGAGTAGATTTGTCCTAATTATCGAAGTGATTTGCGATGACTATTCCTTACGATCTCTAAGGGAATATTGAAATATTCATCCTCAATAAAGAGAAATCCAATAATCCAAAGAGTTTTCCCCATTTTTTCAAGAACTATGAAGTCTTTTTGGTTTTTAGAACTTCAAATTCTTCAATCTTCATCGAAAAAGTCTTTAACATCAAGAAAAAATCATTTTTTGGTTTTTAGAGTTGTGAATCCTTCGTTCTTCACCGAAAAAAAAAATCCTTAAACATCAAGAGAAAAATCATTTTTTGGTTTTTTAGAACTTTGAACCCTTCGTTCTTCAACAAAAAAAATCTTTAAACATCGAGAAAAAAAAAATCCTTTTTCGGTTTTTAGAACTTTGAATCCTTCGTTCTTCAACAAAAAAGTCTTTAAAAAAAATCAAGAAAGACCATTTTTCATTTTCTAGAACTCCAAATCCTTCATTCGTCAACGAAAAAGTCTTTAAAAAAAATAAAGAAAGACCATTTTTCATTTTTTAGAACTTAAAATCCTTCATTCTTCAACAAAAAAGTCTTTAAAAAAAAAATAATCAAGATATAATTTTTTTGTTTTTTAGAACTCCAAATCCTCCGTTCTTCAACGAAAAAGTTAAAAAAAAAAAAAAAAAATCATGTTTCGGTTTTTAGAACTTTGAATCCTTTGTTCTTCAACGAAAAGTCTTTAAAGCATCAAGAATGACCCTTTTTCATTTTTTAGAACTCCAAATCCTTCGTTCTTTAACGAAAAAGTCTTTAAAAAAAAATCAATAAAGACTCTTTGTTGTTTTTTAGAACTCCAAATCCTTCGTTCTCCAGCAAAAAGGTCTTTAAAAAAAAAAAAATTCAAGAAATACCCTTTTTTCATTTTTAGAACTCCAAATCCTTCGTTCTTCACCAAAAAAGTCTTTAAACGTCTAGAAAGAGTCCGTTCTTAATGTGTGTTTTCTCTCCTTTCAGATGCAGATCTCGCCTCTCTCCCTCCACTGGGATCTTTTCACCTCGCTTCACTACTAGAGGTACTGCAAAGCAGATTCTTCTAACCTTACTATTTGATGGACCAAGAACTTGCCATCATACCATTGTGTAAGTCGAATAATCTTCAACATCTTACCTTTCTTGATTAGGTGACCATCACAACCTTTGATTGTTATGTTGGAACTCACCTAGATTTGCATGTATTTAATTACTAGATGTATGAACTAGTGGAATAAGGGTGAAAATAGGGTCACTTTGATGTGTGTTATTATCGAACATTTATACACGTGCACCACAACCATGACATTGCAATAGTGGACCAAGGTGGTACTTTAAGCCTACCGGATGTGTGTGTTTGACAAAACTTGCACAGCGCACTTTGCATAGTCAGAACTACTGACCATGTGTGGCGTTAAGCCTACCTTTGAATATTTGTTGATAATTTACTTCGAATAATTCTTGAATGATCACAAGGCTGATAGTACACTTTTGAGGATGCTATATTCCCTTTGTTTGGTGGCCATAAGGCCTACTTTATTTATTTATTGTGATTGGGACAGGCTTGCTAAAAACCAAAACTCCTCTTCCTGAATCGTGGCCAAAGGCCTACTTGACCCTCGCCTTAAATCCCTCCCATCGAGCAACACTCACTCGACTATAAAAGTCGACTTGTGACTACGCTTGTACAAAGCACTCCAAAACAGATGTCATAGTCCTCAATCATCTCCCCGTCATAGTCGAGACTATGGAATACTGTGGTCGCGACCATACTACAAGATTATTCATAGAGGTATTTCATAAGGACGCCGCGACATGGAGGAAGCAATGTCTCGACGTGATAAAGCAACATCGCAACTAGAGAAGCACCCGCCATCGAAAGGGTGTCTTGTCGCGCAAGCACCTTCACACGACGAATTCACTCACGTTGATCTAACTCACTCTCGCCACAACATACCTAAGGCTGTGACATTTTCCATTAACTTGTCTAGGTGCTATGTTTGGGGAAATATGTGTACGTAGTAGCCTATATGCCTACCTCATTCACTCGAATATTTCCGCTCTTATTTTCCCAATCTTGATGTGATCAAGAAGTCTTCCTTGGAGAATAAGTAGGGAATCTTGAAGAAGTTTGTGTTTTTGAGGTGAAGTGGCCAAATGCCAACTTTACTGCCTCAAATCCTATCTTGGAACTTGTAACACCCCAAATTATACCCTAGTAGTTTTATAATATGTTTAAGGTATAATAGAACTCAAATTTGTGTTTTTCGAAAATTTAATAGTTAAGCGTAAAAAAAGGATATAACCGAAATTATTAAAGAAGTAAAGAGGAAAATGGTAAATTGTCAAATTAGGAACTTAAGGGACATTAAGTTAAAAGGTTATGCGTTATAGTATAATTTTGATAAGTTGATTTGCAAATTGAATTAAGAGGGAGGACTAAATAGCAAAGGGGAAAAAACTTGAGCCAAATTTACCTTAAGACAACAAATTGTCTTTGAGAAGAGAAATCCTCCATTTGTGGCTTTAGGTCTGGCTTACTTTCTGTGTGAGAAGAACCACCTTAGGTTGCTATTTCCTTTTAGTCAGAGATCTTGTACGCCTGCCTTATAGGGTGTACAGATAGAATCGTAGGTTTGACATGTGTGCTCAAGAGCTTCACTATTTTAGTGCCATAATAGAATTTTTGAAAGGTGTTTTTAAGGGTGAAATTATAAAGTTTTCTAAAGAATTGTGGTACTTTGCAATTAAGGGAAGTGGAGGTGAAAGTACAAATTATGGAATTCTTGGGTATGAGGGCCAATAATAATAAATTACCATAATGGTTCAGTGGAAACTTAGAAAATTTCTAGATCTCGATGACGAAACGATCACAATGCTAAATTTGTTTCAAGGAACTGAGCTGCACTTAAAATTTCTTTGAATTACGAGATACCATAATATTTTACGATTCTTCGTGATAAGTCATAGTGACTTCTGCGATTTAGATTTTTACAAAAATCTCTTGAAGTCAAAATTCATTTAAGCAAAAGTTCATTTAAAATAATCGAACTCAAAAGAATAAAACTTTTCATTTAAACTTAATTCGAACGAAACAATAGAAATCGTATATAAAAAAATTAATAATAAATAAAAAAAAAAAGAAGAAAAGAATAAAAGTCCAACAACAGGAGACGGACGGACTGAGCGTTGGAGAGAGGGAGAGACGATTTTTATTTTATATTTTCTTTTCGTTTATTTCTTAGATTTACTTAAAACTTGATCGTAGATTTTCGCTTATGGCTATGTGCTGGTCTACGACAAGAGCTACACTGTAGGTACTCAGGCAAGCTTAGCATTCTCGGCAACCCAAAGGTAGCACTTTCCTACTGAGTTATTTTGTTCTTAAATGCTATGAATTGGCCGAATTTTTAGAGTCGGAAAGGTCGTAAACTTTAGTCCCAAAATTTTATCAGTTTAGGAATTTTTAGGAATTTTTTTGGACTCGTGTTCTGATAGTCCGTCGAATTCCGGACTGCTGACAAATACTGATTGAAATTCTTGTGATCAGAGATTTTATTGCGTTTGATAATTTTTTGGGAATGTTTTCGTGTTTTTGCACTCTATGGAAAGTCCCTTTAGTCAAAAAAAGTCACAAACAAGATAGTTTCTATGGGGCATTTAATGTATAGGACATTTGGGTCAATTTACATTGGGACATCGATGTCTCCATCGAACGTGGGACTAAGACGTAAAGCCTTGTTAGAACCTAAGTTCGTTCCTCGAATAGTCGCTGAAAGCCCCGTGGTAATGCTTTATGGTTAAACGTTGAACTCAGGGCATTTTCGCATTTCATGGATTGTGTAGGCGCATTGGAGCATCCGACTATAATCTAGAGTGCTTAACAAGAATTTAAAGAAATTAATGAGAAAATGTGAGTACTCAAAATCGTTCTGTCCAAAGCGCGCCTAAATCACAAGCCTGCAAAAAACACGGAAAATACAAACCTATGCCACTTTTACCTCCCATTTGTTATACTCTAAACTTTGATTTTTATTTAAGAAACATGGTCGGTTTAGCAAAGCCCCTAGACGGCATGTACCGCTTCGCATGTATCTCTGATTTGTGGTATGAGCAAGGTTATGGGATATTATGACTAACTATATCTGCCTGCAATTGGGGTTAGATCTATATATTTACAGCGAGCCGCCTCTCGCACATTCGGTTATATAGTTAGCGCGCCGACTTGGGCATGGCGATGAGGTGTCGTTCCAGGTTCCATCACCTGCATTCGGGTTCCGGTAGTTCCATTAGGCGTTTATAGAGATCCCACCGTGTTCAATGCCATATTAGACGTAGTGTTCTGTTGTTCACTACCGATGCCAGTTCGAGGTTCCGCGGCATCACGCCTAGGTATTTTTGTAAATGGCCATAGCTGCTGGTACTTGATTTCAAGATAGCATTTTCAGATATTAACCACCATCAAACAACAAAGCAAAGATAAATAGTTTTCGTATCAGCCACAGTTGTTAGCTAAAAAATACTTTCAAGAAGAGAATAGTTTTCAAATACGCAGAATGGTTTTCATGAAGAAAAACTCGCTTTTCTATAAATGTTTGATAAACCATTTTTGTACAGATTTCTCATATCGGCGCATGCAGACAACACGAACTTATATACCCACCGAGCCCATTTGCCTACAATTTTCTGCTTTTAAATAATTTTTCAGTGCAAAGTCAAGCCGAAGACCTTTCGTGATTCTCAAATTGACTCATTGTGATTATATATAAGATAAGGTGTAAAGTAAAGTAAAAAGTTAAAATGTGACATTTGTATATGTAAATATCTTTTGTAAAATATGCATGCATGGTTTTGAGAAAACAGTTATGATGAAATTATGTCGATTGATCCTTATCTCAGTTTTGATGAGGACCAGAGGTCCTTTATGGTCAGAGTCGGATATTTGGAAATCGGGAGTGTATTTTTTTATACAGGTGATTTTTGTATTTCGTTGACCACCAAATAAGTATGCCGGATTTCGTTAAATCTAAAGGTGTTTTGATAGAAAAGTGAAAATTTTTATAACCCACGCTTCAAAGATGGTTCCAAAGTAGCTTTAATCTACTAGCTTCATGGTAACTCACAATGAGCGAGCTTGGCTGGGAGGTTACCGTGGATGCCGCGCATTTCCGTCACTAGAAGGGGGTCCACAAATCTCCTTGGAAGAGGAAAAGAAGAGAAGAAAAAGAAAGGAGTAGTTAGTTGAAGCTAAGACATCAAGGTTAGAAAACACATCCTAACCTCCCTTGTTTTTAAGCTTTGCTGGGTTTGAGTTGGCTTTGAGGTTGGCTTTGATCTTGTTTTGGTTTAGGTTGGAATTGTCCAGCGATAAGGACCAAAATTGTGTAAAGAGACATGTAGGTATTTTAGGGCAGGTGGTGTCCAAACTTCCATAAAACTAGTGTTTTTATTTTGGCTATAACTTAGCCTACAGACCTCTAAATTGGATGATTCTAGTTGGAGATGAAACCTAAAAACCATAACTACAAATGTCCAGAAGAGACCAAGATGTAAATCCTTCTCTACAAACTCTGAAAAAGAGTTTTACAAGAAAATATGGATTCTATCCCCTCTATAGGAGTAGTTCATGTAGTTTGCACCATATCTTGAGTTATAATGATTTAAATGAGGTTAATCAAAAATCTACTTAAACTACACACCTAGGACAGTAACTTTCATGAAGAAAGTATGGTCAAATTATGTCCTTATCGTTCCTAGAAAATTTTCAAATATAGGACACAATTTTGTTTCTAGAAACTGGCCAGGAGCAGTTCAGAATGTTTAGACCATACCTCCTAATTTAAAGGTTCAAATGACCTAATTTTGGGCCATTGGAAACTTAAGACATAGTGAAACATTGAGTTAGAAGATCACTTTGTCAAAAAAACCTCGTTTACTGGGTCGAAATTGTAGTTGGAAATGAACATTTCAATATGCATGAGGGAAATATAGTTATAAGAATTGATTAAGAGTATAACATGAATGTTATTAAGACCAGTATAAAATGCTCTGAAACCCTTATAATTGTAAGCCTGCTTAAGACTGGATAATGAATAAATAGGGACTAGTGCTATTTGGCACTCTTGTCTAGTGCTACCTAGCACCTTTGTTTCAGGTGACGTACACGCTTGTTCAGCCGCCACGACACCCGCATGCTAGCGACACTTCAAGCCGTGTGTGCATGCACGCCTATTCGGGCGCGCTTTCATACTTCGTTCAAGATCGTACGCACTTTCCGTACCTATTGTGCTGCATCCCTCTCATTCATTGTTACTGGTTTATGTAAGCAAGCATTTATATGATGTTTATTTGAATAATGAACAATATGAACATGAAAGTAATCAACTCAGATGCTAAAGCATAACTCTATTTTGTACTATAATGTACCTACGGGTATCTTTTGTTATGACATTTATGTTATGAACTCCTACGGAAGAGATGAATAATATGATAGGTGAAATAATTATATTATGCAAATATACTGAAATTGAGGATTACTTTAAGTGGTCATATATATATGTTATTCTCTTTTCCCACTAAGTTATATATTTAGCACGAGCAAGTTTCATCTGCAGGTTCGTATAGTCGCTAGGGACATCCTCATTCGGCCAAGGCCAACACAATCGTAGAGTCTTCCTATGTAGGTCCTGATTTTGTTTTGATTTTGTAATACAAATGAAATGTAATATTTTGTTCTAGTAAATTTGTATGAATACAAGAAAAGGTGACTTAAGCATATATGTACAAGACATTTTAAACACCACTACGGTGGTAGTTTTACGAAGTTATGATATGAAGTCAAGAATTTTTATAATTCTAGCTTTTTGAAATAAGTTTATATCACTTATGAATCTATGTTTGAAATAGTCCTGAATAATGCTAGAAAACTCAAAGCTACAATGTCTCGTTGCGGTGGCGTCCCTCACTGGGCCTTAATCAGGAAGGGACGCTATAGTTTAGTATCAAAGCCAATTAGGCTTAAACATTATTAGGTTAAAATGTACCTATATAGTAATAAAGTTAAGCCTAATGCATATCCTTAATTTATATAGTGAATAAGATGGAACGAATTCAAGACATCGCTTAGAAAGTGCCGGGGAAGTGTTAATCTCTAAAGATCGTATCCATTAGCCTACCCTTCTCAGTCATAGCAGAACATGACATCTCACATGTCAACCAAAGCGTTGTTAAAAATTTCTCAGGATATGTCAAGGGTCTTAGATCACCTCATGGCCCCTAGAGCTTTGATTGATTTAGTAAGAAAGCTTGGAGTAGAAGAATTCCATGGTACAAGTTTGGAAGAGTTTGATAAAGCTGAGTTTTGGCTTCAGAAACTACAAAGGGCTCTTGACGAAGTGAAATGTCCCCTTGAATAGATGATCAAATGTGCGGTCTCACTTCTACAAGGTGTAAAACACAGGAAAAATTTAATTTTTCTGAAAAATAGCAAAAACAATAAAATTGCTGAAATAGTTCAGGGATGCCTAGAAAATTTTCTAGATCTCGGATGATGAAACAGTCTTTATCATTGGATTCATCTCGTGAAATCTGGTTACTTGGAAAATTTTCATCGAATTCCGAGATAGTCGGATTTTTTCACGATTTTCGGGGTAACGGGTATCTAGTGAATTTCTGGGCGACGAGATTTTATGAGAATATCGAGTTAGAAATAATCTGCTAAGTCTATTTAAAACAAATTGAACTTGAACTGAGACGAAAAATAAATTCGTTTGGGCATAAATGAACTCGACAGTCATGACACATGGCGATATAAAGCCACAAGTCCAACTTAAGTGAGTTAGAACAAAAGAGGGGCAAAATGGGAATAAGGGCAAAGAAAGCCCATTTTCTAGCAGAATACGTGAAAGAGTGAGAGAGAAGAGAGAAGCTCAAACTTCTCTCTATGATCTACGGAGCTCGATTGCTCGATTCACGACTGCTGACTAAAGTCCATCTATGGCGAGTGCTAATGCGGTACCGGAAACAAAGGATTTCTCCAAGATCTGCCAAGAGCCTGCAGAGATCAGTGGCTCAGTCCCGACTCAAAGCCTGCCTCACTCCAAGAGGTAGGGATTCTTCCTACTTTGGTTTATTTTCCATTCTAGGGGTTGTTTGGCCGTTTTGGCTCTAAGGGGATGTTTGGCAAAACAATGGTTATGAGAATAGTGCCATGTTTTGACCCTATATGATGTCTAGTTTTTGGGACTGATTTTCGGTTGAGAAAAAGAGATAATTTGGACTAGTGTCCTACATGAAAATTGTAGCTGAAGTTGTGAACTTGAGGTTAGGCTTTTGAATTACTTAAATTGAATTTATAGCCTGCTATAGTCCATTTAATTCTCCTCGGAATTGTCATAGCCTAGGGTTGCTAAATCGCTTCGTCTGTATTGGGACTGATTTCATGAGAAAGAGAATTTAATCAGTGTCCTGCATGAAAATTGTAGCTAAAATTGTGAACTTGAGGTTAGGCTTTTGAATCACCCAAATTGGACCTTTATAACTCAAGTTTTGGTCCATTTTTCGGGACTGCCATAGGTTGCCCTGTTTTGGCCGA
Source organism: Tetrastigma voinierianum (assembly GCA_016808115.1). NCBI lineage: Eukaryota > Viridiplantae > Streptophyta > Magnoliopsida > Vitales > Vitaceae > Tetrastigma > Tetrastigma voinierianum. The sequence continues at coordinate 1,180,473 of JAEQBH010000926.1, forward strand.
ACCTATTGTCCATATTTTTGGGACAGATTTTCGATTGGGAAAAAGTGAGAATTTGGACTAGTATCCTTCAAGGAAATTGTAGCTCTATATGAGAACTTGATGTTAGGCTTTTGAATCACCCAAATTGGACCTCTATAACTCAATTTATGGTCCATTTTCCAGGAGTACTACAACTTAGGTTGTTTAATGGTTTGTGTCCAGATTTTGGGACTGCTAGGGGGCTATTTTTCTAAATCGAGTTCAGAACTATCTTGTGGTCTATTATGGCTTGTTGTGTGGAATGTTTTATGGGAATCTCTATGCCATAATTGGTCTTTAGGATGGGGTTGTCATTGCTTGAGTTTGAATGACATGCTTGGTAGTAATTCATTGGATATCAATATGTGTATCCTAATGTATTGACATGTGGAGAGTATGTATGTGTTTATGAGTATGTTGACATGATTTTTGCGATTTAATTGGAAATTGTATGTTGATTGATATAATTGTCCAAGTGATTCATGGGTGTATTGCATGGATGAAATTGTCAATATAGCATCTATATATATATATATGTGTGTGTGTGTGTGTGTGTGTGTGTGTGTGTGTGTGTGTGTGTGTGATACGGCATAAGCATGAAATGAAATAATTGTATTTCATATGCACGGGACATCGTGATGAAATGTATGACAGTACATTCACCATTCTTGGTGAATGGGTGGTGGAGATGTGACTGACGGCCCAATGTAGTTCCACTATTAAAAGGCTGTAAATTAACACCGCCTCGTGTTGGATTTCGGCGGGCTCGTGGAAAACGGCATCAACGCCTAAATTGAGCCGTGACGTGTTTAGAAAATGGAAATGAAATTGCGTGTTGTGAAAGCCCGCGAGTCTTTTTTTGTTATATATATGGATTCCACGGCAGGCCCGAAAGTGTGTGCCGGCGGCTCTCCGCTGGGACCCCGGAAAATTCGCCACCCATAAAAGACAAATGGATTTTTGAAAACAAATGATCATTGAGGTGAACATCCAAAATGTTTTTGGTTTGAAAATAAATGGAATTGTTTTCTAAAATGATTATTGGATATAATCCAAGAATTATGGATTTTATCACTCATAGGTTTCGGCATTATATGATAGGAAATGGTCAGACTGGCCTGATAGCGCCTGAGGACTCCTAAGACATGGAACATGGTGAGTCGATCTCATTCATGCATGTAGAATTCCATTCTAAGTTTGCATAACTTGATTGAATGTGTTTTTTTGTAAATGATCATTGCATGTGCACTTAGGTGGGGAGTAGTCTTTTGTAGGAGTTTACCTTAATGGGCATTGCTCACCCCGTCGTGGATCCTTCAAGTACGTGGAGGTGCAGAGACGACGCCACCGAGGCCGCCATCATGAAGAAAGTAGGTCGGGTTTTGGTTCTTACTTTTGTAAAATATATTAGAATAAATTGTTTTAATATATGTTTTTTAAAGAGTATTTGCATTTAAACTCTTATGACTATATTATAGCCTTGTACATTATGTTCGAGTATATTAAATGGACCCTATGTGGTCATTTTTACTTCGTGAGATGGACCCTCTCTCTCTCTCTCAAAAAAAAAGTGAGAGGTTATAATATGATATTTGGCCTCGGATGGGCCATGCTATTATATGTTGTACAAGTTGTATTTTTGGGTAGAGCTCCCTGTACAAAGGAGACTTTGTCCGATTTTTGTTAAATTATAGGTCCTGGTAAAGGGGACCCAATAATGTGGTATCGGGTTACCCGACATCCACAAGTTTTTCACTGCCGACGGTCAGTCACGTACCCTGTGCCTTTGTGGCTCATAACTTGGTATCGAGCCTAGGCATACGGTCACCTAGGGCTTGAGGGCATGGGCCTAGCTAGGACATTTATGGTGCATCCGAGTACTAGCATCGGCCCTCGTATAAGAGCTTAGGGTATAAGAGTACCTAGGCTTCGAGGGCATGGGCCTAGGTCAGACATTTATGGTTCATTCGATACCAAATGGCCCCACTAGACGAGCATGTATACGAATACCTAGGGTCTGATGGGCATGGGCTCCAGACATATTGTAGTATAAAGTTACAGAAGGCACCATTTGAGCCTAGACAATTGGAGCATAAGCATCACAACTTCTGTATAGCTTGGGTAAGTGGCTTAGGTTTATGATTACCTAGTACTGCATCTGAGCGCCGCCACAACTGGTATCGCTTGCATCGTGGTCTAGGTAGGTGGTTACCTAGAAGTTTATGGGACATGTTTTGACCACTACATGCATCGTGTGTTCCATGTTGTGCTTTGATGTGTGTTGCATGATTGTTATTTGCTTGATTGTGTGTTACAAATTGAGTGAAATATATATACATGGTATGACATATATAGGAAAAGGTGAACGCTAGGTTAGAGAACATAACCTTAGGGGTTTGGGAAATAAAGAAACATGATGGTTCGGGAATTGATGTTGGCTAGTGTTTGGCGTTATGCGAACCACTGACGAAATAAGAAAATGAGATCTCAATTTACTATTTTCCAGATACGTGTAGACATCAAGCTCCAGGACATGAGGCCATCCACTCTGGCACCAACCACCAATTGCTGCTTTTAATTAACAGCCTTTATTGAGCCCATAGTCGTAGGCCACCCTTGCATAGGCTAGTGTAGCTGGGGGATAGGGAGGGTTGAATAACCTCTAAAGGTTTAAGACATACCATCCTCCAACATTCATGGGAGGAGGGGATTCGATAGTGGCTGACCATTGGTTCCTAAAGATTGAGAAAATATTGAAGGCCATGGAGATCACCTAGTGCAAAGATAAGGTTGGGAGTATTCAGCCTAGAGGTGAACCCCAAGTATGCGGGATCATCAAGGCCCCAGGACATAGAGTCAATGACATGGGGAGAGTTCCATTAGGTCTTCATGGGAAAATATTTTCCGGCAACTGCTAGACATGCAAAGGCCCGGGAGTTCCATGAGCTAAAGCAAGGAACGATGACATTGTTAGAGTACATGGCTAAGTTCACCGAAGCAGCCCGCTTTGTCGATGATCAGGCCACCGATACGCTGGCGCGAGGAAATTCGAGGATGGTCCGCTGTCCATCGGGCAAGATCGCTGATTTCTCCCATGAAGACATGGACTCTATGGTAAGGACAGCTATGGCCATAGAGAGAGAGATTGGTGACACATGGAGCATCTGTGATGCAGGTGCTAGTGAGAAGAAGAGGAAAAATCAGTCTTTTTATAGCTCGGGGAAGAAGTAGAGGACTTATGCTTCACGAGGATTTCAAGGACAAGGCCAAAGCCAAGTCAGGGCATCTATAAAGATCAGGGCATGACATGATATCGCAACACCACCGACACATGAGACTAGATCGTCCACAGGCAAGGATCCTGTGGCAGGACACCCCGCTCCAATCATCGTGGGACATGCACGTACATAGCCTGGTTCTCCTTACCCCAACACGAGCCAGAGGAATCCAGACAGCCCTAGGGTGCGTGATAGGCATAAGCACCTATTTCAGATAGGGCTAGAGAGGCCAGGCATGGTTAAGGCTGCATGTGGCCCACAGCCGACTTCGAGGACCTAGGGGTGTGTCTACACCATTAAATCTCATACTGAACCGGCTAATCAGTCGATTATTCAGGGTATGTTTCTACTCTCGCGCTTATGGGCAAGAGTATTGTTTGATTTTGTAGCATATTCATGTGATTGTATGTGCCAGTGTGTGTGAATTTTGAGGAAGAATTTATGTTAAGGGGAGAAGAATGTAAAACCTGGGAAAATTTTAATTTTTCTGAAAAATGACAAAAACAAGTAAATCACGAAATGTTCAGTGGAAGCTCGAATCTTCTAGATCTCTGATGACCTAAACGAACTCTCATAGTTGATCTGGCCTCAGAACTAGTTACCGAGAAAATTTTTGTAGAATTCTAAGACAATCAGATTTTTTCACGATTTTCAGGGTAATGGGCATCTAGTGACTTAGATTTAGATTTTGTTATAATACTGAGTTAGAAATGGTTCGTTAAGTTCATTTAAAATAAATTGAACTTGAAACGAGACAAAAATAAATTGTTTTGGAGCGTAGAAATGAATCTGACAGTCTCGACACGTGCACGACATGGGCCACATGTCCAACTTAAGTGAGTTAGAACAAAATAGGGGCAAAATAGGGATGAGGGCAAAGAAAGCCCATTTTCCTACAGAATACGTGAAAGAGTGAGAGAGAAGAGAGAGAAGCTCCAACTTCTCTCTATGATCTATGGAGCTCAGTTGCTCGGTTTTTGTTGGGCCAAGAACTAAAGTCCATCTACGCGATGAGCTGACAGACGGCATCTAAACAAACGATTTCGCCTAAGATCTGCCAAGGAGTCTCGAGATCGTGGCTCTGTCCCGTGACTTTCAAAGCTTCTTCTTCTCTAAGAGGTAGGGACTTTCCTACTTTGGTTTATTTTCCATTCGAGGGGCCGTTTGGTTGAGTTTTGAATGCCCTATGTCAGCTTTGAAAATAATGGGTTACTGGAATAGTGCCCCACACCTCTATATAATGTCTTGCTTTTGGGTCCACTGATTGAGGTGAAAATAGGCAATTTGACTGGTGTCCCTAATACAATTGTGCTTAAGTTCAAATTGAGGTTAGCTTTGAATTACCCAAACTGGACCTCATATAGGTTAAGTTATGGTCTACGACTTCTGAATCACACGCACACAGAATCGCTTGTGTCCGTGTTTTGGGATTGATTTTCAGTTGCGAAAAAGAGGTAATTTGGACTAGTGTCCTGCATGAAAATTGTAGCTAAAATTGTGGAATTGAGGTTAGGCTTTTGAATCACCCAAATTGGACCTCTATAACTCGAGTTATGGTCTATTTTTCGGGACTACCATAGGCTACCCTGTTTTGGCCAAACCTATTGTCCATATTTTTGGGACTGATTTTTGGTTGGGAAAAAGTGATAATTTGGACTAGTATCCTCAAGGCAATTGTATCTCTATCTGAGAATTTGATGTTACGCTTTTGAATCACCCAAATCAGACCTCTATAACTCAAGCTATGATCCATTTTCAAGACTAACATGCCTTTTTGTGTTGCTGTTTAATGGTTTCAGTCTGAGATTTTGGATCAAGTAGGGGCTAGTTTTCGAACCGAGTTCAACCATCCCGTGGTCCTATGGCTTGTTATGTGGAATGTTTTGTGGGTATCTCTATGCCAATTGGTCTTTGAGGATGAGGCTGTTACCAGTTGGAGTTTGAAATGACATGCTTGGTAGTAATTGATTGGATGTCAATATGTGTATCCTAATGTATTGATAAGTGGAGAGTATGTATGTGTGTATGAGTATGTTGACATGATTTGTGTGATTTAATTGGAAATTGTATGTTGATTGATATAATTTTCCAAGTGATTCATGGGTGTAATGCATGGATGAAATTGTCAATATAGCATCTATATATATATGTGTGTGTGTGTGTGTGTGTGTGTGTGACATGGCATAAGCATGAAATGACATAATTTCATTTCATATGCACGGACAAATTTTACGAAATGGTGCATGTAGAAGGTCATTCACCATTTCGTGAATGAGTGGTGGACACGGTACTGGACGATGTCTAATGTAGTTCCACACCCGCATGGTCAGAAATTAACATCAAGGCTTGCGTTGACTGTACGTTCTAAACGGACAACGCCCAAATTGAGACGAGACGGTTTGGAAATGGAAAATGAAATTATGTGTTAGGTGAAAGTCTGCATCTTTTTGGTTACACATATGGATCCACTGAAAAAGCTCGTGAAAAGTGGAAGGTTCATGGGCCCGTGGTAGATTCCTGAAAATTCACACCATAAAAGACACACGGATTTTTGAAACAAATGATCAATGAGGTGAAGATCTCAAAAGCTTTTGGTTTGAAAAACAAATGAAATTGTTTTGTAAAATGATTATTATGTAATCCAAGAAATGATGGATTTTATCACGCATGGGTTTCTTATCAGGTGTTGTGAGCTGGTTGGGACTCAGTTTGATGGAGCTTCAAGTGACTCTTGCATATGGAACATGGGGAGTCAGTCTTATTCCCGGCATGAATTCCATTCTAAGCTTGTATAATCTTGATTGGAATGTGTTTTTTTACTCTTTTGGTGACATGTCTAATACATGTGTACTTGGGCAGGAGAGCCCCGTAGGAGCTACTTCCACTAGGCATTGCTCAGCCTCTGGCCATGGGACCCTTTCTGCATGTGGAGTGTGCATGGAGACGACGCTCATCGAGACTCAAGCATTGTGAAGAAAAAAAGCCTGGGTTATGGCTTTGGTTCTTACTTCTTTTGTAAAAATATATTAGAACAAATTGTTTTTATTTATGTTTTCGTGATAAAGAGTATTGTAATTAAACTCTTAAGGACTATGGTATTATAGCCTTGTGCATTATGTTTGAGTATGGATAAATGGACCCTATGTGGTCATTTTTACTTGTAGATGGACTCGGAGAGGTCATGATATGATATTTGGCCCCGGATGGGCCATGCTATTATCTTTTGTACAAATTATATTTTTTGGTAGAGCTCCCTGTACAAAGGAGACTGTCCGATTTTTGTTAAATTATAGGTCCCAGTAAAGGGGACCCAATAATGTGGTATCAGGTTACCTGACATCCACAAGTTCTCCGCGGATTGATGATCGTCAACTGACCTCGATTTAGTATGCTATAATAAGGTGCAATTATGATTGGTGGAAGCTTAATAAGAAATCCACTATTCCTAGACCCACTCGACTTTCATTCATTAGTTTTGTATTTAAGTATGTCACTGATGATTACAAAGATACCAAGTGGAGGTAATTCTTGAATCTAAAACAAGGGTATCTGATAGTGGTGGAGTATGAGAAAGAGTTTAGTCGCCTCAGTAAGTATGCACCAGAACCCATTCTTACTGAAACCTTCCAATGTAGACAGTCTAAGGATGACCTAAAGGAGTCTATAAAAAGGTACCTCACGGCTGTTACATTATTGCAAGTGGTGAATTTTTATTAGCTGTTGCAAGCAACTATGAAAATTAAGAAATCTAAAATGATGAGTCGGGAAAGAAAAATAGATAGAAAGTTCTCCAAGGGTAGTTCCTCCTCAGGTAAAAGAACTAGAGAGTCTCAGGTTGAATCAATACATAGTTCTACTACTAGAGGTAGAAGACAAGGACCTACAACAATACCGGGTTCCAATAGGGGCGCTTCAACCGAACAAGGGGAAAGACTTGAATGCCCACATTGCCACAAATATCATTCTAGTACTTGCAGACGGATAACTAGGGGTTGTTTCCAATGTGAAAGGACAGACCATCTTATAGTGAACTGTCTGCGAGGATTTGGAACTTCTAGAAATCCTTAAGGAAGTAGCAGAGGAGGATCAAATACACCTCCATTGACTCGTGATAGGGGTAGAGGGCGAGGTAGTTCAGGGCAGGATAGAAGAAGTATTGCATCAGAAACAGTAAATCGCCCTAACACTATAGTCCCAGCCGGAGCCTATGCTATGAAGGCTCGTGAAGATCAAGATGCACCAGAGGTTATAGCTTGTATTTTTTTTCTCTCTCTCTCTCTTTATGACATTGAAATGCATGCTTTGATAGATCCTGGTTCTACACATTTTTATGTTTGTACCGAGCACTTGTTTAATAAAATTCCATTAGTGGAGCAATTGGCATATGACATGCATGTTACTAGTCCCATGGGGCATAGTGTCAGGGTTAACCGAGTGTATAAGAACTGTCCTCTAGTGATCCATGATAGAGAGTTCTCTTTTGATATAATTGCATTGCCTTTTCACGAGTTTGACTTGATATTGGGGATGGATTGGTTGTCTAAACATCGGGCTATAATTGAGTGTGATAAGAAAATGGTGGTGCTTAAATGTTCTGACCAATCGAAGGTGACAATACATGGTATCCGATCTGGCCCATTGTCTAATGTAGTTTCAGCTATGCAAGCCTGGCAATTTCTTAAAAAATGATGTGAGGCCTTTTTAGCATTGGTGCTTGACTCTAAGAAGGGTTAAGTAAAATTGGAAGATGTATCAGTGGTGAAAGAATTTTAGGATGTGTTTCCCGAAGAGTTATAAGGTCTTCCACCCGAAAGGGAAGTAGACCTGTCCATTGACGTTTTACCAGGGAAGGCTCCTATCTCCAGGGCATCTTACCGTATGGCTCTAACTGAACTAAAAGAGTTGAAGACTCAACTACAAGAGCTATTGGACAAGGGATTCGTCCGACCTAGTGTCTCACCCTATGGTACACCGGTTTTGTTTGTCAAAAAGAAAGATGGCACTCTCCGAATGTGCATTGATTATCGACAAATAAATAAGGTAACAGTGAAAAATAAATATTTGTTGCGAAGAATAGAAGATCTTTTCAATCATTTGAAAGGAGCGAGTGTCTTTTCAAAGATAGATTTGCGATCGGGATATTATCAACTTCGGGTGAAAGATGTAGATGTTCCGAAAATAGCCTTTAGAACATGGTATGGTCATTATGAGTTTTTAGTAATGCCATTTGGGTTGACTAATGCATTGACTGCATTCATGGACTTTATTTGGATTAGTTTGTAGTGGTATTTTATTGATGACATCCTTGTGTATTCTAAAGATGCACAAGAACATGAACAACATTTGAAGATAGTGTTGCAGATCCTGAGAGAAAAAAAGTTGTTTGCAAAGTTAAGTAAGTGTGGATTTTTGGCTTAAGGAAGTTGCATTCCTATGCCATAATGTGTCTCAAGAGAGGATATTAGAGTTGACTCCTGCAAGTAAGATCAAAGAGATTGTAAGTCGGAAACCGCCAAAATGTAATGCAGGGGTGAGAAGTTTCGGGTTTACTGTATTACCGATAATTTGTAAAAGGATTCTCCCACATAGCCTCTACACTTACTAAGTTACTCCATAATTTGAATGGGATGACCAAAATGTCGATCGAGTTTACGATCAATTCGCAAAGAAAATATTGGATTTTAAATCACCAGTGACCCGGCTAACTTCTCAGTGAAATATGCCATGTATAGTGATGCTTGAAGGATTGATTTGGGATATGTATTAATACAAGATGGAAAATAGGTGGCATATGCCTCAAGACAGTTGAAATCGCATGAGCAGAATTATCCCACACATGATCTTGAATTGACAGCAGTAGTGTTTGCTTTGAAAATATGGCGACTCTACTTATATGGTGAATAATGTAGAATGTTACAGTCATAAGAGTCAGTATTTGTTATCTCAGGGAAGGTGAACTTGAGGCCTTATCGGTGGCTAGAGTTCTTTCAAGACTATGATTGCATAATTGATTACCTAGAGAAAAAGCTAATGTGGTGAAGGCAGCCTTAAGTAGAAAGGCTTTCTGTTTTGTCCTTGAAACCTGCTTTGTATGTGGAATTGGCATTGGAGCCTTGTTAGCTCGATTAAGAGTTATCTGATTTGAGATTTGATGATTGATGCTTCTACAAAAAAAAATGATGTCAGGATTCTGACAAAGATTCTGATTATTGAAATAGACAAAGACTAACTGTTCATAGAAGAAGATGGAGGTTCTACGAAACCAGATTATGTGTAGAATGTCGGGGAATTGAAAAATTGATGTATGACCACTGATCATGTGTTCACCATACCATCCTAGAAGTGATAACAAAATGTACCAGGATTTTGAATAGTACTATTGGTGGAGAGGGATGAAAAATGATATAGTAAAGTATGTATCCAAATGTCTAACTTATCAGTAAGTAAAAGCTGAACATCAAGTACCGTTCGATCTGTTAAATCCCATTCCAATTCCACAATGAAAATGGGATAACATTACTATCAATTTTGTGTCCAGGTTTCCTCTTACCCAAAGAAAACATGATTCAGTTTAGGTAATTATTTACAAAATTACAAAGTCTGCTCACTTCTTACCAATGCGACTTGACTATTCCATGGATCGGTTAGAGGAGATGTATGTGAGCGAGATTATCCGGTTGCATGGGATTCCACTATCAATAATGTCTGATCGCGATCCACGGTTTCTGCGTCGAGTTTTGGAAAGAATTCTGATCAGCCTTAGGTACTGTGGCCGAATTTTAATTGCAACCTACTCCATCACAACGAGATGGACATTTAGGAAATAGTGATTAGTGTTAGAAGACATGCTTTGAGGTTGTGTCTTTAGATTTTCTGGAAGTTGGGATAATTATATTCCCTTATGTGGAATTTGCCTATAACAACGAGTTATCAGTGTATTAGTATATTTAGGCTTTTGGTATGGTAGAATGTAGAACTACGCAAGTGGACAAACACGAACAAGCATAAGTAATTGGTCTGATATAGTAGAAAAAAGCGAGAAGAAAAAGTATGGATCGTTCATTAGGATTGAATATTTGTGATGATAGACAAAACATTACACAAATGCGAAGAAGAAAGAAAGGCCAGTCTGAAGTGAGATAAAAATCTTTGCAGAAATATCGCGGAGGTGCTGGATTGGAAGAAGGAAAACGGGAGATCCAGTTTGGGACTCTATGATTTTAGAAGATTGGATAAATGAAACATGAACGCGGCGCTCTCTGGATATTGATACATGTTGACTCGTATCTGGTGGCGGTTGCATTCAATGAATCCGCCATCTTACCAATGAAGATATGCAGTGCAGTCTTTGAACTTCAACTATGATGAAGAACTTAAAGGCAATTCTATTTGTGGTGAAACGATCTGCGACAACAGTCTCTAAATAAGGCCCTTTTGCTGTTTGCGAACACTTGAAGAAACAACTTTAGACAGAGTGACAATGAGATTTGTCTTATCTGATGAGAACATATTATTATGAATTTGGGCAGAAAGTGCGCTTTTGGGGAGAAAATTTATGACACCAGAATTATATACTAAATGTTTTCATGTTCATATTTTGAGAACAGACAGAAGAAAGAGTGGAAGATTTGTATTTTAGAAAATTTAATAGTTAGGTGTAAAAAAGGATATAATTGGAATTATTAAAGAAGTAGGATAATGGTAGAATTGTCAAATTAGGGACAGGGACATTAAGTTAAAAGGATAATGTTATGGTATAATTTTGATAAGTTGTGATTTGCAAGTGAATTAAGAGGGAGGACTAAACAATGGCAAAGAAGAAAACCTTGAGCCAAATTTACCTTAAACGTGACAATTGCTCTTCAGAGAAATCTCTATTTGTGGCTTTGGGGTGCAGACCCCAGTTTGGGAAGAACCGATTCTTGGGTTGCTATTTCTCATTTTTTTCTTAGGAGATCTCTATTGGAAGAAGGAAAGAAGAGAAAATGAAAATGAGAAGTTAGGTTGAAGCTTTCAAGACATCAAGGTTAGGAAAACACATCCTAACTCTCCCCTTGTTTTTGTTTTTGTTGGTTTGAGTTGGCTTTGATCTTGTTTTGGTTTTGGGTTTACGATTTTGGAGTGATAAGGACCAAGAATTGTGTAAAAGACAATACAGTATTTTGGAAGTGTTGCTCAACTTCACAGAAGCCTGTGTTTGTTTTGGCCGTAAATTTGGCTACAAGCCACCTCAAATTGGATGATTCTAGTCGGATGTAAACCTAAACAGAGCTACAAATTTCTGGAAAGGAGGAGGTGGAGCCAGATGTAATTCTACTTGCTGCAAACCACGAAAGAGTTTTACAGGAAATACGGATTATCCCTCAAAGGAGTAAGATTAATCATTGTTTTACGGATCTTAGGATATACTGTTCCAAATGAGGTGAATCAAAATTTTACTTAGAAACTAGACACCTAGGACAGTAAAACTGTGAAAAAAGTATGGTCAGATATGTCCCACTGTCGTTCAGGAAAATTTTCAAATATACAGGACTTAGATGGTTCTGAGCTATGACGATTCGGGAATGTTTGAGTATACCTATAATTTAAGGTTCTAAATGACTTGATTTAATTATTAACAGACATAGGAAACATTGTGGTAGAATAAACTTTGTCTAAAGGCACCTGCAGTTTCGATGTTTAAAAGTGTAATTGGAAATGAACATTTCAATATGCATGAGGGAAATATAGTCATAAGAATTGATTAAGAGTTAACATGAATTTTATTAAGACCAATACAAAATGCTCTGAAAAACATATAATTGTATGCCTGCTTAAGACTAGATAGTGAATAAATAGGGACTAGTGCTATTCGACATGCATTAGTGCTGCACTAGCCCTTGCATTTTATGTAATGACATGCATTGGGTGTTCTGACCTCCACACGTGCTCTTTGTTTGTAACTTAATTATACCTTAATGGTTTTATTACATGTTGGGAATTATAAATAAGTAAAATTACATTTTGAATTAAGTGCAAAAAGTGAAAAAGAATAAAGCAGAGATTTAATTTATGAGTTAAGGGTAAAATTAGTAATTTGATCTGGGACCGAAAAGGTCATAATTAAGAAAGATTATGTGATGAAATAAAGGAAGTGAATAAGTGAATTGCAATTAAAGATGAAAATACTCAGAGGAATCAAATGGCAAAATGAAATTTGATGTCAAAGAATTAGATAAGGCCCAGACATATAAGCAGCCTTAGGATGGGCAAAATCTGTGTATAAATTATTTGGCTTGCTTTGGAAAGTAAGGAGAGCATCTGGTGGAGAAAGAAAGAGAGAAAGAGAAAGAAGAGGAAATAGAGAAGAGAGGAAGAGAAGGGAAAGGAAAGAAGAAAATGTGTATGAATCTACATGTAAGGAATTATTTGGGCATCACCTTTGTATGAAGGCAGCTAATGTGTGAAGATAATGGATTTGTTGGTTAGGAAACAATCCTAACTCACTCTTGTGTCTAAGTTGTGTAGGAAAAATCCTGCTGAAATGTTTGTTTTTGTATAAGATAAAGTTTATGGCTTATCTTCCATTTGAGGAGCCATCTTGCCCGACTGTAGAGTCCCTAGGGTGTTTGGTGTTTTCCCAAACACAAATGATGTTTTTAAGGGTTTGGATGACAGGGTGTGACTGTGGTAGATTGACGAGAGGAAGGTCGTCAGGTTGGATCTAATAACTCAGCGTGAACAATGAAGAACTGAGTACAAATGAGTTTGGTCGTAGATTAATCAATTAATTCTTACGATTGGATATGTTGGTGGAACATGTTTTAGAAGCATGTAATTTGTCTTACTTTATTAAAAGCGATTTGTTTCTATATTTTGTTATTTATACATGTATTTAACTAATTTAGTAAAATATGTAATACAATAATAAATATTAGTATATAACAATTATATATGAGATGATCAAGATGCTAGATAATAAAGCTAAATTGATAGGATCTTTACGATACATGATACCACTAGTACGGTCCTTTGAACGTGAATGTACGTAATCTTGATGGTTACTGATGTAGTGACTGATACAAAATGGGGTGTTTATAATCGATTACATAGAGACGAGACGGGCACGGCGGATTCCAGCTCTTAAATAATATCTTAAATTACAATTGAAGTTTGGCGTGTCACTAGATAATCCTCTGCAGATTGATCTTTAATCCATGTAGCCATGGACTCCTGTCTATTTCAATAGGGCCTTTTGGTTGCGTGGTCTGTCCTAAGAGCGGGCCTATACTTGGCTCTTGAGGCCCAGAGTGAGATGGGTGGCTCATCTCCTCCTACGAATGTAGAATTGAAACAACCCTTTGCCCAGGGGCCTGGACGTGGGCATAAGTGTTAGTGCAGAGGCGAGCAGTTTGGCGCTCTAATTTATATGAGTTTATGAGTCGCCCATTGATGATGCCAGGAACTTGAGATAAAATATCCAACAGAGGTAAAAGCGTGATAATTTCACTGGCTGCAATGATGGACGATTTTGGAGGATTGGTGCATGTAATGATCATATCAATCGATGTGCTTGAGTATCACTATGTAAATTATTACTAATTATAAGGGTTCGAGTTTCGAATTTTAGTGGAATATCTGGAACTAATAAATTAAATTAATTGATTAAAAGTTTAATTAATTATCAGGTGTTTAGACTTGGAGATAAGGTCCATAAGTCAGAGCATATACGTAAGCACTAAGCAGGATTAAATTAACATCGGCCTTGGAGGCATAGTTGTAAAGAAATTATTTTTCACCATGACATATACTTAGTAATTATTGGATAATTAAATGTTGATTAATTAAATTGTTGAATTAATTAATTAATAGTAATTACTATATTGATGTTGTTAATTTTGATAAATTAATAAATTAATTAATTAATAGTAATTACTATATGGATAAACGTTTAATTTGAATTAATCATATTTATTTTTTGTCACTTAATTTGATTAATTTTAAATTTAATATTTAAATACTACTTGATCAAATGGGTTTGGAACAGTCAGAGGCATGTATTAAGTAGAGTAGAAACCACAGCAGGGGTGGTAAAGTGAGAGAAAAAAAGAAAGAGTTTCCATTTTTTTATCCGCCCAACCCTTGATCTCATGTATTTAAAAATAAGAGGTTCTAAATAAAACCTTCTGTGTCATCGCCTGATGCTCATGAAGTGAGAACGACTGGGAGGTGGTAAAATAGGAAAAATAAATAAAGGATCTTTAGAGTTAATCAACCTACTTTAGAAAAAATCTCATGAATTTACAGTTGAGGTATTTTTCTTTGTTGTACATTGATTAATTCATGTACCATAGGATCATAAAGTTTTTATTAATTTTAAAATTTCTTTTGGACCAAATCTTGGCATTTGCAACTTGTTTTGTTTTTAAAAACCTTCATAATTAACTCTTGAAACATTGTAATATGGTTGGTTGTTTCATTTTGGTGGAGCATGATGTATGGGTATTCATTTCCCAGCATGTATGGGTCTCATGGTAAGGTGAGCCTCTTGGAGTCGTAGTTTCGTCTTGAGTATGTGTGGCGTTAAATATGCGAAGATGAAGCGGTCATCAGTATTAGTTAATGGTCTTCAGGATGGATGTTGTAGCTACCAACTATTTTAAATGGAAGGCGAATTAAGCCGGTTGGGACCTAAATGGTCTATTGGACTGAGAACTAAGCGATAGACCATGAATGACGGTTGGCGCCCAGTTTGAGGGTGATAGATTAGTGAATAGTGTCTTTATTTGTTTGGGCAGGATTAGAGCCGGATAGTTCCTAATTGCTTAAGCTACGATTCGCAGCTAGTTATAACGTTAGTGAGGCTTGCTTCGAACTATTGACAGTACAAATAAACGATTTTTACACCTTTGTATTGGATTTATTTAAATGTCCAAATGATGCATGCGTCAAAATATATCTGAATATCCGACAGATTCAACAGGTAAATAATAAGTGTAAATCATAAATATCGCATATGATTGCAGGATAACAATAGTTATTCGAGGGATATGAGATATATTATTGAAAATGAAATAAAGCCAGTTGTTGTAGAACCTAGTAGAGGATAGATGAAGGCATATGTCGGAATAAAAATACGCAACATCTTTTGATCGATTAGCCCACTTGGGTCATTCTGAGCGCCAGGCCCTTATAAATTCGTGTCTCATATATTGTCCTTGGCTTCAAGCCCTCAGGTCATTGTCTCGTCTGATGATAAAGCGCCTTAATCGGACCCTTGCCCTTATAAGGTCGGTATCTATAAATCTGATGATAATCGCCTCGCGGGCCTTATAATTCACGTGTTGCCTTCTCTGGGTGTATGGGCATGAAACATAAAACAAACAAGAATATACTGAGTGTTACAGAATAATATGATAAATGTGATGTATATAGAAATGATATATGAGAAGCATAGCAACGCTGTATGATGATGATATCTATAATAGTACAAGAAGAAAAGTGTAAAATGACATAAAAAATGTAAATGAGCGATGATAAGAAAATGAAAACATGATATGATGAATAAATATGGACATGTATAAGCACATATAAATGATATGTGTGAGCATATATGACATGTATAAGTATATGATATGTTAGATGTATGTAAAACTGTATACAAAGCATGATGATGATCTTTGTTGAGGGGTGCGTCCGAGTAATATTCCACTGGCTGCCAAAGCGCGCGGGTGTTCATCACATGATCTGAGAGAGAAGAAAATAGAAATTCGAGGACAATCGCGCATCGACCAATTAAGGTCAACCTTGACACTAGCAGTGCCCATTGAGGACCTTCTTGGTCTATTTTGTATATGTTTTTATTTTGTAATGATATAAGGATTTGTATATATTAAACACTCCCATTTATAAAATTTGAATATATTTTATGTCATTCCTTTCTGAATATATTTAAGTAAATGTTTAGGTATAGATAACTAATTTATAGTTCATAGTAAACAGGAAAAATAAAGGAAAAGAAAAAGAAAATATGACACCCTCGCTCGACAGGATTGCTGCGCTGAAGCGTGAGTTAGGTAATTATTAGAGCTTTTTGAGTTTGGCGTTTACACACGGAAAAACACTGGGTTTGCTTGATTCGAAAAGTATAAGATTAGCATGCGTTTAAGTAATGTGTTGGCTGATGTGGATGTCTTTGTGTTTTGCATGGTGGATCATCCTCAGATCAGTTGAAGAATGAAAGTGTGCAACCTTACAGAGATGAGTTGCGCGGACCCTTAGATCTGTTAGAAGTGAGTCACGTCCCTACCCAGGAGACGATATTGACTTTGCTAAGGATATCTCGAGACATGACTCGGGTGTGGAAAGATTGTGACTCACCAAAATCCACGATAGACATGAGCTAAGAAGACATAGAATTTGAGAATTGTAAAATGACATGGAAGAGTCGATAAAGTGGGGCCACAGTTAGAAAAGTTACAAAGAATGATGGAGGGAAGTTAGATGCCTCCGTCGAGAGAGTATCGTAATGTGATCTTACTATTGCGAGTGAGGCATAGTATGATTGGTGGAAGCTAGTGTTTGAAGTCTAAGGATTCCAACCAGAAGCTTGAGGTTCTTTGTCAAAGTTGTTGAAAATGCGTTCTGAGATATGAGATCTGATTGAAACATTTCTGAATTTAGGCAAAAGAAAATATATTGGTGCATTTGAATATGAGAAAAGTCAATCATCTTAGCAGAAATACCTTACAGGAATTGGTCCCCTCACTTAAGCCTTTGTTTTTGAGTAGGAAATTTGAGAGTTGGGCGCAGTTCCATCGAGAGATATTTGGCACCTGAGCTTCTCTTTAACGGGTGGATTGTCAGTTGTAGTCCAGCTGCCGTGATAGTAGAGGGACTTGAAGCAGCGGAAGAAAGATCTTTCGGAAGAAGAAGTTTTCCCAGGCCGTCCTTAGGAAAGGCTAGGGTCTCCATTTCCGATCGAATCTGATTGACTCACGAGGTAGAGGGCCAGTGCAATGTAACACCCCAGTTACGGTAGAGAGTGCCCAGTTGGATGGGGAGAAATCCCATAATGCCCTCATTGCCATAGAAGGTATTTAGGTGTTTTCAAGTTATTGACAGGAGGGTGTTTCTAGTGTGGAAGCACTGACCATTTGATAGCACAGTGTCCTGAAGTCGGGGATAATAAGTTTGAAGGTGGCGGAGGAAATTTAGTTACCATTGCCTTTGACGAGATCGAGGTAAGAATTAGGGTGGCAGGTTAGGCATATGGGATGAGGTCTGATCTGCGAGACGATGGACGTCACATGCCTGTAGCACCCGGCCACCGAGCATATTCTATAAAGCTGCGAGGATCGGGTTCTCCACGAGGAGTTATATTTGGTAGCATATTTTCTCTTTATGATATTGAGGATGCATCGTTGATTAATCCTGTATCCTAATTTATTATGTAATGCATTGAACAATAATATTTGATAAGATACTAACCTTGAGCAAATTAGCATATGACATACATGTGACGATCTATTATTTAGAACACAGTGTTAGCATGAATAGCGTATCTGATACCACAAGTGTTATCAATGAAGAGTTTCTAAGCTGATTTGATAACCTTACCATTCGAAAGTTTGACTTGATTAAAGGAATGGATTAGTTTGTCAACAGAGCCATCTGATTGTAGTGGTCAAAGATAGTAGTGTTGAGATGCTTTGGTGTTGAGGTGATAGTACCTTGAGCGCGTGATCGAGGGCGCGATGTCGATGTGATCTCAGCTATACGAAGCTAGGAGACATGGGAAGAGCTGTGAAACATTGGCCTTGATAACGGCTCAAGAGGTGAATTGATTTGGAAAAGATTCCAGTATCAAGGGAATTTTCATATGTATTCCCTAAAAATTTAAATGTTTCCCAGGAAGGGAAGTGGACTTATCCATAGGGTGTGCGAACAACCCTGTATCTAGGGTGCAGCAGGGATGGCTCCAGCGGAATTGAGAAGTTAAAGAGAGTCGATTCACAAAGAGCTTTTGGATTCGCTCGGGGGTGCACTGGCTATTCTGAAAAGAAAAGAAAGATGGCACTCTCTACGGATGTACATTGATTATCGACAAATCAATAAGGTGACAATTGAAAAACAAGTACCCATTGCGAGGTGAAGATCTTTTATCAATTCGGGGAAGCGGGTGTTTTCCGAAGATAGACATGCGTCGGTGCTATCATTAAGTGAAAGATGATGTGATGAAGAATTGCATTTAGAACTACGATATAAGCCAGCTATGAGTTTTAGTATTGTCACCATTTGGGTTGACCTAATGCGCTTCATGAATTATGATTTAATGAATAAGGTATTAGACCTATGTGGATCCAGTTTGTTATGGTCTTTGTCGATGACATCTTGGTGCGCCATTCTAAGGATGCATGAACATGAACAACATCTAAGAATAGTCATGGAGCGTTAGAAGAAGAATGCTAAACTTAGCAAATGTGACTTTTGGCTAAAGGAAGTTTCCTTCCTAGGTCATATTGTGTCAGTTGAGGATATAAGAGTGGACCCTATAAAGATGGAGGCTGTTGTAAATTGGAAACCGCCTCGAAATATAACAATTGAAAGAAGTTTATTGAGCTATGAGGATATTTATGAAGATTTGTGAAGGATTTTGTCATAGCTTCTCACTTCACCAAATTACTCGGGGAAAGGAGTAAAGTTTGGAGTGGACAAATAAATGTCAAAAATAGTTTTGAAGCAGTTGAAAGAAATCTTTGATTGAAAGCACCGGTATTAATGTATGACTACCTTAGGGAAAAGAGTACACTCTCTGATGATGCTTGGCTATTGGTTTGGGATGTATGTTAATAAGATGGGGAAAGTATTGAAAAACTATCATCAAGGCTGATTGAAGCCCATGAACCAAATGTCTACTCATGATCTCAGAGTTGAGTTACGGTAGTGTTTGCTTTGAAAATGTGTGACATTGCTTATGGGAAAAAGTGGCGAATTTACACGTATCACGAGAGTCTCTCAATGCACATTGCAGCTGGAAAATTAATTAAGACAACAGAGGTGGTTAGAGTTATTCAGGTGTGACCATCTGTGAATTACCCCAAAAAGCTAATGTAGTAGCAAATGCTTTAAGCAAAACGGTGTAAATTTATGTCACTTCAACACGATGAATGGAAGTATCAAATGACGGAACTATATTGGCTCGATTAACAACGCAGCCTAACTTTAATGCAAATGATAGTGCACGGAAAAATGATGTAGGATTCTGAGAAAAAGGTACGGATGGTTAGAGATGGTGATAAGGCGATTTTAGGTAAAAAAAAGGAAAATTGGACGTTTGTATTTCCAAAACAGATTATGTGCACCAGATGATAAAGAGCTAAAGAAAATGTTGCTATTTGGAAGCTCCTGTCACGGTATTTACCATGCCATCTGGAGGTAATAAGATGCAGATTTGAAACAACATTATTGGTGAAATGAATTATGAAAAGAGATGCAGTGATGCGTGTCTAAGTGTTTGACATGTTAAGCAAGGTCAAAGGCGGGCACGAGTTCGATAGGTGTGAATCCCCTTCAATTCATGGAAGTAGGATAACGTACATAGGTACAATAATGGGTTTTCCCTCACTATGAAACATGACTATAATACGGGTTATTATTGATAAGCTCTAAAGTGACCATTTTATCAAATTGGATGGACTATTCTATATGGATTATTCTTAGTTGAGCTATATGTGAAAGAGATAGTACGATTGCATGGTGAACCATTATCTATTGTGTCGGATAGAGATCCGCATTTTACATCGAGGTTCTAGAAGGAACTACAATCAGCCTTGGGTACTAGGCTGAATTTCAGTATAGCATTCTATCTGCAGATAGATGGATAGTCAGAGAGATTGATTCAAGTACTCGAAGACATAGCGAGATTGTGTGCAAGTGATTTCTTTAAAGTTAGGATAGAATATATTCATTGATGGAATTTACTATAACAATAGTTATCATGAAGTATTGTGCTTGATCGAAGCTTTATATAATTCGGGTCTTAGAACTTGGTATGTTGTTGGACGAGTTGAATAAGCATAAAAGGTGATTGATACAGACATAGTAAAGATATATAAAGGAGAAAAGTACAAGTTATTCGTGAAAGGTTAGGAGCGGCTAGTGATTGATAAAAGTTATGCAATCTAAAAGGAGATATTGAATATGAAATTGTGAGGTCGGACAAAGTATCGCCTTGGAGGTCTGCGGTTTGGTAAGAAATGTGAGTTAGGTCAGGGTTCATAGAATACCATGAGATTTTGGTCGATATTTTATCAAACTATCGTTGCCAGTACTCCCCTCATGAGTTGTAAATTGCATAATGTGTTTCATGTCGATGCTTCGGAGATCGGCTCTGTGGGTCGCCACTACCTGATGCTGGGACATCCTGATACATGTAGATTTTTCTGTGTGATGAAAGAGCGAAATTTATTCTGGCTCAGGAATTCAAACAGTTGTGAATAAGCAGTACCCTTAGTGAAAGTGCTCTGGAAACACCATGGCGGGGAAGAAGCTACTTGGAATGAAGCAACTATGGGCTCTGATGCCTTAACTCTTGTCACAATTATATGAATTTTGAGGCGAAATTCTTTTAAAGGGAGAGAGTTGTAACACCCAGGTATACCACTGACAAATTTTATTACATGTTTGGGTATAAAATAAATATTCATTTTCAAAATTTAGTGCAAAAAGTGAAAAGGATAAACTAAAGTTTAATTTTAAAAGTTTAAGGAATTAAATTAGTAATTTGCCAATCCACAGTTGAGGTCTATGTTGAGATTTTTATGATGAAATAAAAATTATGAATAAGTGAATTGCAATTATATGTGAAGATGACCAAATGGCAAAATGAAATTTGATGTCAAAAAATTGTATAAGGCGAAACATGGCCTTAGGATAAGGTCAAAAATCTGTTTTTTGGCACGGGAGAGAAGCTAGGGTGAAGAGAGAGAGAGAAAGAGAGAAAGAGAGGAGAGAAGAATAGAAGAAGAAGAGAAGGGAAGAAGAAAGGAAGAGAAAAGAAAAGGGAGAAGAAAGAAAAGAATGATATGCCAGAGAGATATTCGTATGGATACTAGTATGGAATCTACATGTGTAAGGAATTGTTTGGAACATCTCCTTTGTATGGAATTTGTGTGAAGAGAATGGATTTGTTGGTTAGGAAACAATCCTAACTCACTCTTTAATACAAGTTATTGGAAGAATTATACTGAAATGTTGTTAACTGTATAAGATAAGTTTTATGGTTTATCTTCCATTTGGAGGCCATGTGACTTTGTATGAAGTCTAAAGGTTGTTTGGTGTTTTCTCGAACCTGAATGATGTGTTTTTTACTAAGGTTCTAGGATGAAGCCCGGTTAGCTAAGGTCATGTCCGGTTGGATCAGAAGCGACCTTGAACAACGAAGAAACCGATCGGCGGTTGGTCGATTAGTTGGCGGTAGTCTTCTAGTTGGATGTAGTGCTGCGATATTGTACTAAGAAGCGATTGGCCAGAAGTTCATCTGGTGAGTCTTCAGATGGTGCGGTAGCTCGCGCTCTTGTCTGAATGAAGCAATTATTGATTAAGTGAACATACCTTGTCTTCGAGAAGCGCTGTTTTGGGCTTATTCAAAGCCTGGATAGTGCAATTTCTTAAGGTCGATTTCATGGCCTAGTTGTGGTTAATTGAGGCTTGCTTCGAAAGCCTATTATGTGTTTAAATGTAATGTTATTCCTTGGTTAAGGGATGACATGTTAAATGACAATTTGTACACCCCTACATATTAGATTGATTTAAATGTCCAAATGATGCATGGGTAAATATATACAAATATCTAAATGATTCATAAATTATATAAGTAAATGAAAATCCTAAATATAATAATTTATAGAATAACAATAGTTATTCGGGGATATACAAAATAATATATTGAAAATGATATAAAAATGGATTATGTATTGGGCTTTGGCTAGGGGATGGTGGGCATACCTACAAAGGATAAAAGAGTCTGCAACATACTAGTCAGTTGGCCCCAATTTGGTCATTATAGTACTTGGGTACCATGAATTTCATGTATCCACTTCCTAAGGTATAGTGTAGAGGCATGAAACATAAAAACAAATAGCATGAGAATATCGGAAATGATTTGGAATGTGTCAATGATGAAATGATATGAGAAGTATAGCATACTATGTGGTGACAGTATACTATGACCGTCTGAAAGAAAAGTGTAAAATGACATAAAATGTAAAATGAACAATGATAGTAAAACATGATGTGATGATTAGTATGAGATATGTATAAGCACATATAAAATGATATGTATGAAGCAGCATGTATAACGACATGTGTATAAGTATATGATATGTTAGATGTATATGCATGTGTCTAAATGATGATCCTTTTAGGGGGTCATCCACAGTGTGATACTAAGCTGCTAAACATACGGGTGTTTCATCATTAGTACAGTTTGAAGAAAGAAAATAGAAGCCGGGACAATCCGCATTGTAGATTAAGGCCCAGCGCCACAAAGTACCCATTGAGGACCTTCTTGAGATTATATTTAGTATATGTTTTTTATTTTGTATGTAATGTAAAGTTTGTATATATTCTGACCTCCCATTTATAGAGTTTGAATATGTTTATGTCATTCTTTAGGAAATATGTTTCAAGTAAATATTTAGAGTATGAATAGACATATATTTATAGTTCATAGTAAGCGAAATAAAGGAAAAGAAAAAGAAAATATGACACCTCGCCTTGGGTGGTGATTGGAGGCGTCTGATAACTACTTTTAGGTATTTGCGGGCATGTTTGTTAGGTGCTTGACACTTCTATTCGATGTTAATACCGATGCCTTAGTTACCTATTGTATTTGCGCCCCTCTCATTTATTATTCTTTAGTCCTCTGAGTAAACATTTATATGGTGTGTATTTGAATAATGACAATATGAACATGAAAGTAATCAACTCAGATGCTTAGGCATAACTCTATTCTTTGTTGTAGAGTACCTACGGGTACCTTCTGTTATGACATTTATGTTATGAACTCATACGAGAGAGATGAATAATATGATAGGTGAAATAATTATTTGTATGCACATATACTAAAATTGAGGATTATTGTAAGCGGTCATATATATATATATATATATATATATATATATATATATATATATATATATATTCTATTTCCCACTAAGTTATATACTTATACGAGGTGTTTCATCCTTACATGAGTTCGAGAAAGAAATCATTTGAACATCCAGCATTAAATTAAGGCCCTGACATTATAAGTGTCTTCCTTATGTAGACATTTTGATTTTGTGACCACAAATGTAAATGTATTTTGTTCTATTAAAATTTGTATGAATATAGTAGTTGGACTCAAGCATATCTGGGAGGGGCATTTTTAACACATGGGGTGATTTCTGGTTATGATATGAAGTCGAATTTTGCCCATAATTCTAGCTTTTGAAACGAGTTTATATAAACTATGAATCTATGCTTGAAATAGTCCACAGGCAATGTCGAGAAAATCAAGATTAACAGGTCTGGCTACGTGTGGGTGTCCCTCACCCTCACAGAAGTAGTCGAGGGGAAGGGATTTATAGAATTGGTCTCATACCTATAGTGGTCCAGGGATCAACTTTAGGGAATTGAAGGTATAAGGTAGAAAAGCATAAATGTGGGGAAACCATTGACTAGAGTCTATCCACTTAGGTCTATTTGTACCTATTTCTCAGCACTGATAGTCTTGGACCCATTTGTAGGATTTTAGAAATCTGAAGAGGCAACAAGAACGCCCTTGGAGAAATCAATGTGCTGATGAATGCAATGGCCAAGAAGCCACTTTATCACTAGGTCATCCCATATTTCTCCAATCCTAAAGTTGTCATGGAACCTACCTTTGAAGAATTGATGACTATGGCGGCATTCTAGTAGGGAAGAAGCTGGCACTTTATTAACAGGATCGATAGGGGATCTAAAAACTTGCTAACCTTTAAATAAAGTCGATACCTCTTTACACATATTTAAAATGGTCCTTAAGGTTTGCTTTATTTATTCATAAAACAATTGAGGATATCAACTAGTATAACATTGAGGAATCTAGGTTTGAAGCGGTGAAATTGTGAAATAACACTTTGTCTTCAAGTAATTACTTATTAAATGGTTTATTTTACTTGTTATTTCCTCATTCCCTACCTTAGTTTTTCTTGTCAATATCCAGCATTTCCCATATTGTGGAAAAGTATTTCTTGAGGTACTTCCCATTGATGAACATTTTGTGTGGCTCCCCTTCAAGGTTTAATAGCTAGTAGGCATTTCCGAGTAATACTTGGTGAACTTTGAATGGTCCCTCCTAGTTAGGAGACCATTTCCCCAATTCTTTATCTTTAGCACTGATGGGTAGCACCACCTTCCAAATGAGCTCCCCTTCTTCAAAACTCTTTCTTCTGACCTGCTTGTTGTAGGCCCAAGCGACATTCTGTTTTTGGATGATAATGTGGTCAAGTGCTTGTAATATTTTCCCATCCAATGCCTCAAGTTCCATCATCATGGCCTCACTGTATTCTTGACGATTAAGGTTATTCTGCCTAGAAACCCTTAGAGAAGGAACTATCACCTCCATTGGAAGCACTGCATCCTATCCATATGTCAAAGAGTAAGGACTTAGCCCTGTAGAATATCTCTTAGAAGTTCTATAAGCCCATAAGGTCTTAGATAAAATTATGTGCCAATATCTGGGATTATCCTCCAATATCTTTTCTAGGATGCTTATTAATACCTTATTAGAAGCTTCTGCATGCCCATTTTCTTGGGCATAAAAGGGAGTGGATTTGATGAGTTGAATGCCATAGTCCTTGGCAAAATAAGTCATCTCATCCTTAGTGAACATGGTGCCTTGGTAAGTTATAATGGATTGAGGAATTCTAAATTTGTGAATGATTTATTCCTTGATGAATTGGATTACATCCTTCTGCTCTACCTTTTTCAAGGGTACCGCCTCCACCCATTTAGTAAATTAGTATGTAGTAACTAAGATGAAGTTGTGTCCCTTTGATGAAGCTGGGTAGATTTTCCTAATTAAGTCCATGGCCCATTCTTTGAAAGGCCATGGCTTCACATTTGAGTGGAGTACCACAACAGGTATCCTCTGTATGTTGCCATATTTTTGACATTGTTGGTAGCCCTTGGAGTAATTGATGCAGTCACTTAGGATGGTTGGCAAAAAATAGTCATGTCTCCTAATTAGCCGTGAACATCTACGGCCCAATGGAGCCACAAGCCTTCAAGACTTGCTTCATCACTTCCAAGTTGTTTAGGAAGGATAGGCATGTGACCAGTAACCCATCAAGTCCCTTTCTGTATAGTTTCCCTTCTAGAAAGATGAAGTTCTGTGATTAGCTTTCACCACATGAGGACACTTTGTTAGGATCATCTAATGCTCACGATCTTAATTCTCGATCTCCTATGACATTTGCATCTATACTAGCGACTTCTAATATGATTCCCCTTTCATAAATTGAAAGGTGATTCTTCTTTCCTATCACAATGAGCTTATGAGTCAATTCTTTACTCATTTGCACATCTAAGGCTACTTGTGCTAGCTCATCTGCTTCCTAATTAGATTCCTTAGGCACATATTCAAAATCCACAGAGTGAAAAGAATCTAACAATTGAGTGGAAGCAATATAATAAGAAGCCAACAATAAGCTGTTGCATTTATATTCCCCTGTTAGCTATCGAAGCACTAATTGAGAGTCCCTAATGATGTGTACCTCTTATGCTCCAAGTTCCATCAAAATTTCCAAACCGATCACTAAAGCCTCATATTTAGCTTGATGTTGGTGCACTTGAAGGCCAAGTTGAAAGATAGGGTTGTCTTTATCCCTTTTGGTGAGATGATTACTATCCCAGCTCCTACGGATTTTGCTATGCTAGAACCATCAAACTTAAGAATCCAAGACCGCCTTTCTACTTCATATATCCCTAATTCCACATCCTTTAATGGTTAGATTTCTAATGAAGGATGATCAATCATAAAGTTAGCTAAAGCTTGCCCCTTGACTGGTTTCTGTGGAAAATAAACCAAGGTGAACTCGAACAAAGCAAGGAATATTTCCCGATTCATTTAGTGATTAAGGGTTGGCTTAGCATGTATTTCATCAAGTCAGTTTGGAGACCACATACACTTGAGATTTGATCAAGTAATGTCTTAATTTAAATACATGCAATCTGGGGCGAACCTGACTTCTTAATGGTCTTACTCACCTTGTCTCACATTGAATTTAAGACTCTACTTAAATAGTAAACAACTTGATCATGGCCTTCCACATTATTTTGTGCCAAAAGGCATCCTATAGACTCTTTTGCAGCTGATAGATAGAGTTTGAGTGGCAAACCACTTATAGGTGGCACTAAAAATAAGGTATAGAAGGGTAGCCTTTGATTCCATCAAAAGTTGCCTGGTGTTGTTCCTCCCATTTAAACTCTTCCACTTTTTTCAACTTGATTAGGTTAGAGAATACCTTAGTCTTCCTTGCCATATTTGAGATGAACCTCCTTAAATAGTTCACCTAACCAAAGAACTTTTGAAGTTCTTTTTATTGAAGCCTTAGTGGAATGATGGCAGCAACTATTTTGATCCACTTTCACTCTCTTTGGTGAGACAAATACAAAGAATTTAGACGAACTGAAAGCACATTTGAGTGGATTGAGTTTTAGTTGATGGAATCTCATCATTTCAAAACTTTTCTTTAAATGATTCAAATGTTCGGTGGCCTTTTTAGATTTAACCACAATGTCATCTCTATCAATCTCCATGTGGTGGCCTAACATATCATGAAAGATGACATTCATAGCCCTTTGGTAAGTTGCACCAATGTTCTTCACAGTTTGTTGTATTTTCATTTTGAATATGGCAGTTGTAGCTACTGCATTTTCCTCTTAAGAGTAATCAATCATCATCGATCTCCTTGATGATTGGGCCACTCATCGACCTGTAAGGCACGATTGTAGTCACCTTTAGGAGTTTAGCCATCTCCTTTTGGATTTCCACATAACCCTTTGAGTCCATGTATGCTTTCCTTGGGACTCCATGTTTCCTTTTGCTAGTGAACTTGATCGGATCGAATTCCTGGTCATAATACCTGGCTTCCACGGTCTTGAGCCGCCATGAAGGAGGCTGTATGCGCCACATTTCACTTCATACCCTTCTAAAAGCGGTAGGCAGGTGAAGAGAGGACGACACACACCAGTTGTCATGAATATAATCTCTCCTTAGTATAGTCTATCACAAAGAAGGCATATAATGATTTGTTATGATGTTTGATGTCATGGGTGGTATACTCGGGGTCTTGGATACTTCTCGATGCTTGAACCTGCTCCCATCGGATCATAATGCTCCCTCTAGAGCTCTCAACATCCTCAGTAGCATTGTTTACCCAGCGATCCATTATCGCTCAGACTACCTTGGACATCAGTCTGCCATTGAGATGGACTCTTACATACAAAGGCTTTATGTGCCTCATCATTTCCACATAAGGTTTCTCAAGTATCACCTTCTGGTGTCTGCATTCTTTAGAGGACTCTATGGTGACCTCACCGTGGCCTTTATCTTCCTCTGTCTTAGGGTGTTTCCCTTCTACCTCCACTAGGTCTTTCTTTGCCTTTTTTATCTTGAAAATGTTGGAAATGTTAAAGAAACAGTGAAACAATTTAAAGAAATAGGGATTTCACCTATTAATAAGGCCTCCGTGTCCCATCACTTCATCTACACTGCTCATTGGCTCCATATCCTCAGTAGCTTTCCTCCCAAACTTTGTTTTTTCCTAACTATGAACCATTCCTTCCTTCACTTTCTCTAACTCCATGGCATCTTCCTTTTGGATTTCCATAGGTACATCAATGGGTTGCCTTCTATCAGCTGCTCTTTGCCTCTACATCCTCATTTTCTAAGTCCTAAACAGTTTTTGGGGAAATTTTTTGTGTTGTACCACATGCCACCTTTGACCAAGAGAAACCCTAGGAGGAATGATACACCTCACAGACCTTTCCATCTCTACAACATTTTCCTTGAAAAAACGGGTTTGTTTCCCACCATATCTTTTGGAGAAGTGAATTTGTCCCTGGGAGACATCATTCTGTACCTTGGAGAACTGAGTCCATCTCTTGGAAAAATAGGTATGACTGGAGGAATATGCCTTTCCCATGTCTTCTCCCTTGGAGAAGTGAAGTTGTGTGCAATCTTCTCTCTTAAGGAAAAGAACCTACCATTTGGAGGAGTGAACTCAACCCTTAGGGAAAAGGCTCTATTTCTTTATGAACATTCTCTGAACCTGCTTGCATCATTTTCCCTTAGAGCAATGAACCTACCCCACAAATAGGTGGACCTTTTTACAACCTTTTCTTTGGGAGGAACGAATTCATCTTCTAGGTAATTCGTTTTTCCTTTTGGTGAAAATTTCCTTTGCTTGGAGAATTGGTTGTACTGCTCTATTCCTTGTTGTATACCCTTCCATTGTTCTTTACAGTGGATGAAGGTATATAAGCTATGACCCATTTGTTTTTTCAACCTATTAACATGAACCGGACAATATTTATTGACTTATAACTTTCTTGGAGAGAGTTATCTAGCCTTCTTACGGTTTTATCAATATCATGAGTTAAAATTTGGTAGTGTTGATTAAGACCCTTTGGTGAAGGTCCTCTATCGTTACATTAGCCTCTTTCTTATCAAGACTTAGAATCTTTTTACCATTGATCATTCACGTATGACATTTCTAAAACCACAATATACATTAGTAGTATGGTTCCATGAATTATAGTACTGATGATCTTTCCTTAGTTCGTTATTTGGGGATTCAGTGGTCTTTAGGGAAAGTAATGAATTTTTCTTTTACCAAAAAATCGAATATTTCCCTTGTCTTCGCTATCTCAAAAGTAGATTGGACCTGTTTACCAACAATTTGTGTATTCTTCCACAAATCAGGTGCCTTTTCTACCAAAAGAGGACAAGTGAATGTCCCTGTAGTAGATAGATCTACCACTACTACCTCCTAGTTCATCTCTTGACAATAAGTTCCCATAGATTTTCATCTCTAGTAACTTTCTTTACTATGACTCTTATATTATCACACCCTTAGTTTGCAAGTTCATAAAAATCTCCAAATTCCATACCCTTGAGTTATTTCTTCAACTCGATGTCCAAACCTCTTTAGGTAATTTCACATATACATTGTCTTTGGAGATGGATCTTATCACATTTCATCTTCTGAATCGAGGAAAATGAACAAATTAGCACTCTCCACATTTCTTTGAGTCACTTTGGACAGTTCTACAATGCACACTTCAGGTTTAGCCCTAAAGAACTAAGTATGCCTTTTCCATCTCTTGCCAACTTCGAATGGAGTCCCTTAGCAATGTTATATACTAAGTGAATGTTGCCCCTGCTAATGAGTTAGGAAACAGTCTAAGATTGAAATGATAAATTCGTGGATTAGCCCAGCTCCCCAGTTGCACGATGAATCTAGCAGCAACATGCTCTAAGGTGGATCAACCATCTTCTTTAGAGAACAAGGAGAAATCAGGGACCCTGTACCCCCTTGGGTAGGGGTTCTCCATGTCTATCATTTCTGGATAAGGTTTGTGGAACTCCGGGCGGCTAATTTTCCTGAGGCCTAGCCCATATAACTCTTGCACCGCCTCTCTGATTGCTCCTAAATCTGGTGCTAGGGTTGGTTACCCAAAAGGCTGCTAAGGAACTTGTTGAACCTGCTGTGGAACTTGCTGTCCCATGTTGCTATTCACTCTGCGGTGTTTGCTTGATGCCCCAGGGCCTCGATTAAAGCCCCTTCATTACTCCCCAGACTTTATAGGTGGATTAATTACGGCAAAAAAAATTCTTCTGAGGGTTGTCATTTGTGGCTGCATTAGGTCTTTCCCCTACTATGTTCTTCAGAGTACCACATTCTCTCCTATGTGAGGTATCCCAACCTCTTGCTGCATGGGTGGCTTGATAAAATTCAGCAGCTTCTTGCGAGTTATCAAATCTTCTACCCCGAGTTCGTTAGAATATTGCCTTTCAAGCTTAGAAGCAACTTTTTGCCTTGGTTTCCCCATTTCTCTAAGGTTCTCCAAGATGGATTGAGATTGTTGTTGCTTCATTTCTTCCATAAAGGTAGTCATGATCATTCGCTGGCTCTTTAATTCTTGCATGAGAGCCTGAAAATCATTAGAATTAATAGAGAAAAGAACAGGCACATCCACATTACCTGCACCCCTTCCTCCCACTTGTTCAACAGGGATGTTGGATGGATTTCCTTGTTGTCGTACTGGAGAATTCATCTGGTCTTCTATCTTTTCCACCATGACTGGAACTCTTCCTTCCTGTGCTACTTCTACAACATCAGATCCTGAGTTCGAAGACTCTATAGTTGTCTTACTCTTCAATTTTGGTGGCATTCTTTAGAAAAAAATGTGTCCCATAGTGGAATATGCATAACTATATATATAAAAAAATGTTTCGATGTTCCACACAAATGTGTCTTACTAGGTGTGCCAAAAATATGTGTCGTCAGTGAATTTTTTAGTGGAATTCACCAAAACATACAAAAGGCATAGCAATTTGGTGGATGTGCGGGCATGCTAGGAAATTATAGTATTTCCAAATTGAAACTGTGCCGAAATCTAACTTTTACTCAAACAAAAACTGGATTCCCTAGTTCTCTTGACAGTTCCCTATAACCTAAGCAGAAAATACTTTGAAAATTTGGACTTAATTGAAAGTTAAGAGAAAAGTTGTACGGACTAGCTTGAAAGATAACAAATTTCATTGTAAAATTGACTGAAAATGAAATACTGAAGCAAGAAAGCTTTGAAGTAACAAAATACTTGGACATAAAATATAAAACTAAGCTGAGAATCTAGAAAAGATGGTTAATGAACTTGTAGAAAAATAAGAGAAATATTGAAAGTCCTTGCTAGGTTTTGATTGTTTGAAAGGTGCTCTTGTGTCTTTGAAAGTCGGTCCTTTGCTTTGATGTTGAGTCTTCCTTTTATAGACATTTCTCAGTAATTGCACCATCTCTAATAACTGTCCATGTTACCACTAAAGTCTTGTTCCCCAAGTAACTTTCCCCCACTTCTAATAACTGCTCACGTACTGTGTCATGTCATGACTTGGAGGAAAAGTCTTCTCCGTCTTCTACCTTTAAGAAAAAGTTTCAATATTCTTAGCTGACAGTTTTGACAAATTATTTAAAAATTTCATAAATGTCCCTAGACATTTTCATGAGTTAATTCTCATGGGCTTGGATTTTCTCAGATTGGGTTGGACTCAGTTTGGACTTGATATATCCATTCGGTCCATTCCACTACAAATGGGACTGAAAAATTATTTTTAGTGTCAACAATTATGAATTACTACAATGAATTTGCTAAGGTAAGGTAATTTCCTACTCCATTCCTGTCTCATTATCCAGAAAGTTTTTTCTTATTTTTTCAAAATCTTTTATGGTTTTACGAGTGATCTTATCTTCAAAACAAATGGATGAAAAATGGATTTCTTAGATTTCTCATATGAATAAAAGATTCAGATTAAATTTGATGGAAAAAATAAGAGAGCTGTTGAATGGGTTGTTAAGAGACTTTGGTAGAACTATCACAATGATAAATTTAATTGAATTTCTAGGTTTTCTTTTCCCAACTCTCGTTTCAGAAAGAAAGGATGACAGCTTTTACGCTAGTCTGAGTTGACACGAGTCAAACAATCCAGAAGCCAGCTTTTCTTATACACCCGTTAAAGTATCACGTATCGCTCAAAGTTTTTTTTCTTTCCCTTTTTTTTCTTTTTTATTTCTCGAAGTTTCAAAAATATAAATTTATTTAAAGCTAGAAACTCAATTTTAAAATGTGATTTCCAAATTTGTATTGAATTTATAATTTCTGGATGGGAATATATTGTATTAGACTATTAGCCAACACAACCGTTTGAACCGCAATACATTCCCTTATATTGTTTGCCTTTTTAAATAAAAAGAATAAATTAAGAAGGATATAGGTAGAGATGCATATGGATCTATTAAACTGATAATTTATTCTTTTTTAAATATAATTTTTCTGAGAAGTTCCAAAGGAGTGTATTATAAGCAATTTTGAATTAATGATTTCGAGTATGTGGTCAGAATGGAGACGCCATTCATCAGTTGCTAGTTGCTATATAGTTGTCCTCTTGCTCTTGCTAGAAGTTGTTGGGGCCTTACCCGGCGCGCTTTTGGTCCCGGGAAGATTAGAATTGTTCCAATCATGGTGGTTAGATAAAATATTCCAACATGCCTCACAAGAAAGAAGAAAGTATTTGCCTGGTAGCAATGATAAGTTGGGCATAAATTATGGAGAAATAGGAATGATGTTGGTTGTCTGGAAGAATATAGGATGGAACCGGCCCTCTCAGTTGGTGATGTATGTCCACAAGACACTCTCACTCTCACAGATTGGCTACTGGCCAGCCTAGTAGTGTTCATCCCACCACAGCACACCAGAGGTAATATAGCTCACATTCCAAACCATTAAGAGAGTTACAATGACACTTCCCTAAAACGTCATGGTATCAATTATCATAGTATTTATTGGACAACAATGACGTTTCTAATAAGCATCATCTTTGAATAACGTGAACACCCGGCCCATAACATTGATACTTAAAAGAAAGGTCATTGTCAATACATTTTATCAATGATATGCTCTCGGAGTATCATCTTTGATTCACTTTAGTTTTAATATTTTATATTAAAAAGAATATTTATATCTTACTATTAAAATAATGAACTAACATACAATGAAATAAAAATTAAAAAGAAACTACAATCAAATAGAATTTTATTGTTACAGATAACTTCAAATATTTTTACATCTTCTAACTAATAATGCAACCACTTATACATAATAATTACAAGTCATATCTCAATTTCTAATTCTTTCAATAAAAGAACAAATATTGATAGTCTTCATATTTTTCGGCATCGCCTCTTTTCATATAATGATTTATCCTCTTTTGACTAACCATTTTTCATTTGAAACCTATAAACAAATTTGGAGGATAAATAGCCTTTAAATTATATGTGCAACAACCATTGTAAAACCTGGGAAAAATCCAATTTTTCTAAAAAGGGTAGAACAGTAATTTTGGTTGGAAACCTGGAATTTTCTAAATCTCGGATGACGAAACGGACTTCACCATTGAAATTGTCTTGCAAAATCTAGTTACCGTCGAGATTTCGGTAGATTCGAGGATAGTCGAATTTAGCGTTTTGAGACAGGAGTAATGAGTGACAACACATGTTGGATGGCTCACATGAAGCCATATGTCCAAATAGAGAGAAAGAGTCAAATAGTCTAAAGGGGTGGCCATGTCATGTCTAGAGGATGGAAATCCAGAAGTTATGGATAAGAGGATAAGGGAGATCAAGAGGCGATGAGAGGGGGTAACACGTGGCAAGAGAGGACATCCCACTTGACTTGTTGGACCAAACAATCCGGTGAAGAGGGGGAAAAAGAAAAGAGGAAAAAGAAAGAAGAAGAAGAAGGAGAGAGAAGCTCCACCTTTTCTCTAAATTTGATGGCGATCGGACCGTCGATGTCTGTTAGAGGAAGAGGCGAAGTTCTTCCCGCATGACAAAACCATAGAACCCGAATCAGAGTTTTGACAAACTACGAGAGGTAGGAGGTTTTTCTCCTACTTGGTTTTAATTAACTGTCTAGAGCCATTCAAATGGTTGAGTGTTTACATTAGTCTGTTATTTGGGATTTGAATCTTTGGACTTCAGATTGTTCGAATGATCGGGATTAGTTTCGAGTACATTTTCGGAGATGCAGGCGAAATTTCGGGATTGTTTTTGGACAGTCCGGAGTTGGATTATGAGACTGATTTTTGGATTGTCCATATGTACAGTTTTGTGTGTATTGCTAAAAGTGAATAACATGTGTTCGTGTGAAAATCATGTGGTTATATGTTCAATTGATGTATTAGCATGGATTGCTTGATGATGAAAATTATATTGTAGAAAAATATAATTATTCATGAACCATGAATGTTGTTGTATGTATGAAATGGCATAATTGCATGTCATATGCACGGTAACATCGCATCGAATCAGGTGTGTGTGCATGGTAATGGTTATTCACCATCCTTGGTGAATGTGTAGTGAGCTCGAAAGTGGGGCAGCGTCCAAAATTGAGACTCACAGTTGCATTAAAAGAACATAATAATGTTAATGAAATTTCGTGTGTTTGGGTGAGCAGATGAGGTGACCCCAATCAGTGAAAGACTCGAATTCATGCGCGGTTAGACATGATCACCAATGGTGAAAGACCGTAAAAATGTTGAAAAGGCGTGTGATGATCCTACGGTGTAAACCCGAAAAATGACGCGACCCACAAATACATAACGCATGGGATTTGGTAAAAAAAAATTAAATAAATATTGGAGGGTTGTCCAATGGGTTAAGTTGTTAGGCGAAACGCCAATGACCGGTTTCACACTAGCATTAGCATGTGTAAGGGAGTCGGTCAGGACTCGGATTGTGGACATGAGGAGTCTCATCTCATGCATGACATGATATATTCCATTTATGATTGTATTTTCTGTATGGAATGTGGTATGATGTGTGTATGCCATTGCATGTGCATTTCAATGTGTATGCCAGATTTGGCCTTGTTGTGTAGTTTGTAAATTTCGGGTGAAAAGGCCAGTTTTGTTATGTAAAAAGAACAGAGTTGTAATCAAACTCATTTCAATACATTTTGGCTAGTTTTCCAGGTTTCATGTTGCCTTTGTAATAAAAAGGCTATTGTGTTTTGAGATAAGGATGTATTGAAAGGAAAGAAAAAGGGAAAACTAGAGGTGCAGGAGGACAAGAGAGGGCTGCTGCCCATTTTGGGTCCTCTATCACGATAGAGAAAATTCTATCGTGATAGGGTTTCTCTAGCTCTATGTCGCGACAGGGTCTTCCATGTCGCGACTAGGTTCTAAGGCTAGGCGCACGGCAGGCCCTAGGCATGCGTTCTGAACATGCACAAGCGGCCCCGAGACTCATGACAGCGCAATGCACCAGCAGCGACGGTATGACCTGCAGCGCCTGGCCAGTTTTATGATCTTGTGTCGTGATAGGGATCTCCATGTCGCAACAGGGTTCCTAGGCATGCTAGGCGGTTTAGGTCGCGATAGAGGCTTTTTCTGTCGTGATAAAGATTTTCGGCCCCTCGTCGCGACAAAAATTTTGTGTCGTGACAGGGTTTAAGGCTGGAACTAGGTGCTTAGGTCTCGACAAGGGTCCCGTTGTGTCGCGATAGAGTTTTCCTAAGGCTGGGTCATTCTTGTTGCGACATAAGACTTTATGTCGCAATAGAGTTTTCCTAAGGCTGGGTCATTCTTGTTGCGACATAAGACTTTATGTCGCGATAGGGTTTCCAAGGGTGGTGTTGCGGAGCATAGAGTTTTACGTGCAGCCCACGGACAGACTTTGTGCGCTCGATAGAGTACTAGGGTGAGCCACGACAGGGCTGGACAGCGCGTGAGCACACCCACCGGCGGCGGTTGCCGGCGCGACGATCTGCACGACATGAACTACGGACTCCTATCACAGTGGGACTTGTCCGATAGCCAGCAGTGCCTTTGTGTTGTCTGCTATTTGAGCTATATTCGCTGGAAGCGTACGAAAAAAAAAAAAAAAAGACTCTGGAATTTGGGGCGATTCTGAAGAGCAGTATGGCTTAAGTATACAAATACCTAGGACTCTTTGGGCACGGGGTTTAGATCATGCATGCATTTTTACATTTTCATGGTGTGCTACTTGATTGCGATTACGTGAATTATATACATGGTAGATTGTATATGGAACACTAGGGTTAGAAACATAACCTTAGGGGTTCGGAAAAAACAAACTAAATATGATGAAATGTATTAGTGGTGGCATATGCATTACTAATTGAATAAAGAAAAAAAACTTCTAAACTGCCATTTGACATGTGTAAATGGCAAGTCAAGGAAGAGGACGTAGAGGTCGACCACGAGGTGCTAGCCAAGCACCACCTGCTTTTTACCAACATGCCTTTGTGGAGCTATGGGTGTTGCAGCTACTGCCATTGCATAGGCTAGTGTAGCTGGGGGTCAAGGAGGGCTAAGTAACCTCCAATGGTTTATAGCGCATCATCCTCCGACATTCATTGGGAGAGGGGACCTAGTGGTAGCTGATCATTGGTTCTATCAAGTAGAGAGGATTTTGGAGGCTTTGGAGATTACCTCTTATGCTACGAGGATCCAGTTAGCCACATTTCGGCTAGAGGGTGAATTCTAGATATGGTGGGATTGGTTCAAGGTCTCACAGGATCTAGAGACAATGACATGGGAGAGTTTCGAGAACTCTTCATGGAGAAGTTTTTCCCGGTATCCGCTAGGCATGCAAAAGCCTGGGAGTTTCTTGAGCTGAAGCAAGGAAACATGACTGTGCTCGAATACATAGCTAAGTTCACTAAGTTGGCACGTTTCAAGGATGACTATGTCACCACCGATATGGCCAAGGTGAGGAAGTTTGAGGATGGTCTGAAGTTGTCCATCCAGGGCAAGATTGTAGGATTCCTCTTACAAGACATGGACTCTATGGTTAGGACAGCTGTGGCAATAGAGAGAAAGATAGATGATGCACGGAGCACCCGAGAGGCGGGTGCTAGTGGCAAGAGGAAGGAGGATTAGCCTTCTTCTAGTTCGGAAAAGAAGCAGAAGCCTTATAGTTCATGAAGATTCGGGGAGACCGGGACCCCGCGACCATCGGGACGAGACGGATCGAGGAAAAAACCAAATTCGGGATAGATGACATGTTATTTTTGCCATCAATTTGGACATATGAGACGGGATTGCCCTCCGAAGCCAAGATCCCAAGGTTTTGGGACAACACAGTCCCATTCATTAGTGGGATAGGCGCGGACACAGTTTGTTCCTTCTCACCCCAATGTGGGCGGAGGACCCGATGCTCGGTCGAGTGCGGTCTGGCGCTTTTTGCTGGGGCGTAGGAGAGGCGGGGTATGGGCCAGGCATGACCTGGCGAGACTTCAGGACTGAGGACGTGTCTACCGTCATACCGCAAGCTAAACCAACGGACCGGTCCCGGTCATACAAGGTATGTTTATGCTATCTCGCCCTATGGGCAAAGATATTGTTTGATTATGGTGCATCACATTCTCTTGTTGCTGCCTCTAGTGTGTATGTTTTGGGCTTAGAGGTAGAGACCTTGGAAGAGCCGTTAGATGTGAGTTCTCCCCTAGGGACTAGGGTGAGGATTAATCAAATATGTTGGGATTATGAGTTAGAGATCACAGAGATTTTGATCGCGGTGGACCTTCGAGTGATAGACATATAGGATTTTGATGTCATTCTTGGCATGGATTAGTTGATGGCACACCAAGTTGTCATCGATTGTGATAGTAGGAGGATTACTGCCTACACACGGGACGATATTCGTGTGACCTTTCAGGGGGAGAAGCATGATGCTTTACCCCAGACTGTGCACGACTCTAGATGGAGTGGACAATTAATGGGTTGGCTAACAAGCCTTACCCTAGAGGATGAGGGGAGAAAGGATTTGGGTCTACCTCGAGTGGTTTGCGAGTATGTGAGTGTTTTTCCGGATGAGCTACCAGGATTACCTCCACACAGGGATGTAGACTTTGTCATTGAGTTACACCCTGGTACGTCTCTTGTGTCTATGACTCCTCATAGGTTGGCATTGGTTGAGTTGCATGAACTCAAGGTCTAACTGCAGGAATTGTTGGACAAGGGTTTCATTAGGCCAAGCTCTTCACCATGGGGCGCTCTGGGTTTATTTGCAAAGAAGAAGGACAAGACCCTTCAACTGTGCATTGACTACCGACAGTTGAATAGGGTTACAATCAAGAATCGGTATCTATTACCGAGGATTGATGATTTGTTTGATTAGCTGAGAGGGGTGCGAGTCTACTCCAGGATAGACCTTCATACCGAGTTATCTCGGTGGCGAGGTTAGGGAGCGAGATATCCCTAAGGCGGTGTTTAGGGCCTTGACATGGGCATTTCGAGTTCACGGTGATGCCTTTCGGATTGTGAATGCGCGGCGACATCCATGGTTCTCACTTTGCATGGTGTTCCTAACCCTGCCAGATCAATTCGTCGTGGTGTAGTTGGCGGCAAATTGATATACTCAATGCGAGGAGGAGCATAAGGATCATTTGAGGGTCATTCTACAAATTTTAAGAGACCATCAGTTGTATGTCAAGTTCAACAAATGTGAATTTTGGCTTACTAAGGTGAAATTCTTGGGACACGTCGTGTCGGCTACAGGTGTGTCATTAGACCCTGAGAAGGTTGAGGCTATTATGAGTTGGGAGAGGCCGAAGTCAATTTTCGAGATGTGCAGTTTCTTGGGATTGGCGGGGTACTAAAGGAGGTTCATTTAGGATTTCTCCTGACTAGCAGCACCTATGACAGGATTGACCCTGAATGAGGTCAAGTTCGAGTGGGATGACCTGTGTGAAAAGGCATTTCAGGAATTGAAAAGGAGGCTTACTTCAACTCCTATTCTGATAGTCCCGGAAAGGGGACATAGGTACACAGTGTATTGTGATGCCTCGAAGGACGGATTGGGATGCTTTTTGATGCAGTCCAAGAGGGTAGTAGCATATGGTTCTCGGCAGTTGCAGAATCATGAGCGGAATTACCCCACTCATGACATGGAGTTGGCGATCGTAGTCTTTGGCGTTACTATTTGTATGGTGAGCAGTTTGAGGTGTTTTTAGACCACAAAAGTCTGAAGTATATCTTTAAGCAACGGGACCTTAATATGAGGCAACGCAGATGGATTGAGTTCTTAGAGGATTATGACTTCACTTTGCATTACCATCCTGGTAAGGCAAATGTGGTGGCTGATGCACTCAGTCGGAAGTCATAAAGAGTATTGGCTAGCGTAGCTTCCCGAGAGTGGCAGATGTAACACCCCGAAATATACCCTAGCAGTTTTCGAACATGTTTATGGTTTAATAAAAGTTAAATATGAATTTTCAGGAAATAAAACGAGAAACCCAGAATTTGTACAGGATGAAACAAGGGTACATATGTAATTTGCCAAAAAGGGGCATATAAGTCATAAGATAAGAAGCTATAGTTAAAAATAAATATACCTAACTGATTGCAAAGAGAGGCGAAGGACTAAAGTGAAATAAATGAAAACTTAACCCAAAAATGGGTTTTGGGAGCCAAACATATTTACAAAGAGCTTGGATTTAAGACCAAATTTGGTCTCATTTTAGGGGAAAAACCGTGGAGAAGAAGAAGAAGAAGGGAAGGAGAAGAAGAAGAAGAAGAAGAAGGAAGAAGAAGAAGCCAAATTTAAGGTATGGATCTTTGGAGTTTTGTATGGAGATTATAAATTTTGTATGAGATTGTGTATTTGGACCATGGTAGGGATTTATATAGTTTTCAAACCTAGGGTTTTGTTAGAATTTCATCCCAACCCTAGATTCTTGAAAGTAGGGTTGGTAAAACCCTAAATGGTACAAGAAGAGTATGGAATCCTCCCTTTGAGGTTGGATTCATGGTTTAATTTCAAGTAATGGAGTTTGGGTTTAGAACAAACCCTAACTAGTCTTTATGTTTGATTTATGTATGGGTTATGACCCATATTAGAGTTGTTTTGGGAGTAATTCATGAAAGGTTTTTGAAGTAAGATAAGTATTGAAAGATGATTTGAGTATAATAGAGGTTATAAGATGAATATGGAATGGTTTTGATGTGTGTATTGAGTATTAAGTTGGTTTGGGTAGAAAAATATGGAAAAAATGGGAGAAAAACCACAATTTCTAGGCATTTTTGAGGGTGTCTGGGTACCAAACAGTGGTACCGGTACCATAAGTGTTACGGTGGTTGATGCGGAATAGAAAATCAATCTTAGGTACCCAATGTTCTATTTTGGACCAGTGTTAGTATTTTGGTCATAACTTGGTCATTTCTTATCCGATTTGAGTGATTCAAGTTGCTGGTTAAACTAGACTTCAAGGAAAACAAATCTCCATGAAATAGGTATCTTCAAATTCTGAATCTATTTGGCCCAGAAATTCACTCAAAGTGGGGCTATGTTCAAGCCAATTTCTGGTTTAGTTTTGAACATAGAGTAGTCCCGGTTGTTTAAGACATAACTTGAGTTTCGGTGTTATGATTTGGGTGATTCAGGTTGGAAAGAGCTAGCACCTTAGCTTCAAAGGGTACAAAGAACGATTAATAGGATATGGGTTAAGACCCCTGAAAATGGGTATTTAAAGCTGTCCCCTAATGTAATATGGGAAAATGACTAGTTTAGCGTGAAAATGCGTAAGCTTGAGTTCGGATGATTCAATTGGAATGATTCAATTTTAAGTAAAGTAAATTCATAGAGGAACAAGAATACATGAATGATGTGTGAATACATAGGTGTCATACTGTACAAGTATATGAAATGCCATATGTAACAGGAAAAATGTAGGAAATGAAATATGTATAGATGTGTTCATGAAACATGAATATGATATGAAACATGAATATGATGTGAAACATGAAAACGAACTGAGACATGAACATGAACATGAAAGGAAATATGTCATGTACACATAATGTGACTAAGAATGCCCTAATTATTCTGTACGAATAAAAATAGATTATATATGATTATTATCACATATAACTAGAAAATATAACAAATGATGTGAAATACATGAATGAACAAGTGATAGCCCGATTAAGAGCTACTCGAATAGATAAAGACTTTGGTGAGATCTACATAAATGATATGAAGACGGAATGTGATTAAAGATATGGTTATGAGTTCTTAAAGACATGATAGTATGACTACCTAGGATAGAAGAATGAATGAGTGGGCGTTCGATCGGTGCCCGGCACTCACGCTGGCGTCTTCTGAACGCCGCCTTGCATTGCATTGGGCGAGGCACGTTCGATCGGTGCCGACACTTACGCTGGTCTTCACGACACTTACGATGTTACATGGGCGACACGTTGTTCGGTCTTCCCGGCACTCTGGCGAATGCTCACGACGCCCGTGCGTGGGCAAGCACGAATCAGTTCAGTGTTGTACCATACCTTCGAGCTCTTGGTGTACTATGTCCATCTCATTCATGGTTCCCGGTCTAGGTAAACGACTATAGATATGTATATAAAAAGTACATGAATAAGACCCAGTATGCTTAGCATACTTACGTGCCGTCTTGTAATACCCTTGGGTACCATATGTTGTTGTATAACAAGTCATGAAACATGTAAAAGAGCGATCGAGATACCTTAACATGAATATGTATAAGTCGAGGAATATGATTCTAATATAAACCTATTGGATATGGTATGAATCAGAGTATGAACTCGGTATATGTATTTGATGCTGATGCACACCTGCCTACGGACTAATGTCGAGTATGCATAAGTCGATCGACCTTGTATGTATTATGACTACGATACATTCCGACTTATAGTATCTCACAGTACCTCGTTGTTTACACGTAGAAGCTATAACTCCTACAAGAGATTTGATAAGTATATGTCAGTGATAAGGACAAGTACAGGTATAAGTATTCCTGTATAAGTATATGAATCTAATATAAGTACAAATATGTGTCATTCGAGAGATATGAACCAGTATGAACCTCTGGGTACATAGTATAAATAAACTCACATGTCTGAGTATAAGATCCAAATGTCTAGTATATGTTAAAGTAATACAAGTATAAGATCCGAGAAATACAGAATAAACTCAAGTAATACAAGTATAAGATCAGAATTAAAAGAATAGCTCAGTAATACAAGTATAGGTTAGTAAGACAAGGATATGCTCAGTAGTACAAGTATAAGATACAGTACCCGTTATAAGTTTTGTAATGCGTGCGGGGTACTTTTTGAATAAGAATAAGCTGTAACTCTGGGATCAGAATAAGTATAAGATACATTATAAGCATAAGTAATTGTATAAGTTCATTATATGAATGCATGAAAATTCTGATATCTGTTATTGTTATATGCTTTAAATGTGTATATGCATAAGTCATATGTTTCCCACTAAGCGTAAAGCAGAAGCGGGTTTCTAATCCGTGTAGTCTGAGAGAAGGCGTCGAAAAACTTCCGCGCTCTTGTCGGGCCAACACACTAGTAGGGGTTCACTACATGTAGGTTTCACGCTCTGATTTGTAAATGTAAAAGTACAATTTTTGTATATGTAAATGGGACTCAGTATATGTGTATAGATTTTGATGGACACCACTCCGGTGGTAGTTTTATTTTGTATATGATATTTTGATTCTGTTATAAAATAAAAAATAAATAAAAAATAAAAAAAACAGGTAAAGAGTCCTAGTATATAGTCTCGCGCCCCCGGCGGTCGGATTCGCCATTGGTCGGAGCCGGAATCGGGGCGTGACGGATCTTTCGAGATTGTAGAAGCGGTTCGGATTATGAGTCGATGATCAGGCTCAGGGTGCATTGGGAAGTCTAGTGGCTACACCTTCCCTACTGAGCAAAGTGATTGAGTCCTAAGGGCAGGACGCCGAGATAGTGTCCATTAGGAATGCAGTGCAATCGAGGTCTCTGCGGTGACGAATTTGGGTCATCCCACCTGAATAGTAGTCTTCGAATTTATAGGGGCGGTCGTGGTTCCGATCAGCGGATCGAGAGAGGAGATCCTCAGAGAGTTCCATAGCTCTCGATTTTGCTATGCATCTAGGTGGTACGAAGATGTACCGTGATCTTCGTCATGATATTCTTGGAACGAGGATGAAGAATACGTTAAATTTTTCGACGGTGTCTCATGTGTCGGTAGTTAAATTTGACACAGGTAGGAGGGCTACTCTAATAAGTGGAAATAACCACTACCTTTATACCCACCTCACACACACACCTCTTGAAGTACTAACATTCTGCATGAGAAGAGAAGGGTGGAGTGGAGTGATAAACATGTTATCATCAGCACCTCCTGATAGATTCTTGACCCACCCTGGGACGCCACAAAGGCATGATGCGGTGTGGGTGATAGTGGGCGGCTCACTAAGTCGGCACATTTTCTAGCGTGCGGATGACCTTCACCTTTGGAGGAATTTTTGGTGCATATTAGAGATTGTCATTGCGCCCAGGTGCTAGTGTCCATAGTGTCGAATAGAGACCTCAGATTTATGACACACTTTTGGAAGAGCTTCCAGAAGGCCATGGGGACACGGTTGATGATGAACACGACTTTTCACCCACAGACAGATGGTCAGTCGGAGAGGACCATCCAGGTTTTAGAGGACATGTTGTGAGCATGTATCTTAGATCTTAGGGGTAGCTGGGAGGAGCACTTACAATTCGCCTACAACAATAGTTATCAGGCAAGTATACAAATGGCACCCTATAAGGGTTTACATGGGAGGGTCATCTTAGATCCCCAGATTTGTTAGACGGGGTGGGAGAGTGTTATCATTGGTCGAGATCTTAATGAGACACCTGCGAAGGTGGATTTGATACGAAGCGTCTTCTTATGGCTCGGAGGAAGGAGCTCAGCGGATGACGGCGTGATCTAGGTTTGGAGTGGGTGATCCGCGTCTTTTTGAAGGTGATGCCTAAGA
This sequence comes from Tetrastigma voinierianum, assembly GCA_016808115.1. Classification (NCBI taxonomy): domain Eukaryota; kingdom Viridiplantae; phylum Streptophyta; class Magnoliopsida; order Vitales; family Vitaceae; genus Tetrastigma; species Tetrastigma voinierianum. The sequence continues at coordinate 1,224,428 of JAEQBH010000926.1, forward strand.
AATGAGTGGTCAGGTTTGGCAAGCGGGGCAAGCTAGCGTTGAGGTACATCGGGCCCTTCGAGATACTCGAGAGGGTGGGCACAGTTGCGTACCGGTTGGCATTATTGTCGAGCTTGTCAGGTGTTCATGAGGTGTTCCACGTCTCCATGCTCCGAAAGTATACTTAAGATCTAGCTCATGTAGTGGAGATTATCGTTGATACAGATGATACCTTTGAGGAGGGTCCAGTGCGTATCTTGGATAGTCGGGATCAGGTTTTGCAACGCAAGACCGTGAGGCTAGTGAAGGTATGGCAACAACGCGAGGAGTGGGAGGCAGCGACCAGACCACATCGCTTTCTTGTTTGAGAATGAAGGTACGTGGTGTAGTCGTTTGGTGATTAAATGACTAGTTTATATGCATATGATTGTGTATGGTTGCATATGCATGTGATTTGATGTGTTTGTGTGAGGAATTTTGAGACAAAATTCTCTTAAGGGGGGAAGAATGTAAAACCCGGGAAAAATCCAATTTTTCTAAAAAGGGTAAAGCAATAATTTCGGTTGGAAACCAGGAATTTTTCTAGATCTCGGATGACGAAATGGACTTCACTATTGGAATCGTCTCGCAAAATCTAGTTACCCCATCGAATTTTGTAGAATTCCGAGATAGTCGAAATTTCACGTGTTTCGAGGCACTAAGAGTAACGAGTGACACTTGGCACATGTTGGATGGCTCACATTAAGCCATGTGTCAAATAGAGAGGAAAGGTCAAATAGTCAAAGGGGTGGCCATGTGTCACCACCTAAGAGGATGGAAATCCAAAGTTATGGATAAGAGGATAAGGGGAATCCAAGAGAGCCAATGAGAGGGTGACACGTGGAGGACATCCCACTTGACTTGTTGGACTAAACAATCCGGTGGAGAGGGGGAAAAAGAAAAGAAGAAAAAGAGAGAAGAATAAAAAGAAGAGAGAAGCTCTATCTTCTCTCTAGATTTGACAACGATCGGACCGTCAACGTCTGTTAGAGCAAGAGGCGAAGTTCTTCCACACGACAAGAGCTTAACATAGAGACCAAAATCCGAGTTTTTCGACAAACTCCGAGAGGTAGGGGTTTTTCTCCTACTTGGTTTAATTCTTGTCTAAGAGCCATTCAAATGGTTAAGGCGTTTGGGGCCGGACCGGCCATGCATTTCAGTCCCAATTATTTGGGACTGAATGCTGGACTTCGGGATTGTTTTCGGACAGTTTGAGATTGAGTTTTCGGGGCTGTTTTCGGACAGTCTGGAACCAAAATTTCGGGACTATTTGGAGCGGTCTGGGTGGATTATGAGAGGCTGATTTTGGATTAATCCATATGCAGTTTATTATTAATATTGCTAAAAGTGAATAACATGTGTTCGTGTGAAAATCATGTGGTTATATGTTCAATTGATATATTAGCATGGATTGCTTGATGATGAAAATTATATTGTAGAAAAATATAATTGTTCATGAACCATGAATGTTTGTATGTATGAAATTGCATAATTGCATGTCATATGCATGGTAACATCACGTTGGGTCGGGTATGCGTACATGGTAATGGGTATTCACAATCCTTGGTGAATGTGTAGTGAGCTAGAAGTGGGATAGTGTCCAAAATTGAGACTCACTGTTGCGTGAAAAGAACAGAATAATGTTAATGAAATCTCGTGTGTTTGGGCGAAGCAAGATAGGAAGCCCAGGCCCTCCCAATTGTGAAGAAGATTCATGCGCGGTTAGACATGATCAAGCGGTGAACCGTAAAGAATTTTAAGACACCGACAATTCTACGGTGTAAACCCGAAAAATGACGCAGCCCACAAATACATAACACGCGGGATTTGGTAAAAAAAAAAAAAAATGAATATTGGAGGGTTGTCCAATGGGTTAAGTCGTTAGGTGAAACGCCAATGACTTGAATCACATTAGCATTAGCGTGTGTAAGGGAGTCATGGGCATGAGGAGTCTCATCTCTTACATGACATGATATATTCCGTTTATGATTGTATTTTATGTATGGAACGTGGTATGATGTGTGTATGTCATTGCATGTGCATTTAGGTGGGGAGTAACCCTTGTAGGAAAATACATCTACTGGGCATTGCTCATCTCATCGTGGGAAAATATTTTCAGGCATTAAAGGTACACCGGGGGATGAAACGCATCCAAGACCTTAGTGGTGAAGAAAAAGCCAGATTTGGCCTTGTTGTGTATTTTGTAAATTTCGGGTAGAAAGCCTAATTTTGTTATGTAAAATGAACAGAGTTGTAATTAAACTCATTTCAATACATTTTGGCTAGTTTTCCAGGTTTCATGTTGCCTTTGTAATAAAAAGGCTATTGTGTGTTGAGATAAGGGTGTATTGAAAGGAAAGAAAAAGGGAAAACTAGAGGTGTAGGAGGACCAGAGAGGGCTACTGCCCATTTTGGGTCCTATGTTGCGATAGAGAAAATTCTATCGCGATAGGGTTTCTCTAGCCATGTGTCGCAACAGGGTCTTCTATGTCGCGACAAGGTTTTAAGGCCAGGCACATGACCTTGCCTGGGCGCACACGATAGAGTTTTATGGTCTGTGTTTGACGGGGATCTACGTGTTCACGATAGGGTTCCAAGCATCTTTAGGCGGTTTAGGTCATAACCGAAACTTTCTGTCGCGATAGAGATTTGATACTAACGTCGCGACATAAATTTTGTCATTGATAGCATTTAGAAGTTTGGAAGCGGGTGCTTTAGTGTGACAAGGGTCCCTTTGTGTGTCGAGAGTTTTCCAAGGCTATGCCATTCTATCGTGACAGAGAAGACTTTATGTCTGATCAGGTTTCAAGGTGGTGTTAATGACCCGGTTTTACGTCGACCCACATACGGAACTTGTCTTGTAGCTGACGGATGCTGGGCTCGCTGCGACAAGCCTGGGCACATGCATGAGCGTACGCACCAACGGCAATGCTACACGCGCGACCACGCACACAGCGTCCGCGCATTATAGGCGCGATAGGAACTCTGTGGTGATAGAGACTTCTCTATCGAGACGTCGATAGCCAACGATTACCTTGTCTTTGAGCATTGTTTGAGCTATTGTTCATGGACATTGTTCAAAAAAAAAAAAAAAAGACCCCCGGAATTTGGGGCGTCACAACCTTAAGTATAATTGGAACTATGAATTTCACAAAAGATTTGAAGGGAAAGGAACACTAGAATCAATATAAAATAAAAAATATAATGAGAAAAATAAACATGAGACGAAAAGTTAAAATGATAATATTAAAAAAAGAAAGACATTACATAGTGCATTGGAGGAAGTTAAAAATAATATAGTATTTTGCCGAAAAAATACTTTATGTATATTCTGAAAAGGTGATATATATATATATATCAAAAGAGCGGTTATGTTTGCCAAGTTTTGATCAACAAACATCAAATGGGATAGTTTCTTCTCAAATATATCAATGATATCTAGAAGAAATGAAACGGGACCTAGTTGCCTTACATAGTAATGTAGCAATAAGAAATTTGCCAAAAATAATATGGCAATTAACATAACAAAGTCGAAGCTCAATATTTTAGCATTGAAGAAACGAGTTGCATACCAAAAGGGACTGTTAGGTTAGCATGCAGGACAACAAAACATTGAGGAGGTTACCCACAATTGCATCACAAGAGTCATGTAAAAGTGGTATCCAATAAAACTCCTAAAAACACGATAGTTCGAGAACCAATTCCAAAAAATTTATTTCTCATGGGTTAACAACAATTTTGCATGTATTATAAAAGAGAATCCAACATTCAATTTCCAGAAATAGAGTTTTAGCCACCACTTCCCAAAAATAAATAAATAAAGCAAGATGTAACATTTCTGAAATTGTTTTCCATTTTCCAAGTTACAGATGGAGAACTAGTTTCTATTTGGGCCTTAAAACGGATGAGAGATGGCAGATAAAATCCATTTCAAAAAATCTATCTTCCACCATGTTTAAACAATGAAACAAAACAAACAAAAAAAAATTACAAACTCTTAATTCCCTCAAGTTTCAGATTGCATAAATTTGCCTAAAAAATTTATTCACATTTTCTTTTCCATTCTTTCCTTCTTATTTCCTCAATGTGATAGATGTAGGAAATATTTTTTTTTTTTTTTTTTAAATACCAAACAAAACACAAAACCAAAATTTCAAGAACTATCCTTCGACTGTGAGTGACATTACAGCAAAGCAAGCCATGAAACAGTCTTGTGTCAACTGAGAAGTCAAATCCCTTGAATAACTAAGCCTGAAACTAAATCCAGGCTACAAAAAATCCTACTCTGCCCTCACTGACTCAGGCTGACACGCTAAATTGCAGATACAATGACAGTTAATGAACATACATTTTACCACATTCCAATATGATTGATAACCACAGGCTAATACTTTCAGAAAAAAAAAAAAATCCAAGTAGATAATCTGTATAATGTTGATAATTCACGCCAAGTTACCAACAGAGATGAGATATAACTTATAAGTTGGGACAAACATCATTCGTGTAAAACAAAGGAAAATGAAAGTGATAATTAAAAAAATATCACACAACAAAGTCCAGCTTAAAACGATTTTGTGCGCGGTTCTGTATGTAGGAAGCCCTTGAGGCCTAACTCAATTTATAAAGAGGATGAAGAGGGTTGGTGGGAAGTTCTAGGCTCAAGTCCGAGGGGGACAAAATTTTACTTACAAAAAAAAAGCCAAAAAAAGGAACCAAAGAATGACCCAATAAGATACCTGTAGGAGTGTCATATGCAAGTAACAATCTCCGTGCTGAAAAATATAATATATTAACAAATTATCCATCTTCAAAAGAAAGACCTACTGCCTAACAAAGATTTTCCAATCAAACCGTTTTTGTTCCATTCCCCACATGAAAATTATGAATTTTCCCATCTACTAAAGCCCAAACTTGTCATCAATCATTTACACAGGCAACCGAACAACACAATATACTACAAAAAACCACTTCCCAAGACAAATCAACAAGAAACGCCTGAAAATCCTAAAAGATATCACGATAATTCTCCCTAGAAAAAGAAAATATGAATTGAAAGTAGTTGAAATAAATACTAAAAAATATTTAACAAGTAAACATATTAAAAAAAATCAAGAGAATCAATGTATCAATATGAATAAGATAAATAACCAATGAGAATGTACATATGTCAAAGAATGTACACAGTTAAACATGCTCCTCAAACAAATCATCAAAACAAAGATCTTAATATGTCATCAAACACCAAAGCATGCAAAGGCGCAAAGAGACCTATTTTGTATTTTGAAAAACCATTTTTGAAAACGGTTTGGAGTCGCTAGTTATTTTATTTTTATTTTTAAAAGGGAAAACAAAATAAGAAAGAAAAATTTAAATGTGACTCATAATAGCAAAAGCAAGTCTGTGAAAACTGAGTCTAGGTCCAGGAGTCAGGTTACCTATTGGGAAGATACAGTGAAAAGTAGTAGCACTCCTCTAAGCCCCTAAAAGTTGGGTATTTAATAATCAAATTAAGACAATTAATACAATTGACTAATGAGATAATAAATACCACGAATAAACAATTTTAATAATATAAGAGCACATCAAACATGAATGAATAATAAATAAATAAATAATGGGGAAAGAGTGTATACCTTGACAGATTTGAAAGCGCTATTAATAAAGAATCATGTTAGTGCAGTAAAAAATACAAAATATTTAAAGTCAAAATTTGAAACTAGGTTATAAACTAAGTGTTAAATTATTTGTTGAAAACATATATGGGATGTTGGGCCCCTATCAAGACCCGTCAACTCCACAAAGTTTAATTTTATTGGAATTATAGAATTGATTGTGCATTTGGAATTTTGAAAATTAAGTTAAAAATAGAGAAATTTGAAAAATGAAATTTTAATTAGGGAATTCGAAAAAAAATAAAAATGTCACTTGAGAAAAGAAGACGTTGGAAGTTTGGATATTTAGTAAAGAATATTTGATTTGTAAAATTTAAAGAAAGTGAATTTCAAATTTTAAAGACTTTATTTTTTAAACATAAAGATCATAAATTGTATATTTTTAAATTAAATAAAGTGATTTTTGAAATTTTGAAATGATAGAAAATGATTTTTTTTTATTTTTTTTTAAATTAAGGAATGAATTTTAATTTTTTTAATATAGTAATTAAGGAAAATAATTTTTTTAAATCTTGAAGATATAGAAAATGATTTTTTTATTTAGATAACAAAAGTAATAGGGTGAAAGTTATAATAATAATAATAATATTTGTTTGAAAGTTAGTATTAAAAAAAGTTAAAATTGATAAAAATAGAGGATGTTAGAAATATTATTTAAAACTGGAAAAAGTTGATAATAAATTATTAATAATAAACACTATTGCTGCAAATCTAAAAGCCCACATGATATTCTGACAAGTCTTACATGGAATAAAAATCATACCACAACCATATACCAGGATTTCAATTTATGAACAGAAAACGTAAATATCAATATCCCATATTACAATACCAAGGATTCATCCAAGCCCGATCTCATGCACAACAGTTCACGAATTATTCATATAGGCCTATATATATCTAAGGTGAAGAGATGTCAACAGTTTAAAAATCATACCTGGACCACCTTTTTCTCTCCTCTTTTCACACCTCTTTCTTTCTTCTCCCTTCACTTGGTGGTCATTCCTCCCTCTCTCTCTCTCTCTCTAGCTTTCTTGCATCTAGCCTCCCCCATTTTGATTGTCCCTCATATAAATATATAGGATATCCAGGGAAAACTAAACCTAAAACCCCCTAAGGAAAGGATAACCCACCTTCCTCAAAAGAAAAAGAATAAAATAAAAACTAATAAATTAAAATCAAATCAAAATAAAATAAATAAATAATGACTAATAGCCCAAATTTGGGATCTACAAATATGCCCATCTTCGATAGAATTCACGAGTGTAGCGAACAAGAACAATGAAGCAAAGCGAATGCGAAAAGTGAGTGGAATGAGATGAACTTTATCGAAAAACAAAGAAGACCCCAAAAGTGTCCACATAGGACACGGACTCACTAGAATCGAGACGACCTAAGAGGCTCTAAAAACTCTAAAAACGAACAACAAAAGAAAAACAAAGTCTAAGACGACACTAAAGTCACAAAGCAAGTCCAAACCTAATCCAAATGGTCTCCAAAGGTGATCAGAGAATCAGTGATTGAAGTCAAGTGATAGTTGGACCACCAAAGATAAACAAACGAATACACATAAAGGGAGATTGACACTCACCGCACAAAGGCACTAAAGACTAAGATAAGACAACTGCACAAAACTCAAGTAAGCCTACTCTGATGAGAAACTGATAAGGTATTTAATAAGTGCTCTAAATGGCTCTACCAACACAAAGGAAGAGAACAAAAGCAATCAAGGTTTGGCATGGATCAAGGCCTAAGAAAAAGAAGAAAAAGGAAAACAACGAGCTACGGGCTATAAAAGAAAAAAAAGAAAAACAACTCAGGGCTAAGAGCTCATGGCTCAACAAAGCTCAAGACATAAAAAAGGAAAAAGCGAGAAGAGAGAGCTCTGGACTCGAAAAGGAAATAAAATAGCATATGGCTAAGAACTCATGGTTCAACATGGCTCAAAGCTTAAAAATGAAAAAAGCAAGAAAGCAACCTCTAGGCTCGAAAAGGAAATAAAACAACTCAGGGCTCGATAAGGCTTGGGGCCTAAAAAGAAAAAAAGAAGCAAGAAAAGCAAGCTATGGGCTCGAAAAGGAAAGAAAACAGCTCATGACTGAGAGCTTAAGGCTCAACAAGGCTTAGGGCTTAAAAAGAAAAAAGCGAGCTTTAGGCTCGAAAAGGAAATAAATCAAGTTAGGGCTCAATAAGGCTCAAGGCTTAAAAGAAAAAAAAAAAACAAGAAAAGCGAGCTCCGAGTTCGAAAAGGAAAAAAAATTAACTCAAGGCTCGACAAGGCTTTAGGCCTAAAAAGAAAAAAATGAGAAAGTAAGCTCCGGGCTCGAAACAGAAAGAAAACATCTCAAGCTAAGAGCTTAAGACTCAATAGGGCTCGGGGCTTAAAAAAAAAAAGCGAGGAAAGTGAGCTCCGAGCTCGAAAAGGAAAGAAATCAACTAAGGGCTTGACAAGACTCAAGGCTTAAAAAAGAAAAAAAAAATAAAAAATGGGATTCGGGCTCAAAAAGGAAAGAAAACAACTCAAGGCTCGACAAGGCTTAGGGCCTAAAAAGAAAAAAGTGTTAAAGCGAGCTCCGGACTCGAAAATGAAAGAAAGTAGCTCAGGGCTTGATAAGGCTCGGGGGCACAAAAATAAGCGAAAAAAAAAGAGTTACAGGCTCGAAGGAAAGAAAAGCGGCTCTAGAGTGAGCTCAAGGCTTGACAAGGCTTAGTGCCTAAAAAGGAAAAGCAAGCGAAACTAAAGCTCGAAAAGGAAATAAAATAGCTTAGGGTTAAGACCTTAGGGCTCGACAAGGCTTAGAGCCTAAAAAAGGAAAAAGCGAGAAAAACAAGGTACAGGCTCGAAAAGGAAATAAAACAACTCAAGGCTCGTGAGAACTGGGGCCTAAAGGAAAAGACGAAAAAGCGAGCTATGGGCTTAGAAAGGAAAAGAAAAACACACCGAGAATTTGGATCTGAGCTCGATAAAGCTTAGGGCCTAAAACAATAAAAGGGAAAAGCGAGCTTCGGGCTCAAAAAAGAAAGAAAGCAGCTCAAGGCTGAGAGCTTAGGGCTCGACAAGGGCCTAAAAAAAGGAAAAGGGAAAAGCGAGCTCCGGGCTCGAAAAAGAAAGAAAGCAGCTCATGGCTGAGAGGTTAGGACTCAATATGGATCAAGGCCTAAAAAAAGAAAAAACAAGAAAAGTGAAAGTGACTCAAACGGGATATGCCACAATATGCAACTCAAGGTCAACAACACAATGTGATGGTCGTGAAACCTACTAATAATCTGACAACATTAGTGGATGGGGTATGCCACCTACTATGCGAAGGTGACTAAAGGAATAAGTGAAATGTCCCCCAAAACTACTGATACTCTAAAGTATGCTCATCGAACACGTAGTGAAGCGAATCTAACCTCAAGAATGTCAGATATGACCATTGCATCAGGCGTATAACCCGAGATAAAACTAACCCGACAATCAAAATCATAGTAACCAACACTGACATGCTAATAGCCAAAAGAGACATGATCTGGAAACAAAATTCGATAATCTGCTAAGTCATGCCATCATAGAAGGTGTTGAACATAAAGACCAATAACGGTGAAGATTCGACTGTAAAACTCAAAGACTGAACCACATCCTTCCCTGATCGAAGGAGCAAATCATAAATCATAGTGAAATGGGTAGGTCAAGAAGATAAAGGATAGGGTCGGGTAAATTAGGTATAGATATGAGGCTATCAAGAGAGGAAGTATTCTGTTATGGGATGGAAGATAGGTAGTTATCCAAGATCGACCAGACATGTCGACAAGACTAAATTTCATGTGACATCAAATCCACAATGCATCAAAATCCTCCATCAAATGGTCACTCACTACGTCGATGAACCAAAACAATGAGGTAGCTATGCCCTAGTAAGAAATAAAACAACTGCATCTCTAATAAGTGTACTATAAGAAGTGATTATACTCCAATATAGGAATGTCTCAAGATCCATCATCCAAAGAAAAAAGGGTTATGCCCTATTATAGATCATCTCAAGGATCCGCTAAAAATAGGATAGGTATACCCCAATATTGAGTACATAAATATCTGATAAAAATGACCTCTAAAGTAGCCATATCCTAGTGTAACATGTCTCAAAATCCATCAATTAAAATGGGGACAACCCCCGAGTATATGATCATCATCGAAGCTCCTTATCCACCACACTCCAAAATATATCTGACCAATCTTAAACATCACCCATGTGTAAACTATTAAACACAATGTGTGGCATCATGGCCTTTGGGTGGTCTTACGACTTCAGACAAATAATAGGCTTAGGTAATAGGGTAAAAGAAATGAAGGGAAACTAGGCTCAATAATCCTAATGAGAAAGATCCTTAAACCCCTCATGCATGTAATGCAATGTATAGAAACCTCATGAATCAAGAACATGAGTATGTCATGTGAAAGCATTGGATGGTGGGTTACAAAGTATCACATGCTAACTAGATGAGCATACATGATAAGACAATAATAAGACTACGGTTAGGTGTTCAGTGAGATAGGAAAAGAAAAGAAGAAATCAAAGTATGATCAAATAGATAAAGGTAATGAAATGGAGGTCAATGAGAAAAGTACAAAGGTAAGAATGGGTGATAGTCGCCTCACGTCATAATATGGAAGGAAGTCACATCTGAAATTGATGGTGTGATAGATAGACAATGATCCAGATATCCTAAAATGAGAACAAGTCTCTCTCGAATGTCGCAATCGAACTCGGAAAGAGCTCACATAAGCTCTCTGCATCATATATCTCAGTGCGACAATATGTGTCACGTCAGATTCGGAGTCGACCGATTGGCGGATCGAGCAAAGTTCGGGTGCGAGACCTCGCCAGGACTCTTTGCACGCTTTATCGGGCGTTGGTATATCGAGTCTTATCCATTATATCGACATATCATATACAAAAAGTCCAAAATAAGCTACCACCATGAGTAGTGTTCTGATGTCACATCTGATCTTGAGTCCATTACATATTCAAAACAACCATTTACATTCTTGGTCGGGCCTTCGAGAACCTACGGTGATGAAACCACACTCGTGTCTTGTGTGAGAATGCGGAAGATCCTTTGTCTCCTTCTTACGTACCTACGGTTAAAAACCGTGCTAAACACTGCGGCAGTGGGAAACATATGTAGTATGCATATACACATTTATACTCAACATATAACAATAACGGATATCGAAATTTCCATGCATTCATATAATGGACTTATACAAGTACTTATGCTTATATGAGACTTGTGTTTATCCAGGATCTCATTAGGAATTCTGAAACTTATTCTTATTCGAACTTATGCTTATAACGAGACTTATGCTTATTCGGATCTCCGGGTAAGGGTGGAGCTTATTCTTATTGAGAAATACCGTAGGTATTACAAATCGGAAACGATACACATTTGTTTACTCTTATTCCTCATTCGGAGTTATTATCAACATAAGCGTAGAATACCTAGACCATTACTAGTAAATGAGTAAGACACATCACAGTAAGTATCCGACGATACTATATAGTACTGAAGTGCCATAGCACAAAGCGAAGTCTGCGAGAAAAACAGATGACGATCTTGTCGCGCTAGTCGATCACCAAGTACTAAGCGAGTGCCGAGTACTAAGCAGTACTACCCGATACTAGTCGAGTGCGTCGCGCCCATCGGGAGTAGTACTATGCGTGCCTGCATTAACGAAGTGTCGTGTCATTTAATACCTGGTCTTTGGCATTCCTACAAGTATGTGTTTTCAGAAACTTCCTATCTTATTATAGGGCATGAAGTTTGCCCACATCGAACTCGCCGGCGTAGTCTATTCCACATTGTCACTTACTTCTTTCTTATCTTAACCCTATTAATAATTTATTAGAGGATTCCTAATACTCCGAGTATGTTGGTACTAAGCAATTGTAAAAAATACCAAAAGCAGGGGTTGCGGGAACTAGTGATGCCAGGGTACCACTCTGTTCGATGCCGGTACCAAGCCAGGTTACGGAGGAGATAGCCATCGATTACCGCTTTGGGTGGTACCAATGCGATTTGCCACCATCGTGATGCAGGTACGGCTCAAGAGATCACCGTGCAGGTCTCGATTCTGCCCGATGGCATAATTCACCATTTTCATGCACTTTTCTTCCATAATTCTCTTCTATTCCATCCTTCATAAAAATTAACATGGAATCCCTCCAAACAACTCCACAGTACTTTAATTAGCCAAAGAATCCAAGGATTCATACCTGATTCATGACTCTACAAAACCTTGGAATTGTGAAGGATTCCATATCTAATTATTATAAACTAGGGATTTTCAGCAACTTCTCTTGAAATCAAGAGTTAGGAGGGTATTCTTACAACAAACCTACAAAAAAGGGAACAAATTAATGTCCAAAGAAAAACCACAGCAATCCATACCCAAGTAGTTTTGGACAAAAATCTTCTATTTCACTTAAATTCCATACCAAACTCAAAAGATCCATCTGATTCCATACATTTCTTGATTTACTCTCTTATTATCTTCTTCTTCTTCCTCTTCCTCCTCTTCCTGTAAGCTCCCTTGTTTGGAGACCAAAAATGGATTATTTTTGGTCTCCCTCCCCCTTTTATAATTAAACTTTCCCTTATTTCCCTTTTTGGTCCTCCCTCATTCCATTAATTACATTCCAATTCCTGTTATTTCTACTCTGGCCTCTGGTTTTATCAATTCATGTTTTTGATGCCCCTTTTTGGACAAATTACAATTTTGTCCTTATGTCTTGTACAATTTCCGAGTTTTTTAAATTTCCAATTTTCACATTTAATTTACGAAAACTTCAATTTATACCTACAAAATACCACTAAATATTTGAAAACAACTAGGGTATATTTCGAGTGTTATGTCGCGATACATACACGTGCCCTAAGAAGAATGAATCTGATAGCATATAAGCGATTTTTTTCCTTTTTACATATGCTCGAATCAACAATGAGTGATATACAATATACAACCATATGAATGAAAATAGCTCATGCACTAATGTAGGCACAAATTCTCACTGATAAGATAATCTCTCACAACAAAGATATTTGGATCACTGCCCAAGGGGTGAAATTAAGGAAAGATGTGCTTATCCTTTATACAAAGACATGTAGAAAACCGCCACTCACGGGAAATCAAAGGCAATGTCGTAAGTGAAATGACATTGGAAGAAAAGAGGGTAGGACACTAATTGTGACATGTGATATAAGGGAGTAATGATGATGTCAAAATATAAAGATCGTGGTAACGGAGTGCAATAGCCCATAATATGTCTATCAAGTCCAAAGCTCATGAGATCTCTAATCAAAGCATCCATACATCATGGAGTCCCCAACCTAGTGTAAAGATAAATGAGGTGATGAAAGAAAAGGCTATAACATCCATATGGGGCTCAATGGACCTTAGCGGATAACTCACATATATTGTATGGGGTAGGTAAAGGCTCGTGAAAGCTTGATGGGTGATAAGATCGAAATGTACTATATAAGATGTACTATATCACGCCAAGTACCTTGTGTCACCTCAAGTAATATATTGAAAGTATGAATATCGTCCCATGAGGATTAAGTTACTAATTATCGAAATTAGAATAGTCTTAACTTTATTTGGATAACACACATGTGAGAAGTTGAAATAGAAAAAAAAACTAAACTAAAGTCCAATATTCAAAGAGAAAATGTAATTACAAGAAAGCCTAGGGTTTTGATTTCATCTAACAAATTCCTATGGTGAGGCTCTACTTGTTCCCAATGAAGCCTAAATCATATATTAATGGCGGATTTCACCTAAGCACATACTATTCTTTCTCATGTAACAACAATCAATCCTTATAAAATGTTCTAATGTATTTATACCCCAAATCATCATAACTAAGGATGCATTAAGCATACGAAACCCAACAAGCCACATATAACCCATAAATATCTTTATTCTATGGTGAAACATGACATGCCATTCATGGTCTAACCTAATTATTGTTTCTCAACCTCAAATTAGGCCCTGAAATCATGTTAATGGTGATCGATCATCCCATGAGCATAGAAATTGAATGGAACATTCAATATATAAGAAAGTCCACACATTAAAGATTACTAATCAAATCTAAACACCATAGTTCATTGTTTAGACTATATCAAAACCCTAGAAAATGAGATTAGGTCATGGATGGGAGGAATAAAACCATAGAAAATGAGAAAAAACAAGAAAAGAGGAGAAGAGTGTAGATGAAACCCATTTCTTCTCTTCAAATCTCCTTCTTCTTCTTCAAGGCCAAAAATCGATTCCCTCTAGGAGAGATTTGCCTTTAGGTATTTCCACCTAAAGGGTCCTCTTCTTTGCCTCCAAAAGCATCTCCTAAACTCTACCCCTTTGAAAGGCCTAATTTCCTTCTTTTATCAAGCCAAAACCAAGAGAGAAGAGAAGATGGGCTTAGCAACTTTTTGGGCCCCGACATCCACGCTATAGCGTGGTGGATCTACACTACAGTGTGAAGAAATGAGGAGCTACTGGAAGAGAAGCAGCCAAACCATGCTGAAGCGTGAGCATCCACGCTACAGCGTGAGTAGATTCACGCTACAACATGAGAGGACTCACGGTAAAGTATTTCAAAATTCGTCCTTTTATGTCTCTTTCACTTCCCGATGTTGTATCTTGCTCATTCGAACTCTAAATTGCAATATTTTGGTGTCTATGGAAAGTCCCCAGAGTCTAGAATCTGTCCATGCCAATGAATGAACCATAGAAAGACATCACACGGGCAAAAGGATCACATGTTTACTACAAAAGCATGATGACTTTGTCGATTGTTCTTCGATTTCGCTCATCTCCGCTTAATGGTCGGCCTAATCACAAAATTGAGAAAATAGAGCATTATGACACTTATTTATCTCATAAAACTACTAAAACCTAAAACGTGGGGATAAAATTAGTATTTAAGATACTCATCAAATGGCCACCACGTCAACTGACCTGACATCATACATCATGCTCTCGAGATTACACATGGTCAACAATAAATATCAGCACTCACCCAATGTAGCAATGTCAAATCCTCTAAAATCATGTGAAAGACCATGCTATATGCTCTATGAAACCTCTCATACCATCTTAATCATAGTATAGCGATAATAATTTCATCAAATCAGCTAAATGCTTTCTCAATACAAGCTACTCATCATCAACCTATATAAACCAACTCCCATAGTCAAATCAAACTCCTGGAGTCAAACGTAAGTGACTAGATTGAATACCATGTAACAACTTATCTCCTTATCTCAACCATCGATTATCAATGATCTCATCAAGTAATTGAATTGCCCTCCTCATCGCGACTCACATATCATAAGATGCAACACTCTTCTCAAATCTAGTCATCTCAAACTCTACTTGGTCAAATCAATGAAATGAAATAAAAGGCTAGGGTATATAAAGGGGGGAAACGAATCAGAATATAGTGGTGCTCTGTAATGATAGAAAGCTCATGATAATAGGTCATCGGGTCTGAAAAGGCTAAGGAAAGAATACAAGTGTAAATGAGATGCTACTCTAATCCGGGTAGAATAAGTCTCAATCTCCATGTCGTCGAATCAAGTCTCCAATCTAAGGTCAATAAGCTTAGATCCCTCTATGATAGGTCGGGCCTAAGTGATCCTAACATGAAAATAAAGGTGTCTCAAGTCAACACCTTAACATAACACACATTAAATGATCCTATGGTGGCAATCATAATTCGGATGTATGATAGGACTCACAAAAGCCCTATGGAGAAGGATCTCTAAACTCGATGAGTAAAAGGGAGTAAATCTGACACATGAAGACAACGAGTAGTCCAACTAATACTTGAAACTCGAATCAATCTCTGAACACTCAAGAGGAGACCAAAGAGAGAACACTAGACTTAATTGTGACTAAAGTGGCCCTAAACGCTCTCGGATGCACCCACGTGTAGGAAAAGAAATCCTATAAAAAGGATCTAAGTTGTACTTATAAGGTCAAGGTGACTCTAGAAAAGATAAAGGGTGGGGTTTTTGAAGGGATCCCTTGCAGAAGCGATCACACCCTCCAGTGGCACGCAACCTCCTACATGTCTCTAAAGAAGCGAGGTGCTTCCATGCAAGGTGGTCATCACTTCCACACATGCACTACCTCGACTTGATGATTGATCACCATTAACATGATTTGTGGCCTAATTTGAGGTTGAGAAACAATGATTAGGTTAGACCATGAATGGCATGTCATGTTTCACCATAGAATGAAGATATTTATTGGTTATATGTGGCTTGTTGGGTTTCGTATGCTTAATGCATCCTTAGTTATGATGGTTTGGGGTATAAATAAATTAGAACATTTTATAAGGATTGATTGTTATTACTTGAGAAAGAATAGCATGTGCTTAGGTGAAATTCGCCATTAATATATGATTTAGGCTTCATTGGGAACAAGTAGAGCCTCACTATAGGAATTTGTTAGATGAAATCAAAACCTGAAGCTCTTGAGTACATTTCTCTTTGAATATTAGACTTTTAGTTTAGTTTTTCTGTCTCAACTACCCATTGTGTTATCAAATAAAGTTAGACTATTCTAGTATGATAATTAGTAATAATCATGGGAGCGATATTCTACTCAATATATTGCAATTGCATGCACACTAGATATATATTTACATTTTATATAACACGACCCCGACTCTATCACCATCTTCATGAAAGCCTTTTACTACCTATACACACTGCTCAGAATTATCGTTGCTGCCGTGAGCCTCATATGAATATTATAACAACAAATACCTCATTAGGTGAGGACTTTTCCATGTGCTGTAGATCTTTGATTAAGATATATGAAACTTTGAGTGCAACCAGAGGCTGCTGTGTGAGCCACGTACTAAAGATTGCCACGATGCTATTTTGACATGTCGGCTGCCACTTATATCACATGTGCAGTAGTGTCTACCTGCTCAACTCAATGTCATTTCACTGCCTTGCCTTTTCCCGTGAGTGCATTTCCCATGTTTCTTTGTATGAAGTAGCATCTTTCATTTCAATCCCCTTGAACACCGTCAGGGGGTCCATTGACTACCGTCAGCAGCGGAATACTCGTGAATGTCGGGTGACTGAGCATCTCACGAAAATAGGGCGAGTCTCCTTTATGGGGAGCTCTGCAGGAATATATTTAATATATAACTTTGTCAAACAATCAATATAACAATCCATGAGTAAAACGGCCACTTGGGCCCACAAACCAATACTCATCCTAATAATTCCCAACTATATATAGTTTCAAGAGTTAAGAAATTACTCTTATACAACATATATTAAAATTCTAAATTCTATCGTATCATAATAAAACCAAAAAGCCCGCAAACTAGACTTTCTTCTGCAAGCTGGCCTGCAGAGATGTCTCGTGCGCTCCCTGTACCTGAAAATATGTTCCCTTGACAGGGTGAGCTAATGCTCAGTACTGGAATCACCCTAAATGGGCTACTCTCTACCTAAGTGCATATGCAATGCTCCAAAGTAAACACACATTCAAGCAAATGCATGATCTATGAATGTCTCACTGACTCATCATACACAAGTCCTCACCGACTCCCTCACACTTGCCTAAGCCACGTATGAGAACATTATTTTTAACAAAGATATTTGTTATTATTTGTGGACTATCCTCCGATATAAATAATGGACCGACTCCGATGTTATATTTAGTGGACAACCCTCCGATGTATATCAATTGGGCCGACTCCGACGATTGATATTTTATATGGACTACCCTCGGAATGGTATTATTTTTAGTCAACCCTCCGAAACCATTCTCTCAAGAATCACCTCCTGCACTCACTCCTATTGTTCTAGGGTGCCCAAGCGCAGATGGAATGCATGATGCCAATTCCAATACAATTCATATAGCACATGCGGATATATATAACATGATATACATTTACATAATTTAATCACACAAACATATTATGTAATTTCACAATCCATTACACCAAAAATTAGCTCACTTGGGCTAATTATCCTTTCTGACGATTCGATTTGAATTACTCAACCAAACACATTGTTAAAAATTATTTTGTGAACACTATTTTAAAGACAGTGAAACCCTGGGTTCTTATTCACAGTTCCTGTTCCCTTATTACATTTCCACACAATTCCAAGCCATTCCCGGCCTCATACCATCAAACACAAATTTATTTCATAAATTTATGAATAAACACCCAAACAGCCCCTCACCTTCCACACCAGTCCGTGGGCATCCAATGGCTAAAAATTCTAATTCGGTCACAGTTTTGGGACCGATCCAGTAACCGTTCAAGGCCTCAAGCCAATCGAAACATTATAAAACACTTAAATAAAGTGTAAAACCCAAGTAGGATAAAACCCTACCTCTCGGAGTTTGACGAAACTCCCTAAAATCGAAGCCCACGCGTAGGCCTCTTCGCATAAAGCAACTTTCCTTCTTGTCTCGAAGAATTCGGGCCAGTTCTTAGAAAATTTAGAAAGTTGCTTTCTCTCTCTAAAGAAAGAAACTAAAAAATGGCTACTGCATCAATTTGTCTTCAACACATTTAGGTTCTGTTTTAGGGTAGGAGATGACCTTTGTAGTTGTTTTTGTCTTTAATTGTCGTTTAAGAATTTAAATAATGACCATTATGCCTAAGATTGGATTTTTCGACATTTGGCACTATCTCGGCCGTCCATTTATCATCTCTCTACTCATGTAACTTGTATAAAATGTGTACATGTTATATGTGATTTTTGTCACATCTCAAGTCGTTTTTCGGCACCCGAAACTCGATATCTCGAAAAACGTGTAAATTCCGACTATCTCAGAATTTGATAAAATTATACGTGGTAGCTAGATTTACTTGAGAAGATTCCAGCAGTGAAATCCAGTTTTCATCGAGATCTAGAGAATAAATTTGAAGATTTTTACCAAAATTACAATTTTCCTTTTCCAAGAATTGGAATTTCTCGGGTCTTACATTCTCCCCTCCTTAAAGAAATTTCGTCCCGAAATTCTGAACTTAATCATTTACTCACATGCATATACACAACATCACTATACCATGCATGTAAATTTGACTAAACCATATATCATCCCTAAAGCAGAAGGGATAGGTGGCCGCTGCGATGTCTCGCGCTCCCACGTTGACTCCTCTACTCCATAGTGCCGCCATAGCACCCTCACTAGCCTCACGGTCTTGCGTCGCAAAACCTGATCACGACTATCCAAAATGCATACTGGTCCCTCCTCGAAGGTCCCATTAGTGTCAACCTCAATCTGTCCCCAATCCACCATGTTTGGATCTAAAGAGTATACTTAGGAGCATGGAGATGTGAAATACCTCGTGGACACGACATCTTTGGGCGGTAAAACCAGGGGTATGCAATAATGCCTACCCTCTCGGCATGAGTATCTCGAAGGACTATCAAGTTCTCGTGATAACTTCCCTCGCTTACCGAATCTGACCACTCCTCTCTTATGCATCACTTTAAGAAGACGTGATCACCAACCTCGAACTCTAAGGGTCGACGTCGTACATCTGCATAGCTCTTACATGCGCTCCTAAGCCATGAGAAGGCGTTGTCGTGTGACTCACCTTCTCAGAGGTGTCTCTAATCAGATCAGGACTCGTGATGGAGCTCTCTTCCACCTCGGTCCAATCATAACGGTAATCTACATGGCCTCCCATATAATGCCTCATATGGTGCCATTTGTATACTCGCATGATAACTAATGTTGTAAGGCGGAATTCCACTAAAGAAATGCTCCTCACCGCCCATGACCGGGCGTATGCTCGCAGCGTGTCCTTTAACACCTGTATATAATCCACACAACGTGTAACCCTACACAACCCTTACTTTGTGTGTAGCTGACCTTCCCAAGGTCTGTCGGTGACAATCGAATGGGTATCAGCTTTAGTCATGTCATGTATGACATCCATATCTTAGAGCCCTTCTTGCGTACCAGCGACACCAATGCAATTTCGAGGGGTATCAAATCTCCGAGTCACTCAGGCTCTATCCTCAACTCTAGAAGTCGTGATAACGACCGTGTGTTTTCATCTCGATTAACATAACTCTTGGCTTACACTTCGAGGCCTCTTACATTCACCACGAAATTAAGGGATATCTTCACGGGTCTCTTACCACAACTCCGGGATTCTCACCAGGGATTAACGACCCTTACGCTGCCAACACACTCTAGTACTCTTCGTTTATTGAATCGAACTATGAGTCTTCATTGGACGTAGTCACAAAGGCAAACTCAACCGCTCACGAGTAGTGAATGGCGTACCATTACACCGCGCTTCCAGGCTCGGCGCGATGTTACCTTGCGAGCGCGATAATGCCATCTTGTGACACCAATCCCGAGGGTCCACCATGGCCGAATCTCGAAGATCTCCCACTCATGGCAGGCCTATCGGATCAACTCTCTAAATCCCCAAGGAAGAACATCTATACTGGCTTCTCACAAAGCCTTAACCTCTAAGCGGAAATCGAGGCGGGTAATCGGGTGTGACAGCCGACTGGAGTCCCCGATTATTAATGACCCGATGGTTGTCAACTCATCCATGTCGAACGACATCAATAATAATACCACCACCAAGGTCCTGCGCTTCCGTTCTGTAACTTTCGGTTGTCTGACCGGCCACACTCTGGCCTATGGCTATCATCTTCTTTGGAGTAACTTGTATAGCACCGAACTAAATGGTTCCTGACCGTACTAGGGTGTGGAGGGAATGGTAAGTATACTCTCTTTGTTCTCTGACTCTTGGGTACCCTTGCTTTGTCCCCAGTCCTGGGATCCTGTCTCTGGGGAAGCGATCCGTCTCGCATGCGAATCTTAGCCTAGTCTTGAAACTCGTGTGACGAGAGGTCTTTTGCCTCTTCAGAGACAACTAGAAGGTGATCCTCCCTCTTGTTGCAAAACCCGCATCCCGAGTGCCAGGGGCATCATGATCTCTCTCTATGGTTAGGTTGTCCTGACCATGGAGTCCGTGTCGTGGCGAGTCTGCGATCCTGCCCGAATGGACAACTTAGTATTCTCGGATCTCTGTAATACCGGCCCGATCAAAGTGCATTATCTCGAAGATTGACGTGGTCTCGACTATCGCGCCTCGACCTTACTGCGGGTCGTGTGGCGCGATGCGGAGCACCACGTGTCCCGAAAATCTCACCTCGTGTGGCTTCGCACTTCTTGAACTTGCGTGGTGATGGTCTCTCGGCAAGCGTAACGCGATCCTCCAAGTGATACTCATGCTCCCACTCGACTGAAGGTAGTCAGATATCATCCCACGAAGACTACGACAAGCGATCTAAATAGGGTTGGAATACCTTTATGCATGAGTCCCGTGAATCTTTAGGCGCGACCGTCGATCAAAGGGCATCAGTAAACTCAAGTGCTCATAGCGCGTCTAAACCTTGTCTCCTTAATATAAGCGTGGTAGCGCTAGTACGAAAGGTCTATCTTGGAGTATTTCACGCTCCTCTCCTTCAATCAAATAAATCATCAATCCTCGGTAATGTTTTAAATTAACGTCGTAACCACTGTTCAGCCCATGCCTTAGTCAATGCCATAGTCGAAGAAGTGCTTGTCCTTCTTCCTATTGCCAAATAGGCATTATGGTGAAATTATACGTCTCATGAAGCCTTGTCGATAACTCCACGTAACTAGACTGAGTTTACGCAACTTCAGTTGGTGTCATCATCTTAGTCATAAGAGATGGGTGAAATGCAGTGTAACTGTCTGAAATCTGCTACCATGTGGAAGTAGTCGGTAACTCATTTGGAAAACATCCGCATATTGACTGCTACTCGAGGTAGATCTAAGTCGTCTCTCCTCATCTCTAGGAGTGGGCTTGCTAAGCGACTAAGCTAGCGTCCTGACACCTGGACTCGATATGGTAATGCGGGTAAAATATCATGCTTGTCCCACGAATACCACGCGATGCGGAGTCTGCGTGTGGCGGTAACCTCCTACGCTCTGTCGATCGCGACCACATGGTATCGACCCGATCCATCCACTGGGATGACGCTGAACTCGACATGTCATGATCCTCAGTCCCATGAGTAGAGTCCCCGGATCTCGACTCGCGACTTTCGACATATCATCCTTATTCTCGCCACCAATCACTGAGGGAGAACTCACCTAAAGGCTCCTCTAAGATCTTTAAGGTCTTGCCCATTTACCGTATTTGGGCCTCACTCTCTATTGGAACACGACTAGTCTAATCTTAATGAGTGTCGAGAGGTAATCTCCGTAGCCTACAGCACACCTTCTCGTTCCTATATGAGCGATAGTGCGCCCATATCGGATCTCTCCTCCTGTGAATGTCGGAGGATGATGCGCCTAAACCTGCGGAGGTTACTAGGACCTTCACGACTGCACCGCTACACCAGCACAATGCGATAGCGGCGTAATACCTCACGGCCTTAGTAAAGGCTGTTGATCAAATGCGGTGGTTGGTCGGATCTGGGGTGGTGCCTAACCGATTACCAGTGGGCGTCCTCTAAATCCTCGTCCTCGACTAATATCTACATAATTCAAATGGCGGGTTCAATCTCAATGTATTATCTCTCTTGGCTCAAACAATACAGAGACACTATTCATACATAAAAATACAGTTCATATACCAAGACCTTGCATTCATAAGCAATCTGAGATAATTTCATTTTAAACAAATCATTTTGATCAGTGAAAAATTTCTTTGAAAAATTTTATTTTCCAAAATTTGTCTCATTTTATTTATTTTATTTTATTTTTTTCAAAAAAATTTAGAAAATTTATTCTTTATTCCTGATTGACCGTGACAGTCTTGTTCATCGATTACTATTCATCGATTCTTGTTCGCCGGTCTTGTTCCTAAGTTTGTCTGATAAGTATTCTGTCCTGATCCTCAACAACCTTCAAGTCTGCCTCATTGCAATACACTAAGGTGTATTGCAGCCCTGTTCTAACCTCTTGCCTCATATTCTGGCTGTGCAATATACCTTGTCTGATTCCTCAGCCCACTTGTAAGCCTCATTGCAATACAATTCCCTGTATTGCAATACAATTTTTTTTTTCCAGCCCTTAAGTCTTTCTCTTGCAATACAAACCTTTGCCAAAAAGACTAAGTCACAATATAATTTGGGCAGTAGCCCAAATCGGTTTGCACATTTTTTTTTTTCATTATTATTATTTTTTCTTTTATTTCCTTGATGGAAAACACTTAAAAAATACATACCTCTTATTTTATTTCTTCGATTTTCATGAACGCAGATAATTTATAGAAATTTATTTTCTCTCATTTCTTTAGTTTTTTACACACTATAAAAACCTTTAAAATGATTTTTTAATTTTATTTTTTCATCTCTTACGCTGCGGAACCGCAAAAAAAAAAAAAAAAAAAAAAAACGTATCCAATTTTTTTTTTCTTTGTTCTCCGGTGCATGAATAAACAGTAAAGTTTATTTATTTTGATTTTTTCCAATTGCACTATTTCTGGAGTTACCCAAAACCTCTTATCCAAGAATTTCTCCAACACCTCTTGGTCTAACATAACAAATAAATTTATTAAAATTCTTATATGATTTACTCATGTAACACTCAGGAATATTTTCTAACACATCAATGTGCTAACAACTAAGCACACATAAACAATCTCACATAAAAACCATGTTATCCATATTTTTCACACAACCTTTCATCAAATCATACAAAACACACCAAACACATGCATGCAGTGTCCTAGTTTTGCCCCGTGATTTCCTAGGTAATCTCATACTGGCTTCGACATCAGAACCACACCAAGTGGTGATGTTCTTACAAACTATGGCCTAAGCCTAAGCCCTCAATCTCTAGGTTTTCATATCTACATCACTACACGTAAAGCCACCCTAGTGGTGATGGATACCCAACTTGAGAGCTCCTAGGTGATGATACCTAGCTCGATGCTGACTATGACACTGAATCCAGGGTCAGTTGACCTACGAATCAACCCAGCGGAATACTCGTGAATGTCGGGTGACCCGGAGCATATCTCACGAAAATCGAGCGAATCTCCTTTGTGCGGGGAGCTCTGCCGGGAGAAAACATAACTTTATTATATAACTGTCCCGACAATCCAATATAACAATCAGTAGTAAAAGCGACCACTTGGGCCCTGAGCGATACTCATCCTAATAATTCCCTGACTATATACAATAGTTTCCAAGAGTTAATAAATTGCTTATGCAAACATATAGTAAATTCTAAATTCTAATACATGTATCCATAATAAAACAAAGCCACAGCAGGCTTTCTTCTCGAAACTCGGCCTCACAGGACGAGTGTCTCCTAAGTGCGCTCCGTACTTGAAAATATGTTCCCTCGCAGGTGAGCTAATGCTCATTAGTGGAATCACCCTAAATGGGCTACTCTCCACTAAGTGCATTTGCAATGCTCCAAGAAAACACACATTCAAAAGCCAAATGCATGATCCTACTTGAATGTCTACTGGGCTTTAACTCATGCCCACAGAGTCCTCACCGACTCCCTCACACTTGCCTAAGCCACGTATGAGAAACATTATTTTTAACAAAGATATTTGTTATTATTTGTGGACTACCCTCCGATATAAGTAGTGGACCGACTCCGATGTTATATTTAAAGGACAACCCTCCGATGTATATCAATTGGGCCAACTCCGACTATTGATATTTTTATATGAATTCTTTCTCAGATAGTATTATTTTTTGATCGACCTCTAAAACCATTCTCTCAAGAATCACCTCCTCCACTCACTCCTATTGTTCTAGGGTACCCCAGCGCAGATGAAATGCATGATGCCAATTCCAATACAATTCATATAACACATGTGAATATATATATAACATGATATACATTTACATAATTTAATCACACAAACATGTTATGTAATTTCACAATCCATTACACCAAAAATTATCTCACTTAGGTTAATTATCCAACACGAGCAGTTCGATTTGAATTACTCAACCAAACACATTATTTCACAAAAATTATTTTGTGAACACTATTCTCGAACAGGTGAAACCTCGGAGTTCTTGTTAGCGGTTCCACATTTCTTATTACATTTTCCACCGCAAATTCAAACCATTCTGACCTCATACCATCAACACAAGATTTATTTCATAAATTTATGAAATAAACACCCAAACAGCCCCTCACGTCACACACCGGTCGAGTGAATTTGTCCAGTAGCTAAAAATTCTAACAATTCGGTCCCAGAAGTTTGGGACCAGTCGATGGTCGTTGAGGCCTGTCAGCTAGAAAACATTATAAAACACTTAAATAAAGTGTAAAACCCAAAACAGGATAAATGCCCACACTCTCGGTTGTGAAACTCCCTAAAATGTCCAGACCACGCGTAGGCCTCTTCATTAAGTAGCTTTCCTTCTTGTCTCGAAGAAATTACGATGATCGGATTTCTTTGAGAGAATTTAAGAAAAGAGATTGCTCTCTCTCTAAAGAAAACTAAAAATAGCTCTTTGCATCAATTTGTCTTCCAGCACGTTTTAGGTTCTCATTTTAAGGGTAGGAGATGACACTGTAGTTGTTTTGTTTTTAGTGTCATTTAAGAATTTAAATAATGACCATTATGTCCCTAAGCTTGGATTTTCGACATTTTGCACTATCTCGGCCGTCCATTTCCATCATATTTCTACTCATGTAGCATATGTGTACATGTTATATGTGATTTTGTCACATCTCAAGTCGTTTCCGGCACCGAAGCTTCGATGCCTCGGCGTGTAAATTCCGGCGTCACGAATTTGTGAGGTGGCGTGGTAGCTGAATTTATGAAGATTCCGCGGTGAAATACACGTTTCTCATCGAGATCTAGAGAATAAATTTGAATTTTTGCGAAATTACAATTTTACCCTTTTTCGGTGAATTTCTCGGGTCTTCTGACGATGATCGAATATATTTGTTGAAGATTATATTATCAGTGAGAATTTGTGCCTACATAAGTGCATGAGCTAATTTCATTCATATGGTTGTATATTGTATATCAGTCATTGTTGATTCGAGCATATGTGAAAAAAGGAAAAAAAAAATCGTTTATATGCCATTGTATCATTCTTCTTAGGGCACGTGTATGTACGTGACATATTGTTTAATTGAGTATATATGATGGTGAGAGCTTATATGTGAGCTCTCTTCTGAGTCTTATTGGGCGACATTTGAGAGAGACTTATGGCCTCATTTTAGGATATCTGGATCATTGTCTATCTATCACACCATCAATTTCAGATGTGACTTCCTTCCATGTTATGACGTGAGGCGACTATCACCCATTCTTACCTTTGTACTTTTTTCATTTACCTCCATTTCATTACCTTTATCTATTTGGTCATACTTTGATTTCTTCTTTTCTTTTCCTATCTCACTGAACACCTAACCGTAGTCTTATTATTGACTTATCATGTCTGCTCATCTAGTTAGCATGTGATACTTTGCAACCCACCATCCAATGCTTTCACATCACATACTCATGTTCTTGATTCATGAGGTTTCTATACATTGCATTACATGCATGAGGGGTTTGAGGATCTTTCTCATTAGGATTATTGAGCCTAGTTTCCCTTCATTTCTTTTATCCTATTACCCGAGCCTACATTACGGTCTAAGTCGTAAGACCACCCAAAGGTCATGATGCCACACATTGTGTTTAATAGTTTACACATGGGCGATGTTTGAGATTGGTTAGAGATATTTTGGAGAGTGGTGGATAAGGAGCTTCGATGATGATCATATACTCGGGGGTTGTCCCCATTTTAATTGATGGATTTTGAGACATGTTACACTAGGATATGGCTACTTTAGAGGTCATTTTTATCAGATATGTATTAGCCACTTTCGATATTGGGGTATGCCTATCCTATTTTTGGCGGATCCTTGAGATGATCTATAATAGGGCATAGCCCTTTTTTCTTTGGATGATGGATCTTGAGACATTCCTATATTGGAGTATAATCACTTCTTAAAGTACACTTATTAGAGATGCAATTGTTTTATTTGTTACTGGGGCATAGCTACCTCATTGTTTTGGTTCATTGACGTAGTAAGTGACCATTTGATGGAGGATTTCGATGCATTGTGGATTTGATGTCACATGAAATTTAGTCTTGTCGCATGTCTGGTCGATCTTGGATAACTACCTATATTCCATCCCATACTGTAACATTTCCTTCTTGATAGTCTCATATCTATACCTATTTTACCCGACCCTATCCTTTATCTTCTTGACCTGCCCATTTTACCATGATTTATGACTTGCTCCTTCGATCAGGGAATGATGTGGTTCAGTCTTTGAGTTTTACAATCGAATCTTCACCGTTATTGGTCTTTATGTTCAACACCTTCTATGATGGCATGACTTAGCAGACTATTGACTCATTTGTGATCATGTCTCCTTTTTGGCGATTAGCATGTTAAGTGTTGGTTACTATGATTTTGATTGTTAGTTAGTTTTATCTGGTTGGCATGCCTTGATGCATGGTCATATCTAGCATTCTTGAGGTTAGATTTTCCCTTCACTACGTGATCGATGAGCATACTTTAGAGTATCAGTAGTTTTGGGGGACATTTCACTTATTCCTTTAGTCGCAGCCATGGGTGGGTGGCATCATTGATCATTAATGTTGTCGAGATGTGTTGGTTGATCTATCCATTCGCGGTCGTGACACAGTTGTATGTAGATATCCAGTTGAGTCCACTGCTTTCTTGTTTTCTTTTTTAGGCCTTGAGCCATATTGAGTCATAACCTCTCATCCATGAGCTACTTTCTTTCTTTTTCGAGCCTGGAGTTCGCGTTTCCCTTTTCCTATTTTTAGGCCCTTGTTGAGCCCTATGGCTCTGACGTTGGTTTGCTTTCTTTCTTTCGAGCTCGAAGCTAAATCTTTTCCCTTTATTGTTTTAGGCCTAAGCTTTGTCGGGCCTTGGATCTCGTACAAGGTGTTTTCTTTCCTTTTCAAGCCCATAGCTCGCTTTTTTTTTTTCGTCTTTTCCTCTTTTAGGCCCTAAGCCTTGTCGAGCCCTGAGTTGTTTTATTTCCTTTTCGAGCCGTACCTCGTTTTTCTCGCTTTTTCCTTTTTTAGGCTCTAAGCCTTGTCGAGCCCTAAGCTCTTAACCTTGAGCTATTTTATTTCCTTTTCGAGCTTGGAGCTCGCGTTTCTTGCTTTTTCCTTTTTTAGGCCTTAAGCCTTGTTGA
Organism: Tetrastigma voinierianum; assembly: GCA_016808115.1. Taxonomy (NCBI): domain Eukaryota; kingdom Viridiplantae; phylum Streptophyta; class Magnoliopsida; order Vitales; family Vitaceae; genus Tetrastigma; species Tetrastigma voinierianum. The sequence goes on from JAEQBH010000926.1 coordinate 1,252,368, forward strand.
GCCTTGAGCTCTCAGCCTAGAGCTGTTTTCTTTCCTTTTGAGCCCAGAACTCTTTTTTTTTTTTTTTTCACTTTTTTCCTTTTTAAGCCCTGAGTCTTATCAAGCCCTGAGCTTCTTTCTTTCATTTTCGAGTTCGGAGCTCGCTTTAATGCTTTTTTCTTTTTAGGCCCTAAGCCTTGTTGAGCCTTGAGCTGTTTTCTTTCCTTTTTGAGCCCAGATCCCATTTTCTCAAATTTTTTTTTCTTTTTTAGGCCTTGAGTCTTGTCAAGCCCTTAGTTGATTTCTTTCCTTTTCGAGCTGGTCGCTTTCCCTCGCTTTTTAAAAAAGCCCCAGAGCCTGTGAGTCTTAAACACGGCAGATGTTTTCCTTTCGTTCAAGCCGGAGCTTACTTTCTCGCTTTTTTCTTTTTAGGCCTAAAGCATTGTCTAACCTTGAGTTAGTTTTGTTTCCTTTTTGAACTCGGAGCTTGCTTTTCTCGTTTTTTTTTTCCTTTTAAGCCTTGAGCCTTATTGAGCCATAACCTGATTTATTTCCTTTTCAAGCCTAGAGCTGTCTTTCTCGCTTTTTTCTTTTTAAGCCCTAAGCCTTATCGAGCCCTAAGCTCTCAGTCCTGAGTTGTTTTCTTTCCTTTTCGAGCCCATAGCTTGCTTTTCTCGCTTCTTTTTTTCTTTTTAGGCCCTGAGCCTTGTCGAGCCCTGAGTTGTTTTATTTCCTTTTCGAGCCTAGAGCTTGCTTTCTTGCTTTTTTCATTTTTAAGATTTGAGCCATGTTGAACCATGAGTTCTTAGCCATATGCTATTTTATTTCCTTTTCGAGTCCAGAGCTCTCTCTTCTCGTTTTTTCCTTTTTTATGCCTTGAGCTTTGTTGAGCCATGAGCTCTTAGCCCTGAGTTGTTTTCCTTTTTTTTCTTTTATAGCCCAGTAGCTCATTGTTTTCCTTTTTCTTCTTTTTCTTAGGCCTTGATCCATGCCAAACCTTGATTGCTTTCGTTCTCTTCCTTCGTGTTGGTAGAGCCATTTGGAGCACTTAGTAAATACCTTATCAGTTTCTCATCAGAGTAGGCTTACTTGAGTTTTGTGCAGTTGTCTTGTCTTAGTCTTTAGTGCCTTCGTGCGGTGAGTGTTGATCTCCCTTTATGTGTATTCATTTGTTTCTCTTTGGTGGTCCAACTATCACTTGACTTCGATCACTGATTCTCTGATCACCTTTGGAGACCATTTGGATTAGGTTTGGACTTGCCTTGTGACTTTAGCGTCGTCTTAGACTTTGTTTTTCTTTTGTTGTTCGTTTTTAGAGTTTTTAGAGCCTCTTAGGTCGTCTCAATTCTAGTGAGTCCGTGTCCTATGTGGACACTTTTGGGGTCTTCTTTGTTCTTCGATAGAGTTCATCTCATTCCACTCACTTTTTCGCGTCGCACTGGCCCGATTTTTTGCTTGCACTACCTGCGGAATTCTATCGAAGATGGGCATATTTGTAGATCCCAAATTTGGGCTATTAATCATTATTTATTTATTTTATTTTAATTTGATTTTAATTTATTAGTTTTTATTTTTATTTTTTTTATTTTATTCTTTATCTTTTGAGGAAGGTGGGTCATCCTTTCCTTAGGGGGTTTTAGGGTTAGTTTTCCCTGGATATCCTATATATTTATATGAGGGACAATCAAAATGGGGGAGGCTAGATGCAGGAAAGCTAGAGAGAGAGAGTGGAGGAATGACCATCAAGTGAAGGGAGAAAGAAAGGAATGAAAAGGAGAAAAGGTGGTCCAGGTATGATTTTAAACTGTTGACATCTCTTCACCTTAGATATATATAGAGCCTATATGAATAATTCGTGAACTGTTGTGCATGACATCGGGCTTGGATGAATCCTTGGTATTGTAATATGGGATATTGATATTTACGTTTTCTGTTCATAAATTGAAATCCTGGTATATGGTAGTGGTATGATTTTTATTCCATGTAAGACTTCTTGTCAGAATATCATGTGGACTTTTAGATTTGCAGCAATAGAGTTTGTTATTAATTTGGCCTCAACTTTTCCAGTTTTAAAATAATATTTCTAACATCCTCTATTTTTATCAATTTTAACTTTTAATACTAACTTTCAAACAAATATTATTATTATTATTATAACTTTCACCCTATTACTTTTGTTAGCTAAATAAAAAAATCATTTTCTATAACTTCAAGATTTTAAAATTATTTTCCTTAATTACTAAATTAAAAAATTAAAAATTCATTCCTTAATTTAAAAAAAAAATCATTTTCTATCATTTCAAAATTTCAAAAATCACTTTATTTAATTTAAAAATATACAATTTATGATCTTTATGTTTAAAAAATAAAGTTTTTAAAATTTCTGAGATCCGTTCTTTTAAATTTTACAAATCAAATATTCTTTACTAAATATCCAAACTTCCAACATCTTCTTTTCTCAAGTGACATTTTTATTTTATTTTTATTTTTTTCGAATTCCCTAATTAAATTTTCATTTTTCAAATTTCTCTTTTTTTAACTTAATTTTCAAAACTCCAAATGTACAATCAAGTCTATAATTCCAATAAAATTAAACTTTGTGGAGTTGACAGTCTTGATGAGGGCCCAACATCCTTCTATATGTTTTCAACAAATAATTTAACACTTAGTTTACTCTTTTTAGTTTTAATTTGACTTTAAATATTTTTGTATTTTTGCTGCAGCTAACAGTGATTATATTGATAAGCGCTTTCAAATCCGTCAAGGTACACACTCTTTCCCCATTATTTATTTATTTATTTATTTATTTATTATTCATTCATGTTTGATGTGCTCTTATATTATTAAAATTGTTTATTTGTGGTATTTATTGTCTCATTAGTCAATTGTCTTAATTGTCTTAATTTGATTATTAAAGACCCAACTTTTAAGGGCTTAGAGGGGTGCTACGGCTTTTCACTGTATCTTCCCAATAGGTAACCTGACCCCTGGACCTAGACTCAGTTTTCACAGACTTGCTTTTGCTATTATGAGTCACATTTAGATTTTTCTTTCTTATTTTGTTTTCCCTTTTAAAAATAAAAATAAAATAACTAGCGACTCCAAACTGTTTTCAAAATACAAAATAGGTCTCACCTTTTAGTGTGAAAAGTATCATATTCAAAATGCGGTGTCCACAAAATAGAAACTTCTCTAGGGATCGTTTTTGAGGGTCAAGCTTGAATACAAGTTGAGGTAAATATGATGATTGATTGGTCAATCAATGGGTACCCCTATCTCTTTGTGCCTTTGCATGTTTTGGTGTTTGATGGCATATTAAGATCTTTGTTTTGATGATTTGTTTGAGGAGCATGTTTAACTATGTACATTTTTTGACATATGTACATTCTCATTGGTTATTTATCTTATTCATATTGATACATTGATTCTCTTGATTTTTTTAATATGTTTACTTGTTAAATATTTTTTAGTATTTATTTCAACTACTTTCAATTCATATTTTCTTTTTCTAGGGAGAATTATCGTTATATCTTTTAGGATTTTCAGGCGTTTCTTGTTGATTTGTCTTGGGAAGTGATTTTTAGTAGTATATTGTGTTGTTCGGTTGCTTGTGTAAATGATTGATGACAAGTTTGGGCTTTAGCAGATGGGAAAATTCATAATTTTCATGTGGAGAATGGAACAAAAACGGTTTGATTGGAAAATCTTTGTTAGGCGATAGGTCTTTCTTTTGAAAGATGGATAATTTGTTAATATATTATATTTTTTTCGGCCACCCAGGAGATTATTGCGCATTTGACACTCCTACAGGTATCTTATTGGGTCATTCTTTGGTTCCTTTTTTTGGCTTTTTTTTTGTAAGTAAAATTTTGTCCCCCTCGGACTTGAGCCTAGAACTTCCCACCAACCCTCTTCATCCTCTTTACAGTGTCCATGAACAATAGCTCAAACAATGCACAGTATGATACCTTTGTTAGCTCTTTGAACAGTCTGTTGCGACAGTCTCTGTCGCCCTGAGTTCTCAGCGCCTGTAATGCGTGGACGCTGTGTGCGTGGTCGCGTGTGTAGCATTGTCGTTGGTGCGTGCGCTCATGAGTGTGCCCAGGCTTGTACCGTTAACTACGCCCGGCCCTGCGTCGGCGCTATGAAGCCTGGTATGGTGGCGACGGGAAAACTCTGTCATGACACCGCAGTATTACTATCGTGACATAAAGTCTTTTGTCACGATAGGAATACACAGCCTTGGGAAAACTATGTAGCGACACAAAGGGACCCTTGTCGCGCGACCCAAGCATACCAATTCCGGTAGCAAATGCTGTGCGACATAAAGAATTTAATCTGACAGCGGTAGAAATCTCTTATCGCGACGGAGAAAGCATTGTCAGCGACGAGGCGCCGGCTTCTTGGGAACCCTATCGTAACACAGAGATCCCTGTCGTGACACAGGACCATAAAACTCTATTGCGTGCGCCCAGGCCGGGTCATGCTGGACTAAAACAGTCGCGACACGAAGACTACTGTTGAGACACATGGGTAGAAACCTTTGTCGCGATAGAATTTTTCTCTGTCCCTTTGTGACATAGGACCCCAAAATGGGCGTGGCCCTCCCTGCAGTCCTCCCTACGCCTCAGTTTTCCCTTTGTATTTCTATTAATACCCTTATCTCAACACACAATAGCCTTTTATTACAAAGGCAACATGAAACACCGGAAAACTAGCGAAAATGTATTGAAATTAGTTTAATTACAACTCACATTCTTTTCACATAACAAGCTGGGCTTTCTACGAAATTTACAAAATACAACAAGGCCAAATACGGCTTTTCTTCCCAGCTGAGGTCTTGGATCGTTTAAATCCCTCGTTATTACCTCAGTCTTTGAAAATATTTTCCCACGACAAGATGAGCAATGCCCAGTAGATGAATTTCCTACAAAAGGTTGCTCGCCTAAATGCATGCAATGGCATACACATCATACCATTCCATACGCAAATACAATCATCGCGGAATTATATCATGTCATGTAAGAGATGAGACTCCTCATGCCCACGACTCCCTCACACACGCTAATGCTAGTGTGATTCGAGTCATTGGCGTTTTGCCTAACGACTTAACCCATTAGACAACCCTCCAATATTCATTTAATTTTTTTTTTTACCAAATCCCGCGTGTTATGTATTTGTGGGCTGCGTCATTTTTCAGGTTTACACCGTAGAATTGTCGCATGTCTTTTCAACATTTTTACGGTCTTTCACCGTCGGTGATCATGTCTAAACGCGCATGAATTCGGGTCTTTCACCCGAGGGGGGGTTGGCCATATCTTGCTTCGCCCAAACACACAAGATTTCATTAACATTATTCTATTCTTTTCACGCAACAGTGAGTCTCAATTTTGGACACTGTCCCACTTTCTAGCTCACTACACATTTACCAAGGATTGTGAATAACCATTACCATGTACGCATACCCGACCCAACATGATGTTACCATGCATATGATAGGCAATTATGCCATTTCATACATACAAACACTCATGGTTCATGAACAATTATATTTTTCTACAATATAATTCTCATAGTCAAGCAATCTATGTTAATACATCAATTGAGCATATAACCACATGATTTTCACATGAACACATGTTATTCACTTTTAGCAATACACCTGAAAATTTGTACCTGTGGACAATCCAAAAATCGGTCTCATAAACCGACTTAGGCGCCGAAATAGTCCGAATTTTAGTTTCGAATTTGTCAGAAAACAGCCCGAAAACTTAATCCTAGACTATAAACAATCGAAGTCGGCATTCAATCCCGGAAATAATTGGGGTGAAATGCATAGCGATCCGACCCCAACGCCTTAACCACTTGAATGGCTCTTAGACAAGAATTAAACCAAATAGGAGAAAAACCCCTACCTCTCGGAGTTTGTCGAAAACTTGGATCTTGGTGTCTATGTTAAGCTCTTGTTATGTGGAAGAACTTCGCCTCTTGCTCTGACAGACGCTGACGGTCTGATCGTTGTCAAATCTAGAGAGAAGATGGAGCTTCTCTCTCCTTCTTCTTCTTCTCTCTTTTTCTTCTTTTCTTTTTCCCCCTCTCCACCGGATTGTTTAGTCCAACAAGTCAAGTGGGATGTCCTCTACGTGTCACCCTCTCATTGCCTCTCTTGGATTCCCCTTATCCTCTTATCCATAACTTTGGATTTCCATCCTCTTAGGTGGTGACACATGGCCACCCCTTTGACTATTTGACCTTTCCTCTCTAATTGACACATGGCATAATGTGAGCCATCCAACATGTGCCAAGTGTCACTCGTTACTCTTGGTGCCTCGAAAAATGTGAAATTTCGACTATCTCGGAATTCGACGAAATTTGACGGGGTAACTAGATTTTGCGAGACGGTTCCAATAGTGAAGTCTGTTTTGTCATCCGAGATCTAGAAAAATTCCAGGTTTCCAACCGAAATTATTGCTTTACCCTTTTTAGAAAGATTGGATTTTTCCCGGGTTTTACATTCTTCCCCCCTTAAGAGAATTTCGTCCCAAAATTCCTCACACAAACACATCAAATCGCATGCATATGCAACCATACACAATCACATGCATATAAACTAGTCATTTAATCACCAAACGACCACACCACGTACCTTCATTCTCAAACAAGAAAGGATAGGTGGCCCGCACGTTGCCTCCTCCACTCTCTGATATTTGCCGCTAACACCTTGGCCAGCCTCACGGTCTTCGCGTTTGCAAACTGATCCGACTATCCAAGATCTGTGATGGACCCTCCTCGAAGGTCTCATGCGTATCAGCGATAATCTCCACTACATGTTTGGATCACGGAGTATACTTTCGAGACATGGAGACATGGGTACCTCATGAACACCCTATGAGCTCGCTGATAATGCCGAGTGCACTGTGCCCACACTCTGAGTATCTCGAAGGGCTGATGTGCCTCAACGTAGCTTCCCCGCTTGCCAGGCGACCCTCCATTTCTTAGGCATCACCTTGAAAGACGTGATCACCACCTCAAACTCTAGAGGTAGGCGTGGTTGCTCGGCATAAATATTACGCACTCTGACCGTAAGAAGGCAGCTTAGTATCAAATCCGCCAGCGAGAGGTGTCTCTAATCGGTCGGACCGGTGGAACATCTCCACCTGTCCAACAAATCGGGGATCAGCATGACCTCCCATATAAAGCCTTATAGGGTGCCATCTATATACTTGCCTGATAACTATTGTTGTAGGCGAATTCCACTAAGGGTAAGTGCTCCTCCCAGCTACCCCTAAGATCTAGGATACATGCTCACAGCATGTCCTCTAAAACCTAGATGGTCCTCTTGTTGACCATCGTGCATTGAGTGAAAAGTAGGGTTGCTCCGTCAATCAGCATTGTCCCTTGACATGGAGCTCTTCCAAAGTGTGTGTCTATCTCAGGGTCTCTATAAGACACTATGGACATCTAGCTTTTCCATGCGGTCGGACCGATCTACAATATACAGCCGGAAGAATTCCTCCAGTGTGAAGGTCATCCGCATGGCTAGAAAATGTGTCGACTTAGTGAGCCGGTCCACTATCACCCACACTACATCATGCCTTTGTGGCGTCCGTGGAAAGTGGGTCACAAAATCCATCGTGACGTGCTCCCACTTCCACTTAGCTATCTCCAATGGCTGGAGTAGCCCTCCTACCTTTTGGTGCTTAACCTTAACCTGTTGACACGTGAGACACCGTCGAACAAAATCTCCAACGTGTCTTTTCATCCTGCTCCAGTAATATTGGCGACGAAGATCACGGTACATCTTCGTACCACCTGGATGCATAGCAAATCGAGAGCTATGGAACTCTCTGAGGTTCTCCTCTCTCAGATCTGTCGACTGGGGAACCACGACCCGTCCCTTATACCGAAGACTACCATTTGTATGGATGACCTAGCCTTCGTCACTTTTTGTTGTGCGGGTCCACTAATGGACCTTATCTCGTCTGCCCTTGGGACTCGATCACTTTGCTTTCGGTAGGAAGGTGCGGCGAACTCCACCCCAATGTGCCACCCGGGCGATCATTGTACTATAATTTGAACTGCCCTACAGTCTCGAGCATCTGCTGTCGGCCACGATTCTGGAATTAGGCCAGATGGCGGATCCACGAGCGAATCGGCGTGAACTATATCTTTGGGATTCTTTACTGTTTTTTTTTTTTTTTTTTTAGCAGTCGAAATATCGTATCTGAGATAAAACTACCACCAGAATGGTGTCCATCAAAATCTATATACATATACTGAGTCCCATTTACATATACAAAAACCGTACTTTTACATTTACAAATCATGTGTGTGCCCAGCTTGTCATGCTCGCGCCTAACGCTCTGTCGAGGCGCCTGGCACAGTATGTGGGTCGCGACCAGAAAAACTCGTCATGGCCTTGCATAAACCCTATTGTGACATAAGTCTTACGTCATGATAGGAATGCGACAGGAAGCTCTATAGCGACAAAGGGACCCTTGTGTTGACCCACTTTATTCCAACCTAAACGCTATTGCGACACAAAATTTATGTCGCGACGCAAGGCCGAAATCTCTATCGCGACAGAGAAAGCATTTGTCGCGACCCAAACCTCCCAGCATGCTTGGGAACCCTATCGTGACACAAAGATCCTTGTCGTGACATAGGACCATAAACTCTATTGCATGCGCCCAGGTCGGGTCGTGCGCCTAGCCTTAAAACCTTGTCGCAACACAGAAGACCCTGTTGCGACACATGGCTAGAGAAACCCTATCGTGATAGAATTTTCTCTATCGCAATAGAGGACCCAAAATGAGCAGTAGCCCACTCTGGTCCTCCTATACCTCCAATTTTCCCTCTTTCTTTCCTTTTAATACACCCTTATCTCAACACACAATAGCCTTTTTATTACAAAGGCAACATGAAACCTGGAAAACTAGCCAAAATGTATTGAAATGAGTTTAATTACAACTCTATTCTTTTTAAATAACAAAACTGGGCTTTCTACCCGAAATTTACAAAATACACAACAAGGCCAAATCTGGCTTTTCTTCACCACTAAGGTCTTGGATGCGTTTCATCCCCCGGTGTACCTCCAATGCCTGAAAATATTTTCCCACGACGAGATAAGCAATGCCCAATAGTTGTATTTTCCTATAAGGGTTACTTCCCACCTAAATGCACATGCAATGGCATACACATATCATACCACATTCCATACATAAAGTACAATCATAAACGGAAAATATCATATCGTAGAAGATAAGACTCTCATGCCGCATTTCCTCTGCGCTAATGCTAGTGTGATTCGAGTCGTGGCGTTCGCTGCTCGACCAATCCGTGGAACAACCCTCGAAATTTATTTTGTTTTTTTGCAAATCCCGCATGTTATGTATTTATGGGCTGCGTCATTTTTCGGATTTACACCGCAGAATTGTTGCATGCCTTTTCAACATTTTTACGATCTTTTCACCACTTAGGTGATCATGTCCTAGCGGGCATGAATTCAGTGCTGCCCAGAGGGGGAGGGAGGGGGGGGTGTCGGTCCCGTCTTGCTTCTTGAGCACAAGAGATTTCATTAACATTATTACATTCTTTTCACACACTTGATGAGTCTCAATTTTGGACCTTGTCCCCACTTTCTAGCTCACTTTACAAATTCTGGATAATGAATATGTACTATGTTTCTACGACCCAACGTGATGTTACCATGCATATGACATGCAATTATGCCATTTCATACATACAACATTCATGGTTCATGAACAATTATATTTTTCTACAATATAATTATCATCATCAAGCAACCTATGCTAATACATCAATTAAACATATAACCACATGATTTTCACACGAACACATGTTATTCACTTTTAGCAATACACACAAAACTATACACATGGACAATCCAAAAATAAGTCTCATAAACCAGCTTCAAACTGTCTGAAAATAGTCTTCGGACTGTCCGAAAACAGTCCTTGAATTTTGGTTCCAGACTGTCAGCTTGATCGAAAACTCAATCGGGTGTCGAGAAAACAATCCGAGTCCAGCATTCAGTCCCGAATGGTGGGATTGAAATGCGTAGGCCGATGCGGCCACAAAAACACCTTAACCATTTGAATGGCTCTTAGACAAGAATTAAACCAAGTAGGAGAAAAACCCCTACCTCTCAGAGTTTATCGAAAAACTCGGATTTTGGTCTCTATGTTAAGCTCTTGTCGTGTGGAAGAACTTTGCCTCTTGCTCTGACAGACGTTGACGGTTTGATCGTTGTCAAATATAAAGCGAAGGTGGAGCTTCTCTCTCTTTCTTCTTCTTCTCTCTTTTTCTTCTTTTCTTTTTCCCCCCCTCCACCTGATTGTTTGGTCCAACAAGTCAAGTAGGACGTCCTCCACGTGTCACCCTCTCATTGGCTCTCTTGGACTCTTGTTTCCTCTTATCCATAACTTTGGATTTCTATCCTCTTAGGTGGTGACACATGGCCACCCCTTAGACTATTTGACCTTTCCTCTCTATTTGACACATGGCTTAATGTGAGTCATTCAACATGTGCCAAGTGTCTGCGTTACTCGATTGCACCAGCATTGAAATTCCGACTATTTTGAGTCGATGAAGTCGCGAGGTAACTAGATTTCGCTAGGCGATTCCACTTGATGAAGTATGTTTCGTCATGCGAGATCTAGAAAAATTCGAATTTCCAACCAAAATTCTTTAACTACCATTTTAGAAAAATTGAATTTTTCCCGGGTTTTATATTCTTCCCCGCTTAAGAGAATTTCGTCCCAAAATTCCTCATAAATACACATCGAATCGCATGCATATGCAACCATACACAATCACATGCATATAAACTAGTCATTTAATCACCAAACGACTACACCACGTACCTTCATTCTCAAACAAGAAAGGATAGGTGGCCCGCACGTTGCCTCCTCCACTCCTCAATGTTGCCATAACACCTTCACTAGCCTCACGGTCTTGCGTTGCAAAACCTGATCCCGGATATCCAAGATACGCATTGGTCCTGTTAGTAATAGTGCTCTAGACCTATTGTATGGACATGGTATTTTGACTATTTATGAGAATTAATTATTATGATTATTTGCATGTTTACTATATATAATGTCCTTGAATAATATTATTAATTATTCTAAATGTCCATAATCGGTTATTATTATAGAATAACAATGAATTAAGATTAGTATAAAGTTTGATTGATATTCATAGGATGAATATGTGTATGAGATACAAATCAAATTTATATATCTATTTGTTGAGAACAAATATTAGACGACGTGTCTTGAGATTATGCATGGATCAAAGTCATAAGTTAATCTCTAATAGTTGTGTCATTAAATCCTTTGACTGAGATCGCTATAGTTCTCGGCATAAGAATATTGTGTTTTGATATATAATCAAAGCGTTGTCTTCATCGAATGGTTGTAAAGGTTATATCTTGAACATAATAAAATTGCCAGTAAGATATGGCGATTAAGATGGAATTTGTCCTCTTATTATCGGAGAATATCTCTGGGTCCCTCGACAATTGAGACTGAGAAATGCGTAGTAGTACTCAAATGAATTGATGGAGATCAATGTCATTTGTTTAGTCGATCTAATTGGGTTTTCGATAATCAAAGATAGAGCGATATAAGGTTGACTTTGTCATACCTTATATTCTATCCAAGATATCGTAAGCAAAGGATTATGTCATTAAGTATAATAAGAGTTGTCTCGGATCATGAGCTTTTCATTTAGCAGGTAGTCATAATGTGTGTATAAGTACGAACATGAGCACATGGGATCAAATGTGATTTAGGCCTCGTAATGTTAATTGAACTATAAGTGCTTTATTCTAAAAACTGAATAATACTTGATTTATAGTTTTTAAACTCTCTATAGTAATTTAAAATGATGAAGTTATTACTAAATTCCAAATAATTAGTTGTTATTTAAATTCGAATTTAATTTTGAGAAAGTGTAAATTCTTGATTTAAATTATAACAAATAATTAATTTGTTATATTTCTTATTGGATAAGGAAATAATCTGTAAAGGGTTTTTTTTTTTTTTTGGATGTGAATTTAAAAGAGTTTTAAATATATAATAATATAAATTCGTTTCCTTATCTGATAAGGATTTGAATTTAAATTGTTATTATTTAAAAGAGTTTTAAATATATAATAATATAAAATTCGTTTTTGACTTAAACCCTAACAGACTTATATAGATATATAAATGTAGAGCATATATATTTTGTAGTAGTAGTCTTTACTCGGGAAACGACCAAAATAGAGAGAAGAAAAGAAAAAACCTTAATTTCATTTTGAGAGAAGCGAACTTTGAACTAGCATTGACAAGATCGTTCATTATTTGTTAGTGTGGATAATTGTAAAGGTGGTCGCTTTTGAAGGCAACACCTTTGAAGATCTGAATAAGCGAGCGCGGAGCTTTGAAGCGGCGAATCGATCTACAAGAGGTAAGTTTCGTTTACCCTTCCTTCGGTTTTTTATGAAACGCATGTGATCCTTAGTGGGTTAAGAGATAAAAAATTTTAAAATCCGCTACATTTATGTTCCAATCAGATTGGATATTATGCCCGTAACCCAATAGGTCCCTCCTCAAAGGTCTCATCTATATCAACGATAATCTCTCCCCAATCCACTATATGAGCTGGATCTGGAGTATACTTCCAGAGCATGGAGACATGGAACACCTCATGAACACTTGACAAGCTCGGCAATAATGTCAACCGGTACGCAACTGTGCCCACCCTCTCAAGTATCTCGAAGGGCTCGATGTACCTCAGCGCTAGCTTCCCCCGCTTGCCAAACCTGACCACTCATTTCTTAGGCATCACCTTCAAAAAGACGTGATCACCCACTTCAAACTCTATAGGTCGACGTCGTCCATCGGCGTAGCTCTTCTGCTGCTCTAAGCCATAAGAAGACGATTCCGTATCAAATCCACCTTCGCAGAAGTGTCTCTAATTAGATTCGCACTAGTGATGGAACACTCTCCCACCTCTGTCCAACAAATCGGGGATCGGCATGGCCTCTCATATAAAGCCTTATAGGGTGTCATTTGTATACTTGCCTGATAACTGTTGTTGTAGGCGAATTCCACTGAGAGTAAGTGCTCCTCCCACGAATTTTTAAGATCTGTGGGATACATGCTCGTAGCATGTCCTCTAAAACCTGGATGGTCCTCTCTCGACCGGAATTCATCCTGTCCTCAGGTGAAAAGTGGTGTTCATCATCAACCGTGTCCCCATGGCCTTCTAGAAGCTCTTCCAAAAGTGTGTCGTAAATCTGGGGTCTCTATCCGACACTATGGACACTAGCACTCCATGCAGTCGGACAATCTCTCTAATATACAACCGACAGAATTCCTCCAATGTAAAGGTCATCCGCACGACTAGAAAATGTGCCGACTTAGTGAGCCGGTCCACTATCACCCACACCGCATCATGCCTCTGTGGCGTTGGTGGCAAGTGGGTCACAAAATCCATCGTGTTGTGCTCCCACTTCCACTTAGCTATCTCCAATGGTAGCCCTCCTAGCTTTTGGTGTTCAGCCTTAACCTGCTGACACGTGAGACACCGTAACAAAATCTCCAACGTGTATCTTCATCCTGCTCCAATAATACTAACGACGAAGATCACGGTACATCTTTGTACCACTTGGATGCATAGAAAATCGAGAGCTGTGGAACTCTCTAAGGATCTCCTCTCTCAAATCTGTCGACTGGGGAACCACGACCCACCCCTTATATCGAAGACTACCATCTGTGTGGATGACCCAACCTTCGCCCGCAGACCGACTGCATCTGGGTCCCTAATGACACTCATCTCGCCCCGCCCTGGGATTCAATCACTTTGCTCAAGAGGGAAGGTAGCCACTAAGACTTCCCAACGCATTCTAAGCCCGATCATCGTACTATAATCCGAATCGGCTTTTACGCCTCGAGCATCCGCCACTTCCCTGAGCCACGCTTAGCCAATACTCTTTATGCCTTCCGATTGAGTGCATCAGCCACCACATTTACCTTACCAGGATGGTAATGCAAAGTGAAGTCATAATCCTTTAAGAACTCCATCCATCTGTGTTGCCTCATATTGAGGTCCCATTACTTAAAGATATACTTCAGACTTTTGTGGTCTGAAAACACCTCAAACTGCTCACCATAAAAATAGTGGTGCCAAAGACTATGACCGCCAACTCCATGTCATGAGTGGGGTAATTCCGCTCATGATTCTTCAACTACCAAGAACCATATGCTACTACCCTCCGGATCGTGACATCAAAAGATCCTCATCCATCCTTCGAGGCATCACAATAATCGCGGTACTGTCTCTTTCTAAGACTATCAAAATAGGAGCTGAAGTAAGCGTCCTTTTCAATTCCTGGAATGCCTTTTCAACAGGTCATCCCACTCGAACTTGACCTCATTCCAAGTCAATCTTGTCATAGGTGCTGCTAGTTAGGAGAAATCCTCAATGAACCTCCTGTAGTACCCCTCCAATCCCAAGAAACTGTATATCTCAAAGACTGACTTCAACCTCGTCCAACTCGTAACAGCCTCAACCTTCTCAAGGTCTAATGACACACTTGTAGCCGACACGACGTGTCCAAGAATTTCACCTCAGTAAGCCAAACACATTTGTTAAACTTCACATACAAATGACGGTCTCTTAAAACCTGTAGAACGACCCTTAAATGATCCTCATGCTCCTCCTCAGACTTGGAGTATATCAAAATGTCGTCAACGAAGACCACGACGAATTGATCTAAGTAGGGTTGGAACACCCTATGCATGAGATCCATGAATGTCGTTGGCGCATTCGTCAATCCAAAAGGCATCACTGTGAACTCGAAATGCCCATACTCACGATCCTGTAACGCCATGCCCAGACACCTGCTCTTCCTCAAATCCTCAATCGATGATAATTCCAGACAAGGTCTATCCCCAGTAGACTCGCGCCCTCTCAAATACCGACAAACAAATCATCAATCCTGTGAATGGATACCGATTCTTGATCAGAACTATGTTCAATCACAATAGTCACGTACACGAAGGGTCTTATCCTTCTTCTTTGCAACTAGAACCGGAGCGCCCCATGGTGAAGTGCTTGGCCTAATGAAACCCTTATCCAACAATTCCTGCAGTTGGACCTTGAGTTCATGCAACTCAATCGATGCCATCCTATGAGGAGTCATAGATATGGGAGATGTACTAGGGTGTAACTCAATGACAAAGTCTACATCCCTGTACGGAGGTAATCCCGGTAGCTTATCCGGAAAAACACCCACATACTAGCAAACCACTCGAGGTAGACCCAAATCCTGTCTCCCCTCATCCTCTAAGGTACGGCTTGCTAGCCAACCCATCAATTATCCACTCCATCTGGAGTCGTGCACGGTCTGGGGTAAAGCATCATGCTTCTCCCCCTGAAAGGTCACACAAATACCGTCCCGTGTGTAGGCAGTAATACTCCTACTATCACAATTGATGATGACTCGGTGTGTCGTCAACCAATCCATGCCAAGAATGACATCAAAATCCTATATGTCCATCACTCGAAGGTCCACCATGAGCAGAATCCCTGTGATCTCTAACTCACAATCCCAACATATTTGATTAATCCTCACCCTATTCCCTAGGGACACATGTAAGGGCTCTTCCAAGGTCTCTACCTCTAAGCCCAAAACATCCACACTAGAGGTCGCAACAAAAGAATGCGATGCACCAGAATCAAACAATATCTTTGCCCATAGGTGAGATAGCATAAACATACCCTGCATGACGGACTGGTCCGCTGGTTCAATTGGTGGTGTGATGGTGTAGACACGTCTCGGGGTCCTTGAAGTCCCGACTTGTGCTTCTATGCCTCGACTCCGACCCATACCTTGGCCCTCTCGCTCAGGCAAAAAGGCGCTTTGCACCGCACTCGACTAATACCGGTCCTCCGCCCGCATTAGGGTGAGAAGGAACAAACTATGTCCGCGCCTATCCCACTGATGACTGGGACTGCGTTGTCCCAAAACCTTAGGATCTTGGCCTCTAAGGGCAATCCCGCCTCATATGTCCAAAGCACGGCGTAAATAGCATGTCATATGTCTCGACCGACCGAAGCCCTTGACCTGCCTCGCCCGATGGTCGCGAATTTTGGCCCTCGAAATCTTCGTGGAACTATAAGGCTTCGCTTCTTTCTCGAACTAGAAAGAAAGATGACTATTCTCCTCTTGCCACCAGCACCCACATTCCCGGTGCCTGTACTATCACTTCTCTATTGCCACAAATTGGTCTCCGACCATGAGTCCATGTCTTGTAGGAGGAATCCTACAATCTTGCCCTGGATGGACAACTTCAGACCATTCTCAAACTTCCTCATCTTGGCCATATCGGTGGCCACATAGTCATCCCTGAAACATGCCAACTTAGTGAACTTAGCTATGTATTCGAGCACAGTCATGTTCCCTTGCTTCAGCTCAAGGAACTCCCACGCTTTTGCATGCTTAGCGGATACCGGGAAAAACTTCTCCATGAAGAGTTCACGGAACTCTCCCATGTCATTATCTCCGGATCCCGTGAGACCTTAAACCAATCCCACCATATCTAGAATTCACCCTCTAGCCGAAATGTGGCTAACTAGATCCTCGTAGCATCGGAGGTAATCTCCAAAGCCTCCAAAATCCTCTCTACCTGACGGAACCAATAATCAGATACCACTAGGTCCCCTATCCCGATGAATGTCGGATGATGATGCGCTATAAACCGTTGGAGGTTACTTAGCCCTCCTTGACCCCCAGCTGCACTAGCCTATGCAATAGCAGCAGCTGCAACACCCACAGCCTCCACAAAGGCCTATTGGTAAAAAACAGGTGGTGTTTGGCTAGCACCTCCTGGACGACCTCTACGTCCTCTTCCTCGACTTGCCATCTACACATGTCAAAAGGCAGCTTATCTTTATTCAATTAGTATTGCATATGCCACCACTAATACATTTCATCATATTTAGTTTGTTTTTTCCGAACTCCTAAGGTTATGTTTCTAACCCTAGTGTTCCATATACAATCTACCATGTATATAATTCATGCAATCACAATCAAGTAGCACACCATGAAAATGTAAAAATGCATGCATGATCTAAACCACGTGCCCAAAGAGTCCTAGGTATTCGTATACCTAAGCTTTGATACCAAGATGTGACGCCCCAAATTCTGAGGGTCTTTTTTTTTTTTTTTGAAACAGTGTCCATGAATAGTAGCTCAAAAGTGCACAACACAAAGGCAATCGGCAGCATCGGACAAGTCTGCTCGAATAGAGTCCTTTGTCAGACATGTCGCGGCACGCATCGTCGCTAGCGGCGCAACACCGTCGCTACGCGTGCGCCATGCGCCCGTCTGGGCCTCGCATGCCCGCGCCTAGTGCTCTGTTGCTCGCGTAGGCCTGGTCTATGGGTTGCGACATAAAAACTCTATGTTGCAACACCACCCTTTGGAACCCCATTATGACAAGAATGGCCCAAATTGGGAAACTCAATCGCGACACAGCAAATCTCTTTGTCGAGACCTGAAGCACCTAGTTCCAAATCTCAAACCCCGTCACGACACAAAAATTTCGCTAGGACGCGGGACCGAAAATCTTTATCGCTACAGAAAAAGCCTCTATCGCGACCTAAACCGCCCAACATGCCTAGGAACCCTATTACGACATGGAGATCCCTGTCGCGACATAGGACCATAAAACTCTGTCATGCACGTGTGTTGAGTTGTCGCACGTGGGTACGCTGTGGCCGTCGCCAAGAAGTCTCACCGTGCATGTTTGTAATCTTCGCCAGGCCGGTCGCACGCCCCGCCTTAGAATCTCAGGCATGGCGTAATCTCTATCGTGACATAGAGCCAGAGGTTCATGTCGTGACGTAATTTTCCTGTCGTGACAGATGACCTAAAATGGCAGTAACCCTCCGGGTCCTCCCGCACTCCAGCTTTCCTTTTTCTTTCCTTTTAATACACCTGGTCTCTCAACACAATAACCTTTATTACAAAGGCAACATGAAACCTGAAAACTAAATTAAAATGCATTGAAATTTAATTACAACTATGTTCTTTTTAAATAACAAAACTAGGCTTTCCACCCGAAATTTACAAAATATACAACAAGGCCAAATCTGTCTTTTTCTTCACCACTAAGGTCTTGGATGCTTTCCATCCCCTGATGTACCTCCAGTGCCTAAAAATATTTTCCCACGACGGGGTGAGCAATGCTCAGTAGATGTATTTTCCTACAAGGGTTACTCCCCACGTAAATGTATATGCAATGACACACACACATCATACCACATTCCATACAGAAAATACAATCATAAATGGAATATATAATGTCATGCATGAGATGAGACTCCTCATGTCCACAATTCGAGTCCTGATTGACTCCCTCACACACGCTAATGCTAGTGTGAAACCAGTCATTGGCGTTTCGCCCAACGACTTAACCCATTGGACAACCCTCCAATATTTATTTAATTTTTTTTTACCAAATCCTGTGCGTTATGTATTTTTGAGCCACGTCATTTTTCAGGTTTACACCGCAGGATCGTCGCATGCCATTTCAACATTTTTTCCGCCACTACGGTGATCATGTCTAACCGCACATGAATTCGAGTCTTTCACTGTGGATGGGGTGGGTTTGACTCCCATCTTGCTTTGCCCAAAACACGAAATTTCATTAACATTATTATGTTCTTTTCATGTAACTGTGAGTCTCAATTTCGGACGCTACCCCACTTTCGAGCTCACTACACATTCACCAAGGATGGTGAATAACCATTACTATGCACACACACCTGACTCGATGCGATGTTATCGTGCATATGACATGCAATTATGTCATTTCATACATACAACAACATTCATGGTTCATGAACAATTATATTTTTCTACAATATAAATTTTCATCAGCAACTATGCTAATACATCAATTGAGCATATAACCACGTCATTTTCACACGAACACATGTTATTCACTTTTAGCAATACACACAAAATTGTACACATGGACAATCTAAAATCGGGCCCCTATAATCCAGCCTGAACTGAAACAAAATGGGGCTCGGAATTTTGGTTCGGACTCGAAACAACCCGAAAACCAATCCCTGACTATCTCAAACAAATCCCGACGCTCAGCATTCAATCCCAACACCGGGATCGAAATGCACTACGGTCCGCCCAAACACCTCAACCATTTGAATGGCTCTTAGACAATAATTAAACCAAGTAGGAGAAAAACCCCTACCTCTAGGAGTTTTTCGAAAAACTCAGATTCTGGTCTCTATGCGGTTTCCTTGTCGCGTGGTTAACTTCGTTTCGCTTCAACAGACGCCAACTGCCTCATCGCCACACTTAGAGAAGGTGGAGCTTCTTCCTTCTTCTCTTCTTTTCCTCTTTCTTCCCCCCCCCCCCTCTCCACTAGATTTGTTTGGTCTAACAGTCAAGTGGGATGCCCTCTCTTACCACGTGTCACCCTCTCTCATCGTCTCTCTTGGACTCCTTCCTCTTATCCATAACTTTGATTTCCATCCTTAGATGGTGACACATACAAATTTCTTAGACTATTTGACCTTTCTTCTCTATTTGACATATGGCTTAATGTGAGCCATCCAACATCTGTCAAGTGTCACTCGTTACTCTTGGTGTCTCGAAAAATGTGAAATTTCGACTATCTCGGAATTCGACGAAATTCGAATGGTAACTAGATTTTTATGACCCATTCCAACTACAAGTCCGCTTTCACATCCGAATCTAGAAAATTCCAGGTTTCCAACCGAAATTACTACTTTACCCTTTTTAGAAAAATTGGATTTTGCCCAGGTTTTACAATGGTTGACATATAATTTAAAGGCTATTTATCCTCCAAATTTGTTTATAGGTTTCAAATAAAAAATGGTTTGTCAAAAGAGGATAAATCATTATATGAAAGGAGGCGATGCCGAAAAATATGAAGACTCTATCAATACTTGTTCTTTTATTGAAAGAATTAGAAATTGAGATATGACTTGTAAGTATTATGTATAAGTGGTTGCATTATTAGTTAGAAGATGTAAAAATATTTGAAGTTATCTGTAACGATAAAATTCTATTTGATTGTAGTTTCTTTCTAATTTTTATTTCATTGTATAAGAATTCATTATTTTAATAGTAAGATATAAATATTCTTTTTAATATAAAATATTAAAACTAAAGTGAATCAAAGATGATACTTCGAGACCATATCACTGATAAAATGTATTGACAATGACCTTTCTTTTAAGTATCAATACAGTGGTAGTTTGATTCGCCACGCAGTGATCCGGAATCAACAAAATTTGTATCCTAATTCCTACCGCCAGAGTCAAGCCATCAGAAGATAGCAGCTCTAGGGTCTAACACAAGGATGGGTTTTCATCACAAATGACTTGTATCATGATTCAAATGGTGAGGCTTTCATTTGGATTTTCGGATTTGCATTAAAAGTGGTTGTTGTTGTCACTAAGCTATGAAGCATTTTAAAATAAGATGTAAAAGAACACCTCAAGCTTGGGTCACTTTGATATGATGGGGTCAGTAGAGGTGTACTCAAGTTATTTCGCATTAGGAAATGACATATAGTCATTTCCAAACCGATCTTTGTTTAATCCTTCTTAAACCAACCCTTAACATTCCTATTTGAACCATAGCATTTACTCGAGCATTTAACCTTACTTTCAATGGCTCATAAATGACATCTATCGGATAATGTCAGATATCTACTATTGGCAATACACTGAACCCTCAAGCATGCCAAGTATTGACTAAAGAAACATTAAATAGCATTTAAACCTAGTTTGGAAAGTTTGAAATACAAATACACAAGACTCGCTTCATGAAAACAGAGGAACACCGCAAAACCAACATCAACCACCTAGCAACCCCCTCTTCAAGGTTTCAGGTTTAGTCAAAACATCCTTTGAGTTGTCATCCTCAAAGGGGTGTGTTTGGCAGCCTAGAAAATGAGAGAAAGATGAGAGAGAAGAGAAAAAGGGGAACCAAAAGAGGGGTCGTATGAAAAGCTGCGTGAATTGAATAGTTAGGTTACAAAATGTCCATAACATGGCTTATATAGCCCCGCAAACATGCGAAAATACCAAACTAACCTAAATAATATGATTACATTGAGGGCAAAAGAGGAATTAAACAAAACGGAGTCGTTTGGATCACAAAACAGGAGCGTAATTCGCTATGTGTCAAGTTGAATTTCGCTATGATACTAAATTTTGTTATCATATTCCCGCTATCATAGCGAAATTCACCATAGCTTAAAATTGAAAATTTCTATGCATAAGACTTTCGCTTTATGGATAGCCAATTTTCGCTATGATGATTAAATTTCGCTATCATAGTTTAAAATTTCGCTTATGATTGGCGAAATTTCGCCATCCGCGAAATTTTGCTATCATTGCTAAAATTTCGATATGCCATAGCGAAATTGCCACTCCTCCTGCATCCTCTAGCCTGCATTCCTCAACTTCTATGGTTGCTATTTCTTCATCCCAGGCTTGATGAAATCGATGAGAATTCAACCGAACTCGGTATAAATCAGCGAAATTTCGATGCCAAGCTTGATATGATGGTGGAGGTTTATGAACCCGCAAACTACCAAAAACAACCTCGAAACAAAATCGCAGTACTAAAGGACTCCGCACATGTCAATCGGCTTAATTAATATGATTATTACGCAAAAGCACTCAAACCTATCTTAAATAGGACCCAAATAGCACTTTTTGGTAGCTAATCACACTCAACCGACACATTGCTAGTCCCTTTAGCAATGCTTAAAAAATAATAAAGGGTATGCGTGCTATGCTTTTGCAAAAAGAGTATTCTATTCAAAAGTGTGTGTACAAGTGAGGCTTACCTTCAAGATGAAAATTTAGACTCGTACAAAAACCATCATGAGAGAACAGAGCTACATAGGAACAAGCTTCGTGGCAAAGATCAATTCCAAGGAAGTCAACCTGAACTTCCACCAAAATCTAAGTGTTTTTAAGGTAACCCGGGCTTTGAACCAATGTTGCTGTTTATTCCCTCCCCAACCAAGCTACTGCCAGGACTTTAAACTGATGACCAACCTAAATAGATTGAGTTACACTCTTATTTCTTACTGATTGTATCATAGGTGTAATGCCAAAAACTCGACTTTTCACCAAAGTCCAGAATCTGGGTCCACCGATGACTCCCAACCAATTAAGGTTTAGGGCATCAAGTCAAAAGGATTTGTCGACCACTAACTCCTCAGGCTTCACCCCGGACTTTGAATGATTTCTCGGCACTGATTTCAAATGCGGCGCAAAGAGAATCAGCGTCACACTTCACAACAAGCCAGTGGCACCGGCTTCAAAGGCTTTCGCCATATACCCTCTGACTGTTCGGTTTCAAGAGGTATGTCACGGCTTTTCATTTTCTTTTCTTCTTTCTCTTTTTCTTTCGCTTCCCTTTTTTTTTCGAAGACTCTATCGTCTTCATTTGTGGGTAACATAAACTCATTATGGGTCACACCGAATTTAATGCCTAAGCTTTGCAAAGTCAAAGAGAGGCATACGCTCAACTTATTGATGAAACCGATGCACTGTGTGTGATTAGCTAAAGGCGGATGGACAAGGTTGAACTTTGGAACTTCAATCGACCAAAAACTTAATCATGCATGGAACTGTTCTAGCATTATGGCAACATACAGTGCTTCAATTTTTCAACTCAAGGTAAGAGCAGAAACATAAAAATATATGCGCAAAAATAATGGTTTGCAAACATGTAGAAAGAATGTAAATACTGCCATAAAGCTTTTAATATAACCAAAGTGGCTAGTACAAGCTTAACATAGCTAAAACAAATCAAGCAATACATACATCCCAAAACAATCCTATACAAAATAAGTAGGCAAGACAAAGCTAAAACAAAACAAAATATGATAGAAGACATCTAACCTAACTTTTCCTCCAACCAAAGTATAACCATGTCTCCACCGGTTAGGATCGGAAAGCTAGAGTATGGGAGTGCGCGACCACCCACTCTCGTGGTGGTGTAGACGCCGGTGGATCCGGCCGCCGCAATGGGTCACAAAGATATCCAAAGAGGTCGCTAAACGGACACGCGACTGATCAGCGATTAGTGGGTGTGTATGCTCGTCACGCCGACATGTGAGACCAGGTGGCTCATAATCCAAAAGAAGCATGGCGTGATCTCGAGAGCGATTCCCGCCGGGCCATCCGCCGCCAATGATGCTCGAGTAGTAGCAAGTGAGCAGATGATCCATAATGTGCCAGATAACTCCTAGAACTCGACAGGATATGCTCCGTGATCAAAGCCGGATGTGAGGATGGGCCAAATAGCCTCGTGAGGGGGCAAGCAGGAGGTGGAACCGAGAAGATGAATTCGAATCGAGGTCCTTCCACCCCACCTCCGGGAACAGTCGTCACCCTCTGTAAGTCCTCCGTAATACATCCGCCGCTCCTCCCCGTTTGTCGAGAAGAATGGAGAGTGGCATGTATAAAGACCGCTCGATGGACAAAACCTAAGGACAACTCACCCGCCGCTCTATATGTGGCTCCTCAGGGAACCCCAGATACTCTAAGACCTGGCTCAGCAACCTCGGCATCAATAGGAAAGCCTCCGCCCCGAGCCAGTCCCCATTTGACCTTCTCTCAAAATGTAGCAATGCGGTCATGACGAGCTTCGAGGACCGAACTGTAATCCCCGTAAACCTGCATGCAGCCTCAAGTATGGGCCCCTAATACTGTACATAATGTCGGCTGGAATAGGCTGGTTCAGCACATGGTCCACGAGAAGCATCCGCGGGGAAAGTCATTACAAGAGCAGGCCCTACGTGGTATCTCGAGCGAGAGAGCGAACCATCTCTCTCCTCGCGGATGGCCGGTACACCGATAGTCCATGAATTCGCAGAATCCACCGGCAAGCCCAAAGACCGTGATATCTCGCGAATCAGAAAGTACCCTGGCATACGCCGATACCGAACCCGGATTCTAATCTGCCAGCACTCCCGGGATGTCATAGTGTGATAAAACTCGCTACCACCCGGATAGAAAACTGGCCTTAGTCATCATAAATGGGAGCAAAGGAATATCGCGGATCAACCGTAGACACCTCCGACCGTCGGTCCTGCCACGCCAGATAGTCGCAACAGACCCCATATGGAAGTCCCTGGGCACGAAGATCGACGCCTTTGGGACGGATCACAAATGAACACTCTGCCGCCCGATCCTCGAAGCCGGGGATAATCGGGGCGCACGAACTCGATCACCGGGAGGAGACACGGCCGCCTGCACCGCACGACTCACCCGGGCCGGATGTCCTGGCCGATGTCCCGGCCGCCTAGAAGGCGGGCCCTAGCCAAGTGGTCTCGATGCATGTGAGAAGGGGTCTGAGGTCCCACCCGGTCCGACATACTCGGATGGGGTCTTCGGCTTCCAAGCCTCCGATATAGAAGCAAGAACCAACGCAGTGGTGTCTCGCAATCCGCCCGAGAGCGATATCCGCAGCTCGACGCGGCCTCGCACCGCCTCTCTCGTGGGTGTCGAATCGGACTCCCGGGCCTATACGATGGGCCCACTGCACAACCATGGCCGAGGTCAACTGGCGTGAGGGAACCGCAGACGGCCGAGCGACACCGGCAGGCCGATGGTCGGAGCTAAGGAGACTCGGCGCAGCGGTGCGCGCAAGTAGACTCGCACAAGGGTGGTCTCCACCGGAGCGGAGTTACAATCGGCTCGACTACAAGGGACTGCAGCCTTAGGCGGCGGCGCTCCGACAAAAAGGCCAGCGCCGGGTCAAGCTCCCATAGAATGCGTGACACCCGGAGGGGCTCTCATTCCTGGGGTGGCTTAGAGAAGGTGTGAAAAGGAATGGAACGGAAAATGAGAGGGGGGTGTCCTTTTATAAATCCGCTTGCGCCAAAGGCCTCCCTAAGCCGAAGAGCCGCAGTGGTCTAAATTTCGCTATTATTGCGAATTTGTGCTCCGCACTAGCATGGCTCTTGCAAAATAAAAACAAAATTTAATTTAATAAATTAAAATTTAATAAAATAAAAATAAAAATAAAAAATAAAAATAAAATAAAATAAAATTCTAACTTAACATAAAAAAAAAGGTTTTAAATTAAAAACTAAAATATAGAAAATTACCAAAAATTAAAATAAATAAATAAATAAAACTGAAAATTGATCAAATAAAACTAAAATCAAAATTTCTGAGCTGTAGTTTGGTCTCAGAGGACCTAACCACCATCTCGCTTCGGGTTTCATTCATGGAGGATCTGTGAGAGGAGCCCTTCACGCCTGCATTGATGTGTGCCGTAGCTAAGTTTCATGCCCAAATTTCATTTGTTTCAGCTTCTTTCACTGGGTGGTATCGGGGAAGTATCGCTTTTTAAAGAGTGACTGATGCAGTCAATTCTCCATCAATTGCTTCACTTTTCTTCACCAATTCTCCCTGCAGTTTGTGAGCATTTGGTTTCCCTGAACTTTGACCAATCAGGCAAACTTCCTCCGATCCTTGCCTCTCATCTTCTCACACAGGTCATGTTCGTGTGAAAGATATCAAAGCCCGAAGGTCATGTTGCCAAATGTGAGCTGCATGACTCCACGCGCTTGATTATCGATTGAAGTGGCCAAATGGCATTCCCAGATGATTGGCACATGATTAGGCCCAATCGCGATCGGTTCTAAGATTTGGCACTACAAAATCCACTCGGATAGTAGAATTTCGTCTAATTCCTACCAATACATCCTCAACTATTCTTTAGGATTTTTTACCGATCGATCGCCTAAGGATAGAGTGATGTTGGTAGGCTTATTCTCAAACCCAACCGCTTATATACCGAGTATGGCAAGAGGGTTCACACTGCCCTGTGTCCAATAAAGGCTTTATTTATGCAAGTTCCTCCAATGTCGCATCGGATATCATGGGATCCGGATCCTTATATTTCACCCGGTCTTGTTCTCAATGATGGCACCGACTTGCTCTGGTTAGGAAGGCTTTCTTTCAATGCCCAACCCTTTGACCGTGCACGTGTCCTTCAAAATTTTGCATATGTCGAGACCGTTTAATCATGTCAAGCAAAGGATATTTACTTTCACATTTTAGCACCTCCCCAAATTTCAGTTTGGTTTGTGATTTTCTTGCCTCTAAGTGCTTGAGGAAATGGAGGGGGCATGATTTTTTTCATTGAATCTTCTCTGATTATTATTCTCTCAGGTTCAGCTTCCTTTTCTTTCCTTGTTTCTTCAGCAATCTTGGGCATTGTTTGCTCAATTTCTTTTCCACTCCTCAAAGTGATGATAACCTTTACTTCATCCATTCTTGCATTGGGGTCACTGACAGATCCTATCTCATGTATTCCCCTAGGGTTTTGCTATGTCTCGGGAAGGAATTCCTTTTCTCAAAGACCGGCTGTGTTAGACAACCCGGTAATGGAACCGCAACCTCGAATGCATGCTGTCTAATCTCTTGTCGAAATAGCTGACTGCCTCAATTTTCTGATTGGTTTGGACATTGATGGCTTTTTGCTCCTCTACCACCACCTTGCTCAAATTCAAGATGGCTTGCTCAACAGGAGAAGAAGGTGGAGGTTAATGCTGTTGTTGTGCTGAGGTGGAGCCAAACTGGCCACAGGTTCTCGGGGGCATATGTGGGATTTTGGTTTCCATGATAGGTTCCTGATGATTCCTCCACCGGGGTTAAAGGTGTTACCATAAGGAGCATTTGTAGGTGGCTTATTTTGACCCAAGACATGGGTGCATGCTCTTGCATTAATTCCCCATCAAGGAACTACTGACAAAGGCTCCCAGGCTATTTGATCGACAATTAAAACAAGCCGGGTGAGATGCAGCACCATTCAACGCTTGCACTTCATGCTGATTTCTCATTTCAAGATCCTCTAACCTTCAGGTCAAAGTGGTCAGTTTTGCCTTCATCTCCGTGTCTTCGGAAAGTGCATAGATGCCTCCCCTTTGGTGGGTTGAAGGCCTCATTCTCTCTCGTCTCTCGATTCGTCTATCCCATGCCTTGGAGGTTTCGCCACATAGTTCAAAAAGTCCATGGCCTCATCTGGGTTCTTGCTCAGAAAGTCCCCTCCACACATGGTTTCCAAGAGGCTGCTTCACGGTTGAGACATACTATCATAGAAATGATTCACTAGCATCCATGTATCAAAACCATGGTGTGGACATGCACTGATGGTCTTCATGAACCTCTCCCAACGCTGATAAAACTTCTCATTGTCGTAGGTCGAGTAAGTATAGATTTGCCTCTTCAAACTGTTGGTCTCTGTCAGATCAAGAATTTTTCAAAAAATTCAGCTTGAAGATCGACCCAATTTCTAATTGTTCTCGGCCTCAGTGAATTGAGCCATATTTTGGCTTTGTCCTTGAGGGTTAATGGGAATGCCTTCAACTTCAACAAATCCATATCGGTTACAATCTCTCCTTAAAGTTATGCATACTTCCCTCAAAATCCCGAATCATACATGTATGATTTTCATTTTCATACCATGAAAAAGTTGGGAGTAGGGGCACCAGATAGGTCTTACCACACATCCTCTTACAGTATGATGCAGGAAGGAGCACTAACTCTAGGAGGGTGTATGTGGTCCCTCATTGATCTATATGTCTGTTGGATTCATAGGAGCTCATTACGACTTTGTTGCTCGTGCAGAGGATCCATTTACCATCGTGCACACCGACTTCACAACTTTTCTCAATTGGTGCACCAACTCTTTGCAATACTCGATATTCTCAGATCCCAGTTGATGGCAAACACCCGTGGACACAAAAAGAGACAAAGCAAGGAACAACTACAAAGCTTACCAAAAAGATTAGTGTTAGCTAAGTAATAAAATGACTGTTATGATAGTAACCACTAGCTAAAGGATCGAGTAAAAACTTGATATTCTAAACAATGAAATTCAAAAAGGGTTAGCAGTCACCAATACTTGTAATGAGGATTGATAAAGCACATATCAACTCATCATTTGTAGTTTGGCACCATCCCCGCAACGGCGCCATCGGATCTGGGCAGGCACGCGCAGGTGATCCCAATCAACAAAATTGTATCCTAATTTTCTCCTACCGCCGGTAGTCAAGCTATCAAGTAAAGATAGCTGTGTTCAGTCGAATCACGTGGATGGGTTTTCGTCTTACAAATGACTCAGATCATGATTCAAAATGGTGAGGTTTACTTGATTTTTGGATTTGCATTAAAAGTGTGGTTGTTGCGGTTACTAAGCTAAGTGAAGCGCTTTAAATAAGACGAAAAAGAACACCTTGGAAGTTTTGGGTCACTAGTTTGATATGATGGGGTTGTAGAGGTGTCCTCGAGTTATTTTTCGCATTAGCAAATGACATATAGTCATTTCCAAAACCTATCTTTGTTTAACTTTAAAACTAACCCTAGTAACATTCCTATTTGAACCATAGCATTCATCGAAAGCATTTAATGTTTATGCAATGAATAAACATTTAACCTACTTTCGTTGGATCGTAGAATGACATCTAATGGATGCTCGTTGTATCTACCATTAAGAATACACTCGAACCCTACATGCCAAGTATTGACCAAAGAAAATACATTAAATAGCATTTAAACCTAGTTTGGAAAGTTTGAAACACAAATACGCAGTACCTGCTTCATGAAAACAGAGGAACACCCGCAAACCAACATCAACTAACCTAGCAACCCTCCTCTTCATAGTTTTGAGGCTTAGTCAAACATCCTTTGAGTTGTCATCCTCAAAGGGGTGTGTTCGCGCCCTAGAAATGAGAGAAAGATGAGAGAGAAGAGAAAAAGGGGAACCAAAAGAGGGGCCGTATGAAAAGCTGCGTGAATTGAATAGTTAGGTTACAAAATGTCCATAACATGACTTATATAGCCCCACAAACATGCGAAAATACCAAACTAACCTAAATAATATGATTACATTGAGGGCAAAAGAGGAATTAAACAAAACGGAGTCGTTTGGATCACAAAAACAAGGAGCAGAATTTTCGCTATGCACAGTGAATTTTGTTATGGTAGTGAAATTTCGCTATCATAGCGAAAATTCAGTCATAGCGAAAATTGAAAACTTCTCTATGCACAATAATTTTCTCTATGATAGCGAATTTTCGCTATGATAGCGAAATTTCGCTATCATAGCTTAAAATTTCCAAGAGGATTAAGTAAAATTTCGCTATCATCACGAAATTTTGGTTATCATTAAGTAAAATTTCGCTATGCTATAGCGAAATTGCCACTCCTCCTGCATCCTCCAGCCTGCATTCCTCAACTTCTATGGTTGCTATTTCTTCATCCCAGGCTTGATGAAATCGATGAGAATTCAATTGAACTCGATATAAATCAAATAAATTTCATGCCAGCTTGATATGATGGTGGAGGTTTACTAAACCTGCAAAACTACCAAAAACAACCTCGAAACAAAATCAGTAGTACTAAAGGACCCGCATTGTCAACGACAGACTATCATGATTAGTACGCAAAAGCACTCAAAACCTATCTTAAATAGGACTCAAAATAGCACTTTTTGGGTACTAATCAGTGTTCACGTTATTCAGAGATAATACTTCTTAGAAATGTCATTGTTGTCCAATAAATACTATGATAAAAGATACCATGACGTTTTAGGGAAGTTTCATTGTAACTCTCTTAATGGTTTGGAATGTGAGCTATATTACCTCTGGTGTGCTGTGGTGGGATGAACACTACTAGGCTGGCCAAGAGTCAACTGCGGAGAGTGAGAGTGTCTTCGACATACATCACCAACCGAGGGCCGAGGTTCCATCCTATATTCTTCCGCACAACCAACATCATTCCTATTTCTCCATAATTTATGCCCAACTTATCATTGCTACCAGGTAAATACTTTCTTCTTCGTGGAGGCATGTGCTTGGAATATTTATCTAACCATCATGATTGGAACAATTTAATCTTCCCTGATCAAAGCGTCAGTAAGGCCTCAACAACTTCTAGCAAGAGCAAGAGAACAACTATATAGCAACTAGCAACTAATGAATGGTGTCTCCATTCTGACCACATACTTGAAATCATTAATTCAAAATTGCTTATAATACACTCCTTTGGAACTTCTCAGAAAAATGATATTTTAAAAAAAAAATTATCAGTTTAATAGATCCATATGCATCTCTACCTATATCCTTCGACTGTGCATTGACTACTGATTAATGCCCAAAAAGTGCAATTTTGAACCCTATATTAGATAGGTTTTGAGTGCTTTTTGCGCATTAATCATTTCATTTATACCAATTGAAGTGTTCTAGTCATCTTAGTAACACTTATGCCATTTAGAGAGTATTTTCGTCGGCTTTTTGGCAGTTACGCACTGAGCCCAATCTCGAAATAAATGATGAATCATGAAGTTGAATTCAAGTCTCAAAATGAACAACCAGCCCCAAGAATCAATGTAGAGAAACTACAAAATGAAGAAAATGTGATGCAACTTGAAGACGGAGAAGATCATCAATGCAGAATTTTCGCTTAGATTGCTTAAATTTTCATGTGGATCGCAAAATTCAGAACCTTAGCTAAAAATTTCGCAACCTGCGAAACACAAAATTTCGTCAGACACTCCAAATTCGCTAAGACTGCTCCTTAGCTTAAAATAATTGATTTGCCACAAAAAAATTTCGCTAGTTTAGCTTAAATTTCGCTAGCTAGCTAAATCGTCTCACCCCAATGAAGGTTCTTGTTTTCTAGACCCGTTGATTTCGCTAGTTGGGGCAAATTCCTCACTTCAGCGAAATTTGATGCCTCGCTGCTTTGTAACTAATGCCAAACCGCCTCCAAACTTGGTGTATTACTTAATTGTCCTATAACTTAGCCAATTTCATAGGTTTTTTGGTATTTTCATACCTTGAGGAGGCCTATATAAGCCCCTCTTGTTTTGTAACCTAAGTAACGATTGGGGAGCAACAATCTGAGGAGAAGATATTTTTGTAAGTTTTATTTTTGTAAATAAAGTCTTTTATTTTAGGTTTTGCTTTTATTTCTTTCTTCTTTCTCTCTCTTCTTTTCTTCCCTTTCCCTATTGCCAAACACACCTCGAGGATGACAACTCAAGAGATGCTGCTGCTTCCTTTCTTGGAAGAGAAGGAAGCTAACTTGGTGTGGGGGCATGCATGTTGTCCTCTTGTTAAAGTTATAGGTAGGGTATTTACATTCCTTATATTCTCAAAACATGTCGCATAACATTGAATGTCATTAATTTGGCCAATACTTCTATGCTAGAACTTAAAGGTATACCAAGGAGAGGTAATCGTGGATTCTTAGATGCATCTTTACTTGTTCTAAAATGATATTTATATGTTAGGTTTCTAAATTGTGGTCGCATAAGATTTAATGTTATTGATTCGCCAATACTCTCCATGCTTTAGGACTGTGGATTCTTTAGATGGTCTTTACGAGCCTCCGATATGATATTAAATGTTAGGTTTTAAACAAAGAAAGGGGCCATAACTACATGCTACTCGCATTGACTAAATGAGTTGTTTCACAAGATATTGCTAGTTAAACATAGATCCTGCGATGCCAGGACTATAGGTTGCTTGTCATAACGCGAGGATAAAACCCGAGAACACTGCCTGCCCTAACTTGCCAAGTTGGTGACCCACCTTCAAAGTTATCCTCACCTTAACTTTCAGCTTTTTACAATTTTCAAGTTTTCAAACTATTCCCACTGGCTTTCGAAACCCAATTCCAAAGAGTCCAAATAGAAAGCCTTACCTCTGCACTGATGCAAAACCATTTTGTGGATGAAACCCATCCCTTGTTCGACTCCTGGGGACCACCATACCAAAGAGCTCGACTACCAAGCAGCACAGTAGGAACTTAGGTGCATATAAATTTCATGGATTTTAGCTCAGCCTACCGTGGCACTAATCAAAATGCATGCCGCTGTCTGTGATGGTGCCAAACTACAAATGGTAGTCAGAGTACTTGTATCCAGCATCACAAGTGAAGGTAACCTTTACCTTCGCAACTCGCCTGCGTGAACCGCGCTTTAGCAATTAGCAAAGAATCGCACCGCTCGCTTTGATTCAGCTTTCGCTTTTCATTCGGGCCGCTTTATTGTTGTTAGCAGACTTAATCTTTTGCAAGTTGCCACGCTTCTGTCTCTAAATTCAGAACATGCTTTATAAATGCTGGGATGAGACATCGTAGATCAGATAGATAAGTACACGCCTTAACCTAGCTAGTGAAGTTGCAGTGTACCAATCGATACCATGGATCCCATACCCGAGGAACAACAGAGCCAACCAGGATCCACTTCATGAATCCAAAATGCCTATAGGAACCACGAGGGATCACATTCACCTCCTAGAGTTAGTGCCCCATCCCGTATCATTCCTCCCGTCAAGAAGTAGCGTAGTGCCTTATTCTGCACTCTACTCCCCACATATCATGGTATGGAAAATGAAAACTATACACTGGTTGTGATTTTGATAGGAGGTTTAACGTACTTTTATGGAAGGTATGACGGACATGGATTTTACCAAGCTAAAGGCATTTCAGACATCAAAGGACAAGGGCTAAGATATGGCTCAACTCATCGAGGCCTGTAACCATTAGGAATGCAATAGCCGCAGTGCACTTCAAGAAGTTCTTCAGCTGTCATAAGACCAATAATTTGAAAGACAAATTTATACTTTGCAAAACAGGATGGTGAGAGAGATTTTACCAAAGGTCGGGAAAGATTTATGAAACTAATGCTGTACGCCCACATCACGTGGTTCGACACTTAGATGTCAGGAACCACTTCTATGGTGGTATGTCTCCGCCATGAGGCAAACTAGAAACTATGTGTGGAGGAGACTTTAAGCAAAACATCCCCGATGAAGCCACATTTTAAATTACGGGTCGAAACTTCTAAGGGTCGGGATGAGCCTAATCCCAGAGAATCGATGTGATGAGACTGAGACCACCACAACCAAAGTGATGTATGCACCATCAAGAAATAGGAATGAGCTGTGGATTTCAACTCCTAGCTAGAAGGTAGAGGAGCTTAAGGCAAACAGCTCCAAGAGGCATGCAGCTGACCGAAAATCCCGCACAAATCTAATCCTCGCACCACCCCAATCCCCCGCACACCCACCGTAATAAAGGTCCTATGGCCCCGCAGCGGAAGGATTTGATGTCGAATGTAAACACCGTAGACAATACAAGTTTCACAACAATCCAATGCTCCATATGGTAATACCCCACACCTAATCGAGGAATCACCCTAATTCAGACGGAGACCTAATCTCTCCTTACGTACCCCCAGTGTCAAACCTCGCTTGGTTTCCCCTCACAAATACAACAACCACCATCCTCTTCCAAGAGAATGCTTCATTTTGAATTTAAGTAAGGTGGTGGGCAACTTTATTATAACAAAAAGGAATCAACGCAAGAACTGCACAAAGAATTGATAATTGCAGAGGTCACATCGAACAAAAGAATAGATGGGCTCGAGCAATCTCAACTGTGTAAAATTGATAACCTACAAAGATTCAATCACTAAGATCAACAAGTTGCTAGAGGTACAAGAGAAAGGAGGTTTCCATCACAAATAGCCCAAACCCTAAAGGAATCTCATGAGGTGATTATCCAACAATTCGGGAATGGATGAGGTTAAGGCCATAATAACCCTTAGAAGTGGAAAAGAGGTTGATCAACCTATGCCAAAGCCTGTTGAAGAATCCAGGCAGGGAGAAGAATTGCAACCTGAGCATATTCTCCTAGAGGAGGATTTAATGAAATACCGTATACCACCTCCATTTCCACAAGCACTTAGAGGAAAGAAGAAGGCAACTCAACAAGCAGGCATTCTTGAGGTTTTAAGGCAAGTGAAGGTTAATATACCTTTACTGGACCTAATCAAACAAGTCCCCGTTTATGCAAATTTTCAAAGATCTTGCACAATCAAGAAGCGGTGGATTAAAGCATTGAGAATAAGGTATATCTCACCGAACAAGTCGCGCCATAATCCAAAGCAAATACCCCGCTAAATACAAGGATCCGTGATCTCCCACAATTTCACTAATATTAAGTGGAAGTGCATGTGACAAATCGCCGCTTGATTTTAGGAGCCATGTGAATCTAATGTCAGATCTATTGCGCGCAGTTAGGTTTAGGTGAACTTAAACCTACCAACATCACACCTCTCATCAGTCGATAGACGCTGAAAATCCCCAAGGAATGAGGATGTCTTAGTGGAAGATAGACAAATTCCTACTACCTAGTAGATTTTGTGGTACTTGATAATCGAACCAATGTTAATGAACCCAATCATACCCAATCATCTTAGGAAGACCATTTCTGGCCACTGCCAATGCAATAATAAATTGCCGTAATGGAGTCATGCAATTAACCTTTGGTAACATGACCATGGAGTTGAACATCTTTCATTTGAACAACAAACATGAGTTGCTAGAAATTGAAAATCAAATTTCTGATGAAGTTGTTTCACTGATCGTTGTGTGAAACACAAGGTCCAGAAATGCAAGAGTGATCACCAAGAAAGTACGAAGATATATCGTCTTGCATCAACACTCCACTGCAAACCAGCTTGCTCAATTCACCGCTACCAAGAGCGATCAACAATCGGGCACCCAAAACCATGGAATTAGCTCAGTAATCAAGTAGGGTCGGTATGATCATTCTCCTAACCCCCTCGAGTAATTTGAAATCAACTGCTCGTTTTCAAAAACCGAATTGCGCCACAGCTTTTTATTTTGCCTTAAGTTAGTAATCGTTAGTTTCAGCTTATTTTTCAAAAAATTTTTAACTTAGTATTTTTCATTTTCTAGTAATTTAATTAGTATATATCAGAGCCGTGCTTTAAATTTTAATTACAAGATATATTAAATTTTATAATAATAATTCTTAGTTTAAATATTATTCAATAATTCTAATTTTTTTAATGCGCCTAATGTGACCTGGGCTTGAGCTAAATTCGCTCAAATGGCGAAAAATTCGCCTGAGACTGCTCTGGCCCTTAAAACCGCTTATATAAGCTCCATGAGGGGTCAGTCTAAAAGGCCACTTCACATTCTTTCCTCCCAAATGGGGCCCCGTATCTCCTGGGGCCGACCGCTCTCTCTCGGCGCCGGGCCGTGCCCCGAGTCCCAGGCCACGCGCGCCCCACCGCCTCGTGCCGCCACGCCTCGTGACTCCCGCTCAGAGTTTCGAGCCCCGCCTCACGGGACTCGCCTCAGCCCCGGCATTGCGGGAGTGAGCTCTCACCACGCGCACGAGCCCTCCATCCACGCCCTGCCGAAGATTCACGTGCCCCCGGGTTCGGGCCTGGCTGGTGCCCCGCCTCGCATCCGGGGCCATTTCCCCGAGCCTGCTGTTAGTTCAAGGCCATTCCAAATTGCGCCGTGAGCCCCGGTTCAGTTTGTCATTTCGGGGTGGTTCGGGAGGGGCCTCCAGAGAGCTCGCCCGCACTACAAAGGTGCCAGCTTATATTTTCAGGAGTCGAATCTCTTCCGGAGTTTTGGGCCATATTTCCAGTATGGTTCGCATCGGGCGGGTCCCCGCCACCCGCCTCGGTGAGATTCAGACGCCGAGAGAGTGGCCCTGGGGGCCTCCGGCCCCACTCCTGTACCATCACCCCATTCCTAGAGGCAGACTGAGGAGCCCCGTGGATTCCGACGTTATCTAGACACGACGGACCCCCGGCCCCATCGCCTCGTATCCACGTGAGAGCAGCCGGAGGCCCCGCCTCCAAGCGAGCCCAAGTACACGGTCCAGCGAAGTCATCATCTCTAGCCTCCCCACTCCGCCATCTAGCCACGAGGTGACTTCATCACCACAATACGTCGCCTCGAGGATTCGAGGCCACTGAGTTTAGGACCCCCATTCCGGGAATGTGCGACCCACCGCAGAGTTTCATCAGAGTCATTTACGACATCCCCAAGATCGGGAGGGTCGACCCCGTGATACCGGAGTCTTTGAGGATTGATCGAGGAGTACTCACTCCTACCCTTCATGACCCTAAGAAGCGATATCCGAGAGTGGAACATAGCCTCTACCACTCCATGACATCCAGCAGCATGTGACCTGGCCCACTGTGAGATTCAGCCTCAAGATAGGATTTAATCGCCTGGTGTAATTCGCACCAGCCGATATTTCAAGAAGATTGGATCACATACCGCCGTGCAATCTGTGAGGGTTACAGAGCTCGGGGCCCACCCGCCTCACGTGGAGATGGTCCGAGACCGCCGAGATATCACCGCTGGTCCAAGATTCTGCCAGAGGCAGCCTCCCCTCGCCTCGATGCCTCGCTTTCTCATCACCATCTTCAGACAAATATTGCTCTCCGCAAAGATTATGCGCAGGAGGGGAGCGATCCCGAGGCGTGACCCAGGATCTCAGTGGATTTTGGTTCACTTCCCTCCTGAGCCGCATGGCTTCCTCACATAAATATGGAGAAGGTCCATCGGAAGGACCTGACTCGAGCGGAGAGCATTCCATTACTTATGCCGCGACTCCTATGCTATGTTCTCGAGCAGATGGGATTCCCAGAGGAGCCCAGGCTAGAGATGAGAGCTAGATGCCTACATGTAGTGTCAAGAGACCGAAGATGACTATGCCCAAGGCCTCATTCCATATACGACCACAGACTGTGGAGGAGGTAGTCGGCCAGGAGGTCGCTTACCACCACACACGATGATATGCCCGCCCTCGAGCCCGAGGTACGCAGGACCCATTCCGCATCGTTCACCTCCATCTCCTCCACATACTACACAAGAAATGCAAGCAGCAGATACTCCCTAGCCTTCCGGTCAAAGACATCATTCACCGGAGTGCATCCATGCGCTAGCTCAGAGATAGCTGGTGTGATGGATGCCATCCGCCTCACTCAAGTAGCCTACACAAAGGCCCAGATCGAGGTCAGCCCAAAGGCCATTCCTATGTCGACGACATGACCCATCCGGGTCTTCCTGATCCCGCCTGCAGAGAGGAGCCCACCACTCGATGCAGCCATTGATGTCTCCGCCGCGCAGCTACATAGCTGTGCTCACCACCACCACCATGCAGTTGAGGTGGTTAGGTTTCTTTTCGATTTTGTTTAGTTATCACTTTATCAACCGCTCTACTCGATCTTGATTAGGATTTATGTATTAGCCATAGTAGGAAGTGATATTTTTGTTTAGCTTACTCATGTATTAGCCACTTTGGCTATATCAAAAGCTATTCAGTTTATATATATACAGCTTTTTGTACATATCATGTTTTGAAGCCCCACTATGTTTAAATGTACTTTTTCTTTCAATCAACAATTGAATTGCTACAATCGACAATTGAATCGGCTTCATGTCGAGAAATCAATCACTTTTTGTCACCTATATGCTAGACAACTTCCATGCTTGAATTGAATTGCACTGAAGTTCCCGCATGCTCAACTTGAAATTTCTCCCCTTATGCTAATTCACACACGCACCCGCATTGTCTAATAAATGTGAAATCGTGTGCCTCTTTCGCTTTGTAAAGCCTACTAGGTATGCTGGCAACCGTAGGATAGGTTTGTGTTACCTACGCTTGAAGACCAATTGTCTTCCAAAAAGGAAAAGAAAAGAAAAGCAAAAGAAAAAGAAAAAAAAGAAAAAGACGAAAAGAAAATAAAGTCAGTTTAAGTTTCGCCTTGAAACCCGAGCACCCGGTCCGAGGCATAAGCATGAAGTTCTTCAAAAGCTCGTACGCCCAAGCCCCACCGGGTCGGGAGTCATCGATTTAAAGGTTCGTTATACGGGTGGATGTGAGTTTAATGACTCGTGGGTGCTTAATTTTCAAGTCATTCTGAGTCCTGGTAAAGCCTTTAGAGTTAGTGATCAAGGGATCCTTTGGCTTGATGCCCCAAACTTTAAATTATTGGGAGTCACTATGGATCCTCATATACTGATTTCTGTGAAGTCGATTTTGCCATCACACCTCTACAATGTAGATGAATAAAGAAAGAAGAGTGTAACTAGCCCTATCTAGGTTGCTCAACAACTTAAGGCCATGTCATGCTAGGTCGGGGGAGGGTACCTTGCAGCCTTATTACTTAACTGCTACAAAAAGAACCATTAGACTTAGGTGGAAATTCAAGTTGAGAATTATAGGAACTATGATTGACCTCGAATTGTCTTCAGACGGGGTTTCGATTCTTCATATCTAAGCATAACTCTCGATTTCAATTTATCAAGTTAAGGTATTTGCTTATATGTACATATACCCTTTGGAATCATAACCTTTGCAACTACCACACGATCTCTCCTTTTCTTATTTTGTATCATATGACTAGCAATCGCCGTTTGGGTGATTAATGCCCAAAAGTGCACTTCAACCCTATATTAGATAGGTTTTGAGTGCTTTTTGCGCATTAATCATGTCATTTATACCAATTGAAGTGTTCTAGTCATCTTAGTAACACTTATGCCATTTAGAGAGTATTTTGGCTATTTTAAGTGTGTTTTTGCGCACTGGAGTCCAATCTCGAAAGTCAAATGATGAATCATGAAGTTTGAATTCAAGTCTCACCCATCAACCACCTCAAGAATCAATGAGAAAACCAAGGCAAAATGAAGAAAATGTGATGCGCTTGAAGACTCGAGCGAAGATCAACACGTAGACAAGTGATTACAAAATTTTCGCCAGATCGCGAAATCTCGCACCTTAGCGAAAATTTCGCAACCTGCCAAACACAAAATTCTTCGCTAGACACTCCAAATCTCTAGTTGACCGCTCCCCAGCGAAAATAATTGATTTCGTCACAAAAAACTCGCTGGCCTTAGCTTAAATTTCGCTAGCTAGCTAAATTGCTCACCCTTAGCGAAATTTCTTTGCTGGCTTAGACTGATTTCGCTTAGTTAGCGAAATTCCTCACTTCCTAGTGAATTGATGCCCTCACATGCTTTGTAATTAATGCCAAACCGCTCCAAATCCTGTGTATTACTTAATTTGTCCTATAACTTAGCCAATTTCATAGGTTTCGGTATTTTCATATTCTCGAGGAGGCCTATATAAGCCCCTTGCTTTGTAACCTGCTAACGATCGGAGCAAATAATCAGGAGAAGATATTTCAGAAGTTTTATTTTTGTAACAAAGTCTTTTATTTTAGGTTTTGCTTTTATTTCTTTCTCTCTTCTCTCTTTCTTTCTCTCCCTTTTCCTGGCCGCCAAACACACCTCTCGAGATGACAACCTCAAGAGATGCAGCCACAGCCTCCTTTCTTGGAAGAGGAAGGAAGCTAACTTGGTGCATAAGATACGCATGTCAGTCTCTCTCGTACTAAAAAGTTATAGTAGGTATTTATGGCCCTTATATTCTCAAACATACGCATAACAATGTCACACTTGGCCAATACTCTCCATGCTTTAGAATCCAAAGGTATATTCAAGGAGAGGTATCGTGATTCTTGTATGGTCTTTACGAGCCTCTAAAATGATATTTATATGTTAGGGTTTCTCAAATTGTGGCCGCATAGCATTTAATGTTATTGATTTGGCCAATACTCCATGCTTTAGGATCGTGATTCTTAGACGGTCTTTACGAGCCTCGATATGATATTAAATGTTGTGGTTTTAAATGAAGAAGGGGCCATAACTACACGCCACCGTATCGACCAAATAGAGTTGTTCACGGTGAGGTTTGCTAGTTAAACATAGATCCTAAGTATGCTAGGACTATAGGTTGCTTTGTCATAACTGAGGATAAAACCCGAGGACACTCGCTTGCCCTAACTCGCCAAGTCGGGTGACCTAATTCTTCAAATTTAACTTTTTCACCTTTAACTTTCGCTTTTATAATTTTCAGCTTTTCAAACCATTCCCTAATCGCTTTCAAAACCTAATTCCAAAGAGTCCAACAGAAAGCCTTACCATGCACCGATGCAAACCATTTTTTGTGGATGAAACCCATCCCCTCGTGTTCGACCCTGTGACCAATTATACTCGCAAAGAGCTCACTACAAGCAAAGAGAGGGAACTTAGGTGTATATAAATTTTCATGATTTTAACAAATTTATCAAGTAAGACGAATCAACTAATGGCGCCTGAACAAGGTTACGATTAAGAACTGCACTCCATTTCCGAGGATTGATGACTTGTTCGATCACCGAGAGGAGCGAGTCTACTCCAAGATGACCTTGCACCGGGTTACCATCAACTATGCGGCCAGTGGAGACGATATCCCAAGACAAATGCTCGTGACGCCAGATGGGCACTTGAGTTCATTTGTGATGCTCTTCTGGGTTAACGAATGCGCCAGCAACATTCATGGACCTCATGCATAGGGTATTTCAACCCTATTTGGATCAATTCCTAGTAGTCTTCATGGATGACATTTTGATCTACTTTTAGTGTGAGGAGGAGCATGAGGATCATTTGAGGGTCGTTATGCAGCTTCTGAGAGACCATCAGCTATACGCCAAGTTTAGTAAGTGCGAGTTTTGGTTTATTGAGGTGAGGTTTTTGGGACACATGGTGTCAACTTCAGGAGTGTCAGTGGACCCTGAGAAGGTCGAGGATGTGATGAATTAGGAGAGACCGAAGTCAGTCTTCGAGATACGCAGTTTCTTAGGATTGGTTGGATATTACAAGAGGTTTATCTAGGATTTCTCCCGACTAGCTGCACCTATGACGAGACTGACCCGAAAGGAGGTCAAGTTTGAGTGGAATAACCTATACGAGAAGGCATTCGAGGTGTACTCAGACCATAAAAGTCTGAAGTATATCTTCACACAGCGAGACCTTAGTATGAGGCAACGCAGGTGGATGGAGTTCCTAGAGGATTACGACTTCACTTTGCATTACCACCCTGGTAAGACAAATGTGGTGGTTGATGCACTCAGTTGGAAGTCACTAGGAAGCATCACATTATAGCTCT
Source organism: Tetrastigma voinierianum (assembly GCA_016808115.1). NCBI lineage: Eukaryota > Viridiplantae > Streptophyta > Magnoliopsida > Vitales > Vitaceae > Tetrastigma > Tetrastigma voinierianum. The sequence continues at coordinate 1,293,297 of JAEQBH010000926.1, forward strand.
CAAGAGTGGAAGATGCTCGAGGCTACAAAGGTGTCGATTACGATAAATGAGCGTGACTGTGGCACATCGGGAATCTGCACCACACCATCTCCCTGAGCGTGAGTGATCAGTCCTAGTGGACACGACGCAGAGATCAACAGGTCCATCAGTGGACCCATACGGCACAGGACGAGGGTCGGACCATCCACGCAGATGGTAGTAAATCAGATAAATGGACGAGCAGCTGGTTCCCACTGACAACTCAGAGAGGATCCTGAAGGAGTTTCATCGCTCGATTCGTCGCGACCCAGTGGCACGAAGATGTATCGTGATCTTCGTCGCCAGTACTACTAGAGTGGGATGAAACAACATGTTGGAGACTTTGTTCGACGATGCTTCACGTGTCGCAGGCTATCGAGCACTAAAAGACAACAGTGGCTACTCCAAATTTATCGAAGTAGCCGAAAGGAAAGTGGAGCACGTCACGATGGATTTTGTGACCCATCACACTCCGACAATCACAGGCATGACACTCCAGATGGGTGATAATGCTGCATCGCTCACAAAGTCGGCACATTTCTTAGCCGTGCGGATGACCTTCACTCTAGAGGAATTATATCGGTTGTATATCCGAGAGATCGTCCGGCTACATGGAGTGTCAATATCCATAGTGTCGGATAGAGACCCGAGATTTACAGCACACTTTTGGAAGAGTTTCCAAAGGGCCATGGGGACACGGTTGATCATGAGCACCGCCTTCCACCCACGTATTAGACGGGGCCGCCTGAGAGGACCCATACGATTTTAGAGGACATGTCATGAAAGCATGTTTCATATCATAAGGGTAATCGAGGAGCACTTACCCTCGTGGAATTCGCCATACAACAACTTATCGACGAGCATACGTATTAAGACCCTACGAGGCTTTGTACGGGAGGCCACGCGATCACCGAGCTATTAGGACTGAGGTAGGAGAGAGCTCCATTATTGGTTCGGATCTAATTAGAGACACCTCCGGTGCTGGTGAGCTTGATACACCAACGCCTTCTCACGGCTCAGAGCCTACAGAATAACTACGCTAACAAGCGACGTCGACCCCTGTGAGCTCCGAGGTCGGGCGATCACGCCTTCAAAGGTGATGCCAAAGAGAGAAGTCACGCTCGCAAGTGAGGAACCGTTGCCGAGGTTTATCTAATCTCTTGAGATACTCTGAGAGGGTGGGCAATCGTGATGCATCAGCTTGGCTTTACCGCCAGCATGCTTCCGTGTGTCCAAGGAGGTATTCCACATCCCATGCTCTAAGTATACCCAGATCCAAATTTCAGGTACTGATTAGTGAGATTACAATTGACACAAATGGGACCTTCGAGGAGGGACCAGTGCGCATTATGGATAGCCGGGATCAGGTTTTACGATGCAAGACCGTGAGGCTAGTGAAAGTGCTGTGGAAACACCGTGGAGTGGATGAGGCAACGTGGGAGCGCGAGGACGACAAGCGGCCACCTATCCTCTGCTTAGACGAAGGTACGTGGGTTTTAGTCGCTTAGTAATTGAATGACTAGTTTACATGCATGACATAGTGCACGTTGTATTATGGCATGTGAGTCGATGTGATCTGCGGAATTTCTGACGAAATTCTTTAAGGGGGAAGAATGTAAACCGAGGAAATTCAAATTTCGAGAAAGGGTAAACGGTAATTTTTGCTTGAAGATCCAGTTCTTTCTAGATATCACGATAAACGGACTCACCGTTGAATTGCCTCACAAATCTAGCTACCACATCGAATTTCTGCTAAATCTCGAGATAGTTAGAATTTCACGCTGAGGCAACGAGGGTGGCTGTGGGACACTCGCACACGATGAGTGGTCATACAACGCGCCACGTGTCGTATGCAGTATGCTCAAACAGTCGAGCTGGTGGGGCCATAGGAGACATGTGGCAATCCAAAGTAGGTGGATAAAGGGATAAGGTAATCCAAAAGAGCCAATGATAGGTTGACATGTGGAAAGAAGTACTCTCCCACTTGGCCTAACTCGGACCAAACGGTGCGATGGAGAGGAGAGTGAGAAAGGAATAGTAAAAAAAAGGGAAGGAAAAGAAAAAGAGAGTTTTAGAGAGAGAGACACCACCTTCTCTCTAGATTTCCCAACACCTGATCAAATGGTTTCTCATGAGTAAGGAGGAAGAGTTCACCCTCACTACAAGTGCTTCGCATAGAGACGGAGTCAGTGGAGTTTCACCAAACCCAAGAGATGTGGGTTTTCCTACTCCTGCTATTCTTGTTTAAAATGCCATGAAAAAATGGATTTAGGAGTCAGGAGGCCAAGAACGGCCGTATTTCCCCAATCCCAACGAAATGTGACTCAATGCTTGATGAGGGACCGTCCATGCCTTGATTTCGACTATTTAAAATAAATGGAACTGATTTTACTGAATTTGTCCATGTGAAATTGCTTGCATGTTATTGCTTGATATGAATACCATGTTTGATGTGTGGAGAATGAGATTGTTGATGCATGCTAAATTGATGTGTTAACATGATTGTTTGAATTATATGAAATATAATTGTGTACGAATCATGAGAATTGAATATATGAATTGGCATAATAGCATTTATAGGCATGTAGCATCGCATCGAAGCCGGGTACGGAAAATCAGGATGTCTAATTCACCATTCGTGAATGCGTGATGAAATGTGATAACGCTCCAAGGTCGACCCACGGTCCATAATTGGAAACAAAGAAATAAATAATAATAAAATCACGTAGGCTTGGCTAAGGAAGTCAGGTAGACCCCCCAGGTGAAAGTCCCAAATTCACATGCGGTTAGACATGATCTCTGGCTGAAAGTCCGTAAAAATGTCGGAAGGCGTACGTTAATCCTATGGTGTGACCCCAAAAAGACGTGGTCCATAAATAAATAAACACACGAAATTTGACAACGATTCAAATGTGTATTGGAGGTTGGTCCAATGAGTGAGTCACTAGGTGGAACACTGATGAGTGCCTAAAACACTCATGCCAAACCCGCGCCTCGTCTTAATGCTTTAAATTCTTTATTTTATATTTAAATTGCTATTATTTATACCCACATCTGATTTTGAGTGTGTGTGAACTGCAGGGTTCCGTTCGGATGCATTTTTGATCGAGGGGTGGAAGTGCATAAAGTTACCGGAACATCACGACGTTTCAACGCCCTCACGCCGTGACGCCCTAATGTAGCGACGCTGGGTCAACAAATGCGGTCAACGCAAAGAACGCCGCATGTCTCAACGTCGCTGACGTCTTCAACGCCACGACGCTGCAACGCTGCGACGCCGCGCTGATTACCTCCATCATTAAAAGCAAAAGGGACCGCACTGAGGCATCAAGATTGCACGAACTAGTGGCACGGAATCAAAGGTATAACCTCAGATCTTGAAGAAGAGCCCGACTTTTGTATTTTTCTTCTTTTTGGATAGAAGTAATCGTCGTTTTCTTATAGATTAAATATCGTGTTCCTTGCTATTCAAGATGTTCTAGATTTGTACCTAGGTGTTGCTGAACCCTCACACATTGCATGGATTAAAGATTAGCATTTTATATTATTCAGCTTGTTTATAACTTGTTAAAGATTCGCTTTATATCCAGAGTTATTTACATGGTGATGTCTGGCCAACATTAGCGTGATTATGCTGGATATCCGAGATTCGAGAGATGAGGATACCCAGGGATTTGAGTAGAGCAGCCTTCGGTTGATTCGGTAAATAGAGATATTCCGATCCTGAGGGTGGCGATTAAGGTTAGAACATTTAAGCATTTCGAAGTATCAAGTCAGCAGATACACTCAACACTACTAGCGAGATAGCTGATACACCTCGAGAGGTATTTCGTGAAGCACGATCACATAGCCATCAATAAATTATAAATAAATCGACAGAATCCTCTTTAGAAATAATCCATCAAAAGTGGCAGGGGGAGACATAGCCCTAGTCTCCATTATACAGTAATTCATTAAGATCGATTAGTTTAGTTTAAATTCATACATTAGTACTCTGTCACCCAAAGCTTATATCCAGATAATATTCAAAAGCTAATCTCTGTATTCAACACACTTATCCCCGTGGATCGATATCCGTACCATAGGTACACTATATTACTTGGGGCGACGCATGCACTTGAGCACATAGGCGTACATATATACACACCACGCTTTTGGCCTATCAAGTTTTTGGTGCCGTTGCCGGGAATAAGTTTTGTGTGATATAGATAATAAAGCAATTAGATATTACTCTGGAATTTTTTTTTTTATTTGTTCTTACAAGTACTGGTAATTTGGTCTTTTTGATTCGTGTGTGATTGCAGTCAAGGTTACAAAGTGAGTTTACGACGACTGGATCAAAGTTGACCTACATCCGCTTCGATCCCGAGCCAAAGAACTTTGCCACGTAATACAAGAACAGAGAACGTAACATACCAGGAAATCTAGCAATCATGGAGAACAATGAAGAGCAGGATCTTAGCATTAAGCAAAACGAGCCACAGAGGGGTCGAAATGGGAATAACGGAAGGAATCAAGCACCCGTGCCGCTTATACAACTAGATGATCCGATTCACGTTGCTAAAGAGTTTCATTCTACCGCCTACAATTGCTCTTCGTAGACAATGTCTAAAGACCACCTATTCAAAGTAAACAACTTCGAAATAAGTCAAGAACTTACGCATGCTTCGTAACATCTTATTTCATGGATTGCCCAATGAGAATCTAAATACGCATTTGACCAACTTCCCGAAGTCTCGCGACACGATCAAGTACGAACGGGTTATCAAGAGGCACTCAGCCGATCGCCTCTACTTTCACTAGGTGATAGAGCCAAGTATCGTTAATGTCGCCCACCTATTCCATTACTCATATAACGACTTAGTGCGTAAGTTCCCGACCAAGTTTTTCCCACTTCGAAATTGCACAACTTGTGCAAGAGATCAGCATTTCGATAACTAGAGGGAGAGAACCCGGTGCAGGGCATGTGGGATAGATCTCACCGAACTATCGAGGAAGTGCCCACATCAAGCGCACCAACCGCATGGATGCAAGGTCCATACTTTCTATAATGGTCCGAGGAATGCGATCAGAACAAAGGATTGATGCCTCTACTGAGGGGCACTAATGAAGAAAACCACGACCAAGCATATGAAATTTCGGGAAGACATACTAATACAACCAAGCAGCCTAAGAGAAGACTACACCAAAAGAAAAGCCGTGGGCGGCACCTGGATAATGAGGTTCCCAAATAACTGTTAATTAGTGTCAGACAAACACTAAACAGCTTAACTGTGACAAAGAAGGCATCGCTTAACGCCATACGCACTAACCCACGGAAAGCATGTGAATCTCATGGAGGACAGCACAGCAGAGAAGAATGTCAGTCAGGACAGCAAACAGTAGAGCAGGCCCAGTATGTGTCGAGGTTTAATCAGAGTCAGCCACAGCAACAAGGACAGTATGGGGGAAACAACTATCAGAACCAAAATCAAGCAAGCCAAGTGGTGAAGAATAACCCGAATCGTAATAATCGCACGCTCGCGGTATGGACGTGGAAGAACAATCAGAACAATACGCCACCACCCCGAGTGAGCCATAATCCACCTCCTAAGAAAATACGGACTCGCTGAACAAGTTCGCTACATGCTCACCACACACGCCTTTATGAATTGAGACAAAGGCTTAATATGCAGAACAAATGCACTTCACCCAATTGAACAACTGGTTAAACACAATGAGAAACTCGAGGTACATACTGGTCAAACGGCCAATCTATCGACGTAGCGCACGTTCCTTACCAAGCAACCTAAGGGAACCCAGAAGAGATGGGAAATGAACATGTTGGGCAAATACGCCGAGAGTTGGTAAAGAATCGAGATACACATCCCCAAAGGATTGAGAGGTAGAGATCGAGAGTCATCCAGCCCTGGCCACGATGATGCATGGGGTGATGTACCCCAAGAGAAATATGTCTTATAGGAAACACAATCGGGGGCAAAGGACAACCCATAACCCATGGTCCCACTCCGTATCCACAACGTCTTAAAGAAGCTAAGTCGATAAGCAGCTCACCAAGTTCATGGCATTCAAGAACCGCACATCAATATCCTGGTTGCTGATGTGCTCCGAACGTATGCCCAATTATGTAAAATTCTGATGTATGACATCTTGCCTCGTAAGAGAAGACTGGCAGATTTCAAATGGGGGCTTTAATTTAACCGAGGAGCCGTGAAGCCATTTCGTAGGGAGCGCGCAAAGTTAAAAGACCTGTGCAAGCTTTCACTATCCCATGCACTATCGAAATGCTATCTTCGAGAAAGCATTGTAGATTTGGGGTGCCAATATTAATCTACGCCCCTGTCCATTTTAAACGCTTGGGATTGCGAAGCTCATTCCCAACTACATTCACTTCAATTCTGGAAGATAGGTCCGGTACATCCGAGAGGGGTGATAGAAGATGTCTTAGTAAAAATACAAAAGCAGATTATCTTCCCAGCCAGATTTCATCAGATTAGATATGGAAGAGGATAAAGAAATACCATAACTTTAGCACTGCTTTCGTGAACCGGCAAAAAGCAATGATTGATGTTCGTAGGGGAGAACTAAAATTGAGAGGTAGGAGGATGAAGGTTCAACGTGTTCGGTTACTAGACATCCGCGAGAGTGATACATGTTTCATGCGGTAGATAAGTAGGAGGCTATAAGTATCTAGCCAAAGTGGTCTCAATCGATCCTTCGAGGCTAGCCTAAGACAGAACGATTCCGAGAATATGAGCGAAGAAAGCAGAGAGGAATATAAATGGATGGATTCTTCGAACTAATAGAAGGAAATACTCGACCCTAGGTGAAAGTGCTAAAACGCTAGTGCCATCGGTCGAACAACCACCCAAGATGGAACAAAACCTTACTCAACCCATTTGAAAGATGTGTATTCGGGGATAAGATCCACCTTACCGAAGGATCATCTCAAAGATCTCAATCGAATTAGAGGGAAGAGAAGGTTATCGAGGGTCCTGTGAGATCATAAAATGCGCCTGGGATGGTCTCAGTTTATTTGTATGGGATTTGCCCTTCCATGTGCATGCATCGACACGAAGATATCATAAACCTCGCGTAAGCACGAGGAGGTCAATCCTGTTCAGAAAGAGGTAAATCGGAAGGAGGTGTTAAAGGACTGATAACTGGGTAATTTATCCTATTTTGTGACAAGGCACGGGTAAGTCCGCTCAAGTAGTACCTAAGAAGGAGGAACAACTGGTCATAAGAACTGGTGCCACACACATCGCCTTCTGTAACGCCATCGTGGAGAATTTGTCGATTATATCTAAACTCCAACAAGGCCACTCGAAAAAGATCATTTCCCGCTGTCGCTTTAGATCGTGGGAGTTAGATCGACAGTCCACAGAATATTATCGGGTTGGATGGATATTCGCTACAATCAAATTGATATGGCCCTCAAGATCAGAGAAGACGATATTCACATGTCCTTATGGACATTCGCATTCAAAGTGACGCCTCGCAATGTGCAATGCGCTTCGCACCTCCAACTGATGCATGATGGCCATATTTCACATATGGTTGAAAGATAAATCGTGAGGTCTTCGCGGATGATTTTTCTATTGGGTAATTCATTTGACAACCGTCTGAGAATTCCGAGATCAATGTTCATAAGATGCAGGACCACCTGCATCAATCGGGAGAAGTGCCATTTTGGCATGCAGGGTACGCATCACATCGGATTTCAACAAGAGGAATGTAGGTGTAATGAGCAAAGATCAAGCAATTGAAAAATTACCTCCACCCCCTACTTCCAGAAAAGGGATAAGAGAAGTTTGTGCCACGCCGGATTCTATAGGCGATTCATCAAAGACTTTTCTCGCATTACAAAACCGGGCTTCGGGTTTCCAATCTCCCGGTCCAAGGACCCCATTCAGTTTAATGCCCGTGAGTTTGCAAACAAGATTTTCAAAAGGTTAAAAGATAAATCGCATCTACCCTATTGTCGTGGCTCCCATCGTCCTTTCCATTCGAGCTTACGTGGTGACGCAAGTGATTTTGAGATCGGGAGCGTTGTTGTGCGTAAATGAGAGAGAGAATTTTCCATGTAATCTACTATGCGAGCAGTAACTCTCGAATGATGCCTGGCCACCACGCCATCATGCAAAAGAACTATCAAGGCTATTCTCGCTTTTGACAAATTCAGCCTTATTTGATTGGTAACAAGGTCGTAGTTCACACTGATCATTCTGCCATAAAATACTTGATGACTAAAAAAGACGCCAAACCCTGACTAATCCGGTGGGTTCTTTTGCTGCAAGAATTCGACATAGAGATTAAAGACAAGAAAGGGACGGAGAACCTAGCTGCAGATCATCTTTCACGTTTAGAAGGGGAAAGTGATGAGGTTCAAGTGAATGACGATTTTCTTGATGAGCAACTCTAGCTATCAAGACAAGAGTGCGGTTCCATGGTTTGCGATTACGTGAATTATTCGTAGCCAAGGCAATTCCCTCCCGAATTTAACTATCAATTAAAAGAGGTTTTTCGTAGACACTTGAAACACTACTATCGAGGAGCCAATTTCTACGTATTATCAAGGCCACCAAGTGATCCTGAGATGTGTGTCTCGAAGATGAATGAATGCATTGGAACCACCGCCACACTTTACCATGTGGTGGACATTTCTTTGCGGGCCGCAAACGCTGTACTCAAGGTGCTTCAATCAGGCTTCTACTGGCCTACCTTATTCAAGGATGCTCATTATTTAGTAACCACATGTGACAAATGTCAACGAATGGGGGGCATTTCTAGAAAGGACGAACCGCCCATGCATCCCATTCTGGAAGTAGAATTGTTTGATTTATGGGGGATGGATTTCACAGACCATTTCCCCATCTTATAACAACTCAGACATTCACATGTAGATTATTTCTTGAAGTGGGTTGAAGCAATTCTGACCCGCACTAACGATGCCAAGGTAGTGGCTTAATTTCTTCGGAGCCACATATTCTAGCGATTCTAAGACTCGAAAGCACCGATCACGTATAATGGTACCATTTCGCAATAAGATGATCGACAAAGTCTCGCAAAGTATTTGTGGTGCGCCATCGCACATCCCTGCATATCAGCCACTAAACGGGCAAGCAGAGGTATCAAATCGAGAAATTAAGTCCATTCCGAGAAAGCGCTAACACCTCGTGAAGACTGGTCTAAAAGATTGGAAGATGCACTAAGGGCATACCCGAACAAAGATTTAAAACACCCTGGTATGTCGCCTTAGAATTGTTTATGGCAGCTACGCCACCCGCCAAAGGGGATTGAGCACTGAGCTCACCGGGCAACTCCTGGCAATAACATGGCAAGACACTAGCCTATGAGAAGCGCATCGTTACAACCAGCTGAACTAGAAGAATTCAGGAACGAAGCTTATGAAAATGCCCGCATTTACAAGGAAAGGACAAAAGCCTCGCATGATAAACATATTACTAGGAAGGAATTCGAGAAGGGCAAATGTGTCCTCTTGTTTAACCCCGTCTCAAACTTTTTCCCGAAATCAAGTCTGGGGATGGCCTGGACCTTTCACAAAGGACTGCATCTTTCCACACGGGAGGGGCGCAGGTTACGCATCCCGAGAAAGGAACATTCACAAGCACACACAACGGCCAAGCCGTATTGGGGGCGAGTTCCATGCGAATAAGCAAGATTCATTCCATCGACCGCATCGACTAAGTACAAGAAGCGATCATGGAGCTCAGTTCCTTGAGCACACAGATTCAGGTCAGCCGAGGTAACGACATTAAACATAGCGCTTCTTGGGAGGCAACCCAAGTTTTTCACCAAAATTTTTCTTTCTATGGTTCAATTTTTATTGTTTGTTTTAAGTTTATTTTGGTTTGCTATTTCAACCGTAATCCAAATCTCCTTGGATGTCTATTTTCGTGACTCGCGACGAAAAGTATTGTGGAGGATCCACTAAAGAAATTCACTTTAAGTTCGAGAGTCACAAATCGCACTAGGGAGTTTTCTTTTACCTTAGTCCGTTGAATATTTTACATTCGGGCTTTCTCTCACGCCGCTACGCCGCTTTCAACGCCGCGGACGCCTCAACGCCGCTAAGCCGGGCCAATTCTCTCTCGAACATCACGACGCTGGTTTAGACTTTCTCAACGCCGCGACGTTGATCTCAACGCCGCGACGCCATTTTTGTACTCTCCCCGAACGCCGCGACGTTGATCTCAACGCCGCGACGCCGGTTTTAATCACTTCTTCCTAACGCCGCGACATCGGTCCAACGCCGCGACATCGGGTCGCCTCCGATTTCGCTTCCACCCTTTTCCCTCCTCGCTCAACCTCGACATCACTCGCCGCCGCCCCCATCGCCGTCCCCTGAACTAACTCCCATCGGAGGCCATTGTTTTGCCCTCTGACTACCTCGCCAATTTTGCTACCACCATTCACGCATTACCAGTCCACTGTCCCTGTCTCACTCCTTCCACATCCTGCCTTGGTGTTCTTGACTAGGATAGGTTTAGGATCGTCTCGGTTAGGCTCCAAATCTTGCTCGGGTCTAGTTGCCTGAGCCGTTAGGTTATTTTGTCGCCCAAAGGCCTGCGGTTCCACCCTTGCCTCCGCTTATTCTGCCCTAGCTCATAAGGCAAATCTTAGTGCTCGACATATTGTCTGTATCCATCCGGGTACGGCCCTCGGTAGCCATTTGTCCTGCATCATTCCTAGAGCTTAGGTACTTTAGCTCATGCCTGCAAGATGCAAGTCATTTCCACTAAATCCTGTGGCTCCAAGCTAATGAGACCCGACTCGACTTTCTCGACGTCACGATTTGTTAACGAGGGTGTCGCCGACGGCTCAAGACCATCCGTAAGAACCGGGTCCTTATCAAAGAAAAGGGCTTCCACCACCTCGACGACTCTTCCGCAAGACTATCACGCGCCAAGGGACGGGCTATGAAGGCCACAACCACCTCAGCCCAGCCGCTGGCGAGTGCAAGCGAGAATTCTACGCCTAACCTCGCCTCCCACGCCGCAAGGTCCGGTGCGTGAAGCGTGTTGGTAGACGCCCCAAAGGCGAGTCTATCAACCAATTTTATAATCTTGATCATATCCCCTTGGAGCCTTTTGATCGGCTCTATGAGCCGCCCGACACACGAGGTCATTCGGAAGTCTCACAAAATCCAAGCAGGTGAGAAGCTCAACAATGATGGGCACGCCGGGCCCACTTCAAGGCCAAGCATTTGGCCTATATCTCTAAATTTCGCATCACTTCATCACGCCGCCTCATTCCGACGACGAACGTGAGGTGGATCGCCGTCGCGGTTCCTACTAATTATGCCATCATTCAGATATTCGTCATGTGTTATGTGATGCCATCCTCCATAACCGGGATGCTAAGATGAACTTGGGGCACCCTTTCCTCATTTACGGCCTATGCAAACGAGCCGAGGTGCCCTTAGATGACAACGAGGCGTGGCTACACCCAATTAAGGTTATATTCCAGAAGCGAGACAAACCCACTACGACCGAGGGGGATTTATGATTCGGCCATGAGCCCTCGCACGGTGACGAGCCCACGCACATCGCCCGGGGCTGGACTCCCGGGCGATTCCCGTGGTGACATCGGGCAACTTCACTCACCCACCACCACCACCACCACCTCAGACCCTGAGGCGCCCCATCCAAATCCCACACCCGACTTAGAGGACCTAAGGTCTCGCCCCATCGGAAGTGCTTCATGCATTCCGACGAGACCCAGGAGCACCGAGTCCCTCCTTACACAGGATATGAGGCCCTTCGCTACGACATGCACGGGGCTCGCCAACCATTAATTATTCTCCAACAAAGAAATAGCCCCTCCAGCCCAGCCTACCCAGCCTTCAGACACCATCAGCCGCCGCCACCACTACCAGCTGACTCCGTCCGATCACTGTGGAGTTCCCTTCACCTTATCCGTTCTTTACTGCCAATGAGGACACCGTACTTTGTTCAAAAGGTAGTGGTGATCTAAGCTTTATTAGATTAGTATTGTTTGTGATGGTTATTTATTTTATTTTTTTTCATATTTGCGTTGTAGTTTAGTTTCGTTTACACGTGTTAGTTTGTGTTTCAATTTAGTTTCATTTACGCTTGTTCATTTTAGGTCATTTTCAGAAATGTGTGTTTAGTTCGCTTTGTGTTTTGCATCATATCTATAAGCTTAGCTGGGTAATGTGTTTAGGTAGTTTGTGTGTGTGTTGCCATACAGTCGAGAGTCGAAGATCACTTTTAGACGAATCACTATTATCATGGAAAATGCGGTATACCTCTAAGAGGATTCATCAAGTGTCTGATACTCGAATTAGGTCAATATGTGGGGAGGCATATGAATCACCTCCTGATATTCAATAAACTCCGTTTCAATGAGCCTAATACACTCACACATGATGACCTCAGGTATGCCCGATGCCGAACCATACTAAGGTTCAACAACCTCGGGAGTCTCTTAAACACCAAAGAGATGCTGGGACACCGTTAATAAAAGAGGATCAGCTTTCGAGCCCCAAAATAAAATAAAATTAAATTAAATTAAATTAAAAATAATATATATATATATATATATATATATATATATATATATATATATATATATATATAGGTATAGAATAAGTGGGATCTTCCACCTAATCCTGCATACCCGAGGGGCCTTTCAAAGCCCACGCCCGAGCCAACCGGCCTGAGTCATCGACTTCACCGGCCTGCCATCGGAGATGTAAGATGAAGTTTCCCACAGCTCTGGGTGGTCCTTAGGTTTAGTCGAGTGTCTCTGGTGGACGCTCTGAGGGAACTGAACGCCTGCGCCCTAACCACTGGGTGGAGTCACCAACTAAGCCCCGCTACACGAACACTCCCAAGATAAACTTACGGCACTAGTTTTGTTTCGATGTTATGAGTAGGTATGTTAGGAAAGCAACATATGCTCCTATCATTTTGTAGTTAGATTTTCCCAATTAGAGTCAACTCCGCTAAGTTCGGGGCTGCCTAACCTAGGGTATAAAACTAGAGGTCATTTATTCAAAGCACATAGTTCCTGGGAAAGGTTATCAACACCTCGAGGATGAGGCATTAGTCACAGCACCAATTTCAATCTAATTTTCGAAAGCTCGAACACCTGCGAATCTCGAACTTCGAACAAAATGGCAAAAGTGTGAGTCTGGCCCACTCGATCCTCTATCTATCACAAGATGCGCGCACTCATCCTAATGTTAGCTATAGTATGTAGGGTGTGTCCAAAGAGTCGGGCCGTTTGGGGACAAGCAAGCAGCTGGTGCCTGGGGTGTGATGAGTGCCTAAAACATCATGCCAAACCTGCCTGCCTTACGTTTTTAGCTTTATTTTATATTTAAATTAAGTATTATTATGTCACATCCGATTAGTTGTGTGTGAACTGCAGGTGGAACGGGGGTTTTTGGAAGCATTTTGGAGTAGAGGGTTGAAGTGCATAAAGCCGGGCTGGAACGCCGCGACGCCTAACGCTTACGATTCTCCCCACGCCGGACGCTCGCCCTAACGCCGACGGGTCAACAAATGGCCACCGTTGAAGAACGTCAGCAATGTCTCAACGCCGTGATCGCCTCAACGCCGCGACTTCGCGATTTCGCCTCTCTCCATCATTGGGCAGCAAAAAAGGGGACCAGACCAAGGCATCGAAGATCGTACTTAACTAGTAAGTAATCTAAATCGTGTTAATGACCTCGATCTTGAAGAAGAGCCCGACTTTTATATTTTTTCTTTTCAGATAGAAGTACTGATGTTTTATAGATTAAATATTGGTGTTCTCATATTCGCATGTTCTAGATTTATACCTGTGTGGTGTTGTTGAACCTCGTCACGATTGCATGGATTAAAGATTAGTATTTTATATTATTGTTGTTTATAACTTCTGTTAACATCCGCGATATCTCGCGAAGTTATTTACATGGTGATGTCCGCCAACATTAGCGTGATTATGCTGATATCCCGAGATTCGAGATATGAGGATACCTGCAGATTTGAGTAGAGCAGCCTTCTGCTGATTCTAAGAATGTAGATATTCCGATCCCGAGGTATGTATTAAGGTTAGAACATTTAAGCACATTTTATATCAGTCGGTGTAGATACACTCAACACTACTAATAGATAAAGGATGCATAATTCCTAGAGAGGGTATTTCAGAAGCACGATCACATAGCCATCAATAAATTATAAATAAATCAATAGTAACTTCTTTAGGAAATAATCCATCAAAAGTGGCAAGGGGAGACATAGCCCTAGTCTCCATTATACAGTAATTCATTAAGATCGATTAGTTCAGTTTAAATTCGAGACATTAGTATTTCATCACCCAAAGCTTATATCCATATAATAATCTCGTGCCAAATTTCCTCGTATTCAACACACTTATCCCCGTGGATCGATATCCGTACCATAGGTACACTATATTACTTGGGGCGACGCGTGCACTTGCGCACATAGGCGTACATATATACACACCACGCTTTTGGCCTATCAAACACTAATAACTATTTTTCACACTGGGTATTGCAAGTGTGAGGGAGTCGGTTGGGACTCGAGGCATGTCGTGAGTGGTTTCATCTCATGTATGATATAAAGCATTCCATGTGTAAGTTGCAAATTGTATGGAATATGGATGATTATGGTGTGCCATTGCATGCACATTTTAGGAGGGGAGTAGCCCTTGTATGAAAATTCGACTACTGGGCATTGTTCACCCCGTCGTGGGATCCCCCTTTCAGGTACAGGGAGTATTCAAGAAGATGGCGCTCACTAGAGGCCGCTTTTGAGAAGAAAGCCGACATGTGGGTTTGATTATATATTTTTGTAAAACATGGGCGAAACATTCGAATGATACTCAGATAGGAGTGCGCTTAACTCTGAAACTATTGTAATATAATATTTTGGTTATATTTCGTGAGTATTGATGTATAGTCTGATGTGGCCATTTTGATTTATGTTTCAGTCTCGAGTAGAGAGACACTCATTTTGTGGCGTTGAGACACTCAATGGCTACATGTATTCCGCGTAGCCGACTGATTGTCACCGCACTCTGTGGTTTGGGGGCGCCACAACTTCCTCATTGATAACATCCTTCATAAGCTTTGTATAGTGTGGCATTTGAGCTAATGCCTCAGCAAAAGGGATGTATATCTACAGTTTCTTGAATATATTCAGGAGCCTTGTAGTTGATAGACTCTCACTTCCTATTTTTACACTTTCTCCTCTTTAGCCACTTCATCTTGTTCTTTCATCTTATAACCTTGAGTTTTTTTGTTTTTTCTCACAGCCCACTGAATTCTAATATGCTTTCTCCTGTTTAAATTTCATTCTTCTTTCGCTTCTTCTCTTTCAGAACCCTTTCCACCCTCGTGCCAACAAATATGCAAACTAGATTATTCTGTGTCATTAAGGAAAGAGTCCTTAGATTGATTCTCGTATAGCCAGGCCAAGCCGCCTCTACTGAGTCTCTAGATTTTTCGGTACATTTCCAGGTGCTACCAAACACACAGCTTTGCTAGAACATTACAAGCTCAGCAAATTTCTGCTTATGCAAGTTCAAAATTCTTTTGTTCTCATACATGTTAGTCAACATTTAATCTTCAAAGGACTGGGATCTTCTTTGTTCTTGATTGTCCCGCCTCCGATTGCCTTTGTTGCCCTGAAAACCGGGCTGAGCATAATTTACTGAAATTTCGTGATACTCGACCCTACTGCATTCCACCTCCATAAGAAAAGTTCTCATGGTTCCTCAAGGCTGGTGTGTAATGGGTTGGAACGTTGTTGTTTGGCGCGAAGTTGTAGCTTCTACCTCCCTTTAACAAACCGAGCTTCCTCAACCTAATAGGGACCTTCATGAGCAAGTCCCTCATTAGTAGAACATTTCTACCCAGCACCTTCCATCACTCCTACTTCATTACAGGAATGGCCTTTTCTTTCCTGGTTGTTCATCCTATTCATGATTGTATCTAACTTAGCTTCAATTGCTGACATCTTGTTCAACTCAATTACTCCACCTCTTAGCCCACACGCTCCTTTAAGTTTTTAGATTTGAGCTCAGAGTTGCTATTTGCCAGTCAAATCAACTCGAGTAAATTCTCAAGATTTCTTTTTCTCCTGAATGCACCTCCAGAGGCTGCATCCATAGTTGCTTTCAAAGTGTAATTCATAGCATGGTAGAAGATATCCATCTGAGTCATCTGCTCAATCCCATGCATTGGACACCTTCTCAGCAACTGCTTGTATCTCTCCCAAGCATTATAGAAAGACTCATCTTCTTTCAGCTTGAAGGCAATAATTTCCCCTCTCCTCTCTAAAGTGAGAGTAGGAGGGAAGAATCTGCTCAAATATGCTTCAACCAGCTCCTCCCAAATGCTCACTAATCCATATGGTAGGGACTCAAACCAACCGACTGCAATGTCCCTTAGAGAAAAGGGAAACAACTACAAATTTCGATAACATCCTGGACTGGCCCATCACTGGTCAGTTGTTAAATTTATCCTCAAAAATATGCCCAAGTGCTCATTTAGGTCTTCACTTGGGTGCCAAGTAAACTGATTCTAATGCACCATGGTACCGTGAGCAGCTTCAATTCAAGCCGCCTCTGTGGGTGTACTGCCTCACGCTTGATTATTCTTCGATCACCGCTCCAAAAGTCTTCCATCATCTCATCTCTTCCGAGGTCCGCGCCTACAACAACCGGTATATTCCGACACTTTCACCGCTGACTCACGCTTCTCGCACTTCACTTTCTTCGCATTTCTCAATGTCCCCTAGGCCCGCCAGTTCAATGGCAGCGCGGCTCGCGTGACGCCTCCACCAGCAACCCAGGTCGCTGTGGTGTCTTTTTTCTTCTTTTTTTTATTCTCATACTATAAACTGTTTCATTCATATATCAAGAAACATTTAACTTGAAATATATTATGTAGCAAATGGATTACAAAATATATCTAAATCATAAATGAGAGTGTGTTCAACATATAAAAACTTTACATTGTTTACAAAAACAAATACATATACAAAATAGACCATGTGAGGTCTTCAAGTAAGCACCTAGTATCAGGTCGACCTTTGTTGCCGATGATTGGTCCCGGCTTCTAGCTTCCTTCTTCCAGACCTACACGAATTTAAACACCAAAGGCTAAACTTATACCTAAGTTGGGAATAATACTGGATCACCCTAATATGATCATCACAATTCTTGACATGCATATACATTTAACACATCATATACTTCTACCCATGCTTATGAATATTTCAATATGTAATTTTACACATGCTTATACATTACCAGCCATTTACTTATCATTGTTCATATATTATTTCGCTTGTTCCTTAAGTTACACATACTTCTATCACATACAGCATACGCTTCCTATACCATGTCATGGTAATGTCATTTATCATATTCAAATCATTTGCATATTCTTGTCATTTGCTTTAAGTTTCATGTCCGTGATATACCTTTGAAGTGGATATGGGAAAGAACTCAGGAGGTAATTGATATATCATCACCGGTGACAAGACAAAGGATTTTATCTCAGATCACCTAAACGAGGCCGCTATAATAATCCAAATGGGATCTATGTCATCAACCCAAACGGGGCTTCGATATCTATAAATTGTATGTTGCAGCAACTGTATCCCTATAGGCATGCCTACCTATCCAACTACCCACTATAAGCAAGTGCAATCGGGCTTATTGTGTTTCAATCTTTTATAGGTATTAGGAAAAGATATCTCATATACATGAATAACTACTGATATCATGTATACTTATGAGATATTCATTATCAAATAATCTCTTATAAACATTTAATTGTATTTTTTCATATAACAAAATTATACATGTATTCTCTTTAGCTTTCATAACACATATTCTGACTACCTACTATGATGCATTATTTCATATAATACATTTATATAACCTTTATACAATTTCGCCTATAAATAAATTATGCTTGAACAATCTAAGACAGCTCCTGCTCCATTTTCGACTACACTTTGATCATAATGAGGATTGTTAGGAAAGTTGATCTTCTAACTTAATATACCTCATGTCTTAAGTTTCTTATGGTCTCAAACATCATGTCATTTGACTTTTTAATTTGGGAGATAAGGCTTCAAACATTCCAAACCGCTTCGACAATTCCCAAGAATGTAATCTAGAATTGTGTCCTATATTTAAAAATTTTCAATGATAGAGATATAATTTTGACCATAGTTTCTTTATGGTTGTTCTCCTGCATGTCATTTTGTGCTATGAAATTTGAATCAACCTATTTGGACTAGTATAATCTCAAAGTTATGGATTTAAACAACCGAATTACTCCAGCCAGAGACCGTTATGGAGACAGATTTCGTGATAGTAATTGTTTCTCATTCGACGAATTTTCATGATAATTGCATTCAAATTGGATACACTTATTTCAAGATGATGTGTTTTCCTAGAAGTCTAGTTTACCCAAAAATTTGAATCACTAAATTTGGATGAATGAAACTCAACTTATGGCCTAAATACCAAACTCGTCTGAACCCAAACTGCATCATAACTAAACTAGAATCACCCAGTAACAGAGCCTTACTGACGATCTCCCGGTCCAATGAGGTCCAAATTTGATTACACTTATTTCAAAGTGAGATTTATTCTCTATGTTCAGTTTACCCATGATTTTGAATCATCATTTCAGACATGGATGATAGTTATACAAAACAAAACATGAAATAAAAAACTTGACAAAGATCTCCCTAAACCCAACATTTTCTCTATACAAATTTTTCCTCCATTGAGGACCACAAGCAAACCAAACAACCATTCCATCAATTATCCATACCTTAAAGATTTATTCCAAACAAGGATTCCATACAAATCCTAACAAGTTCCATACAAAATTCCATACCTTACTTTTCTTTTCTTCTTCTTCTTCTCTTCTCCTCCTCTTTCTCTTCTTTTCTCTTCTCTCTTTCTCTTCTTTTCTCTACCGAAAGCCCTAGCTTTTTCCCCCAATTCTAAGACCAATTGTTTGGTCTATCCCATTTTTGGAGTTAAGGCCAGTGCTCGATAAAAACCCCTTTTGCATTCTTTTTCCATTCGCATTTAAGTCCTTTTATTTCATTCTATATGCAACTCTAATTTAAATATATATTTCCCCACTTATCATATAAGCTTCTTAACTTATGTCACTTGGGTCCTTAATTGACAAATTACTAATTTATCTCGCTTTTGTATTAATTTGGTTTTGCTTATTTCATTTTAGCATTATTTTTATTCTTGAAAAATATACATTTACTTTTATTAGTACCCTCAAACATGATATAAAACTATTTATATCTGGGGTATTACAACTCTCCTCCCTTGCAGTGAATTTCGTCCCTCGAAATTCACCGAATCTAAGAGTTGCGACACCGAGCTTCATAGTCGTCTTCAGCTCCCAAGTAGCTTCTTCCCTGTAATGGTGTTGCCAAAGCACCTTTACCAAAGGGACTTGTTTATTCCATAACTGCTTCACTTCACGAGCCATAATAAAGCCGCTCTTCATCAGGAGAAATCTTTGTCAGACGTGTACTTCAGATCGCCAGATATGCGATTCATCTTAATGGTATTTCCGAAGCATAGACACATGGAACAGATCATGCAACTTAACTAACTCTGGAGGGAGTGCCAACCGATACGCCACTAGTCCAATTCTCTCCAAAACCTCATATGGGCCAATGAACCCTGACTCACTTCCTTTCTTCCCAACCAAGCAACCTTTCCTCCATGGAGATACCTTATGAATACTTTATCACCCACTTCATATTCAATTTCCTTCATTTTCAACCCAGATATGACTTTGTTGATCACGGGGCAAATCTTTTAACCTCATTAATAACCTAAACTTTCACTTCTGTATCTTTTACTATGTCTGGACTAATTACTTTATGCTCATTCAATTCTGTCCAACACACAGGAGTTCTACATCTCATGCCATACAAAGCCTTACATGGTGCCATGCCAATGCTTGATTGATAATTGTTGTTATAGGAAAATTCTATCAATGGAATATACCTCTCCCAACTTCCAGTAAATTCCATTATACATCCCATACTTCTGAGCACTCAACTCAACTCCTCTCGAACCCGTCCATCCGTCTCACATGATGGAATGCTATACTGTACCGTTTCTGCACCCAAGGTTAAATGTAATTCCTTGCAAAAACTCGATGTAAATCACGGATCTCTATCCGACACAATAGACAACGTCACACCATGTAATCGCACAATCTCATCCACATATAACTCAGCTAGTCGATCCATAGAATAATCAACTCGACCGGTATAAAATAATGACTTTGTGAGCCTATCAACAATCAATTCAAACAGAGTCATGTTCTTTGTTGCGTGAGGGAAAACCCGACACAAAATCCACGGTAATGTTATCCCACTGATTATAACTGGAAGGGGATTCACTGCACTGGCTGGAACTCGTGTTCAACTTTGACTTACTGACACGTCAAACATTTAGACACGTACTTTGTCACATCTATTTTCATTCCTCTCCACCAATAATACTATTTCAAATCCTAGTATATCTTGTTACCTCCAGGATGCATGGTAAATACCTTATTATGAGCTTCATATAGTAACTTTTTCTTCAGCTCATTATTAGCTGGCACACATAATCTATTTTGGAAATACAAACTTCCATCTTCTTTTACTGAAAAATCAATCTTATCACCATCTCTGACCAATTGTACCTTTTTCTGCATCTCTTCATCACTTTTCTGAGCATCTATAATCATTTGCTTTAAAACAGGCTACGCTTTTAATTGAGCTAATATAGCTCCATCAGATACTATTCTCCATTCACTACGTTGTATTAACAAAGTTTCCATTGCATTTCTACTTAAGGCATCTACTACCACATTAGCTTTTTCGGGGTGGTAGTCTATTATGGAATCATAATCTTTGAACAACTCCAACAACCTTCATTGTCTCAAATTAAGCTCTTTCTGCGTTAACAAATATTTGAGACTTTTATGATCTGTATAAATTCTGCGTTTTTCACCATATAAGTAATGTCGCCATATCTTCAAAGCAAATACTATCGTAGCCAATTCCAAATCATGTGTATGATAATTCTGTTCATGTGGCTTCAACTGTCTGGATGCATATGCCACAACTTTACCATCTCAGAGATTAACACACAAACCCAAACCACCTCAAGCATCACTATACAAAGTATACTCTTACCTGGCATCACACAATAATGGTGCTTCCATCAAAGATTTCCTTCAACCGGCTTTAAAAAACTATCTTGACATTTATCTGTCCACTCAAACTTTACTCGTTTCCTGAGTAATTTAGTGGGTGGAGAAGCTATGACAAAGAATCCCTTCACAAATCTTCTATAATATGCTGCTAGGCCCAAGAAACTTCTCACTTCGGTAACACTTCGGGGTGGTTTCCAATTCACCACAGCTTCAATCTTAGCAAGGTCAACCCTTATACCCTCAATAGACACAATATGGCCTAGGAATGAAACTTCATTTAGCCAAAAATCACATTTGCTAAGCTTAGCATACAACTTCTTCTCTCTCAAAGTCTGTAGAACTATTTTCAAATGTTGCTCATGCTCCTGCTCATCTCTGGAATATACTAATATATCATCAATAAAGACCACGATTAAATCGATTCAAATAGGGTTGAAACACTTATTCATCAAATCCATGAATGTCGCCGATGCATTATTCAACCCAAATGGCATTACTAAGAACTCATAATGGCCATATAAAGTTCTGAATGCTGTCTTCGGCACATCGACATCTTTCACTCTTAGCTAATCGTACCCTGATTGTAGGTCTATCTTTGAGAAGACACCCGCTCCTTTTAACTGATCAAAGAGATCTTCAATTCTCGACAATAGGTATTTGTTTTTCACTGTCACCTTATTGATTTGCATCATCAACGCATTACTCCATGTGGTGCCATCTTTTCTTTTCATGATCAAAACAAAAGAATCTCAAGGAGAAACACTCGCCTGATAAAACCCTTTATCCGTAAGCTCTTTGTAGTCAATCTTTAGCTCTTTCAACTTAGTTGGATCCATTATGTATGGTGCCCTAGCAAAAGTAGGAGTCGCTCCTAAGAAATCTCAATAGATAAATCCACTTCTTTCGTGTGGAATACTAGGTAACTCTTTGGAATAATATCTCTAAAATCTTTCACAACTATAATATTTTCCAATTCTATTTGACCTTTTTTAGAGTCAAGCACCAAAACCAAAAAGGCCTCACATCTTGTTCTCAAAAGAATCGCCGAGTTTCTCAGATACTGAAATCACACGTGACATCGCAAATAACAAACACCACGTACTATCACTTCAAATTGATCGCAATCTAAGCACTCATCGGGGTTTTTTATCATAATCAATTATAAACATGGTTAGACAACCAATCCAATTCCAAAATCAAATCAAATTCATAAAATGGTAGATAATCAAATCGTTAAAATTCCTATCATGAATAATTATAAGGCAATTCTTATACACTCTATTCATCGACATCAGGCCCTAAATGACCGGGTTACATGCATATCATATGATAGCCGCTTCCACTCATCACATCTTATCGAACACATGCTCAATGCATACATATGAATGAGTAAATCCAAGATCTATTAATGCATGCATTTCAATACCATAAAGAGAAATTATACCAGCAACTACTTCTGGTGCATCCTGGTCCCCACGAGCCTTCCTAGCATATGCTCGTGCTAACGCCCGGGCTGCAGATGATCTATCGGCCTCGACACTATGCCTCCTCGTCCTCTATGTCGACTCGCCCCCGACCTCTACCTCTATCTCAGTCGACGGTCAGCCGCTGACCCCTCTGCTATTGTTATCCACAGGATTCTTATCATTCCTCGACTATTTGTGTGACACCTCACATAAATGTCTAATGCTTCCACATCTAAAGCACCCTCTTGTCAACAATCTGCAAACTCCCAAATGTCGTCGATGGCAATGAGGGCACTCTGGAGTTTCTCCTGGTCCCGATTACACCTCTACCAAGACTAGGTACCATCAGATTTGTTTTCTTCCTTGTGGTAAAATCCATGTGTCACTCGCCTTGGGACTCTTTGGCTCTTTTACCCAAGGAGGAAGAAGCTCCTCTAGAAAGCTTACTATTTTGAAATCTTTCTCTACTTGTTGCCTCATATTTCTCCACTTTCATTGCCGCTTGAACCAATTGATAGAAATTTACTTGTTAGAGTATTGTCACAGACGCCATATATCTTTTTATGGACTCCTTTAGTCCATCCTCAAAATGCCTACACCGAAATGCCACAGTGAGGACTGATTCAGGTGTGTACTTGCTAAGATGGATGAATTCTTTCTCATATTCCGCCACTGATAAATTCCTTCGTCACCTACTGGCCTCCCCCGTATTATTAGAGACATATTTAGCCCTGAACTCTTGGACAAAAACTCCCATGGTATGGAACTGGAAGCCTCAGACTTCTCAACACTAGCTTCCACCAATCACAAGCACTGCCTTGCAATAGAGAAACTGCACATGTCACTCTTTTATCGGGAGGGCATCTCACCTC
Organism: Tetrastigma voinierianum; assembly: GCA_016808115.1. Lineage (NCBI taxonomy): Eukaryota > Viridiplantae > Streptophyta > Magnoliopsida > Vitales > Vitaceae > Tetrastigma > Tetrastigma voinierianum. Next base: position 1,316,927 of record JAEQBH010000926.1, read on the forward strand.
CTCCACTATTCTTTGCAGCTTTTCCAACCATAAATCAGCTTTATCGGACTCTTCCATGTTTGACTCATGGAATTCCTCAGCCCCATGTCTTCTTATCATGTCTATCGGGGTTTTGGGAGCTATCAATCTTTCCAATACCCGAGCCATGTCCTAAGATATCCTCAACAAAGCTTCATTTGGCCTCGACCACAGATCACTTCCTAAAAGATCTCGTATGATCCAAGCTGCAACCCTTGGACTCGGGTTAACACTCTCACTGCTTCTTCAGCTGAATTCGGAGGACGATCCATCTATACAAAACACAAGGACATCCACATCAGGCCAACACATTACTAAACACATGCTTTTCTATTATATACTCTATTCCAAAGCCGCCTAAACCTTGGCTTTTCCAGAAACGCCTAAACCTAGGCTCTGATACCACCAACTTGTGACGCCCCTAACTCGGCACCCGGTGTCGCTAGGGTGTCTTTCTTTCTTTTTATTTTTATTTTTTATTCTTGTTTACTATAAACTTGTTCATTCATATACTGTTAAACATTTAACTTGAAATATATTTTGTAGCAACGGATTACAAAATATATTCAAACTCCATAAATGAGAGTGTTCAACATATAAAAACTTTACATTGTTTACAAAAACAAATACATATACAAAATAGACCATAGAGGCCTCGCACTTAGTATCAGGTTGACATTTGTTGCTGATGCGGATTGTCCGGGCTTCTAGTTTCTTCTTCTGTACCTACACGAATGAAACACCTGTGCTAAACTTATAGCTTAGTGGGAATAAATACTCGTGGACGACCCCTAATAAGGATCATCACACTTTAGACACATGCATATACATTTAACACATCATATACTTCTACCCATGCTTATGCATATTTCATACATGTAATTTACACATGCTTATACATACTTCATATTTACTTATCACTCATATACATTTCGCTGCTCTGTCACAATATACTTGTCATCACATAGCAGTGCTATGCTTCTCATATCATGTCATATAATGTCATTTATCATATTCAAATCATTTGCATATTATTGTCATTTGCTATTATGTTTCATGCCTGCATATACCTTACAAGTGGATACGGGAAAGAACTGTATATACCCAAAGGTACTATCACTGTACGAGACAGTGATTTCTATCTGTATGACCCAAACGGGGCTGCTATAATAATCAAAATGGGATCTATGTCATTGACCCAAACGGGGCCTCGATATTTATAAACTGTATGTTGTAGCAACTATATCCTTATAGGCATGCCTACCTATCCAACTACCTGGTCATAAGCAAGCAATCAATTTTATTATGTTTCTCAACAATCTTTCAGTATCAGAAAAAAATATCTCATATACATGAATAACTACTAATATCATGTAAACTTAAGGAGATATTCATTATCAAATAACTTTATAAACACTTAATCGTGACTTTTTATATAACAAAATTATACGGTATTCTCTTTTAGCTTTCATAACATATGTTATCAAGGATCATTTTACTATGACGCATTTATTTCATATAATAATACATTTATATAACCTCATACAATTTTAGTTTCCTTATAACCAATTATGCCTCGAATACCAAGGCCCCAAGTCCATTTTCGACTACAATTTTGACCCTCAAACGAGATCGTTAGATAAAGTGATCTTCTAACTCAATATACCCCTATGTCTAAGTTTCTTATGGTTCAAACATCATGTCATTCGACTTTTAATTTGTAGATATTTCCAAAACATTTCTGAATCGCTTGACAATTTCAGAATAGAATATGGAATTGTGTTCTATATTTGAAAATTTTCTAGGAATGATAGAGACATAATTTGACCATAATTTCTTTATGAAAGTTGTTTTCTCATATGTCTATTTTGTACAAAAATTTGAATCAACCCATTTGGACTAGTATAACTAAAGTTATGATTTAAACAACCGGAATTACTCCAGTTCAGAGGACTGTTCTGAGACAGATTTCAGGAACATAATTGTTCCCTTACTTTGACGAATTTTCTAGGTCTAATGGGGTCCAAATTTGGATACACTTATTTCAGGATGATGTGTTTTCCTAGAAGTCTAGCTTACCCAAAAATTTGAATCACTCAATTTGGATGAGTGAAACTCAACTTATGGCCTAAATATCAAAACTATTCAAACAAAATCAGACGAATCGAACCGCACTGACCGTAAAATGTAGCCTCACTTGACGAATTTTTCGTGGTCCAATGCGGTCCAAATGTGGATACACTTATTTCAAGGAGATTTGTTTTCCTAGAAGTCTAGTTTACCCAAAATTTTGAATCACGCATTTTACGAGTGATGCATAAGTTATGGCTAAAATAAAAACATGGGTTTAAAAATGGACAAAGATCTCCCCTAAACCCAACATTTTCTCTATCAAATTCTTCCATCATGAACACCACAAGCAAACCAAACAACCATTCCATCAATTATCCATACCTTAAAGATTTATTCCAAACAAAGATTTTACACAAAAAAGAGGTATTCTAAACCGTCAAACAAGTATCCATACAAATCCTAACAAGTTCCATACAAAATTTCATACCTTGTTTTCTTTACTTCTTATTCTCTTCTCCTCTTTTTCTTCTTATCTTCTCTTCTCTCTTTCTGTTCTTTTCTCTACCAGAAGCCCTAGCTTTTTCCCCCAATTCTAAGACCAATTGTTTGGTCTTATCCTATTTTTGGAGTTAAGGCCATGTTTAGCCAAAACCCCTTTTTACATTTTTTTTTTCCATTCTTGCATTTAAGTCTTTTTATTTCATTCTATATGCAACTCTAATTTAACATATTTCCACTTTATCATATAAGCTTCTTAACTTATGTCACTTGGGTCCTTAATTGACAAATTACTAATTTATCCTGCTTAAGTTTGCATTAATTGGTTTTGCTTATTTTATTTTTTTTAGCATTATTTTTTATTCCAAAATATACATTTACTTTATTAGTAATTCAAACATGATATAAAATTGTCAAGGTATAATTTGGGGTATTATAGTTCAGCTTCTAGCTTTCTGTGCATGTAAGTAGTGCCTGAAATGATGATACACTGAAATCTAAGTGAGATCAATAGATAACTTGGATATATCATGATTAGCTCAATAAATGATAAGTACTTGAATCAGCTACTACTAGTTAAAACTATTTTTTTTTTTTAAATTTATAAAAGAAAAAAATATCCAAATTAGCAATTTTCTTTTTGGTTGGAATTTTGATCTTTAAATTCTACTTCAATCCTCAGCAACAGCGTCAAAAACTTGTTGATGACCATTTTTTTATTTGAAGACCAAGTTTCTGACATAGCTACCAAGGACTAGATCAGTCCCCGGCAACGACACAAAAAAACTTGTTGATGACCAGAATATGTAAAAACTGTTTTCTGCTGTTTGAATATAATACTATGTTTAAAATTCAGTATGGTCTAAATCACTACATGTGCTCAAGTCATACAAGTAATAAAGTAGAATCTAGGAGTCCGGTTATCATTCCCACAGGGATTGATGAGAAAATCTAAAGATCAACTACCCCTACCACTCAAGATAATCACTATTTGAACCTCTAATTGGAAGTTGAACTATCTAAAATAATTTGAATGAAATAGTTTTTTTCAAATGCTCTTTAAAGAAAAAGAAATCTAATCTAATAAAATTAGAGATTTTACTGAGTAGAAATAACACTAGGAATGGACCAGTATTCTGACTATCAATTTGCATAGTTCCTAAATACAGTACCATTAAAGATATGAATCCTAGATTTGTCCAAGAGCAGAACAGTGTAACCTTTGAATACCTCCTGACACTACACATTTCACCTATTTAGCATACCATATTTCTAAACCAGGTCAATGGGTCTAAATAGCTAATTTTAGGATTTTATCCTCTTTAAGATTTAGCTGTTTTTCCTAAACCAATACTTCACAACCATTTCTTAGGACTGAAAATTGCTTGCCCCCATAGACAGGGTAACACAAGTGTTTTCCAATGCAATTGGTACCTCAGTTATAATTCAAATAAAATACTCTCTCTCCTTGATTAGAATTTTAGCTAACACGGGATCAAGATTATTCTACCAAATTGAGATGAAACCTCCAAGGATTAAACTAATACATCATCAAATGGTCCTTAGTCCTCGGGAACACACTTCTACTGTCACCCAAAAGAGAACCTTGAAGTCAAAGGTTAGAACATCATCTGTGATACACCAGAGTTACACTTAGAGTACATTAGTTCCAAGGATATCAATGCAATTTACCCCCAAGTCACTGCTCTTGCTCTCAAGTAGTCCATCTCAGTGTCACTTAGAGGGATCTTGGAAATCAGAGAACATATACAACTATTTCTAGGTATAAAGCATTGATATTTAGAACATCTCATTACAAGAACAGTACCAATTAGATCAATCCAGTTTTCATACCCAAAACATTCAGTTAATACTACAAACTATCATCAAAACACTAAATTCTTTCCCAAATGAAGCTCAGCCTTCCATAACTGGATCACAAATGACAATGACTAGTTGATCAAACAAATTCATTGAAATTGTAATCACATTGAATAAACTGGATTTTAGAAAAATTTCCAAATTCCACTTGAGTTCAGACAGATATGAAACTCGATATACAATAATCTCAGCTCAATAATTCTGCTCAGATCGACTACTCTAATTCTAAAGAAATAAAAATCAATAAAGAAAAGGAAAGAAAACAAAAAAAATAAAATAAAAAGAAAATATATACAAAAGAGACTTTAGCTTCTCCCAAAAGCTCAAATCTGGCCAAAAGCTGCTCAAAGGCTATGCACTCTACCCTAGGAGCTTCTATTTATAGGATCCAATCATTGGGCCTTGAACACGAGGCGGAAAACACGGACTTCCTAAGAAATTTCTACCCTAATCGCGCTTGTCGTGACTGATGTAGTGGCTGATGTCGTGACATTGCTAAATGTCGTGGCTTAACTTTCGATGTCGCAACTCTGCATGTTGATGTTGTGACTTTTCTTTTTTCTTGTCCATACAATGTCGCGACTCTGAAATTTTTTGTTCCCCTCACTTCAGTCGATGTCGCGACATTGATATGATATTATAACATTCCTTAGGCGATGTCGTGACTCTGATGTGATGTCACAACATTCTTCACCCGATGTCGCGACATTGAACTTTTGCTCACCTTTTGCTATTTTCTTATTGATTTTTGCTTCTTTTCTCAAAATTCCTGCAACACACAAATCTGGGTGAAGACTCCATAATTTTGCATTAAATTGAACTTTTAAGCCTTAAATATACATGAAAAATGGGCTTAATAATAAATGAATTTTAGAATCATCAAATTGCAGAGAGAGAAGCAACATAAGTTAGAAGATCGTTAGAGAGAGAAACAATTTCAAAAGAAATTGGAAGAGAAACAATTGTAGAGAGAGAAAACAACATAAATTGGAAGATCGTCAGAGAGAGAAACAATTTCAAAAGAAATTGGAAGATAAACAATTGCAAAGAGAGAAAGAAGCAGAAATCGAAAGATCATCAGAGAAAGAAACAATTTCAAAAGAAAAGAACCTAAACGTTGAAAACGCATAAACAAATTTGAATGTCGATTTCAATGCCAATACCATTGCCGATGTCGATTCCAATGCCAATACCAATGCCAATGTTGAGGCCAATACCAATGTCAATGTTGATACCAATACCAATATTGATGTCAATACCAATGTCGATGCCGATGCCAATACCGATGTCAATGCCAATACCAAAACCAATACCAATACCGATGTTGATGCCAATACCAATAGGCACGTCATCTTCAACTACTTCCCTCTTCTCCGAACTTCCTCCATCTTCAACACATTCTTCAACCAAGTCAGTCGCAATCTCACTGACCTCCATTCAATTTCACGAGCTTCAACCCCGATTCTACCTAGAGAAACTAAAATAAATATTTGATAAATCTCTCCCATAACCGAGCAACTCGAATGAAACTAAATCGCTAATACTGATATGTGCCATCAAACTAAAAACCTCTCAATTAAATGAGACTCAAGATGTTTCAAAACCTGAAGAGAATAATTCATGGGGCTTCACATCGAACTCTTGTTAGAGGCGTAGTTGCAGGGAGTGCTGCCCCCTCAACCCCCAACCAAATTAGATTAAAGAACTTTACTCTAATACTATGTTAAAATTAGGAAACCCAATTGATAACAAGAGAAAATTGAAATTATTATTAGAATGAATAATCCTTATAAAAATTACATAACAACAGTCTTTATATAGACTTACTAGAAGAATCCTAATAGGAAACAAACTCTCAAGTGCTAAAAATAAGAAACCTACCAAAATAGAAAAAGAATCCTACAAATAATAGGAATATATTATATTTTATAATATAATTTAACACTTTTCACTTTGAATATTATGATTTGAACCTATAGAACCTCTCGGTCCCCATCCCGCTCTTTTACCACTTTAGCTGGGCTCACAAACAACATCATATAGGTTTTAAAAAATAATTTATTAGCAAACAAAATTTAAATTTCAAAATCCTTTGTTCACTACTTATTAAAAATAAAAAGGCAACCAAAACACGCATTCAACCATACAAGTAAATTGCAGCTTTTCATACACTCGCCATTAACCAATAAAACAAGAAAAATTACAAAAAAAAAGGAACATTATAGAATGATAATAAATGACAAAAAAAAAAAAAAAACAACAAAACACGCCCCTCCTTTTCTCCCATCTGTTCTCTTATCCAATCTTTTTTTATGTTAATAAGAAAGGATGAATTTTGGTCATTGTCGGCCTAAAATAACTATTTTAGATCTCTTTTGATCTTTTTTCTTTCTCAATAAAATGGTTCTTCTATAAAAATCTGGATTTTTAATTTGTTTTTCATGATTTTATCGTCGATTTGTTATGACATAGCTTTTCAATGTCTTATTATAACACTTTCTAGTATGTGGACGATGCATGCGACAAATCATATTTGATCAAAAGGTAAAACTGGAGTCATATATATTCTAGTCATTATAGAATTATCAAATGTGTAGGCTTTGAGCCGATCCATTATGCTATTAACTTAGATGCTACGTCATCCTTTAAAGTTTTTAGCGAATTTGATTTTTGTTTTCGTCGAATGTATTTGTGTGTGTGTGTGTGTGTCAAGCACTCTCTTAATAAATAAATTTTCAGAAATCTTGGAAAGAGAAGAGAAATACTAAAATTAGAAATGTTTTTAAAACTGAATCGATTCAACCGTCGATTGGTCACCATTCCAGTTCAATTCGAATGGTTAGACCACCTAGGTTTCAAATTGGCATGGAATCGTGTGAAGTACATGTTCTCATGGAACCGTCCAATTTGATGATCATATTTTTTTAAATCAAAACGACGCCATTTTGATGTTTATGGAATATATAAGATCTGGGTTGTCTCTTGCCCTATCGTCCCTCTCCCCTTACATTTTAGTCATCGTGGATTGCCCCGAGAACTAGTGTTGTTGTTCTTTGTCTTTATTTTTGGTTTATCATTGGGTTGCTCGTTGTCTTGGTCTTTGTAAGTCTTGCCTTTTTTATTTATGTTCGTCGTCGGATTGGTGCTATTGCCCCTTTTTTTGTGTTGGTTGTCAATGTAGTACACTGTTCCTACTAAAACTCGAACACGAAACCCTTTCCCTTCTTATGCCCTACTCATTTAAATGTTGAACGCTTTACCATATGAGTTATGATGAGTTACATTTTGTTAAAAATATAGTATATATATATATATATATATATATATATATATATATATGAAACCCTTTCTCTTCTTATGCCCTACTTATTTAAATGTTGAACGTTTTATCATATGAGTTATGGTGAGTTACATTTTGTTAAAAATATAGTATATATATATATATATATATATATATACCGCTCAAGAATCTTTATTAAAAAATTTAAATAGAATTTATTTATATATTTTTATAATGTATAAAATACATATTTATGTTGTCATCAATTCAAACGCACTTGGACGAGTGAATCGATGACTTTTCCAACTCAGTGACACGTTGGATTCTGAAAACATTGAAAATTTAAGAGTCGACCTTCTTGGAACCGTCCACCACAACATATTTTCCCAAAAAATAAATAGTAAGTCTTCAATCAATCAGGAAGGTCTCCTTCAAGTTGTTGATTCAACTGCTCTTAAGTAAAACACATGAGAATCGATTTTGTTAGATGCGATGCATGGGGCGTACGGCTGTGTGTGAACTTTGCAAAATGGGCGATTCGACGGTGGTGGGTCGGTTGCCTCTTCGATGATTAAGTCAACAATATGGAGAGGAAGAAGGAGGAGGAGGTTGAGATAGTAGTAATTACATACCTTCTTATGTGGGGGATCTTCCCAATTTATATGGTTCGGTTCCCAAATCTCCATTCTTATTTTAGAAATAATATATGTTTTTCCTTATTAAGGATTATCCTTTTATGGGATAAGATACATTTTTCGCTATCGAGGATTATCGGCACTAAGGATAATATATGTTTTTCCTTATAAAGGATTATCCTTCTAAATAAAGGATTTAGAAATTAGGAAATTTAGGGATAAATATATACTTTGTGTATTTTCTCATATGTTGTGAGGTGGCCGACTGGGGGGACTCGGGATCCCACATGGGTTTAGATTTATACTGTTGGTGGGTTCAAGTATGGTTTAGTGTAATGAGTCGCCTTGGAATGACTTAGTAGAGGCGGGTCGATAATGGGCTGTGCGGTATTTGGGCTGTTGAGTAGTGGGTTTGAGCCTAAAAAGCCGTGGTTCCCACAAAACCTAGTGTTTTTCCCCTCTTTCAACCAATGATCAAGCCATGAAGGGAATAACAAGGCTATAAACCACTTTTCACAAAAAAAAAAAAAAAAAAAATCTTGGTATGCAGTGGTTTTGCAAAGCCCGAAACTACTGCCACTTTCTGTTTTTAAATTTATTTTTTGCATCTTGTCTTTGGTGTAGTCAAGAATTTTATATATTTCCGGTTGTTGTAATAAAAATATATGGTAGTTGAATTTTACGAATATATTGCTGGATATTTTTACATAAATATCTATAAAACATAAATTATATAAAATTTATAAAAATACTTTTAAAAAGTTTAAATTTTTTTAATCAGATAATACTTATCTTATAAAAAAATATCATTGCACGGAAATCATTATAATGTTAAAATTTAAATATATATTATTAGAATTTAGCTATTAAAAATAAATTATTATTATTATAATTACGTTTTATTTAAAAAATTAAGATAATGTCATCTTTAAAAAAATTATCATTCAACTGTGATATTAAAAATTATAATATATATTATTGAAATTTATCCATTAAAAATAAATTATTGTTATTATTATTATTACATTTTATTATCATTAATTTATAATTAAAAAATATATTAATATTTTATATTTTATCTTATTGTGTAGTAATTTATAAATATTATAAATTTGACAATTAGTATTTTAATATATATTATTTTTTGAAAATTTTAAACGGGGAATATGAAAAAATAAAAACCATGTGCTAGTTATTCTTAAAAATAAGACTAATGTAATAAAAAGTGAAAGATGATTTATCTCAAATACATATTATTTTTATGCCTTAGATATCAAATAGCTGAAATTAGAGCAGTCAATATGGGTTTTGAGCTCGATGGGTCAGCCCACTTTAACCCAAATTTTTGGAATGTTGAGTTGTAAAATTTAAGGTCCGAATAAAATCGAACCAATTTGGCCCGACCCGTTTTGGCCCGTGGCCCATGTGAGTTTGACCCGAGTTAGCCTAATTGGCTTGAAATATTTTTTTTTTTTTTTAAGTAACTATCTTAGTAATTGAGGTTATTAGAATTCACATATAAAATTTGATATTTTTGCTATATCTTTTGTAGCATAGGGGTTTTTAAATTAATAATTATTATAATATATTAGTAATATATTAAACTTTGTTTTTAGCTATTTATTTTCAATTTCTAAATGTATATTTTTAATATAATTTATATGATAATTTAATATTTAAAAATGTGTATAAAAAATTTGTAGAATACATTTGAATTAAAATAAATTCTGATTTAATATTGAATATGTTTTTATTTATCTCATTAATCATATTTTAAATATTCTGAGTTTCATTTTTTTTATTTATCATTAAATTTAATTTAATAACTAAATTATCAGTATATTTTAAATAATTTTATTATTTAAACTAGTATTAATAACAAAATAATTTTATTTTTAAAATAATTAAAAAAAATTATTCACAAATTTCATTATTATGCCTAGTATGACTATATCTTCTAGCAAGATGAATTACAAATAAAATATTTCATTATTATACGGTTGAGATGCATTTTTGGAAAAAATATTTTTTTATTCCAAACATAAATAAAATTTATGTTGTTAAAATTCTAAATTAATTAATAGATGATGATAACTCGACCACCATCACCATCGAGGATGTATATATTCCTAATGTATAATCATATGTTATTATTGTATATAATAAGGATGAGGATGAAGATTAAAGATATATGAGATTTTATTTGATACTTTGGAGTTGTTTTTTAGATATGTTATTAAGTTGTTACTTTATTGTTTTGATACTATTTAACTAGTTAGTTTGATACTTTGATTATAATAGTGTTCTAATATTATTTATTTATTTAAGTTTGTTTACTATTATTATATTGTTTAAATTCAATCATTTTATATATTAATTATTATTATATATTTGTATATTATTTATTTTTATTTAAATAATGATGAATTTGTAAAATTAATTTTTTTAACATTTTAAAGTTTTGACCCGTTTTGACCCGCAATCCACATGAGTTAGGTTGGACTGGTCGAAAACTAACTCGAATATAAATGGGTCAAATTAGCTTAACTTGTTTTGACCCGTAACTCGAATGGGTTAACTCAAAATGGGTTAGACTAACCTGTTTACCTGCTCTAACTGAAATGGCTTGGTGTATAGGAGGTTGCCATTTCAAGGTTTTGGACCAGACTTTAAATTGGCAGAAAAATAAAAAATATCACCAATAAAATTCCGATAGAACCTCAATATCCCGACATTTCTAACCGTGACTTGAAGCACATGGACTCACATTGTATCTATAAAGAAAAAGAGGCAAATGCCGAGAATGTATGTGAGCATTCTGCTTTGTTTTTCTCCAATTTTGTCTTTGCTAAAGAAATAAACATTTCTGCACATCCAGTTAAAGAAGCTACGGTAAGCAGACCCTAGACACAGAAAGACATTCAAGTACCATTTCTTCCCTCTGAGCGAATAGAAAACATGCAAGGTACGAGTCATAGCTACATTTTCAGTAACACAGCAGGAGATAGCTTTAGTATATAGGCTAAGCTTAATTATGGAGTCTATTGTATGCATCACGAGGAAAATCAACTTTTCAGCTGCAACCTCCAAAAGATTGAGCTTCTCTAAGCTTTGAAACAGACTTCCCCATCACAAATCCATCCATCTGGTTTTTCCTCATCCATTCCATCATCTTCAGTTGCTTTGTCGTCTTCCAAAGCACAATTTGGATGGAGATCGAAGTCACATTCTTCACAACTGAAAGCCCACACATGTCCTTCCTCTTCACACCCATCGCAGGTGTATATCCTACGTTGAGTGAGCCCAAGCTCGTGCTCCTCATGAAGAGCATGGCGCAGCTTGTCAGGCCAGCCTTTTGCCATCTCCTCGTATTGCGCCTCTATCTCCTTTACGCGTTCATCCGTGAAAGGATAGGCGTCAGCCCCATGAACAGAAACAAGGTCTCTGGCTTGTGTTGTAACAGTCCGGCCAGTTGGTCCAATGGCCACAGCCATGGGGAGGCCCTGGACCTTGAAAATCTTACTCAAAGATGCCGCCCTTTCATCACCAAAGGGGACTGCTAGCCATGGCATTCCAGAGAAGAAATCATCAAAGGAGGTCTGGTCCCTATCGCTAGAGATGAAAATCACTTCAAATGCACTGTCCTTGGCCTTAATCTTGTGATATGCTTCAGTAAGTTTCGGCAGGAAAGCACGGCAAGGAGGGCACCAATGAGCTGAGAAATATAGGAGGATGTTCTTACCCACCAGATCAGACACTGGAACCTGAACACAGGGTAGTTTGTCATTGATAACAAAACTAAAAAGAGGTGGCAGAGAGGAGACAGGCAGAAGGATGAGAGCCTAACTCATTAACAGTACTACTACTCTGTACCACATCTGAGAACAATAGCAACAAACATTCACACATTCAGGGAAGGACCCCAGTGCACCTTTGCCAAAATTATGGAAATAACAAAAGAATTGGGTAAACACAGAGCTATCAGCATCCAGTACTACTGAAAATCTTACCTTGGCCCCGTGTTTTCCAATCACATAATCTTGACTGCCTGAAACCAAAATTGACTTCAGAGTCTGTGCTTCCTGTTTTGCCTTCTCTATCTCCTCAAGCTCTGCAAACTTTGCAGGGGTAAAAGGGTATGCCTGAATCCCATACTCTTCAATGGCTTCTGCAACATTGGAATGGAGTGTTTTTCCATCTGGCCCGATAATAACCAAAGTGGGTACTGTCGAGAGTTCAAAGTACCTAGCCAACTTCCTACAGCTCTTATCCTTGAAGGGCAATGCAAACCAAGGCATGCTTCTAAATCCTTCATTGAATGATTCTTCATCATCATCGAGTGCTATCATAACAATTTCGAACCTCTCCCCCATTGCTTTCAGTTTAGTGTAAACATCCACTAGTTTAGAGGTAAAATCTAAGCATGATTTGTATGAAGACAATGAGAAATAAAGCCCCACCAACTCCCCTTCAAGTCCAGAGACAGGTACCTTGCATTTGTATTGCAAAACAAATTTAGACTGAAGGCAAAATAGTCTATTCAATTTAAAGTACAAAAAATTGAGAAACAACTATATCTTCATTATGTGATAAAAAGCATTGTCAATGAACTTACATTCATTCCACTGGCTGAAATTACGAAATCACGTGAGTGGGAGACTAAGATGGATTTCAAGGACTGTTCCTTCTTGGCCACTTCTTCCAGCTCTTTTAATTCTTTAATCCTTTCCGCAGTAAAAGGAAAGCTGTCCACTCCATACTCTCGTATAATCTCAACCCCACTATCAGTCAAAACCTTTCCATTTTCACCAATGATCACAAGGTGTGGAATCCCCCTCACCCTAAATAATTCATCCAAATGATCACGTGTATCTGAATCAGAAAATGGTATTGCAAGCCATGGCATCTCAGAGCAATACTCCTCAAACATCTCATCATCCTCATCAGCTGAAACAAAGATGATCTCAAAATCACCTTTCAAGGAGAGACCATTGTACACCTCTGCTAACTCTGGGGTGAATCGCCGACATGGGCCACACCATGATGCTGAAAAATACAACCCAAGTTTTTTCCCCCTCAAACTGGTAATATTAACCTGTCAATTTCAGAATTTAACAGAAAAGTTCGCACTAGATCAACTGAAAAAAAGACATTTCTACAAATATAGCCATTAGGTCAATGAAATATTTTGTTCCTAAGACAGTTGCATAAAAGTCATCTAGTTAACCTGAGAGTATATTTGCCAAAAAGTGCAGGTTCACATACTTAAAAAGTAACTGTTGATATTCATGATACTAAATTCGCACAGTTCAAAGCCACATATCCTGCAATGAACTCATATTAACACAGTACCATATGATCTACACTAGTTGATAAGCAAATTAAGTCACATATATATAGAAGTTGTCTGCATCATCAAATTTATTACCTAATATTTTCCATCCAAATGGCTCAAACATTTTAATCACCAGTCCGTCTGAATGTATTTTCCAGATTTTGCCTAGTTTCCCATCATTGGTAAGAAAAACATTAGAACCCACATACTATGAAGTCTTCAGAAAGTTCCAAATTTCACCGGATTCTGAAGAAACATGGGAATTAGTTGTCTACCAAATCCACAACATCCCATTTTAGAGCAGCTTATCTGTCTCCAAACCCACTTTTTAGTCAATCTATCCCCAAATCCACCTCCTAGTCAATCTCCAAATACACCTTCTATTTGCAGAATCTAAAAAACATTCCTAGTGCAGTGGACTTGTTATCATTTCATTGTTGAAATAGCGAAAAAAATCAACAGGGCATACAAAAGTCCATTATCAAACATATAGTTTCTTCCCCAATTTTGAAGGGAAACAGGTATGGGTGGGCGTGTTAGTTCAGGTTGGTTCTTAACAAAGGCCAAGACCATGTAGACAGCTTTGAGGAAATCAGAAGTAGAACCAATTTAGTTATTGAACCAAACGGAGTTGCTTCAATATCGGCTAATTTTGATTCATTCAATTTGAGACACATGTTTTAGGAAAAACTGCAGCAAAAGAACCCATTTCCTGTGTCAAAGACTAACTACAAGCTGTAGAATAAAATATTGACACATGATTATCCAACCAAAAACATTACAATATAATCTAAAATATGGTATTGCAGCCTGAAAAAAATTTCAATAAATAATCATCATCCAACAAATCTGTTTTGCCATTGAGGGAAAAGTGAGAAAGAAGTGGAAACAAAGGAAGTAAGGTAAACTTTAGGAGTCGGAGCGATCTGGTGCAAGGCGTACAGGGGTGGGGGATGGCAGGGAGGAAAGGTAATTTTTTATGTTTCATATCAGCTCAGTTAAGATGGAGCAATGCTTATTTTTTTCCTTGCCTGCCAAAAAAAAGTTGACCACTGTGGATTTTTCATAAAATCAAACCAATAAGTTTGAAGAGAAAACAAAACTGAAAATACAAGCTTAAATCAATTCACATAGGTTATGTTTGGTTCTTTCAAGTGGACCAGCTTGGTGGGTTTTTGCCAGCCCTAGAAATAGGCCTGAATCCCTCATGTTTTCTAAAACAAGAAATCAATAAATAAATGCAATTTTCAGTTGAAATTGCAATGAACCCATTAAAGTTACCAATATTCTTAGTTAATAAACATGTAATTCTATCGATGTTCTTACCTTTAGCCTATGTTTGCTCGTAGTAAAAAGACTGAAGAAGAAAGAAAATTTTAAATTTTATAGCCAAAATTCAGTAGAGGAAAAAAAGAAGAAAAAAGAAAAAAGAAAAAAGAAAAAAGAATAAAGAGATTCCAACCACCCACAAACCCAACTCAACTAAAACCACACAGTTTGATTAGATTCAGGTAAGGAGAACTTTTTGTGTTCCTTAGATTTCAACGATGGTAATAGGTAATAACAACAACAACCACAACAGCTTTACTCAGAATTTCAATTTATTACATATTCCCAGCAACCAAACATAAGCATTTGAGAGAGGGATGACACAACAGGGAGATGGTTTACCTGATTTCCATTGTTGTTTATAAGGTAGTCCCGGTCAGGGGAAGAGAGGAGGGAAACGATGTCATGAACTGCAAACCCATCATCACTGTCCATGTTGCTATTACAATCAGAGCAGCTGTGGAAACTAAACAGGAATTGGGGGTTTCGTCTGAACTAAAAGATCTTATTTGTAAGTGGGTGTGGGTGAGGGAGTGGAGTGGAGTATATTCTTCTCCCGGAGTTGATTTTCGGTTCCCACTATTCCCATAATTTGCTTGGTGATTAAGAAAAGTTAAGATGTTATGCGTGGAAATAACGCCCAAATGTTTGATTCTCAATCCTTTATTGAACTGCCCTACAAACCTGATTTCCCAATAGCAATGAGTCATGATCAAGAAGATAAAAAGCGATTGGCATCGTCCTGATTTTATTTAGTAGCCGTAAGGCCACACCCTTCCCCTGTTCTATTATCCTTTCCAGTTTTTTTTTTTATTGGCTTTTGATTTTTGGAAAATAACCCGGATGAAAGCAAGGACACCCAAAACAAAAAAATTAAAGAAACAAAGACTCAATAAGTTTCTTAACTGGAAAAAATTAAAATAAAACTGAGGTATACAGAATATCTATCAATTGAAACTTATGTCATAGGCCTTGGCACCATCATGTCCAAAAATCCCAAAATGTTTCTCATACTCGTCCCCGCTCTTGAGGTTTTCATCAAACAGATCAAACACATAAACTTCAACCCCAACCCCAGGCCTTTTAGGTGTTCCAACTGATTTCAGTGCCCGACTAGTCACATTGCCGTTATAAGCCAACGCATTCTCCGGTGTTGCCGCTTCACCACCGGCTCTCGGCCAGCCTGTCTCCGCCACCACCACCGTCACTCCGCCGAATCCTTCTCTTTCCATGGCCCAACTGAAGGCGTCTATCGACGCATCGAACAGGTTTGTGTATGTCAATCCGCCGTCTTGGACTTTCGTTCCCGATCCGAATAGCGCGTACTCCAAGGGTATGTGCTCTTTGTCGTTTATGTAGCTGATGTACGGGTACACGTTCAACAGGAACGGTAATTCGTGGTCCTCCAGGAATTGTAGGTACGGGATCATCACGGCTCGGATGTAGGGATCGAATGTTCCGGTTGAGGGAGGGGACGAACTGGAGAGTACGGACGCTGCGTGCGGCGACGACAGCTTTATTTTGTCTGCCAACCCTAGGATTTGGAGAGCTTGGTAGAGGCTGACGATGGATGGAAGTACGTACGGTGTGTAGAACGGATCCTTCAGGAAGACCTCGTTGCCGACGGCGATGTACCTGACTTGATTGCTGGGAACATATGCGAGAATGTTGGATTGAAGCCAGTCCAGCGAGGTGTTGACGGTGCCCGTTGCGAGAGAAGGGAGGACTTCATTGGGAACTCCGATCATGAGCTGAATTCCGGTACCGGAGAACGGTTTTAGAGTATCCGGATCGGTGTTAAAGAGCCGAATGTTTGAAATTCCGTTGGATTTGAGGAGTTTGACGGCATTGGAAGCTGGTGGAAGGTTGTCGGCGACGATACCGTAACAAACGCCGACAGGTGCAGCAGCTGGGACAACAGGGAAAGGAGAATTTGAAAATCAATAAACATTGACATGAACAATGTAGAACATTAACAATTTGAATGGTTAAGCATTCATTGATTGTTCGATAATTCATTTCATCTAAGTAGGCCACAAACAACCACACGGCATTTTATCATTGAGAAATCAAAAGAAATGGAAACAAAAAATCAAAATCTCTTTGAATTATTATTCTCTTTCATTTTCTTAACAACTCAAAACCTAGCATACATTATTAGCATAGGTACTTAAGGAAATTAAGTTGATATATTATGCTTGTAATTAATTAATGTAAGGCAGAAACCTGTTGAATGAAAGAGAAGCAAAAAGACAGAGAAGAAGAAAGGTCGAATCCCCATGCGTTTGCTTGTTGAGTAGTGTCTGTGTGCGGGTATGATTCTACGGTTAGACTTATTATTGGAATTGGATTGATTGGTTTGAATTTGGTTTGAAGTGTGTTGTTGGCGTTGTTGTTGGTGTTGTTTAGGTTTAGGTTG
Organism: Tetrastigma voinierianum; assembly: GCA_016808115.1. Lineage (NCBI taxonomy): Eukaryota > Viridiplantae > Streptophyta > Magnoliopsida > Vitales > Vitaceae > Tetrastigma > Tetrastigma voinierianum. Next base: position 1,334,395 of record JAEQBH010000926.1, read on the forward strand.
GATGTCGTGTTTTTGGTTTGGTTCCGTCAAACAACAATAGATACGGAGCTTTTGCATTTTGACCCGGTTTATTTGGAATTAGGACAGCCAACCTACGCCTCACACATTTCAGGCCTATGCATCACAATTTACAAAACCTTCTGTTCTCTCTTCAGTCTTCACGCGTTTAAGTTTTTATTTTTTCTGTTTCTTCGACTTTCTAATCATGTAAGTCGAATAATTTGACAACAACCCGACGCTTTTAGTTAATTAATTACCATCATTTACCAGATGAGCTGTACCAATCTCCATGCTACCCAATTGAAACTGGACCTACACAGTACACAGTCCAACTCACGTGAACCTAAAACAACAAATTGAAAAATTAAGGCCCATGCAATTAATTTCATTAATTTTTTTTAAAAAAAAATTAAGATTTCTTATATTTCTCTCTAACTGTCGAGACGATGATAACAAAATGAAAATACAGGGGAAAGGCCAAAGGAGGATAGGTGGGACTGGGGATAAGTCGTTAAACACATGTATAAATAATAATGAAGCTGCTGTTTGTTTGTGATCAGTATCGGATAAAAGAGAATCAAGGGGTACAGAAGCATGAATGCTTTCTTCATTACGGGGGCAATGATTAGGAAAGTCATAACAGGTGGATATGATCATGATTAAATTATATGATTACTTCAATCATCGCCACCGTGCATGACACATAAGGATCACAACTTCCTTTTGGAAAAGAAAGGAATAAAGATGACGATCAAAAGAAGGGTGACCCCCACGAAAGAAATCGGTACATGATAATTACACAAAACCCAAGATATTATCTCTTTCACATTTCGCTTTATTATACCCAATCTAGAAACGAGTTCTCCACTAATTCTAAATTTCTGAAAATGTAAAGAAAGTGGAGCTGCCATGCGATGCGGTGTGAGGAAGACTGCCCTTTTGATGGAGCCTCCAAAATCTTACTTTCTCTTCTTACAAAGCAATCGGAGGAGGGCGCACCCTCCTTGGGCAGTAAAGGACAGGCGGAATATCTTTGGTTGTCTCTTTATTAAAGAAAGTTGGTCCTTTTTCTCACTTCAAAAACCTTATACTACACAACCTGTTGCGATCATCAGGGGAAATGAAATGTTCTTGATTCTTTCGTGACTTGAGCCAGGTCTGTCTTTCTCTACACTCAAGGAACTGCCCACGGCTCATACTAAACCCAATTCCCCTCATCCTCTCCTCTTCTCAAAACTACCTGGCAAGAAAATAATGTCACTTCCCCAGCAGCAGCAGCAGCCGCCAGTTATTTACCCTAATACTGTCACCAGTCAGGCTCCTTCTCACTCCGATGGGTCATTTGGGACCGTCTTTATAGTCCTGGGCGTCATACTTGTTATTTCTGTTATCGCTTGCGCTCTTGGAAGGCTCTGCAATCGGCGGCGGCGCCACCACCAGAAACCTAAACAAAACCATGCTTTTCGCCCCAAAGAACCAGACATAGAGTTTGGTTTGGACAGGGGAATGCCGAATGCCAAGCCGTCCGGCAACGGAGGAGCCAAACCACCCAATGGACCCAACAGACCATTTGGGATTGGCGAACCCAAGCCATGGGAACCTACTGCTGCATGATGATGGATGGAGCAGAATTCGTAGGAGCTTCTTCATGTCTGTTCTTTTCTGCTTGCTGTTGTTGTTTAATTGTCTTTTATAAAAGTCATTCTGGTCTTCTTTCTTCTTTGTCATTTTTTTTAATTCTTTTTGCTTGTTGCTAATTTGAACTCGACCATGAAATATGCAATTAAACATAGTATAATCATGATGTACAGTATGGTCTCCGGGATAATCTTAATATCTTCTTGTTGACACTAAAAATATTTTTTTGGGCTTACATGGTATTTAAATAATTTTTGACCCAAATGGTAGTGGAATAGGCCGAATATATATGCCAATTAAATCCGAGAAAGCCTAAGCCCATGGAATCATCATATAAAAAGGTCCAAATATATTTCTGTAATTTTTAAAAAAATTTCAAAACTGTCAGCAGATAATATTGAGACTTTGTCTCAAAAGCAAACGGTGGAGGAGACTTTTTCTCCAAGTCAGGACATGACAAAGTACGTGGGCAGTGGTGGAAAGCTAGTTGAAAAGCAAGACTCCTTATTGAAGGCGTGGACAACTATTGGAATAGTGGGTTGGTTTAGTTTCTCTAAGGAGAAAGTGGGGAAGAACGGTTTCTCCAAGGAAGAAGTTAATTGACACAGTTGGCCCTAGTGAGAAAGTGGGTTGGTGTAGTTACTTAAAAATACCTATAAAAGGAAATCAAAGTATCAGAGTGAAGGGCCGACTTTCAAACACTCAAAAACCAATATAAGACCATTTCAGCATTTCTCTTACTTTTCTACAAGTTCATCAGTCGTCTTTTTCAGATCCTTAGCTTAGTTTTATATGTTTTTCTTTACAAGCATTTGTTACTTCAAAGTTTTCTTGCTTCGGCACTTAATTTTCAATCCCATTCTATAATGAAATCTACTATTTTTTCTAGCAAATATGTTAAGTTTCCTCTTAGCTTTCAACTCAATCTATGCAATCTAATTTTCAAGGTATTTTTCTGCTTAGATTCTAAGGAACTGTCAAGGGAGCTAGGAGATCCATTTTTCGAGTTACGCAAAAGTAAGATTTCGACACAGTTTTAGTTCGAAAATACTATAATTTCCTAACATGCCCACGCATTCACAAATTTCCGTGCTTTTTCATGTTCTGGTGAATTCTACCAGAAAATCCACCGAAACATATTTTTGGCACGCTTGGTAGGACCCATTTTTGCTGAAGAATGCCACCAAAATTGAGAAGTAAGATAACTGTAGAGTCTCCAAACTCGGGATCTGATGCTGCAGAATCAACACAAGAAGGAAGAGTTCTAGCCCTGGTGGAATAGATAGAAAACCTGATTAATTCTCTAGTATGACAGTAGAGGAATCCATCCAACAACCCTACTAAACAAGTGGAAGGAAGGGGTACAGGTAATGTGGATATGCCTATTATTTTCTATAATAAATATAACAAATTTCGAGCTCTCATGAAAGAAATAAAGAACCAGGGAGTGATCACGAGTGCCTTTATGGAAGAAATGAAGCAACAATCTCAATCCATCCTGAAGAACCATAGAGAAATGGGGCAATCGAGGCATGAAGTTGCTTCTAAGCTTGAAAGGCAATTTGTTAACGAACTTGGGGGGCAGCATTTTAAGAACCTACGAGAAGCTGGTGAATTTCATTTCTCACCTATGTAGACAGAGGTTATATACATTCCTCCCCATAGGAGAGAGGGTGGTACTCTAGAGAACGTGGCAGATGAAAGACCTAATGCAACCAAAGCCACAACCCCTAAGAGGATTTTTGCTTAGACTAATCCACTTACACAACCTGGAGCATATGAAGGGAACTTTTATTTCAATGGAGGCCCGAGGGGGGCATCATGCAACTGCTTGCAGGAGTGAATGGCAACAGGGGATAGCAAGTTCAACAAGTTCCTTAACAACATTTTAGGCAATCGGCCTTAGTACCAGATTTAGGAGCAATTGGAGAGGCGGTGCAAGAGTTATATGGGTCAGGCCTCATGCAAATTGGCCGCCTAGAGTTCTACAAACCTTATCCAAAAATGATAAACATGGAAAACCCCTACCCAAGGGGGTATATGATCCCTGATTTCTCTTTGTTCTCTGAAGAAGATGGCCAATCCACCCTAAAGCATGTTGCTAGATTCACTATGCAATGTGGGGAATTGGCTAACTACGAGAATTTCTATCATTTCAAGCTTAGTTTGTTTCCTAACTCTTTCACAGGGCCATCATTCACTTGGTATACAACATTGCCAAGGAACTCCATTTGAAGTTAGTAGGAGATGGAAAGGCAGCTCCACACTCAGTTCTTCAGGGCTGAGCCCGAAGTGAGCATTGCAGAACTGTCCAGAGTGACTCAAAGAAATGGGGAGACAGTTGATTTGTTCATCTCCCGGTTTAAGAAGATAAGAAACATATGCAAGATCCATCTTCCAAAGACAGAGTACGTGAAGGTTTGGACATTAAGTTGAGGAAAAAATTCCAAGGTATGGAATTTAGAGATTTTTATGAACTTGTAGCTAAGGTGACAGAATATGAGGAGCTGCTCAAGGAAGAAAGTTACCGGAGGAAGAAGTCCATGGGAACCTATTGTTAAGAGGTGAACCAGGAGGTGGCAATGGTAGATCTATCTATTATAGGGACATTCACCTATCCTCTTTTGGTAGAAAAAACACCTGATTTGTGGAAGAAGGCACAAATTGTTGGTACACATATCCATTATACTTTTAAGATAGCGAAAACAGAGGAAATATTTTATTTCCTTGTAAAAGAAAAATTCATTACCTTCCTTAAAGACCACCGGATTCCCAACAAGGATGAACTAAGGGAAAAGACTTACTGTAAGTACCACAATTAATGGAACCACACTACTAATGCGTGTTAGGGTTTCAGAAATATAATACAGGACATGATCAACAAAGGGATACTCAAGTTCTTTAACAAAAAATGGCTATGGCAATCGATGAGGATCCTTTCCCACTAGTGGCCTCAATCAACACTGAAGGGACCCAACCCGGGTTTCCTTTTCCTAACTTGGGGGACCCTCCCGGTACTCCTACGGATTTGAAAAAAAAAAACCTTTCATTTCTTTTAAACATTTTTAAAAGTGAATCCGTGAAGCGAACCCATTTATATAGTTACGTTTTCCATTAAAATCTTATGAAGCATGGTGGGACAAATTTTAATTTTTTTTCTTTTTAAACATTAAACCCTTTATAGAAAATTGGGTAGAGTTTCCTCTGTTTTTCGGGCATGTCCCAATTTATAACACCTGTAATAAAACACTTTAATTTACTCCACATCCAACAATGGGACATCACCATAACCAATTTCAAATCAAACTTTAAATCATTTTTTTAACACTATAGATATATAAATTTTTTTTTAAAACCTATATACATTACAAAATAAAGGTGTACAAGTAGTTATTTACAATAAAAACTATATATTTTCAAAAAGGTGGTCATCATGTGAGGGAGTGTCATCAGTCTTGAGGATGCCTAAACTACACGCGCCGCCTTGAAAAATTTGGGAGGGCAGAGCCTAAATGGCAAATGAGAGATAAATTTCATAGAAATAACGCTTCAGATATAATTAAATACAATGTGAAAACAATTGTATAGAGATCTCATTTCCATAAACATTTACTTTGCATTTTTCCTTTCGTTAAAATACAACGGTAAAACAATTGTATAGAGATTCATTTCTATAAATATTTACTTTACTTTCTTTTCCATATAGTTCAAATACAATTTCTCGTAAATAATTGTATCAACATATCTTTCTAATATACTTTCTTTTCCTTTTGAATCTCATTATATCCAATGGAACCTCGCATACTGCAACTCACACATCCATGAAAGAACCTCCGAGGAAACAAATTTTACGATCACCATGGCCCAAAAGGAACCTTCTGAAATCGTATACCTGCTAACTAATGGCCGCCCATGAAAGGACCTATGAGGAAACAATCTTACGATCACCGATGGCCCAAAAAGGAACCTCCGATAAATCGTGCCTTTCTTTTAAATACCATTGTACTATGGAATAAATCACATTATGCGTTGGTAAACTTTTCATACTTTTTACGTGTATGGCAATATGCATCACTCTTTCCTTCCTCATAAAAAAATCCTAACCCTTTCCCATGTACCATGCACGCAGAAGTACTTTATTGACTTTCCTTTAACTTTATCTTTGTAACATAGGATAACCATGGATTCAAACATTTTCATATAAACATATATATATATAGAATATATGTTCATAAAAATTTCATATAATATGGAAACCATAAATCATACTTTATAAACTATGGAAAGCATAATCATTTCATTTTTTTTTCAACACATGCTTTATAAAACTATGGAAACCATACTCATTTCATATATTCTCAACATAATTTAAAGTCAAGAAAACCACATTTCCCTTTTTTTTTTTTCATTTGAATATTTATAACATAAATATGAAAACCTATACATTGGTAAACATTAATATATATCTATTTTCATAAACATTTACATTTTCCCTCACCTTTGTTATTTAAGCCCTTTTTCCTCCTTTAAAAGCTTTTCACCTCCACCCTTGTCCTTAATCACTTTCCTCCTACAAGTCACATTATCCATAAAATCCATTAACATCCATACCTTAATCATGTCTAATTAAACCATTAACTATACTCTTTTCAAAGAACTCCTACATTTAATCACTTCCAATTTATTAAAATCACTTGAACTCAACCTCTTTGTTCTCATGATTTTCTTATGCTAACTCATGGAAATTACTACCCTCCCATACAATAGCCCACAACATGCCATGAAATGACATGTCAAAACCCTACTTATTCACATCGACATAACTAAGCAACCTCGCATTAATTTGGTGCAACCATAATTTTTCAGTCATGTTCTGTTCATCCACTGTCATATTAGAATATGGTTAGACTTTAATTTAATGGGCTTCTATAGAGTCCAAGAACACCTAAAACGTGGAGTTCGACGGAAGTTATGGCCTTTTCATTCAAAACTGGTTAATTTACTTTGTTTACACTGGAAACAGTCTGTGATACCCGATTTCAGGGGTCTTAATCCATAATTTGACACTTGTTCTTTGTACTCATTTTGAGATACGGTTCTTAGGGTTCTTCTCCAATTGGAATCACCCAAATCGGATCTCCGAAACTCTAGATATATCCTAAACAATCGATTACTTCGCTTTCAAACGTAATCCAGAACCAAGCTGACATAGCCCCTTGAATGCATTTCAGTCCAAATGGGTCGAATTTGATTGACTCATTTCAAGGAGAGATATAGTTCTCCTATCGCATAGTTTATGTGAATTTGAATCACTCAATTCGAATGAGGATGGCTGCTATGGCCAAAATACGCCATGGAGTCTTAAAAATGCAATAAAAACCGCCAACATAGCTCCACTTTGAATGCATTTTTGAGTCCACATGGGTCAGAATTTGGATAGACCTATTTCAAGGAGAAATGTTCGAATCAGGATAGTTTATCCATAAATTTGAATCACTCAATTCGGATGAGTGATGATCAAGTTATGGCCAAAATACTGTAATGGATTCTTAAAAATAGAACATAAAAACTGCTTGAACATAGCTCCACTTTGATTGCATTTTTAAGTCCAAATGGGTCGGAATTTGGATAGACCTATTTCAAGGAGAAATGTTCTCCTATCAATCTATTTTACTTAGCAATTTGAATCATTCAATTCGGATGAGTGATGGTCAAGTTATGACCAACACGCTTATGGAGTCGGAGAGAAAAATCGATACAATACTGACACACACATGCCCTAGATGTAAATTAACCGAAGAGAGAAAACCCTAATCACCTTAAATTCGCGCGATTTCACGGACACCACCTTTCTACTCCGTGAAAACCCCAACTGACCTCGCACTCGTGATTCTGCACCACGTGTAGCCTCGTCACGCAGATCAACTTTAATTCTTTGACCTAACGATACGCACTCCACGAAATCCCATGAATCAAAGAGAGAAGATTTCTCTCTCTCTCTCTCTCTCTCTCTCTCTTACTCTCTCTCTTACGGTTTGGCTGAGACCAAAATGAGAGCTTTTGATATTTTAGATTTTTGTAGGCTATTTATAGTGTGGACACGTGGCCCACGTCGCGCCACATGTCACACTTCTTCAGTTCCGTTTTTGCTCCAAAACAATTTATTTCATCTCGGTTTTCGTTCCATCTATCTTAAATGGAAATTCTTTAAATATTTGACATTTTTCGGGATGTTTATAAAAATCTCGTTTTCGGGGTCCACTCGACGCTCGTCGCCTCAAATTTCGTGAAAACCGATTGCTGCAATTTTAAACTTAAATTTGGATCGGGTAACTAGATTCTCATGAGAAGAATTCAACCTGAAGTCCTCGTTTCACATCCAAGATCTAGAAATTTTTCAGATTTTTTTATGGCAAATTACCGTTTTGCCTTTTTTAAGAAAAATTGCATTTTCACCCCTTAACATAATTGCTTTAATCTATTCTCACCTTCTTGACTCAATACATTATTATGAACATTTTTTATTTCTGTGGCTTGTTTTTCTCAAACATTATTCATTTGACTGCTTCACCAAATACCTAATTGATCGAAAACGAAATTTACTATTCATAGAAACTGTAAATTCAGGGTCTTACAAATCACTCCTCCTTATAAAAATTTCGTCCTCGAAATTTAAATATCATACCTGACTAAAACAGGTGGATATCAGCTCAGATTCCGATCTTCAATGCCCCATGTCGCTCTCTGCCATGATTCATCCACAACACCTTCACTAAGAATCACTTATTCCTCAAGAACTTGATCCTTTCTCGATCAACAATCTAAACCTATTTCCTTTCTTCATAAGTCGTTTTCTTTCAATTCAACCTATTGATCTCTTTAACACATGTGAAGGATCTCGCTATATACTAAGCATGTGTAAACATGAAAGACATCATGTATTATGGCCAATTCAGGTGGCAACCTCAACCGATACGCTACCTCCCTAATTCTTTCCACAATATTATAAGGTCTCATATAGCGGGGACTTAACTTCCCTTTCTTTCCGAATCGCAACACCCCTTTCCAAGGTGATATCCTCATAAATACTTGATCCCCCACTTGAAATTCCAGATCTCTCATTCTACATCTATGATAACTTTTCTCACTGATCTTGTTACCTTTAATCTATCCCCGATAACCTTAACATTGACCATCAGACTAACACTTTCTGACCTAACAATTTTCTCTCACCTCCACTCATCCCAACATAATGGAGTCCTACACTTCCTTCCATATTAGGCCTCGTGCTTCATTTCAATGCTCAATATAACCCCACAGAGTAAACCCATTCACGGTAGATGTGTCTATCCCAACTTTAACTTAAATCACTACAAGCCCCGGCATATCTTCCAATGTCCAGATAAATTTTTCGCATTGACCATCCGTCTGGCATGGAAAGCCAGATCAAATGTAACCTGGCATCTTTAGCTTTAGCCGGGCCGTAATCGAAGTAAACCGTGGATCTCTGTCTCGATACTATCATACCGGGCGCATCGTGAAGTTTACGTCTCTTTTACATACAATCACCAAATCTCACCATTGAGTCACTATTTTTCATAGGTAGGAAATGGGCCGATTTCGTCAATCTGTCAATAATCACCTATCGTCATAACCACTCCGGCAACACGCCAGCCCTACCACAAAAATCCATCGTGATTTTCTCCCCATTTCCATTGAGACTGAAGAGATCAAGAGCCCTTGTGTCTCTTTGATGTCACTCTGACTTGGTCGACAAACGACATCCGAGACAAACTCAATCTTTCTTCATACCTCCACCGCAGTGTTCCCTCAGGCATGACATTTTAGTGTTTCCTGATGCATCAGATATGCAGAGTGAGCCTCTTCCATAATTTCTTTCTTTAATTCTCCGACATCCTGCATACATAACTGCGGACTCATCATCAATGTAAACATTTGCTCGCATCAAATCCTTTAGCCGCCTGCACTCCAGCCTTCTTTTCTAACTTAATCATGGTCGGATCTTGAGTCCGTAGCCCTTATCCTATCTATCAAGATTTGATTTAACATGAAATGTAGCTAAGAAAGCTCCATTATCCGCCAACTCTAGTCTCACACCTAAAGACCTTAATTCCACAAGTCTGGTGTGGAGGTATACAACCTTATGAGATATAACCCGTAGATTTCCTATCGAGAGCATCACTACCACATTAGCCTTTCCCGATGGTGGTACTCACAGTGCATCTAATCCTTAATGAACCCATCTCCTCTGTCTCATATTTAACTCCTTTTGTGTGAATAAATACTGCAGGCTCTTGTGATCTGTAAAAATTCTGCATGGAACCCCATCTAAGTAATGCCTCCATATCCGTAGAGCAAAGACTACAGCAGCCAGCTCTAGGTCGTTTATCGGATAATTTTGCTCATGCTTCTTCAATTGTCTCGAAGCATATGCTATCACAATTTCATGTTGCATTAACACACACCATAAGCCCTGCCTGGATGCATCACAATACACTGTATATCCATCCCCGCCCTCATAAGTGTAAGAACTGGGCCGAGGTCACTCGCTTTAGTCCACTCCGCTTTGGCCGACATGCCTCTGACCATACAAACTTTTCCTCCTTCCTTGTCAATTTAGTCAAAGGAGCCGCTAACTTCGAAAACCCCTCAACAAACTTTCGACAGTACCCCGCCAAACCTTAAAACTGTGATCTTTGTCACATTCAGAGGTGGTTTTCGCCTACAATTGCCTCAATCTTTTAAGGATCAATAGAAACCCCTTTCGCTGAAATCACATGTCCTAGAAAGGCAACACCGTTTCAACTTAACTAGCATTTACTCGAATTTGGGTATACAACTGATTTTCCTCGTAACTGTAGAAACAACTCTGATGCTCCTCATGATCTTCCTTACTACCGGAATAGATCAAAATGTCATCAACGTACTATAACAAACTGATTCAAATATACGGGAAGATCCTCATTCATAATATCCATAAAAAATAGCTGTGGCATTAGTTAAATTAAATGGCATGACTAAGAACTCAGAATGCCCATACTCGTGGCTCTAAAAGTCGTCTTGGGAACATCCTCTGATCGGATCTTTAATTGATGGTAACCTGACCTTAGATCAATTTTCAAAAATACCCTCGCTCCCTGTAATTGATCAAAAAGATCATCAATCCGTGGAAGCGGGTATTGATTTCGTATTGTCACTTTATTCAACTCTTTGTAATCAATACACATCTCAAACTTCCATCATTTTTCTTCACAAATAGAACAGGAGCTCCCCAAGGCAAAGTACTCGGCCTGACAAAACCCTTATTCACAAGCTCTTCCATTTGTACTTTCAATTATTTCAAATCTAAAGGAGCCATCCTGTAAGGTGCCTTAGAGATTGGTTCTGGTCCCTGTGGCCAATCTAACTAAAATTAATCTCTTCTATCCGAGGTATAATTGAAGATCCTCCGAAATACATCCTAAATTTTGATTATCTAATGTCTTCCACGATCACCACCATCCCTCACCTCAATGGCATAAGCTAGGTACCCCCGATATGACTTCCGAAGCATCTTATTAGCCTTCATAGTCAAGCTATAATATCGTTAGGTAGTGTCTTCAGAACCCATAGAACACAACCTCCCGTCCGCCCGGGGTTTATAGAACCTAACTCTTTTCGCTTATAACAATCCACTCGTAGCATGATGTCTAGATAGCCAATCCATGCCTAAGATAACATCAAAGTCATGGATGTCTAATACATCAAGTTCTGCAAAAACTCCCCGGTCCAATAATCACCCCGTTATCCATAAACACTCTCGCAAATTGAATCCCCGTAGGTAAGAGATACCACTATGTCATAATCATAGTTTGACTCCACATTAACATTTGACATAAACCCCATAGAAATAAAGAATGTGTGGCTCCAAGGTCTATAAGAATATGAGCATCACTACAAAGATCAAATCATACCTCACAATATCTGGGAATTAGTGACAAGATTCCACAAAATCGCAAATACCCCGCTTGGGTCATAGGTCGGCCTGGAGGTCCTTTGGGTGGCTGACCTCTACTTGCTAGTACACTAGGTCTACTAGAAGGAGTAAAACTCTACCAAAGCCCTCTCCGATCCCGACATCTACCAAATTAAAATTGCTCAGATCGGTGCCACCTGTAGGTCAATCTAATCGCTCTGAGGCTAACTGTGGACATTCCTTTCGCAAATGTTCGACCGGCCCACATCCGTATCAAAACACTCCAGCACCCATCCGCACTCCCTCTATGAAACCTTCCACACTTAATACATCACGTTCTCGGGGGTCGAAGTTCCAATGGTGGTTTTACCGAACTCCGACCGGATCGCGCTCCGAATTGGCCTTACCAGCCTACCAATGGTGGTTTTCTCCATTCTGATTCATCGATCCACCCTGAGTCCAAGTAGATCCATCTCTCTTTAGCCCTTGCGAACCCTGTGCAATCTGAGGAGCTAATCCTAAACTCCTCTCTATCCTGATGGCAGCCTCAACCACTTGTCCATACTGAGTATGAGAGACTGACGCCAAAATGCTCTTGACCTCTTTTCTCAGGCCCACTACAAACCTCTTACTTTTCTGTACCTCGTGGTCACAAAATAAAGGAACAGGCCGTATTTATTCCGGAACTTCTTTTCAATCACACCGACATGGTCCCTTGCTCAAGCTTGAAAATTCTTCAATTTTCCGACTTATGAACTGTAGGGTAGGAATTCTAGAAACTCCTTTAAACTGAAATCCGTGACACTCTAATCGTCAGACTACCTTCCACCCGCCAAGTGCTCTGGCCTCTCAATAGGAAAGCACATGTCACCATCCGCTCACGGAGCATCCCATAACATCAACACCCTCTCATTACCCTCGAGCTAATTAATTATCTTTTCGTATCCCCATTCCATCATAATTTCTACCCTAATTTCCTATGTTCTCTCAATGGACATTGCCTGGCCACCTGGGTCGACGAAATGTTGTGGCTAAAATATGAGCCATCCGAACGTTCGCATATTAACTCCCATCGGCTCTAGAGGACGTGGATGGCTCGCATGAAGGCCTCAAGGAATAGGGAGGTGGAATAGGAACATTAACAGATCATCTATATGTTCCTAACCGGAGCAGACATAACCTCTACAGAACTCTCCCTCTCGATCGGGATGCACTCGACGACGATTTTCAGAACATTTAAACACATCAGCATGCTATAAAGCTCATACGACATTTAAATTATTAAAATAACTCGTGCACCTTTAAATAAAACATTAAATCATGTTAGGACGTGAGACTTTTCTAAAAACACTGTAAAACATTTTCAAAACCTTGGGCTCGATACCATGTTGAAGGACCCAACAGTTTCCTTTCCTAACTCTGGGACCCTCCCCAGAGCCTCCTAGCGATTGAAAAAAAACCTTTCATTTCTTTTAAACCTTTTAAAAGTGAATCCGTGGAGCAAACCCATTTATACAAGCACGCTTCCATTAAAATCTTATGAAGCACAGGGACAAATTTTCTTTTTTTCTTTAAACATTAAACCCTTTATAGAAAATCTGTAGTTTCCTCTGTTTTTCGGACATGTCCCAATTTACAACACCTGTAATAAAACAATTTAATTTACTCCACATCCAACAATGAGACATCAAGTCTACCACAACCAATTTCAAATCAAACTTTACATCATTTTTTGAACACTATAGATATATAAACAATCTTTTAAAACCTATATACATTACAAAATAAAGGTGTACAAGTACTTATTTACAATAAAAACTATACATTTTCAAAAGGTGGTCACAATGGAGGCGGAGGTCACCGTCCGGAGGATGCCTCTCGAACCCGCACGCGCCTATGCCCCGAAAACATTTGGATACTGAGAGTACAAGCCTTATAGGAAAATAATGTTTCTAGATATAGTTCAAATACAATGTGTAAAACTTTTTATATAGATCTCATTTCCATAAACATTTACTTTGCATTCTTTTCCTTTCTATTCAAATACAACGTGTAAAACAATTGTATAGAGATCTCATTTCTATAAACATTTACTTTACTTTCTTTTCCATATAGTTCAGCCACAATGTGTAAAAAACAATTGTAATAACATATCTTTTCAATATAGCTTTTCCCTTTAACTGTCATTATATCCAATGGAACCCGTGATACCATTAACCACGTGCTGGGTCCATGAAAGAACCTCCGAGGAAATAGTCTACGATCACCGATGGCCCAAAAGGAACCTTCGAAATCAGGCTATATACTGTTAATCCACCGTTGCCTATGAAAGAACCTATAAGGAAAATAAATTTTACGATCAACATGACCTAAAAGGGAGCCTCCGTAAATCGTGGCCTTTCTTAAATACCATTGCACTATGGAATAAATCACATTATGCGTTGGTAAACTTTTCGTACTTTTCACATCCATGGCAATATGCATCACTTTTCCCTTCCCCCATAAAAAAAAAATCCTAACCCTTTCCCATGTACCATGCACGCGTAAAGTATTTTAGTCGACTTTCCTTTAACTTTATCTTTTTAACATAGGGTAACCATGGATTCAAACATTTTCATATAAACATATATATATAGAATATATATTCATAAAAATTTCATATAATATGGAAACCATAAATCATACTTTATAAACTATGGAAACCATAATCATTTCATTTTTCAACACATGCTTTATAAAACTATGAAACTATACTCATTTCATATATTCTCAACATAATTTAAAGTCAAGAAAACCACATTTCCTTTTTTTTTTTTTTCATTTGAACATTTATAACATAAATATGAAAACCTATACATTGGTAAACATTAATATATATCTATTTTCATAAACATTTACATTTTCCCTCACCTTTGTTATTTAAGCCATTTTTCCTCCTTTAAAAGCTTTCCACCTCCACCCTTGTCCTTAATCACTTTCCTCCTACAAGTCACATTATCCATAAAATCCATTAACATCCATACCTTAATCATGTTCAATTAAATCATTAATTATACTATACTTTGCAAAGAACCCTACATTTAATCACTTCAATTTATTAAAACTTCACTTGAACTCAACCTCTTTTGTGCTCATGATTTTCTGATGCTAACTCATGGAAATTACTACCCCATACAATAGCCCACAACATGCCATGAAATGGCATGTTAAAACCCAGCTATTCACATCGACATAACCAAGCAACCTACACACTTGGTGCAACCATAATTTTTCAGTCATGTTATGTTCATCCACTGTCATATACAGGAATATGGTTAGAATCTTGACTCAATGGGCTTTCCATAGAGTCCAAGAACACCCAAAACGGAGTTCGGACGAAGAAGTTATGGCTTTTCATTCACAACTAGTCAATTTACTCTATTTACACTGGAAACAGTATGTGATACCCGATTTCAGGGGTCTTAATCCATAATTTGACACTTGTTCTTTGTACTCATTTGAGATACGGTTCTTAGGGTTCTTCTCCAACTGGAATCACCCAAATCGGATCACCGAAACTCTAGATATATCCTAAACAACCGGGATTACTCGTTTTCAAACAGAACCAGAAACTGTTTGAACATAGCTCCCCTTTGAATGCATTTCTGAGTCCAAATGGATCAGAATTTGGATTGACCTATTTCAAGGAGATATGTTCTCCTATCAGTCTAGTTTATCTAGAAATTTGAACTATCCAATCTCGGATGATGATGGTCAAGCAGCGGCCAAAATACGCTCATGGAGTCTTAAAAAACAGAACAAAACCGTCGAATATAGCTTCACTTTGAATGCGCATTTTTCGAAATCCACATACGGGTCGACTCGATAGACCTATTTCAAGGAGAAATGTTATCCTATCAGGATAGTTTATCCAACAATTTGAATCACTCAATTCGGATGAGTGATGGTCAAGTTATGGCTAAAATACAGTCATTAAGTCTTAAAAACAAAACAGAAAAACTGCCTGAACATAGCTCCACTTTGATCGTGATTCGAGTCCAAATTGGCCTGACTAGATAGACCTTTTTCAAGGAGAAATGTTCCTCCTATCAGTCTAGTTTAGGAAATTTGAATCACTCAATTTGATGAGTGATGGGCCAAGTTATGGGCCAAAATAATAGTCATGGGGCCTTAAAAAACTGGACAACATCTCCTTGGACACACTCATGCCCTTAGACCGAAATTAACCCGAGTAGGAGAAAAACCCTACCTCAAATGGCGTGATTTCACGGGACACCACCTTTTCTCAATTTCCTTGAAAACCCGAACCTTTGACCCAGAAACTTAAGGATTCTGTACCCACGCAGCCCCCGCCGCGTAGACGCCTTTAATTCTTGACTCCACTGAGATCCCGACCTAAATCCCGTGAATCGAAGAGAGAAGATTGCTTTATCTTCTCTCTCTCTTACTCTCTCTCATGCAGCTTCACTGGAGAATCAAAATGAGATTTGATATTTAGATTTTAGTTATTTATAGTGTGGACACGTGGCCCACGCGAGCCACGTGTCACACTTCTTCTCGTTCCGCCGTCCGAAACAATTTATTTCTATCCTTGCCGAAGCTCCTGAATATCTAAATAGAAAATTCTTTAAATATTTGATATTTTTTGGATTTTTCTAAAATTCAAGCTGTGGTCCACTCGACGCCTGTCGCCTCAAATTTCGTGAAAATCCTACTGTCTCGGAATTCAACAAAATTTGACTAGGTAACTAGATTTCACGAGACAAATTCAACGGTGAAGTCCGTTTCGTCATCCGAGATCTAAAAAAATTTCATATTTTTCTGTGGCAAATTATCGTTTTGCCATTTTTAAGAAAAATTGCATTTTCACCCCTTAACATAATTTCTTTTTAATCTATTTTAGCTTCTTTGGACTCAATACATTATTATGAACATTTTTTATTTTCGGGGCTTATTTTTCAAAAATTACTATTCATTTGATTGTTTCCAGTCAAATACCTAATTGATCGAAAACGAAATTTACTATTCATGAACTGTAAATTCAGGGTCTTATAAACACTGCTAGCTTCAACCTAAGAGCATTGATATAATCCAATAAAGGGGGGAAACCCTCTCAAAGAAAGGTATGGGTCCCTAAATATTGTCTAGTCCATGTTGATAAGAAAATAAGTATTCATTGGGTAGTGTGCCAAATCCTCCACCAGTGAGATTCAGTTGAAGGGGATACAAAGGTGGAATGTGAGCAAAGATAACCGATTCAAAGAAATAAATCTTTCTTCAAAAGATGAACTCCTTAGGAGATGGGTTCACTTCTCCAAGAAAAAAGGTTGTACAAAGGCCCACCCCTCCACGGGGTAGGTTCACTACTCCAAAGGAGAATGATGCAAGCAGGTTCAAAGAATGTTTTATTCTCTGCAACTTTATCATCTTTCCATTTTCTGTGAACTTCATCTTTTGTTTTTATGTTTCTTCTCATCTCCTTTTATTGCATAGGCCTTCCTTCTTCATTTGTTTTATAGAGCAACATATCACATGTATTTTTTACTTTAGTTTTTATTTATATTATTTTATAATGTATTATTTTTATTTTTATCTGAAAAAAATATGAAGGTAGGAATATTGCATTTTTCCTTCTTGATTTTATTTTCATTTTTTTTATTTTGTCTCTATTCTTGTTCTATTTATCTCTATCTCACAATATTGCTAATGGTAGGAAGGTCTACTTAGGGATGGCAGTAGGGTGTGTTTAGGACGAGCCCATTCCCGTCCCACAATGTAAGCTTGTTTACCTTACCCATCCCAAACCCAGGTGAGTCAAGATAGGTGTTACCATTCCTAATTACAAATCATATAGAAAATCCCATCCCCGACCTAGGAATATGTTCTCAGGGCAAGGAGGGTCAAGGGAAGATATAGGGCAGTTTTTAAGAAAACCATAAAAGATTAAAAATATAAAATATGATATGAAGATCTTCGTCATTGGAAATGTAAGGCCCCAAAATATGTCCTAGTAGTTTTATGACATGTCTGTAATCGGGTGTTTAAAAGATCAGTACATATAATTGGAATTAATTCAGAAGTTATGAGTAAATTGCAAATTGTCAATTTAGGGACCTAAAGACTAAATGAAGAAATCTTAGTAAATATATGATTTAGAAATAGTTATATGTTAAATGTCTAGTTAAATAAAGTTGGAAGGACTAAATACCAATTTAATAAATGGAGCCAATCACACAAAGACACACTCTTAGTTCTAGAAAAGTAAATAAGGTGGAGGAAAGATTTTTATGGCTTATCCAAGCCATAAGGGTCGGTTGTGTTAAGGGTGAGAAAACCCAATTTGATTCTCTACAATTTCAGCTATCCACCCCACACAAGGAAAACAAAGGAATGAGAAAGAAGAGAAGGAGAAAGAAGAGAATAAATGGTAGATTTGAAGCCAATAGGAGCAAATTAAGGTTTGGGAACCTAACTCTCTTTGTGTATGTTTATGTACATATTAAATTGGTTATGATGGTGTAATTGTGATATGAGTTGGTTGGAGCCATTAATAAGGAGTAAAGTAAAGATATGTGAATTGGTGTGTAGGAGTTTAAAGGGAAACTTTGTCAAAATTTCATTGTATTATGTGACTATGTTTCTCGGGCCATAATTTTTCCATTATTACTTCCTAAATTGATGATTCCAATTGGAGATGAAATTTAAGATCCATGGCTACAAATGTTTAGAAGATTCTTGCTTAGGAAATCCCCTCCACACATAGTCTCTAATAATTGCTTCATGGCGTAGTTATTATCACTCATGGAGCTGATCACTAATCGCGTATCAAATCCATGGTGGGCAGCCACCATGGTTTGAGAGCATTCTCCCAACATTGGTAAAACTTCTCATTAGCTGCAAATGCATAAATTTGCCTTTCAACTGCTATCCCGTGTGCACTAAGAACTTTTTCAAAAACTCACTGTAGTTCTGCTTTTCACCCGATGGCTCGCCTTGTATAATTAAGCCAAAATTTGGCTTTGTCTTTGAGGGTTAGCGGTGCCTTCACTTGGGCAGATCCACATATCGATTGTACCCTCCACAAAAGTTGTGCAAACTTCCTCAAACTCCTTGATGTGTGTGCGGATTCTCATTTTCCATACCATGGAAGGTCAGAAATGTGGACACCAACAAGGCCTAACAACTACATCTTCTCAAGTAGGAGGTATAATGCATGAGGCTGAATCCACCTTGGTGGGTGTATATGGTCCTCATTGACATAGGTATTGTTTGGTTTCGGTATCCCTTGTCACTTGTTACTCCTGAAAATTCCATCCGATTACTATGTAGATCGACTTCACACCCTCGCTCTTGAGGACACTGTTCTTCTTGAAGCCATGGTGTTTCTATCCCAATGCTGGGCAAAGTCCCAGAACATACCACAAAAACAGCAAGAAACCAAAAACAAGGCTACCAAAAAGGGTTATAGTTACAATTAAAACAAAAAACCCGCTGGTGCAATGTGTTATAAATACGCAAATTTCCTGGCATGAATCGTAAATGGAATAATGGTAAATAAAAGGAATGAGACTCACCAACACTTGTGATGTGGGATCAAGAAGTTCAATGTGTACTTTTACTGCACTTCAAGTAATTCATCCTGAACGACGCCATTTGATCAGCCAATAATAGGTGTATGGGAATCAACAAATTTATAACCTAATTCATCGCTGTATAAAAGCTATCGCAAGATAAAGGGTTCTGTGGCCTAAACCCGTGGATGGGTTTTCTTCGCACAAATGATTTATAGTGAAGGCTAAAAACAGAATTTGGGTTTGGATTTTTGGGTTTGGTAAAAATAAAGTGAGGGGTATTGTTTGAAGAAAACCAGCCTAAATATAATAAAAATGTAAAAGTAAAGGTATCCTTTAAAGTGTCGCTGCTTTTAGATTGGTCCCAGCATCACTGCCATGGGTTCTCGGGTTCATTTCCTCGCATTGGGGAGGATGACCTATAGTCATTTCCCTAACCGGATCTTCATTTAGCTTTAAAACTAAACCCTATGATTTTCCCTTTTGAAAAACAGCATTTACAGAGCATAAATGCTCCCCGACAGTGAATATACATCTCATAAATCTACCCTACAGTGACAAATAGAGGACAACTAATGAATCTCAAAGGATTCTGAGTAATATACATCCACTCGAACCCTAAAAGATTGCTTAGCACTGGTCCATCAAGGTACATTTTATGAGACAAAACCCAGATTTGAAAGAGAAATAAAACATAAATACCCATAAATGCGTGCGTTAAAAAGAAGAGAGAGAACTGTGAGTTACCCACAAACCCAAGCGCGTTCCTCCCTTCAAGGAGAAAGTGGTCTAACTAACCATCCTCCTTCCGAGTTGTCATCCTCGGGAGGAGTGCTTCAGAGCCAAAATGGAGAGAAAAGTAGCAAAGGAGAAGTGAGCACGGAAACTCCCATTTGGCTGCTGGGTTAACGGAGAAGATATCTTCTAATAGTGCTAGTCTCGTTTTTATAGCCAAAACCCCTTGCCAAATTATTTACAAATTACCAAAAGCCAAACTAAAAGCTATTCTGAGGACGAAATTTGGGAAAGAAAACCAAAAGTGACAAAGGTAAAAAAGGTAAAAGGCGCTTGAGAAGTCAATAGTGCGAGATGAATGAGCAGTGGGCGTAGGATGAATAGTGCTTTGCGGGAAGGAAATTTCACGGGATGAGCGGTCACGACTGCAAAAATTTCGCGCGGCTGCGAAATTTTCTTCACGATTCAATTTCTTGGCATTTTACGCTCTTCTTTCGCCCGGTCTCGATATGCAATCACTGGTATGACTCGAATTCTTCGGTGCGGATTGACTCAACAATTTTGGCATAAATAAAGCCCCTGCTTGCAAGAATTTGCCATAAAATGCGATCAGTAGCATAGTCGGGACCTTAATGTGTCAATTGGGTTAATTATGCTAATTAGTACACAAAAAATACTCAAAACCTGCAATAAACAGGGCTCAAAACAGCACTATTTGGGCACTAATAAAGGTTACTGGCACCTCCTTAACCTCCAGCTACAATAGCTTGTGCAATAGTGGCTATCGCAGCACACCCATGGCCTCTATGAAGGCCTGCTGATAAAAAATAGGTGGCGGTTGACCATCGCCCCGTGGACGACCTCTACGTCCTTGTCCTCTACTTGCCATCTACATAAGTCAAACAACAAGTTTAGAATCATTTTCATGTCCTACTATTAGCACACAAGCCAACCAAGAATAGACCTAACATCCCGAACCATCGGATTCTTTCACAGGAGTACACCTAGGTTACGTTTCTCGACCCTAGTGTTTCTCATTTCCTATATATCTACGTATATAATTCTCATTATAACACACAACCACGCATAAACAATCAAAGGATACATAAGAAAACACAATGCATCTTTGTGACCTAATCACATCCGAAATGGACTCCTAGGTAACCTTCTTCCTAGACCTTGATACCAAACTATGGTCGGATATCAATTTCAGAGCACTAGTGAATTCTATTAAGCTCGAACCTCAAGCTATACCAAGGCTGTGATGCTCTTATGCACCTTATGACCATAGCCTAAGCCTAAAGTCCCTGGGCCCCGGTGCGCCGTTGTACTATCAACCGATGCCATGTTATGGCGTCCCTATCAGGGGTCCGTTGACGACCCGTCAGCGTGAGCTTTGGCCAGATATTGGGTCGCCGATATCACACTCGCTGTCTCATATCATGGAACCGTTTCTGTATTTTCTTGCGAGTTTCTTATAATATTTGGGTTTGATCATCAGCTCTTCTTTGCTATGCAATATATTAAGCCCAAGTGTTAATATATTTTACAAGAATGCTTCTCGAGCCACAGGCCTTCTTCGTACTCAAGGCCTCGAAGGAACGCCGTCTTCTCATGTACACGAAAGGGATCCACGGCGAGTGGCAAAGCTTGATAGTGATAATCTCCTACAGGGTTACTCCCCACCTCGATGCACATGCAATGGTAAGCACGAAAACACAAATCAGTAAAATGTCTACATGAATGTCATATGTCATGCATGAAATGTCATCATGCCCATAATACAGTGCTCAAACTCCTAACACCTACCTATGCCAAGTGTGAACTATTGTCATTTTCTGATGACAACCAAAGATTTTTCTTAATTTTTTAACATTTTCATTTACAACCATGCGCCTTTTGTGGGTAATGGATTTTTGGTGTCGCACCAACAGGCTCCATAAACCTAGACACTTTTACGGACTTTCATCGTTGGGGACTATGTCTGACCATAATTAATGGGTCTTTCACCCTAGGAAGAATCTATCCCAACTTGCTAATACCTGGCACATAATTATCTTTTACCATTTCCTTAACCAGTACGACTCATTTGGACTTTGTCCTACTAATCGAGCCCACTAATCAACACCATACGCAGTGTTGATCCACAACCATGTACCCATGACACTCCATCGAACACCTAACACAGTGTTGATTCGTGCCACAGTAGGCTGAGCTAAAATCAACAAAATTTATATACCTAAGTTCCTCTAGCATGCGTGGTCGACTACTGCGGTATAGTAATTACAGAATTGATAGGATGAGTTTTCATCTAAGAATGATTTGCATAAGTGCGAGAAAGGTAATGCTTTCTATTTGGACTTTTTGGATTTTGGTTTCAAAAAGCAGTGCTTGATGAGTTTGAAAACTGATTCGCGTAAAAAAGCTGAAAATGAAGTGTGAAAAGTTAACCTGAAGATTTAGGTCACTAACCTTGTGGCAGAATGACAAGTGTCCTCGGGTTTTTATCCTCGTTATGACAAGCAACCTATAGTCAGAACCACAGCGGGATCTATGTTTAACTAGCAAACCTCACCTAGAAATCAACTCCTGACCCAGGTCAACACAGATAACATGCACATCTATGGCCCCTTTACAGTTTAAACCTAACATTAAATATCATTTCAATGTTTCGTAAAGAACCATCTAATGAACCACAGTACATCTAGCAATAAGTATGCACTGTATCCTAAAGCATGGTAAGTATTGACCAGATCAATAACATTCAATGCTATTCAACCATATTTTGAGAAGATAGGGTCATAAACACAGTACCTGTAACTTTTAACACAAGAGGACAACCTGCATATGCCCCACCACCAAGCTAGCTTCCTTCCTCTTCAAAGAAAAGAGGCTTAGCCAAGCATCTCTTGAGTTGTCATCCTCGAGGGTGTTTAGCGACAAAATAAGGAAGAGGAGAGAAGAGAAAAACCAAACCTAATAATTTGCGAGATATTTACATAAAAGTAAAAATGTGCCAAAAGATTTCTCTCGATTTCTTTTTTTGGTTACAAAAACTATGGGGTTTATATGAGCCACCCATTTTGTGAAACTACAATAAAGCTAAGTTTGGCTAATTTAAAAACAGTAATACACAAGAGTGAAGTGGGTTGCATTAGTACAAAAGTATGACATATGTTGGTAGAATTTCGCTAAAGGCATATCAATTTGGCTAGGTGAAAGAATTTAGCTAGTTAGCGAAAATTTAGCTAGGTAACAAATCGCAAGATAAGCGAAATCAGAGAATTTCGCTAGGCATTGGCAATTTCGCTAGCTAGAGAAATTTCGCTAGCTTAGCGAAATTTTTGGAAGTGATAAGCGAGAAACTAGATTTTAAGCTAGGAGCAGTGTGAAGCGAAATCCTTGGGTCTGCGAAATTCATGATTTAGCTGGGATTACTTAATTTTTCGTATGATTGTAAATTTTCGCAATCCCAGCCGAGCCACCGCCAATCTTAATTCGCAAGATGATACTCACACCTTTTTCTGCTCCTCTGTTCATCACACCTTCATTATACTTTGATTGGTAACATGTTTGATTCTTTGTGATTGAGTTCAATCTTCACTGGTTCATCATATGTCTCGATATCGAACTCAATGCCTTGAAAACACGCAAAACAACCAAAAATAACGCCTCAGCGAACAAAGCGATACTAAGAACACCTGAACACTTCAAGTGGCATAATTGATATGATTAGTGCGCAAAAAGCACTCAAAACCTATATGATATAGGGCTCAAAATAGCACTTTTTGGGTACTAATCACACCCCCAGCCGAGAAAACGTTGCTAGTCATATAGCAATGCAAGAAACAAAAGGAGATGCGTAGTGATTCTCAAAAGTTTATGATTCAAAGAGTGTATATACAAATAAACAATACCTTTAAACTGAAAATTTGACACCAAGCTTGAACCGCCATGAAGAGCGAAACCATACAAGAACAATTTGAGTCAATATTGGTTCATGATTCTCAGCTGGAATTTCCACGAAAACTCTAATGGTTCTTTATGTAACAGATCGGGCCAATAAATTGTAAATTGTCCCCTCCCCCCAACCTAGCACTGGCATGACCTTAAGATGTTGAACAACCTGATGGAATGGGCCCCACGCCTCTTCTTTTCTTTATTCAACTACAATGTGGGGTCACAATACTTAAAATCGACTTCACCAAAATCCGTGTAACGAGGTTCCTGATGACTCCCAACCAATTGGGTTTAGGGCATCGAGCCAAAGGATCACTGACCACAAACTCTCAGGCTTCACCGGGACTGCGAATGATTTGAAAATCAGCACCTACAAGTCGTTAAACTCTGCATCCGCAAAGTATATGAACACTAAATCGATGACTCCGGCGGTGAAGCAGGGCATCGGAAGCGAGGCTTTTCGCCATACACCCGGACCCGTGCTGGGTTTCAGCCAGAACTACGACTTTATTTTTCTTTTTTTTTTCTTTTTTTTCTTTTTCTTTTCCTTTTTTGAAGACTACATTGGTCTTCAAATGTTGGGTAACAAATACCTATCCTAGGTAGTGACATGCCTAAATGGTGTAAAGTGAAAGGAAACCTTGTAATTTGACAGCCTAATAAAAACAATCTGGTGTGCGGTGTGGAGTGGCAGGAAATGTTCAGGGTGAAGCATGCTGAACTTCAAGCGACGAATTATTTCAAACATGGAATTTGTTCTAACGTAAAGGTGGCAAATAGTGATTCTATTCTCCGACAAAAGCGATTCAATTGTCGATTTGAAGCAATTCAATTGTTCAATTGAAAAGAAAAACAAATATACATGGTAAAGGCACAAAACATGGTATGCAAAAATCTGTATATAAATAGACTGAATAGCTTTTGATATAGCCAAAATGGCTAATACATGAATACAAAGTAAACATGCAAAGTATCCTTGCTTGCTACTATATGGTAATACATAAATCTAATCAAAATTAGTAAATGAGTTGATAAGTAGTAACTATACAAAATCATAAAAGAAACCTAACCACCTCCTTTGCTGTGGTGGTGGTGGTCTATTCTTCTTCTTCGGCCAAAACGTCGTATTGCGTCTGGCCAGTGGCTCCTCTGGTCGGGAACCACGAGGAAGGCCCAAGTCTTTGTCGTAATCTATTTGAAGCATAGAGTGACCATGGGCCAGCCTCGATCTACAGGCTGCACAATGTAGGCTGCCCCTAATGATGGCGAATCGCATCCATCACACACGCAATCTCGGCCGGCGTGAACATACTTTCAATTGAATGGTGTGCGAATAGGATGGCGGGAGTATCCAGTGCAACGACGGATGTGGTGTAATGGAGGAGAGGTCAGGTGACCTCTAGCGGAGGCCCGGACTCCTACGTATCTCGGGCTCGAGGCGGGCGCATCGTCTACATGGAAGTCTCGGCCACGACCGGTACCTCCTCCTGGTCTGGCATCGAGATGGAAGATCTGAGCATGGTGTCACGCTCGACGAACCCGAAGAGGCATCGAACTCTCATCTCGATCCTCGCTCCTCACGGGAATCCCATATGCTCGAGAACTTGTGAGAGTGATCTCGGCATCAGTGAGTGGAGATGCTCTGCTCAGTACTAGGTCCTTAGATGGACCTTCTCCTCGAAATGCATCCAGGATGTCATCTGTATTTCAGAGGTGAACCTTGATATCCTTGAGATCGGTAAGAGCCTCCCGAGATGGCTCCCCTCCGTACACGTAATCTTTGTAAGCGGGGCAGTTCGTCCGGAATAAATGGTCGATCGGCGACGTCGGGGAGGAGGCGCCTCCTATAAATGCTGGTCCGGTGTAGTGTCTCACGGCGTGCCGGGCCATCTCGGAGTGAGGTGGGTGGGCGATCATAACCCTGCATTGGCGGGCGGTATCACAGAGGCCATTTCTTTGAAATATCGGCCGCTCACAGTACTCGCGCGATCATCAATGAGCGCTGCGGCTCACGCGGACCATCTGCTCCTCGAGATGTCATAGAGTGATAGAACTACAACACCACTCGTGGGTAATATCTTGCACCGGTCGCGAAGCGGTGATGAATAATCCTCGATCAATCTCGCCGAACTCCACAAACACAGGATCGACCCTCGGCGGGACATCATAGTACGACTCCTGATGAAAGTTTCTATGATGGAGTCGTACATTCCCCGGAATGGGGCTCCCTACGAACAACGGCCTCCGATCACGGAGAATTTGGTTGATATGAGGAGCGATGATGTCGCCTTTGCGTAGATGTATTTGGTGATGGGTACGCGGCCGAGAGGAAGATGACTGCCGGGGCTGATGTGCGGGCTCGCTTGGAAGGGCCGGGCCTCTAACTCTCCTACGAAGTACGAGGTGATGGGGCTAGGAGTCGGAAATCCGTGTCTGATAACGGCGAATCCACGGGGCTCACGGTACTACCTCGAGGGCCGATGAAATGCTGGGTAGGAGACGGGAGTTGAAGTGAGGCCTCTCTCGGGTGTACTGAATCTAACCCGCGGCCGAAGGCGGGATCCACCTCGAGTACGAACCATATCTAAAATCTGAATAATACTCTGGAAGAAATTTAGACTCACGAAAATGTAAGCTGGAAACCTTGAATATCTGAGCAGAGGCTCATTTGGGAGGCAAGCCCGAGTCACCCGGAAATTTGGAAGACTAACGGGGCTCAGGCTGCGAGTCACACGGTTACGTAATAGCCAAATAAGGCTCGATGAGTCACAACATTTGGAGCGAGGCCGCAATAGCTGAACCCGATAGGTGTGAGCCCGGTGATGGTTGACGATGACCCGATGACGGCGGTGAGCGGATGGCGGGGAGCAGCGGGGGCGGTGGCTCGGTCGATGGTGGCGGCGAGCGGCTGGTGCGAACAGACTCAATCGGACAGGGCACACCTACGGCAGCTGCAAGGGCAAGAATGCGCGAGAATACGGCGGAGCCGAAACGCGGTGGCTGGTGTCTGGAGCATTAACTCTGATGGGAGTGGCAATGGCGAGGCTAGGACTCGGGCTATAGCGAGAAGCTGGGAGAGAGCGAGAGATATGAAGTGACCTTTGGCCATCCCCTCTCGGGTTTAAATAGGTGTTTGCGGTAGTAGAAGGGTCTCACTACACCCAGTTTTAGCTATTTTGCGAATTTGACTAATTGATTATACCACACCTTAAATCGAAATTCAGTGGTTATTTATTGATACTATATGAAATTAAAAAAATTATAATGAGAATTATTATATATAAAACTATAATTAAAATTTAATACAAAAATACTATAGTATATAAACAAAATTACTAAAAAGGGAAAAAGCGCTGGTAGGAAACTTTGAAAATAAAATTATCAAAATTAACTAAATTAAGACAAAAGCAAAATTGTTGAGCGCAATCAGGTTTTGAAAACAGGACCAATTCAATTACAAAAAAATTACTCGGGGGTCGAGGAGAATGATCTCCTCGGCCCACTTCATTGCTTTGGAGTTGACTCCATGGTTTTGGGTGCCCAATTGTTGAAGTGGTTCTCATGATGGCTTGGTGAGCAATTGGCTTGCGGTGGGTGTTGATGCAAGACCGATATCTCTTCATCTCCTTGTTGATTATTCCTTACTTGATTCACGGACAACGTGCTTCCACATACGACCGTTTGAAACAACTTCATCAGTTATTTGATTTTCATGTTCTAGCAACTTTTGCTTGTTGTTCAAATGAAAGATGTTTAACTCTAAGGTCATGTTACCAAAGGTAAGTTGCATGACTCCATTCCGGCAATTTATTATTGCATTGGCTGTGGCCAGAAATGGTCTTCCTAAGATGATTGGAACATGATTGGGTTCACTTGCAATTGGCTCAGTGTCAAGCACTACAAAATCTTGGTGGTAAGATTTGTCTATTTTCACCAAGACATCCTCAACTATCCTTAGGGATTTTAAGCCCGATCTATCGACGATGATAGTGTGATGTTGGTAGGTTAAGTTCACAAACCCTAACTTTGGCAGCTTATAATGAATACGGCATTAGGTTCTGGCTCCTAAATCCAAGCAATGACTTGTCTATGCAATTCCACTTAATATTGACTGAAATTGTGGAATCCTGGATCCTTGTATTTGAGAGGGTATTTGCTTTGGATTATGTATCTGACTTGTTCAGTGAGAAATGCCTTCTTCTCAATGCCTAATCCCTTCTTGATTGTGCAAAGATCTTTCAAAAATTTTGCATAAGCAGGGACTTGTTTGATTATGTCCAATAGAGGTATATTAACCTTCACTTGCCTTAAGACCTCTAAAATGCCTGCTTTTTGAGATGCTTTCTTCTTACCTCTAAGTGCTTGTGGAAATGGAGGTGGTATGCGGTATTTCATTGAATCCTCCTTTAGGAGAGAATATGCTCAATTGCAATTCTTCTCCCTTCTGGATTCTTCAACTGAGCTTTGGCATGGGTTGATCAACCTCTTTTCCACTCCTCCCGGAGGTGATTATAGCCCTTCACTCATCCATTCTGAATTGTTGGATGATCTACCTCACCAGTTCCTTTGGGTTTAATAGCATTTGGGAAGGGAACCTTCCTCTTTCTTGTACCTCCCGACAACTTGTTGATCTTGGTGATTGAATGCGCCAGGTTATCAATTTTAAGTTTGGGTGCTCTCAAGCCCATCTATTCTATGCTGTCGATGTATTTTCAACGGTATCGTCTTGTGCCGGTTGCATTGATTCCTTTTGTTCCTCAGCCAGTTGCCTACCACCTTACTTCCAGGTGGAAATGGCTTACTCCCACGTGAGAGATAGGGATGGTGGTGGTTGTGGATTTGAAATTGGGAACCAAAGCGTAGTTTGGCACGGAGAGTACATAGGCAGAGTGGGCTTCCAGGAAAAGTTAATTGATTTCTCGAGTTAGGGTTATAGCGATACCATATGGAGCATCTATGGTGTTTATTTTGATTTAGGACATGGGCATACTCACTTGGTGCTCCTCGGGGTGATTATTTGATTGAAATTGAAGCAAGAAAGTTGGGATACGGGATAACTACGTTAACTGTTTGCATTTCATGCTGATTTTTCATTTTCAAGATCATCGATCTTTGAGTTAAAATGGTCAATTTAAGCTTTCATCTCTGTGTCTTCGGGAAATGCATCTTGTCTCTCCCCTTTGGCAGGTCGATGGCCTTAATTTCAACTTCCTAGGACTAGGTTCATCCCAAGTTTGGAGGTTTCAGCTACATAGTTCAAAAAAATCCATAGCTTCCTTCGGGATGCTTGCACCAGTTACCCCCACACATGGTTTCCAGCCAATTGTTTATGGGGTGAGACATACCATCGTAAAGTAGTTTACCGGCATCCATGTATCAAACCCATGGTGTGGGCATGCAACGTGGGTGCTCCGCCAATCTCTCCCAACGATAAAACCTCTCTGTCATGAGGCGCAAGGTATAAATTTGTCTTTTCAAATTGTGGTCTTATGAGCGAAGAATTTCTTGGGGAGTGCACTTTGCGGCTCGGCCCGATTTCTTATGGTTCTAGGCCTCAGTGAGTTTAGCGAATCTTGGCCTTGTCCTTTAGGGTCGATTAAATGCTTTTAACCAGCAAATCCATGTCCATCATTCCTTCCTTAAAGGTAGTGCATACTTCCTCAAAATCCTAATATGGTGTATGGATTTTCATTTTCCATACCGTGATATGTGGGAGTAGAGAGGTGCAGTAGGAGCCTCCTTGCTACATCTTGTGGGAGTACGATGCAGGAGTGGGCACTAACCCTAGGAGGGTGGATGTGATCCCTCATGGTTCTATATAGGCGGAGTTGGATTCATTGGGGGCCCTTGGCCGACTCTATTTGTTCTTGAGCTGAGTGGATCCATGGTATCGGTGTGTGCAACGGCTTCAGCCAGGTCGAGTTATTATGCGATTCTATAGTTTACTGATGTGTCTCTATCCCCTTTGGTGCATAAACACCTGTTACACAATTTAAGAGACAACAAAGAGCACAACAGAACTTGGCAAAAAGATTAGGGTTAGCTAAAACAAAACTGACTGTATGAAAAACAAAAGCGATTGAGATTCTTTGCAAGTAGTAAAGCTTTGCGATTCTTTGCTATTTGGGTTACAAAAAGAGTTAAAAAGGTTACCTTCATGTGAGGATTACAGAAGTACACTTCAACTTAATATCAGCGTGGTTTAACATCCCGGCAACGGCGCCATTGATTAGTGCACAGTAGGCTGAACTAAAATCAACAAATTATATACCTAAGTTCCTCTACTTCAAGTAGTGTGACTCTTGCGTACCAGTGGTCTGAGATTCAGAACTCACGGGGATGGGTTTCATCTAAGTGATTTGCATAAATTGCAAGAAGGTAGGCTTTCTATTTGGACTTTTTGGATTTGTTTCAAAAACAGTGTGATGAGTTTGAAAACTGATTAATTGTAAAAACTGAAAATGAAGTGTGAAAAGTTAACTTTGAAGATTTAGGTCACTAACTTGGTAACTTAGGGCAAACAAGTGTCCTCGGTTTTATCTGCGTTCATGACCAAGCAACCTATAGTCAAGCCTAGCGGTCCTATGTTTGCTTAGCAAACCTCACCCTAAAATCAACTCCTATTTGAGTCAACACAAATAACATGCATCTATGGCCCCTTTACAGTTTGAAACCCTAACATTAAATATCATTTCAATGGCTCATAAAGACCATCTAATGAACCACAGTACATCTAGCAATGGTAATACCTTTGTATCCTAAAACATGGTAGTATTGACGGATCAATAACATTCAATGCTATTCAACCTTTGAGAAGATAGGGTCATAAACACAAAGCATTCGTAACTTTTTAACACAAGAGGACAACTCGCATATGCCCCACCACTCAAGCTAGCTTCCTTCCTTCAAAGAAAAGAGGCTTAGCCAAGCATCTCTTGAGTTGTCATCCCTAAGAGGGGTGTTTAAGTACTGTTCATGTTATTATAAAGGTGCAGAGAAAAATCCCAACTGTGCAATGCAGATATACAAAGCAAAACAAAGCAAAAGATTTTCTCCACTTCTTTTTTTTGGTTACAAAACTATGGGGGTTTATATAGGGCCACCCATTTATGTAAACTATTAATAGAAGCCTCTAACATTTTGGCTAATTTAAGGGACAAGAGAGTAATACACCAAAATTGAAGCCTGGCTTGCATTAATTACAAAAGCATGACAAGGCGTTGAATCTCTAAGGCATACGTCTGACTTTCGCGCAGTAGCCAAAATTTCATTAGTTAGCTTGCACTCTAGGTAGCCAAAATCACCAAGATAAACGAAAATCGTGCACTCGCTAGGCATTGGCACAATAGCCAGTGAAATTTCGCTAGCTATAGCCAGGCAGTAGAGCGAAACTTTGGGTCTAGTTTAAAATTACACTCGCTTAGGATTGCTAAATTTTCGCTATGATTAAGGGAATTTTCGCAATCCCAAATAAATTTTCGCAATCTTAATAAATTCCTGAATCACAGTTTCGATCTTTCACGCATTGCCTACTGCTCCTCTTCTGCATTGATTTCCATCACTTTGCCTTCATTCTATCTTTGATTTTTGGTATGTTTGATGGCTGACAATTGAGTTCAATCTTCATGGTTCATCATATGTCTCGATATCGAACTCCCAAAGTACGCAAAAAACCTGCAAAACAACCAAAAATAACCTCTAAACGGCATAAGCGATACTAAGAACACCTGAACACTTCAATTGGCATAATTGATATGATTAGTGCGCAAAAGCACTAAAACCTATCTGATATAGGGTCTTTCAAAATAGCACTTTTTCTGGGCAGACTAATCAAGTGTCGATCCCAATCCATGCACTCACACACCCATGTCATGTATGTTCAAAGACATATGCAATGCAATTATGCCACTACAGTTCTCATGTTACATGTATGATGCCCACTACATGAACCATTTACATTCCATGGATAATTATAATTGGTACATATAATTAACATCCATTTATAACCCATGTTAATACATCATACAACATACATTAACATGTCATATTCACACTGCATGTTATTCATATAAGCACTAACACACAACCTAACCGGCCAGAACTAATCTTCCCAATTGTCCAATGTCCTATATAGAAATCTAGCTACAATCTTGACTCAATGGGCTTTCCATAGAGTCTAAGAACATCCGAATCGGAGTTCGAACGAAGAAGCTATGACCTTCCGAAGTTGGAGGTCACACATGACTAGGCAGCCTTACTCGGACAACCTACCTTACTTGCCCGGGAGCCCCTTTTCAGCCAGATCTAGTATCCAATGCCCTCCATAGGTATACGGATGGAATCTTGACTCAATGGGATTTCCATAGAGTCCAAGAACACGCGAATCGGAGTTCGGAAGAAGAAGTTATGACTCTCCGGCTGAGGTCACATGACTAGGCAAAATTTACCCTGACACTCTTACCTTACTTTCTCAGAGCCCCTTTCCGGCCAGATCCAGTATCAAATGCCCTCCATAGGCATATAGATGGAATCTTGACTCAATGGGCTTTCCATAGAGTCCAATAACACCCGAATCGGAGTTCGGACGAAGAAGTTATGACCTTCCGAAGTTGGAGGTCACACATGACTAGGTAGCCTTACCCGACAAATTCCTTACTTCTCGCTTCGGGAGCCCTTTCTAGGCTACAGATCCAGTATCCACCCCTTTCATAAGAATACAGATGGAATTCCTTTGACTCAAACGGGCTTTCCAGCTCCAAGCACCCAAATCGGAGTTCGGACGAAGAAGTTATGACCTTCCGAAGTTGGAGGTCACACATGACTAGGCAGCCTTACCCGGACAGCCTCCCTTACTTTCCCGGGAGCCCCTTTCCACCAGCTCCAGTATCCAATGCCCTCCATAGGCATACAGATGGAATCCTGACTCAATGGGCTTTCCATAGAGTCCTAGAACACCCAAATCAGAGTTTGGACGAAGAAGTTATGACATTCCGAAGTTGGAGGTCACACATGACTAGGCAGCCTTCCCCGGACAGCCTACCTTACTTACCCGGAGCCTTCCTACCAAATGATCCAATGTCTCCTAGGCATATAGCTGAATCTTAACTCAATGGGATCGAGAGTCCAAGTACACTCGAATCTGGGTTCCGACGGCCAGCTATGACCTTCCGGCTGGAGGTCACGCACATGATCCTAGCCGAACGGAACCATCCGGGTGAACCCATTCTGGTGAACCCATCCGGTGAACCTATCCGTGGTCGCACACCCAAATGCATAGCCTCCCACACTAGACTATCCGAGGTAAACAGACCATAAATTAGGCTACAGAGGTCCGATTTGAGAACTTTAAAAGCCTAACACTGCTCACTTACGTATACAATTTACCCGGTTGACCTACTTCCAAATTCTCTCATTTCCACCAAAAACTAGTTCTAAAGTCCTGTGGTTAATGTGTACTACCACAATATGGCAGCTTCCCATGGTTCAAAACACAACCAAAAATTCCCCTTAGGGCAAGACAACCACACCTTCATTCATTTTAACTCTAACACATAAAAATGGCACACAAGAACAATTACCTAGTCCCAAAAATCAGTCCCCGAACTGTCCGAAAACAGTCCCGAAATCTCCAACACACTGTCCCAAAGTCTTGGGACGGTTCACACGGCCACTCACAGCCTCACACAACCCATGCCATTTGAGTGGCCCTTAAACACGGATTAAACCAAGTAGGAGAAAACCCCTACCTCTTGGAGTTTTTATCAAAACTTCCCAACTCCGATCTCTATGCGAAGCCCTTACCGTGAGGATGAACTCTTCCTTTTGCTCTGCTTGAAACCTCCTGTCCGATCGTCGGGAAATTTAGAGAGAAGGTGGAGTCTCTCTCTCTAAACTCTCTCTTTTTTCTCCTCTTTTCCTTTCTCCCATCCCACCTGCTGTCCAAGACGGCCAAGAGCTTGTCCTCTCACTCACACACATGTCCAATTTTATCGCTCTAGGATTTCCCTTATCCTCTTATCCATCTACCATGGATTTCCCTCCAATGACATGATGCCACATGTCACCTATAGCCCATACTTGAGCTCATTCTTTGACTTGCTCACAACTTGACACGTGTCTCATCTTGAGTCACTCAAATGCGCCAAGTGTCCCGCACTACTCTCGGTGCCTTGAAATACGTGAAATTTCGTCTGTCTCGGAATTCAACGAAATTCGATGTGGTAGCTAGATTTCGCGAGATGATTCCAATGGTGAAGTTCGTTTCGTCATCCAAGATCTAGAAAAAAAATTTCTAGATTTTGACCGAATTTTACCATTCTACCCTTCCTCAGAAATATGTATTTTCTGGGGTTTCACAAAATTTTCCCTTTTTCTAACCAAAAATTAGTCCCAAAAATTGGACACCATAAAGGGTCAAAACAGGGCACTATTCCGATAACCCATTAATTTTCCAAACAGCCCCTTAGGGAAAGAATGGCCAAACAGCCCCTTCGGGCATTAAAACTCAACCAAACAGCCCCTAGAATGGAAAATAAACCAAAATAGGAAGAATCCCTACATCTTAGAGCGTGAGCAATGCCCCAAGGAAGTCCCACAGACACTTCCTAAACCCGAAGCTTTTGACTTCACGAACCTCCCACGTGAAACCTTGGTGAAACTTGGAGTTTCCGGTGTCCACGCGTAGCCCTCGCCGAGTACTTCGACTTTAGTTCTTGGTCCCCCAGAAACTGACTACCCGATCTCCATTGATCGTAGAGAGAAGGTAGAACTTCTTTGTCATCTCTCTCTCTTCTCTCCTTTCTCTCTCCCTTTCTCCCCTCTCTTTGTCCGTTTCTCCCTTTTTCTTCCCCTTCTCTTTCTTTTTATTCTAACTTAATTTAAGTTAAGTTGGATAAGTGGCCCTCATGGTGCCACGTGTCACGCAATCCTCACACGAATCCGTTCCTACCCCGAAAAACTTTATTTTCGTCCCGGTTCAAGTTCAATTTATTTTAAATGAGCTTAACTTGAGATATTTCCTAACTTCTGAGGTTCTCATGAAAATCTCGTCCCCAAGGTCATTGAATAACCATCCACCCAAAGAAATCACGAAAATTTGAATATCTCAGAATTCGACGAATTGTTTTTGGGTAACTAGATTTCGCGAGACGAATCCAATGGTGAAATCTATTTCGTCATCCGAGATCTAGAGAATTTTCTAGGCTTCCCTGAACCATTATAACAATTTTATTATTTTTGCTATTTTTCAGAAAAATTAAATTTTTCCCGGGTTTCACATTCTTTCCCCCTTAATAGAATTTCGTGTGACACCCCAAAACCAGGGGTCCATGACTACTCACAACCCTAAACACTTATGAATGCTCTGGGTGACTCCGACATTTCTCACGAGAAAATCTGTAGTCTCTTTGCACGATGAGCTCTCTACCTAAATACAACACCTGGGGCAAAACCCGGTCTAAACAATCCAATATAACAGCCTCTATGATTAAAAACGTCACTTGGGCTCACTTCAATATCTATCCAACTATATCCAATAGTTTCAAGAGTTCACTTACTTTATACAACACATATATTAAAATTAGAGAATTCTAATACATGTCATACATCATAACCCAAAGCCACAATCCCGCTTTCTCTGGGTGCCTCACCGATGAGCCGGGTCGCACCAGCCCTTGTACCTATAAAATAATATCCCCGATTGTGGTGAGCTAATGCTCGTAGTGGAATCACCCTAAGTGGGCTACTCCACTCAAGTGCATACGCACGTCTTTAGTGAATACACATTCAAGTAAATGGCTGATCCTACTTGAATGTCTAACTCCGACCATCTCATACCCCGAGTCCTCACCTCAATCTCCCCACACTCGCTCAAGCCTCATGAGAATTATTATGTTTATTTGTGGACAACCCTCCATAGATATATATATCAATTAGGCTGCCTCCGACGATTGATATTATTTATGGCTACCCTCCCGATGTATATTTAATTTATCTGCTCTCCATTATATTGATATATTTTTAGTATGGACTACCCTCCGATAATTATCATTTTTAGACTACCCTCCAAAATCATTCTCTCAAGAATTACCTCATGCACTCACTCCTATCGTCCTAGGGTGCCCCAGTGCATATGGAATGCATGATGCCGCCTATTATAATTACAACACATGCAAACACAAAGTATAAACATGCATATATTCTCACATAAAAATTAATCACACAATCATGTTATGTAATTTCGCATTTATCACATCAAAATTAGCTCACATGGGCTATCGATCAAACACTTGAGCACCCACTTTGAATTACCTCAATTAAACACATTAATTCACAAAATTTATTTTGTGAAGATCTATTCTCTGAATAGTGAAACCCTACATTATTCCCGTAAAATCACCAATCATTTGCTCAATTTCAGGAACCTGAATTCACGGCCATTACCGGCCCTATACATACCAAAACATGATTTATTTCACAATCACACAATTTCTAACCCAAACAAATGCACCGGCCACGTACCACAATAAACGGGTGTACTTTAACATTTCTGCTCCAGTTCAGACCAATCAAACGGCCTCTCACGGCCTCATTCAACTCAAACATTAACAAAGTACTTAAATAAAGAATAAAACCCAAGTAGGAGAACTCCTACCAAGAAGTTTGTCTAAACTCCTTAAATCGTACCCACGCCAGAAATCTCTCCGAAGATGTAGCAAATTCTTCCTTCTCGTCCCGACGACTACCGACGGTCGGATCTCCCGATATTTTAGAGAGAAGTCTAACCTTCTCACTCTAAAACCTTCAAATTTCACCCTACTGCATCTCCATTTCTGATTTCACGTTTTTTGTTTTGGCTCCTTTTTAAAATCGGGGAAGACAAACACTATTGGCTAATTTGTCTTCTTCTAACTTAATCAAACTCAAAAATGACCATTTTGTCCCTTATTTTCTCAGTTTTGTCATTCGGCACTATCTCGGCCATCCATTTTTATCATTTTTCTACTCATGACACTTATGGCACATGAGTACGTGTTATATGTGACTTTCGTCGCATCGAAAAACGTTTTACGACACCCGAAACGCGATACCCCGAAAAACGTGTAAATTCCAATCAAGTTCGTGACCGACGAAATTGCACGTGCTAGCTAGATTTCAGCGAGACGATTCCAACGGTGAAACTGGCTGTCATCTGAGATCTATAGAATTATGAATTTTTAATCAATCATACTCAGAACTAAATTACGATTTCGCCATTTTTCCGTAAATCGAATTTCTCATTCTTACATTTCGGTCCCCGAAATTTATAACCCACACTAGCACGCACATCACATGCATATGCAACCATACACAATCACATGCATACAAACTAGTCATTTAAATCACCAAACGAGTAAATCACATTCCTTCATCCTTAAACAAGAAAGGGTAGTTGGCACGCATCGTGTCTTCACGTTCCGATGTTGTCTCCAACTTCTATATGTTGAGCAACACCTTCACTGTCTCTCACTTGGGCCTCTGCGTCAGTAAAATCTGATTCTAACATTCCATTGATATTTACCCGCCTCCCTTTCGAAGGTCCGATCTGGGATTTCAACAATAAGTCATTCTAATCCACTACACGGGTCGGATCTCAGTGTATTTCCCGAGCATGGAGACGATAGAATACCATGGACACCGATAAACTCGTGGGTAATTGCCAACCGGCTATGCAACCGTGCCCAATCTCTCTAAGATCTCAGTGGCCCAATGCATCCTAACGACGCTTTTCCTGCCACTGAACTCGAAATTCATTCCTCTCTTAGGCATCACCTTTTAAGAAGATGTGACTTAGCTCAAACTCACACGGAGGTCAGATTCGCTACCGTCAACAGAGCTCTTCCTCGCTCAAATCTCCGAGTCGTGAGAAAAGCCTCAGACAAATCCACCTTCCTCGAGAGGTGTTCCTAACCAAACTGACCCATGACGGATCTCTCCCACTCTCCGTCCAACAATCGGAGATTGATATAGCTCTCCCGCAGTACAAAGTCTCATAGGTTCCATCTGTGGAATGGCCCAACCTTCATCACACGCACTCCGATCGTATCTACCCCCGATGAATCACTGACTCTACGCCCGCTTCCGATCAATCATCGCAGGGAAGGCGTGGGCCGTAAGCCTCCTGGGATAATCCCAGCTGATTTCAGCACTGAAATTTAACCGGTCTCACAAATCTTGAGCATATGTCAATCCCGAAGCCACACTAGCTAGTGATTCCCCTTGACTTCCGACCGAAAGACAAAGACACCACATTTTCCTTACCAGATGGCTTCAGCTAAGTCATAATCCTCCGTATAATTCTATCCATTTGTGCTGCCTCATGCCGAGGTCCCGCTTATGCAAGATATATTTCAAACTTTGTATCCAAAACACCTTAAACTCAAGCCACTATATAGGTAGGGAAGCAAATCTTCAAGGCGAAGATTATGGCCACCAACTCCATGTCATGCATGGGGTAATTCCGCTCATGATTCCTTAACTGTCGAGAACCATAAACTACTACCCTCCTGACGCATCAAAACGTGATATCCAATCCCGCCCTTCGAGGCATCACAATACACTGCGTGACTCGTCTCTCACTGGACCATCGTAATAGAACTATAGTAAGCCTCCTTTTCAATTCCTGGAATGCCTTCTCACATAGGTCATTCCACTCGAATTTGACATCCTTTCGGGTCAATCTCGTCATAGGTGTAGCTAATCGGTAGAAGTCCTCAATGAATCTCCTATAATACCCTTCCAGTCCTAAGAAACTGCGTATCTCAAAGACTGACTTCGGCCTCTCCCAACTCATAACTGTTTCGACCTTCTCCGAGTCCACTTATACATCAAAGCTGACACTACATGTCCCAAGAATCTCACCTCAGTAAGCTAAAACTCGCACTTACTACACTTGACGTACAACTGATGTTCTCTGAGGGTTTGGAGAACCTCAAGTACTCCTCATGCTCCTCCTCAGATTGGGAGTAGATCAAAATGTCGTCCACAAAGACTACGACAAACTGATCTAAGTAGGGTTGGAATACCCTATTCATGAGATCCATGAATGTCGTTGGAGCATTCGTCAAGCCAAATGGAATCACTGTGAACTCGAAAATCCCATACCGCATCCTAAATGCTGTCTTAGGGATACCTGCCTCCCTAACTCTCAACTGATGATAACTGGTGCGAAGGTCTATTTTATAGACCTATCACGCCTTCAATCGATTAAAACAAATCATCAATCCTCAGAATTTGGATAACATTTCCTGACGCACTCCTGCTCTCAACTGTTTGGTAATCAATGCATAGTCGAAGGGTCTTGTCCTTTCTTCTTAGAACGTAATCATACCATGACGGCGTTTCTGGCCTAATGAAACCTCGTCTAACAACTTCAGATCTGCACCTTGAGTTCTTAACCTAATCCTGTCATCCTATGCGGAGTCATAGAAACAAGTGTTATACTAGTGTAACTCAATACGTAGTTTACATCCCTATGGAGGTAATCCCAGCTCATCCCAAAAACATCCTCACTCGCAACCACCCAAGGCGGTAATTCCAATCCTGCCTTACCTCATTCCTCCTGCAGGTGTCATAGCCAACCCATCAATTGTCCATGCCATCTAGATTAGTACACGGCTCGGGGTAATGCATCATGCTTATCCCCTTGAAACACAAAATAAGTACCATCTGGGGTATAGGCAGTCACCCTTTTACGATCACAATCAATGACGACTCGGTGTGCTCTCAACCAGACCATCCCAAGGATGACATCCAACTCCGACATGTCCATGACCCTGAGGTCTACAATGAGTAGAATCCTGATGATCTCTAACTCACAACCCCGATATATCAAATCCATACTCACCCTAGTTCCTAGGGGAGAGCTCACATACGACGGCTTTTCCAAGATCTCAACCTCTAAGCCCAAACCTTTCACACATGATGGAACAAAAAATATGAATATAATGCACCTAAATTTAAACCACACTCTTGTCAAGAAGTGTGAGAGTAGAAACGCATCGCATATCGACCGAAATGCAAGCCTCACTGCTGAGACATGTAAACACGTCCTCGGTCCCCGTCCCGACTGAAGTCCCGTCTCGACCCCGACTCCATGCCCCCACCTATGGCCTGCCCGTGAAACAATAGGTGCTTGTGCAACACCTGAACTGATACCGCCTCCCACTAGTGCTGGCTAAGAAGAACAAACTGGTCTCGTGTATGTCCCCACTAATTATCAATGGGTACAAAGACTTAATTAAACTATATATGTATAAATTTATGACACCATCACCACAAGACTATATGCTAATCCCTAGTAAAGGCACCAAAAATTTGTTGAGACCAAAAATAACTTGTATGCTCATAAGAAAAATAGATTTATCAATGAATTCATTTAAGATTTAGTTTGGTCTTAATACTGCAAGTGCATAGGTCGTAAAAGTAATAAAAGTGGACCTATAAGTCCGAATATCGTTTCTATAGAGATTGAAAAGAATTTAAATTTTCAATTAATTCACTCACTAAGTTCCACACTATTTGAACTTCCATTTCATAAAATTTCAGAATCAAGCTCAAATTCAATATCTCGAATTTCTACATCTATAATAAAGGAAAATTTTAAATCCTAAACATAAACTCGGACTTCCGGAACTGTGACATTGGATGAAAGTGACAACGGGATTTCATCAGTGAAATTATCACCCTGCATCATAATCTACCCGATTCTATGATAAATTAGAAATTACGTAGACTATAGGTAGTATAGTTTGGATTTCTCCTCAACCATACTTTTCACTAATTAGGAGAATCATGTCTATTTCTCGAAACATGTTTCTAACTGAATTACTAATGCTGAATTTCTTTATAAGATCCGGTATTTTTCTTTTTCCAATACTTCATACCTATTTCTTATGACCGGTAGATTTCTCTTTGCTTCCAAGATGTGGGCCATTGCGTATTTGGCCAAGTTGAATGATGTCTCATCCTTAAGATCTTAAGGAGTTCTCTATTTCCTTGATTAGATCCAGCTAACACAGGATCAAGATCATTCCTCCAGACCAAGGAGGGATCTCTAATTGATTAAATTGATGGATCACGGTGGACCAATTTTTTCGACACGATTACCAAGGACTAAACTAAAGTCCCTAGCAACGATGCCAAAAACTTGTTGAGACCAAACGATGTATATATGAAAATATGGCTAAAGGAGTGAATGTGGTAAATACTCATAAACTGATTTGAAACAAAAATAAGCTGCATCTAAAAATTGAAATGAAAGTGTTCACTAACACTCAACCCTTTTCCGCGCAAGTGCACGTTATACAGTAATAAAGTGGACTCTAAAAGTCCGGGACATTGTACCCAATGAGGATTGAGGTTCTCTCTCTAATTAGAATTTGATCACCTCGACACAAGGGCTCTTCACTATTTAGGCTAATTAAATAGGATGTGGAATAAAATCAATTTATTGAAATAAAACTGATTTAAAACTAATCCAAAAATCTACCAAATAAAAACCTACTTAATTTTAAGATATGAAGAGAGGTATCAGGATGGGATAATTATTTTTACTTAAATGCTTTTCATTTTTGAAAGCGCAACATTTGTGAGTCAATGCTGGATTTTCCAAGAGCAATGTAATATAGCTTGGATTTCTCCATACACCATACATTTCAATTAACACACCATATTCCTCTTTTTCGTGACAAATGGGTCTAAATAGCTACTTGTAAAATCCTCACCCTCTTTTAAGATTTGATTGTTTTTCTTTTCCAATACTTCACAACCACTTAGGACTCAAGAATTCTCATTCCATAGAAAAGATTATGCAAGCCTTCTAATCTAATTGGTATCTCGCCCTTAAATCTAATAAAAATTTTATATCTCCTTGATTAGATCATTGCTAACACGGGATCAAGATCATTCTATCAATTTGAGGTGAGACCTATAAACATTAAACTGATACATTATCTAATTAATCCTCACACCATGAGTAAATTAGTGATCTTTCAAAGTAATCTTTTAGAGTTCATTAGTTCCATAATATTAGTCTAACATACCCCCAAGTTACTGCTCTTTACTCTAAGGAACCTCCATCTTTGTATCACTCAGAGGGCCTCCTGAAAATCAGAGCAAAGATACAGCTCTTTTCTAGGTATAAGATACTAATATTCAAAACAGTTAATTATATGACTAGTACCAATTATATAAATTCAATATTCAAACCCATAAAACAACTGAGAAGTTAAAAATCTGAATGTTCAACAATTAATCCCCACCCCTAGAGGGTGTTTAATGTTCCATTACTAGATTCCAATCATCACCAATCAAACAAAAAGTAAGAAAATGAAGAAAGAAATCAAGAGACAAGGAGTAAGAGAAAAAATCCAGATTTTAGCTTCAATCTTTGTCTGAACAATAATGAAATCTGAATCTCTGTTATATAGCATCGAAATATTTTTAATAGAAATAAAAATCTGCTCTAAAACTACTCTAAGATCTATTAAAAATCAAAATATGTAGCAAAATTAAGAAAAATGGGCATTTTAGAGAGAGAAACCCCATGAGAGGTGTTCTCCCACCTTCCCGTTGCCCTAAAAACCTAAAACATGAGTATTTATAGTCCTAGGGTGAAATGGGCTTGAAAACAAAATTCAAAATAGCGCCGAGGCTTAAAAAGGCCCGTAGTTTTGTCTTAATTGGCCGTGACAAAATCTGGGTTTGTCGCGATAGAGTTTGTTGCTAACTCTGTTATAACAAAATCTGGTTTTGTCATAGGAAAGCCTTGTCATTGACTCTGTTGCGACAAAATTTGGGTTTTGTTGTAAGAAAGCCTTGTCACTGGCTCTGTCGTGACAAAACTGGGTTTGTTGCGACAGAGTTTGTTGCAAACTCTGTTGCGATAAAATCTAGTTTTGTCGTAGGAAATCCTTGTCACTGGCTCTATCGCGACAAAATCTGCTAAGGGACTTGTTTTCTTCTCCAACTTGTTGATGACATAACTTCTTCGTTTGAACTCGGATTTAGGTGTGTGAGGTGTTGTTAGAAAGCTCTTTGAATGTAGAATTTAACCATGAGTAGAGTTGGACCATTTGATACTCCAAATGATACAGAAAAATTGATCTTCTCAATGACGCACTGTGAGACATCCGATTAACTTTCTTTTTGGAAACATTTTGCATCTTTTCTTACTAAATCACTTGCTTTTCATAAAAATCCTGCAAAACCAAATTTAGAAGAAATGTTATGAGTTTTACATGAATATGGATATAAAATGCTCAAAATAGCTTGAGAAATGAACTTAAAACATAGATGAGTTTTACACTCATCAAATACCCCCAAACTTAAAGTTTTGCTTGTCCTCGAGCAAAGAAAAGAAAGAAGTTGCTTGTCCTCAAGCAATGGAAGAGAAGAGTCCATTTCATCCTTTTTATTTAACCAAAACTGAGTAATCAAGCTTTCCAATGGGTATGTGATATGTTTCTTAAGAATTACCCTTACAAGGAGCATAGGGAATATGATCAAGATAATTTATTCATTTTAATAGTGAATTAATCTCATAATAGACATATTTAGATCATGGTTCTCACTAGTGTGTGTGTGTGTGGTCTTCCCCTATCCAAATAATTGCAAGCTAGATGAGCTTATGAGAATTGAGATAAGCAGCTGGATCTCCTAAGATAATTTATTTAGGTTCCATAGGCTTGTTGTTCTTATCACTCTCCACTAGTGTAGGCACACACAACTCTCAAGATTAAGTAGGTCTTTATAAGCTTGTAATGTAAGGCTTGGGTAACGGGTAGTTAAGTAGTCATTTTAGGCTAAAACTTACCCAAACATACATATTTTTCTGCATTGACAGCTCCTACTCCATCTTGATTCTTACCATCAGCACAATGACACTCTCAAGCACCCCCAAAATTTGTTTAGGTGCATCATTCCATACTCCTCATATCACCTTTCTGTAAAAATTCAGCATTCTTTCAGCAAACACCAAGAAGCCTTTTTCTTTAAGATAAGGTTATTAGAGTGGTGCAATATCAAAACCCCCTTAAGCTTTCTACCAACCCTTAGCGAGCTTTAAATTAGTAGCTCCCAAACCACTGGTCTTTAGGCAACTAAATAGACACCCCTTTAGATTTACTTACTCTAGAGAAGGAAGGCTACAAGGCTAGAGACTCAATTCTCTTGACTTTTTATTGTATTTTGCTTCTTTACACTTGATATTTTTTGTTTTTTTTTTATTTTTATTTTTCTCCTCTTCCTTTTACCAACCTCTTTGATTTTCAACTTAACTCATTTCTGAATCCAATTTGGAGTTATTTTTCTTTTAAAATAACTCCTCTAAAACTTGCTCCTCACCACATTTCTCAATTCATGCTCAAATCCTCACAAGCATGAAAATGAAGTTTGGTTTTTTACCGATGATAGTGATGTATAGGAAGGTTATCGTTTCAAACTTGAGCTCTATAAACGTAATTTTGCTCTAAGGCTCAACATTTGGTACTAGAGGAATATGCATATATTATTATCAGTTACCTTGAGCGCACAATCTTTCCAAGGATGGCCTATATCATTTCAATTGTCAGGTTGCTCAGATTTTGCCCTCGTTATAATAGAACAAGTTCTAGAACCTATGG
This sequence comes from Tetrastigma voinierianum, assembly GCA_016808115.1. NCBI lineage: Eukaryota > Viridiplantae > Streptophyta > Magnoliopsida > Vitales > Vitaceae > Tetrastigma > Tetrastigma voinierianum. The sequence goes on from JAEQBH010000926.1 coordinate 1,378,935, forward strand.
AGATCAAAATTAGATGGATTCTCATAAACCTTCTCTAACCCAAGCAAAAACTTCTTTTCAAGGGTACTTAGTGACCAAGTGCATGGATTTTGAGAAACCAATGACTAAATAGCCTATTAGAGAGATAACTCATTAAGCATTAAGTCCTATTATCTTGAATATTGTCCATATCTCAAGGGTTCAATTATGATCTTCATTGACATCACAACTACTCCAAACAAAACTCAATTAACTCAAAAAAAAAAAAACCTAACTAACAAAATAAACCAAAATTAAGATGTAAGTTAGAAAGCATCAAACAAAGTCATTATCCATAAAAGCACCAAAAAATTTCATCCTCAAAGTTATCATGTGCAACATGTGGGATGTGACATGATAAACTAACTAAAAATAAACACCCCCAAACTTTGAGATGAACATTGTCTTAAATGTCTAGCAATGAGAAAAATGAAGCAATAAAGTGAAAGGGTAATAGAGAGAGTTGGGAAAACTGAACTGCCCTTTCTAGTCTTGGCCACTTTGAATATAAACCTTGAAGATTTTCAAACCTTGACATTAGTATGCTGCCCCTTGATATAGTCTTTTGCTCTTGCAAACTAGTCATGACAACATGTTGAGCTTCAAACTTACTTTATTCTGAAAACACTAACAAACAAAGTTAAAACAGTGTTGAAATTTTCATCCCATCAGTAAAAAAAATAGCAACAAATAAAATATCTAAAAATAGAAAAAGAAAAAGAGAGTGGATAGAATCCTTATTACTTAGCTTGGGTTGCCTCCCAAGAAGTTGCTCCGTTTTTAGAGTCTAGCTAGACTCATTGAAAAAGTACTAGTGAGTGCTTCCATTTGGCCATTCATCCATCTTCGACAACACTTCCTCTTCATAACCACTCAGCTCAAGGATGATTTCTTCCAAATTTTGAAGAGGGGAAAGAAACTCAGAATCCCCTTTAATAATGACTGGTGATTCAGCCACAATTTCTTTAAAATAGTCCCCTTTATGTGATGCAGATGCAAACACATTTATGCTCAAGGGGGACTATTAAAACATGTGCCCTTTTGATGGAAACAAGCTGCAAAATTTTCTGCACATGGTTCTTTCGTCTGTCAAAGGTAATTTATGCAGAAGATTGAACTTTTTGCTTTCTCCTCACCCACAATAGCTCCCTTGTTGATGTCAATCCATGTTTGGCTTCTGAGAAAGGAAGTGGTCTTTAATATCTTCAAATTTTTAGATCCCTTCAATGCCCTAAGCCACAAAATCTATGGGGAAGGTAAATGTGTCAATCTTCACCAAGACGTTTTCAATAGCCATCACTTGACTTTCTTCTTCAAATTTCAATTTATCCACCAATGACTTTTCATTCTCTAAGTTGTTTAGGAGTTGCCTTTTTCTCAATTTCCAGCTCATTTTCACCTTCTTCCACAAATTTTAGGATAGGAAATTTCTGCACACTGCTCAAAGGAGTATCAATGCATTCATTGGGATTTGGCAAAGTGTTACTAAGAGATGTCCTAGAGAATTTTTCCTTGAATGCTTGGACCAAGTGTCCTATTTGAGCTTCTACATTTTTCAATCTAGCACTAGTGCTAACTTGGAAGGCATCTAAATCTAGAAATTTATGCTCATGAAGACTAATCATTTTCTTGTTCCCATCCATGTAGATAAAAACATGTTCTTAACAGATACGCTTTTCTTCCTCCGAAATAGTTTGAACTTCTTTGATAAGGCAATACTCCTTATTCCATGAGTGAGTCATTGTGAATTCTTGGTTCCAAATGATGAATAAGGAAGTCAAGCTTAGCTTTTTGGAGGCAAGTCTATCTTCTCTTGAATATTCCTCCATAAGTACCAACAAATAAGAAGAAAAACAAAATAAAATAAAATATAAAATACTAATAAAAAAAATTAACTAATAAAAAAAATTAACTAAGAAACAAATCACAACCAAAACTAAAAACAAAAATCAAAATTGCCTAAATTAGCAAATCACCCCGTTTCAAAATGTCAACTTCCAATGAGAGAAAGTGAATCGCTTCAATCCTCGACAATGGCGCCAAAAACTTGTTGACCAATTTTTCTGACACGGTTACCAAGGACTAAACTAAAGTCCCTAGCAACGATGCTAAAAACTTGTTGAGACCAAATGATGTATATATGAAAATATGGCTAAGGGATTGAATGTGGTAAATACTCATAAATTGATTAGAAACAAAAGTAAGCGTACTCAAAAACTGAAATGAAAAGTATTACCAACACTCAACCCCTTTCCACAAGTACACGGGTCATACAAGTAATAAAGTGGACTCTAAAAGTATGGAGTATTCCATCTGACGAGATTAGAGGCTCTTCTAATTGGAATTTGATCATCTCTCGATTACAAGGGCTCTTCACTCATTTAGGCGACCAAATAGGATGTGGAATAAATCAATTTAATTGAATAAAACTGATTTTAAACTAATCCTAAAATCTACCAAATAAAAACTCACTTAATTTAAAACGTGATGAAGAGAGGCACTAGGGATGGGATAATTATTTACAAAACAGCTTATTTCCTTGAAAGCGCAAATATTTAGAGTTGAATGCCGGATTTGTCCAAGAAGAATGTGCATATTTCTGATTTCCATACACTATACATTTCACTAATTAACACACCATACTCTTTTCGTGACAATAGGTCTAAATAGCTACTTGTAAAATCCGACCCTTTAAGATTTGATTGTTTTTCTTTCCAATACTTCACAACCATTTCAGATCAAGAATTTTCGCCTCATAGAAAAGATTATGCAAGCCTTCTCCAATCTAATTGGTATCTCATCCTTTAAATCTAATAAAATTTTCTATCTCCTTGATTAGATCATTGCTAACACGGGATCAAGATCATTCTATCAATTTGAGGTGAGACCTCTAAACATTAAACCGATACATCATCTAATTAATCCGCACACCATGAGTAAATTAGTGATCTATCAAAGTAATCTTTTAGAGTTCATTAGTTCCATAACATATCTAACATACCCCTAAGTTACTACTCTTACTCTCAGAATCTTCTTCATCTGTCACTGGGAGGGCTCTTGAAAATCGTGAGCAAAGATACAATTTCTTTATGGGTATAAGCTACTAATATTCCAAACAATTAATTATATGACCAGTACCAATTATATAAATTCAGTATTTAAACCCACAAAACAACTGAGAAGTTGAAAATCTGAATGTTCAACAATTAATCGCCACCCCTAAAGGGTGTTTAATGTTCCATTATTGGATTCCAATCATCACCAATCAAACGAAAAGTAAGAAAATGAAGAAAGAAATCAAGAGACAAGGAGTGAGAGAAAAAATCCAGATTTTGGCTTCAATCTTTGTCTGAACAGTACTAAAATTTGAATCTCTATTATACAGCACCGAAATCTCTTCACTAGAAATAAAAATATGCTCTAAAACTACTCTAAGATCTATTAAAAATCAAAATCTGCAGCAAAACTAAGAAAAATGGGCAGTTTAGAGAGAGAAACCCCATGAGAGGTGTTCTCCCACCTTCCCGTTGCCCTGAAAACCTAAAAACGAGTATTTATAGTCCTAGGGTGAAATGGGCTTGAAAACAATCCAAAACAGCAGTTTTCGGGCCTTAAAAAAAAGGCCCAACATTTTTTCTTAAGCTTTATCACGACAAAATCTGGGTTTGTCGGCGACAAAGTTTGTTGCTAACTTTTTCGCGACAAAACTTGGTTTGTCTTGACAGAGTTTGTTGTTCACTCTGTTGCGAAAAAATCTAGTTTTGTCACAGGAAAGCCTTGTCACTGGCTCTGTTGTGACAAAATTTGGTTTTTGTCCTAAGAAAGCCTTGTCACTGGTTCTGTCTTGACAAAACTGGGTTTGTCGTGACAAAGTTTGTTGCTAACTTTGGCATGACAAATCTAGGTTTGTTATGACAGAGTTTGTTGCTAACTCTGTCGCGACAAAACTGGGTTTGTCGCGACAAAGTTTTTTGCTAACTCTGTTGCGACAAAATCTGGTTTTGTCGCAGGAAAGCCTTGTCATTGGCTCTGTCGCGACAAAATCTGCTAAGGGATTTGTTTTCTTCTCCAACTTGTTGATGACATAACTTCTTCGTTTGAACTTGGATTTGGGCGTGTGAGGTGTCGTTGGAAAGATTTTTGAATGTAGAATGTAACCATGGTAGGGTTGAACCATTTTATGCTCCATATGATACATAAAAATTGATCTTCTCAATGATGCACTGTGAGACATCCGATTAACTCTCTTTTTGGAAACATTTTGCATCTTTTCTTACTAAATCACTTGCTTTCCATAAAAAATCCTACAAAACCAAATTTAGAGGAAATGTTATGAGTTTTACATGAATATGGATATAAAATGCTCAAAATAGCTTGTGAAATGAACTCAAAACATAGATGAGTTTTACACTCATTAATCACTCAACTCATTCTCATACCATGAGTAAATTGAGGATCTATCTAAGTAATCTTTTAGAGCTCACTAGTTCTTCAATATTAGTCTACATACCCTAAGTAAACCGTCTTCCATGCTCAAATCTCCATCTCTCGTGTCACTCGGGAGGGCCTCGAAACAGAGCGCATACGCCCTTTATGGGTATTAGTTTCTAATATTGCGAACAATTCACTTCATGAACATCACCATCCAAATAAATTCAAGATTCTCAACCCAGAAATTTCTTTCTAATTGTGCAAAAAGACCATAACTAACATCAGATCTTTCCCAGCGGAAGTTGTGTTTCTCGAAAACTGGATTACAGTGATCATTGAAATACTGATAAGGAAAATTCCACTATAACTATAATCAGCTGAAAGAAATGAATTCCAGCTTTTGTCTAGATTTCATTGGATTCAGACAGTAATCGGAAATGAATTTCAACGATTTAATTCAACTTCTAAACTTCTGAACAATTCATTGTTTCAGGTCCAGTAAACAAATTAAAAGTCTACACTAAATCTAATCTACGAAGAAAAGAAAGGAAAAAAATATAAAATAATAAAAAATAAAATAAAAGAAAAATATAATACAAAAGAGTCCTCAGCTCCCCAGATGCTTTGGTTCTTCCGACCTCCTTTACTTTCCTCAAATTGTTTCTATTTATAGAGCCCCAGAACTTTGGGCCCTAAATTCGAGGCTAAATTGTGGATCCCCAAAATTCTGGCTCAGATTGCATTCTCTGTCGTGACCTGGAAGTTTTGTCATGACAGATTTTTCATTCTTCATCGCAGTGTCTCTCACATAAAAGATGCAATCGCCTTTCGCGACTGCTCGTGCTCCTTCGATTCCGCCACGACAGAAGTTTCCTTGGTGCTTACGATCTTTTCTTCAGCATGTTCATTCTGTCATGACAGAGTTTCCTCTATTGCAACAGATCTTTCTTTGGCTCCTTAACAATATGTCTTGCAAAGTCTATCGTTCTAATCGTTCTATGTCACGACAATCTTATGTGTGGTTCCATAAACAGTTACGTCGCGACATTGACAATTTTGTCACGACAAAGTTTCTATGCAGTTTCTTCAAATTGGTGTCGTGACCCAGTTTTTATGTCGCGACAACATTTCTGTTTTGGTTTTTGTTGCAACAATGTTTCTTATATTGTCAGAATTTCTGTCGCAACCCAGAAAGTTTGTCGCGATAGAGTTTTGTCGCCACTTAACTTGATTTCTTATTGAAGCTTCATTTTGATGTTATGACACGTCCTCTTTGTGTTGTTGATGTTTGCTGTCGTGACCCAGTTTGTTATGTCACAACCAGACTTCTCTTCCGTGTGTTGAATCTTTGTCGCGACATAGAAAAGTCTGTCGTGACCTTGTTTATCTGTGTTCAACTTATCTCTGTGTCACGACCTAAAGATCCCTGTCACAACATCGAAACATTTCTTCAGCTTGAAGTATGTCACAACATTGGATTCTTTGTTGCGACCAGGTCAGTTCACTGAGCAAGCATCACATGTCGCGACCTTGTTTATCTGTCACAACCAGAGTTTCTTCTTCTTTCAGTGTCGTGACATACATTGCCTTGTCATGACAGAGGTCTTTCTTTAAAGCTCTTCTTCTGTCTCAACAAGCTTTTCCATGTTGCCATAATTAGTGTCGCGACATAAGAGGATTTTGTCGCGACAGAGATTCTTCCTTATGTTCTTCATTATGTTGCAACATAAACTTATATGTCGTAGTATTCTTCTTGTATTGCTCTTAACTTTGTTGTGACGTATCATCCCTTGTCATAATGCACTTCTTCCTTCTTCTGTTTACTTTGTCGCGACAGAGGTTTTGTTATGACAATTTCTTCCTTGTGTTGACATCCTACTGAAAACTTTGTCACAACATAAATTTTTCTTTGTCTGTACCCGAATTTGTTATATTTTCCTTTCCTGACTCTGTCACGACACGTTGTCTTGTGTCGCGACAGAGCTCATCTGTCAATATTAAGACTTTTGTGTTGCGACAAAGGAAATATTGTCGTGACAGAGTTCCTTTTCCATTTTCTTGGAAGTTTGTTGCGACAACCAAAACTCTATCGCGACAAAGATTGTTGCAATTGCTCTTTTTCTCTTCTTTCCTACTGGAATTTTCTCATTTTTGAATTAAAACCTGCAAAACACAAAGTTGATAAATATTCCATAATTTGGCATTAAAATGTAGATCTCAAGATATCAAAAATAAGCCAAAAATGTGGATTAAAAAATAGATGAGTTTAAGACTCATCAAATTCCCCTAAACTTAAAGTTTTGCTTGTCTCCAAGCAAAGAAAATAAAATTTTGTTTGTCCTTAAACAATTTAGCTTTATTTTTAGGGACATTTTTCTGCTTTCTACTGCAATCCTTTTTTAATCAACAACTTGAATTGAAACTAGTTAGTTGCAACATGGTTTCAAATTTAGTTTTCAATTCAGAGTTAGGAAAAATTTTCAATTACCATCACAAAACAAACTAATGATTTCTGAAATGCAAACAATTTAGTCAGTTCATCTTGATCTGTGAGTGTGTGATTATTTTCTTTTTCTCCTGCTAGAAAATTAGCTTCATCTTTCTCTCAGCCTACACAAGCACGATATCATTCAAAGTCCCATATGCTTGTTTTTCATATTAGTCTCTACTAATGTAGGCAAGTACAACCTTCAAGATCAATAAGGTCTTTTAGGCATGTAAAGTTTGGCTTGGGTAATTGGATGGATAATTGGAGAATTTAGGCTAAGTATTACCCAGATTCCAATCTTCAAATTTTCAACTTTGCCTTTATCCTTCATCCCTTTCTTTCCTACTGATGTCAAAAAAATATTCCCCCAAACTTGATCTTGATGCATCATACTGCATACTCTCATTTTGGTATTTTATTTAATAATCACATATTTATCAATCTAGTTCCTTTAGATGTAGTTCCCTTTCGATCTTTTTTTTCTTTTACTTGTCAAAGAATTTTAGAATAGTGCAATTCATTTTGTCTTTAGTTTCTACCACCTTTAGAGAACTCAAGTTAGCAGCTACCATACCAGTTAGCATTAGGGTACTAGGTGTTAAACACCCCTATGAACTTAATTATTCAAGAGAGGAAGGCCACAAGACAAAGCTTATTACAATTTGACAATTTACAACTTTTGACTTCTTTTCTACATCTTTTTCCATCCTTCATTCTTGTTTTTCCTTTCAAATCAAAATAACATTCCCCCAATCTTGTCATTTTCTGCAATTTGAATTTCTTGTCCTGAAATCTGGGCAATAAAGGGCTCTTACTTCATAGATTAGAATAGCGAGGGGCTCGAGGCTTCTAATTGTTGTTTTAACTAAGAAATTAGACAATTTGCCCACCTCCGGAATCCAGAGGCATGCATATGCATATTAGAGGGTAGTTTTGGAAAGGTCTAAGCTTCCAAGGATGGCCTATATCACTTCCTACTGTGGTATTGCCTAGGATTTCGCCTTGACTAATAATCTAACAAGTTCTAGATCGTTGACTATTCGACGCTATCGAACCTTAAAATGTCCCTAATCTTTCACAATTTGTTAAGGACCCACTTTGACCAAGTGCATTGTTTTTTCAAGATTTTTACTTACCTTACTGTTTACACAAACAGTCTCAAAAGCCTTATTTTTTTCTTTCTATTGAGTACATCTTCCTAAATCTGAACATTCAACTTCATTCTAGCTAAACTTGCAACTTCCTTTTCCAGTTTAGTGAAGCCTTCCAAAATTTCAAGCACATTTATTGTTGGACTCTTCAGTAGTTGTTATGCCAATTCAACATATCATTTCATTATTTGCAAACAAACCAAGAATTACATAAACAACTTGGTTCAATTAATTCAAAGCATCCAAACAATTCACAGCTTCACCACACCCATTATTCACATCAGTCTCTTTCATTTATTTCAAACAAAAACACAATCTATAGTGCAAATAACACAAGACTAAAAGAATTTCACACATAATCATTCAGTAATTGGTTTTGAGCTTTTATTAAGAGGAATGATTACAAATTTTTTTTTGAGAGAAAAAGAATACAAGGGTTCATCTTCTTCCTTTGTAGGATTTGAAAGTTTTCAGGTTTTGAGGTTTAAGGTTAAAGCTAGCTAGAGATGGAGGAAACTTGGGAATTGAGATGTCTGGATTTTCTTTTTCTGGTGGTTCTTCCCTATTGAAAAGGCAGTAATCATTGGTGTACTCCAATCAGGTGATCGAATCGATTCGTTTCTAATACCCAAGGTGTTCATAGATCCTTCCAAATTCAAATGGTTACCATCATGTATTGTTCATCCCTGAATTCACTGGGTCCGTACTATCATCCCCATAATTTATGTCTGTAATTATTATCCATCTCTAGCTCTTTGTCTCTCTTCTCCATGAGCTTTCCAAATTCCTTGAATTGTCCCTTATAGAGATATTTGAACCCCTTTGCCTTCTGCAACATACTGACTTCCATCTTTTCCTCTCTCTTTTCTAAAAAGGAGAGCACATCTTCATCTCTTTTTAGCTGTTCATTGTAGAAGGTCTTTATTTTTGTGTCCAACCTGTGCATTAATTCTCTTTCTCTCCTTTCTATTTCTTCTTTCAATTTCATCTCTTTGTTTGAGCATTTATTCCCATCGTTGTTCCCTTCTTCTGAAGTCACCCTCCAGAAACTCATCTCTGATCTTTTGTTGTTGTTCCCATCACTTTTCTCTATCCTCCATTTCCTTTTTCATTGACACCAGCATTTCCATAATTTATGCATTTCCTTGATTGCTCCTAAAACACTCTGCTGGTTTAAAAAAATTCTCCCTTAAATCAGGAGGTGAGTGAATTAATGGACTTCTTCTGCTCTGCATCTCATCCTCAATTGATAGTTGGCCCTCGTCTGGGATTTGTTCCATCCCTAATTGATCATGTTCTTCTTTCTCATGCTCCTTTGCTACTTCCATAATTTCCATTTCCTTCATCTTTCTGTTCTTTGGGCCTTTTATCACCCATGTCAATGTTAGGGGAGAAACCTTAGGACATGTTTCTTTCTCTGTCCATATCCCCTGAACTCCAGCCAAAATGAAAAGCCTGGTAATTGTTGCTGGATTAGGGATTAGTCCCCTTTTTACATTTTGTGGAAGCACCTTATGGATGATTCAATTATCTTCCTCACATCGAACTTGTATCCCTTCAGTAAGGCATACAAGATGATGGCTTTTGCCCCTTACGGTGCCTAAACGCCAGCGGAATCATGACAAGCATGAAATAAAACCACACCTTAGCTTCTTCTGGTAGTGAGTCTCTGTTGATGGATTCATGGGGATTCTTCTTTGTTGAACTCCGCTTCCCCTTTCCAACCATCAGGAAATCCACAATCTTCTAAATGTAGTTAGGCTCTCTGCTGCTGTACTTAGATCCATTCTCGTGGATCCCTTTGATTCGAGAACTCATTAATCCTTTCATGGCCCATGGGGACCCATATTCCTCTGACAAATATTGAATCTTCCTTCATATCCATCATGTTGGCATAGAATTCCCTGATTACTACAGCAAAGCTAGGTGGTTTGTGCTTGCGTAACAAGCCCGTACCCCTTTTTCTATTATCTCTGCAAAGGGTGAGATGAACGTACCAAACCCCCTTTCTCTGATAAATCCTTTGTCGCTCAAATTCTTCACCCAGAAAGAGTAGGCTTCATCTGAAATGAATGCTTTATCGTCTTCTGATTCTTCAGTTTGCTCAGCTCCACTTTGCTCAGTTCTTTTTTGACCTGGGTTTTGTTTCTCTCCCTGCACTGCTGGTTCTTCCACTAGAGTCGTCTCTTTCTGAGGTTCCAGATGAACCTCCTCTTCATTTGTTGTATACTCCTCCATAATCTCACTAAGATTTGGGACCAAGTTTCTTGGGGGTTCTCACTGATGAGATTTGGATTTAATAGGGTTCGTTCAGTTTAGACAAATGGAGGAAGAAAAGTGGAAATATATGAGAGTATGAATGATGTGAGGCAATTGGAAGTAGGTGGGCTTTTCAGTTTTGAAGTGTTCTTCACACGGTACATTAAATGTTTCTCTCTATGTCAAAATTAATGATTAGGTCACAACAATAACTTTTGAATTTAAATGTGGAACTTATCTTGTGATTCTTCAAATTAAAATTGCACCCAGCCTTTATTATTAAATTTTTCATGTCGTGGCACATTTTAGGGTTTGTTGCAACAATTGCTGGTCCTGACAATAAAGATCTGTCACGACACGTGTCATGTACTCAACAAATTTCTTTCTTTTTCAAATGTCTTCGTGTTACAACCCAATCACTAAAGAAAATATCGTCATACGTAAATTTGTTCGAAAACTAAAAGGTAGGTCATGACAAGATTGAAGCCGGTCACTAAGACTGGCTGGCTTGCCATTCACTTTAATTTCAAAAATTTTGTTGCAACATGAAAAACAGGGTCACGATAAGTTTCCATCATTTTGCAGTAAGTGATGTCGCGACCGAACTTTCTAGTGTCGCGACCTAATTTTCTTATAAATTTTCTTGTTTAGTCAAATCCTGATTGCGACAAACCTTTTCCCTTACCTATAAAACAGTGTCGCAACAAAGACTTTATTATTGCGACCTGATATTTGTTTCCCTAAATTTCTACAACTTTAAACTAACTTCCACCCGGCTTAATCACCCTCACTCAAATTCAATTACGCAATTCGTACTTCAGGAACACATATAGCAACATAAATTCTCAATTCAATTATGAACAACAATCTCATTAGCATCAAAATACTAACAGTTATTTCAAGCAATTAGCACCTGAAAGTTATCTAATTAATCAGGCTCTAAAACCATCAAATTTCTCCAACTTCAACTATGCATTATTATCTAAAACAAATTTAGGAAAATAGAAATACTCCCCTCTGTAGCTATTAATAGCATAATTCAGTTTGAGGCAATGTGTTTTATAATAACATTTGATTCCAGATCATCTTTCCTGTCTAAAATCAAAAACATTTTAGCAAATGATCAAATTTCCTAATAAAACTTCTAACAAAATCAAAATTAAAACCTTAAAATCATACAAGTAATCAACATCAATCAAAATTAACAAAAATAAAAATTATGTTTGGGTTGCCTCCCAAGAAGCTACCCAGTTTAATGTCCTTACATACATGTAGTGTCTCATTACTCTGCACTTCTTCCTTTTTCAAATATGGATCTACCTCCTTCATGCTTCCTTCAAGATAATGCTTTAGTCTCTGACCGTTTACTTTGAATTCACTTCCAGATTCAGTCTTCAATGTTACTGCTCCAAAGGGTGTACTTGTCATCACTGTGTATGGACCACTCCATCTTGACTTCACTCCCTCGAAAACGCTCAGCCTCGAGTCAGAGCAAGAGAAACTGCTCCTCTGTCTTGAATTCCCTCCTTAGGATTTTTTGATCATGCCACCTGGTCTTTTCCTTATAGATCTTGGCATTGTCATAAGCTTCAGTTCTCAATTCTTCAAGTTCGTTCATTTGGAGTAGTCTTTTTTCCTTAGTAGCTTGAAAGTCACAGTTTAGTTTCTTGATGGCCCACATAGCCTTGTATTCCAATTCTAAAGGGAGATGACAAGGTTTTCTATATATAATTCTGTATGGGGACATTCCAGTGGGAGTTTTGTAAGAAGCCTCATGCTTCCCACAAAGGCATCATCCAGCTTTATAGACCGCCATTTCTCACAGACACTGCTTTTCTCCGTAATTTTCTTTATCTCCCTATTGGAAATTTCAGCTTGTCCAAATGATTAAGGGTGATAAGCCAATCCCATTATATGTTTGATTTTATATCTACTCATGAGTTTTGCGAAAACTTTATTTGCAAAATGGCTTCCCTCATCATTGATGATTGTTTTGGGTATTCCAAATCTGCTCAAAATGTGTCTTTGTATAAACCCAACCACTATGATAAGACTAGTTTCGGATGTTGAAAGAGTTTCACCCATTTGATACATAATCCACAAATGCAGAGAATGTACATATTTCCAAATGATGATGGAAGGTCCAAGAAAAGTCTATTCCCATATATAAAAATTCATCAAGAATTCCTTGTAAGGGCATTTCATTTTTCCGCTTAAGTCACACTTTTGACAAGCATCATAATGTTTTACCCATTCAAAACAGTCTTTGAATAGAGTAGGTCAATAAAATCCTGATTTGAGAATTTTCTAGGTTGTCTTGTCTCCTGTAAAGTGTCCTCCATATGGTGATGCATGACATTTCTCCATAATACCGCCATGTCTGTTTCTGACATCTCCTTAATGATCATGTCTCGGCTCCTCTTCTATACACAGCTGGTCATCCCATATATACAATCTCCAATCGGCTTCAATTTCTCCTCTCACGGTAGCCAATTCAAATGGCATAACTCCATAAGCTGCGAATCGATACAATATCAACATACCAGTGGTGTTTCAGACCGATAACACTAATATCGCTTATCGTGAAAATTTATGCTATTTCTATCCCATTTTCTATTCCAGCAATTCTCTCCAATCTAGACAAGTGATCTGCTATCACATTGTCACTTAATTTTTATTATCCTTAGATTTCAAGATCAAACTCTGAAGCAAAGAGGCACCCATCCGATCGCCCTCGCTCGCATCCCTTTGCCATTAGATATTTAATTACAAATACTTATCGTTGTGTATTACAACATGGGACCCCCAATATATATGCTCCACTTTTCATAAGCAAATACCACGTTAGCACTTTCTCGTGGTAGAGTAGTTCTCAGGCTCATTGAATGTTTCGTTGGCATAGTATATGGCCTTGAATATATTTTCGCCTCTATCCTAATACAACCCCATTGCATAATCACTAGCATCACACATACTTCAAACTCATTGTTCTTAGTCCGTGTCAACATAATGAGCCGATACTTAACTGGATTTATCTTCCTCAAATGCAAATCTATGATTCCAACAAAATCAAAATTTGCATATTTTTCCAAATAATACACACGGTCCGGAGATTTTGAAAATCCTTAATGAACCTTCTCTGTAAATCCAAAGATGTCCTAGAAAGCTTCTTATTCCCTTCACTGTTGTAGGTGACATGAGAGCTTTATAATAGCAATTCGCTATTCACTTCCATCCACGAAAGATAAATCTTATGCCCTAAGACAATATTCTTCCGGGGCCATCATGAAATGACATTTTTCCCAATTTATACAGATTTTTGTCTCGAAGACTAAGACTGTTTAAGTTTTTCAAACAATTTTCAAAACTGGATCCATATACTGAGAAGTCATCCATAAATATTTCCATAACCTCTTCCACCAAGTTAGAAAATATAGACATCATACATCTTTGAAAGGTGGCAGGAGCATTACATAATCCAAATGGAATTCTTCTAAAAGCAAAGGTGCCATAAGGACATGTAAATGTTGATTTCTCCTGATCCTATGAGGCTATGGCAACTTGGCTATAAACTGCACATATAGAAAACAAGTAATGGGAGTGCCTGCTGGCCTGAATTAAAACATGTACAAATTCTATGACACTATTACCAAAGGACTATTAACTAATCCTCTGAACGGCGCCAAAAACTCGTAAGGTGACCTAAAGACATATACAAATTTATGACACTATTACCAAAAAAAAAAAAAAGGATCATATCTATCTTCGCAACGGCTTAATAAAACTTGTTGAGTGACCAAAAGATGTGTACAGATTTATAAATCGTTATGGATCAAAACACCCATTCAAATTCGTGACTCATTACCCAAGGACTATTGTCTAATCCTCAAGAAATAAACCATTAAACTCAGTGTGAGTTTCTTAACTATCGTGTTGATTAAAAGATATTTTTGTAAGAGTAACCATTTCGTGTGGTTTTGATCCAAAGATAACGTAAGTGCACGTGCTCGACAAGTAATAAAAATGGATTTGAGTCCGTGATATCGATCCCACGTAGATCTCAAGAATTTTTCAACTAACTACCCCAACCACTTAAGCTCCATACTATTCGACGATAATGATAATGAGATTTCGCTTTGAAAAGCTTGAAAAGAATGATGTAAAAGAAAATGAATGAATAACAATGAATTGAATATTGAAATATCGCAAAATAACAAATTTAGATTTAACCGCTATCTCTAAAGAAACATTGAATAATCGCCTATCGTTAAGAATCAATTCCTACAACCGTGGCCGTAACTTTTGTTTTCTCGAACTACGTATCTTAAAACTAAATCTAAGGATTAATATAGTGTGACTGGATCTCTCCAAACCACACAGTTCATCATTTCACCTTAACTGCTTCTCTCGAACACAGAGGGTGAGATAACTACTTTTAAATATAGTAGCCTTGTTCTGGGTATTTTTCTTTCTCAATACTTCATACCCACAACATGGACTGCAGACCTGAGCTCCTTCAATTTAATCATTGCCGAGGTTTGCACTATACTGGTTCCTCGCAAATTAAGGCGACTTACTCTTTCGCCAGTTAGATCCTTGCTATGCGGGATCGAATTCACTATTCAAATTAAAGGTGAACTCTGTATACTTAAATTAATAACTCACTCAACTCATTCGGTTACAGAGTAGAGAAGAGGATGTATTGATTTCAACCATCTGAGCATTAGATCAGCCGATATCGGGTTGAATGCAACCGAAATTGTTCTTACTCTCAGGAATGCCTTCTCTGTGTCACTCAGAGGGCCTCCTGGAAATCAGAGCTGAAACAACCTCGTTATGGGTACAAGAGACTGAAATTGGGATCAATTCCAAGAAACAAGCAAAACCAGCAAGTCGATTTAACATCTGAAGTTCAGCCTTAATGAATAAAATACTGCAGGAAAGATAATTTCTGACAATAACGTCAATTGATAGGCGGGTTTCTAAATTGCGATTATACCGTATTAGCTTCTGCTTTGATCAAAACCATTGTAAATCGGAAACTGGGTGTTCGAATCCAAGGGTATGCGGGTTTCAAAACAGCGAATAGTAATTACAAAAAAATATAAATGCGCATTTAGCTGATCAACCCTACGATTAACGATTAAATCCAATTGAAACTGAAATACAAACTAATCTAATCTAAAATAAAATGGAAGAAAAGCGAGCAAAGAAAGAAAGAAAGAAAAATAAAAAATACGGGGCGCCCGGCTGTTTCCAGATCTCTCTTTCAGTCAGCGAGCGCTTTTCTTTTGGCGCGAAGCCGTATTTATAGGGTTACGGTTGGGCCCTAAATTCGATGCATTTCTTTTTGTGGATTTCCGTGGGTAGCCATATTCTTTGTTGGTCGCGACTTATATCGCGCCGCGACATGAGTTAGTTGGCACTTGTTGCGTGTTATCAATAAGTCGCTGACATTCCTTTGTTTTCTTGAAGGCATCTTATGTCGCGACGCCGATCCTTTATCAGCGACATCTTTATGCCTCTGCCAGTTTCAAGCTATTCGTTCACGATGTCGCGACATCAATCTCTTGTCAGCGACATCGGCTCATGTCTTTGCAGCTTTCAAGCTGATGGTTCTGATGTCCGTGACATCAATCTCTTATCAGCGACATCGACAATGTCTTTAGAACTTTCAAGCGTGGTTTCTGATGCCGGCGACATCAATCTTGTCAGCGACATCGGCAAGGCGCAACTTCAGCGAGCCCGTCTTATCGCTCGCGCGACATTAATCTCTTGTCGCTGACATCAACTTATGTCTCACGGGCTTCGTTTGTTTACTTTTGGTGTCGCGACGCCGATCCTCTGTCTGGCGACCAATGACTTAAGTCTGCGGTTTCATCTCTCCAAACTGTCGCCCGAAACTTCAAGGCGGCTTCTCTTTATCGCGACCTCCATCCTTAATCGCGACATCAGCCTTTGTCGCGACATCGATCATAAGTCTGGTTAGTCTCGGTTGCCTAACTTGTAGTCTATCTGCGACACATCATTCCTCGATTTTCCTGATATCGCGACATAAACTAGCCCCAGATTTGTCTGAGTCAAAGCGCAACGATGGTGCCGATTGCTCCATTTCATACCTGCCATTTTACACTTTACTCCACGATTCTTTGTATTTTCTTTGCTTTTCTTCTCTTTCCTCACCTTTAATAACAAATTGGTAAAGTTTCTTCATATTTACATATTTAATTATTCATTTTCGGAGTAATCAAACAGAAAAATGGATTAAAAATAGATGACTTTTAGCTCATCAAACTCCCACAAGCTTAAAGTTTCAACATCCCATCGAAGCAAAGGAAAGAAAAATTGTTGTCCTCAAACAAAAAGGACATTTTACGTACATTTTGCGTGCTTGATCCAATTTGATTGAAAATCTGAGGAATGCATTGTTTCGTACATCAACGAGTCAAGATCGATTAGTTTCTACTCAATCAAGTGTACATAACGAAATTGTTGAATTTGTTTTATAAACAATAAGGTCAATTGATCCTGCTAAAATGTAAATTATTTTTCTTTCTCATATCCTTAATGAGTCAATGAACCCTTAGAGGATGTTCCACGGTTTGATCTTTTCTAATTTTCCAAATTCCATAGGCTTGTTGTTCATATTGATCTCCCTTAATATAAGTTATTCTGACCTTGAGATCAATCGGTGCTAGGCTTATGTTAGGCTTAATTAGGGGTAGGATGGATGGGATTTTTAGGTTAAGATCACCAATACTCCTTTTTCCCTTTTCACTCACATACTGCCCTTTTTCTCCTTGTAGTTTCTTGAATACTTCCCCCAAACTTCATGTTTGGGGATCTCTGATGATTTTCTTTTATTCAGGCTGTATGTTTCCCCATTTCTGATTCCATGATTCAAAATGGGAATTTTCTTTTTCTATCGCCATTCAGGAATAATGCAGGGTTTTGTCTTCTTAGGCTTTCTAACACTCTTAGCGAACTTTGGGTTAGTAACTCCCATACCAGATGGCATTAGGGTACTAGGTGTTGAAACACCTAGAACTTAATTATTCGAGAGAGTCGAGGCCTGAAGACAAACCTATTCCCTTGAGCTTTCTTTTCCACTGTATTTTCTGATGTAGATCTTTTTCTCCTCATTCCCTTTTTCTATATTTTCTCTTTGAGTTCCTCAAAAATTTATAATCCCCCAACCTTATTTCTTCCTCTCTCCTTGAAGTCTTTGGCAAGGTAATCACGGGTTCTTTGGAGGATTGATTCACTAGGATGGGTTGGGGTCTTTATTGGCTGATTTTGAAAATAAGGCTTGTTTTAGCTCAATTTCTGGAACTAAAGTATATGCATCAGCATATAAGTAGGGATGGCTAGAATGGCTCAAAACTTCCAAGGATGGCCTACATCATTTCTTGTTGGTTGTATCACTGGGGATTTCGCCTTGATCGATAATCTAACAAGTTAGAATTTGGGTTGATTAAGCGTGACTAACCACGAGAGTTTTCTTGACTCACATCGGTGAATGAGAATTTAAATGATGTTATTTCTAACGGTTCCTTGACTCCTTTATTAATACCACAAACTCAAAAATTTGTTTGTTCCTTTGATTGTATAACCTTCCTACATTACGGACTTATCAGTTAGACTTAAGTCACTTTTGCACTGTGTTTCAATTAAAGTTTGTATTCATTTGGCCCTTAATGCATTTTAATACGCATTTCGGCTTATTCCTAATCTAAGCGCTTCATTAATTCGACATTACATCTCGAGTTTTATTCTTGAACTAATTCCTACTTTTATTTTCCAGCTATCTGACCGCAAAGCAACCACAAGAATTTAACAAACCAAAGTAACTTCGACAATTCAATTCAAATTTATCATTTTATTCGATTCAATTGCAAATGTTGGATACCACGTATGGGCTTGGAGAATAGGAGAGGTCGACTTGGGAAGAAGTCTATCTTTTTCTTTTGGAAGGCGTGAATGTTAGGGGATCAGTGCAGGGGTATGCAAGCGAGTGAATGGAGGGTGTTTCATTCCCTTTGCACCAACTCTCTTCTTAGTTTCACCTTTCAACTTGTTCTTCAATGAAAGATCATTGGAGAGATCAACCTTCTTGTTTAGCTCATCTTGTCTCTTCCCAAAGCCATTCATTGTTTTTCCATTCGATCCATTACTTCAAAAAATTTAGAAGATTATTTCAATCAAATCAATTTTCAATAAATCTTCACTGTAGGATTGACATCCTTTTTGCTTTTGTCTATCATCGATTTATTCTCAAAATCTTTTTGTAGAAGTCTTGTATAAAAATTTGAATCCTTGATCTGTTCTCCCGATTTGGCTTCACATTCTAACTCATTTTCTTAATGATCGTTGGGAGGCGAGAATCACGCTCAAGCCCGGATTGTTATAAAGCTTCATGACTCGGCTTGAGTTCTGTAGAAAGATCATGATCTCTTTCCTTCATTTCTTTCTTGAAGTCCCTCTCTTTCTTCTTGAAGAATCTCTTTCATCTGTTCTTCTCTACTTTAGGTTCTTAACCCATTCTTTGATCTCTTCTTTTAACTCTTTTCATAAATTCCTTCTGAATTCTTGTTGCAAATTCCTCTTTTCCCTTTCTTCCATCTTCTTACGGATGGCATTGAGGACCTCGTATTGGTGTTCTCTTGTGCTCCCCTTGAGCTTTCTCCTGCTCTCTGAATGTTACATTTTTGCATAGGGGAGAACTAGCTAAGGGGATGGAGAAAATCTAAAGGGCTTCTTTCATCACACTTCATTGTGCAAATGTGAAAGTATTATTTTCGGGAGGTTTTACGGGTTCTCCTCTTAACTTGTCTTGCGGTGAAAAGACCTCTTGTTTGATCAACACCCCTTTTCTTTTTGGTTTCTAGGTCCCTTGCCATCTCTGTCGGTAGAGTGGTGATATCCTCAAGAGGACTTCTTCTTCTTCTTCCCGGACTCCCTTCACTGACCTTTAAACGCCAAAAGCAGTTATTGTTCTTTGGGTGAGGATCAAACTTCTCTTATTTCCTTCATGGTACCTCGTTATAGAATTTTCAATTCTTGTTCACCATTGACTTGTACCCGCGAGGAATAGCATCTGACATAATTGCCTTCCTGCTCTCTCCACTTGTGCACATGCTTGGTTGGGACCAAAGCGGAATAATGAACCATACCTTGGCCTCTCGGTGGGGCTTTACAGTCGGGGTTTTTGGTCCTCCTTCCCACTTGTCCCAGGTTGGCCTTCAGGTCAGTGAGCTTTTGGCAATCTTCTTAAATCACGGGTTTTCAAGAGCTTTTAAACTTGGACCCGTGCTTGTGCCTGCCATTCCATAGGCTTCGTTAATGGCCTTGGCTCCCATATGGTACCCGCACTCCTCGACGAACACGATGTTGTCTTTCTGCCTACCAAATTTGAATAAAATTCTTTCTGCCACTCTTGTGTGCTGACCGATGTGCGTAGAAAGCCCGACCTCTTTGTTCAATCATCTCCTTGAAAGAAATTAATAGGGTTTGAATCTTCTTTACAGTACGAACCCTTGTTGGAATAGTGCTTCTTCCGATTGGAATAAGCTTCCTCGACTGAAAATCTTCTACTTCATCTCTTGCTTTTTCTCTTTCCCTTGTTCGTTCTTTCTTGACTACTTTGGTGCTCCCAGTATACATGGGCATCTCTTCCGTCGGTTCTTCTGTCGGATTTTCTTCTTACGGTTGCACATATTCCTCCATGATCTCTTCTAGGTTAGGACAAGGTTTGAGGTTTCGGCCGTTTGAAACGGAAAGTTTACAGCGAAGATTTTGAGAAATTTAGTGATTCGTGCCCGCAGATGGTGAGCTAAAATCAACAAAATTTATATACACCTAAGTTCCCTCTACTGCCCAGTAGTCAAGCTGCTGCCAGTATGGTGGTCTGAGATCGAACAGGGATGGGTTTTCATCAAAATGGTTTTGCATCGATTACATGAAGGTAAGGCTTTCTTTGGGCTCTTTGGAATTGTGTTTCAAAAACGGTGGGAATGAAGTTGAAAAGCGAAGCGTAAAAACTGAAATTAAAAGGTGAAAAAGTTAACTTTGAGATTTAGGTCACTAACTTGCTTGGCGAGTTAGAGACAAGCAGGTGTCCTCGGGTTTATCCTCGCGTTATGACATGCAACCTCAGTCCGTGGCATAGCGGGATCTATATTTAACTAGCAAACCTCACCCGTGAAACATCTCTATTTGAATTAATCTGAGGTAGCATGCAGTTATGGCCCCTTTTGCTCTAACATTAAATTATCATTTAATTTCGTAAAGACCATCTAAAAGAACAAGTGCATCTCTCACCCAGAGACGCATCAAAAGCATGGAAGTATTGGCGAAACATCTTGATAAATGTTATTTAACCACTAATTTGAAGAACCACAACATGTAAATATTATCTCGGGGCTCGTAAGACCATCTAAAGAACAACGATTGCATCTCTCACTAGAACCTTTGCATCTAAAGCATGGAAGTATTAGCCCCGAATCAATAACATCCCATGTTATGCAACTATGTTTTTGAGAATAAGGGCCATAAATCGCTGCAGTAGCTTTTAGTACAAAGGACAACATGCATATGCTTGTGCAATTGCTTCCTTCCTCTTAGAAAGAAAGGAGGCTTGGCCTGGCGTCTCTTGAGTTGTCATCCTCGAGAGGGTGTTTAGCGTAGAAGAGAAAGAAAGAAACGAGAAAAGAAATAAAAGAAAGCAAAACCTAAAATAAAAGACTTTGTTCTGAAAATAAAACTTACAAAATCCTTCTCCACAGTTATTGCTCGGTGTTCTCGGATCGTTTTTTTCTTATAGTAAGAGAGGGGTTTATATAGGCCACCTCGAGGTATGAAAATACCAAAAACCTATGAAATTGGCTAAGTTATTGGACAATTAAGTAATACACACCAAGTTTGGAGCGGTTTGCATTAATTACAAAGCATGGCGAGGCATCAATTTCGCTAGAAGTGAGGAATTTGCTAGCTTAAGCGAAATCACGGGCACTAGCGAAAATGGAAAAAGAACCATTAAGGCCGGATAATTTAGCTAGCTAGCGAAATTCGCTAAACTAGTGAAAATGTTGTGGTAAGCGAATCGGGTTTATTAAAAATGGTGCCTAGCTGGCGAGGTGGTGCAGCGAAATTTGGTGTTTTCGGTAAGGTTTGCGAAATTTTCGCTAAGGTTCGCGGTACCATGATCGCGAGATTACCGCTGACTTGGCGAAAATTCTGCATCGTTGATCGCCGAGCGCTTTCATCACGCCTTGGCCCGCATCGAATTTTCTTCACTTTGCCTTTGTTTTCTTGTTAATTCTTAGAATTTGGTTGATGATTTGAACTTGAATTCAACTTCATGATTCATCATTTATTTCGAGATTGAACTCCAACAGTGCGTAAAAGCCTGTAAAACAGCCAAAAATACTCTCTAAATGGCATAAGTGTTACTAAGAAGACTAGAACACTTCAATTTGTATAAATGACATGATTAATGCGCAAAAAGTACTCAAAACCTATCTAATATAGGGTTCAAAATTGCACTTTTGGGCCTTATCCATCCCCAACCAAAGCGTTGCTAGTCCCTTAGCAATGCAAAATAAAAGGAGATGCATGTGGTGATTTTCAAAAGATTATGATTCAGGTTGATGTACTTATACACAATACTTTAAAGCGAACAATTGATATCAAATTTGAAAGCGATATGAAGAACCAATCCATATGAAAGGGAACAATTCTATGTCAATGTTGGTTCCATGATTCTGACTTGGATTTCCACCCTAAGTCCTAATTGGTCTTTTGGAATCAGGACTAAACAATAAAATCACCTTGAAATTTGTTTCCCTACTGACCCTAGCGACATGGCCTTAAGTTGTTGAACAACCCCACCTAGATAGAATTTAGTTACACTTTCTTTCTTTTTCAATTATAATGTAGGATGCAATGCTTAAAATTCGAAAGTTCTGGTCAGGTGTAGCAGGTCCACAGATGACTCGACCACTTTCGGAGTTTAGGGCATCGAAGCGAAAGGATCGATGACCATAACTCTATAGGCTTCACCGGTTAGGAATGACTTGAAAATCAAGCACCTCGAATCGCTAAACTCTACTATCCACCCATGTATGTTCACGTCGATGACTCTGACCAATTAAGGCTTAGGGCATCGGGTTTCAAAGGCTTTCGCCATACACCCCTCGGACCGTGCTCGGGTTTCAAAGCAAAATTTCACGACTTTATTTTTCTTTTTCTTTTTTTTTTTTTTTTTTTCTTTTCCTTTTTGGAAGACAACATTGGTCTTCAAATGTGGGTAACTCAAAACTATCCTAGGTAGCCAACATACCTAAGGCCGGCTTTGCAAAGCGAAAGGAGGTATCTGCAATTCATGACCTATCGAAATAATGCGGAGTGCGGTGTGTGAATTAGCATAAAGGAAAATTCCAAGTTGAGCATCTTTGGAGGCTGTGTGACGAGAAATTTAATTCAAGCATGGAATTTGTTCCTAGCATAGAAGTGAAAACATGATAGTTCGTCATCCGACATAGCATTCAATTGTCGATTTGAAAGAAAGCATTTACACATTTATACGAAGGTGAACGCAAAAAAGTTCCTCGCATATTAGATAAAGATAGGCATACATACATGTGCCTTAAAAATGTGATAAGCGAAAAGATGGTCATACTTATCTCTTAATGTTACCGCAACGATTTACAACACGTGGGATTCAGGGAGGGTCCATCAGGAGAAGTTCTTCTTTGATGACCTGCTGCATCACATATGGTTTTACCCTCTGTCCATTGACTTTGAACACCCTGTCATCACTTGGATCACGTAAGTCAACTGAACCATTTGGGTATGCTTGCTGGACAATGAATGGACCCGTCCATCTTGACTTGAGCTTGCCCGGAAACAAATGGAGTTTAGAGTCATACAAGGGGACTTGATCTTCGTCCTTGAAATTCTTCCCCATTATCATTTGGTCATGCCATTTCTTTGATCTTTCTTTTGCAATCTTGGTATTCAAGTAAGCATTATTCCGTATTTCTTCGATTCATTAAGATGGAAAAATCTCTTCTCTCCGGCTCCACTGATGTCCATGTTAAGCTTTTTGATTGCCCACCATGCTTTGTACTCAATCTCCACTGGAAGATGACATGCCTTACCATAGACCACTCTATAAGGGGACATCACCAGGATTGTCTTGAAAGCTGTTCTATAGGCCCATAGCGAATCAATGAGTTTGATGGACCAATCTTTCCTATTGGTATTAACCACCTTCATCAGTATGGTTTTGATTTCCCTGTTAGCAAGTTCCACCTGACCACTTGTTTGAGGATGGTAAGGGGTAGCTACTTTGTGTTTCACACCATACTTAGCCATAAGGTTTTCAAATGGTTTATTCTGAGAAATGTGAACCTCCATACGCTAATAATAGCCGGCTTTTAAACTTGGAAAAGATATTTGCTTTCAAAATTTGAGAACCACTCTATGGTCATTGGTCTTGCGGGATTACTTCAACCCCATTTGGAGACATATCCTCACGCCAAAATATACGTATGACCATATGATGTGGGAAAGGTCCGTGAAATGGAGTTCCCCATATCGAGCAGTTCGACCACCATAATTAGGATTCAATGGCATCATGTAATGACGAGACAATTTCCCTAGTCTTTGACATCTGTCACATACACGGCACATTTGATATGCTTCCTTGAATAATGAAGGCCAATAGAAACCCGACTGCAGTACCATCATTGTTGTCTTTTGGGAAGCAAAATGACCACCATAAGCACTCTCATGGCATTGGTTTAGGATTCCTTGTTGTTCCTCCTCAGGTACACACATTTCACGATGATTTGATGCACTTACGGTGTTGAATAGAAGGCTCTTCCTAATAATAGGAATGGATCTTAGCAAAGGAAATATTTCCTATCCTGTCCTTCCCACCGGTGGGTTTCTCTGTGGTGAGAGAAAATTAGCGATATGAGCACATACCAAGGGCTTTTTCCAATTGCATTAGAGATTCTTCGGGGAATTCATCATTAATAGGTGGACTGTGAGTGTCACGGGCTATTGTTAACCTTGACAGATGGTCTGCTACCACATTTTCCACCTGCTTATGCTTGCTCTGTAAGTTGAATTCCTGAGTAGTAACACCCAACGGATGAGTCTTGCCTTTGCATTTTGTTTGGTTAGGAGATATTTCAAGGCGGAATGATACGCCAAAATAACTATGTCATTGATAAGTATGCGAAATTTGTCTAAAGCATATACCCTTGCCCGGCAATTCTTTTTAGTAGTGGTATAATTTCTGTGCCGATTCGGGGTTTTACTTGCATAATACACCACATAGAGGCTTCCCATCTTCCTTTGGCCCGGTCACGCTCCTGTGAGGTCACTTGCGTCACACATCTCAGGCGGTAGCTGCCAATTGGGTGCTGGCTATTGGGCGGTGGTCAGAATAAAATTCAGTTCTTGAAAACTTTTCGGCAATCTGGCTCCCCAAATGGTTGGCATCTTTCTCGAGAAGCTTATACGGGGTTGCTTGATCTTTGCAACGTCTTTAATGGGCGAGTGGGTAGAAGCATGACCAAGGAATTGTCTAATTGTTTTCACATTTGTTGGAGGCGGCAATTTGGAAATAATGTCGATTTTGGCTTTATCAACTTCAATTCCTCTGCTAGATATTATGTGCCCCAATACAATTCCTTGGTTTACCATAAAATGGCACTTCTCCCAATTAAGCACAAATTCTTCTCATGCACCTCGCGAGATGGCCTCAGGTGGTTAAGCATTCTTGAAATCACCTAGCCTGCTGTGATATCATCCATGTATACCTCCATTATACGCTCTACTGCCATGTCCTGCGAACATCTTGAGCATACATCGTTGAAAAGTGGGCGGGGCGTTACAAGCTTCAGGCATCCTCCTATCAGCATACGTGCGAATGGACAGAAGTGAAAGTGGTCTTTTCTGATCCTGCAGAGCGATTTCAATACGGAAATACCCTGAATACCCATCCAAAAAGCAATAATATGGGTGTCCAGAAACTCTTTCCAAAAGCTGATCAATGAAGGGCAATGGGAAGTGGCCTTTTCGGGTCACCTCGTTGAGCCTTCTATAATCTATACATACTCTCCAGCTGGTTGTTAGTCGGGTAGATAATTCTTCACCCTTCGTTTTCACAGTGGTGCCACGATTTCTTAGGCACCACACAGGTTGGGCTAACCCGAGTGCTACCGAGAAATGGGATAAATAATTCCGACTTGGAGGCAATTTTAGGACCTCAACACGAACTACTTCACGAGATGGGGATTCGACCTCGGGTTGGGCTGTAGAGCGACTTTGGACTCCTCATCTAAATAAATGTGATGGAGTGCAAAATGGGCCGGATTAATGCCTTTTAGATCAGAAATTTTCCATCCTAATGCCTGTTTGTTCTTTTTGAGAAGGTGCGAGGAGATTATATTCTGTCACGTGGATTACTTGATGGAAGAAGAAATTACAAAATTTGGACCTTGCTCATTTAGCTACCAAAAATGCATATTTATTTCGGTTGGAGGGTTTGAGTTCTATCACTTGAGGTTCCTTGGGTTCATTACCAGTCAGTAGAGGTAAAATTTCTGTCCTCCTTTTCCAGTACCCCTGTATGAAACTCACTTCCTGATGTTCATGTTGCTCTACAATGCAGTCGGATAACTCTGAAGTTAGTATATCTTGCACTTGCTGTTGGTTAGCCTGTTCCTCCAGAATGGTATCTAAAATACAGACCTCTTCGAAGTCATCCCTGCGAGTGCATATGCCTTTTACCCAAAATGAAAATATTGAGTTCCCCAGGTCATATTTCCAAATGTAGGTTGCATGACTCCATTTAGGCAATTTATGATTGCATTTGAAGTAAATTTAAGCGGTGCTCCCCTAATATGATAGGCACATGATTAGGTCCTAATGCGGTAGTTGCACGTATCAAGTACGGCCCGAAATCCTTTGGATGATAGTAAAATTTGTCCCTTGTATAAGAGCATCCTCAATGGTCCCCTTTTGGTATTTTAATAGACCTATCGTGACGAAAGTGTGATGGAAGTGGGCTTGAGTTCACCCCAGGCCGGCCTTGTACATAGAATATCGGCGATAGTTCACCGCTGGCTCCGAGGTCTAACGGTGCTTTCTCCACAACGATGCCTCCAATATTCGAGATTGTAGGGACATCCACGGGTCCATATACTTCACCGGGAGTCTTATTTCCAATAATAGCACTAAGCTTGCTCGATTAAAAAGGCCTTTTATTCACATTAAGACTCTTTTCACCCGATGCCTGAGTCTTTTAAGAATTTTGCATGGTAGGGACTGTTGATCATGTCGAGGAGAGGATATTTACTTTCACTTCTTGCGGGACTTCCAACATTTCGGTTTGGTTAACATGACTCTCTTCTTCTTTCGTAGAACTGCGGAAATGGAGGAGGAGGTGTGCGATCTTCACTTCTTCCTTGCTCTTATTGTTTTTCTGAAGTGGATTCGACCCATACGGGCGGCTCGCAGTTGCAGGATTCTTTGTTTGCAACTCCTACCTCCTTAGGGTTACAAATAGCCTTCGCTTCATCGGTTCTTGTATTTGTGCTCGGTCGAGTCCTATTTCATTCTTAATGATCGATATTCTTTGTCCCTTGAAAGGAGCCTTTTCTTTTTCTAAACTCTGCAGTTGCAGGTTGGACAATTTTGAAATTTCAGAATGCATATTGTCTAGCTTACTATTGAGTGAACTTTCTGCGCGAATTTTTTACTAGTTTGGACGTCGGTACCTTCTGTTCTTCCACGGTGTGCTACCACCTTACTTAAATTGAATTGCACATTCGACGGGGATAAGGGTAGTGGTTGTTGCAGTTGGGAAGTGGGGGCGAACTGCTGCTGATCTGTTGGAGGTATATATGGAGGGAGTTTTGGCTTTCCTGGTGGATTGGAGTGGTTTTTCAAATTTTGAATATAGGAATTGCCAAATGGAACATTCATTGGTGGTTTACCCTGATTCAAAATTTGGATATTCTCTTGACAGTTTTCCCCATAGTGACCATTTGAATGATAGTTGTAACAAGAAGGTTGGGATGCTGATAACTCATTTACTGAGTGAATATTATGCTGGTTTTTCATTTCCATCTCATCCAACCTTCGAGTTAAAATGGTTAATTTTCTCTCAACGAGTGTATCCTCAGAAAGTGTATGAATGGACTCCCAGTAGCAGGTGCGTAATCCCTCGCCCTCCCTTGGGCTGAGGTTCATCCCCATGCCTTTGAGGTTTCGACTACATAGTTCGAAGTCACATGGCCTGTCCAGGGTGTTTGCCAAATTACCGCACATTGTTTCTAGTAATTGTTTCATAGGTGGGACATTCGGAGTCATAGAAATGGTTTACTAACATCCATGTGTCGAGCATGGTGTGGACATGCAACGCCTTCCAGTCTCCATAAACCTCGACATGGTAAGAACTTTTCGCCATCATGAAGTTTGCAAAAAGTGTAGATTTGTCTTTCAAATTATTGGTCTTGTGAGCAGAACTTTTCAAGAATTCGACTATGACTCGGCCGATTCCCCAATGGTTACAGGCCTCGTGGGTTGAGCCATATCTTGGCCTTGTCCTTTAGAGTCAATGGAAATGCCTTTAGCTTCAGTAAATCCATGTCCATCATACCTTCCTTAAAGGTAGTGCAAACCTCCTCAAAATCCCTAAGATGTGTGTATGGATTTTCATTTTCCATACCATGGTATGTGGGAAGTAGAGTGCAAATATGGCCCCTCCTTTGCTACATCGTAGTGGGAGGAATGTCTGAGGATGGGCCGCAACTCTGGAGAGTGGATGATCCCTCGTGGTTCTATAGGCATTTGGATTCATAGGGGTTCCTTGTTGACTCTGCCCGCCGGGTATGGGATCAGTAATTGTCGGTTTGTACAACGACTTGATGCTTCGTCGAGTTATTGTACTTATCCTTTGCAATCTACACGATGTGTCTCTATCCCGCACATTGCATACCACAGGTTGTTACACAATTATAGAGACAACAAAAGAGCAACAAGCTTGCAAAGATTAAAATTAACTAACAAGCAATCAGCGGCGAATGGCGAAGCGAAGCCGGTGCGATTCACGCTAATTGCTAAAGCGCGATTCACTTATTTGAGTTGCAAAAAGAAGTAAAAGGTTACCTTCGCCTTGTGATGTGGATCCGCAAGTACTCTTCAACTTACCATTTGTAGTTTGGCACCATCCCAGACAACGTGCCATTTGGTCGTGCCACGATGAAGCTGAGCTAAAATCGACAAAATTTATATACACCTAAGTTCCTACTCTTTAGTAGTCGAAACTCTTTGCGAGTATAGTGATCCTAGGATCGAACACGGGGATGGGTTTCATCTAAAAATGGTTGCATCGGTGCATGAAGGTAAGGCTTTCTATTTGGACTCTTTAGATTGTGTTTCAAAAAGCGATTGGGAATGAAGTTGGCGAGAAGCTGTAAGCGAAGAGAATTAAAAGGTGAAAAAGTTAACTTTGAAGATTTAGGTCACTAGCAGCGAGTTAGGGCCAAGCAAAGTGTCCTGGGTTTTTATGCCGCGTTATGACATGCAACCTATAATTCATGGCATACTTAGGATCTATATTTAAGTAGCAAACCTCACCATGAAACATCTCCTATTTGTTCGATACGAGTAGCATGCAGTTATGGCCTTTAAAACCCTAACATTAAATTACCATTTCGAGGCTCGTAAGACCATCTAAAGAACAACGGTGCATCTCTCACCGACCCTTTGCATCCTAAAGCACATGAAGTATTGCTTGAGAAATAATAGCAGTAAATGTTATTTAACCCACAATTGAACTAACATGTAAATATTATCTCAGGCTCGCTAAAGACCATCTAAAGAACAAGTGCATCTCACCGAAACACGCATCCTAAAGCATGGAGAGTATTGGCGAATCAATAACATCCATGTTATGCAAGCTATGTTTTTGAGAATAGGGCCATAAATACACTACAGTAGCTTTTAGTACAAAGGACAACATCGTATGCCAGCACGAGCTAAGCTTCCTTATACTTCAAAGAGGGAGGCAGTGACAGCTCTCTTGAGTTGTCATCCTCGAGAGGGGTGTTTAGCGTAGGAAGAGAAAGAAGAGAGAGAAGAGAGAAAAGAAATAAAGAAAAACCTAAAATAAAAGACTTTGTTACAAAATAAAAACTTACAAAATCATACTCCTGATTATTGCTCGATTGTTCTCAGTCGTTCTCCTTTTCTTCACAAAACAAGAGGGGTTTATATAGGCCACCTCAAGGTATGAAAATACCCAAAAACCTATGAAATTGGCTAAGTTATTGGACAATTAAGTAATACCAAGTTTGGAGGCGGTTTGCATTAATTCTGAGCATGGCGGGACATCGATTTTATTAGAGGTGAGGAATTTCGCTAACTAGCGAAATCACCAGACCCTAAGCGAAATGGAAAAGAACCGCTAAGGCCAGATAATTCGCTAGCTAGCGAATTTGGCTAAGTAGCGAAAATGTTGTCAGTGGCAATCGGGTTTCGGTAAAAATGGTGCTAGCGGCGAGGTGGTGCAGCGAAATTTGGTATTTTTAAGGTTGCGAAAATTTCGCCAATCTGGCGAATTATGGCTGTAATTCTGCATCGTTGATCCTTCACGCTTTTCATCACGCGCTAAATGCAGCCAATTTTCTTCGCTGCCTTGTTTTCTTGTATTGAATTCTTGGGGTGGTTGATGGGCGAGACTTGAATTCCAACTTCATGATTCATCATTTGACTCGAGATTGAACTCCAGTGCGCGAAAGCTGCCAAACGACCAATACTCTCTAAATGGCATAAGTGTTACTAAGAAGACTAGAACACTTCGAATTGGTATAAATGACATGATTAATGCGCAGCACTGAAACCTATCAGATATAGAATTTGAAATTGCACTTTTGGGCCTTGTCGGTAGGGTTCGAGGAATTGAGAATCGAGAAGGAGGGAGGGATGAGCCAGTTTAAAATTGGAGGCGGGAGTTAGAAGTTCTCAGCCGGTTACCCAATTCAATCAAGTTTTTGTGGGCTAATTATTATTTCATTAAATTAAACATCGCGACATCAATTTAAGCCTCACTTTTATTTAAGAACATTAATTTTAGGGCATTTAAGGTGAGTAAATTTGGCACAGGACCCTTTTATGTTGTGACATACTAAGTTTGTCGCGACATAAATGGGTTTTAGATGTGCGTTGTCCATTATCGTGACTTTTCATTTTCAAGTTTTTGTTTAATCGCGACCTAGTGCCCTTGGTTAATGATCTCCGAAACTTGAATTCCTTTATTAATCATACTCCTTTTGGAAGCGTTTATTCGAATCTCGGCGAAATTCAATGAAGCGATTCACTTTCGTATTTCACGAGGTTTGGTTTAGGAAAGTTACCCCCTTTGTTCGTAGCCAGTGACATTTACGCAAATTCTTTGGAGGTGTCACGGGTTGCTTTCTCACTCATGTCTTTCGGCCTTCCACGAGGCATCTTTGCGTGATTCGAAAGATTTAATTAAACTACAATTAAATTCTCAAAATTAAATCTATCTTTATAAGAACTAATCGAAAACAAAATTACGGCCAAAAACTGAATCTAAAGCGAAACTAAATTTTCTATAGGTTTGCCTCCCATGTTTGCTCGATTTGAGTCCTTAAATTTGAGACTTGTTGTTTTGAGTTCTTCTTTCTAGATAACTTCTTTGAAGCTCTTCCATTCCTTCCTCCCCCTTTGCTTAGATAGTGCTTAGTCTTTGTCATTGACTTTGAATTCTTCTCGATCCTCGGAGTCCTTAATGTCTTTGCTCCAAATGTATTGCCCGACACACCACTTTGTGTATGGCCCACTCCATTTGGATTTCAACTTTCCTGGAAACAACTTCAATCTAGAATTAAACAGTAAAACCTGTTCCCCTGCTCTGAACTCTTTCCTCAGGATCCTTTGATCATGCCATTTCTTTGTCTTATCTTTGTAGATTCTAGCATTATCATAGGCTTCATTTCTCAATTCTTCGATTGAGACGGTTAGACGATCTCTTCCCTTGCGGTTTAAAATCAGTTCAACTTCTTGATGGCCCACATTGCCTTGTATTCGATTCAGGTAGGTGACATGGTTTGCCAAAAACAATTATGTATGGGGACATTCTAATGGGAGTTTTGTATGCAGTCCTGTAAGCCCAAAGTGCATCATCAAGTTTGGAAGACCAATCCTTCCTACTTGAGCTCACAGTCTTTTCAAGTATTCTTTTAATCTCCCTGTTGGAAATTTACCTTGTCCATTGATGCAGGATGATAATCTAGACTCATTACATGCTTGATCACATACACGCTCATGAGTTTGCAAATATTTTGTTTTACCAAATGGCTTCCCCATCACTAATGATAGTTACGGGTGTTCCCAATCTGCTTCCAAAATATTTTTTTGCAAGAAGCTCTAGCTTGTATTAGCATCGTTCCTTGGACATGCCACTTCTTCCCACCCATTTGGAAACATAATCAGCGCTAGCGGTATGTCACGAGTTCCCCCGAATGATGGTGGGAATGGTCTATAAAATCTCTTTATTATGAAAATTTGCTACCATTATACCTCTTAGGGGCATTTCATTTACTGCTGCGTGTTTCCGATCACTTTTGGCATCTATCTACTGCGTTAACCTCGGCCCTGTTTCCCGAAGATAGTGGGTTAATAAAATCAATTGGAGTATCTTATGAATTTGTTCGCCTCTGAAAAATACCCCCATAAGGTGATGCATGGCATTCATTGAGAATATTGCCTTGTTCATTTTAAACGCATCTTCTTATTATCATGTCAGCACCTCTTTTAAATAATAGTGGGTCATCGAATATAATACACTGTGTGGAGTTCGGGTTTCCTCTTACATTTGGTATTAGTGCGAAGGAACTACTCCTGAGCTAAATAGTTCTGATATCGACATACCATGGAAGTTGGAAGGAAACTTTAACGATTCTTTCGTACGGAAGTTCTGCGGTAATATTACTTTCTCTTCTTGGCCCGTGCTTCTTTCTACTCTTGACAAGTGATCGGCTATCACATTGTCACACCCTTTATCCTTGATCTCCCAGTCGAGCTCTTGCGATAGCTGGCACCACCTTGCTCCCGATCTTGACAGCTTCCTTCTTTGACGCCAGTACTTGGTCTTAGCATGTCAGTATGAATAATAACGCTGGATCCCCGAAATGTATTGCACAGATTTTTTCTAGGCAAATCACATGGCTAGCATCTCCTTTTCGAGTTGTTGAGTAATTTTCTTGTGCTTCATTGAAGGTTACTAACATAGTATATGGTGCGAATATTTTCTCCTTTCTTTGCCACAGAGATGACTCCATTCACGAAATCAGCGGCATCACATTATTTCAAATCCACGATCCGTTCGTTTGCAGCCATTATAGATTACTTGAACCAATTTGATCTTGATTTCTTCAAAGCGACCTTGCGAAGTCATGAAATTAAACCTTTTCTCAGTGTCTGCGTAGTGGTATGGCTATTTTGAAATTCTTTGATGAATCTCCTATAAAATTGACCATGCCCCGAGGAAATACCACTCCTTTTCTTTGTGGTAGGTGGTGCAGAGTTTTGATAATGGATACCTTGGTTGAATCTTCAGTCCGGTAGCAGAAATTTTATGCCCCGAACAATACCTTCGGTTACCATAAAATGGCATTTTTCGATGGTCTTTGAAACATTTGTCTTGGCATCTTTGAAACCTTTGTTTCCGGGTTCTTAATGACAACGATCAAGCGGACCCCGAACCGTTGAAGTCATCCATAAAAATTTCCATAACCTCTTCAATCAAATTAAGGGAATATTGACATCATACACCTTTGGAATGTAGCGGGAGCATTACGGCTGGTATCGCCGGAAAGCGAGGTGCCAGGCATGTGAATGTGGTCTTCTCTTGAGTCTGGTGCATGCTTAATCTGATTGTATCTGAATACCTCAAACAAAAATGAGGTGTCACATGTCATCCAACATCGATCAGCTGAAGAGACAAGGAAATGATCTTTTAAGGTAGGTATGTTAAACTACGTAATCAATGCATACCCTCCGTCCACATCCTTTGTTCTTATTGAATCAATTCATTTTTCTCATTCGGATCCACGATAAACCCACCCTTCTTTGGAACCACATGGACTAGGCTCACCCAGGGTATACGAAATTGCATAGATAAACCTGACATTATTGATTTGGGTACCTCTGCTTCCACATTTACTTCCTTAAATGCTTTGGATTCGAGTCTCCTTTGATGTTCTACGGATAGCTTTGAAATTTCTTCTAGCGAATTTTGTGCATGCAAATTGATGGTGATACCCTTGACTCTTCAATGGACGAGCTATAGACTCTTTATGCTTCTTTAAGATTTTCAGCAACCTCTGTTCCTCAGCATCATTGAGTCTAGCAGAGATAATCACTGGTTTTCTCTTTGGTGATTCTAAGTAAGCATACTTCAAATGACTTGGCAACTCTTTCAACACTAGCCCCTCTTCACTGGTTTCTTGATGAATTTCCCCTTTTTCATTATTTTCCCCTTTGTCATTTCTGTTTTGTAGGCTCAACCGCAGTTTTCTATAGGTAGATTGTGAATGATCGGAATTAGTCATCTTGATATCTTTGGGAATTTATCTCTTTTCATTGATAAAAATTTGGGCATTCTGATCATTGTGAACATCGAGGTTGTAGGTATAGACATCTGTCGACTGTTGCAATTTTCTCGTCTATGTCTCTGTATTGCGTGCTTTTGATCAAGTTGAAAGCGGCGGCTTCTCTCAAGGCCTGAGGTAAGAACTCCTTTTGCATCATCGATCGAGAATGACTCCATTGGCAGCTAGGAATGGTCATACGATGGCAGGGGTACTTGTGAATCTTCTTCCATGTCAGAATGAAGTGAGTCTCTTTGGGAAAACAAATTTCCCAACAGTGACCAGCACATCTTCTCTGTACAAATTTATGACACTTTATTACCGGGGTATTAACTAATCCGGTAGCAGCTTAAAAACAATAAGGTGACCAAAAGACATATACAAATTTATGACACTATTACCAAAGGACTATTGTCTAATCCCCGGCAACGGCGCCATAAAACTTGTTGAGTGACCAAAAGATGTGTACAGATTTATAAATCGTTATGGATCAAAACACCTATTCAAATTTAAGACTCATTACCCAAAGGGCCCATTATTAATCCTCGATAAATAAACCATATAAACTTAGGTGTGAGTTTCTTAACTATACGTGTTGATTAAGATATTTTGTAAGAGTAAACCATTTTCGTGTGGTTTGATCCAGTATACGCAAGTGCACGGTCGACAAGTAATAAAATGGATTTGAGTCGGATATCGATCCCACGAGATCTCAGGAATTTTCAATCCAACCCATTACTTAAGCTCCATACTATTTGGGCGATATCACGATAATGAATTTTGCTTTAGCTTGAAAGAATGATGTAAAGAAAAATGAATGAATAACAAATGGGTGAATATTAAAATATCAAAATAACAAATTTAGATTTAACGATTATCTCTCAAGAAAGCATTGAATAATCGGCTATTGTGAAGAATCAATTCCTACGATGTGTTCTGCTTTTTATTTTAGACTACGAGATCTTAAAACTAGTCCAAGGATTAATATGGTGTGACTGGATCTCTCAAGCCACACAGGTTCATCATTTCACATGCGCGCTGTCTCGAACACGGTGAGATAACTCATACTAATATATTGCTTGTAAGGTATTTTCTTTCTCAATACTTCCTTACCTGACTTGAATTTGCGAGACTGAGCTCCTTCAATTTAATCATTAGGGTTTGCACTATGTGGTTCCTCACCTCAAAATTAGAAACGACTTACTCTTTCCTTGATTAGATCCTTGCTAACACGGGATCGAATTCACTATTAATTGAGGTGAACTCTGTATACTTAAATTAATAACTCGTGCTCATTTCGGTTACAAGTGAGAAGAGGATGTATTGATTTCAATATACAGGCGCATTAGATCCTTGTCTCGAGGTTCAAATACCTTCCAGGAAATTGTTCTTACTCGGGGAATGCCTTCACAGTGTCTTTCGAGGAGGACCTCTAGAAATCGGTGAAACAACCTCGTTATGGGTCTGGTAGAGTGGGATCAATTCAAAGCAAGCAAAACCTGACAAGTCGGTTGCTGCTCCCGAAGTTCGACCTTAATGAATAAAATCACTGCGGGAAAGATAATTTCGACAATACTTGTCGATTGATGGAAAATTTGGGTTTCTAAATTACGATTATACCATACATTGGCTTCTTGTCAAAGAAAACCACTTTGTAGTAGAGCTGGGTGTTCGAAATCCAAAAATTTATCACGGAATTCAAACAACCCAGACGATAATTTAAGAAATATAAATCTTGCATTATTAAAATCCTTCTGATTAACGTTAGTCAAATTAGAGCGAAATACAAACTAAATCTAATCTAAAATAAAATGGAAGAAAAGCGAAAACAAAGAAAGAAGAAAATAAAAATAAAAAAATACGAGGGCCTTCAACAACCCAAATCTCTCTTAGAGTTGCCAGAAATTTGCTTTTCCTTTTTTGGTAGCGACCGTGTTATAGGAGGTTCGAAGTTGGGCCCTTTAAATTCGATCACGTTTCTTTTGTGGATTTCCAAGTGGGTAGCCCGTGTTCTTGTTGGTCGCGACTTCATATCCACTTATCGCGACCTTGAGTTAGTTTGTACTGTTCTCGTATTTTAAATCAATAAAGTCATGACATTCCTTTGTTTTCTTGAAGGCATCTTATGTCGCGACATCAATCCTTTGTCGCGACATCACTATCTCTCTACGGTTTCAAGCTGTTCGTTCACGATGTCGCGACATCAATCTCTTGTCAGCGACATCGGCTCATGTCTTCTGCGGCTTTCAAGCGATGGTTCGATGTCGCGACATCAATCTCTTCATCAGCGACATATTTCGTATCTTTGCGACACCGTGATGATTTCCCGATGTCAGCGACATCAATCTCTTTGTCGCGACATCAACGAGGCGTAACCTTCAAGCGAGCACGCGTCTTATGTAGCGACGGTAATCTCTTGTCGCGACATCGACTATGTCTCTGGGCTTCAATGCGGTTGCTTTTGGTGTCGCGACATCGATCCTACATCGCGGCGACAGAATCACAACGGTTTCATGCTCTGGAGCTGTATGGCCAGTGGCTTCTCTTGTCGCGACCTCCATCCCTTGTCGCGACATCAACCTTTGTCATGACATCACGATGTTAATAAGACATCATTCCTTAAGTCTACGGTTAGTCCTCGGTTACAACATGATCCTGTCGCGACACAAGTAATTTCCTCAGTTTTCACGATGCTCGACATATAAATGGCCCCGAATTTGTGCAAGTCCAGCGCAACATTAGTTAACCAGTTGCTTTCATTTCTGCCCTTATTTACGCATTTTTTACTCCACCGATTCTTTGCATTTTTCTCCTTTTTCTTCTTTCTTTCACCTCCTGTAATAACAAATTGGTGAGTTTCTTCATATTTCTGCATATTAATTATTCCTTTTCAGATGAAAATCAAACAGAAAAATGGATTAAAAATAGATGACTTTTAAGCTCATCAGTGCCTTGCTAACTTGTCTAACATTTCGTCAATGAAAGGTAGAGGATAATGGTCCTTCCTGGTAGCATTGTTAAGTTTCCTGTAGTCTATACGCACTCTCCATTCCATCACGGTTCTTATAGGAATCAATTCATTCTTCTCATTTCGATCCGTTCTCATTTCGATCACAGTTGAATCCTCCTCTTCGAACTACACTGCCCACCTAAGACAAATTGTACTGCATTATGAAGCCCGCATTTAGCCATTTCAAGATTCTTCTACTACTTCATTATTGATCTGTCTTCTCGATGTTCTATAGAAGTTCTAGTATTTTCCTCCAACAGATCTTGTGCATCCGCATTTAAGGACTGATTCCTTCAAATATTCTATAGACCAGTTTATTGCCTTCCTTATATTTCGAGTCTCTAGCATTTCATTCTCTAGTTAATCCAAATTTGAAAATGATCACCGACTTTCCTTTTTCTCTCGTTGCAAGAAGGCATACTTTAAATGTTCAGAAATTCCTTTATATTAAACCTCGAACTTTTTGTTTTCTTCATAATCATAGATTTTTCGCATCAAGCCCACATCAACACTTCCATTCTTTAATTTAAAATTGGAGTTCAAAATTTCAACTTCAAGATGCTCAAGATACCGGAAATTCATCTCATTCTCATTCATTGAATTCTGAAAATTACAATCGCGGTCATCAATCGACATGAATTTGTTTCTATAATTACGGGCCATCACTAATGAAGTTCGGGTTGTTTCAAACTGTGATCAAGATTGAAGTGCACTACTTCATCTCCAACCCCGAGTCATTCCTCTTTTTCACATCAATCACGCCGCTTCCTATTGCTAAGAATGGTCTTCTTAACAGCAATGGGACTTGTTTGTCTTCCTCTATATTAATGACTACAAAGTCCACTAGAAAGACAAAATTTCCCCACTTTGATCAGCACATCTTCAAGAATGCCCTTAGGATGAGCCAATGTTCTGTCTGCCATCTGCAAGGTCATGGTCGTGAGAGTAAGCTCCCCCAAACTTAATCTTTTAGCAACAGACAAAGGCATCAAGTTGATGCTAGCTCCAAAATCACACAATGCTTTTCCCATATCAAAGATCCCCACTTTGGAGCTGATTACCGATCCCGCATTTTCCGTAAAGTCTTCGAATCACTCCGTGACCGCAGTGCTGCTTTTAGGCTCACTATCCCTTCCTAAGTAATCTTTCTCTTTTTGCTCAATATATCTTTCATAAATTTTGCATACTGAGGCATCCGAGTTAATACCTCTAAGAAAGGAATGTTGATCTCTATCTTCTTAAACATGTTTAAGAATCTAAAGAACTA
Organism: Tetrastigma voinierianum; assembly: GCA_016808115.1. Classification (NCBI taxonomy): domain Eukaryota; kingdom Viridiplantae; phylum Streptophyta; class Magnoliopsida; order Vitales; family Vitaceae; genus Tetrastigma; species Tetrastigma voinierianum. The sequence continues at coordinate 1,417,258 of JAEQBH010000926.1, forward strand.
CTCCTCTAGCTTTGCTTTCTATAGTCTTTGAGGGAATGGAATTGGAGGATAGTAAGCTTTAACTTTTTCCTTCTCTTCCCCAATGGCCGCATTAAGTGTTTTCTTTTCTCGCAGTTCGAACTATGTTTCTTAAGTTCTTCTCCTATTTCTACTTGTTTCTCTTCCTCAGTGTCCCTCTTTTCACCTCTCCTTTCATCTAGCTCTCTGCCACTTCTCAAAATTATGGCTATATAGTCCTTTGAATTCTTTCTAGTGTCACTTGGAAATGAATCCTTAGGCTATTTTTGCACAGCTTGAGCCAGTTGCCCTATCTGAATCTCCAGATTCTTCAAAAAAGCATTGGTGTTTATCTAAAATACAACTATGTTTGCTTGGAAGTTTTCAACGTCAGAAAATTTATTTTCATGTAAATTCAAAATCCTTTTGTTTTTTGACATGAAATGAAGCATCTGATCTTCAAATGATTGAGTCCTTTTCTGACCCTGATAATCTCCTACGCCTTCCATCATGAAATGGAACCTCGGGCCGAAAGCATGTTTGCCGGGTAATTCCGTTTAGGCCAAGGCCCCGCGTGCTCCTCCACCATATGAAAAGCTTTCATGGTTCCTTAATGCCGGTGTATAGTGTGTCGCGTCGTGGTTAGCCCGCGATACCTTCACTGGTCTATATACTCCGTCTCCTCAACTTGGTAGGGCTCTTCATCAACTAGTCCTTCAACACTTCTTCTAATTCTTCTTCTAATTCATTCACTTCATGTGCAAGCAGTATTCTATTTTCATCAGTTTCGCCTTGTTCATAACTGTGATCTCGGGCCTTGTTTCCTATGGACGCCATTCTATCCAAATTCAACAAGATCACTTCCCTTCGCCTCGTTGTCACCTCCCGAAGCTTCAAATGAAGCCTTATAGTTGCATTTGGCTAGGTCTTCAATCGTTTGCCTCCCTCTCGTATTCTTTATTTTTAAGCCCTTACAATAGGATGCATCAATTCTATACCTGAGTGTATAATTCATAGCATGATAGAAAATATCAACTGAGTGGTCGATCTATCCCATGCATAGGCATCTTTCGCATCTCTGAATCTCTCCCATGCAAAGGTAGACTCTCATCTTCCCCATGAAGACAATTATTTCCCTCTCTCAGCAGAGTGAGTTATAGGAAAAAATCTCAGCTTCATATAGCCTCCCACCAATTCTTCCCAAGTGTTCATCGATCCCACCGCAATGAATCAAACCATGTTGCCGCTATATCTCTCAATGGAAAGGGGAAGAGTTGCATCTGATTACATATATTCCCACCCCATTCAGCCTTGGATTGTGTCAAGCCATCATCATGAATTCCTGCATGCCTACCGGGATCTTCAAAGGTGACCTGTGAACCGAAGTCACAGACCATAGTAATCAATGTCAGTTTCACCAAAATTGTTGGCTTCAATGGGAGGTTGTCTCACAGCAAAGTACCACTCTTGAATGATAGGCCTCCAAAATTCCTCCATAGTATTAGGTCTCTGAGGTTTCTCTGTTTCTTCTTCTACTTCTGGAATAGTCTGTAATCTTTCTCCTTGATTTGCCATACTTTTATATTCAGCACTGGTAGCTTTCCTTAGATTCTTCAAGGTTCTTTCAATTTCAGTATCTAGAGGCAGCAAATCTGCTTTTGGTTTTCTATGCATTTAAAACCTTCTTGAAAGTAGAAACACACTGAGATCAAATGGAGTTATTGGTATCAAAATATATCCATGAAGTTTCAAAAGACTGCGAATATCAACCCACCATTGCTCAAACTGTTTTTGCTAAGTTTATGAGTTTAAACATAAACTGGACTAAACCAGATTATTGCTGGAAGTGGACACTGGGATTTCACTACTGTGAAATTATCAATTCCTGCATCATAATGTAATTCGATTCTATGATAAACTTCGAATCAAATTGTTTAAAGGAAACAGTAGGTGTAGTATAGTTTGGATTTCTCCTTAACCATACTTTCACTCGATTAGAGAATCATGTTCATTTCGAAACATGTTTCTAATCAATTACTTGTAATCGAATTTCTTTATATATCCGGGTATTTTTCTTCCAATACTCCATACCCATTTCTATGACTGGCAGACATCAAGTTTCTCAAGACAGGCTATCATTTCATTTCTACAAGTTGAATGATGTCTCACTCTGAGACCTAAGGAGTTCCTTCGATTAGATCCAGCCGCAACATAGGATCAAGATCATTCCTCCGTACTGCTGAAGTGTTCTAATTAATAAATTGATAGATCACTCCAACTCATTCTCATACCATGATAAACGGAGATTTATCTAAGTAATCTTTTAGACCTCATTAGTTCTTCAATATTAGTCTAGCATACCCCTAAGTAACTGCTCCATGCTCTCAAGAATCTCCATCTCCGTGTCACTCAGAGGGCCTCCTGGAAATCAAAGCTAGATAATAGTCCTTTTATGGGTATTAGTTTCTAATATTGCGAACAATTCACTTCATGAACATCACCATCCAAATAAATTCAAGATTCTCAACCCAAGAAATTTCTTTCTAATCGTAAGTGCAAAAGTAATCATAACTAAATAACACCATCTTTCCTATCGGTTGTGTTTCGGAAAACTAGATTACAGTGAGCATTGAAATAATCGATCAGAAAATTCCAATTGCAACTATAATCGACGAAAGAAATGAATCTGAGCCGCCCAGATTTCATCGATTCGCACAAGAATCGAAATGAATTTCAACGATTTAATTCAACTTCTAAACTTCTCGAACAATCTAATTGCTTTCAGTCCAAAGTAAACAAATTAAAAGTCTACACTAAATCTAATCTACGAAGAAAAGAAATAAAATAAAAGAAAAATATAATACAAAAGAGTCCTCAACTCCCCAGATGCTTTGGTTCTTCCGACCTCCCTTACTTTCCTCAAATTGTTTCTATTTATAGAGTCTTTAACTCAGCTCTAAATTTGAGGCTACTGTGGATCACCAAAATTCGCCTACCAGACTTTTCACACAAACCCTCGAAGTTTGTTGTGACAGATTTTTCATTCTTCATCGCAGGTCTCTCACAAGATGCGCCTGTTGCCGCGACTGCTCCCGTGCTCTGGATTTCGTCGCGGCTGTAGCTCTCGTCCCGACAAGATATTTTCTTCGAAGATAATTATTATGTTACGACAGAGTTTCCTCTGTCGCGATAGATCTTTCTTTAGCTCCTTAACAATTTGTCTTACAAAGTCTGTCTAATCGTTCTATGTCGCGACAATCTTATGCGTGGTTCCTTAAATAGTTACGTCGCGACATCAACAATTTTGTTGCGACAGAGTTTCTGTGCAGCTTCTTCAAATTGGTGTCGCGATCGAAGCTTTATAAACGTGCACAAAGATTTCGCTTTGATTCTTGTTGCAACAATGTTTCTTGTATTGTCATAATTTTTGTCGTGACCCAAAAAATCTGTCGCGATAGAGTTTTGTCGCCACTTAACCTGATTTCTTATTGCAGCTTCATTTTGATGTTGCGACATGGCCTCTTTGTGTTGTTGATGTTTGTTATCGTGACCCAGTTTGTTATTTCGAGACCAGACTTCTCTTCCTTGTGTTGGAATCTTTGTCGCGACATAAAAAAGTCTGGCACGACCTCGTTTATCTGTGTTCAACTTATCTCTGTGTCACGACCTTTAAATCCTTATCGCGACATCGAAACATTTCTTCAGCTTGAAGTATGTCGCAAACATCGGGATTCTCGTCGCACCGTGTCGTACCACTCGAGCAAGCATCACATGTCGTGACCTTGGTTTATCCCGGCCCTAATTTAGAGCTCGTCTTGCCTGTCGCGACATTACACCGCCTCGTCGCTACAGGTATTTCTCTAAAGCTCTTCTTCTTTCTCAACAAGCTTTTCATGTTAAGAGTAACTAAAGGTCACGACATAAGAGATCTTGCCTGCGGCATAGATTCCATTCCTTTATGTTCTTCATTATGTTGCAACATAAACTTATATGTCGCAGTATTCTTCCTATATTGCTCTTTAACTTCTTGTTGTGGCATAATATCCCTTATCGCGACAAAATTGCTGCCTTCTTCCTGTTTACTTTGTCGCGATAGGAGCTTCTTTGTCACGACAATTTCTTCCTTGTTTTAACATCCTGCTGAAAACTTTGTCACAACATAAACTTTCTTTGTCTCAACTGACTTGTTATATTCTTCCCAATTTCTGTTGCGACACGTTGTCTTTTGTCACGACAAAGCTCATCTGTCAATATTTAGACTTTTGTGTTGCAACAAAGGAAATATTGTCGTGACAGAGTTCCTTTGCCATTTGCTTGGAAGTTTGTTGCGACACCCAAAACTCGTCGTGATTGCAGATCGTTTAATTGCTTTTTTCTTTTGCTCTGGAATTTTTCTCATTTTTGAATTAAAACCTACAAAACACAAAGTTGGCAAATATTCCATAATTTAGCATTAAAACAGATTTGAAGATACTAAAAATAAGCCGTAAAAGATTAAAATAGATGAGTTTACACTGTCAAAAGGTCCTATAACCTAGGTCCCCGCTCTCCGAGGGCAATCCATCTAAAGTATCCAAGTCGGTGACAATGGAAACATGCTCTTCGCTCGACTCCAGACGCCCTAACCCAAAGGAGACACACGTGTAAGCAAGGGTGTCATCATTTTTTTTTCTTTATAACTTATAACCTTTAAGTTTGTTCATTCATATAATGTTAAACATTTAACTTGTAATATATTCTGTAGCAACGGATTACAAAATATATACAAGCTCCATATATGGAAGTGTTCAACATTTACAAAAACGTTACATTTGTTTACAAACAACAAAAAGAATATTACATATACTTAAAATAGACCAAAAGTCTTTCTAGCTGGCATCTAACTAAGGTTTGACTGAGACCGATTTATGGCTGTCCGACCTTCTGCCTCTTTCTTTCATACCTACACGGATGAAACCCGTGCTGCTTTTTATGCTTAGTAAATAAAACCTCATGACAACACGATCATCACACTTATACGCATGCATAAACATCTAACATATCATACTATTTAAACATGCTTATACATATTTCCATATTTACTTATCATACCATGTTTCATTTCATCATTTTACACTTTGCTTCATGTTCTGTCACAATATACTCTGTCATCGCATAGAGGTGCTATGCTTCTCTTATCATATCATATCATTTCCATATGTCATATCTAAGTCATTTGTTTTATGTTTCATGCCCGGCATAAACCTTAGGAAGTAGATACAAAGGAAACTATAAGGGCCCGTGCGCCATACTCACCTGCACGTAAACAAAGGGTCTATAAGGGCCTCGTAGGCGCCGTTACTGTCCCGAGATAACATCATCTGCGGTGCCGCTGTCGCTATCATTGTACGCAGACAATGACCATCTATAAGGGCCCGAAGGAGCCAAATACGACCGCAAACGGGGCCAACTGATCAAGATAGTCGCAAACATATTTTCCTAATAGGCATGCCTATCTATCCCTCTACCAGTTCTAAGGCATTAACCATGTATATTTTATGTTCAAGACATATCTCTGTATTCCCAATATTGTCATCCAAAGAATCATATGTGATATTTACAATCATTTATTAGTATCTTTGCATTTTTCATATCTCATTATATGCATGAATAACTATGGTTACCATGTATGCTTATGAGATATTTACTATCATTCCAATTTCATCAAGCTATATATGGATGGATTCTAGACTCAAGGATTTATAGAGTCAAAAACATTCGAATCGTAGTTCGAACGAAGAAACTATGGTCGTCCGGTCGAGGCCGCATGAGCAAAGGATCACGAGCAGAAACCAGCGAAGGCCTACTATTTTTTTTAATTTCTAGACCTAATATGAGTTCTAATTTCCTCAAGCTATATATAGATGGATTCGAGACTCAAAGGGCTTTCCATAGAGTTCAAGAACATCTGAATCTAAGTTCAGACGAAGAAGCATGGGTCGCTCGGTCGAGGTCACATGAATAGTCAAACCCAAATTGGCTGACCTAGCGTGAGTCGACCCCGCCGAATGACCTAGCCAAGCTAACCTAGCCGGGCTGACCTAGCCGGGCTGACCTTGGCTAGGCTGACCTCGCCGAGCTGACCTCATCGAAATAATTTCATCGAAAGCTAACTTAGTCATCGCACTACCGACCGAGCCAACCTACCGGCCGACTAAGCTCAAAGCACCCGACCATAACTTGGGCTATAAAGGTCCGATTTGGGTAATTCAAAGGCCTAACATCAAGTTCACAAACTGCCAAATTCCCTTTATTTCCCACCCAAAAACTAGTTCTAAAGTCCAATATACCAAGTAGGGTTCTTTTATACCCAAATTCATAAAAAAAAAATGGGTTTATGGTTTGATTTTTCCATACAAACCATAACATCCGTACTAGTGTACAAAAATCCATACTTTTCCATACAAAACTTAACAAATTCCGTACCTTTGATCTTCTTCTCTTATTCCTTCTCTTTCTCTTCTTCTTCTTCTTCTTCCCTTCTCTTCTCTCTTCTTTTCTCCCTATCTATTTTTGCCTATCCCCAAATACCAAAATGAGATATTTATTTTGGTCTTATCCTTATTTGATTTTCCTTTTTGGTCTTATCCTTATTCGTTTTTCCTTTTATTGCGCTTTGGTCCTCCATCTCTCCTCTATTTGCAAATCAAGTTATTCATATTTCCACTTTAGCCTATAATCATCTAATCATATTACCTTTGTGTCCCATTTTGACAAATTACACTTTTACCTTTGTATCTTGTACAAATTCCAGTTTTCTCAATTTCGCTCTCATTTCCTAAAATTCTGATTTAACTTATATTATACCCTAAACATGTTATAAAACTGTTAGGACATATTTTGGGGTATTACAACTCTCCCCCACTTAAAGAAATTTCGTCCTCGAAATTTTACCTATAGTGAAGAGTTACTTGATACCAAGGCTTATAGTTGGCAGCCTCGTGCCCCAGCTTCTTCCTTGCCATAGTGTTGCCAGAGCACTTTCACTAACTGTACTTGCTTATTCTCAGAACTATCACTTCGAGCTAGAATAGTTTCGCTCTTCATCATGAAAATTTGCTTATACTTGCACATCCTCAAAGACCGGGTAGTATGTGCGACTCATCGAGCGATATCTCCAAGCATCGACACATGAAACACATCAGACTGACCACCGTGAGGAGTGCCAAACGATAAGCCACATGGCCAATTCCCAAAACCTCATATGGCCCTATGAACCTTGGACTCAATTTTCCCTTTTTACCAAACCGTAGAATTTTCCTCCACGGCGATACTTTCAAGAAGACCTTGTCTCCCACTTCATATGCAATGTCTCTCCTCTTCAAATCAGCATAAGATTTTTATAGATCACTAGTCGCCTTTAACCTTTTCCGAATAACCTGCACTTTCTTCCTCAGATCTTTCACTATGGACTAATCACTTCATGCTCATTTGCACTCCGTCCAACACACAGAGTTCTACATTTCCACCATACAAAGATTCAGATGGTGCCACCAATGCTTGATTGAAATCATTATTGTTATAGGCAAATTCCATCAATGAACAAACCATCCACCCCTGAAATCTCTATGACACAACTCGCACATATCTTCAAGTACTTGAATTCCTCAACCTTCTCTCGACCGGCTCCATCCGTTTTACTTTGTTTTAATGTTAACAACTTCAACTTAGTGCCCAAAGTTGATTGTAATTCCTTCTAGAACCTTGATGTAAAATGTGGATCTCTATTTGACACAATAGATAACGGTTCACCATGCAATCGCACACAATCTCCTCCCAAGACATAACCCACTAGTCGATCCATGAATGGTCCATCTCACCGGCATAAAATGGGCCAACTTTGTGAGCTTTATCCATAATCACCCGTATAAAGCCATGCTTCACAGGCGAGGACCACACAAAAATCCAGTGGTAATGTTGGTCCCACTTCCATTGGGGAATTGGAAGGGGATTTAACAAACCTGTTGGCACTTGGTGTTCGGGCCATTCGCTGACACGTTAAACACTTTCTGTACACATACTACCGCCACACATCTTTCATTCCTTTCCACCAATAAAATCGCTTTCAAGTCCCGTACATCTTATTACCTCCAAGGATGGTATGGCAAATATCGATATGAGCCTCAAATAACAAATTTTTCTTTTAGCTTCTTTATCACCTGGCATATGAATCTGTTCTCGAATGAGCAAACTTCAAATTTATTGAAAACTGGCCATCACCATCTCTAACCATCTGTAACTTTTTCTATAGTTCTTCATCATTTTTCTGCTATAATCATTTGCTTTAAAATGGGTTATATGCTTGGGCTGAGCCAACATAGCTCCAGCATCATCTGCTAGCTCAATCATTGTACTGAGTGACGTTGCTACCACTCGTTTTCCAAATTAAAGCACCCGCCACAGACATTAGCCTTCCGGTGGTAGTCTGCGATGCGCCATAATCCTTGAATAAACTTTGCACCCACCTCTCCGTCTCAAATTTATCCTTCGTGTTAGCAAGTACTTGAGACTTTAAGGATCGATGTAAATTTACAATTTTTCCATAGTGTCGCCATATTTTCAAAGCAAACACTACCACAAACAACTCTGTAGTCATGAGCGGGATAATTTTCGTTCATTCGCTTCAATCAAGCCACGCATAAGCCACCACTTTCCCATCTTACATTAACACGCTTCCCAAACCAATGCCTGAAGCATCACTATACAAGGTATACTCATTTCCGGCTAGGTCAGCGCCACATCGGTGCTTCCAACCAACATCCTTTCAACTGCTCGTTCATTCCGACATTTGTCTGCCCACTCAAACTTTGTATCTTTCCGAGTAACTTGGGTGAGCCGGAAAGCTATGACATTTAAAAGCCTTTCTGGCCGCATCTTCTATAATAACTTCTGTTAGGCCTAAGAAACTTCTCACTCCTACATATTTCGAGTGGTTTCCAATTCACAACGACCTCAATCTTTGTAGGGTCAACTCTTATACCCTCCGCTAACACAATATGGTCTAAGAAGGAAACTTCTTTTAGCCAAAACTCACATTTGCTGAGCTTAGCATATAACTTCTTTTCTCTTAATGTCTGCAGGACTATTTTCAGATGTTGTTCATGTTCTTGTGGATCCTTAGAATACACCAGGATGTAATCAATAAAGATCACTACAAACTGATCCACATAGGGTCGGAATACCCTATTATTAAATCCATGAATGTTGTCGGTGCATTAGTCAACCTAAATGGCATTACCAAAAACTCATAATGGCCTTATCGGGTTCTAAATGCAGTCTCTGGCACATCTACTTCCTTTACTCTCAACTGATAATATCTAGATCGCAGGTCGATCTTCGAAAAGACACCCTCTCCTTTCAACTGATCAAAAAGATCTTCGATTCTCAGCAATGGGTACTTGTTTTTACCGCTACCTTATTGATCCGCCGAGCATCGATGCACATCCCGTGAGTGCCACCTTATTTTCACAAATAAAACAAGTGCACTCCAAGGCAAAACACTGGGTCGTACAAACCCTTTATCTAAAAGCTCTCAGAGTCGAACCTTAACTCCTTCAATCCTCACGAGCCATCCCATAAGGTGCCCTAGACAATGTGGATCGTTCTCGCATAATTTCTATGGATAAGTCCACCTCTCAAGGAACACCGTAACTCTTCGTGAATACATCCGAAATCTCTTTACTAATCGGAATCTTTTCCACATCAACTTGACCTCTTGAGTCAAGTATCAAGGCTAAGAATGCCTCATATCCTTTTCTTATAAATCTCCTCACCTGCATGGCTGAGATCACATTGGACATTACGTTGGATCTAATGCCCTGTATTATCACCTTAGACTGATCAGAGCATCTCAACGCTACTGTCTTTTGTCCATAATCAACAATGGCTAGGTGTTTAGTCAACCAATCCATTCCTAGAATCAAGTCAAACTCTTGGAATGGTAAGGTTATCAAATCAACGAGAAACTCTCTTGCTTGTGTAATAATGGGGAAATTTCTGTATAAGCTATTCACACTAACGTTGTGCCCCAACGGACTAGTCACATGCATGTGATATGCTAATTTCTCCATCGCTGGTACTTTTTCAAATACATGCTCCATGCACACATATGAATGAGTAGATCCAGGATCAATCAATGTAGGCATCTCAATATCATATAAAGGAAATATACCAGCTATAACCTTAGAAGAATCTTGATCCTCACGAGCCTTCATAGCATATGCTCGTGCTGGTGCTATAGGCATAGGACGATCTACTATCTCTGAAACTATGCCTCCTCATCCTCTATGCTTAGATGGGCCACTACGACCCCTACCTCGATCGCGAGTCGAAAGTGGTGTCGTAGATCTTCCTCTGCCTCTTCCTTGTTGACTTCTATTATCCCCTGACTCTCGGGGACACTGTGCTATCAAATGCTCAAGGCCTCCACACCGGAAACACCCTCACATCCAACAACACCAAACACCAGATGTAAGTATGGCAATGAGTGCACTCGGGTTTCTCCTGTCCAAGCGAAGCACCCCTACCCACGCTAAGATACTATTGTACCTCCCTGTCTTCTACCTCTTGTAGCGAACCTGTGTGACTCGACTCTAACATCGTAGTTCTTTTACGGAAGGGGCGCCTTTGAGAACTTCTTTTGAGACTTTTCTTTGATGTTGGTTTCTAGTCTCTCCACTTTCATTGCAACTTGGACCAACTGATAAAAATTCACCTGTTGGAGAGAAATCACAGGTGCTAAGTACCTCTTGATGGAATATTGTAGTCCATCTTCAAATTGCCTACACCGAAATGCCTCGATGAGGATTGCTTCCGGTGCATATTTGCTGAGATGGCTAAACTCTTTCTCGTACTCAGCCACAGATAAGTTCCTTTGCTTCATATTCAGGAACTGTTTCCACTTGGACTCCCTATACATGTCTGTAACATACTTTGCCCTGAACTCTTGGACAAAGAATTCCTATGTCATAGGATTTGGAATCCCTGGACTTTTGAGCACCAGTTTCCACCAATCATATGCCTTACCTCTGATAGTGAATTTGCCTGCGATGCTCTCGATCGGGAGGACATCCCAACCTCTTCCCGATACCCTTTCTAGCTTTTTAACGGTTCGGCTTTCTCTGACTCTTCCATGCTAGACCCATGGAATTCCTCTACTCCATGTCTTCTTATTGTATCTATTGGAGCTTTAGGAGCGGTCAATCTATCTAATACCCGAGCCATGTCCTGCGATATTCTCGTGAGGCTTAGTGGGCTCATTAGGTACGTGTTAATTTACGAAGGCTCGGAAGGCGATAACCCTTGTTCCCTTGGGTTAAAACTCTCAGCGGCTTCTTCGGAATGATCCATCTATACAAAACACAAGGACATCCCCATCAGAGGTCAACACATTACTTAACATATGCATGTTTATCTTATAATCTATCTAGAAGGTTTAAAACTTGTCCAGAAATGCCTAAACCTAGGCTTTGATACCACTAAACTGTGACGCCCCCAACTCGGCACACGGTGTAAAGCGAGGGTGTCATCATTTTTATTTTTAGTTTTTTTATAACTTATAACCTTTAAGTTTGTTCATTCATATAATGTTAAACATTTAACTTGTAATATATTACATGCTTGACCAGTTACAAAATATATACAAGCTCCATATATGAAGTGTTCAACATTTACAAAAACTTTACATTTGTTTACAAACAATAAAAGAATATTACATATACGAAATAGACCAAAAGTCTTCTGGTGGGCATATAACTATGTGTTGACCTTGGAGACTGATGAGGTTATCGACCGCTGCCTCTTCTTTTCGTACTACGGATGAAAACCCGTGCTAACTGCAGCTAAGTGGGAATAAACTCATGGAAGACCACTAACGGATGTCACACTTCTATACGCAAACATCTAACATATCATATCATTTAAACATGCTTATACATATTTCATATTGCCCATCATACCATGTTTCATTTCTTATCATTTTACACTTTGCTTCATGTTCTTATCACAATATATTATTTGTGTCATCGCATCACAGGTGCTATGCTTCTCTTATCATATCATATCATTTCACTGTCATATTCAAGTTATTTGTTTATGTTTTCATGCATAAACCGCCAAAGTGGATAAAAGGAAACTATAAGGGCGAAGCGTACTCGTGTCTGAGAAATAGTGGTCTAAGGCACGTATTTATTATCATTAATGAGACAATGACCATCTATAAAAAATTTAAAGGCGTTGTTATCATTATGCAAAGATAATGGCCAATACGCTCTATAAGAATTTGAAAAGGCCCATGTAACGAATGGGGCATTCGATATCTTTGCAAACTTATTTTTGTATCGGCATGCCCGTATCCTCTACCGGAGTTCTAAGCGGTCATCCATGTATTTTATGTTCCAGTATATCTCATATTCCCGAATAATTATTGTCATCCGGTAATCATATGCGATATTTACAATCATTTATTAGTATCTTTGCATTTTTCATATCTCATTATATGCATGAATGACTATGGTTACCATGTATGCTTATGAGCAATTTACTATCATTCCAATTTCATCAAGCTATATATGGATGGATTCTAGATTCCAAGGGTTTTCCATAGAGTCTAAAAACATCCAAATCGGAGTTTGGAAGAAGAAGTTATGGTCGTCCGAAGTTGGAGGTCACACATGAATAGTGAAACCCAGTCGGGCTAACCTAGCAGGGCTGACCTCGCCCGGCTGACCTCGCCGAGCTGACCTCGCCGGGCTGACCTAGCGGTGACCTATCTTGGTGACCTAGTGAGCTGACCTCGCCACGGTGACCTCGCCCGGTGACCTAGTAGGTAACCTCGTCGAGCTGACTTCGTGAGGTGACACATTCGAAATGTGAACAACTTAGACTCTGAGAGGTCGATTTAAGTAATTCAAAAGCCTAACATCAATTTCACTAATGTCGCTACAATTTACCTAAAGAACATACTACCAAATTCCCTTTATTTCCCACCTAAAAACTAGTTCTAAAGTCCAAAACACAACCAAATAACTCCAAATCTAGTCTAAAACTACAAAACACCACCAATATACCAAGTAGGGTTCTTTTAGACCCAAATTCATCAAAATATGGGTTTATGGTTTGATTTTTCCATAAAAACCATAACATCCATACTAGTGTACAAAAATCCATACTTTTCCATACAAAACTTAACAAATTCCATACCTTTGATCTTCTTCTCTTCATTCTTCCCTTCTCTTCTCTCTTCTTTTCTCCCTATCCGTTTTTTCCTATCCCCAAATACCAAAATGAGATATTTATTTTGGTCTTATCCTTATTTGATTTTATCCGCTTTGGTTCTCCATCTCTCTTCTATTTTCAAATAAAGTTATTCATATTTCCACTTTAGCCTATAGTCATCTAATCATATGACCTTTGTGTCCAATTTTGAAAAATTACACTTTGCCCTTATCTTGTACAAATTTAAGTTTCGAAATTTTCCTTTTATTTCACGAAATTCTGGTTGCTTATATTACACCACTAAACATATTATAAAAGCGTATGGCATTTTTGGTATTACATGAGTGGTGAGATTTGATTATCTCCATGAATGATTGACCTTGGCCTTGGCATGGCCTTGTATGGTAGCCCATAGCCTTGTGATTGTTAAAAAGTGCAATTTTAATTTCCCCATATTAGATAGGTTTGAGTCTTTTGCATTAATCATGTCATTTATACCAATTGAAGTGTTCTAGTCTTCTTAGTAACACTTATGCATTTAGTATTTTGGGTTTGTTTTTGCGAGGCTTGCGCCCTTTTGGAGTTCAATCTCGAGTCAAATGATGAATCATGAAGTAGGAATTCCAAAGTCTCGACCATCGACCGACCCGAAGTGCTTAGAAAGAAGCAAAAAGGCAAAGTGAAGAAAATTCGATCGTTGAAGGCGAGGATGTAAGCGATGAAGAAGGATCAACGATCTACGAGGAATTTTATTAAGCTTGCGAAAATTTTCGCTAGGTGCGAAAATTTAGCAACCTTGAAATTTATAATACTGTAAAACACCAAATTTCGCTAGACCACCTCAGTTTCGCTAGGCACCATTTTTAGCGAAAAAACCTGATTTCGCTACTCACAACATTTTTAACAGCTTAGCGAAATTTAGCTAATAGCGAAAGTATAAGCCTTAAGCAGAAATTTTCCATTTAGCTAGGCACGTGATTTCGTGGATCGTGAAATTCCTCACCTCTAGCGAAAATTGATGCCTAGATCATGCTGTAATTAATCACGAACCGCCTCCAAACTTGGTGTATTACTTAATTGTCAATAACTTAGCCATTTGTAGGTTTTTGGTATTTTCATACCTTGAGAATTGCTTCTCTCAACCCTCTTGTTTTGTAAGAAGGAGAGCGATCTGAGAACAATTGGAGCAATATCTGTGGAAAGTTTTTGTAAGTTTTTATTTTGTAAATAAAGTCTTTTATTTTAGGTTTGCTTTTATTTCATATCTTCTCTCTGCTCTCCTTTCTGTTGAACACCTCTAGGGTGTGACCTCAGGGGGTGCGCCTGCCTCTTACCTCTTGATGAGATCTCAAATGATAAATGAGTATATATTGATCTTACTATTAAAATCTACGGAGTATTTGTACTGTTCTCAGTATAGTTATAACAACATGAGTGTCATGCACATATCAACCACTCTCATGTCTTTAGATCTGATGCTCTGAAGATATATGTTGATGTTTGATCTCTGGATATATTAATGTTGGGTTCTTCAGTGGGGATATGCATTTGCTGCCATGTCTCTCCATGCTTTAGGATGCGGTGCTCGGGTGAGAGATGCCTTTATTGTTCTTTAGATGGTCTTCTGACCTCGAAATGATAATTTAATGTTAGGGTTTTAAAGGGCCGTAGCGCATGCTACACGTATTGACTCAAATAGGAGATGTTTCATAGGTGAGGTTTGCTAGTTAAATATAGATCCGGTTATGCCATGGACTAGGTTGCATGTCATAGCAGAGGATAAAACCGAGGACGCATTTCTTCTTGCTAAGTTAGTGACACAAATCTTGAAGTTAACTTTTCACCTTTTAATTTCGCTTACAGCTTCTCGCTCAACTTCATTCCCACCGCTTTTTGGAAACACACCCAAAGAGTCCAAATAGAAAGCCTTACCTTCATGCACTGGCGTAAACCATTTTTAGATGAAACTCATCCGTGTTCGATCTCTAGGACTACTATATCAAGTAGAGTTTCGACTACTAGCAGTAGGAACTTAGGTGTATATAAATTTTGTTGATTTTAGTCTCAAATTTCATCGTACTAATCAAATGGCGCCGCTGTCGGATGGTGCCAAACTACAAATGGTAAGTCAAGAGTACCAGATCCACATCACAAAGTGAAGGTAACCTTTTACCTCGCAACTCGCCGTAGAACCGCCAGCTTTTTAGCAATAGCGCAGAATCGACCGCTTCGGGCCATTATCCGCCGCTTTTATTGTTGTTAGTTAATTTTGACTCGCAAGCTTTCATGTCGCTTGCTTGCCTCTATACTCCAGGTAACAACCGTATGCAACAAGTAGGATGTAGACACATCGTAGATCGCAAAGGATAAGTACACAACTCGACCTAGCTAGTGAAGTCATGGTACAACCGATACCATGATCCCATACCCGAGGAACAGAGTCAACAAGGAACCCCTTTATGAATCCAAACGCTTATAGAACCACGAGGGATCACATCACCTCCTAGTTAAAGGCTCCATCTCGCATCATTCCTCCCGTCGATGATGTAGCAGTCGAGGCCATATTCGTACCCCTACTTCCCACATACCATAGTATGGAAAAATGAAAATCCATACACACATCTTAGGGATTTTGAGGAGGTTTGCACTACCTTTGGGCCAAGGTATGACGGACATGGATTCATTAAGCTAAAGGCATTTTGTATCACTCTAAAGTGACAAGGCAAGATAAGGCCTAACCTACTGGTGCTTTAGAACCATTAGAAATCAATAGCCGCAGTCAATTTCGAAAAGTTCGCGCTCACAAGACCAATAATTCAAAGACAAATCTGGCCACTCTCGCGCAGCTCTCATGACAGAGACGCGTTGTTTGAAAGATTTATGGAAACCATCGCATGCCCACATCACGGGTTTGACACTGGATGTTGGTGAACCACTATGGTGGTAAAGGTCTCCCGCCAAGGCGCCTCTTGAAACCATGTGGGGGAGACTTAAGTAAATGATCTCGACGGGGCTTTCATGGATTTTTTAAATTACGTGGTTTAAACTTAAGGGTCGTGGATGAGCTTAACCCTAGAGAATTGGATGTGATGAGACCAATTACCAACCAAAGGGGTGTGGGATGCATGCACTACCCGAAGAAATAGAAATGAGAGCTAGATTCAACTTAGCTAGAAGGCAGGAGCTCACAACAGCCTAAGAGGTGTACTGAAGGATCGAAATCCCGCACAAATTCAATCCTCGCACCACCTCCAATCCTCAGACATCAATAACAAAGGTCCTATGGCCTCAAGAGTTGAAGGATTCATGTCGAATGTGCAAACACTGTGAGGACAATTCAAGCCATTAATCCAATGCTCCATACGGCAATACTTACAATTCCAATCGAGGAATCACTCCTAATTTCATTGGAAACCCTAACCCCAACTTATGCATTCCCAAAATAAACCTCGCTTGTTCCCTCATCATACAACAACCAATTATCCTCTTCTCCAATGGAACAAGCCATATTGAATTGGTAAGGTGGTGGGCAATTTCATTAAGAACAAAAGGAATTAATGTAACCTGCACAAAGAATTGATAATCGGGAGAATACAATGAACAAAAGAATAGATGGGCCTGAGAGCAATCTCAACCGTAAAATCGACAACCTACAAGATTCAATCACCAAGATAACAAATTGCTAGAGGTACAAGAGTAGGGCAGAGGTTTCCATCACAAACACTTCCAAATCCTAAGGAAATTCATGAGGTAGGATCATCCAACAATTCGAGAATGGATGAAGTTAAGGCCATAATAACCCTGAGAAGTGGAAAAGAGGTTGATCAACCTATGCCAAAGCCTCAGCAAACCAGTGTGAGAAGAATTGCAAATCGAAAGCATACTTCCTAGAAGAGGATTCAATGAAATACCGCATACCACCTCCTTTTCCACACAAGCACTTAGGAGGAAAAGAAAAAGGTACTAACAAGGTGCATTTTGTGAGGGTTCAAGGTGTTACGTTAATGATACTTTTGATCGACCTAATCAACAAGTCCCCGCTTATGCAAAAATTTTTTGAAAGATCTTTTGCACAATCAAGGGATTAGGCATTGAGAAGAAAGCATTTCCTCACTCGAACATATCACGATCCAAAGCAAATATCCGTTAAATACAAAGATCCCGGATCTCCCACACTTCACTTTCAATATCGTGGAATTGCATGAGAAGTCATTGCTTGATTTAGGAGCCGCAGGAACCTAATGCCATATTCAATATATAAGCAAGAGGTTTAGGTGGAACTTGAACCTACCAACATCACACTATCATCGGGCCGACAGATCGTCAAGATCCCAAAGGGGATAGTCGAGGATGTCCTTGCGGAAAATAGACAAATCTCTACTACCCAAGATTTTGTGGTGCTCGACACCGAGCCAATTCCATTGAACCTAATCATGTACCAATTATCTTAGGAAGACCATTGCCACATCCAATGCAATAATCGCCGAATGAGTCATGCGCCTTACCTTTGGTAACATGACTTCGAATTGAACATCTTCCATTCAACAACAATCCAAATTTGTTAGAAACTCGAAAATCATATAACCGATGAGGTTGTTTCAATTGATCGCGTGCGTGTACACAAAGTGCCTGGGCAATGCGCGGAGGATCACCTAGAGATAAAGAAGAATCGGGTCTCTAACAATACCAACCGCAAGCCAAATCGCTTCAATCCCACATCCATCCCCGAGGAACACTTCAACATTTGGCCACCCAACATGGAGCGCCTCCGTTCATCGCATTCGCCGGTGAGATCATTCTCCTTTGACCCCCTTGAGTAATTTTAACTCGAATCGGTTCTGTTTTCTAAACCGACCGTAGCTTCACAATTCTTAATTTCTCTGCCTAGTTAGTGTTAATTATGGTTTTAGTCGTTTTCAAAAAATTTTAACTTAGCATTTTTTTATTTTTAGTAATTTAATTAAGATAGCATGTTGTTGTGCTTGGAATTTTAATTATAGTACATATATTAAATTTATAATAATTTTTATATTAAATATTAACTAATAAATTAAAAAAAAATTTGGAATACAGAAGGTTACCGAGCCAAATTCGCTAGGAGTAGCGACATTCGCGGAAAAGACCCTTCTACGCCGTTGGATGCTTATATAAACCTAGGGCCCGGGGTGTCCAAAAGGCCACCTACATTCTTCCCGCAGCCTAATCCGAGCCATCTTCCTCTCGCCGCAGCCTGGTGACCGGGGCCACCAAGGCAAAGCCTTTCACCGCTCGCCGTCCTCGGCCCGAGCCTCCCGCCCCCCATCCACCGCCATTGCCGTGGTTCTAAGAAGACTGAGCCGCCGCCTCGCCCCGCAGACGCGCTGGCAGTCCCCGCACCTCGTGCTCGCTCACCGAAGTCCCGACCGAAGCTTTGCATCGCACTCTGGCCACGCACACGCCGACCCCGACCAGCCTTTCGCGGAGCTTCGCGCCTAGCGCAGATGGCCGTGCCCCGGTTCAAATTCACTGGTGCCCCCCGCCCCAAAGACTGCATTGAGCCATCGACACTGGCCATGCCCATATCAAGAAGAAATAAATGATTCCGGGCCTGGGCTTGGATTACTTCCGTAGCACGCAGCCTTCAGAGATCTCGCCCGTATAGCAAGAAGTATATTTTCAAGTGAGTCGAGCCCTTTCGGCATTTTATTTCTATATTAGATATGGTTCGCACTCGGGCTGGGTCCCGTCTTCTACTCGGTGAGATTTAAAGACGCCCGAGAGAGGCTCCAACTTCCTGGCCCCACTCGTATTCATCACCGTCCCAGAGGCATCCGAGAGCCTCAGATCTCGCACGATATCGACTGACGGGACCCCGGCCCCATCGCCCGTACCACTGAGGAGAGCCAGAGGTCTCTACTCTTCCGCGGCCCGCATCGGCCCAGCGGAATATCATCTTCTCTAGCCTCCCATCTCCGCCACTCCACCGCGAGGCTTAATTTCATCACCGAAATTGCCGCAGACGAGGATCTCGGAGGCCACTGTCAGAAGGTGGCACCCCATTCCGGAATATAACACCCACCGCAGAGTTTCCCCATCAGAGTCATTCTACGACGTCCCGCATCGTGGTCAATTTCAGATAACGGAGTCTATGAGATTGATCGAGGAGTATTCACTCTTACCCTTTATGACTACGGCGCTTTATTACCCGAGAGTGGTACTGCAGTCCTACCACTCCATGACATCCGTGAGACTGCACGGTCCACTGTGAGATTCGGGCTCAAGATACCACTCCCGGGTACCTCGCACTGCACCCGATATATCATTGAAGATCGATCATGCGATACCGCCGCGCAACTCAGAGGGTTATAGAGCTTGGGCCCACCACCGCACGTAGAGATGATCTGTTAATCGCCGTAGATGTTACAACCGGTCCAAGATTTTATAAGAGGCGCCCCGCCCCGATGTCGCTTCATCGACCATCCTCTACTGTGCACTGCCTTGTTCCTCCGCAGCGATTATGTGCAGAGCAGGAGCCATCCCCGAGGCGCCTAACGGACCCTGGGAGATTTCGTTCAAATTTCTCCGAGCCGGTGATGGCCTCCCTTTGCATTTTGAGGAGATATCCATCTAAGGACCCGGCACGCGGTGAGCATCCTCATCGATGCCGAGACTTCTCTCGCTATGTTCCTCGAGCGCATGGGAGTCCCCAGAGGAGCCCAGTTGGGAGATGAGAGCCAGGGGATGCCTACATGTAGTGTCGTAAGAGACCGCGTTATGACTATGCCTACCATTCCATATACGACCACGTGACCAGATAGGCAACGGGTCAGGAGGGTCGAGACCACCACGTAGATGATATACCCGCCTCGAGCCCGAGGTGAGGACTCCCATGACAGACGTTTCACCTCCATCTCCTCCATACTACATCACCGCAGATACTCCCGGCCTTCCTTTTTCAAGACATCATTCAACGGAGTACATCCAAGCTAGCTCGAGAGAGATAGAAGGAAGTGGATGGATGCCACCGCTTCGACTACAGCCTACACAGGCCGCCCAGATCGAGGTCAGCCCAGCGCCATTCTATGCTGACTCGTGACATGACCACCCAGTCTTCCTCATGTTCCCGGTCACGAGAGAGCCCACTCACTGATGCAAACTTTCATTGATGTTCCGTCGCAAAGAAGAAGCCATTAGACCCACCAATTACCACAAAGAAGCCGAGGCGTGAAACAGTTTCTTTTTACATTTTTTGTATATTTACCACTTTATCAATCGCCTACTAATTTTGTTTAGGATTTATGTTTAAAATGATAAGAGGCAAAGGATATTTTCGTTTAGCTTTGTATGCATGTACTAGCTATTTCGCTATATCAAAAGCTATTCATTTTATATACATACACTTTGTATATCATAAGCCAGGCCTTCGCTTAGGTGTAAATGTTTTTCTTTTCAATTGAACAATCGAATTGCTACAATTGGACAATTGAATTGCTTCAAACTGGACAATTGAATTGCTACAAACAAGATGATTGAACCATCATGTTTTCACTTCTATGCTAGAACAAATTCCATGCTTGGAATTAAAATTGTCACCACAGCTCAAAGATGCTCAACTTGAAATTTCCTTTATGCTAATTCACACCGCACTCCGCATTATTTCGACAGGTCAGAATTTGCATACCTCCTTTCGCTTGCAGCTTCGGGCTAGGTATGTTGGCTACCAGATAGTTTTGAGTTACCTTACATTCAAGACCAATGTCGTTTTCCAAAAAGGAAAAGAAAAAAAAAAAAAAAAAAAAAAAAAGTAAGAAAAGAAAATAAAGTCGTGAAATTTTTTGCTTTGAAACCGAGAAACACTGGGCCCGAGGGGTGGCGTATAAAGTTTTGAAACCGGATATTCCTGCCTTAATTGGTCGGAGTCATCGATTGGTGGTTCAAGTAGCATGGGCGGATAGTAGAGTTGGGGCCGACAGGTGCTTGATTTTCAAGTCATCTAATCGGCAGTTTCATAGAGTTAGTGGTCATTGATCCTTTGGCTTGATGCCCTAAACCTGAGTGGTCGAGTCATCGGTGGACCGCTACACCTGACTCGTGAACTCGACTTTAAGCATTGCATCCTACATTATAATTGAAAAAGAAAGAAAAGTGTAACTAGCCCTATCTAGCAACAACAACTTAAGGCCATGTCAGTGCTAGTCGGGGGAGGGAAACAATTTTGCAAATGACAAATTAGTCCGATTCCAAAAAGACCAATTAGACTTAGGTGGAAATCCAAGTCGAGAATCATGGAACCAACATCGACATAGAATCGTTTCTGGCGGATTGGTTCTTCTTATATCGTTTCAAATTTGATATCAAATTGTTCAGCCAGCATTGTATAAGTACATCAACCTTTTGAATCATAATCTTTCAAAATCACCACATGCATCTCCTTTTATTTGCATCGCTAAGGGACTAAAGCAACGCTTTGGTCGGGGTGTGATTAAGGCTCAAAAGTGCAATTTCGAACCCCATTGTGATAGGTTTCTGAAGCTACAGATTAATCATGTCATTTATACTAATTGAAGTGTTCTAGTCTTCTTAGTAACACTTTATGCCATTTAGAGTATTTTGGCCGGTTAAGAAGCTACAAGACTGAGTTCAACTTAGTCAAACATGAATCATGAAGTAGGAATCTGGGTCTCAGCCCATCAACCAAATTTTTACAGTAAGAATTAACAAGAAAACAAAGGCAAATAAGAAAAATTGATGCGCTTGAATGTGACAGTGCACTATGATCAACGATGCAGACTATGCTTATGGAAAATTTTCGCGAGGATCGCGAAAATTCGCAACCTTAGCGAAAATTTCGCAACCTTAGCGAAAACACCAAATTTCGCTAGACCACCTCGCCGCTAGGCACCATTTTAATGAAACCCGATTCGCTATCACAACATTTTCAAGCATAATGAATTTCGCAGCTAGCTAAATTATCTCGGCCTAGCGGGTTTACTCAAGTAGCTCCGTGATTTCATAGTTAGCCAAATTCTCACCTCTAATAAAATCGATGCCTCATGCTTTGTAATTAATGCAACCGCTCCAAATCCTGCGTATTACTTAATCATTCAATAACTTCGGCCAATTTCATAGGTTTTTGGTATTTTCATACCTCGAGGTGGCCTATATAAACCCCTCTTGTTTTCGTAAGAAAAGGAGAACGATCTCGAGAACAACTGAGCAATAATCCGTGGAGAAGGATTTTTGTAAGTTTTTATTTTTGTAAATAAAGTCTTATTTTAGGTTTTGCTTTATTTCTTTTCTCTCTCTTCTCTCTCTTCTTTCTCTTCCTTTCTGGCTGCTAAACAATCTCTCTCGAGGATGACAACTCAAGAGGATGTCGCAAGCTCTCCTCTCTTTGAAGAGGAAGGAAGCTAGCTTGCATGGGGGCATATGCATGTTTGGCCCTTTGTCTAAAAGCTACCGCAGTGTATTTATGGCCCCATTTCAAACATAGTCGCATAACATGGGATGTTATTGATTCGGGCCAATACTTCCATGTGCTTTAGGATGCAAAGGTTCTAGTGAGAGATGCACCGTTGTTCTTAGATGGTCTTACGAGCCTCCGAGATAATATTTACATGTTGTGGTTCTTCAAATTGTGGTTAAATAACATTTACCTATTATTTCGCCAATACTCTCCATGTTAGGATGCAAGGTTCGGTGAGAGATGCAATCAAGTAGTTCTTGATGGTCTTTACGAGCCTCCGAAATGATAATTTAATGTTATTTTAAAAGGGGCCATAATCGCATGCCACCAGACGACTCAAATAGAGATGTTTCATGAGTGAGGTTTGCTAGTTAAATAGATCCTGGGTTATGCCATGGACTATAGGTTGCATGTCATAACGCTGAGAGGATAAAAACCCGAGATTTGTTTGCCCTAACTTGCTGGCAAGGTTAGTGACCTAAATCTTCAAAAGTTAACTTTTTTCACCTTAATTTCAGTTTTACGCCGCTTTTCAACTTCATTCCCACCGTTTTGAAACACAATTCCAAAGAGTCCAAATAGAAAGCCTTACCTTCATGACCGATGTAAACCATTTTTAGGATGAAACCCATCCCCGTGTTCGATCCTAGACTACTATATATCAAGCAAAGAGTCACTACGGCAAAGAGGGAACTTAGGTGTATATAAATTTTGTTGATTTAGCTCAGCTTCATCAGGGTACCTAATCACCTCATCTCTCAGATCCGTGGAGGCGTAGTCTTCTTCGCTTCAAGCCAGAAGAAGATTAATTTTCCTTCCTCTTAGCACTAGCACCCATGTCCCGAATGCTCAATGTGTCATCCACTTCTCTTTCAATGGCCAAAGATGTCCTGACCATCGAGTCCCCTCCTCCCATGTATTTCGGAGGATGATGTGCTTGAAACCGCAGCCAATGTCCCTCCCTAGCCCACGCTGCACTAGTCTATGCAACGGAAGCGCCCACAACGCCGTCGCTTCAATGATGGAAACTATTAGCGCTCATAGCCTCTATAGAGGCTCATGGGTCAAACACAGGTGGTGGTTGGCTATTGACTACCTCTACGTCCTCTTCCTCGACTTGCCATCTACACATGTCAAATAGAAAAATGAGATTTCTTTTATTGTTTAACTAGTAGTGCATGTGCCAACTATAAATAGACCTCAACATCTTAAGCTATCCCATTCATCTTTTCCTATATACATTCTACCATGTATATAATTCATGCAATTTGTAATATACAATCACGCAATCACAATCACGTAGCACACAACATGAAAATGTACAAGGCATGCAATGGTCTAAATCCAATGCCCATCCTTTTCCTAGGTAACCACATACCTACGTTCTGATATACAACCTTTAACACCAGAACTCAATGAATCTGACGACCTAGACCCATATCCGTCAGCCCTCAGACTGTGATAATTGCACTCCCGACACTAGCCGAGACGAGCTAGCATCGTGATCCATACTTGTGGATACCTACACTAGAGCCCCTTAGGTAATCGCTACCTAAGCTCTGATAATCAGTTTCGTGACACCCCAAAACCCAAGGGGTCCCTGCACAACCGCCAACCACCGAACCCTCGTGGTTTTCAGGCGACCGGATACCACACTATCAGGTCCCATTTATCGAGATCCATATTTCATTAAACCGTAGAGTCCCTTTGTTCTGGGGAGCTCTACGCAACATACAACCTGTATAACAATATAACCATAACTCCAATCAAGGTCTCAAACAGTAAGAATGACCACACAGTGTCCATCTGTCCATATCCCCAATATATAACTATATCACAATAATCCATAAGAGTTTATTACAACACTCTTATATAGAACATATATTAAAACTAGCCTGTTCTAATATAGTTTACAAAAATATTTATCAAAGCCACATCCTGACTTCCTTCAAAATCACAGCCTCGAGTGAGCATCATCTCCCTGCACACTCCCCGCAGACCAGCGGGGTCCCACAATCCGGGGCGAGCAACGCCTAGTGTGAGAATACCCTCCAATAGTGGCTACTCCCTACCTGGGCGCACATGTGGCGGCACACCACACATTCAAGTAAAAACATGCGCATTCCTACTTAAATGTCCACATGTCATGGATGAGAATGTGACTCACCCTATCCCATGTCCCGAGTCCTCACCGACTCCCTCACACGTGCATATGTCGAGTGTGAAAAACCAAACCGCCATTATGTTTTATCAATGGCCTCTTTTTTTTTCAAAACAAAAGCTTTTTGTTTTATAAATCAAAATCCATTGGATGGTTCCCGATATCAACTTGTGTTTCCTAATTTCCATGTGTTTATGCATTTGTGGGTCATGAATTTCCGAGTTTACACCGTAGGACGCTGCGTGCCTTTCTGACATTTTTAACGAGCTTTCACCGCCGGTGATCGTGTCTAACCTCAATACCAGGTCTTCCACCCTAGGGGGGGATCTACCCCAACTTACTATGCCCAACAATAATACATTTTTCATTTTCAAACCGTAGACTCATTTTTGACGTTGTCTCACGCATCGAGCCCACCATCGAACACCAAACACAATGTCGATCAACCATGTACCCATGACATACCATCGAACACCAAACATAGTGTCGATCTCTACCATGCACTCACACCCATGTCATGTGATGTCCTAGTGCATAATGCAATGCAATCATGCCATTGCTCATTCATACCATGCTACATATAAGGATGAGTGCTATATGTGCATGCCTACTCATGCATACTTACCCATGCATCATTCGACATTTATATAAAAGCATACACCCAAATATATCATACAATTCATGTCATCATATCAATACACGCATACATTGACATCATAAGTCACTACTACTCGAGTAGCAACATCCATCAACCTCTAGGTTGAATTGTGACAAGACATGTCCACAACTAACCTACAATAGGCCATGTAATGGCCTTATTCATACAAGCACATCACAAGACAAACCATTAGAACACACAATTTGACTTCCACACAATTTCAACCAAGTATATCACTCAATTCAATTAATGATATGCTAAAATCATATACTAATTGTGGCAAAAATTTGGACACAAATCATAAAGCAGCTTAAGATGTAGCAGTCTCGGAAAACGGACTATAACTTGAGTTATAAAGGTCCGATTTGGGTGATTAAAATGCCTAACATTAAGTTCTCAGATAGAGATACAAGTTTCTAGTCCAAATTCTCACTTTTCCACTGCAATCAGTCCTAAAAACCTAGACAAGAGGTTCAAATTCAAATAGGGCAAACAACGTCCCGTAAACATCATAACTCGAAGATAGAGGTCTGAATTGGATGATTCAAATGCCTAACATCAAGTTCTCAGATAGGGATACAATTTCCTTGAAGGATACTAGTCCAAATTCTCCTTTTTTCTAAACGAAAGTCAGCCCCAAATACTGGACACTATATAGGGTCAAAACAGGGCACTATTCCCATAACCAATTAATTTGCCAAATAAGCCCTTAGGGAAAAAAGGGCCAAACAGCCCCTTAGGGCATTAAAACTCAACCAGACAGCCCCTATAATGGAAAATAAACCAAAGTAGGAAGAATCCCTACATCTTGGAGAGTGAGCAATGCCCCGAGGAAGTTCTGCAGACATTTCTTGAACTTGAAGTTTTCGACTTCACGAACCTCCCGCGTGAAACCTCAGCGAAACTTGGACCTTCCGGTGTCCACTCGTAGCCCTTGACAAGTACTCCGACTTTAGTTCTTGGTCCACCGAAAACCGACTACCCGATCTCCTTAGATCATAAAGAGAAGGTAGAACTTCTCTCTCCTCTCTCCTCTCTCCTCTCTCTCTCTCTTCTCTCCTTTCTCCCCTCTCTACGTCTGTTTCTCACTTTTTCTTCCCCTTCTCTTTCACTACAAGGAAAAAGTTAATCAATGACACACTAACTGCGTCATTGAAGAGATACAATGACGCTTCCCTAAAGCGTCATGGTCCCGACTGTCATTATATATGTTTAAACACAATGACACTCATTGTGAAGCTGGCCATTCTCTACACAGCGTAGCCTCAATCTAAGATTTTAACTATGACACTTATACGAGCGTCATTAATTTTTTTCATGCTATTTCAAACCATGACACTCATTACAAGTGTCATCATCCTTCTCACATTTAAAATCTTATTTACATTTATTTCATTGGTTATAAATCCTAATATAACATCTCATAATTATTGAAAATGTAAGCAGGATATGAAAGATATACAGATAATAAAAAAAAAACTATATCAAACTATAGACAAGAAAAAACTATATATATATATATATATATATATATATATATATATATATATATATATATATATATATATATATATATATATTGGATCCAAAATTACATTTGTAACATATTCCCAACAAGTTTCATAGTTTATGAGTAGGAACACAAAATGTTCTTTAATTTGTCATTTGAAGATCTTTTATATGAGAGTGCTATGCTCCATCAAAATCACCACATGTGGCCTTATGTACTGCTTAAACGTGAAATAAAGTTAGTTCAATTACTTAGATAGAGTGTGATATTTTCATGAATCATCATAAATTATTTTTCTATTTGTTACTAAAATTACTTTCCAACAAAATAAATTAATAAACATAAAACAAAATGCTTTGGAATTGAAGAAATAGTAATATGCGGTGTATGAAACCAAACAAAATAATTGCACAAAAAACATAAAAAAAATTAAATAAATACCAATATGTATTAGTGCTGCATATTTATGAGCCAAGCATCATATCCTATCCTGCATGTTCTCATAAAATTAGAAAATATAGTTGACACAAAATTGAAATAGCAATTTCCTGGAGGTCATCGCGATGCGGAGTGTGGCCAGGAGGTCTTAGATCGGGATCTACAACAAAAAGGGAAAGGAAATTGATCGCTTCATGAGAAAAAGAAATATTTTTTTTTCTATCAGGCTTTACTATCAAATCAAAAAATTAATAAATAAATACAACAATGGAAAATTATAAGGAGAAGCCAAACTATCTAGCGCTGAATGAGTATCACATGACGGGGTTCGATCATATGATCGTTGATTTTGATCTTCTATTAGTAAAAATGAGATATTAGATGTCTCAACTGATTTCATGGGAACATGATTAAAACTTAGGTTCTTGGAAATTTTTAAAGAAAATATAATACATACATAATAAATAAATAGGTGTTACAAACAGGGATAAATTATAAAGAAGTACTTAAAAAATAAATAAAAGTATTTTTTTTCCTCATATTATTAGAATATAATTTAAATGAATAAAAATTTTAACTATTTTTTTCCTCTATATTTTTTTCTTTTTCACTTTTCTCTCTAGTTTCTTCTATTAGTCCTTTCATGGAAACAAAACTTAGCCTTAAAGCTCATTCCCCGACTTATAAACAATCCTAACTCTAATCGGTTAACCTTGTATTTCAAAATGATGCATTTCCACTGATGATGAGCTTATAAAAAAATGATTTTTTGAAAAAGTTTTCTGCTTTCTAATTTGTTTTCTTTATTTTTAAAGGAAAAAAAAAAGAAAAATAAAAATAACCTTAATCACAATTCTTAGTAGGAATAGTAAGTATAAGAACTGAAGTCTAGGTTTAGATTACATTTGGGTCAGGAGGGTGATCAATCATGACTCCTTTTATACCCTATAAGTAAGTCTATGTCAATCAAGGCAAGGCAAGTGTAGTGATTAGTTAATGGATGAATGAATACCAAGAACAAGAATCAATGAATGAATAAAACTCACGGAACAAAAAATGGATAGACAAGTCGAAGAGAAACAAAACATACCTTGACTTAGGTGATAAACCTTTAATAGAAGCAAGCTTAGTAAGCAAAATAATAAATTTAAAAAGTGGGTAAATAATGTAAGGGCCTCAATAATATTTAGTAAATATGATACAACAAATGAAATGGAGGTACTGGAGAGGAAGGTGGTAAATGGAGGTGCCAAGGAAAGGTGGTAAATGAAGGTGCCATAATGTTCCAGAAAGGCACGTCCTTTCGGGAAGTTCCAAAGTCCTACGCATTTTAAATCAAAGGGTCGCTAATTGGTATAACGTATTTGCAAATTTCTCAAGCACCTAAAGGTCCAAAAACCTTTGCATTGAGCCAAAGAAATTAAATATGTATAAGGCGCATTGACTTATACTTCGTATTTAATCTAATTTTTCTTTAAAAATAAAAATTTTAAGTTATGTTTAATTAAAAATTTTAGAAAAATTATGTATAGAAAAATGAAAGAAAACACTATTTCCGCATAGAAAATTAAAGATAAAACCAAATGTCTCCGCTGACATCATGAATTAGTAAGATTTTCGTGACAAGCTTCACCGACAAAAGTTAATCATCGCTAATATGGAGGATGTTTATCGAAATGCTCTCTTGTTTCTAAAAAAAGATTAAGCAAATACGGAATCAACTATCTGTAGTCCTTTCCAAGATTCATGTGCAACTCTCAACCCACACCCTAAAATCATATTCTACTCCCCAAAAAAATGACTTGTTTCCTAAGAGTTTCTTGGCCAAGATAATTTTGCAATGGACATGAGTCATGCTTCCCTTAATCATGGGACTTATATCTATATCTACCAAGAATAGAACTACAGGTATGTGGTTGAGAAAAACATTGTGGTGGCCATCCAAATAATCACATGAAACAAAAGTTACCAAATAAAATTTTCTAGGATCTTAAGATTCAGAGGGATGATTATATAGTGTCATTTTCCATTCAAAAAAAAAAATCAGATAAAAGATGAGACAATAAAATAGAATGAAAAACAAAAAATAACAAAACAGTAAGGGAAAACAATGATACTGCAATCTATACAAATTCTGAGAAACAACTGCGAAAAAATAGAAGAACAAAAGCCCTTCATTGATTTGGGTTGAATCGTGACACAAGATCCACCTTGATTCTTTATCCATGTTCCCACCTTTCTAAGCAACCAAACAAATATGAGAGAAATAAAGCACGATAAATGCAACTACAACTATAGGTTATGGTTGTCGACGAGAAATTTTAAAGGAAAGGGGGAAACAAGGGAAAATTTTACATGCATTTTCCTGTTTCTTTCTCAAAAGACCAAAACAAACATACCAGCCATAGCTCCGGGCTTTTCAATAAACATTGAAACTTATAATTTCTAGCATTTTTCTCGCCAGTTTCAACAACCAAAAACAAAGGAAAGGGAAAACCGAAAAACTAACAGGAGAGAACCATGAACTCACCTCAAAGCATAAAGCCGCACCCGCACCTCGAATCATTTTTTGCCCATTCTTTTGGTCTCAAAGGACTCAAGCAGAGAGAGTGGACATACTGATCAAGATCCACATTTTCTGGAAGCTCCGATTAGTTTCTAGGGTTTTTTTGAGTTCTCAAATGAAAACAAAAAGTTTGGTGGGTGTCATGGGGGAATTATTTTACTAGAAGATATTTTTAAAATCAATGATACTTGGATAGCAAGTTTCAATTATAAATAATGACATTTCCAATTAATGTCAGATATCACAAAAGATTAGCAATAAAACATTGATTGAATCCATGATGCTGCCTATAAGGCTGGTGGGATATGAAAACATACTTAACAAGGGCGCTTATTAGAAGTGTGTCATGGTATATTCCATTATAGGCTAAACAATGATGCTTTTATAAAAGCGTCATGAATTAAGCGTCATCATTTTTAATTTTTGTAGTAGTGTTTCTTTTTATTCTAACTTAATTTAAGTTAAGTTGGATAAGTGGTTCTCATGGTGCCACGTGTCACGCGATCCTCGATCGGATCCGTTTCTACCCCAAAACAATTTATTTTCATCCCGATTCAAGTTCAATTTATTTTAAATGAATTTAACCTGAGTTATTTCCTAACTCCCGTGGTTCTCATGAAAATCTCATCCCCGGGGTCACTGAATAACCATCCACCCAAAGAAATCACAAAAATCCGACTGTCTCGGAATTCGACAAAATGTTTCTAGATAACTAGATTTCACGAGACGAATCTAACAATGAAATTCGTTTCGTCATCCGAGATCTAGAGAATTTTCCAAGTTTCTCTTAACCATTCTGGCACTTTTATTATTTTTTCTATTTTTCGCGGGTTTTACACTTTTCAAAACTAATTAAAAGTAATTCTAACAACTAATAAGGCATTAAGGTTAATATGAGTTTTGGATTCTAAATCAAAATTCCTAACGTTCAAGCAGATTTTATTAAGAAGCATGATATTTGTTTCTACCATTTGTCGAATGAAATATTTGTTGTAACTATAATTATTTAGCGGAATGCGAAGAAGTTTGACTCATTTTTTTAGTTTATAAATGTTTATGCCATAGTAAAATAAATATATCTTTTAAAACATTAAAAATATTAGATCTAAATATTTTGACAACCTATAATTTCACAAATATTAAAAAATTAATCAAGTTATTAAAAAATTCGATTGAATTTTTTTGTGCATTTAATTTTTTTAAATGGTATTTTTTATGAATTTACTATTGATATTTTTAGAAATATTTTTAACACGTATTTAAATATAATATTTAAATATAACGATGATGATGATGATGATAATAATAATAATAATAATAATAATAATAATGATGATGATGAGGATGATAGTAATAATAATGATAAAGATGATAATAATGATAATAATGATAATGATAATGATAATAATAATAATGATAATGACAATAATAACAATAACGATATTAATAATAATATAATAATAATAATAACAACGAATAATAATAATAATAATGATACTGATAATAATAATAATTATTATTATTATTATTATAATCATAATGATAATAATAATAATAATCATAATCATAATGATAATAATGATAATAATGATAATGATAATAATATTAATACTAATAATAATAATAATAATAATAATAATAATAATCATAATCATAATCATATTACAAATCAAAAAAAAGATAACCCATATTACAATCTCTCCTCAAACCCCGATTTAAAATCAAAATTTTAAAACATCACTCGTGTCAAAAGATAAACCCCTACTAAGACCGTGACAGTGCCTCCTGTGTATTTCGCAACTAAAACGAGTAACAAGTCATGGGTTAAGACTAAAGACTCTAGTTTTAAAATTCTTCTTTCAAAACATGGGTTTCAAAAATTAACTGTTATAAAATTTTTCATTTTCTATAAGAAAGATGATAACATGATCCATGTATGTTAACTATTATTATAGAAAAATTTTAAAATCAAATCCAGTTCCCGATTTATCTTTTACCCCTTTTCCCCCATAAAAAAAAAAAAAAAAAAAAAAAAAAAAAAAAAAACTAAGAACAAAGTAAGAACAAAAGAAAAGTAAAAGAAATTCTTACTTTTATTGCTTCAAAGAAATGTACAAGTTGCAAACTCTCGTATGAAATTCTCTCTCTCTTTCTCTCTTTCTCATCCACCTCTATCTCTCTTTACATCTCCTACAACTCATTTATAGAGAGTTGAGAGACTATCAAACTAATTACAGGAATCCATGTGGCTAAACAGAAAAACAAAAACGGTACCTTTATCACTATTCCTATATGGACAAGTGTTATATGTAGGACTAAACCTATATGGACAACTACTTTACATTTGTACAAGTGTCACAAGGACAAAGAAAAAGTTTGAACTTATCAAAACTCTACTAAATGCCTATGAAGACTAATAAATAGCTATGGGGACAAGTGTCCTCAAGTACAAAGAAAAAGTTGATGTTATCAAAAATCTTTACACATTTCTTCCTCTTGTTAAATACTTTTGAGATGAGGATGAATCTGGTTCTGATAAGGCTGTTGAGGCCTTTTTTGCAGAGTTGAATACTGTTGCATGATTTGATGTCATTGTTATCCTTCCATTGCATTTTCCAGATTGGCATAGCTCTCTTCATCTGGATTCTCCCAGAAGCTTACATCATCACTGACATAGAACATTTCTGGTGAATCTGCCCAAAGTTGATTTATAAAATCCTGTTCTTCAGAGGTTATAAAAATTTTTTGGTTCAAATTTTTTCTAAAGGCTCAATTCTCCAAATGGACATGGTTTGAGTTTCTCCCATAAGATAAAAAATTTTATTTCTAATTTTTCTAAATTAAAATTTTGAAAATCTTTATTTCTACTATAATATAAAGTAAAATCATTTTGACGGGTCATTTCCCATTTTGGTTTTTGTTGAGGTACTAAATATTTTACAGTGTTTATGATAAACATGACGATAAGTAGGACTATGGTTCAACTGGCTTAAATAAAGGCTAATGGTTTCAAAAGAAATATCTACAAAATTTCGCTCTAAAAGATATCTTACAATGGTTTTTAATTTTAGAAAGTTTTAGATTTGATAACTACTGGTTAAAAATATATTTTTCAAAATCCCTTGATCCATCATTTCAGGGATGAGTTCAAAATATTTTTTTATCTAAAATTGACATATTTGCATAAGCAAGGTAAACAACGAAAAGTAAACCAAGATCATGATAAGCCATATATCCTGTTTTAATTCCATTATTTTTGGTTCTGAATTGTTGATACAAAAGACACTGGTTCTTAAAGACTTTTTCATTATGTTTTTTTCCAAAAACAAAGACTCTATTATATTATAAATATCATACAATTACAAGTTTTTCAAATTGTTCGGTAAGAAGAGCTGATTTTCTAATCATATTAATTAACTCGGTTTTATTAACATTGCTCAAAGAGACTTATTTAGTTTTTAATTCCTTAATAAGGTTTTCTTGGTTTTTAATCATTTGGAATTTTTCGGTTTCTAAAGCAACAAATTGGTTTTGTAAATGTTGAAGACTGGTAAGGGCTTAAATTTATTCTTTCCATAAGCATATTCTAGGTTTTGGTTATGAAAGTTTTGAGGTTTTAAAGACCAAAGTTTACCTACAATTACTTTATGTTCTTTAAAAAGTTTTTGAGAATACAAAGACTAAAATTTAAGGTCCGGGTTTAAAACTTCATTTAAAGTAACGGTTCCAAATTGAAATGTTTTTGTTTTAGAAATTCTCCTTTGAGCATTTCCCTATAAAGAAAAGTTAGTCATAAATAATTAAATCATTTATAAAACTCTATCTACTTAACCAATCTCTACAAAGTTTTTCTTCTAAATTATTGGTTAATACTAAAAGAATTCTTCCATTTCATCATCTAAACTATATATACTAGAATTATCACTCACAAAATCTAATTCACCAATAATTTCTTCATCTTCGCTATCAATCTCATATTCTTTTATTAAATTAATTTTAACTTGAGTTTTTCTATTTCTTTCGTTTGACAATTTTTTAAGTTCAGGACATTCATATTTTATATGACCTTCTTGTCCACATAAATAGAATTTACATTGTTTTTTGCTATAATTGTCTTTATCTTTCTTTTATCTAATATTTTCCAAAGTTTTCTATATATCTTGTTTTAAAAGGTTGCTTTTTATAATAAGTTATTGATTTTCTTCTAAAAGTTTGTTTATAGCTTTTTGGTTTTCTATACTCCCTGTATCTATCTCTACATCCTAAATCTAAATATTTTCCTAATTTTAATCTTCTACAAAGTTGTCTATTTAAATCTTGTTCTTTTATTTGACTTCTTTCTCCTATATTCAAACATTCTTTTTCTAACCAATTTTTTACAAATTCTACACTACTATCTTTAGAAGGAGAGTCTTTATATTCAGAGGTTGAAAATTCATTCAATAATCTAACTCCTACTGGTCTTTGTATTTTTAATATGTATTTATTCAAATATTCAGGTATTCTATCAATTTTAGCAAGAATTGCATATTTCCTAAATTTTTGTTTATATTCTTTTATATAAGAAAGGTTACATATGTAAAACACAGGAAAATTTTAATTTTTCTCAAAATAGCAAAAATAATAAAATTGCAATGGTTCAGTGGAAGCCCGAAAATTTTCTGTGATCTCGACTTATCTAAACTGATTTCAATTATCGGGATTCGTATCGCAAAATCTAGTTACCTTAAACATTTCACAATTCCCGAGACAATGATTTTCGTGATTTCTTTGGGTGGATGGTTATTCAATGACCCTGAGGATGAGATTTTCACAAGAACCTCGAGAGTTAGGAAATAACTCAAGTTAAGTTCATTTAAAATAAATTGAACTTGAACCGGGATGAAAAAAAATTGTTTCGGGGTAGGAATGGATTCAAGCGAGGATCACGTGACACGTGTCACCATGAGAGCCATCTATCCAACTTAACTTAAATTAAGTTAGAATAAAAAGAAAGAGAAGGGGAAGAAAAAGGGAGAAACGGATAGAGAGAGGGGATAAAGGGAGAGAGAAAGGAGAGAAGAGAGAGAAAGGAGAGAGAAGTTTTACCTTCTCTCTACGATCTACGGAGATAGGGTAGTCAGTTTCCGACGGACCAAAGTCGGAGTACTCGGCGAGGGCTATGCATAGACATCGGAAACTCCAAGTTTCGCCAAGGTTTCACGTAGGAGGTTCGTGAAGTTGAAAGCTTCGGGTTCAGAAAGTGTCTGCGAGACTTCCTTAGGGCGTTGTTCATGCTCCAAGATGTAGGGATTCTTCCTACTTTGGTTTATTTTCCATTCTAGGGGCTGTTTGGTTGAGTTTTAATGCCCTAAGGGGCTGTTTCGCAAATTAATGGGTTATGGGAATAGTGCCCTGTTTTGACCCTATATGATGTCTAGTTTTTGGGGCTGATTTTTGGTTAGAAAAAGGGAGAATTCTGGACTATTATCCTTCTGAAGGAAATCATCCCTATCTGAGAACTTGATTTTGAAGTTAATCACTCCAAATCGGACCTCTATAACCTCAAGTTATGGTCCTCGCTTTTGGGATCGCTCAAGTCACGCCTGCTTTGGCCGAACCTACTATCCAGATTTTTGGGACTAATTTTCGACTGGGAAAAAGTGATAATTTGGACTAGAATCCTTCTAGAAACTTGTATCTCTATCTGAGAACTTGATGTTAGGCTTTTGAATCATCCAAATCGGGCCTCTATAACTCAATTTATGGTCCGTTTTCCAGGACTGCTACAACTTAGGCTATTTTATGATTTGTGTCCAGATGTTTGCCACAATTGGTATATGATTGTAGTATATCATTGCTTGAATTGAGTGATATATTTGGTTGAAATTGTGTGGAATTCAAATCGTGTGTCTCAATGGTTCGCTTGCGGATGTGCTTGTATGAATAAGGCCATTACATGGCTTATTGTAGGCTAGTTTCAGGGACATGCGTTCCTGTCACAATTCTACTTAGAGGTCGGCGGATGTCGCCACTCGAGTAGTAGTGACTTGTGATGTCAATGTATGCGTGTATTGTTATGATGGCATGAATTGTATGATATATTTGGAATTTTTATGCTTTTTGATATAAATGTCCAAATGATGCATGGGTAAGTATGCATGAGTAGGCATGCAAATATAACACTCATCATATATGTAGCATGGTATGAATGAGCAATGACACTATGTTTGGTGTTCGATGGTATGTTGTGGGTACATGGTTGATCGACATCGTGTTTGGTGTTCGATGATGGGCTCGGTAACATGGGACAATGTCCAAAATAAGTCGCACGGTTTTGAAAATGAAAAATATGTATGTTGGGGGTAGATCCCACTCCCACCCCCGCCCCACACGGGGTGAAGACCGGTATTGAGTTAGACATGATCAGACGGTGAAAGCCGTTAAAAATGTCGAAAAGGCGCCGGCATCTCGGTGTAAGCCCGAAAATCGTGGCTCACCGTGCATAAACACCGCAGACTTGAAACACAAGTTGATATGAGAGACATCCAATGGATTTTGATTTATAAAACAAAAAGCTTTTGTTTGAAAAAAAAAAGAAAGAACCGATGATGGAGCAGAATAGGTTTGGTTTTTCACACTCGGCATATGCATGTGTGAGGGCATGTGTGAGGGAGTCGATGAGGACTCGGGACATGGATGTTGGGTGTGTGCCCCAGGAAATATACCCTGGCAGGTTTTAAACATATTTAGAATTATTTTGTGGCGTAATTTGAATGTTTAGTGAGTTAAATGCGAAACCTGGAAACGAGGGACCCGAGAATTTACAAGATTGGGACAAATATGTAAATTGTCCAAAAGGGACTTAAAGTGTAAGTTAACAAGATTGATGCCAAAATAGAAATTGTAAGTTATGGGATTCAAGGCAATTAGAAAAGATGGAATATATTAATAATGAGTTAAGGGCTTAAGTGCAAGTAGAAGTTAAAGCAAAGCGAGTTTTGACTTAGCCCCAGAAACATGCCTTAACAAACATGGATAAGAGAAGACCAAATTTGAATCTGCAAGAAGAGAGAGCAAATGAGAGGAAGAGAAGGAGAGAAGAAGAAGAAGAGGAAGAGGAAGAGAAAAGAAGGAGAAAGAGAAGAGAAGCCATGATAAAAAAGGTATGGAACTAACCTTGGGTATGGATTCTATTAAGGATCATATGGATTTTATGGGATTCTAGAAAAGTTTAGAGTTCCATCTAGAATAATATTAGATTTCATCCTAACCAAAGATATTGAAATTAGATCATAAAACCCCATATGGTACAAAGATGAAGTCATATAGGAATCCTTCTTAAATTTGGATTCATGGGTTAACGGTTGAAAAAGTACTGAGTTAGGTATAGGTTTTTAAACAAACCCGCATCTGCTAATCATCAAGTATTTGGTTTGAGTATGGGTCGATAACCTAAAAGCGAAATGGTTTTGGATAAATTCATGGAAAAGTTTTGAAGAAAGATAGGTAATGAAAGATGAATTATAAAATCGAGATCATAAGATGGAATTTGTGGTTTTGAGGTGCAAAGATAAGTATAGGAGTTGAATTGGGTAGAAAAAAATATGGAAAAAGTGCAGAAGCCCACATTCGGGGCAAGGGATTGTCAGACATGTACCTGGGCATGTGTAAGAGGTGCACCCAGACATGAAAGGTTTTCTCGTTTCGACCTCAGCTTCTGAGGTATTTTAGCAATAATCTCGTCTATTTTTGATCCCCGTGTATTTGAGCTGAGTTCAAGTTTCTGTTAAAATAGACTTCAAGGAGAACCAAACATCCCCAAATAGGTACCCATACTCCGCCCATGGCTCGCGCAAATTCACCAAAGTGGGGCCATGTGCAAGCCAAGCCCCGTCGGCTGACGATAGAATAGCCTGTGTTGTTTCGAACGTAACTTGAGAGTCGGTGTTCGATTTCAGTGATTCAGTCGGAGGAGAACCTCAGCACCTAGCTTTTTAAAGGAGCATAAAGAACCAGCGTCAAATATGGAGACTAGGCACTGAAAATGAATATTACAACTGTCCTCGGTAAAACAGAAACCCACTAGGTGATAAGAAAACAAGCTCCACTCTTTAGTTTGATGT
This sequence comes from Tetrastigma voinierianum, assembly GCA_016808115.1. Lineage (NCBI taxonomy): Eukaryota > Viridiplantae > Streptophyta > Magnoliopsida > Vitales > Vitaceae > Tetrastigma > Tetrastigma voinierianum. The sequence goes on from JAEQBH010000926.1 coordinate 1,455,392, forward strand.
TTCCAATTGAATGATTCCAATTTCTGAGTAAAGTAGATTTTACAAAGGTGAATAAGAATATATGAATGATGTGAATATATAGACATCATACTTCCAGATAAGTATATGAAATGCCATAAGGAATAGGCATGAAAACATGAACATACAATCACGAATGTGATAAGTAGAACTCAGATGGATCTTTGGAGTTTGGTATGGATTCTGTATGGAATTTGTGTAAGGATCCTGGTTTTATATAGAATATGTGTGGAGTTATGTGATTTGGTAAAATTCCTTGTGCAGTTCTTCCCTTGATTCTAGGTTTTGGTTTTGTATGGAACTCGTATAGTTTTTGTATGGACTTTGTTAGAGTTTAGTATACTTTGAGTATGGAAATTAAGTAATTATATGATTTTGTATGGATGGTTATGGGTTAGTGTGAAATTGTGACTTATATGAACCTCATTGTTAAGATTTGATGTTAGAGAGAAATTACTTGTTAGAGTATGGAATCTTCCCTTTCAGGATGGATTTGTAAATATGTGCTGGATATGAAGTTGGTTTATTCACTTTTTGGGGTGAATTGGCATTGATTGTAGGATGGTTTTGTGCCTGTTTGTGTATATCATGTGGTCTAAATTGAGGATATTGTCGCTGTGGCGTTGGTTGTTCCGGAGCGAGCCGCCTAAAACTGCCGTATCTAAGCTCCTTCGGCGCATCCTTCGCACCGGCATGGAAGCCGTCGCCGTAGCGGCTGGCATTCTCCTCTGGCACGCCAAGGCGGAAGCCACGTTGTAGCGTGGCCGCATCATCGGGTACACTATAGCGGATTCACCGCCAGCGTAGCCCCCGCATTATCGTTAACCCCCACCTCTGCATATACAACTTTTCGTCCGAACCCGTTTGGGTGTTCTAGACCTATGGAAAGCCCTTTGAGTCTAGAATCCAATCCATATATATATTGATACAACATGTTTCTTATAATAAGCCCGAAAATGACAAAAAGACAGTAGCTGCTGCCGTTATTGCGCTGCAAGTTGCTGATTTCTTTCACAGCTTCTGCAACTTGCATAACTCCTCTCAAGTAGAATCTCGTTTAAAGTGCCTCTTGGACCTTCACATGGAAACCCTTTGAGCCCAGAATCATCCATATATAGCTTGATGGCTGTAATATTGAGCTATAATACACCTTAGAAAAATTGATTAAAGACAGTAGCTGCTGCTGCGCAGCAGGTGCTGCAAGTTGCTGATTTTCTTCATGGCTTGCAATCGCATAACTCCTTCGCTAGGACCGCTTTGGGTGTTCTTGACTCTATGAAAAGCCCTTTGAGTCTAGAATCCATCTATATATAGCTTGGATATATTATTTGAGTTTATAATACACCTGAAATGACAAAAGAGCAGTAGCTGCGTTGCCAGCACGTGAGGCAAAAGGTAAGTTGCTGATTTTCATGGCTTGCAATTTGCATAACTCCTTCGTAGACTCCGTTTCTTCTGGTGTTCTGGACTCTATGGAAAGCACTTTGAGTCTGTGAACCATCCATATAGCTCATTACAATATTGATCTTATAATATACTCTGAAAATGACAAAAGGCAGTAGCTGCTGCTGTGTTACTGCAGGTGTGCTTCAAGTTGCGTTGATTTTCTTCATGGCTTGCAATTTGCATAACCTATTCGTTAGGACTCAGCTGCTATGGGTATTCTGACCCATGGAAATTCAACAGTCTAGAATCTAACCATATGTTATTTAATGGCATTTGGTGCCCACATCTTGTCTGAAAATTGAATTGTTGTACCGAGTGTACTAATCGCTTAGTTAAAGTTAATTGGAATACATGGTAAGAAAGGATGTAGATATGAACAAGAAATAGAAATATATGTAGATTTGATATGTAAAGGAGTATAGATAAGAAAAGTACCTACAGGTATCAAAGGAAGAGTCTTTGTTCTGTACTCCTATGGGAGATAGGACAGTCTGATAAAGAACAAGAAAAACATACAAGTATAAGAATGTATAAGTATAGGTCATAAGATATGATAGTCCGATAAAGTACATGAAGATATAAGTTAACAAGATAGAAGATGTTACAAGTAGAGAGGACATGATGAATATAGAGTATGATATGAATATATGATTGTCATACATAAACGAATAGATGGAACATGATAGGAACACATGAATGATTAAAAGCATACATGATAGAAATATATAAAGTACATGAATAGCTAAATCATGATAGAAACGCATAAGGATATGATGCATAAATGATATAAGGGATATGAATAGATAAGATATATATATATATATATATATATATATATATATAGATATGAATATAAGAGTGCATAGATGCATTCATGATATATGATAGGATTACATATGTAATCACGAAGACAAAACTAAATGATAGAAAAGATGAATATACGTATTGTAAAGAAATATAGGAACAACAATCTGAAGCTAAGAAATATGTGAGAAGGTATTCTGAGGCCCAGGGAAATAAATAATAGTGTATATCTCATCGACTTACATGATAACAATAGTTATTCATGTAAGGGTAGAGATATGCGAAAAATGTAATAAAATGGATTATGCCTTAGAGCACAGTAGGGATAGATTGGCATGCCTATTAGGAAAAATAAGTCTGCGGCTTATCTTGATCAGTTGGCCACAGTTTGGGTCATTCGAGCGCCTTGGACCCATATAGATGGTCATTGTCTCGTACAATGATAACGGCGCAACCGGGCCCATATAGATGGTCATTGTCGCCTGATGATACTTGATTGCCTTCGGGCCCTTATAGACCTTTATTTTGCCGCAGTGATGCGGCGCCTTCGGGCCCTTATAAACAACTATCCACTTTTAAGGTTTATGTAGACATGAAACATAAAACAAATGATTTGCATATGACATGTGAAAATATATTATATGATCTGAGAAGCATAGCACTGCTATGTGATGATAAGTTCTGTAACATGAGATTATACGATCTGACATGATATATAAAAATGTATAAGAATGTAAAATGATCTGACATGGAGTACATCATCCTCATCCTCCAACATGAGATTATACGATATGACATGAGGTTTCAAGCACATCATCCTCCAACATACATGGGAGGAGGGGACTCGATGGTCACAACAGCTTTGGCCATTAAAAGAGAAGTGGATGACACACAGAGCATCCGGAACATGGGTGCTCATGCTAAGAGGAAGGAGAATCAATCTTCTTCTAGTTCCGGGGAAGAAAGCAGACTTTTTGCTTCACACGGATCGGGGACGAGTACATGGCCACGGGGACATGGCCAAGGTCAGATCGATCGGGGGTGGGAGACCCTTGAGTGTCTCCTAGCCGGTCGAGCGACGTGTTACATTGTGCGAGCTGGACACTTTGGGAGCGGGTTGCCCTCGAGGCGGGGACCCGGGGGGTTATGGGACACCACGAGTCCCGATCATCGGTGGGACATGCACGGGACTGATTTGTTCCTCTTTTGCAGTATGGGCCTAAGGGAACTAGTATCGAATCCTAAGGGTGTTGCCTGACACCTACTATTTTGCGAGCTGGGCCCACATGGGCTAAGGCATGGGTTGGGGTCGAGGTTGGGGTCGAGGGCCGGGACTTCGAGTAGAGACCCCGAGGACCAATGAAGTGTCTGCGTCGTGATACCACGGTGAGCCTGTCAGTTTGATATCTGGGGTACATTTTCTCTCACACTTCTTGACAAGAGTGTTATTTAAATTCGGATGCATCGTATTCATATTTGTTGATGCATCATGTGGCAGAAAGGTTGAAGTGGTTGAGATCTTGGAAAGCGGAGTCGTATGTGAGCTCTCGAGTAGGAGCCCAGGGTGAATGTGGTAATCACACCCTTGCAGATGCAGGCGAAAAGGCGAGTGGCACGGAGATTTGGGACTCTTTACGACTTTTTAACATTGGTGGGCCCATTTCGATAAACAAATCCATATATCATAATATAACTTGTAAAACTACAACCATAGTGGTGTTTAAAATGTTCTGTACATATACATGCCTGAGTCCCATTTACTTGTCTTATCTGGAGATTCACTGTGCAAAACTATTACATTTATATTACAAAACACAAATAAAAACCTACATCAAGTGGACTTCTACTTAGCCCTGGTTGATGCAGAACGCCACGGATGTCCTCTTCAGTACTTACACAAATAAAACACTCGTGCTAAGCTTATAGCTTAGTAGGAAACATATAACAGATATGACCATTTAGAGTGGTTCACATTTACATGATACATATATCATAATTCTTATATGTCAGAGTTTACGTATAACCTAATTCTTATGACAAAATTTCATATCTCCCGTAGGAATTCAGAACAAAGATCTTGTACAGAAGGTACCCGTAGGTACATTACAAAACATAACTGATTTCTTCATGTTCATTTTTTTTAGATTCTTATCATATAATTGTTTGCATATGTCATATTATTCGGATAGACAACATATAAGTATATGCTTGCATAAAGCAGTATGATGGAATGATAGGGACAAGGGACAATAGGTACGAAAGTATGGTCTGATCTTGACGAGAGACATGTCTGCCACGTAACGAGAGGTGTCGTAGCCTGGTTAAGAGTGTCATCGCAGCAGAGGACGTGCACCGCCGTAGTAGAGTAATCGTAGCAGCGGGAGTGTCGTCGCGGCTGAGCAATGGTGCTATTCATTCGCTATTTGATCTTAGTAGGCATACAATTATATGTCTTCTGGAAGCATTTATATTGTTCTTAAATACATTAGCAAATGAGGCGAAGCAAATGTTTGCCCGAGCTTAGCCGGTGGCGGAGTACAAAACATTTTCATATAGCTTTTATGCTTGTACAAACCCTTTCATCAGCTTATTAGGATCCTCATTAATCCGATGGATGATTGTTAGAATTAACGGAAGGGAGAGACGAGAAAAGCGGGCTCGCCAGTGCGCTGGCGAAGCTTGATACGCTAGGCGAGCGATATACGCCCTAGCGGAGAGGGGTTCGCTGGCGAAGCCAGCTGCTATGCCTAGGTGGATCGAAAGTCGCGGGTCGGGCCTCGGGTTCGCCTGGCGTAGTGACCTCTGCTGGCGGGCTCCGCCTGGCGCGTGCACTCCTGCGCTGGGTGTAAGGTGTCGAGTAGAGCCGCGATTTTGCCCGGATTTTGCCCTTTTCACGAATCTTTAACTGAAAACAAACCATTTTGAAACAAAACTACAAAACTAGCAAACCAGCAAAATACATGTATTGAAGAGTTAAGGTTTTCCTAACCCAACTTAGACAAGAAGAGATTTATGGTATTTCCATACAAGTAATCCAAACAATTTCCAAACAAAGGAGATGTTCCAAACCTGGATTTCTTCTTCTTTTTCTCTTCTTCTCTTCTCTTCTTCTTCTCTTCTTCTCTTCTCTTCTCCCACCGTAAAGCCCTAGCTCTCTCACACCAAAATGAAATATTTTGGTCTTCTCCTCATAAGGCCATGTTTGGCCTTATCCAATTTTTGACATCAAATTTCATTTTTGCTATTTGATCATTCCTTTTCATTTTATTTGCAAACCAACTTATTAAAATTCTAACTTAGCATGTAATCTTCTTGTGTTATGACCTTTGGGTCCTTAATGTCAAATTACCCATTTATCCTTGGCTTATGTATTAATCTCGGCTTTATCCTTTTTCACTTTTAGCACTTAAATTTCGAAAAAATGCACATTTTACTTATATTATACCCTAAACATGTAATAAACTACTAGGGTATAATTTGAGGTGTTACAATGTGGATATAATATGTCGGGGTTGTGAGTTAGAGATCACCGGGATTCTACTCACTGTAGACCTTAGGATCATGGACATGTCGGAGTTGAATGTCATCAGCAGAATGGACTAGTTAATGACACAGAGTAGATCATTGTTAATGATTGTGAGAGGGTGGCCGCCTACACGGATGAATTTACTTGTTTTATGTTTCAGGGGGATAAGCATGATGCATTACCCCAGGCCGTGTACGAATCTAGATGGCATGGACAATTGATGGGTTAGCTAACGACACCACACGGAGGGCGAGGTGAGACAAAGATTTAGATTACACCTCGGGTGGTTTCGCAGTGAGGATGTTTTTGGATGAGCCCCTCTTTGGGATTACCTCATACGGGGATGTAGACTTCTATATTAAGTTACACCCTAGTACGTCGCCCATTTCTGTGACTATGCATAGGATGGCGGGTTGAGTTGCGAAGACTCAAGATTAAGATCTGAGGAGTTGTTGGGCTGAGAGGTTTCGATGGGCGTACTTCACCGCCAGGGCACTCAGGTTATTTTCTAAGAAGAAGGACAAGACCCTTCGTATGCAGTGACTCTTGACAGGTTAAACAGATTACGATCGAGAATCGGTATCAGTTGGCGGATTGATGATTTATTTGATCGGTGAAAGGCGAAGTCACACTCGAGATAGACGTCGCATCGATTATCATTAGTTGAGAGTTAGGGAGGCAGGTATCCTTAAGACAGTGTTTAGGATGTGGTATGGGCATTTCGAGTTCATAGTGATGCCATTTGGCTTAACGAAAGCTCCAGCGGCATTCATGGATCTCATGCCTAGAGTATTCCAACCCTACTTAGATCAGTTCGTCGTAGTATTTGTGGACAACATTTTGATCTACTCCTAGCCTGAGGAGGAGCATGAGGAGCACTTGAGGAATGTTCTTCAGGCCCTCAGAAAACATCAGTTGTATGCCAAGTGTAGTAAGTTCGAGTTTTGGCTTACTGAGGTGAGATTCTTGGGACATGTAGTGTTAGCTTCTGGTGTATCAGTGGACCCGGAGAAAGTCGAGGTAGTTATGAGTTGGGAGAGGCCGAAGTCAATCTTTGAGATATGAAGTTTCTTAGGACTAGCAGAGTATTACAGGAGATTCATTGAGGACTTCTACCGATTAACTGCACCTATGATGAGATTGACCCGAAAGGAGGTCAAATTCGAGTGGAATGACCTGTGTGAGAAAGCATTCCAGGAATTGAAAATGAGGAAACACTCTGACTCCTATTACGATAGTCCCAAAGGGAACGGTACATAGTGTATTGTGATGCCTCGAGAAGGGCGGATTGGGATCGTTTTGATGCGTCAGGGAGTAGTAACATAGTTCGGCCGGTTAAAGAATCATGGGGAGGAATTACCCCACGCATGACATGGAGTTGGCAGCCATAGTCTTCGCCTTGAAGATTTTGCTCTACTACCTATATGTTGAAGTCGAGTGTTTCGGATACAAAGTCGAGTATATCTTTACAACGAGACCTCGACATGAGGCAACATAGATGGATGGGGTATCACGGAGGATTATGACCGCTGCGTACCCTCACATTAAGGCAAATGTGGTAGCTGAGGCGCTCAGTCGGAAGTCACGGGGAGTACTGGCTAGTATAGCTTCCTGGGAGTGACAGATGCTCGAGGTTGTAAGACAATTTGAGCTACAATATAGAGATCAAGCTTAGGGTGTCTTAGGGAGTTTAGCGGCCACGCCTTCCCTACTGAGCAAAGTGATTGAGTCCCATGGGCAAGACGCAGAGATAGTGTCCATTAGGGACGAGTCTTGTCGAATCGTGTGAGGAAAGTTTGGGCGAATTCCTGAATGGCACCTATGGGGAGGCTGTATGGGAGGCCATGAGTCCTTGATTTGTTGGACGAAGGTGGGAGAGATCCATCATGGGTTGGTTGAGTTAGAACACCTCGGAAGGTGGTTGGATAAGGAGATGTCTTCTCACGGCAGAATTTGGGAGAGAAGAGCTCTGACAAAGCGCCGTCTGACCTCACAGAGTTTGAGAATTTGGGAGATCATGTTTTCTCGAAGGTGATGCCTAAGAGAGGAATGGTCAGGTTCGGTAAGCAGGGAAAACTGTCACCGAGATACATCGGGTTCTTCGAGATACTCGAGATGGTGGGCACAGTTGCATATCAGTTGGCATTACCACCGAGTTTATCGGGTGTCCATGAGGTATTCCTTATCTCCATGCTCCGGAAATACACTCCAGATCCAACCCATGTAGTAGATTAGGGCGAGCTTATTGTTGATACAGATGGGACCTTCGAGGAGGGACCAGTGCGTATCATGGATAGTCGGGATCAGATTTTGTGACGCAAGACCGTGAGACTAGTGAAGGTGTTATGGCAACACCAAGGATTGGAGGAGACAACATCAGAACGCGAGGACACAATGCGTGCCAACTACCATTTCTTGTTTAAGGATGAAGGTATGTGGTTTACCCGTTTGGTGATTTAAATGACTAGTTTGTATGCATGTGATTGTGTACGGTTGCATATGCAAGTGATGTGCGTGCTAGTGTGCGTGTGAATTTCGGGACGAAATTCTTTTGAGGGGGGAAGAATGTAAAACCTGGGAAAAATTGAATTTTTCTGAAAAATATCAAAAATAATAAAATTGCAAGAATGGTTTAGGGAAGCCTGGAAAATTCTCTAAATCTTGGATGACGAAACATATTTCACTGTTGGATTCGTCTCTGAAATCAGTGCGAAGCTTGTTCCGTCGATTTAGAGACGATCGGATTTTCGTGATTTCTTTGGGTGGATGGTTGTTGGTGACCTCGGGCCAGATTTTCCGCGAGAACCTCGGAGTTAGGAAATGCTTCGAAGTTAAGTTCATTTAAAATAAATTGAACTTGAACTATGACGAAATAAATTGTTTCGAGGTAGGAACGGATCAGCGAGGATGGGTGTGAGCAGTGGCACCATGAGGCCCTTTTCAGCAACAATTCGAAGTTAGAATAAAGAAAGAAGAGAGGAAGAAAAAGGAAGAAATGGACAAAGAGAGGAGAGAAAGGGAGAGAGAAAGGAAAAGCAGAGAGAAGAAGTTCTGCCTTCTCTTTGATCTGAGGAAGTCAGTAGTCGATTCAACGGACCCCGAGAACTAAAGTGGGATTGCTCATTTGAGGAGCTACGCGTGGACATCGAGAGGCTCCAGGTTTCAGGGTTTCACTGTGAGGGGTTACTGATGAAGTCGAAAGCTTTGGGTTCGGGAGTAATTGGGACTTCCTACGTGGCGTTGCTCATGCTCTAAAGTGTGAACCGTTCTTCCTGCTTTGGTTTATTTTGCCATTCAAGGCTGTTTTGTTGAGTTTTTAATGCCTAAGGGGCTTTTGGCTGTTTGCCCTCGGGGTGGCAAATTAATAGGTTGTAGAATGAGTGCTTTTATTTTTACCACATGTAGTGTCTAGTTTTTAGGGATGATTTTCCATTATAAAAATGGAGAATTTGGACTAGTATCCTTCAAGGAAATTGTAGCCCTATCTAAGAACTTGATGTTAGGCTTTTGAATCAACCAAATCGGACCTCTATAACTCAAGTTATGAGTACATTTCCCGGGGCGCTTGAAGTTGCTATTTTGCGAACCTCACATCCGGGTTTTGGGACGATTTCGACTAGGAAAAGTGAATTTGGACTAGCATCCTTGAACTTGTATGCGAGAACTTGATGTTAGGATTTTGAGATCACCCAGTCGGACCTCTATAACTGAGTTATGGTCCGTTTCCAAAGGCTTTGCTATAACTTAGGCTGTTTTATGATTTGTGTCTAGATTTTTGCCACAATTGGTATATGATTGTAGTATATCATTGCTTGAATTGAGTGATATACATGGTTGAAATTGTGTGGAAGTCAAATTGTGTGTTCTAATGGTTTGACTTGTGATGTGCTTGTATGAATAAGGCCATTACATGGCTTATTGTAAGCTAATTATGGACATGTCTAGTCATAATTCGGCCTAGAGGTTGATGGATGTCGCTACTCGAGTAGTAGTGACTTGTGATGTCAATGTATGCGTGTATTGATATAATGGCATAAATTGTATGATATATTTGGAATTTATATGATTTTTTATATAAATGCCCAAATGATGCATGGGTAAGTATGCATGAGTAGGCATGCACATATAGCACTCATCATACATGTAGCATGGTATGAATGATCAATGACATGATTGCATTGCATTATGCACTAGGACATCACATGACATGGGTGTGAGTGCATGGTAGAGATCGACACTATGTTTGGTGTTCGATGGTATGTCATGGGTACATGTTTGATTGACACTGTGTTTAGTGTTCGATGGTGGTCTCGCTAACATAGAATGAGCGTCAAAAATAGATCGCACGGTTTGAAATTAAAAATATGTGTGTTAGAATTACTGGATTAGGGTAATCCCACAAGGTGAAAGACCCAGTATTGAGGTTAGACATTTAAAAATGTTAGAAAGGCGAGCAGCGTCCTGCGGTGTAAACCCGAAAATCCCACAAATGCATAAACACACGAAACTTGGGAAACACAAGTTGATATTGGGAACCGTCTAATGGATTTTGATTTATAAAACAAAAAGCTTTTGTTTTGAAAAAAAAATGGCCATTGATGGAACATAATGACGGTTTGGTTTTTCACACTCGGCATATGCATGTGTGAGGGAGTCGATGAAGACTCGGGATATGGGATAGGGTGAGTCACATTCTCATCCATGACATGTAGACATTTGAGTAGGAATGCGCATGTTTTTACTTGAATGTGTGGTGTGCCATTGCATGTGCACTTAGGTGTGGAGTAGCCCTTATAGGAGGTATTCTCTACTGGGTATTGCTCACCCCGTCATGGGACCCCCTTTCAGGTACAGGGAGTGTGCAAGGAGACGGCACTCACTCGAGACCATGATTTTGAAGGAAGCCAGGATGTGGCTTTGATAAATATTTTTGTAAACTATATTAGAACAAGCTAGTTTTAATATATGTTTTGTATAAGAGTGTTGTAATAAACTCTTATGGACTATTGTGATATAGTTATATATTGGGGATATGGATAGATGGACCCTGTGTGGTTATTACTACTTTTGTTGAGACCTTGGATGAGTTATGATTATACTATTATTCAAGTTGTATGTTGAGTAGAGCTCCCCGAACAAAGGAGACTCTGCCCGATTTTTATGAAAATATGGATCCTGATAAATGGGACACAGCGCGTAGTATTGGGTCACTGGAAATATCCTGAAAGTCAGCGGGTTCCTGAGTTGTCAATGGGACCCCAGATTTTTGAGTGTCACAAAAGTAGTTAATGACGCCCCAATCCAGGAATGTCTCGTTATTCAACCGTCGACTGCAGAATATCCATTATAACATCATGAGACTTTTTATACATGGTAAAAGCGGTAGTGAGGCACGTGAGAGTGCTGCGAAAATATATCAGCTACCATGTGATAGTTTCAGGAGTTACCACATATCTGGCTCAAATATATATCAAAATTGAAGTCTTAGCCCATGTTATATAAAATGAATACCAAGCCCTGTCATTTCTTCTAGCAACCTCAGTGGCGTGCGTCTCTATACCCTCCCTGTACCTGAAATAGTGATCCCTCGACAGGGTGAGCAATGCCCAGTAGTGATAAGTTCCTACATGGGTTACTCCCCACCTAAGTGCACATGTCATGGTAACCAATCACACTCAGCGAATCGTGATGCTGCGGATGTGCATTACTTGATCAGTGTCTAGAGGTCCTCACCCAGGCTCTACTTTGTACCTAAGCGAATGCGAGGAGCAAAAATACGGTTTTCAAAAGCAAAAGCTTTTTGTTCTCGGGGAAAACTTACTACCCGGTTGGTAAATATGTTGGACTACTAGCCGAGGGCGGAATTGCTGGATCATTTTTCGAGCAGTCATGAGTCGCCTCAGAGATGAACTATTGGACCACTCTCAATGATTCTTGAAAAATCTTCTTCAAAAATTCCTTTCACAAGCTTGTTTTCAATTTTCTTTCATTTTCATGTCATGCACTCACATATCGTTCTGAGATTGCGTGCATATGAATGCATTATACTGCCGTTCAAAGCCACCCATGCTAATATATTTTACATGTATATATGCAATTAATTCACCATGATTCATGTTATTCAGTCACAATCACTTGACACCAAGAATTAGCTCACATGAGCTAATTGCAAATCAACAATTCATTTTGAATTACCCGACAACGCAAAATCACACTAGCATGTCGCGTGAGCAGTGAAACCCTAGGGTCGAAGCCAGCATTCATGGCCACCTGCCAGGGATTTTCTCATGGTTCAAAGATTTTGAGGCCAGATATACACGACCATTTGACATCATAAATCCATTAAAATGACTTTTAGCCAAATAATAAACCAAATAGGAAAAATATCCTATCTTGGAGTTGTCGAACTCTGAATGCGTGCTACCGTAGTACCAGGTGTAGAACAACTTTACTTCTTGCTCAGACGAACGAGGTCGAGCAGTAGGAAATCTAGAGAGAAGTCACTCTTTCTCTCTCTAAAATCTCAAACCCACACCTACTGCACGTTTTTTCTCCATTTGGAGAAGATGAAGTTACTTTTTGTCTTATTCATTTAACCTTTTATAATTTAGTATCAGCCACGTTTAAGCTATTTGACTTTTGACACATAACATTAAACCAAATAATCTCTATCCTCTCTTTAATCATGTAACATGTGTCGCTAGTGCAATGTGGTAGGTGACTTTTGTCGCATCAGCATTAACTCGCGAAAGCAGTTTTACGGCATCAGGCACCGGTGCCTCAGCGTGAAGTGAAATTGTCTCAAAATTCGACTAAAATTTGACGTGGTAGCTAGATTTTGCGAGACAATTCCAACGGTGAAGTCCGTTTCATCATTTGAGATCTAGAAAAATTTCAGATTTTGACCGAAATTACCATTTTACCATTTTTCAGAAAATTAAAATTTTATCGGGTTTTACAGTAGTAGTGGTGGTTGGTATCCTAAACTTAATATTTTTAGATATATTTATTATTATTCCAAATTCAAATATTTGTCTTGTTTTTCTTGCTGTTTAGGCTTTGGAGCAAAAACTGAACCTTCAAAAAAAACTCAAATTGTCACTACTTTTCCATGTAGAAATAAACTCAAAATCATAAACATAACACACAAAATCGATGACAAGAGAAAAACTATCCTTTTCTAGAAAACAAATAAAAAGCAATTCGATAAAACAATGCAATAGAAATAATCGATGGCAAAATTGAACGTTGTACCTGAAACTTGAAACTTAGAAATCAAAAAGCGAATGTAGAGAAAATCGTTATAAAGGATTTGAAAGGGTGTCGTTGAAGTATTTAGTTTACTCTAGTACGTAAAATAACACTATTACACAGCTTGGAAAAGGCTTTTTATAGGACATATATTGAGAATTTAGAAATTTACTTTAATTATATATATAAATCAAGGTTGATTGTTTTTATATATATAAATCAAGCTAGGTTGGGTTGGCTCGGGTTATCCGAACCATTGGCTCAAGCCCAACTCGAATTTAAATCGGGTTAATAAAATTGAACCTAAACTCAACCCAAATTACAAAAAAGCTAATAATGCTCAAACCTGTCTAAACATCGGACTGGGTTGGATTAACCCACCCAAATTATAGCCCTAGTTTTATTTGAAGAAAATATGTATATTATTTTTCAAAATATTTCTTATTTATGTCATCGACTTATTGAGTGACCAATACTAATTAATTCAACAGCTTTTATTCATTAAGATAAATGTAGGTATAAAGTAGGCAGTAGGCTCATCACGTCTATATATCATTTTAGTATTTAAAATCTAAACTTTTAGATAATAAATTAATCAATACTATTTAATTAATTATTTCATTCGGTAGTAGTAAAAAATAAAGTTGAGATAATTTTTATATAACCCCATGTATCCTCTAACTTGTATTTTTGACATTACTTCTTACGAAGTGGTTTTACTCTAAACGATTTCTTTTACAACACTTTCATAAGAATTTTATAAAACTTTAATAAGAAATGCTTTGATGAGAATATAGAAAAATGTTTTAACAGTACTTTTATAACATGGAATATAAATAAATAAAAATTTGATTTCAATATTATAAAATTACCAAAAAGAAAATTCAAATTAATTGAAAAAATATAATAAATAACAAATTTATTAGAAAACAAGATAGAAAGTATAAATATTTAAAATAATAAAATAATTATTTCTATGATTGTAAGAAAAAATTTTAAAAATTTATTGAAAATTGGATTATAAATAAAGATCAATTATGATATTATAAAATTGAAACAAACATTGAAAAAGAAAAAAGAATAAAAAAAATAGAGAGTACAGTGGAGTGGAGAATGATGTCGAAATAGAAGTTTGGATTTACAGACAGCTTGGATGAGAATTAAAAAGGATATGAGAGAGAAAGACAATGAGAGGCAGGTGTTAAGAAATAGTAAGGGGCGGATACGAGAGTGAAAGAGAATGAGAGGTAGGTATTAAGAAATAGTAAGGGGCGCTTTAAGAATATTTGAAAATTTTTGTAGTATCTTTTTAAAGTTTCATAAACGTTTTTCAAAATATTACAAAACACCTGTTTTTTATATTAAAAATGGGGAAAATATCAATTTAAATCCTGAATTTTTAGAACTTTGTAAATTATATTTTAAGCTAAAAAAGTTTTGTATTAAATATATGTATTTTCATTTTAATGACACTTCTATCATATGATATTCCTAACCACGATACGAACCTTGAGAATTAAGAAAATAAATATTATGAATAGAAAATAATTTTGAATTTTTTAAGTTTTAGAAAAAATAAATTTTAATTTTAAAATTAAAAATAATAATTCTCAAAAATAAATTGAATTAAAATATTATACAATCTGAATTTACCAAATTTAAAATTATTTATTTAATTAAATAAAAAGCAAATTCTTAAGTTCGAAAAATTGAATCGACGATGCTTTTTTTTTCAATCTGAATCACCGAGCTGTGGGGCCGCTGACCGATCTCGATTGCCGGCTACCGATGCAAGCCTCGGATCGTCTGGCCGAGGTGATTGCCAGAATACCGCCGGTTTGCCGGCCTCGACGTGACACCTCCTCGCAAAAGCAAGAAGGAAGCGGGGGTCGGCGAGGGCTTCGCCGCGGGCCGCTCCGATGCCTAAGCCGGGCTTTATGAGAAGAGAGAATGCTTAGACCGCTTTAGTATTGGCCTTGCCTCGCTGCATCTTCACCGATGGGGTGGCCTTGAATTTATAGTGTAGACGCTCAAATCCGCTGGGTGGTGATTGACTTGCTCCTATCGATGGATATTTTCTCTGCTATTATTGGTAACGGATTAGTAAAGGATATAGAAAGAACAGTTTATTTGGAATAATCTTCCTTCCTTATTGGGGGATCCTTTGGGGGATCCGATCTGATGATGTCTTATTATTGTCTTTCTTTCCTTATTGGTGAGATTTGGCTGGTCTTGTGGAATAATATATTATTATGAACTATTCTATTTTCTGTACCTATGGGAGATTCCCATAATTGGTCTTTGGGCCAATCGGGTTGGGCCCTCATTCTAGGCCGGCACCAAAGGCTTGAATGTTGGCGCAGAAAGGCCTAAAATGCTCCAATGCGCATGTCTCTCATTTGGGGTTTAGCGGATGGGCCTCAGTGTTTCGCCATCGGGCCTCTTCTCGGGTTCTAAGCAGGGCCTATGAGTCTTATTTTTCTAACCCTATCGCTTGCCCCCGTACTTCAGGTACGGCGTGACGTGGGTAAGGGCTGTAATATGTCTCGCTTCGATGCAATTTTAATGCCCGCTTCGTCGATTAGTTAGGCTCGTCACTATTTGTCTTGAGATATGGACAAACTCCTTCGCGCCATTTCTCCCACTCCTTCGCTTCCTTTGCTTTTCGCATACATCCTCTCGCCTTATGCCACCGTCTGGGACCTTTTCTTCGCTTTTGACCTTTTCTTTCGCTAGCGATTTCTAATTTCCTTCTCTTAGTCTTCCGTCTCGAGCCTTTGTTCGTAGTCTCGCTGTCTTTCTGATAGTCTTTTCTGGCCAGATTCCCGGGTCCACCGCTGCCTTTGTCTTGGCCCCCTTTCGCAATACGGCAGGGCGTTGTGGTCGTTGGTCTAATTTTATTTTCATCATTTATTTTCATCATGGGTCCTGGGTCGCTCTTCATCTCTCGCTGCATCGATGGTGACTCTTCGATATTGGCCGGGTTCCGACGACCAGGCGGTCTCCGAATCGCTCGGCCTGAGTTGCACTCGAGATGCCCCGCAGGTGCCTCCTTCTCGACAAGGATAAGGGAAAGTGAACTCCGATTAAATACCTCGGTTCAAATATCTAAGATCCGCCGCTCCTCAAAGATGTTTAATCGCGACCTGAAGAAGGCTCTGGCCCCATATGGGGCCATCTCTGCGACGCTACTACCTCCCTTTGGCGTCGGTGTGGTCCCCCGACGCTTCACAATTCTACGTGGTCTCGCGGCCTAAGATGAGTTCGTCTTCAAGTGGCCTTCGATAACTGGGCCTCGCCTCTTCATCCCTTCATAAAAGCGCGTTGTCGAACATTTCAATGTGTCCTTCAACTCAAGGCCCAACTAGGGTATTTTGGTTAGTCTGCTGGTTTTCTTTAGGGACAGGGGGCTTGGTGTCCCCAACATAGCCTTGCTTCTTTACCTTTTTAGCCCGAAGGAGACATCCGAGGGCTTTCTTTATTTTTCCAAGCGTTCCGACGCTCCTCTGGTGATTTCCGATCTTCCCTCCTCCTACACAAATGCGGAAGTGGACGCTACTCGTTAGCGGTCGCACTGGGAGCATGACCTTCTCGACAAGGACGACACTCGGGCGTTCCATATTCGACCAATTTCAGAATCTTCGCGGAGTGTCTGCTCGCTTTTGGTTATAACTCAGATGAAGTCACCGGGTATCCCTGGATTGTGATTGTCTACATGTTTCTCACAAAGCTCAATTGGATCTCGCCAAGATAACGTCATAAAGGCATGGTTGACGAAGTCCTTCTCGCCCTTACGCTGAAATGACAAAGCCTGATGTTCCCACCCCATCGAGTTCGAGGTTCACTGACCGCCGCTCCGAGGCCTTCACTTCCTTCCACCATGAAAGTTTCTCTCGTTGGGCCCTCTGATGCTAAACCCACTAGGGGGGACTATCGTCTAGCCTGAGATGGTGTCTCGAAGCCCCGAGCTGGAAAAGAAAAAACTCCTGACCGCTGAGAAAATCGGCCTGGCCAGTCAAAGTTCCGGGTTGGGGAGCATCTTATCTTCCCCGTCTTCCTCACACACCATAAAACCGTAATCCAAGGCTTCATAGCCTTTGAGTTCACGGGTCCTATTCTCATCCGTCGCGGAGGCGCATCGTCCCCGTGGGGCCGTTTGAGCAACCGTCATGGCCACGCCATTACCGGAATTGAACCCGCCAACGAAGAGGGCTGGGATCACCTTCTCGGGGCGGCTAAGAGGCGAGGAGGAAAGATCCTGAATCCCACCGGGCGAGACGAGACTCCCCTTACTCGTAATGCCTAACTCGCTGGCAGTACAAAGATCGCCCATTCTTAAGGACTCGATCTCAAGAGGCCTGGTCATACGCTCCGCCGATGAGGCTTCTTTGGCCTTATCTCTCCAGGGGGTCGCCTCCGTAAGTTCCCGTACCTTGTCATATTTGATTCCATTTCAGACGAAGTTTCGATCTCGCATTGATGTCGATCCTAAGGCCGGGATGTGCGTGGCTACTCATTTGAAGGGTTTGGCCATAAAGGCCAAAATAAATGAGGGCCATGCCAAAGCGGCCTGGGCTTATAAGGCGAGGGTGGCTTCCCTCACGTCTGAGCGGGTTGAGCTGCGAGGTCAGGTGCAACGTATTTAATCGAGGAAGCAAAGGAAGCTCAAATCTGACTCGCTAAGAGCACCGTGAGTCGGCCCGTGCTCGGGCCGAGGGTAGGGAAGACGATGTAACACCCCGAAATATACCCTAGTCATTTTCGACATGTTTAGGGTATTTTGTAAGCATAATTTGACTGTTTCGTGAGTTTAATGCGAAACATGGAAACGAGGGACCCGAAAGTTTACAAGATTTAAGGATAAAATTGTAAATTGTCCAAAGAGGGACTTAAAAGTCATGGATTAAGAAAATTGAGGCCAAAATGAAATAAAGGAAAGTGTATTCATAAATAAGGAGTTATGGGGCTTAAAAGCAAATAAAGCAACTTAACCCAAAAATGGGTTTTGAGGGCCAAACAAGGCATAAGAAAATCTGGATTTAGAAACCAAAATTGGTCTCATTTGGAAGAAGGGAACAAATCGTGAAGAGAGAAGAAGAGAGGAGGAAGAGGAAGAAGAGAAGAGGAAGAAGAAGAGAAGCCAAGATCAAGCCAACAAGGTATGGAAACTGAATTTATGTATGAATTTCCATGCTTTGATGGTTATAATCTTGCCCAAATCTAGGGTTTTGCTAGGGTTTCATCTTAACCCAAAAATGATGGCAAGTAAGGTGGGTAAAACCCCATATGGCACAAGAAGCTCATGAAATCCTCTCGAGGATGAATTCATGGTTAATTGAGAGTAATTGGAATTAGGGTTTAGGAATAAACCCCAACTAAACATCATGTTTGGTTTGAGGATGGATCATAACCTATATTAGGGAGTGGGTTTGAAAGAAATTCATGATAGGTCTTTGAAATAAGAGAAGGATTGAATGATAAATTGAGTAGAAAAGGGATCATAAGATGAATTTGAAGTGGTCTTGAAGTATTTATGTGGTATAGAGTTGATTGGGGTTGAAACATATGGAAAAATGGGATAAAAACACACAATTTGAGCATTTCGGGTGTCATGTACCAGTACAAGTTGAACTTGTACCGATACACTTACGGTTCTCGTCGCTTTGTTAACTTGTACTGTACAGTTAGACATGTGTACCTAAGATAACCCGTTTCCGGTTCTCTTCTCAAGTCGACCAGTTTTCGTATTTTGGCCATAACTTCCTCATTTCTTATCCGATTTGAGTGATTCAAGTGGATAAGTAAAATAGACTTCAAGGAGAACAAAACTTAAAGAATAGGAATCGCCAAATTCTGATCCTAAGTGGTCTAAAAATTCACTCAAAGTGGGAATATGTGCAAACCAAATTCTGGTTCCAGCTTTGAACATAGAGTAAACTGGTCGTTCGACGTAACTTTAAGTTCCTAAGTGTTCGAATTGGGTGATCTCCCAGTTGGAATGTAACCCTTAGCACCTTTAGCTTTATAGGGAGCACAAAGAACCAGTGTCAAATATGGAGACAAGGCACTGGAAAATTAATATCGCAAACTGTTCCCAGTAAAATTCCAGACCGACTAGTTGGCATGAAAATGCCATAATCAGTTTAGATGATCCGATTGATTGATTCCACTCCTAAGAAACGATGCATCGAGGGACAAGAATACATGAATGATGTGTGGATAGGCATCATATCGTATAAGTATCTGAAATGCCATAAGGAATAGGCATGAAACCTGAAAACGAACTGAAACACGAACATGAATATGAATATGAAAAACAAGATGTCATGATCACATAATGTGATTAAGAAAGGTTATAAGTTCGAAAGACATATGATCATATGACTACCTAGGACCAAAGAATGAATGAGTGGACGTCCCGATTAGTAATTTCCTAAGATTCCCGACAAGGCTTCCTAAGACTCCCGATTAGTACTTCAGATTCTCGACAAGGCTACTAAGACTTCTTGCTCAAGATTTCCTAAGACTTTGTCGGGTGCTATGGCACCCCAAGTATCGCATCAGACCTTCTCGGTACTTATTGTATTGCGTCCCACCTACTTCTTATAATCGTCTGGGGTAGTCGCGCATATATGGATAAGACATCATCAAAGAATAAGAGTAAAGATCCGAAAGTACCTCCGTGACCGTTCCGTATACCTACTACTCCTCGCATCCGATTGCTTCCGTATACCCACGGTACCCGTCGATTAAGCCTGCGAGTACCTACGGCACTCCGCACCGGCAAGCTTCCTGGTAGTACCTGGGCGTACCCCGTATCCGATTAAGCTCAGAGTACCTACGGTACTTTCGTGATTTCATCAAGTTCCTGTAGCACCCACCCGGCAATTCCCCAGATTTGATTAAGTTCCTGTAGTACCTACTTCGGCAATTTCGCATCTCGAATAAGTCCCGTCTCCGATTAAGTCCCGTAGTACCTTCCTGTACCCCCTTCAGATTCAACAAGTTCAGTAGTACCTACTGGTACCTCTCGTATCCGATAACCCGTATTTGATTAAGTTCGTAGTACCTACTCGTACCTGCATCTCGAATAAGTCCCGCCTCCGATTATCCTATAGTACCTTCGGTACTCCCCAGATCGAACAAGTTCGCAGCACGACGGTACCCAGATCCGATAAGTCCTCAGACCGATAAGTCTCAGATCCGATAAGTCCTCGTGATCCGATAACTCCCCGTGATCCGATAAGTTCCAGCCTCAGACTGATATTCCTCAGAGTACCTAATGGTACTCCCCTGCATTGGATTAAGTTCGTCTCACCGATTAAGTTCTAGTACCCACGTACTCGTATTTCATCAAGTTTTAGAGTACCTAGGGGTACCCCGTATCCGATTAAACCTCGTAGGTACCTACGTACTCCCGTATTTCCAGAAACAAGTATAAGTCCAGTAGTACCTAAGGGTACTCTCGTATCCGTAAAATAAGTATATGTATCTATTCCGATCTGTACCTGCTTTGGACTAATGTCCATACCCGATATGTATCCGCATACGTCTGATCTGACCCTGTATGTGATACGATTATGATTAGTTCTGACTTATTGTACCTACGGGTACCTTCGCACAAGGATAAGATCTGTAAGACAAGTATAAGTTCTATAATACATGTATGAGATCTGAAATACATGTATAAGTTCTGTAATACACGTATAAGATCCGAAAAACCAGTATGTGCTCCAAATACAAGATAAGTTCAGAAGACTGGGGATATACTAGTACAGAGCAAGATAATGGCAATTTAAAGATAAGTTTTGTAGATCCTATGTTTTCTCCAGATAAGAATAAGTTCCGCACTACCCGTACACGCTCAATCTCTCGCGATACCTAGTACCCGATTCGTGCCACCTAAGAAAAGAGCGAATCAACAAAATTTATATCCTATACTTCCCTCCTAGTCATTAGTCAAGCTACCTAAAGATAGTGGTCTAGGTCGAACACAGACGGGTTTTCTTCTGCATAAAATGAGACTAATAAAAGGAAGGCAAAATTGGTGAATTAAATTCGATTTTTAAGGTTTGGTAAAAGCAGGGGGTTTTGGGTGTTCACTAACTGAAGCTAAAAAGAAGAAAAAAAATGTAAAATGTAACCCTCGAAATGTTAAGAGGCCACTGGGTTAGGGTTTTAAGGTAACCACATGTCCCCGGGTATTTTTTCTTCGAGTTGGGGAGGATGACATATAGTCATTTCCCGAACCGATCTTCATTTAGCTTTAAAAACTAAACCCTATGATTTTCCCTTTTGAAACATAGCATTTAAATGGGCATAAATGTCCCTAACAGTGAAAACACATCTCTAAAACCCTACTCCACGATAACTAGCAGGAGACAACTAGCATTGAACCCAAAAAGCTTGCCAAATACACATTAAAGAGAGCATGCTTAAGAGATTTTAACCTAAGTGAGAAGCAGGAACACAAACAACCATAAATACGCGTATGCTTAAAAATGTGGGAACCGTGAGTTACCTCCACACCTCTTAGCCAACACCCGTCCTCTTCAAGGAGGAAGAGGTTCAATTAACATCCTCTCGAGTTGTCATCCTCGAGGAGTGTCTGGCGTACCGAGAAAATGGAAAAGAAAAGGAAAGAAAAGGAAAAAGGAATAATGCTGGGAAATCGCTCTCCCGCTTTCGTGATATCGTAAATTCAAGTCCTGCTTGATTCAGATAAACCGAGACTTATATAGATGCTCGTTGTAAGGAAGTTACAAAAACCAAAATCTAAGGTTATTACAGGGGTAAATGGAAAAACCAAAGCAAAAGCAAATGTGGTAGCGTGAAAAGCAGAACTGCAGCGGTGAGGAACAAGCAATGAGCTTAGAATGCGTTTCAAGTAGAGAAGCTTCCGCAGTCAGGTGTTTTTTCTTAATGATTTTGCCTTTCCTTTCCGACCTTTGATCTGCAATGTTGAGTTTGACTTGAATTCTTCGTGCTTGGATCGACTCAACAATTTTGGCATAATTAGCTCACAAAAACTGCAAAATTTGCCACAAAATGCGATCATTAAAATAGTAGGGACCTTAATGTGCAAATCGGGTTAATTAGCATGATTAGTACACAAAAAGCACTCAAAACCTATAATAAATAGGGTTCAAAATAGCACTTTTTGGGCACTAATCACACCCCCCAACCTACACATTGCTAGTCCCTTAGCAATGTAAGAAAGAAAGAAAGAAAGAGCATACAACGATAACAAAATAATGTTCACAAAAATTATATTTCAAAAAGGTTGTGAATGAGTAATGCCTAACCCTAAGGAAAAATCATCAAAGCCGTGTCCAATAACTATCATGAGAGAATGAATGCCATACAAAATTGAGTGTCAAAAGAGCTTCCTTCTCGATGACTCAACCGTAAACTTCCACCAAAAATCTAAGTGTTTATTTGATTAGCTCAAGAACAATAAACCGGTCAAACCGCACTCTCCCCCAACCCAATTACAACCACGACCCAGCATGCTAACCAACCTAAATAGATCAGGACCCACCCATTCCACAATTCTTTGCGCTAGGTGGTGCAATGCCGAGGAATCGACCTCACCAAAGTCCATGTAACGGGATCTACCGATGACTCCCAACCAATTAAGGCTTCAGTGGCACCAAGTCATAAGGATCTTCGACCACAAACTCTACAGGTCTCACCCCCGACTCTCGAATGATTTCGAGACTCCAGCACCTACAACTTTGCTAAACTCCACCCATCCACTTCCATGTAACGAACACTAAGTCCGTGACTTCAACCGCGAAGGTTTAGTGGCACCTAAGCCAAAGGCTTTCGCCATATACCCCCGACCGTGCTCTGAAGTCACAAGGCAAGTGTTGTAATTTTATTCTTTTTCTTTTCTTTTCTTTTCTTTTTTCTTTCTTTCTTTCTTTTTCTCGCTTTTCTTCTTTTTCTTTTTTCCACGTGGGTCCATAACCTATTAAAGGTGGTCAATGAAACCAGGGTAGGTTATGCAAAGTAAAGGAGGTTGGGGGTAGCTTTTCAAATTCTATTATTGAAACCTAATGTGCATTGTGTGTGGTTAGCTAAAGGAAGAAAAGAAGGAAAGCAAAGCAAGAATTTAACTAATCATCCAATTATGCATGGAAACCAATCTAACATCAATATAATTGACAAAGTTTCAATTTTTCAAACCATGTGTTAGGCAAAACACACAAAAATTTTGGTTGCAAACGGGTCCAAATTTTGAGAAAAAGTGTCAGAAAGTATACAAACCTTTATAGAAAGGGGGACCAAAGAAGCCACTAAACATCAAAAAATGGGCTTGAACAAATAATAACAAAAAAAAAAAAAAAAAAAAAAAAAAAAAAAAAAAAAACATAATACGAAAATCCATCCTTTGCTAACTCTCCCCCAACCCAAACATCTTTGTCCGAAACGGGCCCGATTGAAAATTAGAGAAGGAAGTGTTACCTCCTTGATGAGATGTGATCATTTCTGGATAGGAGACTTCGCAAGCTTTCCATCGGCACCTCATTCACTCCATTTGAGCTTCAAATAAACAAGTTAGGAGAAGAAAAGAGAGGAAAAAAGTGACCAGTTGGAGCATTTTTAAAATTACACCTTCATAAAAGTGTCAAAAATATTCTTTCTGGTCATATTTGGATTCTACACTCTCTAAGCTTTCCAACGATACCAAGAACGCCTAAAACGGAGCTGATGAAAAGCATGAATAAACAAAATTTGACGTCAAAACCGGCGGTAGATAATGAAAAATTTTCGCTAACTAGCGAAATTTTCGCTAAGCTAGCGAAAATTAGGCATTTCGCTACGTTTGCGAAAATTTCGCTATGTCTAATAGCGAAAATTTTTGATTTTTTTTTTTCAAATAAAATAATTAAAAATTAAAATAAAATAAAATAAAAAAAACTTTTTTATATATATTTAAAAACGTTTTTTTTTTTTTTTTTTCAAAATTTTTTTTAAGACAAATTTATATATATATATATATATATATATATATATATATAATAATATTTTTTTATATATAAAATAATAAAATAAAAAAACAAAAAAAAATAAAAATAAAAAAACAAATGGCAATCGTAGTAAATTTTGTGTCCTCAGAAGGATCCGATTGCTAGAATTCCCTTAGCTAGCTTAACTCATCGCTCCTAGCGAAATTCTTCAATTTCGCTGTCTCACAGGATTTTCGCTAAGCTAGCGAAATTTCGCTAGCTAGCGAAAATCTCCCATACATAAATAAATTTCTATTTCCGCTGTAATCATAAAATCTTCTCGCTCTCGCTGCTTCGCTTATTTTCAATCCGCATCAAAATTTGCACAAAAATCCCAAAATTAGTGCAAGAAAAATTAAGAAATCAGAAAAGAGTAAAAATTAATCTAAAACATAAATTAACTAAAAATTAGAGATAATCTTAAAAAGAAAATTAAAGAAATCAAAATAAAATACGATAAAATAAAACAAAACAAAACAATTTAAAACAAAAAGGGAGCTTAGAAATGCCGAGGTCTGTGTGCTCCAAACCCGACCCGCACCAACTAAATCCACTATGCTATGCCGTATAGGCAAATACAGGTTTTTGATGTAGTGGCAAACTTCTGTACAGAGGCCACTAATCTTCTTGAAGTTTTGCATGGCATGCAAAGGATGGGTCAGACTTACCTTCTTCGGGAGTGTGTGTTTCGTATGCTGGTTTTGCCAGTGTGTGTTGGCAATATGTACACTGGCAGTGGGTTATAGGTGGCCTGGGCAGTGGTACTAGGATTCAGTTTCATGGGAATTGGTTGAAGGATAGGTTCTTGGGGCTCTTCCCCTGTTTCATGTCCAACGCTTCTCGCCAATGGGAAGGTCATTTCCTTCTTCTCCCATAGAAGATAGCAAGACCAATGCCGAGGATTCAATCTTTCTATCAGCCTTTTGTAGTCGGCCAAGGACAAAGGATCTCCACCATAGTGTCACCGTGCACACTTCCCCCGGATTTTCCTCACGCAACAAGGTGATTGGTGAGCTTTGAGATGGATCTCCCGCAGGATGTCCACTTTTTGATGAATTTCCACTCGGGAACCCATCCAATTCCTTGTTCGTGGAGCCTCCACTGTCTCAATTTCCTATTAGCCTAACATCTACCGCCCTATTATCCTCTATGAAATTGTCCAATTGCTTGCTCAAAGTCGATGGCTTTGTTCATCAGGATAAGGGTGGTGGTTGTTGTCACGGTGAAATGGGGGCATAATAAAAGAGGTTCGTGAGGTGCATATCAGAGGTTTCTGTCCCATGAGGAATTTATGTGGATTCCCCCAACTATGGTTGTAAGTACTACCATATGGTGAACTCAGTCCATTGGTCTCCTCAGAGTCCCTCATGGACATGTATCCTCTGCAGTTCCCTCCATGTGGTAACGACCGTATTGCTCTCCCTCTAAGTGTTCCGACGGTTCAATTCAAGTTCAATCCAAGTTCTTGAGGGAGATTGACTTTAAGTAGCCTACCTTCTAAGTTTCTAATCCACTGAGAATGGATTCCTGTAGCCAAAAACAGGGCAACACAAAAACAACACAAACGATCCTGCTGCACTGCTTTTTTTTTTTTTTTTTTTTTTTTTTTATGAAATGAAAATAAAATAAAATAAAATGACAGTGAAATATAAAAGAAATTCACCAATACTTGTGACGAGGGATCACGTTCACTGGAAGTCATCACTTGCACTAAGGCACCATCCCCGGAAACGGCGCCATTTGATTCGTACACGGTAGGTGAGAGCTTTAATCAATAAAATTTATATCCTATATTCTCCCCATCACGTAGTTAAGCTATCAAGTAGTGATAAATGTCTAGTATTCGAACACAGGATGGGTTTTCTTCAGACAAATGACTAACAGCTGAAGGCAAAATTGGTGAATTAAATTCTGATTTTTAAGGTTTGTAAAACAGGGGGTTTGTGTTCACCGATCAAGCTAAAAAAGAAGAAAAAAATGTAAAATAACCCCTCAATAGCGCCACCGGTTTAGTGGTTTTAAGCAACCACATGTCCCCGGTATTTTCCTCGAGTCGAGGAGGATGACATATAGTCATTTCGAACCGGATCTCTCATCTTAGCTTTAAAAACTAAAACCCTATGATTTTCCTCAAAACATAGCATTTAAATGGGCATAAATGTCCCTAATGTTGAAAACACATCTCTAAAACCCTACTCCACGATAACTGCTAGAGACAATCTGACCGAGTCTCACCATCTAGTGAAAGTATCCATCAACCCAAAAGCTCGCAAATACACATTAAAGAGAGCATGCTTAAGAGATTTTAACCTAAGTGAGAAGCAGAACACAAACAACCATAAATACGCGTATGCTAAAAACAGGGAACCGTGAGTTACTCCACACTCTAGCTACCGTACTGGCCCCTCTTCAAGGAGGAAGAGCGAACATCCTCTCGAGTTGTCATCCTGTAGGAGTGTTCGGGCAAACGAGAAAATGGAAAAGAAAAAGGAAAGAAAAGGGAAAATAAGCTACGGAAATCCGCTTCCCGCCATCGTGATATCCGAAATTCAAGTCTCGTTGATTTGTACAACCGAGACTTATATAGATGCTCAAAGGTAAGGGGTTACAAAAACCAAAATCTAAGGTTATTACAGGGGTAAAATGAAAAAAACCAAAAGCAAAAGCAAACAGGGTGTAGCGTGAAAAGCAGAACTGCAGTGAGGAACAAGGTCGAGCTAGAATGAACGTTGCTCGCAGAGAAGCTTCCCCTCAAGTAGCTGGTGTTTTTCTTAACATTTTGCTCTTCTTTCCTTCCGATCTTCGATCCCCGCAATGTCGAGTTCGACTTGAATTCTTCGTGCTTCTTGATCGACTCAACAATTTTGGCATAATTAGCTCATACAAAAACCGCAAAATTTGCCAAAATGCGATCATTAAAATAAAGAGGGACCTTAATGTGCAAATCTGTTAATTAGCATGATTAGTACACAAAAAGCACTCAAACCTATAATAAATAGTGGTCTGGTAAAATAGCACTGGGGCAATTAATCGCACCGAAATCCGCTGTAAACTCGTGAGTAAAAGTATAAGTTCTGTAACTCCTACAGGAGTCCCGACTGAAAATAAGTCTGTTATAAGTATAAGTCTTGTATAAGAATAAGTTCTGTAACTCCTAATGGAGTCCCGAATAAACATAAGCCTGTTATGAGCTTAAGTACTTGTATAAGTCCATGATATGAATGCATGAAATTTCTCTGGAGACCGTTATGGTTATACACTCTATTATAATCAGGTATATGCAATGCATCCGTATAAGTTATAAGATATGCTCTCCCCACTAAGCGTAGCAAGCTTAGCGACGTTTTTAATCCGCGGTAGGTACAGGAGAAGACGCCGCAAAACATCCGCATACAACCGGGCCAACACACTTGTAAGGGTTCACTACGAGGTTCCGCGGCTCGATTCAGAAATGTAAAAGTATAGTTTTTGCGGTTTCGTAAATGGACTCAATTATATGTGTCTAGATTTTGATGGACACCACCCTAAGGGTAGTTCTTTGATTTGTATATTATTTGACTTATTATAAGATGTGGGCCATAACCCATTGTGTACCGGGCCGGTTTTAAAAAATCGTGTGAAACATCCCAAGATTTGGTCTCGCATCCCGTAAACCGGTTCGATCCGCCCAACGGTCGGACCGGGATCTGGGAGCGGCACGCAGGCCCGAACAAATTGAGTGGCGGCCGGGAAGAGTCAGGAGGCTCCTGGATGATCTACAGGGTCGCGGCAGAATGACTCGACGGGAGGGGGTTGGGTGACGGCCGGCAATCTCCCAATACGAAGCCCGGGATGGTTAGGGATGAGCTTCCTCACATCCCAAGGCGAGCCGAATCTAAGGAAGAGAACTGGGCGTATGGCGAAAGACGACCGCGTGATAAGACGACGCGGTCGGGACAAGGCCTCGTCGCGAGGCTAACGAGGCGGCCACGGCTGAACGCCGACCGAGGAGCCGCGGTCGTTTGGGATCTTCACAAAGAAATAACTCGTGGCTCACGGACGGTTATTAGAAGATTGAGAGCTAAAGCTTCTAATCAATGGATTTCTGGGTGGCTCGCCTTCGTGCTAAGGTCAAGCACTCGCCATTCTGACCGAACTTTAACTTTGACCTTCCCAATGACGAGGAGGGATTTAGGGTCCTTCTTCTGTCACGATTATCCCGAGAACCAAAATTCTCGCCGAGGCCCCTCTCCCCTTCTTCACCGTCCGCTTCTCCTTCTGATGCCTGATCTCCTGTGCACATCTTCGCCTGCTCGATGTCGGCTTTTATACTTTTTTTTTTTTTTTTTGGGCCTGGGCCCCAAAACGTATGTAGCCTTGTCCTTGATGAATACTCATTTTTGCACCTCATTTCTTTCGCCTCTACTTGTGTTCTTCTTGACGTTCTTAATTTGAATCGACTTTGTCCGCATGGTCTGAATCGGGGCGCCCAGAGGCCTTAAGTAGCCCTCGAGCCGAACTGACCTTCGGGGTTACATGACCCGAGGTCGCGGCCAGGCCGAGCCATCAATGTGAGTCTGGCCGCATCGCTAATTTGCCCGAGTTGAATCGACTTGTGCGTATGGCCTCAAGCGAGAATGGGCTGAGTCATTACAATGCGAGCCTCGAGCTCCGGGCTTACCGATTCATCGAGCCGAACTAATTCCTGCCGTATGGCCTATGAATGGTCGTAGTCACGAGAGTCAAGTGGGTCTTCGCTTACCGACTTGCTTGAGTCAAACTCGATTTCAGTCGTATGGCCTCGTAGAATGGCCAGCTCGCAATGCAGCCCGCCGGGCCCGTCGTCGATTCGCCTCGAGTTGAATCGATTCCTAGGCCGCATGGCCTCGCGAAGAAGTTAAGCTCACAACGCGAGTCGAGCTCGTCTACCGATTCGCCCCGAGTTGAATCGATTCCCAAAGGCCGCATGGCCTCGTGTAGAATGATTGAAGCAATGTGGTAGCGCTCGTTGGCCCTCACGGGTTGATTTGCCTGAGTTGAACTGATTCCTAGGCTGCATGGCCTGTTTAGAATAGTTGAGCTCGCCACCGCGAGCCGAAATTCCGCCCATTGATTCGCCTCGAGTTGAACTCGATTCTAGGCCGCATGGCCTGCTTAGGCTGAAGGCCGAGCTCACAACGCGAGCCGCCGAGTCTGGGCCCCGCTGATTTGCCCCAAGCGAACCGATTCCTAGGGCCGACGGCCCTCGTAGAATGATCGAGCTCGCCGAGAGCCGCTGGGCTCCTTCCGCCGACTTGCCCGAGCTGAACCGATTCCCAGGCTGCATTGCCCGCGCTTAGGAATAGCCGAGCCTGGCCAATGCGAGCCGCCGGCCCGCACCGCGGGCCGAGTGGGCGATGAAGCCCTCGAGCCGACCACTCCTCGTGCAGGCCGGTGACTCGTGCGCAGCAGACGAACTCGCCAAAGTGAGCCGCCGGGCTCCGGCGCCGGCGCTGGGCGGGCGATGTAGCCTGAGCTGATCTAACTCCTCAGATAGCGTGATCTGTGCAGAGTAGACGAACTTCTCATAGTGAGCCGCTGGGCCCGGCGCCGCGGGCCGAGTGGCGAGCGTAGCCCGAAATGATCTAATCCCCCTCGTAGCGTGACTGTGCGCAGTGTACGAACTCGCCAAAAGTGAGCCGGGCCTGTGCGCCGTGGCCAAGTGGCGATGCAAATGAGCCGATCTGACTCCTCGTAGCGTGACTGCGGCGTGAACGCAGACGAACCCATCAAAGTGAGTCACCGGGCTTCGCGCCGTGGCCGACGGCGATGTAGCCTGAGCTGATCCGACCTCGTAGCTGCGACTGCGCGCAGTGGTGACGAACTCATCAAAGTGAGCCATCGGGCCCGCTATGGCCAAGTGGCAATGTAGCCCGAAATGACCGACTCCTCGTAGCTCGCGGACTCGTGCGCAGTGCAGACGAACTCACA
The DNA here is from genome assembly GCA_016808115.1 of Tetrastigma voinierianum. NCBI lineage: Eukaryota > Viridiplantae > Streptophyta > Magnoliopsida > Vitales > Vitaceae > Tetrastigma > Tetrastigma voinierianum. Next base: position 1,485,401 of record JAEQBH010000926.1, read on the forward strand.
AAGTGAGCCACGCGCGCGCCATTCACTTCCGATTCGAAAGGTGCGAACGACTTTAATGCTGATTTGTTGAGAATTTGAAACATTCGGGCGACCTTTTGAGTGCTTTGGCTTTCTTATAAATGGCGGCTTCATTGCTATGGAGTTTATACTTTGAATATTCTCGCTCTTTCCGCGCTGGCCAACAACCGGGCGAAAGGATGAAGCCGGTCCGCTGCTCTTCACCGGGATCCACCCGGATTCTAGTTCGCCATGCGTCGACTTCGCCCAGTAGGAGTTGTGTTTTTCCTTAGTCTCTCCTTTATGGGAGTCATGTTATTCCCTAGCTCCGTGCTAGGGGATGCGTCTGGGGAGGGCGGTGCATTTCTTGCATCGCCTTCTCCATTTTCTGTTCTTCTTTTTCTTCCTTTCTCCTTTCTCCTTCTCCTTCTTTTTCATCTTTTCTTCCACATCTCATTCTCCCCTTTTTTGTTTTTTCCCGCACAAACTCCCCATCCCTTTCTTCCTTTCCACCTTTCCCCGTCCTTCCATTTATTCCCTTCTCGCTTTTCCTTTTTCTTCCCTGCCAAGTTTTTTTCGAGGAACCGCTTGTACCGAGTGCTTCCAAGATGTAATCGATGACACCACTCGGCTTGTAATCGAATGTAATCCGATCGAATAAAGAGTAGACTTTTCCTTTTATGTCTATGAGCTTTCTGCATTCTATTGCATGTAATTTTTCTTCAAAGCGCATTATATATCCAGCCGCTTAGACGCCTTAACAAATAACTAGTAAATCCACGAATCAGTTAATCGAAAATCGATAAATCTCCATTTAAGATTACAAAACCAAGGTCTACCGATAAAAACGCTTAAGATGTTCCAAGACCTGCATGTCGAAAAATTTTCCCTCCTTTGCCTGGAGCTCAGAATTGCCCGGGTCCGACGACTCGAGATATGATGTGGCCTTCCCGCTTGGGGCCCAATTCCATGGCTGATTCTTCCTTGCCGCAAGAGCTTTTTAAGACCAAATCACCCTAAGATGTAGCTCCCGGGTTTTACTTGGTTGTAGTACCTCACTGCCTTCCTTTGGCATTCTTCTCGCACGCTTTAAAACCTCGTCAATGCCATCTAAGAGGTCCAAATTTAGACTGAGAGCCTCACATTATGCTCCACTGTTGCACTCCGATCCCTTGGGGACTTTAATCCGACTCGATTAGGCTACTCGTCAAGGCCGGCTGTGGCGAATGGGGTTTCTCAGTTATGACTTCGTGGTAAATTCAGAAGCCCATAGCACCTCGGGGAGGTACTCTACCCACTTTCCCTTAAGAGCTTCCAATTTGGTCTTCAAAGCGGCCTTAAGGGTTGGGGGACAGACTGGCCCGTCTGCTAGGATCAGGATGTGGCTGAGATCAGTACACTCTGACCCGAGCTCGCACAAATCTCTCGATCTCCGCGTTGTCAAATTATTTTTCGCTATACGACACCAGCTTCGATACCAAACCGTGATATGATAGCTCACGCACAAAATTAAGTGTATCTTCGTTTCCTCGTGATTGTATAAAGGCTCCTGGCCAAACATCAGAAGTAATCCACTACGACGACGATGAACTTACAATCGCCTTTCCCCAAGGGTAGAGGTCCCGTGCGACGCCCAAACCCTACCGTCGGGAAGCGGCTGGGGGCTCGCGGATCGACGCCGCTGGCTCCGATGGGAGGCGTGAGATCTTGGCGTGTTCCTGGCGTATCTTGCATTTCTTGACTAGGTCGGTTGCGCTTTGAGTATTGTAGGCTGGGCAGGTGATCCCCTGCCTTAAAACCTTTCCCCGCCAAGGCTCGAGTCTCGATGTGATTTCCTACATATACCTCATGAACTTTAGCACGATTCAATGTCTTTTCCTTGATGCACTTAAGGATAGGTGTGTGAAGAAACCTTTGCTTGTATAGGCTTCCCTTTATGATTAGTGAACCCGCGACCTCGCCCTATTTTGGTTGCTTCTTTCAAGTCAATGCACGTCCGCTTCATTATATATCCCAAATGGGGTCCATCCAACTCGGCTCGGACTCAACCTGGACAACCTCCACGTCGCAGAGATCGATAGAGGGCTCCCGCTCAAAGATCTGGACAGTGCCGACCCACCGAGGTCTCCCGTGAGGTCGTTGCTAACTTTGCCAAGGCGTCTACGGAGTTCTCTCGCTTCCTGGGACATGTCCGATCTAACCCGCATGAATTTTTTTAATGCACCCGACCTTGGAGATATAGGATCATCCTTCCACTTTTAGCCTCGTAGGTGTCTTTCTATTTGTCGTACTCACCACTGGGAGTCGCATGCACTCCTAGATGGTCAACTTCCAAACGACCGAGCCGAGGTCGAGGCCGTTTATGACGCCCCACACTCGGCCTCATTGGCTGGAGGCCCGGGAACTAACTGGCGCTGCATCAATGCCCATTCCTTCCGAGAGGTCAAGATTAGCCTCGGCCCACTTCTCGCGCATTTGAGGCTCCATCTACAGAGAGTTTCCAAATGGGGAGGTCATTCATTGCTTGAGCGTTCTGAGCAGGTTCCGCCGAGGTGAATTCCAAGACGAAGTCAGCTAAGATCTGCCCTTTTATTGCAGTTTTTGGCTTGTATCTGATGTCGAATTCGCTCAGCTCTATGGTCACCATCACCCTTCGAGACTTCGGTTTATGTAACACTTGCTTCATCTAAAATCTGAACTTCATGGTGTGAGCCTCAAGCAAGGGCGAGTTTCGAGCCGCTGCTACCAAGGCCAAAATTAGCTTTTCCATCTGCAATTCCTCCCCTCCGCTCCTCTCAAAGCTCGGTTGCTGTAATAGTAACCGGATGTCAGACTCGCTTCTTTTGTCTTGACGAGGACAACACTGTCGAGAAGTCTCGATACGTGCCAGAGCAGGTGAGTGGAGCCTCCTTCCAATGTGACTTACTAGAACTGTGAGGGGAGCTCAAATATGTTTTCAAAGTCGAAAATGCTTCCTCTCACCAGATCCTATCAAAGGCCTTCTTCAGACTTTGAAGAAAGGCTAGCATTTATCACTTGCCCTCGATAAATTCCATTTAAGGCAAAGAATCCTTCCCGGCCAGCGCTGAACTTCCTTTTTTTTATATTTCTGATGGCGGCAAGATGTCGTGTACACTTTATTCGTCTCTGGATTTGCTCAATTCCTAGGTGGTTGACTATGAAACTCGTGAATTTTCCTACAAACCCGAAGGCACACTTACCGGGATTCGGGGTCATGTTGTAGTTTCAAGATCTGAAACGCCTGATAGATGAGCCATGTGGAGCTCCTGCACAGGTGGATTTTACCAAAGATGTCATCTATGCATACTTCCATGGTCAGGCCATCTCGCTTCTCGGGAACATCCGATTCACCAACCTCTGATACGTAGCCCCCCCGTTTTTGAGCCCGAATGGCATCACACGATAGCAATAGGTTCCCCGCGCCGCGGATGAACGGTCTTTTCGTGACCTAGTCCATACCGACCAATAGAATGAGAAGGCATCCATAAACTCCAGGAGTTCGCCCGCAGCGGGCATCTACCGGACGAGGCGCCGATTCGCTGCGCAGGGAAGTCAGTTCTTCGCGCTTTGTTGATGTAAGTGAAGTCGATGCAGAGTCGCCATTTGCCGCTTGCCTTTTTGACGAGTACGACGTTGGCTAGCCATTCAGGGTATTCTACCTCCCCCGATCGCCCCTCGCCGTAGAGTTTGGTCGACTTCGCTGATGGGCTTTTCGCCTTTCCCCGCCTCAAGCCCTCCTCGGCTTGATCGCTTAAAGGATCGGGCCGACGCCTCGCCTTGTGGGTGATTACCGAGGATCAATCCTCCCATGTCTCACCGCTTTCCATGCGAAGATCGCCTTTGCTTTGTCTAAAATGGATAGTGAGGTTTGGAAAGGTCTTCCGTCGTCACGCATGTCGAGCCTGGCCCACATATACAAGGTCGACCGCTTTTGTTTCATGGATGCCGAAAGAAGATTCCCAGCCACTGGCCGTCTCCTCGAACCATTCCTACCCCGCCTACTAGGGAATTTGATCATCATGTGATATGCGAAGGGACGGCTTTATCAGACGAGAGGCTGGGTCCGCCCCCAAAGAACACGTTAGGCAAACGGGCGTTCACGACGAGGAATCTCATTGCAGCCGCCCTCACGGGAATCCCCAAGGTGAGTACCAATTGTATTGAGCCGAGGTAGTACTCTTTTCTCAGAGAACCTCAGAGATGGGTGTTGACGGGTTCTAGTTTCTCCCTTCCGATGTCCATTTTATCAAAGGCTGACGCGAAGATGATATCGGCTGAACTCCCGTTGTCAATTAAGACCCGATGAACTGTTTTGTTGGCCACAACTGCACAAACTACCAATGGGTCGTCATGAGGATGTTGTCATCCCTCCCGTGATCTCAGTCGAATGTGATGGATGTCGGTCGCAGAGTTTAGACATCGCTGAATCACCCGCTATCTCGCTGGACTGACGTCGATTAGATGGGCCTTTCGAGCCGAAATGATTCTCCTCCTCGCGAATCCTCCCGACACCGGATTTCACCAGGTTGCCGGGCGCTGGTCAAGCGCCCGCCGAGGTGGTGGTTGGGCCGGGCGACCTGCTCTCAGCTTGATTCTACCTGATTTTCGGGGATATAAAGCATCTGGAGGTATCCGCCAGATTGGCAATTTCTATTTCTAAGTTGTAGCGTACGTCCGTGCGGTGTCCGTGAATCTACGAACCTCGCAATACCGAGTTGTCTTCTATCAGCAGGTCTCGACTTCATTTGAGTCGCACCAGAACTGCTCAAGCTACGCATTTCATGTAACTCAGACATGATCAGGCCGCATAAGAAGCGCCAGGCTAATAACGCTGCCGTTTTCTGGGATTATGATGGACCTAGACGATCTCTAAGGTTTCCACGCCTCGAGATCGCTCTCATTTTTCTTTCGAGATCCTTCCTGTCGCTGTCTCAGCTTCGCCCCTCGCTGCTTGCCTACCCCGCTCTTTCTTTTCAGGAGTGGAAGAGCCTTCTTGGATATGAGGGCCTTTCACCGCTATATTTCTCGCAGCACCGCCATGCTTGTTCGGGGGATTTTGAGATGGAAAACATTAAGTCTTTCGACTGAATCCCTAAGCCAGCCATGAACGCAGTGATCGCGAATTTCTCGCTTCGGGCATATCTACCTTTAGACTCTGATTGAATCGTTGGACATAAGACCTCGTGCTTTCTTACGAGCCCCGCTGATGATCAAAGAGATGATAACTGGCTTATACGCCCCGCCCCAATGAAGTGAGAAACGAATCAATGGATAACCTCGAATGAGAGATTGATGACTGTGGAAGTCTATTGAACCACGCTAAGGTCGGGCCTGGGTGATAGCGAAAGCTCGCCATACGGATCTTGATACCCATGCGGCTCCATTTGGGTTTTGTAGTGTTGAGATGATCGCGGGATCCACAGTGCCATCAGCCTTCCTGTGTCGGGCCGCTGGGAAGGGGAAGAGAGTACCTGTGTAGGGTGACTCGGTTGTTGTACCAAAGTGTCCATAGTGCCAGGGCACGATATTTTACACCTCGCCACTTTGGTAGGAGCTCTTCTTTGGGGTTCGCCGAACCTCTGTTCCACTGATTGTTCCATCTGTTTAGGATTATTTTCACAAATTCTAAATCCCGACGTGCTCTTAAAGTTTCAAGCGTTGCCTTCCCCCTCGGGGCTAGAATGTTATGCCAGGGCTCATTTGTGGTCTCCCGGTTCAACCATGGAATCTGGAATGTTGTGTTGTCCTTCATGAGTCATCATGGCCTTCACAGTTGTCAACCTCCGTGGTGCTGGGTTTGTCTGTTGAGTTGTTTTAACTCTTAAATCGGACCGTTGATTGGTAAGGCGGGTGCCTCACGTCGTGTTGGCTGCGTTGTTTAACACGATCGGAGTCGGTTCTCCTGCATTGCTAGTTGATCGCCACATCAGCCAGGAGATTAGCGTTGCCCACAACGTGTTCCGGTATTATCGATTATCACGAGAAATCGGTGGTTATATTTATGAGTGGTTTCCCACAGGCGGCGCCAATGATGATACTTTTTTTCCAATCAGGCCAAAAGTGCAGAGCTTGTGGGGGTCGTTGGGCCCGGATGCGGATTCTTGGCGGCGTTTGGGGATGGAAGCTTATTCGTTTAGTGAGGTGGATCATTTGCCGTCTTGGTGCGGCTGGGCGTGACACTCCTCTGCAACAGAAAGGAAGGGGTCGACGAGGGCTTCGCGGGTGGGTGCTCGTGCCTAGTGGTTCTTTCTGAAAGAATCTTGCATTGCCGTATTAGCTTGTTCTTGATACCGCTCATGATGAGTTATTGTTTATAGTAGACGTTCAACTTGATTAATTGGTGATTGGATTTGCTCATGGATGGGATATTTTTACATTATTATTATGGTATCAGTTTGGTAAAGATTATAAAGAAGTTGAATAATCTTCCTTCCTTATTGGGGGATCCTTTGGAGATCCGTCGTGTCTTATTATTGTCTTTCTTTCCTTATTAGTTGATTTGTTTGGTCTTCATGAGATAATATATTATTATGAACTATTCTATTTTACATTTTAGTAGGATGTTCCATAGTGGTCTTTGGGCAGCCGGGTTGGGCCCTCGATGCTGAAACACCACAGGAGCTTGAATGTTGCAGCAGAAAACTAAAATGTCAAATGGGCATATGGGCATGTCTCTCCTTTAGGGTTTAGCGGATGGGCCTCAGTGTTTCGTTGGGCTGGCCTCTTTCTTGGGCCTGACAGGTGGGCCTATGAGTCTTATTTTTCGAACCCTATCAGAATCGAATTCTTAGTTTTGAAAGACAATTTTGATTTTTTGAATTAAAAAATAAATTTTAATTAAAATTTTAAATTTAAATATCAATAATCTTAAAATTTATAATTTAAACACATTAATCAAATTTGTAATAGAAAATTAAGGACTATTTTTTTAATATTCAAATTTTCTAAAAAAAATTATTCAAAATTGTAAAACCCAGGAAAATTAGAAATTTTCAAAAATGGAAAAATGATAATAATAATAATAAATTACCATAATGGTTCAAGGAAGCCTAGAAAATTCTCTAGATCTCGGATGACGAAACGGACTACGTCATTAAATTCGTTTCGCGAAATTTAGTGACCCAGAAAAGTTTCGTCGAATTCTGAGACAAGTGGAATATTTTAGATTTTTTTGGGTGATAAGTCGTCTGATGATTTCAAGGACTGAAGTTCAGATCATCGAGAAAGTCGAGGAAATGGTTTGAGCTAAGTTCATTTTAAATAAAGTGAATTGAAAAGAAATAAAATTTTTTAGGATAGAAACGAACTCAAATAAAACAATATGAATCAAGTATCCAAAATAATAATAATAATAATTAAAAAAAAGGATAAAAACTAAAAAACGGTGGGCGAGATGAGGGGGTGTAGAGAGAGACGGTCTAGAGAGATTTTTATTTTTATTTTTCTTCTTTTTGTTTCGTTTTCAGATTTATGGAAATTGGATCGTAGGTTTTCATCGGGGCTGAAGGCAAAGTTAATCTACGCGACGAGAGCTACGCGTGGACACCAAAATCTTGGAGTTTCGTCAAACTTCATGAGGTAGGGAATTTTCCTACTTGTGTTATTTTTAGCCTAAAAGCCATTTAATGGCTTGGGATTGGCTTAAGTAGTGAAGGCGTAAATTCGATCCTCGATTTTTTGAACTAAGTGTAGGAATTTTTAGGAATTTTTTGGACTATTTTAGACGATCGGGTTGAATTCGAGTTGTTTTTAGGCAGTCTATTTGGATTACAGGCTGATATCAGACGATCTAGGCTAAAATTTCGGGATGCATTTTGGGCGGTTGGTGCAGGTCGCGTTTGGTTTTGATCATGAGACTGATGTCTGTGGGTTTTGTGGTGTGTCTTGTTATCACAATAATTCGTTGTGGCTTAAGTAAAGGGACGAAGATGCCTTGTTTATGTGGTCAGGGTCGGGCCATTTTGTGTGTTATTGTTGTAAAATATTAAATAACATGTTGTAGGTGTTAAAAAAAATCATGTTAATATATGCTATTTGATGTATTAACGTGGATTGCATGAATGTAAATTATATGTAAAAATTATAATTGTCCATGGTGTATTAATGTTTCATGTAGTACACATATATACATGTAACATGAAAGAAAATGCATTGGCATCATGCATTTCATATGCACGGTTACATCGCATCGAGTCGGGTGTGGGTGCATGGTATTGTTATTCACCATTCTTGGTGAGCTCAGAAATGGGACAATGTCCAAAATCGAGACTCACAGTTGTATAAAATAATAATAAGAATAAATCAAGTGTGTTTTGGGTGAAGCAAGATGGGGTAGATCCCCAGGGTGAAAGACCCAAATTCGCGAAAGTGTCGGAAGGCGATGCAAAGCCTGCGGTGAGACCCCGGAAATTCGCGGTGAATAAACACGAGTTTGATGGTGAGGGTGAGGGTAGTCCAATGGTTTAAGTCATTGGGTGAAACACCAATGACTGGTTTTCACATTTGTCGTTGCAGGTGTGAGGGAGTCGGTCGGGACTCGGGTTGTGGGCATGAGGAGTCTCATCTCATGCATGACATGGAACATTCCATATAGGATTGTATTATTTATATGGAATATGGTTTGATGTTTTATGTACGCCATTACATGTGCATTTTAGGCGGGGAGTAGCCTTTGTAGGAGAATTTTTCTACTGGGCATTGCTCACCCCGTTATGGGACCCCCTTTCAGGTACAGGGGGTGTACAGGGAGACGGCGCTCCGACGAGGCCATGATTATGAAGAAGGTCGACATGTGGCCTTGATGTATGTAAAAAGAATTGTAATTAAATTCTTTTGGACTATTGTATAAATAGTCAAGTATGTAATTATGGTAAGAGGGCCATGATTAGACTCTTATGGTATCATGCTTTATTAATTTTCATATTTTGATTTAAATATGAATGAATGAGTCCGACAAGGGACGTATTAGTAGTGCGGAGTAAACTATATTAGAACAAGCTAGTTTTAATATATATTTCTATATAAGAGTGTTGAAATAAACTCTTATGGATTCTTGTTATACGAGGTTGTATGTTGGGTAGAGCTTCGAGCGAAGGAGACTACGCCCGATTTTTTGTGAAATATGGATCGATAAATGGGACCTGACCATGTGGTATCGGGTAACCAAAATCCACGGGGAATTCCATAGGTTAACCAGGTTGTCAACGGGACCCCGGTTGGGGTGTCGGCAGTGTCGAGGAGGCTTAGGTGGCGATTACCTAGGGGCTCGAGGGTGGGTATAAGTGTGATCACGATGCCGGCTTCCACGGCTGGTATCGGAAATTGGGTATCACGATTACATGGCGTCTTGGGCATGGGCTAGGATATGGAGTTGCAGTGTAGTGCCTGGTTAGGATTACCTGGCGCTTGATATCTGATACCAGCTTCACAGCATGGTATCAGAGCATAGGTATACGACTACCTATGGCTTGAGGGACATGGGCTTAGGCCATGACTATTGCGGTGAAATTGAGACCAGCGTCATAGCTTGGTATCGGAGTTTAGGTACACTAATACCTAGGAATTCATGGGACGGGTTTAGACCACTGCATGCATGGTGTGTTTCATGTTGTGTTCGGATATGTGTTCCATGTTTGTGATTGCATGATTGTGTGTTACACATTGCGTGGAAAACATATACACGGTATGATGTATATGTGAAATGTGATTGCGTGGTTATTGAGCGAAAAATTATATACATGGCATAATGTATATAGGAAAAAAAAAAGGTGGAATGCTAAGGTTAGGAACTATAACCTTAGGGGTTCGGAAAATGAAATGACCAAGAAAGTTTTGAATTTTATTGAAATAAATAAAAAGAGTGGTTGGCAATTATCACCACTTAGGTGATGAACGAGTCAATTCATGGATGTCAAGTCTATTAGTAATTGGCAAGTGCATTACTAGTTAGACTGAAATGAAATTAAATAAAGTTTGTTGCCATTTGACATGTGTAGGCACCACTTGTTTTTTACTAGCAAGCCTTTATTGAAAATTTGTTGGGGTTCATTCTTCGCCATTGCGGTTAGTCTTATTTGGTAGTAAGAAGTGCGAGTAACCTCTAGAGGCTTAAGTCACATCATCCTCCGACGTTTACAGGGGGAGGGGATCCGATGGTGGCAGACCATTGGTTCCGGAAGATTGAGAAGGTATTAGAGGCTATGGATATTACCTCCGATGCGGCCAAGATTAGGCTAGCTACGTTCTAGCTAGAGGGTGAGTCCCAAGTATGGTAGGATTGGGTTAAGACCTCTAGGGGCTTAAAGGCATTAACTTGGGGCAGAGTTCCATGGGCTCTTTATGAGCAAGTATTTTTCGACGAACTGGAGCTCTTATTTGGGGCCGGGGAGCGATGGCGATTGATGGAGTCACGTGGCGGATTCACGCAGAGTTGGCGCGTTTTGGTGATGACTATGTGACGTAGACATGGCCCAGTCGGAGAGATTTGAATGAATTTGAAGTTGTCGTTCGAGTAGGTAATGGTCTCAGCCTACAGGGATGGACTCTATGGTTGGGACTGACTACGCGATGAGAGAGAGAGAGATGGAGGGCCGCCGCGGGGCATTCGGGATCACGAGTGCCGGTGGGAAGATGAAGGATCGGCCTTCTTGAGGAGTTTGGGAAGAGGCCCGGAGGACTTGTCACGGCGTCCAGTCTGAGGCTAGCCGGGACCGGTGACATGCTTTGTGCCGTCGACACAGGACATATGGCGGGGCGCCGCGGATGCATGGATCCAGGCGATTCGGTCATCGATGGGGCAGTGCGAGACCACCGATTTGTTCCTTCGCGGTGCGGGCGGAAGGACGATACTAGTCTCGGGTCTTTGCCTGGCGCGCCGGTACGAGATAGGTTGGGGCGGTAGCGGGTCGGAGTCGAGGCCAAGACTTCTGGCGTGCCCGGGGATGAGCGTTTCTCTGACTGGCGGTGCGAGGCGAGCTTGCGTTGGTCGATATGCGGGAATGCGTTTCGGACTCTCATAAGAGTGTTATTTAAATTCAGATGCATCATATTCATGTTTATTGTTGCATAATGTGAGAAAGTTTAGGCTTAGAGGTTGAAACCTTAGAAAAGCCGTTGTATGTGAATTCTCCCCTAGGAACTAGTGTGAGTGTCGATCAGATATGTTGGGATTGTGAGTCAGAGATCTTAGTGATTCTACTCACTGTGGACCTGTACATATCGGAGTTTGAGGTCATCCTTAGGATGGATTGGTTGACGGCCAATAGAGTCATCATTGATTGTGATCGTAGGTGGGTTACCGCCTACACACAGGATGTTATTGTGTTACGTTTGGAGGAAGCATGATGCACACGGATCGTACCGACTCAGTCAGTGGAGCGAGTTGATGGGTTGGCTATGACCTTACGAAGGGCGAGTGAGGCAGGAATTGGATCTACCTTGGTGGATTTGCGAGTATAGGATGTTTTCCAAATGAGCTCACAGGATTACCTCGCACGGGGAATATGGACTTTGTCATTGGGGTTACACCTTGATGCGTCATTTCATTTCTGACTCTCCTCGTAGAATGCTTGCCGGTTAAACTGCGAGAGCTGAGTCCAATGTAGGAATTGTTGGATAAGAGTGACACTTTACCATGGGGCGCTCGGTTGTTTGCGAAGAAGAAGACAGAACCCTTGGCTGCATGCATTGATTGCAAACGGTTGAATAGGGTTATAATCAGAATCGGTGTCCCTTGCGAGGATTGATGACTTGTTTGATGTTGAAAGTGGCGAGTCTACTCGAGATAGACCTTCACCTTTGGTTATCATCGGTTGAGAGTTGGGAGGCGATATCCCTAAGATAGTGTTTAGGACGGTAGGGGCATTTGAGTTCCGCAATTAATGCCTTTCGGGGTTGTGAATGCTCCAGCAACATTCATGGATCTCATGTATAGGGTATTCAAATCCTATTTAGATTAGTTTGTTGTGGTCTTTGTAGATAACATCTTGATCTACTCAGTCGAGGAAGACATGAGGATCATTTGCGGGTATTCTCCCAGCTTTCGGGGACCATCGGTTGTGTGCCAAGTTCGGTAAGTGCGAGCTTTGACTGCGAGGTGAGATTCTTGGACACGTACGTGTCGGCTTCGAATGTGTCAATGAACCTTGAGAAGGTAGAATTTGTGTGAGTTAGAAGAGGCGAAGTCGGTCTTTGAGATATCTGGTTTCTTGGGATTAGCGGGGTATTCTGAGGAGATTTATTGAGGATTCTCTGGCTAGCAGCACTATGACTAGATTGACCGGAAGGGGTCGAGTTTAGTGGGATGACACATTATTGAAGACATTCGAGTTGAAAGGAGAACACGCCGGCTCCTATTCCGATGATCCGGAATAAGGACAGAGGTACACGATGTATTGTGATGCCTCTAGGGACGGACTGGGATGTGTCTTGATGCAGTCCAGGAGGGTTGTGGCTTATGGTTCCAGTCAGCTAAAGAATCATGAGCGGGAGATTACCACACACGTGATTTGGAGTTGTGATCGTAGTCTTTGCCTTAAAGATTTGGCCACTATCGATTCTGATGACGAGTTTGAGATATTTTAGACCACAGAGTTTTGAGGTATATCTTTACACAGCAGAATTTCAAACATGAAGGTGCTGTAGATAGATGATATCTGGAGGATTATGACTTCACTTTGCGTACCATCTGTTAAGGCAAATGTAGTGGTGATCTTGCTCAGTCGAGAAGTCGCGAGTCGCGGCTAGTGCTTCTTGGGAATGAAAGATGCTTGAGACAGTGAGGCAGTTTGAATTTGCGGTCTGATGATCAGGAACCAGGGGTGCTAGGGAGTTTGGTAGCTACGCCATCCCTACTAAGCAGGGTGATTGAGTCCCAGGGACAGGACGCAGAGATATCGTCCATCAGGGATCGAGTAATGTTAGGTACGGGTGACGAAGGCTAGGCCATCCACACAGATGGTAGTCTTCGGTATAGGGGACGGGTTGTGGTTCCCAACGGACCGATTTGAGATAGGATATCCTCAGAGAGTTCCAGCTCGTTTCTTGTGCATCAATTGGCACGAAGATGTGCAGGATCTTAGTCGCGGTATTGTGGAGCGGAATGAAGCGACAGTTGGAATTTTGTTCGACGAGTGTCTCACATATCGCGGGTAAAGAAATTTGAGCATCGAAATATGGGGGTTCTTGATTCGTGCCCACGGTAGGGTGGCGGGAATCAACAATATTTGTTTTCCTATGTTCCTCCTGCTACTTGGTAGTCGAGCTTCTTGCTGGCCTTAGCGGTCTAAATTCGAGCAGCAGGGATAGGTTTCATCTATGAATGACATAAGTGTTTGAAAATGGCGGGAGCTTTTGTTTGGATTTGTGGATTTGTTTCAAAGCAGTGGGAGTTGGTGGTCCGCGACTAAGCGCCAATGGCTTAAAATGAAGTGTGAAATGGTAACCTTGAAGGTTTAGGTCACTAGCGATAACATGGGGTTATGAAGTGTCCTCGGGTTATATCCTGTATTGCAGCAAAAGCAACCTATAGTCAAAACCATAACAGGATCTTTTGTTTAACTATAAACCTAACCTAGAACCCTCTGTTGAGTCGGCCACGAGATAACATGCATTCCACTGACCCGCTCGAGTTTAAAACCTGGCACTTTCCGACCTCATTTAAATTGAAAACCATTAAGGGCGTCTAAAGAATAACGATTGCATCTACTAATAAAAATTAATACACTTGTACCCTACGCTTATTACAGTATTGACCAAAGTAATGACGTTAAATGACTTTAAACCCTAGTTTGGAAAATTTGGGAGCCATCATCTGATGCACAGCATTTAAAACATGAGGACAACCTACGACAGCCCCGAACCAAGCTAGAAACCCTCTTCAGAAATTTATGAGACCTTGACATCCCTTGAGTTGTCATCCTCAGGGAGTGTTTGCAGCCTAAATGAAGAAGAGGAGAGAGAGAGAGAAAAATGAAACCCTAAAAGAAAAGGTACGGGAGATATTTACATATAAATGAAAAGTTGCTCAAAAGTTGCTTAGGGTTCTGAAAATCATGGGGGCTTATATAGGCCACCCAGTGTGAAAAATACAAGAAAACCTAAAATATTGGCTCATACAGGGACAAGGTGGTAATACACCCAAAGTAGTCGTTTAAGACAAATACACAAAATTAACGAGGCGGGAATTTACCGCTATGCAAGAGAATTTCGCTAGGATAGCGAAAATTTCGCTAGCCTAGCGAAATTCGCTAACACTAACAGTACACGAGATAGAAATTGAAATTTTAAGCTATCTGATAATTAAGCTAGCTAGCGAAAATTTCTCTAACCTAGCGAAAAATATGAGATAAAGCGAGTGGTTAATTTAAGCTAGGCACGAGTGAATTTAAAGCTGAATGTGAAATTTATTGTGCGAGGTACAATTTATTTAGGATTGCGAGAATTTTAAGCTATGGTTGCGAAATTTTCATGATCAGCTCAGGCCTGCAATCATAGCGAAATTTCTGGGTTGCACATTTGCTATACCATACTTCTTCTCTGCATGCTCAATACTTTGCCTTGTTTCTTCCTTGAATCTTGATATTTTGATGATTTGAAATAGTTTCAATCTTCATGGTTCAACACATATCGTGCTCGAACTTTCGAACTTAGTGGCCAAGGCATGTAAAAACTGCAAAATAACCAAAATAACCTACTTAATGGCATAAGTGATACTAAGTGGACCTAAACACTCAATTGGCTTAATTGATATGATTGGTAACTTAAAAATTATAAACCTATCTAGAATAGGGCTGAAAATAGCACTTTTGGGCACTAATCACTCCGTTTCTAGTCCCTTAGCAATGCAAACAAAAGGACATGCATGCAGTGCTTTCTCAAAAAGTTTATAGTTCCGAAGGGTATGTACATATAGGCGTACCTTTAAAATGAAAAATTGATGCAGAGTTTGAAAACCCGACATGAGAGGCAATAACCATCTGAGAACAATTTTTAGGTGACATCGGATCATGGTTTCTCAACCTGAATTTTACCAAAGTCTAATGGTTTCCTAATGTAGCCGGTCGAGCCAATAAATTGCAAAATTATTCCCTCCCCTGACACTAGCTACGGCATGGCCTTAAGGCGTTGAGCTGACCCTAGATAGGAAGCTACTCTTCTTTCTTTATTTGATTTCATTGTAGGGTGCGATACTTAAAACTCGACTTCACCAAATTAAGTGCTTGAAGGTCCAACAGATGACTCAGCAATTAAGGTTTAGGGCATCGAAGCCAAAGGATCACTTGACCACTAGCTCTCTGGGCTTTTCCCCGGGACAGATGACGAGAGTCAAGCTTTCTGATCGCTAAATACCCGTTCACGGTGTAGCAGAACACTAAGTCGATGACTCCAGGCCAATCAAGGTTTAGGGCATGGACTAAAAGGAGGCTTTAAGCCATATACCCTCGAGATAGTGCTCAGTTTTCAAGGCAAAGTGTCACGACTTTTATTCTTTTTCTTTTTCTTCTTGCTTTTCCTTTTCTTTTCCTTTTTGGAAGACTACATTGGTCTTCAAATGTGGGTAGCACAAACCTATTATAGGTTGCCAACATGCCTAAGGCCGGCTATGCAAAGTGAAAGGAGGTAAATAATTTCACGACCTATCGGCTATAAGGCGGGTATGCGTGTGTGTGAATTAGCTCCAAAGGGAAATGTTCAAAGTTGAATCTTATTTGGAATCTCGATTGTTGCTGCTCATGCATGGGGTGTTCTAACATTAAGGTAACATACAGGGTTTCATTTTTTCCAATTAAAGGCAATTCCAATCGTCGATTAAAAGCAATTCAATTGTCCGATTAAAGCAATTCCAATTGTCCAAATTGAAAACAAGAATGGATACCTGAGGTGGAGCCGCAAAAGTGATATGCAAAAGTGTAATACACATATATAACAACGTATAACTTTTGATATAGCCAAAATGGCTAGTAGATGCATGGCAAAGCTAAACATACAAAGTATCACTCCCTACTATGGCTGCCATGAATCCTACCACAAAATTAGTAAATGATTGATAATACGAAAACTATACAAAAACATATGAAGGCATATACCTTTAACTTTTCCTCGGTAAAGCATAGACATGTAATAGGGATAGGAAAGGTTAGAGACAGGAGTGCGACCACCTCAATCTCGTGGTGGTGGTGGATCAAGAAAGCTGCTTCTTCTTGTAGCCGGCTTATCTCTAAAGAGGCTGCTTCTTCTTTAGTGCTCTTGCTCATCTCTACAGACGGGGAGCGTCTTTGGGCTGGGTGTGTCATGATCTGGCTGGAGCACTGGAGTGTGATGACCCAAAGTGGCCTTAGCTCGAGGCCAACCTCCAGTGCCATGATGCTGGGTAGCGGCTAAGAACATCTGACATCCATAACGTGGCTGGCTCTCGGAAGCGACGTGTATGTGCTGCGGAGAATCTTTGTGTGTAAGATGGGCCGGGGTATCAGCGTGGCTGCGGGATATGTATGTGGAGGAGGAGATGGAGGGGACATATGTGGAACTGGACTCCTCTCCACCTCTGGCTCAGGGGCATGACTATCTGTCCTATGGGAGTCCTCTGCCTCCTGGTCCGGTACCTCCTCCTGGTCCTGCTGCTGGAGGAGAAAAGATATGGGCATCACCATCGCTCGCTCCATCGACAGGACCTGAGGGCATCTAAATCTCGCTTAATCAAGGGCTCTCGGAAGCCCATGTGCTTTCGAGGGCTGGCTCGGAGTCTTGGCATCGACAGGGTAGACTCTGCTCGAGCGAGCCTTGCGGTGGACCTTGTCTTGAATGCGAGTAGGAGGTCATCACCCGACTCGAGAGGGCCCGAGACCGAGAATCCTGGGATCGATCTGAGCCTCAGGATGGCCCCCTGCGGTGTACGTAGTCTTCGAAGTGGGAGTGGGCGGTCAGCGACGGATGATCAATAAGAAGTATGAGGCGGGGCGCCTCAGGAATAGTCGAGGTCTGTTGTGGTGTCTCGGCGAGGCTAGCGGACCATCTCCACAGTTAATAGTCGGGTGAGGCCCGATCCTATAACCTCGAGAATTGGCGCAGCGGTATCTGCGAGGGCGTCGCGGCTTGATATGTCGTTGCTCGGGAGAGCACTCCTGGGCGATCGTCGATGGTGAGGCCGGGCTCGGGCGGACCGGTGCTCCCGGGGAGGTCATCGAATGGGTAAAGCGTAGAACACGCCCCGGGGTAGTAGAGCTGCCTCGGCGTCGTAAATGGCGACGGGGAGTAGTGCTCGTCGATCTGCTCCAGTCCACTGAGATGCAGGATCTTCATCGAGGCGCTGGGACGTCGTGGTATGACTCCCCATGGAAGTCTCTCGGCAGGCATTCCGGGATAGGGTGCTGACACGAATGGGGCCTCCCCCAATCCTCGAGGGGCTGCGATAAGCGGGGGCGAAGAGGTCGCCTCTGGGCGATGTGCGACGACGGTGGCCCTAGAGGATAAGGACTCTCCCGATCTGAAGTACGGGCCCTTCTTGGGTCCTCCTGGATCTGTAGTGCGGTGAAGGGGCAGGGGTCCCACTTCCAGTGCGGTACCTCCTGAACCAGGGGCTCCTCGGGGGATTTGCCTCGGGATTTGGGCAATGCTGGGTGCAGAAGCCGGAGAGTGGGCGGGGCTGCTCCTCCTTTCAGTGCGAACGACCCAGGGTACGGCCCGGGACCCACCTGCGTGCGCCTGCAATGATAGTTAGAAGAAAAGGTGGCGGGGGTGGGGCTCCTCGTGAAAAATGGAACAGGGCGCGGCTCTTCAGACAGCGAGAGCCTGAGACGTGGGGACCCTAGACTGGATCAGGGCAATGCACGGCTGAATTGGGGCTCTCTGTGGCCAGCCAGTCCTGCTGCGATGGAACCACGGACATAGATGAGCCAGGCTCGCGGGCGGGGGACCGGGGGGCACGAGATGCGCCTTGATGGGGGCGGCGAGGCCTGCGAGTGGCCGGCTGTGTGCCGTGGCTCGTCGGGGCTCGGGGGCGGCGGATCGGCGAGTGGAAGCGTAGGCGGTGCCGCGGGCTGCGGTGCTTGTGGGCGGGGCTCCCGAGGCGGCGGGGACTCGGGGAGCCTGAACGGGCGGCGGCGGGTGGCTCAGTGGGCTGAGACCCGGAAACCGGGGCTCGGGGCCCATCCTAGTCCCGACGGTGGAGGGGGCGTGAAACGAGAGGCGACGGTAGCGGCGCGGGTGAGTGGCGACTGACTGGGGCACGGCTGCGGCTGGGGGCGGCGGTGGCTCGGGTGGAAATTTGGAGTGGCTGGGCGAAACCCGAGGCTGCACTACTCGGGACGGGCTCGGTGGGGAGGGAGAGATGAAGTGTTTGAAGAGCCCTCCCCCTTTATTTTTAAAGCTGTGGGTGGCCCAGAAGAGTCACCATTTATTTATTATGCGAGTCGAATAACTGCTGCTTTGCAATTCAAATTTTCAGCATTATAATGAAAATTAAAATAATACTAAAAATAAAAATTAAAATTATTATATAACATATATCTAATAATTTCATATAGATAATATAAAATTTAGACAAAATTGCTTAAAATAGAAGAATCTTTTAAATTTGGAAACTTACTAAATAGCGAAGTATTAGAAATTGACCAAATTAAGAAAATAAAAACCAAATTTATTGAGCTATGATCGGTTTTTGGGAACATAAACCAGTCCAATGTCTGGAAATTACTCATGGAGGGTCAAGGAGGATCTCCTCGACCCACTGCGTGGCACGGCGGCGGCCTTAATGTTTGATTTCCATTTGTTGATTTGCTTCTCAGTTGAATTTAGGCCCGAACAATTGCCGCGGTGGCTCGCGATAAGTATGCAAAACACCTTCACCTTGGTTGGCTATTTCCTGCAATTCTTGGACATACAGCTTCCTTGAATTCTGACCCACTGAACAAACTTCATCAGTCACTTGATTTTCATCTTCCACTAGCTTGTGCTTGTTGTTCAAGTGAAATATGTTCAGTTCCAATGTCATGTTGCCAAATGTAAGTTGCATGACTCCATTCCGGCAATTGATGATCGCATTGGCAGTGGCCAGAAATGGTCTTCCCAAGATAATTGGCACATGATTGGGCCCATTTTCTATTGGCTCGGTGTCAAGCACCACAAAGTCTACTGGGTAGTAGAATTTGTCTACCTTCACCAACACATCCTCAACTATCCCCTTAGGGATCTTCACCCGATCGATCGACCCGATGATAGAGTGATGTTGGTAGGTTTTAAGCTCTCCCGAGCCTAACTACTTGTACGCGAGTGCAGGTAGGTTCCTGCGGCTCTGAATCAAGCGGTGGTTGTCTATCTGAGTCCCACCAATATTAGCGAAATTGTGGGGGATCCCGGATCCTTGTATTTGACTAGGTTCTTGCTTTGGATTATGTGACTTGTTCGAGTTAAAATGCCTTTCTCGATGCCCGACCCTTCTTGATTGTAGAAGGTCCTTAAAAAACTTTGCATAGAGCGGGGACTTGTTTGATGATGTCAAAGGGGTATGTTCACCTTCACACCTTAGGACTTCTAGGATGCACGCCTCTTTGGGATGCCTTCTTCATACTTCTTAGTGCCTGTGGAAATGGAGGTGGCATGTAGTGCTTCATTGAGTCCTCCTTCAGGAAAATGTGTTCTGGCTCTAATTCTTCTCATTTTCTAGTTTCCTCAACAGGCTTGGGCATGGGCTGATCAACCTCTTTTCCACTCCTCAAAGTGATTATTGCCTTCCACCTCACATCCATTCTGAATTCTTTGGATGAACTACCTCATGGACTCCTTTCGGATTTGGCAATGTTTGGGAAGGAAACCTTCCTCTCTCCTGTACCTCCAGCAATTTGTTGATCTTAGTGATTGAATACTGCAAGTTGTCAATTTTCTAATTAAGATTGCTCTCAAGCCCATCTATTCTCTTGTTCAGAGTGCTCTCTACAGTATCGATCCTTTGTGCTAGTTGTACATTGATCCCCTTTTGTTCTTCCACAAAGTTGCCTACCACCTTACTCAAATTCAATATGGCTTGTTCCACAAGAGAGGAGGATGGTGGTGGTTGTGGTTGAGGAAAGTGGAACCAAAGCGTGGTTTTGGCACAGAGAACATAGGCGGGATTAGGTTTCCAGGAGAGGTTAGGGTGATTCCTCCAATTGGAATTGTAGGTATTGCCATATGGAGCAATGGGTTGTGGTGGCTTGTATTGACCTACGACATTTGCATATTATGACATCAAATCCTTCACTAAAGGGCCATAGGATATTGTTCTTCAAGGTGGGCAGTGGATTGGAAATTGGTGCATGGATTGGCTGTGCAGGATTTTCGATCCTTGCGCACGCACTTCGTGGTCGTTGCCTTCTAGCTCCTCACTTTCACAGCTAGGGTTGATATTTTCGCTTTCATTTCCATGTCCTCACGAAAGTGTATAAATTCCTCCCTTAGGGTTGGCTGAGGGCCTCATTTTTTCCATTTCTCTCGGGTTTGGCTCATCTGACCCTTAGAAGTTCGGTAGCGTAGATTGAAAAATCCGGTAGCCCAAATGGGATGCTTGCTCGGAAAATCTCCCCACATGGTCTCGATAAGCTGCTTCATGGAAGGGACATGTACCACCATAGAAGTGGTTCACTTTAGCATCCAAGTGTCAAGCCATGATGTGAATGACACTTGTGTCTCCATGAATCTCCCGACCTTTGGTAGAACCTCTCATTGTCGAAGCGTAGTGTGTAGATTTGTCTCTTCAAATTGTTGGTCTTGTGGGCCTTGAAAAATTTCTTCAAAAACTGCGCTAGCGGCTTCATTAATTTCTAATGGTTCTGGGCCTTAGTGAGTTAAGCCATAACTTGGCCTTGTCCTTGAGGGTCAGTGGAAATGCCTTTAACTTTAGCAAATCCATGTCCATCATACCTTCCTTAAAGGTAATGCAAACTTCCTCAAAATCCCTAATATGAGTGTATGGGTTTTCATTTTCCATACCATGATATGTGGGGAGTAGGGGCACCAAATAGGGCCTCACTGCTACATCTTCAGCAGGAGGTATGATGCAGGAAGGGGCACTAATACAGGAAGTGTATGTGATCCCTCATTGATCTGCATTAGTACCTTTGGATTCAACGGTGTACCCTGCTGACTTTGTTGTTCTTCAAGTAGAGGATCCATGTTTTCACTGTGTACACTGACTTCACAACCTTGTTCAGTTGGTGCACTCACTCTTTGCAATCTACCTGATATCCCTCTTACAATCCCGAGTCTTTGCATAAACACACATTTACCTGGCTTGAGACACAATGAGAACCTGAAACAAAGCTTACTTGAAAAGGGGTTAATGTTAGTCGAATAAAAGCGGCGTAAGAAAAAAAACAAAAACGGTCACGATGGCGCAGTAGTGAAAACTTGCGATTCTGACTGAAATTCAAAGGGGCTAAAGGTCACCTACACTTGTAATGAGGATTACAGTACACTTGGCCTCATCGAGCGTAGTTTGGCACCATCCGTACTTGAGGCGCCATTTGATTAAGTGCCCACTTGATAGGGTGCGAAATCAACAATATTTGTTTCCTATGTTCCTCCTACTGCCGTAGTCAAGCTACAGCAGTATAGCGGTCTAGGGTCGAACACGGGGATGGGTTTTCATCATATGAATGACTTGCATAAGTGTTTGAAAATAGTGAGGCTTTTTGTTTGGATTTCAATGGTTGTTTCAAAGCGAGTGGGAGTTGTTTGGTTACTGACTAACTGTGGCTTAAAGTAAAGTGTGAAATGGTAACCTTGAAGGTTTAGGTCACTAGCTTGATAACATGGGGTTAACAAGTGTCCTCGGGTTATATCCTCGCATTATGGCAATGACACATAGTCGAGCCATAGCAGGATCTTTGTTTAACTATAAAGCCTAACCTAGAACCACTCACATTTGGTCGACCACGGGTAACATGCATTCTGACCCCTTTCGAGTTTAAAACCTAGCACTCCAGCCTCATTTCGTGGCTCGTAAAGACCATCTAAAGACCTTGATTGCATCACACTAATAAGTATGCCTTTGCCTGCAAAAAAGCATGGCAAGTATTGTGAAGTAATGACATTAAATGACTTTAAACCTAGTTTGGAAAGATTTGGGACCATAATCAGTACTGTGTAGCATTTAAAACACGAGGACAACCTGCAGAAACCCCAAAACCAAGCTAGCAACCTTCCTCTTCAAAGGAATTTATGAGAGCCTTGACATCCCTTTGAGTTGTGGATCCTCGAGGGGTGTTTGGCAACTGAAAATGAAAGAAAGGAGAGAAGAGAGAAAATGAAACCCTAAAAAGAAAAGCTGCGGGAGATATTTACATAAATGAAAAGTTGCTCAAAAGTTGCTTAGGGTTACAAAATCATGGGGGCTTATATAGGCCACCCAAAGTGTGAAAATCTGAAGCACAAAATATTGGCTCATACGAGGAATGAGGTGGTAATACACCAAAATGTAGTCGTTTAGGAACAAATACACAAAATTAACAGGGGCAGGAATTTCGCTATGCAGGAGAATTTCGCTAGGATAGCGAAAATTTCGCTAGCCTAGCGAAATTTCGCTAACCTAAGCTGATACACGAGATAGCGAGTGAAATTTAAGTATCTACGATGAATTTCGCTGGCTAACAGAATTTTGCTAGCCTAGCGAAAATAATGAGGAATAAGCGAAACAGTTAATTCGCTAGGCACGAGTGAATTTCGCTAGATAGCGAAATTTAGCTAACTAGAAATTTTCGATTTCGGTAGGTTGCGAAATTTTAAGCTATGGTTCTTAATTTTCACGATCAGTAAATTTTTGCAATCATAGCGAGAATTTCTGGGTTGCTGTTTTGCTTCCTTGCACCGTACTTCTTCACGCATCCTTTTCATCACTTTGCCTTCATTTCTTCCTTGAATCTTGATATTTTTGATGCATTTGAAATGGTTTCAATCTTCATGGTTCCGTACATATCTCGATATCGAACTCGAACTTGAGTGGCGAGGCATGCGAAACACGCAAAATAACCAAAAATAACCTCGCAATGGCATAAGTGATACTAAGTGGACTGGAACACCTCAATTGAAGCCCGAATTGATATAATTAGTGCGCAAAAGTACTCAAAACCTATCTCGAATAGAGGGCTGAAATAGCACTTTTTGGGCCTTGTCGGTCTCAACCATTAGAGGTAGGTAGTGGAGGTACAGGGCATGTCACGATGGATTTTGTGACCCACTTGCCATGGACACCGCGGAGGCATGATGCCGAATGGGTTATAGTGGACCGGCTCACTAAGTTGGCACACTTTCTAGCAGTGTGGATGACCTTCACACTGGAGGAATTTTGTCGGTTATACATTCGTGAGATTGTCCGGCTACATGGAGTGCCAGTCTCTATCGTATGAGTGAGGGATCCCAGTTCTGGTACACTTTGGAAGAGTTTCAAAAGGCCATGGGGATTCTGATTGGCTTGATGAGCACAACTTTTCATCCTCAGACAGGATGGTCGGTTGGAGGATCATCTGATTTTTAGAGGACATCTTTGCGTGCATGTCCTGGATCTGAGGGTGTTTGGGAGGAGCATTTTACCTTGAGTGGAATTCACACACAACAACGGAGTTGCTCGGCGATATTCAGATGGCACCCTATGAGGCCTTATATGGGAGGCCATGTCGATCACCGATCTGTTGGACAGAAATGGGAGAGCGTTCCATCACTGGTCCGGATCTGATTAGAGACACCTCTGAGAAGGTGAATTTGATTCGAAAGCGCCTTCTTACGGCTCAGAGCAGACAGAATAACTACACCGACAAATGGCGTCGACCTCTAGAGTTTAAGGTGGGTGATCATGTCTTCTTGAAAGTGATGCCTAAGAGAGGAGTGATCAGAGTCGGCAAGCAAGGGAAGCTAGTGCCGAGGTATATTGAGCCTTTCGAGGTACTCGAGAGGGTAGGCACAGTTGCATATCGGTTGGCACTATCACCGAGTTTATTAGGTGTCCATGAGGTGTTCTATGTCTTCATGCTCCGAAAATATACTCCAGATCCAGCTCATGTAGTGGACTGGGGAGAGATTACTGTTGACACTTATGGGACCTTCAAGGAGGGACCAATGCGTATCTTAGATAATCAGGATAAGGTTTTGCGACGCAAGAAAGTGCGGTTAGTAAAAGTGTTATGGTAACACCTAGGAGTGAAGGAAGCAACGTGGGAACGCGAGGACACGATGCGGGCCACATATCCTTTCCTATTTGAGGACGAAGGTGTGTGGTCTAATATTTGGCATTAGAATATTGCGCATATGCATGTGTTTGTGTGTGACTAGTATGTGAATTTCGAGGACGAAATTACATTAGGAAGAATATAAAACGGAAAATTAGAAATTTTCAAAAATGGCAAAATGATAATAATAATAAATTGCGAGAATGGATTCGGGAAGCCCTAGAAAATTCTCTAGATCGGGATATTGGCTAGGCTGCTTGTAGATTACGTTATTCGAAATTTAGTGACCGAGAAAATTTTTCGTCGAATTTTGAGACAAGTGAAATATTTTACAATTTTAAGGTGATAATCGCCGTTGAAACTTAGGGGACGAGATTTTACGAAAATCCTCGAAATTGAATAAGCCAGGTTAAGTTAATTTAAAATAAAGTGAACTGAAAAGAAATAAAAAATTTCGGGATAGAAACGAACCCGAATAAAACAATATAAATCAAGTATCTAAAATAATAATAATAATAATAATAATAATAAAAGGATAAAAACGAAAAAACGGTGGGAGAGATGAGGGGGTGCAGAGAGAGATGGTCCAAAGAGATTTTTATTTTTATTTTTCTTCTTTTTGTTTCTTTTTCAGATTTATGGAAATCGGACCGCAGTGCCATCGTACCGGGCGCAAAGTTGATCTATTGGACGACGAGAGCTACGATGGACAATTCGTAAATCTGAGTTTCGTCAAACCCATGAGGTAGAGAATTTTCCTACTTGTGTTATTTTTTAGCTCAAGAGTCATTTAATGGTTTGATTGCTTAGAGGCCATGAAAGGTCAGAATTTCTAAGCCAATTTTTAGGACTAAGTGGTGAATTTTTAGGAATTTTGGACTATTTTCGACAACTGCTGAATTTCCCGGGACTATTTTTGACAACCCTGATTTAATTTGGATCATGGTCAAACAAATCTGTGCTAAAATTTCAAGACTAAGGCATCACTTTGGGACTCAGTTCGCTTGGTTTTGATCCCGAGACTGATGTATGTGGGTTTTGTGGTGTGTCTTGCTATCGCAATAATTCGGTGACAAACCGTGAAGGGACCAAAAGATGCCCTGTTTTATGTGGGTCCGAGATTCAGGCCATTTTGTGTGTTATTGCTGTAAAATATTAAATAACATGCTGTCGTGTTTAAAAAAATCATGTTAATATATGCTATTTGATGTATTAACGCGGATTGCATGGATGTAAATTATATGTAAAAATTATAATTGTCCATGGTGTATTAATGTTTCATGTAGTACACATATATACATGTAACATGAAAGAAAATGCATTGGCATCATGCATTTCATATGCATGGTTACATCGCATCGAGTCGGGTGTGGGTGCATGGGATTGTTATTCACCATTCTTGGTGAATGAGTGGTGAGCTCAAAAATGGGACAACGTCCAAAATCGAGACTCACGGTTGTATAAAATAATAATAATAATAAATCACGTGTGTTTTGGGTGAAGCAAGATGAGGCAAATCCTCCCAGGGTGAAAGACCCAAATTTTATTCTGTACATGGATCCAAAAGCGATGAAAGTTCGCGAAAGTGCCTGAAGGCGATGCGGCTCGCTGAGACCCCCAAATTGCAACCCAAATAAACACACGTAGATTTAATAAATTGAAAAATTGAGGTAGTCCATCGGTTTAAGCCACTGCGAACACCAATGACCGGGTTTTCATTTGCCGCTGGTAGTGTGAGGAGTCCGTCTAGACTCGGGTTGTGGGTACGGGAGTCCATCTCATGCATGACACCTTAACATTCCATATGTGGATTGCATTATTTATATGGAATATGGTTTGATGTTTTATGTACGCTATTGCTTGTGCATTTTAGGCGGGGTAGTCTTTGTAGGAGAATTTTTACCGGGTACTGCTCACCCCGCTAGGACCCGTGCACAGGGGTGTACAAGGAGACGGCGCTCCGACGAGGCCATGATTATGAAGAAGGTCGACATGTGGCCTTGATATATGTAAAAAGAATTGTAATTAAATTCTTTTGGACTATTGTATAAATAGTCGGGTATGTAATTATGGTAAGAGGGTCATGATCGGACTCTTATGGACTGTCATTAACTGTTAATTTTCATATTTTTGATTTAAATATGAATGAATGGGTCTCGATAAAGGGACGTAGATTGACAAGGGTGCCGGTAAAACTATATTAGAACAAGCTAGTTTTTAATATATGTTCGTATAAGAGTGTTGAAATAAACTCTTGGATTGCTATACAAAGTATGTTAAGAGAGCCCCCAACAAAGACTCTGAGTTTTGTGGAAATATGGATCCCGATAAATAGGACACAACCGTGTGGTGATTTCCAACCCAAAATCCACAGACTTCCATGTTGATCGGTTGTCAACCGACCTCGTGGATTTGGGGTGTCACAGTAATTAAACAAAGACAACTCAAATTTTATAAAAATCTAAAATTTATTTATTTTTAAAATCGTACCAAATTTACCTTAATGAAATAATTAATTTTATTTTTTGAATTAAAAAGTAAATTTTAATTGTGATTTGAAATAATTGAATTTGGATTTTTGTATACCTGAAATATTAACTTTAAATATGTAAGACCCGAGAAAATTCCAATTTTCTCGCCAAAATGGCAAAATCGTACTTCACCAAAAACCCTCGAATTATTCTAGATTCTGATGACCTTAAACTGACTTCTCACTATTGAATCGTCTCAAATCTAGCTACTACGTCGAATCTTTGAGACAATCGGAATTTCACGCCAAGGCATAGGTGTCGGGTGTCAGAACGGGTTTGAGAGACATGTGATGTGACAAAAGTCACCTACTACATGTACCCTGCACATATTGCAAGATTAGAGAGATGTTGATGGAAATGACTACCCAGATAGAAGTTACGTCAAAAAATCTAAAAGAAGGGATATGATGGAATTATTTGAATTGTTAATGATAATAAGACGAAGATGAACAAGGTCATCTTCCCATTTGAAGATTTGCAAACAAGAAGGATGCAATGGAAGTCAGATTAGAATCTAGAGAGAGAAAGCAGACTTCTCTCTAGATTTCCTACTATCTCTGACCGTCTGGCTCTAGACGGAGCAAGAAGCCAGCTTGACTCAATGCACAGTGCTACAGCTGGGACACCGATTTGGTGGAGTTCCGACAACTCCAAGAGGTAGGGATATTTTCCTACTCGTGTTATTCTTTAGCTAATAGCCATGTTTATGGTTAGGGATATTATGAGGCTTGATTTAGCCGTAAATTCGGTCTCAAAACCTTTGAACCGAGTGGAGAAAATCCCAAATTTGGTGGCCGTGAACAGTAATCCGAGGGTTTCACTGTTTATGTGAATAGTGACGTGAATTTTTATGATGTTGAGTGATTCAAAATGAATTGCTTGTATTTGTTAATTAACCCATGTGAGCTAATTTTGGTGTTATTGATGTGATTAATAATATGAAATTGTGAATAATTTTTATGTTAATATATACATGTTTTATATACAAGCATGAGTTGTCGAATTGGCATAATGCATTTGAAGGCACGACCTGGCACCCTAGAATATTAGGAGTGGAGTGCATGACCGGAAGAAAATAAAAGGAAAAATGTTTGTGAAAGGAATTTTGACGGAAGATTTTTCTCGAGAATTATGTCGGGAGATTGTCCAACACCACATCAGGGCCCATGAATCAAGCTTCTGAGGGTTATCCAACAGATTCGCCTCGGAGGGTTGTCCAATATTTTACCGAAACTTCGGTAGTGTGTTTTCAAGAACAAAGTCAACTTGCTGAAAACCGATTATTTTACCGGCATTCACTTGAGCACATGAGGGAGCTCATGAGGACTCGAGATTACTGGCTCGTGGGCATGCAGACATTCAGCAGTTCATGAAAACATTAATCGGATTGTTTTGTCATGACATACGCACTTGGGCGGGAGTAACCTCGTAGGAAACATCAATATTCGCTTTGCTCACCCTATTGAGGGATCACTATTTCGTGTACAGAGTGTGTAGAGGCACTGTCGCCAATTAGAGTCGTTATTAGAAGAAAGCCGTTGGTGGGCTTTGGTATTAATTTTTGTATAACATGTATTAAAATTGTAAATCTTAATATATATGTTGAATTAAGAAAGCGACTTGTCAACCTTTAACTATGGTATATGCTGGTGTATTTTGTGGGTATTAATGCAAGTACCCTGCCGCCATTATTTTACCAGCTGTGAATCTCCTCGTGTGGTCATTATAAACTTGTCAGCGATAGTTTTCATATTCTCGGCAGGTGCTCTCCCGTATTAAAAGCGGAGACTCTGCCCGATTTTTGTGAAATGATGTCGGTTACCCGAATTTCCACGAATATTCCGCTGGTTGATTTGGTTGTCAACGACACTGCTTTTGGGCGCCACAAAATGTGTTTACTACTCCGCTAACTAAAAGTGTATTAAAAACTTAAAATGTGCACCCGAATCAAGAATTTTGGAAAAAAATTTCAATTGTGAATACTAAAAAAAAATGTTATTTAGTTTTTTTATTACACATTTTTGAAATGTGTTTAAATTATGAATTTTAAGATACTCGATTTTAATTAAATTTATTTTTTAATTCATAAATGTAATTTCATTTCAAAACTAATAATTCCATGCAATTTGCTAAACTTAAAATTCACATTTTTTTATTTCATTATATAATTCACTTTTAACTTTAGAATATAAATTCATATTTTATACAATTTTAACTCAAAATTTTATTTTTAAAAAACTTAACAATTATTATTTTTTATTTTAAAATTAAAATTTATTTTTTCTAAACCTAAAAAATTCAAATTTATTTTCTGTTCATAATACAAATTTATTTTCTTAATTTTCAAGGTTTGTATTGTGACGCCTAAATCTCGAACCGCCACTACCCGGCCAACTCATGAAACACTACGTGGAATGTCAGACCCGACATTTCACGAAATTCCAAGTGCAGTCTCCTTTGTACGGAGAGCTCTACCCAAATACATCACCTGTATATAACATGTCCCAATCAACATCAATAACCACGCAGGGTTTCTCATACAACTATACAGAGTAAAAATGACCTCTTGGGCCCCTGCATTTATACTCACAACATATATTCCATCTATCCAATATAATCCGTAACATGAGTAAAACAGTCACTTAGGCCCATAACCAATACTCATAAAACATCCCAACTATATATCATAGTTACAAGAGCAATAGGATCTACTTCTTATACAACACATATATTAAAATGAAAAACATTCTAATACATGCAAAACCATTAAAGCCACATTTCCGACTTTCTTCTAAATGGCCTCTATGATGAACCGTCTCCTTGCACGCTCCCTGTACCTTTAAAATAGTATCCCTCAACAGGGTGAGTTAATGTTCAGTAGTGGAATCACCCTAAGTGGGCTACTCTCCACCTAAGTGCATATGCAATGCTCCAAAATAACCACACATTCAAGCAAATGCATGATCCTACTTGAATGTCTAACTGATCATCTCATATCCCGAGTCCTCCCCGACTCCCTCACACTTGCCTAAGCCACATATGAGAACCCTTAGTTTTATTTGTTTGTGGACAACCCTCCGATGTATATATCAATTGGGTCGACTCCGACGATTGATATTATGTGTGGACTACCCTCCGATGTATATCAATTCAAACATCCACGATTGATATTTTATTTGGACTACCCTCCGATATTCATCATTTTTAGACAACCACCCTCCGAACCATTCTCTCAATAATTACCTCATGCACTCACTTCTATCGTCCTAGGGTGCCCCAGTGCATATGGAATGCATGATGCCAATTCCATTTCAATTCTATAACACATGCAAATATATAATCATGCATATATTCACATAGTTTAAATCACACAAATATGTCATGTAATTTCACCATCAATTACATAAAAAAATTAGCTCCACGCGGGGCTAATGATCAAACACTTCCAGCAATTCGATTTGAATTACTCAACTAAACACATTATTTCACAAAAAATTATTTTGTAAACACTATTCTGGAATAAAGTGAAACCCTCGGTTACTACACTCAAAAATCACTAATCGTCGGCTCACTTCAGGAACTCCGACTTCACCGCCATTCCCGCCATACAACCTAATAATAACAACATGATTTATGGCATAAATTATACCAATTAACCACCCAACAGCTCGTGACAGCCACGGACACCAAATTTGGGTTCCATAAATTCAAACAATTCGGTCTCATGTTTTGGGACCGATCAAACTGCCGTTCAAGGCCTCATACTAACCAAAACATCATATAACACTTAAACAAAGTAAACCCAAGTAGAAAAAATCCCCTACCTCTCGGAGTTTGACGAAACTCCCTAAAACCGGAGCTCACACGTAGGCCTCTCCGCGTAGAGCAGCTTTCATTCTTGTCCCGGGTTAGGCCCGACTAGCCGAATTGCCTGCACTTTGAGAGAATGAAGATTCTCTCACTAGAAAAAACTGAAACCAGCTAACGGGTTTCTCGCTTCACGTTTTCTCCCTTTTGCATTTTTTGAAGAGACGACACTATTGGACATTTTGTCCTTTGAGCGCCATTTTAAACTTTTCCATTAATACCAATTATGTCCTCCTTTTCCCGCTTTTGACATTCTATGACTATCTCTGGGCCAGTCCATTTTCATCGCTTTACTCATGCAACTTGGTGGCACATGAGTCGTGTTATATGTGACTTTTGTCACATCAAAATCGCTTACTAAGACCAAACGCGACGCCTAAAACGCTGCCAACTTCGACCGCCTCGAATCTCGACGAAATTGATAAAGCAGTTAGATTTTCACGACGATTCCAATGGTGAACCGCTTAGTTATCCGGGATCCGTAACAAATTTCGATTTAACCAAATTACAATTTTGTAACCAAAATTACGATTTTGTCATTTTTCCAGAAATTGGAATTTCTCGGGTCTTACATGTATTGTGCTTAGGGATATTCTAGGGTAGAAGTGTCATCAAAATGAAAATACATACATTTAAAAGAAAACTTTTTTAGTTCAGAATATAAATGATAAAATCCTTAAAATTTAGAATTTAAATTTATATTTTCCCTTAAAAATACTGTAAATGTATTTTTATGGATAGAAAATTTAAAAAAAAAAAACACTGGCAAAGGGACTCATTATCTATTTGTTTGTTTGCCTATCCATATATCATTTTAGTGATTTAAATTTAAACTTGTAATAAATTGATAAATATTATTTAATTTATTATTTCATTGGTTTCGGTAAAATACATATCTTCCAACTTGTATTTTATTTTATTTGTCTATATGTCTATCTATCTATTCTTCCATATGTTTTATTATATATTTATTTATATTTGTCTAATTAGATTCTATAATTTTTTTTTGAAAAGATATTCTATAATTTAGATAAAAACGAATATCAAATTCAAATTACTTTAGCGTAGACAAGGCTCAATACATTACTTGGCCCGTCCTATGATCAATCAATTCAGACTCTGTGGAGCCTATATGTTCTTATAATTACGTAGAAATACTCACTCATAATTCATAGTTCTTGAATTGTGGACATATGGAGCGAGTAACGTATCCATATTTGTATGGATTATGTTAAAACTTAAAATAGTTGAATATTTATTTAGATGAAGTCTTAAATTTATAATAAAAAATACTAGTTCTTGGAAACATATCAACTTGTTTTATTTGAAGAAAAAATGTATATATTTTTCAAAATATTTCTTGTCATAATCTTAAATAAAAATAAATCGCATGTGTGTGATGAACAAGAAAGGTTAGAGGATAATATTGGTTAATATTGTACGAATCAAATCAGAGAGAGATAAGATATTGTTTTTGTGAGATTTCCAAGGAAGGAAGAGATTCTATTATGATAATTATGGAAGGAAATTAGAATATTCCAATTAATTGGCTTGTTGAGACATATTAGGAAACATAAAGCCATAGAATATTAAGAAAAAATCTCCAAGGGGTTGCTTAAAAAAAGTTGCAAAGACATTTTTTCTTGGGGTGACAGGGGAGAGCACACACAAAAAGAAGATTTTCTAGAGGAGCTATGTTACGCCTCTTTTACTATCTAACTTGTGACGCTCCCAACATGGGGTGCTTTGATACCAATAAATTGTGACGCCTCTATTACCTTCTAAAACTTGTAACGCCCCCAACACGGGGTGCTCTGTTACCACTTAACTTGTAACTATATTTTACTTTTTACCATACCATTAACTTTTTGGTTGCTGATGTGGAATGTCCGAACTTCTTGTTCCTTCTTCTCCTGTACCTACACAGATGAAACACTCATTCTAAGCTTATAACTTAGTGGGAAATAATACATATGGACGACCTCTAATAAAGGTCATCACACTTTAGACAACTACATATAACTTTAACATTCATTTACATATACACATGCTTATTCATGTTTTGAATTTATAGATATGCTTTTACATATATCATACTTATTCGTCTTATCATGTTTCATTCATATCATCTTTCATTTACATTTTGCTAATATATCACTCATCACGTATCATCGCATAGGGAGCGTTTGTGCTTCTCATATCATGTCGTAATGTTTGCATATTTATACATCATTTATCTTACATGTTTCATGTGGAAATACCTTGAGTGGATACGGGAACTATAAGGACCAGGGTCTTATAATCATTATGCGAGGACAATGAACTATAATGACCGAAGGTTGTCATCATTATCTGAGACAATGACCATCATGAGACCAGGACAATATATTATCATTATGCGAGACAATGAAGGCCATCTATAGGGCACGAAGGCATGTGACAAACGGGACGGCGATCGATAATGCTACGATCTTTTTCTCCTTAATAGGCATGCCCATCTATCCCTCTACTAGGTTCTAAGCAGACAATCTGTTCCTTTTATTTCATTTACAATATGTATCCCATATCCCTGAATAACTATTGTTATCCGGTAATCATATGCAATATTTTCTTATCATTTCCGCATGCATCTTTATTCTTGTATTATTTAGACATTTATACATTTTTCTATATGCCTTCGTACACACACATTTATCTTTTCATCCATAACCAAGGGATAACACTTCATTCAAACATTGCAAATGAGGGCAAAGCAATGTTGCCAGCAATCGGATCGCCGGCGAGGCGGTGAAGATCTGAAACATTTTCATCTAATTTTTTATACTTGTACAACCCTTTCCAGTAAACATTAGGATCCTCATTAGTCCCGATGGACCGAGTTATTAGAATCCAGAGAGGAACCAAAGCGGGAACTACGGTGCGCGAGAAGCGTAGCAATGCTGCTACGCCTGAGTGAACCGAGAAAGTGTAAAAACCCTGGCTTGGGTCCACCTAGGCGTAGGGGTGTCGGGCAGAACAGAAATGGCCAGTTTTGAGCCATTTTCATCGGAATTTCCTTCTAAACTACAACCAACTCAACCAAAAACACATGTATACCCACCAACAATATTTCTAATAGGATTTTTCTTTCACTACTTATACAAAGTGGAATTTCCATACTAATCTATACAAACCCATACAAATTCATACTATAGTTTCCATACAATTTCCATACCAAAGTTCTAAACACTTAGATTCCATACCTTTGCTTTTCTTGCACTTTCTCTTCTTCTTTTCTTCCTTCTTCTTCTTCTCTTTCTCCTCTCTTCTCCTTTTCCCTCAACTGGTTTGCCATAACCAAAAGCCAAAAATGAGATATTTCTTAAGGCCTTGTTGCGGTATCCATTTTGGGTTAAATGTCTAATTTTGCTATTTGTCATCAACTCCCTCACATTTGCAAATCAATTTATTCATATTTCCACTTTAGCCTATAATCTTAATAAATTATGACCCTTGGAACCTGAATTGGTAAATTACTAATTTACCCTTAACTCTTGTATTAATTGTAAAACCCAGGAAAATTAGTAATTTTCAAGAATGGCCAAATAATAATAATAATAATAATAATAATAATTTCCATAATGGTTCAGGGAAACCTAGAAAATTATCTAGATCTCGGATGATAAAAGCGAGATTTCTTGTAGTTGTAGTTAAATCTCGCGAAATCCAGTAACCCAGAAAAGTTTCGTCGAATTTTGAGATAGTCGGAATATTTTTACGATTTTCTAGGTGATAAGTCGTCAGTGACTCTAGGGACGAGATTTTTACGAAAATCTCGGAAGTCAGGAAATGGCTTGAGCTAAGTTCATTTAAAATAAATTGAATTAAAAATAAATAAATTCTTTCGGGACAGAAACGGACCCGAATAAGAGATGGACACATGGCGCAATGTGAGCCATGTATCCAAATTAAAGGATAAAGTCAAAAGGAAGAAAGGAGGAAAAGAAGGAAGGGGATGGATGAATGAAGTGAGGCGAGAAGAGAGAGAGAGATAAAGGAAAAAAATTCGCTTCTCTCTAAGATCTACGGAAATCAGATCGTAGGTTTTCGTCGAAGCAAAAGGCAAAGTCGGTCCACGCATCGAGAGCTACGCATGGGTACCAAAATCTTAGAGTTTCGTCAAACTCTACGAGGTAGGGAATTTTCCTACTTGGAATATTTTTAGCCTAAAAGCCATGTAATGGCATAGGTTGTCTTCAGGGTCGTGATAGGCCTTGTGATTTAGTCCTAAGATTTTGGGACTGAATATTGGAAATTTTTTAGACTGGTTCCGGGCAGTCCTGGATTGAGTTGAGATTTAGTTTTAATCCTGGGACTGATGTCTTCGGGTTTTGTTGAGGTTTTTGGTATCACTGAAATTTGTTGATGAATGGAACCAAAAATGGTTCATGACCTTAAAGGGACTGAGAGGTGTCCTGTTTATGTGGGTCCGAGATTTGGACCATTTTGTGTGTTATTGTTGGAAAAATAAATAACATCTTTGTTGATGATAATAAAAATCCTTGTTTATATATACTTGCTTGATGTATTAACACAAATTGTGATAAATGGAAATTATATGTAGGAAATATAATTATCCGAAATTTATAAATGTTGCATGTAGCTCTTATTGTGCATGTAGCATAACATCGCATGAAATGGCATGATTGCATTTCATATGCACGGTCACATTGCGTCGAGTCGGGGTGTGGGTGCATGGTACTGTTATTCACTATTCTTTGTGAATGTGTGGTGAGCTCAAAAATGGGACAACGTCCAAAATCGAGACTCACGGTTGTGTAAAACAATAATAATAATAAATCACGTGTGTTTGGGTGAATCAAGATGGGGCGGATCCCCCATAGGGTGAAAGATCCAAATTTTATTTTTGGCCAGACATATTTATCCAGCGATAAAAGTTCGCGAAAGTGTCGGAAGGCATGCGAAGCCTATGGTGAGACCCCGAAAATTCGCAACCCAAATAAACACATAGGATTTGATAAATTAAAATCTAAGGGTTGTCTAATGGTTTAAGTCATTGGGTGAAACACCAATGACTAGTTTTTCACACTTGGCGTTGCAGGTGTAAGGGTGTCGGTCGGGACTTGGTTGTGGGCATGAGGAGTCTCATCTCATGCATGACACGGAACATTCCATATAGGATTGCCTTATTTATATGGAATATGAATTGGTGTATTATGTATGTCATTGCATGTGAATTTAGGTGGGGAGTAGCCCTTATAGGAAAAAATTTCTACTGGGCATTGCTCACCCTGTCATGGGACCCCCTTTCAGGTACAGGGGGTGTACGGTGAGACGGCTCTCCGACGAGGCCATGATTATGAAGGAGACCGATGTGTGGCCTTGGTATTTCCTTTGTAAAAAGTATTTTGTATAAAAGAATTGTAACTAAATTCTTTTGGAATTTATTAATAAATGGTCGGGTATGTAGTATGAGTAAAGAGGGTCATGATCGGACTCTTACGGACTGTAATTAAGCGTTTTATTTTCAAATTTTAGATTTAAAATGTAAATGAATGGGTCCCAGTAAAGGGATGTATATTGAGGATATGGACAAATGGGCTTTGTGTGAGAATTGATACTCTGCATTGAGACCACGGATGAGTTATTATTATACTGTTATATAGGTTGTATGTTGGGTAGAGCTACTCGAACAAAGGAGACTCTACCCGATTTTTATGAAAATATGGATCCCGATAAATGGGACACAACGGTGTGGTATCGGGTCACCCGAAATCCATAAGAATTCATAGGGTTAACGGGTTGTCAACGAGACCCCCGAATTTAGGGTGTCACAACTTGGTATCAGAGTCTAGGTTAACGATTACCTAAGAACTCGGGTGGGGGTATCCACCAGTGTTTTCGGATATTGGCTTGTCATAGTTGAGTATTAAGAGTTAGGTATACAAATACCTAGGATTAGTGGGCATGGGTGTAGAACACGGCATTGTGTGCATTGATTGCTGATTAGTGCCCAAAAAGTGCTATTTTGAGCCCTATCCAAGATAGGTTTTGAGTGCTTTTTGCGCACTAATCATATCAATTAAGCCAATTGATGTGTGCAGGTCCACTTAGTTCCACTGATGCCATTTCGAGCTTGTTTTTTTGGTGATTTTGCGGGTCTTTGCGTACCTCGACCCACTTGTGTTTAAGTTTGATGACAAGATATGTCTTAGAATGCTAAGGAATCACGGTGTTTCAACCATCAAAAATAAGGAATTTGAAGTGGATTTTGAAGAGCGGTAGATGCGGTGAGATGCAGTGAGCAAAGCGAGCGATCGAGTTTTAAGCTGATTTTGAAATTTATTTGGGGATTGCGAAAATTTAGCAATCATGAAAATTTCGCAATCCTAACGAGGAGGTGAGGAATTTTCGCTGGGCTAGCGGGGGTTAGTAACTAGCGAAATTCTTTGTGCCCTAGCGAAAATTTCTGAGCTATTATCTCACCAATAATTTAAGCTAGCTAGCGAATTCCTTTGGGTGATAGCGAAATTTCTCAATTTGTATCTCTACGCAAATTTAAACTGAAATTTGGCGAATTTAGGCTAGACTAGCGAGAATCACATAATGAGAGTGCCCCTGTGGAATTTTTGTATATTTGATCTAGCGACCACGTTTGATGTATTACCATTTAGCCCTTATGTGATCTCATATTTTAGGTATTTTGGTAGTTTCACACTTTGGGTTGTACTATATAAACCCCCTTGAGCTTGTAACCCCTAAGCGACTTGGGAAGCAACTTTTTCATTTTTTTATAAAAGTTTCCCGCAGCTTTCATTTTAGGGTTTCATTTGCTCTCTTCTCTCTCCTCTTTCTTTCATTTTCCTAGGCTGCGAACACACCCGCCCGGGGATATGACTCAGGGATGCTTGGCTAACCCTCTGTGGCACTGAAGAGAAATTTGGCTAGCAGTTTTGGGGTTGTTGCGAGGTTGTCGCCATCTTTAAATGATACAGTGCTGCGTTTATGGTTCAATACAACCTTCCAAACTAGGGTTTAATGCCATTTAATGTTGTTCCTTTAGTCCAATACTTGCCGTACTTTAGGGTCGATGCATGCTTAATGCTAGATGCAGCGATATCTTTCAAGGATGCCATTCTGAGCCAGAAATGAGGACGAATGCTTTAGGGTTTTAAAAGCGAATGGGACTTTGAATGCTTAATGCTTGAGGACTTTTGACTCAAATAGAATTGGTTCTGAGGTTAGGTTTTATAGTTAAACAAGATCGGGTTTGGCTTTGGTATAGGTCATTTGCCCCTAATGCGAGGAAATAACTTAGGGACACCTTAATACCCAAAGTTATCCCAGTGGTGACCCAGAAGCCTTCAAAGTTACCATTTCACTTCACTTTAAACCATTACAGGTTATTCGGTGAACCTTACAAGCCCCACTTTGTTTTGAAACAAATCGAAACGTCGAACAAAAGCCTCACCGTTTTAAGCTCTTGATGCAAATCATTCATAGGATGAAACCCATCCCCGTGTTCGACCCTAGACATTATACTGCAATAGCTTGACTACGGCATTAGGAGGAACAGGAATATAAATTTTGTTGATTCCATCACCCTACGTGCTTACGAATCAAATGGCCTTCAATGCTAGGGATGGTGCCAAACTACGTTTGATGAGTTGATTTGTACTTGTAATCCACATTACAAGTGTTGGTGACTTTTTAGTCCTTTTTGAATTAAGTGTGCGAAAAGCTTACGACAAGCGCAAGTTTTTCTTCACTTGAGTCCTTTGCTTCATTTTTGTTTCTTGCGATCGGAGTTTTGTTTTAACTAACAACGACTTCTTTAATAAGCTTTGTTTGTGTTCTTTATTTGTGTCTCATTTTGTATAGCAGGTGTTTATGCGGCCTTGGGACGAGGAGGATGTCGGGTAGATTGCAAAGAGTGAGTGCACCAATTGAACAGGTTGTGATCGGTGTGCACAGTGACAAAATGGAACCTCTACCTGAGGAACAACAAAGTCAACAAACACCTCCCATGAATCAAACGACATACAGATCGATGAGGGAACACATACACCCTCCTAGAGTTAGTGCCCCCTCCTGCATCATACCTCCTGCTGAGGATGTAGCAGTGAGACCCTACCTAGTACCCCTGCTTCCCACTTTTCATGGTATGGAGAATGAAAATCCATATTCACACATACGGGATTTTGAGGAGGTATGCACTACCTTCAAGGAAGGTATAACTGACATGGATTTGCTCAAGCTGAAAGCATTTCCACTGACACTCAAGGACAAAGCCAAGATTTGGCTCAATTCACTGAGGCCGAGAACGATTAGAAGTTGGGCAGATCTTCAAAGAATTTGAATTTTGAAGAAATTCTTGATTGCCACAAAGACCCAGTGAGTTTGAAGAGACAGATCTACACCTACTCGACCTTTAACAATGAAGTTTATCGGTGGTAGGAAAATTCATTGATGTATCAATGCATGCCCGCACCATGGTTTTGATACATGGATGCTAGTGAACCATTTTATGATGGTATGTCTCAGCCATGAAGCAACTATTGGAAACCATGTGTGGAGTAACTTTGAGCAAAAACTCGGATGAGGCCATGGACTTTTTGAACTATGTGTGTAGAAACCTCAAAGGCATGCAGGATGAGCACGAATCCAAGGGAAGCGTAGAAAGATCAAAGCCTTCAAACCACACGAGGGGGGCATTTATGCACTTTCGAAGATACGAGGAAAATGAAAGCAAAATTGACCGCACGATAGAAGGTTGGGAGCTGGAAATGAGAAGCCGGCCACGAAATCTGCAACTGATAAATGAGTTACACACTGGCATCTCACGGCTTGTTTTACAGTCATCAGAGACAAATAGTCATCACAGGGAACCTTTGTCAAGAGCATGCCCATGTCTAATCAAAATAAATCACCCATAGATACTCATGAAAGAAAAGGCGGCTTACCTATAACCCCTAGTGGAGAAATCATCGAGCGTCATGGAAGCCAAGGCCCCCTGCACAGTGTCCCTCGGGGTATGTGACGGTTGGCTCCAGCTGTTCTATGACCCATTTTCTCAATATCTTCTCCGGTTGAAGCGAGGCGATCTGCAGTTTAAGTAAAGTAGTAGAGCACATTGTCTGAAAACCGAGAAGGTGTTGAATGTTCGGACTAACCCGAGAAGAAAATTGAAGCGAGTAGAGGTTCCACTCAACATGGCTTGGACAATATGCATTCTAAAATTTCAAGATTATCCAACCAGCGGCATGAGGTTTCGGAAATAGGGAAGGTCCATTCAAGTCATGAAACAACAGTACATGAAATAGGCCTGACCAATGATCAAATGTAAGAATTAGTAAAAGTTAAGGCGTGGTGACTTTAAAGTGGTAAAAGGCGAGACGACGGTCCCGGCTCTTGTCAAGTGGAAACCCACGATGGCGATCCACCCGCAAGAAGAGCGATTCGGCAAGCAGGAAGAGGTGAAGATCGGGTGCTTCCCCCTCCATTTCCACGGGCTCTCGAAGAAAAGTTGTTAACCAAGCGGAAATCTTTAGGGTTTTGCGTGGTGAAGAGTTATATTCCTCTCCTTGACATGATCAAACAAGTCCCCACCTACGCAAAGGGTTTCGCCCGAAGGACCTATGCACAGTAAAAGGAGTCTCAATGTAAACAAAAGGCCTTTTGACCGAGCAAGTGAGTGCTATCATTGAGTGCAAGACTCCAGTGAAATATAAAGACCCGGGATGTCCAACAATCTCGGTTAATATTGGAGGCATCAGTGTGGAGAAAGCACTGTTAGATTTAGGAGCTAGTGTGAACCTTCTGCCATATTCCATGTACAAGCAATTAGGTTTGGGGGAACTGAAACCCACTTCCATCACATTGTCACTAGCCGATAGGTCTATTAAAATACCGAAGGGGACCATTGAGGATGTCTGAGTGGACAGATTTATTTACCCGATTAGTTTCGTCGTACTTGACCTGAGCCGGTTCACGGTGGGAGCCAATCTTGTGCCTTACATCATTTTTAGGGAGGCCATTCTTGGCTACTTGAATGCCATAATAAATTGCCGAGATATGGGGTTGTACCTTTCCACATTTGGGAATATGACCTTAGAACTCAATATTTTTCATTTGAGTAAAAGGCATATGCACTCGGAAGAAGATGACTGCGAAGAAGTCTGTATAATAGATGCGATTCTTGAAGAACAGGCTAATGAGCAGCAGGTGCGAGATGTATTAACCCCAGAGTTATCCGAGTGCCTTGAAGAACAACAGGAACC
The DNA here is from genome assembly GCA_016808115.1 of Tetrastigma voinierianum. Classification (NCBI taxonomy): domain Eukaryota; kingdom Viridiplantae; phylum Streptophyta; class Magnoliopsida; order Vitales; family Vitaceae; genus Tetrastigma; species Tetrastigma voinierianum. Next base: position 1,526,288 of record JAEQBH010000926.1, read on the forward strand.
TCAATGCATGAGCTTAGTACAGGGGTACTGGAGGAGAAAAATAGAAATAGAAATCTATACATTAACTGGTGGCGAACCAAGGGAACCTCAACAGTTAGAGCTCAAACCCCTCCCAGTAGAGTTGAAGTATGCATTTCTGGAAGAAAATGAGAAATGTCCAGTTGTGATTTCATCACTGCTGACCACTGCACAAGAGCATAACCTTGTATCTTCTCAAAAGGAACAAGCAAGCATTGGGGTGGAAAATTTCTGATTTAAAAGGCATAAACCCAACAATCTGCACCCATCACATTTACCTAGAAGAGGAGTCTAAGGCCGTTAGACAGCCACAGCGGAGGTTGAACCCCCACCTACAGGAAGTAGTTCGCATTGAGATCCTAAAATTGCTTAAAGCCGGTATCATTTACCCCATTTCTGACAGCACTTGGGTGAGCCCAACTCAGGTGGTGCCTAAGAAGTCGGGGTGACAAGCGTGACAAATGTAAAGAAAGGGTGAAGGTGTCTACCGACTCACTACCGAGTTGGAAGTGCATAGATTATAGGGAGGCTTGTGAGAGTAGAAGATCACTTCCGTTGCCGTTCATCGATCGGCTCCTTGAAAGAGTTTACGGACACCCACATTTATTGCTTTTGGATGGGTATTGGGGTATTTCGAATAGAGATTGCACGAGAGAGATCAGGAAAGACCACTTTCACTTGTCCATTTGGTACATATGCTTATAGGAGGATGCCTTTTGGTCTTTGCAACGCCCCAGCCACTTTTCAGAGATGTATGCTCAGCATGTTCAGCGATATGGTGGAGCGCATAATGGAGGTATACATGGATGACATCACTGTATATGGAGGCGATTTTGAAGAATGTCTGACTAATCTGGAGGCCATCCTACAGAGGTGCATTGAGAAGAACCTGGTGCTCAACTAGGAGAAGTGCCATTTTATGGTTAACCAGAATTTATCTTGGGCCACATTATTTCCGACGAGGGGGGGATAGAAGTTGATGCTAAAGCAAAAGATTGAACTTATTTCCAAGCTTCCGTCCCCAGCGAATGTGAAAACAGTTAGGCAGAATTCTTGGTCATGCGGGAACTACTATAGAAGGTTCATTTGAAGACTTCGAAAGGGTGCTAAACCCCTGTACCAAGCTCCTAGAGAAGATGCCCATTTGTTTAAGGGAGAAGAATGGAAAGCTTTGAAGAGTTTGAAGTCCGTTTATTTCTTGCGAGTATTGAGCACTATTTGGCAGTTTGCCTTTTGAAGTGATGTGTGATTTTTAGAGTAGTGCTTGCTATCGGAGCGATGCTCGGCCAAAGAGAAGATGGGAAACCTCATTGTAAGTCTATTATGCAAAACCATGGCTGAAGCACAAAGGAATTTACACTACCACTCTGAGAGAAGGAATTGTTGGTGGTGTGCATGCTTTAGACAAATTTTGAGGCACCACTTGATTGGGTCTGATATAGTCATTTTTTGAGGACCATTCCACTTTAAATATCTCGACCAAAGCGAAATCTGAAAGCAAGGCTCGTCAGTGGGTTCTTTTTACTTGAGTTTAACTTACAAATTAAAAGAAGAGACGAGGGGGTAGAGAATGCAGTGGCGGATGAAATAACAAGGGTTAACAATGGCCCCGCGACACTCATAGCCCACCCCATCAATGATGAATTTCTGAAGAATCCACGATCACGGCTAGAAAAGCTCCACCGGTATCTCCATGTGTTTCTGCCCTGGAAATCCCATGGAGTGGAAAGAACGAGGATAAAGAGTATTTCTTTGCGAATCCATTCTTTTTATTGGGAAGAGCCCTTCTTATTCAAATACTATGCAGATCAGATAATCAGGAAGTGTATTTTGAGGAGGAACAACGTGCAGGCCCGCGCCCGCGAAAGTGCTGTGGTGGTCACTTGCCTCGAGGCGTGATGAAGGTGCTGTGATCACGGTTTCTCACGGCCTTCCTTGTTTAAGGAAGCGCACTAGATGTGGGTGTGTGATGGGTGCGAAGACTCGGGAGACTGTCTACGCCCCAGATCATATGATGCCCTGGACCCAATTTTAGTGGTTGAGCTGTTTGATGTTTGAGGCGTGGTTCATGGGACCTTTCCTCACCTCTTATGGTCCTTTATACATTTGGTGGGAGTGGACTATGTGTCCCAGTGGGTTGAAGCAATCCCACAGTAAAACCAATGACCACCAGTGTGCTGAGTCTTAACAAACATCTTCAGAGTTACAGGTGCAAAAGCCATCATTAGCGATGGAGGTTCACATTTATGACAAGCCTTTTGAGAAACCTCATGGTTAAAGAAACACAGAGTGGCTACCCTTACCATCCCTGGGAACAAGTGGGCTAAGTGGAACTTGCTAACAGACAGATTAAGACCATTCTGATGAAGGTGGTAAACAGCAACAGAAAAGACTAGTCCATCAAACTTCTTAATTCGATGTGGGCCCCACAGACAATTTTTCAAGACACCCTTGAATGTCCCCTTATCGCTGGTCTATGGTAAAGCGTGGTCACCTTCCAATGGAGATCGAATATAAGGCATGGGCACCAAAAGCTGAACATGGATCTAAGAAGGGCCGGAGCTGAGAGATTCCCTCGACCAATGAGTTGGAAGAAATACGAAATGATGCCTACTTGAATTCAAGATTGCAAAGGAAAGATAAAAATGGCATGACCCGGGATGATAATCGAAGAATTTCAGCGAGGGGGACCAAGTCTCGCAGTGACTTCAAACTCCATCTATTTTCGGGCAAGCTCGTCGCTGAGCGGACGGGTCCGCCCATTGTCTGTGCATACCCTCCCACAATGGTTCGGACCTACTAATCCAAATGGGTGATAGGGTGATCAAAGTCACTGGACAAGGTGAATCTATGTTGTGCGTAAAGAGACTCGTCAGTGGAGGAAATTCTCCCGCTGACCTCCTCGAATCCTACAAATTATTTATGGTGGTTATCGCTTAACTCTAAAGAGCCATCAAGGTTTTCATTGTTTAGTTTCGGCATTAAATTTCCTTTGTTTGAAATTTGTAGTAATCGTAGTTTGACATTTGATTGTGTTAACTTGCAATGACACTCAACAAATGGAAATGCCCTTCCAACCATCATGCTGAGGTGACACATTCCAACTAGTTTTTGCATTCACAAGCTGGGCTGAAAGTAATTTTCATATTTTTTTGGAATTCAGCCACTGGGTTATGCGCATCCTAAACCACCAACTTCATTCTTCTCTAGCTTTTTAAAATACTCTTATATCTTTATTTTGTGTATCTACTTTTTCTTTCAATTGGACAATTGAATTGCTTTTAATTGAACAATTGAATTGCCTTTAATTGGAGAATTGAAACCTCAAGTTACCTTTAATGTTAGAACACCTATGCATGATTTAGTTTTAGTCAATTGAGATTTTGGCGTATTTCTAACCTTGAATCCCTTTAATACTTAATTCAATCGACAATTCAGAAGATTGTACCATTAGGGTCGTGAATTATAATTTTCGCCTTGCAAAGCCGGCCTTAGATATGTTGACAACCCGTAATAGGTTATACTACCCATATATGAAGGCCAACGTTGTCTCCAAAAGGAAAAGAAAGCAAAAGAGAAAGAAAAGAAGAAAAAGAAAATAAAATGGACGCTTTGCCTTGAAACCTAATACGGTCGTGGGGTATATGGCGGAAGCCTTGGAAGCCCGATGCCCTAAATCTTAGCTGGTCGGGAGTCACCGACTTAGTGTCTGCTACATGGGTGAGTAGAGCGAAGGCATGTAGGTGCCCACCTCAAGTCATTTCGAGTCTCGTGAAGCCCAAGAGAGTTGCGGGTCAAGGATCCGTCATGCCCTCTAAACCTTAATATTGGACATCGGTGACCTCACGGTGACTTTGGTGGTTTATTTTTAGCATTGGCACCCTACAAATGTAATCAAATAAAGAATAAGTGCAAATAATCCTATTGAAGCTGTTCAAATAGCTTTAAGGCCATGGAATTAGCTTAGGTCGGGGGAGTGGAATAATTTTGCAATTTATTGGCTCACACCTGCCACATTAAGAATCATTAGATTTTGGTGGAAATTGTGTTGATTTCAGGATCCGATGTCGTCTCCAAAAACTTGTTCTTATATGGTTTCACTTCATGCCTGCTTTCAACAGGTGTGAAATTGTCTATTTTAAAGGCAATGTTTATCCGTGACATACACTTTTTGAACCATATATATACCTTTGAAAATCACAAGATGCATCCCATTATTGTTTTAAAGATCGCTAAGGGACTAGCAACGCACGTACTGGGTGATTGTAAGGCCCAAAGTGCTATTTCGAGTCTCTATCCAAGATAAGCTTTTGAGTGCTTTTTGCGCAGAATCATATCAATTAAGCCAATTGATGTGTGCAGGCCCACTTAGTCCACCGATGCCATTTCGAGCTTGTTTTAGTGATTTTGCGTCTTAAGTACCAAACCACCGTGTTTAAGTTTGATGACAAGATATGTGCCGAATGCTAAGGAATCACGATGTTTTCAACCATCAAAAATAAAGGAATTTGAAGTGGATTTGGAAGGTGTGATGAGATGCATGAAAGAAACAGAGATCCTGTGATTTTCACAGGATTGCGGGGGATTTAATAACATGAAAATTTTCGCAATCATAGCTAAATTTCGCATCCTAACTAAATTGAGGCAATAAATTTCACAATAGCGTAAATTTATCGTGTTTGGCTAGAATTTGCACTCGCTATCTCACAATACTTCGCTTAGCTAGCGAACATCGTTGATAGCTAAATTTCTCAGTCTCGCTATCTCTGTAGAATTTTGCTAGGTTAGCGAAATTTCGCTAGACTAGCGAAATCTCTCGCATAAAATAAATTGTCGCCTCATGATTTTTGTATATTTGGATCCTAAACAACAACGCTGAGTAATACCATTTTATTCTTATGTGTAATCTCATATTTTAGGTATTTTGGTAGTTTCACACTTTAAGCTGTACCATATAAACCCCACAAACTTGTAACCCTAATAAATCCTGAAGCAACTTCTTCACTTTTTTATAAAAGTTTCCCGTGTTTTCGCCTCTGGCTTATCTCGCTTCTCTCTCCTCCTCTTTCTTCATTTTCTAGTTAAGTAAAATACACCCCCTTTGAGGATGACAATTAAGGATGCGTAGCTAAGCCCTTCTATAGGCTTTGAAGAGGAGGGCTAGCTGCTTTGGGTTGTTATGTCATTCTCATGCTTTAAATGATACAAATGTGATTTATGGTTCCATACCTTCCAAACTAGGGTTTAATGCCATTTAGTGTTGTTCAATAATATCATTATGTTTAAAAATGTCCAGTGCGCAGTTTAATGCCAAGATGCCAACATATCCTTGTGATGCCATTTACGAGCCACCAAATGGAGGCTTTCGAATGCTAGGCTTTAAAACGAATGGGACTTTGAAATTAATACTTGTCTCACTCAAATAGGAGTGGTTCTAGTGGTTAGGTTTTATAGTTAACAAAGATCCGGTTTTGGCTTTGGACTATAGATCATTTGGTTCCTAATGTTATGAAATAACCCGAGGACACCTTAATAATTCCCCAAGTTATCAGCTAGTGACTCCAAGCCTTCAAAGTTACCATTTCATAATTTTACCTTTAAACCATTACATAGCTTATTCAAAGGAACATAACCCCAACGCTTTGAAACAAATCCAAATCCAAACAAAAGCCTCTTACCCATTTGTAAAACACCGATGCAAATCATTCATAGGATGAAAATCCATCCTCGTGTTCGACCCTAGACCGCTATGCTACAGTAGCTTGACTACGGCAGTAGGAGGAACTTAGGAATATAAATTTTGTTGATTCCGCATCACCCTACCGTGGCACGAATCAATTGCTTTTATGTTCTAATATGTTACACGGGAGATGTATTATGGTGATTTGTATAATATGCATGGTAGATTATGTATGGAACACTAGGGTTAGAAAACTTAACCTTAGGTTCGAAATAATATAAACATAGATGGTTCGGAACCGAAGGGTATTAATGTTCTGGGCATTATGCACCACTGGCGAAAAGGGATGAACATATGTTAAAGTCTATCAAATGGTCAAGTATGTGCACTACTAGTTGCATCAGAGATAGATATTTGATAACTCTATTTCTATCTTATCTTGTGTAAATGGCTAGTCTAGGGCGTAGATGTAGAGGTCGTCCACGGGAAAATAGTCAACCACCACCTGTGTTTGACCCACAAGTCTTTATAGAGGTTATAGGCACCCAGCTATCATTGTGCAGCGAAAGGCCAGGACTACTACCACCGCACGACTAGTGCAACGTGGGCGGAGGACGAGTAACCTCCGTGGGGTTTCAAGCACATCATCCTCCGATATACATGGGAGGAGGGAACTCGATGGTCGACATCCTGGCCATTGGAAAGAGAAGTAGATGACACGGAGACAGGACATGGGTGCGAAAAGCAATAAGAAGGAGAATCAATCTTCTTCTAATTCGGGAAAAAGATAAGACTTATCCCATGGGGCTTAGACTGGGTCATGTTATCGTGGTCATATCGAGCTTGGGCTTCAGACCTTACGCCAAGACATATGACATGCTGTTACCGCCATCAACCTGGACATATGAAGCCGGATTGCCCTCAGGGGATCCTGGACAGGGACAATTACAGCCCTCTAGTCAGCATGGGACTTCATGAGTACGAGTTTGTTCCTCCCACCAAAGATGGGGCCAGGGAACTATATTATCCTGTGGTGCCTTCAAGGCACCTCATTTCTTTGTAGATAAAGTACATGGGCTGGTCGGAGGAGAGATGAGACGACCGTGTGGACCTAGGCGTGTCTACGCTCACAACCACGTGATCGAGCCAATTGACTGGGCCTGCGATATAGGGTATGTTTCTGTTATCTCGCCTATGGGCAAGGATATTGTTTGATTCTGTATCAGCATTCTCGGTCATTTTGGCCCCAGTGTGGATGTTTTCAGCTTAGAGGTAGACCTGATGAGTCACATGTGAAAGTTCTCCTTAGGACTAGGGTAAGGATTGGGATATGTCCGGATTGTGAATTAGAGGACCTCAAGGACTTCACGGTGGACCTTCTTCTCTATAATTAATATATCGACGGATGTCATTCTCGTATGATCGCTGACGCACAATCGAAATCATTGATTGCAATAGCATGAGGATTATCGCCTCACACACGGACGGTATCCGTGTGACTTTTCGATGACCTGCAGAGGGCGCTTTATGGGTCACGCGAAGCCTTACTCCTGTAGGATGAGGGGAGACAAGATTCCGGTCTACCCTGGTCACAGGCGCATATGATCGCTCGATGAGCTACCAGATGCCTCCGCACAAGGATGTGGACTTGGTCATTGGTTATAACCCGGGTATCGTTGCCCATTTCTATGACTCCTCATGATGGCACCGCTGAGTTGCATGAACTCAAGGTCCAACCGCAGGAATCGGCTGGGACAAGGGTTTTATTAAACCGAGCACTTCACCCGCGGGCGCTTCGATTTGTTTGCTAAGAAGAAGGACAAGACTTCTTCGATCGCACCACCGACAGCTGGTGGTTATTACTGTAGCGCCCTCAGCTCAGCTGCACCCGATCGCGGATCCGAATCAAAACCCAAGGACGCCCGGCCGGGGCTTTCATTAACTAAATCCATTTATCAAATACATTTCATTAATATTAGCATTTTCGCTTCAAATCTTTGCGGTGGTTTATTTCAATTTCAAAGGGCTCATAAACATTTTCAAATTCAATGAAATTCCTTTACAAAAATATGACAACTAAAATGGCATTTTATGTCATATAACATAATATCCAAATCGTATTTAGATATAGGCAATAAAAATAATTTTGGATGAACTCCTTTGTTTTACAAAACAATGCCATGCTCAAAAATGGTAAGGATGCATATGATATATACCTAGAACTTGAATGACTCTGGAGCTCCTCGACCTTAATCCACTTTCAACTGTACGGCCTATCAATGCACCTACTGAAATAATACGCTAAGCATTTTCATGCTTAGTGGTCTTACACAGCTTCTTTTATCCATTTCGCCTAATACGAATCATGCATATATCAAAATAATGCCTTTATAATGTCTATGTAATGTAAAAGATACTTATACAAATATATTTTTTAATATCATTTTTCTTTCGGTTGGTAATTTCATACATATGAAGTCACATTCAATGCAAATTCAAGGTAATCTCTGTTCCGTTTATCGCTCGCAAAGAGGTCGTTATTTCACATTCAATATTGGCACCTCATATTGACTATAGAAATTAATATCTACACTGATTCACCAGTGAATCCCGCCTCGCTGGTTATTCAAAGAGTAATGTGATTTCACATTGAACAAATACAAGGTTTTCATGACGTAAATTCACGTGAATCCCAGCCATGTTGGTCATTCAATAATGCATTTCAAATCAATTTAATTACATACAAGAATTCATACTTATATTCAAATACACGCGCACATGCAAGATATTTGACAAACATTTTTAATACTAATAATTCAAATCAATATATATATATATATATATATATATATATATATATATATATATATATATATATATATATATATATATATATATATATATATATATATCACAATTAGAACTTGAAATGGGAATTGAAAGTCAAAGAATAGTCACAGATCGAAGAGGTACGATACGTCGTATACTTCATATGAACCCCTATTATACCTTTATTAGGGTCCCTAAATCATCGGTGTACGAATACGAGGTGTTCGTAAACAAAATCCAAAAATTGCTTGCTGTGAATAGCTACGTAGCGACATAACATCAGTGACAGATAGGCTTTCAGAGAAGTGATGCAGGCATTCCTACACAAGCGGCGAGAGGGCATCCTACGCCATGGTCTACAGCCAAGGCTGCAGGGGTTCCTACGCTAAGTGCATATTATCTGATAATGCCTGTGTGTATTTTTCCAGCTTTGACCCTACAATTTTTCTCCAAAATCCCAAAACAAAACATATGAATCTCTCCCAATAACATCTTAATATCATCCTAAACCAACCATGAGCAAAACCCATGGATTGGTTAGGTTTTTCATAAACATCAAATACAACTTTAGGTTTAGTTCATAATTGAATCTCTGAAACTCTATGCCCTAGCTTCCTTTCTCTTCCTCCTTGATCACTTTGAAACTAGAATGGGGATGATCTCCACCAAACCTTGATTTCTCAACCCTAGCCTTTCTCACCCTCTCTCAAATATTGTTGGTTTAAATGCAATAAATGCTCGTCTAAGACCACATTTATTTTCATTTAAGTAAGGCCATAGTTCAAGCATACAAAAATTCCATTTCTCATTTTTCTATTTCTGTCTTATTTCTTACTTTCATTTATCATTTAATTCACTTTTACATTTAAGCTTATTCTATTCTTTACACCCTAGGTCCTTATTTTCAATTCCAAATTTCCAGTCTCCTTACTTGGGTTTATTTCCTGTTCAATAATTTTTTTTCATTTTAGCATATAACATTTAATCATATGCTCATATTCATTTCATTTCACAATTTATCATTTTCCTGAAAACCCAAGTTTGACCTTGCTATATAATTCATAAACGAAATATATAATAAAATTATTATAAAATTTAGGTTTTTCAAGCGCTTATAATCAAGAATCGGTATCCCTTACTGAAAGATGATTTGCTTGATTAGGCCGAGAGCGGGCGCGAGTCTACCCATAGATCTTCGCACCGGTTACCATCACTTGAGCAGATGTTCACATCCCCAAGACAACGTTTACACACGCCATGGGCATTTCAAGTTCGCTGATGCCGGGCTGACTAATGCTCCAACGTGCATTCATGGATCTCACATAGGCATTCCAAATTTATTCGGATCGGGCCAAGCTCTGTGGTCTTTGTCATCACATCTCTTACCCACTCCTAGTTTGAGGAGGAGCATGAGAATCATTTGAGGATTGTTCTCCAAGCACTCATATCAGGCGAGTATTCAGATGGCACCTTATGAGGCCTTATATGGGAGGCTATGCCGATCCCTAATTTGTTGGACAGAGGTGGGAAAGAGTTCCATCGTTGGTCCGGATCTAATTAAAGACACCTCTAAGAAGGTGAATTTGATCTGCATAGCCTTTACAGCCTCGTAGACAAAAAGAGCTATGCCAATAAACGACGCTGACACTAGTTTGAGGTGGGTGACTGCCTTCATGTGATGCCTAAGAGAGGAGTGGTCAAAATCAATGTGCCAGCAGGAGCTTAGCAAATGAGAGGTATACTCCGCCCTTCAGGTACTTGAAAGGATGGGCACCGTTGCGTAACGGTTGATCTGGATAGACTAGCATATGTCATGCTCCTTGATTAGATCAAACAGTGGATCTTATAAACTGTGATCATGAGTTTATTAGAGTTAACAAGTGGATGCTTGCTAAGAGTAGCTATACACGGAGACCCGCTTATGAAACAATCATAATCATCATATATGTAGATGATAGTCTCCACTGAGTGCAATGGTGCAAGTATTTTCAGACTTACAGTCAAGGATATCCTAAATGCTGATTTTGTGATTTGACTCCATTCCTTGTTACCTTCTGAATCACTATGATGATCAAACAGCCAGGTGTATTCAGCTGCACAAGTAGCCAACAAAGGATTCGCCACTCCCAAATAAAGGGTGAGTATACATATGGAAGGGTTTATAGTCAAACTATTGACTCTCCAGTCAATTGGGGGTCATGATGTGTTGCTAAATATATACCGCTCATGACTTGCTTGGATTCAATAGCTAACTGGGCGGCGCAACATATAACCGAACCTAATGGGTCATAATAATTTAGAAAACAGGCCCGTATAAAACAGACGGGTGTGATCCAAATATGAGGGAGATCAATCTCGAGAATGGAATGTCACGGGATTAGTGAAATCCTGAGATTAAGAGCCCTCACTAAGAGATACAACAGGCTTAGGCTTGTTCATGAGCTTAGGGAACGCGCCATAATGCATAGAGATGCGTATAGCCTATCATCTCTTAAAAAGAGAGGAACTTTACATTTGGCAAGGGGTGCTTACTATAAATGACCTTATGGAAAACCTCAACCTTAAGTCTTCATTTGGCCTACTTTTTCTAAGAAAGAGTGTTCTTGTAGAACATCTCACTCTTGGTGTGGATTTGAGCATCAAATCCTCTGCTTTCGTTCCCTTCTGGACTACATCACAGCATTGGGACTTCATCCAAGACCATTTCCTTAGAGGTTATTAGCTCCACTCTTCATGTGGATACTATTAGAGGAAAACCAAGGACGTGGTTTGCTTCGGTTTTGACTGAATCACCCTTTGAGATCGGTTTACAATGACAAGAGGTATAAATCTCGCAACTCATCTTGTTTTAAGCCGACTTTGATGCCTCAAGGGATCCTTAGAAGGGTTTTTATTAAAGTTTTTTTTTTCCACTGCTTTAGCATCAGATGCCACCTTCAAAAACCCAACAATGGTATTAGAGCACACTTGTGTGCATCAAAATCGGTTCTTAGGTTGATTGTTTTTAGATTTTTATACCCATGGTTCCAAGCTTTTAAATGAGATTTATGGTTTGTAAATCCTTCATCCTGTGTTTTTGGTCATGTAATCGGACCATTAGATGATCTATGATGGTTATAATGAGTGAAAAACGTTTTAGATGAGATTAAGATTAAAAAACATAATGGTTCTTCAAAGAGAATAAACTGGAAGACGAACCTGTTAATCTACGTAGTAGTGTGGAATTTTTCACACTACAGCATAAACACTTTTCAGATCTATCACGCTAAAGTGTGATAGACATCACGCCATAGCGTGATGTTCATCGTGTTGTAGCATGAATGTGTTTCACGCTGTGGCGTGAACTCTCCTTTGATGATACAATAAACCAGGTATGTTGCTTTGTCTTGTAATTTCTTGTGTGTTCTTGCATTATTTTGGGTTCTGATGTTGACTGAGGGATTATATGCAAGATGAGATTGAACAGTTTAATCATAAATTTTATAAACATGGACTTGTATATACATGTTGAAATTATCGTCAAGAAATTTTAGACAAAATGTGTTCCTAAAAGAGAGCTAGGATTCAAGTGTTGAATCAGTTTTGGATTCAAGTGTTGAATCATTTTTGGATTCAAGTGTTGAATCATATTAGTTCAAGTGTTGAACAAGGACTTTAGTTCAAGTGTTGAACAAACAAGCTTTTGAATCAGTTTAAGATTCAAGAGTTGAATTGGTTTATAGTTCAAGTGTTGAACAAATAAGGTTTTTGAATCAATTTAATATTCAAGAGTTGAATCAATTTATAGTTCTAGTGTTGAAAAAATGAATTTTCAATTCAAGTGTTGAACAATGAGGTTCAAGGTCAAGTGTTGAAACCTTTGAATGTGCTAATTGAACCATGGAACACCAAAATCTTTAAACTTTCAATCTATGCATTAGAGAATGCATGTTTAAGGGTGTATTTGGCATGATCAGTGATTATGGACAATGCTCAATGGTGATTGAGCATATTGCATTTGATTGTTAATTCTTTTTGGGTAAATAGGGCCTACGTGTCCCTACCTCTCTCTATTTTCTCGATGTATTTCTCTTCTCATCTAAATCCCCCTCAAATGTAACTTGAGGTTCTTCTTTTGAATGTATGTAATTATATTACATAGGATTAGGGTTAGTTGGTGGAGATACAAAGGAGAAAGGAGCATGGAGGAGGAGCCAAGAAAGAAGACCGTAAAATTTAAATTTGATTTATTTTTATGAGTTGTAATAATCATGCATATCCTTAGGTTTGACCTAGTTAATTCCATTTTGGCTCATGGAATTGATTTTAGAATGTCCATAATCATCTCATATAGTTAGAGTATCTATCTTTATATTTTCATGAGATGAATGGATAAAGCATGCTAATGAAATGATGAGACTAATCTAAAGAATTCCCTCAACAAAATATAATAAGGCTGACGTCTTCCACTAATATGGTGTGAATTTGAGTTCTTATAGAGTTGTGGTTATTGAGCAAACTTAAGCCCTCACCACAAGGATATGTTCTATCCATGGAAATGAGTTTTCTTGATCAATGGGCTGGCATTAACTAGACTTGTTAACTTATTAGGCAAACCCAAGGTTAATGTTGGATAGAGCGTAATTACAGATGTTATCCCATAGTTCTATACACATCAAAGGTGAAATCAGCTAATGATGGTGTGATAAACATTGATAGCTGGATTGATAGTTGCATGAAATTGCAATTGATATGGATAAGTGATTCATGCCACGATGAGTCATCTTTGGAATCAACAAAATTGCCTCCTAGGAGTTCCTCTTGTCATAGAAAAGCTACTATAGTATGGCGGTTACGAGGTCGAAACTCGGATGGGTTTTCTTCGCACAAATGATTTACAGTGAAGTTCAAAATGGTGAATTCAATTTGGATTTTAAGGTTTGGTAAAAACAGTGAGGGGTATTGTTTGGAAAACTGAAATTTAAATATAATAAAATGTAAAAGAAGTATCCTTGAAGTGTCAGGCTGCTGGGTTTGGGTTCTAAAGATCACAGAGGGGTCCTCGGGTTCATTTCCTCGTGTTGGGGAGGATGACCTATAGTCATTTCCCGAACCGGATCTTCATTTAGCTTTAAAAACTAAACCTTATGATTTTCCCTTTTGAAAAACAGCATTTATAGAGCATAAATGCTCCTCGGCAGTGAATACACATCTCATAAATCTACCCTCCAGTGACAAATAGAGGGCAACTAATGAATCTCAGTGGATCTAGCAATAAGCATCCACTGAACCCTAAAAGATTGCCAAATACTGGTCCATCAAGCTACATTTAAGAGATTTAAACCTAGATTGAGAGAAATAGAACATAAATACCCATAAATGCGTGCGTTAAAAACAGAGAACCGTGAGTTACCTCAAACCCTAACCCGACCCACTCCTCTTCGAGAGGAGAAAAGTGGTCTAGCCAAGCATCCTTTGAGTTGTCATCCTCAGAGGAGTGTTTGGTAGCCGAGAAAGGGAGAGAAAATGGGAGAAAAGGAAAGCAGCGGGAAAAACTCCCGCCCAGCATTTTTATTAATGCGGAATATCCCTTTAACAGTGCTTGTCTGGGCCTTTTATAGTGAGCCCCTTCTGAGTGCAAAAAACGAAACTAAAAATTTATTACAAGGGATAAATTTGGAAGAAAACCAAAAGAGACAAAATGAGTCACAACGTCAAGCGGGATGGTGAATAGTGCGGAGACATGAGCCGGTGTTGCGGGAAATTTACATGATGAACGGTCTGATTGTAAAAATTTCCGTGCTGCGAAATTTTTCACCGCATCTCGATTTCTTGGCATTTCTATTTCTTTCTTTTCCTTACGGTCTACGATCTGCAATGTTGAGTTTGGCTTGAATTCTTCGTGCTTGGATTGACTCAACAATTTTGGCATAAATAGCTTGTAAAAACTACAAAATTTGCCATAAAATGCGATTAGTAGCATAGCCAGGACTTTAATGTACCAATTGGGTTAATTATGCTGATTAGTACACAAAAAGTACTCAAAACCTATAATAAATAGGGTTCAAAATAACACTTTTTAAGCACTAATCACACCCCCCAACCTACTCATTGCTAGTCCCTTAGCAATGAAAGAAAGAGAGAAAGAGAGAGAATACAAAACAATAACAAAATGATGTTCACAGAAATGGTATTTCAAAAAGATTGTGAATGAGTAATGCCTAACCCTCTATGAGAATCATTGAAACCCTTGCCCAATAACTATCTCGAGAGAATGAATGCCATACAAAATTGATTATCGAAAAGAGCCTCCCTCTTAGTAGATCAGCGAGAGACTTCCGCACAACCTAAGTGTTTGTTTGATCAATTTTCAGCAATAAAGCCCCTTCATGCCTCTCCCAAGCCAAGCTCTTGCACACACTTAGGACACTAACCAACCTAAATAGATCAGGACCCTTTTATTCCACGACTCTTTTTTGTGTTGCTTGGGTGCAATCTTGAGAATCGACCTCACCAAAGTCCATGTAACGGGGATCTACCGGTAACCAACCAATTAAGGCTTAGGGCACCAAGTCATAAGGATCTTTCGACCACTAACTCTTCAGGTTTCACCCCGGAATTCGAATGATTTCCAAACTCCAGCACCTACAACTCACTAAACCTCACCCATCCACCCATGTAGCAAGCACTAAGTCGGTGACTCTCAACCAGTTGGCTTAAGGCACCGGGCTTTAAAGGCTTTCGCCATATACCCCTCGGATGTAGCTCGAGTGTCGAATGAAGCGTCGTGGCTTTATTTCTTTCTTTTCTTTTTCTTTTCTTTTCTTTTGGAAGACACATTGGCCTTCTTTTCATGGGGTCCTTAACCTATTAAGGTAGTCACGAAACTAGAATTCGGTTTGCAAAGTTTGCGTGGGATTAGGCAATTTTTCGACCTATTATTGAAACACGATGTTCCTGCAGTGTGGTTAGCTAAAGGTGGAAGAAAAAGGGTCGAAAGAAACAAGAGTTCAACTGATCATCCACTCAACCAGGCATGGAACTAATCTAGCATCAATGGTATTGGGCAGTGTTTCAATTTTTCAACTTATAGGCTAGGCAAAACCACAAAAAAAAAAATGGAGTCAAAATTGTTGCAAATGAATTAAGAAACTAAACTGTCTGGAATGTAAATCAGTGTATATCACTAAATTTTTAGCTTTTTCAAAAACAACTTTCTCAAAAAGAAGCAAAAAGCAAGCCACTAAACAAACAAAATGGGCTTTGCTTACACATGTAGTAGATTCGAAAAGTGTAACAGAAGGCGATATCTCTGATTATATAATAAAAGAATGTCACTTCCTTCACTAAATCTCCCTCGACCAAGTATGCCATGTCCCGCTGATAGGGTGTGGATTGGAAGGTAGTGGAGGAGTGCCTACTCCCACTCGGTCGATAGCCGGTGGGGCGTCCTCGGTGCAGGCGAGTTTGAGGGTGCTACGGGAGGAGTGGGCGCAGCTGCTGCTTGACTACTAAGGCGACAAGGAGCCTGAGGGTTGGAGGTGGGGAATTGGCACTAGTCCTGGCACCCGGAGTAAATTAGAACGGTCACGAGGTACATATGGGGATATAGCAGGGAGGCCCAGGTGTCTTTGGATCTGCATGAGTATGGCCTGATTCTATGCGAGAATGGCGTTGGTCTTAGCCATGGCGGCCTCGGTCTGAGGATCATCCTGTCCATGAGAAATTTGCATGGCGATATGAGAATGATGTTGTTGTAGTGGAGAACGTGCGAACTGCATCCATGATGGTCAGAAAATCGCAGGTGGAAATCGTGATATGCTGCTGAGGTGGTGCGGAAGTGCTCGTCGCAGCACCGTCTGTAGGGGTGGTATTAGGGCCATGGGGCCCTGAAAAGTCAGAGGGCAATGGAGCGGTGGCGTGGAGCGGAGGGGAGAAGCCGGTGTGAGGTGTCGGGTTTGAGGCTCCCCCAGAGTGCTCCTATTGGAGGGCTGCTCCTCGGCAGAAATATCTGCGTAGGCTCGGCTAGGTGGTCCTTGGTTGGAAGGGAACGAGGCGGGGTAGAAGCGATAGGTTGGTAAAGAATTTGTTTGTATGTAAAGTCCTGACGGCACTCGATCTAGGCTCATCGAGAAGCCCGTATGCTTAAGCACACGGCATAGGAGTCTCGGGAATAAGAAGAGAAGTGGACTCGGCTCGAGATAGACCAGCGATGAACCTTGTCCTCGAAATTAGACAAGAGGAGGTCATAATGAGCTCTGCTGGGGCCAGACAGTAGCCCTGCGAGATCACAAATAAGGCCTCCAAGATGGCCCCTCTCCTCTGAACGGTATGTTGAAGTGGGAAAAGGTTAGACCACAGAATGTGATCGATAAGAAGCATATGCGGTGGCGCCTCTGAGCAGGCGGTCAGGTGGTAATGTCCGAGGAAGAAGACGGGACCATCTCTCTGGGATAGGGATGGGGCCCTTTATACTCATTGAGTTGGCTAGAGATATCGGAAAATTAGATAACAGCAAGGATGTCGGTACAGGTATCCCAGGTCGGTCGTCGATGGAGAAATGAAGAGCAGTCGAGTGGGGCTCGCGCTTGGATGTCATCGTGTGTGGTGGGGGCTTCGATGACCACCCGAGTAAAATGACGGTGTGAGCGGCTCGGGAGTACCTCTACACTAGGAGCATCGAGTCTCGAAGCTCCGGGTCTGTGGAAAAGGATGGAAAATCGTAAAAAACCTCGTCATGCAGGTCCCTCTCACTACAATCAACATTCCCAGGGTTAGGGTTGCAGTGGAAGAGTGGCCGCCGGATGATGGAAGCTAGGGACAGGTCCAGAGGAGGGGCTCGGTGGGGCTCACGTCAGAGTGGTGATTGTGGCTCCCACGGGCCCACAAGGCTCAGATCTCTGGGCGAGATCAGAGACCCTCTTGGGCGGTGGGACCCAGGTGCTGGCTGAATGTGGGCGGAGAGGGTGGAGTGGGGCTTGACCTTGGTGTGGTATCTCCTCGGGCGGGGGGTTGCGGCGAGAGAACCCGCGGGCCTTGCCTTGAAGGCGGCGGTGGGGGGAGCCGCATCGGTGGCGTAGGAAGCCGGCTGCGGCGGGCTCGGCGGTGGCGACAGTCTTTGGGCCAGCCGGTAGGGGAGGAGCGGTTGCCGCGGGGTCGGGCGCTATCCTCCGCGCGTCTTAACCGCCTGCTTGCCGGAGAAGGAGAAAAAGGGTGGGTGGGGGAGTGGGGAGAGGGAGTCATAGCCCCGATTAATGGTCTATTAAATGGTTGGAACAAGATGGAGAGTCAATGGTGGGCATGTAGGAAGCGGAGGTTTGCGGGAGGGAGATGAGCGGTGGGCTGCGAATTTTCTCGGAGTTTAGAAAATTTTTGTTGCGAAAAATTACAGCGGCTATCCCATTTCTTGAAAACGATCCACAGGCCAATGCGACACACATGAAATAGAAAGTAAAAATTGTGAGAAACAAACTTGTAAATGATAAAAATTGTAAAAAGGAAAACAAACTAATCAATAGGGACACAAAGATTGCCTAAGAATTAAGCAATTAAATTATAGTGGCTTAGAATCTTTGCCGAAGTCACTCCTAAATATGTGTTCGGGAGGTTTCATGGAGAATTCGAGGAGAGATTTCACTCCTGTACGGTGAAGTGTTGAGGATTTGCATATGGCTGACCTTTGGCCATTGACCTTGAACACTTTCGATTGTCTTTGGCATTGGCGGTCTCTTGAACCGTTGAACCATCAGTAGACTGATGGTGAACGGCCCACCCATCTTGATTTAAGCTTGCCCGGAAAGAGCGGAGCTGTCGTAGCCACAGCACTTGGGCCCCTCGAAATGTTTGCAGCCATCACCGATCATGCCACCTCTTTAGCTTATCTTGCAATTTCGGTGCCGAGGTAGGCATCATTTCTCGCGCCTAAATTGATATCGAGGAGCCTGAGACCAACTCCATGTCTGGGTTCAATTTTTTTACCGCCCACCGTGCCTCAGATTCACCCCCCACAGCAGTGGCAGCTTTATTACAACTAGGCGATAAGGAGACATGCCCAGATGGTCTCAGATCGGCCCTGTATGCCCGCAGTGAGTCAAGCAAATTTGAGAGAGACCAATATTTTCTGCTAGAATTTACAACTTTCATCAAGATAGTCTGATCTCCTCGCTGGGCTAGCTCTACTGCCACCTATTCGAGATGATAAGGGGTGGCCACCTTGCTTGACACCGCATTCTTGGATAAGAGATTCTCAAAGGTTTGTTGCCGAAATGTGAACCTCCATCACCGATTATGGCTGGGACTCGAATATGGAGAAAATGTTCTCCTTACAATTTCAAGACGGGGCTAGATCTCACGCTTCACACGCATTGCCACCCATTCGGGACACATAGTCAACTCTCATGAGAATGTAAGTATATCCGAAGGAAATAGGAAATGGTCCCATGAAGTCGATGCCCTAAACGTCAAATAACTCAACAACCAGAATAGGGTTCAGTGGCATCATGTGACGACAAGAGATTTTTCCCAACCTCGGTGATTTGCGTATTGTTTCCGCACATGGTATAGGCATCCTTAAACAAAGAAGGCCAATAAAACCTCGTTGCAAGACCTTCATTTCCAAGCCAGAAGCGAATGATTCCCCCACATGCAATCGTCATGGCAAAGGGTTGAGCATCCCTTCTTGTTCTCCTTCCTAAGACACACTTTCGATTATTTGATCAAGACAACATTTGAATAAATAAGGTTCTTCCACAGTATGAGTGGACTTTTGCATGGAAGAACTTGTCCTATGCTTTCCATTCGTCAAGTAACTCCAATCGTTACCAAAAGTTAGCAATGTGGGTAAACCAAGGAGCACTATCCACAGCGAGTAGAGATTCCTCTGGGAATTCATCATAGATCGGAGGTCAGGTGTCAAGGTGATATGGTTAGTCCTGAAAGATGATCTAAGAACAACATTTTCCACACCTTCTTATCCCGAATCAGACAACTCCCCGTATAACATCCGATAAGCCTAGCCTTGGCATTTCAGTGAGCAGATATTTCAAAGCCGAATGATCTCAGAAGATGATTATATCGGGGACCCAATCAAATACGCAGAAACTTCTGTCTGTGGCATAGACCAATGCCAAAGCACTCTTTCTCGCAGGCAGTAATTCCTTTGGAGCTTCATTCAATGATTTGCTCGCATAGTAAACCACATACGGCTTTTCTCTCGCTTTGTCTCGAGAATCGTCTCGATAAGGAGGTCACTTCAGACGCATAACCTCGAAAGGCAACCGCGCCAGTGGGCCCCTCACTATCGGTGCAAAGGGGTTGGCAAGCCTCGAGCTTTTCAAACCTTTGTTGGCATTATGCATCCCACTCAAACTTGGCATCTTTTCTAATCTTATAAAGGGCTTGAAATTTCGAGAAGTTCGTATGAACCTCCTATAGAGCTCCGTCGACAGTGCCCAAAAGTGTTATTTTGAACCCTATATTAGATAGGCTCTTTGAGTGCTTTTGCGCGCTTAATCATGTCATTTATACCAATTGGAAGGTTCAAGTCTTCTTAAGAGCACTTATGCCATTTAGAGCATTTTCGGTTGTTTGTGCTCTTTCACAAGACTTTCGGGAGTTCAATCTCGATACAAATGATGAATCATGAAGACATCCCAATGTCGGCCATCAATTATACCAAGAATCAATGAGAAATGAAGGCAAATAAGAAAATCATGCAATGAAGACAGATGAAATGCGTGAGACTGATCAAAGCCCGGGATTCGCTATAGAGTCATTAAAATTCGCTAGGATTACAAATTAAGAACCTTAGCTTAAAATTCCTTCAAGTAATCTAAATAAATCACTTTCGCTAGACCCAAAATTTTCGCTAGGCACCGTTTCCATTTAAAATCATGATTTCGCTTATTTCTCACATAAATTTCGCTGTTACGAAATTTCGCTAGCCAGCTTAAATTGCCGCTTTAGCTTAAATTCTATTTTCGCTTATGTACGGTGATTTTCGCTACCTAGCCAAATTCACGCCGTCATGCTTTTCAGATTTAATGCTAACCGACCAAATTTGGTGCGGTTACTCGTCTCTTTAACTTAGCCAAATTTGTAGTTTTTTTTGGTATTTTCATGCATTGAGGTGGCTTCATATAAACCCCTCCCTTTGTAACCCTAAGCAAGAATTGGGAGAAGAAATTTTGTAAGTTTTCATATTTTCAGGAATAAAGTCTCAGATTTTTAATTAGGTTTTCGTTTTCTCTTCTTCTCTCCTCTTTCTCTTGATTGGCCACAAACACCCTCTCGAGGATGACAACTCAAGAGACAAGCCAAGGTTTCCTTTTCTTGGAAGAGGAAGAAGCTAGCTTGGTAAATAGCATATGCATGTCTGGGCCCTCAGATTAAAGCCATAGGTACTCGTGTTTATGACCCCATCTTCTCAAATTATGCTGAATAGCTTTGAATGTTATTGATTCGCCAATATCTGATGTTTTTTGTGATTACACACACTTATTGCTAGATGCACTGTTCATTGTGATTGTCTACCAGCCTCGAAATGATATTTAATGCTGGGTTTCAAAACAAAGAAAGGCCATAGATGATACCTGTGTCGACCAAATAGAGTTGATTCTGGTGGTGAGGTTTGCATAAACATAGATCCTGGGCTATGCTCGACTATAGGTCGCGATGTCATAATGGAGATAAACCCGAGGACACTCGTTGCCTCTCTAACTTACCAAGTTATACCTAAATCTTCAAAGTTAACTTTCACACTTCATTTTCGCTACAATTTCATTTTTAAACTGTCACACTGCTTTGAAGCAACTAAAGTCCAAATAGAAAGCCTTACCTTTTCACACCATGCTGCAAGACATTCTTAGGATGAAAACCCATCTCGTGTTCGACCCCTAGATTCACTATACAAAGAGGGGTCACTACCGGCAAAGAGTAGGAACTTAGGTGTATATAAATTTCAAGGATTTTAGCTCAGCCTACTGTGGCACAAATCAAATTGGCGCCAAGGTTCAGGATGGTGCCAAACTACTAATGTAGTCAAGTGTACTTGTGATCAACATCACAAGCGAAGGTAACCTTTACCTTCTTGTCACTACCAGGAACCGTCAGCCTCAAGACTTAGCAAAGAATCGCATCAAGTCGCCATTCGCTATTTTAATTTTTGTTAGCTAATCTAACCATTCGCAAGCCTGTGAGTTGCTCTTCGTTGTCTCTATTATAAATTTTGTAATGTGTTTATGCAACAAAGGATGTAGACACATCGTAGATTGCATAGAATCAAGACACAACCCACCCAGCCATAGCCGTGCACATACTCGATACCATGTGATCCCATACCCGAGGAAATGAGTCAATCAGAACCCCCATGAATCCAAATGCCTATAGAACCATGAGGGATCACATCCATCCTCCTAGAAAGCAGCCCCATCCCGTATCATTCCTCCCACAAGATGTAGCAAAGGAGGCCTTATTTGGTACTCCTTACTCCCCACATATCATGGTATGAAAACGAAAATCCATACACCATATTAGGATTTGAGGAGGTTTGCACTACCTTAAGGAAGGTGGCGATGGACATGGATGTACAAAGTCGAAAGTGGCTCTGATCAATTTATACGACAAGGGCCAAAATTTGGCTAAATCCACCGAGGCCTAGAACCATTAGAAATTGGCAGAGTCAGCAAAGTGCACTCTCAAGAAGTTCTTCGCTCATAAGACCACTAATTTGAAGATAAATTTACAATTTTGCAAAAATTAAGATAGAGAGATTTTTACTGTTTGAAAGATTTATGAAACCATCAGCATGCCCACATCACGGTTTGATACTTGATGTCAGAACCACTTATGATGGAACAACACCACTAAACAATTGTTGGAAACCATGTGTGGGGCACTTATGAGTAAGCATCCCATGAGGCTATGGATTTTGGCGAACTATGTAGCTGAAACTCCAAAACTCGGGATGAACCTAGTCCTAGGTGCTCCTAAAGATTAAGCGCCATCAACCACCAAAGGGGGAGACAAGTATGCATTTCAAGATTACGAGATGAAAGCTTAAATTGACCAATGACCAAAGATCGATGATCCGAATGAAAACCACAAGAAATGCAAACAAGAATCAGCCATTATCTTCATCCCAATTTTCTCGCCTGAATTTTCGCCAACACTACCTCGAGGAAAGACCGCCAAGAGCATGCCCATGCCATAAGTCAAAATAAACCACCCATAGATGCTCCATATGGTAACACTAATAACCCTAATTGGAGAAATTGTCCAAATTTGTCATGCAAATCCAAACCCCTTGCATACGCCCCTTCAAGAGCACAGCAGCAGTTTGATTCCACTTCAATACAACAACAAATGCCTCCACTATCTTCTCCTGTTGAACAAAGTAACTTAGAATTTAAGTAAGGTGGCAGTATATTCAGAGAAGAATGTATGCGCCGAATGTCCAAACTAGTCAAATTGAAGCAAGAGAAAGTTCACTCAACAAGAAGAAAATTGGACATGTAATTGAGATTTCAAAATTGTCTAGAATCGCTAGCCATAGAGTTCAAAAAGGGAAGGCTCCTTCAAAGTAGCAACAACATTATCGTAAAGTGGTGAATGCCCTGACAAGACTCCATCAGACTTAAATGCAAACCTGATGAAGTTAAGGCAGCCAGACTTTACGGCGGTAGGGAATTAAAAGCCAATATCAAAGCTACCAAGTCGCCTCCATTATGGTCAAGCCACTTCAGAAGAACAATAAAGGGACAAGGAAGAGGTAAGGATTAGAATATCCCCTCCGGCTTCCTCGCAGTCTCTGAAGAAAGAAACATTCTCATAAATCAAACGTAAATGTTAAAGTACATTATGGCAAGTGAAAGTCAATATTCTCTCCTTGATATGATTAAACAGTGTTCTTACTTACAGAAAATTTAAAGGATTTGCGGCACGGTAAAAGGGTCTTAATGTAAATAAAAAGGCCTTTGGGGAAAGAGGTGCCATTATAGAGAGCAAGACTCCAAAGTGAAGTATAAGGACCAGGATGTCCTACGATTTCGGTGAATATTGGAGTGCATCAGCGTGGGAAAAAGCAATCGTTAGACCTCTGAGCCAAGGTGAATCTCGCTGTCAGATTCTACAAGCAATCAATTGCGAACCGAAACCCACTTCCATCACACTTTCGCCGATAGGTCTATTAAAATACCAAAAGGAACCATCGAGGATGTTCTTATAATAAGTGGACGATTTTAATATCCAAAGAGATTTTGTCAGACGGACATGTAACTCGCTTGCAATGTGACCTAATCAGTGCCTATCATATTAGGAGACCGTTTTTTGTATTACTTCAAATGCAATCATCAATTGCCTGAATGGACACAACCTACATTTGGAAATATGACCTTGGAACTCAATATTTTTTCATATGGGTAAAAGGCATATGCACTGGCGAGGATGATTGAAGAAGTCTCGTATTTTAGATACCATTCGGGAAGAACAAAGCAATCAACAACAAGAGCAAGATATATTAATTTGCAGTTATCCGATTGCCTTGTGAGCAACAATTTAATTTCAAGAAATATTTTCTAGTACGTGGGTACTGAGTAAGAAGAATAGAAATTTTGCCTCATTGACCGGGTAATGAACCCAAGGAACCTCAACAGCTGTAACTCAAAACCCCTCCCCGCCGATTTAAAGTATGCATTTTGAAGTAAACGGAGGCAAAGGCCTGGGCCAGGATTTCTTCACGC
Organism: Tetrastigma voinierianum; assembly: GCA_016808115.1. NCBI lineage: Eukaryota > Viridiplantae > Streptophyta > Magnoliopsida > Vitales > Vitaceae > Tetrastigma > Tetrastigma voinierianum. Next base: position 1,550,531 of record JAEQBH010000926.1, read on the forward strand.
TAACCATCGCACAAGAGCATAATCTCCCGCACCTTCAAAAAGAACAAGCATTAGGATGGAAAATTTCTGATCCGGGAAGGCATAAACCCGCCCATTTCAGACTCACTATATTTATTTAGGAAGAGGAGTCTAAAGTTGTTAGGCAAATTTCAACGAGGTCAATCCCCATCTACAGGAAGCAATTGTGTGAGGTCTTGAAATTGCTCCAAGTCGTATCATTTATCCCATTTCTCGATAAAGACATGGGTTAGCCCAACTCGTGTGGTGCCTAAGAAATCAAAGAGGTAACAATCAGGAAAACGAGAAGGCGAAGAATTGTCTACCCGACTTCACAAAACCAGTTGGGAGAGGTATAGATTATAGAAGGCTCAATGAGGTGACACGAAAACACCACTTTCCATTGCCGTCTCATCGATCACCGGAAAGAGTTTCTCGGACACCCTCTATCAAGTTGATGGGTATCTGTGGTATCAGATAGAAATCGCCTCAAGATCAAGAAAAGACTACTTTTACTTGTCCATTCGCACGATGCTTACAGATAGATGCCTGTGGCTTTGTAACGCCCCACCACTTTTCAGCGATGTATGCTCGCATGTTCGAAGGACATGAAATAGCCGATAATGGAGGCATACATGATGATATCACAAGATAATGGGGCGATTAAGAATGTTTTAAACCAATGGAAGCCATTTGGTGCAGGCATAAAGAAGAATTTGGTGCTTAACTGGAGAAATGTCATTTTATGGTAAACCGTTGAATTGTATCAAAGTGCTTATTTATTTCTAGTGGGAATTGAAGATAAAGCAAAGATCGACATTATTTCCAAATTGCCCGCCCCCAACAAATGTGAAACAATTAGACAATTCCTTGGTCATGTGCTTCAATGACGGTTCATTAAAGATTTTTCAAAATTGCTAAAACTCGCATAAGCTTTGAAAAGGATGCTAAATTCGTTTGGGAGAAAGATTGCCAAGAGTTTGAAGAAATCAAATTTCATTTGACTACTGCCCTAATAGTTCGAAAGACCTAATTGGTAGTTACCATTCGAGGATGTGGAAGGTGAAAGGATCTGCTTATAGGAGCCAGATGGCCAAAGAGAAGATGGGAAACCTCATGTGGTGTATTATGCAAGAAACTAATTTAAGACCGAGAATTATACCACTATAGAGAAAGAGTTACTGCAAGGGTATATGCCTTAGATAAATTCCAGCATACTTGGTCAATGCACTGAGAGCAATCATTTTTACGTAATTATCTTTGAAATATCTCTAACCAAACAAATGCAAAAGCAAGACTCATCCGTTGGGTTCTGCTACTTTAAGAGTTCAACTTGTAAATTGTAGATAAGAGTGGGGAAATGTGGTGTGTGATCTCGTCATGTTAACTATAGCCCACGACACTCACAAACCACCCATTAATGATGAATTTCAAGAATCCCTAATGCGCTTGGAGAAAGCCTCGCATGTCACATTGCCAATTTCCTCACCACAGAGAAATCCCACCGGTGCGGGAAAGGACAGGATAGGAAATATTTCTTTGCTAAATCCATTCCTATTATCGGGGAAGAGCCTTTCCTATTCAACACCGTGCGCATCAAATCATCAAATGTACCCGAGAGGAACAAGAAGGAATTTTAAACCATTGCCATGAGAGGTTAGGGTATTACTTGGCTCCCAAAAGACAGCAATGAAGGTACTGCAATGCTTTATTGCCTTCATTTGCTCAAGGAAGCATACCAAATGTGCCGTATGTGGACAGATGCCAAAGACTCTGAAATTGTCTCAGCCAATATGATGCCATTGCACCTAATTTTTGGTGGTCGAACTATTCGATGTATGGTATTGATTTTAGCGGGACCTTTCCCCACCATATGGTCATACATACATTTTAGATGCGGACTATGTTCCAAATGGGGTTGAAGCGATCCCTGAAACCAGAACTGATCATAGGTGTACTCAAACTTGAAAGCCACTATCTTTTCCAAGCTCAGGGTACGAAAAGCCATTATTGAGCATGGAGGTTCGCATTTCTCAGAATGCACTATCTAAAACCTCATGGCTAAATATGGTGTGGAAACACAAAGGGCTACTCCTACCATCCTCAAACAAGGGCCGTGTGGAACTCACAACAGTGTAGAAATTACCATACTGATGAAGGTGGTTAATACCAACAGAAAGACCGGTCCATTAAACTTCATCTGCATGCCTATAGAACAGCCTTTCAAGACAATCCTAGAATGTCCCCATCTATTGGTCTACAGAAAGGCATGTCACCTTCCAAAGAGAGATTGAATACAAAGCATGAAGGGCGATCAAGAAGCTAAACATGGACCTAAGCTGAGTCGGGAGAGAAGCGATTGATCTTAATGAATTTGGAAGAAATACTAATAATGCCTACTTGAATACCAAGATTGCAAAAGAAAGATCAAAGAAATGGTACGACCAAATGATAACTAGAAAGAGTTTCAAGGAGGGAGACCAAGTCCTCTTATCTCGACTCCAAACTCCATTTGTTTCCGTGCAAGCTTCACCATGGATTCAAGTCCATTCATTGTCCAGCAAGCATACCCAGTTATTCTGCTGACTTACGCGGATCCAAGTGATGACAGGGTATTTAAAGTCACGGACGAGGGTAAAACCATATGTGATGCAAAGAGTCATTAAGGGGAAGAAATTTCTTCGATGGACCCTCCCCTCAATCCCATGTTTTATAAATTTCGTGAGTGGCTAATGCTGTCCCAAAGAGCCATCGTTCATTTCTTTTACTTATTTAAACCGCCGTATGTTTAAAATAAGATACCGCGTAGAGCTTAATGATTGATTTGTTTTTCGGCAAGAATGAGCAATGCAGGGTATGCCCATCTTTATCCGTGTGAAGTACTTTTACTTCCATTTTCGTATTTGTTTTTCTTTTTCAATTGAACAATTGAATTGCTACAATCGACAATCACCGCTTTATGTTGGGAAATCACACCGTTTGTCACCTCTATGCTAGAACAAATTCCATGCTTGAACAATTTTTTGATCAACATAGCCTCCAAGATGCTCAACTTGAAATTTCCTTTACGCTAATTCACACACCGCACTCCGTGATTATTTCCTAATAGTCAGGAATTTGTTTGCCCCTTTCGCTTACAGAAAGCCTACCCAGTATGTCAAGCAACCTAGGATAGTTTTCAGAGCTACCCATATTTTGGAAGACCAAATGTAGTCTTCCAAAAAGGAAAAGAAAAGAAAAAAAAAAAAAAAAAAAAAAAGAAGAAAAAGAAAATAAAGTCGTGAAGTTTTGCCTTGAAACCTGAAAATACTCCAGGGCATGGCGAAGCCTTAAAACCCGATGCCCCTAAGCCTTAAGTGGTCGAGTCATCGATTTTGTGTTCGCGCGTACGTGGGTGGATAGGTAGAGTCTAACGAATTGTAGGTGCTTGATTTTCTGTCATACGGTCCGCAAGTGAAGCCTTTGTAGCTCAGGGTCAAGGATCCTCGCTTCAGATGCCCTAAACCCACTGCTTGAGTCATCGCAGACTCGCTACACCCGACCTTGGTGGAAGCTTCGACCTACATCGTGATCCTGCCATAGTTGAATAAAGCAAGAAGAGTGTAACTAGCCCTATCTAGGTCGTTTCAACAACTTAGCGGCCATGTCGTTGTTAGGTCGGGGAGGGAAACAAATTTTTCAATTTATTGACTTTAACTGCTTACATAAAGAACCATTAGACTTTAGGTGGAAATTCAAGTTGAGAAATCAAGGAACCAATATTGACCAAATTGTTCTGGTTTGGTTCTTTCATATCTGCTTTCAAATTTGATTTCAATTTTTCAATTTAAAGTACTGTTTATATAGATAAAACTTTTGAATCATAGCCTTTTGAAAATCACCACATGTATCTCCTTTTATTTTTGTATCATACGGACTAGCAACGTTTTTTATTGGGGTGTGATTAGTGCCCAAAGTGCTATTTTCTAAATTTACATTAGATAGGTTTTGAGTGCTAAGGCGCCAATCATGTCATTTATACCAATCAAGTGTTCAAGTCTTCTTAGCGAGCACTTATGCTAGTTTAGAGAGTATTTTTGGTTGTTTCAGTTTTTCACAAGACTTCTGGGAGTTCAATCTCGACAATGATGAATCATGAAGATTGATCCCAATGTCACCATCAATTATTCCAAGAATCAATGAGAAAATGAAGGCAAAGTGGAAAAAAATTGATGTAGTTGAAGACAGGATGAAATGCGCTGAGATCAACAAAGCTCGAATTTTCGCTGAGGTCACAAAATTTTCTAGGATTGCGTAAAATTTTCACAACCTTAGCGAAAATTTCGCATCTAATTTAAATCGCACTTTCGCTAGACCCAAAATTTTTCAAGCAAAGAATCGCTCTTAGCTTAAAATCATGATTCTACATCACATAAATTTCGCTGTTAATAAATCCCTCGCTAGCCAGCTTAAATCGCCAAGCTTTAGCCTAGCTTTTCTATTTCGCATACGTGATTTCGCTACCTAAATGAAATTCTTCCAAATTTCTAGCGAAATTCACCGGCCTCGGCATGCTTTGTATTTAATGCCAACCGACCTAAATTTGGTGTATTACTGGGTCTCTTAACTTAGCCAAATTTGTAGGTTTTGGTATTTTCATGTATTGAGGGCCTATATAAACCCCTCCTTTGTAGAACCCTAAGCAAGAATTCAAGGGGAGAAGAAATTTTGTAAGTTTTCATTTTTGTAAATAAAGTCTCGTATTTTTACTAGGTTTTGCTTTTTCTCTCTTTCCTCTTTCTTATTTCTTTCGGGTCAGCTAAACACCCTCTTGAGGATGACAACTCAAGAGAGATGTCAAGGCTCTTTTCTTTGGAAGAGAAGGAAGGCTTGGTAAAGGGGCATATGTATGTTGTCCTCTTGTATTAAAAGCCATAGGTGTACTCGGTTTATGACCCCATCTTCTCAAATTAGGCTGAATAGCTTCAATGTTACTGATTCGCCAATACTTCCATGCTTTAGGATACAAAGGCATACTTATTGCTGTGATGCACTGTGGTTCATTAGATGGTCTTTACGAGCCTCCGAAATGATATTTAATGCTGTGGTTTCAAACAAGAAAAGGCCATGTATGCATGCTACCCGTGTTGACTCCAAATAGGAGTTGATTTTCAAGTGGTGAGGCTTGCTAGTTAAACATAGATCCCAAGTATGCCTGACTATAGGTCGTGCATGTCATAAACGAGGATAAAAACCCGAGACACTCGCTTCCCTAACTTACCAAGTTAGTGACCTAAATCTTCAAAGCACTCACACTTCATTTTCGGGGCCATAATTTCGCCTTAAACTCACAATCGTTTTGAAGCAACCAAAAAGTCCAAGAGAAAGCCTTACCTTTCTACACTCATACAGATCATTCTGGGGATGAAAACCCATCCCCGTGTTCTCGAATTTTTAGATCACTATATATCGGCAGTGAGTTTGATCACTAGCAAAGAGTAGAACTTAGGTGTATATAAATTTTGTTGATTTTAGTTTCAAATTTACCGTGGCAATTAATCACCCGCATGCCCCAAGAATTGCCTCACTGTCTTCACATTGGTAGGAGAGGGTAATTTAGAGATCGCTCACTTTTTGCCTTTGGCCCAATTTCAATTCCCCTTCTCGTAAAATGACATGTCCCAACACTATTCCTCGTTCACCATGAAATGGCACTCCTTTCCCAATTCAAAGACTAGGTTCTCTCAGCTCCATCTATGCAGACGCTCCCAAATGGATGAGGCATTCAAAGCTTCCCCGTAGATCAGATATCATCCATGTAAACTCTCCATAATGCTTCTACCAAATCACACTAAAAATACCGAGCATACATCTCGGGAATGTGGCAGGGCATTACATAGCCAAGGGCATCCTCCAGAGGCATTCAGGCTGTAAGGGTAGCAAGGTAGTCTGCCTTGATCAGTTCGCGCAAAGAATTTCAACTGAAGTAGTCAATAACCATCCGTGAAAGAAGTAGGCGGGTGGCCTCAAACTCTTCCGTGAGCCGACCATGAAAGGTGAGGAAGTGATCTTTTCTTCTCACCTCTATTCAATCTTCTCGTGAATCAATACATACCTCCAACCCGTAGAAGGTGGGCATTTCTCCTTTGCATTATGCACTCGTAGTTACCCCACTTTTTTTGGCACGACTGGGTTAAAGCAACTCAAGTGCTATCGTATATGGGGTAACACACCGCTTGCAACAACTTCGGGACTTCAATGCGAACTACTTCCCGTACAAGAGGATTCAATCTCTCCTCGTGGTTGCCTAACATCTTGACCTCCCAAATAAATGACGGGTGCGCATCGCTGGGCCGATACCTTTTAAATCGGAAATTTTCACCCCAAAGCTTGCTTGTTACTCTTGAGGATTTGCAGCAGATTGTCATCCTGTGAAGTGCTCAGCAGTGATGACAGAGAAGAACTGACACTCGTCATTTTCTTCCAAAATGCATATTTTAGTTCCACAAAGTGTGGGGCTTCAGATCCAAATTACAGATTCATATTCTTCCCTCTCTCTAGTCAATAGGCAGAATTTCCTCCTTTTTTTTCTCTAGTGCCTATGTACTAACTCATGCTCGGGGGTCCGATTACCGCTTCACGAGTTTGTCGACAATTCCCGTTTAGCACATCGTGCACTTGCCGCCGTTAGCTTCGTTTCCAAGAATTGTGTCTATTATATGCATTCTCTTCACAATCATCCTCCACCGTCGTATGCTTTACTTCTTAAGTGGAAGATATTGAATTCCAAGGTCATGTTCCCAAAGGTGAGTTGCATAACCCCATTTCGGCAATTTATAATGGCATTCAAAGTAGCCAAGAATGGCCTTCCCAATATGATGGGTACATGGTCAGTCTCCCACGCAATCGGCTCAGAGTCATACGACAAAATCCACCCGGATAGTAGAATTTGTCCACTTGTATTAGAAATTATCCTCAATAGTCCCCTATGGTATTTTAATGTGACCCATCAATTAGAGACAAGGATGGAAGTGGGTTTAAGTTCTCCTAAACCTACCGCTTTCACATCAATACGGGCAAAGAGGTCCACCAGCCCCAGTCTAGTACAGCCAACACAAGTGCCCGATATTAACTGAGATGGTGAGACACCCTTGATCTTTGTACTTAACGGGCTTGTACCAATGATAAAGAATCGACTTGCTCGCTAAGGCTTCTTATTGACATTTGCATCTCTCTTCACCGTGCATGTGTCCTTCAAAATTTAGCATAAGTGGGGACTCGCGACCGCGTCAAGAAGAGGGATGTCAGACCTTCACTAGCCTCAAGACTTAATATTTCCGTCTGCTGATGGTTTCTTTTCTTTGTTTTCGCGCTTGTGGAAAAGGAGGGTGTACTCTATTCAATTGTATTCCTCTGGGTGCCTCAATCTGCTCAGTTCAACTACGCTGGGACCTTCCACTGCCGGGTTTAGGTGGATGGTTTGACTTCTACCTCAAAGTGACCACTACTTTTACTTCATCAATTTCGGATTCGTCACGCAAAGCTTAATTCATGCACTCGATTCGTCATGGTTTTGTGATGGAAATTTCTTTTCGAGAACCTCGCATCGGTTAGTCAACCTTGAAACTAAGTAATGTAGGTTATCTATTTTTTTGTTGAGTGTGCCTTCCAGTGTTTCGATTTTCTGAGTGGTCTGAGCATTCATTGTCTTCTGTTCTTCCACAAAGTTACCCACAACCTTGCTCAAATTCACAATGGCTTGCTCTATAGGGGATGAGGGTGCTAAGTTGCTACCGTGGAACCCGTGGGAGCATAAGTCAGCTCTCGCTCACTGATAGATTAGGATGATTCCTCCAATTTGGATTGCAAATTCCATATGGAGCGCTTGTTGGTGGCTTACTGCACCACTATGTTTGCTCGTCAGATCAAATCCCTTACCGAGGGAGCACCGCGCGTTTCCTTGGTGACTCAGTGGATTGGCAATTAAAAATGTGGCTAGAGAGGCACAAGTGTTTCAATGCACGCCCGCACTTCGCCGATTCAGATTTCAAGCTCTTCCAACCTTCTAATCAAAGAAGATAACTCGCTTTCATTTCCACATCCTCCGACAAAGGAGTATATTCCTCCCCTTTGGTTTGTCAGTGGTGCTTATTCTCTACCTCCCTTGGCTCGTCATCCCATGCCTCGAGGTTTCAGCCACATAGTTGAGGAAATCCATCGCCTCATTTGGATTCTCGTCGTAGTCCCTCCACACATGGTTTCTAACAATCAAGTCATAGCAGGGGACATCCCATCATAAAAGTGATTCACCAGCATCCATGTATCAAATCCATGGTGAGGGCAGGCACTGATGGTCTCCATATACCTCTCCTAGCACTGGTAGAACTTCTCATTATCATGGGCCGCAAATGTATAACCGCCTCTTCTAAGCCATTAAATCCCGTGTGCAATCAAGAACTTTTAAAATCCTCAGTTGGCAGCCTCCGCCCAATTCCTTATGCGCTCTGCCTTGCAGAATTAAGCCACCCGCCTGTTTTTTTGAGGGTTAGCGAGGCTATTAACCTCAATACCTCCATATCTACGCACCCTCTTTGAAAGTCGTGCAAACTTCCTCTGCAAATCCCGATGTGTGTATGGATTTTCATTTTCCATACCATGAAAAGCAAGGGCACTGATAAGGCCTCAATGCTACATCCTCGCAGGGAATAATGCATGAGGGTGCACTCACCTTGGTGGGTGTAATGATCCCTCATCGACCAGAGTATCGGGATCCCTTTGAACCCCGCTGCTCAAGCCTCAAGTGGTTCCATTTGTTCACGCTTAGGCCTACTTTACACCCCTGCTCAACTGAGCATCGAATCTTTCCAATCGTCGGTATTTCATCTCCAATGGTGCATAAGCTACTAGGCATGTAACACCCCGAAATATACCCTAGTTTTTTCAACATGTCTAGTGGTATTAGAGGGCATAACCAAATTTTAAATTAAATGCGAAAAATATGGTTAGAAACCTAAAATTTTATATGACTTAAGGACAAAATCGTAATTTGTCCAAAAGGGGCATCAAAGACATGGATTAAGAAATTAGGAGGCCAAAATAAAATAATGGAAAATTGGAATACAAATGGTCAAAAGTCGAGGACTAAAAGGTAAATAAAGGCAAATAAGAAAACTTTTTAATTATAAGAGGAGGAGACCAAAATGAGTTATTTTTGGTCTCCAAACAAGAGCTTACTAAAGAAGAGGAGGAGGAAGAAGAATGAGAGGAAGATAGAGAGAGATCGTCAAGGTATGGATACATGACTTTTGTAATGGATTTTGCAGACATTTTGTCCAAATCTACTGTATGGATTGCCAGGGTTTGACATTACTTTGTTCCTTATTTAGGGTTTTGTCAGGAATACATCCTAACTCAGATTTAAGGAAGTCAGCTGAAAACCCTAATCGACAATAAGTAGATATGGAATCCTCACAATTCCAAGGTTTTGTAGAGTCAGTGAACTTTCGGGGTAGGAACTTGACTTTGACCACTAAAAGCATTATGAGTTGTTTTTGAGGGATCCCATGTTAGTTTTGATGAAGGATGTCATAGAAGTGATCTATGGAAGAAAAGTGCATGATAAATGGTGAAATTCACCATTTATGGGCAAAATTCGGAGACCAATACCAAGACACCTGAGCCAGACGAGATCGCTTGATGTGGCAAGAAACGGTATCGACATCAATAAACCCCGCACGGCATCGCCTCTGCAACCGAACCCCGCACCAAGACCGACGAGAGCTTGATACCTGCACCTGGTTCCACAAACTCTCGTTGCTATTTTTACGTAATTAAGCTAAAATTCGCATACTTCCAGCATAGAAATGATGAAATTAAGTGAAAAATGTACATTTTATAATGTGGCGACTTGGTGGAGTAAAGTTCATGCCCCAATAATAGATGAGTATCTGAATACCCATATAATCGTGAATGCCGGAGATCGGGTGTTAAATGACGGCACTACATTGCGTGGGCGAGCGCGTGTATTGCCGGTTACTCTACGTTTTGTATGGTACTCTATATGACCTAGTCTTGGCTTGACACTTTCGGCGTTAACCCGGCACATTAGTACTCCGATTACTCTGATTAGTACTTGATTACTCGATTAGTCGTGACACTCTCTGTCGGTCGCCCGGCACTCTTGCTTGAATTAACTCGGCATGATCTTGTATGGTATCTTTGGATACTTATTGTGCCGTGTCTTACTCATTTATTATTACTGGTCTAGGTATTCCCTTAGTCATATGAAAATAACCTAAATGATGAATAAGAGTAAATGAATGTGTATCGTTCTGATCTGTAATGCCTACGTGTATCTCTGAATAAGAATAAGTTCTGTAACTCCTACGGGAGATCCGAATAGGCATAAACCGGTTATAAGCATAAGTAATTGTATAAGTCCATTATATGAATGCATGGAAATTCTGATATTCTTTATTGTTATATGCTAAATATAAATGTGTATATGCATACTATATATGTTTCCCACTAAGCATAAAGCTTAGCACGGGTTTTTAATCCGTGTAGGTGAAGAAGAACTGATGATCTTAAGCGCATTCATTTGAGCTAACACACAGTAGGGGTTCATCACTGTAGGATCTGCACTCTGATCAGTAAATGTAAATGTATAGTTTTTGAATATGTAAATGGGACTCAGTACTGTATATGTGACATTGTAAACACCACTACGGTAGTAGTTTTATTTTGGACTTTTGTATATGATATGTGGATATAATTATAAGACTTGGATATACTAGCATTACGATAAAGCGAGTAAAGAGTCCCGATTATGTGATCTCATGCGACCTTGATTCGATCCACGATCGAGATTGGATAGGAATTCGGGCGTGATAGACGAAAATAACCTGCAGACAGACAACCAAAGAACGGGGGCTACCAAAAGGTTAATGTTAGTACAGAAGCAAAAAAATCAAAAAATTCTATGTATGGACAGTATAAAAATTAAATCAACCCAACGATTGGGCGCTGGGGGAAATAAGTAAAAGCGAGAAGAATTAGAATTCACGACACTTGTGATGAGGATCCTGAGTTCAGCGACTTCTCACTTGCACTAGGCACCATCTGGCAGGCTGACTCCATTTGATTCATGCCACCATTAGGTGTACGGAATCAACAAAATTTGTATCTAGGGTTCCTACTGCAGTAGCCAGCTCACTGCGAGTATAGCGGTTCTAGAAGATTGAACTCGAGGATGGGTTTTCTTCGCGATGATTTACGATTGAAGTTCAAAATGGTGATTAATTTGGATTTAAGGTTTAGTAAAAGCAGTGGGGGTATTGTTTGGAAACTGAAATTTAATATAATAAAATGTAAAGAAGTATCCTTGAGTGTCGGGGCTCTTTGGGTTTGGGTTCTAAAGATCCTGAGAGGGTCGCCGGGTTCATTTCCTCGCATTAGGGAGAGATGACCTATATAGTCATTTCTCGAATCGGATGCTTGCAAGCTTTAAAAACTAAACACTATGGTTTTCCCTTTTGAAAAACAACATTTAAGAGCATAAATGCTCCCCGGCAGTGAATACACATCTCATAAATCTACCCTACAGTGACAAATAGAGGGCAACTAATGAATCTCAATGGATCTAGCAATAAGCATCCATTGAACCCTAAAAGATTGCCAAATACTGGTCCATCAAGCTACATTTAAGAGATTTAAACCTAGATTGAGAGAAATAGAACATAAATACCCATAAATGCGTGAGTTAAAAATAGAGAACCGTGAGTTACCTCCAAACCCTAGCGAGCAGCCCTCCTCTTCAAGGAGAAAATGGTGGCTTGAGCATCCTGCGAGTTGTCATCCTCAGTGTTTTATTAACCGAAAGGAAAAGAGAAAATGCAGGAAAAACTTGGCCAGCGTTTAATAGTGCTTGTCTAGGGCACATAGCCAAACCCACAAATTACAAAAAAACCAAACTAAAAGCTATTACAAGGGATAAATTTGGAAGAAAACCAAAAAGGGGAACGAAAATGAGTCACAGTTAAAAAGCGAGGATGGTGAATGAGTGCGGGAGACATGAGCAGTCTTGTAAGGAGAAATTCAGCGGGATGAGCAGTTTGCTGAAAATTTCTGAGATGCAAAAATTTCGCAAAGGCTGCGAAATTTTTCTACATCTCGATTTCTTGGCATTTTAACTCTTCTTTCCTTACGGTCTCGATCTGCAATCTTGAGTTTGGCTTGAATTCGTGCTTGGATTGACTCAACAATTTTGGCATAAATAGCTTTGTACTTGCAAAATTTGCCGCAAACGAATCATTAGCATGTAGGGACCTTAATGTTCCAATTGGGTTAATTATGCTGATTAGTACACAAAAAGTACTCAAAACATGCAATATACAGGGTTCAAAATAGCACTTTTCGAGCACTAATCAATAAGATACCTATCTTTTGACCCAAGGTAGCTTGTTGGGCAAACCTAAGGTCATTCTTGGGGGTATTGGATATCGACCCACTAAGAGAACTTCCATAAAGGTTCTCCTGAATCAATAGCGAGGGCTATTGATTCGTAATAAAACAGTGGGAGCTATAATGTGTAATTGTCAAGCCGTAATAATTATGCATTTTAAAGTACAATATAACATGATCTCTTTTACATCTAGGTTGTTAGAATCAAACCATTTCAACAATAGTGAACTTGCGATCAATATTGGATGCCAATAAGTTGATCGGTGCCAACTTCATGAACTGGCTAAGGAACTTGAGAATTGTTCTTAAGGTAGAAAGAATAGCCTATGTCCTTGATGGCCCAATCCCTAAATCCCCTATTGTTGATGCATCTGATGAAGATTAAAACACATATCAAAAGCATTTGGATGACAATGTGATTGCCACATGTATCATGCTCTCATCTATGTCATTAGAGCTTCAAAAACGGTGTAAGGCTATGACAGCTCATGCCATAGTTGTCCATATGAAGGAGTTGTTTCATGAGTAAGCGAGATCCAAAAGGTTCGAGGTCTCTAAACTGCTCTTTGATCAAAGATGCAAGAGGGGACATCTCCAATACAGTACGCACTGAAAATGAATGGATATATTATGAGGTTGGATAAGTTGGGTTTTGGTATGGATAATGAATTAAGTATAGACTTGGTTATGGCTGGTTTACCCGATAGTTTTGAACAGTTTGTGCTCAACTATAGGATGAACGATAAAGAGACCTCCATACCTAAGTTGATTAACTTGCTTAAAACAGTTGAACCCACCTTGAAGAAGGAAGGTAAAACTGTGATGCTTGTGGATTCTTCTAGTTCTAAGAAGAGTTCTAAGAACAAGAAGAAGAGAAAAATCACCAAGTAAAAGGGAGGGGTAGAGCCAAAAAAAGACGAACTTCCTCAGGGTACTTAGCTGTTATGGCAAAGAGGCCATTGGTAGAAAGTACAAAGGCCTACATGGAGCTGAAGAAGAAGGTGGCATATGATGCCCCATCATCTTCATATTTTTTTGTCATTGAGGTTAATACTGTTTCTCGTGACAACCTTTGGGTATTAGATACCGGTTGTGGTTCACACATATGCAATGATATGCAAGGCCTAAGGAATAGTAGGAAGCTCGCAAAGGGAGAGTCTAACCTTTAAGTTCACAATGGTGCCAAAGTTGCAGTTGTTGCTATTGGGACTTATGTTTTGAACCTCCCTAGTGGACTTTGTTTAAATTTGGATTATTGCTTTTATGTGCCAACTTTGACAAAGAGCATTATTTTTTTTTTTTCTTGTTTGAATAAGAAAAGGGTTTCATTTAAATTTTTGTAACAATGGTGTTACATTATGTTAACTAATGTCTTTTATGTTGGTGGTACTTTAAGCAATGGGATTTACATATTGGAAATGTCAAATCCAATTCTAAATGTTAATGACAATAAAAGACAAAAAGGAGATAATTTGAAATCATCGCTTTTATGGCAATGTCGTCTTAGCTATATAAGTGAGACTCACATGACTAAGTTACACAAGAGTTGTAACGCCCCAACCCCTGCCTAGGCGGATGATGGGGGCGCCACATAGGATTAGGACTCCTTTACCTGATTTTCTTACATTGGTGGGCCCATTTCAGAATATAAATCCAAACTTGTACATATTGACATAACTTAAATCCATAAATTCTTCCAAAAGATATAACTTGTAATACTACCACAGTAGTGGTGTTTAAATGTTCTTGTACATATATTCTTAAGTCTCATTGCCCAGCTACTTACAAGATTTACTGCTCTAAAAATATTACATTTACATTACAAAATAGACTCATAAACCTAGATATGGTGGACTCCTATTGCTGTGTTGGCCCTGGCGATGCGGAATGCCTCATATGTCCTCTTCAGTACCTACACGGATGAAATACTTGTGCTAAGCTTATAGCTTAGTGGGAAAACATATAATATATATAACCACATTAGTGGTTCTCAATTATAGTATACATATTCAATAGTTCATATATCATAATTTGCATATCTCTCGTAGGAGTACAAAACAAAAATCTTGTACAGAGGGTACCCGTAGGTACATAACAGAGCAGAACTGAGATATGTCTTAACATCAGAGTTGTTTATTTTTATTTTATTATACTTCATTGTTCATATACTTATCATATAAATGTTTAATGTATAAACGAAAATAATGAATGAGGAGGGACCGCAACCTGATAGGTGCAGAAGGTGCAGTCTGATCTTGAGCAGGAGGGTGCCGAGAAGCCTGTACGTGCTGCCCATATAATAGAAATGTCGTAGCACTAGCAAGAGTGTCGTATCACTGAACAAAGACGTGCCTTCCCACGAAACAGAAGTGTCGTAGCACTAGTAGGAGTGTCGTAGCACTTAACATAGGTGCCTATTCATTCACTATTCGATCTTAAACAGGCATACAATTATATGTATTACTGAGCTTATTATATTGTTCTTAAACACATTAGCAAATAAAGGGCAAGAAACAAAGTCTACCCAACGATAGGTTCGAGCGAAGTTACAGAGCATTTTTCATATAACTATTATACTTGTACGGACCATTTCATTCACTTGTTAGGATCCTCATTAATCCAATGGATGGTTTCCAGAATTAACAAATGACAGTAACAAAAACGGGATTTCAGGAGCACTCCTTCGCCTAGGCGAAGGGGTGTTGGGTTTGTACAGAAATTGGGCTTTTTGCCCTTTCTCACCTGAAAACTTCAACCAAACCAAAACCAAAACAAATCAACCTTCAAAACTAGACTTAAACCAACCTAAAACACCTTTATTAGGATTTTTCCTACATAAACATAGACAAGGAGGGATTTGTGATAGTTTCGTTACAAAAGTTCCATACAAGTATTCCATACCTTAATCTTCCAAAACTTGAACCAAACTTCTTATTTTCTTCACTTCTTCTCTTGAACCAGACTAGATCCTTAAACAAATGGTGAACATAACCCCAAACTTCTTTCTCCTCTCCCAAACCGTAAATGCCCTAGCCAAAGCCAACAAAATTGGAACTCCCTTATCTAACAAGGCCATGTTTGGCTTTAAGGCATTTGGCCTTCAATTTTTCCCTTTTTCATTTTAGTCATTCATCTTTCTTTCATTTATAAATCAATTTATCATTATTCCTACTTGAACATATAATCTTCTTAACTTATGTCTCTTAAGTCCTTAATTTGTCATTTTACCATTTTAACATTTTTCCCACTTTACTTAAATTTTTGAAAAATGCAAATTTTAACTTACATTATACCCTAAACATGTAAGAAAGTACTAGGGTATAATTTGGGGTGTTACAAGAGTGGTAGCTTACGGTCATTTGATTATGAATCATTTGACACATGTGAATCGTGCTTGTTAGGCAAAATGACCAAGTTACCCTTTAAAGAAAATGGTGAATGAGCAAGTGGACCATTAGAACTAATACACACCGATGTATGTGGTCCTATGTCCATGCATGTCAAAGGAGGTTTCATTTACTTCATAACCATTATCGATGACTTTTCATGATATGCGTACTTGTATCTTATGAGGTAAGTCTGAGGCCTTTGTAAAGTTCAAAGAATTCATAAATGAGGTAGAGAAGTAACTTGGGAGAAGTATTAAATCACTTAAATCGGATCGAGGTGGTGAATACTTAAGCCAAGAGTTTTTGGATTATCTTAGGGACAATGGGATCTTGTCCTAGTGGAATCCACTTTACAAGCCACAACATAATGGTGTGGCTGAAAGGAGAAACTGAACCCTATTGGACATGGTGAGGTCTTTGATGGGAAAGACGGATCTACCTAAATCCTTCTGGGGTTATGCACTTGAAACTACTATTTACATTGTGAACAAAGTCCCAACCAAGTCAATTAAAGTTACTCCATATGAGATATGGACTAACAAGAAACCCTATCTTTCTCACATGAAAGTATGGGGTTGTCCTACTTATGTGAAGCGGACAATGTCAGATCGGTTTGTAGGATATCCTAAAGAAACTATTGGATATCAATTCTACAATATTTTGGAACAAAGATTGCTTGTTTCAAAGCATGTTGTCTTCTTAGAGAGATTTTATTCTAAGAGAAGACAATGGGAGCAAAGTTGAGCTTGGTGAAGTGTAAGATGCTATTACAGACGCATCTCATCTAATGAACCTGAAGCTGTAATTCATGAAGATGAATTAGCAGTTGACCCTTCTAAAGTAAAAGCACTCCGTAGGATAAGTAGGATATGTACTCTTTTAGAGAGATATGGATTTCTCATTAGTGAACAAAAGGACGTATTGATTATAGAAGATGATGAGCCTACTTCCTACAAAGAATCTCTTAATAGCCATGAAGTTAGAGATGGATTGATTACATGTATACAAACCAAGTATGGACTTTGGTTGATCCACGCAAAGGGATAAAACCCATAGGGTGCAAGTGGATCTTCAAAAAGAAGACGAACATGGCCTATAAAGCTAGGCTTGTGGCTAAGGTTTTTCGTCAAAGACAAGGAATTGACTATGACGAGACTTTTAGTCTAGTAGCCATGCTTAAATCCATAAGGATTCTCCTAGTCATTGCTAGTCATTATGATTATGAGATATGGCAAATGGATGTGAAGACTGTTTTCCTCAATGGAAACCTATCCGAGGAAGTGTATATGACACAACCTGAAGGCTTCATATATGAAAATGGCAATAAAGTATGCAAGCTTTAGAGATTCATTTATGGATTGAAGCAAGCATCTAGGAGTTGGAATATCCGATTTTATGAGACAATCAAAGAGTTTGGTTTCTCATAAAATCTAAATGAACTTTATGTGTACAAGAAGACAAGTGGGAGTGTAGTCGTATTCCTAGTGTTGTATGTGGAGGACATACTCTTGATAGGAAATGATGTCTCAGTATTACAATCTGTCAAAATTTGGCTATCCAAGAATTTCTCCATGAAAGACCTTAGAGAAGAGATCTACATATTGGGGATTAAGATCTATAGAGATAGATCTAAAAGGTTGCTTGGTCTTTCATTGTCTAAATACATAGACAAGATGCTAAAGAGGTTTAGCATGTAGCAGTATAAGAGAGGATACATTCCCATGACACATGGGATAACCCTCTCAAAATCTATGTGTCCAAAGACACAAAATAAGAAGACACACATAAGTCTGATCCCATATGCTTCGGCTATAGGATCAATCATGTACGCTATGTTATGTACTAGACTCGATGTATTATATGCTTTGAGTGTCATGAATAGATACCAATCTGACCTTGGTGAGGGTCATTAGGTAGCTATCAAGATTATCCTTAAGTACTTGAGAAGGATTAAGGATTTGTTCTTGATGTATGGAGATAATGACCTTATTGTAAGCAGGCATACTGATGGCATCTTCCAATCTGACAAAGATGATTTTAAATCTCAACCAAGCTATGTTTTCATGTTGAATGAAGGCGCAGTCAATTGGAAAAGTTCCAAACATAATACGACTACGGATTCCATAACTGAATCAGAGTACTTTGCAACTTCTGAAGCAGCTAAGAAAGCAATTTTGATAAGGAAGTTCATTGCAGAACTAAGAGTGGTACCTTGCATTCTAGATCTTATACCTTCGTATCGTGACAACAATGGAGCCATTACGTAAGCAAAGGAACCCCGGTCTCATCAAAGACCCAAACAAGGACTCAGAAGATACCATTTTGTTAGATAAATTATTGGTAGACATGAAGTAATCATAAAGAAAGTCCCCACTTATCATAATATTCCTGATCCTCTAACTAAGCCACTTCCCTAGACAAAGTTTGACTCTCATGTGCTCGCCTATGGTATGAGATATAAAGATGATTGGCTTTAGTTCAAGTGGGAGTTTGTTAGAGAAGTGCTCTAAAGGAAATCACACTTAGCACTTGTTATACGTATTGCATATTTTTAATATTAAAGGCTTCTTCATTAATTTGATATTCATACGTTGAATTGATATAGATCTTTAATCGACTTAATGAAGTCCATGATACATAACATAGCATGAAGGAAATCATGATGAGGTCATGATAATAAGATTTCTATCATGTGCAATTATGTTATTATCTAAATTATCTCTGGTCATAGGATCAACGAGACTAGACATCGTTGATTCAAATAGACTAGCATATGTCATACTCCTTGATTTGATCAAGTAGTCGATCTTATAAACTATGATCATGAGTTGATTAGAGTTGACATGTGGATCCTTACTAAGAGTAGCTAAGTACATCAAAGACCTTATATGAGACAATCATATGGATTATCTATTATATATGTAGATGATAGTCTCATCATGGCAATGGTGCAAGTATCCTTAGACTTGAGGTGCTTAAGGATATCTTGAATGTTGATTTTGTGCTTTGTCTCCATTCCTTGTTACCTTCCAAAGGTCGCTCATAAGGTGGTGATTGGGTACAGATTGAGGTGTTCGAAGGTAATTGAGTAGCCAACGAAGGATTCGCCACTCCCAAATAAAGGGAGAGTATACCTATGGCCTCTTGTCGGGATCAGTACTCGGGAGTCTCTAGCCATAATGGGAATTCCATGAAGAGTGTCTTCATGTGCATAATTGATGAGTAATGAGTCCAGAGACAAGATCTAATATCACTTTGTCCATGCTCTGAATCGAGTGAGGTATAGATTTGTGAAAGGATGAATTGTGCAGCAATTGTCTATGGAAGGGTTTGCAGTCAGTCCATCGACTATCCAGTCAATTGGGGGTCATGATGTGTTGCTAGATACTGCTCATGACTTGCTTGGATTTAATAGTTCAATCAAGTGGCCAGCATAACCGGGAACCTAATGTGTAACGACCCGGCCCAACCATGTAGATATTGTTTGCTTAGGGTCCAAGGGGCCCTCACGGCTTTAAAACGCGTCTGCTAAGTTGAGAGGAGCCCATACTTATATAGTGCCAGGAATTTTCTCCCCTATCCGATGTGGGATGTGAAAAGCTTTTTATGCGAACTAGCGTCACGTTGTGTCCCATGAGATACGAGGCAACAGACAACACCGCTACGGGGGCGAAGCCGAAAGCGGACCCCACAGCCGGGGTTGAGGATCGGCTCGATACCATTTGTATCCAACGAGCTGACCATGTAGATATTGTCGCTTGAGTCGGGGCCCTCGAGGCTTTAAAAGCGAGAGTGCGCGCTGTATGTTGAAAGGAGCCCATACTTACATAGTTGACGGGCCAATGGTGAGTGTATAAAATTAATTGGGAAATGCAAACCAGTGAGCGCAAGTGCACGCGTCGAGTTGACGTAGTGTAGTGGTTAGTCAAGTGTTGTTCCCTCGAAGAGAAGCATGTTGACTACTGATTTAATGACTTCGAAAATATTTGGATCTAATCCTAAACTGAATTGCGACTAAATTACTTGAATTAATAAAAACATAAAATTACGTGTATTGAATTATATTGATGATGAGAAACCTAGGGTTTTACCATCTCCTACCACACTTGATAGATGTCAATTCAATTAAAGACTGACGAAGTATACATATAGTTATGTTGTGGGATGATCTTTCCTACAAGATATTATCTCTCGAGATATATTTACTTTATCTACTTGATTAGGATGTATTGCATCTCTGCCTCAATCTCTCGACTCTGAAACGCCTAAATGTTCAAACCCTAGTGCCACACTTGCAGTCTGGAATATCTCTATTCTTCGACTACCTAAGTGTTGCTTTAACCATGTCCCTAGAAGTTATCTTCTCTCGATCTCAAACTCCCAGCTTTAGCATGTCATAGTTGTGAGACAATAACATATGTAATTAAACGAGGATTAAAGCAAACATATGAACTCATATTAATAATCAAATAAAGCTTCCAAAACCGAAAATCAATCCATCAAACCGTGAGGTGGTTGGAAAAACCCTAGAGAAAAGAGTTAGTTCATCATATTATTCACTACGGATTGAAGAATTCGAATCATGAAGTGGGTTGAAAGAAAGACTACAGAAAAATCTATCTTCACGATCTGTCCTGAATCCGTCTATCTTGATCTCTCACTCCTATATCTCCTCCTTCTTCCCGATCCAATCTCCTCTTTTGCTTCGAAAGTACTCCCTTTCTATACCTCGAGACGCGGGCCCATCAATGGCTTAGAAAGCTAGGGTTTTTAGTTCCGTGTCGAAGGAACCTCGCTTCACCTCGCGGTGAAGGCCAGCGGCGAACCCGGTACCTTTGATTTTAGGCTTTACACGGTTGTTGGGGTGAAGGGAGTCTTGCGGCAACGGGTGCATCGCCCACGCGCGAAGGGGGTCTTCAGCGGTAGTAGTGCTTTCTTGTGACGAACCAGTAACCCTTTGTGATCTTTTATCATTTACGCCTGCTCTGTTTTCCAGTCTTTTTCTTGCCTTTTTTTATTCAACATCAGCCATATTATTCTATAGAATAAATTTAACATGAGGGATTAGCGTAGTAATGAAAAGGCTGTGAATCATGCATTTAGGCTCATAAAGAACACTTAGAGAATTTGCTTGAAATGCTGCGCGCCAATTCATCGATCAACACCCCGAGCTTAGCTTCTTGCTTGTCCCCAGAGCAGAATAGACTCCACCGAGGCACCTGAGAATAACGTGAAATTATATGACGATATGGGCTAAGCACACATGATAACAGCAAGAAGGGGTCTATATTAACTAGTTCAAAAGATCCAGGGACTACCTTACTTGTTTAACTTTCAAGAACTTGCACTGGGTCGGTCTTGATTAACCAAGTAGGTCAACCCATTTTTAATGCTCAATAATCTTTCCCAAGGAGTCTAAGTGTGGTTAAGGTGTGATCTCCGATGCATAGTTTGACTACAGTACCCCCAAACTTGAATCAAACTCGCGTATTTGGAATAGCTTAACACGAAAGGATGAGAGCGCACCAATTTATTCAGCCCGGCTACTCCTGGGGATTTGCTGCAAGACCAGTCGGAAGAATTACTAGTACCGGGAGATTTTAGGTGAGGGTTCCTATAGCGGGGGTCCGTGGTGACTCCTACCCGAGTTGGTTAAGAAGCCTTAGGGCATTTAGTTCCCACAGAACCTTGAACACTCAAAACCTCGAGGTTCTAGATTGTGTAGATCATTCATCCTTTATCCCATGTAGCAGGCAGTGAAGTCAATGGCTCTCGGCCAGTTGGCTCAGGGCATTAGGCTTTGAAAAGCCCCTCGGATTGTGCCCGAGATTCCGATTGGATGATCCCCATTATTATGTGTGTGTTATTTGGGGCTCGGCGTCCTCTTTTTCTAAGGTGTCCCGTCACTTGGGTGGTTACTTCCTAAGGTTCGTAGGACTCTTGTATGGTGAGTCCGGAGTCAAAGCATACCCCAAAGACCACATGTGTGTGTGCAGAATAGCCTACTTCAAGAATTGAGTTCTTGAGATCTAAAAAAGGGTCGCCAGACATGGTTAGTCTCAACTTTACACAACGCAATCCCAATTGTCAAACAACCTTGGAGTCCTTACTTCGTTTTGCAATTACTACAACTTCCTTTTGTTGCCAGCATGCTCAAAATTAAGGCAGGGGTACTCAATACCCAACTGCAGGCTTGTCATATTGGTGCATGGGGAAGCTTATGACCTAGCACACGCCTAAAATAAATAAAAAAAAATGGACCTAACATGAAAAAATAGCAAACATGCAAAAATAAATAAATAAAATAGACCTAACATGCAAAAATGGAAAAGATAAAATAAACGGAACCTAACATGTAAAAGTAGCAACAATAACCCAAGAGTCGAGAATAAAAGCCCCAGAAGTCATAACTGATCAAAATAAAATAAGTCACTAACAGTCAAAAATAAACTAGTGCACCCCATACCCCACACCCCCGAACTTAGAGCGACAATGTCCTCAATGGCGAGGAAAAATAAAAATAAAAGCAGAAAAGTAAAAAGAAATGCGATCCTAGAAAAAAAAAAAATGTCGCTGCTTGATGGTGGCGGTGGTGGTCTTGTGTGGATGACGAGGCGAGGCGAGAGCTTCACGGGTGTCTGGTCTGTCGGATAAGCGACCATCTCCGCCCGGATGGAGTCCATCTGCTTCAGGCGATACATTATCACGGGACTCGTCCCAATAGGTGTTAGGCGGTGGTGAGGTGCATGGATGCGGTCGATAGGGACTAGGTCGAACTGGGGACCTCAGGTCCGCCGTCCGCTGGTCGCTTCGTTGGGTGTGGCTCTTGGGGCCCCGTCTCCTTCGGTCTCATATCGTCGGTCGGCATTGGACTCATGAGGCTCCGAACTTCACCACAGCGTGGATGACGATATTTGGTTGTACTTTTCCACTTCCGAGTCCAACATAAACTCGGTGTCGGCGCCAACGGTGATCGGAGGGATGGATCGGGCGCCAGTCACGGCGTCAGGTAGTCGCCTCAATCAACCCCCGCTCAATGACCGTCTCGATGTCAAATTGGAGTCCCTTGGTCATGGCGTACAGGAGGATCGTCTTGTCCTTGGTCATTGTACTAAGATGCAGTGAAGGTTTAATCTTGGATAAAAATTACGAGCGCCATACCGTAAGGCGTGGCGGCTGTCATCGAATGTGGTGAACTCGCCGGGGTAAGACGGTGGCGCCGCCACACGCCCTGGCCTTGTGTGAGCTCTTGCATCAAGCCCTCGAAGTCGGTGGCCACAAATAGCGCCGGTACTCCTCATTGTCATCCTCCCGTAGTTGATAGGCCGGTTGATGGCCAGGACGGTGAGCCCACCTACGAGACAAACACTATGGTGTTGACGGAATGAGCGGGTTAGAACTTCGCAAATGGTAGAGGCGCTCTGAGGTCGGGGAGACTTTGCTGAGGGTTTCAACCTAAGTGCGGATGGTGGGGAGTGAAGAACGCATTCGGTCGGAAAGCCCGCTCTGGGACCGAAGGAAAGAATGCAAGCGACTCGTGGTGAGCTCACCTCCCAGAAATGGAAATGGTGTGGATTATTCAGAAGGGGAGGTGCCGCTAGAGATGTGAGACTCCCGGAAGTGGTGTCGCATTTCGATAGTCTTCTTAGACACCATGGTAATCGTGACGACTTGTCTCGAAAAAAATGCACATAAACCAGGAGTGAAGAGTAGCACGAAAAATGTTTGGAGGAAAAGTGTCTGTCAGCGGATATTTAAAGAGGCTAAATCTGAGCCGCCGTACGGAGAAGGACGCCATTTGCGGCGAAGACATACTCCAGCGATGGCTAAGGCTCTTTGCTCTGACGAAGAATTGAGCCTCATGGCGGCGAGTGACTTGTTGCTGCGGTCAGTTTGGTCCCTAGCACCTGGCAATGACGGGCTTAACGCAGACCCGGTGAAGTGAAAATTTGGTTCCCTCATGGCAGTAAGCTTATTGTGGCAGATTAAAGTATAGACCTTTGTGTTTTTGCCCTCCACCTTTAAGATTCATCACGTTATTAAAAATAATTAAGGTTAGGATGCCCAAAAACAAAAAAAATTATGTAAAACAGTCAAGACAAATGGAAGTAATACGAGTTTAGGGAAAAAGAAAATCTCACAATGCTTGGGTTGCCTCCCAGCGCTATGTTTAATGTTGTTAGCTTGACATTTCTGTCTCCATATTTGTATTCTAGAGAATTTGGGAATGCTAATGCCCATCGTGGTGCTCCAAAATTACTACTTTCGGGGTGGTTGGACTATTTTTTGGGGTGGGCCAAGGGGTATCTTGATTTAAGGTAGTCATCTGTGAGCTTCATGGGCCGGAATACATGAAAGGTGATCTCGTCTTCTAGGGCTCTCAATTTCCGTTCTACCTTCTGCACATCAATCAGTGCCCCGCTAGTTGCTAGAAATGGCCTACTCAGTATGATGAGTATTTCCCCAGCCTTCTTCCATATCAACGGTAATCTTGCCGAAATATGAACTTGTCACTTTGGCCCGAGCGTCTTCTATCACACATTGCCCTCTGGGTTGTTTGGGTGACTATCCTACCCTGACTAAGTGTGACTGTGGTTGGGCGAGCTTCACCTAATCCCAACATCTAAATATAGATAGCGGCATAGGTTGTGTGCTCTAGGTCACACAAAGCCTTCTCAAGATGGGTGCAATTATGCGGTATGGTAAGCGCCGGGGTCTTTTAGCTTTGTGGCCAGTTTTTCGTTGAAGGATGTTTATCTGAATGAAGGTTCTTGTCTCAAAAAATTCAGCCAGGTCTTCTTTGTTGGACAATATCTCTTTCATGAATTTCACACTTAGCTGAGCATCTACTCCTAATGCATCGGCAAGCGGAATGTTTATGTGTGGGTTTCTTGAACTTTCAAATTTGGTGAATTGCTTATCCAATTTGCTCTTTTTCAGGCGTTGAGGGTACGGGATTGGGATAGTAGGTCCAGTCATGTTTTGTCGACCCTTAGCCTCTGTCTCTTCTTCATCTAAATTTTTCTGATGGGGTTGTTCCCCTACCTTATCAATGCAGCTAGACTGGATTCTTCACCACATCCTCTACCTCCCTATCCTTTGGTGGCTGAGTGCTGGTTCTTTTTCACTCCTCAATGTAGTGGCTTTGTTCGTTGCCCTCTGCGCCTTGGAGTTCACCTCAGAATTACTCGGTAATGCTCCCCGTTGCCTCTCCTTCAACAAATTGGCCATTTAGCCCATTTGCACCTCTAAGTTTCTCAATTGTGCTGCCTAATTGTTCAATTGGGTGGTCTGGCTTTGCAAATTCGCCTTTGTCTCATTCATAAAGGCGGTGTGTCAGGTGAGCATTTGTGCAAGTGCTTGCTCCAAGTCTACTTTTTTCTCAAGGGTTGGTTCATTTACTCGGGGTAGTGGCATGTTGTTCTGACTATTCCTCCAACCATAATTCTGATTGTTACGATTTACCTTGGTTGCCTCTCCATCCTGACCTGTATTAAATACAGTTAATATCGTTACGTGTTCATTGCCTCCATACTGCCCTTGTTGTGGTTGATTACGGTGAGGATTCACATATTGGGCTTTGCTCTTCGTCATCTGCCTTGACCTCCATGATGCTATCGCATCCACCACGAGATTCATTCCCATGGTTAGTCCCGAATATCGCATTTACTGTACCCGGTTGCTGAAATTTGTTTAGTTAACTATGCGTATGGTTACCGGGTTACTTAGAATCTTTGTGTGCACTCTGTTTGAAGTTCTCGGTGTCGATCTATCTCTAGGCCGATTGATTAGTATTGGTAGTTGTATCTCCAAGATCTCTGGAAGCGATGTGGTTCTTCAATCAGAGCACCGCCCATTGAAGCATCAATGATTGTCTTTGGCTGAGCTCAAGCGTTGTAGAGCGTATGCACTTGCATCATAGTTAATCATGATGTGGACATCTCCTCAATAGCTCATGATCTCCCAAACCTCGGCTAAGGTTCTCCCTCAAATTGTCTAAATGTATTGATTTCTTACCAGATTGAGCTATTTTCAAGAGGTGGGAAAAATTGCAGTCGAAATTTCTGCACAAGTCATTTATGGTGTTGAGTTTGGAGGTTGGCTAGTCAACCAGTGTTTAGCCCGGTCACTAAGTGACAATAGGAATAGCCGCAGCCTGAGAGCTTCTTCGGTTACCCCATTATACTTGACCGTATCACATACCTCAATAAAGCTGGTCAAATGTGCATTTGGGTTCTCAATCGGTAACCGTGGGCCCCGAGATTGAGCATCTGCAAGGTCACTCATTTCAGCTCAAAGTTGTTTGCCTTGCCTGGAGTGGTCGTGGTATGGCGATTGAACAAGCGTAGGTGGCAAGGCAAACTCCTCAAGTAGCATATGCGGATTATCAGGCTGTACGAAGGGTGTGGTGGCCGGATCTCTATAGTTAATCCCATTACATTCCTATTAGTTCATACCCATCATGGGCTATGTCTGCGTCTACTTGATCTTTGCATGATTTTAAATTTGGGGATCGTGGGTCTTTCTACGTAATCGATGCGGGTGTCGTTCACAGTTCGGGGGATCAAATGGAAGCAATTCCCTGTGATCTTGTCTTTGCATACACTCTAAATACTTTCCTGAAATCACAAGATAAGAACGAAACCAAATCACAACACATATGCAATAAAGAAGAACACGTAAACCAGGAATAAAAGTAAAAAGAAATGATCAAGAAGTGAGAATAATTAAAGAAAGTAAAATTGATCCAAAGTACTATCTATGGCACTGTTGTCAATATCAACATAAACTTCTCCCAACACTTGTAAAAAAACTTGACAGACCCGATGGTGAGTGAGTAAAATTGGTGGGAAACAAACCCGGGTGTGCATCTGCAAATTGCGCGCGTCAGGAGTTGACATAGTGTAGTGGTTAGTCAAGTGTCGTTCCCTCGAAGAGAAGCATGTTGACTACTGATTTAATGACTTCGACAATATTTGGATCTAATCCTAAAGCGAATTGCAACTAAATTACTTGAATTAATAAAAACTTAAAATTGCGTGTATTGAATTATATTAATGATGAGAAACATAGGGTTTTACCGTCTCCTACCACACTTGATAGATGTCAATTCAATTAAGGGCTTATTAAAGTATACATATGAGTTATGTTGACGGGATGACCTTTCCTACAAGATATTCTCTCTCGAGATATATTTGCCTATCTCGCCAGTGGGATGTATTGCATCTACCTCAATCTCTCGACTCTGAAACGCCTAAATGTTCAAACCCTAGTGCCTGCCACACTTGCGATGCGGAATATCTTTGTTCTTCGACTACCTAAGTGTTGCTTTAACCATGTCCCTAGAAGTTATCTTCTCTCGATCTCAAACTCCCAGCTTTAGCATGTCATGGTTGGCCAGACAATAACATGTAATTAAACCTAGGATTAAAGCAAACATATGAACTCATATTAATAATCAAATAAGCCCAATAGAAAATCGATCCATCAA
The DNA here is from genome assembly GCA_016808115.1 of Tetrastigma voinierianum. Lineage (NCBI taxonomy): Eukaryota > Viridiplantae > Streptophyta > Magnoliopsida > Vitales > Vitaceae > Tetrastigma > Tetrastigma voinierianum. The sequence goes on from JAEQBH010000926.1 coordinate 1,577,849, forward strand.
ATGCATTAGTTGGGGTTAATTTAAAACCCTAGAGAAAAGAATTAGTTCATCATATTATTCACTACAAATTGAAGAATTCGAATCATGAAGTGGGTTGAAGGAAAGACTACAAAAAAATCCGCCCAGCGTCTGTCTGAATCAGATCTATCTGATCTCTCACTCTTGTATCTCTCCTTCTTCTAGATCGATCTCACTTTTGTGAAAGTACTCCTTTTTGTACCTCGAGCCTTAAGCCATCAATATTGAAGCTACGGTTTTCAAGTTCAGTAATGGAAGGAACCTCGGCAGCCACATAGCGAAGGTGGCCACTTGATGGTGAACTTAAGGGCCTTTGATTTCAGGCTTTCTAGTTCGCTACGACAAAGGGGGTCTTGTAAGCGTAGTCTTACGCCTTAGCGAACTTAGTAACCACTGTGATCTTTGCTTTTTGTCATTTGCCTTCTGCTCTATTTTTCTATCTTTTAGCTGCCCTTTTTGATTCCAACATCACCATATTCTATAGAATAATTTAACATGAGGGATTAGCGTAATATTAATGAAAAAGACTGTGAATCATGCATTTTAGCTATAAAGAACACCGAGAATTTAACTAAAATGCACGCATGACTCATCCCGATCAATAGTGCTAGGAAGTTTCTCCCCTATCCGATGTGGGATGTGACATAATGGGTCACACACTTAGTGTGATGGCTCCCGGTCAGTTGATTGCCGTCGACCGCGGAATACTAGTGAATGTCGAAATGGCAGGCATTTTTCACGAAAATCGGGGCGAGTCTCCATGCGGGGGCTCTGCCCAGTCTGAAACCTGTATAACACATCCCCAAACATCAATATCATGAGTACAAACAGCCGCTTGGGCCCAATACAACACTACTCATCAATATATATATATATCGACTATATCGATAGTTTCGAGTTGATTGTTTTGCTCTTATCTGACATATATTAAAAATTAAAACAATTCCAACCATGTGAACCATCAAAGCCACATTCCAACTCTCTTCTAAAAACTGAGTCTCTGGGCGAGCCGCACCGTCTCCTCATAGCTCCTTGTACCTATAAAATAGTATCCCTCAACAGGGTGAGCTAATGCTCAGTAGTGGAATCACCCAAGTGGGCTACTCTCCGCTAAGTGCATATCTTGATGCTCAAAATAAACACACATTCAAGAAAATGCATGATCCTACTTAAATGTCTAACCGATCATCTCATATCCTGAGTCCTCCCCGACTCCCTCACACTTGCCTAAGCCACGTATGAGAACCCTTAGTTTTATTTGTGGACAACCCTCCGATATATATATCAATTGGGCCGACTTCGACGATTGATATTGTGTATGGACTACCCTCCGATGTATATCAATTAGGCCGACTCCGACGATTGATATTTTATTTGGACAACCCTCCGATATTCATTATTTTTTGGGCAACCCTCCGAACCATTCTCTGAAATTACCTCATACACTCACTTCTATGGGTCTCTGATGCCCAGTGCATATGGAATGCATGATGCCAATTCCATTTCAGTTAATAACACATGCAAATATATAATCATGCGATATATTCACATAATTTAAAATCACACAACATGTTATGTAATTTCACATTTCCATACATCAAAATTAGCTCACATGGGTTAATGATCAAACACGAGCGATTCAATTTGAATTACTCAACCAAACACATTATTTCACAAAAATTATTTTGTGAACACTATTCTCGGAAATAGTGAAACCCTCGGTTACTATTCCTAGACAAATCTGATCATCGGTTCACTTAGTGAACCAATTTCACGACCATTACCGGTACTGCCATATAAGCACCATTTATTACATAATTTCCAACATACCGACTCTAAACAGTCACGTGAATGCAATTTATCCATTGAGGTTTCAAAAATCATAACAATTCGGTCCCGAATTTGGGACGATCCATGGCCTCATTCAACTCAAACATTAGCCGAGAAATGCTTAAATAAATAATAAAACCCAAGTAGGGAGAAACCCCTACCTCTCGAGTTTAATGAGAAACTCCTAAAGCCAGAACCCGTCGTAGGCACTTTTCGCGCGTATAGCGGCTTTATTTCTTGTCCCGGCCAATTTCGACCGGTCGGATTCTTAGGAAACCTAGAGAGAAGTCTCTCTCTCTCTAAAAAAAAACTCAAAAACCCTTAACTGCTGCTCCCCTCCGTTTTCTGCTCCAGCCCACTGCCCCTTTTCTCTTTTTGTTAGAGAAGATGACACTATTTCATTATTTTGTCTTATTCTAACTTAAACAATTCCAAAAATGACATTTTTGTCATTCTTTTCCCAATTTTGACATTCGGCACTATCTCGACCGTCAATTTCCATGATTTCTCTACTCATGCCACTTATGGCACATGAGTACGTGTTATATGTGACTTTTGTCGCATCGAAAATCCTTTTACGACAGAAGCGCGATACTCAAAAAATGTGCCAACTCAGGTGTCTCGAATTCTCTGTTTTACGTGCTAGCTAGATTTCATGAGACAATTCCAACGGTGAAATCCGTTTTGTCGAGATCTAGAGAATAAATTCCGGATTTTTGACCAAAATTACGATTTTGCCCTTTTTCCAGAAATTGGAATTTCTCGGGTCTTACATTCTCCCCTCCTTAAAAGGAATTTCGTCCCGAAATTCTGGACAATCACAATCACTAACATGCATATGCAACGTGCACTCTACCATGCATGTAAACAGTCATTCAAATCTTAAACGACTAAACCACGTACCTTCATCCCTAAACAAGAAGGGGTAGGTGGCCCGCATCGTGTCCTCGCGCTCCCACGTTGACTCCTCCACTCCACAGTGCCGCCATAGCACTCTCACTAGCCTCACGGTCTTACGTCGCAAAACGATCACGTATCAAAAATACATGCGGTCCTCACTCGAAAGATGTCATCGGTGTCAATCTCGATCGTCACGATCCACTACATGGCTGGATCTGAATAACGGAGTATGGGCGGTGAAACACCTCGTGGACACCTGTCATGCTAGGCGGTAAAGCCAACCGGTACGCTACAATGCCTATCCTCTCAAGTATCTCGAAAGGCCCAATGAATCTCGGCGATAGCTTCCCACGCTTACGGTTTTGACCCTCTCTGTAGGCATCACCTTGAAAGCGTGATCCCAGCCTCAAACTCTAAGGGTCGACGTCGCACATCAGCATGGCTCTTGTAGGCTCTGGCGGTGAGAAAGGCACGCTATCGTATCAAGCTCACCTTCTCGGAGGTGTCTCTAATCAAATCAGGACCCGTGATGGAGCTTTCTTCCATCTCGGTCCAATCATAACGATAATTTACCTGGCTTCCCATACAATGCCTCATAGGGTGCCATTTATATACTCGCCTGATAACTGTTGTTGTAGGCGAATTCCACTAAGGGCAAATGCTCCTCTACCCTTATGACCCAGGACATATGCTCGCAGCATGTCCTCTAACACCTGTATATAATCCATACAACTCGTAACCCTACACAACCCTTGCTTGATGTGTAAACACTAACCTTCCTAAGGTCACAGTCATTGACAATCCAATGGATTGTAAACCTAGTCCATGTCACGTATGACATCCATATCATAGAGAGCCCTTAGGCTCAGCAACACCAATCTGATTTCCAAAGGGTATCGAATCTCGAGTCACTCGACTCTGTCGCCAGCTCTAGTTTACATGATAACGACGTGTGGTTTTCATCTCGATTAACATAACTCTTGACACCGCCCGAGCCTCTTACATTCACCACGAGAAATTCGGGATATCTCCCGGGTCTCTTACTAACTCGAGGATTCTCATCTTGGGAGTTCTGACCCCCTATTTGCTTTGCCCGGCTTACTTTAGTACTCATTTCTGAATCGAACTATGAGCCTTCATTGGACGTAGTCCTAAAGACGAACTCAACCCACACTCACGAGTGGTGAATGACCGATACCGTGCACCCACACCGGACTCGGCGCGATGTTCTAGTGCACGAGGCATAATAATATTGTGTGACACCCAATCCCAAGGTCCACCATGATTCGGAGATCTCTCGCTCGTAATCCCGACCTATCGGGTCAATTCTCACTCACATCCTAGGGGAAGAACGCTCCCATGCACAGCTTCTCTAAGGCCTTAACCTCCTAGCCGTCAAGGCGTAGGTGTCGGTGTGACAACTTCGACAAGGTCCCAATTATTGACATAACTTAGATGTTTGTCAACTCATCTATGTCAGCGACATCAACAACGATATGTCTTACCCATACTGGGTCCACTGCGCCTGGCTTGTGCAACTCACGTCTGTCACGACTTGACCCACCTCTGGCCCCTCACGGCTGTACGTGGCTGTTTGGAAGTGCTTGTATAGCACAAGCGAAGAAGTACGGTTCCTCGACCCGTGCTAGGGTGTGGAGGAATGAGCAGTATGCTCTCTGCTCTCTATTCTTGGGGCCTGCTTGTCCCCGAGTCACAGGATCCTGTCTGCGGGGACGATCCGTCTCACGTACTTGATCCGTACAGTCACGAGCTGGGTGTGAAGCGAAGTCTTCTACCTCTTCCCCGTGAGAACGGAAGAGAGGTGATCCTCCCTCTTGCTACCGACACCCTTCGCATCAGAGTGTTCAGGGCACATCCTCGATCTCTCTCGTAAGGTGAGTGCGTCCCGACCATGGAGTCCCATCGTGGGCGAAGTCTGATCCACACTTACAATGGACAACTTGACCCATTCTCGAATCTCACGTAATGCCCGGTAATCCCGAGAAGCTACGTATCTCGAAGATTGACATTTTATCTCTCCCAACTCATCACTGGCCTCAGCCTTCTCTGGGTCGCGACACTTGATGCAGGCCTGCATTAATCTGAAAATCTCACCTTAATAAGCCTAAGCTTCGCGCCCGAACTTGGCGCGTCTGACTGATGGTCTCTAACAAGCGTAACACAATCCTCAAGTGATACTCATGCTCCCCCACTTCATTTGGGAGTATATCAAAATGTCATCCATAGAGACCACGACAAAGCTTGATCTAGATAGGGTTGGAATATCCCATGCATGAGATCCGTAGATCTTGCGTGGCGCGTGCGATCGATCAAAGGGCATCATAGTAAACTCAAAGTGCCCATGAATGCATCCTATATTTGTCTTAGGGATGTCATCTCCTAACCCTCAAGCGTGGTAACCCGGTGCGAAGGTTTATCTTCAGAGTGAGCTCGCTCCTCTCGGCCCGATCAAATGGTGTTAATCTTGTGTGGAGTGCAGATTCTTGATCGTAACCCTGTTCAACTGTCTGTAGTCAATGCACAGTCGAAGGGTCCTATCCTTCTTCTTAGTAAATAGTACCGGAGCGCCCCATGGTGAAGTGCTCGGTCTAATGAACCTCTTGTCCAGTAGCTCCTGCCCAGCTGGACTAGAGTTCTACTGACTCAGCTGGTGCCATCTATGCGGAGTCATAGAGATGGCAAAGTACCGGGGTGTAACTCGATCACGAGTCTACACCTGCGTGGAGGCGGTCAGACGGCTACGTACGGAAAACATCCACATAATCGCACACTACTCGAGGTAGATCAAGTCTGGTCTCTCCTCGATCCTCTACAGGAATGAGCTCGCTAGCTAACTTGCATTGCTTGTCCCATTTTTGGACTCGTATGCTTTCTAGGGTAAAATGTGCTTGTCCCCTAAATACCACACAAGTACCAAGTCCACCACATGTGGCGGTAACCCTCCACGCTCTGTCGATATGACCGTAAGTTGTCGACGATCCATCACGGGATGACATCGAACTCGACATATCCATGATCCTAAGGTCCATTTGTGTGAGTAGAGTCCGAGATCTCCAACTCTCAACCTCGACATATCATCCCTATTCTACCGCCCTAATCCTAGGGGAGAACCACATACAAAGAGCTTCTCTAAGGTCTTTAGGAGTCCTTGCCCACGCCACACTTGGGCCTCGCTCTGGCTGGAACCTTGACTAGTCTAATCTGGTGAGTGTCGGAGGTAATCTCCGTAGCCTGCCTTCGATCTATTATGAACCAATGGTGCCACCATCAGATCTCCTCCCCACCGTAATGTCGGGAGGATGATGCTTTAAACCTGCGGGGTTGCAGGACCTCCACGACCTCTTACACTAGCTGTGCGATGCTTCGACGCGCCAATCCTCTGACCTCGTAAGCATAGCGATCAAATACTAGTGGTTGGTCAAATGCCGATGATGCCTGACCAATACCTCGTGGACGCCCTCTACGTCCTCGCCCTCGACTAGCCATCTACATATTTCCAATGGAAACAAGAATCATTTAATTTTCATTTCGATGCAACTAGCGATGCACATGCCCGATTACTAATAGACTTGACAACCATGGAAGCCGATAGTTCATTTTCCTAAGTGGTGCTAAATTCCAACCACTCAATTATTTATTTCAATAAGGTTCTAGCTTTCTTGTTCATTTCGAATTATCCAATCCTAAGGTCATAGTTCTAACCTTAGCATTCACCCTTTTTCTATACATTACACCATGCATATAATTTCCTCTGCGACAGCCTTGCGATCCACGATTTCAAGGGTAGTTAAATACAATCGGTATCTCTAAGGCATAAGCCACGGCCAGAGACACTATTATACGAATTAGTTCATATACCAAGTCCTTGCATTCATAAGCAATGCAAGACATAATTCATTTTTAAACAAATCATTTTGATCGACAAAATTTCATTTTGAAAACTTTTATTTTCAAAAATTTTAGCTCATTTATTTGATTTGATTTTTTTTTTTCAAAAATTTTGTGATGAGCAATGTTCATGAGCAAGGGTTCATGAAGCAGTGTCAAGTTGACTTCGAGAGCGATCTTGAGTCAAAGGCGGAGTCAAAAGCGGAGTTGAGTGCACCAAGTGCACGGCCTGCTACAACCCGGCGCTGGCGCGAGAGCCGCTACTTTATCTTACCGTGCCGTAGCTGCGCCCGCGCGCCACCGTACACACAGCGGCTTTGCCGCTTCGCTGCGCCGAGAGCTTTGCCCGCTGCCTACGCCATCGCGCACCCAGTATGCAGCGTGCCCTACGCTGCGGCGCCCACGTAGCGCCCGCAACGCTACGCGGTCCCTACGCCCGCGGCATGCGGCATGCCTGCGCCGCGCTGCGCGCTACGTTTCGCCCAGCGCCCAGCGCCCCGCGCCATACGCAGCGCCCTAACGCCCGTGTGCCAGCGCTAACGCCGTATTGCCAGCGCTTTATAATGTAAATGGCGAGTAGCCCACATTCGGGTTACGCACCATTTTTTTCCTCATTTCGGTAGCCTCCTTGCTACTCCATACATCTGATGGCTTGAACCACGCAATTCCTACTCAATAATTTTATGCACGTTCACTTTTAAATTTTATTTAAATTTTATTTCATTGTCCTTAAACCAAATAAATTTAGTAAGAATTTTATTTCTTTTATTTCCTTTGTTCGGTTTACACCTTTGAAAACTCCAATTTGTTTTCAAACACACCTACGTGCTATTTACCTAAGCATGACATCATACAACATAACAATTCGTATTTACTTAATCATCATTCACACCAACAAATTCATCCGTCTTACAAAACACAAACACATGCATGCGGTGTCTAGTTTTGTCTGTGATTTCTAGGTAATCTCATACCTAAACTCAACAGCCGAACCACACCTAGTGGTGATGTTCTTACGACTATGGCCTAAGCCCAAATCCCCTCAAGCCCTGGGTAGCCGTATACCTAGGCTGCGATATAATTGTGGCGCCCCAAAACCCGGGGGTCCGTTGATTGCAGATCGACCGCGGAATACATGTGAATCGGGTAGCAACCCGACATTTTTCACGTAAAACCCAGCCTTCGCACGCGAGCCACCCAAATACAAAACTTGTATATAATCTGTCCCAAACATCAATATCACGAGCACAAACAGTCACGCCAATACAACACTACCATCAATATGAGTTATATATATATATATATATATATATATATATATATATATATATATATATATATATATCCAACTATATCCAATAGCTTTCCAAGCAGAGTTCAATTGTTTTTACTCTTATACAACATATATAAAAATTAAAACAATTCTAATACACGTAGGAACCATCAAAGCCACATTTCGACCTCTTCTAAAACTCGCCCCAGACGAGCCGTCCCTCGCACGCCCCCGTACCTGCAAAATAAGATCCCCGACAAGGCGAGCTAATGCTCGCAGTGGAATCACCCTCAAGTGGGCTACTCTCCACCTAAGTGCATATGCAATGCTCCAAAATAAACACACATTCAAGAAAAAACGCACATCCTACTTGAATGTCTAACCGATCATCTCATATCCCGAGTCCTCTCGACTCCCTCACACTCCCGCCTAAGCCACGATTCTCGAGAACCCTTAGTTTTATTTCGTGGACAACCCTCCGATGTATATATCAATCGGGCCGACTTCGATGATTGATTGCAGGCCGGACTATCCTCCGATGTATATCAATCGGGGCCGAATTCGACGATTGATATTTTATTTTGGACAACCCTCGATATTCATTATTTTTGTATTAACCCTCCGAACCATTCTCTCAAGAATTACCTCATACACTCACTTCTATCGTCCTACGATGCCCCAGTGCATATGGAATGCATGATGCCAATTCCATTTCAGTTCAATAACACATGCAAATATATAATCATGCATATATTCACATAATTTAAATCACACAACATGTTATGTAATTTCACATTTCCATACATCAAAATTAGCTCACATGGGTTAATGATCAAACACGAGCGATTCAATTTGAATTACTCAACCAAACACATTATTTCACAAAAATTATTTTGTGAACACTATTCTCGGAAATAGTGAAACCCCTGCTACTATTCCCACAAATCACCAATCACCTGGCTCACTTAAGGAACCCGACTTCACTCGCCCACACGCCTCTATACATACCAAAGCACCATTTAATACATAATTTCCAACATACACAAGACAAACAAATTGGGTGGGATTGTACCTGACCGTCCATTTGAGGTTTCAAAAATTATATCACCCTGGCCCTAAGATTTGGGACCGATCAAACGGCCCTTCACGGCCTCATTCAACTCAAACATTAACAAAGTACTTAAATAAATAATAAAACCCAAGTAGGGAGAAACCCCTACCTCTCGGAGTTTGACGAAACTCCCTAAAACCGGAGCCCATGCGTAGGCCTTTCCGCATAGAAGCTTCCTTCTTGTCTCCAAACGACCTCGATACGGATTATCGGAACCTTATATAAGTCTCTCTCTCTAAAAAAATTAAAACCCTTAACCGCTGATCCTCCGTTTCAGCCTAAATTGACTACCCTTTCTTTTTGTTAGAGAAGATGACACTATTTCATTATTTTGTCTTATTCTAACTTAAGAACACCTAAAATGACATTTATGTCATTCTTTTCCCACTTCACATTCTAGACTATCTCTAATCACAATTTCCATGATTTCCCTACTCATGCCACTTATGGCACATGAGTACGTGTTATATGTGACTTTTTTTGCATCGAAAATTGTTTTATGGCACCCGAAACATGATGCCTCGAAAAACGTGCACTCCGACCGGTTCCTGACTCTACGAAATTTTACTGCTGGGCCTAGATTCACGAGATCTATCTCCAACGATGAAATCCATTTCCATCATCCGAGATCTAGAGAATAAATCTTGATTGAATCGAAATTACGATTTTACCCTTTTTCCAGAAATTGGAATTTCTCGGGTCTTACACTTAGAAGAGTGTAGGGTTAATATAAAACGGATTTGAATGTGATCCAAATATAAGAGAGATCAATATCAAGAATGGAATGTCATAGGATTAGTGGAATCCCGAAATCAAGAGTCCTCATTAAGAGATACAACAAACTTGGGCTTGTTCATGAGCTTAAGGCCCATGAGGGACTGTGCCATAATGCATAGGGATGCGTGTAGCCTATCATCTCTTAAAGAGAGGGGCACTTTGGACATTTCAAGGGAAAGGGTTTTCCTATAAAAGAACATTTATGGAAAACCCTACCCTGAGCCTTCATTTTCCCACTTTTCTCAAGAAAGAGCCGCTTCGAGTCGAGAGAGTGTTTCGGAAACATCTCACTCTTAATGTGATTCCGAGTGTCAAATTAAAGCCGCTTCCATCTTTCTGATTCACTTAGCTAGCACCAGGACTCATTCAGACCGCTATTCGAGGTTATCACCCACCTTCTTCGCGGTGGATATCAGCAGTTGCAAAACCGGGCTGACGCAGGCTTGCCGCACACGCCGCATCACTCTTTCGTGGATCGCATTTACACCTACACGAGGTGGCAAATCTCACACCACATCTTCGCTTTCGAGCCTACTTTGATGGCTTGCGATCCTGGGAGGTTTTTTATCAAGTTTTTTTTTTTTTTTTTTTTTTGTGTCTTCACTGCTTTGGCATGAGATGTCACCTTCAAAAACCCAACGGGTACCTCTTCTCCCCCACCTGTGGTGTGGCTATCCTCTGAGCCCTCATGAGTAGCCATAACCCAAGCCGATACCACGGCCTTACAGATGGCTAACTCCTGCCTCATTTGCTCATCTTGAGTTGCTACGTGCCTTGTCAAGGCATCCACCCTTGACTCCAAACAAGTGAGCGCACTCAAGACCTTGTCTTGAAAAGCCATGAACTCCTCATGTGACATGAACCAAAAAGCCTTGCATCCCCTCAAGGTCCCCTGACGGTCTCCCCGTGAAATCCCAATGGCCTCCTTAATGCTTGCTCTGTGTTGTCCACTAGCCTCGTGTCCGCCACACCCAACTCTAGCTCGAAATCATTCCTCAAAAACTAGAAATTGGCGACGTGAGACTCGTCTCTTCCTAATTCCGCAAGCAGAGGGCCGTGGTCCTACTCCTGGCCTTCGCTTTCACTAACACCTACATGAGAGTTCCACCATTGCTTCCTCCAATCACACCCACACGTCACAACCAAGCTCTAATACCAACTCCAACCTTGAGATGACACCAACCAAAGCTTTGATACCAACTGTCACGAATTTAGTCTTTCCGCTAAGCTCCCGTGCAGCACTTAGACAACTTTCCCGCTCAAGTTGCTAAGTCAGCCTTCACTATTGTCTAGCTAAATTTCGCTGTTTACCATGACTCGATGCTGTTGAACACAAGAGAACACTTGGAATGAAAGATCTCTATCGATGGGATAAGCTCTACAATGCTCGAATACTAACTCTGTCAAGGTCAGCGGTGCCTCACAAATGAGGCCTCTCTATTTATAGGCACCTTAGGAATTCTCTAGAACCTTGGATGGTTCCTTATAGTGTAAGAATATTCTAGAACATCATAGTATGTACAAGTATATATAAGACTATTATGGAAGACTCTAGATCACTCTCCCACATTCCATAGTCTTCCACATCCTTCCACATTCTTCCACATCCTTCCACATTCTTCCACACTCTTTCACATCCTTCTACACCCTTCCACATATTTGTGGACATCTCCAACATCTTCTACACCTGTGTGAACTTCTTTAGGGTTTTCTAGGAACTTCCACACACTTGTGGTCAAAGAAGTCTCCACAAGTCTTCAAAACGTTCCCTCCTCTTATGGCCTTAAGGGGCTTACTTGTGTCTATGGAATGATCCTTCCCCTATGATAGTGGGGCCTAGAGAATGAGTCTGTGACACATGGCTCAATAAGTTACTTAGGAATATGATAGATCAATTGAGGCTCAATAAAAAATAAAGATTGATACAATAGAGTTGAAAACAATGTTGAAATAGAAGTTTGGACTTGCCACTGCTTAGATGAGATTTAAGAAGGATGATGAGAGTGGAAGGGAAAGAGAGTTAGGTATCAAGAAAGGGAAAAGGTGCAAAAAAAACCCTAGTGTTGTACCTAATATCCCACTTATACCTAGAACTTTTTTCGGTCTAAAGAGGTCCCTACAGTTTACTCTCGTTGCCCAAGTTAGCCCCTACCATGACTCAAACCAATAAAGTGGTCAAACGGTGTTAAAATGACCGTTAAATGCTAACGTGGCGTCCATGTGGCACCCACTCTCCCCCTCTCATCTCTCCTCTATCCTTTCTCTTCCCTCTCCTCTCTTCCCTCCTCTCTTTTCCCTCTTTTCTCTCCCCTCACTGATTGGACACCCCCACCCACCCACCCCAGCATCCACCCAACCCAAACATTGACCCACCCAGCCTAATCCAACACCAACCAACCACTTTTTTTTTTCTTTTTTTCTTTTTTAACTCTTAATTTTTTTATTAGAATTTTATTTTAATTTTAAAAATCTACTAAATAAAAATTCAAATTTTATTTTCAAAATATAAATTGGTATTAGATTTATTTTAGATCTACTAAATAAAATTCCAAAATTTTATTTTAATTTTAAAATCTACTAAATAAATAAAATTCAAAATTTTACCCAAATATAAATAAATTATTCATTTATTTTAATTTTTAAATAAATTATTTTCAAAATTAATTTTAATTTTAATTTTAATCTTCTAAATGAAAAATCATATTATTGAGTCTGAAATTGATAAAAATCAAATATTATTTCAAACTTATCCATTTGATTTTTCATTTAGTAGATTAAAATTTTAATGAATTTTAAAAATAATTTATTTAAAATTTAAGATAATCAATAGAAGACTATTTATATTTTAAAAAATAAAATTTAAGGCTACATTTAATAGAATTTAAACTAAATTTTTAAATTTTTATTTAATAGATTTTAAAATTTAAAATACAAAATTTTAGTAGATTTAAAATAACGAATAATTTATTTATATATTTTAAAAAATAAAATTTGATTTATTTATTATATTTTAAAGTCAAAATAGAAGTTTAATAAAAATGAAGAGTAAAAGAAAATAAATAAAAGGTTTGAACAAGTGGGTCGAGGTTGTTAGCTAGGTTGGTGGGTTGGGTGGGGTGGGGTGAGTGGGTGGGGGGTTTAAGTCCAACAGGTGAGAGGGAGAGAGAGGAGAGAGAAGGGAGAGGAGGGAATAAAGGAAAGAGAAGAGAGTGGAGACTGGAGAGTAAGTCCCACATGCCACGTGGATTGGCGTCAACACTTAACGGTCAGTTTAACCCCGTTTGACCATTTTAACAGTTTGAATCACGACATAAGCTAACTCAGGTTACAAGAGTAAACTATAGGGACTTCTTTAAACAAAAAAAATGTTCCAGATTTAAATGGGATATCGAGTACAATACTATGGGGTTTTTTGCAACTTTTCTCTATCAAGATATAGTAAGTGGTACTCTATGAATTTTCACAAGACTAACTCGGTTCATTAAAACGTCAATGTTAAAATAGTTGGACATGAAGAGGGGAGGAGTTCAAGTCTCAGTCGAGGTAGTTTACTATATAATATTAAAAAAATTATTAGCTTTAAAAAAAAGTGGTACTTTATGAATATTTTAAAATTTTTGTAGTGTCTTTTAAAGTTTCATAAACACTTTAAAAATACCACCAAATTCCTATTTTTTATATTAAAAATGCTGTGAAAGTGTTTTATTTTGGGTAGACACACTTTAAAAACAACTAAAGCGAATGGACTCATTATCCATCTGTCTGTTTGTCTATCTTTATCTCTATATATCATTTTAGTGATTTAACTTTAAACTTGTAATAAATTAATAAATATAATTTAATTTATTATTTCATTGGGTAGTAGTAAAATATAAAGTCGATATAATTTTTAGATTACTTTATATATGTTTTGACTTATATTTTATTTTATCTGTCTATTTATTTATCTATATGTTTATCTATATATCTTATTATATATTTATCTAATTAGATTCTATAATTTAAATAAAAATAAATTTCAAATTCAAAATACATTAACATAGACAACGCTCAAAACGTTACTTGGCCCTTCCTATGATAGACAAATTCAGACTCTGTGAATATTCGATTGTCTATGTTCCATAAATTATGAATGGAAAAAAAATAGGGATGGGACATTCTCAAAATTACATAGAAATACTCACAGATAATTCATAGTTCTTGAATTGTGGATATATGGAGCCAGTAATGTATCCATATTTATTTTGATGAAGAAGTCTTAAAATTATAATAAAAAATATTAGTTCTTGGAAACATATCAACTTATTTTATTTCAATAAAAAATGTATACTATTTTTCAAAATATTTGTCATTAAAAATTATGGACTTGTTGAGTTACCAACAATAATTAATTCAACAACTTTTATCCGTTAAGATAAATGTATATATAAAGTAGGCTCATCACGTCCATATATCATTTTAGTAATTAAAGTCTAAACTTTTAGATAATAAATTATTTAATTTATTATTTCAATGGGTAATAGAAAATATAAAGACCAGATAATTTTTAAACAATTCTATGTATCCTCCAACCAAAAATAAGAAAAGTACAAAGTATTTTAACTCGAAATGTTTTTTTTTTCCGGCACATCCATGAAAAGTACTTTTATGAGAATCTAGCAAATGATTATAAAGGAAAAATAATATTATTAATTCAAACTTGCAATATATCGATAGATTCAAGATATAAATAGCTAAAAATCATACATAATGAAATAATATCCAAGTTAATAATAATAAATCAGCATAAAGCCTACAAATTTGATAAAATATTAACTAAAATTTCTGCAATTCCAATTCTTCAACTATTGGAGAATCAGATTTTCAGATTATAAATCTGATTCTTCAATATCAACATACCGACGACCATAATTTAATATCTTCGACTAATCAAATCTGTCTTGTCTGTCTGAATCATCCTCACACGGATAAAACGATCTCAACAAGACGACGAACAGCACCACGTTATAACAAGTTGACGACAAACCAAACGACAACAAAAAAAAAAGGTCAATAAAACGACGACAAAACAAAAAACAAAATAAAACTTAAATCTTCATGAACGAACCACTTTATTACACTGAAAGAAAAAAATTCATTGGGGTAATTTCAGGTTAACAATGGCCAAAAAATCACCCCTCTTTGCTTGAGGAAAATAGGCTATAAGAGAAAAAAAAAAAAAAAAAAAGAGAGAAAATGAGAGAAGGGCCTCTAAGGTTTTTTTTTGCTTGAATGGAGATTCTTAATTCTTATAACAGTGTTTTTCTTATAACATGAATATAAAAAAAAATGCTTTTAATATTATTAAATTATAAAGAAGAACATTCACTTTAATTAGAAAATATTATAATAAATAAAAAATTCTATTAAAAATATATATATATATATATATATTTAAATTAATAAAATAGTTATTTTTATGATTGTAAGAAAAATTAAAAATATTTATAAAAATTTGGATCAATAAGTAAACAACAATCATAATATTATAAAATTGAACCGGACATTAAAAAATATATATAATAAATAATATAGTACAATGGAGTTGAGAATGATGTTGAAATAGAAGTTTGGATTCGCAGACCACTTGGATGAGAAAAAAGAAGGATGATGAGAATGAAAAGGAAAGAGTGATATCAAGAAATAGTAAGGGGTATTTTAGGAATATTTGAAATATTTTGTAGTGTCCTTTTAAAGTTTTTTTAGGTGTTTTACAAAATATTACCAAACACCTAATTTTTATATTAAAAACACTTTAAAAAAAATGCTTAAAGTTGTTTTTAAGGTTAGAAACGCACTGAGTTTGCCCATCTATCTGTCTATATATCATTTTAGTGACCAGTTAAATCCAACGGACTCATTATCTATCTGTCTGTTTGCCTATCTATCTGCCAATTTATCATTTTAGTGATTTAAATTTAACCATCCTATATATCATTTTAGTGATTTAAATCTAACCAACTCATTATCCATGAGTCTCTTTACCTATCTATCCGTCTATATATCATTTTAGAGATTTAAATTTAAACTTGTAATAAATTAATAAATATTAGTTAATTCATTGTTTCATTGGCTAGTAGTAAAATATAAAGTCCATATCATTTTTAGGATCTATCTACACATTCTAACCCTTCTTCATTTTCTGTTTTTCTCTAGGAGATGAGAGTTGAGCTATGATTCCAAAATGGGGATTTCTAGAGATGTTTTGCTATAAAAGGGTTTTTCCTACACATCCTAACCCTTTATTCTTTTTTCTCTCAAGGAAAGAAGAGTTGAACTATGGTTTCAAAAGGGGGTTTTCAAGATTCAAGAAATATCAATCTCAAGTAAGTCTTTCTTTCCTCTTCTTACTCTAAGTAGTTAGGGTTTTCAAATGTTTAGATCTGTAAGCCTAGAATTTTCAATGTTTAGATTTATAAGCCTAAGACTTTCTAAAACTTGAAATATGAAACCCTAGAAATGACTAGAAGGCATAGAATCAAGAAACTTGGTTTGAGTTTGATGTTTGATATATTTAGGGTAATTTTCTCACTCTTGGAATCTTAAATATTTAATTTAGGGTTTCCTAAAGTTTCAAAATATGAAACCCTAGAAATATAAGAAAGACATAATATTGAGAAATTTGTTTGGGAATTGGTATTTGATGTATAATGGTAGTTCTTGGACTACCAAACTTTGAATTTGAAACACTAAAGGATTTCCTACAAGTTGCAAAGAACCATTTGCTTATAATAGATTTGAGGATTTCAACCCAAAATCATGTTTTATAGTAAAAAAAATCCCAAATTTTGGGGATTTAAGGAATTGATAGAATTGGAAAATTTTGTGATGTTAAGGTTCTTGGGAAAAGCCCTAATATGTTTGAAATCCTCAAGCTAAAAAGCCTTGAAGATTTTAGATTTAAATATTTTGGTTTCCTAGAAAAGAAAAGTAAAAGATATAAAACCTATGAACGCGAAAATATATTATTTTTATCTAATAGGATATTGTTCATATTATTCAAGTGATTTGTGACAGCTTTGAGGCTTCTTGGTTTTCTAGTATCTTGGAATACCAGGCAAGGAAGATTAATGTAGTTTTTCCTATAAAACAAAATATTTTGCTATTATATGTGATTATAAGTTTTGGAAATGTCTATTTATTTAAATCACATACATGGATCAAATACATGTTTTGTATGAAAAATGGATTTGAGAATGTTTTATGGTAAAGATTGAAAGTTATGGAGATATACTTTTGTATTTTTGTGAAATTGGAAACATGAAGAAATATTTTACTATGGTTTATATGGCCCCGATCAATGGGTATAAACTTGACAAATACAGCCTCAGCCAATGAGTATAAACTTGACAAATATGACTCCAGTCAATGGGTTATAGTAGTTGACAAAATGGTCATCGTCAATGGGTTAGAATAGTTGACATTTTATTTGAAACAAATACTTATGAAAATCATAAATATATTTTTTTTGAAAAATTGGTGGCTTTGACTATGATATGGAATTGTTTGAGAAACAAAAAATATGATGAACATTGATTTGAAATATATTTATCTCTTATTTTCTTGTACTCAAGGATTTTATGGGATTTATGAGAAAAGGAAAAATATGTTATATCTCGTTACAAGGGTCTTGTATTTCTCTAGATGCAGTCATAGATCTAGGTATTATCGACTTAGAATTGAAGGATGAAGACATATTAAAGACTACTTTTCATACTATATATGGGCATTATGAGATGCCATTTGGTTGGACTAATGCCCTAGCCACTTTTATGGATTTAATGAATAGGGTTTTTAAACCTTATGAGATCGATTTGTGAAGATTGATACTTCATAGGTAATTGTAGTGTATTCAAAAGGATAAGAAAGAAGAGCATAAGGAAGCACTTACAGATTTATTCTTTATACCTAAGACACCAACTTTTTTCTAAGCTTAAGAAGTGTGAGTTATGTCTTGATCAAACTTCTTTTCTTGGACATGTAGTTTCCAATGATGGAATTTCAGTAGACCTAAACAAAGTAGAAGTAGTGTTGAGTTGGAAGAGGCCTACCACACTGTTTGAGGTTAGAAGTTTTTTGGGTATGGCTAGATATTATAGACGCTTCATTGAAGGCTTTTCCAAATTTCCTACCTGCATTGACTCCATCAAGATGCCAAGTTTATTATTGGAGCAAGAAGTGTCAAGTAGTTTGAGGAATTGAAAAAATAAGTTGATGTATGCAAACCCGTGTGACTATTCGAGTCTGAAGATTGAGAGGTTTGTTGTTTATAGTGATGCATCACGTCAAGGTTTGGGTTGTGTACTCATGCAACATGGGAAAGTGGTGGCATAGGCCTCTAGGAAATTGAAACCATATGAGCAAAATTACCTTACTCATGACTTAGAGTTAGCAACTATGGTTTTTGCACTTAAGATTTGGAGACATTACTTGTATGGTGAGACATGTGAGATTTATACAGACGACAAAAGTTTGAAATATTTATTCTCTCAAAAGGAGTTAAATATGAGACAGAGAATGTGGAATGAACTCCTTCAAGACTATGATTATAGCATTTTATGTCATCCCGATAAGGCAAATGTAGTTGTTGATTCCTTGAGTAGAAAGTCATATGGATCTGTGTCAACTTTGAGATCAAAACATGCTCAATTGTTTTCTGATTTAAAGACCCTACAAGCTTAATTTCAAGTTTTGGGACCTAGAGTTTTATTGACTAATTTTATTGTGCAACCAAACCTAATTGGGAAGATTAAGTCTTCATAAAAGGAGGATCTAGATTTAGTAGCCATCATGGATAAGTTGAGAAAGGGGGATAAATCTGAATTTGTATTTATGGATGATGATACTTTGAAGTTAAGAATAGGCTGTGTATTCCTCAAGTTAGGGGATTGAGGAGAGAACTCTTAAAATATTTTCATAACTCTAGATTTACAATTCATCCTGGGGAAACAAAGATGTATAGCAATATGAAATAATTGTATTGGTGGCCTAGACTAAAACGTGATATTAGGGAGTTTATAGCACAATGTTTAGTTTGCCATCGGGTGGTTAGTCATCGAATTACTGGAGATGCATTCATTCAAGGGACATACCATGAGTTGTTCAGGTTACTAAATGGGATAGCAGTATAAAACCCAGGGTGAGTGAGTGTTGATGGGTGTAAATGTTAGCCCACTTCTTACCAATCCGAACTACCTTTACATTGGATAAGTTAGCCTCCATGTATGTTAAAGAGATTGTTAAACTACGTGGAGTTCCGATGTCCATTGTTTCTAATAAGGACACTCGTTTTACCTCCAAGTTTTGGAGGAGCCTACAAAATGCTCTTGGAATCCAACTGAACTTTAGTTCTACGATTTACCCACAAATAGATGGTCAAACAGAAATAGTAATCCAATTTTTGGAGGATATGTTACGAGCATGTGTATTGGATTTTGGAGGTAGTTGGGAAATGTAGAGCCCCAATTTGATAGGATGATGTGGGTGAAAGGAAACTTCTAGGTCCCAATTTAGTTCAAGTAACTACAGAAAAGTCGACTAATACATGAAAGGTTGAAAACAGCACAAAGTCAACATAAAAGCTATGCAGACAATAGGAGGCGAGAATTGGAATTTCAAGTGGGTGATCATGTTTTCCCAAAAGTATCGCCCATGAAAAATGTAATGAGATTTGGGAGGAAAGGAAAGCTTAGTCCCCGGTATGTGGTACCATTTGAAGTGCTTGAGAAGGTACCATGGTGCCTTAGCATACCAAGTAGCATTGCCCCCAAAGTTGGAAAAAATTCATAATGTGTTTCATGTGTCATAACTAAGGAAATATGTTTATGATGCCTCTCATGTGGTAGAGATTAGACAATTTGGATTTGATAGAATTTGAAAGCATGAGAATATCCTATTCGGATTGTTGATACTATGGACAAGGTTCTTCATAAAGCAATTGTTAAACTAGTAAAATTTCAATGGAGTAACCATGAAGAACGAGAAGTAAAATGGGAGTTAGAAAGAGAGATAAAGGAGAAGTACCCGCACATCTTTTATAACCCCAGGTACGTCATGTTTAGAGGACTAAACCTTTTTTTTAAGGAAATGAAAACGTAATACCCATAATTTTAAGAAACAAAAAATGGGAAATAAGAAAGGGGGTTGATTTGCAATTTTTCAAAGTTAGAAGGGGCTCTTAACAAATCTAGAGATTTTTCGCTATAAAAGGGTTTTTCCTACACATCCTAACCCTTCTTCATTTTCTTTTTCTCTCAAGAAGAGGAGAGTTGAGGTTTCAAAATGGGAATTTCAAGATTCAAGAAGTATCAATCTCAAGTAAGTCTCCATTTCCTCTACTTACTCTTGGTAGTTAGAGTTTTCAAATGTTTAGATTTATAAGCTTAGGGTTTTCAAATGTTTAGATTTGTAAGCCTAGAGCTTTCTAAAACTTGAAATATGAAACCCTAGAATGACTAGAAGGCATAGAATCAAGAATCTTGGTTTGGGTTTGATGTTTGATATATTTGGGGTAATTTTCTCACTCTTGGAATCTTAAACTTTTAAACTTAGGGTTTCCTATAGTTTCAAAATATGAAACCCTATAAATATAAGAAAGACATAATATTGAGACATTTGTTTGGGAATTGGTATTTGATGTATTTTGGTAGTTCTTAGACTACCAAACTTTGGATTTGAAACCCTAGAAGATTTCCTACAAGTTATAAAGAACCATTTTCTCATAAGAGATTTGAGAATTTCAACCCAAAATCATGTTTTATGGTAAAAAAAAAAATCCCAAATTTTAGGGATTTAAACGAATTGATAGAATTGGAAATTTTTGTGATGTTTAGGCTCTTGGGAAAAGCCCTAATTTGTTTGAAATCTTCAAGCTAAAGAGCCTTTGAGATTTTAGATTTAAATATTTTGGGTTCCTAGAAGAAAAAAGTAAAAGATATAAAACCTATGAGCGCAAAAAGATATTAATTTTATCTAATAGGATATTGTTCATATTATTTAGGTGATCTATGACTGTCAAGGCTTCTTGGTTTTACTAGTATCTTGGAATACCAAGTAAGGAAGATTAATGCAGTTTTTCCTACAAAACAAAATATTTATGAGTTTTGGAAATGTCTATTTATTTAAATCACATGCATGGATCAATTACATGTTTTGTATGGAAAATGAATTTAAGAATTTTTTATGGTAAAGATTGAAAGTTATGGAGATATACTTTTGTATTTTTGTGAAATTGGCAACATGTAAAAATATTTTACTATGATTTATATAGTCTCGGTTAATGGGTATAAACTTGACAAATACGTACGGCCCCGATCAATGGATATAAACTTGACAAATATGGCATCGGTCAATGGGTATAAACTTGACAAATATGGCCCCAGTCAATGGGTTATAGTAGTTGACAAAATGGTCATCGTCAACGGGTTAAAATAGTTGACATTTTATTTAAAACTAATACTTTTGAGAATCATGAATATATGTTTTTGAAAAATTGGTGGATTTGCCTATGATTTGGAATTGTTTGAGAAATAAAAAATATGATAAACATTGATTTGAAATATTTATCTCTTATTTCTTGTACTCAATGATTTTATGGGATTTATGAGGAAAAGAAAAATATGTTATATCTATAATTTTGAGAATTTTAAAATACTTGATCAATGAAACTGTATTAAAATTCTTTATTGGGATTTTAGCTCACTCCTTATTATTGATCATTTTCAGCCTTAGACCTAAGTGATGAGTGATGCTAGGGTAGGCAGGGATGAGAGTAGAGAAATATTTTGAATTAATATTTTGTTGGAAATACTTAGGATTGCTAGACTACTTTATTGTTTTGGAACTGAATGTTTGTAAACTTTCATTTTGAGGATTTATGTTGCTAGAATGTTATGTTTTGGGACTATTAGCTTTGAATACATTTTCTTGTTAGAAGACGTTAGCTTAATGGTATATATTGTTATACTTTAAGGAAGAATTTATATCATTGGAAATTATGGTTCTTATGAAGTAATTAAAATTTTGTGAGCATATTTAGAACAAACAGTATTCATAAGCAAAAATTTTGAAGTTGTCATTTACAAGTGAGGTTTTTGAGCCCTATATGTGATTTTGATAATAACACCCTTAGTTCGGAGAACGGGGGTGTTACAAGAGGAATATCATTGACTATTTTCCATAAATTACAAAGAGAAAAAAAGGGATGGGACAATCTCAAAATTACATAGAAATAATCACTGATAATTCATAGTTCTTGAGAATAAAGACGGTGATTACAACAAGGTATAGAAATGAGCACAAATAAAAGTACACTAGGAAGAAAAGTAATTAAAAAGCGGAAAAAAAACCCATAAAAACTGAAAATTGATATTAAAAAAGAAAAAAAAACTGAAGTCTTCCGGCAAACAATTAATCTATCTGACTCCTAAGGAAAAGATGTTTTCATAGTAGACAAAGGAAGAATGCAGTCCTTGTGCGTTTAAGTTGTCTGCAACACTGAATGTGTCGGTCCAGATGTTGTAAAAGTCGAAGCCCTGGTTAGAGGGTATAAAAATCCCCAGACTTCCATCATCATCATTGCTAGGGAAGAACCCCTGAATCATACAGTGTTGATCAAGCGGGGGCAGGCCGATGCTATACGCTTTCACCCAAATCCCATTTCCCGGATTCTCAAGGATCCATATGTCCAGGACGAACGACGGCTGATAACTGTTAGCCAAGCACAGACAGCCTTTTAACTCGTGAAGAGAAAATGAAGCGAAATCACCATGATCCCCTTGACCACCATACGGGTAATCTTCAGGACCGGACAAGAAATCAAACAGGTCAGTTCCAAGATCCAACCGTAGAATGTGATTCTTTCGGTTGCAATGAGCTCGGTCAGAAACTGGCCAGTAAACGGCTTGCCCTACGCAAGCATGACTGAAGGGCGAAACCGAATCATGTGTTATGGTAAAGACCTCACAGCCAAGCCCGTGCTCATCATTTCGATCTCTAAGCACAAAGAGGCGAACAATTTTATACTGATCTAATGAAGGTACACGCCCTATTGCTAGGATGGGCTGTTGTTTGGCAAACGTGAAAATCCCCATGGGAGGAAAAGGAGCTGAGAAACGGAAAGAATAGGGAGAGAGGGGCACCGCAGTCAATTCTTGAGTGCTAGGGTTTAAAACGTAGAGATGTTTCTGATTAACAGAAAAGCAAATGAGCTCATTGAAAGTGAATCCAATGATTTGGAAAAAAGAGGTTACCGGCACATCTACTATGAGTTGATTCAGCCTAGTTCCGTCCATTTCACTCACAGTGATCGTATATTTACTGGAGTTTATGTTGTCTATGACAAGGAACAAAGGGTGCTGCCGCCAGCGCCGCTGGTGGAGGAGCCGGAGGTTGAGGTTGGAGATGATGCTTGACAAATCTTTGGACACGCATTTGCAGCGATGGAGTTGTTTCACTGTCAGTCATGAGAATAGGTCGAGCATCACATAGTTGTGCGAGCTGCTGTAACCCATAGTCTTTGGATAATCAATCACTCTCTTTCTCTCTTCTTTTTTGTGTGTTGTGGAGGAGAGGGGGATGAGAAACGCCCTTATATTCGGACAGGGCAAACCCTAAAAAGCCATATTTTATGTTCATGTAAAGCTTTCTGAAACCCTACTTATCCCTTCTTTTTAAGGAATTGTCTGTAACTAGATATAAACAATAGGATGGCCCATTAAACCGGACAAAATCAAAAGTTATTTCTTCTTTAAAATGAAAGAGGTAAAAACAAACATACACCTTCTGGGATAAAAATGCCCCTACTAATATAGTTATAATGTGGAAAATGGGACAAAATGTCATAGGGGATGTAGATGTAGTTATCATGTGGTGGTTTAATTATCTTAACACTTTTAAGGACATTTTTGTTTGACATGATGACATCTTCAAGGTTACATTTACAAGAATGATCTCTTGCAAATATTATTGGGATTTATCCTTTGAAATATTTGGTTAAAAGACATAAATAATCTTAAATTTATTAATCTAACATTTCTCATATTTTTCTTGAAAATAACTCGTTTTTGATAAAAATATTCTTCTCCATTTAATGTATTTACATTATCTCTTAAAAAAAATATGTTATTTTTTCAAAAAAAATAAGAAAGGCATTTATATCAATATTCAGGCCCAAAATTGATGGAAGGTCAAATTTCCAAAATTGGGTTTTGAAAATATCTTTTAATCAAATTATCCTTATTCCCTTTAATTCAATTTCTCTAAAAATTAATGAGTTTTTTCTTTTTATTAGACAGCTCTAAACATGATAATGATTGATTCTTTACAAGAAAAATAAGGTAATCGATTCCCTAATCACTCTATATTTTGATTCTTCGAAGAAAACAATAACATTAAAAAGAAAATTTGTTGTTTTTTTTTTAATATTGAAATGAAAGATGTTTTGATTAGTGGAAATAGTTGATTAAATTTGTTTTTCTTAATTTTAAATAAAGAGTAATTAGATGTGTAGCTTCTTCTTTTTTTAAATCAATTAGATGTGTAGCTAATCAACCTTCTCACATAATTTCAAATGGTGTAGAAAAATTAAATGATTTCAGAGTAAATATTTAAATGAACTTCAATTATAGATGTAAATATCTCTCATTAGTTTGTTCTCCGAACTTCAAAAATAATTTAAATTGTTTTTACCTAATAAAAAGTGTTTCGTTATGGATATCGATGTCTTAATTTGTTTTCTGTTTTTTTTTTTGTAGTTACTAAATAACGAACAATTAACCACGTTGCTAATGCATTTTATCACATAATCTAAGAAAAACTAAAAAATAGAACAAAATTAAATGACTTCAAGTTAATATTCCAATGAACTTCAATAGTAAAGATAGACATCTCTAATAAGCATCTCCAAAAAGCCTGGGGCTTGATTCCTGACAGAAGCCCGGCCCGGCCCGTGCTAGTCAAGCCCGACCCAAGCTCGGTCCAAGCCCATATTTGGACAGGCTAGGCTATGGCCCGTAGGCCCGCTCATTGACTTGGCCCGTAAGCCCGCCCATAGGCCTAGGCCGTAGGCTCGTCCATGGGCCAACCAGTAGACCTGCCTTTTTCCTTCATTTAATTTTTTTTTTTTTTTTGTTTAAATTGTATTGAAATTTTAAATAAAAAATAAACTTACCATTTACATTGGTTTGTTATCATCAAAACTTCAGTTATAAGTTAAAAGTACCCTTGGGCCAATAATTAGAAAATAATTTTTTTTTAAATACCTCCTTTATATTTTCATTGAATATGCAATATATGATTATATTTGGAAGTATGGGAAAAGTTTATATGACTACAAAATAAGTACATCCCAACTGATTGACACCTACTTATTTGTCAATCATTTATATTTTTCAACCACAAAATAAGTAAAAAAAAAAATACAATATACATTCAATGAAATATTTTATTCATCATTTCCAGGTGGTAATGGGGAACTATCATGCAATCTTTTGTCCGTTTCTTCTGCTTCAACTGCTTCAAGGGACAAATTGCATCGTTTTTGGCTTACCACTATTTCACTCGCACTAAAAGCAGCTTTCGATGCAACTATACTTACATGCACGGTTAATACATCATGTGCAATAATAGATAAAATTGGGTATTTTATTTGTTGAATTTTCCACCACATTAAAATATCAAAATTTTTATTATCTTCAAAGGGGATGGTTTCTACACTAAGATATCTATCTATATCATTTGTATCATTTGGAGTACTAGTTGTTGCCTTTCTTCTAGTTTTTAATATTTCTAAAGCAACTTTATAAAAATGTGAGGATGTTGCAGAAGTAGATAAAGATTTAATAGAATTAATACTAGTACCATATTTTTCTTTATAATTATTTTATAAATATAATAATGATGAATTGACTTCATTTTTAATTTCTTCCAATTTAATTTGATCATCGAATAAATAACACAACCACATTCATCAAAGCTACAAATTTTAATCTAGAGTCTACAATTAAACTAATAAAATAAAGTAATGGTATTTCTCCCCAATATTTTTTAATTTTTTCAATCATTGCTAAAATTGTATCATTAAACATTTCAAAAGATAAATATCTTTGAAGTACAATGTAAATATTAGTTATTTGCATAATAACCCTATGTAAAGTTGGATAATACACACCACAAAAAATATTTATTGAAATATCAAAATTTTCAAAAAGATCTCAGAGAAGGTCCATTGTAAAATCCATGAAAATTTCAATTTTTCTGAAAAATGGTAAAACGGTAATTTTGGTAGAAAACTGGAAATTTAGATCTGAATGTGGCGAACGACTGTTGGTGTCTTGAAAAATCTAGTTGCGTCGAATTTACCCGAGACGGTCGAATTTCCACGTTTTGAGGCATCGGGTGTCGGGTGACACATGGTATGACATGTGGTGCACTTGTGTGAATGGCTCACATTGAGCCAAGTGACATTGAGCCAAGTGTCAAGTGAAGGAAATAATGGGAAAGATAAAACAAGAAAAAAAAATAAAGAAAAAGATAAAATAAAGGAAAAAAAACATCAAAAAGAGAAAAAAAAACAAAAAACAAAAAAAAAACAAAAACAAAAGAAAAGTCAAATAAAAGGAAAAACAAACGGCAGAGAGAGGCAGTGTGGTGCGTGGGAGAAAGGAGAAGAGAGAGAGAAAGGGAAAAAAAGATTTTTTTTGCTTTTCTACAAGATTCTAATCCAGTTGTAGATTTTGTGATGAAAAATGAGGAGTCGGTCCATCAAATCGGCAAATTTCTGCAGCGTGGAGTACCAAAATCTTGGAGTTTCCTCAAACTCCACGGTAGAATTTTCTATTTTAGTTATTTTTTTTATCGCAAAAGGTCGTGATGGCTTGGGGTTTTTTAGAAAGTATGAAGTAGTAAATTTTAGTCCCAAATATTTGGGTGAGTGTAAAATTTTAGGAATTTTGAGATTGTTTTTTAAACAGTCGCAATTTGAATTTTAAAAACTATTTCGAGCAGTCAGTTATGACTTCGGGACCTTCTTCCCAGGCGGTCTCGAGTTTGTGTTGAGGTTTAATTTCGATCCCGGAATTTGTTGATGTCTTCGGGTTTTATGGTGTGTTTAATTATCCCATAGTAATTGTTGATGAGCTAAGTGAAGGAGGACAGAGGTGTGTCTATTTGTATATGAGTTTGAGATTTTGGTCATTTTGTGTGTTATTGTTGGAAAAATAAATAATATGCTGTTGTGTGTAAAATTCATGTTAATATGTGCTTGCGTGATGTATTAACAATGAAGTTATGATAAATGGAAATTATATGTAGGAAATATAATTATCTAAAATTTATAAATGTTGCATGTAGCTCTTATTATGCATGTAGCATGACATAGCATAAAATGGCATGTCTACATTTCATATGAACAGGGATATCACCATATTGGGTGTGTGTGCATGGGTATGATCATTCACCATCAGTGTTGATGAATGGGTAGTGAGCTCGTACTTTGGACAACGTCCAATCAATGTCTCACGGTTTAAAACATAAAAAGTGAAATATAATTAATGTGTGTTAGGCGGAGCAAGAAGGGGGTTGTTAATCCCCTCAAGTGAAAAGCCTGGAACATGGGTGTAAGAGACCCGTGACGTGATCCAAAAAGTTCTGTATGGGTGTAAGAGACCCGCGGCATAAACCGAAAAGTTCTGTTGCCCAAAGAAAACACACGGTCATGGTTATCACATAGATTTCAAGTTTTGTGATAAGAGTCGAGATTGACTCGAGATTAGTTGTCCATTGGCACTTGCATTAAATAGTGGTGAGCCGATAAGGGCTCGGTAGCAATAATGTAATGTGTCATTAATTTTCTGGTGTGGTTTCACATGGAATCTGCATGTGTGAGAGAGTAGGTCAGGACTGGGTTATGGGCATGACGAGTCTCATCTCATGCATGACATGAAATATTCCATATAGGATTGCATTATTTATATGGAATGTGATTGGACGTTTTCATAGTTTCCATTGCATGTGCATTTTAGGTGGGGAGTAGCCCTTATAGGAGAATTTTTCTACTGAGCATTTCTCACCCCGTTATGGGACCCCCTTTTAGGTGCAGGGGGTGTACAGGGAGATGGTGCTCTGATGAGGCCATGATTATGAAGAAGGCGATGTAGCGCAAATATTACATTTGAGTAATTTTGTAAAAATATTTTATATAAAAGAATTGTAACTAAATTCTTTTGAAACTATTGTCTAAATAGCCGGATATGTAATTATGGTAAGAGGGTTATGATCGGACTCTTACGGACTGTAATTAAGCGTTTTATTTTCATATTTTAGATTTAAATGTGAATGAATGAATCTCGATAAAGGGATGTATATTGGGGATATGGACAGATGGACCCGAGTAGATCAATACTACTTGTTGAATCGCGGATGGGTTATGATTATCTTTGTTATCGGGTTATATGTTGGGTGAGCTCCCGAAACGAAAGAGACTATGCGATTTTTGTGAAAATATGGATCGATAAATGGGACCTGATAGTGTGGTATCGCGGGTCACGAAATCACAGGAATTGATGGGTTGTGGTTTGTCAATGGGACCGGTTGGGCGTCACATCCATAATATGTCAATCATAATCATTTAGTATGTCCCAAGATCTACATCCTGATCATTTACTAGCTAATTGCATTTTCATATAATTGTCTATTTTTTCTATATTTTGCTTAATATTTGCAAAAGTTTATAAGTAGAATTCCATCTAATTAGCATGTCTAAATTAATATTTTTCTTTTCATATTTGACATTTGCAGCACTCAAAAATAATTCATATTTTTTCTTTAGAACTATTAATACTATATGCAATGTTTCTAATTTTTTTGTAATGTACTATCAACTTGTTTGAATCCATCTTTTATAATCAAATTTAAAATATGTGCAAAACAAAATACATAAAATAATTTACTAGGATCATCTTTTATTTGCCAAAATCTTTTTAATCTATGCACTACTGTGTGAATCATCAAACAAAAAATTTACTTCAAATGTATGAAATTTTTTTGATAGAATATAAATAAAATTTGAAATTAATAAAAAAGAAATTAATAAAAAAGAAATTAAAATAAAATGTAAAATTTGTGGCAAACTTCTTAGTGGTGGATCAAGTGCTGGCACGAGTCATCTAAAAAGACATTATGATCATTGTAAAACTGAAAATAATGTTGATATTAGAAATTACATGCAAGTGGAAACTTAACAACATTTTCTTATGATGAAACCACTTGTCGAGAAGAAATTGTTGATTATATAGTAAGAGCTGAACAACCTTTTAATATGATGGAAACTCAAGATTTTTCAAGAACAATACAAAGAGTTATTAACCCTCAATTTAGAGATTGGTCTAGAAATACTGTGAAAAGAGATATCATGAAAAAATTTCATACACAAAAAGAAATTTTAAAAAATTACTTTGCAAATTTTGAAGGAAAAATTTGTTTAACATATGATATTTGGACATCCTTAACCCACGTTGGTTTTTTATGTATTACTACTCATTATATTGATAATGAATGAAAATTAAATAAAAGTATAGTTTCATTTAAAACAATAAATACTTTACATAATGATAAAAATATAGCAACTTTAATAAATGATAAAATCATGGACTTAGGTATTTGTGATAAAATATTTATAATAACATTAGACAATGCTTCTAATAATGATGGAGTGGAGGAAGGTGCACATGCACTATCCATATTTAAATTATTATAAAATATTATCTAAAAACAAAAAATAAATAGAAATAAAAATATAATAAAAAAAATAAAGATGAAGAATGTTACTAAATTGGAGAACATAAGCGCATAAGCCGCAATATTTAGTGGTGTTGCACCACAACCTGATGAAAAATAGATCATAAACAATATGAGAGCAAATAGAAAGAATTTTTGAGATGGAGATTGGAGAGTGTGTGGAAAAAAAATAATAAATGTTAGGTATTTATAGTTGAATTTTGAATTCGAAACGGTCAAATGATTATTGCACAACGGTAAAAAAATTTAAAGATTGTGAAGCAGGAAGAAAATGGGAGGGGGGAGTGAATGGAAATGATAAAAAAATTTGAAATTGAATAGGTGTGAGGTTGGTAAATTTGGTGGTGCAATTGATTGAGGGAGGAGGGTATCCCATTAGAGAAGAGAAAGGCATGTGTGGGTGGGGGAAGAGAGACGGGAAGAAGGGGGGACGTGGAAAGGGGTAGGGGTGGTGGGGATGGAATTATTTAGACATTTTGGTGTGGAGGACTTTTTTAATAACTAACAACTTTTAATTATAATTATAATGTAGTAAATTATCTCTATAGAGACTCGAATCTTTAACCCATGCTTATTTAAATGTTGAACACACTTTTTTTTTATATATTATATATAAATTATAATTTTTTCATAAGTTATAACTTATTACTTATACATAGATTAGTTGGTTAGAATATTTATTTATATTTTATTATATAGTTATTAAATAAATGTGCATCTAAAATTTGAAGAATTAGTTTCTTGAGTTAAGTATACAATTTTGACCCCCTCACAAATTTTATATTTATTTATTTAAGGGATGCCTGACAAAAAAAAAATTTATATTTTTTAATA
Source organism: Tetrastigma voinierianum (assembly GCA_016808115.1). Classification (NCBI taxonomy): domain Eukaryota; kingdom Viridiplantae; phylum Streptophyta; class Magnoliopsida; order Vitales; family Vitaceae; genus Tetrastigma; species Tetrastigma voinierianum. The sequence continues at coordinate 1,608,334 of JAEQBH010000926.1, forward strand.
CGCCCACCAAGCCCGCCCGTTAAAGGCTCGTCAAGCCCGCCCACCAAAAGTCCATTAAACCCGCTCATCAAAGGCCAACCAAGCTCGTTCGCCAAGCCCACCCATCAAGGCGTAAGCTCGGCCCGTCAGGCCCTCGAGCCCTAGCGTAGATTAGGGCCATGATAAAATGCAGATAAAATTTAGTTTTTTTCGAAGGGCAAAGCGCAAATTGCCACAATGGTACAGGTTGCAAACCTGAAAATTTTCTAGATTTCAAATTGCGAAACGGGCCTCACCGTTGGATTCATCTCGCTAAATCTAATTACCTAGACGAATTTCATCGAATTCTGAAATAGTCTAATTTTTCACGTTTTTCGAGACGACCAGTGTCTAGTGAACCCCAAAAACGAGATTTTTGAAAAAATATTGAAAACTAGGAAATAATTTAGTTAAGGTTCATATAAAATAATTTGAACATAGACCGAGACGATCGTTTCAGGACAAAAACGAACTCAAACATGTCATGGACATGTGACGCGACGTGAGCCACCTACTTAAACATTAAATATAGTTAAAAATGAGAGGGGAGAGAGAAAATATCTCATTTTTTCTATTGTTTTTACGTGAGAGTGAGGGAAAGGAAAAGAAGTCCAAGACTTCTTTCAACGATCCATAGAGTTCAGTCGGTCAAAATTCGTCGAGACAAGAACTAAAATTCATCGCCTTGACGAGGGTTACGCGCACATGCCAAAAATGAGAGATTTCACCAAAGACCTAAAGGGGTAGATTTGGGGAAATCAAGTTTTTTGGGCTTAGGAGGTGCTCTTGGAACTTCCTAACCTTACTACTGCTCTTCAAGAGGTAGAAGTTCTTCCTACTTTTGTCTATTTCCAACCTTAGGGATGTTTTAAGGGAGTTTGGTTGTGTTGATGCCCTAAGGGGCTATTTGGCCTGTTTTAAACAGCTTTAATGACCGTTTTGCAGCCCGTTTGTGGTCGGTTTCATGAATTGATTTGTGGTTGTGTAGAGTATGTCCCAAAAATTGTTTAGGGACTGTTTAGATTAAAAAGAATAATCCAGACTATTGAGAGCCTATTTAACCGATTTTGTGGTCAATTTAAAGGCTTGTTTAGCCGGTTTATGACGGTTAGAGTAGTTTAGAGTACATTTTCATGAGCATTTCTCCTTTTATTTAGCCTGAGTTAAAGTTGTTATTACTTGATTTTGTAATAACATGATTTGGTTAATTGTTGTTTGATGAATGTTGATATATGTGTGCTTAGATATTGACATTGAATTGAATGTTTGTTTTGGAGATTATATGCATGTAATATAATTGTCCATGATACATGGTAAAATATATGGTTTATATTGTCCATATGGCATTCATTACATATGTGACATGACATTGACATGCAATGGTGCATCACATTGCATATGCACGGGAACATCGCATTTCATGGGAGTGAGTGCATGGTTGAAATCAAACATCTCATTTGGTGGTTGATAAGTGGGCTCGGTACCGTTGGACATAGTCCAACAGAATCGTACGGTTGCATGACATGGAAAAACTTGTGTCGGGTAATAACAAGAAAAGCTAGACACTTCCTCAGGTGAAAGACCCGGTTACTGGTTCATACACTTCAACGGTGAAAGTCCAAAAAGTGTAGCAAGGCGTGTGGGGCCTGTAGTGAGACTTCAAAAAGTCGTTGCCCGAAAAGACACATGAGTTTTGTATATGAAATGATCATTTGAGGTGTGACATCCAACGAATTTTGGTTTATAGACAAATGAATTTTGTTTTAAAAATTATCATTATATGTAATCCATTAATGGCGTATTTTATCACACATTGGCATTGCATTGTGTGATAGGAGCCGATAAAGACTCGAGGTATGGTGCATGAGTGAGTCTCATCTCATTTCATAGCATGGCATGTAGAATTCCAAGTTAGAATTGTCATACTCTTATTTTTGGAATGTTGATGTGAATGTGAACATTTCATGTGCACTTAGGTAGGGAGTAGCCTCTGTAGGAATTATTCTATTGGGCGTGGCTCACCCTATATGGGAAAAACATTTCAAGTGAGGGACATGCGTCGGTGGACGGCTCTCATCCATAGCCACAAGGGTGAAGAAAGCCAACTTGTGGCTTCTATGAGTATTTTTGTAAAATTTTTGGAGTAAATTAATTTTGGCATGTACTAATGTGTTAAAGAGTTGAAATTTAACTCATATGTATTTTTATGTAAAAGAGTTGTAATTGAACTCTTATGGATTGTTTTTAATATAGTCTTACATGTTTTTATATGAATGTGGATAAATGGGGCCGGTGTGGTCAATTTTTACTCATAAATGGACAGTCACGATCATTGTGTTATATTGGGCCTTGGATTAGGTCATGTTGTATAATTGTCTGGGTTGGGTTTTTTGGATAGAGCTCTCGCGTGAAAGAAGACTGTCGATTTTTTTAAATTATAAATCCCCAAAAATGGGACACAACGGTGTGGTATCGAGTTACACGATATCCATAAGCATTCCGCGGGTTGATGAGTGATCAATGAACCCCCGGATTTTAGGGCGTCACAGCTTGGTATCAGAGTATAGGTATGTGATTACCTAGGACTTGATGGGCATGGGTCTAGACCATTGCATTCATTATGCATTTCATGTTTTGTGCTTTAATATGCTACATGATTGTGTGTTATGTGTTGTGTAAATTATATACATGGTAAAATGTATATGGAAAAAGAGGAACACACTAAGGTTAGAAAACATAACCTTAGGGATTTGGGAAAAGAATTAACGGGAAGGTTCGGGATGTTGGGGTCTATTAGTGGTTGGCACATGCACTACTAGTTAGACAAGGAGAGAGATCTTAAAGTTTATGATCACCTCTCAGTCTTGCCCAGATAAAAAAAAAAGAAAAAAAAGGCTAGCGTTTAGCTAGAGGCGAGATCCCAGTATGGGTGAGGTTAGATTGAGAAGCCTCAAGGGAACTTGGGAAGCGAAGACATGGGAATAGTTCCATAGGCTATTCATGAGTAAATGCTGACATCACACTTGACATCTGAAAGCTAAGATTCCTAGAACTGAAACAAGGGACGATGATAGTGCTCGAATACTTGGCTAAGTTCACTGAATTAGCCCGTTTCGTTGATGATTATGTGGCCACAGACATGGTCAAAGTGAGGAAGTTTGAGGATTGTCTAAAATGGTCCATCCGAGGTAAAATCATGGGACTTCTCCTACAAGAGTTGGACTTGATGGTCAAGACAACTATGGCCATTGAGAGGGAGGTGGACGACGCACAGAACATCAGGGAGGCGGGTGTTAAAGATAAGAGGAAGGAGAGCCCAACTTTCTTCTTCTAGCTTAAGGAATAAGTAGAGGACTTCTACCCTGCAAGGGTTTTAGGGATAGGGTCGCGACTATCAAGGCCAAGGTCAGGGTCAATTATCCCAATATGGGAGACATTTCAGGGCTCCTAGCCAGCCAGGGCAGAGGACATGTTTCTATTGCCACCAGTCTAGACACGTGAAATGGGATTGCCCTCAAAGGCAATGATCCCAGAGTTATGGGACACCCCAGTCCCAGTCATCAGTGGGATGTTCATAGACTCAGGAATTTGTTCCTGCACTACTTTACCATGGGCAGGGAGCGATGTCAGTCGAGGAGGCACCCGCAGGCCTACTACTTCACGATCGGGCCCGGATCGGCGAGGGCATGGGTCGAGGGGCCCGGGGCTCATGGCCGGGACCTTGGGACCCGAGGCGTGTCTACGCCATCACACCTCACTTCTGACTTATAGATCAATCGGTTTATTCATGGTACATTTCCTATATAAACATGGGCCGTCTTGTTTGATTCTGGTGCATCTCATTCCTTTATTGCTGCATCATGTGTGGAAGATTTAGGCTTAGAGGTTGAAACCTTAGAAGAGCCACTGCATGTGAGTTCTCCCCTAGGAGCTAGGGTAAGCGTTGATTAGATATATTGGGGTTGTGAGTTAGAGATCTCAAGGGTTCCACTCCTCATGGACCTTAGGGTTATGGACATGTTGGAGTTTGATGTCATCCTTGGGATGACGGCACACCGAGTCATCATTGATTGTGATCGTAGGAGGGTTACTGCCTACACACCAGATGGTAATTGTTTTATGTTTCAGGGGGATAAGCACGATGTTTTACCCCCAATGGGTGTCTGACTACAGATGGCCTTGGGTAGTTGATCGGTTGGCTAGCAAGCATTACCTTGGAGAACAAGGCAAGACAGGAGTTGGGTCTAGCTCTAGTAGTTTGTGAGTATGAGGACATTTTTCCATATGAACTACCGGGATTACCTCCATGTAGAGATGTAAACTTCACTATTTCTATATTCACGTAGAATGGGCTCTTGAGTTCTTTGAGAACTCGAAATTCTAATTCTGAGAATTGTTGGACATGGTTTTATTAGGCCAGGCACTTCACCTTGAGGCGCTCAGGGTCACATTTGCTAAGAAGGACAAGACCCTTTGGCTATGCATAGACTGACTGGAGTTGAATAGGGTTACTATCAGAATAGGTACCACTATCACGCCCAGATTCTGGTCAGATTGAATGGCGGATCAGAGATCGAATCGGGATGTGAGGTATATCTTGGGACTCTTTACTGATTTTTTTTTTTCGGTGAGACACTGTACTGTGGGTATCTGAGCAATTTACGTAATAACAAAATCATTTATATACAAAAGAACCACACTAGGATGGTGTCCGTCGAAAATCTATACACATATCTGAGTCATTTACAAATCTGACTGCCTTTTACATTTACAAATCGAGCCACGGAACCATGTAGTAGACCCTACTAAGTGATGGCGACGGTATCGCGAGTTTTCAGACATCTTCTCCTGTACCTACACGGATTAAAAACCCATGCTAAGCTTTACGCTTAGTAGGAAACATATCTTATAACTTATACTGATACACATGCATTTATACTGAATCATAATAACATATAACATAAACATACATCAAAATTTCATGAATTCATATAACACATTTACATACATAATTATCCTTGTAACAAACTTATACTTATTAAAATCTCTCGTATCCGGTACTGAACTTACACATATACTTAGACGGAGGTACTTATCCACATACTCATATTACTATCTCTCTTATACTATCTCGGTAGGGAGTTACGAGCTTATGTATACGGAGGTACCCATGGGTACTACAAGGTTTATATATACCATAGGGCTTATCTTATACTAAGGAGTGCACACTTGTTTGGAATTTTCGTGGGTACTCTGGGGAGATGATACGAAGCATTATCTTTGTATTGCGGGACTTATCCTTATCACGAGAGTACGAAGTAATTTTCTAAAGAACTTATCTTGGTACTTTATTATCTTGCTACTTAATACTCTGACATATCACGGTCTTAAGACTTATACTTGTATTCTTGAACTTATTCTCGTATTTGGATCTTATACTTGTATTCACGGAAGCATACATGTATTTCAGATCTTATACTTGTCTTACAGAGCATATACTTGTCTTATGGATCTTATACTTGTTTTACAGAGCTTATTCTTGTATTTCTGATCTTATTCTTGTATTTTGGATCTTATACCTGTATTACGGAACATGTACTTGTCTTACGGATCTTATACTTGTGTTACAGGACTTATTCTTATATTTCGGATCTTATACTTGTGTTACAGAACTTATTCTTGTCTTACGGATCTTATACTTGTGTTACAGAACTGATTCTTGTATTTCGGATCTTATTCTTGTGCGAAGGTACCCGTAGGTACGATAAGTCGGAACATATCAGAATCATATCACATCTGGTCGAATCGGACTTATGCGGGAATCTGGACGTTAGTCGTAGTAGAATCTGAATCACATCAAATACATATACAGTTCATACAGTTCGAACATATCCCCAAAAACAAACGAGTTGTCGGTTTATATCATAATCATCTTTGAAACATACAATCTTATGCTTATAACAGACGTATGCTTATTAGTTTTCCATAGGACTCGGACTTGTACTTATAGCTTTATGCTTATTCGGATCTCGAAATTATAGATTCTGGGGCTTATTCTTGTAATTGATCTTATACTTGTATTACTAAACCTCATACTTAGCATTTCTCGAACTTATTCTTATACGGAAGTACCCGTATACTACTTCTGTTCAACTCTCCCAAAAAGACACACATACTTGTATTTGTATCAAACTTATATTTATTTAATAGTACCAGAGGTACTACTAACTTATACTCATGCGGAGGTACCAGTAGGTACTACAGAGATTCATTATGCGGAGGTACCAGTAGGTACTACTGGACTTTTACTTATATTACGTAATCCTATACTTATATTTTACCGAGCACTAAGATCCGTAGGTACTACAGAGATTTTATTTGTACAAAAGTACCCATAGGTACTACGGTATCAGAGAGATAGAGGTACCCATAGGTACATTCGTATCTTTTTACATATTCATTCTTTACTCTTATCTTCTTATTCGCAGTCTTATCATATATCCGTTTGACTACCACCAAACATAAGAAAATGAGTAGACGCAAAGACAATAAGTATCCGAAGGTATTAACATGCATCGAGGGTGTCAGAGACAAAGCAAGAGCAAGCCGGGCATCGAGCAGAGTGTCGTAGCACTAATTAGGAGTACCAAAGTACTGAGCAGGAGTGTCGTAGCACTAATCGTGAGTACCGGCACCGAGCGCGCAATATGCCCGCCCACGTACGTAGAGTGCCGGCACCGATCGTAACGTCCACTCATTCATTTTTCGGTCCTGTAGTCATACTATCATATGTCTTTCTAGAACTCATAACCTACCTTTTATCACGCTCTGTGTTCATGCCATATTGCTTCTTCATGTTCATGTTCATGTTTCTGTTTCATATTTCTCGTGATCATATTCATGTTTCAAGGTTACAATATACATATCGATTTCATATTTTTCCTCGTTACTATTACATATGGTATTTCATATACTTGTACAAAGATGATGCCTATGTATTTCACACATCATTCATGTATTCTTGTCCCTCTATAAATCTATTTTACTTAGAAATTGGAATTATCTCAATTGATCATCCAAAACTAAAGTTATAAGTACTTTCATGCCAACTAGTCAATCTTACCTATATTACACTAGGACAACTTGTAATACTCATTTTTTTTCCAGGGTCTCAACTCCATACCTGACACTAGTTCTTTGTATCTATTTGAAGTTAAGGTGCTGGCGGCTCTTCCAACTGAATCACCCAAATCGGAACAATCTAAACTCGGGAGTTATGTCCTAAACAACCTGTGGGACTATTCTATGTTCAAACTGGCGAGAAATTTTGCTTGAACATAGCCCCTCTTGAGTGAATTTTTGCCACATATAGTCCGGAATTCAGTGGGTACCTATTTCGATGTTAGTTCCTCTGTAGTCTAGTTTAATCTTCAACTGAATCACTAAATCGATAATAAATGAGCAAGTTATGGCCAAAATACAAACACCGGTCAAAAATAGAAAATGAGCACTTTACGGCATTCAAGATCATCATTGCCTGGGTACCGATACCGCCTCGAAATTTACTCCGCACGTGTGTTTTTCTTCCATTTTCCATATGTTGATACCCAAGTCAACTCAATACTCCATATACACATCAAAACCACTCCAAATTCATCTTGTAATCTCTATTTTACTCAAATCATTTTTCAATACTTATCTTACTTCAAAACCCTTTCATGAATCACTCCAAAAACAACTCTAATATGGGTCATAACCCATACACAAACCAAACCCAAGGATTAGTTAGGGTTTGTTCTAAACCCTAACTCAATTACTAAGTTATAGAATCATGAATCCAACCTCAAAGGGAGGATTCCATACCCATCTTGTTCCATATGGGGTTTTACCAACCCTAATTTCAAGAAATCTAAGGTTATGATGAAATTCTAAAAAAACCCTAGATTTGGGGACAAGCTATTAACCATACAAAACCTTAGAATTCCATAGAGTTTCATACAAGAAATCGAAAGATCCATACCAAATCTTACTAGAATCCATACCTTTTTGCTCTTCCTCTCTTCTTCTCTTCTCTTCTTCTTCTCTTCCTCTTCCTCTTCCTCTTCCTCTTCCTCTTCTTCTCTCTTTTCCTCTTCTCTTGTTCTCTACGTTTTTGGTCTCTCATTTTTGAGAGACCAATTGCTCTTATCCTCCTTTTTAGTTAAGGCCATGTTTAGCCTTTGCATTTTTAAACTCTTTTCTCCTTTTTTGCATTTAGGTCCTTCCTCTCTTTATTATTCTCAATCTAACTTATACATATTATACTTTGGCATCCCATCTTTTCTCAAATTCCATAATTGCGTATAACCTTATTGTTTTATGCCTTTTATGTCCTCCCATGGTAAATGACCACTTTACCCTTGTCTCTAATATTCCTTTCTGCCCTCATTTATTTCCCAAAATTCTATTTAGCTTTTTTAATATACCCTAAACACGTCGAAAACAACTAGTGGCATATTTCTGCTACATACCCTTCTCAAGCACTGATGATTTATTCGATCGCTTAAGAGGGTACTGGGTTTGATTCCAAGATAGATCTCTCTCGCACCGCTACTACCGCTGAGGGTTAAGGAGGCAGATATCCTTAAGACAGCGATTAAGACGCGATATGGGCATTTTGAGTTCACAGTAATGCCATTCAGATTGACGAATGCTCCAACAGCATTCATGGATCTCATGCATAGGGTGTTCCAACCCTACTTAGATAAGTTCGTTGTGGTCTTCGTTGATGACATCTTGATCTACTCCAAGTCTAAGGAGGAGCATGAGGGTCACTTGAGGATTGTTCTTCAGGTCTTGAGAGACCATCAGTTGTATGCCAAATTCAGTTAGTGTGAATTTTGGCTTACTGAGGTGAAATTTAGACATGTGGCCTGGCCGAGTGTATCATCGACCAAGAAGGTTGGAGGCAAATATGATTTGGGAGAGACCAAGTCACGTGCTTTTATCATGTGGTATTATGTGAGTGTGTTCATTGCCACTCTTCCGATTAGCTGCACCTATGACGAGATTAACCTAGAAGGAGTTCAAGTTTGAATGGAATGACTCATGTGAGAAGGCATTCCAGGAGTTGAAGAGAAGGCTTACTTCAACCCCTATTCTAATAATTCCAGAAAGGGGAAAGAGGTACACAATGTATTATGATGCCTCTAAGGACGGACTTAGATGTGTTTTGATGTAGTCCGAGAGGGTTGTGGCTTATGGTTCTCGATAATTAAAGAACCACGAGCAGAGTTACCCCATACATGACATGGAGCTTGCAGCCATTGTCTTTGCCTTGAAGGTTTGGTGCTACTATCTATACCGTGAAAAGTTTGAGGTGTTTTCGGACAACAAGAGTCTGAAGTACATTTTTACACAGTAGGACCTCAACATGAGGCAACGCAGGTGGATGGAGTATCTAGAAGACTATGACTTCACATTGCATTAACATCCCGATAAGGCAAATGTGGTGGTTGATACACACACCGGAAGTCATATGCTGGCTTCCAAAGAGTAGCAGAGGCTCAAGGTCGTACGTCGTAATTACACTACAAGGGTCGCCCAAGGCATTTTGAGCTTAGTATTACATTTCTTCCTGGCTGAGTAGAGATCGAGTCCTGTGACGTGACACCTAAATATTTTCCATCGTGACCGTATTTGCTGATACATGTGATGAAGGCCAATATTCACATCGATGGTAATCTTCAAAAGATAGGAGAAGGGTTATGGTTCCCTAGTCAATAGATCTAAGAAAGGAGATCCTCATGGAGTTCCATTGCTCTTGTTTTACTGTGCATCCAAGTGGCACAAAAATGTACCATAATCTTCGTCACCAGTATACTAAAGTGGGATGAAGAAACAAGTTGGGGAGTTTATTCGTCGATGTCTCAGGTGTCAACAAGTAAAGGCTAAGAACCAGAGGCCAACGAGATTACTCCAGCCGTTGGAGGTAGTTGAGTGGAAGTGGGAGCATATCACGATGGATTTTGTGACTCGCTTGCCACAAACATCGCGAGGGCATGAAGAAGTGTGGGTGATAATGGACCAGCTTACTAAGTCGGCACACTGCCTGGCTATGCGAATGACCTTCACTCTAGAGGAATTCTACAGGTTGTACATACGGGAGATTGTCCGATTACATGGAGTACCAGTATTTATAGTGTTCGATCGGGATCACAAGTTTACAGCTCATTTTTGGAAGAGTTTTCAAAGAGTCATGTGGACACAGTTGATGATGAGCACTACTTTTCATCCCCGGACGGACGGTCAATCGGAGATGAACATCCAGACTTTAGAGGACATGCAACGGGCATGCGTCTTTAATCTCAAGGGTAGCTAGGAAGAGCATTTCCCCTTAGTGGAATTCGCCTACAACAATAGTTATTAGGCGAGCATACAGATGGCACCCTATTAGGCACTATATGGGAAGCCTTGTCGATCTCCGATTTATTGGACGGAGATAGGAGACAGAACCTCTATGGGTCCGAATTTGGTTAGGGACACATCATAGAAGATGGAATTGATACGAAAATGTCTTCTCACATCTCAACCGAAAGAGCTAACAGCCATACCTACTATGGACCTCTAGAGTTTGAGGTGGGTGATCATGTCTTCTTGAATGTGATGCCTAAGAGAGGAGTGGTCAGGTTCGGCAAGCAAGGAAAGCTATCGCCGATATTTATCGGGCCCTTCGAGGTACTCGAGAGGGTAGGTACGATTGCTTACCGGTTGGCGTTACTGTCAAACTTATCGGGTGTTCATGTCGTATTTCATGTCTCCATGCTCCGGAAGTACACTCCAGATCTGACTCATGTGGTGGATTGGGGCGAGCTTGTCGTTGATGCGAATGGAACCTTCGTGGACGAACCAATACATATCATGGATAGTTAGAATGAAGTTTTGCAAGTCATCAATTGCTACTAAGGTGTCGTAAGATCGAGGGAGTGGAAGAGGGCAATTGGTGGGAACGCGAAGACACTATACATACCAATTATCCTTTCTTATTTAAGGATGAAGGTATGTTTTTAGTCATTTGACATTAAATGGTTGTTGCATATGCATGTGATTGTATGTGCTTGTGTGTGTGAATTTTGAGGACGAAATTCTTTTAAGGGGGGAAGAATGTAAAACCCAGGTAAATTTGATTTTTTTCGAAAAATGGCAAAACTGTAAATTGCCACGGTACAGGTTGCAATCCTGCAAATTTTCTAGATCTTAGATGACGAAACGGACCTCACCATTGTATTCGTCTCGCAAAATCTAGTTACCTAGACAAATTTCGTCGAATTCCAAGATAGTCGGATTTTTCACGTTTTTCGAGGCAAACTGGTGTCCAATAAACCCCAAAAACGAGATTTTTGAGAAAATCTTGAAAATTGGGAAATAATTTAGATAAAGTTCATAAAAAATAATTTGAACTTAGATCGGAACGAAATAAATCTTTTCGAGGCGTAATGGACTCGACAGTCATGGACACTTTGATTTACGTGGAGCCACCCATCAACATCAAAGAGTTAAACAGAGGGAGAGATAGAAAATATCTCACTTTTGTTGTTTTTTTACGTGAGAGAGAGGGAGAGGAAGAGAAGTCCAAGACTTCTTTCGACGATCTACGGAGTTCCGTCGGTCGGAATTTGTTAAGACAAGAACTAAAGTTTATCGCCTCAGTGAGGGTTACACGCACATGCCAAAAATGAGAGATTTCACTGAAGATCCAAAGGGGGAAATTTGGGAAAATCAAGTTTTTTGGGTTTAAGAGGTGCTCTTGGGACTTCATAATCTTGCTACTGCTCTTCAAGAGGTAGGGGTTCTTCCTACTTTGGTTTATTTCCAACCTTAGGGTTGTTTTAAGGGAGTTTGGTTGTGTTGATGCCCTAAGGGGTTGTTTGGCCTATTTTAAACGACTTTAATGACCGTTTTGCCGCCTGTTTGTGGTCGGTTTGGTGAATTGATTTGTGGTTGTATATAGTATGTCCTAAAAATTATTTAGCGACTATTTGGATTAAAAAGAATAATCCGAATCATATACTATTTTAATGTTTTGTGGCCAAATAAGTTTATGAATATTTTACATGCTTTGAAGATCCAGCTTACAAGCCATTGTGTGGGTTGTTTCTATGAGCATTTTATATTTCATATTTGGCCTTGAGAATTAAAGTTTTTATTACTTGATTTTGTAATAACATGATTTGGTTAATTGTTGTTTGATGAATGTTGATATATGTGTGTTTATATATTGACATTGAACTGAATGTTTGTTTTGGAGATTATATTCATGTAATATAATTGTCCATGATACATGGTAAAATGTATGGTTTATATTGTCCATATGGCATTCATTATATATGTAGCATGACATTGACATGCAATGGTGCATCACTTTGCATATGGACGGGAACATCGCATTTCATGAGTGTGAGTGCATGGTTGAAATCAAACACCTCATTTCGTGGTTGATAATTAGGCTTGGTACCGTTAGACGAAGTCCAACAAAGTCACACGGTTACATGACATGGAAAAACTTGTGTGATAGCAAGAAGGGCTAGATACTCCCTTGGGTGAAAGACTCGGTTACTAGTTCATACACTCCAACGATGAAAGTCCAAAAAGTATAGCAAGGTGTGCGAGGCCTACGGTGAGACTCCAAAAATCCGCTGCCTGAAAAGACACGTGAGTTTTGTATATGAAATTATCATTTGAGGTGTGACATCTAACGAGTTTTGGCTTATAAACAAATGAATTTTGTTTTAATAATGATCATTGGATGTAATCCATCAATGACAGATTTTATAACACATTGACATTGCATTGTGTGATGGGAGTCGGTAAAGACTCAGGGTATGGTGCATGAATGAGTCTTATCTCATTTCATAGCATGGCATGTAGAATTCCAAGTTATAATTGGCATATTCTTATTTTTGGAATGTTGATGTGAATTTGAACATTGCATGTGCACTTAGGTGGGGAGTAGCCTCTGTAGGAATTACTATACTGGGTGTGGCTCGCCTATATGGGAAAAACATTTCAAGTGCGGGACATGTGCCAATGGACGGCTCTCATCCGAGGTTGAAAGGGTGGGTGAAGAAAACCGACTTGTGGCTTCTAATTTTGGCATATACTAATGTGTTAAAGAGTTGAAATTGAACTCATATGTATTTTTATGTAAAAGAGTTGTAATTGAACTCTTATGGACTGTTTTTAATATAGTCTTACATGTTTTTATATGAATGTGGATAAATGGCCCGATGTATCAATTTTACTCATAAATGGACCCGGGCGGTCATTGTTTTATATTGGGCCTCGGATAGGTCATGTTATTGTATAATTGTATAGGTTGGGTTTTGGATAGAACTCCCTGTACATAGGAGACTCTGTCCAATTTTTTGTTAAATTATGGATCCCGGTAAATGAGACACAACGATGTGGCATCGAGTTACACGTTATCCACATGCATTCCGCAGGTTGATGAGTGATCAACCGACCCCCGGATTTTAGGACATCACACGTGGGCTTTATATAAAACTTGAAGCCTAGCCCGCCTGGCCCATTGATCAGTTAACGGGCCTCTTGGTCTAGGCCAGGCTGGGCCACGGGCTACATTTTGACAAGCCGGGCCAGGAGATGCTTGCTCTCTAATTTGCTCATTTGTTTTACATAATAAAAGATATTTTGTTGTAAGAAATGTATACTTCAATTTGTTCGTTTGTTTCTTTTAGTCTTTAAATAAAGAGCATTTAATTGTGTAGACCATCAATCCATCGCATAATTTAAAAAATACTAAAACCAAAAAATATGACGGCTTAGTAAATATTTTAATGAACTTCAATAGTTAATATAAATCTCTATAGTTTGCTTATTTGTGAAGCCGCATTCAAATTGCTTTCCAAAATATTATAACTTAATTTTACCTAATAAAGATGTTTCATTGTATGAAATGAATGTTTTAATTTGTGTGAGGATGAAGTTTAAGTTGGAACAAATAGATAAAATTTTTAAGTGTTCCTTTTAGCCTCTTGGGTATTCAAATTTCATGGACTATTTTCTTTGAAACTCAAGAATTGAAGAATTGCTAAAGGACAAAGATAAATGTTGTGTTGATGATCCTCTTCAACCCAAATTTTTGTTTCAATTTGTTTTTGGTATGCTATCTTATTAAGTTGAATAGAGAGATTGTTTTCGAAAGAAGCACTTTTTTGCTAACCCAGATTTTTGGATTGATCATAGATTGATCCAACTTACCTGGGCCAGATCATATTTCAGCTCTTAGATCTAGAACTTCACCCCTATAAATAGAATCTATCATTTTTCTTTTAGGGTAGAAAGAGACACATATATAACAGCCACCTTCTTTGAAATTTGAAGATCTTTTCTTTAGAGGGTTGTTTGTTTTGAAAGAAAAAATCTCTCACAAGAGCTTTCAAGAAAAATCTTTGTTTTTGCTCAGAAAACTGTTTTCCTTTTGAATTAGACAAAAAAACATTATAGCCACCATCCTATTAGAGTATATTTAGGGTTTCCTTTTATTAGCTTTATGATATTACCTTTTTGTCTTTATATTAGTACATATATATACCTCAACTGTCTCATTAATAATTAAGTCTCTTTCCTAATATGGTATCAGAGCACTAAGCTTAACAGCAAAAAAAAAACTAACCCTAGTTGTCGTCGTCGCCCATCATGATCCGATAACCCTGCCTATGTTGTTTCAATGGCCGATGAGTCTTCTTCCACCATTGTCGTCGTGTCTCCTCTTCGTCTGACGGTCATGAACGGGACTAATTGATTCGTGCCACGGTAGGGTGATCTGGAATCAACAAAATTTATATCCTAATTTTCCTCCTATTGCCGTAGTCAAGCTACTGCAATATAGCGGCCCAGTGGTCAATACGTGGATGGGTTTTCTTCATACAAATGATTTAAGTGAAGTCAAAAATGGTGAATTTGGTTTGGATTTTAAGGTGATAAAAATGTGGGAGTCGCGGTTTGCAAACTGAAAATAAAATGAAGAAAAATAAGAAAAAGAACTCCTTGAAGCATTGGGCTACTGGTTTTAGGTCCTAAGGCAACTAAGAGGTCCCTGGGTTCATTTCCTCACGTTGAGGAGGATGACATATAGTCATCTCCCGAACCGGATCTTCATTTAACTTTAACAACTAAACCCTAATAATTTTCCTTTTGATAGAAAGCATTTATTTAGCATCATGGTCTCTTCAAAGGAAAATCTATCTAGACTCATCCTGCAATGATTCGTAGCGCAAATCGTTAATGAGTCTCAATGGATCTAAAAATAAGCATCCATCAACCCAAAAGATTACCTAGTATTGATCAAAGAGGATGCACTTACAAAAGTGAAAATATAACCCCCTATCCTACTCCAAAGGCTCGTGGAAGAGAAACTAATGGATATTAGTGTATCTAATGCTAAGAATACACAGAACCCTAAAAGCTTGCCAAGCATTACAAAGAAAGTACATCAAAAAAGCTTTAAATCTAGAGTTGAAAATTTAGGGAACTAAAATGTCAAAACCTCGCTACGTGAAATGGTGGGAACCACCAAGAATTTCTTCACTTCAAGGAGGAGGGTTTTAGCGGGCCATCCTCCGTTGTCATCCTTGGAGGGTGCTTTTGCAACCAAGAAAGGGAGAGAAAGAGGAGAGAAGAGAGAAAAATGAGAGCCAAAAATAAAATTTTATATTTCTTCCAAAACTAAAAACTTAGGTCATCAGTTGTTTTACAATGGCTTATATAAATTTTTACAACATGTGAAATACCAAAATAACCCAACTAATAATATAAGAGGTAGAAATGAGGAAAAACCAAAAACAAAGTCGCTTAGATAAAAAACAAAAGCGTAGTACCCCCGCTTATGCATCTATGATTTTCGCTATCATATTTAAAATACAGCATAAATAAAATTGAAATTTTGTTATGCACAGCAATTTTCATGATAGCGAAATTCGCTATCATAGCGAGCTAATTTTGAACCTGCTCGCCATCGCTCCATTGCTTATCAAGGGTTACTATTCCCATCAGACTATTCCATTTCTTCAAGCTTTGATATTCTTCATTCCAAGCTTAATAAATTGGATAGAAACCATATGAAATTGATGGAAATCAACCCGACTTGTTATGATTGATTGACCTCGATACTTGGCTTTCCAATTCCCGCAAAAACTACAAAAACAAATTTCTAATGCAATCGGTGTAATAGCGACCCAAACATGTCAATTGGGTTAATTATAACAATTAGTACACAAAAAGCGCTCAAAACCTATTAAAAATAGGGTTCAAAATAGCACTTTTTGGGCACTAATCACTAATACGTCTCAAAATTTAAATGTTCTCAATGTCAATGCTCATGCACAGCTAAAACTCACAGCCATGAATTATTTTTGTGAAACCCCGAGAAAATCTAATTTTCTGAAAAATGGCAAAATGGTAATTTCTGTCAAAATCCGAAATTTTTCTAGATCTTGAATGACGAAACGGACTTCATCATGAACTGCCCTCATAAATCTGTTTATCACATCGAACCGAGATGTCGACGCACGCTTTTCGAGGCAATGCAGAAATGGGGACACTCGCTCATTTTGAGCGGTTGCTCACAAGGTGCCATGTGTCGTGCCGAATCGGGCCAACTTGAGCCTGGCGTGTGGGACTCCACATGGACATGTGGCAACACATGATTGGAGTGGAAATCCAAGGTGAAGATGGATAAGGTGATAAGGGTAATCCAAGGAGCCACACTTTTAATCGATGTCATGGCGCGCAGAGGACATCTCACTTGACTTCTATCTTCTCCCAACCGGTTGGGAGAGAGGGGGAGAAAAAAGGCAAACCAGATTTGAAAAGAGAGAGTTTTAGAGAGAGAGACTCCACCTTCTCTCTAAATTTCTCGGCGATCGGACCAACTAAGCCAAGCGTTAGCAAGAGTATGATCATCCTCACTTTTATGGCTTCGTGTAGAGACCGGAATCGGGGAGTTTTGACAAACTCCAAGAGGTAGGTCTTCTCCTACTTTGGTTACTTTCTACTCTAAGGGTTGTATGGTGGTTGTCTTGCCCTAAGGGGAATGGTTGGTTGTATTTTGAACCATGAGAAGCTGCCACATTGCGGTAGTACACATGAACCAGACTTTAGAACTGGTTTTTGGGTGGGAAAGAAATGAAATTTGGCAGTGCGTCCTTCTAGTAAATGGCAGCCACATCAGTAAACTTGATGTTAGGCTTTTGAATTTCTCAATTCGACTCTCAGAGATCGAGTTATGGTCTTTACTCGAATTGGGCCTATCAAAGCAGAGAGGTCAGCCCGTAGAGGTCAACCTGTAGAGGTCAGCCTGTAGAGGTCAGCCGCAGAGGTCAGCTCGGCCAGAGGTCAGCTCAGCCAGGAGGTCAGCCTGCCGAGGTCAGCTCACGGAGGTCGCCCCGGCCGCAGGTCGGCCTCGGCCAAACTAACTCATGCGAGGCCTCCAACTTTAGACGACCATAACTTCTTCGTCCGAACTCCGTTTCGGGTGTTCTTGGACTCTATGGAAAGCCCATTGAGTCAAGAATCCATTATTATTCCTGTGGAGGATAGTAGGTTTCATGCCAAGCTCAGGCAGGTCAGGTCAACTCGGCAAGTCAGGTCAGCTCGGCTAGGTTTGACTACGTGTGACCTCCAACTTCGGAAGGTCATAACTTCTTCTTCATCCGAACTCCGTTTCCGGTGTTCTTGGACTCTATGGAAAGCCCATTGAGTCAAGATTCCATTCATGTTCTGTGAATGACAGTGGGTGTCAGGCTTAGCTTGGGCAGGTCAGGTCAGCTCGGGCAAGTCAAGTCACTACCGGGTTTGACTACGCAGGACTTCCACCTTCTAAGGTCATAACTTCTTCGTCCGAACCCCGTTTCGGGTGTTATTGGAATCTATGGAAAGAAAATTGAGTCAATATTCCATTCATGTTCCTTTGGAGGACAGTGGGTGTCAGGCCAAGCTCGGGTAGGTCAGGTCAGCTCGGCAAGTCAGTCACCGGGCTAGGTTTGACTACAGTGACCTCCAACTCTGGAGGTCACTTTTCGTCCGAACTCCGTTTCGGGTGTTCTTGGACTCTATGGAAATACCATTGAGTCAAGATTCCATTCATATTCCTGTGGAGGATAGTGGGTATCAGGCAGAGCTTGGGCAGGTCAGGTCAACTCGGCAAGTCAGGTCAGCTCGGCTGGGTTTGACTACGTGTGACCTCTAACTTTGAAAGGTCATAACTTCTTTGTCCGAACTCCGTTTCGTACCTGACCCATGGAAATCCCATCGAAGTCAAGATTCCATTCATATTCCTGTGAGACATTGCGTCAGGCCAATCTCGGTCAGGTCGTCACTAATGTTTGACTACATAAAAATCTCCAACTCTTCAAGGTCATAACCTCTTCGTCCGAACTCCGTTTCGGGTGTTCTTGGACTCTATGGAAAGCCCATTGAGTCAAGATTTAAAATATTTTCCTTTAGAGGGCAGTAGGTGATCATAACCTTGCTTAAAATCTATGTTTTGCACATGTCTAGGTTGCATGGTTATGTAGAGGTGAATAGCTGGGATATGACATGACCATTGCATGGCATGTTGTAGGCTATGGTATTGGGTATGGTATGGGCTTTCTTTGGGAGGCCATATGGTTTAGTTACAAAAACTTGGGACTGAAGGATAGAGTATTTCTATGACCGGCTTCACACAGTCCAAGACTGTGGTGGGTTGGGGTTTGAACTGGAAACTGAAAGTTTCTAGGTTTTATGGTTGTTTGATGTTGTATGGGTGATTTGGAACCAAACTGGTTCATGATTGTGAACGGGCCATGAGGTACCCTGTTGGATGGGTCCAAGATTGTGACCTTGTTGTGTGTTATGGCTTGTGTGAATAACATGCGCAGATTATGACTCGTTATGGTATGTTGTATGATGTGTTAATGGTTGAGCATGAGAATTATGTATCAATTATAATTATCCATGGTATGTTGAATCATTGCATGTGCACTTAGGTGGGGAGTAACCCATGTAGGATAATTCCACTACTGGGCATTGCTCACCCTATCGAGGGAAAATTATTTCAAGTACCGAAGGTTCACCGACTGACGTATCCAGGTCTTAGAGATTTAAGAAATGGCCATACGGCCTTGTTATGTATTTTGTAAAAATCGGGTAAAAGACCCGCTTTGGATAGCTGTAAATTAACTCCTTTTGTATAAAATATACATTTTCGTGAGATAATGCACGGCCAATGCGGCTATTTTATCATGTATAGGTCTCAAGGATATGAGACACAACGATTTCGCAGTCGACGGTGGTCAGACCCCGAATCGGGGCGTCACAATTCTCGGCCAGGCTTCAATCTCAGCCCTCCCATTCGAGTATGATTTACTTGCCTTCATTGATGGCTCAAAGTCATGTCCTCCGGCACTGATAACTCTTCTCGATGCTACAACCCCCTCCCCAAATCCGGACCATATCCTCTGGATTAGACAAGACCAATTGCTTTTCAATGCAATTATTGGGTCCATATTTGCCACTCTAATGCTATTTTGTCTCCACCGCCACCATATCTCATGTTGCATGGACTACTCTCAAAAAGATGAATGCCTCTCCTTCGCGCAAACGAATCATGACCCATTGCTAGAATCTTGTCAATCCTTAGCAAGGTAATCAAACTATTACCAAGTATATGCAAGATGTCAAACACAATATTAACTCTCTTGCCCTTATGAATGTCTCAGTTGACTTTGATAAGCTCTCCATCCATGTCTTGAACAACTCAGTCTACTTACTCAAATCTCATTCATGCCCTACAAGTTCGGGCACCCACCATTGAGGAATTGTTTGAGCAACTACTTAGTTACTTAGGCCCAAATGAAAATTTTGGTTCCTTCAATTACCACTCGTTACTTCACCGCCCTTCATCACATCATCGATCGAAAAATCACGGCGCATGTCCACAGGATGGCAAATTGGCTGGGATCCCACAGTCATGGGGTCCCTACCACCCCGCAATATTGACCACCTCCATTGTCTTTACAAAGATCCAGTCCACCCACTGGCCCGTACATAGTCACCACCTCGGGCGTTGTCACCCCAGGGTATATCCAAGCACTCGCCCTCGACAATCGATTATCTATCCACCCTAAGACTCTGCAACTCTTCCATCCACCCTTTTTCGAGCTCCTCGTCCGACCTTCACTGCACCCTATGCCCACACTACAGTCCAAGGCGCCTCTCACCTTTTGACCACGGATCTTGCTACTTAGCCCTTCATAAGTCGTACACCGCCTTTGACCCTATTCGTATTGGTAATGGTACAGGTTTATCTATAGTTAACACTGGCTCCTTCACCCTTACCTCTCTCCCTACCCCTTTAATATTTACCAATGTGTTACATGTGCCTACAATGTCTAAAAACCTTATTTTGATCTGCCCTTTGTGCCCCTAACCCTGTTAATGTCCTGTGTTTTTACTCTTTCTTTCAAGTGCAGGATCGTCACACGGGGGTCACTCTAGTTTGCGGACAGCATGTAGAGGTGTCTACACGACGGCCACCCTCTTCTGGCCTCTCCACACACCAAGCCTGGCTTTTTCAATTCACCCTCGCTTTTTAGCTATCTCCCATGTGGTGCATAGTCGTCTGTGTCATCCGTCTTTACATATTTTGCATAAATTTCAATGTTCTCGACATTTCTTCTTCGATAATCATTTATGCTCATTTTCTTGTACCTCCTACAATATTAATAAAAGCCACAAATTACCTTTTGCAAAATCAAGCATTACCTCTTCCTCTCCTCTTGCTGTCATTTTTTCTAATGTTTTGACCTCACCCGTTTCGACTTTTGATGGTTTTAACTACTATGTTATTTTTGTTGACCACTACACCAAGTATATCTGGCTTTACACATTACGTCAAAGTCGGATGTTCATTCCACCTTTTTTACCTTCAAGCACCTTGTTGAAAACTATTTCACCACCGCAATTAAAAAACTTTACATAGATAATGGGGGCGAATTTTTAGTCCTTCAGTCCTTTCTCGCGACCCATGGTATAACTCATCTCATTATACCTCCCCACACTCCTGAACATAATAGGTATTCTGAACACTAAGATCGACATATTGTCGAAACGGGTCTCACTCTAATGCATCAAGCATCCATCCCTTTCACCTTCTGGCCGTATGTATTTGCTACGGTTGTCTATTTAATCAATAGAATGCCTAAAGTTAGTCTTTCCTTTGGGTCCTCCTTCGAAAAGTTATTCAACAAAGCTCCTGACCTATCCAAACTCTGTGTCTTCTACTGTTTGTGTTTTCCCTGGTTGCATCCCTATTCTTTCCACAAACTCGATCTCAAATCCAATCCTTGTGTCTTTCTCAGTTACGCCCTCACTCAAAATGTCTTTCTCTATTTTGACCCTATCATCAAAAAAATCTTTGTGTCTCTAGTCATATCAAGTTTATGGAAAGTGTATTCCCGTTCTCGTCTCTCTCTACCTCCACTACACTAGTAATAAACACAACCTCTCAAGACTCTCGGTCCCATCGCTCCCTCGGGCAACCATCCCGACTCGGCCCCTCCCTCCCCCCCCTATCTTACACCGGGTCGAGCTCACCCCGAACTACTCCCTTCATCAACACCACCTCAGCCGTTCTCCCTCCGAGCCCCCTCTCCCCTACCCATACCGTCGAGCTCACCTAAACTACTCCCTTCATCACCAACACCCCACCCGTCCTCCCTCTGACCTACATCCTTAACCCCGCCTACACCATTCTAGCGGCCTTCTTCATCTATTGGTTTGTTGGGTCCGACCCCCTTCCCACCCTCACCTAGTCTCTCTCCCTCTCCCCCACTTAACCTTCATCCCATGCAAACTCGCTCTAAAAATGTCATCCTTAAACCCAACCCAAAATATGGCCTCACCACCATCATTCCTCCTGTATCAATTAACCCCACATCCATCGCTCTGAGCTCTTCAGATCCTGTGTCTGCTTACGCAGAAGATGCTCATCCCGAATGCAAAGCATTCTTGACTTCCTCTAGTTCCCCCAAGACTCCGGAAGAATGAAGGGTAACAAAATGGGGCGTTTTGCATTAAACAAAATCTCGATGTTTATTGCACTCCGCATAAAGTCACTTGTTGCTAAAAGCTTTCACCAATGCAAATTAAGGTATTGATTTTCATGACTTTCACCCTTTCGTGATAAACTTATGACAATTGCAGACTATGTTTGTATCAAGACTCAATCGCAATTGTGAATTCGGCTAACTTGATGTCAACAAATGCCTTCTCAACAGCATCCATGGAGGAGGTCGAGATGATGCACCTCAAGGCATACGAGACGCCATTATCCGCATCATGTCTGTTTACACACAAGACCGTTTACGGGTCTCAACAAGCTCCGCGAGTCGCGTACCAGCGTTCCACACCTTCCTACTCTGCCTCTACTTGTCACATCCCATGCACTGGCCCCTCTTGTTACTCCCACGGGTAATGCGCTCATCTATTCCCCGACTTATGTCTTACAAGTAGTGACCCCTCTCTTATCGACAATATTATCCGGAAACTTGACTCTAAATTCTCCACAAAAAATCTTGGGGTGTTATCTTTCTTCTGTGGAGTTAAGGTTTTGGCTACTTCGACGAGTCTTCTACTATCTTAGCAAAAGTATGTTATTGATCTTCTAGGAAAAATAACATGCTCAACTCCAAACATGTCTCCACCCCACTTGCCATTGGCACTTCTCTGACTGCTACAGATGGTTCTACGCCAATAAATGCCACCATGTACCGTCAGGTGGTTGGTGGCCTTAAGCATCGTCGGATGACTCGCTTAGATATTTACTTTATCATGAGTAAACTCTCCCAGTTTATTCACGCGCCATCCGAGCACCATTAGGGAGCGGTCAAACTAGTCTGGCTTCATATCTTAATTTCACACTAGATCCCTGAGGGCTCTGGCTTCTGCGCATTAATTCCCCGACATTGCACCCGCTTTCTAATGCGAACTAGGTCGGTAACCCAGATGATCGCACTTCAATCGGGCTTTTTTTATTTCCGCTGTGCTAATCCAATCTCCTAGAGTCTTCTGGCAAAGCAACACACCGTTTTTCGCTCTTCCACTCAAGACCGACTATCGTGCACCATGTACTTCGTCATGTATCAAATACAATGGGTGAAATCACCATTGCCGAACTTACACCAATGCGCTCGCCACCTGTTTCCTGACAACCTCGTGCCACTTATCTCTCTACTAATCATGTCTTTCATTCTCGCATGAAACATCTTGCAATTGATTTGTTCATGACCTGGTTTAGTCGTTTGAGCTACGTGTTGTTCATGTTTCTCAATACCGGTGACAGTCAAGCTGATGCTTTACTGTAACCCGTCTCATCTCATCTCTTCCTATGTATCAAGATTGGTGTTATTTCCTGAAACACAGAGTATGAAGTTCTAATATGACTTAGTAAACCCAAATCGCAGAGTGGCAATTTGAGCTCTCAAAAAAACACAAACAACACAAAATATTCAATTTATATTAATAATAAAGTTAAAGAGATAAGATGAGAAAGCACAACTCGAATTTATAATGGTTCTAAGACACCCTTCCTACGCTCCATTTTCCTCTACCTTCAACCGATGAGGGTTCACGTGGCAAGCTCCAACCCGAGCTTCTTTCTTTACACTCGATTATGGCTCTAATGGGCACTCTTCACATACACACTCAAGCAAATAAGATCCAACTCGAGCTTGTTTACACTTAGATTTTCGCTCCAATGGGCTCTTCACAATTCCTTCAAACTATACATACTTGAAGCTTTCTCACTTAACCACAATGAGACACTCTTTCAAGCTCTCAAGATATTTCAAATACAACTCAAACTTTTGATCAATGTAAAGGTGCACTCTACAATATGCCCATGTAATGAATGCACTAAAAATCTCACTTTGAGAATTTATTATGAAGATAAATGATAAGTCTCATCAAGTTTCCAACCTCTTAAGTGATCCTCCACACGCTATTTATAGAGTGGGAACTCAATAGCATTTAAGCTGCCAACCGGTCGACCATTTTCCTCGTAGATAATTAGCTTTAAGCCAGGATATAGAATGTTACCATCAGATAACCCAGAAATCCCATCACACCAACCTGCCGACCGCTTTCACACAACCGATCAACCGTTTCGTCATGTGCATTCCAGGTCACTATTTTCTAGCCATTGAAATATGACCGTTGCACTAAATCGGTCAACCGTTTCACACAACCGATCAACCGTTTCCTCTTCTGATCTTTGGATAAGCTACTACATCCAATTAGTCGAGTTTCACACCTCATCCGGTTCCCAACCGATTGATCATTTCATCAACCAGTTCTAAATGGAGGCTACTAGATCCAACCGATCGAGTTTCACCACTCTTCCGGTTCCAACCTGGCCAACCTTTCATCCTAAGATACCACAATCGAATGACCAACCCGCCTACCTCATCTCAAGGTCGACCTCATGCTACTCCCTTTAACACCAAATTCATGTGTTTTCTTTTTAAAACACTTCTAAACCTTAGATGTTTCATTGAAACACATTTTAGGATTATAAAGATATGCTTAAACTCATGTTTTCAAAAGATATACACCTTTTCGGATTTGAAAATGTAGCTCAGGAGTGATGCAATGACACGATGATATCCTAAAGTGCACCAATGCATTCACCTTACAAGGATTCCTAACCTAACAAAGTCTTCACTTGATGCTTGAGATTGGAGTCTTGGTTACTTGTCATCTTGGTTCTTTGATTTGAGTGAACTTCTCTTCCAAATGCTTGATCAAATACATCTTTGTTATCTTTAGCTTGTAATATCTTCATTTGATGCTTGATCAATTTCAACCAATCATTCAACTCAACTTTAACCAATAGAAACCAATAATCTTGGTTTGTTATCATCAAAACCTCTACTATGGGTACCCTTGGGCTAACAGGGTATATTTAGGGTTTCCTTTTATTGGCTTTATGCTATTACCTTTTTGTCCTTATATTGGTGTATATATATATATACCTCAACTCTCTCAATAATAATTAAGTCTCTTTCATAATACATCCTTGCTCCTCCAAGTTTCTTTTATCAAAATGGGTGTTTGTTTTGGATGAAATCTCTTTCTCTCTCTTTGTGCTTTCAATAAAATCATTTGTTCTTGTTTTTTAAAATTGGTTGAGGTCATCTATTCACTCTACTCTCAAAGAAACTGAGTTTTATGGAGAAAACTCGTGTTTTTCTTGATGGATCTTTAAGAGGAAGGAAGGCCAAGATCAACAAGCTTGGGAAGGACTCTAAGAATTTCCCAGGAGATAATGGCTAGGAGTTATGTTGACAAGGTTTCGTGAAGTAGTCCGTGAGGGATTTGAGGCTTCAAGTTGGGTAAATCCTTTTACACCCAACTTATATTTATAATAGTGAAAATTTTGATCCATTGTAGGCCTGTGGTTTTTTACCTCCTAGGAGATTTCCACGTTAAATCTAGTGTCTCCATATTATCTCTACTTCTCCTTTTATTTTCAATATATAATTTCAGTTTTGTGATGTGAAATGGGTGTTTAGCATTTGATTATTGAATTATAAGTCAAGTGTTTGAATCATATTGCTTGTGACTTGCATTTATAAACCATCATCTTTAGAAATCCTTCTGAATTTATATTCTCTTATTTTATTTATATTCTTGTGACTATTGAATGATAGGTTAAGTGTTTGAATCATATTGTTTGAACTCTGAAGACGCTACCTTCTTGTAGAACCCTTGGAACAAAGATATGGAGAATCTCAAACTCAACAAACTTTAATAGTAATACTAATCTCTCTAGTTTTATTATTTGCTAAATCATGTTTAGATTATAAGTTTCACGGTAACTTAACCTATTTTACCTAATGAAAGATATTTTGTTATAAGAAATAGACATTTTAATTTTTTTTCTTTTTTGACAATCTTTGAGTAAAGAGCATTTAAAATTGTGCAGCCAATCAACCTATTGCATAATCTAAAAAAAAAGAACTAAATAAAAAAAAAACAAAACAAAAGAACTAAATTGTGTAGCTACGAATCTTATCACATAATTTAAAAAAAAAAAGACAAAATACAAATCAAAGTTCAACAACTTTGAGCAAGTCCTTCAATTAACTTTAATATTAAATACTAATTTCTCTAGTTATTTTATTTGCTAAATCATGTTTAGATTATAAGTTTCACGGTAACTAAACTTGTTTTACCTAATGAAAGATATTTTGTTATAGAAGATAGACATTTTAATTTGTTTTCTTTTTTGACAAGTAAAGAGCATTAATTAAAATTGTGCAGCCAATCAACCTACTACATAATCTTAAAAAAAGAACTAAATTAAACAAAAACAAAAAACAAAATTAAATGACATCTAGTAAATATTTCAATGAACTTTAATAATAAATATAAGTCTCTATAATTTGCTTATTTGTTAAGCTACATCCAAATTATAAGCTTGAAAATATTATAACTCAATTTCACCTAATAAAAGATATTCGTTGTAGGAAATGAACGTTTTAATTTGTTTGTCGTTTTCGAGTAAATGTACTTAAATGTGTAGCTGAACGATTTTGTTGCATAATTTAAAAAAGACTAAAAAGTAAACAAAATTAAATATCTTGGAGTAAATATTTCAATAAGCTTCAATAATCATCAGAAATTTATCTAGTTTACCTATTGCTAAACTACATCCAAACCATAAGCTTCAAAATAATTTAACTTATTTTTACCTTATAAACTATGTTTCATGATTGGAAATTGTTCCCCTAGTTTGTATAAAGCTTTTTTCAATTTTAAAATAAAGAATATCCAATTTTGTAGCTTACGAATCTTATCGCATAATTTAAAAAATATCGAAAAAATTAAAGTTAAACAACTTTAAGTAAAGATTTCAGCTAACTTCAATTGCAAGTACAAAACTCTCTAATGTGTTTATTGCTAAACCACGTTCAAATTATCAGTCTAAAGGTAGTTTAATTTGTTTTACCTAATGAAAGATATTTCATTCTAGAAAATGAATATTTGAATTTGTTTTCTACTCGGTCACTCTTTAAATTAAGAGCACTTAACATAAAATTAGATGACAATCAATAATTAAGGCACCTATAACCACAATCCAATTCAATCCAAATCCAATTAAAAGATAAGTTTATACATTAAAAACTATAACTTTACTTTTTTCAGATTTTTTTTTTTTCCGATATCCTTTTTATGACACAACGATTGATCAAAAGAACAACACATATCATTCATCAACCAATTATCAATTTAGAGAACAAAAATAAAAGCTTAGTTTAATTAATAAATTGATAATTGATAAAAGTGATAAAAGTCCCTAAAACAGATCCTAAAGCATCTATTTATATGCTAGGCATAATATGTGTATAATAGGAAATAAAGGAATATTCCAAAACAATAACATGAAATAAAATAATACTCCCAAAGCAATAATAGAAAATAAAAATAATATCCCAAAAAAATAAAGATAATATCTCAAAATAAGGATTTTGGTTGATTTCATCTAATACCCTACGTTAGACACCTCCACTTGCGAAGAGCTCGTCCTCGAGTTACTTCTGGATATTCAAGACTCATATATGGCTGGAACAAGGTAAGATCAGCAACATTGAAAATCTTTGGAATCTCCATCCAATTTGGTAAGTCAACCACATAAACATTGTTATTGATCTTCTTAACAACTGCAGTGTCCATACTTTCACAAGCTTGCTATGGTCATCCCTTGTCTTGAATTTTGTTTTCCACTCATCACCTAGACGTATTCTGATATGATCGATGATAGCCACCCCTCGGGTCAATCTTGCTACAACAACTGATCAAGCATATCATATAACCTTTGAATAAGAAATCTATATCCAATGGTAATTTTGTTGATCGCCCTACTATCAACACATATCTGCCAACTTCCATCTTTCTTAGGCATCAACAAAGTTAAAACCACACATATACTGCTCATGCTAGCCTGAATATGTCCATTGGTTAGTAACTCTTCTACCTTCTCAATCCCTTAAGATTTTATTCTCCTTAAAACTCATCCTATAATGAGGCAGATTAGGAAAAGAAGCACCTGGAATCTTATCTATATGATGTTTGTATGTTTCGCATAGGAGGTAACCATGTAAGTAAATCCTGGGGAATCACATCATCAAACTCCTCGAACAAAGTCTGCACCTCCATCTGAATTTGAGCCCAAATTAAATCTATACTTTCTATCTTTTCCTTTACCACCACCAAATGCACTTCTCGAGTGTCCTTACACTCGCCCATAAGTGAAGTTGAGTCATACACAATAGGTAGAAAGTTCCTTCCCTCCGCTTGTAAAGCTTTGGGTTGGTTCTTCCTAGTGAAAGGCACTAATGTATATTTTATTATCCCTTTCTCTAATTGATACAAATTATTCTTGCCCAAGTGTTTAGCATTCACATCATACTTCCAAGGATGCCCAAACAAAATATGGAATGCATCCATATCAACCACATCACAATACACCTCATCATTATTCTTGCTAATAGAGAATGACACTTTACAACGTTTATTCACCCGAACTCACCAACTTCTTTGATCCACCCAATAGTATATGGGTTGGGGTGAGTTTCCATCTCTAACTGTAACCTCCCATAACATCTTTACTTATTATATTCTCCTTACTCCCACTATCAATAATAAGATCACACAAACACCCTTTCACAATACACTTCATGCGAAAGAGCTTATGGCTCTGAGTCTCATCACCACACTTTGAAGACAACGGAGTTTCCTCACCACACAAGTGCACTCTTCCCGCTCATATTCCTTATAGTCATCATCCCATCAAGTCCGCACACCTCATCCCCATGCAACATCAACGTCCTTATCCACTACATTCACTACCTTCCGTTTAAGACATTCATTGGAACGGTGGCCAACCTCTCCACATCTGTAACACTTAACACTGAAAGGTCTTGCATAAGGGTAATTTTATTTTATAGACATAGAAGTATTACCCTTACCTCCTTCCATTGCTCCACTTTTCCCACACCAACATTGGTCGTCTCCACAATATTGAGCATGACTAAAGGTGTTTTTCCTATGTCACTCTGTATGTTCTATAATTAATACTACAGGTTTGCTCCTGATGAGTGACTCAGCTTTCATGGCCAAATTTCTAGTCTCTTTCACATTGAAAACCATCTGCACTCCAATTTTATCTTTAATTGTCTCCTTCAACCCACTCAAATATCTTGTCACCTGTTGGTTATCACTTTTTGATAACTGATTCCTCTACCAATCTAAAAAATTCAATAGTATATTCATTCACACTCCTGCTACCCTATGCACATCTTTGATAAGCATAAAAATATATTGTTCATAGTCCAGAGGCAAAAATCTACCTCGTAATAATTGCTTCATCCTAAGCCATGTTCGAACCGAATCACGCCCCTCTCTCATCTTGATCTCCATCAATCTATCCCTAGAGGTGGCAACCAAAAATTAGCGCCACGTTAAGCTGTTAATTTATTATCCTGAAAAAATCGAGCCAAATTTGTCTCAACCAAATTTCAGCCCGACCTAGTTTCAGCTCGGCCCAGCCCAGCCCATCCGCCTAAATTTCCACCTTTATCTATCCTACCATACTGATGCTCCCCCTTTTAACTTATAAGCAACAAATTTAACCTTTCTATCCTCACACAACTAAGTATATTCAAAGAACTTGTCTACTTCAGTCAACCAATCTAAAAATTCCTCAATATCAAGATCACCATTGAAGTTAGGGATATCTACCTTTAGTATGTATTTGTCGTCTTCTATGTAGTTTGGTTGTCACTGTCTTCTACCTCTTTGTCTACCACATGGATTCGCAAATTCATCAAAGTCGGCCTCCCTATCCAAGTGTCACAAAACTCGCGATCGCCTTCTTTTGATTTCGTATTTGAATGATTATAAATGCTGGGTGGGGCCACCCTTCACCTTGTTTCTCATCATCATTCTTACGCCCTTGTCCATTAATCCTCAATAACGCTTGTAATTGGGTTTATATTTTTTTAAACTGTTAGGTTAAATTTTGGATTGATTGTTGTTGCTCATTAATCGACCTCCAAACAGCTTGCAATCCCCGATCATTGTCTTGGGATTGGTTGTTATCACTAGCACCAGTATTAGTCATCGATAAGGAGAAACCTGTTTTGATACCACTTGACGTAGAGTGTAGTGTGATTAATCAACACACAATTGATAAAAAAGAATAAACACTTCTGAATTAAGAGACCAATTCTCAATCCAAATAACAAAGTAAAGCAAAACTTTAATTTTGATTTATAAATTGATAAAAGTCCCTTAAAACAAACCCTAAAGAATATATTTATACCATAGGTATAATATGTGTATAATAGAAAATAAAATAATATTTCAACATAACGGTAAGAAATAAAATAATACTCTCAAAACAATAATAAAAATAAAAATTAAATCCTAAAAAAATAAAGATAATATCTTAAAACAATCAAAATAAAGATTTTGGTTGATTTCATCTAACTCTCAACGTCTTTTTAACAATCATAATATTATTTATTGTTTTGACCGACTTGGTAATTATTTCATTAAATGCAAATTGATATTTAAATATGAATAGGAAAATTACAATAACTAATTCAATCCAATCCAATTAAAAGATAAGCTTATACTTACTAAAAAAACTATAACTTTACTATTTTTAGATTTTTTTTTTTTCCATATCGTTTAGCAATCATAAATGTGACTTGTTAAACTTTAACCGAACTGGTGTAATTATTTTCATTAAAATAAAATTTGGATATTTTAATATGAATGAAAATTATGATTCCCATTTATAGCAAACTAGATTTAACACAAGTCCCGTAATGGAAAATATCTTTTAATAGTTTATAATATGTCTGTGGTAAAATAAATTAAATTATATTCTTTCAAGGTTTAAATTATTAAAACGAAAAAAGATAAAACTCGAAAATTTTATGCAGAGCCAAATAAATTTTGGTAAAAATGTCAAACGGGGACCCAATGATCATAAACAGCAATTTGGCGCCAAAGCATAAATGAAGTAAATGAAAGGAATGAAGCCTCAAAAATGCAAAATGAGAAAAGAACAGGGCTAGCCAAACAAGGCTAGTGGTGTGATTTTGATTAAAGACTACATTGGTCTTTGAGAGACATTTTTGCAATAATAGAAAATAAGGAGATGTGTGTTAGGCTTTTCGCTGTGAGAGAGGGAGAAAAAGATTAGTGGTCTTTGCTCCATGAAATCAAGGATTACAGGATCAAGAGGAAAATGAAGATTAAAAGCTGGAAGAACTGCAAGATTTAAAGCAAGAAATCAAACCCTAACTATCCTTAATGTTGTGTTTGGGTTTAGAAAGAACCCTGAAGTCGGGTATAAAATGATAATGACGGCTATTTCGGGGCCTTTAGGTCAGTCGGCCGTTATATATTGTTTGATCGTGCTGAGTGAACTCTTGTATAAAGGAAATGTCGGGTTTTAGAGATGTTATTGCAAAATTTTTGAAACCCAGCTTTTATAGTTTCTCGTCATAACTCGCCATCACCCATCCAAATCGAATATTCAAATCTGCTAAACTAGACTCTAGGAGAGGTACACTCAAATAAGTGTATCCAAATTTGACCTATTGTAATCTATATAAAATTGGCCAGCTTTAGGCTATGTTTTCAAATAATTAACTTCATCTGCCGATACGCCTTGCATTTCTGGAACAAGCTTTTGATATTTAAGCCATAAGTTGAGTTTCACTTATCCAAATCGAGTTATTCAAATTTGCGAGTAACTGTAATTTTGAGAACAAATTTTCGACATAAGTATATCCAAATCTGACCCATTAGACCCGTGAATTCATCTAAAAGTGAAAGCCTTTGTTTTGGGTGCACTCACTCCTTGCTGAAAATAGAATAGTCCCAAATGTTTAAGACATATTTAGAGTTTCGGTACTCTAAATTGGATGATTCCAATTTTTGAATAAAATAGATTTATAGAGGAACAATGGACTTGAAGGAAGTTGGATAAAATATGGCTCATTTGTTCCCAGCAAAATTTTACAAGTGAAGGTGTGTTGGGTAGAAAACAACCCTAACTAGAAACCTAAATAAGGCAACTTATATTGTTCTCTAATTATGGTGGATTAGGGGTTGGCGATGAGGAAAACCCGAATAGAAATCGAGATTCCAAGGATTGGAATCAAAGTGTAACAAGCTTTTTGGTTTGTTCTCCAATTCTCTCTGTCTAATTCCAAAGTGTTTGAATGATTACAAAATGATTTTAATTGCTGAAATGATTTATAAGAAAAAACTTATTGATTTGTTTTAATTGATTTGAGACAATTGATTGTGAAATGATTTGCATAAGAAAAATTGCATGAGTATTGAAAATGAATTGCTTGTATAAATGTACATACTATACTGTATTTTGCTATGAATGATTTGAACGCCCTTAATAGAATGTTAATCGCAAATTCGGAAGCTGAGGGGATAGACCGATATACCAACAAGGGTCAAATTAGCAAGATCGCGAATCTAATCAACATTGATATGTCACTCCGATCCGTGAGCCTACGTGGAAGACATTCCAGAGTGTTCACGAATCTGATTTTAATAACTACAAAGAACCCAAATGCAAGACCGCATCAGTTATAAAACAAAAATACCTTATATCTACCGCAGCCCAAATGATCGTGCCGTGATTCCATTATCCTGTGCACCGAAAGCATAGGTTAAATTCGTTTAAGGGCAAATTGAAATGATAAGAAAATTGTGAAATGCATGATTTGTGTTTTGAATGATTTATTACATATGAAAGTGCATATTTGGAATGATCAATAAACTGTAAATGAATGCATATGAAATGAATATATGTATTGTATTACATTGATCATTCAAAAAGGTTAAAAAGCATTGTTAAGAAAAATTGCATGATTTGTATTAAACTTAAATTAAAGAGAGAACTATATAGAACCACTCAAGCATTTAGGGAATCGCTTAATAAGGTTGTTTTATCATCACAAGAAAATCGAGAGAACTGAACGAGACATAGACGGCAGCGGAATCAGTCATCACAAGTCACACTCCGAGGATAAGTGCAGCCCAGCCACATGCATACATGGAATTATTCAACTCATTTTGTACAAATACTATTATGAAAATTGAACTCTTATTATATTTTGTAAATGTTTTTTATATTTATAACGACTTATAATGTCGAAATGTATAAAGGTGGGAAATGGAGCAAATGGGCATATAATGCCATATTGAATGAAAATGTGTATTGAGAACAAAATGATGGGCCCCTTTGCTAACGTGATATATACGTATATATTTCATTACATTTGAAATGTGCTCTGGGAAAAGTAGATGGATTATCTGGAATGATTCAAAAAGGTATGGGACCGCAACTCCGGTTCGTTCCCATTCGGTCGGGTCGCTACAACGGGCGCGAAGTCGTCTACTTTAGGGTATTAGAGCCAAGGTTTGTGGGGCTACTCATAAAATTATTTTGAAATTGTTCGTGACATGCATTGCATTTTGCATTTAAAAAGATGACGTGACTACGCCGAATCTGTATTTTAATAAAGTTATGGATGGTTCAGACCTTATAGTGGTCGAGGCGACTAAAGTCACCTAAACACTCGCTTAGTGTGGAAGGTGGGCAAGCGTCCCATGCTCCATCGATTCGTGAACTAGGTCAAGCAGCAAGAAGTGTTATGGATATCCTCCAACAATAGTTCAGACTTAAAGAGCGTGAAGACAACCAACGCGTTAGCTGTTCCGATCAGCCATAAAGAGAATGGCAAAACATCGACCCATGGATTTCCTCGGGAAGAAAGATGATGAGCCTCCATGATGAAAAATCGTCTTAAGAACTGAAAGAATGTTGTGGCAAATGCATTGCACACCAGAGGATAATTTAGAGTGTACGACCTCACTTCTATAGGATGAAGCTTATTAGTGGTGGGTTTCCGTGACTAGGACCACACCACCAGAGAGTGTTGCATGGGAGTTCTTCCTGGTGGAATTCAAGAAACAATATGTGGGTTGTATTTATCTTAGCAATATGAGATGAGAGTTTCATAATTTGAAACAAAGACAGATGAGTGTGACTAAGTATCAGAAAGAATTCACCCGGTTGAGAAAGTATGCTCCGATATAAGAAAGCGATCGAGGGAAGAGAAATGTCGAAGTTTGAAGATGGCCTCACGACCATATTCTGCCCATGTCACAAAGATTTTCCATGATGACTTTTCTAAAATTATGACATGTGCTCTAAATGTTGAAAGAGTAAAGAAAGAAGAGTATGAAAGAAAAGAAAGAAGACAGAGTAAGAAAAACCCTAAAGCAAATAAGTTCTTAATAAAGACTAAAAGTAAAATTTTAGGAGGACCATAAAGTCTAATCAACCCATGTACCTCAGTGGATCACTAAGCTACTCTGTAGTAAGACTATTCTACCGACAATTCATCGCCTAAAGGCACCAGAGGTTCTTCAAGAGGACTAGCTCCTCCTATCGTGACACATCGTGGGGAGTGAAACATAAAGGAGAGGCTTGAAATCTATTGTGTGCTTGTCTGGGCATGTGGATCCAAAGGGAGCAAAAGCTTAAAGATCGCTCTGAGCTCGTTTCGTTTTACAAGACCCTGCATCAGGTACGCTCACAGCATTTAAGAGCAAGAAGGACAACAAGAGTGTCGCATCACCGAGCAATCGAAATAAGCCACACAGACATGGGTAGACATGATGTTCCCCAAGCCCAAACTGTGGCATATGCAATGAAGGTAGTAGAAGAGAAAGATGCACCTATGTAATTGTATGGTAATTTCTATATCTTGAGACTATCAGACATGCATTGATAGATCCGTGTTCAACCCACTCTTATATTTGTACTACTCATTCCGAAGTTCGTAGTTTTATCGAAGAGTAAAACCGAGTATGACATTTTCGTGACAAATCCACTTGGCATGCGGTCACTGTGGCTGAGTTTGCGTAGATCGCCTAATGTATCACACGAGTACGAAGTTTCCTGAGATTCGATCGAGTCATATTTAAAGAGTTTGATGTGATATCGGGATGGATCAAGGTCTGACACCAAGTGGTAAAGGATTGTAGAACGAAGAGAGGACCTTAAGGACCCCGAGTGGCGACTAAGGACTTTTATCTACATGAGGTCGAATCCACCCTCTAATGTGATATCCACCGCTATTGCTAGAATGATGGTTCGAAAGGGGTGTGAAGCCTACTTGGCGTATGTGATAGATATGAAAAAGGTGGAGCCTAGTTTATCAAACATCCCTGCAGTTTATGATTATCTGGATGTGTTTCCGGGAGGAATTTGTTTCGGCCGGGCCTACGTAGAGAGATTGAGCTGCAATTTACGTTTGTTTCAAATCACCCAAGATCCATTACACTGTATAGAATGGCTCCGTGAGACTTAAAAGAATTGAAGTTTCACAGTAAGAGTCATAGAGAAGGATTTATTCATCCAAGTGTATCACCATATTTCCAATGCTCTTTGTTAAGAAGAAAGATGGTACACTTAGGTCAGGTAAATATTTATAAACAATCAATAAGATGATGTAAAGTGAAGAACAAATATCCATTACCCAAGATAGATGACTCTGTTTCAAACTAAATAAAGGTGCAAGTGTTCTTCTCAAGATCGACTTGCAACTGGGTATCACGCTTAAGGATTAAGGATGCGGATGTGCATAAGACACTGACGCTAGAACGCGGTACAGACATTATGAGTTCCTTGTAATGTCGCTTAGTTGACAAATGCACCGGACAAATTCTTCATGGACTTAATGAATCGTGTTTTCCGATCGTATGTAGATTAGTTTGTCGTTATGTTTATACATGACATCCTTGTGTATTCAAAGGATCGGGAAGATCATGATACACACCTTCGGGTAGTGCTAGAAACTTTGAGAAAGGAATAGTTATATGCTAAACTGAGCAAATGTGAATTTTGGTTGAGAGAAGTGTCATTTCTTGGACACATTATATCATAAAAAGGAATTCAAGTGGATCCAAAGAAGATAGAGGTGATTATTGAATGGAAACCACCGAGAAACACTAGTGCGTAGTTTCCTAGATTGGCAAAGGTAGCTCTTCTTCGATCCAACCCGATCAAGGTCCGAATCTAACTGGGATGCTCGAAGGCCACTTATCTATGACGCCTAACCCGGCACCCTGTCGGAGCTTGTTGTGTCATAATATATATATATATATATATATATATATATATATATATATATATATATATATATATATATATATATATATATATATATATATTGTTATAACCTTTAAGCTTGTTCATTCATAATGTTAAACATTTAACTTGTACCATATTCCAAAGGGATTACAAAATATATACAAGCTCCATAAGTGGGAAGTGTTCAACATTTACAATATTTACATTGTTTACAAAGACACAAAATACATATACATTAGACCAAAAGGTCTCTCCAGTACGTAAGACCTAGTGATGTCTCGCCTTCGATCATCGAATACATTGTCCCGTCCTCCGGTTATCTCTTTTCACTCTACACGGATGAAAACACCCGTATGTTTTTACGCCAATGGAATAAACTCAAACGGATCTAATTCTAATAAGGATCATCTCATTTTATACACATACATATATTTATGACAACATAAACTACATACATATTTCTTCCATTTCACATCTACTTTTCATAACATGTTTCGCTCCTCTTATCATATTTCATATACTTCTTCATCATCTTCACTTTACTCGTTCACACAAAGATACCATTAACGCACAGCGCTTACGCTCTCTTATCATATCATATCATTTCATATGTCATATTCAAGTCATTTGTTTTATGTTTCATGCCTGCATAAACCTTAGAAGTGGATAAAGGAAACTATAAGGGCCCAAAGGCGCTATACTCACTGTGCGAAACAGTAGTCTATAAGGGCCCGAAGGTGTTGTTATCATTGTACGAGACAATGACCATTTATAAGGGCCCGAAGGCGCTGTAATGACCTAAATAGGGCCAACTGTACTGTATACTACAGACTTGTTTTTCCCTAATAGGCATGCCTATCTATCCCTTTACCAGTTCTAAGTTTATTGACCCATGTAGAGTTTGAGTGTTTAAGACATATCTTCATATTACCGAATAATGATGATCATTCGGTAATCATATGTGATATGTACAATCATTTATTCGAATCTTTGCATTTTTCATATCTCATTATATGTAACTATGGTTACCATGTATACTTATGAGCTATTTAAGAGTTCATAATATGAATAACTATGGTTGGCTAAAGGTGGCCTAATATTTTTCATGATTTTGGACCTAACACGGTTCCACTCTTGCTATATATAGATGGATTCTCGACTCAATGGATTTATAGAGTCCAAGAACAACAAACCAGTTCGCATTAAAAGGTCTACTTAATCTCCAGTCGGAGGTCACATAAGCAGTCAATCCACCAAGCCACCCGACTAGTCGAAGCTAACCTGGCCCCCGGCTGAGCCGACTGAGTCGAAGCCGAGCTGACTCGACCTACCTGCCGACGACCGGGCTGCCGACCAGATGTGGCCAAGCTGACCTGATCTGGCCGAGCTAACCTGACTTGGCCGAGATGACCTGGCCGATTAAACTATTCAGGGTAAACAAACTATAACTTAATCTACAGAAAGTCCGACTGGTAATTTCAGTTCCAACATCAATTTCACTGATGCGCCATAATTCTACCGTAATGACACACCGCTAAATTACTCTTTTCTTTTTCACCCAAAACCAAATCGAAAGTCCGGCTTAATGATAATAAGGAAAATCTGGAAATTTCCCTTGGGGAAAAACACCACCCCATAACCCTTAAATGAAAAGGAACCCGAGTAGGAGAAACTCCTACACGATTAATGGGTTAGATGAGTTTCCTAAGTCTCAAAATTTTGGGGAATCCTTACTTAGCTTCCATACAACCCCAAATCAACTACAAAACCAACCCAAAACAAATATATAGGAGTCTTGTGAGTTCTTCCTGAACTAACCCTAACAAGAAATGAGTTTGGGAGTTTCCAACCCAACCCATACACAAAAATAGGGTTCCAAACTATGCATCTATACTTCTAACAAAATCCGACAAATACCATACTCAAATTCCATACAAAAACACTAGACTTCCATACCTTTGATCTTCTTTTCTCCTTCTTTCTTCTTCTCTTCTCTTCTTCTTCTCCTTCTTCCCTCTCCTTTTTTTTTTCTGCCTCCCAAAAATGAGAGACCCCTGATCTTATCCCCCCTTTTTTGTCTCTTTCTCCCAAGACCAAAATGAGATATTTTCGCCTGATCTTATCCTCCTTTTAGAGTTAAGGCCATGTTTGGCTTACTCATTTTTTCTTTCTTTCCCATTTTTGCATTTAGGTCCCTCCATTTCTCTATTATTCTTACTTTAACTTATTTATATTAATTCTGGGTTCTTGCTTATTTTAATTTTTTTATCTTTATTTTATTCCAGAAAAATATACTTTTACTTTTATTATACCCTAAACATGTTATAAAACTGTTAGGGCATACTTAGGTGTTATGTGTTACTACGGTGGTTGTCTATTAAGGGCTTTTCACGACTACTTACCTACGACAAGATTGTCTCAAAAGAATGAGATTTGAGTTGAGGAAAAGTGTCAAGCTAGTTTCAAAAGTTGAAAGCATTCTAACGGTAGTTTTAAGTATTTGCCTCGCAGAGTTTAATTTGAGACAACGAGATGAGTCGAATTAATCAAAGATTATGGGATTGTGTGGATCGACACACCGAAGGCTACCAGCGTATGCTCCAGTGTAGTTAGTACAAACGCTTCGAGAGTTGAATGTTCATTTGTCATTATCAGACGATAGTGCAATAGTGGCAGAATTGATAGCAAAATCGGATTTGTTAAATCGAGTGCTAAAGGCAATAAAGAATGATGAGAAAATTGCTGCAATTGTAAATCAGAATAGAGTCGTGAAAGAAACTGAGTTTACATCAAAAGAGGAATATTCTCAGAATATAGAGACTTTGTTTGTGTACCCACGATTTATGAATTGAAGAACTATACTTAAAAGGCAATATGTGGATCTTTGTTATGCATCCCAAAGAGTACAAAATGTATTAGATTTAAAGACTTACATCAGGTCCGGAATGAAAAAGAGATGTATCGCACTGCGACCAAACGTACGGTGTGTCAAAAAGTGAAGGCGTAACACCGTTCCTCCGGATTATTGCACCATTAAAATACCCGAGGGAAATGAGACCGACCACAATGGATTTTGTGGTTTCGTTACTAGCGACGTATTGAAAGCATGACCCAATTGGGTCATGGTAGATCGATTAACTAAGGCGTACCACTTCCTGGCTCGAGAACCAATCCATTCACTGGCTAATGGCAAGAGCTTTACATAAGTGGGAAGAAGTTCGCTCATGGATTTCAATATCGATCATTTCACAGAGATTCGAGGTTTACCTCGAGATTTTAGGAAAGTTGCAAGAGGCTTTTGGGCACTTCGACCGAATTTCAAAGATAAAGGCTCCACCCGCAGATCGACAGACACCCAGCAGGATCCAAGTGTTAAGATATAATCGAGAAGTCAGGTGGATAGACTATGAGGGGTAGTCGATGCATACATTCTAAATTTGAATTTGTGTGCAACAATACTTCCAATGAGTATCGAATGGCGCCTTATGAGGCTCCTTCAAGAAAATGTAATAGAACACTATCAGACTGACCGAAGTTGTTTAAAGATAATCGACCGATTTGATTCAAGAAACCGAGGAAAAGTGAAAATGATTAGAGAAAGATTTGAAAGTGGCCACTGATAGACAAAAATCCTAATGACATGAGAAGAAAGGATTCAATATGAGATCTACAAAAGTGCTTTTGAGTATCATTGAAGAAGGTAATAGATTGGGAAAATGGCAAGTTGAGCCTTAGGTTCATTAGGCCATACAGGTGATAGATGAAGTGGGTCCACAGCCAGCGCATTAGTTTAATTTCTAGAGTTTGAAAATTCATAATGTTTCTTCCATGTGTCAATGTCGAGGGAGTGCAATAAGCTCGACCTATCGTGATTTAGTCTCTTCGTAGACAATTGAGCTTCTAAAAACCTGATTCGACGTGATGAGGAGGTCTCGTAGAGATCCCCGCCCAGAATTGAGAGTTACAGAAAAAGCGAATCCCATTGGTAAAAGTGTTGTGGAGAAACCACAAGACCGAGGAAGCCACATAGGAAAGCGAAGAAGTTATGCGGTAACAATACCCTCAATTGATCAATGGCAATCAAGGATGAAATTCTTGTAGGAGAGTCAGGAACACTTTTGAAAATACCTCAACAAATTTTATAACATGTTCAGGTGTAAAATAAATTAAATTATATTTTTCCGTGAGTTTAAATGGCTAAAAACAAAAATTATAAAAACCGAAAATTTACATGAGCCAATAAATTTGGTAAAATGTCAAAATGAGGACCCAAGGGTCATAAATGAGTAATGTAAGTGCCAAAGCATAAATGAAATGAAATGAAGTGGGAAATGGAAAGTGAAAATGAAGCCTTAAAAATGCAAAATGAGAAAAAGATCATAGCCAAACAAGGCTTAGTAGGATTTTGATTAAAGACCAACATTGGTCTTTGAGACATTTTGCACATTTGGAAAAAAATAAGGAGATAAAATACTGGCTTTTCGTGAGAGAGGAGAAAGATTAGTGGTCTTTGCTCCATGAAACAACATATCCATGGTGATCAAGAGGAAAATGAAGATTGGTGTTGGAAGAATCAAAGATTTAAAAAGTAAGAAATCAAAATCTCTAACTATCCTTAATGTTGTGGTTCGGGGGTTTAGAAAGAACCCTAAGTTGGTATAAAAATGATGTTGATTGGTTTATTTCAGTTTTAGGTCACAAGCTCGTTATACGGTTGTTTGATCAAAAGGAGGAATTTTTGTATAAAGGAAATGTCAGGGTTTAAAGTGAGATGTTACAAAATTTGTAAACCCATGTTTTTGTTTTGGCTATAACTCGCCATCACCCATCCAAATCGAAGTTATTCAAATTTCTCGCTAAACTAGATTTCTGTGGAGAGAGAAAATATCCTTGGAAATAAGTGTATCTAGCCTGGACCTCATTAGACCCATAAAATCTCGGCCAAAGCGATACATGTTCGGTCAATCCGATTCAGCTTCATTGATACGCTTTTGTGTTTTGGAACAATGGTATTTAGCCATAAGTTGAGTTTCACTTATCCAAATTGTGATTCAAATTTCGCAACAAGACTACTTCAGGAACAAAGTTTCTCAAATAATAAGTGTATCCAAATTGACCCCATTAGACCCAAATTGCCTGTTGCGCCTTGTTTTCGGGGCAAATTCTCGGGTTCTTGTGGTTGAAAATAGAATAACCTGACGCTTAGGACATATATGGAGTTTCGATGCTCCGAATTGGATGATTCCAATTTCTGAATAAAATAGATTTATAGAGGAACAATGGACCATAAGGAAGTTAGATAAAATATGGTTCATTTGTTCCCAGAAAAATTTTACAAGTGAAAGTGTGTTGGGTAGAAAACAACCCTAACTAGAAACCTAAATAAGCCAATTGATATTGTTCTCTAATCAGGGTGGATTAGGTCATGACGAGGAAACTCATCAATGATTCCGAGGATTGCAATCAAAGTGTAACAAGCTTTTTGATTTATTCTCCACTTCTCTCTCTCTTTAATTTCAAAGTGTTTGAATGATTACAAAATGATTTTAATTACTGAAATGATTTATAAGAAAAAACATATTGATTTGTTTTAATTGATTGTGAAATGATTTGCATATGAAAAATTGCATGAGTATTGAAAATGAATTGTTTGTATAAATTTACATACTATACTGTATTTTGCTATGAATGATTTGAACGCCCTTAATAGAATGTTAACCGTTAAATTCGAGTCAGGATAGGACAAGATACCAATATGGTCAAATTATGTGCATCATTTAACGGCATCGCAATGATATGTCATCCATCCGTAGCCCAAAGGATAGTATTTAGTGTTCACGAATTGATTTTTAATAACCAGACAAAGGTCCACACTGGTAAATTATACATCAGGTTATAAAACAAAATGTTTTTATACTGGCCTGTAGCCAACGGGATCGTGCCGGTGATTCCGTTATCCTGTGCATCGAAAGCATAGGTTAAATTCGTTTAAGGGCAAATTGAAATGATAAGAAAATTGTGAAATGCATGATTTGTGTTTTGAATGATTTATTGCATATGAAAGTGCATAATTGGAATTATCAATAAACTATAAATGAATGTATATGAAATGAATATATGTATTGTATTGCATTGATTATTCATAAAGGTTAAAAAACATTGTTTAGAAAAATTGCATGATTTGTATTAAACTGAAATGGAAAAGAGAACTATATAGAACCACTAAGCATGAAAATGCTTAACGCGTTGTTTTTATCATCGCGCAGGTACCGAGAGAACCGGACAAGGACGTAGACCGCAGTGAATCAAAGTCATCGTCAAAGTCACATGGAGAATAAGTAAAACTCTGTCACATGCATACATGGAATTATTCGACTCAATTTGTACAAATACTATTATGAAAATTGAACTCTTTATTATATTTAAATATTTTTTATATTTATACCATTTTATAATGTCAATGTGAGAAAGGTGGGAAATGTAGCAAATTGGCATATAATGTCATATTGAATGAAAATGTGTATTGAGAACAAAATAATGGGAACCTTTTAAGTTAACGTGATATAAACGTATATATTTTCATTTAGTATTTGAAATGTGTTTGAAAAAGTAATCAGATTCGGACATTCAAATGATTCAAAAAAAAAAGTGAAGATCACGCCCTCGAGTCTCGCATTCGCCCGAGTCGATCGATACAAATTACGCAGCCATCACAAGTCCTAAAATCATAATTACTTAGGTTTGTTACTTTGTTTGATGG
Organism: Tetrastigma voinierianum; assembly: GCA_016808115.1. Classification (NCBI taxonomy): domain Eukaryota; kingdom Viridiplantae; phylum Streptophyta; class Magnoliopsida; order Vitales; family Vitaceae; genus Tetrastigma; species Tetrastigma voinierianum. The sequence continues at coordinate 1,651,419 of JAEQBH010000926.1, forward strand.
ATGATTAAAGAAAGTTTTTTAAAATTAATAATACTATTTGTTGGTTGTACTCTATTTCTAGTTCTTTAAAAAAAAATGAAATAATAATAATCTTTGAAAAACAAGTTTTAGTGCGTTTATTTCATTAGCAAGTCTAATAATATTTTTCAGAAATAATTTAAAACTCATTAATACAAAACATTTTTGAACAATAATTGATTTGAACAACTCTATTTATTTCTCTTTTAACATAAAATCGTTATTTCGTCAATAAGATCTAACTCAAGTGGTTAATAGCTCATATTGACACAAAAAGATGAGTGATCCAAGTTTTGAGTTGAAAACAAATTTGTGAAAGAACGAAATATTATGATATAATGCAAAGGGAATAGATATAATAAAAAATATAGAATCATTATTTCTTGATTTATTCTATTAGGTAAATGATTTTCAAATTAAATAAAATTTAATGTGTTAAATTATTAATAAATCTAATGATAAAAATAATCCAAAATTCAATTTTTATTATTTAAGACACGCATATTTGGTCAAATTAATGATATTATTATTGCTTAGTTATTATTGCATGTAATTATATTTTAAAACAAGTTTTTATTTTATTTTTAATTTAAAAAAAAATAACTTCCCTAGTTCAAACAACTTATAAGAGAATAAAAAATAAATTTTCTTTTAACTTAGAAAATAAATACGAAACCATGGCCAAATGAATTTTTTGAATTAATTAAAATAATAAAATTATTATTATTTTATAGTCATTTTTTATTTGAATGCCATTTTTGTTTCACTTAGTAAAAAAAAATTCACAATTAAAAAAAATTAACTTAGTTTTAACTCATATATAATTCTAAATTTATTTTTTTTTTCTCTTTTAATAAGACTTTGACTATGATTTTACATTGATCGATATTTAATACTTTATAAAATTTATATACAAAGAATAATATATATTTATTAATTATGATTTGTATAATTAAATATATATAAAACATTTTAATAGCATATAGTTGTGATCATTTGTATTTATTATTATACTGTTAATAAGATCACTTATGTTCATTCTTGATAAATATTGAACATCATAAATGTTCTTTGACTTTTATAATATGACAAAGAATCTTATTCTTATATTTAATTAAAGAGTTTTGGTAGAACACTTAGGAAATGAACATTTTATCTTCAATCCTAAATTCCTTTTATTTCGTCCCTTACAAATTTAGAAGACTAATGATAACCAACAATTTTGGATCCATATCGCCCATTATTTATCCAAGACGACTGGAGCATGCTTATCAGTTCTCACAAAGTTTATTATTCAGAACGATTATCGAAATATTTGATTATCGATAAATTATTTTGGTGATCAATAGCATTTCGATCTTACAAAACAATTTTAGCACAATATCCTTAAAAATAATATAAGTCTTTTATCCAAATAATTGTTCTTTTAATTTTTTAAATATCTTTCAAATGCTCTTATTTTAAAAAAAAAATGCTAACAGGTTATTTTTATTCTCCACTTTGAAAATAAATTTCAAAAAACATCACCAAATGGGGCTTATAATCTAGATACTTTTCTCATCGTACATATTACAAGTATTCGCAAGAAAGTATAGATACCAAAAGTAACCATTTCAAATTAATAAAAAATTCTTTCAATTTATGAAATATGATAAAATTGAAGGTGTGATAAGCATCGAGAACTCTTTTAAGAGTCTAATGTCGTTGGAAAGTGAAAACTTTAATTCAGTTTTGCCTCAATTGTGCTTCCGTAATAAATTATAATTATTTTTTATCTATATTTATTGTAAAATTTATTGTTAGAACTTATTTTAAATTTAAATGGCACCCCACCTTTGTATGTAATGAGGTACTAATAAATAATGTGCTTTGTACCCACTGACGACTTACCGTAAGTTTATCAGCCACCGTTCATTGGCTAAATCGACAAAGTCGAACTCGTAAATGAATCGATGACATCATAACAGATAATTAATATATTATTAAAAATAAAAATAATTATAAATGAATTTAACTAGTCCAACTTTCGGTTTGACTGATTCAACCACCGATTCGATCGATTCAACCATTGGTTCGATCGATTAACCGTCGATTCAACCAATTCATAACCGGTTCAAAGAAAAACGATTTTAACCTTTAAATCAAACCGATTTTGATTCTGATTCACGGTCTAATCAATCGAATCGACTGGTCCGATCCAATTTTTAAAACATTGCTAACAAATGCAACTAAACTAATAATAATAAGGGTTGTTGTATTAATATGAATTAAAAATATACATAACACTAATATAACATTAACGGTTGGAAGGATAACTAACGCACATAGTTTATATATATATTATCTTCTGTTCAAAAACATAATTAATGTTAGCTGGGTGGTATGCTTTATGACAAACTGGGTCAGCCGAAGTTCATTGGGCCAGGTTCATGTGCTGGGTTGTAACGGCCCCATACATAGACATTAGGTGGGCTTTGCATATATATATATATATATATATATATATATATATATATATATATATATCCAATTTGATCTCAAAACTTTTTTTTTTATTGAGTCATATCCTAAATATTTCTATTGTGACACACTTATGTCCAAAACTTTTTTTGGATCCAGTTATACCCTTAATGTTTCTATCGTGATACACTTATTGTTGACGGGTTCAACGAACAGACATATAGGACATTAACCGTGTTTATATGGCACTTCCCAGATGCATTTTTTTTTGTTTACGTGGCATGCAAACACTTGATTCCTTAAACCCAAACTATCTTAATGCCAAAAATACTCTCATCCATACCCCCAAAAACCCACCTTACCCTCATTCCCAACCTAATCACTTGGCAATCTGTTTAGAGCCCTAATCTACGGAAATCACCCCCACTTCTCCCCCTCAGTTTTGAATCGAAGAAACCCAAATGCCAAAGCTTTCTTGTTTCTCCTTCGTTTATTTCGTCTGTTTAAGCCGGGATGAATAGGATATAGCTCACTGAAAGTTTCAGTTAAGCAGAAGAAATCAAGAACCAGGTGGGTGCTTGAATCCAATCATCTATGGAGCAGCCAATTCCATGCAGTTACAAGTTTACTCAACACTGCTTCAGCACGCTGCTTGAATTTGGCTATGGCCTAACTTGCAAACTCTCCCCCTCTCAGTTCACTTAGCCTTAACCTGCGAACTTTCCCCCTCTCTCCCCGTCTCAGTTCACTTAGATTAAAGAGAAATAAAATAAAAACTAAAAGAGAGAGGATGAAGAAATCATCCAACATAACTTTGAGCGACCAGACTGGTGATTACCTCTCAAAGGCAATATAGGTAATACAAATTCGCTGAGGAACACCCCCATTTCAATCTCTTTTAAACAATTTCATCATCTTCACGTTAAGGATAAGCATTCTTCGGTAACATTTTCACATTCTAGTGCAAAACCCATTAGAGAAAAACAAAATTATCATTATAATTATAAATAAATAAATAAACAACAATAAATTTAGATCTACACACAACACTATTTCCGGGTTTTGCTATCAATGTCACACGGGTGCTTTAAATAGTTAAGAACAAAAAAGTCAAAACTAAACAAAACAAAATCCCTTTGAAAGAAACAAAGAAAACATTTTTTTATTACCTTTGGAAAAAAAATTAAAATAAAGATTAAACCAACCAGACACTAGATTAGAAAGTTCGATTTCTCGACAGTCTTGTTTTTCTAACAATGGCAATTTTTGGAAAATCCAGAAGCAGAATGATCTGCAGGTGTACTGTCCATTTCGCAAACTTCGTTTCGATCAACGTCGTTGCAAGCATAGGTCAGGCGCGCAGCATCGCTTTGCGGTAAAGGCAAAGACTTTATATGTGATATGTTCAAGCTTATTATTTTTAAGAGGGTCAGATGTCTTATGATGTTCACAAAGGCAGTGTTTTAAGGCTGTCGCAAACATCTCCAAAACGATAAGGGCATAAGAGTGTTACAATAGAATCATTAGGGGAATGACTAAACCATACATATATATACATATATACCAGTTCCAACATATTCATATCCCACTTAAATTATTAAAAGGAGCGGGCATGGCATGAAATTGAGAAATTTCCATACTTTATCCGTTTAAGGTTTTATTTTTACTTATTTTTTAATATTTATTTTATTAAATTAATCTATATTATAAATTAATAAGATAACGGACAGGCTAAACAATATCCGAACCATGTCAAAATCCGATCACATTAATCTCATATCCATTGCAATAGGGGCGAGACACACAAAAATCCCTCCGGTTACCACCCCTAAACTGTATGTCATCAATTCCTATATGGAAGATACAGTTAAAATGCAAGGATTAGAAGATTAGAAAATTAGTACTAATGTGGAAGCGGGTAGCATGATAATCCATGCCTGCAGTCCCCCTTGGGTGTCTGCATTTGTTTGTTGATTGCAGTTTTATTCCCTGCATGGCTATTGGTGGAGTAGCGTTGTGTCAAAAATTGGGGGAAAAAGTAGGCATATATGCCCAGCCGTGCAAATATTCCCTTTTCTGATATCCTCTCCAGGAACTTACAACACTGTACCACGCGCAATTGTAGAATCCCAGTGAGTGATAATACTCTTTTTATCTTCTTCTCAAGCAAACAAAAACATTTATCATGTGGTGAGTTTGGGGGTGGTTTTGGTGGAAGCGTGTGAAGTTAAAAGTGGGGAGGTTGAGATTGAGTTTGTACATGGAGCTTGATGATTGCCCCAAGTTATAATGGGTAGCTTTCAGGGTAGCTTTTTGAACAATTCGATAGCTGTTTTTATCCTGAATCTGGTAATCAGTCAAAACTACCTTCTGCCGAGTGTCAGATTCTTCTGACACAGAGGAGATCATAATATGATACTGGATTGATCAAGAAGGAGAAAAGAAAGAAAGGTGGTTTTAAATTAAATAAAAAGGAAGAAAAGGAGAGCAGTGCTGAAAAAGAGGAGGCAAGGCCATGGGAGGTTTGGAAAGAGCCATGGAATGCCTTAGACCCCTTGTTGAGAAAAAGACATGGGACTACTGCGTTGTTTGGAAGTTAGGGGATGACCCTTCAAGGTATATCTCAATCATATCATTATATCCATGCTACTAATTCTCCACTATCTACACCCCTTGATCACTAAACTTAGTTAACATTTTTTGAGTCTCCATGCTCCTTTTGCCTGAAAATGGCATTCTCCATATCATAGGTTTATTGAATGGATGGATTGCTGTTGTGGTGGTGGCTATGGTCTTACTAATACTAATTTCAAAGTGGAAAGAGAAGGGCGGCAGTTACCTTCCTTTGCAGGATACCCACTCAGCATCCTGTTAGGACTAGAGTCAGAGGCTCTTTTGCCCTGTTTCCTTCTTTCATACCTCTATATTCTGGGTACTGCTCTTCTCTCTCTCTCTCTCTCTCTCTCTCTCTCTCTCTCTCTCTCTCTCTCTCTCTCTCTACTCTCTCTCTTTCTCTGTATATCTTAATATGTGAGACCAAAACCAGGATTCATGGGGAGGTGGTGCTATCAGCCCAACCCAGGTGGCTTTCCCATGGCACTGCCCCGGATTCGAATCTTTCTCATGTGGGTCTCTCTCATTATGCTCCTTTAATTTCTTGTTTTAGTTTTCATTTAACTTGAAAAGGAAAAACAATTTTCCTTTTACAGGAGTTGGTTGGAACCCAGGTTTTGATCCCAGTAGTTGGTGGCCTTATCGAGCTATTCATTGCAAAACATGTAAGACCTGTTTCGTTCTTCACTACATTTTAACATAATCGAAATATTCTCAATCAGAATCATACAGAATTAAATGGTTCACCTTTTCAGGTACCCAAAGATCAGAACGTCATAGACTTTGTTACAGTTCGGTGCCATATCCCTTTGGAACAAGAAGTAATTAGGAGCTGCAACAATGTGAGTCCCAAAGAAGACAATTTTCCACCTCCCCAGCTGCAATTACTTCCCCCTGCAACTATAACCCAATCGACCTTGTTATCTCTTCCGCCGAGACATAAATCTTTGAAGCGCTCTACAAAGCATCCGGGTTTGGTTTTAGTGAAGGGCAATCCCCTGGTCGAGAAAGCGAATGAGAAGCCTGAAAGCAGTGGATATGTGTCCAAGAATCTGATCACAGAGAGGAAGCGAAGAAATCGGATTAAAGACGGGCTCTTTACTCTACGTGCTCTGGTGCCTAAAATTACAAAGGTTAGGCTTTTGGCTTGAGTCAAAATTGTACTACTTCTCTATTTGCTCATATTTGTCTTATAATTTCAATGCCTTCTTTAGATGGATAGGGCTGCGATTCTTGGGGATGCAATCGACTACATTGTGGAGCTGCAGGAGGAGGTGAAGAAACTCAAGGATGAGCTCGATATGGAACAAGAGGAATGCAATTTGAAGGATGCTGAATTGAAGATAAGCTCTGGACACCTACCAGCTACTACTGAACATAACCGAATCAGCTCTAATTCGCACGAAAAGAACAAACAAAGAGAAGCACAAAGAGTCAGTAGAAATTTAATTTCTTATGTCAGTAAACTTCTTTGTTATAGCATATATATGTATACATGCATATGAATGAATAATACATCCCGGATTTTAAACAGTCGGAAGTAGAAGTGAAGCTGATTGGCACAAGAGAAATTTTGTTGAAATTGTCATATGAGAAGAAGCGAGGAGGATTTACGAGGCTGATGGAAGCTATGAACGATTTAGGGCTTCAAGTTGTTGATGCCAACATCACCACTTTCAATGGCAAGGTCTTGAACATTTTCAGGGCTGAGGTATGAATAATGAAACAACAATAGCTTAATGCTAATAGGGGAGAGTAGGGAGTTTGAGACAATTGGACATCCCCATGGAAAATCAAACCTCTCCTTACTGTTTTACATAGCTCACAAGATATTGCGTTGTCAACAGTTTTTTTCCCCTTTTTCTACTTGGGCTCATTTTTTGAAATCCAAACCATCTCTTGCTTTTTCATGCCTGCATGTAGTTAATCAGCTATTATCTAACATGTCATAGCGTCTTCTTTGTTGATTTGTAAGGCAAACAAGGAGTGCCAACTGAAGAACTTGAGAGATACATTGATTGGTCTAACAAGCTAAAGAAACCAGAAAGTACATAGAAATACAACGGGATGAGAAGAAACAGAGCAGATTGTGATTCAGAAAATGAAGCTGTTACTCTCGGCCGGCATGAATGAGAGCTATCTCCTGTTCATGTATCTTCACTTCATACTGTATGACCATATGGTCTATTATCACCTATAAAGATCAGATTAGTTAAATGCAATTGGAATGATAGCTGATTGAATCGTTCACAAGATATTTTATTGAATCTTTCCTTTTTCTTTTGAGATCTCCTTTTTATACTAGTATAGGCTTTCTCAAAGCCACAAAATTAGACGTGGGTTGTTCCCACTCAATTAATGGATCCCTATTGTTAAGGAAGATTTGTTTACTTGATTTATTCAACCCACGTTATTAAAACATGGGTTCCTTGCCATTCCACTTATCCCCGGTCTTATTCTGGGTTTGTATAAATCGGTATGAGATCAAGCCTTTAATTGAGCGCTTCCGTTGGCATGACAAGTCCAACGTGAGTTTTTTTTTTTGTCCCCTTGTTAGAAAGATGTCAGAACATGTGTCCTCAAAGTCAAGTTGCCACACAACTTGGAGGAGGTTCCCTTTCACAACATGTTTAATCAACTTCGCCTTGGCTTCTTAGGCCGTTGGAGAGTTTTCAAACAGTCCTCAAATATTGAACCTACATCGGGCATATGAGTCTATTTGGGACATATGAGTCTGTTTCAGACATAAGTCTACCTCAGGCATATGAGTTTGGCTCGGACATGTGAGTTTGTCTCAAGCATATGATTTTGACTTGAACACGTGAGTCTGTGTGGGGCTACTGGCCCTATCTTGGACATATGAGTCTAGCCCCCAGGTCTTTTTGAAAACCATCCTTGGTTTTGGATGAGGCTTAAATTCCATTAATTTAAGATAGCCCAATGAATTTTTTGCATGAAGATAAATTTCGTCTACCCATTTTTAATTCCCTTTTTTGTTATAACTAGTCATGCTTGGTGGGGAATTTTGACGTTATCGGGTGTTAAGCCTTAGTGGGGGCACTTAACCCTAATAAGCACTTTGCCTTAGTTAGGCACATGGCCTCATTTGGTCATAAAACTTTGTTGAGCCTAAAGCCTTTCATGGCTGAGGGGAGGGGAGGTCCAGGACCTTGAAGCCCGTGGCCTCTATTTGGCAATGGGCACACAGTCTCAAGGCCCATAGCCTCCCATGATGAAGTAGAAGGAGGTTCAAGCCCCCAAGGCCCGTGGCCTATATTGTCAAAGTAGAAGGAGTTGCAAGAGACCTACAATGCTATGTTGCTCGAGAGGGATGCACTATAGTTCGAGGTAGGGTATCAGTGGGGGTATTTGGAGGCCATTGAAGATGCAAAGGAGAGCTTGGGAGGCTCAAGCTAAGCAGTAATGCCTGAAGTCCCCGTAGAAGAAGTGCTTGAGCCGAGCTACGTTGGGAAGGCACGAGCACAACAAGCACATGAAGGCGAAGGGGGCTCAGGTGCAGTTCTGAATGTAGTTGTTCTCTCGGACCCTCCGTTGGGCTTGGTTATTAACGTTCGTCAACCAACGCCCCCTCTTAAAATGTAGTGCACCTATTCCCGGTGGGTTGTGTCTGGGTTTGAACACCATTTTTTGAATGAAATGTTAAAAAATTTTAAGGTTGACTAGATATTCCTAATTTGCTCGTTGTTTCTTTCTTTTAGCCCAACAATTTTATGTTTAAACTGCTAAAGGTGAATTACCTGAGACATTAGGACTTAGGGATTGAGCCTTAGGACTGTGGGAGGCACAAGCTGCTCGAGGCCTTAGGCAATTGAGGGCTAGCTACCTTAGGCAAATGGCCTTTTTGGATGAATGAGCTATCATAGCCCTTAAGCCATTGAGGGTTAGCTGCCTTAGGCTAGTAACCTTTGTGGAGGCGTAAGCTGTCTTAGGCCTTAGGCCATCGAGGGCTAGCTTTCTTAAGCCGATAGCCTCTTTAGAGGCATAAGTTGCTCAAGGCTTTGGGTCATCAAGGACTAGCTGCTTTAGGCTAGTGGTCTCTTTAGAGGCACAATTGCCCGAGGCCTTGGGCCATCAAGGGTTAGCTGCCTTAGGCTAGTGACCTTTTTAGAGGAATGAGCTGCCTAAGGCCTTAGGCCATCGAGGGTTAGCTGCCTTAGGCTAGTGACCTTTTTGGAGGCGTAAGGTGCCTGAGGCCTTAGGCCGTCAAGGGCTAGCTACTTTAGGCCAATGGCCTCTTTGAAGGCGCAAACTAGCCGAGGTCTTAAGCCATTAAGGGTTAGCTACCTTAGGCCAATGGCATTTTTAGAGGAATGAGCTACCCGAGGCCTTGGGCCTTCAAGGGCTAGTTGCCTTTCTGGAGGCATAAGGTGCCCAAGGCCTTGGTCCGTCAATGACTAGCTGTCTTAGGCCAATGGCTTCTTTGGAGGCATAAGTTGCCCAATAGGCTAGCTGCCTTAGGCCAATGGCCTCTTTGGAAGCATAAACTGGACAAGGCCTTAGGACATCGAGGGCTAGCTGTCTTAAGCCAATGATCTCTTTAGAGGCGTAAACTGCTCAAGGGCTAGCTACCTTAGGTTAGTGGCCTCTTTGGAGGCATAAGCTGCTCGAGGCCTTGCGTTGAGGGCTAGCTGCCTTAGGCTGATTGCCTCTTTAGAGGCATAAACTGCTCGAAGTCTTGAACCATCGAGAGCTAACTGTCTTAGGCCAATGGCCTCTTTAGAGAATGGGATCTGATATCCCTAGGCCCGTAGTTTTGATGGTATAGATAGGAGAAGTGGAATCGATGATCCCCAGCCCCGTGGCCTTTTTTGATTTGAAAACCACGGATGGAGAATTCTGGTAAATAACTTGTTCTTTTTGGAGAAGAATGGTTAGATTTACTCAATTATTTTAAGCAACAAATAAATGCATGTAGTTTTCATTCAACACATTTCTTCGTCAAGAAGTACTGCACTAATAGTGATTGTTGTGATTTTTTTTTTTTTTTTTTTGCGTCTTACCATAATCGAATTAACAAGAAAAATTTAGAAAATCTCAATAAGAGATATAAATGGGATGCTATTGATCACGCACCTTTTCATTATGCATGGCATAATAGCTATGGCAACCATGTTGGTTGAACACATGTAGAAGACTCAATCCTTTTTTACCGATTCAGATAACCCGAAGGCTTCAAGAAAGCCAAATGATTACATGTAATTATGGTAAACGAATCCTCAAGAATAGAAGCTCTTAAGGTCTTCTTGAAGATCACTCCATGACTTACAAAAATAAGTCATTTTAAAAATAAGTTAGAATTCCATATGCTTGGTTTTTTATGAGAATTAGTAGAGAGCCATGAGACATTAGCAGATGGCCCTCTCATTAATTAATTCTGCCGGGGCCAACCTTTACAATGATATTGTTGCATGAATACTTAAATATAAACAGGGATTTAGAGCTAGCAGTAGAGGAGCTCAAACCTTATCTAAATCAACAACTTATAAAATAATGCTTTACAAAAGCTCCACAATTAACCATCCACCTTGACAGATGAAGTGTAATGCAAGCAATCACGTGGCAAGATTATTTTCCTGTTTTTCAGGAACTTCAAAGATGGAAAACCAGATATATATGACTGTCAAATTTTCTTGGAGATCCAAATTCCATTTTCCCAATGTTTTTTCTCCAAGGTATATAAGTCACGGGTTGAAAATTAAAAACATTTGAAAAAAAATGAAATTATTATCCCGGAAAGTGGTGGGTTAGTTTTTGTTGAAGGCTTTTATAAACAAGTCAAAGTTAATTAATCCGCAATGGAATAAAGTTGGTGTTTTGGGGTTTTCAATTTCGGTATCAATTTCAATGTCAAGTGGCATTTTGACTTGAAAAATTGAAGTGTGAAGATAATCTTTGGTGTCCCACGGCTATGCTTTGAAACTTGAAAATTGAAATCTAACCCAACAACTCTACACGTCCCTCAACAGCAAGGGTGGAGCTATATGGGGCTTTGGGAAGACAAATGCCCCCCTTAAAAATTGAGGAAAAATTTACAAAGTGATTCGAACTTTGACTTCTTGTTTAGAAGGATGATACTTAACCACCACACTATCATGCCTCCCAAAAAATATTTATACCCCCCTAACTATATTTTCTAGCTCTACCACTGCCCAAGAGGCTCATTTCCTTTGAGTTCAGTTGTAAAAAGCTCGTTCGCATATATGAACGAGTATTACAACTTTAGATTCAATTTTATTTCTTGAGATCTTAGTTTTTTTAGACAAAGGATGTCATAAAAATTAAAATTTGTCTGAAAAAACTTAGATTTCAATAAATAAAATTGAATATAACAATGCAAAGCTCGTTCGTATATACAAATAAGATTTTTACCGCTAAACCCATTTCCCTATTGATTCCTCCCCTGATAATGAAGATTTGAGATACATGTGAAAATCAATGAGAGTTAGATTTGTGTGATCCACAGGCTACACAGCCTACAGTTAATGGGAACGAAAAAAAAATAGAGCTTTTAGTAACGTTCTATCTGAAAAGGATTCTGGTGATACCTGAGGCGAGTTTTTTCATTTTTATTGACACGCAGATGGCAGTAGTGTTGTCAGTAATGGAGGTGTATGGTGAAGACCAGATGATATGATCTAGACCGTAGTGATATATGGTGCTGAAATGTTACTGAGATGTTGATTATGGGATTCCCCACATAATTGATGGTGAGAAAACCAGCAAAAAGTTATCAGAAAAATTGAAAGCCAAAATTTATCGGGAAGAGATGAAGAAGAGGACGGCACAGATGGTGGAGCGGCCGCCCATTGGTCCTTGCGAAGCCCAAACACCGACAATCTGTATATCGTCGATGCATCTATAGTGGTGTTGTGGTGATTTTTTAATTTCACACGAACATATAAAATACAAACAGACGGGACGCAGCCAGAAATTAAATTTTCCAAATCGACTACCGTAAGATCAAACTTAATTCTGCCATGTAGTTCCTTAATTCTCGATATTCCCTCTATAATCAAAGTAAAAAATATCATACAAATGGAAATATTGTAGGAATCAAATGTTGAAAAAAAAAATTAGATTTTCCTAAGAATGAATGAAATAACACGATGTTGGAAAATTGATAGAAACTTGAATAGAACTTGGAAATATAATGTTGGAATTGCTAAAGAAAATATTGGATTTCACTATGAATAAATGAAATAACATTGTGTTGGAAAATTGACATAAACTTGGTTAAAACTAAGAAATAGAGTGTTGAAATTGATGAAATCTGATAGAAAAGATAAGATTTATTGAAGTAGATTGTCATTGTTGTTAAGTTGATTGATTGTTGATTTATCAATTCCCCCTCGTTTGCTTGGGAGCTCTGCTCCTTTTATAGGTGTCTTGACTTGCTGCTCAAGTTTTCATTTTCTTCACTCTCCCCACTTCCTGAAGCCATTGCCCACGTCTTCCATTAGGAAGACTTGCTTCTCAAGTTTTTTCCACTACCTCAAGTAATTGCCCACGTTCTCTTATCATGTTCTAACTTTGAGAAAAAATCTCTTTTGACTTCTGATTTTGAGAAAAGTCTCATTATCCTGCACTAGCAATTTAAAAAAAAAATTAATTCAAAAATGAGCTTGTGCTTTTTATATGGGCTTTATCAAATGGGTCTAGGCTCATTTATGGATTATTTAGCCATAGGCTAAGGCTTGGGCCTAAACCAATACTAAGTTAGGCCAAATTTTAATTTGGATGCAAACAATTGTCCTCGTATACATTATGGTATGAGGGTCATATTGTATGTATAAAAGCCTCAAAAAATATTACTTGACCTATCTCCAACCATGACACCCAAAATTCAGCCATCAACCATTGATTTGGAGTTCTAATGGCAAGAACAAGCCAAGTCAAATCGAATAAGAAGGCATTTGTTGATTCCTCGAGAAAAAATTCCCTCCACTTTCAGTTTCAAACTTCTAACTTTTGTCCTTCCAACGTCAAAAAATATTTCTAAAGAAGAAATTTCTTCTTCTCCTTTTTCCAACACCCAAAAGTTTTCATATTTTTCCAAGAAAAAAAAAGGAGACCTTTTAAATTTGGAAAAATGAAACTTTTTTACCCCTTCTTTCTTTCCTTCTTCTCTCATTCATAACGCCGCTGACGATGACAGAGTCACCGCCACGGCTACCGCTAGTGCCGTTGCCACTGCCACTCTAGTCGTTCATCTGCCGAAGATCAACATCTTTACGGCTACCGTCCTCCAAGTCGTCGGCGATTGGACATTCTTCTCTATCAACACCGGCGCTTGTGCCATCCCTACTGCCCCTCCTTGCAGCGGCGTCGGCCTTGCCGCTGCTACTACTAGAGAAGACGACTACTGCTGGTGACTAGCAGGCCGCCACTGGCGCTGGTTCGCCTGCTGCTGTAGGTAATTCTATTTCGATTTTTTATGTGATTTTTGCTTATAAAATCAAAAATTTTGTTCCAATCAATATCCTTCATGCAAAATATCGAAACTTTCTTTAATATCATTCGGAATATGCAGTTTGACCATTTGAAAAAAATTTGGAAATTTCTTTGATGTCATTTCGTCATTTTGAAACACTAATGAGTGCAAATTTTCAAAAATAATTGGAAAGATATCTTAAATGCACTTTCGAAAAAAAATTATGAAGCCGTGATTTTCAATAACCTCTTTGAAAATGCTTTTACCATAGGTCGTGCATTACCAAAGAATTTCGATTTATCTAACGGCAAAAACGACTTAAAGGTAACTCTCTAAGCTACTGCCATATAGACTTTTGCCTTGTCTCCACTATTCTTGAATGTTTCTCAGCTTTACAAATTGAGATTCAAACATCTGTCATGATTGTGACTTTCCTTGGATTTATTTCTCTTGAAGTCTCTCATGTTGATTCAATGGCTTCCAACTCAGTCCCATCTTCATCAAGGTAATCCAATCCTTTGCTTGTGCTCATTTTCCTTGACATGGGCTAGCTCTAATATAATTTTTGTTTTGCAGTACTGTCTCTCTTCCTCCTATGCTTGGGCTAGAACTTGCACATTCCCTTAGAGAAGTGTCTTCTTCTCCACCTAATTTCCATTTTCCATTGAGATGGACAACCTAACTGCTTCTTAGGAAGAAATTAAGGCCTAGGGTGAACCCGACCAAATCATGGCCAAGGGCTTCGGATGGATGGGTTGCATGGGTTACTAGGTTGTCCCAACATTTTATAGGACTTTGGGTATCTTTGGATTGAGCGATTTATTAATTTACCACTGCAAAAATCTCTACCAATGTGGAATTTATTAGTGTGGTATTGAAATTATGGTCCAAGGTGCTGATGCACTATGTCTAATCGATGTTCAAGATTCCTCCCTCCTTGCCACTCAGACTTCGTACTCTGCCACGATCCAGAAATGGAATGATGTCATCGATTCATTCATCACAAAGATGTCGTGAGTTTTATGGAGTTCTTATGCGATATGTATTTTTATGACCAAAACCATCATAAAGCATTTACTCTTACGAAGACGCTTGCTCTAGGTCACTGTGATGCCTAAGGCACTTTACTATTGGCCTCGGGCTTATCGGGGCTTCGCGAATGGGGCACGATTCGATGAGCTCACATCGAAGAACAGGTGCCTCTTATGGTTTGTACAAATGTGGTTATTTGCATACTTTCCAAAGCTTTTAGACAAGGATCCTACCTCTTTTCAAACCTTAGGGCTCCATGTAGTACATTCTCTATGCACTATGCCCTCTAATGATCTTATGTTCTTTTTCTTACGTTTGGTAGATCAAGCACTAGTCCACTTGTTTTTGAAGCCTAATTCTATACATATTTCAACTTGGAATCATATTTTGGCTTTTTCTCAGCCATATCTACATGTTTTTGAGAGTTCTATAGCCTCTACTAATACCACTTGTAGAGTACTCATTTCAGGTGGTTGCTCCGTTTTTTCTTCTTTATTGTCTGCATCCCCAACTAGTCTACAATCATATGTCCCTAGTCTTTGGGCCCACCAATTTGAATTTCAGCAGTTTATCCCAGTTTTACCTCTCTTGCTTTCTATTCAGCTAGATTTAGAGTTTGTGTAGAAGTTGGTAAAGGAGTATCAAACTCCTTCTTGCTATATTGGGATTATCTCCTTATCCTTGGCACAATCCTTCTCTTCTTGGTGGAATGTCATATTTGACGAGCTCCTCAACTCTTACTCGCCCACTACAAGTAAAAGAATTATTTTACTGCATTTGTATTCATAAATTTACCTCATTCTTATATGATTTCCACTTTTTTCCTATAGGATTGACTTCTCCCCCTAATAAGTCTACCAAGAAACTCAAGATGACCGAGGAGAAGAACATATCTTCCCGTAGTCAACCTAAACAGTCCAAGCTCCCTGAAAATTTGGGAACTTCTTCGTCCCTATGACATTCTTTATGCCAACCGGTCCATCAGTTTGATTTTTCCAATACTGTTGATGATCCCATTGAGGTTGAAGAAATGGAAAATCCCTCCGAGAGTAGTGAGCAAGAGTCAAACATTAGAGAGGCCTCTCGTTTATGAAGATTTTATTAAATACAGCACTGCCCGAGACAAAAGACAAGAGGCGACTTTTGATGAGGTGCTTATCAAGGCGGATTTAGGCTTACTATGGAGCATATTTCTAAATTCTTACTTTCTTCCTCCTATTAATTTCCATCTTTCTCTTTCTTTTGCATTTTTCATCTTTCCCTACCTTATATTTTCCACTTTTTCAAGCTTCATCGAAGTCAACTTTTCAAATGTAGGCAAAATGATACATGCTCAATTTGTCTTTTCTGGACTGCACCACTGGGTCTACCAATGCATCCTCCTAATGGCTCGGATGTGGTTGATGCTTGCTCTACTGTGAGTCATTTGCTTGGCTTAGATCTACTTTCCCTATCCACTAGCCAGAAGAATGCTTTCTTTGCAACTCTAGAGGTGTTAGTATCAACTTCTAAAGTGCCTCAATCCAAGGTATTTATCTTAGAGGCCTTAGCTCAAACTTCTTCTATTTTCCCTGCTTTAGATCGTTCTTTGAAGTCCAACATGGAGATTTCCTCCAAATTGGATGCCTTAAAAGGACATAAGATAGAGTTTGAGTAGGCCCAACTTGCTAAGAAACAAGCTACCCACCAGTTGAGTGAGCTAGGCACTGAATATGATGCTCACAAAGAACGTATCAGGGTATTGACTGAAGAACTAGAGATGGAGAAAATTAGGCTAATCTCTTTGGTGGAACAAGGTGAAGCCATAAAGGCTCAACTGCTTAAGCATCAACAAAGAGCTGGTCCTTAGGGCCACTCTAGCTTCCCGATGCGAAGAGACAAGCAGATTAGCCTGCACTTACATAGAATTGAAGCATCTCGCCAACACTTCCTTGGCTACTAGAATTCTCTACACTCTTCTGATTTCTCCATGATATGACTATTCTTTGACTCATATGAACAATCACTGCCTGTAGTACTTTGACTAGGGGACTTTGTAGCCATTTGTTTAGCAATTTTTTTCCAGTTGTCAAGCTTCCTTTCTAATCATTCTTCTTTGTACTACCTGTTCTTTTGTGTTTGTACTATATTGCCTATGATGACAAATAATTGTCTTGAGGCTAGTTTGATCCCTTTCCAACCTTTGCTAGGTGGCCATTGGCCTACCATTTTTGCTTGGAGGAAGGAGAAGATTTTAGGATGTATTATTGAGATGTTGAAAACTCACTTAACACTATACAAGCGCACTTACAGCGCCTAGCAAATAGGCTATAAGTAGGCATACCTTTGGATGTGTGTTGAATGGACGGATAAATATATCGCAAGATATCGTTGATATATTGTGTATCGGAGTCAATCGATACGATATATAGCATTCAATTGATAGAAATATCGGCAAAAAATCGGCAATATCACCGATATATCAGTTTAGGGCCGATATATCAGCGATAATGCCTATTTTTTGAGAAAATTTTCAAAAAAATAAAAAATAAAAAATATTTAAGGTGGGTGTCTCTTTATAGAGCAAAGAAATAAGAAATGAAAAGATGTGAAAGAGAAAATGAAAAGTCTTTCCTTAATAATTGATATCACTTATTGCATGTCTTCCATAATAATTACTATCATTAATTATTTGTAGAAAATAGGAGAAGATCAAGAGACGGTTGCAATTATTATGTCTTCCTTAATAATTGTTATCATTAATTATTGCAAAAAATTGGAGAAGACCAAGATGGTAGGAGAGAAAATGAAAGGTCTTCATTTCATATATCTTCAAACTAATTTTGTTATATAAATTGAATATATCTTTAAATTTTGAATAATTTATAAATACCGATATATCCGTAAAATCCAAGTACCGATATATCTGTAAAAACCGATATTTTTATCCTTGGTTGAATGTTGTGGAATAATTACCTATGGAAAAATCACTGAACACTAACACACGTACACCCACAACCATGACATTGCATTAGTGGACCAAGGTGGAACTAGGGCTACCTTTTGATGTGTGTTGAATGTTGATGTGATTGTGGAAGACTCACTGAACACCAGTACACATATACCTACAGTCATGACATTGCATTAGTGGACTAATGTGGCACTAGGCCTACCATCGAATGTGTGTTAATGTTTGTGGAATAATGTTATAATTTTGTTGTTGATTAAAAGTGGTCCTTAGACCTACTTTTTTTACATGAGAATATATACTGCGTATATCAGGTACAGCATTGGAGAAATTGAATGCTTAAAAAACAACGGCTTCATAAGCCTACTAGATATATGTTTATTCAAAACATAGAATATAATAGGTGCTATGCAGGGGAAAACTGAATGATTGAGAAAAGCCTACTTCTTGACGCAAAACATAGGATAGTACTATCTCCCCAACATTGTCCCCTAAAAGGCTGTGGGATCAACCTAATTCTTTTTTGAAGTATCTACAATTTCCTATTACGGCAGGAAATACTTCAAGGTATTCTATCGATAACCTCATGCTGACTCTCCTTTAGCCTTGCTAACCATCAGCATTTCTCCAAGTAACCCTGATGCACTTCAAAGTTTCCTCCTAGTTGGAAGACTATTTTCACAATTCTCTGTTTTTGAAACCAACTGGTAGTATAATCCTCCAAACAAGATATCTTACTTCAAAGCTCTTTCTCTTGACTTTCTTGTTGTAGGTTTGAGCTAATTTATTTTTTTGAACCAGCATAGTTGAAAGCTCGCATTCTTCTATTGTCTGCAGATTCGAGTTCCATCATCATGGCCTCACTGTACTCTTGAAGAATAAGGTCATTTTGCTTGGAAACTCTTAGCAAAGGCACCACTATCTACTGGGGAGTACACCTTTTCCAAATCAAAGAAAAAATACCACCCTTTGTAGAATTCCTTTGTAGTCTTTCAGAGTCTGATGTCTCCGATAAAACTCTCGTGTCACTTCGGATTCTTCTCCAAAGATTTTCTCTAGGATTCCTATCAACACTTTGTTGGATGTTTCTATTTGTCCATTGGCTTTAGCATAGAAAGGAGTTGATCTGATGAGTTGTATCTCATAATCTACAACAAAGTAATTCATATTTCTTTTCCAATGAACATTGTTCCTTGATCAGTAGTGATAGACCAAGGAATCCTAAAAAAATGAATAATCTTCTCCTTGATGAACTGAATCACATCCTTCTGTTCTACTTTCTTCAATGGCACCGCCTCCACCCACTTAGTGAAATAGTCTGTAGCCACTAGGATAAAGATGTGCCTCATGATCCCCCGTGAATCTTCCCAATTGTGTCCATAGTCTGGGCCCTCTCAACGGCCATGGCTTTACTATTATTAAATGACTTCCACCATCGCCATGATCCTCCAGATGCTTCCATACTTCTCGTACGCTGTTGGACAACCCTAGAGTGGGTGATGTAGTCTTTTAGAATGGTCGACCAAAAATAGTCGTGTCTTATAGTTAACCAACGCATCTTTACTTCATATTAATGGACTCCACAAACTCCTTCATGAACTTGCTTCATAACTTCCATGCGGTCTAGAAAAGATAAGCACTTGAGTAATAGCTCATCAAGTCCTTTTCTATATAGTTCTCCTTCTAGTAGAACAAAATTTTGAGCTTGAGCCTTTGTTATGCGAGGAACCCTCTCTAAATATTCTATGAACTCAATTCTCCAATCTCCAGGAATGTTCATGTCATTATTGAAGATGTCTAGGTCGATCCCCCTTTCAAAAATTGAAGGGTTGTTCTTCTTCTCTATCATGAGGAGTTTATGGGTCAATTCTTCACTCATTTTTACACCAGATGCTTTTTGAGCAAGTTTATCAGCCTCCCAGCTTGATTCCCTAGGCACATGTTCAAATTCCACATTATCAAATGAGTCTAACAATTGAATGACAATAGTAAAATAAGGTGTTAAAAGCAAACTGTTACATTTATACTCCTCTATTAATTGCCGAAGTACCAATTCAAAATCTCCAATTACTCAAACATCTTTTGCCCCAAGCTCCAAAAGGATCTCTAAGCCAATCACCAAAGCTTTGTACTCGGTCTAATAGTTGGCGCATTCAAAGGCCAAATTTAAAGACAATGTAGACTTTACTCTCTGTGGTGAAATAATCACTACTCCTGCACTAGTTGAATTCTCAGTGCTTGACCCATCAAATTTGAGGATCCAAGGTTCCTTTTCAGCTCCATAAATTCCTAACTCCACACTTTGATCTATCCCAATCTCTAAGGAAGGATGGTCAGCTAGGAAATTTGTCTGTGCTTGTCCATTAACTGATTTCTATGGAAAATAAATCAAGGTGGATTTTGATAAAGCAAGGGACCACTTACCAATCCTCTCTATAATCAGTGGCCAGTTAATCATGTACTTCATAAGGTCAATCTGAGAAACCACATAGACTCAAGACTTAATTAAGAAATGTCTCAGTTTGGTACATGCAAAGTACAAAGCAAAAGCTATTGCTTCAACCAAAGGTCCACAAAACAAGATAGAGCTCCAAAAGTTCTTAGGTTAGGTAAGTTATTTAAGAAGATTTATCTCTAACTTGGCAGGTAAAACCAAGGAATTCTTTGACTTGGGGAAGCTAAAAGATATGGAAGAGTTTAGGTGGGAGGAATGACATCAAGCAACATTTGACAAGATCAAAGAGTATTTTGCTAAACCTCTTGTTTTAATGCCTCCCATACAAGGCCACCCACTTAAATTATATTTATCAACCGCAAAGGAGTCAATAGGTTGTCTTTTAGCACAAAACAATTCTAAAGGTCATGAGTAGATCATATATTATTTGAGTAGGGTCTTAAATCCAGCAAAAATAAGATATACCCAATTGAAAATTTATGTTTACCCTTCCACTTCTATCCCTGTTTGGTGAACTAGGAATCCAAGAAAATTCCCAACACGAACTCCAAATGCACATTTGAGTGGGTTAAGCTTCAACTGATGATGTCTCATCCTTTCAAAGTTTTTCCTTAGGTGATCTACATGCTCACTGGCTCTTTTAGATTTAAACACAATATCATCAATGAATACTTAAATGTGGTAGCCTATCATGTCATGGAAAATGGCATTAATTGTCATTTGGTAAGTTGCACTTGCATTTTTGAGACCAAAAGGCATGACCAGCCATTCAAATGTCTCTATGGAGCTAAAATATCTAAAGGTGGTCTTTGTAGCGACCCCCAAGCCCGGCCCGACCCGATTGGCTAGTCCGAACCAAAACCCCGTGAATACCCGTTTAATTCTTTTTATTTACATTTTATTTCGTTTTCTTTTCAAAAGTGTCGCGACCCAAATCCCCGGCTCGACCCGAAGGGCTGATCCGAACTGGAGCTCGGTTTACTCCGACGTTTTCAATTATCTTATCAAAACATTTTCTTTATGTTATTTCTCTTTAGGTTTTCGATTTGCGCGGAAGCATTTTCAAATGGAAGGCCCATAAACATTTACATTTCACAAATGCATCATACGAAGCGCATTCTATGCCTTTTCAAAGATATACAAACAAAAACACATTCGATGTTCAACTATTTGTTCACAAATATCCTATGTTCAAAATGAAATGATATGCATATGGCGGTATATACTTATACACCGCTGACTTGCTCTATGACTCTCAAGGTCGCGATCGCCTCTCCTTCCCCGTCTACCTCAAACCCGCGCATAGATAAAATTCATATGCTACATTCATGCTTGGTTCTATACAGTTCTATTTCAATATTCAATTTAACTTGGCATGCATTTAACATTAAACCATGCCTATTATATCAACATATACTCATGCTATTCACTTTCGCATGCTTTCATTTTACAATTCAATTACTATA
Source organism: Tetrastigma voinierianum (assembly GCA_016808115.1). Classification (NCBI taxonomy): domain Eukaryota; kingdom Viridiplantae; phylum Streptophyta; class Magnoliopsida; order Vitales; family Vitaceae; genus Tetrastigma; species Tetrastigma voinierianum. The sequence goes on from JAEQBH010000926.1 coordinate 1,672,862, forward strand.
TCACAACATGCATTTTCAATGCAACAATTCAATTTATGAGATTTAAGCATATACATAAAAATCTCATTTACACTCGTCAATGTTAGTTATTTCACTTTGACTATTCAAATCATATTTCTGGCGAATTCCGTTTGATGAATCCCGCCCTTATTATCATTCGGTAATGTGCTCACGCATTTAACAATTCGATCTCCCATCATGACGGATGTCGTTTGGTGCACCCAACACGCGTGTATCAATTAAAATTGCTCATACGCGATCGCGGATTTGATGCCGACAGATCCCGCCAAGTGACATTGACAATTTCGCGCCTTCGTGATGGATGTCGATTGGTGCATCCCGTCAGGCGGTTCATTCAGTATATCGTTTCAATTCGAGATGTCAAGCATTGACCGATTCATTTACAATTCGATTTATCATTTACATTCATTCGATTTTCAAATATCACATTTCAATTCCATATTCACTTTCGTATTATCTTTTCAAAGATATACTCAATCTATGTATTCATTTCATATACTCATTCACGTACTCATTTCATGTACTCATTTCATATTTACTTGGTAAACTACCAAAATACTTTAAATAAGAATAGAGTCAGAGAACAACCAAGTCAAGCTGATCTAGCTTCCTTTCTTCGATCTCTGGCCCTAGGGTTGAAGGACATCACCCGTCCCTTAGTCAATAACAATCACCCACTCTTAGTGGATAAATAATTCTTAAACAATTTTAAGTGAATTTGGTTTATTTCCTTCGCGGTCTTGGGTTAAGACAAGTGCTGCGAGACGAGAAAACCACTTCAGTGCGAGTACGTTTTCACTTAGTTCTATCCTTATTTGAACCCCCATTAATCATTTCTTCAGGACCCCTAAACATTCGAGTATGAATACGGGACTTGGTGCAAAAACATGTCAAAGCCACGAGGCTATTTGGAAGTAGTGAGTACCTGGGTACCACTTTGGTGGCGCAGAGTACCCCGAGTCATCCATTACTGATGGGTACGTGCAGGTACCACTTGCCTGCATCATGGTGCAGAGTACACTCTTTGAGTACCGGTAGCACCTCTGAGGTTTGCCAATCTGGGTTTTGGCATTTTCACATTTTTCTTCCACAAATCTTCTCCAATTCGTCCCATATCAAAAATCCACCATGGAATCTACCCAAAACAACTCCAAATGTGGTTTAGAATCAATAAAAACCTCTTCTCTTAAGTTAGGGCTTTTCCCCCAAAATCAAAATCATAAAAGAGGAAGTTAGGGTTTGATTTTTCTTACCTTATCTCTTCAAATCATTCTCTTGTAGGTTGTTTGATCTTTTAGACAAAAAGTGGGAAAGAATCACCCAGCTTGATCTCTTACCGAGCCCTAGCTCTTCCCTTTTCCTCTCAGCCTTCCTCCAAAAGCGGGATGGCTCAAAAATAGGCTCCCAAAGACCACTTTGGTCTTTAAAATCCCACTTAAGTGTAGGCCATGTTTGGCCTTCCACTCTATTCTCAATTCTCATTTTTTTCCCCTTTTTGGTCTTCAATTCTTTATTTCCATAAGGCCTTGTTTGGCCTTTAACCCATTTTTCATTTAAGTCTCCTATTATTCCACTTTGGCCATTCATTTATCATAAATTCACCTAGACATTTATTCTTTATAACAATTGACCCTTAGGTCCTCATTTTACAATTTTCATATTTGCCCTTTTTCACTTGGGTTATTTCCGGGTTCAATCACTTTCTCAATTTAGCATATAATATTCAATCATATGCTCACTCTTTCAATTTACATTTTACAATTTATCAATTTATCAAATTTCCCGGAAAAACCCAAGTTTGACTCAATTCATACCCGGAATATATAATAAAATTATTATAAAAATTCTGGGGTATTTTTGGGGCGTTACAGTCTTAGATATATCTTCTATTGCTATTAAAATTTGATTGTAACCATATAAACCATCCATAAAGGACAAGAATTCATTATTAGTAGCAAAGTAAACTAACATGTCTGTAACAGGCATCACATACATGTCCTTAGGAGTAGCAACATTTAAATCTCTAAAATACACACATACCCAAAGTTTTCTATTTTTCTTCATTACAGGAACAATATTTGCTAGCCACTGAACATACCTTCTAGGACTGATGAATTTGGCATTCAAGAGTTTCTCAATTTCCTCCTTTATCTTCAACTCTACTTCCTTGGACATAGGGATGGCAATTTTTACCCCGTCCACACGACTAGCCCATACTGCCCTTCCTCCATGCCCTTCAAGCTCTGTTTGGGACAGGTATGGGAATAGGCTAATCGGGTTTGGGTTTGATGTTTGAAACCCGTATCAGTTTCAAGGTGAGCTTAGGATTTATAACTTTTGACCCGCCCCGCCCCGCCCCGAATAAAAAATTACAGAGCTACCCTCGTATATAAATCTCACATTTTAGGATTCCCTCTCCCCTCTCATTTAAGGTTGTCGTCAAAGAGATAAAAACGAAAGGGAAGTGAGAATTTTGGATCGATGGAAACGAGTACCAAAATCGGCGATGAGACTACTCCATTCTTGACTTCCAGTATTCTTGCCACCTGTTTTCTCTGAAGAAAGAAAGGCATATGGAGCGCAGGCGAGGTGGTGGCGGCCTCCATGGGTTTGATGAGTTCGGAGCTTGTATTGAAGTCGATTGTTCTAGTTGTTATGGCTAGAGTTTTTTTGGGTATTTATGGGTTGATTATTGTTGTTATCGTTAGTACTGGTACTAATCCTAAGGCCAAATCCTATATTCTTTTCAATGGTTATGTGCACCTTTCTTCTTGTTTAGCTTGCCGCTTGTCGATTTTTCTACTGGAATGTCTATTAGGATTGTGGGTGATGCTGGTTTCAGAGCCTAACCCAATAGATTTGTTGCTTTTGTTTCCCGATTTGAAGCCTTAATTTATGGTATGTTGGTTTTTGTTGATTTTGTATAATTTTTTCTTTGGATGTGGGTTTGGACTGAGATTTATTTTAACATTCATAATTTATGGAGGTCTCTTGTACAAGGATTTTGAATTTTTAGGAATTGTTCTTTTATCATCTGATTGTATGGTTGATTGCTGAGAAAATAGAGGATGAATAGGAAGGGGAAAACACAAATTCGAGGCGGGGCGGGGCGAGGTGAGGCAGGGATGGGATTTTGGTTCTGATTTTATATCGGTTTTGAGAATACATATCCCGCCCCAACTTGGGTTTGGGACGGGTATGGGAAATGACCATACTATGTGGGATGGGAATGGGATTAGGATGCTTGTTGCCAACCCTAATCCTTCCATGTGATTGTTGAAAATGATGGAATTTGAGCCTAATGGGAAGACGATGTTCCACAAGGCTCCTATCCAATCCTGGCGTTTCTTCATAATTCAAAGCGAAATCTTTAAATTCTTGTAATAGTGAAATAATTTGTTCCTTCGAGTTAAGAGGGTAGTAGAGAATTGATGTAAGTAATCTTTGGCTCTTCCATAGTGCCTAGGTTGACTTCTTTTGTAGGATCATGAACTTGAGGCTTGCTGTCTTCTATTTTGGGAGGAGCTTGCTCCAAATCTTCAATCTGAATTTCTTTCTCCTCTTCATATAATTTTCCTTCATAAATCACTTCAGTTCCACAACTGTCTTGGAACTCCTCTTTCAGTAATTTGATGCATTTGCATTTTGAATGTCGTGGCTACAACGGTCGCATTCTCTTCATGAGAATACTTAGTCATCGATCTCCTCGATGATCGACCATTTATCGACTTGAAAGGCACGGTAGTAATTGTCTTTAGAAGTTTGGTAGCTTGGTCTTGAATTTCAGCAGTATCTCTTGACTTCATATATATTTCCCTTATAGCCCCATCCTTCTTCTTACCTTTGAATTTTATTGGACCAAACGCTTGGTCATAGTAACCGACCTCAACAAAATATGAAGTTGCAATGAAAGATTGTTTATTTGTCCATACTACTTCTACTTCATCACCTTTCCAAAACAGCACAAATTAGTGAAGGGAGGACAACACACACCAATTGGCATGAATCTAGTCTCTTCTTGGAAAAACATTGTCATTAGTAGTAGAATTAATCATAAAGAAAGCTGATAAGGAGGTCTTACTAACCACATTGATGTCAATAGGGAGTACACCCAGAGTCCTTGAGATTTCCCCAGTGAAAGCTGATACAGACACTTTTGTTTCAATTAGATCATCAATGTCTCTTCTTAGTGCTCTCAACATCCTTAATGGCATCAAATTGACTATTGATCCATTATCAACCAACACCTTGAATACTGATTTGCCATTAAAGTATGCTCTCACATAGAGAGGTCTTATGTGCCTTGTAATTTCCAAAGTAGGTTTTCCTTATCACCTTCACAGGCCTACTTTGCTTGGGAATGAATGGTGATTACCCTCTGACTATATTTCTCCTCTGCTAGAGAATGTTATTTCTCTACCTCTAGTAGGCTTTCCTCCATATCTTTTGACTTTAAGAAATCTAGCAAAGTTAGAGAAATGGTAGAACAATTCAAATAAATAGGAATTGTACCTATCATAATAGCCCTCAAATCTATTTCTTCAGCAATCTCTTCAGTAGATTTGCAGCTAGACTCATCATCTTTTGTAGCTTTCCATCCAAATTTGGTCTTCTTTGGAGTAGGCATCACTTCTTCTCTCAGATTTTCTGCTTCTTTTGGCTTTCCCTATGACATTTTATCAAGTAGTTGCCTTTTCTCTATAGCTTTCGGTCTCTACATCCTTCCTTTTTGAGTTATGGTGAGCTTTTAAGAAAATTTCTTATGTTACACCGCATGCCATTTTTGTCCAGGTGAGACGGGAGGAGGGATTACAAACCTTGGAGGCATTTTCCTCCTTGAAGGATTGTTCATGCCCTTTTTCCCCTAGAAAAGTATGTCTCTCTTTTATTGAAACATTATTTCCCTTGGAGGATTTCTCTTTCTTGATTTCCTATTTTGAATGGTATGGATACCTTCCATTCTTTTCCCTTTCTTTGGTTGCATGCACTCTTCTCCTTCCTACCGATCATCCATATAGACAAATGGCCCTTAGGAATCCGCCATTTCTTATCCTAGCATTTGGAGAAAATCTATCATCCTTCTTTGCATTTAGCACTGCCCTCAAATCAATAACAGCTATGTTGATTGAAGTTATTGGTGGAAATGGATCTTCATCAATCACCATGGCCTCCTTTTTCTTAGGGAATTTCAGTATTCCCTTTTAAATCCTGTCTTGGATAATATTTCTGAAACTCCAACAAGAATTAGTGTTATGATTCTAGGAGTTATGATACTTATAGTATTTTTTTTCCCTAAGTTCCTCTTTGTTGGGGAGTTGGTGATCTTAGGGAAATGTGATGAATTTCTTTATCTGTAGGAAATCAAATATTTCCTCAGTCTTTGTCACTTCAAAAGTATATTGTACTTGTGTATTAAAAGTCTACAACTTCTTTCAGAAGTCAAGTGTTTTCTTCACCAGTAGAGGGCAAATGAATGAACCTGTACTTAGGAGATCTGTTATTGTTATTTCTTTAGAATTCACCTCAAGGCAGTAAGTTCCCATGGAGGTCTTTCTTTGTTGACTTTCTTCCTTGAGTAATTCTTCATACTCTGTTACCTTAGCATCAAGCTCATAAGAGTCTCTGAACTCCATACCTTGAAATTTCTTCCACAACTCTATATCAAGTCCCCTTTGGGCTATCTTCATATACTCTGTTTCTGGGAGATGAATTTTACATTTATTCCTCATTCTTTTGAAATAGATAATGGCCAAATCTCTGATTCTCATCCTTTGGGTTCCTTTAGATAATTATGTTATGCAAATCTCGAGTTGAACTCACGAAGAATTATGTGGGTGTCTCTCCATTTCCTACCAACTCATAATAGAATTCTTTGGCAATGTTGCATACCAAGCAGCTCATGTTAATGAGTTAGGAAATAACCTGAATTTGTAGGGGAAATTATCATAGTTGGCCAATTCCCCACGTTGCATTGTGGATCCAGCCACATGCTCTAAGGTGGATTGTCCATTCTTCTCAAAAGAATAAAGAGAATTCAGGAATTCTATACCCCATTAGGTAAGGATTTTCTCTATCTATTGCCTCTAGGTCGACTTGGAATTCTGAGCGTAGTTTGTCTAAGGCTGGCCCATATAGGCTCTTATCTTGCCTCATATTGCCTCAGTAAAGTGGTGGAGGTGGTTGCATAAAAGGCTGGGGAATTTGTTGCCTTCTATTAGTACCTATCCCTAAGGGTGGTTGAATAGTGTCCTTCATGCCACCAGCAAAAGGAAGTGGTTCATTGTAGGCTCCAGGTTGCGTAACCAAGTTGGTGTTAGCAAATAACCTTTGAGGAGCCATTATTATAACCAGATTAGAACTTTCCTCATTGACATTCGTTAAAGTTCCATCCTTTCTCCTATGATGAGGAAGATTGCGATTTTCAACATATATATGTGAGCAATGAGATCCACTTGCTTCTTGAAAATTCCTAAGGTGCTGCACCCCGAGCTCATCAGATAGTTGTCTTGTAAGTCAAGAAACAACTTTTTGTCTCTATTGTCCAACAATCTTTTTTGGGTCTCACCTGCCTCAATTAGAAAGAGAAAGAAATTAAGATCTTACTTCGGCTTGAGATTGTTGTTCTCGCTCTTTCCTGTGACCTGCTTTATTCAATTGTTGTTTTGGCATGTTCGTCTATCACGACCTGGGCATGATCAGCCATGACTTTAGTTTTCGATACATAATTTTTTGTCTTGAGTCATTAGCCTTAGTTTGTGTGGCCATTCTTTCTTCAAGACGTTGTGTAATCACCAAGTTCTAGTTTTCAATTCTTCAATCAACTCCTTAAATTTCACAATAGCATTAGGGAAATAAATAGGTACATCCACGCCCGATTGCGTTGTCTGATGCATATTCCTCCTAGAGAAAATTTGTTACATTTTTCTCCAATTATTCCACTATGGCTAGAACTAGTCCCTCATGTGCTGCTTCTGGAGCATCATATCATGAGTCCTAAGACTCCAAAATGATTTTACTTCTCAACTTTGGTGGCATTTTCAACAAAGATATTTCTCATCGGGCGTGCCAAAAATATGTTGTGGTGATTTTTTATTTTCACACGAACATACAAAATAAAAGTGTGTGGGCACACTAGGAAATTAAAGTGTTTCCAAACTGAAATGACTAACTTCTAATCAGACTATGTAGGCTCCCTAGTTCCCTTAATAGTTCCCCAAAATCAAAGTAGAAAATGTCGTACGAATGGAAATATTGCAAGAATCAAATGCTGAAAAAAAATATTAGATTTTCCTAAGAAGAAATGAAATAACACGATGCTGGAAAATTAAAAGAAACTTTAATAAAACTTGGAAATATAATGCTGAAATTGCTAAAGAAAATATTGGATTTCACTATGAATGAATGAAATAGCATTGTGATGGAAAATTGACAAAAACTCTACCAAAACCCCAGGAAATAAACATTTGAAATTGATGGCGATTGAAAAGCTAAGACTTCTTTGAGGGAAATGGGTGTCATTGTTGTTGAGTTGATTAATTGTTGATTTGTTGTTTCCCCTCGTTCGTATGGGAGCTCTTCTTCTTTTATAGGCATCTTAACTTGTTGCCCAAGTTTCCATTTTCTCCACTCTCCCCACTTCCTGAAGTCACTACCCACGTCTTCTATTAAGGAGACTCGTTCCTCAAGTTTTCTCAACTACCCAAGTAACTGCCTACATCATCTTGCCATGTTCTAACTTTAAGAAAGTCTCTTTTGACTTCTGATTTTGAGACAGAGTCTCATTATCCTCCATTGTCAACTTAAAATTTTTTTAGAAATTCATAAATGCCCCTGGGTTTTTTACATGGGCTTTATCAAATGGGTCTGAGATCATTTTATCTAGATTATTTAACCATAGGTTTGGGCTTAGGCCTAAACCAATATTGGGTCAAGCCAAATTTTAATTTTGGTGCAAACAAGTACTATAAAATCTAGTTAGGATCCAAATGATGCTAAGATCGAATACGAGTATTAAGACCAATTTACGTCTAAAACTTTAAAAATAAATAAATAAATAACTATAAGAACAAACTGAGTTAACTAATGTTAGAGGTCTTTTTAAGAATCATTTGTAAGACCCGAAAAAAATGCAATTTTTCTGAAAAATGGCAAAATGGTCATTTGTCGCTGTAGTACAGGTTGAAAACCTTAAATTTTTTATATTTCAGATGACGAAACGGACTTCATCGTTGGAATCGTCTTGCAAAATCTAGCTACCTAATCGAATTTAGTTGGATTCCGAGACAATATGAATTTCACGTATTTCGAGGCACATGTGTCAAATGACACATGAAGTGGTGCCACAAGGCAAACTTAGAGGAGGGCACATGGCATGAGAGCCATGTGGTGTGGCATTTTCTACCTAGTGCATGTGTCCATGTGACACATGGCACATGGAAAATGGAGCATATGAAGGACACATGGCAATAGGAAAGTGAGAGGAAGTTTCCTCTTGTTGGAGCAAACCAAAAAAAAAAAACAATTCGGTGGAAGAGAGAAAAAAGAAAGGAAAGGAGAAAAAGAAAAGAAAGGAGAGAAAAAGAAAAGGAAGAAAGGAAAGAAAAGGAGGAAAACAAAAAAGATGAGGAAAATCCGTGCGTGGAGGAGACAGGGAAAAAAAAAAAGGGCTCTGATTCCCGGTGTTCCGACGGTCGGAAGTCGTCGATCCAAGAATTAAAGTTGGTCAAATCGACGAAAGCTACGAGTAGGTGCCAAAAACAAAAGAGGTAGGGTTTTCTCCTACACTAGTTCCTCTTAATCTAAGGGTCGTAAATGGCCATGTGGTTCAGCCCCAACCATGGAACTGAGTTTTCGGACATTGGGACTATTTTTCGGGATTGTTTTCGAGCCGAGTTTGAGGACTGCTTCATGGCTAAATTTATAGCCGTTAATGTCAATCTTGAAATTTGTTAAAATAAATAAAACAAAAGCTGAAATTTCTGGACTGAGTCCAAATTATTTCCAAGGCCAAGTATGGCTGGGAATGGCTAGTTTGCGTGGACTATCTATGTGTTATTGCTGGAAATTTTATAACATGCTGAATATGTTGATATATTGGTATTATATATATTAACAGGAATTGATGTAAATTATATGCTTTCGATATAATTATCCATGGTACTTGGCATAAAGTAAGGTTTATGAATTGTTCTATATAGTGTATTATACATGTAACATGAGATAACATGCAGTAGCATTTTGCATTGCATATGCACGGGAAACATCACATTTCATGGATGTGAGTGCATAGTTTGTAAATCGACACTGCGTTTGGTGTTTGATTAGGTGGGCTCGATGCGATGGGACAGCGTCCAGCAGTGCACGGTTGCATGAAATGGAAATATTGTCGGGTATGTGAAGGGATGGTCTCTCAGTGAAAAACCCGCCAATTATGGTCAAACATAGTCCCCAGCGGTGAAAGACCATAAAGTATCTGGGTTTACCGAGCCCGCGATGAGACACCAAAAATCCGCCACCCACAAAAAGGCACATGGATTTTAAATATAAAATTATCATTGTGATATATCATCCAAAAAGCTTTTAGTTTGTAAACAAATGAAATTTGTTTTGAAAATGATCATTGGTTGTCATCCAGAATGGCCCGGTTTTGCGGCTGGCGCTAAGCGTGTGAGGAGTCGAGACTCGGGACTTGAGGCATGATGAGTCTCATCTCATTTCATGGCATGTAGGATTCCATTTAGAATTGGCATATTCTTCATTGGAATGTTGATGTGTGTATTATTATGTGAACATGGCATTGCATGTGCACTTAGGTGGGGAGTAACCCTTGTATGAGTAGCCCTTGATGGGCATAGGTTTAGGACATGCGGTTATAATACAAAGCTTAGGTTATGAATGCTTAGGGCTCGATGTCTGATATCAGCGCCATAGCTTGGTATCAAAGTATTCATTGTGCATTCTTGTGAATCGTTGTGCGATGATTGTGTTACATATTGTGTGGATTATATGCATGATAGGTTGTATATAGAAAAGGAAGAACACTAGGGCTAGAGAACATAACTTTGAGGGTTCGGAAAATAAATGAGCATGATAATTCAGGAACTGATAATTACTAGTGTTTGACATGATGTATCACTAAGGAAATAATTTAGGATCCGATGGTGGTTGATTAAGACCCGATCCAGCGGAGTCGGAGGCCGCCCATTTGGCTATGGCTCGGCTGAAAAAAGGCAGGGCTAGGCCGGCCCGATCTGGTACAATGCGAGGTCGGGTGGCCGCATTAAAGGGCCCAGTCGTCTTGGGGTACGGGGTTTTAGCCGTGTGCCATGCGGGGCTGGAGCCTGTGTGCCAGCCTGCTGTCAGGCCCGTCTGGGCGCCGCACCTTCTTTGGCCATCTTGGCCAGGCCATTGTCTTAGGCTATGCGGTCGGCACCGTGCCGACCATGCGGGCCGACCCACCATGCCGGCCATGAGGGTCAGCCCACCCACTATGCCAATTATCCTTTTTCATATAAAATTGTCAATAATACCCCTCTCAACAACTATATAACGGCTAGTTTGAGGGGTAAAAAGGCCTTTTGCATTTGAAATGTCTATCACCGTCGTAGGCCATGCGGAGTCGACCCACCGTCTTGGCCATGCCCGAACCGACCTTTGTCTGACCATCTGACTAATACCGTCTTGGCCATGCGAGCCAGCCTGCGTGCGACCATGCGAGCCAGCCAGCGTGCGACCATGCGGACTGACCATCTTGGCCGCGAGGGCCGGCCCGCCCTATGCGATTATCCTTTTTCATATAAAATTGTCAATAATACCCCTCCTAACAACTATATAACGGCTAGTTTGAGGGGTAAAAAAGCCTTTTGCATTTGAAATGTCTATAATTGCCCTCCTAACAACTATATAATGGTTAGTTTGAAGGATAAATAAGTAAATTGCTCACTATTACTACTTTTCATGTCCAATACCTATAATACTCATTTCAACAACTATATAACGACTACTTTTAAGGGTAAATAAGTAAATGACTTACAAATGATTTTCTATAAATACCTCCACATTGTTTTATCTTCACATTCTTTACAATTCTATCTAATCTCTCTTTCTATAATTCTCTGAGTTAAAATTCTCTACAAGTTCTGTAATTGAAAGCTTAAGTAGAGATATCTACTAAGTGTAGATTGTTCTCATCATCACAAGGTTGAGAGTATTTATAATTTAGATATTTCATTTTAGTTTTTAATTCTATTTTAAAATTTAATTGTTCTTCTCTTTCTTCTACATTTCTTAAATTTTTTCCTAGAATTAAAAATGGATCCTCATTACATAGATGTTGAAAACCTTGACTATGCTATTGATGAATATAATGAATTTAATCCTTTTGAAGATCATCCCACTCCCACTAGTGCCCCTTTCTCTAACCTTCCCCAACCCGATCCTATAGGCAAAAGACCTAGGACTAGTAGACATGCATCCGTAGTATGGAAGCACTTTAGTATAGTAAATAAAAAAAATATAAGAGGAGAGGTAGAAGATCTAGCAGAATGTAAATATTGTAAAAAAACATATAGTTGCAAAGCTAGTGCTGGCACAAGTCACCTTAAAAGACATGCCAAACAATGTACCAAAAAACATGGTGCATTAGATCCTACACAGTCCCAATTAAATCCAAGTGAGATAGGATCTAATTTGTCTCAACTAACCACTTTTATATATGATCAAAAAGCTGTGAGAAATGGGTTTGCTAGTATGAACCTACCAATGACATTTGCAGAGGATCCTAAATTTGTAAATTTCGTCCAAAAGTTTGTCCAACCATCCTTTCAAAGAATTCCTAAGACTTCTATGCGTAATGATATAATTAACAATTATAAAACTACTAAACAATTAATAATTCAAGAACTTAATGAGCATAATGGTATTATATCAATGACCTGAATATATGGACAATCAAAGTAATGATCCTTTCACATGTGTGACATCACATTATACAGATTCAAATTGGAAATTAAAAAAGAAAGTATTAGGTTTTCGTATAACATATCATCTGCATGATGGGCCTGTCATATATGAATCTATGACAAGTGTTTTTAGAGAGTATAACGTGTAAAACAAAAATTTTAGTATTACTTTTGATAATGCTTACAAGTGCCATAAATTTATTTATAAGAACAGTTAGAGGAGACCCACTAAATGAAATATTCCATGTGAGATGTGTGAGGTCCACACCCTTCGTGACCCCTCAGGGTACCGCAGGTGGGGCCACTGTAGATGCTTTGTGCAGGAGTCCCAGGCGGCCCTATTCTTTCGCCTCGTGAGAGCTCGAACCCATGCGCAAGGGACTCTTATACTTGATGGGGAGCACTCTCACTACCCGGCTAATTAGTAGCTCGTTGGTAGTGAAGTGCTGGCCCTTATAAGTCCTTTGCATAGTCAGCTACTGTGGCATGATTGGGACTATGAGTGGGCTCCCCCAGTACTGAAAAGTATTAACCTGCAATAAGCGCCTTTTGTTGTGGAGTCCACACTGCCATTGACCCCTCGAGGTACCCTTCCAAGTGGGGCCCACTCATAGGTATTATTCGCCCGGGTCCCAGCGGCCTTTTCTTTCGCCTCCGTGAGGCTGAACCCATGAGGTACCCTTCGGTGAGGCCCACTCATACGTCTTGTGCGCGGAGTCCCAATTGGCCTTTTCTTTCGCCTCAGAGTGAAAGGCCGAACCCGTGATCAGCTAGGACTCTTATAGCAATGGGGAGCACTTTCTCACTATCAGCTAAGAGTAGTAGCTCGGTTGGTAGTGAGTGCTCCCCATTGCTATAAGCTCCCCCAATCATGGGTTCGGCTTCTGTGACCTTTTTTTAGACTCAGTCATTTGGCGTATCTTCTTTCTATGAGTGGGCGCTCCCCTGAAAGAACCACGTGTGACCCTAGCCCGATAGACCCGGTGGGTAATTCATTTAGAAGCCCCGGGGGCCTTGTTTAATTCTTTCATTTTACATTTTATTAATTTTATTTTTCAAATGTGTCGCGACCCGAATCCCTGGCCCGACCCGAATGGCGGATCAGCGACAGGAGCAGGTTTACTCACGTTTATCTTATTAAGCGTTTAATTAATTTGTTTAGTTGCGAGGCGGTTTTGTTTTGGGCAAGCCCGCGATCATTTACAAATTTCAAGCAATTCGGTAGGCCCTTAAACTTTACAAAATACATTTACAAAGAAGGCATTCATGCCTTTTCAAAATATTCAAAATCAAGGTTGGGGTTTAACCCTTTTGTTTTAAAAAATAAATACCAATTGTTCACAAGAGATGATATGCGAATGTGGAGTATACACTTATACGCCCCGTGCTCTCTCTATGACTCACAGCGGCACGATCTTGTCTCCTTCTGTGTCTACTCAAGCTGCGCATAGATAAAAGCTATCGCTAAGCATTTTTCATGCTTAGTGGTTCTATCTGATTCTATTCAATATTCAATGTAACTCAGCATGAATTTAACATTAAACCATGCCTATTAATTCAACAAATACTCATGCTATTTATTTTTCACATGCTTTCAATTTCTAAATAATTTACCAAATCACAATTCATTTCACAATTTAATTTATGAGATTTAAGCATATACATAAAAAAAATCTCATTTAACCGCCGATGTTGGATTTATTTCATGACTATTCAATTCACACTTACGACGGATTAGTTTGATGAATCCCGCCCTTATTATTATTATTCCGGTGTGCGTACACATTTAACAATTCCGGTCTCCCATCATGGATCGCACGAGTTTGGTGCACCGGAGCATGTGGTATCCCTTAAATGCCATATATGCCATCATGACGGATGCGATTGGTGCATCCCGCCAGAGTGGGACATTTCTTCAATGCCCATGCGCCATCATAGGCATGCCGTTGCATCCGCCAAGTGGACATTGGACAATTTGAGTGCCTTGGTAGTAGATCAGATTGGTGCATCCGTCGGCGGTTCGTCGGTATATGATGCAATTCAAGATGTCAAGAATTGTCCGATTCATTTACATTTCGATTTATCAATCACATTCATTCGGTTTTCAAATATCACAATTCAATTCCATATTCACTTTCGTATTCTCTTTTCAAGGAGATACTCAATCTATGTACTCATTTCATATACATATTCACATACTCATTTCATATACTCATTCATGCACTCATTTCATATGCTTGGTAAACTACCCAAAATACTTGACATTAGAATAGAGTCAGAGAACAAACATGCAAAAACTTGAATCAAGAATAGGATTCAGTAGAACAAACCCAAAAATCTTTGCACTTTTATTCCAATCCTTGGAATCTCAATCTCAGTTTGGCTTTTCCTCCTCGTCAGTCCCTATTCCAAAACCATTAAAGAACAATATTATTCGTGAGTACTAGTAGTTTTGGTTAGGATTGATTTTTCGGAGGTCATTATGAGTTCAATTTAAAAGCTATATATAGATGGTTCTTGACTCAATGGGCTTTCCATAGAGTGCAAGAACACTTTCCGAATCGGAGTTCGGACGTAGGGTGGGACCTTCGAGTTGGAGGTCATACACGAGTCAAATCTGAGCGACGAAGCGGACCTGAACTGGACGAGCTCGTCTATCACCTCGGTCAAACATATTCTATACTCCTCAGGAATATTAATGTATTCTTGACTCAATGGGCTTTCCATAGAGTCCAAGAACACCCAAATCGGAGTTCAAACGAAGGAGATATGACCTTTCAAAGTTGGAGGTCATCGTGAGTCGACCACGACTAGTACGACTGGCGGCGAAGTTTGCACTGAAGTGACAGGCTCATTGAGCACCTCGGTCCTGACATCTAACACATCCTCCTCAGGCATATGAATGTATTCTTTACTCCATGGGCTTTCCATAGAGTCCAAGAACACCCGAATGTCGGAGTTCAAGCGAAGGAGATATGACCTTAGAAGTTGGAGTCATACGCAAGTCGGCTTTGACGAAGCCCGGCTGACCCAGCCCGAGCCTTTGTTTTTGGCGAAACACTTGTTTGGCGGCCAACATTGGGCGACCAACTGTTGGGCGACCAGCGTTGGAGCGACCCTTTGTTTGGCGACCAACGTTTGCGACCACATTTGGCGACCCTTTGTTGGGCGACCTTGTTTAGCGACCATTGTTTGGCGGCGCTTTGTTTGGCGACCAGCTGTTGGGCGACCCTTGTTGGGCGACCTTTGTTTGGCGACCCTTTGTTGTAATGACATTTGGCGGCCGTTGGGCCGGCCATTTGTTGGGCGGCCATTTGTTTAGCGACTTGTTTGGCGACCGACCAGCATCCGACGACCTCGGTTTGGCGACCAGCGACCCATTTATTTGTTCGGAGTAAAAAAGACCATAACTTGGTCTACATAAGTCGAATTAAGAAATTCAAAAGCCTAACATCAAGTTCATTGATGTGGCTACAATTTCTGAAGGACTTACCTTAAATTCTCTTTATTTCTGATCCAAAAACCGTTCTAAGGTGCAATTTAGTTATTATTGGACAAGCGGCAGGCCAGTTTAGTTGGGGCGACCTCGGTAAAGGACTATAGCAGTCTACGAGAGGAGGTCCAAACTGAAATTCAAAGCCTAACATCAAGTTAATTGATGTGGCTACAATTTACTAGAAGGACACTACCAAATCCCTTCACTTCGTACCCAATCAGCTCTAGGTTCGGTTAGTTTGCGTCACTACCTTGATAATGAGCGGCTTCGTAGTTTAAATGCAGCAAACTTTCCCCTAAGGCCGGATAACTACCCAACAATCAGCAAGACCAAGTGGGAGAAGACCTACCTCATTGAGTTTATTAAAGTCCCTGGGTTCCGGTCTCTACTTGTAGCTCTTATCCTTTAGGAAGGACTTCCCTTAGGTGTAATAAGGGGACCTATGGTCCGTCGTCGGAAAATCTAGAGAGAAGGTGGAGCCTCTCTCTCTAACTTTCCCTTTTCTCTATTTTTCTTTTTCTTATGGATCACTCTTAATCGTATTTTTAAAAAGGAGGAAGCTTCCTCCCTCTTTCCTACATGCCACATGTCTCTTCCATAATTTTTTTCTTCCTTATTTTATTATAATATCTTTCTTTTATTACCCTTGGGTCCTCACTTTCATTTTATTCTCTATTCAATTTATCAAAATCCTACTTTGTATATGAACTTATTAAATTATGACCATAGATTCCCCATTTTACAATTTCCATATTTTCTCTTTTCACTTGGGTTTTATTTCGATTCAATAATCATTTAATTAATATTCATCCTAACAATTGAGAAAAATACCCAAGTTATTAATTATATACCGGAATATATAATAATTTTTATTATAAAAATTCTAGGGTATTTTTGGGGCGTTACAACCCTAAGGGGTCACGAAGGGTGTGGACTCCACAAGATGTGTTTGTCATATAATAAATTTAATAGTACAAGATGGTTTAACATTAATAAGTCCCTCAATAGAGAATATTTGGTATGCTTTACAATTTCTCATGCAATCTAGTAGATTACAAGAATTTTATGCCTTGTATAAATTGGTTGGTTTAAAAAAAAGAAAATTCCATCGTGATGTACGTCATTGTTGGAATTCTACCTATCTAATGTTAAAATCTTGTGTAGTGTATGATAACCTATTATCAGATTATGTCAATAGTAAGCTAGGTGAAATTAAAATAACTTCATATTATTGGGAGAAAGGTTTTGCTTTTTTAAATTTCTTGAAAGTTTTCTATGATTCTACTAACTTATGTCCTATTGTATACGTACCTACATCTTGTATAGCACTTAGGTGTATTTGCAATATAAGTACTGTGTTTAAACAATATTGAGATGAACCATTTTTTATTGAAATATGTGAAAAAATGGAAATAAAATTTTTGAAATAATGGAAAAATATTCCACCACTTTTTTGTTTAGCTGCTTGTATGGATCCAAGGGTTAAAGTTGAAGGTGTAGAAAACATTTTAAATTTCATAGTTGAGCGTATGAACCAACCACCTAAACCAGAGGGCTTAGTATATGAACAATTAAGCACCATATATAAATATTATGAGTCTAAATATGGTAGTGCCTCTTCAAGTATTACAACTTCATTTACATTTGGAAATGATCCATTCTTCATGCAATTAGCTAAAGGAAAGCAACAAGTTGGTTCTTCAAGTATGTCCGATTTTTTAAAATAATTAGATATTGATTACTTATAATATCTATCCCATGATGAAATCAAAAATTTCAATATTATGAAGTGGTGGAAATCTCATGAATCCACTTTTCCTGTGTTATCTAAAATGGCACATGATCTACTAACCCCATCGGTGTCTATTGTAGCATCGAAATCTGCTTTTTCTATTACAACAAATATGATTTGGAGATAGGAGGACAAGCCTCACACCATAAATGCTTGAAGCCTTGACATGTTTGAAGGATTAGGAAGGACACATGGGGCTCCAAAGTTGGGTAGATGATTATAGACATGAACTCGAGCGTTTGGATATCAATCAAGACCAAGATGTTGAAGAGATTAATGAAGAATAAATAATATGAAAATTGAAGAACTATATGTTGTCTTTTTTATTTAAATGTATTAAATGTGACTCATTTTTAAAGGTTGAGTAATGCATTATGATTAATAGTTGGGTGGGTGCCAACCTAGTTAGGATAATACTTTCGAACTATAGTGATGCAATTCTCAACTCTTTTCTTGTAGTTTGTTGAGATTTTGAATAAGAGAATCGTATTTTTTATATTTTATTTTCTTTTATCTTCTAATATTTCAATTTTTTTGTTATTTTGAAAAACATAAATATAAATATTTTTTTTTCTTGGTTTTAAAAATAAAAAATTAGCATTTCTAAAGATTATACAATTACAAACTAAATATAAATTTTTAAAAAAAAATTTATTTAATTACAAAACAAAATTTAATATGAGCCAACCCGTCGGCACGGTCCATCGGCACGACCCGCTTGCATGGTCCGCCAGCACGGCCGGCCAGCCAGGCTTATGGGCCATGCCAAGCCAATCATTTTCCGTGCATGGGTCGAGCCAGCTCGGCCCGTTTTTTAAGTGGGTCGTGACCCGTTAAGCCCGCGCAAAGTTGGGTCGAGTCGACTTTGCACGGCCTGTTGGACAGGTCGATGGCTGACCATTGGTTCCGACAGATCGAGAAGGTATTGGAGGCTATGGAGATCACCTCCGATGCGGTAAAGATAAGATTAGCTGCGTTCCAACTGGAAGGTGAATCCCAAGTATGGTGGGATTTGATCAAGACCTTCAAGAATGTAGAGGCAAAGACATGGGGAGAATTTCGAGAGCTCTTCATGGGCGAGTTTTTCCCTGTATCTGCTAGACATGCAAAGGCTCGGGAGTTTTTAGAGTTGAGACAGGGAACAATGACAGTACTGCAATACGTGGCTAAATTCACTGAGTTAGCACGTTTCACGGACGATTACATGGCCACAGATATGGCCAAAGTGAGGAAGTTTGAGGATGGTCTGAAACTGTCCATCCGAGGCAAGATTACGGGACTTCTCTTACAAGATATGGACTCTATGGTCAGGACAACTATGGCCATCGAGAGAGAGATTGATGATGCAAAGAGCATCCGGGATGCAGGTGTTAGTGGAAATAGGAAGGAGAACCAGTTTTCTTCTAGCTCGGGAAAGAAGCAGAGGACTTCTGCTCTGCGAGGGTTTCAGAGACAAGGTCGCGACTCCCAAGGCTAAGGCCAAGATCAGTCATCCCAAGATGGGAGACACTTCAGGGCTCCTATCCATCCAGGTAGAGGGTGTGTTTCCAGTACCACCAGCCTGGACACTTTAGACGGGATTGCCCTTAGAGGCAGGGATCCTAGAGTTATAGGACACCCGGTCCCAGTCATCGATTAGGACATGCACGAGGCCTTGATTTGTTCCTCCTTACCCCACCATAGAGGGAGACGTGCTTCGGTCGAGGTGCTGCACAAGCACACTATTATTTCACAGACCGAGGGGCCATGGTATGGGTCGGTCGGGACGGGGCTCCTGGTACGGGACTTCGGGGACCGGGCGTGTCTGCGCCGTTACACACGGACCTACGTCGTTGCGCTATCTCTCCTTTGGGGCAATGATCGCATTTGATTACGGTGCATCGCCATTCATTATCATTTGCATCATGTGTGAAGAAAGAATTAGGCTTGGAGGTTGGGGAAACTAACGGAAGATCGTTGCTTGTAAGCTCTCCCTTAGGAACTAGGGTCAGTGTTGATCCGATATGTCAGGATTGTGAGTTAGAGATCTCTGGGATCCTACTCACTATGGACCTAAGGGTCATGGACATGTCGGAGTTTGATGTCATCCTCGGGATGGACTGGTTGACGGCACACCTAGTCGTCATTGATTGCAATCATAGGAGAGTTACTACATACACACAGGACAGTGTTTGTGTTGTGTTTCAGGGAGATAAACACGATGCTTTACCCCAGGCCATGTACCACTCTAGGTTGCACGGACAATTGATGGGTTGGCTAGCAAGCCTTACCTTGGAGGACGGGGTGAGACAGGGTTTGAGTCTACCTAGAGTAGTTTGCGGATTCGAGGATGTCTTTTCGAATGAGCTACCGGGATTACCCCCATAGAGGAATGTAGCCTTTATCATCGAGTTACACCCAGGTACGTCACCCATTTCTATGACTCCGCATAGGATGGCGCCGATTGAGTTGTAGGAACTCAAGGTCCAAATATAGGAATTGTTGGACAAGGGTTTCATTAGACCGAGCACTTCACCTTAGGGCTCTCCGGTTTTGTTTGCTAAGAAGAAGAATAAGACCCTTCGATTGTGCGTAGACTACCGACAGTTGAACAAGGTTATGATCAAGAATTGGTATTCTTTGTCGATGATTGATGATTTATTTGATCAGCTGGGATGGGCGTAGGTCTACTCTAAGATAGATCTTCGTACCGGTTATCATCAGTTCAGAGTTAGGGAGGTTGATATCCCTAAGATAGCGTTCAGGACGCGGTACATGCATTTCGAGTTTACAGTGATACCTTTCGGGTTGACGAATGCACCAGCAGCATTCATAGATCTCATGTATAGGGTGTTCCAGCCCTATTTAGATCAGTTTGTGGTAGCCTTCGTTGACGACATCTTGATCTACTCTAAGACAGAGGAGGCGCATGAGGATCATTTGAGGATTGTTCTCCAAGCCCTCAGAGAACATCAATTATATGCGAGTTCGGTGAGTCACGAGTTTGGCTTGCGGGGATCAAATTCTTTTGGACATGCTTAGTGTCGACCCGGGGTGTATCAATGGACTGCGAAGGTAGGCGGTTATGAGTTAGGAGAGGTCAAGAGTCAATCTTCGAGATCACACGCGGAGTTTCTTAGGATTGGCAAAGATCTTACCCGGAGATTTATTGAGGATTTCTCAGACTAGTTTGCTATGGCGAGATTGACGGAATAGGTCAGTTTGAGTGAAATGACCGGTGTGAGAGGCATTCAGGAATTAAAAATGGGGCTTACTTCAGCCCCCAATCACGATAGTCGAAGCGGGGACGGAGGATGTACACGATTATCTTGCGTGCTCCCAGAGGGCGAACTGGTGTGTTTGATGTCGTACGGGAGGGTGAGCGCTTATGGTTACAGCGGTTAAAGAACCACGGCGGAATTACCCCACATGACATGGAGTTAGCGACTATAGTCTTTGCCTTGAAGATACGGGGCGCCACTTGTATTTATATGGTGAGAGCAGTTTGAAGTATTCTCAAACCCTGAAGTCACAGTATATCTTTACAGCGGGACCTCAACATGAGGCAGCGCAGATGGATGGAGTATCTAGAAGATTATAGCTTCCTTTGCATTACCATCTAGTAAGGCAAATGTGGTGGTGGCTTGCACTCGGTCGGAAGTCACGGGGAAATCTTAGCTAGTGTAGCTTCCGAGAATGGCGGATGCTCGAAGTTGTGGAATGATTTAGACTTCTGATACGATTGGTTAGGCTCGGGTGTTTTGGGGATTTTAGTGGCTCGCCTTTCCCTCTTTGGGTGAAGTGATTGGAGTCCCGAGGACGGGAGTCACGGAGGAATGTCGTCCATCGAGATAGGATACAATCAGGTACAAGTGATGAAGGCTAGGCCATCCACACTGATGATAGCCTTGTGGTTCCCCAGTTGATAGATTTGAGATAGGAGATTCTCAAGGAGTTCCATTACTCTCGTTTTGCAATGCATCCAAGTGGCACGAAGATGTACTGAGATCTTCGTCGCCAATATTACTGGAGTGGGATGAAAAAACATGTGGCAAACTTTTCGTTAAATCAGTCATATCACATGCCAGCCCGGGTAAAAATTTGAGCATTAGAGGCCCGGCTGGGGATTACTCCGGCCTGCAGGTAGGCGGAGTGGAAGTGGGAACATATCACGATGGATTTTGTGACTCACTTGCCATGAACATCGTGGAAGCATGATGCGGTGTGGGTGATAGTGGAGCGGCTCACCAAGTCGGCACATTTTCTGGCTATGCAGATGACCTTCACATTAGAGGAATTCTACAGGTTATACATATGAGAGATCGTCCGGTTACATGGAGTGCCAGTCTCTATCATATCATCACAGAGATCCAATTATCTGGCTCACTTTGGAAGAGTTTCTAGAGCGGTAGGAACATAGTTGATGATGAGCCTTGTTTTTCATCCTGAGACCAGACGGCCCGATCGAGAGAGGACCATACAGGTTTTGGAGGACATGCTGGGGGCATGCATCCTAGATCTCAAGGGTGGCTCGGAGGGCATTTACCCTTAGTGGGGATTTACTTTATAACAGCGGTTATCGGGCGAGCATGTGAGATGGCACCACTGAGGTTTTATATGGGAGGCCATGTCAATCTGCAATTTGTTGGACGAAGGTGGGAGAAATCCTGCAGTGCAGGATTTGATTAGAGACCTCTAGAGGCGAGATTTATTCCCAAGCGTCTTCTCCACGGCTGAAGCCCGATGAGGTGCAGCCGACGGACGGCGACCTCTAGAGTTTGAGGCGGGTGATCATGTCTTCTTGAAGGTGATGCCTAAGAGATGAGTGATCAGGTTTGGCAAACAGGGGAAAATGTCACAGAGGTATATCGGACCCTTCGAGATACTCGAGATGGTGGGTATGGTTGCATATCGGTTGGCTTTACCGCCGAGCTTGTTGGGTGTCCATGAGGTATTCCATGTCTCCATGCTCCGAAAATACACTCCAAATCCGACTCATGTAGTGGATTGGGGTAAGCTTATTATTGATACATATGGGACCGCCGAATAGAGGGTGTGTAGTAGGCGTAGAGCTTTGAACATTTCGAGCTGGGCTTGTTAATTTATGAGTGAGCTCGAGCCGGCCAGGAGCTTTTGAGCAACTTAAAATCGGGCTCGAGCTTGGCTTGATTTAAAAAAAAAAAAAAGCGAAGCCCGAGCTCATTAAGGCTCAGGTTTTCCATATCGAGCCTATACAAGTTTAATATTGTAATCAATCCTCAAGCCCAATCCATACTTTTTAACTTTTGTAATCAATCACGATAACAAATACATCAATTAAAATAATTTTCTATAGGATTTGTTTTACCTTAGTTGATTTAGCAGGTGATGCTAAAGTTGTTAAAAGCCACCTCCTTGCGACCTTTGTTTCCCTTTTCTGGATTACCTTGAGAATTCCTTCTTTGAAGCTTGACTTACAAGCGAAAATTATGAAATAGAATTAAAACATGTAGAAATTGCGGAAGTGAAGAAAATAAGATACACGAAATCATTGAATAAGAAACATGATTGGTTTAATCATTATCTAAATAAAGAAATAATATATCAACAAGATCGCAATGAGCCCATTAGTAACCATGAGAAACTATTTGGCAATATACTGCTGCACATGGTTAAGTTGGCCACCACCCTCGACTACGAATTGCAGCGTGATTAATTTCAAGACAGTAAACAGTGCATTTGCGAAATTTGGAGATCGAGAATACGCCCGCCATGCCGAGCCAGAGTAGGCGAATTTTCACACCAGGTGACGGTGGCACTCGGCGTTACACCATGCGATGCAGCGGGTCCAGATCTGGCTCCTTGTTTCCTCTGAAACCCCGCGATCACCCTTGATGCCTTTGCCGCTGCCGCCTGTCGTTAAGGTTAAATCGGCTCTGATATCAAAGGGGCCCCAATGCCAGTTTGAGGTGGATCACAGTTCATCGTTTGAATTGATCGCGCCGGTGGAGTGGATGCCTTTTCCTCAATGTTACTCAAGATCGGCAAACCTTGTAAGCTCATAGCCCTGACCTATAGTTTCCACGGGGGTACAATACCCTCATATTTATGTCCAGTTCTTGTGGGATCGTGGTCGTCGCCAGGTGGAGTGTCTGCGGCGTCGTAATCCTTCCCCGGCGTCCCGCTGTAGGCACCTTAACTCCACCGTTATCCACAGCGGAACATACCGTCGCCAGAGCACGCCGGCATGTCGTGGGTGCCATTTCATTCTGGCGGATCACGGAGATCTAGGTCTGATCCCCCGGTAAACGGCATGGGATTAGCTCTCGAGCTCAGGCGTGCCGTCGTCGATGCCTCGCCGCTGGCCGTGAGATTCACATTTGCCATCCATGTCGGATCTAGAGCTTGAGGATCCATTACATCGATATCAGGGACACATGACTGAGCATTTCACTCCGGCAGCGCTGGTCGGGATCGCGCAGTGAAGACCCGGGAGGATCCTGCGGCGGAGGCGGGTAGGCGGGGAGCCTCGTTCCAGAGACGGATGGGTCCCGGCGGCCCGAGCCAAGCTTTTTTCGAGCCGAGCCCGAGCCGAGTCCGAGCCGAGGCCGAGATTTGCTCGAGGCTGGGGTGGGCTCGGCTCGGCTCGTTTGGCTCACGGCGAGCCGGCGAGCTTTTGGCCAGGAGCCAGTGGCTTGGCTCGTTACATTTGCAGCCGAGGAGGGACCGGTCGTATCATAGATGGTCGGGATCGGGTTTCTGACATAAATTGTGAGGTAGTGAAGGTGTTATGGCAGCATTGAGGAGCGGAAGAGGTAACATGGGAACATGAGGACATGATGCGTGTCACGATCCTTTCTTATTTATGATTTAAGGCATTGCTTAGTCATTTAAGACTTAAATGATTACAGAGATATGTATGGATTATGGTGGTATGTGTGTGTATTTTGGGGACAAAATTTTAAAGGGGGAGAATGTAAAACCAAAGAAAATGCACGCCAAAAAATGGCAAACGTAATTATCGTAGTACAAGTTGAAAACATGAAATTTTCTAGATTTCAAATAACGAAACAAACTTCACCGGGCTGAATCGCCTCGCAACTGAAGCACCTGGTCGAATTCTCGTTGATTCTGCACCGAAATTCAAGTATTTCAGCACGGTGCTGATGACACAATTGAATGCATCAGCGACGACATACTTAATTAGATGCATGCCCCATGGCAGCCGGTATGAGGCACATGATGAGAGACGTGGTGTGGCATTTGCCACCTAGTGCATGGGTCTAGATGAGCAAGTGATGATACATGGTAAATGGAGCACAGGAAGGACACATAAAATAGAATGTAGGGAAAGCCTCTATCGAGCAAAAAAAAAAAAAAACAATTCGGTGGAAGAAAGAAAAAAAGAAAAAGGAAAGGAGAAAAAGAAAGGAAATGAGAAAAAGAAAAGAAATGAGAAAAAAAAGAAAATGAAGAAAGGAAAGAAAAAGAGGAAAACAAAAGAGATGAGGAAAATCCGTGTGTGGAGGATAAAGGGAAAAAAAAAAAGAAAATGGCTCCGATTCTCTGTGTTCCGACAGTTGGAAGTTGTTAGTCCGAGAATTAAAGTTGGTCTACTCAACAAGAGCTACAAGTAGGTGCCAAAAACAAAAGAGGTAAGGTTTTCTCCTACTGGTTCCTCTTAATCTAAGGGCCGTAAATGGCCGTATGGTTTAGCCCCAACCGTGGGACTGAGTTTTCAGACATTAGGACTGTTTTTTAGGACTATTTTATGGCTGAGTTTGAGGACTGCTTCATGGCTGAATTTATAGCCATTAATGACAGTCTTGAAATTTGTTAAAAATAAATAAATAAAACAAAAACTGAAATTTCTAAATTGAATTCAAATTATTTCCAAGGTCTATAATGGAAATGTGTCAGAATTAAGAATATCGGGATTATTTATGTGTTATTATTAAAAATTTTATAACATACCTAATATGTTGATATATTGGTGTTATATATATTAGCAGAATGATGTAAATTATATGTTTTCACATAATTATTCAGCTGTGACTTAAGATAAAGACGACGCAGGAATTTGTCTTATGTAGTGTATATACGTGAATACATAACATATATATGAAGATTTTACATCGTGATACGCATCGAAACATCGCATTTTCACAAGCGAGCGCATACGATAGTAAAACTTATTAATCGCTTGCGTTTGATCTGCAGGCCTTGCAAATGGGACAACGTCTAACAGAGTCGCACGGTTGCATGAAACGGAAAATATGTGTCGGGTATCAGCAAAAAGGGATAGATCCTCCTCACGTGAAACCCACAATTTAATGGCATAACCTCATGTGAAAGGCCGTAAAAGTGTCCTGGTCATGGGCCTGCAAAGGAGACACCAAAACTGCTACCTACAAAAAGCACATGGATTTTGGGGAAATATAAAATGATCATTGTAATGTATCATCCAAAAGCTTTTGGTTTATAAACAAATGAATGGTTTTGAAAATGATCATTGGGATGTCATCCGTGGTTTACGTTTTTCACACTTTGCATAAGCATGCGTAGGAGCCTGAGGACTCTAATATGGATATAACAGCCTCATCTCATTTCATGACATGTAAAATTCCATTTAGAATTGACATATTCTTCATTGGAATGTTGATGTGTGTATTATTGTATGAACATGATATTGCATGTGCACTTAGGTGAGGAGTAGTCCTTGTATGAGGTATCCTTATTGGGCATTGCTCACCCCGTCATGGGACCCCATTTCAGGTGCAGGTTATGTATAAGCGACTGACCCTCATCCAGGATCGTAAGTGTGAAGAAAGCCGAACTGTGACATTGAGAAACCTTTTTGTAAAAAAAAAAAAAAAAACTAGATTTTACATGTAATATTTTGTAACTCGAATTCTTATGAATTGTTTTGATAAATTTGTATATTTTTTAAAAATATATGGGCATGAATAGATCTCGATGAATGAGACGCGATATGGTGGTATCACGATATGCGATACCCAAGTATTCCGTGCGTTGATGGGTTGTCAACCGGACCTCCGGGTTTTTGGGGCGTCACATCATTAGTCCTTCATACCTATTCCAAAGTGAACTAAAGTAAACGATTTATTTCTACTAATTAGAAACTGGAAACATTATCAAATCATTCAACACTTTACAATCTCTTATGACTTATTTGGATTCTTCACTTATGTCATATCCTTAGAGCATTATTATCAAGTTGAATAAAATCGCTAAAGTGATTATTAATTCTCCTCCATTTGGTTATCCAAAGGTTTCAAGAAAATGTGAGAAAAGAAAACAATCCAAAAAATTTAAACTCAACAATTTTTTCTTGTTTCACCATATTTGTTTTTATTTTCTTTCTTCCATATGATTTCTATGATTTCCCGTCATACTTTGCATGGCAAATAAAGCAAATGAATCTGATATTCATTTATAAATGTTTTTTTTCTTTCCCCTACCATTTTCATGATTGAACATAGAAAACAGCTGCCTTGTGTTGTGTGCCGCTTAAAAGTAAAATTTCACCAACCAACAAAATAACAAACAACTGGAGTATGACATTGTAGAAATAAAGAAAGAAAAAAATAAATAAACAGACCTCTTTATCTTCTCTGAGGACAAGAGGCCCTCCAAGGAAAGCAAATCTGTAATAGTGTCATTATAAACCTGTGGAAAGAGAGGTGAACCATGTAATTTCCACCATAGCTCCTTTGCCTGATCTTGGTGAAGAGACTTCCCGGATACTTACTGCCTGTGAAGAATCCACAAAGATATCAAATCATCAAATATTCAGAGAAGATGGTAGTTCAGTGCAACAATACACTCCAACCAAAATCCAAAAGGACCACCAGAATCCCCTGAAGGTAGCACCTCTTTGAAAATTTTCAGCTAGTAGGTTGGAGAATTAAAAAATGCAGATGTGGGAATGATAAAAATAGAATAAACCTTGGTCTACAAGATTAGTCAAAGTCAAATAACTATTAGCAAGCACCAACTCTCATGAGTTAAACAATACTGGCTGGTAATGTCATATCCTGGTCTTTTACACTGCAAAACTAAAAAAGTAGTAGTTAGGCAGAAAGCAATCCAGTTTGCTTAGAAACCAATGTTTCTTTTTTCACAATATGATACATAAATATGCCCAGAAATGGGCAAAAAGTACATGAGAATGAGGATTCATAAGCAGTGCAGGAAATTATAGAATCACAATTACATATTGGGTATTCAGATGTTAAGATGTACTATGATGGGTGAACAACTTCTGGTTTACAATAAAATAATGATAATAAGTTAGTAACTAACCAACCAAGATAAACTACAATCTAGATAACATTAATGAATAAACATCCATGGGTTTCTTTGCAGTATTATAAAGGGGGGATTTTAATGGTCCAAAATAGCTTCAATGGGCAAGATATGTTTCCAGTTAAGATGGCAGCACTTTCCTTTTGTTTTTATTCTTCTTATTCTATTTCCATTTGCCACAGCTCACTTCTTGTACAAGAGTTCTGACATGGTGCAGACTTCATCATCCTTCCATCTGTTTGAACATCTGAGTGATTGAAGGGTCCAACACTTCACTGAGCATTGCAGCTGAACACCTATCCTGTTCGCTCATCCCAAAGCTCTTACCCTTTCAAAGTCACCTGACGACAGTTTCTAATACATCATGCAGCTAATATCCATAATCCACCCAATGAGTTTCTTCATTCGCCTCAAACATTCATGAGCATACTCACTCTTCTAACTCCACAGAGAATACCGATTAAATCATAATAAAACTTCCGATCCAGAACCAATCCCTCTCCAATCATCTCATCTACTAACTTATTACCTTTACCAAATCTCCCTGTCAAATATAGTACTTTTGCAACAAGATAATAGCTGACTCAATCAGGAGAACAACCTGACCTCTTCTTCATCAACTTGAGTATTTGACAGATCTCCCTTTAACTTTCTAGTCCACCAAACAGGAAAGCAATATGTTGTGTCCATTAAAGTAAAGGTCCTATTAGATCTCATCTCCATCATCACATTTAATGCTTCAGGTACAAGACCTGGAAGGATTAGACTTGAGATTTTTCTTCTCAAGTATCTAAGGAATGTGTTATAGCAAAATAAATCTGGCATAATTCCAACTGACTTCATCTCTCTGAGAATTCTTCGTGATTCTTTCACATTCTTCTGCTGTGACCATATCCATAGAGAATACCCTATAAAATGCAAGGCTTTACCCCAAAATCTTATCCTCTTATGGTGTCTAAATAACTCCTTCTCTGCTCAATGAAGGACCTTGAGCAGAGAGCATTAACAATTTCAGAGCACCTTAATGCTATCATAGGAACACTTGAATTTGTCCAGGTTCTTGAAAGACCTAAAGCATCATCTTCTCTCCCAGATTGACTAATGTCTCAGCTATAATAATTAAAGGTTCAAGGCTTTCTCATCTCTACCCTCATTACGAGATCTGAAAAAACCAAAATATCAATTGCCTTGAGGTCTTTCTTCTCTGCAAACACCTGAATTGCATAATTAAAGTCATCATCTTCCAATTTACATTTTAACTTCTTAGAAGACCACAAGAAGAACCTAAGAATCCTTCTAGTGGGTGCCTCATTTTTGCAAGAGTCGAGACCGCTAACAAGAGATGACGGAAAGCATCAAAATCAACAAGACTTGCTTCCAGATCATCTAAACTGCCAAGTCCATTTGAAACAACATTGCAAAGCTCCTGCAGGACAGCTGATGGGCCCAGTGGAATTGTAGAGAAAAGAGCCAAAGGAATGCATCTTGGATTCTGAGCATTGACATTGCATTGAGGGAAGTTTTTTCTAGTTTCCACTCAGCAACTACGGTCTTCTCTTCAAGAGAATTCGTCGAACAGGTTTTCAACCATGGGGAATAGCTTCTAGAACTACAAAGCCTTAGCTTCATCCAATCTGATTTTATTTCAAAATCCTTCAACCACTGCTCTGCATTCAACAATACAGAAAACCCATTTTACAATTATAAAATCATGAGGAACAAAAAGGATTTAACAATTGTGCATATTATAAGCTATGAAGCACGAACAAGCCTTATGGGTGAAGTGTCCGTGTGTCGGACACTCGGACACGCGTCATCGGACACATGGCGTGTCGTTTCGTTGACCAGATAAGAAGTCAAAGGCTTCACACACAGCTGGGACACGACTAAGACATGATCAGGACACGGTTGGACATATTTCATGGGTTTTTTTTTTTTATAAAATTATGGGCTAACATTCACAAAGCACACTAAAATCCAGCCCTAATTCTTAAAAAACCATAACCTTTTGAATTTATTTGGCTCTTTTCTTCACTTTAGCATTCTTTCAAATATCGGTAAAATCTCGGTGGATATTTTTACAAAAATATTGGTAAAGCAAAAATTATATAAAATTTGATGAAAATATTTTTAAAAAGTCTAAAAATGACCAAATTAAGCAAAAATACATGTGTTAAAGACAACATTCATTCACTCTATGAAGAGAAACAAGTTGAAACCATAAAGAGTTGAGGACTTGGTTTTTGTCCATAACAATCTTCAACTTCTGTCAAGGAGATCTCCAAACTATAATGAAGGCGAATCTAAAATGTGGGACATTAGAGGAGATGGTTTTGACTCAATGGATATAGAGAATGCTGGACTTCTTGACAAGCATCTTTCCTTTGATGAACCTAATTGGAAGCCGCTTTACTGATCTAGAATGAAATTAGTAATGAAGTTTCCAATATTACTTATGCTAGTCTTTGAATATTTGTAATAACAATGTTTGACCACTTGTTTTTAATTTATCTAAATTGCTTTTTAAGGATAATTTTTTTTTTTTTATTATGTCAAGTCCTTGCCGTATCCGTGTCCCAGTTTTTTGGAATTTGTTGTGTCCCGCCATGTCGTATCCCCATGGCCGTGTCCGCGTCCGTGCTTCCTAGATTATAAGTATGTCCACATAGACCCTATCCATTGAGGAGCTCTTCAAGAACAGAAAACTGTACCCAGCCTTCATATTCAGAGATTAACTGATCCAGAAAAATAATTTGCTGATTTAATGTCACAACCAAATACACCACCGCAATCGAAAGAGAAAGAAAAAAAGAAACTTATTTATAAAAAAAAAGCATAATAAAACCTTTTATGTTTATTATGCATTGACCCTAATACAACAAAGCAGTTCAATCTAAGTATCAATCAAGAGGCAACCTAAATATACTTTCAACTCCGTACCATTAAATATATTTATTGTTTAAGATCTTAGCGCAGCACAACATGATCAATTAAACACTGCAAGATGATAAATGAATCTTTCAATATCAATCTGAAATTGAGAAAAGTTACAAGCAAAACAAAGCCAAAAATAAAAAAGAGAATATAAAATTCATCGATCAGGCCTCCTGTTAGCATCTAACCTCCATGAAGAAGATCATGAGTTCAGGGGAAACCTGAAGAAGAACAGAAGAATCAATCCATTAGAGGATTACCTCACTGCGAAGAAGAAACTCCACTTCCCAGTACTGTAGGATGTCGAATTTTGCAGGATACAAAGGAGATTATCCAATTGGCCAGCTGGTGCAACAAAAACAAAGAAAGTGAGCTGCGCTCCCATATCAAAATGGAGAAGTTTATGCTAACTCCCAAACCAAGATCCCAGAATGGAAATCTTGTATTATGTCATTCCATAAGACGACACAAACATGTTACTTATAAATATTAGAGATGTGTTATAAATAATAAGAGTATATTTCTGTACATATTAATTTGATCCTTAGCAGGCCTATTATTATTAGGTCTCAAAAGGAATGTTTGTCTGTTTTGTCAATTTAACCCCTTATGAGAAAAAAAAATTCCTAGACACACACACATATATATATATATATATATATATATATGTGTGTGTGTGTGTGTGTGTGTGTGGAAATATCCAACCTAAATGAATATTCTTATATAAGGTTGCATCTAACAATGAAGGTGCATCATTGATGAATTATAGAGCCTTCTAAATCAAAATGAGCACTTGAGCTCTTTACTAAACCATTTGAGAACAAAGAATCAAAAGAGAGTCAATACTTTTTCTATATATGTGATACAGTGTGTAATTCCATTTGAACTGGAATCAGTGACAGGGAACTGTTATAGCAAATTCCCACCACACTGATGATAAGGTCTTGGAAATATTTTTGTTGAGATACTTATAAAAAAAAAACGTTTTTAAGGTTGAGATATGGTTCAAATAAAGTATTATAAATTGTCAGCATGGATCTATTGAATGGTGAAGTTTGAAACGATCTTATCTATGCTGAATATAAAAGTATAGAAGAGTTTGCCATCTTTTTTGTTCACAAAGTACTCCTATTATATCACTTATTTCCCGTTATATTTCACATTTTTATTATTTAACTATAATAGTCATTAATAAATTCAACCTAAAATTCACATAAACTGGCCTTTTTATTAATCATAACTAATTAAATTAAATTCATTTGATTTACTTTACCCTTCAAAATTCTTCCTTTTCATTCTTTAACGTTCAAGGAGCTTTTTTTCTTTTTTCATATACATTAAGATTCATTCTGAGCATTAAGATTAAGATTCTTCCATATATTAAACGTTCAAAATTCTTCCATATACATGAAGATTCATTCTGAGTATGGTAGGTACCATTTATTTTTCCATGGTAAAACTCATGAATGTTTAAACAAGTCAAATCATTTCATATACAATTGTACAAAATAATGCTCCTAAATAATTAATTCTATAAGATTTCTAGCTTCAACAGTAATCTAGGTCCTACACTGAAACCCTAGAATTTAAAATTGTCAAACATAGCAGTGACAGGTCAAAAAAATTCAAAGAGAAACCCGCCATCTATTTGGTTTCCCAAGAAAATAACCAATGAAAGAAAACAAATCATTTCTCTTCTTTGCTTCTATTTATTGTAAGGACAATTTCATAATTCAAAATTTCAATTATCTTTTCATTTTTTTTCGGTATCTAAAATCATATTTTGTTACAAGATTACTATCTCAAATAGAAAGACTGTTTATGTTCAGAAGAAAATTTCATTCAGACTTCTTCAAGTAGAAACTAGAACTGAAAATCTCTCGAAATATTGGGAATCTAGCTATCACACAACAATGAAATTCCAACTCTCTGTTTGCCTGCAAAGAAGAAAATAAAAGAATCACTTCATTACTTTGTTATCTCCTCACTTTCTTTTGCTTCCAAAACTGTTACAAAAAAATTAATAATAATAGTAAAGAATAAATAAAACATCCAGATTAACTAAGCTAAAGAATTTGATGTGAGTTTCAGATAAAAGTACAATCTTCTTTGTGAGTTCGAAAAAAAAATCTTTCATTTTTCTCATAATTTGAATTGTCTCTAACGTAGACGTCGATTGAATGAAGGGGGAAAAGAGATTGAAACAGTACCTTGAACCCGAAGGTCTACCAGAACGCAGCGCCTGGAGAAGGGATGAAGACGATTCTGAGCAACAGGATTTGACTTGGTCGTGACTTGACTGATAATGGGCTGGGTCTGATATTATTTGAACTATCGATCTTTAACTAGGCCGATTTCCAATTTTATGCCATCATAATTTGTTTGATCCAGCTGAAAATTAGTCTGGGTCCAATCTAATTTTTGCAGGTTTCATTTCTTTCAGTTTTAATCATTGGTTTCAAGTGTCAAAAAATTTAGTTAAAATAATTCAATTTTAGATTATAATATTCATATTAATTAGTATATATAGCTTTTGATAGTTAATTAATTGAGTCCAAATTAGGTGCAGTCCTAATACAAGAAAGAAATAACCTTTCAATATTAGAAAGATTTGTTTTGACATAATTCATTTCCTTTCAATAATTTATAAATAGTATATAAAATGACAATATATATAAATTTAATTAAGAATGCCATATCAATCAATAAATACTATTTATGATGGATACAATTAGTAGAATACTTATGCTATCATAAGTATTATTTAATATTTTAGAACAAATTTTAATCCGACTTCATTAATGAACCTTCATATTTAAAGTCAAAATAAAGCTTTTAAGAATGTACTCATAACTTTAAAATATCGGTTTCCCAAGTGGTCAAGTACGAAATTTTATGGCCCTCAAGTCAAGTGATAAAGGGGGTGGAATTAAGAACAAGAAGTGCCATGATCCAATCCTTATAAGAAAGAACATGATATGTTATGTCCGTAAAATGAATATAGATGGCAAAAAATATAAATGAAATTTTATCAAATATCTCCTATAGGAAATCAGAAAGCGCATAGAAGAAACATATGAAGATAATAAAGGAAAAGAGTATCTTAATTCCCAAAAAAAAAAAACAAATGAAGCGAACTGCAGTGATTAAGAAAGACTGCAAGACAATGGAAGTAATTCATCATGTAAGCTCAAACAGAGGGTGGAATTGAATAACTCCACTGATACTCAATTAGAAGCTTCCAACAAAGTAATCAGATAAAAAGCGACTGCAATTGCCTTGAATGTAGTAATAGGCCGGTAATTTTTCAAGGCTCCTGCACAGAATCCGCTGATCCTCATTGAGAATGCACCATGACCTCAAAAGAAAGCTCATATATTTATAGTCGCGTCAAGCAAATGCATTCACAGTAAGTGTAATTGTCACAAAAAAAAAAATTTTTGAGCTGGGGCTCTCTGCCCTCACTATTTGTGATTCATGGCTCGGGTTTCTGAATCGGTCAAGATAGTTGAAGTAGGGGCTCCTACAGATATTTCTCTGGAATGGTATTCCCCACTGTACATGTCATAGTCTGAGCTGTCGTCACCTAAATGCCATCTTTCCTAAATCTTGTGAACTGATTGTACTGCCCTGAATCATGTATGAGAAAGTTTCTGTCCATATTTACCCATTGCTCAGATCCGTAAATTCGCCTTCCATGTCCGTTAACAATGCTCTACCACCTGAAACACAGGATATATATGTAGATGCTGAATCAGTTGTCCAAATCTCCAAGGCCATGAAAAAGAGGTTTCCATAGGTGAGAGTATGAACAGCTATTTGGTTTCGAGAGAGAATTAAGCAGTTCGTGTGACCCCACCCCCAGGTTTGAATATTTTATATGGAGATTCTCATGCATGCTATATCAACATGAATATTTTAGGGTTTTTTCTTAGTTAGGTTTCAACGTAAATATGTTTGATTCTTCTTACACTCGTTCCTTTAAAATAACAAATAAATAAGAATAATGAACAAATTACTATACAAGAAGGCTGGAGCAGAACCATTTAAATCACTTGCCATGCGAGGCCGGCGCTGGAAAGTGTAATCGACGAACACAAGCAGCAGCGTTCCAATCATCCTAAGATCTGCCTCCACGTACCTGCGCTCCAACCTTGGATCTATTAATTCACTGACATCACCAGTCTCAAGAGCATGAATGAGGAGCGGGCGAGCCTGCCAAAATCATGAAAACCGTATTCTTCAAATAGATTCTACTATAAAAATATTAATACATCAGCCACAAATTCTGTTTAGAACAAGCTCCAAGCTCAGAAGCAGTATAAAATCTAAGGAAATCATGCCACAAATCAAGTAGGATAGTTCCATTTCATCATAAGGCCAACAATGTCCAGAGTTTTTTTTCTCTGTCAATAGAACATGGATCCAAGTTCTTTTGATGATGAGATGGCAAAATATACTACCCATTCAACCAAACTCGGTCTCCCCAAAGGTTGAGTTAGAATAACAGGTTTGCGCCCTGTTATCAGCTCCAAAAAAGTACAACACCACTGAGAATACATCAGATCTTATCAGCTGTTTCCCACTTGATGCATACTCTGGTGCCATATACCTGAAAGCCAAACTTGACATTAGTATAACAATCACCAAGAATGCATTTAAGTGTTGCAAAGACACGCTCTATATTAAACTCAATCCATAAGTTTGATCTTTAAAAGCGCGGTCATTTAACATGACGCTAAAGCTTCATTAGCCGTAGATAGCATTGAGTTCAGAGCCATCTTTTATAATTAATCTTCATTCGCTTATTCGTTCACAAAAGACCGCTCGATTTGTTCGATAATTTCTTATGGGCAACATGGGTCGCACTTGAAGATGGCACAATAAACGATATCGTATTAAACCAAACTCGGCGTTAGCTGAAACAGTTGAAACGTCAGACAGGAGGTAATGGTGATATGCTTTAGTCGGATCTCCAACATTGAAATGTACTATGGATGATCCACACAGACATGCAGCGCTTTCCAATGTCACTACAGATCCTTCACTAGGATGGAATTTGAAGATGTGTTCGAGACATTAGACGTTTATGATATTCTGTACTAAGCTTTCAAAATCTTATAAAGCCCAAATCAAAATGAAACACAAGATTCCATACAATCCAAACTGACCCAAAAGTTCCCATGACTCGAGTTGATACATGGGTATTCATGTCATTTGATGGTTTGGCCAGCCCAAAGTCTGCAACCTGTTATTGAAGCCAAAAATTAGATTATAATCTAGGATGCAATATTTAAATGTGGGGCCATGTCTTTAATATTACACTCAGCAAAGAATTCAAAGCACCCAGAAAGCCATATGTGTTTGAGTTTCAAAATCATCATCCAACAGAATGTTTGCTGACTTGATGTCCCTATGGATGATTCTTGGATTACCTAGAAACAGATTGCATTTGAGGAAGTGATCAGATAGTTAACCATCTATATACAAATTAACTTGAAGATGAAGTACTGAGAATGTCTTTAAAAAAAAAGGAAAAGGGATGGAAAAAGAAAAAAAGAAATATTAGGTTAAAAAACCTTAAATAATCCATATTTTGTAAATCTACCCATTCCCATGTTTTTCTTAAGAATAACTCCTTTCGGACAAAAATATTCTCGTAAATTAATCTTAAAACACGGAAAGAGTTTACACTTCAATGAGACTTACACGTTTGGTTGATACGTCAACATCGTTAGAAGGTTGTTTATCCATTTGTTAATTTGGCTGACGGCAGCTATACTTGAGTTGGTGAAAAACAAATATCAAAAACGCTAAGGCCAAGCAAATATATAAATTAAACATCACGGCATACACCTTATCCCTCTAACCCTCCCATGTTTTTTTCTTAAAAAACTTATTTTAAACAAAAATAATCTGTTATTTTATGTATTTACATGTGTCTTATAAAAGAAATGGTTATTTTAACTAGAGCTATGAATATAGGTCATTTCAATTGGGCTCCCAATTTTAGGAGGGCTTGGCTTAAATTATTAAGGCCTAAATAGAATTAGGTCCTACTTATGGCCCAGCTTAAATTAGCCAACCGTCCATTAGAATATATATATATATATATATATATATATATATAAATTATTAGCTTCAAATATAAATTTAAAATATAAAATATGTTAGGGAATCAAATAAAATTTTTGTTTTCTATAAAATCAAAATTTTAAAATTATTTCAAAATTACATTTTCAACAAAATTTTATTTTCAACTCAAAAAAATGATGTTTTATATAAGATTTATTTGTATTAAACTATTTTTTAATACACTTTAATTTCACAGAAGAATCATTTAATAAACTCAAACCTAGACTTTCTCTCTCTCTATGCCTTTATCCTGTTCTTAACAATAAACTTTTTATTATTCAGCCTTAGGCATAATGGACTTCCAAACATATTCTTATATAAAACCCATTTTTATTACTATTTTTGAAAATGACTATAAAATAATTTTCATTAATATCCTTTGAAACTGTTATATCATGTTTACTAACAAAATTTTTATATGTAATATTTTTTATTTTTTTAATAATTGCACATGTTTTTGTAAAAATTTCAAGTACTAATTTTAGTTATGAAAATATATGTTTCTTTCTTATTATTGAAAATATGAAAAATAATATTTGTCATAGTAATTTTAATTATTTTAATAAAATAAAATCATACTCATAAAAATAATTAAAAATAAGATAGTATTAAAGAAGAATTATAATACTTTATTATATAGTCTTTTCACAAACATAAAAATAAATTATAAGTATTTTAAACGAAATTTCATTTTATAAATGTACAAAAAATTTAATGTTTTTATTATTTCAGCTCATTTTGGCTTGAATAGACCCGCGGCCGTATAGGGCCAGGTTGAGCTAACAAAGCATTAAATCGAATAAAATTAGGACTTAATCAATGACCCATGGCTTGCTCTTTTAACAAAACAATAAGTGTATTTTAGTCAAAAATTGATAGAGAAGGTCTTTAATCAAATCACAAAAAATAAAAATAAAAAAATAAAAAAAATAAAAAAACAGAAGAAAGAAAGAAGAAGAAGAGGCTTACAGTCTTCATGAAGATATGCCAAACCACGAGCAGATCCTATGGAAATCTTGAGTCTTACTCCACTCCAATACAGGCAACTCAGACCTAGACAGGCACAAAACATTCAAAACTAAGAATCACAAATGAGATCGATGTTATGTTTGATGGGGAAGGTAATTAAAGCTAGCAAATTTGGGCATACCTATGCAATGATGCTTCAAGAGTGTTGTTTGAAGGAATTATAGAGGAGTAATCTTTGATTCTCAGCACGGAATAGCCCAAATGCCAAAGAGACCAGATGCCGATGATGAACGTGACTAATAATCTCTAACCCTCAGCTCAGTCCCGCCTCCCGTCCGCTACTCTGCCTTTAGCTGCTTGACGGCCACTGCTTTCCCATCGGGCAGCCAACCTTTGAAGACATATCCAAACCCACCCTCACCAATTATATTTTGGCGGGAGAATCCATTGGTTATTTCCATGATCTCTTCATAGCTGAAAGAGGATTTAGCACTGCCTATCCCACCGTTTGATTCTGGTCCTCCAGGGTAGTACATTTGCCCTCTTTGACTCCCATAGTTGTTTCCATTTGCTGAGTGTTGTGAACCATATGGACCTGACATCCCCATTGGTTGCTGCTGTCCGTAGTAATTTCCATCTACACAAGGAATATATATATATATATAAAGTATGTACATACTATATGCTACCCATTTGAAAATAAAAGCAAGCAAAGAATGTTTGAAGAATCTAAATTAC
Source organism: Tetrastigma voinierianum (assembly GCA_016808115.1). Lineage (NCBI taxonomy): Eukaryota > Viridiplantae > Streptophyta > Magnoliopsida > Vitales > Vitaceae > Tetrastigma > Tetrastigma voinierianum. The sequence continues at coordinate 1,711,194 of JAEQBH010000926.1, forward strand.
ATGGTTTATAATATATGTTGGGAAAATTAATTAGCTTATAGGTTGAGAGGTACAATCTTAACTAACTGTAGTTAACACCTCCGGTTACTTGCAGTATCTCAACTTGAAAAGCTAAATTTACTTTTATGACACGTTATAAACAATGTATTTCTTTTTTCTTCCTGCATACCTTGCCCTTCATTAATTTCCAAATGGATACTTACTTTCCTAATATACCGAGAAAAGCAAAGTACAAAAAAGGAGAGGGTAAATTTAATTACTTGAGTTGACAGGGTAGCTTCCAGGTGGTGGCTTGTATTTTGCAGAATGACTCTGGATTGTTTCTTCTTCCGTCGAGAGACTACAAAGAAGATGGCAACTAATGCAAGGATTACTGCTCCAGCTACTGTCACACTCCACAAATAGGGCCAGTATTACTTGATTTCGGTGATGGGCTAGATTTCCCTGAACTGGAGTTTCGGGGAGGAGTGTGTGAGCTTGGAACCCGATGTGATGATGGCGGAGGGGGGACCCCTGAAGAGGTTGACGTTGGAGGACTCACATCATTTAATGGAGTGGGAGTAGATGGGACGGATGGAGTGGGAGTGGTGATCGGAGTTGGTGGCGTTTGGGGAATACTGGGCAAAGTAGGAGGAGGGATGGCGACGGGAGGAGGAGACAATGAGACAGGAGGGGAGATGACAATCGCTGGCGGAGTTGGCAATGGCTGAGCTGGAGGGGGAGGAGGAGGAGGAAGAGGAGGATGAGGAGATGGTGGTGGGGTTGCGGAGGGAGGAGGCGGAGTTTGAGTGGGGGCGGGAGGAGGAGCAGTTTGAGTAGGGGCGGGAGGAGGTGCGGTTTTAGTGGGGGCGGGAGGAGGTGCAGTTTTAGTAGGGGCAGGAGGAGATGAAACAACTATAGGGGCAGGTGGTGGCGGGGTTGTAGTGTTTGAATGTGATGGTGGTGGTGGTGGTGGTGGTACTGGTGCGGGCTTGGGAGGGTCTGAATCGGCGGGAGGTGGAGATGCAGGTGGAGGCGGAGGTGAAGATGAAGTTGGTGGCAAAGTAGGAGGCGGTGGCGGCGAAGCAGGAGGCGGTGACTCAGACTTGGGAGGATGCTGGAGGGAGGGGAGGACGTGATGTGCTGCCTCAAGTCGAGCGATGAAATCAAGGGATTGGTCAGTGGATGAATCGGAGGGTGGTGGGGATGAAGCTTTGGAGGTGTTGGAGGTGGCGAGGTTGATGATTCTGGGTGGCGGAGACTCGACTCCTCCAGCGACTCCGCCGTGTCCGACATTCTTCTTGGTTTGAAATTCGAGGAGGGTGTTCCTTCTTACTACATTAATCTTAATAATTTGTTCATCATGTTCATCCTCTAATATTGATTTAGCTTCATTTGGTGTAGTTTTTGTTTCCACAAACAACAATGAAATCAAAAATCAAAAATCAAAGTGGGAGATGAACGCAAAAATTGAAGAGATGGGGGAACCTGTTCGGAATGCATGAAAATGGGAAAGTTTTGATCCAAATGGCTATAAAACCTGGAGATTCCCAACAACGTCCATGACCAGTGACCATGCACCACCCCCACGTAGCGCTTTTGGACATCTCTCCCTCTCTAACCAACAACTACACCGACCGACAACCCCAATAATTCTTGCATTTCTCTTTCTTTTCTTTTTTTTCTTTTTCCCTACTCTATTTTCTTTTTCTTTTTTTCTTTCTTTCTTAGATTTCTATATTTTGTGTATTTGTGGCCGTTGCTATTCCCCTTCCTTGAATATCGGCTTGCCGCGCAATCATAGCGTGTCCCCCCTCGCCGACTGCTACGGCCCACGAGAACGAGATCAAAAAGGCCCATTGGGCTTAACTTTCTTACAGGCCCTTCTCCTTTTGATCATAATTCGAATTATCAGCAGGAATTCTATATCTAGATAATTCAAATCTCCCTTCTCAAGTTGTGTTTATTTTGCTTCCATTAACTTGCTGCCTAAGCAATTCTTAAATTTAATATACTAATATATATTCCTCTTCATCCCATCCATTCTACTTTTAATTAATGAATCACCACTTTAAAATATATCCATTTCACGATCACATTATCACGAATTTGGATAAATTATAATTGAAAATTTAATAATAAAAAATATTTTGTCTTGTTATTGGATAACAAAATTTTATTTTTCTTTGTCTTCTTATTTTCTAAATAAGAATATATATATTTCTTTTCAACAATGCTCTTTATATATATATATATATATATATATATACATACTTTATAGTACTCTATGTTAGATTAATTTATTGATTATGGACTAAATATAATCATATTACAATTTTAATTATAATTGTACATACTAATTATAGGTCATTTATGAAATGATTTAATACACTCAGATACGACTTATTGGCCTCTATTTTTCTTCTCGCTTTATAGTTTTCCATTAAACCAAAATTCAATTATTCTTTTATGCTTTTATATATATATATATATATATATATATATATATATATATATATATATATATATATATATATATATATATATATAAAAGTAAATAGAACCTTAAAATTTCATAAGAGTTTGATATAACACACTTTAGGCTTAAAATTTCATAAGAGTTTAATATAACACACTTTAGGGAAAAGAAAAGAACTATCTTCAATCATAATCTTTATTTGATTTTATTCCTGGCAAATTTAGAAGACAAATGATGATCAATAATTCAAAATCCATGTCAAGTATGCTTTTTACTCCGTACGAATTAATATGTTTTATTGTTTCAATAAAATTTATATTTTGTAATATATTTATTTGATCTTTTGATTATTAATTAATATTTAGTCTTTTGATTATTAATTAATTGTTTTTTAGGATCAATAAATACTCTTGATTTTACAAAATAAGTTTAGCAATTGGTATCAAATTGAAGCTATCATTTTTTTTTTTTATCTCCTGAGTTTTGTTTCGTATTTATTGTTGCGTTCAAAATCATGTTCTAGGATATTTGATACTATGTTAAAAATTAAATTGCGTATTTGACTGTCGTTGTTCATGAGAACAACAGTTGTTATTCAATTATGAAAAAAAATTTATTATTTAATTTGTTTATCAAATTCTGTGCGGCCATTATTTAATTTGTTTATCAAATTCTGTACTGCGCTGTAAAGATTTCAGGAGATTGGTTAATAATTGGAAAGTTGAGAGTAAAAAAAAAATGACATTTTTGAATCATTTTTTTTTATTCGCTTTCATTGACATGAGTGGTAATTATGGAGTTTTTAATTATATAATATATATTTTATTTATTTATTTGACTCATATCAACGTCAACAGTACAAAATATGATTGAAATAATGGAAAATTTCTATTGTTATTATTATTATTATTTGACTTATTTATTAGATTGAAATCGTGACGGCAAAGCAATGGGTTTTTGGATATTTCTAGAGGAAATCCTATTTTTTATTATTTGCTTATTTAATTTTCATGGGAAGCCTTGTTTTCACATTTTAAATCCTATTGTTTCATGGAGGTTTCAAGAAGGAAATATAACGAAATATTCACCGATTTTAGTTATTAATTTCATTTTTTTAGGATTTTTTATGATGTATTTTTAAAGCTAAATTTTACGTTATTACCTCATATTTTTTGTTTTATATCCAATTAAACATCAAATTTGGTTATAGAAAAAAAATGGAATTTTTACCTAATTTTGTAATCTTTTCACTAGTTTTTTTATATATTGTTTTAGCAATTTATATTGGTGCTATTAAGGATTATTTAAAGCATCATGTTGTGAATAAAACTATTTTCTTGTATTTTGATAAAATTTGAGAAATATTGAATACTTATAAACTTGTCTCTCGTGACTCTAAGCATATCGGATATTTTTGAAATTGATGTTGTAACTGTTATTTCTCTCATCTTACGCATTAATTTTGCTAAGATCCATACGAATAGTGAAGTTGTCATATTTATGTCTTTATTATTTAGTAGAATGCTTAATTTAATAAAAATATTTCACTAAATGTCATGAACCTCACAATTTTACCACCCTATTGGTGGGAAATTTACGCATTTGGTTGTGACAGGTGGTGAATTGTTTTTACCTGTGTATGAGTCTTTTTGTATTTTATAGATTTGAAGATTCTGGCGACCACTTTAAGCGTCATTTGGAAATCAAAGAACTGAGCACTTGCATATATTTGTTTTATAATGATTTTTACATTACCTGTTTATTCTTCACCTTTGAGCTTTCCTCTGTTCTCTGTCATCACGAAACTTAATGGGACAAATTACAAGAAATAGGTTAAATCTCTCATGATGAATTTGATAATTATGAAACTGAACTTAGTTTTGAAAGTTAAAGCTCCTCCAAAACCCACTGCTAAGAGTTCTGCAAATGAGAAAAAATTCTATGAGGACTAGGAGTATTCTAATAGTTGTTGTCTAATGATCATAGAGAATCATATGGCGGATTCCGTTTATGCAAGCATTCCCAAGATTGAGAATGCAACAGATTTCTTATATGTTATTAGTAAAATATATACAAAGTTTTCAAAGAATGGAAAAAATGAGTCATAATCATTGGGTGAATGTTTGTTTTGAATCCAATATCATTGATGTGTCATCTCATACTTGGTGGTTATTTAGCGGTTCTACCGTTCATGCTTGCAATTCTATGCAAGTGGTGATAAGTAGAAGAAGTCCAACTAGTTTGGAGCAGTATGTGTATATGGGAGACATTACAAGAATTTAAGTTGATTTTCTGGGAGTTGTTAGATTGCAGCTTAATATAGAAAATTTTCTGAAAATTATAGGATTGGCATACATACTCTCGATCAAGAGAAATTTGATATCGCACTCTATTTCGATAAACTTGGAGTATAGTTTTTTTGAACTGAAAAGTTAATTTTATATCGAGACTCTTTATTGATTGGCAATGAAAGATTTTATGTGAATCTTGCATTAGGGTTGTATAGTTTGCTTTCTTTTCTCTAATGTTAATATCACATTAGCACCCGGCCATGAAATCGGAATTAAAAGTCTTCTATTCTTTGACACAAGCATTGAGTCATATTTTCATACGGAGAATATCTATTTTGAGAATGATACTAGTACAAGCCAAGGGCCAAGAGAAATTGTCTTCAAAGAACACCAGTTTTTACTCCTATGCTTATTGCTTTCGCTCCAATCTCTAACCCTATTGTTGACCAACATCCAATAGCCACTACTGATGATGAACCAATTGAGAATGTAGATCCAAAAGAGTCTTCGCATGTACCTAGTGTGACCTAAACGTAGTCATGAATATACCTCAAGGAGGTCGAGAGGGCACTGTGAGGTCTGCACTCGTGATGACCATATTGTCTACTTGTAGAAGCATGAATATGATGTGGGTGATGTATCAGATCCGACCACCTACAAAGAAGCTATTGTTAGTTCTTAATCCAACTTCTGGATTGATGCAATGAAAGATGAGATGACTTCCATGTCACATAATAAAGCGTGGAGCTTGGTAGATTTTCTAGATGGTTGCAAACCTATTGGGTGTAAATGAGTGTTCAAGACCAAGTGTGATGCCAAGGGACAAGTAGAGAAATATAAAGTAATATTAGTGGCTAAGGGTTATAGTCAACGAGAAGGTATTGATTTTAAGGAAACATTCTCTCCCTTATCCACTAAAGATTCTCTACACATTATTATGTCTATAGTGGCTCATTTTGATTTGGAGTTGCATAAGATGGATGTGAGGACAACCTTCTTGAATGGAGACTTAGTTGATGATGTTTACATGCACTACTAGAAATTAGTTATTCTGTGACTACATTATTCATCCCATAAATAATAATTTTGGTCACGAATAATAATTTGCAACCAAAAATTGTTGGTTGCTAAGTCATCGTAGAATGTTCATCGGGGAATGTTTTCTATGATCATTCATTTACTTTGTCGCAAATAATATGTTTGCGCGATGGATGATATTAGTTGCTCATGCATACTTTTAGTGTCCAACATCTTAATCACTTGTAGCGCCCCGTTTCCGGTCAGACCCGATTGGCGGGTCCGAACCGAATCTTGGATGCTCTAATACCAACATGTCACTCGGATTCCATTCAACCCGAATGACTCCGATCCGAACAGTTCGTGGCCCTAGACTCCGTATAATCGGACTCATTAATATGTTCTTATCAAAGTCGAACTTGTACATGCGTACGTGACGCCCCAACCGTGGGTGTCCGTTGACTCACCCAACCTCACATGGAAATTCTATACATCTAGTTTTGCGAGACGCATACCTGAGTAAAATAGCCTCTTGGGCCCACAAACCAATACTCAAAAAACAAAATAATCAACTATACTATCATAGTTTCCATGCTTGTTCTACAAAAAGATTTATACATATTTACAAAATATTTACTTAAAGCCACATTTCGGCTTTCTTCTCGTAAACTACCCCACCGGCGTCGTCTCCTCGATGCTCAGACCGAAAGGGGTCCCACGACCAGGAGCAGCTACGCAGGTACCCTCCTACAAGGAAGCATTCCCACCTAAAACGCATATGCAATGGCATATAAATCAATCACATTCCATACAATTATTCTCTTATATGAAATGTCTATATCATGCATGAGATGCGACCCCTCATGCTCACCACCTGAGTCCCAACCGACTTCCTCACACTTGGAATGCCAAGTGTGAAATAAACCAAATACACACCCTGACTAAACCATTGGAAAACCCTCCAATTTATTTATCAAAAACTGTTTTTGATTCTTTTCCTTATTTTGTGGGCCACGGATTTCCGGGTTTACACCGTAGGACGCCGCACGCCTTTTCAACATTTTCACGAACTTACATCACCGGGATTCATGTCTAACCGTGAATAATATGTGGGACTTTCACCCTGGGGGGGGATCTACCCCAACTTGCTCCGCCCAAAACATGTAATTTATCATTTTGATCATTTACACACTCGTGAATCTCTACCTTGGACTTTGTCCCATTTTTCCCGAGTTCACGACCCATTCACCAACACCGATGAATAAACCTTTCCCTGCACCCACACCCGACCTGACGCGATGTGACCGTGCATATGAAATGCATGATGCCACATGCATTTTCCTCATGTTACATGCATGAATGAGCACTACATGAAACATTTACAAACCATGGAAAATTATAATTTATACATATAATCTACCTCCATGCAAAACATATTAATACATCAAAAAGCATGCATCAATATAACATTTTCACACACTGCATGTTATTCAAGCAAGCCATAACACACAACAAGACCTCAACTTGGAACCATTCAACAGGGTACCTCACGGCCCCTTCACAAACATGAACCATACTGGGTTCCAATCATTGTCATCTCATCAACAAATCACAAATATCTAGAAACTTTCAGCTTAAACCCTAACTCCCATTAAATATGCAACCGGTCATGAAATCCATACTCCCTAATCCCAAGGCTTGAACTAATTCACATGGCCTCTCATGGCCTCCCATAAGCAACCCCCACATTATAAAGTTCCTTTAAAGCAAGTTAGAAACCAAGAGAAAACATCCTACCTCTTGAGTTTGTCGAAACCTAACTTTTGGTGTCCACATCGTAGATCCTAATCGCGTGCACCGACTTTAGTACTCGAATCTTCTAACGTCGACCGCCTCAAACCCGGAAAATTCTCCTTTCCCTTTCTTCCTTCTCTTTTTCTTCCTTTCTCTCTACTGATTCTTTCCTTCTTGTTTTCTTTCCTTCCTTTCTTTTCTTTTTCTTTCTTTCCTTTTCTCTTTTTCTTCTCATTTTCCTTTCTTATTTTCTCCTCATTTCTCTCCATTTTCTCTTTCTCTTTTCCCCTTCTCTCCTCCTTTTGGGAAGACATCCCACATCTGGTCACCCGGGAGGAAATTCTCCCTCCTTCCTCAAGCCAAATGATGGCCTCCCTTTTCCATCCCTTACTTTTTACTTCATATAACCACTTAATGACACACTCAAGCTGCTTCACGCGAGCCGTCCCTTTCTCCTGGCACTGGCTAATCGTGGAGCCATTACTTTTAGCGCCAAGTGTCACACCTTTATGGTGCCAGCGGGCATCCCTTATCTTGCCATGTGTCATCCGACACCCCACGCCCGGGAAAACGTGAAATCCGACCACTCTCGGAATTCCAAACGAAATCTGACATGGTAGCTAAATTTCGTGAGACGCCCAACTGAGAAGTCCGTCATTATCCGAGATCTAGAAAAATTCCGGATTTTCAACCGAATTTTCTATTTTACCCTTTATCCAAAATCTTGGATTTTCTGGGGTTTCACAGGGTATACAAACAATTTTTGTAATAACAAAAATCATTTACATATACAAAAGAACTACCACCGAAGTGGTGTCCATCAAAATCTATACGCATATACTGAATCCCATTTACTTATACAAACACTTATACATATACATGTCTAATCCAAACATCAGAGATCGCAGGCAAAGTACTGTGAGCACCTATCTTCGAGATGACCAAGATCGCTTATTGTGGAATGTCTTGTTCTCTTGCCTCCTCTTCAGTACTTACACGGATTGAACACCCGTGCTAAGCTTTACGCTTAGTGGGAACATAAGCATGGACAACCACTACCTATGACCGGCCACAAGCTTATATATGCATTTCATATAACTATACATATTCATATAACTTTTATTATTTATCATCTTTACATTCCTATTGCATGTCAATCTTTTCCGTTACATGTTATATGTCTTTGACATATTTTCTATCTATATTTTTCATATCTCCCTTAGGAGTGTAGAGCTTATACTTTACTATCATATCATATACTGTCATAGGTTTTCACATATACTTTCATGTGCTTTCATATATTATAGTTTTCTATATACCTTTCTTTTTATATACCTTCTCAGATTTCTCTTCATGTGTCTATCTTTCATGCCTTATCATATCTCATATATATACTTTTTCATAACAAGTTTAATTTCTTATCACATTTCATATACTTTTCATGTCATCTGTGACTTTTACTCTTGTTCTTGTAACTATATACTATCTCGCATAGCAAGCAGTTATGCTTCATATCATGTCATATATTCAATACATGGCATTTGCATATACTTGTCATTTTCTTAGGTCACATCAGACAAACCTGAGTCGATAATGAACTAGGCAGACCCTGGAGGCAAATTCATCGCATGAACAATGTCCAGGTAGATCTATATGCTGTTACTACGTATAGACAATGACCATCTATGCAGAGCACTGAGATGCTGCAGTCATTGTGGCTGAGATAGTTGATTCAACAGAATTCTGTGTAATGGACTCAAACAATAACTGACGCATTTATCCCTGCCCACAGGTCATTCATCCCACCATCGGTCGGCAGTAGACAACACATTATGTCAGATATATCCTATCCCTAATAATTATTTTCAATATTTAAGATACTCATGTGATATATACACAATCATTATCTTATTACATTATATTTAACAAGACTTATAGATTTATATATATTATAATATATATTAAATTATATTCTATATTTATTATATAGCTATTTGTATATAGTTCCATATATAATTTACAATGTGCATATGCAATCTTATACTTTCTTATCATATCATGGTTCATTTCAGGTCATTTACATTTTTCTTCTTATTCATACACTATTTACCTATCATCACATATAACAAACTTATATACATATTTGTATTTATATCAAACTTATACTTGTTCCGATCTCCCGTAAGAGTTACAGAACTTATACCTATACGGAGGTACTTATACACGTACTTGTACTTCTATCTATCTTATACTTATCTTAATGCAGGCTTATAATCGATACTACGGCTTATATACACAAAGGTACCCGTAGGTACTATAGAACTTATACTTATACAGAGGTACCCGTAGGTACTTTCAGAGCAGAACGATGTACATTGCTTTATTCTTATTCTTATTCAGTCCCTTATCATATAACTATTTGACTACTTAGACCAATAATAAGAAATGAGTAGGACACAGCACAATAGGTAATCAAGATACGCAGACAGATCGAGAGGTGCCAACACAGCAGAGGTCAGCACTGACAGAGAGTGTCGTCGCACTAATCAAAGAGTACCGAAGTACTAAATGTGCCGAAGCACTATCAGAGAGTGTCGTCGCACTAATCAAAGAGTACCGAAGTACTATACGTTCTTTCCCACGTAACAAAGGTGTCATGTCATTCAATATTTGGCCTTAGGCAGTCCTACAATTATATGTTTCAGGAACTTACTATATTACCAGTAGAGCCTACTATTTTTTATGATTTCTGGAACTAATATGAGTTCCAATTTTATCAAGCTATATATGGATGGATTCTTGACTCAATGGGCTTTCCATAGAGTCTAAGAACACCTGAAACGGAGTTCGGACGAAGGAGTTATGACCTTCCAAAGTTGGAGGTCAACACGTAGTCACACCCAACCTAGTCAATTCGAATCGGCTGAGTCGACCCGACCGTCAATCTTGGTCTGACACCTACTATCCTCCACAGGCATATGAATGCATTCTTGACCGTGGTTTTCCATATAGTCCAAGAACACCTAAACGGAGTTCGACGAAGGAGTATGACTCCGGGTCGAAGTCACACATAGTCACACCCTTGTACCAAGTCGACTAACCGGCCTGAGCCTGACCTGACCTGGATGAGCTTGGTCTGACACCTAATATCCTCCAAAGGAATATGAATGGATTCTTGACTCAATGGGCTTTCCATAGAGTCCAAGAACACCTGAAACGGAGTTCGGACGAAGGAGTTATGACCTTCCGAAGTTGGAGGTCACACGTAGTCACACCCAAACCCGAAGGCCGACTGACCGACCGAGCCGGGTCCGACACCTACTATCCTCCACAGCATATGAATGGATTCTCTTTACTCAATGGGATTTGATAGATTTCAAGAACACCCAAACGGTTCGATCGGCTGAGTTATGACTTCCGGGTTGGAGGTCACACGTGAGTCACACCCAAATGAGCCGACTAACCGCCGAGTCGGGACCGACCTGGCCAAGCTCAATATAACACATAATATCCTCCATAATAATATGAATGGATTTTTTGACTCAATGGGCTTTTCATAGAGTCCAAGAACACCCGAAACAGAGTTTGGACGAAGGAGTTATGACTTTTCGAAGTTAGAGGTCACACGTAGTCACACCCAACCGAGCTTACCTGAATTGGCCAAGCTGACCTGACCTGGATGAGCTTGGTCTGAAACCTACTATCCTCCACAGGCATATGAATAGATTCTTGACTCAATGGTATTTCCATAGAGTCCAAGAACACCTGAAACGGAATTCGGACGAAGAAGTTATGACCTTCCGGGTTAGGAGGTCACATATTCAAACCTACCGAAATGACCGACTTGGCTGAAAGCTGGATTTAACTCTCGGTAAAAGGACCATAACTTGGTCTACAGAGGTCTGAATTGAGAAATTAAAAAGTCTAACATCAAGTTCATTGATGTGGCTACAATTTACCAGAAGGACTCACTACCAAATTCCCTTTATTTCTTACCCAAAAACTGGCCGAAGGTCCAATCCACGATATGACCAAAATAGTAAATTTTCTTGCTCAAATTGCAATGAGACCTTCCCAAAACACATATATAGGAGCCTGTAGTTCTTCTCAACTCAACCCTATCAAGAAATGAGCTCGGAGTTTCCAAACCAAACCATACACAAAATTGCAGGTTCCAAACTAAGGATCTAAGTATTTCTATACCAAAACTAGACAAATATCATAATCGTTCCCATACCGTAATCCATACAAATATTCATAGCTTTCATACCCGCGACTTCTTTTCCTTTCCTTCTTTTTCTTTTCTTTCTCTTTCTTCTTCTTCTTCTTCCTTTCTCTCTCTCTCTATCCGGTTTCTTTTGCTCTCCCTTTCTCTAAGACCAAAATGAGATATTTATTTTGGTCTTATCCTCATTTGATCTTATCCCCTTTTTATTTCACTTTTTCTCTCTTTTGGAGCATCCTTGACCATTCAATCAAAGGAGGAAACTTCCTCACTCTTTCCTTCAAGCCACTTGTCTCTAGTCTCTACCACAATTTTCTTCTTTATTTGATTTTTGTAATATCTTTCTTTTATTACTCTTTGGTCCTCAATTTCATTTTTATTCTCAATTCAATTTATCAAAATCCTACTTTGACATATGAACTTATTAAATTATGACCCTTGGGTCCTGAATTTGGTAAATTATTAATTTAATAACTTTTGTATTAATTCTGGGTTCTTGCTTATTTTATTTTTATCTTTATTTTAAAATATACTTTCACTTTTATTATACCCTAAACATATTATAAAACTGTTAGGGTATAATTTGGGGTGTTACATCACTGATTTTATTTTTTATCACCATCAGTAACTAGTCGCTTAATTTTAGTTTTTGTGAGGAAAATTTTGATTGCATTTGAAATGTTTCTACAATGAATTTACATAGTCTTAATTTCGTGTTTCTACGACGAAAAACAAGTGGTCATAGCTTACAATTTTTCATGATGAAAAAATTTGGACTCAATTTAAATATTTCTAGGATGAAATTAATTGGTCTTAAGTGGTCATTTCTGCAACGAAAAATAAATGGTCTCAAGTTGATTATTTTTCATGATGAAAAATCAGTAGTCGTATTTTACATGTTTTAACAAAGAAAATGTGATGTCACAAGTTTAAATTTTTCTACGAGGAAAACAGAGTAATCACTATTAATAAGTTTCATCAACGAAAACTTAGTGGTCGTAAGTTTTAATTATTTATTTATTTATTTACAAGGAATAAGTAGTTGCATGTAAATTCATGTTGTCATTAAAATTAATTAGTCACAAGTTAAATGTATAGGCTTACCTCAAGCTAGTATCAATAAACGTTGTCTTTTGGTTTAACAAAATTTATAAATATAAATTTACAAAATTAATAAAATTAAATATTTTATTAAATAAATTTTAATAAAGAAGTTATTATTAAATAATTGAAGTAATAAAATAAATACAAAAATTACTAAATGAAAGTTATTGATAGAAGAAAAATAGTGCAAAAATAATTCAAGTAACTAAATAATTAACATTAGAAAATAAGGAACAAAATTTTCTCAATACGATCTAACCGCTCATTCTCATGGTTCATATGCTCTTACTATTTCCCAAGTTCAACGTGTATATCATTCAATTCAATTTGACAGATTTTCAACCCATTACATGTGTTGCACAACTCAACATGAGTGTTGTCTAATTATTTGTGCATACCCACTAACTCTTTCGTTTGACTATTAATTATCTCGCATAGTTCGCTTCTACAAATAATATTAAAGAATAAAATAAACATATATAGTGTAAGTTTATAAACTTTTGCACTATGAACACATGTAATTAAATAAATCAAACAAAAATCCGTCACATGACTATTATATTTATTGATTAAAGAGAGGGTAGCCTGCAATACTTACATAGAGAACTTGAGTAGTAGGATGATTCAAATCGGAGAGCGTTCAAATGTCATGACTTGTGGAGGGCTTCGACAATTTCTTATCTTGAGAAACCATGAACAAGGTTTAAAAAATCGATTAATTCTTATACTATTTGGTTGACTCATATCTGCTTGGAAACTTACTGCACCGAGCATGAGACTCATCTAGTGAATTGAAAAAAACCAGGTATCTTGGTTGAGTTTATGAGCTAACTCTACAAAAATTGAAAATACATGTTATTTCACAAAAAATCTGCATCTTATCTTTCTCCTCAACAAAAAGTCAAAAGTTTTTAAATAACTAAGAGATTCCCCGAAAGCAAAAGAAAAAAAAAATCATGAATCTGAAACTGGGATTTTAGATGATCAATGAAAAAAAGTTGTTTGGCAAAAAGGTGAGGACTAGACATGTAACATCCCGAAATATACCCTACTAGTTTTCGGACTTGTTTAGGGTATATTATAAGCTAAATAGGAATTTTCGGGAAATAAAACGATAGACCCGGAATTAATCATAAAGCCAAGGGTAAATTAGTCATTTACCACTTGAGGATATGAGAGGCATAAATCAATAAGTTTATATGCCATTATGGAATTTGAGAAAGATGAAATAGAAATTGGAATGAATTGAATGACTTAATTGCAAAAATGAGAAAAATAACTTAAAAATGCAAAGGCCAAACATGCCTTAATAAACAATTGATAAGAGCACCTGGTCTCAATTTTTGAGAGACCAAACCGTAGAGAGAGAAGAGAGAAGGGGAGAAGAAGAAGAAGAGGAAGAGGAAGAGAAGAAGAAGAGAAGCCAAGCAAAAAGGTATGGAAATTAACCTTGTGTATGGAATTGTATGGATCACATGGATTTCGTGTATAGATACATGTTTGTGGGTTGTGGGTTGTAGGAAACCTAACCCTAGAATGAGTTCTTGTATGGAAATCATTATAAATCCCTTTGTTTTTCTAGGGTTTTGTTATGAGAAGACCTAAAGGTCCCATTACATGTGTTTTTGGGTTCTAAGGGTTATGTAAAGCATGGATATGTTTGTTCTTGTTCTAGGTTTTGATAAGAACCCTAGATTTCTTGAAGCTGGGTTGAGTAAAACCCTAGGCCTTGTATAAGAGATGAATAGAAAACATGTTTGAGTTCAATAGAGTGCATAAGATAAGTATTGAAAGATGATTTGGAGTAAAATAGAAATTACAAGATGAATATAGTTCTAAACCACCATTTCAAGATGAATTGGGAGTGGTTTTGATGTGTATATGGGAGTATTGAGTTGATTTGGGTATCAACATATGGAAAATGGAAGAAAAAAACCCACATTCGGCATTTTCGGGAACCCGTATCGAGAGTCGATCGACTGCACTTATTGCAGTGTTCTGTTTTTCTGTTTTGACCAGTCTTCATATTTTGGCCATAACTTGCTCATTTCTAATCCGATTTGAGTGATTCAAGTTTCTAGTTAAAATAGACTTCAAGGAGAACCAAACATCCAGAAATATGCACCTTCAAATTCTGATCCTATGTGGGCCAAAAATTCACTCAAAGTAGGGCTATGTTCAAGAAAAATTTCTACTTCAATTTTGATCATAGATTAACCCGGGTTGTTTAGGACATAACTCGAGTTTCGGTGCTCCGATTTGGGTGATTCTAGTTGGAGGAGAACCCTTAGCACCTTAGATTTAAAGGAGTACAAAGAACCAGTGTCAAATATGGAGTCAAGGCCCTGGATAATGAGTATTGCAAACTGTCCCTCGGGTAAAATAGGTAAATTGACTAGTTTGGCATAAAAATGCCATAACTTTAGTTTGGATGATCCAATTGGAATGATTCCAATTTCTAAGTAAAGTAGATTCATAGAGGGACAAGAATACATGAATGATGTGTGAATACATAAGCATCATATTGTACAAGTATATGAAATGCCATATGTAATAGGCATGAAAAAAAGAAAAGTATAGGAAATGAAATATGTAAGATGTGTTCATGAAACATGAATATGATATGAAATACGAAACGACTCAAAACACGAACACGAACAATTTAAAAGAAAAATGTCATGAACACGTAATGCGACAAAGATAGCAAGAGGTTCTTAAAGACATACGATAATATGACTACTTAGGACCAAAGAATGAATGAGTGGACGCTCCGATTGCTTCCTAAGATCTCCCGCCAAGGCTACCAAGACTCTCGGGACGCACTTCGCACTCGCTGCGCTTCGACACTCGTCACGCGGGGCCCACGCTTTGATCGGTGCTTCCTATGACTTCGCGCAGGCCCGCACTCGCTGGTGCAACGACACCCGCTTGCGCTGGCAACACGCTGACGGCGTTTCCTACACTTCAAGCAGGCAAGCATTTCAAGACTCTGTCACAGGCAACCACGCTTTGATTTCGTACTACGCATTCTCGCATCGTATTATACCTTCTGCATCATTCTCACACATCTACCATTTCTTATGATTGGTCCGGTAGTCAAAACAGCTTTATATGATAAGACTCAATAAAAGAATAAGAGTAAATATCCGACCGCACTTCCAGATCTGCTCAGAGTACACTTATGATACTCCAGATTCGACAACTTTGTAGTATCCACGTGCTCTCACATCGAAATAAGGAGAGTTTTGTGTACCCACGTGTACTCCTCGTGACGGTGAAATAAGAGCAGTTTTCGGTAGTACCCACGGGTACCTCATATCAGTAAAATAATTATAAGTTCAGAGCACCACCCGTACTCGTGATCGCGAAAATAAGTATAAGTTCAGAGTACCTACGGCACTCGCCGTAAAATAAGCAGGCCTAGCATCCCACGGGTACCTTTGTATAATGAATCTGTTCTGTAGTACCTACGGGTATTTTTGCACAAGTAAAATGTTCTGTAGTACCTACGGGTACTTCCGTATCCGAAATACGAGAATAAGCTCCGTATAAGATCCGAAGTACAAGGATATGCTCCGTAGTACAAGTATAAGATCCGAAATCCTAGAATAAGTTTTGTAACACAAGTATAAGATCCGTATGACAAGTATATGTTCTGTAATACACGTATAAGATCCGAAATACAAGAATAAGTCCCGTAATATAAGTATAAGATCAGTAAGACAGGTATATGCTCCATAATACAAGAATAAGATCCGAAATACAAGAATAAGTGGCAAGTTCGTAGTACCTACGGTACTCGCATTCGACAAGTTATGTAGTACCTACGGCAATTTATGTATTAATTTCGTAGTACCTAATGGGTACTTCAGATCCGATTAATCTTTGTAGTACCTACTCTGCATCTCCATAAGCCCGATAAGGATAAACTCAGTAGTGCCTACGGGTACCCCCGTATAAGGATAAGTCTCGCAATACCAAAGTAGACGCCCGTAATAACCTATAGATCTACGGGGACCCCAAACAATAACTCCTGTGAGTATAAGATAAGCCCCCATGGTATGTGGGTATGTTTCTTGTAGTACCTAAGGGTACCTCTCGTATAAGCATATCCCATTAACTCCACTGAGATCCGGGAGATAGATATAAGCACCAAGACATGTATAAGTATCTCCTCAGATAAGTGTAAGCCTCAGAATCTCCTACGGAGCTCGAACCAAAGATATGATAGATGGAAGTATGAGCACGCGATAAGTACCTCTCGTCTACATATGTATGTTCCGCATCGTATATAAGGAATCTGGAATAACCAGTCCTACCGAGATCTAATAAGAATAAGTTTGTTATAAGTGTAAGACCTAAGTAAGTATAAGTTTGTTATAAATATAAGTAAAAGTTCAGTCCCGCATACGAGAGATGTGAACTAGCATAAGTTTGTTATAAGGATAAATAAATTGCAAAATTGTTATATGATAACAAGTATATGTATTAGTCTGTTATATGAATTCCTAAAGATTCCGATATCTGTTACTGTTTTATGTTATTTGCGATTCAGTATAAAAGCATGTGTTTCTGTATAAGATATGTTTCCCACTAAGCGTAAAGCTTAGCACGGGTTTTTAATCCGTGTAGATACAGGAGAAGACATCTGAAAACTTCCGCATACAGTTGGGCTAGCACACTGGTAGGGGTTCATCATAGTAGGTTATGTGCTCTGATTTGGAAATGTAAAAGTACAGTTTTTAAATATGTAAATGAGACTCAGTATATGTGTATAGATTTTGATGGACACCACTCCGGTGGTAGTTCTTTTGTATATGTATATGATATTTTGATTCTGTTATAAGATGTGGGCCATACCCACGGTGCACAAGTTCTGGCTGAAAAAAAAAAAAAAACAGTAAAAGTCCCAAGATATGGTCTCGCACCGACTCCTGCTCGATCCGCCTAATCCTGCCTGACCAGAATCTGGCGTGACAAGACAATCCCACTAGCAATGCAGTTGGCATCTCGAAACTCTTGGAGTTTCCATCGAGTAGAGAAGAGGAACAAGTATGTACAAACACGATATTAAGCAAGAAAATATCAACTATAGGAAAAATGTCTTATTTGAATACTATTTCTTAGACAATGAAATAATGTAAAAATATTATTTAATTTTTAATTTATAATAATATTATAAATAATATATATATATATATATATATATATATATATACACTATTATTTATATATATTATTTATATATATACTTTAAAAAATCAAAACAAAAATATTTTATATATTATATTTTTATTTTTCTATACTATTAAATAAACACATATTAAAATTTATTTTAATTTATAATATATATGATAAATAGTTAATAAATATATATATATATATATATATATATATATCAGATTTTATTATTATCATTTATTTTTGTAAAGTAAAAGAATGACTATCCTAAAAAAATAAAAACAAAGATACTTCTTTATATTTTGTATATTTTGTTATACTATTAAATAATCGCAAATTAAAATTTATCTTAGTCATAATATACATGATAATAATATACATTCTAAATAGTTAATAAATATATATATATATATATATATATATATATATAATAGATATTTTATTATTTATTGGGTATTATTAATTAAGTAATTTTTTATTTTTAATCTTTCATCCTATTAATATTTAAATTAATATTATAAATGATTGAAAATTAATTATAAATATTTATTGATATTTTCCTTCAATATTTTACTAATTCTTATTATCCTGTAAAGTAAAAGAATAAATTCCCTTTAAAAAAATAAAAACTAATATACTTTATTATTTTGTACTTTTTTTTGTTATATTGTTTCTATCAATATTAAATTAATATTGCAATGTGTATTATAAATGATTGATAAATAATCATATATATTTGTTTATATTTTTATACTATATTTTATTTAAAATAAATCCTTGTAAAATAAAATAATGACTATTCTTTAAAAAAATCTTTTTGAGATCATGATAACTCTCCCAATACTTTTATTAGGAACAACTTTTACTAAATACTTTTATGAGTGCGTTTGAGAGAGTTTATCTATAGTTTATTTGAGTTTATCTTCCCACATAAATACTTTTAATAAAAATTGTAAATGTTTGAAAGAGCTTATAAAAATAATTTATGACCCCCTTATAAGCCATTTTTAGCTTATTTCAATAAGCCTAAAGGAGAAACTTATCAAAAAAAAACTAAAAACAGCTTTTATGAAAGACTGAACTTAGTCATCTTAGTGACAAAAATATCCTTATGAAAAATAATGAAAAAATATAAAACAAATTTATGAAAAATTATGCAAAAAATAGTTACAAATTTTGAAAATTTATATTAAAATATAGGAAAAAAAATGAAATAAATGAAATAAATTCCGAAAAATTATGTAAAATGGGTAAAAAATTTGAAAATTTTGTGTAAAAAATTCAGAAAAATATAAAACAACTTCCGAAAATTTATGTAAAAATAGGTAAATTTTTTGAAAAAAACTATTAAAAAATATGAAAAAAAATTTGACATATAATTAAAAAAAATATTGATGATGAGAATAATGATAATGATAATGATTTTTTTTATTTAGAATTTTATGTAGATACATAAGTATTTATTTTGTTTTGGAAATTAGAATTTTTGTGATGATGAAAAACACTAATGATGTTTGTTATTTTTTCTTGTTATTTTGTTTTGAAAATGTTTGTGATGATGGGAAAAACTAGTGATGCTTGATTTTTATGTTTTATGTCTTTTCCTTTATTGTATTTTATTATTAAATAAAAACTATAGACAATATTTAGTGAGATATATAATTTTTTATTTATATTAGGTAGAGTGTCAAATCGACCCAAAAGTCCATATACTCAGTGTATGCTTTTGTCTCAAGGAGGCTTTTAACGCTTAAATACGTCTTCACGCCTTAAATAACTATGAGTATATAGTACATCACGTTTAAATTTATAGAAAACATCCAAATTAAAGATTTTAATAAAGAAAAAAACATAGAATATTTTAGTTTTTATAATATCTTTGATGCATATGAAACAAAATTGAAGAGGAGAGTATGGTTCATTAGTTATTTTTTATACTAGAGATTACAGGTGAATGATAAATTTTTTTAGTATATAGTGAATCTTTACTTTTATTTTTTTATCATAGTTTCATAATATAAATAAATATATATATATATATATATATATATATATATATATATATATATATATATATATATATATATATATATATATATATATATATATATATATATATATATATATAATAGGTTTCCTACTTATGCTTGAGTTATGGTTTTTCTCATTTTATTGGAAGTCACTATGCATGTCAGAAACCAAACTTTTATCGTTTCGCCAATAAAAAGCGTATAGGTTGTGATTTTTGCTTGGAATTAGTTTCTTTTACATTGAAATTGTTAAGGTTATGTAGTTAATTACAAAATCATGATTAAATTATCTAATCTCATGTGTTTTATATATTATTTGTGGATGTATTATAAATGCACAAGTGTCATGAGATTGCAAATGAATAGATTTTATTCATTTTTTTCTTTGCATTTTTTATTATATTTATAATAATTATTATAATTTGAACTTTAATATATGATAATGGAATTGCAAATTTATTTTTTAATTATGGTTAACTAAAAAACCGATATATGGTTAACCAAACGAATGGTTAATCGAATATTTGGTTAACTATATTAATGGGTAGGTTTTTGGTTTATATAAATAACAAACAAAAAACTGACAATTGGTTTTTATTTTGTATCATGGTCCGGTTAACCGAACCATGCCCACCCCTAATCATGACAATGGAAGAAGACTTCAAAAAGATAATAGGATAAGAGTATTTGATGAGATCCAAGGTTCACACTTTATACTTCAGACTATATTCTAGTATAACAAAGAAGTTTATATATATATATATATATATATATATATATATATATAAAATAAAGTTTAACTATTTTTTTAAAATAAATACAAATTTACCATATTTATGAAATTAAGATATTTTTTATTTTATTTAAATATTTTATATGGAATATAGAATAAAAATTTATTTATAATTCCAAACTCACTATATTATCTAAATTAAGAAAATACTAGATACTAAAAATAATAATATTTGTTATTAAAATTTTCTTAGATTATTATTTTAATAATAACTCTTTGATTGTTCATTAAATGTTTTTGAAAAAAAAAACTCATCCACCTCTACCATACCATTCTTATAGTATAATCATCATTCACATCTATTGTTATGTTCCCCTAATCATGAGATAATTTTTAATTATCCTACAAATAGAAAATATTAATTACACACAATATATGCATTAAAAAGTTTAAGATATTTAAAAAAAAATGTTTATATAGACATATAAAAAATTAAAAACAAAATTTAAATTGCTGTCTAACTAAAAAATTAACATTTTATATATTTTTATCAAAATAATTTAAGAATATATTTGACCATTTTAATTATTACATCAGTCCATAAGTTCATAAACATTAAAATATTTTAAAAAGACTTGTGATTTTTATATAAGTATATGGAAATATGTATAATTAGTTAAAGTTAAAGTAATAATTTTACAAATATTTTTAACAAAATGGTTTATAATAGGAAATATCTTAGATACACTTAAAAAACCATGTGAAATGTGTATTTTAAGAATATAACTTTTGGATTAAAAAAAAAAAACATAACTTTTGAAAATAATATGAAATTATTAAACTCATGTAAAAAGTATATTTTGAAAAAATTACAAAAATAGTGACCCTGAATTATTGGACATTTGCAACTTCAATTATTGGTCCTCAAAAATATTAAAATTTCATATGTGAATTAATTATAAATTTTCTCATATATTAAAGTATTTCTTACGACCAACAGAAGAGTTGTCGCAAATGATGTAGATTTTTGAGACCAACAGATGAGTAGTAGCAAATAATATAACATTTTTTTGCGACTACCTTTATGATCCTCACAAAATATCAAGCTTTTCGAGTTAATTACTAATATTTCTCATTAAATTATATCAATTTCTCGGCCAACATAAGGTGCATCTCATATAATATACCATTATATGACCAGCCAGTGGTGGTGTTCGAAAATAATAGGGCATCTTGGCGACACTTTTGTAGCTTTCATCACAAAATATTATTCTTTTAGAGACGTGTTAAAATATTCCTCATAGATTATAAAATTTTTTATACTAACACAAGGTTCATCACAAATGATACACTTATCTACGACCAATCAATAAATGGTCGTCGATTATAAGATATTTTGTGACTAAAATTAAAGTCCTCACAAATATCAAACTTCCAAGGACGGGTTACAATATTGTTTTTGTAAATTATTGTATTTTCTACAACCAATAAAAATAATAATGTGTTTTACAACCAATCAATAATTGGTCTCAAGTTATAATATTTACGACCAAATAATGGTAGCAATAAATAAAATTGCTAGTCGTAAATAAATAAAATATTTAAATGACTATCTATAAAAATTAGTGACCAATTGTCAAAGTTCATCGTAAAAAATTAGAATCAACTACTAGTTTGGGCTAGTTGTAAAAACTTTGGATGACAAAAAACCAAATTTCTTGTAGTGATGTCTCAACCTATTAGTTTTGAGGAAGTTGGTAAGGGACACATGGTTTGTAAACTCTAGAAATCCATTTATGGTTTAAAGCAGGCTTCTAGGCGATTGGTATACACAAGTTTGATGTGAATTTGTAAATTAATAGATAGTTTAAGGAGAACATTATCGATCAATGCATATATATGAAGGTCAGTGGGAGCAAATACATATTTTTAGTTTTATATGTTGATGATATTTTGACCTATTGGTTGAGGAGTGAAGTGGGTTGTTGTTTAACGTTTTGATATGAAGGATCTTGGAAAAAGGAAACATCTTTATGTCTTGGAGCTCACGAGGATACTTAGCGATAAACCTTATGACATTATGAGATTGTCTCGATAGGCGATATATTGGACGCATTAAGTATTCAATGTCTGATAATGTTCTTAGATAAGGCCCACTTGGTGTAAAAGGATGATAGATTTTAGAGCTAATGTCCTTATAATGATATTGAGAGAGATCAAATGAAAGCAGTTCCTTGTTCTTGGTTATTGGCGACGATGTACACTCAAGTATGCACCTTTCAGATATTGCTTTTGTTGTTGGGCGTGTTGAGGCAGGGTACTTGGGTGATCCTAGTCATGATCTTTGGGCTTGAAGAAAGTTTTGAGGGTATTATCTTGAGGGCGCAAGGATCGTGTTGATATATCATTGTCCCCGGCCTCTTGAGGTGGCTAGTTTTAGTGATTCCAATTATGCAGACTGCTTTGATGATAAAAAGTCCACTTCTGGTTATATCTTTATAATGGTTGAAGGAGCTGTTTCGTAGAAAAGTGTCAAGCAAACACTTACAGCTTCTTCTACTACGGAGATAAAGTATATGGCGTGTTATGAGGCTACTTGTCATGCAATATGGTTATGGAACTTCATTTCAGCTTTGGAGGTTGTTCACTCCATTTCTAGACCGCTAAAATTGTTTTATGATAATTCCACAGTTGTATCTTTCTCTAAGAACACTAGGAACACTTCTCGCTCTAAGCACATTGATATGAAGTTCTTTTTTGTTAAAGAGAAAGTTGGAGAGTTTCTCATTTTAGTTGAGCACACGCTTATGACTAGTATGTTGGCAAACCCACTAACAAAGGCAAAACACATCACTCGCATGAGATTGTTAGAAGCCTCGACTCTTTGTTTTAGTGGGAGTTTTGCCTTTCCATGTATTTTGTAAGGAAAACTCATGTTTTTCATTATTACATACACATTTTGACATTTGTCATTATCTTATGATTTTGTATTATTTTGACCAAATGAATGATAGAATTATGTTTTTCTTTCTATTGAGTCAATGCTTTTGTCATTGTAATGCTTTTAGATTAGTAATGCCTGATTATGTACAGTTTATGCATCCTCTTGGTGTATTAATTTTACATGATTGGTTATAGCTATGCAAGTCTTTTATGGAAGAATTTGAGTTATGATTTTTTATTAGTAGCGTCTAATTATGTACAATTTATATATCCTTTCGATATGTTAATTGTGTATGATTGGTTATGACTACGTAAATCTATTTAGAAGGAATTTGAGTTATGATTATGTCGTCAAAGTGAGAGAATGTTAGATTAATTTATTAATTATGGACTAAGCATAATCATATTTCAATTTTAATTATGTAATTGTGCATGCTAATTATGAGTTATTTATGAGATGATTTAATATTAACTAGTTATGAGTTAAATGATTATCTTACTCCTTTGATTTAAATGGCGATTAGGCCAAGTTGTTATTAATATACATATATATATATATCTGTGTGTGTGTGTGTGTGTGTAAATAGAGCTTTAAAATTTCACAAGGGTTTGGTATAACACACTTTAGGGGAGAAAGAAATAAATATCTTCAACTCTAGCCTTTATTTGATTTAATCCCTTCCAGATTTGGGAGACAAATAACGGTCAATAATTTTAGATCCATGTCAGGTATATTTTCTATCTAGTATGAATTGATATGTTTTATTGTATCAATACAGTTTGTATTTTATAATGTATTTATTTGGTCTTTTGATTATTGATCAATATTTGATCTTTTGATTATTGATCAATTATGTTTTGGAATCAATAAATACTATTGATTTTACAAAATAAGTTTAACACTATGTTTTTTTATTCAAACCCAAGACATCATGTAAGTCCATCTCATCCCTTTAGGCTTAAGCCAAGCCTCAAGGGCTTTAAACGTTAAATCTTTGTAATATCATATAACATATTAATAGGTACACTACATTTTAAATATGACTCCTTTTTTTTATCCTTAGTATCAAATTTTGATTGGAATCTAATTCATTTTTAAATAGTATAAATTAACACAAAATTCAAAATTTTGAAATAATAATAAGCATATGTTTTCCACAATTGTGCACGTATAAGGTAACGATGAGACATGGCTTGCTTTCAAAGTAAGCAACCAAGATGCCAGGGACCATTCCCTTGGCCTGACATTTTTTCCTACCGTATTTCCTAATTTACCCTCCATGCTTTTACCCTTTTCACATGGAAGACGTGCTCGAGTAAGGAGAAATCGGACCACAAATCTTACCTGCTCTAGCTCATGCGTATCGCGTTGTAATAAGTAACGAAATTATTATTCCTATATTTAAAATCAGTATCATTCTTCCTCACAAGTAACCGAGCTGTTGGTAATTCTTTTCAAACAGATTCTTGAATTTATTTTTCATTTTATGATGTTTTATCAAATAAATATGAAAAATATTTTTTTACTAATTATAAATAAATAAATAAATAAACGACAAAATCTAGCTGGGTTGAAAATAAAAACAACTTGAATTAGATATACACAATGAAATTAATGGTGATTCTTGAAAACACAAAACGTAATATTAAGTAATAGAATCAAAATAGGTATACACCGGTTCATATACATTATTTCAATACCGTATTAAAAATTTAAGAAAAAATCTAAATTGTTTTTTTTGTTTTTTTTGAAAAGATATAAATTGTTAAATGAACAAAAATACAAGATTAAAAATCAAAATTAACAATGAAGAAATCAAAATAGGTAATGAAGAAATTTGATTTAGATGAACTTTTAATACACGGATTCATATGTATCGATTGAATACTTTGTCATACTATCACAATTTTAGTAATAAAACCAGGATTGATAAATGATGATATTTGGTTTATTTGAACATTTGATATACAATGATTCTTATACATTAGTTAAATATTATATCATATTATCTTATTTTCTAGAATGTGTAACAACTAAATTTCTTGCTATATAAAATCATAAAATTAGATGTAAATAATAAATCAAGGTGCTTGATAATGAGATTAATCATATTACCATAACTTATATATATATATATATATATATATATATATATATATATAATTCATCATAACTCAGGCCCAATATTTTAAAAAGGATAAAGCGTATAGAAGGAAGGATAACGGATTTAGAATAATTTACTACTTTCTAACAAAAATATTTAGCCATGAAAATATATAAATATATATACATATATGACAAAAATCTAAATTATTAAAGTAATTAGGGATGACAATTCGTATCGATGGATCGTATTCGTGTCGTATCTATATACGGATCGTGTCAACATTTGTCAATCCAAACCCGATACGAATAATAAACGTGTGCGTTCTGCTTAGAAACCCATATTTTCTATTTATTATTAGGTATTGGCGGGTAAATCTGAATATAATGATTAATTTGATTATTTAAAAATATTAAAATTATAATTAATCATTCTTGCATGTTTAACACAAATAACATATTAAATTTAATATGTTTATTATTTTTATTATTTAAATTAATAGGAATTATAATTAATAATCCATATTTAACATAAATAACTTATTAAATATGTTAATTAATTAATATAATATAATAATTAAGCGAATTACCGATTCGGTTAATTAGGTGTTAGCCAGGGTCCCGATAATCTGAATATGATCATTTATTCGCATGTTGGAAACGATTCAGCGAATATGATTGAACGCGATTATATTGGCTTAAGCGTCACTTAGTATTTGGATTAAGCATCCGTATTCGCTTGTTATTATCAATTTTCACACTTGTCACATAAGTAATGATAAAGTTAAGTAACGATAATAATTATGGAGTGGTTAATATTATTATTATTTAAGAATACTATTATTAGAATATCATAAAATTACATTGCAATAAACAAAAATAAAAAATAAAAAAGCAGGCATGGTTGTCGATTTCAAAAAATGCAAATAATTCAGAAAGGAGAGAACCATGACAGCGAGTTTTGGACATATTTAATTTTATTTTTGTAAAAAATTAATAAAATAGTTAGAGAAATAGAAATATTACCTGAAGTGCGTTAATAATATCTGGTAGGTTACGGCTGGATGTAGAATTAAATTAACTTTTTCTGAATTGTTCATACATTTAGAGGTTATTTTTATTTTCAAAATATTTTAATAATTTTTAAAAATAAAAAAATAAAAACGTACAAAGGCCGTGACCGCCTTTCTTTGTTAGGAAAAGGCGGCACGAAAAGCAACGCTGAAAAAACAACAAATCACAAGATTCACATCTATCAAAATTTAACGAATATTACGGTTTCGTAACATATTTATACCTCCCTGCTTTCTCTTCACCATTTCTTTGGCAACGAGTAATATCTATCTCATGCTTTCTTTTATAACTTGGTTGAGAATTCGCGAGGATTTTCTTTTTGATTCTTTGCCCGGTGAGATGGAGCGTGATCGTGACGAAGAACAAGTATCAATTACTGTAGAAGATCATGAAATCGTCGCACCAGAATCAGAATCAGAATCAGAATCAGATGAATTCAGTTCAAGTTCGAAGAGAGTCGATTTGTTTGCTTGGAGCAACGGAATGAACAGAGTTGAAGAAGGAAATACAGAGCACGACGCCGTCAAGAAGTTCTTTCTTTCTGGCATGAAAGCGATCGGGAAGGATATGGATGTTGTGGCTATACACAAGAATTCGTGTTCTACTGTAACCGGACTAGCGCGATTCGAAACCTTTCAGATATTTTCGCAGGCGGTGGGGAAAAAGTGCGGTGGCAATACTAATATCAGATATGCCTGGTATGGCGGCTCCAGGGATGATGTATATGATATTATAACTCATGGATTTAGCCGACTTGGACGGCCTGCAGTTGGTGAATTGTATGGTTTTGGGATATATCTATCTGCTGCAGAGTTTTCCATCGATTGGTAAGCACTGAATGAATATTGTTCTTGTTTACTCTGCCTATCTCTGTTTTTTATATTCGCTTTTCTTTTGGAGTTACTGTTTGATTGCATAGAAAAATAAAAGGAAACTGGAAAGATCATCTAAAGCTGTAAAATATAGTGGTATTAGGCTAAGAGCGATGGTCTTTTAGCTTTCTTGCGTCCCAATCAATTAAAAATCTAAAATAGAAAAAATATTTTTGTAAACTAAAAATGCGTTTCTGACAAAGCCTTTGAAAATATAGTCCTGTATTTTGAATTTTTTTAATGTTATCACGCCGTGGCTTAATTTCTTTCCTCTAATATTGCATTTAGTCGGCAAAACAGAATTTTCTGAATGAATTATCCAATTGTCTCGATTCTGATGCTCCCAACATTGTGCCAGTGCATTATCTTCAGCGCCGGATGAAAACGGTCTAAGGCATGTGATGTTATGTCGTGTGATATTGGGCAACATGGAAACTGTTTGTCGTGGTTCACAGCAGTTTCATCCGGGCTCTAAGGAGTATGACTCTGGAGTGGATGATCCTTCAGCGCCTAGAAGATATACTATTTGGAGTGCTTTTATGAATTCTCACATTCTTCCCAGTTATATCATAAGCTTTAGGGTTCTTCTGGGTAAATTTCAATTTCGAACATCTACTTTTTTTCTTCTTTATTTCGAATCTAAATTCTATGTTCTAACATTTCTTTTGGGTCCTTGTATTTTCAATTGGTTAGGTCCTCAAAGCACTCACCCGATTTTATTAAAACCCACCTCCCCTTGGATGAGGTTTGGCATTCTGTTGACGGAACTTGCAAGGGTTTTACCTCCTCACAAGATGACTCAGATTTCCAAACATCATAGTGATTTCTGTGTAAGTACTGCTTATAATTTTAAGGCGGAAATTCTTTTACGTGATTTTGCTTCGTTATGTTCTTATTTTGGAATTTGTTTGTTTCAGAAGAAAAAAATTCCAAGGCAGCAGCTGATTCAAAAATTAAGACAGATAACTGGAGACGAGCTGTTAATCAGAGTTATCAAACAGTACAGAACTGAGGTGAGACCTCCTGTGAGCTAATTCCTTGATAGTGGTAGTGGTGTTTTCGAGGATGATATTCCATTAATGGAACGTTCGTATTTGATATGATTAGCTGAATATCATGGGAAGTTCGGTTAAATGTGAGTCCAAACCTTAGGGTATCTGAGTTGGTATAAAGTTTTGAGTTTATGATCGTATATTGAGAGATGTTGGGAATTTTATCGGGATTATTAAGCTTTAAAGTAGCTGAGATTAAATAAGTATACGAGAAGTGGGACCCCGTATGTAGAGGTGGGAATATGAGTTGGCTGATGAGACATGGTTTGACCTAGAAATATCTTTTAAAGGTTAGTTGAAAAAATAGCAGTTTGAATACAGTGAAGCAATAAAGCATGTCGAATCTGTTTCATGACTTCATTTCGGATACAGGTTAGGCCAACTCCGCCCAGCCCGTTGACTTGTATTAAAAATTTTAATTATTATTATATAATATATATAATATATAATTTATCTATGCGCCATATCATCCGTTAATTACTACAACAAAAGAAAAGGGGCAAAAGGCGTTATTATAAGCCCCTTGAATAAGTAAAGAAAAAACCCTAGAATGATCTCTCTTTCTTCTCAACGTCTTCATGCTATCGGATCTGGTCTATGCACTTCTCATTGTCATCCATTTGTTTTCTTTTGTTTTATGGTGGCCGTTTTCGTGATCAACGATGAGAAGTCCGCTGAAGTGAAGCCCTTCAACCGCTAGAGCTTCGACGAAGTCCAGGTTCAGATCATGTTACTTTTCTCAGTTTTTGAATGGAAACTTAGTGTAATGATCTATCAAATTCAAATTGCTCATGTATTGGCACTTGAATCCATTCTTGTCCCTACTTTGTTTTTGGCATATCTAACAATACCATTGCAGCTTTTGCAACCCCTTTTGCTTTGATTCGATTCACAATTGCAATCACTTTTGGCTTTGGAAACTCGTTCTTCTCCATTCAACTTTTTTTTTTTAAATTTCGATTGCAAATTTCAAGATTGGGAGAAGAAAAATAGAAAAACCCTAGGTTTTGTTTGTCGTTTGCCAAAAATATTGATATCTTTGGATTTGGATTTGAGTGTGTATTTCAATGGGATTTCAACGTAGAATTTATTTTGGAGATTTTTTTTTTATTATGCATAATAAATAATAAAAAGGGTAGGAAAATATGTTTTATTGTTAAAATCTAATTTCATTTATTATTAAATAATTTTTTTTTCAAAAAAATTGTACTAATGAGTAAAATGACCAAAAATAAAATATTAAACAAAATAATATATTTAAAATATATAAATTTAAATCTAACAAATTTTTAATGATTTTTAAATTAACATATATAGCCGGTTTTCATTTTGGCCAAAGTAAAGGAGTTTGAGTTTCCAACGTTAGGTAAGGGGAGGAAGAAAAATTGTTATTATTTAAAAAAAAAAAAAAAAACCATGAACATTCCATTGAATTAAAAATTTTCATATAAAATATTTATCAGTCCATAAATTTCTCTTATTCTATAAGCACGGATTAATCAAAATGATAAATAATAATAATATTTTAAAATATTTTGGCCCGAAGATTAGCATGGTGGATTGGCTTCTTGTTATTCCCATCTGAATCTTGGAGAGGTACCTATGGCTTCTGTTGGTATTATGAACAGATAGGGTCGTCATTGAGATTCTCTTGAAATTTTTGTATTTTTTAAAATTCTACTTTCCGTCGTTACTTCCAATTGAAAATTTCCATTTCAGCACAAATTTCTGTTGGATCACATTGGTACAGTTTCCTGTCATTAAATAGTAATGGTAATGGTAACAGATGGCTCATGGAATTAGAAGTGTAATGAAAAAATACATCTCAATTTTTTGGGCTTGTCACCTGAACAGAGGGTGGTTGGTATGTTAACATGGGAAGTAACAGGGGATGTTCTTTGAGCTACATAATAACTTTAAAACTACCGTGAATAAATCGATGAGCTGATGAGCCCTAGTTGAGCAGACCACTTAATTGGCTTTCCAACTACACAACAAACAAATTTAAACGAAACAAATCATATTCAGATTGAGATCTAGGAACCCCCGGAGCAATCAATTGTTAAATCTTCTCAGGGTTATCAAGATCTTTGTGGATGGTTTTAGGAATAGGTTAATCTTCTATTAAGTTAATTCCAACACCTCCATACAGCTCTCTAACAGCTCTCAACATTAGATAGCATAGAACAAAGGAAACAATGGGAAACACATGAAACATCATGCAACACGAAAAGTATTAGAAGGTGGATGCTTGCTTACCAGAGCATTTCTCATCCTCTGTTTCTGCAACACTTCAATAAGCCTTGATTAAAGATTTTCAAATGAATCCTCATGAATGAGATAATATTATATTGTGAACTGAAAGGGACTCAGACAGAGGACAAACTTTTCGTATGATCTATATAGTATGTGGAGTTTGCGTTGAAGAATTATTTTCCCTGTGTAGTCTCATTTGGTACTGTATTGATCTACAGTTCTCCATCGATAAGCAATTCCAACTTTAATAGTAAATTAATAAATTTCAATAATCCCAACTCTAATAAAATATTATCTCTTCCTACAATTACAGTTGATACAAGTGCATAATTTAGTATCTTTTTTTCTTCCTAATTTGTGGCAATGGACTAGAACTTGCCCTATGGGAGGCAAAACTGAAGGCTTATCTTATCATGTAACAATTATGGTTAGCATGAAGGACCTTAATAAACAGGTAAAGGAACAAGATAATTAATAACTTAAAAAGTAATTTTATTTTTTTAATCTACGGACTGATTAATCAAGTTATTAAAAGCAAAAATTAGTGATAGGTAAGGCAAGATCTCAATTACCAGGCTTCTCCCTACCATTAACATCTTCTATGTGTTAGATCAAATCAACCAAAATCTTTGTTTGTTTTGAGATAATATCTTTATTTCCTATTATTGATTTAGGATATTATTTTTATTTCTTATTATTGTTTTGAGATATTATTTAATTTCTTATTATACCCATTTGGATTGTTTTAGGAACTTTTATCATAAAGCTTTTGCTTTATATTGTTCCCTTGATTGTGAATTGGTATCTGGATTGAGACATGTTATTTTTATTGATCAATGTGATGATCAATTGCGCTACACGCTGTGTCAATGTAACTTCAGGATAGGAAGTGGAGGAATACTTCTAAATGGATCTAAACAATTTTCAAAACATCTTCCAAAGATGGTTAACAAACTTGATATCCTATTAAACACTATGGGAGATGGTAAATCACGTGGCCTCACAATTTCATTAAACTCTACTTTGTCATAAAATAGTATGTTAGAAGGTAAGCCATATAAGTTTGTCAATGATCTTAGAACATGACCATCTTAGAAAAAAAATCTATTCACAATTACCAAAACTACCAAAATGGAATCATAATCTTTAGCGGTTCTTAACAACCAAGGATCTATAATTCGTGCATTCATTATGGTTTTAGCTTAGTTTAGATTCATCTATTGTTACATCCCAAAACGAATAGGAGAAAAATTCAAGCATTATATATATATTGGGTCCAAAATGGAGTCCCTTGGGTCCAAAATGGATTATATCTACATGAATGGTGGAGGTTGTTACAAATGGAATCACAATTTGTGATTCCCCTATGTTAGAGGCAATCTTGTCAATTTCAAATATTCAACATAAAGTTAAATATGCAAGTATGCCACAGAATGACTAAATAGTTCAAATAAAATAATCATACATTTTTCTTTAGAAAAGTAGCCCTAATTTTTTTTTCCTAAACTGAAACTTCCAATTTTCACATGATTACAAATTACTAATTTAGTTCAAATTAATAGTTTAAAGAACATACAATATAATCCTAAATCTACATGTTTAAACAAAAGTTTTAAAGTCAAACATAACCTAAACAA
The DNA here is from genome assembly GCA_016808115.1 of Tetrastigma voinierianum. Taxonomy (NCBI): domain Eukaryota; kingdom Viridiplantae; phylum Streptophyta; class Magnoliopsida; order Vitales; family Vitaceae; genus Tetrastigma; species Tetrastigma voinierianum. The sequence continues at coordinate 1,743,965 of JAEQBH010000926.1, forward strand.
TCAAGAACCCTTCCTATTCTCGATGTTAGACAAACATTAGCGCTAAACATAATTCTTAAAAATTAAAAGATTTTTTTTTCTTCGAAAAGAAACAATGTCTTCATTTATCTTAAAAATAAAATACAGAAACGACGAGTAATCTTCCAAGGATGTACGAAAAGGTTAAAATGAGCCAATGTCAAACCTCACCAAATGCAAATCTCCTTTCTTTTATCAATTGTTCTATAACTTGGTATGCTCAAGGAACCAAGGAGAGTGAGTAACCCTTACTTAGTAAGGATGAAAATATCGATGATATTTTGATCATATTTTAATATAAATATTGATAATTAAAAAATATTTAAAATTTAAAGATATATTTAATTTACATATTAAAATTATTTTGAAAGTATAGGGAATGAAAATATCTTTTAGATTTTGAATTTATTTATTTTTTAAATCCCTTTATTATATTTATATTTTTTCATTAAAAAATAAAATTATTTTTATTTAAATATATCTAATCACATTTAAGAAATAAATTATTTCTATAATTTGTATAAAATATTTTATTCAAGAGTAAATTTTTTAAATTTAATAGTTGTAATGAGAATAATTTGATATTGACATTAATTCATAATTAAAAAATATTTCAATAATTTATACTATCAAATTAATTTAATTTTAAAAAATATATAATTTTATTAATTATTTAATTTTTAATAATACATTTATGTTAAAATTATAATTTATTAGTAAAATAGAAAACAAATTTTTATACATTTATATTTTTATATTTAGTTATTATATAAATAATTAAAAAAATCATAAATAATAAGAGCCAATATATAAGCTTTTTACATTTATTTTAACAAGAGGGTTGTTTGTATAGCCTAGTGGAAGAGGGGTTGCCCCCAACCAAATTTTAGAATGGGTTTGACCACCAAGAATAATGGCCAAAAAATGGGCAAAAATGCCCACATATTGCCAATATTGGCGATAAATTAGAAGAAATAAAAGGAATATCTACAAAAGGTTTAGTGATAGATATTCAAAGTGAAGAAAAAATTAAATTCTAACAACCTTCCTTCATCTATCCAAAATTCTTTTTACATTCCTCTCCAACCATAACAAGTTTAATATTACCACATACCATAACAAGTTTACTGCTCAAAAAATAATTAATGACTTCAATGTGACCATTACCAGTGTTTTCATTCACATATTTAATCAACCTTATTCTTTGTTCCTGTCAACACCGAAGCGCAAGTTTGAACTCAGATGAAAAAATTGGATACAAATTGGATACCATTTTCATGGCGCTTGGCCGGCAATGAACAGAGACATAACAGACGCAAGTCATATAGCCATTCCTAGAGCATAAAATACTTAGGCTGATCCATTTGCCCAGTGGCAGTAATGCTCCTAAAATAAGAGAACAATGTAAAGAACTACTTATTATAGGGACCTTGAATGCCGGAACTTGTAAAAGGGTGATCCGATGGCTGTGTGCCGGCCACGCTCTTCGATGATTAAGTCAACATAAGATAGAAAAGAAGAAATAGAGAGTTCAAACAGTTGGAATTGCTCTTACACCTTCACACAAATGAGATGCTACCCGATTATGAGGCAGTTCGCAAATCTCTCCTTATTTTTAGGTATAAAATCTCTTAATTTTAGGAATAAAATCTATTTTTCCTATAAATGATTAATCTTCCGAGAAATAAGGGATTTAGAAACTTGGAAATCCGCTGATAAATATCTCTTTTATTGTATTTTCAAAACTTTTATGTGACCTCAGTAACAAACTTTGTATACGATGGGATGGCCAGAATTTGGGATTTGAAATCTTAAACGAGCCGCCCAAAAGCAAGTCTTTGAGAAGACACCCTGACATTCTTGGACTAGCTTTGGAATTCTCCGTTTGAGTAGCCCTCTGTTGGTTTTGATATGATACGTGGGCTTAGAGCAATTTCACAGCCTTGAGACGAGCGGGTCTTGACCCACGTTGAGTAATGAGTTTAAAGATCATGGTACTCACACTTATGTTTTAACAAGCTCACTTATCATAAATAACTTAAGAGGTAGAAGACATCCAACAAGGTTTGGAACACGCATCAAACTTATGCTAAATTATTTTATCTGAGCAGTATTCACGGATCAAAAAACAATTGATCAATAATCAAGGACTCCGGCCAATATACGTTAAAAATAACTAACGCCATTGAACAAAGAAACGCTATCGATTTGGTAGCCAAAAGCACCCTTGATATAGAGATCTGGAATTTTTGGTTGCCATTAGTCTCCCAAAACGGCAAGAGACGAAATCAAAGAAAGACAAGGGTTGAAGATTGATATTCCCTTTTCCCTAATGTGTGTTCTACCAAACCCTAGTTCAATTATAAGGCTCGATTTACTTTTATATATATATATATATATCACAAGGGAACTGATAGGATTCGAAAAATAAGGCTCTGAGGCCCTGCCAGGTGAAAGGAAAAGACAGCCAATGTGAAACACTCAGGCCCTCGCTAAACCCCGAGGACGAGAGACCTTTTTATTTATTTGGACCAATTCAGCCTTTTTGGTGCCAGGCTGAGTGAAGTTCAAGCCTTACAGCGAGACGGACAAGCCAGGGATGTGGCGAAGGTGCAAAAAGGCGGAATGATCCTAATGGCCATATTTATTCCACCAAATCGGCCAAACCTCACCAATAGGAAAGAAAGACAATAGATCATCATCCAGATGGAGGATTCGATGATAAGGAAGGAAAATATTCTCCCCGAATAAAAGCGTAGCTCTTTCTATATCCTTTACCAAATCCGGAGTACGATAATAACAAAAGTATCCCGTCAATGGGAGCCAAGTCTAAATCGCGTCAATGGTTGAGCATCCCTTATAAATCTGAGATCGCGTCGGTGAAGATGCCTTAAATCTTGTCCATATCTTGATACGCATCCTCACACAGCGACACATTCGCCCTCCTAAGTAGTCTCTTTGCCGCCGAGAAGAAGCGATCACAGGCATCGGGCTATCATGGGCGAAGGCCCTCGCGACCTTTGCATACTTGTTTTTTGTAGAGGTGCCACCTTCAAAACTGCGGAAACGGTGTGCGGCGGTCTGTTTATTGGTACTTGAGTCCTATCTCCGACCCGGCGATCAGGCGCGGACCAGTCGCGCGACGCGGACGGCCGGCGACCCGACACGCTCCGGCCCGGTTCCGGTTGAAAAAGGCATCATCGGTTGGCGCCGTGCGTAAGACGGTTCCTTTACAAATATAGCGATTTCTCGATTGCGATGGTATTGACTTCGAACACAAGCGGGAGCGATGCAATCCTCAGGATGCGGGACCAATGCGACGCGTGAGCGGTAGACCTCCGGCGTTAGAGCAATGCGAGGCTGACACGGACGAGGTGGAGGCATAGCCTCGTGATCGACATCTATGAGAGAAGAGTTAGAGCAACGGCTCACGGGCCGGATCCTGAAGACCGAGCCACGGGGGGCGCGACAGTTCGGAAGGCCGTGACATTCCCCTCATGAAGGACAACCTGTGCTCCGACCTCCCCCGGGGGTCGAGCAGAAGTAGAATCAGCCGAGCCAGGGGCACGGACCACGTCTAGCCGGAGAAGGAAAGCAGCGGCATGACATGTCGGGGACGGGAATTACGCCACTCGGCCCGGGGCGGGGAGAGCAATCATGGGAACGAGAGGTTCCAGAGCCTCCCAGCAGAGGCTCGGCTGTTAGAGAGGTAGTGAGAGGGGCGCTCGGCCAGCTATGGATACGCTTGTGCAATGGCCCAGTCAGCACCTACACAGCAGGAGTCACTCCACTTCCCACTTCCGGCGAGTTTAGAATGCACCCTGGTGGGCGTTCGATGCGCACAGAGATCATCCAATCTGTCTCAACACTTACAAAAACGAATGGAGCTGCATGGGTATCAAGATGTCTGGTGCCATGCGAGCTTTGCTATCACTACAAAGATTTGCCTTGGCATGGTTCAATAGACTTCCACCGTCATCAATCTCCTCATTCAGAGAGCTATCCATTGCATTCGTCTCTCACTTCATTGGGGCCAGGACGTATAGAAAGCCAAGTTATCATCTACTGACCATCAAGCAGGGCTCGCAAGAAAGCTTGAGGTCTTATGTCCAACGATTCAATCTCGAGTCTCTAAAGGTAGATATACGACGAAATTCGCGATCACTTTGCGTTCATTGCGCTTAGGGATTCGATTAAGAAAGACTTGGTGTTTTCCATCTCAAAAATCCCCAAATAAGCATAGTTGAGGTGCTCATGGCAGAAAGTATAATGCGGTGAAGAAGCCCTGCCAAGAAAGGCTCTTTCCACTCATAAAGAAAAAAAAGCGGGACAGGACAAGCGGCGGGCGAAGCCCCCAAAGAAACCATGACCAGGAAGGATGCCAAAGAAAAATGGAGAAGCGATCCCCCAGGCGTGAAACCTCCCGGGAATTAAGTCTCGGTCCCGCAATCCGAAGAGCAGCAGCTGTCGCCTGACGTTTCCTGCCCGGCAGTATCCGCAGTTTCTTGCGAAGTCACGAAAGCGAAGCAGTTCTGAGGTGTAACTCAAACAAGTGTCGGACCCCGCAACAGAGACAACTCCAATCTGCGAATTCCATAGATTACGGACCTTTGCACGGGCGGCGCATACAACTTCGAGAGAAAATAGAGTACTTAATACGGCGCGGATACCTCAGAGCGCTTCATATCCACAATCGGGCTCGAGAATCAAGCTGGAACGAGGCCCTTCGGCAACCCACCACACCGGCGAGGCAGCGACTCGCACCAACAACAACCTAGGTGAAATCGGAAGTGGCTCACCGGGAGGATTCGCGGGGTGGGGAATCCCGAAGCTTCCGGCTCGGAGGCCCGTCTCACGCGGAATCGGGTCGACGGGAGATGGCGGAGGAGTATGGCGGTCGTGCAAACTGCTGCGGCTCGACACATCCATCCACATTCTGAAGATTCGGATGTGGTGGGATGCCAACATCCTCATGACGACCCACTGGTAGTTCGTGCATTTGTGGCCAACAAAACAATTCATCGGGTCCTAATTGACAACGGGAGTTTAGCTGATATCATCTTCGCGTCGGCCTTTGATAAAATGGGCATCAGAAGGGAGAAACTAGAACCCGTCAACACACATCTGCGGGGGTTCTCTGGGGAAAAGGTATTACCTCTAGGCTTAATACAATTGGTACTCACCTTGGGAGATCCCCATGCCGACGGCGACTCACGGCGAGATTCCTCGTCGCAAGCGCTGGTTGCTTATAACATGTTCAAGAGTAGACCTCTCTCAATGCAATAAAAGCCATCCCTTTAATATCACATGATGATCAGATTCCCTCACAGTAAGCAGGATGGATGAGGGAGATCAGCAGTGGCTAGGGAATGTTACTCGACATCCATGAAGCAAAAGCGGTGACAACATATAATTCGACGAGCTTGACATGCTTGACGAGAGTACTCACTCGACGAGCCCTCAGGAAGAGCTGGGCGAATGCTTGGTGGATGGGCGACCACGAACTTATCTTGCACTATATCGGCTCAATTTGGAAGACATAAAAACCTCCTTATCCATTTTTAAGATAGAACAAAAGCGTGCTTCGCATGGAAGCAAGCGTGAGACATGGGAGGAATTGATCCTCGATAATCACCCACCGAGGCCTGCGTCGGCCCGTCAGCTAAGCCAATCAAGCAAAGGAGGGCTTTGCGGCCGGAAGACGAAAGCCATCAACGAGGAAGTCGACAAACTCCTACGGGCGAGGACGATCGGGAGGTAAGAATACCTTGAATGGCTGGCCTTCGTCATACTCGTCAAAAGCAAATGGCAAATGGCGACTGCGTCGACTTCAGACATCAACAAAGGGCGAAGGACAATTTCCCTCATGAATCAGACCTCATCGTAGATGCATTGCGAGGCCACGAACTCCTCGGAGTTTTATGGATGCCTTCTTGTACAACCAGATCAGTATGGACCGGTGTGAGAAAGACTTACGTTGCGTGCAGTAGCGGGGAACCTATTGTTATCATGTGATGCCGTTCGGGCTCAAAAACGCAGGAGCTACGTATCAGAGGTTGGTGAGAGCCCAGGATGTTCCCAGCGGGATGGAGAGCCTGACTATGGGAGGTGTACATAGATGACATGTTGAGTAAAATCCACCGCAATTTATGGGCTCCACATAAGCTCATCACGTCCAGGAAGCGTTCGAGATCTTGAGAAATTACAACATGAAGCTGAATCCAGCCAAGTGTGCCTTCGGAGTATCAGTCGGAAAATTCTTGGGTTTCATGATCAACCAGGAATTGGAAATGAAATCAGGACAAGATAAAGAAACATTAGTAGACATGCCTTCGCCGTCAAGTATAAAGGAAGTTTAGCTCCTGACGGGAAGGATTGCTACCTTAAGCTGATTCGTATCTAGGGCAAGTGATAAATGCCAACCTTTCAGCTCCGTCTACGGGCCTTTTAATGGGATGCAGTGCGAGGGCATTTTTGACTTTGAAAACATATTTGAGCTCCCCTCCTATTCTAGTAAGTCCTATTGAAGGGGAGCTCCTCACTCTATACTTAGCTGTATCGGACTTCTCGGTGGCCAGTCTTTGTCCTCGTCAAAGACAAAGAGCAGTCACGGCAATCAGGTTCTATTAGACCGAGCTTTGAGAGGAGGCGGAGGAGAGTGCGAGGATGGAGAAACTAATTTGGCCTTAGTAACCGCAACTTGAGGAAACTCCCGCCCCTTACTTCAGGCTCACACCATAGAAGTTCAACGGAATACGGAGTAAGCAAGTCTTACATAAACCAGAGTCTCGGGAAGGGCGTGATGGGCCATAGAGGCGGTTCGGCATCGAGATACAAGCGAAAACTTCTGATAAAAGGGCAGGTCTTAGCCGACTTCGTCATGGAATTCACCTCGGCGGAACCTGCTCAGAACGCTCAAGCAATGAATGACCTCCCCATCTGGAAACTCTTTGTAGATGGAGCCTCAAATGCGCAAGGGACCCGAATTAGATTCAATCTTCACATTATACCTCCCGAGAGGAATAGACATTAGTGCGCACTCATATTGGTTCGACCTCCGGCAAGCCGAGGCCGAGTATGAGACGTCATAGCGAGCCTCAACCTCACCCATTCGCTTTGGAAGTTGACCCCGGCTAGAGGTACCGCGGCTAACTCCGGTTGGTAGTAAGACAAATAGAAGACACCTACGAAATTTCAAAGTGGAAGGATGATTTATATCTCCAAAGGTGCGAGATTTATTAAAAAAATTAGTGTTAGTTCGAATTGAGACATCCCCGGGCTTGAGAGAACTCCGAAATTGGCGCCTTGGCAAAGTTAGCAACGACTACAGGAAGACCTCGGCCCAGTCGACACACATCGAATACAGTGAGCCCTCTATCAATCTCTGCGACATGGAGGTTGCCCGGTCGGGTCGGCCCAGAGTGGATGGACCCATTTGGGATTATGTATGCGACAGACGTGACGATCAGTAGCGGCTAAAACTAAGGGTGAGGTTTGCCGGGTTCCACTAATCATAAGGGAAGCACAGCCTGGCGAGGGTTTCTTCTGATCCTCAAATTGCATCGCGGGAAACATTGAATACGTGCTAAGAGAAGTACACGAGGGTATATGCGGAAATCATATCGGAGCTCGAGCATTGGCAGGAAAGGTCTTGAGACAAGGATACTACTGGCCTACAATGCTCAAAGATGCAACCGACCTAGTCAAGAAATGCAAGATCTGCCGGGGAGCACGCGAGATCCTCACGCCTCCCCATGAGGCCCTTGGCGTCCCGATCAAGGCCTGGCCGCCTGACGATGGGGTTTACGGACATACGGGACCTCTGCCCCTTGGGAAGGGCCAATGTAAGTTCATCATCGTCGCGATGGGTGCTTCACCGTGAAGAGGTTTGAGAGGCCGAGCCCAGCCACAATCACAGTGAAAGATACACAATTTTGTGTGGCGAGCCATCATATGCGGGTTTGGTGTCCAGGCCACGATATCGGACAACGGAAAACAATTTGACAGCGCCAGGTCGGAGATTTGTCTTAGAGCTAAGGAATTAAGATTACTACTCGTCTCTCCGGCACATCGCGTCTAATGGTCGGGCGTCACCATGGAGGCTTCAAGGCCTTGTGAAGACCAAATTGGGAAGATCTTAAAGGAAAGTAGGTGAATCACCTCCACGAGGTGCTATGGGGCTTACGAGGACTGACATAGAAATCGACAGAAACCCATTCGCCTGGCCTTCGACAACGCTGAGTAGCCTGTCGGGTCGGATTAAAGTCCCAAGGATCGAGTTAGCGACAGTGGGAGCATAATAGCGAGGCTCCGAGTCCTAAATTTGGATCTCTTCTTAGATGAAGCGTGAGCGAGGTTCACAAAGTGTACGAGAGACTACCAAAGGAAGACGACGAGGTACTACAACCAAAAAGTCAAACCCAGGAGCTACATGTTGGGTGATTTGGTCTTAAAAAAGCTACTACCAGCAAGGAAGAATCCAGCACATGGGAAATTGGGCCCCAACTGGGAAGGCCCAACATCATATCTCGAGTCGTCAGGCCGGGCAATTATGAGCTCCAAACAGAGGAGGGGAAAATTTTACAGCATGCCTGGAATGCAGAACATCTTAAACGTTTTTATCAGTAGACCTTGGTTTGTAATCTTAAATGGAGATTTATCAATTTTCAGTTAACGATTCGACCATTTACTGGTTATTTTGTTAAAAGGCGTCTAAGCGACTGGATATATAATGCGGAAAAATTACATAGCTCATAGACATAAAGGAAAAGTCTCTTTATTCAATCAGTTACATTGGATTCATTGAGTGGTGTCATCGATTACATCTTGGAAGCACTTACATCTGAAGTAGTTCCTCAAAAAAAAAAAAAAAAAAAAAAACCTTTAGGAAGAAAAGAGGAAAGGAAAACGAGGGGGAAAAGAGGAGAAGAAGAAAAAAGGGATGGAAGGAGTTTGTGCGAAAGAGGGAGAAACTTGGATGTGGAAGAAGAGGAAAAGCAAAGGGATGGAAGGAGTTTATGCAAAAGAAACAAAAAGGGAGAATGAGATGTGGAAGAAAGAAGATGAAAAAGAAGGAAGGAGAAAAAAAGGAAGAGAAGAGCAGAAGTGGAGAGGCGACGCCAAGAGGCTGAGCCGCCCTCTCCGGTTCACATTCCTAGCCCACGAAGCTAGGGAATAACATGACCCATAAAGGGAGACTAAGGGAAAAACACAACTCCCACAAAGCGAAGTCACGCAGGCCGAGACCGGAATCTTCGGGAGGATCCCAGGCGAGGCATGACCGGACCCGGCCAGCTTCATCTCGCACATATTTCGATTCACGGCACCGGAAGGCGGGAATGTTCAAGTGCAGCTCCATAGCGATGAAGCCGCCATTTATAAGAAGGCGAAAGACCAAAAAAGTCGCACAAAGCGTTTCAAATTCTCCGTAAATCAGCATTAAAGGCCTTTCGCGCCTTTCGAAAATCGAGTCAGATAGCCGCCTTGACATCTCACTTTGGCGAGTTCGTCTTACTTTCGGCCTGAGGTCACATAACGGCCCAGTCGGATCGGCTGAGCTATACTTCGCCACTTTCGGCCACATCGCCGGGCCCGGCAACTCACTTTGGCCAGGTTCGTACACTCGGTATAGGTCGTCTGACTAGCGAGTCGAATCATTTCGAGTATATCGCGCTCGGCCACGGCGCCCCGAAGCCAATGCTCACTTTGTGAGTTCGTCTACTGCGCACAGGTCATGTAACTTTGAGGAGTCGGATCAGCTCGAGGGCTATATCGCCACTCAGCCCTGGCAGCCGGAGCCCGTGACTCACTTTGGCGGAGTTCGTCCTGCGAGGCACGGAGTCCACCGACGGCCAGTCGGTCGGCTCAGGCTATCGCTGCTCTGGCCATAGCGCCGGGCCAATGGCTCACTTTGAGTTCGTCCTGCTGCGCATAGGTCACGCTGCACGAGGTGAGATCATTTCGGTTGCTCGCCACTCGGCCCACGGCGCCGGGGCCGGCTCACTTTGACGAGTTCGTCTACCTGCATGTCATGCGACACGAGGAGTCGGTCCATTTCGGGCTATGTCATACGCTCGGCCCGGCCTGGAGCCGGCGGGCTCACTTTAAGCGAGTTCGTCTGCCACACGCGCGGTCGAGCAACTGAGGAGTCGGTCGGCGCTCGAGGCTATATCGCCGCTCGGCCCGGCGCGGGCCGGCGGCTCACTTTGGCGGGTTCGTCTGCGAGGCCGGTCGCGCGACTGAGGAGTCAGATCAGCTCAGGTTATATCGCCACTCGGCCACAGCGCCCGGAGCCTAGCAGCTCACTTTGACGAGTTCGTGCGCTCTGCCTGAGTCCGCCGGCCGCCCGAGGGGTCGGTCATTTCGAGTATATCGCCACTCGGCCCACGGCGCCGGAGCCGTTTCCTTTGGCGAGTTCGTGCACTCTGCTTGCTTAGTCACGCTACGAGGAGTCGGATGGCTGGGGGCTATGTGCCGCTCGGCCCGGCGCTCGGGCCCGACTCACTTTGGCGAGTTGGCCCTGCTGCTGCACGAGGTCATACAGCTTTGGGGGTCGGATCGGCTGGTATATCGCCGCTCGGCCCTGTGTCCGGAGCCAATGGCTCCACTTTGAGTTCTTCTACTGCACTTGCAGTCACGCTACACAGGAGTCGGATCGGCTCATGCTATATCGCCACTTTCTGACCCACGGCTGGAGCGGCGTCGCCGGCGGAGTTCGTCTACTCTGCCGCAGTCACGCCTTTGAGGGGAGTCAGTTAAGCTCGGTAATCGGTAAGCCAAGGCCGGCGACCACATTGTTGGCCAGGCTCGACCATTCTACGAGGGCCATGCGACTGGGAATCAATTTATTTCGAAGCAAAGCCGTCGGCCGGTAAGGCCCGACAACTCCACGTGACCCGGCTTAACCATTCTACCGCAGGCCATGCGGCTTAGGAATCGGTTCGACTCGAGGCGAATCGGTAAGCGAACTGGCGACTCATTGGCGAAACCGATCATTCTACCCGAGGCCATGCGGCCTAAGTGATTTGACTCAAGCAGTGACCGATGGAGCCCAACTGACTCCATTAGCGAGAGCTCAACCATTCTACGAGGCCATGCAGTCTGAATCAGTTCAACTTCGAATGCATCGGCCCGCGGAGCCTAGCGACTCCGCAACGGCGAGGCTTCGACCCAGCTCTGCGTAAGGCCATGGCCCATGAGGTAGGATCATTTCCCGGGATTATTAGCGTCCGGGAACTGACAACACGATTTGAGCAAGCTCAAGCGCCCACCTCGAGGCCATGCCAACGAAGAGCATTGAGTAGAAGCCTTAGTAGGCGAAAGAAGTGAAGTCACGAAATGAGTATTCATCGAGACGAGGCTACATATGTCTTAGGTCCTAGGCAAACAAAATACATAAAAAACAAAAAAAGAAAGCATAAAAGCGGGCATCGGGGCGGCGGGCGTGAGGAGATCCCGAGGGCGTCGAAGGAGAGCGGACGGTGTGAAGAAGGGGAGTGGGCCTTGGGTGGGGGTGGGTTCTCCCGGGATGTCGGTAGAGAAGGACCCTTCATCCTCCTCGTCGTTGGGAAGATCAAAGTTGAAATCCAGGCCGGAATAGGCATTGACAACCTTCTTCTGAAAGGCAAGCCACCTAAAAACCCATTGAGTAGAAGCCTCGACCCTCAGTCTTCCAGCCAACCGTCCCGGTGAGCCACCAGTTATTTGCTTGATGAAGATCCCACGCGGCCCGGCACTCCTCGGTCGGGCGTTCACGAAATTTGACGCCTCGTTGGCCTCGCGGCGAGGCCTCGTTCAACGTCGTCTTATCACGCGGTCTCAGAGCGTGGCACTGTTCCTTGCAGTTCTTCCTTAGACTCCCGAAGCTCGCCTTGGGATGTGAGAAACTCATCCACCTTGTAGGGGATTCATCTTGGGTAGGCGCGGCCGGAGTCCAGCCTCATCAAGTCGTTTTGTGCGACCACCAGTCATCCCAGGGCCTCACGGCTGCCTTCGACGACCCTCAAGGCACATTCGGGCCTCGTCTTCCCTACCCACCCTCGGCTGGCCCGAGCACGGGCTGACGTGGTATGCTTCATCCCAGTTTGAGCTTCAGCTTCCTCGGCCATATCTTTACTTTTTGACCTCCTTATTTCGGCCCGCTCAGATGTGAGGGAAGCCACCCTCGCCTTATAAGCCCGGGCCGCTTTGGCATGGCCTTCGTTTAGTTTGGCCTTTCTGGCCAAACCCTTCAAATGAGTAGCCACCTGCACACCCAGCATAGAATCAACATCTAATGCAAGTTCGAAACTCAACTCAAAATGGAATCAAATATGACAAGGTACGGGAACTTACGGAGGCGACCCCCTGGAGAGATAGGGCCAAAGCCTCATCAACAGGCAGCGCAACCGAACTCTTGAGATCGGAATCCTTAAGAATGGACGAGACTGCGCCTACCGCGAGTTCGGCATTGTGAAGTAAAGAGTCCCCGTCTCCGCCAATTTTGGATTCCGGATCTTTCCTCCTCACCTCTTCGCCCTTCGAGGTGAGCTGGCCCTCTTGCAGGCGGGTTCAGTTTCGGTAATGGGCGTGGCCCTTAAAGTTTGCTCAACGGCCCCACCCAGGGACATACGCGCCGACATACCCGAGAATGGGACCCGCTGAACTCAAACTATAGGAGCCTTAACGTTCGGTTTATGGACATGGTAAGGCAGGAAGATGAAAGATGCCCCCGACTTGAACTTTGACGGCGAGGCGGTCTTTCTGCGAATTCAGGGTTTTTCGTTTCCCTTTCAGAGGCTTAGAGACACCATCTCAAGCGGGCCATGATTCCCCCTAGTGGGTTTGGCAGCGGAGGGCCTAACGGGAGGAACTTTCATGGTGGAAGGAGGTGAGGCCTCGAGCGCCGACGGGCGAGGCTAAGACCTCGAACTCGAAGGACCCGGGAATATCGGCTTAATCGACTCGTGGGGGCGAGAGAGGACACTTTCGACCAGCGCCAACGCTATGGGCGTTATCTTGAGCTCTTTGAGATCAATCCGAGCTTTGAAACATGTGACGATCTGAGAATCGGGAGTGCAGTGACCAGCTGAAGTTATAACCAAAAGCAGGCGAACACTCATGAAGATTCTGGGGTGGTCCGAGCCTTCGGAACGCCCGGGGTGTAGATCCTTGTCGAGGGTCATATTCCCAACTACGACCACTAACGAAGTAGCGTCCTTCCACGGCCCACACGTGAGAAGAAGGTAGATCGAAATCCGCAAGGGCGCGAACGCTTAGAAAAATAAAGGAAGCCCTCGAAGGTCTCCTTCGGACTAAAAAGGTAAGGAAGCGAGGCTATGCTAGGAACCATAGGCCCACTGTCCTCAAAACCACGAGCAGATAGCAAAATACCCCTGACCATTGGGCGCGAGTTGAGACCAGACATTGAAGTCTTTGCCAAAACCCCTTTTATGAAGGGATACGAGGAGGAAGCGAGGCCGTTATAGAAGGCCCTTAGAAGAAGCACACCGTCTTAGGCACGAGACCACATAGAGGTCAAACGTGGGGGACCACACCGAGGAAACGCCTAAGGGAGGCTGATAACGTCTGGAAAAGGTGGCCCCATATGAAGAACCGACCTTGCTAGGTCCCATAGTTAAAGCATGCTGAACGGGAGATCTTAGGTATTCTGACCCCCTAGGGTATTTAATTAGGTTCACTTTTCCCTTGCCCTTGTCGAGGGAAGGGGAGGCTACCTGCAGGGCAATCTAGAAGTTCAACCCGGTAGGCGGTTCTTGAAGACACCGCCGGGTTAGTCGGAACCGGCCCAATAGTAGAAAGTCACCATCGTCTGTGAGGAGAAGAAGAACGACCAGGACCAGTGAAAATAAATAATGAAAATAAAATTCGGCCCGACCGACTTAGCGCCTCGTCATTATCGCTAGAAAAGAGACCAAAGACAAAGACCTTGATGGACCCCGGAAATACAACGAGAAAAGGCTATCCCGGGTTTTAAGAGGAATTGTTTGTCAAAGTTTTTTCTAAAACCAATGTTTTTGTTTTGGCCATAACTTGGCCTCTTGAACTCCAAATTAGATGATTCTTAATTTGAGATGAACATTAAGAATCATGGCTGAAAATGTCTAAAAGAAACAGAGACCTAAGCAGGTCAAAAAAGTAGCGCCTGTTGGTGTTTCGGGTGGACCAGCAGAGTCTAGAGCAGAGGAAAATTTATAGGTTGTCATGTTTTTGTTTTGGCCATAACTTGGCCATTAGTCATCCAAATTGAGTGATTCCAATTAGGAAAGAACCCTAAGAGGTAAACCTACAAAAGTATAAAGGTTCCAAGAAGAAAACCTAACCCTAAGCTAAGTTGTAATCATCCAAATGAGATGATTCCAATTTCTACTGAAAATAAGACTTATAGAGATATTATTTTCTTGAAGGAAGTTTAGGTAAAATATGACTCATTTGTTGCAAAATTTTGCAGAGTAAGATAATATTAGTGAAATCAACCTAACCAAAAACCTAGCATGCACGACTAATTTTTCTTTGTTGTTCTCTGATTGATGTATTTGTGATGGATTAGGGGCTGGTGATGATGAAGCACGAGCAAAAATCGGGATTAGAAGAATGAAGGAGACAGAATCGGCAACTCTTTTGGTTTGTTCTTCACATTTCTCTTCTTGTTTCGGTGTTGTGTTTATTTTGTCATCAAACCTGATGTGTTGATATAAAATCTGCATGTGTGCTTCTGGTTTGAATAATAAATAAATTGGTTTGGGTGTTGGTTAATTTATCTTAAGTGGATTAACATGAAAAAGGGAAGGCAATGTATGTTAATGCATGAATCATGTGTATTCGAATGTGTATTGGTGCGTATAGTTCGATTTTGGTGCAAAATTACTGCATGTATGTGTTTAAATTATGTTTCCAAATATGCTAAAGGTTTGGTGTAATTAAAATAGTGCGTATGCCACACCGGATACGGTCGTTTGAATGGCGGATCAGAACCGAGTCCCGGGATGTCTGTATCCGAACCGAAACCGGACAGCTGGACAGGTTGGGACTTCTATTGACCGTTCTTTCTCGAGCTGAACTTGTAATTGTATATACAAAACAATTTCGACAACAAAATCATTTACAACATAAAAGAATTACCACCGAGTGGTGTCCATCAAATCGGCAATATATATCGAAACCATTTACTATTCAAACCCCTTACATGAGAAGGCTTCCACAAACGACTGATGATTAAGTGGAAGTGAAAAGGTGAGTAATCTATCTCCGAGCTAGCCGCCCGCGCAATGTAGATGTCCTGCCTCCATCCTGTCTCCATTCCTCTTTAGTACCTGCTGTACTGCGATTGAACACCCGTGCTGCTTTACGCTGTTGGGAACATACATGGACAACCACCCATGGTGACCGCCGTTTATACACACGCATCATATATCTATATGTTGATAGACCAAAGAACACATACAAATTTATTACGTATTACCAAGGACTATTGTCTAATAACCTGCAAGAATCTGGCGCCATAAAACTTGTCGATGGACCAAAGGAACACATACAAATTTATTTGACGTATTACCAAGGACTATTGTCTAGTCCCCAATGACGCCATAAACTTGTTGACTAAACCAAACACTCTCAGATTAAACCATTCACTACTGGCTTTCGGGCTTCTTGCCATTCTCGGCGCACTGTGCCTACAAGGTCAGAAATCGATTTGAATCTGATATCGATCCCAATGCAGATCCCAAGAATTCCAGATCACCACCCACCACCAAGCTCCCATACTATTCGGATTTTGTAAAACGACATTTGTGTTCAAAATTAGCAGTCGCGAAAATTATGCTGCTATATAATAAGAATGAACAATCGAACAACTAAGTCTAAAGAATAATGAATAACGAATAGTTAAGAAAAATAATGACGACTAATTAATTATCGCTAGAGTATAATATTGCAGATCATGCTAATGCGAAGCACAAATTCGTCAATACCGCACCTTGTTCGCGTACTCGTGCCTTAAAATCATTCCAAGGCGTTAGTATAATAAAATTCGTGGATTCTCTCCACATCACTTCACATTTCATTATTCTAATCTTTACCTCGATCCTCTCGAATACGTGGAATTAGATAACTACTTTTTAAACGTGGTCTCCTCCCATTCTGGGTATTTTTCTTTTGCAATACTATACCCTAGTTTTTATGGACCAGTGAAAACCCAGCTCCCAAGTTACCTGGCCGCTGACATGTACAACTTCCGGTGTTACTTTTCCTCAAATTAGAATAGCTCACTCCTTCCTTTGATTAGATCTCAAGAAACACAGGATTACTTCACTATCTAATCGAGGTGAACTCTCAAGTTGTTTAAATTGATAATCATTCAACTCATTTCCTTGATCATGGAGATTTATCAAGCAAACTCACAAAGCTCATTAGATCCTTTGTTAGTGCCAATATATACTTCAAGAAATGTTCTATAACTCCTGTGATTGTCATCTCTGTGTCACTCAGAGGACCTCCTTGAAATCAGATACGAAGCAACTTATTACTGGTGATACAAACTGATATTCAGATCAAAACATTAAACCCATAACTGAAAGTAAATTCATAAATCGGAATTGCACTTTCCTCGAAAGAAACCAGAAAGATAATTCTGATGGTCAGCATTCACTTAACGGAGTCGGGTGTTCCTCACCATCGAATTACACACTACAAGATTCCGATCTGATTATAAAGAAGACCAGATTATGAAACCGAGGTCGAATTCCGTGAATTTTGCCTAAAACTTCAAACATCCGTAGTAATTTGAAAAGGCACTGAATTCTGCGATTCAAATCTTCGCTTCAAAACGATAACATCCAATTCCGTAACAAAAACTAAAGCTAAAACGATAAATCTAATCTTAATCTCTAACTATCAAATATCAGTTAAAAGAAATAAAAGAAAATTAAAAGAAAAATAAAGAAAATGAGTCTTCAAATACCCACCTCTCGCCTGCGGTCGCCAAGCTACTTTTACGAAATGGTGTACTCAGATGGCAGTTTCGCCTCGCCCTAATCCCAATGCGCAGCTAGGATTTCCGCGGGTCGCTCCATGTTAATGTTCAGTCGCGACTTCAATTTCAGAGGGCCGACATCGCGCCTGCGTATGCTCTAACCGATGATTCCCGATGTCGCGACCATCTCACGTCGCGACCTTAGTTCCTGCAACATTCATGCCTTCAACCGGGTATTCCCGATGTCGAATCAATTCACGTCACATTCATTTCAAGTCTTCGCAGCGATTCAACTCGTTTCGTGTCGCGACATCAATCTTTGTCGCGACATCGCCTTAAGGATCCGCAGGTTTCAATCGGCTTCTCACG
Source organism: Tetrastigma voinierianum (assembly GCA_016808115.1). Classification (NCBI taxonomy): domain Eukaryota; kingdom Viridiplantae; phylum Streptophyta; class Magnoliopsida; order Vitales; family Vitaceae; genus Tetrastigma; species Tetrastigma voinierianum. Next base: position 1,761,321 of record JAEQBH010000926.1, read on the forward strand.
ATGTCGCGACATCGGTCTGCGGTCGCGACAATGGGCCCTATTCTCTTAGATTTCAACAGTTTTCTGATGTCAGAACAACAACCTATTTGCCGTGGATACATCAACCCATCACCATGCCTAATCTTGTCACTACTTGTATCTTTCAACTGTTGTCGGTTATTGTATTTATCGGGGCCATACTAACTTCATAAGCTCCATTATCGCTTCGATGTCGCCATCAACCTTTGTCGCGACATCGCCATGACTCCACGGGTCTCAATGCTGCCCTCGATGTCGCGACATCAATATCCTGGTCGCTGACATCATCATGGCTCGCAGCCTTGAATTGGTCCTTCAGAAAATGCCAAGATCAGATCTCTTTCGCCCAGACATCACTTTGGCCATCCGAGGCTTCAATCGGGTTCCTGATGTCATACATCAATCTCACGTCGCGATAACGGCTCACTCCTTTACAGCCTTTCAACTAGTATCTCTGCGGTCTACCGATCTCTTGTCTCGCGATGATCGTACCATGCCTTGGAGGCTCCCACTATGGCTTTGTGTCGCATTCACTCTCTCCGGTCGCACACAGCTCGGGCGTAATCAAATTTCATCCTTCAAACATGTCATGTTTCAAGTCGATTCTCTCATTACGACTTCATCCCTTGTTCGCGACGATCAACTCTTTGTCGCCGACATCACTTCTTATGCTCTCGCCAATCTCGCCCGCCTCTATTCAGGATCCCGGTCACATCTGATCATTTCCTTCAATTTTCCCCATGTCGCGACTTAACCCCACGCTGCAAACCCCAAAATCGCAACATCACAATCCATTGTTTCATTTCTTTTCCGCATTTTTACTCCGTCAGCTTGCTACATTTTTCCACCGTGATTTTCTTTCTTTATACTACCTGCAAATAACAGATTTGGTGAGTTTCTTCATATTTCTGCATCTTAATTATTCATTTTTAAATTAAAATCAAACAGAAAAATGGACTAAAAATAGATGACGTTTAAGCTCATCACTATACATATTCATATAACTTTTTATTACTTATCATCTTTACATTCCTTTTTCATGTCAATCTTTTCTATTACATGTTCTATGTCTTTGGCATATCTCCTATCTATATTTTTACTGTATTCCTATACTTTGTCATCTTTTCCTTATCTCTATTGTTCTTAGCACTTATGCATTGCTATCATGTGTTCCTAGCATGTTCCATCTATTCATTTAGGTATGTCTATCATATATGACTTTCATGGTTATATACTATACCATTTGTTATGTTCTATTTTCATGTATTGTTATCATGTACTGTTATCATGTACTGTTCATAGATGGCCTGTAATGACCGTGCATCAAATAATACGAAGCCTGACTAAGTTTGACCAAGTTTGACCAAGCTCTGACCAAGTTGACCAAGCTCTGACTTTTTTCGAGGAGGAATAGTTTTAAGTTAACTAAGACACTATTTCGTAGGCCTCGGCCGATACGAAAGTTCATAGACGTGCTAACGCCACAATCCGACTTTACTGATAAAAAGCTACGCCATTAGAAGTTCAACAAAGAGGCACTTTATCGTTGTCCAAGTTCCCGTTCGGGATTTTACCCGAAAGTGACTCTAGACCCTATATAAACATAGCTTGTGATACCAAAATGAAAACCCTACCCAAAACAACACTTGAGCCCCAAACCCTAAGAGAAAACTCTCCAAACCGAAATACCTCGAAATGAGTAGCCACCGCAAGGCCGCGGAGAACGGACAGATTTAGGCACCACCGGGCCGGAGTTACTGTACACATGCCGGACCACCAGGTGCGCGCACCGCCGACGATGTCAGAAATTTCACGCCAATCCGCCGGACGCTGCCGATCTCGGCCGGCTGACCCGACGGCGCTACACCGATTTTTCTACCTAAGTTTTGTGATTTGGCCACTCGTGCCAATTTACAGTTTCTTTTTTTTTTTCCACCATTTTTGACCTTCCGAACTCATCTACGTGGTCCTTGCATTTCAGATCGCTTGTGTTACGTTGAAAACAACCTACCAAGCTTAGATCAGTTTTCCTATTGTACTACAAATAGATCGTTGACTAAAGTAATGATACCAATGAGTTCCCGGTTCGGTCGTATTGATATGTGGTTTGTGTAAATTTTGGACATCGCTTGCCAGTTTCCATTTTTAGGTTTTTTTCGTAATTACCGAGAAGCTCTGGATCAAATAGAGTACCGATTGGTCAAATTTGGCAAAATTGAAGTTGTATTAGTGAAATCGATGTTTTAGAATTATCGACTCGTTTCTATTTCTCGAGAAATTAGTTCTCGTGAAAAGCCCCCACTTTCGTGTATCGGCCCATAGTGGCACACACCGCAGAATTGGACATGCTCTGAAATAAATCGGGATGGTTTCATAGTTCTAAAATTATTCTAAGGCCTTCTGGCATTCCAATGTTGTCGGGGTTCGCCATTTGAGCCTAAACTCCGTGTTTTATTTATATTACGTGCACTCACGCGAAAGGTGGGGACGCACTCTCGCAGGGAACAGACTGAAAGGCCTATAGTCATGAGTGGTTTATATGCTTTTAAATGATTTGGGGTATCAGGTTGATATATCTATCATGGGATTAAATACTTTACATAGATACCGTTTTGATCGTATGTCGTTGCATTTCAAACATGATTTTCTGCTTCATATAAAACAAGTTATTATTTCATGAATTTTGTCAACATTTTAATTATTCGCAAGCTTTACTTATGTTCGTGGGATGAGTCGCTGCGTTTCGGATATTCGAGTACATGGATCGAGGTTGTAAACTATCTTGAAAACTATTGTTAAAAGAAAAGGTGATCTTGGAGATTTTGTGGACTCCACTCTAATACTAACATTGTCAGAAAGGTACATGTGAGGAAGTGGAATGGTTATATTGGTTAATACGTGATTTAGTCGTTACCCGGTGTTTATTAGTTGCCACGTGATGGCAATGGTTTACCCTGAGGTTTACAGAGGACACGTGATGGACAAATTCACTGAGGTTTCCACAAGGCCACGTGACGCCAAGTTTACTCCTGAGGTTTGTTCGCTGTTTATTTGGACGCCAAGTTTATCCGAGGTTTACAGTGCCACGGATGGCCAGTTTACTCTGGAGGTTTATTAGGTGCCACGGATGTGGTCGGTCATCTCGAGGGTTTGTTGGGCAAGCACGTGATGGCCGGGTCTACTCTGGAGGTTTGTTAGTCGCCACGTGATGGCCTGGTCTACTGAGGTTTGTTAGCTGCCACGGATGGGCCTGCAGCGTAAACTACGTGTTCATTAGTTGTCACGTGTCGAGGCTCCGCCATCGGCTGTCATGGTGGCATGTGGTAATGGACGTTGTTGATTTTCTAAAATATGCAGATAACTATTTTTTTATACTACGGTTATGGTGCATTTCATTGCTATTTTATTATCACGACTATACATGTTTCAGGTTTACCAGGTTGCAACATCGATTATGTTTTCCTTAACAGGTAGCTAATTTGTCGGGAGAATGATCTCGATAATATTGACTCGTAAAGTCATTTTGTGGAAATGTTCAAATCTAAACTTACAAAGAGTGAACGGGAAGGTTTCTGAGAGAAGAAATCTTTGAAATTTAAAAATGTTAATTTCCTTATAAACTATGCCACCTACCGAGATCACATCTCACATTATTGTTTTAAATCCGTTCCCTAGGGTCCGCATGGGGCTTCGTAGGCCTACTCGCGCTGCATTCAACATCGCTTTATCTACTACAACCGGCAAAGCACTCCCATCCCACCTATATGTCCTTTGTTATTGATCCGGTTAATCTCATTTGTAACCCTAAATTCGCAACACTCTTAGAATGCTCACATTAGTATTAAACCTACCGAGTTCCTTTTATGTATGATGTGGTTACGACCTACCCCTGGATAGGCCTGGCCGTGATTTATCTATATATTCGAGGTATTATAGTGCCGCAAGTATTTACTTCTTCTTTAGGCCTCAGGCATTCCCAGAGATTGCATAATGGACTCACTAGTGACTACTCCTCGGCACCCGAAGGGTATCCGGTCGGGTCCCACAAATTTTGGTATCGTATTTAGGTTCCCGACCTCGTCAGACATTACGCGCAACTCATCCAAGTTTTATACCTTCCTAACTTTATCCTTGAAATCGCTATTATGTTCCATTTATCTCTCGGGAATATAGTCTTCTTCTTCCTGGGATGGCACTTAGAGGTTGTATGACTACGTAAAAGCTGAATAAGGTCACTATTCAGAATCCACATCCTCGCTTCTGGATTGATGACCTATTTGATCACCCGTGGCAAGAGTGTTCTTTAAGATTGGCTTCGAGGTCGTGGTACCATCAATTAAGGATTAGTGAATCAAACATTCCTAAGACTAGATTCAAGACGAGATACGGGCTGCTTATGAGTTTCTAGATGTCTTTCGACTCACCATGCCCCAAAGCAGCCTTTCATGATTTAATGAACCTGCCTTCCGGCCCATACTTAGATCTGATTGTCATTGTCTTCATCGACGAGACCGTGTGTAATAGAAGCAGTCGGGAACATGAGAGACATTTGGGTTTGGTGTTGCAGACTTTAAGGCAATACCAGTTGTATGCCAAGTTCAGCAAATGAGAATTTTTGTTGGGCCGAGTGGGGTTCTCGGACATGTAGTTTGCGCTTCTCGATGGTATCTTGCGTGGATCCTCGTAAAATGTAAGGCGGGCAAATTGGGGAGCAACCAACCACGATGACACGTATGCGAGTTCCCAGATTAGCTAGGGTATTACCGCAAAGTTCATGTAAGGGTTCTCAAAATAGTAGGACTCACTTCATTGTTTGACTAGGAAAAGGAGATCGAGCCAAAAAGGTAAAGGTCGTTGGTTCGATTCTCGTAAAATGGTTCTTTCTCTAGGGCTCGTTGGGGAATTCTCCCAACCCTAGATTTGAAGGATATGGGGAGGTAAGACCAACTTGCTATTGTGTAAGGATTTGAGGGGATTTTTGTATGTGAGGATACGATTCATGGATTACTCTTCGAAGTTAGATTTCATCCTAACCTTATATCGGCTGAAATGATGAGTCGGAAGTTCTCAGATTCTTATTTAAGATGTGTTTCGAAGATGTTTCGTCAATAGGAGTGGCTTTGATGTGTGTTTGAGTATCGGGATTGATTTGGTTGGAAACTTACGGAAAGTGGGGAAAGTCATAAATTTCTGCATTTTGTGGGCCGATTTTTCTCCGTTATGGGCTGCATAGTATTTTGGCTATAACTGACTATTTCATTCGAAATGGGTGACTAGCTTGAAAATAACCCTAGCACTTAATCTTCAAACGAGTAATACAGATAGAATACAAGAGGTGTTTTATGTTGAGTGCGTTGTTTGTGTAACCCTAATATGGGATGATAGGAGTATGGAATGCTGATCCTAGTAAGTGTAAGAGAGTGCACTCTCGGGGGATCAAGGTTTATGTAGGAATGTGATAGCGATATATATGGTCGAGTGGTGGTAAAGTAATAGACCACTTGAGTAAAATTTTTTTATGTGACACTGATGGTCGAGAGGATAGTCCAAGGCTCATAGATTGTGACTCACGAGGAGTTTTCGAGTCCATAATGTTTAATACATTCCATGTTACGCATGTATATCTCGCACTTTTACGTACCGGGGCACCGTAGGATTGAACTAAGGGACGACTTATCCTATGAAGAACAGCTAGTGCAAATTCTGGGTAGGGAAGAGAAGGAGCTTCGCAACAAGACCATATCCTAAAGGAAAGTCCTCACAAAACCTTCACCTTAGTCGAAGAGGCGACCAGGGGAGTCGGGAGGACCAAATGCGAGCCGCACTTCACCTCTTCCATGACAGTACTAATTTCGTGGGACGAAATTTTTTAAGGGGGTAGATTGTAATGACCCGCACCAAATAATACGAGTTTGACCAAGTTTGACCAAGTTTGACCAAGTCAATTCAAGCTCACTAAGTCAATTCAAGTTTGACTTTTCGAGGAGGAAGGTTTGGGTTAACTAAGACACCATTCTCGTGAGGGCCCCGCCGATACGAGTTCATGACAAAGTAACGTCACAATCCGACTGACGATAAAAAGTTATGGCCATTAGAAGTTCAACAAAGAAGGCACTTATCGTTGTCCAAGTTCGTCCCGATTTTTACCCAAAGTGACTCTAGACCCTATATAAACATAGCTTGGCAGATACCAAATGAAAACCCTAGCCCAAACAACACTTGAGCTCCCAAACCCTAAGAGGAAAATCCTCCAAACCGAACACCTTGAGCCGAGTAGCCACCGCGCGCCGTGAGAAATCTACCAGACGAGGCACCACCGCCGGAGTTATCGCACACACGCCGATCACCAGCGCCGCATCACGACGATGCGGCCGCAGTGGCCTCACGCCAACCGCGCCGGACGGCCGGATCCGGGCCTGGCTAACCCGACCACGGCCACACCGATTTTCACCTAAGTTTTGTATCGCCACCGTGCCACCCCATAGCTCTTTTCCACCATTTTTGGACCTTCCGAACTCATCTACGTGGTCCTTTGAGAGATTTCGTGATCGCTTGGAAGTTACGTTGAAAACAAAATCTACCGCTTAGATCGTGTTTCCTGGCCACTACAACATCGTTGGACTAAAGGTACGATACCAATGAGTTCCCGGTCTCGGCTTTCCATTGATATGTGGTTTGTAAATTTTGACATCGCTGGGTTAGGTTTCCATTTTTAGGTTTTTTCGCAATTACCGAGAAGCTCCGATTGAAATAGAGTACCGACGTCAAATTTGGCAAAATTGAAGTTGTATTAGTGAAATCGATGTTTTTAGAATTATCGATTCGCTCTATTTCGAGAAATTAGCTCTCTGCGAAAGTTCTAATTTCGCATCTAGCCTATAGGGCACACTAATCGACCCGTCTGAGTCAAATCGATGGTTTCATAGTTCTAAAATTATTCTAAGGCCTTCTGGGTATTCCAATGTTGTCAGGGTTCATTTATTGAGCCTAAATGGTGTTTTATTTATATTATTGTGCATCATCACGTCGGGACGACCGCAGTGGAACAGACTGAGCGCTTCATAGTCGTGAGTGGTTTATATAAGCTAAATGATTCGGGGTATTGTGTTGATATATCTATTGTGATTAAATACTTTACATAGATACTGCTTTGACTGTGATGTTGGTTGCATTTCAAACATGATTTTCTGCTTTCATATAAAACAAGCATATTATTTCATGTGAATTTTGTCACGATTTTAATTATTTGCAAGTTTTACTATGTTCGTGGGATGAGCTGCGGTGTTTCGGATATTCGAGTACATGGACTGAGGTTGTAAACTATCTTGAAAACTATTGTTAAAAGAAAAGGTGGATCTTGAGATTTTGTGGACGACTCTAATACTTCAGATTATTGAAAGGTACATGTGAGGAAGGAATATTATATTGGTTACCACGCGGATGGCCTAAGTTACCTCGAGGTTTATATTAGTTGCCACGTGGATGGCCTAAGCCATCCTGAGGTTTATTAGAGGACACGTGATGGACAGGTTCACTGAGGTTTGTTGCCACGTGACGCCAAGTTTACCCGGGAGGTTCGTTGAATGGCCACGTGATGGTCGTTTACCCTGAGGTTTATTAGGTGCCACGGATGCCCAGTTTACTCCTGAGGTTTATTAGGAACACGCGGATAGGCGTTTCGCTCTGAGGTTTGTTAGTGCCACGTGATGGCCGGCCCACCGAGGTTCGTTAGTCGCTACGTGATGGCCGGCCCGTTGAGGTTTGGTTGCCACGTGATGGCCAAACTACGTGTTCATTAGTCATTACTTCGTGTCGCGGAGTGGGCTCCGCTTATCGATTCCGCTTATGGTGGGTATGTGGTACGGACGCTGTTGATTTTCAAATATGGTATAACCATTTTTTTTATACTCATGGTTATGGTGCATTTCATGGTTATTTTGATATTACTTGGATGACTATACATGTTTTGTGCTTCGCTTGTTGTGAATGGGTCGTATTATGTTTTCCTTAACATTGTGCTCGCTAATTTGTTGAGAATGATCCGTATATGTCGGATTTGGGTAAAGTCGGTTTTGAAATGTTTTAAACTGTGGAACTTTACAAAGAGTGAACGTAGGTTTTGAGAGAAGAAATCTGAAATTTAAAAATGTTAATTTCAAGTAAACTATGCCACTTTACCGAGATTACTATCTCACATTATTGTTTTAAACTGCTCCTAGGTCCGCATGGGTCGTAGGCTTACCTTGTTCCGCATTCAACACCGCTTTATCTACTACAACCGCAAAGACTCTATCCCACCTATATGTCCTTGTTTTGTCGGATCTCTGCTTAATCTCATTTGTAACCCTAAATCTCGCAAATACTCTAGAATGCTCGACATTAGTATTAAAACTCATTGAGTTCCTTTATGTATGATGTGGTTATGACCTACCCTCGATAGGCCTGGCCAGGGATTTATCTATATATTTGAGGTATTATAGTTGTCAGCAGTATTTACTTTCTTTTTAAAGGGCCCCTTTGTGCATTCCCTAGAGATTGGTGCCAATGGGACTCCACTAGCGACTACCCGGTACCTCGAAGGGTATCCGGGTCGGGTCCTGTCAGTGTTCATGTACTAATTTCATATACTGTTTTCCTGTTATACTTTTCATATATCATGTCGGATCATATAATCTCATGTTATAGAACTTATCATCACATAGCAGTGTTATGCTTCTCATATCATATCATATCTTTTCACAGGTCATATTCAAATCATTTGTTTTATGTTTTATGCCTGCATAAACCTTAGAAGTGGATAAAGGAAACTATAAGGGCCCGAGGCGCTGTACTCCTTTGTCTGCAGTGGTCTATAAGGAGTAGAAAGGTGCTATGGTGACCCTTTCGAGGCCACCGTGATCCAAACGGGATCTATCTCATCGACCCAAACGGGGCCTCGATACCATAACAGAACTTATATGTTGCAGACTTATTTTTCCTAATAGGTAAGCCCATCTATCCTTCTACCAGGTTCTAAGCAGACAATCCATGTGTATTTTATGTTCAGTATATATCTCATATTCCCGAATCATTATTGTCATTCAGTAATCATATGTGAGATATATACAATCATTTATTCTTCACTTTGCATTTTTCATATCTCATATCTCACTTTACACCTTTACATATACATATAACAGATCATATACTTATGTCATATTCTATACTTGTCATATACCCATGCTTCTATATGTTCCATACATATAATTTACACAGGCATATGCAATATATACTATCATTACTTTAATACGTGATACCGTTCGCATATCTTTAACTTCATATGCACGGTCAAGAAATTGAATGTGGTAAATACTCAAAGCGATTTGAAACAAAGTAAGTGTGCTCAAAAACTGAAATAGAAAAGTATTACCTTTTCAGCCCCTTTCATGAAGTGCACGGGTCATCTAGTATATAAAGTGGACTCTAGGAGTCGGATATCTTACCACGAGGATTGGAGGTTCTCACAATTGGAGATTTGATCACCCGATTACAAAGGGCTCTTCACTATTTAGGCGATCAAATAGGATGTGGAATAAAATCGACAAATTGAAACAAAAATCGATTTAAACTAATCCTAAAATCTACCAAATAAACAACTACTTAATTCTAAAGGTATGAAGAAAGTCACTCGTGGATGGATAATTATTTACAAAACAGCTTTGCATTTCCTTTGAAAGCTTAAATAATTGTAAGTTGAATGCTAGATTTGTCCCAAGAGCAATGTAGTATAGCTTCGATTTCTCCATACACCATACATGTCACTAGTTAAAGATCCATATTCCTTTCAGACAAATGGGTCTAAATAGCCAATAAAATTTGGCACTCTTTTTAAGATTTGATCGTTTTTCTTTTTCAATACTTCACAACCATTTCCTCGAGGACCCAAGAATTCTACCCCCACAGACGATAATGCAAGCCTTCTCCAATGTAATTGGTATCTAGTCCTTCAAATCTAATAAAATTTTCTATCTCCTTGATTAGATCTTTTGCTAACACGGATCAAGATCCTTTCATCGATTCAAGGAGAAACCACTAAGAACAACTAAATTGATACATCATCTAATTAATCCTCACACCATGAGTAAATTAGTGATCTATCAAAGTAATTTTTCGTAGTTCATTAGTCTAAGATATTAGTCTAACATACCCCTTGTTACCGCTTTACTCGTGAATCTCCATCTCGTGTCACGCCTCGCAGCCTCCGGATATCAAAAATATACAACTCTTTGTGGGTATAAACTACTAATATTCGACGCTCATTATAAGGACACACCAATTATATAAATTTAGTTAAACCCACAAAATAACCCAAAAATCGCAAATCGAATGTTCAACAATTAATCCCCTAACCCTGTGAGGGTGTTTAATGTTCCATTACTTGATTCCACCTATTACCAATCAAACAAAAGTAAGAAAATGAAAAAGAAATCAAGAGACAAGAAGAGAAAATCCGATTTGAGCTTCAATCTTCGCCTCAACAAGAAATAAATTGAATATCCGAGTACCCGGCATCAGCAACTTCAATAGAAATAAAATCCGCTCTAAACTACTCTAAGATCTATTAAAAACAAAAAATCTACAAACAAAACTAAGAAAATGGGCGCTTTAGAGAGAGAAAAACCTATGAGAGAAAATCCGCATTTCCTTTACCTTCAATCTTGTCTCCGAACCTTGAAATCTAAATTCTCGTTATATGAAAGACCGAAATATCTTCAATAGAAATAAATATCTCGGCTTCTAAAACTACTGTAAGATTCAAACAAATCAAAAATCAAAACTGAAAATGGGCGCCTGTAGAGAGAAACCCCATGAGAGAGGCTCTCCAATGTCTCACGCCCTATTTTTACTCAGAAAAACTACAAAGTATATATATGGTCCTAGGTGAACGGGCTTGAAAATATGTCAAAATATCATTTCTTCGCCTTTTAGGTTTCTCGCAGCGTTTTTGGTCTTTAAAACAAAGAACCGGTCACCACAATTTTTAGGTCGCGATTGCTCGGCTGTCGCGACTGAAGTTTTCGGGCTCGCACCAAGTTTTCTAGCTCCGACACAATTTCCCCGGTCGCGACCAAGTTTCCTGACAAAGAATCGGTTTTTCTCTTCTCCAACTTACTGTGGCCATAACTTCTTCGTTTTAACTCGGATTTGGGCATGTATACTGAAAGCTCTTTGAATGTAAAAATGTAACCATGAGGGGAATTTGAACCATTTTTTGTTCCATATGGTACATGTACCATCTTTCCAGTGGCGCTATGATACTTCTGGGCTGGACTCTTCTTTGAAAATATATTGCTCATTTCTTTCCAAATCACTTGCTTTTCATCAATAATCCTACAAAACCAAATTTAGAGGAAATTTTATGAGTTTTACATGAATATGGATATAAAATGCACAAAATAACATGTGAAATGAACTTAAAACATAGATGAGTTTTACACTCATCAATATGCAATATATACTATCATTACTTTAATCTGTATTCGTTCTCATATCTGTAGCTTCATATTACGGTTCTCATATTTCTCTATAATACATATATTCCTATATTTTTATCATGCATGCATTTACTCATTCTTATATTCATCTATGCCTATCATTCGTATAATGCGCATTTCCAATATTCCCTCAACATCTTATATCTTGTTAACTTATATTTTCATGTACTTTATTAGTCTATCATATCCTATGACATATACCTATACATTTCTATACTTGTATGTTTTACTTATGCTTTATCAGACTGTCCTATCTCCCGTAGGAGTTCATAACATAGACTTCTTCTTTGATATCCTTAGGTACCCTTAATGTCCAACCTATTTACCTTTTTATCATTTCTTATTCAGATACACACGTATAAACATTCGCTTGCTTAGACCGAGATGCAAATGAATGAGACTCTGAGACAATATATAATTCGAAGGTACAAGACGGAGACGGAATATAGACGTAAGTTCGCCCACGTAATAAAAAGTGTCAAACACTAGCGTGAGTGCCAAAGCACCGGGTCATGTATATGTGCCTGCCCACGTAATAGAAGCGTCGTAGCACTAACAGGAATGCCGAAGCACTGATCATATATGTCTTGTCATTCAATATTCGGTCTTAGGCAGTCATAAAATTATACGTTTTCTCTGTGCTTATCATTTTATTCTTTTCTTCTATATTCCTTTACATATCAAATCTACTTATGTTGCTATTTCTTGTTCATATCCATCTCTTTTCTTATCATATATTCCAATTGACTTTACTCAAGTGATTTGTACACTTAGAACAACAATCATATTTTTAGATGGATACCGAGTGCCATTAAATAGCATATGGTTAGATTCTAGACTCAATGATCTTTCCATAGAGTCCAAGAACACTCGAAACGGAGTTCGGACAAAGGAGTTATGACCTTCCGAAGTTGGAGGTCATACGTAGTCAAATCCTAAACTGGACGAGCTGACCTGACCTAGCTGAGCTTGGTCTAACACCTCGATCTGACACCTGATATACTCCACAGACATATGAATGGATTCTCAACTTAATGGGCTTTCCATAGAGTCCAAGAACACCAATCGGTTCGACGTAGCGGTTATGACCTTCGGGGGCTGGGTCAAGTATGTAGTCGAACTGCACGAAGCTGACCTGAACTGGCCGAGCTGACCTGAGCTCGGTCTAACACCTCGGTCTGACACCTTCTATGCTCCACAGACATATGAATGGATTCTTGACTCAATGATCTTTCCATATAGTCCAAGAACACCCAAAACGGAGTTCGGACGAAGGAGTTATGACCTTCCGAAGTTGGAGGTCATATGTAGTCAAATCCTGAACTGGCTTAGCTGAACTGACCTAGCTGAGCTTGGTCTAACACCTCTATCTGACACCTGCTATGCTCCATAGACATATAAATGGATTCTTGACTCAATGGGCTTTCCATAGAGTCCAAGAACACCCGAATCGGAGTTCGGACGAAGGAGTTATGACCTTCCGAATTTGGAGGTCATACGTAGTCAACCTAGACGAGCCGACTTAACCTGCCGGGAAATAACTTGACTCTGAGCTCCGGCTCAACACCTCCTCGGGTCTGATAGCCAATATCCCTCCTCAGGCATAAGGAATGTATTTTGGCCCAATGGACTTCCAGATGGGAGTCCGGGGCTAAGAACACCCGACCTGGGCTCGAACGAAGGAGCAGACCTTCCGAAGTCGAGGTCATACATAGTCAACCCTAAACGAGCCGGAGCCTAATCGATCGTGAAGCACCCCGACCTCGCTGGAGCTCTCGGTCTAACACCTCGGTCAAAGGACCCATAATCTTATTCATGATAGATTTCAACGAGAATGAAAGCCAATATCACTCACTGATGGCATAATTTCCCAACACTACGCCACTCTTGATACTTTTCTTTAATCCAAACTGTTTATACCCGCCATCGCATGATCGCAATAGAGGTGAAATTTTCTAGTTCAATCATATAACTAGACCTTCCTCAAAACTGATCTATAGCAGAGCCTGAACTCCCTTCTCAACCCCAACGTCCTTTTGTTGAATGAGTTTGGGAGTTTCCAAACCCAAACCATACATAAGATAGAGGGTTCTAAACCATGTATTTATACTTTCTAGACCAAAACTAGATTTCCATACACACGTAGTTTTCATACTAGTGTACGAAAATCGATACTTTTCCATACAAAACTTAACAAGTTCCATACTTTTCTATACAAACTCTAAAGACCTATTACACCCGTAGCCTATACAAAACCATACTCAAATTTCAAATAGTCTATTACCCATGGATCTTCTTTTTCCTTTCCTTCTTCTTTCTTTTCTCTTCTTCTCTTTCTTTCTTCTTCCTTTCTCTTTCTCTTCTCTCTTATCCTGTTTTTGCTCTCTTTCTCCAAGACCAAAATGTAGATATTTATTTCTGTGGCCTTATCCCTTATTCGAATTAACTCTTTTATTTCACTTTTTCTCTCTTAAGTACTTCCTACCATCCAATCAAAGGAGTGAAACTTCCTCCCTTTCCTCAAGCCACTTGTTTCTTCCACAATTTTTTCTTTCCTTACTTCATTTTTGTAATATCTTTCTTTTATTACTCTTGGTCCTTACTTTCATTTTTATCTCAATTCACTTGTATCAAAATCCTACTTGCAAATGGTAATTTATTAAATTAGCGAATTATCCGAATTGGTAAATTATTAATTTACCATTAACTCCATTGTATTAATTACAAGTTCTCGTTTATTTTATTTCTTTTTATCTTTATTTTATCCCGATAAATATATTTTTATTTTTATTATACCCTAAACATTTATAAACCGTTAGGTATAATTGGGTGTTACAAAATGAAACTCATGTGTTAAGTGAGTTAAAAATGAAGAAAAAAGTGATCGATTATGGCCAAAATGCAAGTAGATAGTGTTTCTATGAGATTATGTGTAACTTTTCTGTGCAAACTTATTGACTTGGAATAAATTGGTTTTTAAAATGGGTTAATCGAATAGTTAACATAGTGGTAAAGTAGGCATATTGGTTGTAAACTTGCGTTGTTGTGGAATTCTTGTGAATATAATCTAGCAACTTTTACTATGACTAATTATTGATGCCCTTAAGAGAATGTTAGTCGTTATATTCGAGTTAGGGATAGGTTGGTATACCAATAAGGAAAAATGTAGCAGTATTGTAAATGATATGTTTTATAGTGATGATACCGATCCGATTCCGGGGCCTAGACAAGTGATCGGTAGCGCGCACGTGTAATGTAAAAATAACCGCATGTAGCTCAACAGACGCATCGAAGATAAAAGTGTTAAATCGCCAAAGAACTCCAACGGACCGTTTCGTGATTCTCGTTATCCTCTCGCACCGAAAAATTTCGGTTTGATCTGCTTTTAAGGAAAATTATTAATAAACGGTAGAATTGTGTTGCACGAAAAATAATATATGAGAGCATGAAAGATGTGAATTATCATGTTTTTATATGCGAGATAAAATGAATGAAAGTTAAACTACTATAAAATGTTATATATGTAAATATTGCATTGATCACATGAGCAGTATGCTGCAATGTTGTTTAGAAAAATATGTTGAATGTAGTTGTGATGAGTAATGTATGCCTGTAGCGGAATATTATTTATATGTACATATATATGTTGTGTTGATTGTTGACACTGTAATAGAAACGTAGTTCCTATTACATGAAAATGCTTAATGCGTTGATTTCTCACGCGCAGGTACCGTGTAGATAGTGGCAAGACTGAAGACCTTCGAGCATAGAGTCACCGTCATACAGTTCAGGGTATACGAAAATGCTCCGTTTCATGCATACCACTTAATTTCATGATATCATGTGATTATTTTTATGGAAATCAAAGATGCTTTTAAGTTTTCGCTGACAAGAAGGTAAACTCTAATAATATTTTGTAAATGTTTCTTGAAAATGCATGGAATGCCATTTTCGTATCAATATGTCGCATTTCAAAGAATAGATATGGGGCCATCTTAAAAATGATATGATGTATGTTTCTCATATGAATGAATGTATTAGTAATGATATCGTATATTCATATATATGTATGTTTATATGAAATGTGTTTTGACAAATGATTTCATGCGGTCCACGTCTCCGAATCCGGTTCACCGTCGGGTCGGGCTCGGGAGCATGACATGTGTCAACTTTGAGATCAAAGCAGACTCAGTTGTTTTATGATTGAAAGGCCCTACAAGCTCAATTTCAAGTTTTGGAACCTAAAGTTTTGTTGGCTAATTTTACTGTGCAACCAGACTTAATTTGGAGATTTAAATCTTCACAAAAGGATGATCTAGAGTTAGTAGCCATCATGGATAAGGTGAGAAAATGGGTTAATTTCGATTTTATGTTGATGGATGATGATACTTCGAAGTTAAAGGATAGATTGTGTATTCCTCACGTTGGGGGATTGAGGAGAGAACTCTTAAAAGAATTTCATAACTCTAGATTTATAGTTCATCCTAGAGGAATGAAGATGTATAGTGATATGAAACAATTGTATTGGTGGCTTGGATTCAAATGTGATATTGCAGAGTTTATAACACAATGTTTAGTTTGCCAGCAAGTGAAAGCTGAACATCAACGACCTGGGGGAAAACTGCAACCCCTTTGTATTCTTGAATGGAAGTGAGAGAATATTACCGTGGATTTTGTTTCAGGGTTGTCTAAATCCATGGGAGGTAATGATGCAGTGTGGGTGATTGTTGATAGATTGACAAAGTTAGCTCACCTCTTACCAATCCGAACTACATTTACATTTGATAAATTAGCCTCCTTGTATGTTAAAGAGATTGTTAAACTACATGGAGTATCTGTATCCATTGTTTCAGATAGGGACACTCGTTTTACATCCAAGTTTTGGAAGAGCCTACAAATGCTCTTAGTACCCAAGTAAACTTTAGTACTGTGTTTCACCTACAGATAGATGGTCAGTCAAAAAGAGTAATTCAGATTTTGGAGAATATGCTGCGAGCATGTATATTGGATTTTGGAGGCAGTTGGGAAAATCATATGCCCTTGGTGGAATTTTCTTATAATAATAACTTTCAAACAAGTATTGGTATAGCACCATATGAGGCTCTTTATGGCAGAAATGTAGATCCCCAATTTGTTGGGATGACATGGGTGAGAGGAAACTTTTGGGTCTAGATTTGGTTCAAGTAACTACAGAAATGATTCGGCTCATACAAGAAATGTTGAAAATAGCACAAAGTCAATAAAATAAAAAATAAAAAAATAAAAAAGCTATACAGACAACAAGAGGCGAGAATTTGAATTTCAAGTGGGTGATCATGTCTTCCTAAAGGTGTCTCCGATGAAAAATGTAATGAGATTTGGGAAGAAAAGAAAGCTCAGTCCTAGGCATGTGGGACCATTCGAAGTGCTTGAGAAAGTTGGTGCCTTAGCATACAGAGTGACATTGCCCCCAAAGTTGGGAAAAATCCATAATGTGTTTCATATGTCATTACTAAGGAAATATGTTTATGATGCATCTCATGTGGTACAGATTAAGCCAATTCAGTTGAATGAGAATTTGGTTTATGAGGAATATCCTATTCATATTGTTGATACTATAGACAAGTTCCTTCGTAGAGCAATTGTTAAACTAGTAAAAGTCCAATGGAGTAATCATGAAGAACGAGAAGCAACATGGGAGTTAGAAAGCGAGTTAAAGGAGAAGTACTCGAACCTGTTTTATAACCAAGGTATGTCAAGTTTAGATAACTAAACTTCTTTTAAGGAGGGGAAAATGTAATATCCCTAAATTTAAAAAAAAAAAAACAAAAAGCAAAAAAACAAAAACAAAATTTTCAAAATAAGAAAGGCTAAAATGTAAATTTTCAAAGTTGGAAGGAGCTTTTAACAAAAAAAAAATATAAATGTTTTGCTAAAAATAAACAACAAAAGTTTCTTACACAATCCTAACCTTCTTCACTTTTCTCTCAAGGAGAGGATAAGTGAGCTAGGTTTCAAAATGGGGATTTCAAGATTGAAGAAACATCCACCCTAAGTAAGTATTTCTTTTTCTCTCTCCAGTTTGAAGCATGTGATGTGTTTAGGAGTGAAGAAAATATTTGAGAGAAGAAAGGTAAGTGAAAAGGTTTTATACTGTTTTGAGAGATTTATGATACTCTTTATGCAACCGTTGAATTGCTTTCGAATTTGGATATGTTTGAGATAAGAGAATGATCTACAATCTGAACGGCGGAGATCGTGTTTTAAGGTTTGAGCTTAAAGTTATTTTTGTTTAAAGCAAACAGTTTCGGAAATTAGTTTTAGTTTCGATAAGATCAGTGTAATACTTCATTCTCCTTATTCAACCGTTGGATTGCTTTTAATTTTGGATATATTTGAGATAGGACAATGATCTACGATTTGAATGGTTCAGATCATGCTTAGAGGTTTCATATGAGAGTTATACTCATTTAGAACAAGAAGTTTTTTAAATCGGTTTCAGTTTTTGGAAGTTTAGTGTAAGCATTTGTTCTCCTTATTCAACCGTTGGATTGCGTTGAAATTTGGATATATTTTATATAATACTTTTATCTAAATTATGAACGGTTAAGATCAGAATTTGTGACTTGAGGAAGGAGATATTTGAGCAAAACCATAACAATGATCAAACTACTTTTAAATTAGTTTGGAAAAGAGAGTAATAATTGAGGGCAAATTATTCAAAGAGTAATAATAATAATAATAATAATAGTAAGTTTAAAATAATAAATAAGTAAATTAAAATAACAATGAAGAAAAAGAAATAATATTTTATATAATTAATGACTTTTTTTTTTCGCTTTTATTTATTTAGGTGACGTAGATTCTTAATTGAGTTTAATTGTGGAGTGGTATCATTTCAAGACTTTTGAGTTGCTTTGAGGTAAGGAAGATTAATGCAACTTTTCCTGTAAAAAAAAATATTTTGCTATTATATGTGATTATGAGTTTTGATAATTTGTATTTGTTTAAATTATATGCATTGATTTGAAAATGGATTTGTTTAAATTTGTATTTGTTTGGAAAATGGATTTGAAAATATTTATGGTAGGGATTGAAAGTTATGGAGATATATTTTTGTATTTTTATTAATTTGGAAACATTAAGAGAATATTTGACTTTGGTTTTTATGACCCTCGTCAATGGGTATAAACTTAACAAATATGACATGTGCCAAACGTGAGAACCACGCGTACCTATGTCATATCAGCATAAACCGATAACACGATCCGTACACCCGCATTAACTGACAAAAATGGTTCATGTCAATGGGTATAAACTTGACACGACCCTAGTCAATGGGTTATAGTAGTTGACAAAATGACCATTGTCAACAGGTTAGAATAGTTGACATTTTATTTGGAAGAAAAATGTTTTGAGAACCAAGAGTATAAATATTTTAGAACGGCCCTTGTCAAGGGTTAGAATAATTGACATTTTATTTTAAACAAATCTTTTGAAAACCATGAATAGATGTGTTTTAAAATATTTGTGGATTTGATTATGATATGGAATTTGTTTTAGAAACAAGAAATATGATGAACAACAGTTTGAAATATATTTATATGTATTATTTATTTGTACTTAAGGATTTTATGAGATTTGTAAGGAAAATAAAAATATGTTATATCTCAAATTTTGTGAATTTAAAATATTTGATCCATGAAAATGTATTAACATTCCTTATTGGGTTTTTAACTCACTCCTTATTGTTGATAATTTTCAGGTGCCCTAAACCTTGGTGAAGAGTGATTTTGGGGTAGGCAAGGATGAAGGTTGATAACTATATTTGAATTGGTATTTGTTGGAAAGATTTATGATTGTTGGACTACTTTAATGCTTTGTGAATTAATGTTTGCAAACTTTCATTGGAAGGATTTTATGTTACTAGAATGTTATATTTTAAGATTATTAGTTTTGAAAAATTTTATCATGTTAGAAGACGTTGGTTCAATGACATTTTATTATATTTTGGAAAATTTTATGCATTTGGAAGATTTGATTTTATGAAATTAATTTAATTCTTCTTGTGAGCATATTCAGAACAAACAAAATTCATAAATAGAAATTTTGAAAGTATGATTTAAATATAGGATTTTAGAATCCTATATATGAATTGTGACGCCCCAAACCCAGGGTGTCCGTTGACTACCCGTCAACTTGCGGAAAATCTAGATGTCTCGTATCGCGAGACCCATACCTAAGTAAAAAAGGCCTCTTGGGCCCATAAATCAATACTCATCAAAATATACACCCAACTATTTTCCAATAGTTCAAGAGTTATAACATTTCTCTTAATACAAATACATATTGAATTCTCATAAATTCTAATACATATTATCCAAAACCATCAAAGTCACAACCCAACTTTCTTCGTAAATCGGGCCTAAGATGAGCCGTTTCGAATGCTCCCGTAATTCACAATATATTCCTCGACAAGGTGAGCTATCGCCTAGTAGTGGAATCACCCTAAATGGGTTACTTCCCCATCTAAGCGCATATGCACGCTCCACTTAAAACACACATCTGGCAATACGTGATCCTACTTGAATGTCTATATGCCCATTCTCATGTCTCGAGTCCTCACCGACTCCCTTACACTTGCTTAAGCCATATATGAGAAAAATAATCATTTTCAAAACAAAACTTGTTGTTCTCGAAAATACACTACCGAATTTTGGTAAAAATATGGGACTACCCTCCGAGGCGAATGTGTTGGAGAACTTCCCGAAACAGTCATGGTCTTCATCCGAAATGATCTGTTGGACCGTCTCCCAACCCCATTCTCCGGAAAATCATCATGTGAAATTCATTTCGCAACCATGTTCGTTTTTCGGAAAATTCATGTCATGCACTCACACCTAATATCTAGGTTACTCAGTGCATATGAAAATACATTATGTCATTCCAACCATTTTTATACCAATATATCAAATATGCATATATTCACAAATTTACAATTACACCACATGTAATTCAATTATATCAACCATCACCCAAATTAGCTCATTTGAGTAAATCACAATTTCATCTCCAATGGCCTATACACACAATTATTATATTCCATATAATTGAGCAAATCACAATCTCATCTCCAATGGCCTATACACACAATTATATTCCATATAATTAAACAAATCATAATTTAATCTCCAATGGCCTATACACACAATTATATTTCATATAATTGTGACATCATATTAATACATCAAACTTATGCATTAACCTATTAATTTCCACACAACACAAGCCATTCAATTCAATAATTTCAAGCACCCAGCACATGGACGTTTTTGGTCCAATTCACACAAACCCGAGATTGTTTTTACAGTCCCAAAATCAGGAGCGCGGGTCATCTACGGCGCCCCACTTTCTCCTACATCGGTTCCCCTGTGGAACCGACCTACTGGCCATTCCCGGCCTCATACACACAAAACACAATTTAATGCATAATTACAACACAAGCAAACCCCAACAAAGGATCGAATCGTTCAACCGAGCTCCAACAAATTCCCACAATTCGGTCCCATGTTTTGGGACCGATCAAACGGCCCCTCACGGCCTCAAACCAACTCAAACATTTTCAAAACACTTAAACAAGGGGTAAAACAAGTAAGATAAAACCCTTACCTCACGGAGTTTGTCAAAAACTCCCGAAACCGATGCTCACGTGTAGTCCTCGATGTGTAGAACCACTTTGTTTCTTGGCCCGAAGAAATCCGACGATCCGATCGACCGTAAACCTAGAGAGATGGTGCTCTCTCTCTCTCTAGAAAAATAAAAAATCTAACCTCACTGCATCCATTTTTCCCTCCTGCACGTTTGGTCTTCTTTTTCCATTTCCCTTCCTTTCTCTCTAAGAATTCTTTTCCTTTTTATTCATTTTCTCCTTTCTTTTCTTTCCTTTTTGCTTTTCTTTTCTTTTTCTCATTTCTCTTCTCATTCCCCTTTCACTTTCTCTTCTCTTTTAGCATTTCTCTCCCATTTTGACCGTATGGGTCAAGAGAAGGAAATTTCCTTCTCCTTTCCTCAATCCAAATGTGTGGCTAGCCCATTTCCATTCCTTTTCTTTTATTTCATAATTCCTCATTATGACATCATCACTTACATGGCTTAATGTGAGCCATGGAATTCATTTCCCACACATGGTTAATTGTGAGCCACTCCTTCAATGCCAAGTGTCATTCTTCAAGCTGCCATAAGATCTCTAACCTTGTCAGCACATCCGACACCCCACGCCTCGAAAAACGTGAAATCCCGACCACCTCGGAATCCAACGAAATTCGACATGGTAGCTAAATTTCACGAGACGATTTCAATGGAAAAGTCCGTTTCGTCATCCGAGATCTAGAAAAATTTCGGATTTTTACCGAAATTACGATCTCCCGTAGGAGTACATAACAAAGATTTCAGGACATAAGGTACCCGTAGGTACACTACAAAACATAACTAAATTATGCCTTAGCATTGGAGCTGATTACTTTTGTTTTCTTATGTTTCATTGTTCAAATACTTATCATATAAATGTTTGCATGCATAGACCAGTAACAATGAATGAGAGGGACGCAACACAATAGGTACCTGAAGGTACAAAGACAAGACAAGATCGAAATGTATGTTTAAGACCGAATATGGCAAAGCACTGAATAAACGCAAGCCAGAACACAAATCAGAGGCCGTGAACACTATGTAGAGTGTCGTAGCACTAATCGACGCGGCTCACGCAAAACGTAAGGCGTTGTCGCACTGCATAAGTGCCGGGCACTATACAAACGCATCTATTTATTCACTATCCGCCCTAGTACCACATAATTATATGTGTTTTCAAAGCATTTTATTTTGTCCTTGTTAACATTCATGTGGTTATATAACCCATTCATTTAGGCTTGATAGGGAAAGAAAGTAAAACAGGCTTAACAAAAACAAGAAAACAAAGCTTGTTTGGAAGACTGGTTCACCTAGGCGTACTAGTGCTACGCTTAGGCGGAGGAGTTCGCCTAGGCAGATCAACTCTTCGCCAAGGTGAAGGAACAATGATAAGAAAACAACCTCGGGTTTGCTTAGGCGAACAAAGCTTCGTCTAGGCGTGCACTCCTTCTCCTAGGTGGAGAGGTGTCGGGCTAGAAACGGAAATGAAGCATTTTTGCCCTATTTCATCGAACACTTCCAATCCAAAACAAAACAAACCACAAACTTACTTAAATCAACCAAAAACACCTTTATAATGAGAGTTAGGGTTTTCCTAACTCACACATAACCAGAGAAGGAGGTTGGAGAATTTCCTAATCTTGATTTTCTTGAACTTCAACTTAGCTTCCCTTTTTCTTTCCTTTATTTTTCCTTTTTACATCAACAAGTAAAGCCTTAACCAAGTAGAGAGAAATCACCAAGAATGACTTCTGTAAAACTCGAGAAAAAATTCAATTTTTCTGAAAAAGGGTAAAACGGTAATTTCAGTTGAAACCCGGAAATTCTCTAGATCTCGGATGATGAAACGGATTGCGCTGTTAAATTGCCTAGCGTAAATCTAGCGACGCTAAAAGTTTTTGCCGACTCGAGACAATTGGAATATTTTATTTATTTTCCCGGGTGATAAATCGCTAAGATTCTCGTGGACGATTTTTAAAATCTCGGAAGTCGAAACGGGCTTGAGTTAAAGTTCATTTAAAATAATTGAACTGCAAAGAAATAAAATTTTTCGAGAGAGAAACGGACCCGAATGAGGCAATATAAGTTATGTATCAAAATAATAATAATAATAATATTATAATAATAATAAAATGGGAAAAAAATCAATAAAAAGGGGCAGGAGGCCATTTTCGTCGGGAGGAGAGGGTGGTGATGAGAGAATTTTTTTATTTTTTTTCTTTCTCTTATTTTTTTCTCAGATCTATGAAAATCGGATCGCAGGTTTTCATCGGGGCCAAAGGCAAAGTTGATCTACGCAATGAGAGTTACGCGTGGACACCAAAAAGTTGGAGTTTCGACAAACTCCATGAGGTAGGGGTTTCATCCTACTTGAAGTTACACTTTATTTAAGTGTTTTGTAATGTTTCAAAGGGTTGGAGGTCTTCAATAAATTGTTGGATTCGTCCCAAAACTTGGGACCGAATTGTTGGAATTTTTGGAGAATTTTTGGAGCCTATTTGGACAGTCCGTGATTGTGTAGGGGCTATTTGGGGTGTTTGTTTCATAATTTATGAAATAAATTGTGTGTTGGTGTGTATGAGGCCGGAAATGACTATGGATTTCAGGTTCACATAGTGGAACCGATGTTGGATGACTGGCCGTGAATAGTAACCCGAGGGGGGTACTGTTCATGTGAATAGTGACATGTGAATAGTGACCCTTGAATAGTAACCCATGAATAGTGTTCTCACACTATTTTTGTGAGAGAATGTGTTTGGGTGAGTGATTCAAATTGAATTGCTCGAGCTCACTAGCTCATGCGAAGCACTTTGCAGAATTGATCGAGAAATTGTAGAATGACTCGAAAGGTGGATCAAAGGAATAGATAGGCTAACACATGATTTTACGTTAACATAAGGACATAATTATATGGAATATAATTGGGGTGTGTAGGTCATCGAGATGATATTGTAAATCGTCAAGGAGCAAAATGAAGATAGTTGATCACTATCAATGACATGTGTTGTGGTGCAAATTTGAGAATGTTGTATATTGATATATTTGATATATTGTATAAAATGGTTTGGTGGCATAATGCATTCTCAGCGCACTGTGCAACTAGAGATTAGGTGTTAGTGCATGACATGAATTCTTCGAAAAACGAATATGGTTGCAGAAAAGAATTTCACAAGATGATTTTTTCCGAGAATTGGGCCTGAGATAATGCTACCATATTTTGATGAGGAGGACTGCTGGAAGCTTCACCAAACTAATTCGCCTGGAGGGTATCCCATATTTGCCGACACTGGGTAGTATATTTTCAAGAACAACAAGTTTTGTTTGAAAATGATTATTTTTCTCATACATGGCTTAGTAAGTGTGAGGAGTCAGGTGAGGACTAGACATGGAAATGGGTATGTAGACATTCAAATAGAATCACGTATTTACTTGAGTGTGTTGCAAATCTGAGCATCGTGATATGCACTTATAGAGTAACCCATTTGCGCTGATTCCACCATCATATATCACCCCGTCGAGGGAATCTATATCTTTCATGTGTATAGGGAGCGTCGAGAAGACGGCTCATCTTAGAGGCCGATTTTGGAAGAAAGTCGCTGTGGCTCATGTTTGATAATATATTAGAATTGTAGATTTTAATATGTATTTCCAGATTAAGAGTAATGAAATAACTTTTGACTATTGGAATATAGTCAGTATATTTTCATGAGTATTGGTATACGGGCCCAAGTGGCCATTTCTTTACTATTATACGAGTCTCGATACGAGACGATAGATTTTCAAATGCGTTGACTGGTAGTCAACTGACCTGGATTCAAAAGCGCCACAATTGCACGTAGCCTAGGTTTATAAATACCTAAAGCTTAAAGGTCGATAAGTTGTGCATAATGACACTGTACTGGGCTGGTCAAGGCCGTAGTTATTAAGGTAAGAAACATCACCACTTGGTGTGCCTCGATGTAGGGTTAGGTATGTGATTACTCAGAAAGCACGACAGAATAGAAACACTGCATTTACTGTGTTTCGTGTCAGGTTCTGATACATGTGTTCCATGCTTCAGGATTTGTGGATTGTTTGGTTATCATGGGAAAATTATATGCATGGCATAATGTATATAGGAAGAAGTGGAATGTTAAGGTTAGGAACTATAACCTTAGGGGTTCGGAAAATGAAATGAACCTGAAAGTATTGAATTTTATTGAAATAAAAGGAGGTTGGCAAGTAACCCACTTAAGGTGATGAACTGTCACCATTGAGGCCAAGTCTATTAGTAATTGGGTATGTGCTAATAGTTAGACTGAATGGGATTAAATAAAGTTTTTGTTGCCATTTGATGAGAGATGCAGGCAAGTCGAGGCCGGAGTACGTGAGGTCATCCACGAGGTGCCAAGTACCACCAGTGATTTGACCAAACAGCTCGCGAGGTCAGCTGGGTTACAGGAAGCCATACCATTGCACGTGCTATGCAACCTGTAGTCGTGGAGGTCCGAGTACTCTTTGAGGTTCAGTCACATCATCCTCCGATCGCAGGGGAGGGGATCCGCTGCGGCGCACTCATTAGTTTGCATTGGAGAATGTATCGGAAGCTGGGTGGATATTACCTTCGATGGGTTAAGATCGTTACCAGATTCCAATGGGAGGGCGGAGTCCCACCAGGTGGGGATCAAAGCAGACCTCTAAGGACGAGGCAATGACTTAGGCACAGTTCTGGCTCTTATGACAAGTATTTTCCAAACCACTACTATATGCCAAGGCCTAAGAGTTCCTAGAGCCGAGACAATAACGATGACATTGATGGAGCATGCATGGCCAAATTCACCGAGTCAAGTAACGCTTTGATGACTATGTGGCCAAATATGGCCAAGGGCTGAGATTTGAGAATTGACCAGAAGTTGTCCATTTGAGGGGAGATTGTGGGCTTCGCTACAATATAATGGACTCTATGGTCGACGCCTCGGCCACAGAGAGAGAGATGGATGATTATTGCGCATTCGAGATGCGAAAAGCCGGTGGAAGAGAAAGGAGGATCAAATTTCTTCGAGTTCGCTAGAGGTTATATCTGGAAAACCATTGTATGGGAAAATTCTCCTCTAGGATCTAGTGAGAGCTGGTCGGGAGGTGGTAGACATATCGCTCTTGATGTCACTTTTGACATGGAGGAGTTGACAACCCATCTGGGTTGTTAGTATCATGGACCAGGCTAAGTAGACGTGAAACTGGCGCCGCTTCCTCGGGTTTTGTAATGTAGCATATGCATGTGAGTGATACGTATGTGTGTGAATTCGAGACTAAATTGCTAAGGGGGAGAACAAACCTAGAAAAAATTCAATTTTTTCAAAATTTTAAGAAACTAAATTTTCTAGATCTCGATGTGACGAAAACGGATTGCGCTCAAGTAAATTGCCTCGTGAAACTCAGTGACCTTAAAAGTTTCACACTGGGCAGACCGTAATATTTTACGATTTTCTGGGTGATGGACTGCCGTGATCTCTCTGGATGATTTTTACGAAAAATCTCGTAAGTTTAAATGGCGAGCAAAGTCTCACAAATAATTTGAACTGGAAAAAAATAAAATTTTGGGAGAAACGACCCAATGAGGCAATGTAAGTTATGTATCAAAATAATAATAATAATAATAATAATAATAATATAATAATAATAAAATGGGAAAAAAATCAATAAAAAGGGGTAGGAAGCCATTTTCGTCGGGAGGAGAGGGCGGTGATGAGAGAATTTTTTTATTTTTTTTCTTTCTCTTACTTTTTCTCGATTTATGAAAATCTGACCGCAGTTGGGTTTGATCCGAAGCGTGCAAAGTTTATCTACAAGGAGAGCTACGCGCGAGCACCAAAAGTTGAGTTTCACAACTCCGTGGAGGTAGGGGTTTATCCACTTGTAAGTTAATTTCTCTATTTAAGTGTTGTACTGTTTCAAGTAGTCAGGCCTCGAATCCATCGTTGATCGGTCCCAAATCAATTGTTGGAATTTTGAGCCCATTCGACAATCCGTGACTCGTAGGGGCTGTTAGGGTGTTTGTTTCCATAATTTTACAAATAAGTTGTGTGTTGGTGTATGAGGCCTAATGGCTTATGGATTTCGGGTTCACAAAGTGGAACCATGTTAGATGGACCGTCGTGAACAAGAATCTCCGAGGGGGTAATTGCCTGTGTGAACAGGAATCATGAATAGTGACCCCGTGAATTGCGTTCTCTGCCAATATCTAAGAGATCGCTCGGGATGATTTGCACTGACCTGCTCGTGTTCTGCTAATTGAACCCACGCGAGCTAATTCTTGTAATGGATTGAGAAATTAGAATGGCTTTGAGTTGGTGGAGCAAAGAATAGATAGATTAATACATGATTTTAAAGGTAATAATATAAGAACATAATTATATGGAATATAATCAGGTGTGTAGCTAATGGAGATGAGGTTAATGTATGTTCGTTCAAGTAAGCAAATTTAAGATAAGATCACTATTGAATGACATGTGTTGTGAGCTAAATTTGAGAACGCTGTATATCAAGAGGTTTGATATATCAGATAAATGGTTTTAAACTTATTACTGTATTTTTCATATATGCACTGAAAATCTAGAGATTAGGCGTTAGTGCATGACATGAATTTTCCAAAACGAATTAAGTAAAGGAATTTCATGATATTTTTTCAGAATCGGTCGGGAGACGGGCCAATGTGATCATTTCGGATGAGGACCATGACTGTTTCGGAAAGCTCACCAACCAATTCGCCTTGGAGGGTAGTCCTACTAACACTTTAGTATATTTTCAAGAACAACAAGGTTTTGAAATGATTATTTTTCTCATACATGACTTAGGCAGTGGGAGTGAGTCGCAGAGACCTGGTGATATTATGGGAGAATGAGTATATAGACATTCAAGTAGAATCACGATTTACTTGAGGCGAAATTGGAGCATTTCTTATACGCACTCCTGTGAAAGTAACCCATTTAGTATGATTCCAATTATTTCCGTCATAGCTACCCCGCCGAGGGAATTATATTTTTCGTGCACAGATGCTCGAGAAGACGACTCCATCTTAGAGCTTCGATTTTGAAGGTGTCGGGTTGTGGCTGTGATGTTTTGATAGTTATGTATTAGAATTGTAGATTTTAATATGTATTTGTATTAAGAGTAATGAAATAACTCTTGGACTATTGGAATATAGTTGGGTATATTTTTGATGAGCATTGGTATATGGGCACAAGTGGCCATTTTTACTTAAATATGAGTCTCGCGATACGAGACGTATAGATTTTCCACGGGTTAACGGGTAGTCAACGGACCCCCGGTTTTTGGGGCGTCACAACTTCCTCTTCTCCCCAAACTATATAGCCAAAATGGTGAGAATGCTAATCCTATAAGACAAATGTTTGTCTTATGGATTTGGCTCACATTTTTCCCTTTGCATTTTAGTCTTCCACTTTCATTCTATTTGTAAGTCAACTTATTAATATCCCATCTTAACATATAATCTTCTTATCTTATGTCATTTGAGTCCTTAATTTGACAGTTTACTAATTTACCATTTTTCACACTTAGCACTTAAATTTCCAAAAAGTACAAGTTGACTTTTATTATACCCTAAACATATCATAAAACTACTAAGGTATAATTTGGGGTGTTATAGGGCAGCTATAAAGCATATCCTATGCTATTTGAAAGAAGCTTATGAACATGGAATATTGTATAAGAAGCATGAGCATACCAGAATTGAGTGCTTTTCTGACCTAGACTGGGTAGGATTTAAGGAAGATAGGAGATCCACCTCATGATATTGTGTCTTTTTTGGAGGAAATCTGCTCTCATGGAAGTATACACCCGTAGTCTCGCTGGCCTAGTGCAGAGTCCAAGCAGGTGCCGCTTACATAGTTTGTATGCGACATCATGTGGATACGTCGCCATTTGATGGAAGTAGGCATCAAACTTTAGTACTTAGCTAAGTTTGTGATAAACAAACACATGCATATAGCATTTAACTCCTGTGATTTCATGAACGGACCAAACATATCGAGATGTGATCACATTTTGCTCACAGAAGATTCAAATGGGTTGATCTCTACAAGATATGTAAAGACTGGAGAACAATTATGAGATATTTTCACAAAACCTTTGAGTGGGGATTGAGTCGATTATCTTTGTAACAAGTTGAGCATGATCAACATCTATACTCCAACTTGAGGGGGAGTGTTATAGTATTGTAGATTTAGGAAACTTTATAGTCTTTCCTATTTGATTTATGAATTGTCTTGTATATAAATCGGTTATTTGTGATCAATGAAATATACAATTTTTCCTTACAAGCCTGTATGTTATTGAGATCAACACCCTGAAACAAATCAAATGTACATAATAAACATATGGGAAGTTGAAGGAAAGTTTATGAGAGTAAACTAACAACATGACATTCTTTCATCAACACTTTTACTAAGGCAATGATACCTCCTGAGCAACTGCAGATTTTGAACTGTTTAATTGTTCAACTGACAGCTGCTCTGCTGAAAAAGTTGAAGTATCAAGTTGATCCTTTGGTTGTATGCTAAAATCTCGACCATATGTATTTGATACTTATGTATCAAGTCCATCCTTCAGTTTGATGCTCAAATCTTTATCCCTTGTATTTGATAAGCTATGGTAATCTTCAATCTACGGATAGCACCATTATTTTAGTAAGTTAGACAAAAAAAATTTATTAGGAAAAAACAAATCCCAAAAATTAGTCAAGAATGAATACTGCAAGCACAGAGTGGAGCTAAATTACAAGGGCAACCTGTTTTTCCAAATCCTCAAAATTGAAATTCCATGTCGTGACTCCTTTTATGTACTCTCGCTGCAAGGTCACAAGAGCTTCAGTCTTTGATGAATCAATATCATTATTACAGAGATTGGACCATTTCGACTATCAATGAACAAGAGGGGCCTTCTGTCAAAGGCTATCGTCATATATGTATGTCAATGCACTAATTGATGGATTAATTTCATAGCAGACAAGAATCAAAGAAATGAAGGGAAGGATAGGGACCAAATATACTCATAGATGATTTAATAGTAATTGTCGTGTTATTGTTATTGTTATAATAACAGGTCTCAGATTATTGGCATCCACAAAGATCATTTTTTGACTACTTCTATCTATGAATTTGAGCAGCAAGCCAATTGAGCAGAGGCAGGTGGGAAATGAACCTAAGAGAGAAAGTTAATACAATTCCATTGATTTATATGGGAGAGAGAAAGAGGAGCTGGTCAGAAGGAAGTGCAATCCTAGACAAAGCATGCCTAAATCCAGAACAATGCAATGCAAAGATGAAGACCTTCATTTGGCCTATAAAGAGAGAGAATGAGGAGCTGATCAGAAAAAGGGAGTGCAATACCTAGACAAAGCATGCCTAAAGCCAGAACAGTAGTATACAAAGATGAAGACCTTAAATTGGCCTATTCGGCTTTTTCTTTTCTCCATAAGATTAATGAAAGCCAAATGCATGTAACAACATCAGAGGTGTTTTTCTTGACCTAAAAATTATGATTAGAAAGCAACAAAAAAAATTGAAACTCAACAAGATTCATGATTGTCCAAGAACCATTTTCCTAAAAGCTTAATCTTATAGGATTTGGGCCCATAGTATAATATATCATGCAATTGAACAAAAGTCTTTAGGTTTACATTTGAGCTTAATAAATTATTCTCCTTTGAGCTTAATAGATTAAGGAAAGAAACATGCAATAAGGTTTGAACAAATCATTCCTACTAAGCAAGTCTCTATTACCATGTTGAACAATGATGGGCATAAAAACAAGAAAAAACATAGGCAGTGATGAAGCAGTAAATCTGGAAGAGAACATGTGAGCATGGTTGTGTTATCTGAGAACCTTCAAAAGTGGAAAAAGAGAACACTTGTAGGTAGTGAACTACCTGAGATAGTTGCACTTTATTCACACCTGTTTTGTTCCAGAAAGCCAGCCTCTTTTGCCTGGACAAAGAAGGCAATCACACTATGCCTATGAGAGATTCCAACTAACATGAGAGTTATAAACACAACACATGAAAAAACTTGAAATGAGCAATCACACCTTCAGCATCCTAAACCGATCACCAAGTGGAGCAAGACCATTAAGAATAGTCCGGACCAGAAACTCATTTGAACGTGCATGTTTAAAGAATCGGAGCTTCAGAAGCTTCTCTGATGTGGGACGGTTCTTTGGATCCTTCACTAAGCAAGAAGCTATCATCTCTTTAAATGACTGCAAAAGCGAATCATTTTCAGCCTGCTGGAAAAGAAAAAGGGGAAAAGAGACCCCCCAAAAAATGCTACCATTCAAAAAGTTCAAATTGAATGGCACAAACCTTTGTAAATCTTCGATCCATTTCATAGTCAAGACCAGGTGGTGCATTTTGTAATGTCGTCAGCAACACCTGGAAAAATGTTAACAGAAATACCTATAATAAAGTAAGAACCATGACCAGAAGTAGACTGTAAATTAAGGATTTCCTCCAAATAGGCCCTGGTTTGATCAAAGTCAATCAGGATTCAGGCATGCTTAATGAAGGCAGTGGGCTTTTTTACATATGTTGCACATAGCTGGAGAGCATCCAGAATTTCTATATCAAAAAAACTATGGTATGTTTAGTTCTTATTTTTGAAAACTATTTTATGTTCTCAAAAATAAGGAGAACAAGGAAAACAAGAAGAGCATGCCTAGTTCTTAGGTTTTCACTATTCTGACAAACACAAAAACACTAAATCAGGAGAGTGAGAACAGTTTTCAGAGAACATCAAAATGATGTTCTCTATGTTTTAAAAAACTGTTATAAAAAACAGTTTTAAAAAACAGGAACCAAACAAGCTCTATAATTTTGGAGAAGCACCAAAATGTAACTAACCCAAGAGGGACACTGCAAGATTTATAGGAATTCTTTTTTATGAGTAAAATGTTGCATCTATTTGGCATATATATGGTAGGGGTGGTCCTAAATATCAAGATTAAATTCTCAACTTTTGAAATATGTCGCCAAATTGGAAAGAGGGGAAAGAAATGGAATTTCCAATGCCATTATTTATTATATTTGTAATATAAGTATTAACATACACAATACACACACACACTCTCATGCATATGGCATATTGACTTCACAATGATGGAAGCAGTTTAACAACTTCCAATATCATATTCGTCCCAGGAAAAAAAAAAAAAAGTTCATGGGATCTCGAGATTAATAGACTATGGAAGTCATTTTTAGGTGTCTTGCACATGAATCAGGGTGATACAGATCCATGAGTTCAGCATCATTGGGACACTGGAAGTTGTTTAACTCCTTCCATCTTTGCTAAGTCACTTCCAATGCAACATGCACAAGAGTGTGAACGAGATGTGGAGGAAATGATTATCGCTATTGAATGTTCCTCTCATCAAATTTGTGCCTTGCATAATCTTAGTTGCACAGAATTGTTAGATTGACCTTCATTGGTGGATACATGGAGAATGGGGCATGACCATGAGCAAGTTCCAAAGCAGTTAATCCAAATGACTAGATGTCTGCTCTGTTTACGGAAACTTAGTTTAGAAGAAAAAATAAAATAAAAAACTGCACCTTAGGTTAAAAGAAGTAGGAAATGTATTAATCATTCACTTACTTAAAGTCATATCCATGTAATAGCTGCATAACTTCAGGAGCCATCCTATGAATAATAGAAATAATTTCTTTATTTGGACAAAAAATGAGAAGGTATTGAAGTGAAAATAGAGTTTTAGAATCAGAAAAAATGAGACTAATCAGATCATTAGCCAATAGAAAGAGTCCTATAAACAAACAAAGGAAGTAGCAGGGCACAAGCAAGCACCAACATGGAGTTCCAACAAATGAGTTCCTTTGAACATTGCCTATCTCCAGCATCAAACATATAGGCCGAAACTCAAAAGTCAGCCAACTTAATTGCACCTTTGGAATCAACTGTGATATTCCCAGCCTAATGAAAATCAGAAAGCCAACAAAAAGAGGTAAAGTATGGCTAGGAGTAATGGTGTCTTCTAAATAAAGCAGGAAAATAAGAACCACTGCTAAAAGCTTACATCCTGTATGCTATTACTAAGAAACGTCTTGTATCAATATGCAAAACATGGTACAACATATTCAGATATGTATGCATTTTAACTTATAATTTATCTAAAATTGAAATCAAAACAAAGCATTGTCCTTGCAACTCAGGTCTAGATGATATAGAAGATATAGTAGCATTTCCTTGAAAAATTTTAAGTCCCTATGCTGCAAAAAGTTGGTAGAGCTAGCAAAAGCAACAAAGGGAGTCCCATCACTCTGTTTTGTATGCTTAGAATTTTCTTTATCAAGAAAGACCTCATTCCTTTGGTGTGACAAGGACAATAGCAGCCAGAATTCTCAGGAACTGCTTTCCAGGTTTATTTGACTGTCATAGTCAGTTAACTTGATTGCAGGATGAACATGACATTCTTGGGGAATGCCATCATCTAGGCAAAAATTTCATGCAAAAGATTACAGACACCATTAAAATGAAATCATGATAGCATGATGGAATATACCTTAACGTCTCTCTGTGGATATGTCCATCGGAATGCAGATAAACAAGAGCTTTAAGAACTTCACGCATAGCGTTGCAATAACTGCCTGTTCAAAACCCTCTGGATAAGAAGATTTCATTATGTGAAGACAAGATCCACAAGCCATATAAGGCATCACAATCCACAGGTAGCTTTCCACTGAGAAAGAGCAATGTGCCCTCAGCACATTTGGATGATCAATCAGGCTCATAGTCTGTACTTCATGTCAAATACCATCCTGTTGAATCCATCCTCCGGGAGGAGAAAAAAAACAAAATCAGGCAACCAATGATAAAAACTCTATAAGCAATATGCAAGGAAACATAGAAACTTTCTTATCCCAGCAAGTAATCAGTAATGCTAAAAGTGGCATCTTCTCAATGACAAGGTGGAACATTGTCATGTCCTCGTATAATACAAAGAATGAACACTACCATATTTCACTTAAAGTGAAGAGAAAAAGATCCTCAACAGAAATATTTTATAATGGAGGATAACATGCACAATTAACCATGGAGGAAAATATATTCCAAGGAAGCTAAAAAACTTAAAAAGCAAAAAACAGGAAGAATAAGTTATAAAGATTAGTAAAAGGGAACCGAAGAAATAGTTTTAATGCCTTTGTCCCCAAACATTGATTTGAATTGTATAACCTCCAAAACTGATATGCATGAGCATGAGTTGATAATTAGCATCATGAGAAGGAAACATGTAAACATAGTGCTAATCAGGTAGAACGAACGAGGAATTCAAATTTCTAATCAGGATAATAAACATATACTAATCAGCAAATGCCTGCATGTGACTATGTAAGCATGTCATATCCCTAGTAGCAAAGGAATCGGCATACCAAGTTATTGTTGCACCTCTCCAGATCCAGAACCTTGACAGCAACTATCTCATTAAATGGAATGCAGAGAGCTCTGTACACTGTGGCATTAACACCTTCTCCGACTTTTTCATATAACTTGTAATCTTTTGAATTGATGGGAAATTTCTTTTCAGGAAAATATTCCATGGCTTCTTTTTATAGAACATCATTATGACCCTCCATTTCTCCTAGAAATTCAGGAACTGATAAATTAAGTCATTTCTTGAAAGAGGTAACAATAATTAATTTCATACCTATGCAAATATCCTCAGTGCCAAGTTTTAAAAAATTTCAATGCCATGCAAAATCATTTTGATTTAATTGTCCACTAAGAGTGGGTTTGGTAGCGTCTCCATCCAAAATACTTTTAGGGAATGTTTTTTATTTTTTGGGAGAATAGCCCATCATTTAGTGCTCCTTTAGGAAGTACTACCAGTGATTTTTCAATTTTTAAAAAGCATTTTCTAAGCTAACCAAATGCCTGATTTTTTTTACAGGTTTTCTATGCTACAAGTGCTCTCCATAAACACTGCCAAATCAACTCTAAAATCAAGATAAACTCAAAACACTTTTTAGTAGGTATCAATCTTTGGATACCCCCAAATTGTGTTCTAGAATAGAGGAATGGCATACTGTTTTAATGCCTCACACTTCCTCTCAAATTTAAGGTTGTGTTTAGCTCCTAAAAAGTACTAGGAGAAACAAATTTTCTATGGAGAACAACTTTCTAATGTTTAGTGTCAAAATAAAACATTTCAAAGAAAATCACATACAAATAAAATTATTCGAAAACTCGCATATTTTTAAATTATTTAATTTTTATAATGAAAAATAGATATGAAGTACACACCATCTCGTACATCAATAAACAGAAATTCAGTTCTGTTATAGACACGACAAGAGGTTCACCTTTAAAAGTGATGGCATTGTTCAATTCAGAATGCCGAAATTTAGTTTGATTCTTAAGAAAAAATTGATGTAAAATCGAGATCATCACCGATCGAGGAACCGGAAAACAAAAGAGAGAACAAAAAAAAAAAAACCAGAGAGATTATGATGAGTTTAGGAGAGTTTGGAGATTATGATGAATGATTAAGTTCCGCTGTTTCGGCCAGGAAGAAGAAAGAGGGGTGTTTTGAGATGATGGTGACAATTAGGGACCAAAAAATTGTCGAAATTGCTATCTACGCAGACCGCGAGATATCAACCAATAATCAATATGAAAATCATTAAAACTGGTAAATCGTAGAAAAATCAGCGAATATCTAAATCACGATATTTCAAGAAAACGCGATCGAATACGTACGACGACCATATTTTTTTTTTCCGAACAAAATCGCCAATATATTGACGATTTTGCTGATAAATCGGCGATTTTTTTCCGATTCTTTTGGAAAAATCGGCCTGCATCATGACCATCATATTTTTTCCTATTTTTGATTTAACGGTCCAAATTTCGTCTGCCTTTTTAAATAAATCCAACGACTATATTTTTTATCCAACAGTTGATTTTAAATCTGAAGCTTGATCTAACGGTCTAGAATGATTTCTAACAAATATATAGTAATCCAACGGTCAGATTTGAACCAAAATCAAATCCAATGGTTAGAAATAAATCACAACGGTTTTTTGACAATCAAATGGCTATTTTGACTCCAAAAAATTTATAAATACCCCTAAATCATACAATCTCATTACAAACTCATTCATCCATATCTAAGCCCATTTGACTCTCAAATTATTTTTCTTTGTTCTCGATCCTCGATATTTTGAATATCTCACTGGGGCGATGCTTTTCTTGCTCATTAATTTTGTTTTACGATATTTTATTTTTAATTATTCAGCTTTATTTTGGTGTTGCAGTTTATAATAAATATTTTTATACTATGCTTTTATTTTAGTTTAATTTGATAATATAATTTTTGGGTTAATTAATTATATTAGTTATTTAGTTAATAGTTATTTTAATTATATTAGTTATTTTAGTTATATAACAGTTTCAAAACCTTACTTATAATTATGTAATGTTATAAATTTAGATTTTCTTACTAGATATCTTAATAATATTATTTTAGTTCATATACACAACTAATATAATTTTTTAGTTAATTAATTATATTAGTTTTACTATAATCTTATTTTAGTTATATAATGTTTGAAACATTTTATACTATAATCTATATTTTGTACTTATAGTTTTATTTTAGTTTAATTTGATAATATAATTTTTAGTTAATTAATTATATTAGTTATTTAGTTAATAGTTATTTTAATTATATTAGTTATTTTAGTTATATAATGTTTCAAACTTAGTTATTTACTATAATCTTATTTTAGTTATATAATGTTTGAAACATTTTTATACTATAATCTTGTTTTAGTAATTTAAAATATATTATTTACATTTATTATTTTATTTTAATATATCTTAGTTTTATTTTGCTTAATGATAATAATAAATTGCTAGATATAATGTTTGAAACTTTAGATATTTAAATATAATACTATTAGTGTGATATATTACTTACATTAAAATTTTAGTTATATAAATGTTTGAAACTTAGATCTTAGATATATTTAATGTTAAATTTAGATCTTCTAGATATCTTAAATGATATTATTTTAGTTCATAATAACGTAGATATCATAATATATTAAATTATTATATTAACATAATGTTAGTTTAAGTTAAATTAAGCTGATATCATGTTAGAAACTTCTCAAATCTTTACTTTTATGTTAAAATTACATTTATATAATGTTATTATAATGATATCATATACAAAGATCACATTTATCTAAATTTATTTTCACAAAATCACACGTGTTTATAGAATGGCTAGGTGGAAGTGGGAGGCCGAGATCTCCAGATAAGGTATTATGACACCTTGAGGGGACATAAAAATGGAACAATTTGTAAATATTGTGGTTTAAGCATAAAAAGTGGTGGAATTACTCACTTAAAGTTTCATCTGTCACATACCTATCCCATTCCCAAATACTAAGCCAGCCCAAATGTGACAATAAGTAAACAAGAAATGAAGCAACTTTTAGAACATAAAAGTAAATCAAAAGCAAACAAAGCAACTGATATGGAAGAAATTCGAGTTGAATTACGAGGCACAATGGGAGGAAAACATCACAGTCTCATTGATGATGATGAGGAGGAGGAGGAGGGTGATGAGAATGTGTATATGTATCCGCTACATGCACCTGAAGGAGCAAGATGAATATCGGTAGTTGAAGACGTGCATGTGCCAGCCGAATTGAAACCGAGATTAGTTAAGATTTATGAGAGGCAAAAGAAAAATAGATAAATCTTTATATCTAATTCATTTTTTCACATAATTATGTATAAAATAATTTAATTTAATTTAATTTTTTTTACATAATTGCAATAGGCGAGTCTTTACAACTAGGTGATCCATCAAGACGTAGAGGTATAAAGATCACAGTGTCTTGGTGATAATGGATCCATCACTGGCCAATTGCACCATCATTATACAAGTCTTCTGGCCGCAAACAAAAAGCCTAAAATATGTTCAAAGGTGGTTCAATCAAGGGGAAACAATAGGCCGATTAATTAGCAAGTTCTTCATATATGAAAGTGTTCCACCTCGTGGCAAGTGGACTCAACAAAGATTTTAAGAACATGATTTTTTGCATAACAAGTAGGTTTGTCTAATTGTATAATATGTTTTACATTATTGTCTTCATATAATTATGTTTTAATAATGATTTATTTATTTTCTATTTCATATGGAATATGGTTTTTAATAACCACTTTCCTTGAATTATTATAATGTAGTGACGGACATCTAACCACCATCTCCATAAGAAATCAAAAGCAAGTACTGGAAATCGAGATAAAGACATGGAAGCTATGTCAATATACCAAGGGAGAAATGGGAGACATATGGATGTACAATTACAAAGGACAGATGGACCAGCCCACCAAATTGAGCATAATTAATTTCATGGTATATCCAAAAGGAAGCACACTTTCCTCAAACTGACGCGCCGATAAGATTAAAGACAACAAATACATATATGGTTTGTCAAGGACGCATCATGAAGTCAAGAAGCAAATGTGATGCAAATTGTAACAAATAATGGATCAGCATTTGTAAAATGGAAAGTTGTTGATGAAGAAATACAACTGTATTGATTCCATGTGTAAAGACACTCCGCATTGATTTAATGTCGGAAAACATCGGGTAAAAGGGATGTTGTTGCCCGGGCCGACGAGAATGGTCAAAAGATAACCAACTTCGCTTACAATCATGGTCGGGTTACTGCAAAAACACGCGACAGGTCTATGGTGGAGATCGTGCATCCCGAGCAACAAGATTTGGTAAATGAAACTATATTGCCTCGACAAACTTCTAAAAGAGGGTTGATTTGGCTGAAAAGTCTTTATTAGTAATGAATGGTCATCTCATATTTAGGTCGGGACAGGTTGGACATGAGGTTGAAAGACTATGTTTGATCATGAATATCGAGAAGGTGTGGAGAAGTAGTGTCCATCTATGAGGCACTATATTACGCTTGTTTTCGCACGTTGATCCAAAAGTCGCCCCAACCATGTCATTTGTCTACAGTTGATTCTAATATGAAGGCAAATTTAGATTCACTCAAAGCTAAAGAGCTGGTGAAACTGACATCGTTGCATCATTGATAGAACCCTACATCCTTCATGCAAATAGGAACTAATTAATATCCTCTTCACGATATTCACATTTAATATTATAGTTTATATTATTATTGCATACTAATTTCAAATAATCGCTGTTGATACCATCTAAATCCAAAATTTAAACATGTAATTTGTTATTAGAACCCCAGCTACTTCAAGTCAGTCTACATGACGTTTTTTCTAAATTAGATCCAATAATAAGGTCTTTGTAATTTGCAAATGAGGTAAATTAATAAGTTTCTAATTCGATTAATCGATTCAATTTATTAGATTGATTTTTAAGTGTTAGATTTTGACATTTTGAATTTACACTTATACTATTCCATGATGCAAAAGGATTCGTGATCAGCAAAGAATAATGTCAAAATAAAAAATGGTTCATGGTGAGTGTTAATCCTCATTATAAATTGATAACTATTTTTATTATTATATATCTGAATACAAATAATTTTTAGCTGGTACTGAATGTGGTGGTTTTTGTATGGAAATCACGCCCAACATTAAGGAGTTCGACCTTTAAAGGTTCTTTCTCAACCGCATCATCTCTAACTTGGGAAAGAAATTGAGCACATTTTCTCTAATTCATACTAAAACAGTAAAATCTCATTTAGTTTATCCTAGGCTCCAACAATTGGTTTTTTGTTATTACAACATGAAACTAAAGATTCGTGATATGGAGGCAGACACCAATAAAGTTGTCGAAAATAATTTTCTCGATTTACTTGAAATTTCAGCTGAGTTTGGTGAAGAAGAAGAGAATCAACTATTTGATTCACGGTTGATTCAGCAGAGGTTAGAGAATTGGTGTTCGGAATCAAAAATATTTATATACCTATACCCTCTACTGCCGTAGCATAGCTAAAGTAGTATACCGCCTCTAGGCTGGAACACGTGGACAGTTTTCGTAAATGATTTGCGCTTGGCTTAAAAAGGTGAATTTTTACTTTGATTAGGGGTGTTGTAAAAACAAAGAGAGGTGAGTTTGGGCTGGCAATCGAAAATAAACCGAAATAAAATACGAAGAAGAAATCCTTGAAACACCCTGCCATTGGTCATATCCTGAAGTAAATGAGAAGTTCTCGTGTCCTTTTCGCATTGGGGAGGATGACCTATAAATAGCCTCAAACCGAGTCTTCATTTGGTTGGCAAAATTGAACCCTAATAATTTTTCCTTTGGAAATATAGCATTTTATCGACATAATGCTCCCGACAAGGAAACATATCTCCTCGATCTACCCTACAGCAGGCCAGACAGAACTAACTCGAATCTCAATGGATCTAAAGAATCGCATCCACCGAACCCTAAAAGGTTGCCAAATACTGGGCTGACCTGAAGGTAGATGTAAGGGATTTAAAACTCAGAATGAGCGATAGAAACATTAATGGAAATAAATGCTTGCTTTAAAAACAGAGAACCACTGACTTAATCTGCAATCCAGCCTGAGGCCACCCTCCTTTCAAGGATAAAGAGGTTTAGTTAACCATCCTGAGCTGTCATCCTCAAGTGGTTGTTTAAGCAACAAGAAAGTGGAAGAAAGGGAGAGAAAATGAAGGAAAGAAAACAAGTAGGAAACCCTTCGCCTAGTGCCTGTATTAAAAATGCGTAATTACTAAGAGATGTTTCAGACAAAAGCTTAACCTATTTTTATATAGTGCTCCTAGTAAGAAAATTACAAAATATCCCCAATACCCACTATACATGAAGG
Organism: Tetrastigma voinierianum; assembly: GCA_016808115.1. NCBI lineage: Eukaryota > Viridiplantae > Streptophyta > Magnoliopsida > Vitales > Vitaceae > Tetrastigma > Tetrastigma voinierianum. The sequence goes on from JAEQBH010000926.1 coordinate 1,802,397, forward strand.
CCATGAAATCGCCAAAAGAGCTTCAACCAGGGATAATCGTCAGTGTCAGAGATAGGTCATAAAATTTCAACCCGCGGTTCTTACAGTTGTGAAATTTTCAGAACCCTCGCAAAATTTTCAAATTGCCCATTTCTATTTTCGCTTCCTCTTCCTTTGGTTTTGATTCGAAATAGTGAGTTCAACCTGGATTCTTCGTGCTTGAGTTGACTCCAATAATTTCATAGATTAATTTGCAAAACAACAAAAATAAATTTTACAAAATGCATCAATAGTATAGTCGGAACCTTAATGTGAAAATCAAGTTAATTAAGTTGATTTATACACAAAAAGTGCTCAAAACCTCCCATAAAAAGGGTTCAAAATAGCACTATTTGGGCACTAATCACTCCCCCCAACCGACACATTGCTAGTCCCTTAGCAATGAAAGAAAGAAAGAACAACAAAACAATAAAAAAATTATGTTTTAAAAAAAAAATGGTATTTCAAAAAGTATGTGGATGAGTAATGCCGAACCCTCAATGAGAATCATCGAAACCCTGCTTAATAACCATCACGAGAGAGTGAATGCCATACAAAATTCAGCATCACAAAGAGTTTCTTCTAAAGAATCAACCTAGAATCAACCAAATCTAAGTGTTTATATGATTAGTTTTCAATAATAAATCGCTAAACCGCACTCTCCCCCAACCAAGCCATCGCCTAACCTAGTACATTAATCCCACCTAAATAGATCGGGACCCACTCTTATTCCACAATTCTTTGTGCTGTGGGTGCAATGTCAGAAATCCTGACTTACCAAAGTCCATAATCTGGATCTATTGATGACTCTAACCAATTAAGGCCTAGTGGCACTGCTTCATAAGGAATTTTCAACCACAAACTCTTCAGTTTCACACCTGACTTCAATGACTACACTCAAAGACCTAAAACTTGCTAGACCTTACCTATCCACCCATGTAGCGGCACTGTCAGGTCCCAAACCAATATTTAGGCACCTGCTTAAAGACTTATACTCCTCTGGACTGCGTTTCTGTTTCAAGGCAAAGTGTTGCAATTTTCTTCTTTTCTTTTTCTTTTTGCTTTTGTTTCTTTTGTTTTTGTTTTTCTCTTTCTTTGGTCAAGACTCATTGGCCTTTTTTCCTAGTAAATCCTTAACCCATCAAGGTAGTAAATGAAACTAGGAAAGGCTTTTGCAAGATTTAGGAGATTAGGAAAATTTTCAGCTTACTTTTGAAACCTTATGTGCACAGTGTGTGATTAGCTAGAGGTGGAAGAAAAAGGTTGAAAGCACTAAGAATTTAATTGATCATCCACTCAATTAGGCATGGAATTAATCTAACATCAACATAATTGGACAATGTTTCAATTTTCAAACTGCAAGCTAGGCAAAAAAAAAAAAAAAAGGGTGTAATTTTGAAATCAGAATTGTAAGTCACAGGATATGCATAAAAAAGAGAAGTGACTATTTTTCTCTTCGCTTTTTTTATAAAAAATAAATCAACAAATGAAGTAACCAAACAAATGTAGTAGTTTTCACCTAACAAAACAAAATGGATTTGCTCAAAATAGTAGTAAAAACATATGACTATATTTTTTGGCTTTACAAAAATAAACTAACAGCTTCACAACCAAAACAAACAACAAGCCACTGAAAAAAACAAAATGGACTTGCTCAAAAGAGTAGTAAAAACATAAATGTAAAAGCCACTTCCCTTAGCTGACCCTCCCCCAACCAACCCATCGTCCGCAACGTGGCTCGATTGGAAAGTTAGAGAAGGAAGTGCTACCTCCTCAATGGTAGTCCGTATCACTTATCCTTCGCCTTCGGGCAGGGTTATATCGGCCGATAGTTGAGGAAAATTCAAGTACGTTGCCGCTAGTATGTCCAACGAAGCCAGAGGGTGCCGGGTGGGTAGTCAGCCGCGTCGCTGAGAGATAGAAGGTGTGCCCAGTGACTCCTCAATATGCACGAGGATGGCGGGCGCGGTGCGTAATGGCGCCTTCTGCAGATGTCATCCTCGCCTAAAGTCGTAAAACGCGAAAGATGCCGACGTGGTCGAGAAGGTGTGGACTCAGATCCACAGTAGGAGAAAATCCTGAGTGGATACAAGATATAGCCGTAGCAGAGTCGATGTACTAGGTCCATTTGATGCTGTAGGAGCTGAGCCCGGGAGGTGCAAGAGGATGCCCGACGATGTAGGTGGCTGAGCAAAGGGATCACTGGAGCCGCTTGATGCGTAACTGGGCTCCTCCGTATCCCTCCGCAGACGGCGTCAACTTCTATGTCCCCGCCTATGTCCCGAGGTGGGAGGTGCCGAACACCTGGGAAGAAGTCGCCACTTGTCAACAAGCGTATAAGAATGGCCTCAGACCAGCCAGATCTAACCTGAGCTCAGAAACCCATGTCACGACCAGCATGTAGCCTCGAATAAGTGAGGGGTGTGGACTCACCGTCACGTTTCATGGGTGGACCCTCATCTCAAAGTAACAAGAGGTCATGAAAAGCTCAGCAGGGCTGAACCAAAAACCCTCGGATATGTGATATAGATCCTCCAGAATAGCTCCTCTCCGCTGTACAATATGCTGGAGCGAGAATAGGTCGTAACTAGATATGACTATAAGGAGCATACTGGGGAAGGTGTCTCCTAAAGGATAGATCCCCGCCTTGATGCCTCTCGATATGCTACCATCTCCCGAGGCGAGGGGTGGGGCCACACCAGAGTCGAGCCGTCGGCAGGACACCAGTTGAATGCAAACACTATGCCGGGCGCCCGAGTGCACCCCTCACGTCATCAATGGAAAATGGATGGGTGGCCAGGATGGGGGACTCGCCTGGATGTGATAGTATGGTAGAACTCAATGACCACCCGGGGGTAGAAAAACCGGTGCGAGGTCATAAAAGGCTTCAGGGAGTACCGCTACACAAGCCTCATGGAATCTCTCTCGAGCGCCTGATCAAGAACAAAAGTCGGAAAATCATACTATGTCGACAGTAAACCTTGGTACTGTGAATCGAATTGCCCTGCATTAGGGCCCCAATGGAAAAAGGGACGCCGATACAGCTGTGAGACAACCGGGTCGCCATCACCGTCCCGAATAGTGCAACAGGTCTTAAAATTTCAACTAGATGACTCAATTGGCTTGAAGTCCGGCCCTCTTTGGCGTGGGTCCTCCCGATGGCCTTCGGGTGTGGAAGAGATGGTGAGTGGCCCAACCTCTTGTCATACCTACGCAAGGAGCAATAGGAACAAAGTGTAAGAGATAGCAGGGGAGCCACAACAAAGAGTAGAAGGGACCGGCTCTACGCCGACGGCCAAGAAATAGAGTGGCTGAGCTGTGTGGTCCAGCCAGCCAGGCCGACTATGACCTAGGGATGAACTCGGTGATGGTGGCGCACAACAGGGGGCGGAGGGAGCAACGCGACTGGGCCCGGTCGTGCCTCAGAGAGTCTCGCCATGGTTAGATGATCGAGTAAGGATGGAATGGAGAAGATGGAGATCTCTTTCTTCGTAGCGCTTCCACTGAGGAAAGGTAAGAAAATGAAATGAAAAGAAAAGAGAAGGGGGGGTGAGGTTTATATAGAGGGATTTTGGGGAGGTGAAAGGGCTAACCTATTTAGTGTCCATAAATGGGCACTAAATAGGGCTCAAAAAAAAATCTAGATAAATTTATGGCAGGGTGTTGGGAACGAAGGGTCAAAAACTGGAGTCAGACAGCGAAGAGACGTGCAATGTGAATTTCATTAAGGATGCGAAATTTCGCACCGCAAATTTTCACACGCTACTTAAAATCTCGCCCCTGTAGCTAACTCACCTCCCGCTACACTCCGCAAAACATAATACCAAAAATTATGAGAATGTGCATAAAAGAATGAGAAAATGCAATCAAAACTAAGCTACAATTAATGGAAAAACATAAATAAAACTTGGAATAAACCAAATAAAATTCATTAAAGACAAAAAAAAAATGGAGTGGCATTTCAATCTCAATGGAGACCAAGCCAACTCAGAGTAGCCTGTTGAATTTATGGAGGGTCAAGTTAGTGGGACTTGTCCCGTCGCGAACCTGTGCCGCATAACGCTTTAGCCTCTGCCCATTGACCTTGAATATTCTGTTGTCCTTGGAATTGAGCAGGTCCACTGATCCATTAGGTCAAGTCAGTGGATGATTTAATGTACTCATCATCTTGACTTGAGCTTGCCTGAAGAGGTGGAGCTTTGAATCATACAACAATACTGGGTCCCCTACGCCAAAGTTTACGGCTATCACGTGATCATGCCATTTCTTCCGACCGCCTTTGTAATTTTGGAGTTCAAGTAGGCATCGTTTCGCAATTCTTCCAATTCATTGATGTTGAGGACCCTTTTTAGGCTAGCTAGTCCCAAATCCAGGTTATGCTTTTTGATGGCCCATCATACCTTATATTCAATCTCCACAGACAAGTGGCATGCCTTGCCATAAACTAGGTTATACGGTGACATTCCAAGAATGGTATTGAAGGCTGTTTTGTATGCCCACAAGGAATCTAGCAAACAGAGACCGCCTTTTCTCGTGAGTTCACCACTTTCATCAATATGGTCTTGATTTCTCCACAAGAGGCTCGACTCACCACCTGGTCCGAGGGTGGTATTGTATGGCTACTTTTATGCTTCAGCACTATATTTAGTTAGGAGGTTCAAAGTTTGTTGCAAAAAGTGTGAACTCTCACACCGACATGGCTCAATCCCAACTGAGAAGATATTTTCTTTCAAAATTTGAGCACCAATTGTAGGCCGCTTGCACCGTCTTCACCCACTTCTCGACACATAGTCGACTCCCACCAAAATTTATACATATCCAAAGGAAGAAGGGAATGGCCCTGTAAAGTCAATGCCCCAAACATCGAACAAATCAACTACTAAAATTGGGTTTAGAGGCATCAGGTGACGGTGAGATATTTTCCCTAATCTTTGGCATTTGTCGCATTCTCGGCATATTTTGTGGGCATCCTTGAAAAGAGAAGGCCAATAACCCAGATCGAGCACCCTTCAGCGATGTTGTTCAGCAAATGACCTCCACATGCATTCTATGTGTTGGATCGAGTGGCCTGCTGTTCTTCCTCAGGCACACATCTTCTAATTATCTGATCAAGACAATATTTGAACAAGAATGGTTCTTCCCAATAGTAGAAATGAATCTTTGCAAAGAAGAACTTCTTGTCCTGTGCCTTCTAGTCAACTGGTATTTCTCCTGTTGCCAAGAAATTGGCAATGTGAGCATACCATGGGGCATTTTCCATAAGCAGCAGGGACTCCTCAAGAAACTCATCATTAATTGGAGGGTTGTGGGTTTTGTGTGCTATGGTTAGTCACGAGAGATGATCTGCAACAACATTCTCCACCACCTTTTTATCCTTGATCTACAAGTTGAATTCTTGAAGGAGGAGAACCCACCTAAAGAGCCTAGCTCGCATTTTTCTCAGAGAAGGCACTCAAACCAAATGGTCTGTGAAAATTATGATGTCCGACCCCACCAAGTATGCACAAAATTTATCCAAGGCATAGACCACTGCCAACAGTTCTTTCTCAATGGTGGTATAATTCCTTTGTGCTTCATTCAATGTTTTGCTTGCATAGTATACCACATAAAGTTTCCCTTATTCTCTTTGACCAAGAACTGCTCCGATGGCAAGATCACTCGCATCGCACATAACTTCAAAAGGTAATCGCTAATCAAATCTCTTATCATCATGTGAAGTGGGTTACAGGTTTTAAGCTCCTCAAAGCTCCTTTGGCAGTCTTCATTCCATGCAAATTTGGTGTCCTTTTCCAACAGCTTGTAAAGAGGTTTAGCAGTTTTCGAGAAGTCCTTGATGAACCTCCTATAAAAACCTACGTGCCCAAGGAATTGCTTTACTGTTTTCACATTTGTGGGAGAAGGGAGTTTGGAAATTAGTTCAATTTTTGCCTTGTCAACCTCAATTCCTTGGTTAGATATGATATGCCCCAGCACAATTCCTTAGTTGACCATGAAATGACACTTTTCCCAGTTTAGCACCAAATTTTTCTCAATGCACTGCGTGATGCGCTTCCGTGCTGATCAAGCATTCTTCAAAACTCCTCCATATACTAATGTCAGCCCATGCACCTATAATGCTCCGCTTCAAATCACGTATGATACTAAACATGAATCTCTGGAATGTGGTAGGGGCATTACATAAGCCGAAGGGCATCCTCCTGTAAGCATAAGTCCCAAATGGATAGGTGAAAGTGGTATTTTCTTGGTCCTCTACAGCAATTTCAATTTGAAAGTACCCTAAATAGCCATCCAAAAAGCAGTAGAAGGGATGGAGTTGATCCATAAAAGGTAATGGGAAGTGATCTTTCCTTGTCGCCTCATTCAGCCTCCTGTAATCAATGCATACCCTCTAGCCTATAATAAGGCAGGTGGGCACCTCTTCTCCTTTCTCATTGCGCACAGTAGCCACCCCATATTTTTTTGGCACAACCTGAGTTGGACTCACCCAGGTACTATCGAATATGGGGTATATGATGCCGACTTGTAGCAATTTCAAAACTTTTGCATGTACTACTTCCTGCATGTGAGGATTCAATCTTCGCTATGGCTGCCTGACTGATCTCACTTCTTCTTCTTAATAGATGTGGTGTGTGTAAACCAAAGGGATAATTCCCTTCAAATCAGAGATTTTCCACCCAATAGCTTGCTTATTCTCCCTGAGGATGTCCAGTAGACTATTTTTCTGTGAAGCATTGAGCAGGGAGGATATAACAACTAGACATTACTCATTTTCCTCTAAGTATGCATATTTTAATTCCATAGGCAGAGGTTTGAGATCCAACTTTTGAGGCTCATTGGTTCCTTCCTCAATAAGTAAAGGTAGAATTTCTTCCTTTTTTCTCCATGGCCCATGTGCAACACATTTCCCGAAGCCTCGCAACTCTTCGTACAAATCGCATAACTCCTCAATCAAGACATCCCGTAATCACAGCCGTCACCTTGTTCATCCATAATAGTATCAATTATGCAAACCTCCTCTAGACCCTCTTCCAATGGTTGCATATGCTTCGGGCTTCTCAAGTGGAAGATATTTCAGTTCCAAGGTCATGTTCTAGTCAATTGCATAACTCCATTTTGACAATTGATGATCATTGGGGTAGGCTAAAAATGGTTTTCCAAGGATTATGCACATAATTAGGCTCCCACGCACCGGTTCTCAGACAAGCACAACAAAACTTATGGATAAGAGAATTTGTCCACTCATTAACACATCCTCCACAAAGGCTCCCTCCTGGATTTTTATGTATTTGTCTGCTAGGGACAATGTGATGGTGGTGGGCTTGAGCTCTCCCAAACCTAGTTGCTTGTACACTGAATAAGGCAGCAGGTTGACACTAGCTCCCAAGTTTAGCAATACCTTTTTCTACGCAAGTTCCCCCGATGTTTACCGAGATGGTAGAACAGCCTGGATCTTTGTATTTCACTAGGGTCTTGCATTGAATAATGGCACTGACTTGTTCTGTCAGGAAGGCCTTCTTATCAACATTTAGCCCTCTCTTCACTGTGCACAAGTCCTTCAAAAATTTTGCATAAGTTAGAACCTATTTTATCATGTCTAGCAGGGGGAATGTTGACCTTCACCTGCCTTAGCACTTCTAGAATCTTAGCCTGGTTGATGGCCTTCTTCTTGCTTTTTAGTGCTTGAGGAAAAGGTGGAGGTGTGCTCTTCTTCACTGCATCTTCTTTAATCACAATCTTTTCTAGTTCAGTTTCCTTTTCCTCTTTATCCGACTGGCTCGTGGACTCGGTCGCTCAACCTCCTTCCACTCTCAAAGTGATCACCGTCACTATCTATCTTGAAGTTGGCTCATCGAAGAGCTCCCACCCATGCACCCCTTAGATCAATGTCCTAGAGTGAACTCTTCCTTTTCTTACTTCACGCTCGCTTGTCAACCTAGAAATTGAATACGTGATTAGTCAAAATTTTTGCAAGACTGACCAAGTTCTCAATCTTTGTTCAAAGGTGCTTTCTATCAGACAATCCTCTGGTTAGCCTGAGTATTTACTGCCTTCTGTTCTTCTACAAAACTGCCCACCACTTTGCTCAAATTCATTATAGCTTGCTCAACTGGAGATAAGGATGGTGGTGGCTATGGTTGAGATGAAGAACCATATTGTCGCGCACCGTGGGGTATATATGCTGAGAGGCTTCGTTTCCAAGAGAGGTTAGGCGTCTCCAATCGGGATTATATGCTGTTGTACGGGGCATTGGTCGGGTGGCTCAGATCGCCTACGCGATTGGCTTGTTCAACTATCACCTATCATGAATAGTCGGGCATTGCTCTCCCGGATGCTCGCCAGATCGAAAACGAAGCAAGGTCGGTCAAGTACAGTGTCTCACCTAATCGTCGCACCGTGTTGATTTCATTTCTAGCTCCCAACCTTCTAGCTAAGGTGATAGCTTTGCCTTTCATTTCCATGTCCTTCTAAGTGAGTACATGCCTCCCCTCAATTGACTCGCAGTCTCATCCCTCTCTCTCGCCCAGGTTGGGTTCATCCCATGCTTTGGATGTCTCAACCACAAAATTCAGGAAATCCATGGCTTATTCTGGATTTTTACTCATGAAGTCCCCTCCACACATAGTTTCCAACAACTGCTTCATAGTAGGGGACATTCCATCATAGAAGTGATTAACTAGCATTTATGTATCAAAGCCATGGTGAGGACAGGCATTGATGGTTTCTAGGTACCTTTCCTAGCACTAGTAGAATTTCTCATTTTCGGGTCAGATAGGTAAATCTACCTCCTCGCACTATTGGTTCCCATGGATGTCGAGGAATTCCTTCAAAATTCAAGCCTCCGTGATAATCGTCCAATTTATGATGGTCCTCGCCGTGGAGTCGAGCCAAATCTTAGCCTTTGTCCTCTTCGTGAGTCGAGGGAAGAACTCACCCTCATTAGATCCACATTGAGATGTCCTTCAAGGTATCAGATACTTCCCCTAACTCGGATGTGTGAATAGATTTTCACTCTCCATCCCATGAAAGGGGGAGCAAGGGCATAATGAAACCCCGAGAAAATATAATTCTAAAAAAAGGGTAAATGGTAATTTCGGGTCAAACTGAATTTTTCTAGATCTCGATGACAAATCCGACTTCACCGCTTGGAATCGCCTTGCGAAATCTAAATTACCACGTCGACCTTTGTCGACCTTACAACGAAATTTCCACGCTTTTCTGCATGTATGGTAGCGTGGGACACTTGACACATTTTAAGCCTCGCTTATGCCACGGTCACGCAAGAGTTAGTCAAACATGAGCTCAAGTGGGCTGATGGGTGGACACATGGCATGATGCCATCGAGAAAATCCCAAAGCCGGAGGATAAGTAGATATGAATCCAAGCAACCAACGATGGTTTGACACGTGGGTGCTTTAGAGGGACAAAAGAGGAATAAAATGAAAAGAAAAAAAAACACTTCTCCATTTTTGGCTTGAAATCTAGTGGTGGAGGGGAGAATAGATTTTAGAGAGAGAGTCCAACTTCTCTCTAGATTTCCCGGCGATCGGACCGTCGGTTCCTGACGAGCCAAGAGGCAAAGTTGCTTAACGCTGTAAGGGCTACGCGTGGGCACCAATTTTGTGGAGTTTTGACAACTTCGGGAGGTAGGGGTCTTCTCATACTTGGTTACTTCTTATTTAAAATGCCATGAAAATGGTGTTTGGGAGTTATGAGGTTTAATGGTTACATTTCTCAAATTCCAAGAAAATGTGGGATCGCATAGTCGGAAGCGAGGATTGCCTCGATACCCACGACCGGGATACGGGATTGTGTTGCATAGTCTAGAAAATTATTTTTGGACTGAAAATGTCCATGTAAAATTGCTTGATGTTATTAGGAAAATCGGGAAATGTTGGAAAATTCCTAGATCTGTTAATAAATCTTGACCGATCTCTGACTAAAAATGATGTCAGGTTATTGCTTGATACTCAATAAATACGCAAATCGTGGGTTGAGTGTTTAGGGCCAAATGGCTATGAGTTTTCAGCCCTCCCAGTATGACCACGTCGGAATTTTGGGCGCCGATAACCCACTTATCGGGCTGGGGGACCGTTAAAATACCGGCTGATTCGGACTAAAATTGTCCATGTGCGCTGTTTCGCAAAATATCGCAATCGATGGCATGATCAGGTGGAAAATGATATGTTGATGCATGCTAAATTGATGTGTTAACATGAGTGGTTGAATTATACGAAATATAATTGTGTATGAACCATAGGAATTGATTATATGAATTGGCATCATTGCATTCATGTGCACCCGTGACACCGCGCCTAGCCCGTGTGGGCATCAGATGGTTATTCACCAATTTCGTGAATGTGGTTGAGTTTGTCTTTGAGACGAAGTCCAATAAAGACTCATAGTTCAAATTATAAAAATGAGAAATAATTAATGTGTGTTGGGCGTTCTTGGAATGGGTGTAAAAGACCCGAATTGGTGTAAAAGACCCGAATGGGTGTAAAAGACCCGAAGGGATGTAAAAGACCCGCGGTATTATCCAAAAAGGTTTTGCACGGGTGTGAGAGACTCGCGGTACTATCCGAAAAGTTCTGTATGGGTGTTAGAGACCCGCGGTGGAATCTGAAAAGTTCTGTTGCCTAAGAGAAAACACATCATGTTCATCACTTAGACCTAGAGTTGATGAGACAGAGCCTGGATTGACTCCGGATGGTTATCCATCGCAAATCGCTTCGTGTCAGGACGACAAAGGCTTGCAGTCGAAAGTGTCATCGCATTACCTGACGATCTCCAATAATTTATAGCGAGGCATGTATGAGGGAGTCGATGAGTGACTCGGGATATGGGCATGGAAAACATTTTATGCGTGATATAGATCATTCCATGTGTAAATTGTAAATTGTGTGGAATGTGGATATTTGTGTTGAACCATTGCATGTGCATTTTAGGTGGGGAGTAACCCATGTAGGAGATTATCACTACTGGGCATTGCTCACCCTGTCAAGGGAAAATTATTTCAGGTACAAGGAGTATTCGGGAAGAAGGCGATCACTAGAGGCCGCGAAGAAGAAAGCCTAATGTGGTTTTGATATATTTCCAGGCATGCATTAGAATTTTAATTTTAATATGCCTGATTGAAAGTGATGTAACAACTTGGAATCTATTGTAATATAGTTGGATAGATCTTTGGTGAGTAAAGAAGTGGCAGGCCAATGTGGTCATTTTACCATGGCGGGTCCTAAGGATACGAGACACTAATGTGCTCGTAGCTCTACGTGGTCAACTCGACCCCCGGATCTGGGGGCGCCAACTTCTGGTATCAGAGCTTAGGCATACGAACAATACCTAGGAGCCCCGGGGGTTCGGGGTATCCATGTTTAGTCCTCGACACCAGAAATTTCACACCACAGAGCATAGCACACGAGTACCTAGGTCGAGGGACTCGGGCTTGTGCCATGGTCATTAAGGTGAAAGAGCATCACAAACAGATATAGCTCGATGTCGGGATACTAGAGCTATAACTTAGTATCGTAATAGGTATACGGCTTACCTAGAACTTGATGGGAAACGGGTTAGATCATGCATCCTTTGTACATTTTGATGAATTAAATGTGATGTGTGATTGGATTATGTGTTGTATGTGTTGTGCTTATGTGCTTAATAAATAGCATTGTAACACCCCAAATTATATCCTAGCAGTTTTCGGACATGTTTAGGGTTTAATAAAAGTTAAATATGAATTTTCAGGAAATAAAACGAGAAACCCGGAAGTTTATATGAGAGCAAAGGGTAAATATGTAACTTACCACTTGAGGACCTAGTGGTTATAAAAGGGAAAGACTAGGGGTTTAAATAGAAATATACCTAACTTGATTTGTAAAAAGAGAGGAATTGAAGGACTAAAGTGAAATAAATGAAACCTTAACCCAAAAATGGGTTTTTGGGAGACAAACATGGCCTAAAGAGAGAGCTTGGATTTAAGACCAAATTTGGTCTCATTTTGGGCAAGAAAAAAACGTGAAAAGGAAAAGAGAGAAGAAGAGAAGAGGAAGAGAAGAAGAGAAGAGAAGAGAAGCAAGAAATGAAGATTCCGCGCATTTAACTACGACTATGAGTATGGAACTTGTATAGTTTCAGATGATACACAAGCCAAGGTTACGCTGTAAGAAACCTAACCTTGTACGAATTCTCAGACGATTCTAACATTAAGTAAGGAAATTATGAAATTTTGTATGGGATTATGTGTATTTGGACCATAGTAGGATTTCTATGGTTTTCAAACCTAGGGTTTTGCTAAGAAATTTCATCCTAACCCTAAATTATTGGAATAATAAGGCCGGTGAAAACCTAAATGGTACAAGAGTTAATGTGAAATCCTCCTTTCGAGGTCGGATTCATGGTTTAAGTTCAAGTAATGGAGTCAGGTTAGAACAAACCCTAACTAATCCTTTGTTTGGTTTATGTATGGGTTATCGCCATACAGTTAAGCTAAGAGTAATTCATGAAAGGTTTGAAGAAAGATATGTATCAAAGATGGATTTGGAGTATAATGGAGGTTACAAGATGAATATGGAGTAGTTTTAGTGTATATTGATTATTGAGTTGATTCGGGGTAGCAACATGGAAAATGGGAGAAACCACCATTCCGGGGAAATTCGGAGGGTACCCAGACTAAATGTGAGTGGTACCTGCAGACCGACGTTTTTTCTTTCGTCTCCACTCGGTACCTGTGACCGTACCGCACCTACCGCTCATATTTCGCCATAACTCGTCATTTCCCCGATCCAATTTAAGTGATTCAAGTTGCTAATCAAACTAGACTTCAAGGAAAACCAAACATCCCGAAATAGGTACCTTCAAATTCTGATTCTAAGTGGCCTAGAAATTCACTCAAAGTGGGGCTATGTTCAAGCCAATTTCTGGTTTAGTTTTGATCATAGAGTAGTCCGGGTTGTTTAGGACATAACTCAGTTTCGTGTTCATTTCAAGTGATTCCAATGAAAGAACTCCACACCTTAGTCAAAGGAATACAAAGAACCAGAGTCAAATGTGAAGCTTAGATCCTCGAAATGACAAAGACGGTGGTCGGGCCATAAGTGCCGAAGTTGCCACTTTGTCACTTCGCTTGCAACTTGCATAACTCCTTCGTTAGACTCCATTATGTGGGTATTCTCTGGACTCCTATGGAAAGCCTATTGAGTCTAGAATCTAACCATATGCTATTTAATGGCATTTGATGCCCACATCTTATCTGAAAATTGGAATTGTTGTACCAAGTGTGCTAATCGTCAGTTGTTAATTGGAATACATTAAAGAAAGGATGTAGATATGAACAAGAAAATGCACATGTGATAGATGCTGCTCATAAAACATGAATATGATATGAAAAACGAAAACGAACTGAAACATGAACATGAACATGAACATGAAAGACAATATGTCATGAACACGTAATGTGGTTAAGTTATATATGATTATTATCACATATAACCAGAAAAAGATAACAAATGATAGGAAATACATGAATGAACAAGTGATAGCCAATTAAGAAGGCTATGAATAGATAAAGACTGCAGATCTACATAAAATGATATGTAGACACGTGATTATGATCGGGTTATGAGTTCTATTTATGAAACATATATGTCATATATATCGACATTTGAATTATTGTTATTCAAATGTTTGTCAAGATATGCACGTGTTCGTATTCAACTATAAGTGAAATTATCGCATAAAAGTAAATTGATTTGAAATGTATTATTGAATGACCAACATGACGGGATTCACTCAACTGAATTTGTCATGAAGGTAATCATAACATTGAATGCGAATCACATCGCTAATGGAATTTATTGTAAACAGGACAGATTCACCAACTGACCGGCCGCGGAATGTCGATCAGAGTCATATGTGAAATTGCAATATTGAATGTGAAATCACATTGCTACCTAATGACAAACAGATTGTGATCTCACCACCAACTCACATGAATGCCTAATTTCAGCCATATGTGTAGATGCTGGTGGTAATATTGAATGTGAAATCACATTGCTACTGAATGAAAAACAGACATGATTCACCAACCTAACTGGCCGTGAATGTCGACTTCTATAAATACATGTGAAATTGCAATATTGAATGTGAAATCACATTGCTATCGACGATAAACATGATTCACCAACCTAATCACAGAATGCCTAATTTCTATAGCCATATGAGATGGTAATATCGGAATGTGAAATCACATTACATCGAATGAAAATACGACGCGATTCACCAACCGAACTGGCCGCTTAATGTCGACTCTATACCATATGTGAGATTGTATTGGAATGTGAGATCACATTGCTACCGAACGACAACCGCGACAGGATTCACCAATTGAATATGTCGAATGTTGACTTATAGCCATATGTGTGAAATCACAAACCGGTGCTTAAAATGATATAAAAAGCCATTGTGATAAGTATTTTATACATTATGCGCATTATAATAAGGTATTATTTTGTAAATGCATTTTGTTAAATGTAAATGTTAATGGGCTCATTTTAAAATGAAGTGCTTCCTGTAATTAAAAGTCTAAAATGAAATACCACAAACAAAATGTTTTGAGAAGATAATTGAAAATGCCTGAGTAAACCGGCTCCTATTGATCCGCCAACCCGTCGAGTCCTGGATTCGGTCACAACTTTTGAAAACGAAAATTCTATTAAACCAAACAAAATATTTTGAGAAGATAATTGAAAATGCCTGAGTAAACCGGCTCCGTACTTAGATCCGCCTAACCGGTCGAGTCGGGATTCGTCACACACTTTTGAAAACAAAATTTAATAAAACCAAACAAAATGTTTTGAGAAGATAATTGAAAATGTCAGAGTAAACCTGACCATTGACCCGCCAATGTGGTCGAGCCTGTGGATTCTAGTTAAGTACACTTTGAAAACGAAAATTTAATAAACGATAACTAAAGAATTAAATCTGGTGTCCCTGATCATGAAATGTAATTGCTAAAGGGATTTGATTAATGGCTCTTGCCAGATAATGATATGGAACCCGAAAAGGATAAAACCTACATGTGTAATAGGATATGAGTCAGAAGTCACATACGAATAGGCTTCGTTATATGCATAAGGAAAAGTAAATGTAAAGACGCGACAAATGATTATCATATCGGGTCGTTATCGCTTATATGTTCCCACTAAGCTGCAGTTTTAGCACCCGTGTTCAATCCGGTAGGTAATCGAAGAGGAGATAAAAAGGACAAGACATTCCACACCAGCGCATTTCCGCCATTCAAAGATAGGTGCTCGCCAGCTAATCGTTTCCGCGATTTAATGTGGCAGATATGTACATGTATACTATTTGTATAAGTAAATGAGACTGAAGATCTGTGTATAGATTTTGATGAACACCCTGGTGGTAGTTCTTTGTGCATGTAAATTATGTGTTTGTTATTATAGAAATTATTGTATACCCACACTGTGTACAAGTTCAAACTTGAGAAAAAAAAAAAAAAACAGGTAAAGAGTCCCAGTATATAGTCTTGCGCCCTGAACCCAGTTCGGATCCGCCCGTTAGGGTTGGACCGGGAATCGGGCGTGACAAGCATGTAGGAAAATGTTGAACATTAGGGTCAAGAAAACATAACCCCTAAGTTTGAGGTTTGAGGTTTGTTTGAAGAATTTTGGGCGTGGATGGTCCGCAACAAATGAAAAAAATTTCCGACAAAGAGTTTCCAGCTTTTTGAACATGAACAAATTGAGTTTTGAAATTTAAAATTTTTCTCGTTGCACAAGAAAAAGGGCTAAATTAAAACCAAAAAAATTTTGAATGGTATAAGAAAGCAGCTTGTTTAGCTAATATATCTTAGGAGGTTGTGGAGGCTACCGGAGGAATTCTTCAAAACAAAGCTGAGAGAAATACCTTCCCATGCTCAAGATAACAGATGCCAGAAAATAAAATAAAACAAATAAATTCATGAGGTGCCCATTTATGAATTTGAAAAATAAAAATTGGTCTTACAGTGAGTAGAATAAATGAAAAAAAAACAGTGGAGTCGGAATGGGCTATCGCCATTTTTAGCCGGGGTCAAACACATGCCAGGATTATGCCGACATAGCAGGCATGTGGGCGCCATACGCTGTCGGGCGGCCGGGCGCATACAGACGCGTTATGACACGCCAGCAAGAGCTAAGACGGCCAAATAGCCGCGACATACGCCAGAGCCGCGAAGGTTTTACAAAGCTCATATAAGCAGGGCGAAGTGCAGACAAGACGCATCGCTACCGGTGTGTCGTGAATACAATTTTGTATCGCGGATAGGTTGGCGATACCGGCGACACGGCGATTTGACACGGGCGCATGTGCGCCTGCGGCTCGCATGCGGATTACCCGCTTATGCACGCGGCCTAGAGGCGCACAGATAAATTTAGGTCTCAAAAAGTAGATCAGGTATCTGACCCGCTTTGACTATGCACCGCGATACATCGTTGATAATCGTTTCATGGTCATCACTATGTGTTTTTCAAAAAATAAAAAATAAAAAATAAAAAAATAATAAAAATAAAAATAAAATAAAATAAAATATTTGTTTGTGTATGATTTAAAATATGAAATGTTTCTCTTGCATTACCTATGAATGCATTGACATAGTGTATGAAAATTTTTCGATATCTGAATAGTATCTCGGGATTGTATTTACACCCTTATAGATACTTCATTAAAACTCAACTTGCCATTTGATATGTGTAGATGGCTAGTCGCGAGAGAGGACGTAGAGGTCGTCCACGAGGTGCTAGCTGCCACCACCGCCTTAACCAGCCAGGCCTTTGCCGAGGTCAGAGGGGGTTGCAACCGCTTGCACAAAGCACGCAAATGGGGGGATAGGAGGGTCCCAGTCACCTCCAGATTCAGTCCCATCATCCGGGCCACGCTCATAGGCTGAGGAGATCCATGGTGGGCGACTATCAGTTTATGCAAGCTGAGAAGATATCGAGGCGTATGGAGATTACCTCCGATACGAGCGGTAAGACTAGCTGCATTCTAGCCAGAGGGCGAGGTCTGGCGGGATCGCCTCAAGTACCCACTAGACATGGATTGTGCTGTACAAATTGCAAAATTATTTTTGACCGAAATGTCCATGTAAATCATGATGTTATTGTGGAAAATCGAAAATATCGCACCCCGACTGGCTTTGGACAAATTCCGACTGATCTTTACTAAAATGATGTTGTGTTAGTTGCTTGATACTTGAATATAAATCAGGTTGGAGTGTTTAGGCTTAAATGGCCAGAGTTCACCCTCGAGTATGACCAATGTCGGAATTTTTTGGCAGCTTTATAACCTACTTATCAGGTTGGGATCGTTAAAATAAATGCTGATCGTTGACTAAAATTGTCCATGTGTGTTGTTTTGCAAAGATGCTTAAATTGATGGCATGGATTGTGTAAAATGATAGTTGATGGCGCTAAATTGATGTTAATATGGAGGGTTGAATTATAATAAATATAATTCTGTGTATGAACCATAGGAATCGATTATACTTAATTGGCATCATTGCATTCATGTGCACGTGTACACCAGCCGAGCCGGGTGCAGCACAGATGGTTATTCACCACTCGTGAATGTGGGCTGAGTTTGTCTTCAGACGGCTCCACAGCATCATACTCAAATTATAAAAACGAGAAATAATTAATGTGTGTCATGCTCGAATGGGTGTAAAAGACCCAAATCGTGTAAAAGACTGGTCAGCGAAAAGACCAAGGGATAAAAGACTAATGGGTGTAAAAGACCTGCCAGATTATCCAAAGGCTTCAGACAAAGGAGAGACCCATGGTACTATTCAAAAGTTATGTATGAGTGTTAGAGACCCACTGAACTCAAAAGTCTCCGCTTGCCTAAGAGAAAACATACGGTCATGTTCAATACTTGCACTCCAGAGCTGAGTGGGATAGAGCCTGGATTGACTCGGATGGTTATCCATTGGCAAATTGTCTTGGGTAAGGTGAGCCGACAAAGGCCCTGTGAGTTAAGTGTCATCTGCATTACTAGTGATTTACGCCAACACTGCAGGTACGTGTGAGGGAGTCGGTGGAGTGACTTAGATATGGGCATGGAAAACATTTCATGCATGATATGACTGTATTCCATGTGTAAATTGTAAATTGTGTGGAATGTGGATGTTTGTGTTGGAACTACTGCATGTGCATTTTAGGGTGGGAGTAACCTATGTAGGAGATTATCATCACTGCATTGCTCACCCTATCAAGAAAATTATTTGTACATGGAGTATTGAAGAAGGATTACTAGAGGCCGCTTAAGAAGAAAGCTCGATTGTGGCTTTGATATATATTTTAAAACATGTATTAGAATTCTTAATTTTAATATATGTTTGTATTAAAAGATAAATAAACTCTTGGAAACTATCAGATTATAGTTGGAGGACTTTTGGTGAGTAGTGATGTGATAGGTTTAATGTGACTCATTTTACTCATGTATGGGTCTCAAGTGGATATGAGATGGCTACGTGATTTTCCGCAAGTTGACGGTGGTCAATGGGACCCCCGGGATTTGGGGCATCACACACAATGTAGGGCTTGTTAATTATGTCCTCTGGAGAAGGCACAATGCATGAGGGTGCACTCACTCTTGGAGGGTGTATATTGTCCCTCATGGTCCTATATGCATTGGATTCATCCTGCACTCTTGACTCCTCATTGCTCCTGTGGAGGCTCATCCCGTCGACCGCTCAAGCTCACTACACCTGTTCTCGGAGTGACCGATCCTCTGAACTCCACTCCGTCGTGTTCCTATCCCAATGGTGTATAAAATCCTATGAAACCAGCACAAAACACAACAAGAAACGAAAACTAGGCTACCAAAAAGGTTACTGTTAGCTAAGATAATAAAAAAAAAAAAAAAGACAAAAAAAATTGTATATGGATAGTATAAAATTAAATCAACCTAACAGTAAATGGGTAGGGGAAATAACAGTAAAAACAAAAAGGTTGATAATTCACCATCACTTGTGATGTGGATCATAAGTTCAAAACTCATTACTAATTTAGGCACCATCCCTCGGCAACGACTTATCTGATTCGCCAGCTTGATTCAATAAAGGCTAGAGAACTGGTGTCTCGAATCAAAATATTTTATATACCTATATTTTCATCACGTAAAGATAGCTAATGTAAGATATGGGTTTCAGGTAGAATGGATGGGTTTTCGTAAAATGATTTGCAATTGGCTCAAAAGGTGAATTTACTGATTAGGGGTGTTGTAAAAATAAAGAGAGAGGTAGAATGGTTTGGTGCATCAAAAATAACTGAAATACAAAAATATAAAGAAGAACTCTAAGCATCAATGTCAAGTTAAGGTCCTAAGGTAAATGAGGAAGTTCCTGGGTCCCCTTTCCTCGCTGGGAGGACAGACCCATAGTCATTCTCTCCTCAACTGGATCTCATTTGGCTATAAAATCAACCTCAATAATTTTCCTTCTTGTAAAATATAGCACTTATTGTATATTTCAATGCTCCCGACAGTTGAAAAACATATCTCCGATCTACCCTTGGCGCGGGCAAGCCGATGGCAACTAATCGAATCATGGATCTAGCAATCAACAACTATTGAACTCCTAAAAAGATTAAGCAACACCGTCAATCAAGGTAGATGGGCGGATTTAAACTGTAATAGAGAGATAGAAACATTAATGGAAATAAATGCTTGCGTTAAAAATAGAGAACCATCATTTTACCTCAAAAAACTGTAGCCTAACAGCCCTCCCTTCATGATGGGTGAGGTTTAGCCACCATCCTCGAGTCATATCCTCATGTGCTGTTTGCGCCTTAGAAAGTGGAAGAAAGGGAGAGAAAATGAAGGAAAAGAAAAACAGCGGGAAAACTCCCGACTAGTGCTCTATATTAAAATGCATAATGAATAAGAGATGTTTGTACAAAAGCTTAACTAAGCTTATATAATGCTCCCAGTAAGCAAAATTACAAAAATATCCCTGGGCCACCTGTTTATACATGAAGGGTAAGTTGGCGAAAATCACAAAGAGGTCAAATAGGGACAATCGGGTCAAAAGTTGAGAGTTAAAGTTGCAAAAATTCTCAACCTGACAACAAATTTCTGGTTAGAAATTTTTTCGCAACCCTGCAAAATTCGCATCGCCCACCCTCCTCGTCATTCCTCCTCTTTCCTCTAGTTTTTTATTTGAAATAGTGAGTTCAACTCGGATTCTTCGTGCTTGAGTTAAATCAATAATTTTAGCGAGATTAGCTTGCAAAAACTACAAAAATAGCCACAAAATGCGATTAGTAGTATAGTCGGAACCTTAATGTGAAAATCAAGTTAATTAAGTTGATTTATACACAAAAAGTACCAAACTCCCATAAAAGCTTTTCGCTCTAAAATAAATACTATTCGACACTAATCACTATTTCAATGGGTTAGACTCACTCCATTTGATTACTTAAATGGAAAATCCCGATCCATTTAACTGTCGCACATGTTCGAGGCTACGTTAATGCTGAGCAGGCCCATTCAAAGAAGCCTATGAGCGAAAGTTTTTAGTCAAGACACGAGGGACTCATCTCAACCCGCTGTTACTTCTCAACCTCTTTGATCATCTACAAGGTTGAATATAGTAGCAGACCAAGCATTGCTGGCACTTCCACTGGCTATGCTTTAATACCAAGAGGAGAGTGTGGGACCAATGATGGCAGTGGATACTGAAATGATGGTGGAACATTGCATCCACAATAAAGTCACCATCCATCGAGCCCCATTCACCGTGCTAAGATTTCACACATGCTGCACAAGATGAAGACCATGTCTGGTGAGAATGTCATCTGTATCGAGCCATTGGAAAGCCATATGTATAAAACCAATAATGATACTATACAATGAGGATTCGTTTTCACCAATGATGTCCATGAGTATTGGAACTCATCTGAAGATTCATTGAATGAGTGACAAATATATTTCATCCTTATACAATGAGTTTATGGTTTCACCCTTCCTTCACATCGCTCGTGTTCTATTATGAAGAATATGGAATGGTTAATTCATCCTCAAGGATCCACAAATATCATTCCAAATCGGCGTATCAAATGCAATATTTCAACGAAAGATATAGCGAATTCCTTAATTTCTATCCACAGAGTTGTGGGTAGGAGTCAATGTGATTTATGCATAGCATGTTCAAGTTACAATCAATATTATCGAAACACCACTGCCTTGCATTTACTATTATCTTCATCAAGATGAGATCCCTTCATCAAATAATGTATTTGAGCCACATCGGTCTTCATTTTGGTTTTAAATTACTATTATAATATAATTTCTAGATAAATTATAATGAATATTGTCTTCAACAAGAGTATATTTGCATATTTATTTCTTTTTTATAGTTCAACAAAATATTTCCATGAATTTCAAAGATTTTCATAATTTTTGCTTTTATCGTATATTTTTTATCAAAATATCCACCGATATTTACCAATATTTCTTATATATCCATAAAATCTAAGTACCGATATATCCAGAATTACCGATATTTTGTTCCTTTGTGATAATATGATTAGGTGAAGTTTTTTTTTTATTTTTTATGATTTACTGTTAAAATTAAAAAATAAAATAAAAGAATTTGAATAGGAAAAACCTAAATCAAAAAAAGTTATCTACCTAAACAAAAAATACCACATTTATCCAATAAGGAGAAGATATTATCTAATATTAAAATAAACACCCTAATATTTAATATTATTAACATTATTTTAAATATCAAAAAAGTTTATGTTCACTATTCAGTATTAAGTAAAAAAAAACAAACCTAAGACCTTATACGATTTTGCCATCAATGTCGGAATCCACTCTGTGGTCTCTGTTGTCTGGCTGCTCCCAGTGATGTACCCACTGCAATTTTACCATTTGTACCTCCCAATGCTCCTTCTCACCTTACCAGAAATGGAAATATCATGAACTTCAAAATATTTCTTAAATAAATAAATAAGGTCCCATGGCATTTTATTTAAAAAATTAAACAAAAAAACATGAAACTTAAGCCTAGTCTCCTTATATAAAAAATAATTGATACAAAATCTAAAATATTTAATAAAAAACCTCAATAAAACTTAGGTATAAGATTGTATCTAACACATAAGATATTATCTAAGGTTTACCAAGAAACAAAATATCAAAAATATCGATCGAAATATCGCCGATATTTTGGTTATCGATGGAGGTTGATAGAATATCCTCCATCGATACTCCGTTAAAAGAAATATCAGTCAGTTATCGACAATTTCGTCGATATATCGAATTTTTCAGCCACTTGTTTTGAGTCTATATAGTGTTTCAAATCTGCAAAATTTTAAGACCATGTGTTTTGAGGGTTTCGAATCGCCCAAAACCAAGATTGAAATCAGACTGCATCGATTGAGCTGCGTTTGCGCTTAGTATATATAATGCAAATGCTTTTTATATTCTCTTATTATTTATGACTACTTTTACTATTTTACATTATTTTTACATTTTTATTTTAATATTATCACTTAATTTTATAATTTCATAAAATCCTTTCACCTTTTCAAAAAAATTAAATTTTAAAATCAATAAATTTACAATATTTTTAAATCAAAAATTAATTTAATAAGGAAAATAAATAAATAATGTCTCATTTAAAAATAATATTATAATATACAATATTTTAAATCTTCTCATGGGTCTATTTAATATTTGTAATAATGATTTATAATAAATAAATAATATCTTCTTTTAACATTATAATATCTTAATAATTTATTAAATATAATATATTTAATTTATTAGTTACTTGAATGCATTTGATTTTAATCTACCTTAATTAAGAGATATGAATTATTTCTGGGCTGTCTATATAAATAATTTTGCAAATATATAAATGAAAATAAAAACTCTATTAATTTAATAATAATATTAAATTCATATATTTAATTTAGTAATTATAAAACATTATCCAAATTAAACAAGATAATTTTAGAGGAAGTAATTTTAATTTTAATTTACAAATTTATTAATAATATTTAATGAACATAAATGTTAAAATTTAATATATATATATATATATATATATATATATATATATATATATATATATATATATATATATATATATATATATATATATAATTTTAATGCAACTGATATTTTTATAAAAATATCTATCGATATATTCAGTTATTTTTATCGATATTTTAATCTTTATGCTACTTCTCTACTGTGATTTAATCTAACTTTCAACATTTTTAAGCCTAATTTTTCAAATAAAATGTCTTCGGGGCTTTATAACCGTTTTCCCTAAAAAAATAGATTTGCTAAATATCATAAGCGGTTTTTTAGTGTGTCATCCAATCATAACAATAATAAATATATAAAAACATATAATAACTACTGGGAATTACCAATTTCACTTCTTGCTCTGATATATACAATAAAATATAAAATACGGGATCAAACTTCTAGAACGAAAATTAGGTTCAGAACAAAAATTAGGTTCTCTACTTTCTTGACAATTATATGTGAATAATGTCCCAATAAATAAATTGAAAAGAATCGAATCGGAGGCTAAAGAAGTTGTTAAATTTTATTAAAAATAATTGAAGGCTAAAGAAGTTGTTAAATTTCATTAAAAATAATTGAAATGACAAAGTTCTAGGGAAGAAAAATATGGGTTTAACTAGAAATTGAAAAGAAAAATGATGAAATTGCTAAAATGCTAGAATTTGTTGGAGTGCTAAGTTGCCTTCTTAATTGTTGATGATCGATCATCATCTTCATTTTCTGGAAACTACTCTCATTTTATATCAGTCATCTTTAAAACAATTGCTCATGTTCTCCGACTTAATTTTTATTATTCCTCTTTATCATAATATCATAGAATGGGTTGACATAGTATATTTTAATATGTTAAAGCCTCCTAAGAATTAAAAGGTAAAATATTTTTCACCTATAAAGCATTATAAAGAGAAAAAAGATATTGAAATTTAAAATGTTATTTTTCTGACATTTTCGGAAGATATCCTAAGAAACTTTTGAACGAAGATATCCTTAATCATTAAATAAATCAAACATTTTGAATTGAATTGGTAAGAAAGGTGCAAAGTCCTGGAAGGGAATTTATTAAGGATGCAAATATGATTTAAAATTGATGGATTTTTCATAAAATAAAATAAAGACATCTGGAAGTCCAGATGTCCCGTATGACCAATTAAAACTTGAAAATATTGGTTAAGGTTATTTGTTATTGTTTTTTTTTTTTTTAAATAAGGTTATTTGTTATTGTTAGAAAAACTATATATATATTTTAAAGATAAAAATAATATTTTTCATATTTCATTAGAAGAGAAAAAATGGATGGGAGAGTTGAGAGTTTAGAAAAGGGATGGAGCCATGATGGTCCTTGCTTAAAAATAAAAAATCATAAGCATATCCATTTTTGAACTGGGACGATCACATCGTAATGAATGATCGTCAGAAATCTTATCTAAATTTAAAAAGAAAGGGAAAAGAAATCTGGTCAAAGGTGAGGAATTAGTCAGAATATTGACACTTTCAACGGTCAACGTTTGGCCCTTTCGAAATTAATTTATGGTATGGCCATGGCCCATGGCCCATGGGCAAGTCAGATCATCCACCACCCCATTCGAAATGAAGGCATCACCTTTCTTCGGACTCTTCCAGAAACCCCATTCTCTTGTCTTAATAATTAAGACTTAAAAGATGAAGAATAATAACCCTTAAGGCTTGCTTGACACAACTGAAAAAAGGGTTGGATCTTGGATGGGACCATGAGACCCTTTTTTTTTTTTTTTTTTGAGAAATGAGAACATGAGATTTAAATTCAAATTCTTGGAAGACATACTACTATAATATTATAATATATATACCCAAAATGAATAGATATCTTAACAAAAAAATATGAAATAAAAACTATCCTTAAAATCTGATGATGTTTTTTTAGCTTGAACTTGGGCTGAGCTGCACAATTGTCGGCCTTATCTCATTGCCTCCTGACGCTGAGTTCTCCTCTCAGAAACAAGGAACAAAAAGGATCGGCGGAGCCGCTTCTGCCGTCTCCGACGCCTGGCCGCCTTTCCGGCGTAAAGACAATACATCAACCGGCGCAGAACTAAGCCAGCTGGGAGAATGTGCCTCTACGTACCTTTCATCACTGGGGTGTCCCCGATATTTATAATGGATGATCATGATAACTTTCCTAATCACATTTATTACGTAATGGTGATCTTCCTCATAGCGATGATACTTATAATTCCTCCCATCGGTAATATTTTCTTTCCTTTATCGAACCGATTACGCGATAATTGACTGGACAATACTTGGTGAACATCCTACTTTCCGATCGTGGAGATCAAGTGCTTCCCAATACTGGACCTCGGTCTACTGGGTCTCTTTGGGGAAGAGACGAGCTGGGCCCTTGCTCTGGTCCGTGATTCGGGGGGGTACCCATTATGGGCCTATCGCCACATCACCCATTTAATCCCGATTGCCTAGTCATGGGCCTCGGGCCTCACACACTATTATTCTGCCCATCACCGCCTCTCAAATTCACTATTAAAGCGAGCGAGGCAAGGTCAGACGCCTCGAATCAAATATACCACGCGTGGCTACCTGTGAAGGGTTTCGTCACTGGCCCAACGCCTCATAGTGGATAATGATGGCTTCCTCAATTTTCGAGTTTATTTCTTACCAGGCTCTTAGCTTCCTTAAAAACGCTCTTTACCGCTTTCTTTGCATTTTGTTCCTCGTTTCGGCTTTTGCTCTATGTTCGGGGCTTCCTTTTTTTTTCGAATTTTGTCCGACTATTGTCTGTTCAAGACTCCGCTTTGGTGGTCCTGATATCTCGGGCCAAATGTGTCCTCGTCTTCCTGCTTTTGGCCTTAGTACGTCTTTCTTCTCCTCCGTCCTTTGGTTTCAAAGTCTCAGGCCTGTGGCGTGGCTCGGGTCGGGGTCTCCGATTCTCTTCGATTTCCCCTTTTTCATTTAGCCCCGTGACCTCTCATGGAGTCCCGGCCGCCCTCTCGTTTCAGACATATAGGAGTAACTACCGAGGCGTCGAGAGGTTCAGTGGGTGGATCGCGGAGTCCGATACTGGGTCAGGTTCACCGGTCGTCCGGAGCCTCCTTTCCCCTGGATGCGGCAAGGCAAAATTAATGAAATCGTGATCCTAAAGGCTCCAAATATTTGAGGGCCGACACATTGGCCGAGGCCGCGGGTCCCAATCGGGCCGAACCTTTATACAAAGGAGGATTCACGTCTTGCATGGGCCAGCCCCTGCTTTGGGATTTAGGCTCAGCGCCCGACATGCCGACACCTATGTCATCTAAGTGCCCAAGATGGTGTGCTGAGGTGTGGAATCTTTGAGAATGGCCTTACTTCCATTTGCATCCTTTATAAAAAGAGTTCGCAAAGATTTCAATGTCTACCCTCTCACCTTTCTCCTCCCAACTCTGTGGTGCATAAGGGTGGGGTCATAATGCTTGTGCCCGGTGTTCCCATTGCCCTCGGTCTTAGACTTTTTAGTGGGTAAAGGAGGGCCACCGAAGGCTTTCTTTATATCTCTGCGCTCTGAAGGCAAGTTGATTATTTTCCACCTTCCATCTCTCGCATAAGCAGCTGGGGGGCT
Source organism: Tetrastigma voinierianum (assembly GCA_016808115.1). Lineage (NCBI taxonomy): Eukaryota > Viridiplantae > Streptophyta > Magnoliopsida > Vitales > Vitaceae > Tetrastigma > Tetrastigma voinierianum. The sequence continues at coordinate 1,829,101 of JAEQBH010000926.1, forward strand.
GAATGTTACTTTGCCGCTGGTCGCTGGGAGGCTAACCTTTAATCAAGGAGGACACACTCATGCCTCCCGCCATCCGATCATCCCTAGAACCTACATGAGCCTCTGCTTTGCATAAATTCTAGCTTTCTAAAGGTCATAGGATATTTCCGCATTGCTTCGGGTCGCATACCTCTGCAGTGCTCGCCCGATCCTTAATCCTTCGGTGGGACGAGGAGGTGAAGCAGATGTTGGTGAAGTGCGCCCCGCGTGCCTATTCCGAGAGCTCATTAGGTCGGATATTCCCGGGACTGTCTCAAGTAGGCCTACCCGACTTCCTTCCAAAGATCTTCTCCCCTCCTCCGCTGCGAAGCCTCTTGTCACCCAGTCTTCTCACCGCTTTTGGAGCCCCATCGGTTTACACGCGGAGAGCTTTGGTCCGCCAGAGGTGCCGCAAAGAAGAAGAGGGAGTGTGAAACGAAACCTCCGAGCCTCGCCATAGGCCGCCCCGCCGGCAAGATCCCAAAGGTGGGAGGCCTTCACGCCCATCCGCCGTCTGGCCGGAGGACTCCTTCAGTGAGGGCGCCGATCTCCTGAGGTTCTCCTATTTCCCGGTCTGCAGTCCCACGTCGGGCGCCGCTCCTACAATGCCGCATGAGGTGACAAATCAGCATCTCTTTAAGGCCGCAGGGATGAGGACTCTCTGTCATGCGGGAGCTTCTCTCGGGCCAAGTTGTTTCTCTATCCTCGTGACGAATTCGACCTCAAGAAGGTGGATGCCTCTGGTCTCGCGAGGAGGCTCCCGCTCTTCCGCTCTGCTGAACCGCCTCAGACATTCCAAGTGTTTTCACGCATCTTTTCTTTATCGTTTGGGCTCATAGTCAATTTTTGCTTTCGCTTATTTTAGTTTTTTTATTTTTAAATTTTTTTTTTTAGGTGGCTACTATAAAGGCTCAGCAAGAAGGGCTCACCCATTCGAGGGAGCTCACAGTGGCGGCTAAGTCTTACAAGGGCTAAGGCTGTTTCCACCTCCGGAGGGTCGGGTCTCAAGCCTATAAGAGACTTTGATCGAGGAACACGTGAAACATGCTTCGGTGGCAAGGGCGCGGGCCGAGGATAAAGGAAATGAGGCTCGGAAGGACACGAAGGTCACTGAAGATGAGCTACGGCTGGTTAGAGAGGAGTTGCAGGCCGTCAAGGGTGACTTATGGGCCAAGATAGCGGCCTTAGAGCGGGCCCGCCAAGAGGCTCCTGAGGCGGTGTCTCGCGGGAACTCGACTGAGGAGCCTCTACTGGCGGGGATGACCTTGCAGGCAAGAGGCTTTGCCAGTCGGAGGAGAGGGGCGATAGCGGGAACTTAAAGATGAGGCCCGCACTCCAATGGGCTTCCCTTTGTGGTCAGCTTTTCAACGGTCGCTGCTTCCCCGAGCTCCTGCACCTAGAGCCCACCATCCACTCAAGGAGAAGGTCAAGGATCCGCCCCGAGGCCGAGGCCGATGCGCGCCAGTGTTTCAGGGCCCTCGATCGCGCTCCCATGCCCCGGCGATCCTCTGTTCCTCTATGGGCTAGCCTCTTCTTCCGCTCTCAATGGCCACATTGTGATCTTCTATTTTCCTCAAGCCTAGCCCGACAGCGCTTAGGCTCCCTTTTTTTTTTATCATCTTGCCGTGGATCCCGGGCGCTAAGCCCTGGTTTTTTGTATCATGATCTCGACTTTTGTTGATATACCAAGATTCATCGATTAATTTCTACTCCTTTCCCCGTTTGGCCGATTCGAGCTTACTTTAAATTTTAGGCCACGAGGTCTCTCTCCTTGAGCAGCTTACGCTTTACGCGATCCGAATCTCCGTCCCGGGGCGCTCTAAGGCCTTCCCGAGCAGCCAAGTTCCGCAACCCGAGCTTTCATCGGGCTCCCGAGCTACATGGCTCCATGGCTCTTGCCTCCCCGAGCCATTAAGCCTAAAATCGAAGCACGAGCCCCCGCGCTGGCACCTCCCGAGCTTTTAAGCCTCCAACCGAGCCAATAGGGCTCCCCGAGCGCCTACACCCCCCAGAAGCAGCAGCCTAAATCGAGCCACCGGGCTCCCGGGCGCTGCGCAAGTCCCTCCGAAATAAGAGCCTGCGAACCGAAATAGGCTTCCGGCCTAAGACCCTCCCGAGTCGTTGCTCCGCAACCGAGCCACCGGGGCCCAGGCACCAAGACCTCCCAGCTCAGCTGGGTTCCGCGAACCGAGCCACCCGGATCCCAGCGCCAAGACCCTCCTCGTTGTTCCACACCAAGCTCCGGGCTCGGGGCACTAAGACCCTCCCCGAGCCGTTGCCCTCGCGGAATCGAGCCACCGGGCTCGAGCCCTAAGACTCCTCCCGCTGAGTCATAAGCTCCACGAACTAAGCTACTAGGCTACTGGGCACTAAGACCCCTCCCCGAGCTATTAAGCCTCGCAACTCGATATCGCCTCCCCGGGCGCTAAGACCCTCCCCGAAATGCTGGGCCCGCGAACTACAGGCACCGCCTCCCGGCGCCAAGACCCTCTGGGAGCCGTTGCAACTCCCTTTGAAATCTGCTACCGGCTCCCTGGCGCGGCACCTCCCCCGAGCCGTTAAGCTCGCAAATCGAGCTACTAGCTCGGGCGCCTAAGACTTCGAGTCGTTGTTCGCGAACCAGCTACCGGGCTCCGGGCTCTAAGACCTCCCGACTAAGCCCGCGACCGAGCTTTACCGGGCTCCCGGGCACCGGCATCTCCCGAGCTTACTAAGCTCCGCGGGACAAGAATCGAAAGCTATCGGGCCTAGGCAATTGGGCAGACCTGTGAATACTCGGAAGGTGCTCTAGTCGTTCATGTTTAAAGTATTTTGTAGCATAATTTGACTGCTTCGGGTTAAATGCTAAACACTAAAACCAGAGACCCTAAATTTGATAGATTTAAGGACAAAATTGTAATTTGTCCAAAAAGTGGCTCAAAGATAAAGGAATTGATGGAGTTCTTCGAGGCCAAAATGAAATAGCCACTTAATACAACTGGCCAAGAGGCTTCTGAGGCTTAAAAGCAAATAATGAAACTTAACCCAAAATAGGTTTCAGGCCAAACAATATCTAAATAAAACTGATTTAAAAGACCAAATTGGTCTCAGTGCATTGGGAGAACCGGATGAGGGAAGGTTGACAGGTTAAGAGGAGTGAGGAAGAGAAGAAGAAAGGAAGAGAATAAGAGTAAGAGAAGCCAAGCAAGCCAAGGTAAGGGAAACCGACTGCATGGAAACTTTAGATTTTCGTGATGGGCTCATATGGAATTTTTAAGGCTTTTGTAGCGGTGAATATCTTATCTCCAAAGCTAGGTTTTGATAAAATCGTATTTCAAACCTTGGATTCTTTGAAAATAGGGTTGATAAAACCCCATATGGTATAATATTGACATGATAATCAGAATCCTCTCTATTAGGATGGATTCATGATTAATCGAGAGTTCTTGAGTTAGGTTTGTGAATAAACCCTAAATCTAAACATCATGTTTGGTTTGTGTATGAGTCATAACCTATATTAGAATGGTTTTTTGAAGTGATCCATGAAAGAATTTGGAAGTTAAAGATATCCATTGAAAGAGGAATTGAATAGAAAGAATTTCAAGGTGACCGAAATGGTTTAGATGTGTGTTTCTGATGTATAGAATTGATTTGAAAGTATCAAAATCTATGAAAAAAATGTGAGAAACACACATTTTAAGGCATTCGGGTGACTTGTATCAGATACTTTGAAAGTGTACAGATACTTTGCATTCTAGTTACTTTGGCTAATGTGTACCAAGACACTTGTTCTCAGTTTTTCTTCTATTATGACTAGTTTTCAGATATTTCTGGCTATAACTTCTTGCCTAATGCCTTTATCCGATTTGAGTGATTCAAGTGGCTACGTGAAAATTAGACTTCAAGGAGAAAAAACTTTAAAGAATAGGCATCACAAATTCCGATCCCAAGTGGCTCAAAATTCACCTGAAGTGGGGCTATGCATTTCACCCGGTTCCAAATTCTTCGAACATAGAGAGTCCGGTTGTTTCCTGACGTAACCCAGCTCGTGTCCGACCAAGGATTCCACTGGCCTGCACTCCTTATCACCTTAGATTTAAAAGAGTTCAAAGAGATAGCGCCAAATACGGTTAAGACTTTGGGAAAAGGAGACTCAAACTGGTCCCTAAATGACTAGCTGGGCATGAAATGCCATAACTTCGCTTTGTAGTGATCCATCGAGTGATTCCTAACCTTGCAAAGTAGATCTAAGGTTATCAAGATTCCATGAATAAGGTGTGATTACATACGCATCATACCTACCAAGATATGAAGACGATCCGTCATGATCACCTAAGGGGCTATGAATGCCCCATTATAAGATAGTAAGTTATCGACCTCATATAATTGAAACCACCTAAGACTCTTTATTAAATGACACAAATAATTGTCCTCGATTAGTACTTAAGATTCCATTAGTGCTACAAGACTTGATTAGTACTTGGTACTCCCCGATTAGTGCCCGCACTTCCGACAGTACTTGCAGATTCCGACAGTGCTACGACACTCAACTAGTACTTCTGGTGATCTCCGATTAGTGCTACTAAGATTCTGGCCCGCTGGCGCTACAAGACTCCTGCCTGACATATGCTACGCGACCCGGTCTGCAAGCTAAGGCACTGGCCCGACTAGTGCTACGGCACTTGTCCCGCTAGCGCTAAGGCACCTGCCCCGACTACGCTAACAAGACTTCCGTACCGTGATAGCATCTTCGGCACTTATTTGTGCTGTGTCCTACTCCATTCCATATTACTCCGTCTAGGCCAAACAATTATAAGGATAAGACTCCCAAAACAGAGAATAAGAATAAAGATCGAAATGTACTTCAGATTCTCTTGGTCTGTGAGTACCCATGGGCACTCCCGCCTCCTCGATCAAGTTCCGCAGCACCCACGGTACCCCGTCTGGATTGCTCTGCAGTACCCACGGTACCCCCGCATCTCAAATGTTCCGTGAGTACCCACGGTACCCCTGTGACGACTGCTTGCCCTCGTCTGCCTCCTCGATTTAGTCTCAGAGGCACCATGGCAATCTCCGCCTCCGATTAACCCCGCCTCTCGATTAAGTCCTCGTAGTGACGGTTTCGGCACTCTGACCGATAAGTTCCGTAGGTACCTACGGTACCCCGTATCCGAGTAAGTTCCGTCTTGTATCCGATAAGTTCCGTGAGTACCTACGCACCCCCTGATCCGAGCAAGGCCCCGCCTCAGATCCCCGATATTCCGCAGTACCTGCACGTACCTTTTGCATTTGATTTAGTCTGCAGTACCTACGTACCCTCTGCCTTTGAATAAGTCCCGTGAGTACCTACGGTACCCTTCGCATTTGATAAGTCCCGTGATTCGAATAAGTCCTTTCGTAGTACCTACGGGCATCACCCCAGATCTCAAGATAAGTCCCGTGTCCGAATAAGCTGTCCCGCTCGATTGTTCCTCAGACGCATCATACTCCCGTATTGATTTAGTCCCGTCCGCCTCGATTAAGTTCCTCAGAGTACCTACTGGTACTCCTGTATTTGATTAAGTTCTGTCTGTATCTTATTGAGTTCTGTAGTATCTACGGATATTCTTGTATCTAATCAAGTTCAAAAGAGTGCACACCCACGGTACTCCCAGACGGTGAAATAAGTATGTGTTCCGCAAGACGGCAGACTCAGATCCGTAAATAAGTATATGTATCCGTCTCGGATCTCAGACCAAGGTCATGGACTAATGTCCATATCCGATATGCATTCAGATACGTCCCGATCCTAATTCCTCAGATGTGATAACAATGATTTATGATTGGTCTGACTTATCGTACCTACGGGTACCTTCACATAAGGATAAGATCCGTAAGATAAGTATATCCTCCATAAGACCAGTATAAGTTCAGTAAGACAATTATAAGTTCTGTAATACATGGATGAGATTTGAAATACATGTATAAGCTCTGTAATACATGTATAAGATCCTAAAACCAGTATGTGCCCCGAAATACCAAAGATAAGTCCAGAAGACTGTGATACTCAGAGGTTAAGCATAAGATACGGCACCAAAGATAAGCTCTCAGAGTACTTACAAGTACTCCGTAAGTATGAGAACAAGTTCCGCAACCAAAGACATATCTGCATCTCCGTAATACCTACGTACTCGAACCAAAGCAAGGTAAACCTCAGTAGTATAAGTATGTTCCAGAATTCCTACTGAGCCCGAATAAACATAAGTCCGAAAGAGAAAGTTCAGAATTCCTACTGGAGTCCCTAATAAACATAAGTCCGTGAAAGTTGCTGTCCTCACTCCCAAGTGAGTCCCTAATAAACATAAGCCCGTTATAAGAAGAAGTACTTAGATAAGTTCATAATATAAATGCATGAAATTTATATTATATCCTATTGTTTCATGCAAGTAAATGTATACGATAAGATATATATGTTCTACTAAGCTGCAGTTTAGCACGGGTTTTAACTGCAGGCTGTAAGTGGAGGAAGACATATCCAAGATTCCGCATACCGCCGGCCAACACACCGTGAAGGAGTCTACTAAGCATGTAGGTCTCCGTGGTTCTCGATTTGTAATGTAAAGTCCAGCTTTTGTATATGTAAAATGGGATCAGGCTTATATGTGTCTATAGATTTTGATGCATACCATCTGGTCGCTCTTTGATTTATATATATTATTTTTGATTTTGTTATAAGATGTGGTCATAATTACAAAGGCTTGGCTTTTAAAAAAAAAAAAAAAAAATTCGTAAAGAGTCCCAAGATTTGGTCTCGCCCGAACCAGGCCTCGATCCCTCCAATCTGCCTACCGAAATTCGGGCTTGATGGCATCTCCCGTTAAGCTCCACGCACCTGAGCTACTAGGCTCTCGGCGCTAAGAGACCCTCCCCGAAATAAGTAAGCTCGCAAACCGAGTTACCGACTCCCCGGCGCGGGCGACCTTCCCGAGTCAAGTAGCCGCGAACTAAGCCACTGGCCCCCGGGCGCCTAAGACCCTCTTTGAGTTGTTAAGCCCGCGACCGAAGCACGGGCTCCCCGGGTACTCAAGACTTCTGAGCTGCGGCCCAAAATCGAGCCATCGGGCTCCCGCTAAGACCCCAGTCGTTAAGCTCATAAATCGAGCCTCCCAGCTCAGCGGGTGCTAAGACCTCCGAGCTATTAAGCCCGCGAACCGGAGCAATCGGACTCGGGCGCCTAAGATCCCTCCCCGCGGCCCGCAACCAAGCCACGGGCCCCAGGCGCTGGGCGACCTTCCGAGCCGCGGCTTTGTGAACTCCAGCCATCGGCCTAGCGCCAAGACCCTTATGAGCCGCTAAGCCCTTTCGCGAACCGAGCATTGACTCGTAAAGACTCCCTCCCGAGCCAGGGCAGCCAACCGAGCCACTGCCCCCGGGTGCTATGACCTTCGAGCCGCGCCCGAAACCCGAGCCACGGGCCCCGGCGCCAGTGCTCCCCCAAAGCCGCGGCTTGCAACCCGAGCCACCGGGCCCCGAGCGCCAAGACCTCCCTCGAGCTTGCGCCCGCGAACCGGAAGCATCGGCCCCGGGCGCTAAGACCCTTCCCCGAAACAAGTGTTTTTGAAAACGTTACCAGCTCCCGGGCGCTAAGACCCTCGTCTTCCTTCCTCGAAAAGCGCGTGGCTTTAATGCAGATCTAAGGAGAATTGGAGTACTGTGACTCCTGCCGTCCTAGCTCCTTTATAAATATGATCCTGGTGGTGCTATGCTTCCAACTCGTCCTTTCTTTGGGCAAAGAGCCTGAGACCGCACGATGAAGCGCTGTGGTCTGGCCATCACCGCATGGGGTCTATCCGTGATCGTAACACGCTTGCGCGTCGGGCGGTCTTACCACCTGTAGGAGCTGTGTTTTTCCCCAGTTCCTCCCTTTGTGAGAGCTGTGCTGTTCCCTTGTAGCTGGCGCCTAACGACATGAACCGTGGCTAGGAACGTGATCCAAGAGGGGGCGCGCCATTTCAAAGAAAACTTCCTTGGCACCGCTTCACGCTTTTCTTCCTCTTTCTTCTTTTCTTTCTCTCCCTTTCTCCTTCTCCTTCTCTTTCTTCTCTCCTCTCCCATTCTCTCTTCTCACTCTCTCTCTTTCCTCTCTTTCTTTTTCCCCTTTCGTGGTTTTCGCTTGATGTGGTGTCAAGAACGGTTTTCGCTTTAACTCCAGAATTTTGAGATGCAAAGAAAGATTCAACCTCTCGAGGTGGTCAGGAATCTATGTAATAGAAATTCTTGTATTTAACTATAGCTCCTTTGAAATAAAGAACAATCTTTGTGAATCACGCACTTCTTCCACCCAGACTCCTTCGAGCCGAGCTCCTGGCTTTATCATTATAACTTATTATTTGGCCCATAATAACATTAAATGTACCTTAAAATGGACATAGAGTGTTGGCTCAAATCAAGATTTTTGATCTTTATTATGTGCTACGTCCGAGTCTTGTGATAGAACTGGCTTTGAGGTGTCTGCTCCATGATGGGCAGCAATTCTTCCTTCTTCCACTGAGTCTATAGTTTCTGTGCCTGATTATGCGAGATACGATGGTGGGCCCTTCCCAATTAGGTCCCAAATTTTCCCACATGTGCGGGTCCTGGCCGCGTAACTTTTTAGAACCAGTCGCCCGTCGCACCTCGGGCCGACCTCGGTCATACATCTCACTGTCTTCATGATGTCCCATACGCCCTGTGACTCGTCGCGCTTCTTCTCAAAGGAGGATCCGTGTTTAGGCGGCTGGACCTCCTCGTTGTGTCTCATGTTTCTAGTTCAATCCTGCAGGATTTTAGTCCGACCTCGATCGGGATTCATCATTCAGCTACAAAGGCCAAAGCAAACTGGCTTTTGAGTCGCTAACCTGTATGAGCCTCAGATGCCCATAATAATTTCTAGGAGGCACTCTACCCATTCCTTTAGGTCTCTCCACTTTGGTTTTCAAACATACCTTAGAGTCCTTTATGGGACTCCTCATTACTCCATTAGACTACTGATGAGTCGGGACGAGTAGTAGTTCTGATTCCGGTGAGCTCGGGCCGCAAACTCGAACTTAGGATTGTCAAACTGTTTCCAATATTTATTACCTAGGACCCTGATCCCAAATCTCGCACATTATAGAACTGCATGTGCCATTTACCTTCGTCGGCGATTGTTGCTAAGGGTCTTGGCTCGCCCATTTGCAAAGATAGTCCACTTACCACAATGATAAATTTGTATCGCCCTTCCCAAATGGGTAGGAGGTCCCACATGTTCACCTCTATCAAGGAAAAGGTCGTAATTGGTGGACTTACATTAGCTACTTTATGGGATATGAGATATCTTGCATGCTCCCACAAGCTTTGCATTTTCTAAACTAGCCTGACACGGCCTTGAGCATCAGGCCGCAGTACCCCTACCTTAATGTTTTCCCTGCCAAGGCCCGAGCTCCGATGTGGTTGCCACATATGCCCTCGTGTACTTCCCTGAGTATATAGTTAGCGTCTTCCTTCCCTACGCACTTAAGTATGGGCGCAAAGAAGCCTTGTTTATACCGATGAACTAAGTGATCTTGCCGACCGCCTCAGCCTGACGCCCTTTCGGTCGCCGCAAATGTACCATCCACCAAGTAATCTCAAAATGGGGTCCTCTAGCCTCGCTCGACATCACAGGAGACTTCATCGGCCGACGCTAACGAGGCTCCGAAGGTAGCTCGATGCATCGGTCTCACAAGTCTTCTTGTGAGGTCACGCCGCCATAAGGCATCAACCCGAATCTCTTCTCTCGTACATGTTCGACCGAACTCGTAGGAACTTTAAGCAATCCTCGCACCTTTCGAGATAAAAGATCATCTTCTTACCTCCTCGCCTCGTAGGAGTCTTCTATCCGCTTACCACTAGTCGGGTCACCGTCACCTCCACCGACCGTCCCATGAAGTGGGCGGGAGGCTAAGTCCAATCCATGACAAATCCCATTTTGGCCTCGCTATCGAGGTCAGTCGGCCACGAGGGCTTTATTCCGTAGTCTAGAGTGTCAGACCGCCCGCACCGGGCCTCTTTAGGCGCCGCGCCCCGAAGGATAAATTTCCAGATAGGAGGTCGGTGCTACTGGGTAGCCTCCGTAGATCGTGGCCGGAGTGAATTCCATGATGAAATCTCGCAAGATCCGCCTTTTACAATTGCTCCTTGGGCTTCAGACTTCGATGTCGAATTCACTCACCCAGCCCACTTTATCACCTGCAGGCTTCGGCCTATGCAGTATCTGGCTTCAACGGATATTCAAATGACTCACTCAGATGATCTCGAAGTAAGGTCTGAGTTCTCGGATGCAGCTACCAACGCCGATCGGCCTTCCATCTGGGTACTCCTCCTCCTCCGCTCCCTGCAGCCCGCCGCAATAGTAGACTAGTTGTTGCACCCTGTCTCGTTCTCTTACCACATGCACTAGTCGCAAAGTCTAAAACGCCAGGTAGAGTGAGGAGTTCTCCTGACGGATTACTAGAAACCCAGGAGAGCCTGCAGGCTCTTGAGTGCAGCGTGAACGCTCCGGCAAAGCAGTGCATCCCACCGGGAAGGCCTAGATACAGCGCCAGAGCAACTATTCTCCCACGCTGGAATGTCTTTACTGCTCAAGGAGGCAAGATATCAAGCACGCATCTTTTATCTTATCCGGGGTTTGCCTTCTATTCCCTACTGCTGATCATAGAACCTAAGAACTTCCCATGAGACTCAAAGCTCATTATCGGGTTTAACTTCATATTGTAGATTTTCAAGACCTAAAATGCCTAGGCTAAATGGGTTAAGTGTGGAGCCTGGCTTTACTGATTTTATGCTATTTTGCCTATATATACCTCCATAGATGCCCACCTGCTTCGAACATCTTTCACTGAAATTTCAGAGTGGCTCCCGTATTCTTCAAATCGGTTGGCATTATCGCATAACAAAGAGGTTCCCGACCAGCTGACAAATGAGGTCTCTCTCTCGTCACCGGGTCCATAATCGACCACAGCTGGCAGTAGCGCTCCGCGAAGCCGAGGAGCTCATGAATCGACGTGGCGTCTACTATGATCAACCGAGGTGTGAAAAAGCCATCCTTGTGCAACCTCGTTGATGTCCGTGGAAATCGATGCAAAGCCGCCACTTGCCGCTTGCTTTTGATGAGAACAACAGCCAACCATCTGTACTTTACTTCTGATTGCCTTTGCTCGAGGTGCTTAATTACCTTCATTAATTGCCTTCCGTCTTTCCGGCAAAACTCCTTCTTTCGGCTGGATCGCTTAAAGGAGGGATTGACGCTTCACTGCGGGTAATCATCATCAGTCGACTCGCCGATGTCTTCCTATTTCCAGCACACTAAGGCCTCCGCTCAAAAACGGATGAGAGGGCTTCATGCCTCCAGCTCAGTTTAGACCCTATAGACGAGGTGGTGCCGGCCGGGTCGCCAAGATGTATGTGCCGAATTCTTCCAAGGCATGTCGTGGTTACTGCCTCACATGTCGAGCCTGGCCCATGTAGATGCTGTCGACCTTGTTTTGCCTTCATTGACGTCGAATAACATTCCCGGCTATACTGTTTCGACCATTCCTACCCATCTAAGTACCAAATCTGATGACCATGTGATAGTTTAAGGAATCGGCCTCATGGAACTGCTGAGAGAGGGCCCACTAGTAAATAACATGTCAGGCCGACAGGGCCTACTATGAGAAATCCCACCGCTGTAGCCCCGCACGGGTGGTCTCCTAAAGTGAGTGAATTAGCCGTACCACCCCAAGGCAATACTCTTTCTCCCCAGAACCCACGAGCAAAAGCGTTGGATCGGCTCTAATCTCTCCTTCCAATGCCATTTTATCAAAGCTAATTTAAAGATGATGTCTGGGCCGAGCTTCAAGGCCCATAAGGACCTCGTGGATCGCTTTATTGGCTACTATGGCTTATCAAGTGGCCGCCATGGATGTCAAGTACTTCCGCGCCAAGTCCCAAAAGGCGTTAGTATCTAGCTGAGGAAGTTTTGATATTGTTTATACTTCTAAGGTTTCCCCCGATCTGATGTTGCGCAAGTGAGCCTTCCTGGATGAGCTAGACTCTCCGTCTCCTACAAACCCCTCCAGATTACAGCGGATTTCTCCTAAGGCACTTGGCGTCGAATCGTGCCACAAGGAGCGGTGGTGGTCGACTTGCTCCTACCTTCAGCCACGAACGGGCCGAGGATGCCTACGCCGGATCGTATTCAATCTCCTTCTAGCTGATGCACGATCCGCTCTGTCCATGACTTCGTGGAACCCGCAGATTTGCATCACTTTAGCGGTCCACCATTCGGGATGGCCACCTCGTAAACCTTCATGTCGTGACTTCACGCAGTGACCTACGGTTAACGAGGTTGTCAGAGGGTGTATTGTCGAGGTGAATATCTTCGCCGGCAGCCTCAGCCGAGGTGGTCCCATGCGATCCTCACCCAACACTCGACAGATACATAGCTTTATACTGGCTAGAATTGCCATTTCTTCCTGTAAAGTCCTGAAAATATAAAATGTAGTAAAATTTCCATATTTCAATAAAACAAATAAATTATATTTAAAAAAAACATATTTAAAATGGATTAAAGTGAATGAGTTTTGGCTCATCACTGCATTAAGGACTTAATAATGAAAAATATTACTTCGTTTCTATTCTCATATTCCTTGAACAAGGCATCATTCATTGAGACATCTTAAACTCCGCTTAAGTATATTATATACTCGCCACCTTCAAAGGCTAGTACTTGACCTGAGGTTCAGAAGATAACGCTTGATAGTCAGAGGGCTTCATCACATTCCTCATTCCACCATCTAGTTGGCCTATTAAGGGTAACAAAGAACGATTTTGGACGGTCCTAGAAACTAAGAGATGAACTCATTCTATGCGGCCAATCTACTACCAACTATTGTACCCTTTCTGTGCTTTAGAGCCGTGGACTCCAAAATAGCTTTGACCTGAGCGAGGTTGGCTTCTATCCCCCTCTGAGTCACCATGAAATCCAAGAATCTTCCCGTGCTGACTTCGAAGGTGCACTTTGAGGGATTGAGCTTCATACCGTATGCCCTCAGGAGTTCAAAAGCCTTTTACAGGTGTTCAGCATGGTTCAGGCGTTCCTTGGATTTTACCAACATATCATCTATGTAAACCTCCATGGTTTTTTCGAGTAGCGGCCTGAACATCTTCGTCACTAACCTCTGATACGTTGGCCCGACATTATTTAATCCAAACGGCATCACATCAGAGTTAATAGCCCGCGGCGAGCGATGAATACCGCTTTTTTCGTCCTGATGATGCATGGAGTATTTGATGATATCCTGAAGGCATCCAGGAAATGATACTCATCCCATGCCCCTACTGACACGCCAACAACGGCCTATCTCGAGGTCAAGGGAAGCTGCCTTCAGCATGCCCCTGCTAAGATCCGTACCCACGACACTCCATTTCGCCTGGGGGAATTACTACCACATCGTCACCACAGGATATTTTATCTCCTGATGAATCTTGCTTTTAAAGATTATCCACTTCATCAATAACCCGATGACTATCTCTCGAGTGGAAACGCCTACTTTCTATCTAACCGGTCGCTGAAGGGACATATCTAGCTTGTGAGAGGCATGTATGGGGTTAATGCCAGCAATGTTTGAGTGAGTCCAGGCGAATACATCCATATTATGGAGCAGAACCTTCTATATTTGTTCCTTCTCCGCACTGGATAGGAGGGAACTAACATATGTGGATTTATCCGGCCCATCTAGACATATTGATTCCAGGAGGTCTATGGCCAATTACTCCCTGTCCTACGCCCTTGCTTAGGCGGCGAAACAGAATTCTCATATTCCGAGGTCTAGGTCTCGAGAGTCGATTTTAGAGCGCTCTCTCTCTCGTCTCTCTCTCTCCTCTCTCTGCTTTTTCTCATGCCTCAGATTGGAGCAATTAGTAGCACTATCGAGCTACTAGTTGGTAACTTAAGAGGTCAATTTGCCCAAAGATCGTCAGAAATGGATCGCCTTTATGGTAGGTCGAGGGGTGCCCGCTTTCATCACATGTAGCAAGGCTCGCCACACGGCATCAGACAGCCTGCATCTCGATAACTCAAAATAAGACCCGCCGTGACTATCACCAGAATACCCTTTTCAACTGATTCGATTGGCGGTTCCGGTCCTGATCCGGATGCCTGCGAATTATTTTTATTCATTTTTAATGTCGTGGATCAAATCTCCGACCTTACCTAAAAGGGCTGATCCTAACTGAGCCCAAATTTTTACTCCGATCGCTTTCATTTATCTTATTAAAACATTTTATTTATGCTTGTTTCGCTTAGGGTTTCTACCATGCTGAAGCATTTCAAACAGGCCCAAAAACATTTATCATTTATAAGCAATTTTGTTTACAAAATGGCATATCATGCCTTTAAAAAATGATATACAAAACAATGGTTCAGAATTTAACTCTCTTGTTCACAAAATGTCACATGTTCAAAAAGAAATTATATGCATATGATATATACTTATACGTCGCAACTTTCTCTATGACTCTGCGCTTCTTGATCTTGCCTTCTTTCTTGTTTACTTGAAACTCCGTGTATAAATAAATCTACATCTAAGCATTTTCTATGCTTAGTGGTTCTATAGGACTCCTATTCCAATTTTCAGTTTTAATATGATATGTATTTACTATAAAACCATGCCTTTTATATCAAACTATACTCATCCTTATTCACTTCTTACATGCTTTCTACTTTATAAATCATTGATCATCAAAATATGCATTTCTACATGCTTTAAATTCCATTTTCTAAATCAAATCATGATTCAAATATATACCCTAAGGATGTATTTAGTTTACAAATCTCATTTATACTCAATAAAGTTTGTTATTCTCACTATTTTACATAATTACATTCACGACGGATTCCATTCTATGGAATCCTGGCCCTTTGTCATTCACAAGAATGTGCTTACATTTAATACCTTATCCCCATCATGATTGATGCCGATTGGTATCCTGGCCAAGTGGTCATTTAAATGTCATAGCTGCCATCATGACGGATGCTTCATTGCGATCCTAAGTGTAGACATTTTAATAATGTTGCTACACCATCATGATGTATGCTAATTGGTATCCCTGCGCCATGTGGGATATCAGACAATTTCGATTTAGCTCTGCGATCGATGTCAATTGGCATCCCGCCATGTTGGCCGCCTTACATCGATTCAATTTTGATGCCAAGAATTGACCAATCTGCATAATCTGATTAATCACTCACATGCAATTAATCATCAAACATCAAATATCACATTTTCTAATCCATATGCACTTCATAATTTATTTCAAAGATACTATTCCATATAATCATTTGCATTTATTCTGGGTAAACTACCAAAACACTTGAAATAAGATAGGTCAATGAACAAATCAAGTTCGTCGCCTCGCCTCTTCCCTTCGATCTCAAATCAAAGAAGTGATCCTCACCCATCCCTTTAGCGTCACTACACAATTACGCCTACTCTTAATGGATAAAGAATTATTATACATTTTAGTGAAATTTAATGACACTCGCACACTTTAAAGTTAGCATCTGCCCGCCTGCAGACCTGCCACGAGGCTACAGGTACAAAGACGCTTTTCATTTAGTTTTATCCTTATGTGAATGGTAGCTACACCGTTAAACGTAGTACTCGCTTGCACTACGTATAGGCCTTCTCGCCAGAGCAGACCTGATGGTGCCACCTGGCACTCCTCGGCCTCACAAATCACACGAGGCATCCCACGCTGCGGCATAAGAGCTTGTTTTGCCTAGATTTTCAGTTTTCCTCTTTTGCAATTTTTTTTCTCCAAAATTCCTCAAAATCCCAAAACAAATAATGGGAATCACTCCCAATAACATCCTAATATCATCTTAAACCAACCATGAACAAAATCCATAGATGAATTAGGGTTTTTCTAACCCAAACATCATTTAAAGAAATCTAGGGTTTGGTTCTTACCTTAAATCTCTTTGAATCTTCTTCACCCAAGATGCTTGATCACTTAAAAGCAAGGAATGGGGATGATCTCCCACCAAAAATCACTTCTTTTGCAAACCCTAGCTTCTCTCCTCCTATTCTTTCTCAAAATATTTTTGGCACAATGCCTTTCTAAGACTCAAATGTGGTCTTAAGTCACTTATTCTTAAGGCTGTTTGGCTAAAAACCTACTTTCCATTTTTTCTCACTTAAGTTTACTAGTCTCCTTTACTGCATTCACTTATCATTTATTTCACATTAGCATTTGCTTATTTGACCCTTAGGTCCTCTAGCCTTTACAAATTTCCAAATTTGTCATTCTTTCATTCGGGTTTATTTCTGTCTAAACTAATTTCTCATTTTAGCATATAATATTTAATCACATGCTCACATATCTGCTTCATTTTACAATTCTATCGCTTAAAAACTCAAGTTTGTCTATACTAAATATATAATAAAATTATTATAAAAATTATAAGGTATTTTTGGAGAGTTAAAGACCTTGCCTTTGAATGTAGAGCACTGTCGCCATCGTTATCGTGGTTGTTCTGCTAAAGCCACAGATTCTACCAATAACTCAATCAAAAGAGATGTTAATCGCCAAAGGCGGTAATTGTATTAGTTAGCCGCATGGTAGGGTCAACCAAAGATTTTGTCCACACTTCAAAATCATTAATACATAAAGTAAGTGCACGAAAATACAGCGAGCAATGACCTCGATCGCCGAGTAGGGAAAAGATATAGGGCCGCCGTCGGCTAGATTGCTCCATCACAGATGGGACATGGATAGTGTTTACCCAGTTCGACCGCGGGCTTCACGCAATAAATTTCTTCTTTGGCGCTTAAACTGATACTAATCGCACGGCCGCTTAATATGTAGTTTATGGTGGTGCTTCGAGGTTCAAAGTGGAGCTCCAGACCGGCCGCTATTCTTCGGCAATCGTAGGGGTAGCCTCACCAAATGACCGCTTCACTGAAGAGAGATCCCCCGAGATGGCTAGCCTCACACCTTCTGGCTCAAAATTTCAGCTCACATCACTCGGTTTCCATGCCCGTGGTCTCTATGGTAACTGCATCTCAAAGACTAATTGGCACAGGATCCGACCGAATGGGGCGGGGCCATTTGAAGTCGGGGTGATCTCGAATGAGAGGAAGGAGTCTGTCGTAAGAGATGTTCAGAGGGGTAAACTGTCGGGGCTCCCTCTTTCTTTCTTATTGGTCTCGGGAGCGTTTCTGGTTCTTACTCTGGCTCCCTTTTTTTTCAAACTGACCCTTAGTGGCCGACTTGCTACTTTGGGTTATGATCATCACGGTTTGAGAGGCTGCTCGGATATTGTCCTCCGGTGTTGAATATTTATCCACCGCCCATACGCTTCTTCCATTTCATAGGCTGATCTGGTAGATAGCGGAGCGGAAGAACAGTGGTGGCCTACCTAATGCTCTTCGTAAATTCGAGGACCGCATCCATCCTAGTATTTAACTCAATTTGTTGACGACTCTCCCGAATCTTGGTGAAATCATGGGACGGATTCATTCTCTCGCTAAAGATGGCTCAAGGTAGAATCGATGTTTCACTTCTGTCGAACTGAGCATAGGTACTAGGGAAACAATGCAGCCTTACAACCCACCGGGAAGGAGTTGATAGGATCTCCGCGGAGTTTATGGAATCCAAGACAAGGCGCCCTCCAAGCCGGGATGTGAAATACCTTCATAAGAAGCGGTCGCCCCAGACGAGTATTTACCGCTCGATCGGGCGCAAAGATGTGGTCAGCACGGATCTAAGAGCCATCATACATGGCAAAAGACGGTATGACAAAGTCACGCGGCGATTCATAGCTCAAGATGTGTTGGCCCAACGGGGTGGATAGCATATCTTTCTGCATCCTTGGATGCTGGTGGATGTAGGTACGCCATGGGCGAGCAATTTCAAAGGTAGGATACATGGAAGGAAGTGATGGTGTTGCGCCCCTGTGCCACGTGGGCACATTTTCGAGGGCTCCACTCGACTCACGCCGCCTTTTGTTGATTCTCTTCGCATCGCGATGCATGCCACCGATAATCGCCGGATTGGCACGGGGCCTTTCTCTCGATTCAGCCTCCACGCTTGTTCTTCGGGGTGAGCGTGATCGTGTGAAGCAGAGCTACCGTGAGGATAACTCGCCGCCCTTGATCGTGACACCGTCTCGCGTGATGGCTCCGCCTTTATTTTGTTTGATAAGGGTGCAGATGTCGCTCCTCGTGCATTTTCACCGATCCTCTTCCAAACGAGCCTCAGACGCTGACGTTATCTTATCAGATGGTTTAATATGGTTCCGCACTCAGCCATTTGTCTGACCGCTTCTTGCTTTGCCCCGATTTGCCGGGCTGCAAGCTAAGTAGAGTGGATCCGGCGAACCGATGGAGTGGAAAGGGAACTATCGACCCGGGTGTGAGGGATCAGTTTATAGCTAATGTAGTTCGCACGCTGCTAATGACTTTTGTTCGTCGTTCCTACAGACGGCACACTGTCACTCTGATTCCTCGCAGTCACTGGATCGGATCGTCGGGTCATTAACGACAACAGGACCTACAAAACAAAACAAAAGGTGCCGTGATGGTGTGTCGACCAGAAGCTCTCAATTCTTAAGTTAGATAGAGAAATAAAGAGCGTTAATGTCCATTTTTTAGTAATGTATTTTCACATACCTTTTTGTTGCCTTTCCTTCCTTATTTATGAAGGAGGAGGATGATCAACTTTTTATGGAAAGTGGGTGATTGGTTTCCAAAATGGAAGGGAGGAAGGCGTTTTACTTGCTCATCAACCGTTTTTCCTTTTAGATAGCGAGTCACCAGAATCTTAGTCACCGAGATGTTTGATCATCTAAGGGCGATTATCGTGGTTTGTAGGAGAATGTTCCTAGCGAGAGATGAGGATCAGCAGGAAATCATTGGCTAGCCATCTTCCCTAGAGCTGACGGCCAGGCTAGAAAGGATGTGCCGGCGGTCATCTCAGAGCGCCTCTTTGTGTGGATAGTCCACGAGTCGGGTTTTAGAGTGTGGTTGATTAAGTATTCATGTGGGATGCTTGAGGCCTCTTGTGGGTTTTTATCCGTCTGGGCCTTCTGAATAAGGATGTTGGCCAAAAATCATGGTACCCACGATAAGAACCTAATACTACAACTTAATATGCAAAAATGAATAAAAGAAAAACAAAATCAATGTAATTGTTTCAATTCAATCTAATGATGTATTTAATCATTTTAATTTATTATATATAGATAATTATTATTTATTAATATTTTGTAAAAATGATTATAGAAAAGGAATAAACTTATTTTTTTTAATAATTATTTATAATTGTTAAAATAAATTTTATTTTCATTTCACACTTTAATGAAATTTTCAATTCTGATTTTAATTCCATTTTCGTATCACCCTACTCTGATTGATTATCTCTCAAAGTCAAAACGACATTGACCCTTACACTTAATTGCCACTCCACGACAAATCAATCCTCTCTTTGCTTTTCAGCGCTTTTCTGACTCGAGGTTAAAAATACTCCGGTTTTAAATGGATGCGATATATTTTATGGATATATCGGATATATCAGAGATATATCGATGGATATTTTTACATGAATATCAATATATCGAAAATTAACAAAAATACTTTGAAATTCATAGAAATACCTTATAAAAGTATAAAAATGACATTATTAATGAAAAATACACATTGATATTACATTGTTATGATATTTCAAAACAAAAATAAAGATCGATGTGTCAAAATTTATACCGAATTCTTGTTTATAATATGACGATAATTGTTCTTTTTTTTTAACATTGGCATTATAAAGTTATAGTATTTTATTTTTTATCGAGATTCGAACTTAGTTTTTCTTTTGCCTCGTCAAACACACATTACGTGAGTTAAGCTTTCAAATATATTCATAGATAAAATGAAAAGCATATCGGTTGATTTTTTTTTTTTAAAATGAGGTAATCAAGATTGAATAAAAACTCTAAAAAAAAAGTGATGTGTAATGTCATTTGATAGGGTTTAAAAAATAGCGCGCGAGCCACTCGCGAAGCCAAGGAAAGAGTAAGCCAGGTGAAAGCATGTGACCCTGACAGGCCCCAGCGAGGCCAGTTAGGTTCGCCCGAGGCTGATAGCGTGGTCATCTGAAAAGCCCATATCCTGTAAATCAGAACAATCTCACGGTGGAAATGGATGATTAAATATGACTTATCTGTAAATCAAGCCAGGCTCTCCGCAATGAGGCAGGATGTTCTGATAGCAAACCTCTTAATAAATCCAATAAGATCTCACCATTAGGAAGTAGGATAATTCTCAATAACTGCTCCCTGATTATCCCTTATTAATCAGATAAGCGATAAAGGCATAAAAGCCTCATCGATGGGAAGATCCTTACCGCATCGATTGGGAAAAACATATGTTATAATCTGAGGTCGCGTAGGTGAAAGATGCAACGAGACTTATGCACGATACTTCATTCCTAAAGCGATTGATATTCTCTTTCGGGAAAGCGACTTAGGCATCGGGCGGCGGCGAGCCCGCGGTCTCTTTCTTTCTTGTTTTGAAGAGTCCGTCGAGCCCGGTGGGCTGAGCCAGTGATTCGATTTCGACCAGATTCCAACACGCTCCGGCCAGTTCACATTTGAAAAAGGCATCATCGGTTGGCGTCGTGCATTAGGAGCAGCGGTTCCTTTAAAAATAAAGTTGATCTCTGATGACTGATGGTATCTTCGGAACCTGAAAGCGAAACCCGCGATCCTCGGATGCGAGACCGGCCCGGCGTGAATGTAGTATCCGGTGGTGCGTTAGAGGCTGATGCAAGCCCGACCGCGGACAAGGTGGGCACTCGTCTCACCAACCAGCATTAGGGGAGTTAGAGGCAACTCACCGGGCGGATCTGACGCCGAAGCCTGACAAGAGCCCGAACATAGCACGGCCCCTCGGAAGGCGGCCTGGCCTCCAGAGTGCTGATAACCTCGTGTTGGAGGTCTAGCGGGGCACGGACCGAGACCTAACCCGAGGAGATGGGGGCGAAGCCTTGCCGGGAACGTCGGAAACGATGAACTAACCCCCCCTCAGCAAGGAGTGGGGGAGCGATCATGGGAGCAGAGGTTCAAGGGCCTCCAACAGGAGCTCAGCCGCATGAAGGAAGTTGTAAAGGGCCGAGCTCCTGACTCTATGGACACCCTGGTACAACAGACTGAGTCGGTTCACAGCTGGGGTGCTCCACTTTCCCTTTCCACGTAAGGAAGTTCAAATCTGTAAATAGAAGCGTTTGGTGGTGCTTTGGGATCCAGTCGATCATCTGCTTTATAAGAATCAAATGGAGCTACACGAATATCAGGACCCTGTACGGTGCAGAGCTTTCGCTATCACGCTAAAAGGCCAAGCGTTGGCTTGGTTTAACAGGCTTCCACCATCTTCAATCTCCTCATTCAGAGAGTTCTCCATCGCGTTTGTCTCAGCTGCCGAGACGGAACATACAGGGGAGGCCCAGGTTATCACCTGCCCGATATAAAGCGAGCTACATGGCACGAGGTCTTATGTCAGGAAGGTTGATACTTAGTCTTTGAAGATGGAATATACGGGACCGAGAAGTTCGCTATCTCGCATTCATCATTTGGGCTAGGAGTGCGATCAAAATATTTGATGTTTACATCTCGAAAAGTCCTCGAGAGGCGAGCGTGCGTAGGGTGCTGCATTAAAGCGGAGAAGTACGTGCTTGGTGAAGAAGCCCTCATGTCAAGAAAGGAGGCTCTCAAGCCCGAAGGAGAAGCGGGGTACGACAAGCGTGGATGAAGGCCTTAAAGCGACAGAAAGAGGCTAGGGAGAGATCCCAGGAAGACGGGGCAGCGGTCCCAGGGAAAGAGGTATTTGAAGCATCGAGAGACGCACAGGACCATCTCGGCCGGTGTGACAATGATATTCCACCTCGGCGGTTCACCCCCACAGATGCCGCGTGTCGCGAGGTCTTGCGCGAGGTCTGAGCATAGCAGTTCCCGGATGGCCCATCCCAGATGAGGTCGGACCACCGAAGATAACACGGTGTGCTGATTCCATAGGGACCCACGGGCATCGAACGGACGTACATACAACTGGGAGAGTAGAGTATTTGGGTCGTGGGTATCTCGCCTTCACGCAGCCTCACGAAGGTGGATGGAACTGTAACCACCACCACCTCTGCCAGACAACAACTTCGACACCATGACCACTTAGGAAATCCATATGATCTCGGGAGGATTTGCAGGAGGTGGAGAGACCAACTCTGTCAAGAAGGCCCATTTGCGTAGCATCAGGTCGGGAGAGATAATGGAAGTACAGCCAGGTGTCAAAGCATACCATTTCAGCCACAACCATAACATTCTCGGATTCGGACTTGCCGGAGGGATGCGACACCCGTGTGATTCTTTGGTGATAGGGCGGAGTTGTGGCAACAAAGCGATCCATCGGGTCTGGTCGACAATGGGAGTTCGACCCGACATCATCTTCTGGTGGCGCCCATTCAGATCAGGCGTGGGAGAAGATTTAGACCGGTCGGCCCACCCACTACGAGGATTCTCTGAAAGTGCTACCTTTAGATTGATATAGTTAGTGCTCACTTTGGGAGACCCCACATTACTTGACGATAACGGTAGTGGATTTCTCATAGTAGATGCCCGTGCGCATAACATGTTATTAGAGCGGACCCTCTCCAACGCCATAAAGGCCATTCCCTCGAAACACCATATGATGATAAAGTTTCCCTACCATGAGCGAGATGGAATGGTTGAGAGACCAGTAGCATTAGCCCGAGGAGTGTTACTGAGCATTCGTGAAGAAAAAAATTCATGTATATAGCGGGCCCAGGCTCGACATCTGTAACAAGGTAAACACCCGACTTGAGCCCTCAATTTGGAGCTTGTCACAGTTGGGCTGATAACCACGAACACCTACTTACATTGGTTCCAAGCTTGTAGAAGACCTCAGAAGCCTCCTTACCCATTTCTTAAAACAGAACAAGGATGTCTTCGCATGGAAGCAGGCAGGTATGGGAGGAATTGATCTCATAATAATCACTCACAGACTAAACGTCAGTCCATCCTTCAAACCAGTCAAGCAAAAAAGAAGGAGCTTTGCTCCAGAAATAACAATCAACGAGGAGGTGACAAGCTCCTCGAGGCGAAGCAATCAGAGGGAGGTGGAATACTGCGAGATGGGTTGGCGGCGTCGTACTCGTCGAAAAGCGAGCGGTAAGTGGCGAGCTCTTGCATCGACTTCGGCGTCAGCAGGCATGCTTGAAAGATGGTTCCTACGCCCGCGGATCACGACCTCATAGTAGATGCCCTGGCCGGCCATGAACTCCTCGGTTTCATGGATGCTTTCTTAATTACAACGGTCGACATGGATCAGGCGGCCGAAAGGCCTTGATCGCGGGCGGGGACTGTGCTATCAGTAATGCCGCTGGGCTAAAAAGCGCGAGGAGCTACCTCTTTTGAGGTTGGTGAGCGGTGTTCCCATAAGCAAATAAGGGCATCCATGGAGTGTATATAGATGACATGTTAGTGGGAAATCAGCCACGGCGAGCTCCGCATAGCTCATCTTTGTCGAAGCTTTCGGATCCACGAGAGAGTCCTGACATGAAGTTAAATCCAACCAAATGCGCCTTTGGAGTCTCAATCGGAAAATTCTTGTGTTTTATAGTCAACACGAGGAATTGAGGCAAATCCGGACAAGATAATTTATTTTCGACATGCACATGCCGTCGAATATAAAGGGTCCAACGTCCTAGCGGAAGTGTAGCCGCGTTAAGCCGATTTGTATCCAACGCCAACGATAAATGTCAACCCTTCTTCCAGGTTCTAAAGAAAGCTTTTCAATGGGAAACGCATTGCGAAGAAGCTATCTCAGCATTAAAAACTTACTTAAGCTCTACCCTCATTCTAGTAAGCCCCTCTGAAGGAGAACTCCTTACTCTGTACCTGGCAGTTTCAGATTTCTCGACCAACGCCGTCTTTATCGGAGGCAAGACCGGTCTGACATCCGATTACTATTGCGGTAGGGCTGCGGGGAGCGGAGGAGAGAGTACCCGAGGATGGAGAAGCTAATCTAGCGTTAGTAACCCTGACCCAAGCTCTTGTCCTTACTTTCAAGCTCATACCATTGAAGTCCCGAGAATACCCAGTGAAGCAAGTACTACACAAACCGAGACCTCGAGAGGGTGATGAAATTGGGCCATGGGGATGAGCGAGTTCGGCATCAGATATAAACCAAGCTACAATAAAAAGAGCGAGGTCTTAGTAGATTTCGTCATGGAATTCCCGCCTCGACGAGCTGAGAGGGAATACTCGAAGCGGCGCTGAGCCTCCCCATCTGGAAGCTATCCATAGGCCAGACCGCGATGCTCGAGGGAGGCGGTAGGGCTAATCGACCTCCGGAAGGAATAGATGCTCAGTATGCACTCAGTTGGGTTCAAGCCTCAACCAGCGAAGTAGAAGTATGGGGCGGAGTCATCGCGGGACTGACCTCGCCCATTGATGGAGTTGGCCCGACTTGAGGTTGTGCGTGACTCCCGGTTGGTAGTAAAGTAAATAGAAGACACCCTCACGGGCCCAGGTGAAAAAATGATCCTATACCTTAAAAGGTGCAGAATTGCGAAAAATTCATCTTGGTCCGGGTCAAACACATACCCGGGGTAGAGAATTCGGAGCGGATACCACTAGCCAGCGCAGCATCCTCTGAAGATCTCGACGGTAGCTGTCGAGCACCTTGTATAGCCCTCCATATATCTCAATGACGAGGTCTCTCTGTCGTATCGGCGAGTAGATGGACCCCATTTGGGACTACTTAATAGAAGGATTGCTACTGATCGACCCGGCTTCCAAGCTTAAGACGAGGTCGGCCAGGTTTACTGTTCATCGGGGAAGCCTTTACAAGCGAGGTTTTTTCACACCCATCCTCAAATGTATTGCAGGGAAAGACGTCGACTACGTAGTGAGGGAGGTACATGAAGGTGTATGCGGAAATCACATCAGAGCTCGGGCGTTGGCGGGAAAAGCCTTAAGACAAGGATGCGCCTTGATGCTCGAGGCCTTGTGAACTAGTCAGGAAACGCAAAGTTTGTCAGGAGCAAGCCAAAATCTCTCGCCTCCCATCTAGAATATGACATCAGTCCATGACCCAGCCACTCAACGAGTGGGGTTGGACATGTGGGACCTACGCCCGTGGAACGGGCCGGTGCAAATTTATAAATCGTAACCAGTGGATTATTTCACCAAATGGTAGAAGCGAATAACAGCTACTATCGAAACGAAGATCTGTGACTTCGTTTGGCGTTCCATAATTTGCGGGTTTGGTATCCCAAGAGCCCTGGTGTCGATAATGGGAAGCGATTGACAATGCAAGTTTAGGGATTTTACGTGGAGCTCGGGATCAGAACTGAAATAGTCAGAACCATCCACGATCAATGGGCGGTGAAGTCACCATCAAAACTCTTAAAGCGGCCTGAGACCCAGTTGGAAGATGCAAAAGCAGTGGGCAGTACCTACCCAGAGGTGTTATTGGGCATACAAAACTCGTGCAAGTGCACCTTCGGGGAAATCCCATTCGCTACGGCTTTTGGCATCGGCGATAGCCTGTCGAGATCGGATTAAAGTCCCCCAGATCCCGAATTGTAGCGTGGAACATAACGAAGAGGCTCTCCACTGAAACCTTGACCTCTAGATGAAAAGCGTGATGGGTCTAAAACATCTGAAACTACAAAGGAAGACGGTAGGTACTACGACGAAAAGTCAAACCCGGAAGTTACAAGCACAGCGAGCCTAGTCTTAAAAGCTTACGCTGCGAAAAATCAGAGCACATGGAAGCCCAGAGACTGATGGGAAGGCCCTATATACATTATCTCGCATCGTCGAGGCCGAGGAGTGTTATGAGCTCTAGGCGGAAGAAGGAAAAGTTTTATCTCACTCTTGGAACGCTGAGCACCTTAAGCGTTTTTATCAGTAGACCTCGGATTGTAATCGTTAATAAAGTATCACCAACTTTCATATACATATGTGTGTTTGTTGATTACTTTGTTTAATATCCTCATAAATCAAAAAGTGGGGCATCTCGGTAAAAGAAAAACAGACATCTCGGCCAGGCGTACGAAAGTTACACATCGGAATACACACCAAATTCATGCGCGAAAAAGAAAATTTTCTTTATTCCAATGAAGTCTGATTGATTCTGATGTTAGTGTCATCCCTTACATCTCGGAATGAAGCCGTCCTGAAACGGTGCCCTCGAAAAAAAAAAGGGAAGGGAGAAGGAAAGTAAGGAAGAAAGGGAGAGGAAGGAGAGGGGCGAAAGAGAGGAAGAAAGAGTGAGAAAGAGAAGGAGAAGGAAGAAAGGAGGAGAAGAGGAAGAAGGAAAGAAAGAAGAAAAAGAGAGAAAGAGAGGAAGAAGAGAGAAGGAAGAAGAGGAGAAAATGGAGAGCGATACTAAAAGAGTACGCTCTCGGACACATTCCCTAGCACGGGTAGGGAATAACATATCAATAAAGGGAAACTAGGGAAAAACACAACTCCCACTGGCAGAGGACCATCGGAACTAAGCGCGGACCCGGAATCCTAGGCGGACCCCTGCGAGGCGACCCGAGCCTTGGCGGCTTCATCACGCGGATTCGGTTGTGCCAAAGGGAAGAAGGTTCGAAGTATGAGCTCCGTAGCGAAGAAGTCGCCATTTATAAGGGTGCAAAGCACTTTCGAAAAATCGCACGGTCGTTCGGTCTCCGCAGCCCGGCGATTAAAGGCGCGGGTGTCTTTGCGAGAAGTGGAAGTCGCGATCGGCGCCTTTCAGCGGTATTTCGGTTGAAGAGCATGGCGCTCGACTAAGGCTGGTAGCCCGGGGCATGTTGCGCTGAGCAGATTTAGCCCACGGGCATCGTGGCCTCGTTTTGAAGAGCCTGGCCCGCTCGAAGGCCATCTGATGCGAGCCGGTTCGGCTCGAGCGTTTATCCCGCGGGCCTCGACAGTCTTGAAGAGCTCATTTCCCTTTCGAAAGGCCATATAACGCGAGCCGTCATTTCGAGGCGATTTAGCCCGCTGAAGCCTCGTATTTCGGTTTGAAGACTCATTGCTGACTAAGGCTGGTAGCCCAGGAGCAAGTTCGACTTAAGCAATTTAGCCCACAGCGGCGACTCGAATTTGAAGAGCTCGGCTAACAAAGGAAATGCAGCCAGCGGAGCCACGCCATTTCGAGGCGGATCGGCCCGCAGAAGCCTCGGCTCGGTTTTGAAGAGCTCATTTGCTCGAAGGTCATATAGTCATAGAGCCCGGATCGGCTCGGGCGGTTTGGCCAAAGCCTCGACTCAGTTTTAAAGGCTGTTGCTTTCGAAAGCCGCTATAAGCCCATGGCCCGGTCGGCTAGGCGGTTTAGCCCGCGGGCCTCAACGGCTTCGGTTCGAAGAGCTCGGCCCGCTTTCAGTAAAGGCTGTGGCAGGCAGTTCAGCTCAAGCGGTTTACGCCCTCGAAGCCTCGGCGGCTGGAGTTTTGAAGAACCGATTAACCGAGAAAGGCGAAGTATAGTCGTAGAGCCGAGATCGGCTCGAGGCGGTTTACGGAGCCCGCGGCGCCGGTTTGCGAGCTTGACTCAAGAGGCACCCGAGCCTGGAGCCCGGCTGGCTCGGTTCCTGAGCTCAGCGGCTCGGGAAGGCTCAGCGCCTAGAGCCAGCGACTCGGTTCTGACTGGCGGCTGAAGGCCTGGCGCCGACCTATGCTTCGATTTTCAGCTTTCAGCCGCTCTACTCAGTAATTGCCAGAGCAATTCCGACCGAGCTGAGTTAGCCGAAGCCTCGTATTTCAATTTTGAAGAGCTGGCTTGCTGGCTAGGGCGCCTCTGGCGTGGCTTGATTAGCTTCAGGCGAATGGCCGGCGAGGCGTGACCCGGTTGAGCTGTTGCCGGATAAGGCCATGTAACCCGAGCCCGACTCATCCGGGCGAGCCCAGCCGCGGAGCCCTGTGCTTCGGTTGAAGGCTCGGCTGCTCGGCCGGAGCCTTGGCCCGGGGGCCAGCTCATCTCGGAGTGGGCTAGCCCCGCGGGCCTGGTGGCTGGTTCGAAGAGGCCCGGCCACCGGCCCCAGGCGTGTGGCCCGGGGCCCCAGGTCGGTTCAAGCGAGAAGCGACCTGAGGAACACGATTAGGGGTAAGCGTTAGATAGAAAATGGGGTATTCATTACCCAGTGCGATGCATATATCTGGTTTAAAGCAGAAGCGTAAAAAAAAAACAAACAAACAAACAAGCAAGCAAAGCTATGAAGGAGTTGGTTGTCAAGGAGCGGAAGGCGAAGAAGGGGCGGGCCTCGGCCAGGGTGCTTTGGCTCTCGAGCAGTCAGCGGAAAGGACTCTTCGCTCCTGTCACTAGGGATATCAAAGTTGAGGTCGAGCAGGGTGAAGCATTAGTGGCCTTCCTCTAAAAGCGAGCCATCAGTGCTGAGTCTGCGAATTTTCATCCATAGGCTTCGTATAACTCAAATTCCATGGAACAATAAGTTTCTTGCCTGCGAAGGTCCCTACGCGACCCAGCCTCTCGGTTAGGTGTTGTCCGAGTTGGCGGCCCTGGAAGCTTCACAGGCAGACTCCGTCTAGCAGTGGCCCCTTTATTACGCGGCTTCGTCTCTAGCGGCACCACGGCTCTTTAGTTGCCGCGGCTCGTTGGGACGGTGCGGCTCATCCACGACTTCACGAAGCTCGGTCTGGGCTTGACCTGCGGCCAGTCCACGGCCTCAGTGAGTCATCACAGGCAGCTGCGGCCCACGCCCCCAACCTCTGGCTTCGACCTCGTACTCTTAAAGTATCTCGGGCCTTTCTTCCTACTGTTGGCCTTCGGCCAGTCGTGGTATGCTCGGATCGGATAGCTTCATGGCCTCCCTCCCAGGTCATATTCTTCTTTGATCATGACTCGACTCGCTCGGAAATAAGAGCAGCCACCCTCTCTTTGTAGACTCTAGCGGCTTTGACGTGGCCCTCGTTGATGCAGTACTTTTTGCGAAACTCTTGGGGATGGGTAGCCACTGGGCACCGACCACAAAGTGGCACCCATTTCGAGATAAGTCGAGACACTTAACAAGACACGGGAACTACAGGCGACCCCACGGAGGGGATAGAGCGGGTTTCCCTCAGCCGTGAGCCTTTCGACCTCTTAAGATCATAATCCACGAGAATGGATGAAACGCGCGTGCCGGCTTCGGCATTGAAGCGAGGAATCAATCTCCATCGTCGAAGTGTCTCCTCCCGACTCTTCGCTCGAAGGAGGAGGCTGCGGCACTCTGGCGGGGATCATTTGTCATAGGCCTGGCCTCAGACGGAATTTCGGCTCCCTCAGGAATCTACGCTCTGTGAGAACCCGGGGAGCCGCGGGCTCAGGGGCTTTAAGGGCTCCCTCGGTCGGAGCGGCACTGCCCCACGCTCGGGCATGGGTGGCGACGACGAGGATGTCCCAAACCTCGGGACTTCTGCCAGGGCCAGGCGACCCTTCTCGGGAATCAGGGTTTTAAGCCACACTCAGGACCTTCGGGACAACGTCTCCCACAGGGCAGCTCTCATAGTGGAAGCAGCAATGGGAGGCCCGACGTGAGAGAACTTCATAACGGAGGGGGGTGAAGGCCTCAAAGCAGCGGGGTGGGAGGACCTTGAACCTAAAGATCAGGAATGTCAGCGATAAGTCGAAGTAAGGCGCGCGGAGACGCCCAGCCGGCCCGACTTTACGACCTAGTCTTGGTGGTCGGGCGAATGCACGAATAGCATACGACTAATGCCGCCAGGGACCTCACATAGCTTATGAAAACAGGCCAGAACTAAACTAAATGAGAAACAATGGATTCTCGAGTGAAATTCGGACCGGTAGGGCCTAGTGTGTCTTCCTTGTCGAAATTCGTACTCCCATTCTGACCCATTAACAAATAACTTACCCAGTTTATGAAGTCTCAGATCAGATGATCAGTTTTTGGCACGATTAAGCAGATAAAGAAAGCCCTCGTAGCTTCCCTTCACACTAAAGGAGTCAGGAGCAGGCTATCTTTAGGAACACCCAACCGCATCCTTGAAGAAGACCAACAGCCCAATCAGAATACCGAAATTGGGTGAAAGTTGAGAGGGGCAGACGTTGAAATGTTGCAAAACCCTTTTTATAAAGGGGTGTAGAGGGAAACACAGGCCATTGTCGAAGGCCACATCGAAGAAGCACACCATCTTGGGCACTTGGACCACGTAGGAGGTCAAAATGTCAGACAACAGACACGGACACGAAAGGGGCTATAATGCCTCACGAAAGTTTCCCGTATAAAGGCTCGGCTCTGCTAGGTCCCTGGAGCATTCACGCACGGCCGACTTGAAATATTCGATCCCACGAGGGTGCTTAATCTCATCAATTCTACCCTTGCCTTTATCGGGAGAGGAGGTTCCCAGAGGACGTCTCGAAGCGGCCTAGCCAAGCGATCGGAGGCACCACTTATGCGCTGAGTCGGATCTGACGGAGGTCACCTCCGATGCGCGGGAAGAGGAGCGACCCAGAACCCGTAGGAGTAACAGTAGTAAGAACAAGACCCTAACCCGATCTAGCCACAGCGCCTCGCTGTATTACTCGAAGGAGACAGGGGGAGGGAGGGGGGGAGGGGGGAAGGAAGAAAGGCGCACCGAGTCCACAGAACCTGCGAAAAGCTACCTCCCGAGCAAGGTATCATGCCCTTGAAGGAACTACACGGAGGTCGAACAAATGTTAAGGAAAGGAGCAGAACTTCCTTGAAGGAAATAAAAGGCTTGAATCGGGGAACCTGGCGACGGTCGAAGAATGTTTTAGAAGGCCGAAGATGCAGGAAGGAATGGGCGGAAAGCAGAAGAGTCATCATTATCACCAGGACATATGGCGACCAAGCCACACAACAATGGCCTTGAGCAAACACGTGGAAGTCGCACTCGATTCAAGAGGATCACGATACTTGAACCGGCTCGTCGTACGAGGTTGGGCGACGATCGGGTTTAAAATAGAGCGCCTTGTGACCCACTTAGAAGCAGGAAAGGTAAGCCCTAGTGAAGCATGAGCCTGGCCGCCGGCCCCGAAAGCAGGGAGCCTAGTTCATTCGCCCAAGGGCGATCGCGTGAACAATTTGAAAAGCCATGTCACGCCAAATCAAACTAAATCTCACGATAAGGAAGTAGGATAATTCTCGATAGCGACATCACCGTAAATCAAACCCGACTCTCACTTGATGAGGGAAGAGGATAATTCTCGATAACGACATCACCTTAAATCAATAGAATCACCAATGAGAAGTAGGATAATTCTCGATAAAGCGCTCCTTCATTTATCACTTAATGTCAAACGATAAAAGGTAGAAAATACCCCATCGATAGGAAAGAATGTCCGCTGCAGTAGATTGGGAAAACGTATATTTATAAATGCCGGCCACCCCATCGGTGAAGATGCAGCGAGACTTATGCACGATACTTCATTCCACTAGCGAGTTGATATTCTCTTCCCACGAGGAAAGAACTAACAGGCATGTCGGAGGCAGGATATTTGCCGTCCTCTTTCTTTCTTGTTTGCGAGAGAGTCAAGCGTCGAGCCGGTGGGCCGACCGTGGCAGTTCGATTATTGTGATTCAACACGCTCGGCCAGTTTGATTGAAAAAGGCATCATCACCATTAATGATAAAGATGAAAGGAGATAATCTAATTTTTAATTGATTAAAAAAATGAAATAGTTAAAGTTTGACAAAAAATAAAATAAAATATCAAAGCAAATAGATATTTCCTGAGCTTAAAGAGAAGCTAAGGAAGGCACACTGACCAGCTTAGGGAAGTTAACTGGTCTTCCTGATTTCAAAGCAAACATATATTTCCTGTCAAGTTCCATAAGTGGAGGCCCTTTTGGTTTTGGCCGATATATCGACCCATATATAGGCCGATATTGCCGATATATCGGTCGTTTAGTCTCAAAACTGGGTTTTATTTCACATGCTGCATTTTTGTCGATTTTTTCATTTGGAAATGTCGAATATATCGGTCATTTACCGATATATCGCCGATATTGGGCGATTTTTTTCGATTTTTCCCTCAAACAACTTTCGTTTACAAAAATCGTGTCGGGAAGACCCAACACCCGAAATATCGAGGATATATCGACAATATATCGCCGTCATTCCCGTCCTTGTTCCCACTACAATAAGCTAAATTCAACCTTAGGTTCTAGTTATTCTAATAACAACAATAATAATAAAATTCTTTGTACATATTATTTTGATTTCATTTTATTTATTTTAGTTTCTTATATAAATATAAAATCATTCATAAATATATAGATTTTTAGCTAATTTTTATTGTATACTATTTTATTTGTTATTTTTCACAATATAATTAAACATGAAAAAATCAATTTTCTTTTCTTAAATGTTGTTTGGAATAGCATCTTGATTTTGGTTTTAGTTGAAATCCAATAAGCAATATTTTTTTATTTACTTTTTTATTGAAATGTTTAATTTTAAGATAATTTTTATTAATTCTTAAAGAAAACATGAGATCTTTTGAAACTCACTCTCAAATGTTGTGAAGTATGTAAAAAGGATCATGCTATGTCATTATTAAAACTTGCACTATTTAATTCTCCGTGTATCAAATGTCAATATTATCAATTGTAAACAAGTATGGCTAAAAACAAAAAAAAAAGTATATTCATAATTTTAATCTCTCTAATACCCTAGTCTCCCCTCCCTCTGCTCTCTTTCAAGCCCTTGTTATTTAGAAATGAGGGATGATTTTTTAATTATTCTTAATTTGAAATCACCAATTTCATTGTTTTATTTCTAAGATACGAATTTTTTTTCCTATAAAGTGGTTTCTTTCAAATCAAGCTGGGTTTGCCTTTATTTTTCATTTGATTTTATTGTGTTTTTTTGTTGACCTATTGCGACGTATTTTGTCACCTACTTGTTGCAATGAGTAGTTATGTCGTCGACGGTTAGTTTTTTTTATGGATTTTCGTATCGACAATTCAGATGACAAAGTTTCATCAGATCAAATTTTGTTCGTCAGTATGTGTAGATTTGAAATCTTAGGTATTTTAAACATTTTTTGGATCATCAAATATATATGCTTTGAATTGATCTTTTTTACTATTAATTTAGATGTTACTTCATCATCTAAAATTTTTAATACTTTTGATTTTATGTTTTTATTAATTATATTGTTAATTTGAATTAATAAATTCAATTTTCTTCAAAAAAAAAAAAAAAAAAAGTATATTGTCTCAATCAAGAATCAAATCACACTATTAATCATTTCAAACTTATCTCATATTTAGAAAATTTCATTAAAATTTTCTAACATTGACTATAAAGAAATTTGTAGTTAAAGCGACAAATATTTGTATTTTATTGGAGTTGACTTTTTATCAAAACTGACATATGAATAGCTTGACATTCACAACTACTTCTTCGATGTTTTACTTTGTGAAAATATTTATGTGATTGAACCCCAATTATTTGTTAATTCACAATTTATGAACCATGTATGAAGATTGTAGAAGTTCCCTATCACCTCAAAATAAACGTTGACATTTTTTTTTTTTTTTGGTTGACAGGAGGATAGGGTACCCTTAGGAAACACTCATTTCTGTGTCTTCAAACCCATTGCTTCATATGGTGACCTTTCGACGGTTCCTTCATATGGTGAGGTTGCTATATATTCAAAGATTTTAAGGTTATCTTAGCCATCATGTCCACAGCCTGATTATCTTCCCGGAAGATATGGTTGAAGCTTATCACCCAATCCTTCTCTAACCTGTAGCTTATCACCCAATCCTTCTCTAACCTGTACTTACATTTTGTATTACGTTTGCATGGAGATTTACAATAATTTTCAGTCCTTTTATCTATTTGTACAAGATTAAGGAGTCTATCTCAACTATGAGTCTTCTAGTACCTCTCTCTCAAATCCATCTCAAACCATGAATAAGTGCTCTTTCTTCGATCTATACTATCTTTACTATCCTCCATGATTAGGGGCAGAGCCAGCCTTAGCCTAGTAGGCTCGAATGAAATTATTTTGACAATTTTTTTTACTATAAACATGAAAATTTGAATCCAACACTTGAATTTTTTTTGACAAAAAAATTTCTATTATAAATATAGAAGTTTGAACCCAAGACCTAATGCATATCCGGTTGAAACTCAACAATACTGAACCATTAAGGTGTAGCCTCATATTCATTAGTTTAACCCCCATTGTCTATTAATCCAGGCTCTACCCTTATTCATGGTTATTTTTCGTAACTTGAACCATATAAGTATTCTATTGCCAGTTTATATGGATGATATCATCCTCGTAAGTGATTCCATTCCAACACCTCTCTCTTTGGTTACTTATCTTCTTAAGAATTACGCCTTAACAGATTAAGGCCAATGATAATACCTCCTTTCGAATAATAATAATAATACCTTACATTTCATCCAATGCAACATATTAATGATTTTTTGTTGCACACAAAAATGCATGAAGCTGAACCTTGTCCCGCTCCTATTATCTTTAGGAAACAAATTTCCATTAATGATGATATTATATCAAAGTTTAGTGGGTGCTTTCCAATGCCTCACTCTCACAGCTTAATCCACCATTACTTCTATGGTTATAAAGTATTGGTTCATTCATGCACAACCCCGCCAATTTAAATCGATAAAAAGAATTTTCTAATCTCGTAACAGAATTGTTTTATACAAAATTACATCGTCAACTTCTCTCGATCTTACAACCTCTATCGATGTGAACTAGGCAGCAGCTAATCCAGATAAGAAAAATCCCATCTGTGTTGTTATTTTTGGATTCTAGATCTTTGCATTAATCTTTTGTGAAACATTCAATTCAAAGATTACATTATAAAATTAAGGGTGGGATAGTGTAAACAAGTGTGTTGCCGTTGATCTAACGGGAAAAAAAAAAGTGAAAGGGTTAAGCATAAGTAGATTAGAGATCCCAGCTGGACCGACAGGAGAAATTAATTTAAACTGCTGTACCAACCCATCAATTTCCACCCATCCATGTCGTCCATAGTTGTGATACTTTTAAGTTTAACAGTCATTTTCATGGGTCCCTTGACTTTAACGCACGTATCAACCCCTTTTTCCCTGGAATCTCATTTCAATTTGCACCATAAAACCAAGAAATTCACCTGTTAATTAAAAGTCAGAATAAAAGGAAACTTCTTTTACAATCCAATTTTGGTACTCCACGACCACATCGTAATTATCATCAGAAATGTTATAAAAATAATTTTTTTTAACATCATCGATTCCATCTAATAATACATTATAATACATTGATATAAATATATAATCAAAATAGTTAAAAATCATAAAAAATAAAACAACATTTAGGTTAATTATATAATGAAACGACTTAAAACATATATATTTGATAGTTGAATTTACATATTTGATATTATTATTGTGACTATAATATATACGAATTCCAGCTTCAGAAGATAACGACACTATCGATTGACAGACCGCTCGATCAGATGCATTTTATTCGTTTCGAATCGTCAATACAAATAATTATTTCATTATAACGACGAAAACTAAACAATCATACTAAGACAGCATAATCACCTGTCATATCAAGACGATAATAACTTATTGCATCAAGACAACAACAACCACACGCGTACAATGTGTTATCGACGATAATCATGTATAATTCAAGATGATGAACGCAACGCTGAAAAACATAAAACCAAATTCACTAGAATTAATCACTCTATCATGAAAACAAAAGGTATATTGACTAGTTAAAATGATAAAAAAAATTATATTTTTTTATTTAAAAAAAGAGATTAATAGAGAAAAAGTTGAGAGAAAATAGATGTTGGGGTTTAGAGAGAGGTTTCTGTTGAAATCAAATTAAAAAATACAGTTAACCATCAAGTAAAATATGAGGAATTGATAGTAGATTCTTGACCGAGTCAACATTTGACTCTTGCCCAACAAGGCAGCGACTGCCTTTCCATCGAGCAAATCGCCACTCGTTTGCGAACCACATGTTTTTGCCTTTTTGTTTATCCCCGGATTCTCTTTCCTCTATTTAATTATTAAAATTTAAAATCAACAAAAAATGTCTCAACTATATGACAATTTTAATTTTGTAACGAAGAATTGCGTAATCAACAAGAAACCATTCCGTTTTCTAAAAGAATATATATAAATATATAAAATATATAATTGCTCTTAAAAAAAATCCATTTTGCTATTTTTTTAAACCGTAAATGATGGAAAACTTAGAGATAATTGAGATTTCATTTTTAATAATTTTTTAATATAATATAATAAACTGAGACTTGAGCCATTTATTTTTTTTATGTTCAATCATTTTAATATTGAGATTTTAATCAATTGAATTAGCTTTATGAATCATTTTTAATAAAATTTGAAATCAAAATAATAATAAATGAAAGTACCAAATAAATGTGTGAAGCAAACATCGAAATTATCCCTTTTATATATTTTTATGATATTAAAAAATAATTATTTCCTACTCGAAGATTTGACCCATACCTTCCAGAAACTTATTAAAAAAAAGTACAAGAAAGATTTGTAAAATGCTTTGGCCTTGAAAATATGTAATGGTCATAGACCTACCATGTATGACCATAGCTTTCCAATATGGAACGTCTGGAATCTCTAGAATGTCTGCTTTTCTTTTCTTTCTTTTTTTTTTCCCAACAAAAGAGAAAGCTTTTTTGGCGGCTTATCCAACAACACACCACATAGTCTGTTTGACCAGAGCCTCCCCTGGAGAATTGCTTCACTGAATTCTCATTTTACCAATTATTTTGATTAACCATTTAAGATAGATGTAATTAAATTAAATATCAATGAAATCTTTTTAATGATTTAAATAAAATATAAGATAATTTAAACTTATATGTCATGAGTGTGGTCAGTGACGGACCTAAGATATTAGGTCAAGAGTAACATCTTTGATAATAATATATTTTAAAAAATTTATATAGATTAACAAATATAATATATTTTTTTTATATTTATTCACTTTCCATTACAATGTCACAATGTCATGATAATGTTAACAACTTATAAAATATGAAACTTTAATAACAATTTAAAATTTGTTTTTTAATAATAAAGTTAATATTGAATATAAACTACTATTATCAATAATAAGTTTAAGAAAATAAACAACACATAAATTTATCATTTTTTTATAAAATATTTCAATAAAATTTTGAAAAATAAATAATAAAAAAACTTACAAAATATTCGTCTTTCTCTTTTTCCTCTTTCTCCTCTTTTTTCCCCCTCCTCTTTTTGCCCTCTCTTATCATTATTTCATGTAGCTTTTAGGTTTCCTCATGTTATGTTATCTAAAACACTTCAAAATACATAAGTATAACGGTTGAAATTTTTTTTAAGTCATAAAAGTCAAAACTACTACATATTTATATATAAAATTCTATTTAGGTT
This sequence comes from Tetrastigma voinierianum, assembly GCA_016808115.1. Classification (NCBI taxonomy): domain Eukaryota; kingdom Viridiplantae; phylum Streptophyta; class Magnoliopsida; order Vitales; family Vitaceae; genus Tetrastigma; species Tetrastigma voinierianum. The sequence goes on from JAEQBH010000926.1 coordinate 1,866,604, forward strand.
TACAATATTGAAGGTTGACCTTTGATTAAAGCTTTAATTGGGAAGGTTTTTTTTTCAACCGGGTATTAGTCTATTAGATAGGGACATTCCTAATTGGATTAAAATTTTGAGAGGCCATTCCTAATTGAATTAAAATTTTGAGGGGGGCATAAGCCCTTGGGCCTATATTCCGGATTCTTGATAAATTTATCAATAATTAAATAAATAGTTGTTAAAATAATTTAGGTTGGAAAATAATTTCAATTTTATAACAGTTTTTGACATATAAGTAATGGGGTTATCTTATAATGAAATTATACCTTTAAAACGTGACTTTACAAATTTATATTGAAATCATATCTTTAAAATAAGATTTCATAATTTTATACTAAAATTGTGTTTTTAAAATATAACTTCACAAATTTACATCAAATCGCGCTTTTAAACACAACTTACAAATTTGGGGGACTTGAACAAACTGCCTCTCTTCATAACACTTTTTATCACATTTTTATACTAAAATCATATTTTCAAATCACAACTTCATAATTTTATAATTTATACTAAAACCATGATCTTCAAATACACAATTTCACATTTTAACAAAGAAAATTGTGATTTCAAAACACAATTTCACATTTTAACAAAGAAAATCGTGTTTTCAAAACAATATTCATATTGAAATTATAAGCCAAGACACGACATCTATGTAGCGCTTAGTTGGCAATCAGTGCCACAGATTTGAAAATATTTATTTTTCTTCTATATTTAAAAAATTATTTCTTCTAATTATGGTATTATTTAAAAAAAAACCCTTATATACCGTGTTCGCATAGTGAGGTCGAAAGGATAAAAAATCTAGCAAATCAATCGAGCCAAAAACCAAACCGAAATCAAACCAAAAAATAGGTGCTCGGTTTGGTTTTAATTTTAATTTTACACAAATCTCGGTTTCGGTTTACAAAATAGAAAAATCGTGGTTTCGGTTAACCAACCAAAAAATAAAATAAAAAATAAGTTTCTCTACTTATATAAATTGTTACTTTCTCACTTTTATTCATCACTTTTATTTTTTTCCTCAAAACCAAGTTTTTACAATTTTCTTTCAAACCTAAGCATAAATACTGATTTCTTTGGATTGATTTTTTTTTTTCAATTAAATTATCTAATCTCATGAGTTTCATATATTATTTATGGATGTATTATAAATGTACAAATGTTATGAGATTGCAAATGAATAAATTGTATTTTTTTTTCTTTTACATTTTTATTGTATTTATAATAATTATTATAATTTAAAATTTAATATATGATTATAAAATTAAAATTTTATTTTTTAATTATGATTAATCTAAAAAACAGATATATGGTTAAAGAATAAATGATTAAGTAAAATTTGATTAACCATATTAATAATTAAATATTTTGTTTATATAAAATATAAATAATAAACCCGAATGATGGCCACCCAAAGGGGTGGGGGTGGTAGTGAGGGATTTGAATAGTGAAAATAGATTTAAAATTGTCGAATAAGATTCGTGAGTCGTGACGCTGCTCAGCTGCTGACGCACACGCAGACGCACCAGTAGCATCTTTTGGTCTTTCTAGAAGCATGAAAATACCACGTGTAGTCAGTCAAAAGCCTCCGCGTGTAACTTTCAACGCGTCTACCTGTGTGAACACAACACTGCCCTCTCTCTCTCTCTACAAATTTACAAATTTAAAAATTTAAAAATTTAAAAATTAAACGAACCAAAACCGCCATCAATTCATATATTTCGGCCAACACCCTCTCCCCTTCTTCTCGTCTGCTTCCTCCGTTTCCATCCTAGAAGCTCTATTAAAATAGTATTCAAAATCTGGTTACTTGTCAACCTCCTTCCTTTTATCCACCGTTTCCCAATCTCCCCGTCTATAAATATTTCCCAAGTAGACAGATAGGAAGGGTGTCTCGATTTGCAGGATATATATATATAGCTTGAGATATGCTTGGGATTCTTGCTCTAAACTCATCTCCATTTCCTACTGAGGATTTTGCAGAAATTACTGTTGGAATTACACAGGCTTTTAGCGCTATGGATGTCGGCTCCTCTTATTCTAGCCAAGACCATGAAGTATTCGTTTCTGAAGAAACTGTCCTTGAGCAGAACTTAAAAGATCATGGTTTAGTGGAGATCACACAGCAGTATCATGAGGCTGAAGAAGATGGGAAAGAGGTAGGAGGAAGAGGAAGAAGAAGTAGAAGAGGAGAATGGTGATTTTGAATTCTCTTTTGTAAGCGGAGATCCTAATGCGTCCCCCATTTCTGCTGACGATATCTTCTTTGACGGTCAGATTCGGCCAATGTTTCCATTATTCAACCGAGATCTTCTCTACGCCGATACTTACTATGGAGATTCCGAGGCTTCGGAAAAATCAGCCTCGCCTCTCCGGTCTCCATTGAGGAAGCTATTCGTGGAAAAAAATGAATATCCTTCGTCTTCGTTTTCCTCGTCGTCGGAGTCCGATGAAACTGAGGGGTTGGCCCCCGGAACCTACTGTCTCTTGTCGGAAAAGACAGTAGAGGCATCATCGGGGGCGTGTAAGAAGAGCAATTCCACCGGATTCTCGAAGCTCTGGAGGTTTCGAGACCTAGTCCATCGGAGTAACAGCGACGGGAAGGACGCGTTCGTATTCTTGGATCCATCAGCGGCGAAAGCGAAAACGGAAGAGGTCGAAAGAAGGGAAAAAGTGGAGAAAACAGAAGTTTCGGTGGAGAAGAAAATTGCCGTCGATGGAAAGGTGGCGAGCGGCGTCAAGGTGAAGGGGAAAGGAGTGAAAGAGGAAAAGACAATGTCGGCTCACGAGAGTTACATAAAGAATCGAGCCTTAAGGGAAGGAGGGCGACGGAAGTCTTACATACCGTACAGGCACGTCGGCTTCTTCACCAACGTCAACGGCTTCAGCCGGAACGTACATCCCTTTTAAGTTCTCACTTCTAGTTCTGGCCAATTTCTTTTGTTTTTTCATTTTTTCAATCCTGTAGAGAGTAGAAATCTCCACAGGGGTTTCCGCAGAAAATCTGGGTTTGATTGGTATGTAACATAAAGGTTATGTAAATCCATCAATTTCAGTTTCAGCTAATCCATCACTAACTGATTGATATTTTTCATCCGAAAAGAAAAGCAAAATTGCAGTGACTTAATGGCGGCAGGTTTAACATTGTGCAGTCAGCTTCTAGAATGATTGCTCAATTGTGTTCATCTTAGTTTCTTCTTTTGAAAATAGCACTTCAAAAAAAAAAAAAAAAAAAGTCAGCTTTCATTTAACAATGGCAAGAATGATGTTGGACATGTACTTTTAAAGGAAAAAGATACAGGCTGCCACCTCTTGCCCACTTTGAATATTGGTGGTTATTCCAACCAAAACATCTAATATAGAAAGACACAAAATAAATAATTTATGTTTCCTTCATAATATGATGCTTGAATTAGTCTTACGCTCAATATAGATAATCCAAAGTTTTAATATGAGCAGAGGTTGTTTACTTTCCTTTTCCTTTTCCTTTTGGTTAGTTTATAAGAGCCGAGTCAAGTTTTGCAATGGAAAGCCATTTCCATGCCCATATATATGCACAACAAGGGAGTCATCCATAGGAATGAACAATCAACATATATGTATATACGTACACACATTTCTCTTTCCCTATACAAAAGAAAGAAATTAAAAAAAAAACAAAAAAAACCAAACAGAACCAAGTGATGTCCTTGTTCACATATACCAAACCAATGTGCTCAACCACGCACATTAAACAACTCAAATCACTTCATCGCAAGTCAAATATTTCAAACCTGAGATTTGAATTGATATAAATATTAGAGCAGTGCTCATAAATGGAACACCCATCTCCTGGCTCCTTGTGACAATGAAATCCCTCCTCCTGGCAGTCTTTAAGAATACTCATCCCAACTGGGTCAGACAGCCGGAATATGCCATAGCTCCTGAGCTCATCAATCTCAACAGGTAAGCTTCTCAACCCACGGATTTTATATTTAGTTTTCCCTAAATATTAGGGAAAACTATGTTATGAGGTCCCCATTTCAATTAATTTGAAACATTAGGAACAAAAGACCTTAAAACCAAGACCAAATCTCCTAATTTCACAAATATTTGATAAAAAGAAAATAAAATATTTGATACAAAGCATCCAAAAAAACCTAAGGCACGTCGTACTTAACAAATATGGTGCAAGCATTCTAAAGCTTAATGGAGGCCATACTTAAGGTCATTTCTGGATCTTATCAAATATTTTGCACAATTTATCAAATATTTTAAATCGCAGATTCGCCTCGGCTGTGTCTTTGTTCCTAATGCTTCAAATAATTTGAAATGGGACCCCATAACATAGTTTCCTATATTAACATAAGAAAAACCGCAGCGGTTTCCTTCGCCAAAACAGAAGAAATGTACCAACGCAGCCAAAGAGAAAAAGCTGATGATACTTCAGATTACCGCTAGAGCATCCAGATTGATCATTATTATTTACCTCTTCACTATACATCATATTCGTTTCGAGCGCACTGATCGTCGCCAGCTGTATTGCCGTTTATTAATAAAACACCTGTTGACTCAGAATGTGATTTGGGCCTATACTTAATAGTGACATTAAGTGATAATATCAATCATCACCCAAAGTGTTAAACAAAACAGAAGAAAGATCGCCTTGCTTCATGGTTCGGCAATGTGCTGGTATTCGAAGGAAAGTGTCGGCAAAAAGAGCAGAAGCAAAATGATGATGTCCATATCAATTAAGGATAAATTAGATATCTTTGCCCCTGCAATTAGTTGATTTAGTTCGGTGATTTGAACAAGTACCAATCACGCACTAGCAAACAGGTAATGTGGCTCATGTTGAAGGTGCTGCAAGAATAAGAAAGAGCGTTATTCAGATAAAGAGTAAAAGAATGATGAATATATCATCCGTGCCTTATGAAACATTCCGATGATGAATATGTTATGGTGAACCATGCAGATGTCCAAAACATAGTTCAATACTTATTAACTCTATTAAATGTCAACTAGGCAATTTATAAAGTTAATATTAATCATTCATTATAAATAGTAATTGCACTTGATTTATCGTTGAGTCATGATTACATATAAAAATTCATAAACATCATCTGAAAAAGTAAATGAACAGGTGGAGTTTTTAACTGATTAGCATACAAGGGAATAAGAAAATGAGGTGTTTGGCAAAATTTAGAAAACACTTTTTAAGAAATAAAAAAAATTCACTTGTAGTGCTTCTTCTGTCATTCTCCCAAACATACAAAACACTTCAACGAAGACCACTTTGAATAGAAACATAGCCAAACACAATCTAAGTATAAGTAACTAAAGGAAAATGTGTTTCCTTAGAACAAAAACATCCACTCTTTAAAGACTCAATTACCTGATATGAGTATTGTGTGTGCAGATCTATTGATGACATGAAACAACTCTGAGAAGGATGTGTCTGCAAATAGAGATATGGGAGTGAAGAGTCAAACAAAAACCTGTTACAATTTTCGTCAGTATTAGACCACGCAATTTATCAGGACCAAAGAAGAAGAAATGCTTCCTGTTCATGGATAGAAGCTTTAGTAGAAGAAAAACATTTTTAAGGATAAGTTGTCAACAATTTTTGAAGAAAAACATTTTTTAGCACAACTGGTCAATGATTGTAACCATGACCATACCATTACAATTAAAATAATTATGAAACAGATGTGACACAACATTCTGAGAAAATTTTGGTCTACTGACCAACAAGAAAAAGCTCCATTTGAGAAACCAGCAAACATACACTGTTCTTGGTTGCTGGAAGAGTTGTGTATTTGCATCTGCACTTAATTCAACTGATGGGAGATTAGAAATAACAGCTGTTCTGGTAAATGTCCCGAAATTTAATATAAATAAGTTCACTTTTTTAGTTGGCTCCTCTAAAGCATCACTTAAGCTGGTTTCTTGTACCTACTTTTCCTCCATACCAAATCCTTGAACTTGGGAGTTGGTTGCTAAAATATTTTCCACCAAGTCAGCAAGAGTTGATTGTTATTATTATTTTCCTTTTAGTTGTAAGGTCAAATGCCAGTTTCATATGCAGAATAGTTTGTAAAACTAAATTCCGGGTCAACATCCCAAAATGCACTTGTGCCATTATGCTTACACTCATACTAAGAACAGAGAAAAGCTGCAAATAAGCATGCCCTATGGTCCAGTGGCTTGTAACTTTGGATATCAGAAAAGTATTGCCTACCCAACTGCAGCACAATCAAGCTTATCAAGTCTTTCTATCGATACTCTTCCAACCAGAGAAACTTCATCCAGAAAAAAACACTAATGTTCTCTCCACTTTGCAAATTCTAAACTTGACCACAGTAAAGGCACATTTTCTATGGTTAATTTCATGGTGTAGAAGGAGTATTCCCTTTTAAACTTGTTCAGAGGCAGGTTTATTTTCATAAACTTGCTTCTACCAAAATCTGCAAGCCATTAAGGAGTCAATCAGTGATAGACAAGAAATATGCGTGCTGATGATGGTAAAAGAATAATCTGCCAATAAGGTGAGAATACGTTATATGGGTGAAAATGAACCTATCAAAAACAAAGAAAAGAAAAAAGAGTCAAGAAAAGAGACAACTGGGAAAAATGTTATAGGGTTGCAATTTATTCTGTCATGGTAAACAACAAGAGGCTATTTAGGATCCATTGCCAAATGCAGACAATCATTATACCTAACAGCCAAGTACTCCCAGTCAACAATGGTTGCTTATGATTCATTGTGGAATGCGAGAATAAAAAAAATGTAATGATTGATTGCACCAAAATCATGGAAATACAAGTGCCTCCAGACTTTGGTAGTGCATTAAGAAAATGCAAAATAGCATATAATCTACAACCTACACCCAAAAACATGCTTTGAATTCAATCCCCTTTCCCAAGGAAATAAACAAATAATAAAAAGAAAAAAATTGACAACAACCATGAATTCGTAGAGATGTTTGCAGAAGCTAGACAACAGAGACTGAAAACTAAAAATAGGAACGCATACATGGATCCATCCTACAGGAAAAAGGGACTGTTCATTTTGTATGGCGAAAATCTCCTCCTCATTTACAGCTAGACACTGCATTCAGCACAATCCAGTCAGCAGCATGAATACCGAAGTATAGCTTTTTAGAAAAATAATTGACACCTAAATCTCAAACAGAATCAAAATTACAAACAAAAGCTCCAGAGACTTACACTCTGGGAAGTTGATTCCTGCTTGGGTATTATCAGAGTGGTTACATAGAAGGTTCCCATTTTCTGGATAGATAGAGGAAAAAGAATGTTAGATTCAGGCAAAAAACTTATCCCCATTTTTTTAAAATAGATATAGGGCAAAAGAAAATATTAGTTCATGTTCATTAATTATTATTTGTATCTATTTCCAGCTTTTCTAAATTCTAACACCTGAGGATTAAAAAAATAGTGCTAAAATGAAGGAGAATAAACAAAAGCCACAGAAGACAATTGAGAAACTATTTCCTCATCTCCTCAGGTGATGACAATAAGACACAGGAAAATATAAGTTGTCGTCCTCCCCCATCTGTCCCTTCTGATACAAGTGGTTAAAGAACCGTAAGGATGAATATACAAACAGACCTTCCCTGATATGCAAACTAAAAATATAAGATTTTGGTAAAAAACAAAACTCTGCCAGCATATTATGTCAGTTGATTGAAAGATTGACAGAGTACTATTTAAATCTTTAAAAACCACTTAACCTAATATGATACCACCGGAATAGTCTCATGGGGCAGGAAAGGAACATTATTGGAAACATGAAATCAGGCAGGCCAATTTTGGCTTGGGTTAAGGATTGATGGTATAGAGCACCCTGGAAAATGCCAAGACTCATCCAGGCTTGATTTTGTAAAGTTCTAACCATGCCCGAGTCCGGGGACTGCTCAAGCAACACCACCATGTATCACTCTTTCAATATAGAGTAGCTTTGGTTTCTAAGTCACATATACTGGAAGTATCTAATATGATTCCATCCAACGCTGTAGCCACATAGTCTCATATTTCAGGAACCAGTAACAAAGATGTTCAATCCAAACCGAGCTATAGAGAAGTAATTTAAAGGCCATCAAAATTATAAGGATAAATGTTGACAGTCAGACAATAGAATAAAATTACATCAAATAGCCATTTTGTCTATAAGGATAAAAAACTGAAGGATTCTCTAGGTTAAAATCTAAATCATAGATCCATAACAGAAGAACCCTATTTGAATTAAAGCTAGTAAGGCAAGTTCTGTGGCATAAGGCTGCTGCCCCTCACGGGTTTTAGAATTAGCCATGAAAAAGTCCACCACAGGGCATTCTCACAAGCCTCGATCTTGGAACTAACAATATAAAGATGCCATCCAATTCTGTAAAGAATCAAAACAAGCATGAACCTTACAAGGAAAGCTCCAAGAATCCCACAAGTCTCCAGATCATTCTTTGTGTTGACTCTAGCAAGTTCAAGGAAATCCTCCATCAACTGTGCTGACTGAGAAATAGAACTATTAACTTGTTAAAGGCAAGTGCAGGGAATTCTAAAATAATCTGCTCCTACAAAGTAAAATTTGGAACTCCAGTACTTAGAAAACAAGATATATATCAGGCAAGTCAGAAAGTATGAGAATCAAACTGACAACTGTAGCACAAAACTACAGCAGAAGAATATCAGCATGTGTCTTGGGTCTTACTATATGTATATCATGAAGATTCTTGGATACTACTGTTTCATTGCATGACATTGAATGTCCAGGTTCTGAATCAGAAACTTTGATATGTGAAATACATATATCATGATGTGCATTCTCTGTGCAAGAGATTGTAGGAGAAGGAGAAGCCTTTGTAACAGCATGCACAGTGATACAACGTTCACTAGCAGTCATACAGGAGGCGAGCCAAGGAGAATCAAGTGGGGAGCAACCGGTGCTAGAATCCACTGAACAAATGGATGTCAACTCATCTTTTTCCTCATTGATAATCCTGAAGCTGTAACATGGCATGACAGAAGAAATTGATAAGGTTTGCTGAAAGAACAAAAATCTTCTTAGGAATGCTAACTTTGATTAATTAAACAAGGGTTCCCTACAGTGGATATTTTACTTAGATCAAGGAGAAAGATTATACCTTTGACTTCTCATTTCTGATAATCCAGAGTATTTCATCAGCAATAAATTACTGTTGAAAAGCAATGGCATCATTTAATTCTCAAGAAAAAAAAACAAGAGAATGAAAACTACGCAACCTCAAATATCTCACTACGCTCTCTAATTCCCAGGAGAATGCCTTCAACAACAGACTAGTCAAAAAGACTAATAATGTTATTCCTAATATACTTTGTGAGAGAAAGTACTAACATTAATGTTAAGGTACAAACCCTACCTTTAGCTTAAAGTGTCAAAGATATTTCAACAGAAAGTATAAAAGAAAACCATAGAAAATTTGTGCACAAAAGTTTAATTTTCTAAATAAGTAATGCAAAACCAAAGAACAAATTTTATGTCAACATAGTCTTAGAGTGCATTTTATGCAGTCATGCAGTCTGCTGCTATGACACATAATCTACTATATTTCCTTCCTTTCACTTAGATTTGAAAGATCATTAACTCTTTTGGAACTTTGAAGTATTGCCTACTAGTTGCTTTGCAATTTTCCATTCTCTGACAAACTCCTACTCCTAGTATACCTGAGAGCAATTGGTAACAATTATTTTTTTCCCACAGACCTACTTAAATAATGCATAAGGTCCAAATAAAATTGTTAGAAAAGAATTTAGATGTGTGCTAAAGATACAGCGATGGGCAGAATATATGTGGCAAGGACACCATGGTTTTAGCAATTTTCTTTTGATCCCATTTCAATTTACATGTACACATACCAAACACCATTTGGCACTTCTATTGTGGCACTCATGTTGCAATTCATTTTCTTAATTTATTCCAACACTGCATACAGCAATAATTTGATCATTTCCCAGAAGCACTGTAACACTGAGGTAAAACTTCAGAAGCCTGAGAATTCCGGTTAAAATGGTAGAACATTAAAATTCCCCTTCTAGCTTTTCTTCCTTGAAAGCAAAGTAAAGATCCTAAGTCACCAATAAAAGTTGGTGACTCCAATAAGGAACAGTATGCTATTAAAACTACCTGCAGCTCAATATATCACAAATAAATTCAACTTGAAAATGTTAAGAATTTATGGATTACCCGAGTTACATAAAACACAATACAGCTTTTCACACCCCATAAATGAATGAATAAATAAATAAACAAAACAAAAGGAACCAAAATCCAATTAAAGCCAAGAAGACCACCACAGTTCACAGCAATTAAGCAAGGAAGATCACAGCACTATATTGGATGGTAGCAGAAACACCATCTAGTTTTACTTGTTCCTTAGGCCAGAGTACAAAATCACAACAGATTTGGGTCTGGTACCTGGACCTGACCACAATCTGGATAACATAAATTTTCCTTTAATAGGCCAAATAGCAATTTACTAAAAAGAATCCCAATCAGAACAAGGACAGACCCAAGTACACAGGAGGTATATAGAGTTCATCAAATAGCAAGAAAGAGGAAAACAAAACACCTTAGTGTGAGCCAACTAAATCCACAAAATGTCACATCAATCACACAAAATCTGAAACAAAGAAACAAAAAAATTCTTTAGCAATTGAATTGGCTATTCAAGCCTCCAAGCATTGAAATGTTCTTCGGTTTCTCTCCCTCCAAATAACCAGACTAAACATAACAGATCTAACCTCCAACCCTTTTGTGATTTTTTTCTTCTTTTTTTTCCTAAGAAAATCCCCTTGCCATCCTAACACCTCTTTCACCGTATGAGGCAAGGACCATAACACCCTAAATGATAGGATTGGTCAAATCTTCATCCCTCTTGCATGAGCAACAACAATTAACTAAACGCCTGGTCTCTGCCCCTTGGTTGTTCTAATGTCAGTTTTTTCCTGAAACGCCTACCAAACAAAAAACCCCACCCAAGGAAACCAAGAACCCCAAAATTCATTCACTAGAAAAAGATTTCTAGAACCTATACAACGAATTTAATAGTACTTTACAGAGAAATTCCCATCCTTCTTAAATTTCCTAGCCAACCTGTTCTTATAATCTCTTCTAACCTTCGTGTTTTGGAAACATATATCCATGTGTAGCGTATAAACCTGGTTTTACCAAATGAATTTGACGGGCCAGAACTTAAAAATAATTGTCCATCCTGTAACAACCATGTATGTTGTTCTGAGCATTAGGGTATGTCATAAGACTCAAACCTTAATACAACTAACGAACAAAATAGACAACCAAATACTAAGTAGCAGAACACAATCATCAACAAGAAAAAAAAACAAAACAAACACCACCCCGGTAAGCTTAACAAATAAATCATGAAACCCTTGAAAACATAAAATTCAATCCCCAGTCTCATAAGTGAAAACAAAAAACAAAAGAAGGATATCCAGAACATATGCCTTGCAACATATGTCTCCTTCATCCCTTCACTCCCTCGCTGTGATGATTCAAACATCAATAGAAAAAATTAATTACTAATTTCAAAAGGAAGAAATTAGAATCAAAGAAAGCAACCTGGATGATGACTTGATCCGCTATTCTACAGTAGAACATTGGCTGAAACAGGATGTGACCTCTTCCTACATGAGTCAGAAAAACTGAGGCTTTAAACATCCAGTTTTAGACATGTTTAGTCTTTTTTTTTTTTCTTTTTTTTAAAACTAAAATAGTTTTAAAATAAAAATAACAAATAGTAATACTATAGTCGATAATCGTGGTATTAACTTAAAATTTTTTAAAACATTTATAATACTACAATTACTGATTTTGGTATTAACTTAAAAAAAAAAAAATAATGCTTCTGTTCATTCATTATTTTGAACATTATTTTTATTTTTAAACTATTTTAATAATATTTTTTCTAAAAAACCTAAAGAGGTCCAAAGCTCAAACTTTCCGGGATACAAAAATCTTCGACCTAGGCAAATGTTTGTGTCACTGTGCGATTGGCGAAGTGGGGAGAATTTTTATTGAGTTTTTTTTCTAGAATAATACATTTTTGTTTTAAAATATCAATTTAATACGATTTTTTTTAAATAATGTTCAAATTAGTTCATTTTTATCAAAACCGTGGTTACAGTGATTGTTTATTATGATTTTAAACACTAATTATAGTTTTGAGTACTAGTTTAGAGATTAATTTAAAAAATATATTAGATTGATATTTTTTTTTAAAAGTGTATTTTTATGAGACAAAACTGATTTCTATTATTACAAAGGGGTAACCGAGAAGATGATAACCCAAAAAGAAATAAAAAGAGAGCTAATTCTAGCAAGCCTTTTATGTAGCTTGTTATAAAAACACGATCTTTTTCTAGAATACAATTTAATTAATTTTTAAAATGCTATTAAAAAAATTAAAGAATATCGTTTTTATTTTAAAAAACATGACAGTATTTTTTTATTTTTTTTATATATAAAAAAGTTCTTTAACAAGTTGTCAACCATATTTAAGTTGTGTTGAACCCCAACTATCAAGAAAACCTTTCAAATATGTATTTGAATAAAAGAAATTATTCAATTAATAATCAATTGTTTAAGTTTTTATTTGGAATCTAAAAAATACTAAGGAAAGAAAATCAAAAGAAAAAAGTGAAAGGAAAAAATATTTGAAAAAAATAAGTTTAAACTTAATAAATTGATTTTTTATGTTTATTCAAACTTAATTTTTTTATAACAATTAAAAAATTAAAAAAATATATAAAATTTTAAGAAATTTTAATTATATTTGATATTTTTTTTTATATATTTTTTAAACTAAAATATATTAATAATGGTGGTGGGGGGAACTCATATTAATAATGGTGGTGGTGATCACATTAATCACGTACTAAGGTTGAATGATAAATGATGGATGATACAGGGACCCCCACGAGATGATTATGACATGCATGATGATGCATGGCAATTGGCAATTGGCAATTGGCAAACCCACTCAAAATGTTGGATATTGTCTCCTTTTTAAACATTTATTATTAATGTGGGTGGTCCTCTAGGACTAATGCTTGTCCAGATCTTTGAATTGAAAGTCCACCATTCACCATCACATATCTCTCCAATTATGAAAATGGCAATGTTACATTTGATCTTCTTCTGCCTACCACTGCTTCCTTTTTTATGTGCCAACACTGTTACAATTCTGTATACCAACCCCCATATTGATGAGATCAGCAAATCCATATTTAATATTTAGTGGGATTGAGAGATTTAGAGAAGCAGCACTATTAAGTGACCCCAGATTCAGTCCAATAGATAAAAAGCTATCTTATAGGACACTATATGTTGGCGTGTGTATAAAATCGATTAAATCGAATAGATGCGGTATTGATTATCGGTTTAAATTTTAAAAAATAATAATAATTAAATAAATTGGAACCGAACCAATCCAGAAATAAATGTTATCTTTTAAACTTATATTCTCTTTTTTAGGTTTGGAATTTGAAACTTTCAAAATTTTAGTTACTTATGACTTTTTCGGTCTTTTAAACTTTATGTTATTTTAAAGATTTAAAAAACGCTTAAAATTTTATTTACTATTTCTTCTTAAGTTTTTACTCATCTTCTTCATTTTAAGCTTTTATTCATCTTCTTTAGGTGTTCATGATAATAGCATATCAAGATTTGGATAAATCTCCAATGGTAATTTTCTTTAATATCTTTTTTTTTTTATTTGTATTTATATTTTTTATTTTCTACGAAATTATTTCTTGAAGAATAAAAATTATTTCGTTTTTTAATTTTAGTTTTATAAATAATCATTCTAAAATGTTTTTATTAGGGCTTTTTTTTTAAGTAAAATGTTTTATAGATAATTATTCTATGAAATAGTTTCATAGATACTTTTAATTCTAATTTTTATTAGGTTTTCTTAAAATGTTTATTTTGATCTATTATTTGTTGTGATTATTTTTCAATATTTTTATTTTTTGATGTTTATTAACATTTTTTTTTTTTTACGAATTTGTTTAAGCATTAAAGGATAAAATTGATTTATTTTAAATTTACAGATTTGAATAATATTTAGGAAGAGTTTACTTTTACATCTTTAGTAATATTATATTTTATTCTTCCAAAAAAAGTAATATAATATTTTGAATATTTATTTTCATAATTTGGTTGTAATTTTAAAACATATTTTTCTCTTTAGTTTTTTTAAATATTTATTTTGATTAATTTCATAATTTTATAATGATAGGTTCACCGTTCATTTATTTTTTGAAATTTTTTTTAAATATTATTAAACTAAATTATTGTGAAGATTTTTCACAAAAATTGTAAAAATTAGTTTTGATAATACTATTTCTAAATTTATTAATACAAAAAATTAGAGAAAATTGATTAGTAGATATCATTCTTTAATACATCAAGATTTGATGTAAAATTTCCACCAACAATATATGATTAACCTAAATAAGAGTTACCATCCTCATGAGTAAGTAGCTTCAAAAAGCACATGGCCCACTTCATGTCCAGCCAAATGGGCTAAGGCTCGACAAGGTTAAGTTCGGGCTTGGTCCCAATTTTTGAAGAATCGGGTCATGTGTTTTATTTTAAGCCTAGCTTTGCTTGGTAGGCTAGCTCGACTATAGAGCCTTTAGGTCCAAACCAATCTTTTGTGATATTTTATTTTAATAATGTAATTCTATTGATAATATATATAAATATAAGTTATAACTTAAGAGAGGATGTAGTTTGATTGATTGGACATTTTAAGTGCTCGAGGGAGGGGGCTTGAATCTCTCCTTCTTCATAGATTTTTAAATTTTTATATAAAGTCTTGGGCCCTACGGCTTGAACTGCCCTGGGCCCATCTATCGTGCCATTCTACGACTATGTGCTCAACAATATATAAATTCAAGTCCGACCAAGCTCATTGACTAATCGACAAGTTCATTAGCCCAGACCTCTCATGCCATGGTTTATGGGCCTCATTTCTTCGAGGGAGACGGCCTAGCCCGGCCCATTGGAGATGCTTACTTATGAGTCCACCTCTTTGTATCTGACTGTGATATGACTTATGAGGAATTTGTACATATACATGGTGGGCCAATTGAGGCCATCATGTTCATCGTTTGACCTGTTGAAATGGTGGTTGTTTAAGTGTTGAGTAGGTGATTGAGGTGTTTTGTTGGTTGGTTAGGAAGGGATGACATGCATCAACTCGCACTACCTTACCCCGCAAGTATTTTTAAGTCTTTCTCTACTTTCAACTATACTTCATAGTTCGTTCATCCATGGTGATTATTGATTTAGAGGAATTCATAATGATAATAAAGAGAACAAAAATTGATTTGAAAGTATTTAGGATGGATGAAAGAGGGAAATGGCTTCACATGATTTGAATTAATTAATATTTCCAAATAAAATGCATCATAAACTTGGAGGGAAAAACATATTGGATCAGACAAGTTCTTGAGCCAAATGGAGGGATAGAGGATGAGGCAGAGGCAAAATGAAAAGAAAAAAAATGAAGATGGATTTGTATGGTTAAAAAGGGTGCCTAATCTCCAAAATGAAACTCTGTATCTACAGGATAGAAGGGCAGGGCCCTTGTTAATTCACCTTTCGCTTTCTTTATCCAGTAGGGAGATAGATAGAGAGCACCAATAGTTCTTTCATTTTGTCCTCTTAATAGCAATAGGGTCATGACCATAGCTTTTTATTTTTCTGCTCCACTCTCTCACTTTTTTATGTCCCCGTCCAAAAAAATATCAACATTACTCAACGTTCTCAAACTCCAGCGCTGCCCCCATTCTCTCCAGCACGCCCTTTGATACAATCTCTACTACTTTTGCATTTTGGTACACAGCCTATTTTGATCAATTGGTATTTTGGCATTCTATTCTCAAGTCTTCACCAAGTTCCATATTCTACCTTCTATTTTAATTACTCTCTGAAATTCAGTCTTACAGGTGAAGAAGGGAGAGAATCACAATCATGTCAGCTGGGAAACTTAGGAAGTGTATGATGCTATGTTGCGGAGCAAAGCCACCCGTAAGATCTCTTAGACTCCCGAACTGGAAATTAATCTACATTTTTGTTTAATTATGGATGATAAAATAAATGAAAGAAACTAGTGCAATAATTTTTCATATCAGAACGTTGACAAATTCACAATGTCATTTTGTGGGGGAATTATGAAAATAATAATGAGGACCAGTTCATAACGCCCCTACAACACCTGCTTTACTCAAAAATGTTTAATGGGGGGGTCGTCATCTTATGGCCAATGGAAATTGGTTTCCCTTTGTTTGGTTCAAGAGTCAAGTCCACCTTCACTGCATTGTGCCTATTTCTTTTGAAATGGGCGAAGAAGAGGTCTAAAGAAGAGGCCTACGATAATTTAAATTCATCAATGGATGGTCCACCATTGATATTGTACATTGATTCTCCTTAGAATCGACAATAACGTGGATAACCAAGTGCTCATGTCCCAAGTTTCCTCTCGATCTGGAACTACATTGGGAATTGGGGGTTCGTTGTCTTCGGTAAGACTTTCTATAGTCGGAGTCTTATTCATCTTTACACCTGTGTGTTCTTGTTACCAAGGTTTTAGAGTCACCATAGAAAACATTATTGACTCTTTGAGGGCATAACATGTACAAATGCCCTCAAGTTTTGAGCCGTACGCCTCACTTTGTTTTTTAACCTTTTTCAATCTTAAGTACCTTTACATGTATACTTGTAGTCACTCATATTCATTTCATTAAAAAAATTATAATCAAATTAAAAATAAACATCGAGAATATTTTAGGATCTAAAAAGAGTTTAAAAACAAAATGGGACATGCTTCGCATTTGTACACCTTATTCCACTCTTTTAGTATGTTATTATAATGGCTGAACATGGAAGGGCTATAATAAGTGGGGATGACTGGGGAGTTTGGCCTCACATGGGGCCGAGCAGCCACTAGGCGTGATTTCGGTTTGACTTAACCATCGCAACATCCGCCAGCCACCCATCTCGCTGTAATGGTCCCACCCACCGTCTATCACCCAAAAAAAAATTCAAAAACAAAATATAAGAGACAAAGAAGAAGGAAGGCAAGGAAAGATTAGAAAGAAGGTGAAATGATTAATTCCCAATTACCTAAACTTTTGACACACAACCATTAAATACTGGTAAGTCAATTTTGGAGTCCCATTTAAGTCAGTCAAATTTGGGGTTCCATCAACTCCTCCTATGTAAATCTTTTTTGTTTTTTAATATTTAGGACAGCCAATGTGCTTTCAACATTATTTATTTTCTAATTTTTAATGCCCACGACACGACGCCTATAGTATCTCTCCAGTTAAGATTACTAGGATTAAGGTTGAAAATATCGATTTTAATGGATATATCGGTACTTGCATTTTATGGAATGCTCGGAGATATGGTGATCACATGAATATCGATATATCGAAAATTATATCTTTGAAATTATGTAATCTTTTTAAAAGTGTAAAATGGCATTAATAATCCAGTATATCACATTCTGATAGGTTTTTAATAAAAATGAAGATTGATGGCTCAATTACGGCATTTGATGGATAGTGCGTCTTGGTAAAGGCAATCTTCATGCAAAGGCATGGTGTTACGATAATATTGATTATAAGATGAAGCGTGTAAATGCGTAAATGTTTTGAAACTGTATCTACTATTTTCTTTGGATAGGAAATTAAGGGTTAAATTCGCGTAACAAGTTTCGAATATTAACTAACATGAAGAATTTAATTTATTGATATATTATTCTTAAATTAAACTAATTTAAAATATGAAAACTTCATATAATACTATGAATTTATAATATGCATACACAATATTAACTAATATATAACTTGATTTTAAAGTGCGAACATGAAATGTTAATTTATTAATATAGTATTTACTAAATTAAGCTAATTTAAATATGAAATAATCATATAAGCTATAAATTAAATGTATATAGTTATTTAAGAGATATCACAAAGAAATTTTTTTGGAGTGAAATGAAGATTGTATATTGATAGAGAGAGTTTGTGATCAAATTAAATGAATTTAGAGATATTATAGATTTTTTTAGTCAAAATAACCGTTGGATGGTAAAAAAATATTTGTAATTTAATTATAACCGTTAGATTTAATTTTGGTTGAAATATGACGAATTAGATCTTAACACTAAACCGTTGGGATCGATCATGCTTAGTTGGATGAGTTAGGATTTTGAAATCACAGTCGTTTGGATATGTTTGATATATAGATATATTGCCGATATTTTCAGATATTTTAGTATATGCAGAGTATTTCACCGATATTTATGATATATGCCCGATATTTTGAAGCGAAAAATCGCACGGGCGTGTGTGTTTATTCTGCGAAATTTCGGTCGATATTGATATATTGGTGAAATATGGTAGATTTTCCCAGATTTTCAATGATTTTTCCGCCAGCCAGTTTCGTGATTCGGCGATTGTCGTAGATATCCGGAATATTTATGATATTTCGGCCGAAATATCGAAAATTTTCATTGGATATCTAATCCCATTGTTTCCTCTAGTTTTCGTCTTTCAACGTAAATGTAAAATGTCGATTATGGTAAGGATAAATTCCCTTTATCCCTGCCATAATCCAACTTGGTAGTTTCTAACACATGGCAATAAACAAGCCATATTTTGAGGTGACTATACAATATGAGTGTTAGCAATAAATTATAGATCATGCGGGTGCCATTGAAACTTCATCTTAATTCAATGTATGAATAAATTATAAGCCATAAGCACAAGCATGCTCACTGAAACTTCTTTTTTTTTTTTCTTTAATTGGTTTTTTTTTTTTTGATCTGTTATTAGATCTGACTCAGCATCTTCCTTTCCAACATATTGTAAAACAGTTCCCACGTTGCAACTTGGTTTCTCCCATCTCCTTTAATATTATCATAATAAGTTCATAATCCTATTAGATAATTACTTATCCGTTAAGTTACTGAGTCAACACCGCACTCTAACATCTTCTTTTTCATACCGACCATTTCTCTCATCTTTATTTTATTTTTAATTGTGACATTGTATTCTGGAGAGTGAAGGACGACGTAATTAAAATAGTTTTATTTTATTATTTTAATTTGAGAAAAATATATTATAATAAAGATTTGATTCTAAATAAAGTGTGTCCTTCACTCTCCAGTCTCTACAGAGTAAAGTAAAGTAAATTATGTTGGGAGAGGGTAAGATCAGCTTTTGCCAGTGGGTTTAACCACACAGTGAGAGGGAGGAGTTGACCTGATGCATTGACATATTCTAATTACTGGGTTCCGTCACCATCTACCATAACGTGACTTTGAGATCATTGGGTATTCGAATTCTCCTCAAGCACAGGGTCCAGGGCACATGAGGTTAAGAGCAAGGATGCAGGAACTCTGATCTTGTTGACGCGCCTCTCATATCAATTGGTGCAGTTTTTTGGTCAACTCCATCATCTTCATACTTTCCATTCTTATGTATCGATTCTTGTTTTTATCCTGACTTTCATTTGCGTTCTCTCTTTCTGGATTTTTCTCTGATCTCGGCTTCCACTTTGCAATCCTTTTTCATCAGCTTTGAGTTTTTCTTCTTCAATTATTGGTTTCTGGGAAGTTTGTTGCGTTTCTTTCTGTCAATTTGGAGGAAGAGGAAGGTCTTGGGTTGATTTTTGAACTCTGTGTGGATGCTTCTGAGATCCATCTGTTGCGGAATATAGTTGTTTTATCTTGATGCTCAAACCTACTTGAATTCATCAATTTCTCATGGTTATTGTATTCATTTTTGAACTCAGAAGTGATGCATCCAAAATCGATGTGTTTTCTGAAATGATCAAATCATAAAGAGACTAAAACTTTGCTCAATTTCATTCATCGTTCTGCTTCATTATTAGCACAATAGTTCCAGTTCTAGTTCTTTTTTTTTCTTTTCCAAAAGAAATAATCCTAATATTTGACGGTTTCCAATTCTTTTTTTGAATTTTGTGGTATTGCAGACGGAAGATATGGCAACTGATTCATATGAGGACGCCATTTCGAAGCTGAAGAACCTTCTCAGGTAATTTCTCGTCAATGTAATTCTGGAACGAACACTGTCCTGTTTGGTCAATTTACGACTAACCGGGGGTTGGTTCGCATGAGTAGCATTATTATAAACTAAATTGCCAACGCGTTTAGAGTGTCTGATGTGACGTGGGGCGTGAATCAGCCGTTCGTCATTTTGCAAATCGGGCCCGCCAATTTGCGTCGCCTTTCTTACTGCTAACTGCCTTTCTCCTTGATAATCTCGATTGCAGCGACAAATGTGACCTCGAAACTGTCGCCGCCGCAAAAATCAAGGAAATAACGGCCGAGTTAGAGAAAATCGGTTCCGAATCGTTTGATCCAGTGGAAAGGATAAAAAGCGGGTTCATTCGCTTCAAGACAGAGAAATACGAGTACGTTCTTTTTTACGGAACTGGAAGCTTCCTTGGAATATGCTATTAATACTTGGAACACTGCAAACACCCCCTTTATGTCTCCTTGAATGACTCTCTACCTCAAGTCACCTGCCCTCTCTGGTGCAATTAGGAGATTCTTAATGGCAAGATTCATATTAGTACTTATAAGATAAATGCCAAAGATTCAAATTATTAATTTATTACTTATAAGATAACAAATGTTGCACCATAGATGTTTGAAAGATTCTAAAAAACCCCAAACTGGGACATTCTCTGGGTTCCACTGTTGTGAGAAACTGAGTTAAATTTTCCAAAATCTAATTGGCAAGAAGTGTAGCTTTCCTGCTTTTATATATTCTACAGAGTTAGAAGGGTGGTTTATTTTTATAATGGCCCCTTTTTGCAGGAAGAATCCTGCTTTGTACGGCGAGCTTGCCAATGGCCAGAGCCCCAAGGTGAGTAATCCTATTTAAATTCGTAAGTCATTTTTCTGTCATTTCAGCATTGAGTCTAATTGGCTATGGGCAAGGGTCGCTGTTGTTTTTTTGTCAGCCAAAACGGGTATTGAGTCCCAATTGTGATATGAAACATGGCCACCATGAAAGCAGCAATGATTAGTTGGGTTGGTTTTTTTTTTTTATCTCATGGCCATAGAGCCCCTTGATATTTTTTATTTGAAAGAGTTTTGAAGTAAGCTCATTTTTCTTTATTTTAACTGTATTCTATTGGAGGATCCATGTATGTCCCATACATTCCTTGAGGCGCCTGCTAATATGGTTTAATTAGTGGTAGCCCTCCCCTCTCTTTAACTATTTTTTTTTTAAAGGAAAAAAATAATATTAATGATTCAAACTTGTAATAGATGATAGATCCAATATACAAATAACGAAAAATTATATAGAATGAAACAATATATAAGTTAATATCATAATAAATCGGTATAAAACCAACAAATTTGATAATATATTGATTAACTCTCGTTCTTTAACATAATGATAACCATAATTTGATATATTTAATTAATTAAATCTACTTTGCACATTTGAATTGCTTCTGTATCAAACCAATCTTTGCAATGAGCGACAAGCAACTATTTATGTCAGTAATAAGTCGAAAACAACCAAAATACGAATACTTATGAAATAAATAACTAGATTTCGTAAAACCTTGAATTTTATTAAATGAAAATGAAAGAAAAATATTCAAAGGGGTGATTTCAAGTAAAGAATGCAAAAAAAAATCACTCCTTTTTACTTGAGTAAAATAGGTTAAAAGAGAAAAATAAGAGAGAACATGGAGAGAAGGGGCTGCTAAGGTTACAAAATAAAATCTATTCTATAGACCCCTTTCCTTAACTATTTTGGAGCTCAACTTTCTATTAAGTTTGGTACTTCTTCAAGAGCCTAAAGAAAAGGCCTCTTTACACACTCTCTCTCTCCCTCTCTCTCATTCTCTACCCACACTTCAATGGTACAACCAAATGGTTTAATTCTTTTTGTGGGTCTGGAGTCGTCTTCACGTTTGTACAGTCTTAATTATTACTACTAGCCTGTTGATCTTATGGCGCCTTCATTGGATACCAAGATTGTGGAATCACCCCCCCGCGTGATTGTTTCATTCCCGTTAATAGGTGATACCTTCTCTGAACATCTTGACTGTAATCTATTTCCAAATTAATTGGTTGGATTTGGACAATTGGATTTGGTCCATACTTCCTGGCCTGTACAGCTCATCAAGCATTTAAAAAGCTAATTATTGTTCATGGGGGTTGAAAAAGAAGCCAAAATGGCTTTGGAATCTTTTTTGGTGTCATTTTGGGTGCTGTAGGAGTCTTTTTTGGACCACTTAGAAAAGTTATAAGCAGAACTTTAATTAAATGTCTTCTCTCTTGTTTCTGCAGCTAATATTTGATTCCATCTTAACTGAACAAAAAATAACTTCTTTCCTTGCAAACTGTAAATGAACTTAGAGTATGAGTTGCTCTAGTCATGTTCCTAGTTGTTTATTTTGTGGATCCAAAGCGGGCTATGATTCAAAGATCTAAGCACATCGACGGCCTCCAATACGCTTGAACTCAAAATAGATTTGTTTTTAGTCAAAAGCAGGCATCTCCAACTTCACAGATGTGGATGTAAAACTTACTATAAGGGAATATTTCCAAACAAAGTTTCCCGTTGCATGAGGTATTTCTGACCAATTTCTGCATTTATGTCCAGTTTTTGGTGTTCGCCTGCTCAGACTCTCGAGTTTGCCCTTCACATATCCTGGACTTCCAGCCAGGGGAGGCATTTATGGTCCGAAACATTGCAAACATGGTTCCACCTTATGATCAGGTTCTTAAAAAACCTCACTCCTTAGCATCTTTTTTCCGTGTTTGTACTTTGTACAGGTCTTGGAAATGAAAGTTCTATATTATATATAATAGCACAGCTTTTCATTTTTTCCCTTTTTTGTCATTTGAGCTATTAGATATTCAGTAGGCTATAATCTTTAGGATTTCAAATGATTGACATTATATGCATTACACGTTATCACTTTTGGTAACGTGGCTCTTATCCTCTTATCTATCTGCATTGCACGTTATCACTTTTCTGATAATGGGACGTGCTTGCTAGTTGCTGCTCCTGTAAAAGAGAAATGCAGCCTTTCAAAAAATTTTAGGGTGAAACGTGCATCTTAATAAAGATGTTCTAAAAGCTTACCAGTCTCATTTTGTTTGGTGATTTTGAATTATGTTGTTTGCTTGACTGGGTTTGGTTGCTGCAGACCAAGTACTCTGGAATTGGAGCGGCCATTGAATATGCGGTGTTGCATCTGAAGGTGAATATTATATTCCATCTTTCGAAGTTCTAACATCCAACTTTATTTCGACACATCTGCTTTTCAAACATATGTGGCCGTCCTAGTGGAGAGAGGCTTTTTTGGTGGGTGGCAATGTGCCCCCACACCGACCTCTCTGTTGTTTTTAATGCTGACCCGGCTTACTCAAATGCCACCTAACTTCAACTAGATGCTCTATCCTCTTTTGTTTTGTTTTGTGTTATTTTTTATTTATTTATTTATTTTTTCCTTTTGCTTTCTGGAAGGAAATGCATTACCGTGAATAGAGATCAAAATGATATTATAAATACCCATTTTGAATAACTTCACATGCTCCAATGAAGCTCTCTGATTGGTTTATTCAAACAGGCATGAGGAGCAAATAGCAGGAGTTTGTACAATGTTTCTTGGCATACCATTGAGTCTGTTGGATGAATAAACCACAAAGCATCTTTCGCACAAATCATTTTCCATTTTTATTTCGTCTTTTATTGTCAAACTGGAGTTAAAATTATGATGTGCTTCAGGTGGAGAATATTGTTGTCATTGGACACAGCTGTTGTGGAGGGATAAAGGGGCTCATGTCTATCCCAGATGATGGGACCACTAATAGGTATTTCCTTTTTCTTCTTTTGTTGACATTCTTCAAGCCCTTATGATAGTTTTATTACACTCATTAAACCATCCATTTTTTATAATAGTAAATATCATACGATAGAAGTATTAGTTTTGAAGTAACTCTTGGAATTAAGAATCATACACAAGAAACTGGGATTCAGTAAGCATTCAGTCCTCCTTAAAAAAAAATCAAAAATCAAGTTTCTTCTCCCATCTCATGTCATAACTTATCTAATTAATGTAATATCTTTTAGCGTATTGCCTCTCTTTTAGTATCTAAGTGACCATCGTCAGACTAGATTCTCTGAAAAACCGAAAGTAATTAAAGAGGAATGCCAGTGAGCAGCTTTTAGAACTTCTCGCTTTTAAGGGCAAAAAAAGGTGCTTGGTCCTCCTTATTGGGCTCTTTTGTCCCCTTCAATCCAATTGTACTTGGCACTTGATTCCACTTTTGTGGGGAAGGAATTTTTTTTAATTTTTTAATTTTTTTTGTACTTCTGGACCATTTTATTGTACACTTCTAACAACTTGGCTGTAAAATAAGAGAACTAGCTCCAATAATAATCCTCCTCATAATATTAGGAAAGACTTTTAAAAACGCCTTTGCTGGGTAGCTGTCATACCCATACTTAAATCAAACATTAAAATTTATAAACACTCAGACGGTTTCCAAGATCCTTCAAGATCTTGAAATCCATCTCAAATTGATTGATTAATTTATTAATTAATTTACAGTTTAGTTAAACGGAGACCTCTGCCATAGTCATCTAATGCAGAAACAGCTTTTGTCTAGATTATTCAACTTTGCTTCGCTAAAATGGCCGTAGTTTGGAGCAACAAAAACTCCAAAGACAAGTGAAGGAATGATGGTGCCAGGTGTTGCATACAAATGGAACTAGTTACTCAAATTCTGCCTATGACTGATACTAGCTTAAAATAAGAGTTATTTAAATTATAATTCATTAATTTAGCGTATAATCCTATTTCTTATTTTGTTTATTTTATTGTTTATTTTTTTTGTACGTGTATGGAACTTCAGTGACTTCATAGAACAATGGGTGCAAATCTGTTTACCTGCCAAGTCCAAGGTGAAAACAGAATGCAATGATCTGAGTTTCCAGGAGCAGTGCACTAACTGTGAGAAGGTATGTTGACACTTAACACACCACAGCATATCCTTTGGATATTTTTAGTTTTTAATATGTAAAATTGACATCCAATAAAAAAAAAGAACAAAAAAAGATAGACGATAATTCAGGTATGGCTCTTATCTCCAAGTTCCATTTCCGTTTTAGAAGCTACCAACACATGGTATTTGTCTGTTCTGCTGGTTTTCAACCATGTGGCATGAAGAACAACTCCTTATTTTTATTCCAAGGAATTGATTTGAAATCCAGATTATTTTGACACCAATTCTGATGAGGCAGAACAGGGTAAAGGCCCAAAAAGATTTTGACCGATGCTTCTGGCCGAGCCAAGATTTTGCATGACAGGGCAAAAATAATAGGGATATCCCAAGAAAAAGTTTTATTGTACTTCTTCCAGTTTAAACTAGCAATGAGACCTTGTAACTTAATTTTGTCAGTGTTTCAATTAATAGATTAATCCTTCAAATAAACTTTGTTCAATTTAATTTCAAAAAGGCACTAAGTGCCCAGTCCTCTCGCCATGCTAACAGTTGGGTTAAGAGATTTCTGATGACCAGATCTCCTATTTTTATGTGGTTTTTGCAGGAGGCTGTGAATGTATCCCTGGGAAACCTGTTGACATATCCATTTGTGAGAGAAGCTGTGGTGAAGAAAAACCTAGATCTGAAGGGTGCACACTACGATTTTGTCAACGGATCTTTTGAGCTCTGGAATCTTGACTTCAACCTTTCTCCCCCTGTATCTGCGTGAGCATACACAGCCCTGAAATCATTCCCTGTTATATGTCTCTTTTGATGCTTGGTGTACATTTTCTCATAAACATAATCTATCTGTCAAAAATAAAAAGAGAGCCCTGCAGGGTTGTATCTTTCATAAACTTATACTTGTCCTTTCCTGAGTTTTTTATTGGTCATCACCGGCTTTCTTGATATTGTATATTTGTTCTCATTTTGATAAGCTATCCAAATTCCAAACCCTTGCAGGAATTTAAGAAAAAATGATAATTGACTTGAATTTACTCTAATAACTTGAATTCAATAATAAATTTATAAAAATGAAACGGAGTTTGGAATGGGATAAGTCTAATCCCACATGTGTTGCATGAACGAGGCCCAACTCAAAAAGCACGAACAAAGGCCAACGTTAGAGGGTGAGCTCAAGGTGTCAAACCCAACCCCTGCACCCACCACATGCACCTCGCAGGCCAGTTCATCCATATCGCCCATTATCATCTTTGGTGATATCCCTCGAGCCTCGAGGGACCTAAGAGACCGAAGGATTAGCACGAGGACCGACCAAAGTAGGTGCTACAAAGACCCCGCCGTCAATAATGCGTACTTAAAGACAATACGAACATTAATTGACACGTGGACTATCATGAACTTCACTTCTACGAAGCCCACTACGCATCTCGTTCCCACGACTTCTATTACCTTGGCGGATTAGGAACCAATTATGGGATGCCATGTGGTAGACTCTAATAATATAAATTGATCCGGCTGTAGCCTTAAAGAGATATATAATTTTTCCTGCAACTAGAGAGAAATAACAATTCTTTGGGAAACTTTGGTTTCTCCATTGGCGGCGTCTATGGGAATCTAACCTCACACACTTACCTCTCAATTGCATAGCTAAGACGTTCCAAACTTCCTTATGAGATTATGAGATGGGTGAAGTCAAACCCTCCAACCATGTACCCTCGATGGAACAACGATTGCTATCGTTAGAACAAATGCTCAAGGAGTAGCAGGAGTCCCATTAGCAACAGCTAACCTCTTTCTTGGTAGCCAATGCCGCTCTTATAGAAGAGAATGCCACCTTGTGCGCTGCAGCGACGACTCCTCCCCCTCATGACGAACTTGCCAATCGCCAAGCTAATGCGCCATAAGGAAGCCCCAACAGATCGACATTAACCAATGAGCCCCCAACCTGTCCTTGCAACCAAAACAGAGTCGTTGAGGAGAGGAATCAGGCATATACAAACATGACTCCCTCTCCTCCTAGAAGCCAAGATCCAGCCATGCGAACATTAGACGACACGTCGGCTTCTCCGTTCGTCCCTGCCATCCTTCACCAGGATGCTCCTCCGCACTTTATGTTACCCAAGTTCCAGATGTATGATGGACTAGAGGACCCTTTTGACCACTTGATACATTTCCATTAAGTCATGACGCTTCAAAGCGGTAATGACGCCCTCATGTGTAAGGTGTCCCCCCCCAGTCTCTCTAGGTTGGCAATGTCTTAGTTTCGTCGCCTCTCCCCTAACACAGTAACCTCTTTCCATGCTTTATTTGAGAAATTCATTACCCAATATATGTGTTCGATCAGGAGGAAACAGAGCATGACTAGACTGTTCCATGAGAGGATGGGATGATCTGAGTTGATCAGAGACTTTATGAAGTGTTTCAAGCTATAATCCTGCAGCTCGACGTAGTAAGCACGAACACGGTAATGCAGGCAATCAAACAAGCCATTCGCCCCAACACTCAATTCTTTGATTCACTTTCACTACACCCCCTGACAACAGTGGATGAGCTATTCTAGAGGGGGAATCAATATGCTATGGTAGAGGATGATACGCTTGTTGCAACCAAAAGAACCGTGGCCTCCATGAGCGATACGGGGTGAGATAGTCGTGGATGAGGAAAAAGGGGTCGAGATGGACGGGACACAAGAGATAAGTACGAAGCACATGATTCTTAGCGAACTGGTTCTCGAGAAGAGTCCAACCAAACAAGAAGCCGTGACCAAGATGGTCCTCGATGGAGCAGGAGCAAGAGTAGGGAGCATACCTGGTTCACGTTAACCTAATCCCAGCTCCTCCTGCTCATACAATCCTTATAAGGGTTTGCTTGGCTAAACCCTTAAAAGGGCAACCTTGACCGACGAGACAAAACTAGATTTTGCAACTGCCATAAGGAGCACAAGCATTTGACCGACCAAAGGCTACCAAGCAACAAAGGTTACCAAATTCATGGTCTGTAGGGACTCTCTCGATAATACATCGACGAAGCCGAGGTCTATCGATAAGCGCATCCGCACACATGATCACCCAAGTCATCCGTTAATCTCTAGCAAACCGGCCTACACTGACACAACCCTCGCCGCCCAACGACCATCAGCCCGAGGCCGACCATCGCAAACACCCCGGGTGGCCTAAGTTCAATACAATTTTGCCCCAATAGTGTGCACCCCATAATTGGGATCATAATATTCTTTGAGTGCCCCTTATGACAATTTTCCACACCCCATGATGATGCTTTGGTCCTTATCTTGGAGGTCGGATATTTCCTAATGTTGTGCATCTTAGTCGATCATGGTAGCGCTGCCGACTTGCTCTATCTCCCCGTATTGCTCCGCCTGGGGTATCAACTTGACAATCTCTGCAATCTAGGGAGAATCTTAGTAGGCTTTAACAAAACTCAAACCTCATCACTTGGGGAAGTAGTATTACTTGTAGTGACATGGCCCGTCATCTCCCTTGTCCCCTTCACACTAATACACGAGCCTTCATCTTTCAATGCCATCTTAGGCCGCACGTGGATCCATGTTATGAAGGCTCTACCTTCGTCATATCCCCAAACATTGAGTTTTTTGACCCCATTAGGCTAAATTGATATTAGAGGAGACTAGAAAGCCACCAGGGCCTGCTTCGTTGTGGAATCACCATAGAAAGGCCAATAGTCCAAATAGCAACGACAGCTTGAGGCTCGCCTGAACAAGCAAGATGACACTAGAATAGCGGAGCTTCTAAGAGCTTTCCCTTTATTCGGGCCTAGCCAACATGAACATGTTAGTCTCAGAACTTCCCTTTCTCAGAAAGAAGTTGACGCCTTCTTATCTTTCTTTTAGGAGAGCTTTGATGTATTTGCTTGGTCACATAATGGTATGCTTGACATTTCCCCAACCATGGAACATCACCAACTTAATGTGTAGGTAGGGCAGAAGCCGATAGGACAGACGTTAAGGCATTTTCATCCCCAACACCGAGAAGTAATCAAATAAGAGGTCGATAGGCTCATTGCGATAAGGTTCATTTGAGAGGTCCAATACCTTGAATGGCTTGCCAACGTCATGGTTGTCCCCAGAAGAATGGAAAGTGATGGGTGTACGTAGATTACTCCAACCTCAATGATGCTTGCCTAAAAGATACATCCCCCCTTCCTCAGATTGATCAGATAATAGATGCCACTATAAGGCACGATCAACTTTCCTTTCTAGACGCCTACTCGGGCTATAACCATATCCCTATGTTCCCTTCTGATTCGGCGAATACAACCTTCATAGCGCTGAAGGGAATGTATTACTACAACATAATGCCATTTAACCTTAAAAATGCAAGGGCCACCCATCAGCGCATGATGTCCTGTATGTTCGAACCTCTGTTGAGGAAAACCATAGAAGTGTATACAGATGATATGCTTGTAAATTTGAAATCCCATGACGACCATCTAACCTAGATGCAGGAAGCTTTTCAGTTAATGAGGCAACATTGTCTACGATTGAATCTAGACAAATGCGCTTTCGGGGTTAAGTTTAGGAAGTTCTTAGGCTTTCTTATGAGTAAGCTTGGAATTGAAATGCACCCGAGCAATCCCAAGCTAATGAGGATGCAAATGACTTGAACAAGGGAAACATATACAAGTTCGACAAGAAAATCGAAGGCTTAAGAGGTTCATTTGAAGAGGCCCAGATCACCTCAAACCTTCTTCAAGGCTCAGCACCCCTCATCGCGACTGGGATGCGTAATGTATTGCCTCTAGGCGCATCAAGGGTACCTTGCCTCCCTAGTCTGTCCCATCCCGTAGAGGGCGAAGAACTTTGACCGATCTCAGCGCACCTCTGCAATTTCTTGAAGCACAATGACAATTGGGTCAAAATGGACAAACAAAGAGCACAGCGCCAATGTACTTTGTGAGCAAGATGTTGACATATGCCAAATCCAACTACACAGATTTCGAATGAATCGCCTTAGCCTTGAGAGTGTCAGTAAAAAAACAGCGTACTTACTTTCAAGCTTACACGATAGTCATTTCATCTAGCTACCCAATCAAGGCCATACTCCATAAGCCCGACGCATTAGGAAGACTTATGAAGTGGGTTGTTGAGATGAGTGAGTATGATATCGTATACCGCTCGAGGTCTTCCATAAAGGGTCAAGTGCTTGATGGTTTCATTGCCGGTGTCGCAGACGCGTCGCGATAACTCAAACCCTCTCGATACTGACCGACGTCTTCCAAAGTGGTAAGGCGTAGCCGTATGGTATCGCAGCCTCTAAGGCCTCGTTGGTTACTAGCGGCTAAGTTCTCATTCTCACCCCAACGACGAGCCGCACGAGGTTATACCGTTAGTGGCAGCCGTAGCGCTTGATCGCGAGCTGAGCTTCGATGCGACCTACACCGGGTGGCATCTTAGATCCGAGGTGAGTACGAGGTAAAGAACGAAGGATGCAGCTTCAAGACGGCCAGATTTATCACTGTTCCACTCTGCGTAATGAAGTCGCCAAGTCCTCGAGATCAAAAATAGAATGGCCGACTACCGAACCACTTAGCCTCCAACATCTGCACCCTACCATGCGGTTAAATGTCCTAAAGACACCCTTTAATTTTGAGGATGTAGTTTTATCGCCAATGATCCGGAATTTGATTTAGTTCATGGGTAACTTTAAGGTCGCATATTTGAGATAGAGTCCTACTAGGGGAAAAAAGTCATGTCGTAACAAAGCCCAAGTAGCCAAGTACTCCGCATACAAATGATACTTCACCATATCATTCTCGAAGCCCTACTCAAGGCATTCCACAGGCTTAGAAGATGATCACATTATTAAGAAAGTACATGAAGGCATCTGTAGTACCCATATCAGTTGACGATCGTTGTGTCACATAATCATGATGTAAGGTTTCTATTGGCCGACAATGAAATGGGAATTTGAGCAATTCGTCAAGAATTGTGACATATGTAAAAAATTGGTAATGTTATGCAAGCCCCAACTAATGAGCTCCGACTAGTATCCAGGATGTGGCCTTTCTATATGTGGGGAATCAATTTCGTGAGACCGCTACCTCAAGCTATGTGGCATAGAAAGTTCCTACTTATTTCTATAGATTATTTTACTAAGTGGGTGGAGGCCAAGCCCTATCCTCAAATTAAGGCAGGTCACTTGACTCAGTTTATGCAGTGGAACATCATATGCCTGTTCGAGATCCCACATGTCATAGTCTTGGACAACGGGCCACAATTCATAAGTAAGTCATTTCAACAGGTCTACTAAGAGTTTGGGACAAAAAATGTCCACTCCACCCCTAGATACCCTCAGTCCAATGGCCACACCGAAGTAACAAAAAAAACCTTGCTTAACTACCTCAAGAAGCGCTGACGCCTGGGTTGGGAAAAGTGGGTCAGATGAGCTGCGTTCATTACCTCTCACCGATAGTACAACAACAAGGCAACCCGATTCGTACACCAGAAAGTGGTTTAATCAAACAAAATTTGTTTCGATAACCCCACCGCCGTAGTCAAGCTACCGCAAAGATAGTACCAGGCCTAACACGGGATGGGCTTTCATCCCGCGAAATGCACTCGCCGTGACTGTTGAAAATGGTGAGCTCTTTAGTTTGATTTCGGAATTTTGTTTTTAAACAAAGGGGGAGTCGTTTGCTATCGAATAACCTGTAATAACCGAAAAACGGTGAATGGTAACTTTGAAGCGCCTAGGTTACTAGCTTGATAACATGGGCAAACAAGTGTCCTCGCTATATCCTATTATGGGCAAGCAACCTATAGTCCAAGTCATATAACCGGATCTTTGTTTAACTATAAAACCTAACCCTCAAAACCACTTATTTGACAACACAGCAACATGCATCCATAGCCCCTTTTAGTTCAAAAAACCCAGTACCTCAACCTCATTTCAAGATCGAAGACCATCTAAAGAATAACACTAACAATAAGTATGCACTGCACTTAAAGCATTCAGAAGTATCGGCCAAAGTAATGACATTAAATGATATTCAACCCTAGTTTGGAAGATATGAAAGCCATAAATACAGACTAAGAGTATTTAAAACATGAGGACAACCTGCAACCGCTACAAAACCACAGTGGCAACCCTTCTCTTCAGTTATATGCTTAGCTGCGATCTCTGAGCTGTCATCCCCAAGAGGTTTGGCAAATTTCAGAAAATGAAAGAAAGATGGTAGAGAAGAGAGAAAAAGCAAACCCTAAACTAAAGTCATGTGGGAGATATTTACATAAAATGAAAAGTTGCCAAAAGAATGCTTAGGTTGTAAACCATGGGGTTTGAGATGATCAACTAATGTGGAAACCAAGAAAGTTTCTAAAGTTTTGGCTTATACATAAGTAAGGAGGTAATATTACCAAAACTGGGTCGTTTGGCATTAATTACACAAAATCATTGTATAAGAATTCGTTTATGTAGGAGAATTTGGATAGATTGTACCGCTAGCTCATTTAAATTTCGCTAGCCCAGCTTAAATTGCACAGAGTTTAAATCACAAATTTTCGCTATGCACGTTGAATTTCGTTTATGAGCTAAATTCTACGAATTGAAGTGAAATTTGTGAGAGATAAACGACAATGGAGTACTTCAGCATATGATTTTCGCCATAGTAGCGAAATTTCGCAAATTTTTAGCTAAATTTCCCAATTTCGCTTAGGATTGCGAAATTTTCGCTATATTGCAATTTTTCGCATCCCAAATAAATTTTCGCGAATCATAATAAATTTCCGCTGCCTCGGTTTCCTTCACCGCTTGCCTAATGTGACCTCTTACCGCATCACTTTTTCATCATTTTGCCTTCATTTCTTTATCAGATCTTGGTATTTCAGGATGGCTGAAAATAGTTTCAATCTTCATGGCCTCACATATCTCGATATCGAACCCCAAGGTATGCAAAACCTCGCAAAATAACCAAAATAACCTCAAACGCGCTAAGTGATACTAAGTGGACTCGAACACCTCTAATTGGCTCTAATTGATACGACAGCGCAAAGCACTCAAAACCTATCTCAAATAGTGGCTCAAAATATCACTTCGGGGCACTAATCACACTTCAACCGACGCGCTATAGTCCCTCAGCAATGTCGAAAATTAATATGGGATATGTATGCAAGGATTTTTTCAAAAGTTTGTCTAAAAGGTGTATATACAAATAAGCATTACTCAAATGGAAGAATTGATGGCCAAAGTTTTGAAAACCTTTATGAGAGAACAAACCATATAAGAAAAGTTTTAGGTCAACATCGGATCCATGGTTCTCAATCCGACTTCCACCAAATTCTAATGATCTAAATGTAAACCAGATTGTGCCAATAAAATGCAAAATTATTTCCCCCAACCTAGCTACCGGGCATGGTCTTAAGTCGCTGAACAACCTAGATAGGAAAGCTACACTCTTCTTTCTTTATTCAACTACATCAGAGTGCCCGCCCAAAACTCGATTTCACCCGCTCAAAGTCCCGTAACGGGGGTCCACCCAAGGACTCCTAACCAATTAAGGCTTAGGCACTGGCCAAAAGGATCACTGGGACCACAGAACCTACAAAGTTTTACCTTGCCTCAATGACTTCAGAATCAAGCACCTACACCGCTAAACCTTACCCATTCAATTGGGTAGTTAACACTAAGTCGATGACCCCAACCAATTAAGCTTAGGCATTGGGTCAAAAGCTTTCGCCATATAAATTTCTGACCGTTCGGGTTTCAAGGCAAAGTGTCGACTGGGCTCTTTTCTTTTTCTTCTTTCTTTTCTTTTGCTTTTTCTTTCTTTCCTTTTGGAAGACTACATTGGTCTTCAAATATGGCAACAAATAATAAACCTATCATGGGTTGCCAACATACCTAAGGCCTACTATGCAAAGTGAAAGGAGGCAAATAATTTGATGTACCTATTGCGCTAATCATGCGCGGTGTGAATTTAGCTTAAGGGGGAATGTTCAAGGTTGATAATGTCGGAACTCTCAACTCCACTAAAATTGCTTCAAACATGACTTGTTCTAGCATTACTAACATGCAAGGTTTCAATTTTTCAATTAAAGGCAATTCAATTGTCCAATTAAAGCAATTCAATTGTTCAATTGAAGACAAAAATGGTTACACAAAATGGGGACACAAAAAGATTTTGGTAAAAGTGAAGTAAACTATATATATAATGTAGTATGCTTTTTGATATAGCCAAATGGCTAGTACATGCATAACAAAGCTAAACATACAAAAATATCACGCCTACTGCGGCTGGCTACATGAATCTTATACAAAATTAGTAGGCGCTTGATAAAGCCGGTAACTATACATAAACATAAAGAAACCCAACCACCTCACCGCTGTGGTGGTAGGGTCTCAGAGCCACGCCGCCAACATATCCAAAGAGGTCGGCCGCGGGCAGCTACGTGCTCATCTCGCTGGATCGTGAACACGTGGAAGACCCAGTGAGTTGGCACCACGGGCATGGGTTTACGCCTCTAGAGCGCTCTCGCCTGACCCAACCTCCGATCCCGTGGCCGCCCGGTAGCTTCGCTAATGAACATATAGCATCCATCACACCTGCTATCTCTCTCGAAATGGGCATGAACGCATTCATGGCACGTCAGGATGTAGATGATGGGCCAGAGGACGCTAGGTCGCGGGCCGGCAGGTAGAGTAGGAGATGGCAGGAGAACGACGGCACCTGGACTCCTCTCCATCTCGTGTGCTCAAGCACGACTACCTCCTCTGCGGAGAATGCTCGCCTCGAAACCGAACCTCCTCCCGGTCCCGAGGATAAAAGATATGGGCATCACCATCGCCGCTCCATCGCACGTGACCCGAGGGCACCTAACCCCTCATCTCTATCCGGCTCCTCTGAAAAACCCGCGCTCGAGGACTGCATAGTAGTCTCAGACGCAAAGTGGAAGACTCTCGCCAACCGTGCCCTTACGTGGACCTTGTCTTCAATGCATCAAGGAGGTCATCACCGGGCCGAGGGACTAAACCAAAGATCCTCTCGAGATCTCAGAAAGAGCCTCCAGATGGCCCCTACGCCAGACGTAGCGGTCGCAGCGAGCGATCAACTCGAACAGTGATCGATCGCCAAAGATCTAAGGCGGAGCGCTCCCCAAGAGTACCGCCCGTACCGTGGTGTCTCGCAAGCACGCGACCATCTCCCGCCGAGCGGGTGAGACCAATCTCGGAGTAACCTCTTTCCTCGAAATTGGCCTCATGGTATCTCGCAGCCTAACGCCGAAAGATCTGCGCTCTAAGCACTCTGGGCGATCGCCCATAGTGAACCGGGTCGAGCGACTGTGGCACAGGAGGTCACCAACGGTAGAACTGTAGGAACCACCCGGGTAATAATACCGCCCCTGGCCATGAATGGCAAAGCAGGGAGGTGCTCGATCACCGCATCGATCCCCCGACCGTGATCGCCCATCACGCCGGACACTTTACAAGACGACCCGATGAGCCCGCTGCGGAGCTCATATTCCCGGATGGGGTTCCCCGACACAACCCGCCCCGATCCTCGGGAGCGCGACAACTGCGGGCGATGATGTCGTCTTCGCCGCTGATGTGGTCGTGACTACCGAGGTCCGGATGAGGATGACTTCACCGCCGTGGCACGGCCCGCCGAGGCCGGGTCCTCCTGACCGCGGCCGTGGCACCAGTGACGGGGCCCGGTCCTATCCGCCCGTACCTCCCGAACCCCGAGGCTCCTCGTGCGGACCGCTGTACCTGAACCGTACGGACCGAACCGAGCCGAACCGCGCTCGCCTTCGCTCGGGCATCGAATCCGGCCCGCGGTTCGAGGCGACCCACCGGGGCACCATAACCGGGTAGTCTAACAAACACGGAGTAAGGCTCCGCTAATGAGAATGAAACCAGGGCACTGCTGAATGTGGTAACTGCGACCAACTGGCTCGCATAGAGACCGTGGCACTAAAGGTGTGCAAATTTATGGTCTAACCAAGGTCTCTGCGCGGCGTGGCTATAGGGGAATCGCCATTTTCTCTCGCGTGCTCGCGGCAGCGCGGAGGCGCAATAACGGCCGACGGCAGCCGGTGCCGGCGACGCATGATGGCGGCTCGTGGTGAGAAAAGGTGCGATGGCAAGAGCGGCAAAGGCTCAAAGGTCGTACCGCGATGCCGCCGCAGCCAGGCTCTGGCCCACTCAAAGAAGATTATCATTGCTGACATATATTACCTTGACATAAGGCAATATATGTCAATAATTTTTATTTAAATGGGTAACTATGACATATAAAACTTAGTTAAAAAGAATAATGACATATATGAATTATATTGATTATTTCATGACTTATGATAATGCAACTTTTACAGAATTTATAAGTCAATATAAACATTATATTCATATGTCAAGACATTTCCTTAAATAAAAGCAATAATGACATATATGATAATAACCTTGATAGAAAAATTAAAGTCAATATATATAGTCTAAATACTTCTATGTCAGGTTGTTGGTAAAGTATCTTTTAACGAATAATTTACAAGCCAATTTAACCTCATTTATAAATCTATTAAGGTTATATTTATTAAAGTTATATGCATAACATGAATGATGTGTGACTGCATGTATGGTTTGTGTGTTAGTAGATACCATATAGGGAAAAATTTCGAGAGTTTTTACAAAGTGTAAAAAACTGAACAAAGAGGAGAAATAAAAAATAAAATTGAATAAATTCATTTGGTTTAATGGATAATAACCAAAATGTTAATAAAATTTTGAACACTAGGTTTAGTGTTGGATCAAGAGGTTTGGAGGAGATTTTAGAGAAAAATGTCCAAATTTAAATGAAAAATGAGGTGAAGAAAATAATTTTCTAAGGTTTTATAGTGTAAAACTCGGTAGTAATTGATTAAAAATAAATTTTTATAAATTTATTATTTGTGTATTTTGGAAAATGAAAAAAATTAGGTATGGAGCTTAGTGTCTTCCAAGAATCGGAAGAAATGAAAAAAATATATGAAAAAAGTAGAATCTAAATTGGGCTACTCGCCCAATTAAAAATGAGGTGAAGAAAATACCAAGGTTTTATAGTAAAACTAAAGAAATTGATTAAAATAAATTTTTATAAATTTATTTGTGTATTCGAAAATGAAAAAAAAATAGGTATTTATTTTTAGTGTCTTCCAAGAACTTAAGAAACAAAAATAAGATGGAGTGTAAGAACTTGAATTTGGCTTACTTACCCAATTGTCTTCAGGAAAAAAAAATTTGGGAGTTGCAACCTTGCAATTGTATTGCAAGAGAGTAGGCTGGAAAAAATTTGTATTGCAATTGTGGCTGCAAGAGAAGGTGTAGCTTGGATGGTTTGTATCAGAATGGGCCGGCATTGTATCGTTAACATAGAGCCTTGACAGAGAGTTGGGTCACAACACACTTATTTGTATTGTGAACTGTGGAGGGGTTGAAGAAGAGATATTGTATTGCAATATAATGAATTTGTACTGCAATAGGAGGCTAGTTGTCGAGTCATGGATTGTATTGCAATACACTCACTATAATAGACCAGAGGTATCATAAAGAGGGTCGGAAGTGTATTGGTAATAGGAAAAATTTATATTGCAACTTAGGTGAATAGTACTAAGGAATGTAGCATCATGAATTTCAAGATGATGAACAAAAAGAATCGTGGAACAAGAAAAAATTTCAAAGATATATATATATATATATATATATATATATATATATATATATATATATATATATATATATATATTTTAAATAAAAATAAAATAAAAACAAAATGGAACTAAAATTTGAAAAAAATGAAATTTTAGAAAATAAAAATTTTTGTTGATAAATATGATTTAATATTGATAAATGGTCTTGCATTGCTTATGACGAAATTTATTCTCTAGATCTCGGATGACGAAACGGATTTCACCGTTGGAATCATCTCGTGAAATCTAGCTAGCATGTCGACTCGTCGACTCCGAGACAATGAAAGTTGACACGCCGAGGTATCAAGCCGTGCCATAAAACGACATGTGATGTGACGAAAAGTCACATATAACACGATCATGTGTCATAAGTACAGTAAAGAAATGATGAAAACTGATCGGCCGAGATAGTGCCGAGCTACAAAACTCCGAACAGTCCCTTAACTATGGATGAGTTCTCTGATTTCTCTGAAGCTTCTTCTACAAGTCTTTTTTCAATGTGTCGTAGTACACCTAGATCTTGCCTGCATGGAAAGTTCATGGGTTAAGCTTTGTATATCCGTAATTTGAGTTTCTATTGTCACTAACAATTTTTTTAACTAAAAATAAGTGAAATGTGTATACATTCTGATGACTATATA
Source organism: Tetrastigma voinierianum (assembly GCA_016808115.1). Taxonomy (NCBI): domain Eukaryota; kingdom Viridiplantae; phylum Streptophyta; class Magnoliopsida; order Vitales; family Vitaceae; genus Tetrastigma; species Tetrastigma voinierianum. The sequence continues at coordinate 1,905,054 of JAEQBH010000926.1, forward strand.
TGTTATGCTCCATAACATGTTTTCTATGACTATTGTGGACTCCTATTTTTAATATTATATGTTTCTCATTCATGGAAAAACTCGTGTTTTTTCATTTAGTTTAAATGAAAAACAAAATAAGAAAAACCTGTAAATGTGATGCATAATAAGAAAATGCAGTTTGAGAAAACCGTTCAAGCCTGGCTTAATCTCTATTGAGCTAATTAAAGATATCAGCAATTGCTTGATTAATCTATCAACATCAAATAAATGAGACCATAAATCAAAAGCGAGGTGAAAATAGAATGAAAAGGATGTATATGAAAGAACATTGTATGATTTTATGAAATGACAGACAGGTGTATCGGCCAACTATCCATTATGAGTTCAGGTTCATATCTCAACAAGAGATGATGATGATGATATAATTTTATTTAGTTATATTAAGAAGTCAACAACTTAATGGAAATTGATGAATTTAGAAAATATTATTTATTGAGCTAAAATTTACAACAAAAAGGGTTTAAGTTTAAGAAGAATATCCATCGAGAACAATTAAATGGTTAAAGTCTCTTAACTTGCAACTAAACATATTTATTTCTTTCAAAAAACTAAGTTTTCCGCTAGAAAACTTAAACTTGAAGGAAAGAGAAACATTGTTTAAAAAATGTTTGAAAATGAAATAAAACAAAATTAAAAAAGAAGAAGATAAACTAAAATAATAATAGTAAGAAAATAAAAGCATAGTAAACAAATTCATGAGTAAAAGATCTTAGGGGCATAATGACAATTCAATGACTTTTTAAATAAGTCATATTCGCTCTAAGCTCAGGGATAGAAATGACATAGTGTAATCCTAGCTTCAATGAGGACCTAATTTAAATATAGTCTATTTAAATTGGCATATACATTTAGCCCAATAGGCAGCCAATACTCTTGTCTTAACATAACCACGCCAATGATCCTTAGTTTTTCACAGTTAGTTAAAGATATCAATTCGCCTCCGATTTAGTGTAAGTCCAAACATTCAGAGAAGTTAAAACTATAAAAGTAAAGCATTAAAATGCCCAAAAGAGAAATTCCGCATTAATAGATTAAACAAAAGAAAAACTCTTCCCTTTTTCAATCTTCTTACTTCAAATAATAATGACCGCGCTCCAACTATACTATATCAACCATCATCCTAAACTCTTAAAATCATGTCTTTAATAAATTTATTCTAAAATAGAGCGCATAGTATAATTAATAGAATATTTTTATCATTGAAATCATCTAATTTAACACAATATAGCATGATGGTAAAAAGTAACAACCCTTTCTTCTACCTTGCATAGTTATATATATGATCAATAATTACTAATGGTTCACTTTCATTAAGAAATTCAACTTCATTCACTAGTGTCATCATTTTTCCATATTGTGTCATGAACTAAGAAAAATAATAAAATTTTATCCATAATACGCTCTTGTATTTTCATTTGAAAATAAATATATTAAAAACAAAAACAAATAACCTAATATTATGTTTTTCTCAAATATATGTTGCTTTATATGATTAAGCTACTTACCAAGTTATGTTAACACCATTTTTCTCTTTAACAGTAAAAGTATAAAAAGAAAACAAAACCAAAACCAAAATTAAATAAATACATTAGATATATTCCACCTTCTCACCGTATTCTTTCTGAGACCAAATAAATGCACAATCTTCAATCTCATTCATTTCTATTGATTCAATATCATTTTCTTCCTTATGCTTTATTTCCATTTTTCTATATTTTTCTAGTAACCAAACATAAACTTAAGAAAAATGAAAAAACACTTAAATTTTTTATACTTGAGATTACAATGCATCAATCAAAATCTAATTATATTTTAGCAATGAACCAAGAATAAGGGATGGGTATTCCTACTTTCTTTAATAATAGGTCCTTTCGTGCTTAAAAAGTATCAAACCATAATGGAATTCACCGCTTAACTGTAACTCTATCTTTCATAAAAATAACAAATTTATAATAAATAAAGAGATCGATCCTTCCATCAAAAATAACAAACTGCACAAATAGCTTAGATTATCGAAATAGTATTTATTGATGGTCTTCTAAATGGATGAAACTAAGTGACAAGAGTTTCATAGTCATCCAAGAGTCGGACGTATTAAAAATCTACTTCACTTTCTAGTTAAAGAATGTGATAATCTATTTGACCTTGAAGCCATGGAAGTCATCGTGTCACGCAAAGATGCCGCACACACTTCGTATAAGGAAACCTCAAGAAAAAAAAATACTGATGGGATCATAAATGAATACTATATGTTCCATCACCAAATTTAGATGTTGAGTCGTGGCCGACATGGAATATCCTCGCATGGATCCGATCAAACTTGCGAGTGAAACACGCTTTGCCTAGTGGCAAAATGATATATAATCATTATTATTTCATCAAACTCTTCTGTTGCTTGAACGTAAAGTGCTTTCATAATTTGTGGGTGCAACACATAAAAGCAATGATACAAGCAAACCCATATTGAATCCGACGATACATATTCTCGTGGAGTATCCGTCACGATTTGACCGATCAACACCCACGCCAAAATACGCAATCTTTTCTCTATCCGATTTAATCTACGCTTTTGTACTCTCATTTCCCCGACGGAGTTCGTGAACCGTAGATCAAGTGACTTAAAGTCGCATGTGCGATTAGCCCACGGCGCAGTTTAGTACCGAGGTTGGGCGTCTTGGCGGAGTTCAAGGTTGGGGCTAAGCTGCCTTGATCAGATTTCATGGGCCGGGAAAGAGATAACCTTGACCTTAAGTGTGTGAGGAGGAAAGGGTAATGAGGGCATAAGGGTGTAGAGTTCAAGTTCTCACATGTAAGAAACAGTTTTCTTTGTCATGTCGAAAAATGCAATCAGCTGGTAGTTAGCCATTATTGCTATATGTAGGTGTTATAGATGTGTTATAAGGGATGGATGTAAGGATTTCAATATTTGTGCATGACAAAGGATGCAAGGATTTGAGGAAACGACTTTTCTCGTTTGTTTAAAATATTAATATTTTATATTGAATATTCTGAACAACTATTAACCCAAAGCCAAAATCAGTTCTATTATATTGCATTATATATATATATATATATATATATATATATATGTATATATAGAGATAATAATCTAATTAAAATAAAAATAAATAAATAATATTAATGTTAACTAAATGACTTTATCATAAATTGAAATAAATTTTATCTAGAAAATAATATTTTTCCGATTTCAATGTATTAAATTACTCTGAAGTTGCATTTTTAAATAAAATTAGTAATAGCATTTACGAAATAAGTTGATGATGATGGGGAAAGTAATTTCTTTATCTATAATAGGGGTTTTCAATGAGCTAGTCGAGCCTAGTAAACGAGACACACGGCCTCGATTCGATCGTAGAGTTTCAAAGGACGTTGATCAGTTAACGAAAGAAGCAATCGGCTTGCATTTTTTTAAGGTCACGAACCATTTAACTAAGCCAAAGCATTGTGGTACTTTTGCAATTAAAGAAAGTGAGGAGCAGTGGTAAAATTGGTAGAATTTCAAAAGATAATAATAAATAATAAATTATACAATGGTTCATGAAGTCAAAATTCTCAGATATCGGATTTAAACGACTAATGCCGTTAAATTGCCTACGTAAATCTAGCGACCCAAAAGTTTCATTCAATTTTAAGACAAATGGAATATTTTTCGACCTTCGAATGATAAGTTGCCGCGATTCTGTGTGGATCTAGATTTTTACGAAAACTCAAGTTTGAAATGGTCAAGGTTCATGAAATAAATGAATCGAAGTTAAATAAAATTTTCTTCTACAAACTGAATCGAAGAAGGTAATATAAGCTATGTATCCAAATAATAATAATAATAATAAATAAATAAATGACAAGACGATGGAGCAAACGTGTTCTGGGTGGATAAGTAGAAAAATAAAATAAAATAATAATAAATAAATAAATAAAACAAATAAAGCAGAAAGACATTAAAAAAGATAAAATCAAAAGTAGGAGAATGAGACTACGGAGCAGCATGGAGGAGAGAGAGATATTTTAATTCTTTTTATCTCTTCGCTTCTTTCTAGATTTTATGAAAATCTGATTGTAGATTTTATCAAATAGAAGGCAAAGTCGGACGCGACGAGAGCTACGTTGTAGGTACCAATATCTTAGCGCTTCTAAGAAACTTCAAGATATATACTCACTTGTGTTATTTCGAGCCTAAAGGCCATATAATGGCTTTGAATATTCTGAAGCTGAGATGTCATAAATTCCTTTTTACCCCAAAATTTTTAGACCTAGTTTAGAATTTTGGGACTCTTTTCTAATGTACCCAGATTAAATTTCTTGACCTGCTTTTCTGACGTTTCTCGTTGAAATTTCAGAATTTATTCGATAGTCCGAACATAATTTTCATAAATGTTTTTGGGTGGTTTTAGACTCTGCGAATGTCCCTCGAGTCTGGGGACCCAGCCATATGCCCGTGAATGGCATTCAAAGCCCACATATTTTCGGGTAATTCTACCTGTCAACAAGTGTGCAACTTGTTTGGTTACGCTAACGCTACGCGGCCTAATACATCGACGTTAGGGTAAAGCGAAGGTGGAAGAAATTTTGAAGTCGCTACGATTATCAGAATCTGAAGCTGAAAGGTTTGAACTCTATTTTCCAATACTAGTGTATTATTTATAAATCGCTTTATTAATCGGTATGTAATGGTTTTGATTTTAAAACCATATTTGAAAAGCAAGCAAGAAATGTGGATTTAGAAAGAAGCAAACAAGCAATGGTCGATTTTAAACCATATTTGAAAAACAAGCAAACAATGAGTTTTAGTAGCAAACAATGGTTTTGAAATTATCAAACCATATTTCAGCAAACAATGGTTTTCTACCATCAAACCATATTTCAAGCAAACAATGGTTTTGGAATTGTTAAACCATGTTTCAAGCAAGTAAATTATATTTTATAAACACTCTAATGAAAATCCCTGGGTTTTAAGTAAGCATACCCTGGGCCAGAGGTACATCATTTCATGCATTTTAGATTTGCTGCCTAAGAATCTTAGTTCATGCATCATGGCATTTAAAGGAGACCGTGGCATGTACTGGAGTATATAGGGTTAGGCGCTAGCTAGATTATGGTGACGTAGACACGAGGTCTTTCCACCATATTTACCGGAAAAGGTGACGTGGACACGAGGTCCTTCCACCAGCATGGTTGAAGCCCAGGCTCCCGTGTTTACTAGGGTACATCAAGCTAAGAAAGGCTCCAAAGGGGTTGATCTTGATTTATAAGCATTTTTCATGGATGTTTTAAATCAACCACTGGTAAACAAGCAAGCACTTTATGAAAAGTTTTTAGAAACTTTTAAAGCAAGCGGTTGAAGCCTAGGCTCCCGCGTTTATGAAAAGTTTTTATAAACTTTTAAAGTAAAACAAGCAAGTAGTTTTGAAAAGTTTTGTGAAACTTTTATAACAGCAAGCAAGGTTTCCGAAAATGTCTTGTAAAATATAGTTTACGCTTTAAGATATTTTCGTAAAAGCAAGAATTTTATAAAGCATACACTCACTGAGCTCGTTTAGCTCATTATTTTTCTGTTTTAAAAACTAATTTTCGTGCACAGCACGCCGACGCCGGGAGCATTTTAGTATTCTCCTCAAATGTAAAATGATAACTTTTTAATTTAAAAATTCAATAATGTTGAAAATAATCTTAACACTAGTTAATATATATATGATTTTTTTTTCACAGCTATACACTTTTAGTTACATTATAATAAACTATTCCTACTATGACTCAAACTCACAACCCTCCTTTTTCGACGCCATTAGCTATTTAAACATTAAACGTAGTAGCTAACATACGATATCATATATATATATATATATATATATATATATATATATATATATATATATATATATATATATATATATATATATATATGATATTGAATCATAGAGAAGTGCTATTATTTGTGATTACCATATGCTAGTTCTAAACTTAGTGCCCTTGGGTGTTGGAAGAGTAGTATAGAAAAAATGAAAGTGAGATTGATGGAAATGGAGGCTAGGGGAGCAAATTTATGGCTCTATGTAAGATGTCTTTTGGGGATGATGATCATAGGTTTAGGTGTTTCCGTACTTGCTTGGTTTAGCAATAGTGAGTTTTTTTCTTTTAAAATTTTAAAGGTCATGTGGTGAAAACATGAAGGATTTAAATAAAAAAATTATAAATGTTGAAAATTTATTAAAGTGATGAATGTTGCACAATGATGACTTGCTTTGGTTCTTTCCATATTTCTTTTTAACATGTATTTAAAGCAAAGAAGTTCACTAATAAATAATGCACGCCTTGTCCATTACACAATTTTAAGCATTTTTAGTATCATTTTTCTATTTTATTTTATTTTAAATATATAAACTTTAGGATATAAACATATTTGGAATATTAATTTTATTTTGAAATAACCAAAAAGACAAAAAATGTAATATGTTTGATTTAGACAATATTAAAAAAAAATTATACTTATTATATTTTAATCATGTTTTGAAAATTAAAGAAAATTAATAGTAGTTAAAAATCATGCATCTTTAAATTATTTAATTTTTCATGTTAATGAGTTAAGATAATGAAAATAAACTTAAAGTAATAAATAATAAATTTTTTTGTCCTAATTTATTTCTATTTTCCTTATCTATTTTTGTGTATTTTACTATTTTCCTCAAGTATTTTTTTGATAGCTAATATAGCATTAATATTTTAAGAATTATTTTTAGAAAAATAATAAATTTGTTTTCCAAAAAATTAAAGTAGTAAAAAATAAAATCTCATAAAAAAAAAAATGAAATGAATACATAAGATGCAACAGATATTAACATAAATAGATATTACTTGGTTTATAAATCATAATAATAGGAGAAACAATATGAGTAAATGAAACATATTAAAAATATATGGTATATGTTTCTGCATAAAACTATCAAATAATATATATCATATACTGATATATCTACCATGTAAACTAATAAATTATATAAATTATTATCATAATTAAACAAGGACATAAATACGTAAAATATAAGAAATGAGGAATATGAGGAGTTAAGGTGTAAGTAAATTAATTAGGAGTAGCATAATAAATAATATACTCAGAATTAACAGAAGATAAGGTGAAGTGAGGTGATTTACAAACCCCTTAAATGAGGAAGATAAGGTGAAATTGAGGTGAATTTGTGAGCAGAAAATTCAATTTTCTCAAAAAGAGCAAAATCGTAATTTGGTAAAATCGAAATTTTAAGATCTCCCGGATAATGAAAGCAGTTCAGGATTGGGCAGTCTCGGTCATTCTGCGTCAGATTCGTCAAATTCGAGACGAGTCGATTCTCTGCGTTCGAATAAAATTCAATTTGTGATAACAATGGTAATTCGTTGAATCGTTATTCAGTTAAATGTATGTTATCTCTGAATCTGATTAAACATATCTTTCTGTTGATAGGTCATGATCAACATTCAGATCAAGCCCCATTAAAATTCAGAATATCGAGGAGTTGACACGTTTTGTTGTCCTTGATTTAGATCTTAAATAAAATGATTTTCAGTGGGGCTAAAGTCGCATGCTTAGCATCTTCGTGTGTAGCTAAGTGGTATGAATTAGAGAAATGATGAAAATGGACCCAGTGAGATAATGGGAATATCAAAAGCCCAGGAAAGAGGAATGAATTGGCGTTATGAGAATTGATTTAAGTCATTTTAGAGACAAAATAGGAATAGTGACTTATCTTCTCAAATGAAAAGAACCAAAAGCATTAAGGAAGTAGAAAGGATGAATCAGTGTGGGTTTTCGTGAAAGTATCGAGGTCACAAACGTTCATAAATGTCGCGGGTTGTGGTGAGTCGTGGGGCCACTCGGGAAATGGGCGATCACGAGGCTTGGAATCGGAAGCAGGTATCACGAACCTAGGGAGCTCGGGTTTGGGTAACCATCGCCACTAGGTGGTTTGATGTGGAGAATAGGTATGAAAACCTAGAGATCGAGGGCTTGGGCTTAGGCCGTAGTCGTGTGGAACATCACCACTAGGTGTGGTTCGATGTTAAGTGTAGGTATGAGATTACCTAGGAAAAAATCGCGGGACAAAACTAGGACCTTCACATTACACGTGTTTGTGTGTTTGTGTGGTTGATGAATTGTTGTGTGAATGGTATGTTTACCGTGTTGTGTGATGAGATTATTAATATGTATTGGCAGTGATTGGCACTTGGTGTGATAGAGGATTTATGGAAAAATAGAATTTTGGAGTTCTGATTATTAATAGCTGAGCATAAATAAAAGAAATAAATTTTTAGAAATTTATTTGGTTTATCGGATAATGAAATCAAATTCTAAAAAAAAAATTGAGGTTGAACACTAGCTAGGTTAGTGTTGTATAAAGAGGCTTTGAGGAAATTCAGGACCATTTCCAGAATTAAATGGAAAAAAAAAATCTGGAGTTTTACAGTGTAAAACTGGAAAAAGAAATTAAAGAAAATAAATTTTATAAGTATTTGGTATGAAGCCCCTTGAGAAAATGATTTTCTAAGGTTTCTGAAGTTGAAATTGAAGAAAATGGAAGAAAATAATTTTTATAGAATTTATTTGAGTGTGGAAAATGAAGAAAAAAAATATAATATAGTATACTAAGGTGGAGAAAAATTGTTCAGTGAAAAGCTGGAAAAAATAAAAATAAAAATAAATTTTATGAATTTATTTGGTTATGAGAGTGAAACTAATTTTTAGGTTTTACGAGTGTAAATGAAGAAAATTTAATAAAATAATTTTACTAAATTTATTGGGTTGTTAGAGGAAAATGAGAAAAAATTTTAAAGCAAAGAAATAAATTTTATAAATTTATTTGGTTATGAGAAGGAGAAAATAATTTTCTAAGATTTTACAAGTAGTAAAGTGAAGAAAATGGGGTAAATAAATTTTATAGAATTTATTTTGAGTATTATGGAAATGAAAAAAAATATAGGTGTGTATTTTATGATTTTCTAAATTCTTTAGAAATAAGAAAAAAAAAGATGAAAGAAAAAAATTATCACAGAAAACCGTTTTAGACTCGCCCAAACAATATTATGGAGAAAATATTTTGTATTTCAATAGAGGATTGTATTGCGAGTGTATTGCAAAGTGGTGGGCTTGAATAGCTTGAGTTGTAGTGTAATGAAAGGAAGGTTGGTTTGGCTAGGTAATTGTATTGCAAAGGCAGGTTATATTGCAACTAATGGGTGATTAGTAACACCGAATCCCGAGAGTGTACGATTACATGATGCGTAAGGTGTATAAAGTACTAAGTGTCACATTGTAGTATTTTGGAGACTAAAGTAGGAAATGAAAGTTTATGGAACCCGGAATTTGTGGTATTAAACCAAGGGTACAATGGTCATTAAGCAAATGGATATGGAAATTAGAAACAAATTAGAGATGGGCCATAGTACAAATTGAATAAGTTACAATTGCAATAATTAAAAGATGAGGTTATTTGCAATTTATGGAAAGTTAATTTAACAAAGGAAAAATAAAACCAAAATCACATTTTGGTCTCAAGGGTTAGGAGCTCACGAGTTTGAGAAAGAAAGAAGTAAGAGGAGAAGAGAAGAGGAAGAAGGAGGAGGAGAAGGAGAGCAAGATCAAGGTATGTGTTTGATGTGTTTGCCTTAGTGTATTTTAGATTTCTAGGGCTTGGGTATGGGAGATTAGTTCTCCTTTGATCTAGGTTTGTGCAAAGAGCACATGAAGCCTTTGAATGGTTGGGGTTATGGGTAAAACCCCAATTGATGTAAAAACTTGGAATCATCAAATTACATGATGTTTAAAAGAATTAGTGGACCTTAGGTAGTGTTCTTGGATTTTCACCTAAGGTTTTCGGGTTTGAGGTTCCAAACACCAATTCACATGTTAATGGAGTTGTTTTAGATAAATTCGAGTTTGGTTTTTGGTATTATAGTTATAGAAGTTATATGGGAGTGAATTGGCATCAAAGTTGGAGAAATAACAAAATCTACTGGAGCATTTCGGGTGTCTTCTACCGGTAGAAGTTGAAGTCCCTACCGGTAGGACTTGCCTAGTCATTTTGGCGAGTTCTCTTAGGTGAAGTTAAGTCCCTATGATAGAACATGTTACGGGTTTCCTGTTTCGGCCCAGTTTTCGATATTTTAGCCATAACTTCCTCATTTCTTATCCGATTTGAGTGATTCAAGTGGCTACGTAAAAATAGACTTCAAGGAGAACAAAACTTAAGAGTAGGAATCGCAAATTCTGATCTAAGTGGCCCAAAAAATTCACTCAAAGTGGGGCCGTATGCAAGAAAAATTCCTGCATCAGTTTGGACATAAGGTAGTCAGGGTTGTTTGGACGTAAGCTTGAGTTCGGTGCTCGGGTGGAGTGATTCCGATTGGAATAGAACCCTTAGCACCCAGCTTTAAAGAGTATGAAGGTGTGACTAAGTCTAGGAAGTGCATTAAGTTATGCGATTAATTTGTGTGGGTGGGTTGTAGTTGAGCAGGCGGGATAAGTGTGGGCTGTGCTCAAGTTAAGCAAGCAATGAGGTGGGTGTTATAAACTCATTTTCCAAATGCTAGTTTATTATTATTATTATTATAAATTGTTTACACTGGTATTTCTGGTTTTGAATGCAAACCATTTTCAAAACCCAGCTTAATGGGTGGAAACAGCCAAATGGTTTGAGTTAAACCATTTTTGAAAAGAAAGCATTGGTTTTAAATTGTAAAACCATAATTAAGCAAGCAAGTAAATGGTTTTTGAAAAGTTAAACCATTTTTGAAGCAAGCAAGCAACTAAGCAAATGGTTTTGAATAATTAAACCAATTTTCAAGCAATGACAACGAATGGTTTCAAAGTGTAAAAACCATTTTACAAGAGTAAACAAACGAAGCAAGCAATGAAGGTTGAAAACAAGGCCTTCCCTAGTTTAAGCAAAGCAAACCGGTCAGAGGTATTCCGTCGGTGCACAGTGGTGTTAGGATTTCATACATGCATTGTAGTTTTGCACGGTGGCAAACTTAGGACATACATCATGCATTTAAAGGGAGGCCAGTGACGCGTGCGAGGGTATATAAGGTTATGAGCTCTCTAACTAAGTGGTGATGTTGAGGCCACGAGGTCAATTCCACCATATTCTTGGGAGGAAAATGAAAAAAGGTGCGGACAAGGTCCTTCCACGGGGCGGTGGAGCATAGGTTCCCAGTGTTCACTAGGGCATGATAAGCGAAATAGGCCTCCATTGATTTGATGTTTATAAGCATGATCTGCATTTTGAAAAATCAGCATTGGTTCGATGTAAGGCTTCCGGAGAGTTTTAAAGCAAGCGGATTTGAGCCAAGCTCCGTTTGAGATTTCCAAAGCGATCGGTTGAGCAAGCTCAGTGGGTTTTATTTTCAAAGCATGTGGTTGAGCTCAAGCTCCATTTTTATGAAAAGTTTGAGGAACTTTTAAACGAGAGTTTGTGAAAGGTTTAAAACTTTTAACACAGTGTAAGCAAGCAAGTACAAAAGCAAGCAAGCAAAGAAAGTTTTAGAAACTTTTAAAAGCTAACAAACGGCTTACGGAAAATATTCGTAAAAGAGAGTTTACATGTTTGATGTTTTTGGAGAAAGAAAAGCCGTTTATAAAAGCATGCACTCATGACTCGTTTAGCTCATTAGTTTCCATTTTAAAAACTATTTTCAGTGCAGTGCATAAGGTATTTGAACCTGATGATTTGTCGACATCGGTATAAGTCATGTGTATTAATTATATTTTAATAAGAACATACTTTGAATATGTATAATGGACACCATGCCATATCTGCTAGTTGGTATTGATGGGAATGTGATGGTATCTTTGGTTGCCATATTTTGGATATAGTGTAATTGGATTATTATCTGAGTTTGGAACTTAGACTATGTGAAAATTCGTGCAACAGAAGTTTTTCATTTCGCGCTAGATTTTGCAGATCTGGTTTGAAAAATAAAGAAAAAAAAGGCATAGGAGGTTTAAGCAAGCAATGCTGACCGCTTCAGGGTTTCTAGTGGGTTGGAGGTAGCGGCTAGGGTTTCGTGGAGTGGCGGCTGCGCCTATGCGCCGGTAGGGGGTGGGGTGTCAAGGTGGTGTCGGGGCATAAGTTATGGCAGCCGTGCATGTTCCCAAACTTAGAGTGCATTACATATGAAGTGATTCAAAATTAAGCAGTTGATATTTTGGTAATTCTGACTATGTCGGGAAGGGACGTAGAGGTGGAGTCCTAGGAGAGTAGTTCCGGCGGTGTCGGCGTCACGAAGTGCACGAAAGGGACGAGCACGTAATAGTTCCTCTGCATCACATGAATCAGCCTCCGAGTTGAGGGTGGACCATCTGTCCTGGAAGGAGCTCAGGTGCAGAATGTTTGATTAGATCGAGTGGCACAGTTACACCAGAGGATAGTAGCAATAGCGACTGACAATGATCGCAACCTCCACTTCCACTAGAGCCATGGAAGGCAAGGGAGGTGATAAATCCTAGCCCCAGGCGCCAAGCCATATGGCGGAGTGGTGATCCGAAGCGGCTTGGTTGTGGTTAAGCTAGGAGTGCAGATTTATGGAGTTATGGGCTGCACGGATGAGCAAAGGGTCTTGTTTTCCAGTTTTCTGATGGAAGACAGGGCTAAAGATTGGTGGGATGCCGTAGAAAGAAGGTATCCTGATGGAATAGCATGGGACCAATTTCAACAAGAATTCACTGACCGATTCTTTCCTCAAAGTCACAAGGATTCAAAAATTGAGGAGTTCTTCAAGTTAGAACAGAAGAACATGTATCGATATCAGAGTATGAGAAGAAATTCCCGGAGCTAATTTAGATTGGTTCCATACATTCAAAGCGGATGAAGTCTGAAGTACAAGGGTTTTTATCGGGACTAAAGCCTTGGATCGAGTGCATTTATCGGTGGTCCGCGGGAATAGATTTGGGGTTAGTTGAGGCCGCTCACGAGAGTTAGACAAAGCACTACAATGATGTAATTAGAGCGGGAAAGTAAAATAAGAGGAGTGCAGGAACTTCCCAATAGCTGGAATGATCGAAGAAAAGCAAGAGCGGAGGTTATAGAGGCCGAGGTGCAAGTCGAGGCTATCTGTTCGAGGATCGGTGGGAGCCCCGGTTGCTAAGCGATGACACCCGAGGTGATTCCTCAGTTTGTAATATGTCGAAGCGACACCATGGGTCACGGGAGATTGATGTAAGGAGTGTTTCACGCCAAGAAGGCCATTTTATTAGGGAGTGTCCTCAGCTGATTGGTGCGGAGACATCAGTGGCCAGTCTAGCTACCCCAGTACCAGAGATGAGCACACAAAAGTCGACGGGAAGAGGCTTCCCAGGTAGAGGGGCCAGCATAGCCGCAGGTAGAGGTGGCGAGTGGTAGAAGGAGTAGAGCGGTGCGGGGATCACAGGCAGGCCACGCACTTTCGGACGGAGTATATCTTGTGACTCAACAAGATGCGGATCGACTCAGGATGTAGTCCGCGGGTGTATTTCTATTCTTGGGCATGATGCATATACCTTAGTAGACCAGGGAGCTACGCATTGTTCAAATCAAGCCATTCTGGTGATGTCGGATAGAGACCCAACCATTAGAAATTCGTATGAGAGTTTCCCTTCGGTTGGAGATCCATTACTACGCGAGATAGAGTAGTCGGGAGATAGTAGAGTTCGAGTTGAGGCAAGGAGTTCAATGGATCTTGTAGCTTTAGATATGAGGGACTTTGATGTGGTTCTCGGCATGGATTGGCTATCTCGCCATAGAGCCACAATAGATTGTTATAAAAGGAAGTAAAGCTAAATAGGCCAGGGAAATTGGAAGTAAAGTTCAGAGGATTACGTAGAGAGTTATCTTCCTGTATGATCTCCGCCATGGCCAGCCACAGAAAATGTGCGTAAAGGATGTCGAGTTATCTAAGCATGGTGGAACGGGGAAGGGAGGGACTATATTGGATGAGATTCGGTTGTTAGAGAGTTCCCGGATGTGTTCCGGATGATGTGCGGGGTTTACCTCCGGAAAACCACCATTGATTTGATCCAGGGTAGGCCATTTCCATTCCTCCTTATAGGATGGCTCTTGCGAGTTAAGGGCTTAAGGCGCTCGAGTTAAGAATTGTTAGTAAAAGGGATTTATTAGGCCAGGCATATCCCATGGGGAGCTCCAGTTCTCTTCGTGAAAAAGAAAGATGGGAGTTTGCGGTTATGTATAGATTACAGGCAGCTAAACGGAGTTACCGTCATGATCGGGTATCCACTCCTAGAATTGATGAGTTATTTGATCAACTCAGGGATCTCAGTATACTCGAGATAGACTTGAGGTCGGGGTATCATCGTTAGGGATTCGGGAGAGTGATGTACCTAAGGCGACGTCGGGACACGCTCTGGGCATTCGAGTTTCGGGTGATGCCATTTGGTTTAACTAATGCCCCGACAGCGTTTATGGATTTGATGAACCAGGTATTCCAGTCATATTTGGATAGGTTCGTCATAGTTTTTATCGATGGTATCCTAGTGTATTCGGGTGGTTCGGAGGAGGAACATTGGAGCACACGAGTTGTATTCACGGACCACTGGGGAGAGAGGCGGTTATATGCGGGTTGAGCGAGTGTCGGTTTTGGCTCGACGAGGTGGCATTCCTTGGTAAATGTAATTTCGAGGAGGGGGTGAGGTGTGGATCCACAGGAAAATAGAGCGGTGAAACCACCCAGCGAAGATGTGTCGAGAGATTCGAAGCTTCCTTGGTTTGCGAGTGTCTGGGAAGTTTGTTGAGGGTTCTCTCGAGATAAGCGACCTTGGTGACAATTTGTGAAAAGATGTTAAGTATGATTGGGTGAAGCTGTCCAGCGAGTTTGAGGAGTTGAAAGATAGATTGACCGGCTCAGTTCTAGCTTTACCCGATGGAAGAGATGGATTGTGGTTTATAGTGATGCTTCCGAGGCCAAGGCCTTGGTTGTGTTTGATGCGGGGGAATGATAGTGTGATTGTATATGCCTCTAGACAGCTAAAGAAGCATGAGGAGAATTACCCTACGCACGACTTAGAGCTTGCAGCAGTCGTGTTTGCACTGAAAAATATGGAGACATTATTTATATGGTGTTCCTTGTAGGATCTTCTGAATCATAAAGTCTTCAATATATTTTTCACCCGAAAAGTAAACTGAGGCAAAGAAGATGGCAGGTTGATTAAGGACTACGGCGTACTATCAGTACCATCGAGGAAAAGCTAATGTAGAGTAGCGGATGCCTTGGGCGACCGAGTTCTTTGTCTCGCATGAGATCGGGTTATCTTCCACTATTGGTGGATGCGAGAGCTTGCGGGGTGATATTGGAGGTTGAGGATTAAGGCCTTGTTAGACCACATTTCATGTTGGAGCCGCTCCTAGTGGACCAGATTCCTAAGCGAGGCGATCCAGGGATCCACAGTAGTTAAACTTAAAGAAGAGATAGAAAAGGGAAGAAGCGAGTTTCAAATCGGGGATGATGGTATGATAGTGAAAGGTCGGAGAATGTATTGTGCGGTATGGCGAATTTGGAAGAAAGACATCATGGAAGAAGCACATTCATGCTGCGTATGCTATGCATCCGAACCAGTACCAGAGATGCTATAGAACTTTGAAAGAACATTCTTGGTGGAATGGGATGAAGAAGAGATGAGTTTCGTTTCCGGGTGCCTAGCTTTGTCAGCGGTGAAAGTATTTGAGCATCAGGAGGCCAGCGGGAAGATCTGATTACTCCCTATTCCCGGTGTGGAAATGGGAAAGATTATATGGATTTTTGTGACAGGTCTTCCACGGACTCGGAAGCTGACATGATGATCGATATGGGTGATGATAGTCGATTAACAAAGAGTGCATAATTTCCCTGCAGTTAATGTTTGAAGTTCTTTAGAAAAGTTGGCGAGTTGTATGGATGAGATAGTAAGACTTCATGGGGTTCAGTGTCGATGGTCTCCGGATCGAGACCCACAGGGTTTATCTAGGTTTTGGCTGGTTCTGACGGCGTTAGGTACTTCGCTACATTTTAGCCTGACATTTCATCCTCGAATGATGGGCGGTGAGAGAGGACTATTCGGACGTTAGAGGATATGCTAAAACTTGTGTGATGGAATTCAAGAGTTGGACACTCACTTGGCGTAATGGGTTTGCCTACATGATAGCTATCAATCGGTATAGATATGGCTCCATTTGGCGTTGTATGGCGAAATGTAGGACTCCGGTGTCTTTGGGATGAGGTTGAGTGAGAGAAGACTAGTAGGCCACTGAACTAGTACGGATCACTTCGGAGAAAGGGTGATTGTTCGCGATAGCAAGATAGCAAAGAGACGGGCCGAGAAAAGCTATACGGACAGTCGTAGAGACTTACGAGTTTAGAGATAGGTGATAAAGTCTTTTGAAGATTTCACCTTGGAAAGGTGTCTTGAGATTTGGGAAGCTTGAGGCAAGCTTAGTAGAAGGTATATTGGACTATGAGATCGTAGACAAAGTGGGACGGTAGCTTCTGATTGATTACCCCGAGTTGTCAAGGATTCATGAGCCCATTTCATGTATCAATGTTGAGGAAATATATCCGGATCCTTCACATGTATTAAGAGAGAAGCGACAGTCTGGGTTAAAGGAGAATTTGACTTATGAGGAGATACGTGCGGATTGGTCGCAAAGGCAGGGTGTTGAAGCAAGTGATTCCATTAGTTAAAGTCTTATGGAAGAATCATGAGAGGGAGGCAGCTACTTGGGAGCCAGAGGCCCAGATGCGCCTTCAGTACCCTGAATTATTTTCCGGATGAGGTATGTTCCTTTCCTTTCTTTTGGAGTTTAGTTTTCATTTCGAGGGCGGAAATGTTCTGGGGAGGATTTTGTAACACCACGTCAGAGGAGTATATGGTACATGATCTTTTGTGGGAACATGTTTATAGAAGTACTAAGAATGTCACATTGTAGTATTTTGAGACTAAGTAGGAAATGAAGTTTGGAACCGGAATTTGGTATTAAACCAAGGGTACAATGGTCATTAAGCAAATGGATATGGAAATTAGAAACAAATTAGAGATGGGCCATAGTACAAATTGAATAAGTTACAATTGCAATAATTAAAAGATGAGGGTTATTTGCAATTTATGGAAAGTTAATTTAACAAAAGGAAAAATAAAACCAAAATCACATTTTGGTCTCCAAAAGGTTAGGGCTCACGATTTGAGAAAAGAAGAGAGCCAAGAGGAGGAAGAGAAGAGGAAGAAGGAGGAGGAAAACCCAAGATCAAGGTATGTGTTTGATGTGTTTGCCTTAGTGTATTTTAGATTTCTAGGGCTTGGGTATGGAGATTAGTTCTCCTTTGATCTAGGTTTTGTGCAAATAGCACATTAAGCCTTTGAATGGTTGGGGTTATGTGGGTAAAACCCCAATTGATGTAAAAGAAACTTGGAATCATCAAATTACATGATGTTTAAAAGAATTGGTGGACCTTAGGTGATTCTTGGATTTTTCACCTAAGGTTTTGGGTTTTGAGGTTCAACACCAATTCACATGTTAATGGAGTTGTTTTAGATAGAATTCAGTTGGTTTTAGAGGTATTATGAATTATAGAAGTTATATGGTGAATTGGCATCAAAGTGGGAGAAATATGTAAATCTGGGCATTTCGGGTGTGTCTACCGGTAGAAGTTGAAGTCCTACCGGTAGGACTTGTAGTCATTTTGGCCAATTCTAGGTAGAAGTTAAGTCTTACGGTAGAGACATGTTTCCCCAGTTTCATTTGTTTCGACAGGTTTTCGTATTTTAGCCATAACTTCCTCATTTCTTATCGGTTGAGTGATTCAAGTGGCTGTAGTGAACTCAGGAAGACAAAACTTGAAGTAGGAATCAGCCAAATTCTGATCCTAAGTGGCCTCAAAATTCACTCAAAGTGGGGCCATGTGCAAGGAAAATTCCTGCATCAGTTTTGGACATAGAGTAGTCCGGGTTGTTTCGGACGTAACTTGAGTTTCGGTGCTCCGAATTGGGTGATTCCAGTTGGAATAGAACCCTTAGCACCTTAGCTTTAAAAGAGTATGAAGAGTGTGACTAAGTCTAGGAAGTACGTTAAGTTATGCAATTAATTTGTCGTCGTATTCTTTTGAGTTGTAGGTTAAAGTAAAGGCGGGATAAGTGTGGAACTGTGCTCCAATTAAACCAAGCAAAGGGTAAAGTGTTATAAACTCATTTTCCAAATACTAGTGTATTATTATTATTATTATTATCAATTGTTTACACTGGTATTTCATGGTTTTGAATTCAAACCATTTTCAAGAAGCAAGCAATGAATTGGAAAGCAAGCAAATGGTTTTGAGTTAAACCATTTTTGAAAAGAAAGCATTGGTTTTAAATTGTAAAACCATAATTAAGCAAGCAAGTAAATGGTTTTTGAAAAGTTAAACCATTTTTGAAGCAAGCAAGCAACTAAGCAAATGGTTTTGAATAATTATACCAATTTTCAAGCAAGCAAGCAAATGGTTTCAAAGTGTAAAACCATTTTACAAAGAGCAAGCAAGCAAGCAAGCAATGAAAGGTTGTGAAAACAAAGGCCTTCCTAGTTTTAAGCAGCAAACCGGTCGAAGAATTATTCCGTGCGTGCCGCCCGGTGGTGTTAAGTTTCATACATGCATTGTAGTTTTGCACAGTGTCGACAAACTTAGGACATCATGCATTTAAAGGCCAGAGTGGCATCAGAGTTTCTAAGGTTATGAGCTCTAACTAAGTGGTGATGGCGACCACGGGAGTCCAATTCCACCATATTCAGGAAAATGAGAAAAAGGTGACGCGGACAAAGTCGCTCAAACACGGTGGAGACATAAATTCGTGTTCATGGCATGATAAGCGAAATAGGCCTCCATTGGTTGATGTTTATAAGCATGATCTGTTGTTTTGAAAAAATCAACCATTGGTTCCCGGTCGCCAAGGCTTAGGGAGTTTTAAAACAAACGGTTGAGCGAAGCTCCGTTTAGATTCAAAGCGATCGGTTGAGCCAAACTCGAGTAGGTTTTATTTTCAAAGCATGTGGTTGAGCTCAAGCTCCATTTTTATGAAAAGTTTGAGGGCTTTTTAAAGCAAGGAGTTTGTGAAAGGTTTTAAGAACTTTTCAAGCGTATAAAAGCAAGCAGAGTACAAAAGCAAGCAAGCGAGAAAAGTTTTGAAACTTTAAAGAAAGCAAAACAAAACAACTTACGGAAAATATTAAAAGAGAGTTTTACATGTTTAAATGTTTTCGGAAAAAAGAAAAACCATTTATAAAAGCATGCACTCAGACTCGTTTAGCTCATTAGTTTCCATTTAAAACTATTTCCAGTGCAGTACGAATGTTGGGCTGATAAGTTTATCCACGACATCAATTATAAGTCTTTGTGTATTAATTATATTTTGTAAGAACATACTTCGAATATGTATAATGGGACATATGTATGTACATAGTTTAGTGTGATGGGAATGTGATGGTATCTTGGTTTGCCATATTTTGGATATAGTGTAAGTGGATGTCTGAGTTTGGAACTTATTTATGTCGCGGCCAGATCATGCTGTAGAAGTTTTTCGACGCTAAGATTTTGCAAATCCTAGTTTGAAAAATAAAAGAAAAAATTTTATAGGAGGGTTTAGAAGCAATGCGACTGGCTTCACGAGGATTCTGGTCGTTAAGTGCTTGACTGGAGATTTGTGGAGTGGCGGCTGCGCTGCTTGGCCGTTGGGGGTGGGGGTGTGTCGATTAGGAAGATTGGCTAGTTTAAGGAGGAGTATTGCAAGATGGTCGAGTATATTTGCAATAGAAGTGGGTGGCTTGGGAGAAAAATTGTATTGCAATATAGTCTTTGGTGAGTGTATTACGGGAGAAGGCTTGAATGGATGGTTTGTGTTGGAATACAAAAATTGTATTGTGATAAGGGTTGCAGGCTATTGCATTGTATTGCAATATATGGAGGTTAAAAAAATTGTATTGCAACTTAGGGAACAGTATGGTGAACAGTAATTATGAGCGATGCGTTGACGGTCAAGCGTATTAGACGTAACTTCCGAATTTTTTTTTTTGAAAAATCAAATAAAATAAAATTTAATAAATAGATAAATTAAAAAAAAAAAAATAAATTTTCAAAAATAAATTTTTGTTGATAAAAAATGTTTTAAATGTAATTAATTGCCTTGCATTACTTGTAAATGAAAGGAATGTAATGTGTATACAACGATTTGTAATGTATGAATAGTGTCTCGAGTTGTGCTTATGCCTTAGAATCTTGTATTGAGATTTAAGCGCCATGGTAATTGTGTAGATGGCTAGTAGAGGGACGGGGGCGTAGAGGGCGTCCACGGGGCAGTCGGGACGGGCCGTGAAATAAAATAAAATAAATCAAATAAATGAGGAAAATTTAAAAAAAAATAAAATTAGCAAAAATAATTTATAATAAAATGAAGTCATAAGATTAATGCTTGAAATACATTCCACAGATTGATAGTAAATTATAGTAAAAAAAAGAGAATGATGATAAAAAATTGATAAGTAATGAATAGTTTATTGAATAATAAATGATTATTTAATAAAAAGATAATAAGTAAATCAATAAATATAATATTAATGATATAACAAATAGGACTTGTAATGTCTGAGGATGGTATTACGATAATCAATAATTGGTAGAAAATTACAAGGATGATGAGAAAAGAGCATTAAGGTAATATACAAGATTAAAAATAAGTAAGAGTTAAGCCAATAAATATAGAATAAATGATAATAGATAAAATAAATAATTAAAAGGTAATGGGTAAGTTAAATAAGCAAAAGAATATGATGAGTGATTGGAGAAAGAATTATATGATGAGGGGTAAAAAAAAGAATGTAATGGGTGGTGGGCCCTACCACTAAAAAGGTCAAAAGCGAAAACAACCCATTATTTTAGAATGTTTACGTATAAAAAAATCTTCATATGTGCGGGTTAACCTTTAAAAAATAAAACAAATAAAACTTTGATCAAACCCGGGTAGAACATCTTTGGGGTGGGGCCGGGATTTTGATTTAGGGGAGCAAAAGTTAATGTTGAATTTAAGAGGGAGTAATGTTCAAGTCTCCTTATTTACACAAGATAAAATTTTGATAAAAATGTTTAATGAGTACATGTACTTATGGAAAGGGACATTTACACCATCGTACGAAGACTGTCTCATTCGCCTATTAAATATGACAATGCTTAATTGTTGAGTTTGGTGCCAAAAGGTTCTTTCTACTTGAACACTAGTCTCCACCAGCGTCTGAGTCATAGGTTATGAGCTTCTGTTGCCTTGGATTGATGTCGACCATCAAAGCTTATCAACATGCTCTCATGTGTGAAATCCCAAAGGCGTTGCGGATATGACAATTGTGATAGCATGCCCCGAATAGGCACATTGCCATTCTCAAGCGAAGCTCTTGGTTAATTCAATGGAGGGTCTTCCAGGGTTTTTCGATTTTTGGTGGGGTAATCACGACGATGAAAGCGAAATCGTCGACCGTTTTACATGAAGCGACTCACAGTGCTTGCTTAGTTGAGCAACGGTGTATGCTCCTTTCCCAGTTCAATTTAGGTGCAGTTATATGAATGTTTTCATGTGAGTTATTTTAGATATGCACGTAAGTTTCAATTACCTCATTTATGGTGTGTATTTGAAACTAGGAAGATGTTACTTTTCTTATTTTGGTTGTTATTCTATAGGAAAATGAATTAGGAAAAAACTATGCATGCCTTTTCCTTTGTTTTGTAAAATTTGAGAAGCTTGATGATCTTTGGATAAGGATAAGAATAGCAGCCATCTTGATAATTTTATTTATGAACTCTACTATGTTTTTAATGTGGTATTAACAAGGCACACTAAGATTGATCCATAGACTTGTAAGCGGTCTTGAGCTTCCTATTTGATTTGCTTGGATTGACCCATCCTGGCATGAGTTTTAAGTTGGTCGTTCAGGCCGATCATGTTAACCCTTCTACAAAAGTACTAAGGAAGGAAAGAAAATAAAATGTAAAATATAGAGGAAAATTGGAAAGAAATAAAGTTTGGAAGAAAATTAAAAATATTTTTAATTTTAATAAATTAATTATATATGTTTATTCAAAACCCAAATTCTCCACATTATAAGGACTAAGAATTTTAAAAATGTATAATTTTTTGAAGAATTATAATTATATTTGATTACACATACATAAAATTTTAAACTACACATCAATAAGATTACTCATTCAATGAAACAATTTAAAAAGAGAGTTGTCGATTGATGATTTCGGTATTTATATTAGACATAGTAAGAAAAACTCATTTCCATGAGGGCTCAATTTATTATTTGGATGGTAAACGATTTGAAATTTTTATCCAAATGCATTAATGTTATAATTTTGATTGTTATTTTGAATTTAGTGTCCAAAAGCTCCAAGACATATCAAATATTATGCATTTTTGTTTTGATTGTTTTCAATTATCTCCTTTTAGCCCTCTAAAATAGTTTGCTATTTATGAATTTGCGGATATGTGCTCATGGTTCAACTTTATAAACTTTTCTATTGGTTAATTTGAGCATGAATGCAATAGGATTTATGTTTATACGTGTTTCTTTACTCAACTAGTATGAAATTTATTTTTAAGTTATATTGGTCTTGTTTATGAAGTAGAATAATAGTGAAAGTAAAGTGATTTATTATAATATTGCATTAATTCATGATACTAATATTTCAATTTCACTTGTGGTACATTTTTTTAATATTTTGAGGTAATCTCAACAGTGTTTTTTACCTTTCTATGTAGGCTTAAACTAAAAACCTAGAATTAAAACTTATTGAAACCATGAATTCTAAAAAACTTGGTCAATTGTTACTTTTTTAAGATATAGAGTTACAAAAATAAATTAGAAAATTATAAATATATAAATTGAAAAGGGGTTTTTTTAGATCAAGCGTAGCTTAAATATGTTTTGAGTATTCCTCATGATAGGTCATTTGAATTATTATTTTTCAAAATACTTAGAATATATATATATATTTTAGAAAAATATAAAATTTTAAAAATATTTAAAAATATATATATATAGAGTTAAGGTAAGACAAGAGTGGATAATAATTTTTAAATAAAATTGGAATAAAGTGATTAAATTCCAATTGAAATCGAAAAATAAATCATTGACAATTAAGGCATATGTGAAAAAGAAAATAATAATGGAAATACCAGTTTTTCTATATATGTGTTTTTGTTTAGGCATGCTTGATGGTTGAGGTTAATTAGACAATAGAAGATCATAACTTCCCTTAATTTTGCATAGGGATAAGGACATCCAACATTATTGCATGGCAACTTCATCTAAATTATATCAGCATGGCCATTAGGCTACATATGCACGTTTAATTTGGTCACTAGTATTGTGAAAGAAAATTGCATATGTTAGAAACTTAAATAGGTTACATTATCATACATATGGATTTTCTTGTGAAGTTGATGACTTTAGATTTTAATTAACTTCTATTTTGTTTCTTGCCAAGTCTAATTAAATTTCTCTACTCATGAGTTTTCAAGTGAATGTATTTCTTTTTTCTTCTAGTTGGAAAATAGCAAATATATTAAAGGATTTAAATATATTTCATTTTAATGTTTTTAGGGTACTTAGGTAGAATTTCAATAATTAAGTACATGCATGAAAGATTAGACTTCCCATTCTAGCATCATTGTATGGCAAAAATTTCTCTTATTACATGCTTAGACTTTGAAGTTGTCAAAAGATTAAAAATAGTTCTATGAATGAACTTAGTTTGAAGTTGACAGCGGCACCCCAGAATTTGTCTAGCATGTGAATGAGAGTTCATTTTCTCAAATGATGCTTGAATTATCGATTGGACAGTATAAGGAAAACATAATTTATTTGAAGTTGCCTCTCCTTAGACTCTGCATGTTATTTGGTTCATTTTAGAAATTTCAACTGTCACTCCTTTTGTTCTCTGGGTGCATATTTGGGTAAGGCCTAAATGAATTAGCCTTCCCATTTCTCTTCTTGGAGAACTATGAAATGCTACTAGAATTTTCTAAAATTGAAACGAAACATAATAGCAGTTGACACATAGGGATTATGTATTCCTATATGGGATAGGAACCACGACCTAAAGCCCAGAAAGTTGGAAATTCTAGAAAACAAATATAAGACCATGATAGTCTAAGTTGAGTTTTAGTTTAACAAGATAGAATGATAATTAAGTTTGTTTCTAGGTTTAACTCTTGGTAATTAATTTTGTATTACAATTTTACGAAATATACATATTAAAGATTTTGAAGATAAGTGAACAAAGACTTAGATAAATCTAATATATCTTGATTTTCCATTTATATGGTAGGCATGAACTAGATAGATCATAATTCTATAAGAGAAACATCAATTTTACTTTGGTTCAATACATATGAAATTACATATATTCAATAAGATGGAACATTATGAAGTAATAGAGACATGCAATTTTAAATTAATAATTTATATATGAACTACAATGACAAGGAATTGAATAACACAATTTTAGAATTTAACCATCCCACATTGATATACTTGTAGACAACATGGGTATATTACATGATGGATTCTTTTGGTATGATATAGGACTGAAATTTCAAATTAGAGTTAAAACAACCAACTTGTGCTTCAGAACCAAAAAGTGATATAAAGCATGAGGCAAAGCCCTTATTCTTAACAACTTGATTATAATGTTAAAATTCTTCGTGGTTTAAGATTTTGTGTATTTGAATCATAGAATGGATTCGAGTTGGATCAAGATAGAGAGAAGGTCGAGTGCGAGAAGGAGTTGAATACTTCATTAATTTTGCATTGCAACATTGTTCGAATCAAAGTGCCATTCGTTGTCCCTGTATGCGATGTGGAAACTTAATACATCATACAACAAGATTCGGGAACATATGTTTTTCAATGGTATTGACCATAGTTATCATAGATGGTATTGTATGAGAAGCAAGTCCTAGCAGTAAGCAACGAGTGAAATGGCACGGTGTTATGATCTGATGGATTGTGGTGATGTTGCTAGTCTGATAGAAATGGTTCATGCCACAGGAAGATAGGTTCATGACTGATCAGTGTCATTGAACAATTGCTTGAAGATGCTGAAAAACCTTTGTATCCTGGTTGTGTACAATTTACAAAGCTTTCTGCATTAGTTAAATTGTACAACGTGAAGGCACGATATGGGTGGTCAGATAAAAGCTTTTCAGATTTACTCCAAATATTAGGGGATATGCTTCCGGTCAACAATGAGATGCCTTTATCTATGTATGAGGCTAAGAAAACATTGAATGCATTAGGCATGGAATATGAAAAGATACATGCATGCCCCGAATGATTGCATACTTTACGAGGAGATGAGTTGAAGGATGCATCTTCGTATCCTACTTGTGGAATGTCAAGGTGGAGCAAACAAAGAGCGAGGTGAGAAGCACTAGGATTCTGGAAAGGTGTTGTAGTATTTCCCACCCATCCCTAGGTTTAAGAGGATGTTTCAATCTCCCAAGCAGCTAAAGCCTAAATGGCATGCAAGGAAGAAAATAATATAGTAAACTTATTACCGTGATTCCCCCAACGTGGCAGCTAGTGAACCAAATGTGGCACTGAATTTGCGCCAGTTGTAGAAACTTAAGACTTGCCATTTCAGCGGATGGCATCGATCCTCACGACTCTATGACTAGTAAGCATAGTTGTTGGCCTGTCCTCATGATAACCTGATACTTCCCCCACTTGGTTATGCATGAAGTTTATGATGTTATCTTTGCTAATATCGGGACCACGACAGCACGGTAATGATATCGATGTTTACTTGACACCTTTAGTGGATGATTTGAAAACTTTATGGGAGGTAGGGGGTGGAAGCTTATGATGCACATCAAAGAGTTTTTACATTAAAGGCTATTTTGCTATGGATAATTAATGATTTCCCACGCATATGGGAACTTATCAGGATTTGCATAGTTAAGGGATATTATGCTTGTCTGGATGGTGAAGAAACACATTCTCTGGCTAAAACATAGAATAAGAACTTCATTATACAGGCCATAGGAATTTCTTCCATGCAACATCCATTTAAACAAAGAAGGCATTTAATGGTGAACAAGAGTTTAGTTTGCCTCGAAAAGAACTTCTTTGGATTAAATGTTAGAAAGGTTGATGCGATTCATAATTCATGGGGAAAGAAGAAGGTGAAACAATGTCAATCCTTTGTTAATCCTACAAGTTGTTGGAAAAAGAAGTCTATATTCTTTGAACTTGAATACTGGAGATATTTCTATATTCGGCCGCGACTTGGATGTCATCGTATTGAGAAGAATGTTTGTGAGCATCATTGGAACTTTGCTTAATGTTCTGTTGAAAACAAGGATGAGATGAGATCTGACCAGTCATGTTGAAATGGCTGCAAACCAAACTTAGCACCCAATTTGGGTTGAAGCGAACTTATCTTCCACTTGCATATTTATACTCTAAGTAGAAAGGAGAAGAAGAGATTATTACAAACTTTATGATTTGAAGGTTCACGAAGGTTATTGTTCAAACTTTGAAACCTTGTGTCTATGGAAGAGCTAAAGCAGTGGTCTTAAGTCCTCATGATTATCATGCATATGCAACAACTATTGCGGTGGCAATTAGATACGTGTTGCCTAAGCATGTTAGATATGCTATTCTGGTGTGTTTTTCTTTAATGCACTTTGTGTGCAAAGGTAATTAGATGTTGTCAACACTAATGATGTACAACAAGACATAAGGCCACTTTATGCTTATAGAGAAGTATTCTCTACCTCGATCTTTGACATCATGCTTCATTTAACAAAGAGACACTTGGTAAGAGAGGTTAGATTATGTGGACCTGTATGAGATGGATGTACCCATTTGAAAGGTACATGAAAGTCCTAAAGGGTTATGTTCAAATCGCACCGCCCGTAGCGGTGCATTGGCCGGCGTTATATCGCTGCAGGAAGCTTTTGCAGTTTTGTACAGAAAGTACGTTATCAAAGATGATGCACTGGATTCTTTAGTATGAAGATGGGATGGAAATGTGGAAACCTTTACTTGGTGGTCACAATTACTATTCATGATTATAATTACTGAGAAAGCACATCATTATGTTCATAAAATACAACTCACGCAACTCATATCGAGTAAGTGTCACAAATGTGGATATATGAGTTTGTTAGTACTCTAACTAATATTTATGCAAATCATGACTGGTCTTTTACTTTATAAAGGAACATAAGGAATATTCGAAGATAAAATATCCTCGCTAATCAAAGAGGTGCGAAGTGGTCGGGAGGATGAAACATGTGCGCACATTGTGAAGCATTGGTTAAGAAAAGGTATGAAACTCAATACGCATAGTAAATTTCTTAAATTAATTGTTATAAAATTTAAATTACAATAAACTTACATATCATCAATCAAACTTGTTTCGTGATGAAATAGGTAAGAAAGTACCTATTGAAGAGGAAATTAAGTGGTTTCGCACAAGGACCAAGGCAACAAGTTATCGCTATCCCGGTTATATTAATGGCTTGGTTGTTAATATATCACATCGGATGAGACACGAGTCAACCAAAATAGTGGCATTGCGGGCATCGACCATACAAATCATGAAGTGCTAAAGATAAGAATCCCGTGGTTTCAGACATGTGTTTTGCCGGGTCATTACAGATATGGGACTTGATTATAACATGTTTAATATTTGTGTTTTTAAGGTGATTAGGTTGATAGTACAAATGGTGTCAAAGTTGATGAGCTTGGGCTTACATTAGTTGATCTGGTAAGATAGGACATAAATCGTATCCTTCATTTTGGCAACGCAGCCAAATAAGATATTTTATGTAGGAAGACCAAGATCCAAGATGGTCCTATTGCATTATCAAGGCTAAAAATGGAGTGACTTCAACATCGAGGGTGATGATAACATGACCGATCGTTGTATGGAGCATAACTCCATTTGCAAATGGGATGATTAATATCGACTCTACTAAGTCAAGACTCCGTGATGAAATTCTCAGATGCAAGACCGATTGCGGAGGGGGATTGATCAAGATCAAATATATTAGGCATGCTTTATTTTCTTGTGTTTTTGGTGGACTACTAAGTAGTCGCTAAGTGTATTGTGTGATTTTGAGTTGTTAATATACAATGATGATCTACAATGTTACGTTTAATTGATTCCTATTAAATATGTTTTTCGTTGTATTATACACTTCTAAGACATTTTAAATAAGTGGAGCTAGTATCATATTTCATGTCTATTGAATACTCCCAAGTTCTATTTGATCTAATTGATATGTATAAATAAATGTTGTTTAGATGTTGGTATTTTAAATTCACTTTAGATTTGGACAAGATAAACAATCACTCACTTATTTCATATTGATTGAAATTTTTAAATTAACTAAGGAAAATCTCATTAAAGATTTCATGGATTTCAGCATTCATGTTAATTAATATTTAATGAAATAAATAAACATAATAACAAATTGTCCTACATAAGGTTGATTTGTATATGAATCATCCAAGGAAAGAATACTTTGTAATTGATTGTTGAATATTCGTTCTACTAAACAATATATTAAGAACTTGATTTTCGCTCTTCAAGGTTTCCTTTGTTTTAGGTAACTTGTTTATGATATGTAACAAAATTATTTTTTGAGAAATAATTAAGCAAGTTGCAAATTTGGGGTAATTGAATAACATTAGTTCTAGAAAATTGGGAATGTTTCATTAATGTAAATCTAGTAATGGATTTTATTAAATGTCAAAATTAGAGAACATGTTTTCAATTAATTTAATTTTAATAAAACTTATGTATTTGCTTGTGATTGTTAACTATTAAGTGGTATTACTTTATCAAGAATATACATAAGTGAAGCCTTGTATCTCTAGAATCATTACAATTGATCAACGCTATGTGCTTCATGGTAGAAAATCAAACACCTTGCAATGCATCATCAACCCACACTTTTAAACTTTTTTTTTTATGAATATTACATCTCAACTCAAGCTTGGATTCTAACTAAGAACTCTTGTAAATGTCAATTAGAATAAAATAGATATAATTTAATCAAGCCATAATGGGTGGAATATGTTTTACTATTATTTTTAATGAGATAAGTAGTGCAGTCATTTTTCTAAACCTCGATGATATGTTGTTGTTAAGATTAAGCAATAGATTCTCCTCCGACTTTTAATATTTGGCTTATCAAGATTTAAGGTAGATTTTTATGTATTGAAATGTACAACATTAATTAATTTACTTGCCGGAATAATTTTGTAACTAACTTTATATCGAGTTGACATACATTTCAATTGATGTTTATTATTACTTAATTTCAAGTATAATCATTCGGGGAACTTGCAAGAAAAGTTATACATGTTTATAAATGTTTCCACCAAGAAGAGACAAAGGTTAGTAAACTACTAAAATACTCATGCTTTAGTTTTGAAATGTAAGATATATATTATAGATTGATCATATTCTTTTTTATTGCCACGCAGATGATGAAAGGGGAAAAAAAATATTACTTCAACGTAAAGCTTAAGAGGTCCACTTTAAACCCGAAATTGCTAAAAGAGAAGTGAAGGAGTGAAATTGATATTCAACATAATGATGATGGTGAGGGAGTGGGGAGGTAGATATGTACAACTGTCTCATACTTCAGTGTTAGCACTTAACATGGTGCCGCATACTCTATTGATCGAGGCAAGGCTGCGAATCATGAGAAATTATGATTGTGTGAAGTTGCATATAACAACTGGTGGAAATTATTTTTCTACATTTTGTGTATAACTTACATGCTTATTGAATAATTAAGATATTCTTATATCAGAGGTGCACTGGGTTAGATGAGAATAGCAAAACAACATCATGTCATCCATAGGGACTAAATTTTTGATCATTCAGCACAGTATTGATAAAAGAGTATATCCTTCCTTATAAGGATGTCTGAGCACCTTTTGCAACCACCAATTGAATATAATTACATTCCAACTCGAAGACGGAGGAAAATTAGTGGCTAGGTTGTCAAAAGAGTTTCTGAAATTAAATCGAAAAAGCGGAAAAGAAAGGAGGTAAAATATCTATACTACAGAGTGAGTAGGAAAGGATATGCGTGACTTCAAGAAGAATCGTGTTTAATTATTTTATTTTATTTTATTGACTTTACCTTGTAAAATTTAATGGATTACTTTTTTATTTTTTTGAAAGATGCAAAAGATGTGTTCTAGAAACCTATTGATAGATGGATCTTATGGAAGCTAGCAAGAATGAAGAGTTATGAATATGATGATGTTACAAGGGTCAGAAGAGAAAAGATCGTGGCCGTCAAACCTACATATGTATATATTTAGTCAATTTCATTTGTTTATATATATATATAGCTTCAATTTATGTTCTCTTATTTTATATGACCTTGAAGCATCTTATATTTTTTTGGAGTGGGATGAGTTAGTGAAGGATGCGCCGAGGAAGGGAAGATTTTGCCGCGTCGTGGGTAAATGATATCCTCACTTTAGCATCAAGTAACACCCTGGCATCCCTGACGAGTTAGGTGCGTGGTGCTTCAAACAATTCTTCAACACACCAACACCTTCAAAGCCTTCCCGAGGAAGAGGAATGCGCGAAAAGGATGTTAAGGGAGAAAGTGAGACCTCGAAGAGGAGATTGTTTTTGAAAGCTAAAAAAGAACCCCTACACCCCACTAAGTGAGCAAGACAAACATAAGGAAGCAATTGTTGGTAAAAGATGAAGAAATACAAGCAGTGGCTCATTATGGTGCTCATGTGGAGGACCCATCATCACAAGGAATCAGAAAAGCTTCTCAACTAACTCGTGCATATGGTTTTCCTAGAAGTTAAGTTTGTAAAACAATATATAAATAACTAAAATTAAAGATTAAGGATTATAATATATGTTTTTACTGTGTTTATAAATGTATGTTTTTACAGTTTATAAATGCAAATCAAGCTCTTTCAAACTCAAGGAAACATTGCTGCATATGGAACTTATTTACGATTTTAAAAGTTCCAATCGCCGATTCTCGATATATTAGTAAGTGGTCATCCTTTATCCTCTTCAACCTAATGCACTTCCATTCCCACTATTAAAACATACATACATAGAGGCCGCTGGATATGAGGTTTCAGGGTTTACTACATTTGTGATAGATGATGAAAATGATGAGGTGAATATTAGTGTTATAAACTAAAATTTCTAAGTTAAGTTACATTTTTTACACTCTTGGTTTGTTTTCTTAATGTCATGCATCTATTTATACGTGTTTAGGATGTTATAAAAAGGAAGAATAAATGAAGAAGATAAGCATCCCCAAAGAAAATCGAGTATGAAAATCCTAGAGATATACAACCTGCTTTCTGTAACAGCTTCAGCATTGTCGAGGGTAAACTCACACCCAAAGTTAACTTTCCAATCAATGTATTGGGATGAAATTTCAAACCTTCCTTCGATTAACCGAAATGGATGATCTAATTTATGCAAAAGAGTTGAAATATGAATTGTTTATGCTTCTATATTTGGTAAGATATTGTTATAAATCTTTTTTTATGTTCATAATATACAGTAGAATTCATTTTTTTCTTTTAAAGTCATTCGTAAATCGCGACATTTCATTAGGTGGTTGCATGCAAATTTGGATAATGCACTACAGGAGAAAATGATATTTGTTCATCTAGGGATGGTGTCCAGGGCTGGATTAGTAGCTCCACAAATTGAAAAACGAGCAAGGTTCATTGTCGATCGACTAATTGACTCTAAATCATGAATCTTATTTTTGTTCCATATAACCCAAGGTAAGTTGTTAATCATTATTTATTTTAAATTTCTTAGCCTTATGGCATGTTATTTATCTAAATCATATGTTGATATATTGTAGATTTCATTGGGTTATCGTAATTGACCCAAAATCACAAATAGTCTACTATTTAGACTCACAATTGCAACAACCATACAAAGATCTAAAAGATATCGTGAACATGTAAGTCTATCATAATTTTAGTTTTCATGTCTCAAAATGAACACTAATTTGAACTTTTATTTAGGGGTTTTCGAATTTTTGTATCTCAAAAGAAGAAAGGATCTAAAAAAGAGCTCAAATGGATGGTTATTGAGGTAATATTTTTTCCCCTCTTCAACTTTTTGTTCATTTTTCTAATTTTTTTAACACTTACCTACATTTGAGTTGCTTTATTGAAAGTTCACTTGATTTTTTGAAATGTAAGGATATTTATATAATTAATGTGATTTGAAGTGGTGAATTTTCTCTTAGCTTATATTTGGTTTTAGTTTTATTTCTATTCCTAACTCAGCCGAGAAGGATATTGTAACCAACTGCTAAGAAATATATTGTAAACGTTATTGATCACCCATGAAAACATAATCTAAATTCACATGAATACAATGCATTCAAATGTCCACTATTCCTCTAGTAACGGTTGTACTAAAAGGAACAAACCCATTTTATCTCAGGATTGAAAGATTTAAGGATTCATTCAAGACTTTTACAATTAATAAATAAAATAATAATAATGGAAACTAAGAAAAGAAATATTTTGTAAAAATGTATGATACAATATATTTTTTTTCAATCATATTCTAATGTTGAATATCAAACCTAGAAAATTCAAGCAAAAAATTTAATGAATTTATAATTAGTCAATTCACAATGTTGGTCATGTAGAAGAACAATTATTAAACTTGATCACTATATCCATATATTCTCTTATATGTGTGTGGTAAGGAAATAATTCAAGCATATAGATAACTTTGATCATACTACTCATGTGAGTTGTTCTTATATCTTTCATTCGCCTTAGTATGTATTGTATACTTTCTATATTTAGTTTTACACTCACCTTGTCAAGTATAACCCCTCTCTCTCTTTAAATAAAACCTCAACCTGCTTTTATCCATCTTTAATCAATTCATTTGTAAAACAATTTTTTCTTGTAATTGCTAATTTCATTTTTTTCTATAATGATAATCTATGAGATGTAATAAAGAGGTCAATACTCACATATTTCCAACATGTTATTGATGACTACTCTTAAAGCTTGATTATGATATACCCACGAAGCTATAAAATCTGGTTAAGGATATTTTATACCGGATATTATCACAATGAACAAAGCTGAATTCTTACCCTTTTTAATAGTGAATCACCATTCTTAATAAATATAATTAATCATTGTCTTCATCTATTACTTTTTATCCATATTTTACATGAACATATTGCTTACATTCTTATAACTTCACATTTTATAAACCCAACAACCTCCAAGTCTGAAATTTGGGAGCTTAGGTCCTATACTAACTCTAGGATATTATGTTACACATGTATTGACTTCATTTAGGTGTACTTTTGCTTCAAATTAATATTATGTCATTCATTATTCTTATAAAATGTGAAGGATGAAAAATTAACTAAGTTTATATATGATGTCATATTTGATCATGAAAATTTGTTGATATAATTTACTAAGTGTGGGCCCAAACAGTTGATGGTGTCATGTGCGGATATTTTGTCATGCGACATGCGTAGACATAATTGCAAATAGAAGCCTCTCTTAACATCTCAAAAGTTTATTTACCTATGTTTTGTCATAAGTGCATAAGAACTACTACATATATTTAATTCTACATATTAACATATTTTTTCTTGCCATATATTTTAGTTTGAAGGGAACAAAACCTACTCACGAGGCGAAGTTAGATTAAAGTGAGAGAGATCTGAATGGGTATCATTTTGACCTATTTTATCTTAGATCATATAGTGGGTATGTAATTTTATAATTTTTTCAATAAATTTCAAACATAAATTTAAATTAATGTTGCATTTTTCCTACTTTGCAAAATGATGACATTTGCACCTATTGCAATTTCTTTTAGATTACAGGATGATGCATAAGATCTTGTCACATATATAGATGTTGGATTTTGAAACTTTGGGTACATATCTACATCTTAATGTGATGAAGGTACAAGCTCATACATGTTTTTTGTTTTAATTATATATATTTACTTTCAGGTTCTTTTTTCATAATTTGGTACATATTACTATCTTTTAGTAAGTTTTCAAATATAAACTTAAATTAATGTAGTTTTACCTATCTACAACATGCTGATGACATTTGCGATATGCATTTTCGCGAGAGTACCGTGACGCCCAAAACCGGACACATGTATGATGTACACATGTATTGAAATTTCTAATTTTAATATATGTTGTATAAGAGTAAACATTTGAACTCTTAGAACTATTGGATATAGTTGGTATGTTTTTATGGGTATTGTAGTATGGGCCCAAGAGGCCGTTCTTATCCATATTTGTATCATTGTGATTATATTGACTCCAGTTGGGACAAAGTTTCATGCAGGTGTTTTGCACTGGGTGAGCCTCTGCACAAAGGAAGACTCGCCGATTTTCAAGTGGGCGTCGGTAACCCGACATCCACTGGCCCCACGTTGACCGCAGTCAATGCACTCGGGTTTTGGGGCGTCACAGCTTGCTCAAGTACAAAATCATATATATGTTCTTGCTATCATATGCGTAACTATTTTTGATATTTTTAGGTACATACATTATCTAGATTTTTTTCCTAAAATACATTACTACATTTGTTTTTGGGGATATATTTGAATATAGGTTTATATATTTTAATTGGTACATTCAAATCTAAAACATAAACTAATATTGTTTTTTCTTACTTGGAAGATGTCAGACATTTGCAAAGAATTGCAATTTCTTTGAGTGCAAGATCATGCATAAGCTATAGTCATCATCTACAACTCTAGATTTTAGTACATATTTATGTCTTCTCTCATTCCCCCTCTATATTTGATAAGAGTAGAAGATCATGTATGACTCACAAAGCGTTCGTGGAATACATTCGATATATTTGGTAAAGGCTTATATCTTTTTAATATAAACATTAAGTAATATTGTTTTTTCTTACTTGCAAGAGATTGGGTGACACTTGCAGCATTTGTAATTTTTAGAGTATAAGATTATGTATGTTCTGTGTTCATATACAACTATTGAATTTTCGGGTATCTATCACTTTGATATATTTTATAACAAAGCATAATATCATGTATGGTTGTTAGGTTGTTTAGATACATTTAGATATATTTAGCACATGTTTTACATCTTTTAATGAACTTTCAAATATAAACATAAAAACAATATATTTGCTTCTTCATACTTGCAAGAGGCTGAGTGACATCTTTGATACACCTAAAGCATGAATTCTTTCTCATTGAACTTTTAATAAACTTTTAACTATAAACATATAGTAGTGTTATTTTTTTCTTACTTCTTGAGGTTGGGTAATACGGATAACATGATAATATATAAAATTGCTGAAGTTGTTTGTAAATTCATTCGGGGTATATTTATTTATTTGTTTTTATTAATCTTTCAAACGAAACTTAAACTAACACTTTTTTTCCTACTTGCGTGACATTTGCAATAGTTGGAGTTTTCAAGGAACAAGATCCTGGATACATTCTACTTAAGTGTATAACTATTGATTTTGGGCACATATCGGGCTTTGTTTTTTTTTCGATATATTTCGATGACAATGGAAGATCATGTAGATGTTAAGGTTTTTCTTTTATTTTCAATATATTTGGCTACATGTTTATATCTCTTTTTGTATATATTTTAGTGTACTGTATAATTGAAATTAATATATATATATATATATATATATATATATATATATATATAATTTTTTAGTTTTGATAATTAGATTTTTGTTCTATGATATGAAAGTTAATATTGAATTTTGATAATAGATTATTCAATTTTGCAATAGTTTTAGTTTAGCTTCAAATCATTTTGGCAACAAGTTAAGTTTTTGACATTCCATATGCAACTCGACATAGAATGAAATAATTTCTTTGATAAATGAACAAAGAAATTGACAAAAATAAAACTATATTCTTTGACATAAGAGCAAAGGAACCATAACATATTAAAAGTTTAACTTTGAAAAAAAAACTATCCTTGACATTTGTAAATTATATTTGATAATTGCTTGACATATATTGAATATAATCTTCACAAAATAATGAGTCAACCTTCACACATATTTAACATAATCTTGACATATGCATATGTCAAGCTACCTTTTTACCCTTTCGACACCAAAATGATGACATATGCATATACCTATCTACTTTGATAGAAAGATATCCCTTTATCTTGACGGTGAAAAACTCACAATGAAGACCTTTTTTCAGAAGGGTCGTGGGCAGGTTAGCCGCTGGTGCAGCGGTATAGTAGCACTGCAAGGCACCCGTGACTCAGGCTACACTAGAGGAGAGAAAATGAAGTGGATCAAAACTTTGCCCTCCCCGGTTTAAATAAAGCCCGGGGACGGCACCGAAGAGTCATTTCACCTTAATTACAAAAAGAGAAGGAATTTGAGCCAACTTCACTAATTCGCATATGTAATTCTCAGCATCAAATTAAAATAATATCAATATAAATTATTATATTATATTACACTATGTTTAAAAATTTAACATAAGGTAATATAATATAGTTACTAAATTACTAAAAAAAGAAGAAAACTACTAAATTAGGGAACTTTATGAAAATAGCTAAAATTATAGAAATCGACCAAATTAAAATAAAAACCAAAATTTATCAACTCGGCACTGTTTTCGAGAACACCAAACCGCTCAATATCACAAAATTACTCAAGGAGGGTCAAGGAGGATGATCTCAACCCTCGGCAAAGGGCCGAAATAATCCTTGGTGTCAATTTTCCATTGTCAAGCTCGGGTTCTCACCGATTGAATTCCAATCGAGCAATCGCTCTACAAAGGTACCGATGGCAATACCAAAACCCTCGCTTCAACTCGTCACATTTCCCGCATTTCCGGGCACTCGCCTTCTCTCGCATCCTCGATCAACTGGCATACTTCACTAGCCCTCTGACATCTTCCATTAATTTGCTTAAGGGTTCAAGTGAATATGTTCGGGCCTAATGTCACGCTACAAAGGTGAGTCGCATGACTCCATTCCTAAGAATTGATGATTGCATCACAGTGGGCTAGAAATGGTCTTCCAAGAATGATCGGTACATGATTGGGCTCATTTGCAATTGGCTCAGTGTCGAGCACTACAAAATCTACCAGGTAGTAGAATTTGTCTACTTTCACCAAGACATCCTCAACTATCCCCTTAGGGATCTTTACCGATCCCATCGCAATGAAAGTGTGATGTTAGTAGGTTTAAGTTCACCCAAACCTAATCGCTGTACAATCGAGTACGGCAAGAGGTTCACACCGGCTCTTAAATCCAAAGAAGGCCTTGTCTATAGTCCCACCTATGTCGACCGAAATCGCGGAGATCTGTGGATCCTCAGATTCGACCGGGTTCTCGCTTGATTATGGCACCGACTGTTCAGCTAGGAAATGCCTTCTTCAATGCCTAACCCCTTTTTGATTGTGCAAAGATCCTTCAAAAACTTTGCATAGGCAGGGACTTGTTTGATGATGTCCAAAAGAGGTATGTAAACCCTTCACCTCGCCTCTTGGGGACTTCAAGAGTACCTGCCTGGGATGCCTTCTACTAAGTGTCAGGAAACGGAGGTGGCATAATGTCACTGAGTCCTCCTTCGTAAAATGTGCTCTGGGCTCCATTTCTTCTCCTTTCCCGGTTTCCTAATGTGCTCGGGTACGGGCTGAGCAACCTCTTTCCACTCCTCGAGTGATTATAGCCTTCCACCTCATCCATTCTGACCATCGACGCATCCTACCTCAGCGAATTCCCTTAGATTTGGCAATGTTTGAGAAGGGAAAACCTCCTCTTTCCACTTCCGTAATATTGCTGATCTTTGTGATTGAATACTGCTGTCTATTTCCATTTAAGATTGCCTCGGCTTCATCTATTCTCTCGTCTGCTGTGCTCTCTACAAGCAGTCAATCCTTTCAGGCTAATCAGGTATCGATCCCTTTTGTTTCCATTAAAGTTGCCCAATTACTT
This sequence comes from Tetrastigma voinierianum, assembly GCA_016808115.1. Lineage (NCBI taxonomy): Eukaryota > Viridiplantae > Streptophyta > Magnoliopsida > Vitales > Vitaceae > Tetrastigma > Tetrastigma voinierianum. Next base: position 1,943,164 of record JAEQBH010000926.1, read on the forward strand.
TGTCAAATTCAAGATTTCGCTTAATTAACCGGAGAAGTGGATGATGGTATCGGGTTGATGAGAACCACCAGGTCGCAACTGGGGCACATAGCAGGGGGATTAGGTTTCAGGAGAGGTTGCAGTGATTCCTCTAATTAGAATCAGAGGCAGGGCTACCATACGGGTACTGGGTCGTGAGGCTTGAGCTGACCTAAGGCATTTGCATATTCTCGACATCAAACCTTCACTTAAAGGGCTATACTGCTCTTCCGTGGGCGTGGATTGAACAGGCATTTGATCAAGCCTCAGGTGTGATTTTCAACACGTCGCACTTTTACGGAGTCGTCGCCTAACTCCTCCACCTTCCTAGCTAGGCTTCAGATTTTGCCATTTCCATGTCCCTCCGAAGTGTAAAATCCTCTCCTTGGTGTGCCTAGGGCCTCATTTTCACCTCTCTAAGGTTTGGTCATCCAACCCTGGAAGCAACACATAACTCAAGAAATCATGGCCTCATCCTGCTTTGCTCAGAAAATCACCACACATATTTTGAAAACTGTTTCATAAATAGGGACATACCATTATAGAAATGGGATTCACTAACAATCTGTGTGAATCAACCCATGATGTGACAAGCATTGATATCTCAATGAATCTCTCCCAACACCATGAAACTTTTCTATTGTCATAGCCGTAGTAGTGCACCGCTTTCAAACCAAGTGGGTCTTTGTGGCACCTAAGAATCCCTTCAAAAATTCACTTCAAGATCGCCCAATTTCTAATCGTTTCGGCCTAAGTGAGTCTGTTTTCATATTTTGGCTTTATTGCTATATTTGAACGGAAATGCCTTCGATTTCAGAAAGTAACCTCCATGTCGGTTATATTCTTCCTTAAAAGTATGTACATCTCCCTCAAAACTCCTTTATATGCGAATATGGATTTTCATTTCATACCGTGAAAGGGGAAGAAATAATTAAATAGGGCCTCACTGCTACATCTTCAGTAGGGGGTATGATGCAAGACGGGCACCGACTCTGGGAGGTGGATGTGGTCCTCATGTCCGTAGTCGCCGGGGTTTACCGGGGGGGCACCGGGCCACCCGCTCGGCTCCTCGGTGCAGTGGCTCCATGTTTTCACTATGGCCACCGACTTCACAACCTCAGTTCAATTGGTACCATCACCACCCCATGTTCCTCGTCCCACTGCATAAACACCATACACAATTTTAGACACAAACAGCAGCACAAAACTGCAAAAGGTTAGTAGTTAAAATAAAACTGACCAGATGCAAAACAAAACAAAGGCAAGAATCGCAAAGTAATGAAAAACTTGCGCTATGAAGAACTGAAATTCAAAAAGGGTTGCAGCTCACCTTCACTTGTGATGTTGGATCACAAGTACACTCAACTTATCAAATGAAGCTCGGCACCATCCCCTGCAGAACGGCGCCATTTGATTCGTACACGGTAGTGAGCCGAATCAACAAAATTTGTTTCCTATACCTCCATCGCTTCAGAAATAAGCTACCGCAAAGATAGTGGTCTAGGGTCGAATGACGGGATGGGTTTTCATCCTATGAATGACTCGTGATCAAGGTTGAAAATGTGGTGGCGCTTTAGTCTGATTGAATTTCGCTTTTAAACAAATGAGTCGCTTCGTTACCGAATAACTGTAATAACTGAAATGAAGTGTGAAATGGTAACTTTGAAGGTTTAGGTTACTAGTTTGATAACATAACAAGGTCCTCGGTTATATCCGCATTATGGCAAGCAACCTATAGTCCAAGCCATAACCGGATCTTTGTTTAACTATAAAACCTAACCCTAAAAACCAATTGAAATAACACAGCAAATATGCATCCATAGCCCCTTTAGTTCAAAACCCTAGCACTAACCTACTTCGTGGCTCAGAAGACCATCTAAAGAATAACAAGGCATCTAACAATAAGTATGCACCAGACTTAAAGCATGGTAAGTATCACAAAGTAATGACATTAAATGATATTCAACCCTTGGGCCGAAGATATGGAGCCATAAATACGGACTGTAGCATTTAAAACATGAGGACAACCCGCAACTCCGCACAAAACTAAGCTAGCAACCCTTCTCTTCAGTTATAAGGCTTAGCCAAGCATCTCTTGAGTCGGCCATCCTCAAGAGGGGTGTTTCATGTCTCAGAAAATGAAAGAAAGATGAGAGAGAAGAGAGAAAAAGCAAACCCTAAAACTGGAAAAGTCAAAGGGATATTTACATAAAATGAAAAGTTGCCAAAGATTGCTTAGGGGTTGCAAAACCACGGGGTTTATATGCACCACCCAATGTGAAACTACAAGAAAGCCTAAAGTTTCGCTTATACAAGGGGCAAGGAGGTAATACACCAAAACGGTCGTTGGCATTAATTACACAAAATTAATAGAGGAAGGAATTCTCGCTTTATAAGAGAATTTCGCAGATAGCAGCACTTTGCTAGCCTAGCGAAATCGAGACAGAGATACAAATCACAAATTTTCGTTTATACAAAGGAATTCCTTCGCTTAACATAGCGAAATTTGTGAGGGATAACGAAAATGGAGAATTTCGCTTAGGCACAAAGGATTTTCATTTATGTAGCGAAATTTCGCTAGGCTAGCTTAGCCTCTCCTAATTTCGCTAGATTGCGAAATTTTCGCTATGGTTGCGGGCCTTGTAATCCCGAAATTTTCGCAATCATAGCGAAATCTCCCTGGTCAGTCGTTTCACCGGGGCCACACGCACCCCACGCATCACTTTTTCAATATTTTGCCTTCATTTCTTTATCGTGATCTGGTATTTGTGATGGTCGAAAAATAGTTCAATCTTCATGGCTCCGCATATCTCGACATCGAACCCCAAGGTATGCAAAACCCCGTAAATAAACCAAAAATAACCTCAAATGGCATAAGTGATACTAAGTGGACTCAACACCAATCAATTAATTGATACGATTAGTGCGCAAAAAGCACTCAAAACCTATCTCAAATAGGGCTCAAAATATCACTTTTTGGGCACTAATCACAACCCACTGGTGAAATGTCGTAAGACCTAGCCTTCGGGGCCAAAGCAGTAATCCCAATAGAGTTCGGACTAGACATCCCCCACATTGACGACACCACCGAGCTCGCCCTCGCATTAGATGAGTTGGAAGAGAAAAGGGACGAAGTCGCAATTCGGATGTCCGAATACCAACGTCAAGCAGGACGGTAGAGGGACAAATTAATTAGACCCAGAATCTTCAAAAAGGGCGACCTAGTGCTTCTACGGACCTTTGACGAAGGCAAGCTTAAACCTAAATGGGAAGGCCCCTTTACAATCATCGATGATGGATCAAAGGGAGCTTACAAACTCTAGTCTCCGTGCGGGAAGACCGAACCTCGCCCTTGGAACTTGGCTTATCTAAAGAAATATTTCCAATAGTGTTGTTTCTTGGCCTTTCTATTAAGAACAACCCCCAATTTATGGGAGGCCCGAATAAAGGTTGCGTGTTTTTTTCCAATCCTCAGGCTACACCTCGCTCCACGAGGCTTATCGACTTAAGGCAACACTACGGCCCTAGGCATCTAGGCATCGGGCAACTTGAGCCTTCTCCATAAGGGCCACTAGCCTTGGGAAGCTAGCCCCCGACGCACTCCTAGGTGTAACACTGGTCCCAAGAGGTGTGTACTGTGATGTAACCGCAGGTCGCATATGTGCATCAGCGGCTTCCTTAATTATTCGAGTGCCATAGTATTTTGAAAGTTGTTTTTAAGGATGAAATTATAAAGTTTTCAAAGCATTTGGCACTTTGCAATTAAGGAAAGGAGGGGTGAAAGTACATATTACGGAATTTCGTGAATAATAATAATAATAAATTGCCGTATCGGTTCAGGAAGCCTAGAAAATTCTTTAGATCTCTGATGACCTAAACAGATTATGTCGCTAAATCTGCTCTGAATCTAGTGACCCGTAAAAGTTTCACGAATTTTTTGAGACACTGTAATATTTTACGAATTTCTGGGTGATAAATCGTCAGTGACTTCAGCGAAGAGATTTTTACGAAAATCTTGGAAGTCAAAAAATAGCTTGAGTTAAAGTTCATTTAAAATAATTGAACTGAAAAGAAATAACATTTTTCGGGATAGAAACGGACCCGAATGAGGCAATATAAGTTATGTATCTAAATAATAATAATAATAATAATAATAATTAAAAAAATTAAAAAAGGATGGAGCAAACGTGTTCGGGTGGATAAGTAGAAAAAAATAAAATAAAATAATAATAAATTGTTAGAATGGTTCAGGGAAACCTAGAAAATTTCAGATTCGATGATGAAACGGACGAAGGCCATAAATTGCCTCACAAATCTAGTGACCTAGAAAAAGTTTCACGAATTTTGAGATGCTAGAATATTTTACGACTCTCTGGGTGATAAATCGTCAAGGATTTCAGGACGGATTTTTACGAAAATCTCGGAAATCAGAAAATGGCTTAAGTTAAAGTTCATTTAAAATAATTGAATTGAAAAGAAATAAAAATTTTCGGGATAGAAACGGATCCGAATGAGGCAATATAAGTTATGTATCCAAATAATAATGATAATAATAATTTAAAAAAAAAACATAAAAGTCAAATGGGACGGACGGACGAACGGAAACGGCGTTGGGAGAAGAGAGAGATATTTTTAATTTTTTTATCTCTTCGTTTCTTTCTCGCATTTACTGGAATCTGATCGCAGCATTGTTTGAAAGAAAAGGCAAAGTCGGGTCTACGACGAGAGCTACGCGTAGGAACCAATATCTTAGCGTTTCGTCAAACTTCAAGAGGTAGGAAAATTTCCTACTAGTGTTATTTTGAACCTAAAGGCTATGTAATTACTTGAAATTTTCTTAGAGCTCGTGAGATGCCGTAAATTTCACTCCCAAAATTTTTAGACTGAGTTTAGGAATTTTTAGGAATTTTTGGGACTATTTTCTGACAAATCCGCTGAATTTTTAGGACCTGCTTAGGTTGAAATTTCAGATTGCATTCTGACAAATCCCATTAATTATCGTAAACAAGCTTCAAATGCTTTTAGACTATATGGAAAATCCATTGAGTGAATCTAGCCATATGCCTGTGAATGGCATTTGAGGCCCACATATTTTCTGAAAATTTTATTTGTAGCACCAAGTGTGCAAATTGCTTGGTTGTGCTGACATGTGTGGTCTAATACATCAAATGTGTAGGGTAAAAAGCGAGGCTGAGAAAATTTCGAGTCGTGCTCACTATTGTAAAAGGAAGGTGAGTGTTCTAAACCTATTTTCAAATACTGTATTATTATAAACTGTTTTACGCTGGTATTTAATGGTTTTGAATTGTTAAACCATATTTTAAAGCAAGCAATGAGTTTTTAAGCAAGCAATGGTTTTGATTTAAACCATATGTGAAAAGCAAACAAGTAATGGTTTTGATGTATTCAACCATACTTTTTAAAAGCAAGCAAGCAAACAAGCCTACAAAAGTATATTTTATAAAACAGGCCTAACGAAAATCCCTAGTTTTAAGCAAAGATGCCTGCCGTATGATTTCAGACGTGGCGCGCGCCATAGGACATCATTTCATGTATTTTAGATTTGCCCGGGTCGGCAAACTTAGTTCATGCATCATTGCATTTAAAGGAGACCGTGGCACGTACTGGAGTATATAGGGTTAGCGCGCTAGCTAGATTATGGTGAGCCAAGGCCACCATATTTACCGAAAAAAGGGGAATTGAGCCAAGGCTCTTCCACCTAGGTGATGCGCATCCAGTCCGTACCTAACGTACACGGCTGTTAGCCCAGTCCCGTGGTTCACTAGTGGTACAAAAGAGAAGCGTGAGCACTTCCAAAGGGTTGATGATTTATAAGCATGTTTTATACAGTTTTGAAATCAACCACTGGTGCACGGTTGAGCCCAGGCTCCCGTGTTTGTGAAAAGTTTTCCTAACTTTTAAAACAAACGGTTGAGCCCAGGCTCCCGTGTTTATTTTAAAGCAAGCGGTTGAACCTAGGCTCCCGTGTTTATAAAAAAGTTTTATAAACTTTTAAAGCAAGAGATTTATGAAAAGTTTTAGAAACTTTTAAAGCAAAGCAAAGCAAAACAAGCAAGCAAGTATGAAAAGTTTTAGAAACTTTTAAAAGCAAGCAAGGTTTCCGAAAATGTCTTGTAAAAGAGAGTTTTACGCTTGGGAGATATTTTCTAAAAGCAAACATTTTATAAAGACACTCAATGAGCTCGCTTAGCCTAATATTTTCGTTGTTTTAAAAACTATTTTCCAGTATAGGCACGCCTATTTAGACATTAGATCTCTTCTCAATTCTAGTATAAGTGCTTGTATTAAATAACTTAGTGTAAGGAAATACTTAAATTTGTACAGTTGAGCATATGTATGTACATAGTTTCAGACAGAAAATGTGATGAGCTTGAGGCTCATTGAAAGATTGTGTTGGTTGCCATATTTTGAAAAGTGTAAATTGTATATACAGGTTTTGGGATATGTCCTGTATGCAGCTGTTATGCTGCCGAAATTTTATAAAATCACAAGTTTAGAAAAGAAAATTTTTATACGGGTTTTCAGCAAGCAACACTCGGCTTCTCTTCACAGATTCTACCGCTGAAGTAACGGGCCGGGGTTCAAGTGGTCGCACACCCGCCGGCCGCTAGTAGGGGTGGGGGTGTGATTTTACTAGGCCTTCGGGCGCAAATTCTTTAATGGATAGGTGCTTTTCATACATTCTTTTATTCCATTAATCATCTATCAATCATATGCTTTTATGATGTTTTTAACAGCTCTAATGCTTAATTTTATTATCTAATGGCTCTGTGAACATTTCACAGCAGAGTATAAAGAGGGCCAAAAATATGAATTTCTGGGTTGTACCATGACCTCCCATGGCTTCAAGTATGATATGGATGGATTCTACACCTTCCAATCTTTCCAATGAGTCCAAGATCACCTAATTCGGAGTTCGAATGAAAAAGATACGACCTTTTGAAGTTAAGAGAGAATTTTCCAAAACACCACATGCAACACCCCTCAATGTTTGTGAATTTCAGTCTACCTAGTGGCCTCCAATTACTCCATGCTTGATATAGATAGATTCTAATCTCTCTTAGCTTTCCGTAGAGACCAAAATCATTGCATTTGGAGGTCAAATGAGAGAGTTATGATCATTTGAAGTCAGAAGGTGTTCGCCACGGTGAAGCCCTTGTTCGCCGCAGTGAAGGCCTTTGTCGATGCGAAGGTGCCTTCATCGACGCAAAGATGCCTTCACCGACGCGAAGGTGCCTTCACCGACGCGAAGGTGCCTTCGCCTTGGTGAACCACAACCATGCAAAGAAGAAAGCTATTGGTTCACTGAAGAGAATGAGCCTTCGCCGAGGCGAAAGACGTCAGGCCTTGCAAAAATTAGCCATTTTGGACCATTTTTGGCCCTTTTAAAGGCCCGTTTCCTAAAGCCTATAAATTTGGGGTTCTTTAGACTTGTCAAAGGTTCGATTTTGGGAGGGAGAACACTCTTATTAGGGTTTCTCCTCTCTTCTTCTTGATCCATTCTAAGGTTTTTGATTTTGTTCGATTTTACTTTTGATTTTGTGTGATATTGAAGAGTTTTATCAATCTGAGGACCTCTATTCAACTCGAACTAAGTTTCACATTCTCATCTCATATTTGTTTTGTATCTCTAACTCTCACTCTCTTCTCATCTATTTCATTATTATGAATGTAATAGACATGATTTTGATAGATTTATGGGTTGTAATGAGTAGCTAAACTTTCCTCTAGGGTAGATTGTTTAAATTGATGTTTGATTTATATATCTTTTAGAACGGTTTTATAAATCCATGCTTGTGTGGATGTTAGTTGGTGTAGTTCTTAGGATTATTATGTTTTTCACTAATTAATCCATACTGAGAGTTGGGTTTTCGATCCCCATACTAGGGCATCCTTGGTGACGCTTGGATTACGCCCTAAAACCTGGTCTCGGGTCTCTTAAGGTATGAATTAGTTAATTGAAATACTAGTTAACCTAATAAAAAAAGTCTAGGGAATTGGGAATGCCTAGTACTAGATGGATTTCATTAGGAGTAACACCATCTCAACATTATGTGAGGATCGTATCGGCCAGGAGGTGATCGATCCCGAGCATCCGGTAGTTCTATTGTATGGACCAAGAGGTGACCAATAGGATTCCCAAGGAAAACACTGCCTTATAAAAGTACCATACTTAATGACCTAGATGGACCGAAATGAGAATAGGGAGTTGGTGTGAGAAATTGTGGGGAGACACGAAAGTGTAAACCTCATATCGGATTCCTTGGACATGCACAAGTGTACGTTCACTTAATCAACGATTAATGAATATAAACCATAAATGCATCAATGGAGACAATCAATCCTGGAATATTTCCTTGAGTTATATTCCCAATATTACTCTATTGCTTATGAGTGGATATTGATCACACCCTATTTTATTTTGTTTTGTTTTATTTTTAGTTTAGTTTAGGAAACATCTTTTTTCTACCAACCATCAAGTCGCTCAAATAGTGAACAACTTCAATAGCCGGGGTACTAAATCCTCACTAAAACCACACCTTCCCTGTGGGATCAATATCTGGAATTGTTAGTCCACTATATTACTTGTGCGACCCATGCGCTTACAGAAAATCGCTAACAAGTTTTTGGTGCCGTTGCCGGGGAACTTAACAGAGTCTTTAGTAGCTATGCTAATTACCAAATAAGTTTTTGGCACTGTTGCTGAGGAAGGCATAGTTTGGTGTTTGGATTGATATTTTGACAAAAGAGAAGTTTGCTAATTTGAGCAAAAATCTTCTTTTCTTTTCTTGTTTTTATTTGTTTCTTATTTGAATTTTGTATACTTTATTTTTCTTTTATTTTGTATTTTTTTTACAAGGTGCTAAGCATAATGTCAAATGAGGAGATGAATGAACTCTTCTACCCCCTCCAACAAGAATTTTCTTCTCACATGTCCCAAAGAGAACCAACATGGGAGGAAATCGCAGTAAGGCAAGCACAAGCATACATGAGCCAACAAGCTAATAATTTTGGAGGGGTGCATTTTTTCAACAATGCGGGTTACTTCTCCCAACCCCGCAACATTATGCCAAATTACAACCATTCAGGTTGGGGGAGACATGGCAATATCTCCTATGGACATCCAAGTATGCATAGTCAAGGAAGTTCAAGTTTCTATTATCAAGAGAAATACCAGCAACCATCCGATGAAGAGTTATTCCTTGCATTTAAGGAAGAAATTAAGAGGAATAATAAGGCTCTAGAAATGTGGTTACCAAGTATGGAAACCAAGATGGACGCCAACATGATAGCAGACATGGGCACCAATTTGAAAAATCTCAATAATAGAAATGTATGTTATCATGGAAAGAATGATAAGACAAGCCGAGGAATTGGAAAAAGTTATAAAGGAACAATCTTCAAGGCAACTCCCGAGTGACATAAAGAATGATGACATACGGGAGAGTGAAAACATATCTTTGAGCCTTGAAGATGAATTTTCTAGTTCGAGTTTGGATGAGGACAAGATAACAATGAAATATGAAAAAATGTCCTTGATTCTTGAGGGAGAATTGCAAGTCCTATCATTGGTTGAAAAGAATGATCTTCTTTATTACGAAAGAATAGTCATTGAAAGAAGCAAGTTGAAATCGGACTTATAGTTGAAAATGTCTTAGTTGAGGTTGAAGACTTCCATTTCCCCATAGATTATTTGACTTTTGGCATGGAAGAGAACCGACAAGTTTTATTTGTAGAAAGACCTTCCATTACCACAAGTTAAGTATCGATTGATGCCGAAAAGGGTGAAATGACACTCCTTGTTGGTGAGGAGAAAATGAAGTTTGACCTCCACCAAAGAAAGCCATTAATAGATGAAGAAAGGAGGGTGTGCATGAAGATAGAAAGCTCATTTTTGCTCGTGCAGGAGGATACTACCAGTCCTTCAAGAGGACACTCTTGGAAAGATATAGGAACAAACCAACTCTTTCCCCACCAAAGTGTTGGCATTTGAGCTTACATCGTTCATTAGTATTTTTAGTATGTGTTACATGTTGATTTTTTTTTTTTTTTTATGTGTTGATTTGATTTATGCTTTTCAGGACATTGAAGCTGATTCTTAGTGAGGGAGCTTCATCAAGACCCGCCACACTTGAGCCCTATGGTCACACTTGATCATCAAGGGGAGTCCTCTATTCCTAATATTTCATATTTAATAAATTGAGAACAATGTATATTTTAAGTTTGGGGGTATTGGGGGGATTTCCCTTTGTTATTAAAATTTTCTAGTATCTTCAATGATTATATCTTTAATGTTTTCTTCTTGTTGCTTGTGTGTTTTAGTTGTTTTTTGTGTTTTCAGTTTTTAGGTTAATTTTTTCATTTTTAGGTTGTTTTTTTTTTAGATAATTATGATGCCTATGATGAATAATGATTGAACCTTCTCTCACATGAAGAAAATGAGAGATATTTGAACATAAAGCATAATGGTTTAACCACATAATTGTAAACCTATCAACTTGTTCTTAGTATCTTTAGCACAAGTCATGTACCCTTTTTGGTCATTTTGCTTGGTTTAGAGAAGAATTAGGTGATAATTTCATATTTTGATCTCTAAAGACTCTAGAACTTGTTCAAGTATCACTTGAGGCAAAATCCTAGGTAACACGATAATTAGGAAATGATATAGGTCATCCTTGGATCGATTGAGCATTTCTAGCTAACCTTTATGTGCATATGTCCATAGTCACCCAATTTGAGCCATATTAGCCATTTTATTTCACAAAAAGCCAAGAATGAACCCCTTGTCCCTTTTTGTTGAATACCTTTCAGTCAAAGCCCTTGTTTACCCTAACATGTTGATTTCAATGCCAATATCTTGTGGATACATGTAGTGTGAATTTGGAAGTTGGTTGAAGAGGGTGTGCTTTAATTGTGAAAAAAGGAGGTTTTGGGGTGCGAAAAGAAAGAAAAAAGTAGAAAAATTGGAAAAAGAAAGAAAAAGAAAGAATAAAGCAAGGAGGAGTAAGTTTGACCTTGTAGCCTTCCTACCTTGAAGCGAAGTAAAAGTTAGCAGGGGTGTGTTATCTAATACAATAAGGCCAAGCAGTGCAGGAGTTACTAACCTAAAGCTTGTTACATGGGGTAGGTAGAAAGCTTAATGAGGTTGAATATTGCACTACTTTATGCCTTGTAATTCTGAAAAATAAATTTCTTGGTGTTCTTATGAGGATGGTGAAAATCATGCAAGTTTGGAGGAGCTATTAGATAAAAAGATGCAATAAGTTAAGTTTAGGGGGAAGCTTAAGAGGTTAAATGAAAAAGAAGGCAATATGCAAAAAGGTGAACAATTAGTCGAGAAAAAGAAAAGAAAATGTGTATGTTTTAGGTAAACTAAAGCCTAAATGATCTGTTTAACTACCCTTACCTAAGCCATACACTACAACCTATATAAAGACCTATTTGATCCTAAGAGTTGTGTATAGCCTACATTAGTGGAGAGTGATATGCCCAACAAGCCTATGGAGTCTTACACACTCACCATGTGAGTGAGAGATCTCCATTCCACTCATGCTCATCTAATTCCATTCAAACTGCAATTGGCTAGATAGGGGAAGACCACACACATGCTTTTGAGAACTTTGGTTTAGGTTATTCAACTCATGGCCAGTCTATTATTTTTTGAAAAAGGCAATCTCAAAGTTTTTTTTTTTGTGTTGTATGAAGGTTAGATCCTTGTTGCAATTTATCATATATTATCTCAATTTCATTTAAGACATACTTGTTTTGTTTTTTTTTTTTTTAATAAAGGGAAATGTTCTTGTTCTTTACTTGAGGACAAGAAAAATGTCAAGTTTGGGGGTATTTGATTGTTGCTTTTCATAAATTCTTTTATACCATTAATCACTTATCAATCATATGCTTTTATGATGTTTTTAACTGCTCTAATGCTTAATTTTATCATCTTATGTCTATAGGAACATTTTGAAGCAAAGAGAGCATATAGAGGCCAAAAAGATGAATTTATGGGTTGTACCATGACCTCCCATGGATTCAATCATAATATGGATGGATTATACACCTTCCAAGCTTTCCAACAAGTCTAAGATCACCCAATTCGGAGTTCGAATGAAAAAGATACGGCCTCGTGAAGTCAAGAGGGGATTTTCCAAAACACTACATGCAGCACCCCTTAATTTTTGTGCATTTTCTGTCTACCTAGTGGCCTCTAATGAATCCAAGTTTGATATAGATAGATTCTAGTCTCTCTTAGTTATCTGTAGAGATCAAAATCATTGCATTTGGAGGTTGGATAAAAGAGTTATGATCATTTGAAGTCAGAAGGTGTTCGCTACGGCGAAATCATTGTTTGCCATAGCGAAGGCCTTTGCCTTGGTGAACCAGAGCCATGCAAAGAAGAAAACTACTGGTTCATCGAGGTGAATGAGCCTTTGCTGAGGAAAAGGATGTCAGGCCTTGCAAAAATTAGCCATTTTTGACCATTTTTGGCCCCTTTAAAGGCCTATATCCTAAAGCCTATAAATTTGAGGTTCTTTAGACTTGTCAAAGGTTCGATTTTGGGAGGGAGAACACCCTCCTTGGGGTTTCTCCTCTCTTCTTCTTGATCCATTCTAGGGTTTTTTATTTTGTTCCATTTTACTTTGGATTTGGTGTGATATTGAAGAGTCTATCAACTACAGGACCTCATTTAACCTTGGAGCTGAGTTTAGAGCATTCCTCATCTCATATTTGTTTTGTATCTCTAACTCTCACTCTCTTCTCATCTCTTTCATTATTATGGATGTAATAGACATGATTTTGATAGATTTGTGGGTTGTAAATAGTAGCTAAACTTTCCTCTAGGGTTGATTTTAAATTGATGTTTGATTTATATATGTTGCAGAATGGTTTTATAAATTTCATGTTTGTGTGGTGTTAGTTGGTGTGGTTCTTAAGTTATTATGGTTTCACTAATTGTATCTAGAGTTGGGTTTTGGATCCATATACTAGGGCATCTTTGGTGACGCTTGGATTACGCCCTAAAATCTGGTCCCGAGTCTCTTAAGGTATGAATTAGTTAATTGAAATACTAATTAATCTAATCAAAGAAGTCTAGGGAATTGGTAATGCCTAGTACTAGATGGATTTCATTAGGAGTAGCACTATCTCAACATTATGTGAGGATCGTATGGACTAAGAGGTGATTAATCCGAGCGTAGTTCGGGTAGTCCTATTGAATGGACTGAGAGGTGACCAATATAATTCCTAAGGAAAACATTGCCTTATAAAAGTACCATACTCACTATAAGAAAAAAGACCTATCTTAACGGTTCTTGGCCCCGTCATCGTATTTGTTATGTATGCCAGCAAGTAGTCTTATATGTCATCTATTGTAGTGTCAAGTGACGGACTTGGTTATGTTCAGGTTCAGTTTCCATGTAACATTCACCTTTCTACGGTGTGTTGGGTTGTGACAGCAGATCTTAGTTCCACATAACGTTGGATACCTGGGTATAAGTGGGGTAAACATATGTCATGTGCCTTTAGGCCGCTCGCTTTTAATGTTGCAATAGTATGATGCAAAAAATAACTTGTTGGCATATTGAAAATTGTTGCTTATCTAAACACTTATTACAAAATATACCTTGTTTTCATAACTAAGACTTTATCTTGTTAACCACAATGCACCATATAAATATGCATGTAGCTATTAAAAACATGTACATATATTGTGTTAATTTAGATGCAGTTGTCCTCCCTTTCAATATACAAACAAAATAATATATTCAAAAGAAGCTAAAGCAACTTTACTTAGAATAAAAAGATGCAAAGATAATGTAAATCAAGTTCTATTTATAATACATACATCAAAAATAAAAACTCATAGAACCAATAGATAGAATTATACAACCAAAATATTAATAACCCATGTATGTATATACATCTTTAAATATCTCTATGCAAAAACCACCTTGAGTGGTTCACTAACTAACCTATAGCCAAAAAATAAATAAACAAATGACACTAATTAATTATTAGTTGAATTAAAATCAATAATAATAAAATCTTAGTAACTACACAAACTTTTAATCTTACCAAAATAACAACTGTACAACCAAAAAATATTAGTAACACATTCGTATATACATCTTGAATCTCTGTAAAAAATACCATCTTGAGTCTTTCATTAACTGATACCTACACCAAATAAAATAAGGAAATAAAAAAAATGATATTAACTAATTATTGATATAAGATGAAACCCATGTAATGAAACTTTAAGAACCACACAAACTTTAATCTTGCCAAAATGTAATGAAATTTATTGGTAGGTTATATGTCGCGATGAGCGTATCGCAACATAAGTCCAGCGAGGCTGAAGGAGGATTATATTGCGATACAATATTCTATATCGCAATACAAGGCAAGTGAAGATCACAAGCATCACAAGATCATTCGCACCAGAGCGAATTTTCGCACCAGTGCGAAATTTTCGCACTGAACAACAACCCCATTTTGTTTCGCCCATAACTTTCTCATCCGAACTCCGTTTTGGGTAATTTTGGTACCGTTGGAAAGCTTAAAGAGTGTAGAATCCAAATATGCTCCTAAATAACACTTTTGAAATTATGATGAAGAGGTGTAATTTCAAAAATGCTCCAACTGGTCACTTTTTCCTCTCTTTTCTTCTCTAACTTGTTTATTTGAAGCCAAACGAGTGAATAAGGTGTGGAGTAAGGAGAGAAACTACGAAGTCTCCTATCCAACAACAAGTACATTTCATCAAGGAGGTAGCACTTCCTTCTCTAACTTTCCAATCCGAGCCCCATTGCGGACAATGTGACATTTGGTTGGGGGAGAGTTAGCGAAGGAAGTGGCATCTATTTCACGATGCAAACCAAGACAAAGTGTATTGTCGTTCTTTAAGTCTTTCCCTTGCAATACAGTTTCTAGACAATTCATGGAATATAAATGGGATGAGAACTGAGTATTTGACAAGCAAAATGTGGTAAATAGGGACTTAGGGCCTTTCTATTAAGGTAGTACCTAGTACTTGTAAGGTAGTACCTGCATTACATTAAGGTAGTACTTGCATTATATTGGACTAGTACCTACGCACTTGGGTCAAAGGGGAAGGTGGTTTGAGTATATTTTGACATAAAAATTACTAGGGATAACCGGATTACCACTTCTTTCCCCACGTATGGACCTCATGCTCAAATGAAGTAAGACTGCCTAAACATTTCACATATATACCTAATTTGGTTTTGCATTGAGGAGTCATACTATTATTCACCAATTTCATGGAATATATATGAGATGAGAACTGAGTATTTGGCAACAAAAATGTGTTAAATAAGGGTTTAGGGCCTTTCTATCAAGGTAGTGGTAAATAGGGTCTTCCTAATTCTATTCGTGCCACCATTTTTTAAGCCCGACCCTCAAAAAATACAGGCTAAAGTGGGTTGACCCACCAGGTCAAACCCATTATCCCACCTCTACGTGCTACTCTTTTTTTTCCCATTTCCCAATATTTCAATTGCAATCTCAAATAAGATTCAAGGAGATGTTGAGTTAGATGGAAAAATTGAAGGCATTGATATTAGGATAATAGTGGGAGGTGGATGGGAGATGATAATGTCTTGTTACTAAACCCATAGAGAACATATATTTAGTAGACCCAACATAGGTTAGTTCTAATATGGGAATATAATTTGCTATGATATGAAGTAACAATCAACTTACAAAAATAAAAAGACGTCCATACCTCCCAAATGCAGCTTCCCGAACTTGAATGCCTAACACTAAGTGAGCGTCGAAGAATTCCATAATTTGGTGGTAGCGATCATGTAGAAATCGGTTCTCTACAAAGGGGAAAAAACATGATGTTTTTCTTAACCATACCATAATGAAATAATTCGAGCTTGTGATCTAACATGTCTCTTAAAGAAACAATGAAGCTTATCAAAATTTATTTTCATTTATTGAAAATATGAATATTTCAAATAGTGAATACTACGTTTAGTCTCAAGAGATTCTCATTAGGAAGAAATAGAAAACATGAGACCCTTTCTTCATATAGGTTGAAAACATGTAATTAACTATTGATTTTCCATTATATAATCAACACACAATTCACACAATTGTAATTAATGAAAGAAGCATTATAGGTTAACCATCACAAAATTCACACTTTTCCTCAATAAGTCATAAGAAATCCACATGAATCTAATTACAATTATATCCCACATGAATCCTCTAAAATCTAGATTCAATTATATTACCTTGATTAAAAGAGACAACATTATCAATAATATAGTACAAT
The DNA here is from genome assembly GCA_016808115.1 of Tetrastigma voinierianum. Taxonomy (NCBI): domain Eukaryota; kingdom Viridiplantae; phylum Streptophyta; class Magnoliopsida; order Vitales; family Vitaceae; genus Tetrastigma; species Tetrastigma voinierianum. Next base: position 1,959,509 of record JAEQBH010000926.1, read on the forward strand.
GACAAATAAAAAAGATGAAATATTACCATTTTTTCACCTTCAACTTAAGAGAATATTTTCTTTTATTAATATTAGACAATTTCAAGGAAAAAGATAAAAGAATACAAATTTACTGATTGGAAGACATGAACCATAGGCACAATTCTTTTCGGATTCTATCCACACATTGCTCAATCTGGTCGGATAAAAACAATCAAGAAACTAGAAGCATATTATAGAGCGAAGCGAAGCAGTCATGTATGTCCAATCGAATGCCTTAATTCTTTTATTTAGGTCAAGATCCCAAGGAATTGGGCGATGCATTTTAAATATATGAACATAGATAACCAAGAATAATAAAAATAAAATTGCTATTCAACGTTCATCCCATAACCTAAAAGGTTTCGAAGAGGCGTGAAGCATGCATATACGTAGCAAGATAAGATGAAACAAAAAGGTATGATTTTAAAGGCGATTAAACAAAGCGATGATATATAGAGGAAGAAAGAAAAGGGTTGCTCAAGAAAGTTGCGGGAATCTACAACTCCATGTATGGAAGAAATGGAAAACCCGAAATGAAAAAAGGGAAGGAAGGGACCTTAAAAGTAATCACGGGTTCTGATCTTGAGATTGAGAATCCTCTTATTCTCTAAGATGTTAGAAAAGACCCTTGCCATATTCAATATCATTGAGCGTATAACTACGAAATTGTCTTTCCAAGAGTCCTAAAATCGGACATATGCCTAATTCAATTTCATGGACCCTTCTATTCAATCGGATCTTTGACATTCTTAAGCCCATCCAAACACACAAACCCTTTAGTACCAACCGCGACCCTCAAAATGCTAGAATCTGCCTCATTGAGCCGATGGATACGCAATGCAATCTACCGTCTTCCTCCAACCATGACACCTCTTGGTTTTGAGAGAAAACAATTACGAACATCATCACCGCGATCAAATGCGGAGAACAACATGATAGGAGGAAAGCTCATCGCGGTGCATCGCAAAGGTTTGTTGAGCGCTATGTTTCGAGAATTGAAAGGGAGAGGGAGAGAGAAAGAGATGTGGTAGAGCGGAGAATTTGGGAATGGGAGGCGCGCATATTAAGGTTAAATTCAAGAGGACTAGTGATGTGAAAAGAGGGAGGGAGGAAATTGGCGGTATTTGAAAAAATGGGAGGGAGAGGGAATCTTACTCTAAAAAAGGGAGATAGTGTAATTAAATATAATCTATCCTTATAAAAATAATTTGGACATCAACGTCCGAAAGAATATTTAAACAAAATTTAAAAATCAAAACTTCAATAAAAGTCCACTTCTTAAATACCAAAATTGTTTTTTTTTATAAAAGTAATCATTATTTAATCTTGCAAAACTATGTTTCTAAAAATTAGTTATTTCAATTCAAATTTGAGATATATGAGTTTGGTCCACATAATTTGACTTTGAACATAATTTTTATTTATTCAATTTAATTTATATTTTATAAATTATTTATTATTTTAAAATTGATTTATATTTATACGAAATTTTAATTTTAATTTATTCATTTGAGTTGAGTCACCATTTGTTTTTTTTAAACATAAAGTAAGAAAAAAAATTATTCCTTTGAAAATCCTAAAAATTGTTTCGTTAGATCGTTCCAAATATGAAACATAGGGTCTTTATTCTATAAAAATATATAAATTTGGAAATTAAACATCTTATTAAGGGACCCTCTTACAATTTTATACATATTAATTATCCAACGTACAATGCATTTATTCAACGGATAGAGTTTTTAAATGCATAAAAATTTAGTAAATTCATGTGTTATTATTTTTTTTTCCACGTACCTTGACATATATAAATATTAACTAACGGTGACTTATAAATTTTTTGTCAAGGTTCCATCATCCAAAATCATGGAACTTTAACAAGTTTATGTATGTCATTATTGCTTTGAAGTAAGTTGTATATGTCATAATTGCTAATTTAAATACACAATATTGACATATATTGTCATAAGTCAAGATAATATATGTCAAGAATTGCATTTTTTCTTGTAGTGACTTAATGACCTAGATAGACTGAAATGAGAATAGGGAGTTGGTGTGAGAAATTGAGGGGAGACACGAAAGTGTAAACCTCATGTCGGATTCTTTGGACATGCACAAGTGTACGTTCACTTAATCAACACTTAATAAATATAAATCATAAATGCATCAATAAAGATAATCAACCTTGAAATCTTTTCTTGAGTTATATTCTTGATATTACTCCATTCCTTGTGAGTGGATATTGATCACACCCTGTTTTATTTTGTTTTGTTTTTAGTTTAGTTTAGGAAACCCTTTTTTTTACCCAACCATCGAGTCGCTCAAATACTGAACGCCTTCAGTAGTCAGGGTACTCAATCATCGCTAAAACCACACCTTCCCTGTGGGATCGATATCTAGACTTGTTAGTCCATTGTATTACTTGTGCAATCCATGCGCTTGCGGAAAATCGCTAACAAGTTTTTGTCACTGTTGCCGGGGACTTAGTAGAGTCTTTGGTAGCTATGCCAATTAATGAACACTTACGCCTTCTCCATAAGGGCCATTGGCCTAAGGCAGCTAACCCTCGATGGCCCCAAGCCTCGGGTAACTTGTCCTTTCTCTATAATGGCCATTGGCCTAAGGCGGCTAGCCCTTGATGGCCCTAGGCCTCGAGCAGCTTGAGCCTTCTCCATAAGGGTCATTGACCTAGGGCAGCTAGCCCTCGATAGCCCTAGGGCAGCTAGCCCTCGATAGCCCTAGGCCTCGAGTAGCTTGAGCCTTCTCCACAAGGGCCACTTGTTTAAGGCAGCTAGCCCTTGATGACCCCAGACCTCGGGTAGCTTGTCCATTTTCCATAAGGGCCATTGGCCCCTAAGGCGGCTAGCCCTCGATGGCCCCAAGCCTCGGGCAGCTTGTCCTTCTCCATAAGGGCCACTAGCCTAAGACAATTAGCCCTCGATGGCCTCAGGTCTTGAGCAACTTGAGCCTTCTCCATAAGAGCCATTGGCCTAAGGCAACTAGCCCTCGATGGCCCTAGGCCTTGGGAAGCTTACGCCTTCTCCATAAGGGCCAATAGCCTAAGACAAGTAGTCCTCAATGACCCCAAACCTCGGGCAGCTTACGCCTTCTCCATAACAGTCATTATCCTAAGGCAGCTACTCCTCATTAGCCAATGGCCTCGGACTAGACTACCCCCCATAGAGGCCCACAAGCCTAAGGCAGTCATCCTTTAACGACCCAAGGCCTCGGGCAACTTACCCTTTCGTCGATAGACCAACAACCATTCTTCAAGCAATTCAAGCATGAGTGATGGACCAAGACCAAAAGAAAGCAACAATGAGCAAGATGTGGACATCCATTCAATTTTTCATTGCAAAAAATAATTTAAAAAAAAAAATGATCAATCCTAGGGCACAACCCACCTAGAGTAGGTGAAATACATAATAAAGGAGGGGTGGTGACTGTGGAATGTCAATGACTGAGCCCATCGAAGGGTTTAGTAGTACAGCTCGCTCCAGGACCGCGATTGAGCTATCTTTGCTTTCAGGTGCCTGTTGTCCCTGTGCCTTCTCGGCATGGCTCGACTTGGGCATGTTCTCTGTTGGGGCATCGGTTGCTTCTGCTTCACACAAACCTCCCACGTGTTCTTCCCCATCTACTTTCTTGGTCTCTGAATAGCCTAGTCGGTACCCTGCCTCAAATTGTAGTAAATCTCTCCCTAATAGCATGACATTATAAGTCTCCTATAGTTCCTTGGTAACCCTGTCTTTCTCAGTCTCGCAGAAAGCATCTTTTCGTTCTAGCTCTGCCTAGTGAATGCTCCAAAGCTGGGACATGACCTTCTCCTTCTCAACCATGTCGGCCTTCAACTTCTTTATTTTCTTTACATCGGCAGTTTAGGTGGCACGCTTTTTCTCCAGTGTTGATCACTTAGTCCTCGCCTTCTCTAGCACCCTCTCGACTTCGGTCACCTGAGGCTTCGAGCAGTGCCTCATAGTGTAGAGAGCCGATTGAACTGGTGTTGCCAACTGACATAGTACCTTGCCATGTAGACACCGAAAATGCCCAACTGCGAGCGGAAGAAACGAGACGGTAAGCAGTAAACACAACAAGGTGAAAAAAAAGAAGAAGAAGAGGAAAAAAAAGAAAACAAAAAAAAAAGAACAAACACTTACGGCGACAACTACTTTGAAAGGAGTAGCATCCTTCATCAAGTCTCTCGCCCCCTACATCGCCTCCCCACCAAACAGGTCCCCCAAAGAGGAGAATGCCCCTTCATCAAGGACCTCTCGGGGAACCTCCTCATACAAGGATAGGTTGGATAGAAGCGCCTGGAGGGAGGGCGGGGACCTTGACTTATCCAAAGAGGACTCGATAAAAATACCACGCTTCCCCTTAGCCTAAGCAGACTCCTTATGCTGCAGCTGTGCTCCTCACAGCTCTGATAAGGGTACCCCTCCCTTGGGTTGAGCTCGAGCCACCCGAGGCTTGGTTGGAACAATAGAATCTCTGGCCGAATCCTGTGTCCTTGACACTCCAGTACAGCCAGGAGGGGCCGGCTCCCTTATCCTCCTCCATAGTTGGGCCATGGATTCTTGCTCAGGCTTTGCATCCCTTACCCTCTTGGCACTAGGAGGTAACGTCGGGTTAGTCTAGGGAATGAGGGGGAACCTCCGACCTAAATCTTCTTTGGATGCCATCTTCTTGCAAATCCCTGCCTTAATGTGCTTAATCAAGCTGCTCTGTACTCGTTCCCTTGCTCGGTTGTTGGCCGACCCGGGAAAATTTATTCTCGAAATGTCTTGGGGAACGAACTCCTCGGGATGGTCAATAGCTTCCTGGATATTCTCGGGTGTCAGTAGAAATTTGAAGTCTCTCTCCGAAGCCGGGAAATGCAAGACTCGCACCAAGAGGTCAAACTGGGTTGAGGAGAGGTCGTCCACTAACTTCCTACGACCTCAATTGTTTGCACAGTCAAACACTCACGTCAGGCAATTGAAGGGTAAGAAAAGCACAAGGAAAGGACAAATAAGAAGCAGGCGCCAAGCTTGGACGTAAGCCTATGTACACGAGCTGAATTAAGGTCCAAATTTATCCCGAACTCCCACAACATCAGATCTCACGCGCGACCCCAAGTGCCGAAGACTCAAGGAGGACAAGACCCATCCCCCCTCCAAAGGCGGTAAAAGAAGAAGATGAACACAAGAAAGCTATAGGACCAAACCTAGAAGTCGACGAACGTTGCAAAAAAATTAAAAAAAGGTGGTGGGGAGGGGAAGAAGAGAGAAGGTGGCGCTAGTACACACCTTCAATATGGAGCAGAAAGAGTGAAAGGCAGCAGAGTAATAGGGGCTCCGACGGTTGCCGGGGTAAGTCGACGGTGAAGAAGATGTTGGCTTGTAGAAAGGAGTCAGGAGCAGAGAGGTTCAATCGCTAGGAGAGTAGATGGGTAATATAGAAAGATTTCAAAACATCAGTTGAGAGTTCTTGAAAGGGAAGTGATAAAGCTTTAAAACCCTAAAAGCGCATCATTGTTAGCAGGACATTCAAAGGGGTATTAAATGCCGAGGTCGTACCCGACGGTGCATGATCTTCGAGTCCAACCCGCTGTCACCACGTGTACTGATAGATGACATGGAATCGTCGCTCAATCATGACCGTCAACATAGGTATCAAAGCCAATTAGTGTCACCCCAACACCATGGGTCTGCATTGATGCTAAGGGGGCTAGTGGAATGGGATAAGTCTAATCCCACATGTGTCGCATGAATGAGGCTTAATTCAGAAAGCACGAACAATGGCCAGCGCTAGGGGGGCCTAAGCTCGAGGTGTCAGGCCCAACCCCTGGCACTCCTATACTGGGCATCCGCACAGGAGCAATAGTTCAGCCATATCCCCACATCACCTCAGGCATGCCACCCCTTGAGCCTGATGACCTAAGATCGACTAGCTCGATGACTGACTAAAGCCGGAAAAGCTCTGAAGATCTAGTCTCTATCGATAATACAAATTTAGTCAAGACATGAACGTTTATTGACACGTGGACTACCACGAACTCTACTTCCACAAAGATCACTACGCATCCTATTCCCACAACTTCCATTACCTTGGCGGATTTGGAACCAGTTATGAGATGCCACGTGGTAGACTCTAGTAGTATAAATTGATCCGATTGTAACCTTGAAGAGATCTATAATTTTTCCTACAACTAGAGAATAAAAATTAGTTGGGAAACTATGGTTTTTAAGAGTTGTATTTAAATTTAGCATGTTGAGTTAGAATTTGATTCGGTTAAACTAAGGTGAGTTAAGTCAAGTTATTCTTTATTCGTATGGATTAGCCACTAGTTGGATTGAATAGGGTTCCTATTCCAAGAACGTATAACTTATTCCGTGATGGATTATCGCGCCCAGCTGTTCCTCCATGATAATACTATTTTACTGAACTCAATTTCATTGTGGACGGTCAATTTAGAAGGACCGCGGTCGAAGTTTGGGCTGGCCCCAAGTTGGATACTTAATTGTTTAAGCCCGTTTTGCTAGCTCTATTGTTGGAGCAAAAATAGGGCTATAGGAATCTTGATCACCTGATCCCGAGTGAGAGAAGCATCTTCCCAAGTGATTCCTGGGTTCAGTGCTCTTGTAACTTGTAAGTCGTTGTTTATGCCTCAAGGACTTATTTAACCTTTTTTCATTATCAGTGTGTATCATTAATTACCTCAGTTTATAATCAAGTTTTCTGTTCCCTGCCCCAACACCCCCCACAAATGTATGCTGCTTTCAATAGTGAACAGGATAGTTATTGTCTTAATGACTCAGGCGGTGGTTTATCAATGAAAAAAATTGTCATAAACTCAAACAGGATAGTTTTTTAGTCTTTTTAAGAGCATCATCTTTTTCACTTTTTGCAACGCCCTCTTAAAAGGCAGAAATGTACTGACTTTAAAGGCCCAAGCCAAGGTCAAATTTCTGCAAATTTATTTTTGACAAAGGAGAGCGGGGCTTTGTCTTTTTATATGCTTTGCACTTTTTTGCATGAACCTCTTGTTGCAAGGAGAGAGGCCTTGTTAGTTAACTTGGTTTTTCATTATAAAAAATTATTATTATTTTCATTTTCAAAATTTAAAAAACTTAATGATAAACAAACATGTTTATGTAATTAATCATATATTTTTTTCAGCAATATACCATACATGTAGGCTATATAAAATATTAATTATATTTCCTTTAATGTCATTAATTACTTAAAAATAAAATAAAATAAAAATACATTTTTAAAAGAGAAAAAAAAAACTTATTTTCAAGTATAGAAAATTAACTCTAACAAAATAGAAAACATTTTCCGGTTCAAAAGCCGGTTCAAGAGTTCTTAATGAATTTTTTTTGCGTCATTTCCTCTACTTGGTGCAGAAGTTAGGCCAAGACAAAAGTCAACAAAATGTGAAGCTGAAATTATGAGTTTAGTCAAATTAGAGCACCGCAGTGACGTAAAAAACCAACTGACCATCGGATCAAAGGATTGACTTACAATCATTTAATGATCAAACTTTAATTATTAGGATCTGAGGATAGGGAAAGAAAGTTACAGGTCTTGCCAAAATTCATCACCAAGTGAGTAGTACCCCTCGAGAAATTCCATTGAAGTTGGGCTACCCTCCCTTGAATGCAGCTCAGCATTGGAGGCCGAGAAGGAGTCAAGGCAATAGCCTCCCACTTCCGGCGGTTGCTGCTCGAATACCTTGACGCTGCTCAGAGGGCTTTGCCTCCTCGTAACTCCACCACCCACTTCCACCGGGGGTAGGCCTTTTGGAGTTTTATCTGCATTTCTAGGATGTGGCTTTAAGGATGTGACTACTGTCTTTCTATTCTCCTTCTTGATGCCAAGCCTCTTGCACAAATGAGTGTTCCAGTGGTTCTTCACTTGGTTGTCTGTTCTCCCAGGAACCCTTCCGGCAATCAAAGACCACCTGCGTCAAAACAAAAAAGGGTTATTTGATTATAATAGCTTCTGAAAATCCTCCAGAATTTTGGAAATTTGATTATCTATCAATTTTTGGTGATAAAAATGTTATTATTGTTTTCTTGTAAAAATATATATTTTTTAAGATATAAGATAAATATATGAAATGAAAGACATTTTTATTCAAAAAGAGTTATTTTTACAGAAAAAAAACATTTTTATTCAAAATGGATCATTTAAAAAAAAAACATAAGAAATATTTAGGGTATTTAACGATCTTTTAACCAAATATTTCAAACTATAACCCCATTATGAGGTCTTTAATACACGGAATTATTCAAAAATTTCCAGTACTGCCTAGAAGAAGAAAAAGAGAACCTGTTTCCAAGGAGATTATGGAGTCTAATGATGAGGTCGTCCTCTTGATCTGTAAACTCGCCACGTTTTACACTAGGGCTCAGATAATTCATCCACCTTAATCTGCAGCTCTTCCCACACCTCTTCAAACCTGCAACTCCATTTACAAATAAATAAATTCTATAATAACAAGTATATTACTAGTTAATTTTTTCTGATGCGTGGTTTAATCCTCATTTCTTAATTACCTGTTATCTTTGAAATGCGATTCCACCGCCCACTACCGTGTACCTGTATATAATCCAGTAGGATCCTGTCTTCCTCCTCTGCCCATAGCCCCTTCTTGTAGTCATCATTTCCTTTCATTTGAGGTTGCAGAGAAAGCGAAACCGAAAGAGAGGGATGGAAGAGAGAGAGAGAGAGAGAGAGAGGGTGTGGGTGGGTGTGTATATGTATTGGGAGTCCAGAAATGGGTTTAATTATAGGAGCCGATTAGCTCTTGTTGTTGGAGACTGTGCGTTACATGTGGCAGCTCTTCCTAGCTTCAAGCCCTTGGATCTTTTCACATTTAAAGCTCGATCGGTGCATGGATTTTGTTTTCCGTCAAGTACTCCAAATTAACCCGACTCCCACATTAATTAATTAATTAATTCTTACAAAACTAATAATAAGAATTAAAATAAAGTAAATCATTAGCTAGAATGAAATCAAGGAACTAATTAATTTGATGCAGTTGTCGGTGGGGAAAAGCACTGTCTCCTCTAGAGAGAGTTCAGAAGATGGTAGTGGTTACACTGGAAGTTTTCAGCTGTACTTTGGATGCATGTGCGGAGTAAACGTGTAAGTTTCCTTTTTGATGAATTCACAATTTACCAATTTTCAATTTCTTCTGTTGGATTCGTATGGAGTAGAGTTTTATTCATTTCTATGGTAAAGGAGTTTGGAGGGCTATGGTGTAGCTTTTGTACTATCTATTTTCTGTATATAAACTGTTGCAGTGACTGAATGCATTTAAAACCATGCATAATGGAAGGAGCCAAAATTGCAGGATAACAAAGCAGTGGTAGGAATGGAGAAAGTGTATAAGGCATTAATAAGTTTTGTCCCAAAGATTGTAAATGTGTGATAAGTGATGATGGGATTCTCTTCTTCCTTTCTCAGCGCTTGGCTCAGATTACGGATCCCAGCATGTATAGGGACCACCCTTACTCCCCTCACAATACAGCTTTCTGTCCACCGTTTATGATACCCACCTCTACACCATTTATGCCCCCACGTAATTGGATCCTCTTCTTGGGTATGCCTAACTTCTCCTTTTTTTTCTTTTTTTCTTTTTTTCCCTTAACATAAGTCAACGCCCACTAAATATGGAAACCCCACCATTTCTTTTTCATTCATTTAAAAAAAAAATGGTGAGTGTTCTCTTCGAGGGAAGGATAAATAACATATAAAAGGCTTATTTTCAAAATAATCATCAAATTAATTTTTTGTTTTTTTAAAATCGTATTTATCAAATACAGTTTAAAAAATTAATTTTAAAACCACAGTTGATAACTACAGTTTTAAGGTTAAATTTCAAACCGTATTTACCAACTACGTTTTTAAAGTTGATTTTTAAAATTATAGTTGATGAATGCGATTTTAAGATTAATTTTTAAAATTGTAGTTGATGACTTCGGTTTTCAAATCACAAAAAGATTAATTTGATGAATATTTTGAAATATATATATATATATATATATGTATTTGTTTTTAAAAGAATTATTTTGGCTTTAAACTCAAGATATTTTGAGTGAAAATGAGAGAAATTAGGATGTTATCTGTTTCTTCTTTTCTTTTATTTTAAAGCTGATTAGGATAAACTATTGAAAACATAACCTGACCACAGAATCCTTAATGATTTTTTTGTTCACTTCTTAATATTTGTTACCAATGTTTTAAAAATCGTATCGATCATTGAACTAAAAACATTATCGATTCATGATTTATTGGCCGTACTGAAGATCAAATTACGGTCGAATTAGTGACGTTATAATTTATAAATATATAATTTATATTTTTACATAAATATATAATTCAAAATATTTTTAATTTAAAATATATAATTCACAATGAATAGTATTTATACAATTATTATTGATTTTTATATAATTATATTAATATTTTAACAATTTTAAAACAAAAATAAATGTTGGAATATGACGAATCAACATGTCAACAGCAAAATCCCTTTTATTCAATATGCAAGAGATGTGATTTACCTCCCATAGATAAGTGGTGATCTCTAACAGCCATGACCAACAATCCTTAATTAGTTTTTATGCTTTCAAAGAGATGTGAAAAATGGGTAAAAGCAAGAGGATTATTTGCCCATTCTATTATGGTGCAAATTATGTCACATGCTTTATAATCTTGATATATATGTGAGTGTGTGTGTGTGCGTGTATAGATGTTATGGAATTGCGTTAATTATACTGATCCATTTCATTAAGTAATTCCAACAATCTCCCACTTGGACATTATAATCTAACCACCATAAACATGAATTTCTAATAATCAAACATTATCATAATCAATCATGAATAATACCATATCGACAGGATACGAAAATCATTCAAAATTGGACGCATGAGACTTCATCAATTGAAAGTTTAGAAACATTATCTCTTTCATCAATTAGTCATTTTCTTAAATTGCTATGTACACACCATACATCATAACGAAAATAACAAAAAAAATGCCACAATTTATATAACATTGCAATCCCTCATTGTTAGTCAACAACATGTTCCACGATTATAAAGATACATACTCCCACTAATTCAATACATAGTGAGCTCTAACAATTCCATTAGGATCGTGTTTTTCAAACACCCTTATAATTAAGCCTTTCATTGAGTAGATTACCTTAACATATTTTGCAGTAGGTGTGTATTCGATATCAATGATGCCTTCTACAACTTTCTCTTTCACGAAATAGAACTTTATATCAAAATGCTTAGAGCAACAAGTGCTCCTGGTGTTCTTAAAGAAAGACACAGTTGCGGAATTATCATAATACAATTTCAACGGTCTCATGGCGGAGTCTACAACTCTTAAAGCAAAAACCAAATTCCGTAACCACATTGCACTACAAGTAGCCTCATAACACGCTATGTATTCTGCCTCCATGGTGGATGAAGTTATAAGTGTCTGCTTGACACTTTTCCAAGATACAGCTCATCTAGCCATCATAAATGTAGTGGTATTCTTATCATCCATGTAGCCTGTATAATCGGCATCACAAAATCCAACAATATCAAGAGTGTTGGTTCGTCGATAAGTTAACATTCGATCCTTGGTACCTTGTAGATACCTCATGACCTTTTTCACCACTATCTAGTGGTTAGGCCTAGGATAACTCAAGTACCTACCCAGCATGCCCACAACAAAAGCAAGATCAGGGCGCGTGCATACTTGAGCATACATAAGGCTACCTATGACAGACGAATAAGGGATATTTTTTATTTCATCATGTCTATCATTCTGCGGACACTAGGCCTTTGAGAACTTGTCACCTTTCACGATTGGTGCTTTTCCAAGAGAGCAAGATTTCTTATTGAACCTTTTCAACACACGTTCGATGTAGGCCCTCTAAGATAATTGAAGTGTACCGTAGCTCTATCTCGAAGGATCTGTATACCAAGAACATATGAGTCTTCTCCAAGGTCTTACATGTCAAAATGACTACATAGTCATTGCTTTGTCTCGCATAATAGGTTAGCATCATTGCATGCGAGTAGAACATCATCCACATATAACACAAGGAAGACATAACTACTCCCACTAACCTTCATATATATACATTGATCCGCAACATTCTCTTTGAAACCATTGGAATAAACAATTCTATCAAATTTGAGGTACCACTGCCTTGAAGCTTGCTTCAATCCATAGATGGACTTCTTGAGCTTACAAGCCATGTGTTTCTTTCCAATCACTCCAAAACCAACAGGTTGAGACATGTAGACTTCTTCACTAACTCTCCATTCAAGAAAGCAATTCTCACATCCATTTGATGTAGTTCCAAATCAAAATATGTTATAATGGCCATAATAATTTCGAAAATAATCTTTTGTGGAAATAGGTGAGAAGGTTTCTTTATAGTAAATTCCTTATCTTTGGCTATTTCCTTTAGCCACAAGCCTCGCTTTATATCTTTCCACCTTGCCATTTGAGTCATATTTCGTCTTGAATACCCATTTACAACCAATAGGTGTACAACCCTTGGGTAATTTAATCAACTCCCATACTTCATTTTGGGACATGGAACTCATCTCATCTTTCATGACATTCATCCACAAGATAGATTGAGAACTACTCATTACTTCTTGAAAAGTAACTGGATCGGGATTATTGCCTACATTGTACTCATGCTCCTGTAAGTACATAATGTAATCATCGGGAATTGTAGACCTACGTGCCCTTTTTGATCTTCTCAAGACAGCTTCCTCATTGTTAACATGAGGATCATCATCAACCCTCACCTGATTGAGAGGATCAATAGGAGCTACTACTGGACTACTAGGCTCATGTTCAATAGTAGGAGCAAAAACAATAGGCATAGGGGTAAGAATACACTTTTTCTAAATATAATATCTCTTAGCCTTTATCCCAAAAGAATTTCATCCTTAAAATAGGCAACTCAATCTGACTAAATTATTTTCATGGTGTGAGAGGGACAGTAAAAGCGTGATCCCCTTGATCCCACACAATAGCCCACGAAGAAACCACTTATGGTCTTCAGATCAAGTTTCTTAGATTGCAGGTCGTAGGGTCTCACCTCTGCTTTGCATCCCCAAACACGGAAATGGCGAAGGCTTGGTTTTTTGTTGGACCACAGCTCATAAGGAGTCTTTGGAATAGATTTGCTAGGAACTTGATTTAAGATATAAGTAGCAGTCTTCAATGTCTCACCCTATAAGAATTATGGCAAAGAAGAGTGAATCAACATGCATCTTACCATATCAAGGAGGGTGCAATTCCTTCTTTCTGCAATTCCATTTTGTTGAGGTGTTCCTGGCATTGTATATATCGCATCAATATCGCATGCTTGTAAAAACCTTGCAAAAGGTCTAGGATTTCTTCAGTTTCATCATATCTCCCATAATACTCACCACTTCTATTAGAATTCACTGCTTTGATTCTCTTTCCTTTCTGAAGCTTAACTTTCGCTTTGAAAACCTTGAAGACCTCTAAGGACTCAGACTTCTCATGAATGAGCTCAACATGACTGTAACGGGAAAAATCATTGATAAATGTAATGAAATACCTATAACCACCCAAAGCAGTAGGAGTAAATGGTCCACATATATCCGTGTGGATCAACTCTAATAATTCTGTACTTCCATCAGATTTACTTTTCCTGACTTTCGCGGTTAATTTTCCCTTGATGCAATCGACACAAGTGTGAAAATTTGAAAAATCAAGATTCTCTAGAATTCCATCAATTTTTAATCTTTCTAACCGGTTCCTAAAAATGTGGCCTAAACGTTTATGCCACAACATGGAAGATTTCTCATTCATCCTCGTACACCTAGAACCGATAGCAACATTAAGGGAAGAAGAAGAGTTGACAAAGGAATTATCAAACAAGTCAAGTCTATATAAATTTCCAAATAAAATTCTATTGCCTGCCAAAAGAGAATCATGATACAAAATGTCCTTTCCATATCCAAAATGAAAATTATAACCCAGTATGTCCAAAATAGATACAGAGATTAAATTTCTTATGATATTAAGGATAAAAGCAACATCTTGTAACTCCAAAAAATTTCCAGTCTTCAATTGCAACTTTACTATTCCCAAAAAATCTACTTTCACCCTGGTGCTATTTCCCATGAACATGTATTGCTCTGGATTAGTTGGTCTCCTTCTGTTTGTCACCGCCTGCAATGAATTGGTAACATGAATTGTAGTACTACTATCTAGCCACCAAGTGTTTGACGGTGCATCAATGATATTAGACTCAAGACAAACTAACACAAGACATCAATTTTTCTCGAGCCAAGGTTCCAACACCGCTCTGCTGCCTAGTTTTATGGCAAGTTGCACTTTCCCTTAAACCTCTATACTACGTACCACCGTGAAGAACCACATTCTCTTTGTTCCCAACACTGCTACTTTAGTATCTTTATAATTGTTTTCTTGTGAGTTTTGTGGTAATTAGAGGTATTAGAATTAAACTTTCTTTTCTGACCATTGTTGGTGGAGTTTGTCACCAAAGAGATACTCCTCGCCCTGCCTTTCTTGATATCATCTTCCTCCTTAGCAAGAATGGCGATCATCTTCTCAATAGTTCATTGTTTTTTTTAGCATTATAGTTGGAACGAATGGAATCATACTGAGATGGGAGGCTTCCCATTACAAACCAAACCATGTAATCTTCATCAAGATCCATGCCTATAGCCTTCAGTTTATGATAACAAGCCATCAGCATGTCATTGTGTGCCCTTATGCCTTCATAAACAGTAGAATGGAGCATGTTCAACTCGAAAATAAGCAATTACAAAAAACTTAACAGAAAATTGGGTAGCACGAGGTCTGATGGGTTCAAATGAATATGAGATTCAGAGTTCAAACCTTTGTTACCCTTTTTAAACTAAAAAAGATTTGGACTTTCGTTGTCCAAACATGGCCATGAAAATCTAAGGTTTTTAGCCACCATTTTTGCTGGAAATAAAGGGGTTTTGTTTGACTCCATGTTTGATCAAAAACCCATGAAGTGATTTTTAAAAAGGAATCTAATTCATTGTCCAAAAGTGGCCATGAAAATCTAAGGTTTTTTTTGCCACCATTTTTTGCCGGAAATAAAGGGGTTTTGTTCGACTCCATGTCCGACCAAAAACCCATGAAGTGATTCTAAAAAAAAATCTGAAAACTAATTTCCAAAACAAAACCGATGCAGCCATGAAATCTCATTTGAAATGAGAAGAACAAAAAAAAGGAATGACCTTTGGCTCTGTTCAGATAAAGCTCATTTGAGTCATGCATAAAAACTTTCGCCGGATAATTTCAAGAAAAAAAAAACATCTCAAGGTTTTGAAATCTCATTTGAAATGAGAAGAACAAAAAAAGGAAGGACCTTTGACACTAGTACCAATTGATGAAGACGAATCAACATGTCAACAACAAAAACCATTTTATTCAATATGCAAGAGATGTGATTTACCTACCATAGACAAGAGGTGATCTCCAATAGCCATGACCAACAATCCGGAACTAATGCTTTCAAAGAGATGTGAAAAATGGGTAAAAGTAAGAGGATTATTTGCCCATCCCATTATGGTGCAAATTATGTCACATGCTTTATAATCTTGATATATATATTATGGAATTATGTTAATTTGACTGGTCCATTCATTAAATAATTCCAACATTATATTTAAATATAAAAATATATTAAAAATGGTTTAAAAACATTTAATCCAATAATATGTGTATGTATATAAGATTTAATATGTGTAATTTCATTGCGTTTGTTTGTTGGGCGTCAACTTTTGGTCTCTGCTTCAAACCCAATGACTATTACTACATATTTGTTTTTTATTAAACCACTCGTAGACTATCCTACATCGGTTCTTAAAGAAGGAAAATAGCCTATATAGTTGCCTTTCGTGGAAGCTAGTTCAATCTTCTTTTTGACTTTACCAGTGGGTAAAATGTGACGTAGATTAGTGACGCCTAATGGTGTAAATCCACCATCACAATCCCCGAAATTTGTCAGAAATCAATGTTCATCCGGTGAAGTTCTGAAGGGAGGTGCCAGAAATATCTGGGCACTTCAATCTTATTTGTCCCATCTCAGACACGGAAGAGACCCCATAAATGGGAAGAACTTTTTTGTTAGTTTGATCATTACAATTCTGGAAGTGCCTAATGGATGCCCATTAATCTCTGTTGAGTATCTTTTATACTTATTTTATTTCCATACCACTACAAGAAAAACAACATTTTTTAACATATACTTTTTGACAGATGACAATATATGTCATAGTTTCTTACTTTAATTGACAATGATGACTTATGTGTCTTTGAGGAAAGTAAGCATGACATAATAAAGTCTACAAGATCAATTTTTACTTATAATAAGTCTACCTTATTTAAAAAAAAACTTATGATAAGTTTACCTTATTTAAAAAAAAAAAAACTTATGATAAGTCTACCTTGCCTTTTATATGATAATAACGAATAGTAAAAAATATTTAAATAAAACACCTTTGATGTAAACATGGGTAATATAAATAATCAAAATTTCTCTATTAATTTTTTATTGCTTCTAAATCCCCACCCACAACACCTTGTCTAATGATTGGCTTCATTTGGAGAATACGGGCTCTGGTGTGAGGACTCTAGATTTGGTAGTGGTGGTCCAACTCAACGTTGTTATTTGGACCAACGGGGTTATTCATGGGATCGAGAGGCTATTGATTCCTTGGTCGATCGAGGAGGATTTTAACCACAGGATGAGTCTCTGGTCCATTTCTATTGTTTTTCTTAAGGAGACGCTTGAGGATGATCCTAAGACACACCGCCTTTAAAAGCCAATGTCCGTCCCTGTTGGAGTAGCTATAGTTCCACCGATATACGATTCCATGGCCCCTGATCCAAAGGAGGCTACAGCTCAGCATATCCTTTTGACCTTACTATCTATGTTCAGATTTCTGTTTAGAGCATCGAAGGCGTGATGTTCCCGTCGGAGGATAAAGGACAAACTTAAAAGAAACAAGTCGTATAAACTGCTTATTTACCGACCTAGGAGAGGGTTTTTTTTTATACGTCTGGTTTTGTTTCTATATGTCGCTCATTGCCACTGAATGTTGTTTAGTTCGTGAGAAAGGATAGAAAAATTGCTCTAAAAAAAATTTGTGTTAGAGTATGTTATTTTTCCTAAATAGCCAAACGTGGCCTTAGGATCATGTGGAAAGGGGCATAGTGTGGCGTGAGAGTTGGATGTTGACTTGAGTGTTAATCTATGGTGTAGTTAGTGGCACTAGTGGATAACTTGGAATCATGGCATTGAGTATTGTTTTTTCCGTTGCTTTTGATGCTTTCTTCTCCATTCTTTTTATATAAATATCTGCCCATATTTAGTGGTGTTAACTGTCTCAACCATACTGACTCAACTGTAGGTCTTTGATTTGATCTTTGGAGACTCTAGAGACTTCACCTGCAAGTGATTATGCTTTTCTCTTTCGAGGGAAGGAAGTAACCAGGTCATAGTCATGTCCAGCTTCTAAATTCTCGCAAACATTTTTCTACTTAAGCCCATTACGGCTACAACCTACAGGTTTTATATAATAAAACCTGAAGAGGCCAAAAGGAGGTAGAGAAAAGAGAAGTGCCTGGTTCTGTAAGTGCCAGGTTCTCTCAGATAAGAAAATAAATTAAAAGAAGTACTTAAAAATAAATCAAGAAGAAGGTTTTTTTTCTTGTAAAAGGTAGCTTTATTAATTTATTTTTTGAGGTATACTTTTGGCGTAAAGGTTTTCTTATTCGATCGTATTCGTATGACGCTTTTCGGATGAGATCTTCATCAATCTGTCTTGATTTGAGGCTAGATTTGCCTATTATTTTATTCACTATATTTAGATGATTTCATTGTTTTTGGGATCTTGAAGTGCATCTTCTGATTGTGTTGAAAACTAAAGAACCTAGTTTAGAATTAGGTTTTGTACCTAACCATTATAGTGGATATTTGGGTGACTCCACAAAAGGTCCCGTGGTTTTTCCCTCTCACTGGGGGGAGGTTTTCCAATGCTAAAATTCTTCTGCTTTTGGCGATTATCTCCTCAGATATTATTTTTCTTGGCCGCATTTATCGACTCCTAACAAAGTTAAATCAATACGAAAATATTCGGGCCTGTTTATTTCCCAACAAACAGACAAAGTCTGTGGTTCTATTGTCCGGTATCGGTGGTTGAAAAGTCTGGTCAACAGAGGAATCTTCTGGGAGCGCTATGATTTAGACTAACCTCGCCTAATTATTCTATCCGAAGCCAATAACGGAAGATATTCTTATCGCAAGGATTTATACGCCGGTCATGTGATAAAGTAAACCCAAAGATATGTCAAGGAATTAAAGATCACATGACAGAAAAACAAGAGTCTAATCGCATTAAAGGTAGACTAGAGTGTTTCATCACGTGTCACAGAGACGATGCTACCGAGCTTTGGAAAAATTAGAATCCATGTAATGAATCTAAAGACTCCATTAATAAAGCCACTTTGATTAGAAGGTTGGTAACCGAAGTATGTAATCGGGCACAACGAAAGCAGAAAGCACACGCTGACTTTCAAGGGTTGGTGAACCACGAATGCTATGAAGATGAAGATTGAAGATGAGTTGCAAGCATTGTTACTTTTGAGTTCTTTCGCATAGTTGGGATACTTTAGTTATCTCACTTAGTAACTCAGCCTCCTAATGGCAATTTAACCATGGATATGGTAAAGATGCTTGTTTAATGAAGAAGCGTATGAAGGAACAAGGAATATCTTCTGACCGAGGCTCTTGTCACAGAGGAATAGGGAAGAGGTAAAATAGAGTGACCTGTGGTCGCAGAACTAAATGAGAGGCTCTGAATCCGTAAGGAAGTCTAGTGAAAGAGGAAAGTAAGTTATCCTTCAGGGTAAGGAAGGACATAGAAAAGAAATTGTTAAGTTTGGAAACTAGAACAAAAAGAAGGCAAAAATCGTGAGGGAGACAAAATAAAAATACTACACCGCTTATCTCACTAAGACGTGGGCGTGTCTATTTTTGGAGATGAAGAATGTTTGCTCAGCATGCATAATGAGGTTGAGTGGATTATTGATACAGCAAAATTCTTCATCATGTTACTCCGATTAAGGAGTTCTTCACATCGCATGTGCCGAGACTTTATATCGTGAAGATGGGTAACACCCATTTACCCAAGATTGTGGGTATCGTGATGTTTGCATACGCATTACGCTGCTGTCTATTGACTCGAGATGTACTATGATGTTCCCTAATTTACGCCTTTAATCTTATTTCTCGAGTCATTGATCGAAGATATGTGGAATTACTTTAACTGTGAATGGAAGCTTACTAAAGGTTCTTTAGTATCGTTTAGAGGCAAGGTTATATAAAGCACACTTACAAGACACCAGAAAAATATGGAGATGAATTGAATGCAATCGAAGATGGTTCCTCCCCAAATTTACGGCACAAAAAAGATCGGAGGAGAAAGTATTACATATTCTAGCCAAAAGGCTCATTCCTTTTACTAAAGGAAACATTTTAACCCGTGATTATTGTTTATTTGGAAAAACATCATAGAGTTTCTTTTTCTAAATCTTCAAGAAAATCTAATATTTGGAATTGGTTTATTCGATGCTCAGGGTCCTTTGAGGTGGAGTCCTCAGCTTAGTCAGATATTTTCACACATCTATCACGACGACGCTAGCTGCGCCGCGCTATCCGCCAAGCAAGATCAAGTGTGTATCAGCTTTTTCCAGAAATTTCATGCCTTAGCTGAAGAGAGAGCAGAATGTTTTGAAGTGTCTTTCAGACTCGACAACGGAGGTGAGTATACACAAGGAGTTTAGAAACTACCGTCGAAGACATGGTATTAGACATGAGAAGACAAGCCTCGGTACCCACAAAGACAACAGCTGGTGAGAGGATGAACCGCACGACACGAGAAGGTCGATGCATGCTAAAAATGGGCAAGCTACCCAAAGTGTTTTTGGGGTGAAGCTATTCGCACGCTTTGTTACTGATAACAGTCTCCCGCTCCTTCGAGTTCGACATTCCAGAAGGTATACTGTGAAAGATGTTGTTTACAATCATCTTAAGGTTTTTTGGGTGCAAGGCTTTCGCATTATGTACCCAAAGAGCGCAGGTCAAAGTTTGATGACAAAGCTTTTCCATGTATCCTTGTCGCTATGGAAATGAAGAGTTTGGGTACGTATTATGGGATCCAAGTGAAAAGAAGATTTTCTATAGAGATGTAATATTTTATGAAGATCGACTATTTATCATGAGAAGATCAAAAGGTTGCTTATCATGATGGTGTTATTGATCCTATAGTTATTCATTTTCCTTTGTAGCGTACTATAGATGGGGGAGTAGAGATGATTAGTGATGAAGCACCAGAGACAGTGGTTGATGATGGGATGCCGTGTGAGGAGTGACCAAGCCGTTGAGCACGGGAGCAAATTCTCCCAACAAGTCATTTTAACCTCAAATTAGAAGGATCTAACAGGAGAGTCGCCCATCATCCAAGCACATCCTCCTTCAGAGCGTGTGTTGATTACTGGCGAGGGGAGCCGTAGAATTTTCAAAGAAGCATGCACTCATGCGCATAAGCGTAAGCCGGATGAAAGCTATGCAGAAGAAATGCATTCTTTGTTAAAGAATGACACTTATGAGTCAGGAACTTCCAAAGGGCGTAGTAGCGCATTAAGGAACAAACGGGTGTTCAAGTCGCAAAGATAGCGATGGAAACGTCATATAAAGCTCGTTTGGTAGTAAAGGTTTCGGGGCGTAAAAAGGGTATTGACTTTGATGTGATATTCTCCGCTGTGAAAATGTCTTCTATCGTAATTGCTTGGGTTTGACTGCTAGTTTAGACCTCGAAGCCACGCTTAGATGAAGACTGCTTCATGGTGATTTGAATGAAGAAATTTACATGTCACAACTCGAGGGCTCAAGTAAAAGGTAAGGAGCAATATGGTTTGCAAATTAAAGAAAAGTCTTATGGGTCAAGCAAGCGCTCAAGGCAAGTGGTACAAGAAGTTTGATTCTTTATGATGAGCCACTTCAGTATAAGAGGACAGATGCAGATCATCAGGTTTTATTTCGTAGTTTATAGATGAACTTCATTATTCTTTTACTTTATGTTGATGATATGTTAATAGCGGGAATGATTCAAAATCATTGATTGGCAAGTTGGAAAGAGAGGTTGTTCAAGTCCTTTGACATGAAGGACTTAGGGCCTGCAAAACAAATGTTGGGTATGCGAATTACTCGAGATAGAAAGGCAAAGAAGTTGTGGTTGTCACAAGAAAAGTATGTTGAACGTGTGCTTGAAAGGTTCAATATGAAAGATGCTAAGTCGCTAGCGCTGACCTTTAACCAATCACTTTAAGCTATAGCTTATTTAATACAAAGATGAAAAGGAAAAGATATTCTATTCCTTACTCCTTAGCAATGGGAGTCTTATGTATCAGATGGTCTGTGCATACACCCGAGACAGTATTCATGTCAAGTAGTACAAAGGAGTAGATTTCTCTCTCAAATCCGTGAAAGGGAGCATTGGGAAAGCAAAGTGAAATGGATCTTCAAATATTTGAGGTACTTCAAAATTGTGCCTGAAGCTTTGGGGGGGGTTCACAAAACCAATGTTAAGGTTTTACGATGCCGATATGGCAGTGACCTTCATGGTAGAAAGTCACTGGCTTTTATTCACTTTTGGTCGGGGAGTGATTCGTACACAAGAGGCTGAGCGGAATCAACAAATTTATATCCTAAGTTCCTCCTACTCGCCGTAGGTCAAGCCATCGTAGTATACGGTTCAGTGCCGAACACTGGGACGGGTTTTCATCCTAGAATGATTTGCAAGGCTGAAAGCGTAAGGCTTTCTTTATTTTGGATTTGGATTTGTTTCAAAACAAAGGTGAGTAGTTTGAAAACCGAATAACTCAGAAGACTGAAAGTGATGTGTGAAAAGGTACTTTGAAGATTTAGTCACTAACTTGATAACATAGGCAAAATAAGTGTCTCCTCGGCTTTATCCGACATGCACAAGCAACCTATAGTCCAAGCCATAACCTGATCTTGTTTAATTAAAACCTTAACCTTGTGAATCACTCCTATTTTAGTCAACACATGTAACATGCATCTACAAATTCCTTTCGCCTTAAACCCTAACATTCAACATCATTTCAATGGCTCGTAAAGGCCATCTAAAGAACCACAGTACATCTAGCAATAAGTATGCACTGATTCCAAAGCATGGTAAGTATCACTAAATTAATAACATTAAATGGTATTCAACCCTAGTTTGAGAAGATGGGAGCCATAACGCACTGTAGCATCTAACACATGAGGACAACTCAGAATCGCCCACAACCAAGCTAGCTACCTTCCTCTTCAGCTATGCGAGGCTTTGGCCAAGCATCTCGAAAGTCATCATCCTCAAGAGGGTTGTTTGATAGCCTAGAAAATGAGAGAAAGAGGAGAGAGAAGAGAGAAAAGCAAACCCTAACTGAAGCTGCGAGATATTTACATGAAATAAAAATTGTGCCAAAATATTTCTCTCCAATTTCTTCTTGTTACAAAAACTATGGGGGTTTATATAGGCCACCCATTTATGTGAACTACAATAAAGCCTAACATTTTGGCTAAAATAAAGGACAAGTGAAGTAATACACCAAAATGAAGTCGGTTTCGCATTAATTACAAAAAGTGATGATATGCGCATAATTTCGTAGGGCACAAAACGCAGGTAGCGAATCAATGAAGAGATATTAAATCGTAAAATTCCTCGCTAGGGTATCGCGCTCGCTAGCTTAATAAATTTTTAGGTGATAGCGAACCGGATTTTCGCTAGGAACAGCAGGTTTAAAATCCTTGGTCTATTTAAAATTATTAATTTCGCTAGATTACAACATATGATTGTTAATTTTCGCAATCCCACCCACCAGAATCTTAGCGAAATTCTTGAATTCCGACTTCACCGTCTATCAAGCCCACTCAACTTTTATCACTTTGTTTTTCATTCTTTCTTTGATTTGGTATGTTTGATGGTCGATGAATGGGTTCAATCTTCATGGTTTAGCATATGTCTCGATATTGAACTCTCAAGGTACGCAGTACCGCAAAACAAACCAAAAATAACCTCTAAAATCCGCATAAGTGATACTAAGAACACCCGAACACTTCAATTGGCATAATTGACACATTTAGTGCGCAAAAAGCACTCAAAACTCCATCTGAAATAGTATCCAAAATAGCACTTTTGGGGGCACTAATCAAGGAGCCATGGCAGTCTAAGTTACAAAGTGTGTCAGCTTGTCTACTACCGGTGTTGCATTATATAGCAAAGAATCGGCAGTTAAAGAGATGTTAGCGGATGAAGAGATTCACCTAAGAGCCGGGGTTTGATGCAAGATATATGTTAGGTTTCAGATAGTCAGAGTGCTATGGACTCGAGCAAGAATACTTGCACCATTCCCGCACAAAGCACACGCATGTGAGATATCATTGGTTACGAGATGTCATCGAAAAGAGCTTTGCGAAACTTAAGAAGATTCACACAGATTTTAACCTTCGATATGATGACAAAAGTTGTTACCAGAGAGAAGCTGAAGCTTTGTGCCGGGTCAGCCGACATGGACTCTAACCGAGATGTTGGGAGCACCTCTATGTCATCGAGGGGAGATCAGAAGGTGGTTCCGTACTCAAATTTTCAAGTGTTCATTTTTCTCTACTTAAGCCCATTGTATAATACAATTTACTGTGTTTATACTAAACCAAGAGGCCAAAAGGAGGCAGAGAAAAGAGGCAGTCTGGTTCTTGTGCAGGTTCTCAGATAAGTTAAATCGCAGCAAGATTCAGAAAATAAATCAAGAAGAAAGGTTTTTTTTCGGCTTAAAAGAGGTAGCGATAATTTATTTCAGTATACTTTTTACGTAAAGGTTTTCTTATTCTCGATCGATTCAGAGGACAGCTTTGCAGATCTTTCAATAATCATGGGTCTTATTTGAGCTGATTTGCCTTATTATTTTATTCACTATATTTAGATGATTTCATTGTTTTGGGATTCAAGTGCATCTTCTCGATTGTGTTGAAAACTGTGTGTTGAACCTAGTTTAGAATTAGCTTTTGTACCTAAATTATTATAGTGGATATTTGGGTGGACTCCTACAAAGGTCCTATGGTTTTTCCTCTTTCTCACTTCTTGGGAGGTTTTCCACGTTAAAAATTCTCTGCTTGGTGATTATCTCTGCATATTATTTTTCGTCGCATTTTATCAATCCTAATGGTGCTAAATCAACAAGGGAAAATATTCAGTCTTGTGTTTATTTCCCAACACCAAGAAATTAGGAATTGGAGGGCATGGATAAGTAAGTGGGTTCAATTGTATAATCACACAATAAAATGCTTTTTGTCACTTGGGAGTGGAAGTTTAGACGAGGGCGAGAGATTGAAAGTGGGGAAAGATGGAATCCGTGATCATGAGAATCATATGCATATAGAGACACAAAATATCTAACATAACAAGATGACCGTAAAGAAAGCATGGATGTAAAGATGCTTTTAACAAATTGTCGATGCCTACTAACAATGTACCATGTTCCGCTTGATTACAACCTTAAAATACGCATCTAAAGTAGATCCATGCTTTTATTCCTTCCCACCAAATCAAGAGTTCTTAGTCCATCTCTTAGAGAGTGCTCAATTGCATTTTGCCTTGGCTATCTCCCAACTCAGTGATCTAGTTGTGATGGATAGCTCATATGCTATCACTAGCTTGTTTAGTCCTTTCAGATGTCTTGTTTGTGTATTGCTTGCCTAAGCCAATCTACTTGTTTATTCGAATGTTATCCATGCTTATATTTACAAGCAAAGACATGGTTTTAATGGGTGAAGATCCCTTTTATGTTCAAATTATGTCCCTGCCTTTTTTTTTTTAAACTAGTTCTAGTATATGATTGTTTATTGATTTTTCTGTTTATCTTACATAAATATTGCCTTTTGCATCTTAGAATGCAGTTGTTGTTTACAAATTTTCAGTTTTGTTCTTCTCTAGATTTCCCATAAATCCTCTGCCCTAATTTGGTTATAGTTATCCACTTAAGCTGAGAGCAACACCGAAGGTAAGATTATGGTTCCCATTGACTGAGCATTCATATTTGCTTTAGATGGGGACATGATTTTCTTCAGTTGTTATCTCAATATCTTAAACATCCCCAAGATTATGCACCATAGAAGAGGAAAAGATCTATAAAATTAAATGCTTATATATGTTTGAATTTTACAAATGTTGAATTTTGCGGCAGTCACCCCATGAATACTTATCTAAAAATTTGTTTGATATCTTAATATTGGTTTGTGACACTGGACATCCCTCATCTAGGTCAGTGATATTTGTTTTTTCAGGTCCATAGTTCTAGCAGTTGTAGTTGCAGTTCTTAGATAGACACTCCTAATATTGAATCATTGCCAGCTGTATATTTTGAAGCAACTAGTGCATTGTCCACTGTCTAATACCCTTCTAGACAATTTGAAGTGCCGGACTTTAATTGACTAAACAAATTTTTCTTTTTTTCATAAGTAAACTCAATTATTTAAAGCCATTGCTTCTTTTAAGTGGTCCAATGGCTTCTTGCTCAGTGTACACATGTAGACAAAAAGTATTGGGTACTAGGTTCTAAGAAGAGAAAAAAAATATATTGTAAGATTGTTCGTTTGGTGTGAAATCAACAAACGAAAATTTTTGTGGCTCGTCTTCTAAACCAAACACAAATGTACGAAAATGAGTGCAATGAATACAAGAATTGCAGTGATTTGAGGGAATGAAAAATATGCAGGCCTTTTGGATTATGAAACTTGTCATGCAGAGTACTTGGTTCCTTTGAAAGAGCATAAAAATGGAAGAAAATTGGTAATTTAGCATTTTCTTTTCTTCTTTTTGGCCACAAGGTAGGACGACCCCCAACCTCCCACTCACACCTCATTTTTCTTTTCTTCTTTTTCAATCTTCTTTTTGGAATTAACATTCTTTAACATTGGCCATTTTGTCTGAAGCTGAATTCCAGGTTCACACAAATTTAATGGATGATAAAGTGCATATAGACAAGGCTACCTCACTTCAATTGGGACAACACCATTAAAGATCTAGTTAGTCATTAGCATCTTTGCTTGTGGTGGTGCTTTATCCTTCCGTCCACTGGTTCAGTGAGTTCAATACTTGGAAATACAGTAAATGCAAGGTCTTTTCGCGTCCTTCTCTTCAATCATTCCTTAATAAATAATAATAGAGTATGATCTTAGGATTTGCCAAGTGAAAATATTTATTGAACCCACATTGATCTTTAAGTTATTATAATATACTCTTTGATAGTTATGATAAATGTAGAGTGCTGAATTACTACAATGAATATTATTAATCCCATTCATTTTTTTAAATTTTGTAGGATGATTATGATATATGGGTTCCTAGAGATCAAATGATTTGGACCAAAGAGAAGTATGTGGGGCCACTAAGTGTAAGGAAAACAAACTAGCAGTTTCTTTAAAGTGGGTCCTAAGTGTGGTTGTCAACTATCTTCTTGTTCCAGTTGTTCATGGAATAATAAGATAATATACTAAGATTTGTTGCTTAATGACTAGATTTGCTTGTGGTTTTTGTGTAAGCTGGATGCCATTGAGGCTGATGGAAAGCAAAAGTACAAAGAGATTGAGGTTAGTTGATTCCCCATCTATGCTTCCTCTTTTGATTTCCTTGTACTATTTTCCAAATGCATGTGCAAGATTATCAATTACTCTTATTGAGATCTGATGGCAAATCCAGGTTCATACAAGTTGTGTTAGCTCTGAACTAGAATCAGCTTTTATTGATGCTTAATTTCTACTGTGTAGTTTTTTCCTTCTCTTTCCTTTTCCTGGCTCATCATGAATTTTAAGACAAGGCATAGTAAAACCGTGAACTGTCCATTTAACTTGGGAATTTTTGGAGCTTATGCAGGATGTAAGCCTTGGAATTAGATGCATTCTTTATAGGTTGCCACTCTACATGCCCTATCTATCATATTATTGAAAATTTCAATGGAAAGTCGAATTCTTTTTTTTTTTTTTTACTGATACAGAACAGTTGATCATATTTTGCACCATGCATGATAATGATAAAATCTTCTAATTAGATATGATATGGTAAAAATAAATAAAAAATGTTTGAAATTCTCTTCACATGTTGAAGTTGTGTATATACATTAGGTTAATGTAGATATCATTTCTTTGTAATTTTATGCAATGATCAGGTGAAGATGAGTATGTGATTTTTCAAGGTAATCATACTGCTCCTTCAAATTTTCTCTTCTACTAAACTTTGTGCCTTGCAATGTGAAGCCACCATTCCCACTATACCCGTCTGATCTATCGTTTGCTTTGGCTTTCTTTCTTATAGTGTCATATTTACTTGTGATAATGAATACTTGTTTCTATGATATTGAAGAGGTTAATATATGTATTCTCCAATGAAAAAGAGTAATAATTTTTTATGTCTTATGCTCTAACACTCTATTAATATTTTTGTTCTTTTAGGTATCCACAAAAAAATGCCATGGAAAGATAAGGATGAAGAAGCAAGAAACTGTCTTAGAGAAATAGAGAATTCATTTTAAGTCAGTGTATTATTTTAGATGGAGTATTTTTTATTAAGATTTGTTTATATGAATAAAATGAGGCCTTAAGATTTATGAGATTATGTTTTATGTTCAAGTATTATGTACAATAATTTTTTTTTAACCTCAAAGCTACTAGTTATGTTCATTGTTATAAGGTTTGATGATTAGTATCATACTTAAAACGCGGGCTGATTTAATTTCCGATAAGCATAAAATTAACAGGTTCTTTTCCATCAAAACTAGAAATTATAGAGTAAAATAATATTAATTTCTTATAAGCGTATGACAGTTATTTCATACAACTTTGACCAGAAATAATAACTTTGACATAAATATACTAACAAATTCCATTATTAAGTCTGAAATCAGGCAATCACTAACCTATCTATATATCAAGCTAGCTCAAGATTTTCTTAACCAACAGCATAGTCTTTGTTATGAACGATAATCTCTCTAAACGGATGTCTTAGGTAATATTGACGGTGAAAAGCTATCCAATAAAACTTTCTTGTAAGACATATTTGCTTAGTTTTAGTAGTTTTATAATATAAATAAGTTTTCTAATACTCTAAATGTTCTATTTTGTGATTAGGTTAATTATTAGGTGGAGTAGAGCGGAAATGAGAGAAAAGAAAGAAAAAATCGAAAAGTTAATCATTACATTTATAACAAACGTATGATCTTTTCAGCGCTGATATTTTCCCTCATGGATCCCTCACTTACATGGACATGTCCTAGACTTCGAGAGCTTTCCATAAAGTCTAAGCTAATCTAATTCGGAGTTCAGATGAGCAAGATATGAACGAAGAAGTGAGGATGCATGAGAAACCACAAGTTGCCGCCTACTGGAAATGATGAAACACAATCCCACAGCAGGCGTGAGTGTCTACACATTGCAACGTGGTCGATCACCTTGAGCAACAGGCACCTCACGGTGCAAGCGTGATTTGGCCCCACACAAAACCCCGGTGTCTTGGCTCCTCCACATAGAAGTGTGGATGTCGGGGTCCAAAAATTTGATGAAGCCTATCTATTGCTCTCTCGTTTTTTTGGCTTTAAAAGAACAAAATTTGGGGATTTTAGGGGGTTCCCTTGGCTGCAAAAAGAGAAGACCCTTTGAGTGGAAACACCTAAGGGCAAGTCTTTCTTGGGGAAAATCTATTCTTGGCCTTCAAGAAGAAGAAGAAGAAAAAGATTTGAAGAGAAGAAATGAGTTTAAATACATACTCTTCTCTGGCCTCTTGTGTTTTTCTCAGTGCTCTATAGTTTGTATTTCTCCTTCCATGAAATTAATGTATCATTTTCTAGCGTTTTGATGTAGTCTAAACAATGAACTATGGTATTTGGCTTTGATTTGTAATCTTTGATGCTTGGATATTCTTATATATATTAAATGTTCTATTCAATTCTCCATGTTTGTTGATGATTGATCTCCATTAACATGATTTGTGACCTAATTTGTGACGGAGAAGTGATAATTAGGTTAGACCATGGATAAAATGTCTTGTTTCATCATATAATAGAGGTATTTGTGAGCTACATGTGGTTTTATGGATTTTTAAATGCTTAATGCATCCTTAGTAATGATGGTTTGAGGTAGAGATACAATATTACCTTTTCCAAGGATAGATTGTTATTTCTTGAGCAAGAATAACACGTGTTTAGGTGAAATATACCATTAATATATGATTTGGGCATCATTGGGACCATTTTTAATCTCACCATAGGAATATGTTAGATTAAATCAAAACCCTAGGTTTTCTTGTAATTTCCTTTTCTCTTTTCATGTTAGGGACCTTAGTTTAGGATTTCTTTAGTTTAGTTTGTTTTCCATTTCCTTTTCACATTTGTGTTATCCAAATAAAGTTAGGATTATTCTAATTTCGGTAATTAGTAACCTAATCCCCGTGGGAAGATACTCATACTTTCATTATATTACTTGAGGCGACACGTGCACTTGCGTAAATAGGCACGTGTTGATACAAGGCTCAAAGATATTCTTTCACTCTCGTATGTCATCATTGGTTATGTCGCTCGGGAGTTGCCTTGAAGATTGTTCCTTTATAACTTTTTCTAATTCTTGAGCTTGTAATGCCATTCTTTCCATGATAGCATATGTTTCTTTATTGAGATTTTTCGAATTGGTGCCCATGTCTGCTATCATGTTAGTGTCCATTTTTGATTCTATAATTGGTAACTTCATTTATAGAGCCTCATTATCCCTCTTAATTTCTTCCTTCAATGCAAGGAACATTTGCGACACCCCAAATCCGAGGGTACGTTGATCACCCATCAACCCACGAAAAGCCTATGGATATCGTATAACTTGATACCACACCGTTGTGTCCCATTTACCAGGATCCATAATTAACAAAAATTGGATAGTTTCTTTTGTATGGGGAGCTCTATTCAAAACCCAACCTATATAATAATACAATCACATGACCCATTCGAGGTGCAATATAACACAATGACTGCAACGAGTCCATTTATGAGTTAAAAACGACCACATTGGATCCATTTATCCACATTCATATAAAAATATGCAAGGCTATTTTAAAAACAGTCCATATGAGTTAAATTACAACTCTTTAACACATTAGTACATGCCAAAATTAATTTACTCCAAAAATTTTACAAAAATAATCCTTAAAGCCACAAGTCGGCTTTCTTTACCGCATGCGGCCTCGGATGAGGCAATGCATTGAGCATGTCTTGCTGAAATGTTTTCCCCTATGAGATTGAGTCACGCCCGATACGAGTAATTCCTATAGAAACTCTCCCCTGACCAAGTGCACATGCAATGTTCACCTTTGACACTTTACATTCACATCACAATTCCAAACAAGAATATGCAATCCTAGATTGGAATTCTACATGCTATGGTATGAAATGAAATGAGACCCACTCATGCACCATAACCCCGAGTCTTTAACGACTCCGATTACATAATGCGATGCTAATGTGTGATAAAAACTGTCATTGATGGATTACATCCAATGATCCTTTTCGAAATAAAATCATTTGTTTATAAATCAAATTTGTTGGATGCTAAACCTCGAATGATCATTTCATATACAAAACCATGTGTCTTTTTTGGGCAGCGAATTTTTGGGGTCTCACCATAGGCTCTACAGGCCTTCCTATACTATTTGGACTTTCACTGTTGGAGTATATGAACCAGTACCGGGTCTTTCACCAGAGGGAGTGTCTAGTTCTTACTATTACCCGACACAAGTCTTGTTTTTTACCATTTCATGCAATAGTGCGACTCTATTGGACTTTGTCCAACGAAACTGAGCCCACTCATCAATCACCAATGTTGTGTTTGATTTTGACCATGCACTCACACCCATGAAATGCGATGTTCCCGTGCATATGCAATGTGATGCACCATTGTATGTCTATGTCATGTCACATATGTATGAATGCTATATGGACAATTTAATTCATACATTTTACCATGCATCATGGACACTTATATTACATGCATATAACCTCCAAAACAAACATTCAGTTTAATGTCACTATATAAGCACACATATATCAACATTCATCAAACAACAATCAGCAAATCATGTGTGCACAAAAATCAAGTAATAACAACGCTTTTCAGGCTAAATGAAATACTTAAAATGTTAACAAAAAAGCAGCCCACACATGACCCCAAAGCGCTACTAATTGGCCATAAAACTGGCAAAACAAGCTTTTAGTAGTCGGATTATTCTTTTTAATCCAAATAATCCTTAAATAAATTTTGGGACATACTATACACAACCACAAATCAATTCACCAAACCGATCACAAACGGGCCACAAAACGACCATTAAAGTCGTTTAAAACAAGCCAAACAACCCCTTAGCAGTCCGAATTATTCTTTTTAATCAAAACAGTCCCTAAATAAAATTTGGGACATACTGTACACAACCATAAATCAATTCACCAAACCGACCACAAACGGCTATTAAAGCCGCTTAAAATAGGGCAAACAACCCCTTAGGGCATCAACACAACCAAACTCCCTTAAAACAACCCTAAGGTTGGAAATAAACCAAAGTAGGAAGAACCCCTACCTCTTGAAGAACAGTAGCAAAGTTAAGAAGTCCAAGAGCACCTCCTAAGCTCAAAAACTTGATTTCCCCAAATCTCCTCATTTGGATCTTCGGTGAAATCTCTTCTTTTTGGTATGTGCGCATAGCCCTCGTCGAGGCAATGAACTTTAGTTCTTGTCTCGATGAATTCCGACCGACAGAACTCAGTGGATCGTCGAAAGAAGTCTTGGACTTCTCTTCCTCTATTTGAAGTCCGTGGCGCATAGCCTTCATTTTTAACTCTATTTGATGTTTAAGTGGGTGACTCACGTCTACTTCAGTGTCCACCACGTCACGGTCCATTCTATCGAAGCGATTTATTTTGTCAGATCTAAGTTCAAATTATTTTATAAAAATTTATTTAAGTTATTGCAATTTTCGAATTTTCTAAATCTTGTTTTTTGGGGATCTGTCGAACATATCGCAGCGTAAGAAAAAATATTACTATTTGAATTCAACAAAATTTAATACGAGTAATTAGATTTCGTGAGATGAATCCAACGGTGAGGTTCGTTTCATCATATGAGATCTAGAAAATTTAAGGTCTATAGCCTATACTGTAGCGACAATTTATTGTTTTGCCATTTTTCGAAAAAATTTAAATTTACTTGGATTTTACAATAGCTCTTCATCGGATGGTTGCTGAAATTTCTCTTGATAATTGGATCTTGAATTTCTTTGACTTTGCATAATTGGATGGCCATAGGAGAGATTGTCATGTGCCCTAGGCAGAATGATTGCAACTGGCAGCATATAAGATTTGTGGGGTTAGATGTCTCCAACCCACATTGTTGAAAGAATTTACCCCTCCAAAATTATAAGCTTGTTGGCTCGTGGAGGCTTGTGCTTACCTTTCGACGATTTTCTCCCATGTTGGTGCTATTTGAGATGTGTGAGAAGCAAATTCTTCT
This sequence comes from Tetrastigma voinierianum, assembly GCA_016808115.1. Lineage (NCBI taxonomy): Eukaryota > Viridiplantae > Streptophyta > Magnoliopsida > Vitales > Vitaceae > Tetrastigma > Tetrastigma voinierianum. Next base: position 1,992,237 of record JAEQBH010000926.1, read on the forward strand.
TGTTGGAGGGAGTAAAAGAGTTCATTCATCTCCTTATTTGACATTATGCTTAGCACCTTGTAAATACAAAATAAAAGAAAAATTAAGTATACAAAATTCAAATAAGAAAAAAATAAAAACAAGAAAAGAAAAGAAATTTGTTGCTCAAATTAGCAAACTTCTCTTTTTCCAAAATATCAATCCAAACACCAAATCGTACTTCCTCAACAACGGCGCCAAAAACTTGTTCGGTAATTGGCATAACTACCAAAGACTCATTGTTAAGTCCCCAACAACGACACCAAAAACTTGTTAACGATTTTCCATAAGCGCATGGGTCGCACAAGTAATATAGTGAATTCTTAATTCGGATATTGATCCACGGGGGAAGGTGTGGTTTAGTGAGTTTAGTACCCCGACTCTTTTGAGTGGATTCCTCTATTTGAGCTACTCAATGGTTGGTAGAAAAAAGATGTTTCCTAAACTAAACTAAAAATAAAACAAAACAAAATAAAACAGGGTGTGATCAATATCCACTCACAAGCAATAGAGTAATATTGGGAATATAACTCAAGGAAATATTCCAGGGTTGATTGTCTCCATTGATGCATTTATGGTTTATATTCATTGTCGTTGATTAAGTGAGCGCGTGCTAAAATGTCGAGAATCCAATAGAGTTTACTTTACGTGTCTCCCTTAATTTCTCACACCAACTCCCTATTCTCCTTTTGGTCCATCTAGGTCATTAAGTATGGTACTTTTATAAGGCAGTTCTTTCCTTGGGAATCCTATAGGTCACCTCTCGGTCCATATAATAGGACTACTCGGGACTCGCTATAGTGATCTGCCTCTCGTCCCTCGATCCTCACATAATGTTGAGATGGTGCTACTCCTAATGAAATCCCATCTAGTACTATGCATTTCCAATTCCCTGGAGCTTCTTTGATTAGGTTAATTAGTATTTCAATTGGCAATTCATACTAACCAAGAGACTTGGGACTAGATTTTAGAGGCGTAAATAAAATTATCTGAGATACCTAGTGTGGGGATCAGACCCCGAGCTCTGATATGGATTAATTAAGTTAAAGCCATAATAATTCTAAGAACTACACCAACTAACATCCCACACAAGCATAGATTACAAAACCATTCTAAGGTCTATAAAATCAAACATCAATCTAAACAATCAACCTAGAGAAAGTTTAGCTATTCATTACAACCCCTGAAATCTACTCGAAATCATGTCTATTACATCCATAAGAATGAAGAGATGAGAAGAGAGTGGAGAGTTAGAGAGATAAAAACAAATATGAAGGCGAGGAATGCTCGCTCTAGGATTGGACAGGGGTCTTCGATTGAGTAGACCTTCAATATCTTTTGAATCAAATAAATGGGCGGGATCTAAAGACCTCGGATGGATCAAGAGAGGGACAGTACTTTAGGAGGTGTTCTCATAAACTGAAACCTTTTCCTGATCAGATCAGATCTGGCTGGGAAGTATGGACCTTTAAGGGCGATGACAAAAATGACCATTTTTGCAAGGCCCAATGTCCTTCGCTTCGACAAAGGCTCATTCACCTCGGCGAAGGCTTATTTGCCTCGGCGAATCAATAGCTTTCTTCTTTGCATGACTTTGGTTTGCCTTTGCGAAGGCACCTTCGCTACGGCGAACACCTTATGACTTCAAATGATTATAACTCTCTCATCCGACCTCCAAATGAATGATTTGGTCTCTACGGAAAGCTAAAAGAGAGTAGAATCTATATGTATCAAGCTTGGAGTCAGCGTGGGCCACTAGGTAGACTTAAAATGCACAAACATTGAGGGGTATTACATGTGGTATTTTGGAAAATTCTCTCTTGACTTCACGAAATCGTATATTTTTCATTTGAACTCCGAATTGTGTGATCTTAGACTCGTTGGAAATCTTGGAAGGTGTAGAATCCATCCATATCATGCTTGAAGCCATGGGAGGTCATGGTACAACCCATAAATTCATCTTTTTGTCCCCCTTTATGCTCTCTTTGCTTCAAAATGTTCCTAGAGCCATAAGATGAAAAAATTAAGCATTAGAGCTGTTAAAAATACCATAAAAGCATATGATTGATAGGTGATTAATGGTATAAAAGAATGTGTGAAAAGAACCTATCAAGTTTTCCTACACTTGAGGAACCTAGAAGTGTAGAGGTTGATGCCTTGAAGCTACATGAGCTAGTTGTCAAAGAAGATGGATCAATTTCTTTGAAACCAAATGAGACAAGAAAAGAAGTTGATATACTTTCGGAGATGATCCTTTGGGAAGAGATGCATGGGAGGTTGGAAAATAAAAAAATGACCCCCATTTTATAGGTGGATGGATACATTTTTGAGTTGAATGAGAATTTGAGAGCAACCACGGTGAAGAAAGTTCTTACATTCCTAGGAGAGCCTGCAAGCTTCCAAGGCTATGTGCTCAAATAGTTACTTGGGCACAATTTCGGCTTCTTAGGGAAGGATGGAGGCAACAATCACCATCCAATCCATAGTTGGACTAAAAAAAAACAGAGCAACTTTTTGGGAGGCACCCCAAGTTTAATAAGTTTCCCTTTTCCCTTTTATATATTTTTTAGATATCTTTGAGTTTGTTTTTAGTTAATTTCTCTAGTTTGATCTTGTTTTGTTTTCTTTTGGTGGTCTTTTCAAGTTTTTGGAAGTCCTAAAGTTGGTTCTTAGGCAAGATAATTTAGATGATTGAAGATTAAAGAGGAAGAGATCACATCTTCATCTCTCACCCAAAACCATAGCTTCCACCATGTTGAAGACTTGAAACGTTTTTTTTAACTTAGGTTGTTTGTTGGTTGATTGTGGTGAGCTTTGAGCTCTTTTGTGTGTATTTTGTCATCAATCCAAGACCCATGGTGGCTTCAACAACAAGAGGATTTTAAGGTGCCCACCAAGTGTTTGTGAAAATGCCAAAGTGACTCTCAAGTGTTGAAAGAACCTCAAATCCATGTTGATACAAGAGGGTTAGTCACCATGCCACCATGGGAGCAAGTTGCACCATATCCTCAAGACCACAACCAAGCAGGTGGTGATGATCTAACTTGATCATCCTCAAGGGAGTCCCCTTTCCCTTCTTATTTTTTTCATTCTATATTTCATTGAGGGAAATGTTTTGTTTAAGTTTACTTAGTATCTTAGTATTTCATTTATTTAGGGAAATGTTTTGTTTATGTTTTGTATTTCATTTAGGGGGAAAATATTGGAAGAATCAACTTTGGATTTACTTAGTATCTTGTGTTTTGTCTTGTGTTATACATGTTTGTGTTTGTGCTTAGTTTAGTTTGGTTAGTTTATTGAATCCATATTTGCATGTGCTTTTTCTTTGTTTCTTTCTTTTGGTTGTTTTGTGTCTCATATGAGTTGGTTTAATACTTAATAACTATTTGGAGAATGTTTTGATATTGTACCTCAAAAGTTTGTTTTATTTGGCCAAAACTTGGGATACCATCGCATTTATGTGATCTAAGCTTGAGTATAATTAGTGGTTGTGTGAGGTTTGGTATGTAGAGCTCTCATGTTTTTCAAAGAACCACTTCTTAATGGAACTCGTGCACACACACACACTAGATCTCATTTGCACACCGAGGTTTAGAACTTTTCTTCTCAATCTAAACTTGTCTTGAGAGGTTTTAATCTCCATAGTATTGGGACACCTCAATAAATGAGGGCTAATGAGCCCCACATTTGCAAAAACAAAAGAAAAAGAGAAAAAGAAAAAAAAAATAAAAAATGTGAAAAATAAAGAAAAGGTAAAGAGAGAAGTAAGTGAGTTGACTCAATCGAAATCCCAAGCACCGTTTGAGGAACCTTTCAAATCCTAATACCCTAAGCCAACTACGTGGGAGTCATTGACTTCACTACTCATTACATGGGATAGAAGATGGATTAATTTCACAACTAGGTGCTTTGGTTTTCTAATTGAGTGTCCGAGGTGAAGTTCGAAGGGAACTTAATGCCCGATGCCCTTAACTAACTGATAGGGAGTCACCAACGGATCCCCGCTATGTGATCACTTTTCTAGAGCGCTTTAGCATTGCATCATACTTTCTAGTTTTAGTATTGAATAAAAGGTTCGTTCTCAGCCTGTTTTTATTAATCTCTTTCAAATGAGTGAGTTGAGTTTGATTGAAGAGTGTCTGGAACTTTTGTCTACATTTTAAATCTAGCATACCATTTTCACCGAGTTTCTTTTGGAAGGGTTCATTGAAAAGTTGGGGGCGAAAGCTTGTCTTGATCACCATACCCCTAGATGCCATGTCTTTAAGGATTTTAAATGTGTTGGGATCCCATGTAGGCTATCATGTTTCCATATAACTTTGTCATGGTATCCTCCTATCTTGGTGCTATCACAATTCTCTACTCATATCTATATTAATGTTTTGTTTATATGTGTCTTTCCTTTGCTTAAGGACAAGAAAGGATTTAACTTTGGGGGTGTGATGAGTATCTTTTATACTAATTTTATCTCCATATTTTTCTTAGTTTTTGGTAGTTTTATGATATAAATAAGTCTTCTAATGCTCAAAATGTTCTATTTTGTAATTAGGTCAACTATTGGGCGAAGCAAAGCGGAAATGAGCAAAAAGGAAGAAAAATCAGCAAAGTCAACAAACATGTGATCTTTTAGTCTGCATGATGACCTCCCATGGATCCCTCACTTGCATGGATTCGTCCTAGACTGTGAGACCTTTTCGTAGAGTCTAAGATCATCTAATTCGGAGTTCAGATGAGCAAGATATAAAGAAAGAAGTGAGGATGAATAAAGGAACCACAAGTTGCCACCTATTGAAAGTGATGAAGACCAATTCACGTCGAGGCGTGAGCACACTCACCTTGAGGCATGGTTCGGCTTACACAAAACCAGTGTCTTCACTCCTCTCCATGCTACAACGTCGATTTGTCACATTGTAACGTGAATGTTGGGGCCCAAAAATTTGATGAAGCACATCCGTTGCTCTCTTATTTTTTTTGGCTTTAAAAGAACAAAATTTGGGGCTTTTAAGGGGTTCTCTTGGCTGCAAAAAAAGAAGACCCTTTGGGTGGAAACACCTAAGGGTAAGTCTCTCTTAGGGGAAATCGATTCTTGGCCTTGAAGAAGAAGAAGAAGGAGATTTGAAGAGAAGAAATGAGTTTCATCTATACCCTTCTCCTATTTTCTTGCTTTTTCTCATTTTCTATGGTTGTATTTCTCCTGTCCATGAGCTAATATCATTTTATAGGGTTTTGATGTAGTCTAAACAATGACATTATAATGTTGAAGCTGTACATAATCTTTGATGCTTGGATTTTCTGTACTCCATATTAAATGTTCTATTCTGTCTCATGCTTGATGATTCATCTCCATTAACATGATTTGTGACCTAATTTGAAATTGAGAAGTGATAATTAGGTTAGACCATGAATAAGATGTCTTGTTTCATCATAGAATAGAGATATTTGTGAGTTACATGTGGATTTATGAGTTTTTAAATGCTTAATGCATCATTGGTAATGATGGTTTAAGGTAGAGATACAATATAGCATTTTCTAAGGGTAGATTGTTATTGCTTGAGAAATAATATCACGTGCTTAGGTGAAATCTGCCATTAATATATGATTTAGGCATCATTGAGACCATTTTGAATCTTACCATAGGAATTTGTTAGATGAAATTAAAACCTTAGGTTTTCTTGTAATTTCCTTTTCTCTTTGCATGTTAAAGACCTTAGTTTAGGATTTCTTGAGTTTAGTTTGTTTTCTATTTCCTTTTCATATTTGTGTTATCCAAATAAAGTTAGGACTATTCTAATTTTGATAATTAGTAACATAATCCTTGTAGGACGACACTCATACTTTCATTATATTATTTGAGGTAACGCGTGCACTTGCGCACATAGGCGCATATAATTTTGAAGGCGCGTTTTGTGCCTAACAATATTAGTCCCTATCAATGTTTTAAAAACCGGATCGATAAGTGAACAAAAGTTATCGGTTCACGATTCATTGGACAGACCGATAGTTAAACCAAAGTTGAACCAGTGACGACATAAATATATAATTCATATTTTACTAAAATAAGGATATTTTTTAACTAGTAACTATGGAACCTAGAGGTTACCAAGGAAGTAGAGGTTGATTTTCTGTGGTTTCCTTGATCAAACTAGAGGTTACCAAGGAACCATGCATAACATTGAATAGTGAATCGTCAAACACACCAGCTACGCCTAACATGTGGAATGCGTGCATAAGGATACAGTTTAACTAGGAATAATCCCACGTTTGAAGGGTTTCATAGTGACCGGCTAAGAAGTTAAAATAATTTTATATGCCTACTCTCTCATCTCTCTTATCACATGTCAATATCTAATTGGCCCCCAAAAAATTTTATTTAAAAAAAAATATCCCCACCCCCTCTCTCTCTCCTCCTTCACCTTCACATTCCACCTTCAACCTTCAACCTTCAACCCACCGATCGACCCCTCCATTTGCGTTGATTAAAAAACAGGGGGTTTTGCAGCAAGTGAAAGCAGTAGTAGCTCCCGAAGTTGGTAACCCATATGGAGGAGGCTAGTTTGGCACCAAAAACTGAAGATAATGATAGCGGCTGTGGCCGCGATGGTAGTCATTTTGGTGATCAATTGGCGGGAGAATTCTTCCTTTCGAAACATGAATTCTTCCTTCAATGGCGACAAGGGAGTTTAGTGATTTTGGTGATTGTGGTGATTTTGGTGATCGATTTTCCAGACTCTCAGGGAGACAACAAACCAATCAGAAAGAAATTCATTTATGATATGATGAAAACAGAGAGGTTGCTTTCCCATTGAAGGAAGAATTCGTGTTTTTCGGCTCTGGAGGTGTAGATGGGATTGATTTCTCCACAAAGGGTTCCCCCAATTCCTCAGCCGGGAAAGAAAAGATTCCATCTGAAGCCAGTGTCTAAGTACATGGGCCTTGATCATGGTGTTGCCTGGTGAGCCTCGGCCTTAGGAATTTGATCAAACAAATGGTGTGCATAAGAGAGAGAGAGATAAAGCTTGAAGCTATCAAAAGTTTGAGGAGTTTGTTTGCTGAGATAGGGTGTTCGATGAATCCTTGGTAATCAAATGAGCATGGGTTTGTTTGATTTGGTACATTGACTTGCAGGACATGCAATAAAATACAAATAATTCAGGTGGTGCCTTGTGGTAAGTATGCAAATAATGCAAAAAAGCCCTAGGTTAATCATGATTTCAACTTGTGTTATGGGAAAAACTCGTGTGATGGACAGACAATTGTTCTAGAAGATATTGCTTATTTCATCTATTATTTACATGTATCATATGGATTGAATGATTTCTGCTTATAGGTGCTCAAGAGCTTCCATGCATATATTTCTGATTTATCTATAGAAATTCATTATCAACTTACTGTGGTGCAAGTAGTGATTGATTCTTGTTGTGCAACATTTCTGAAATTGCAGAAAAAGGGCAAGGACTTTTGGGTGGAGTTAATTTGAGCTATATGTTGTGGATATTTTAGTGGGTGTGGTTGTTGACATTGCTTTGGTTGGCATGTTAGCACCCCATACTCGTTTTGGACAGCTATATCAAGAGGTCTATTTGGAAGAATACAATAGATAGAGTCGAGAGCTGCTGCTTTCACTTGTTGGAAAATTCACTATTTTTTAATCAACATAGACAAGTAGTCGATAGGTGGAGGTGGAGGAGGAGAGAGAGAGGGGTGGGGATATTTTTTTAGAAAATAAAAAATTTTGAGGGTTAATTAGATATTGACACGTGGTAAGAGAAATGAGAGAGTGATCATGTAGGGTGTTTTCTTGTTTCTTAACCGGTCATCTATCAGAGTTAATACATCTGAGAGACTCTATCATTGGGATTATTCATAGTTAAATAGTAGGTGAGACTAATTAAAGAATATCGGCCAAATTATGGATTATTCGTGTCAATTGTCCCTAATATTTATAAAATTTTCATATACTTTTATTAATGTTTAAATTTTTTTGAATAAAATACGAATAGTCTTTAAATTGAAAAATAAGTAAAAATAATAATAATAAAAGTTTATATAACAATGTTCACATGAATATGATATATAAATTTATTGCCAATCCTTTGCACAACTAAAGTGCTGGAATAGTTGCAATGCTCGAAATCCTAGTAACCTTAAGTTCGAATCCTATTGCTGTAGGATTTCGGTTTCTTATTGTTCAAATTTAATCATTGCTTACTTATCCACTTATTAGTTATCCCACATCGAAACTGAATGAAAGCAAAAAGTGATATATAGCTCTTGTTCAGCCGTATCGTGTCTTCTTTTTTACATCACGGGTCCATTTGTGTTTTGTGGACTCTCTCTTATTTGATCACAGACTATTTTGAGGGAAGAAACAAACCGTGCAAATTGCCGGTTTAGTCTAGTTACCGGTCGAACCAGTGGTTCATACATGACGCTAATTTTAGGAGCTAAACCGAACCGAAATAGTGATTGATTGGTGGTTGAACAAGTTTGATCCGATTTTTAAAACATTGTTGGAAAGGTTTTGTGTCATTCAATGAGAATTTTTTTATATCTCTAAAAAAGAAAATCCCCCCACATTATATACCCACTTAATGGGGTTACGCGATGAACTTGATTGCCAGTATGGGCGATTGTAAAAGCGTATAATGTCACTTCACGTTACTCATTAATTTGTACACTAACTTCTATGCATTAACTACGTCGTAACGCCCGTTAAAGATGGTGGCTGACATATTACTTGTGCTTTACCTTTGATACTGAGGTGGCTTTGTTTAATCATGCACTTGATCTCATTCTCCTTGATGATCGGGGTGGTTGAGGTGGTAGCATACCCGACCTTTCTGCTTACCGAGATAGGGTCACTCATATGACAGCCATGTGAATGGGTTCGGTTCACGCACATGACTACCAAGTGAGCCACAACTTATCCTATTCCACTAGCCTCCCCTAGCCGTTCGAGCCAGCTGAGGTTGGAATGGTGAAGTGAACCTTTTTGATATTTGTCGTCTGCAGGTGGTTCCCACTGCCACTAAGGGGAAGGAAAGAGGAAAACCTTGACCTCCCGAACTCCCCCATTGATGGAGAAAGTCACGTCTCCTCCTTCCTTAGAGGCTCTCATAATGGACTTGTCGATGTTCGAGGAGCCGCTTTTGAAGGATCCAAATGAGGAGGTTATCTCTGGTTAGGCTCCTTGTGGAAAGGAGGTGGCGGAATCAAGGACAGCACCCCAGAGGACTCTTTGCCCAAATGGCGGCCTCATTAGCCTATGCCTTTACTTTCTATTGCTCATCATTTTTTTATTATTATTTATTTGACAACTATTGTTTCAGATAAGCATTTTAGGCGCCTACATGGCAAAAATTGCAATGTCTGGCAAAACCAACTCAACAGCTTGTCTCACATGAGGGAGGGTGTCTGGAGATGTACAACAAGGCTCAAGCCAAGTCCTAGGTTCCTTAGCTAGAGAGGGATTAGGAGGAGGCTCAGTTGATTAGCTGCACGGCGAAACCGACTATCTTTGGCTACCCGGGTGAAGAAGATTGCCTGACTAGAGGTAGGGTTGGTGAAACACACATCACGTTGCAGTGATGTCTGTGTTGGTGTATTGCTCATTAGTTTAGTGACGTGACATGACCTTCACTCAGCGACACTAGGCGTAAGAACTCTTTGCGAAGCTTGAGAGAAAGTTTGCGTGCTTCTTAGGCTGTGAAACTGTATAACACTGTATTGGTGCAGTATAGGTAGTATGAGCTAGGCTGCGGGTTGGCTGTATGCAAGGGTATTATTAATCGCTCTTGGCGGGTAGGAGGAGTCCTCGGGGCACACAGTGGCTATCTTGGTGAAGTCAGTTAGACCTTTGACACAGCGGTGGAGAAATGGAGACAATGATGGAGGAAGTTCGGGTTTTGGCTGTACCAACAAGAGAAGGGACTTCCAAAGCGGTGAAGGCGGTTAGCGCGAAACTGTTCGGTTATTTGCATGTATATAAATTTTGGCATAAAAACAACAAAATCCTTGGTATCACGGATCCTGAAGTAATATAGTGGTTTTAATTATAAAAACCCAAGTATTCAATTGGTTTAAATGGGGATTAAATTACCCAGTTAGAAATTCACTATCTAAGCGATGTGACTGATTGTGATGATGATTAACTAAAATCTAAACTAAATTAAACTAACCTAAATCTTGAAAATAAGCAAATAAGTGAAGTGAAATGGAAGAAAAACTCTAATGATTAACACTAGGGCCAGTTGCATCCATTGGTAGGTTTATGACTTAAAACTGTAAAATACTGATTAACATGAATACATCATTATACTTACCCAAGGAACCCAATACGAGGTTTACACTTTCATGTCTCCCCTTGATTTCTCACACTTCATTCCTAGTCTCTTTTTAGTCCTTCTAGGTCCGAAAGTGTGATACTGGTTCTATGGCGAATTAGTTTGTGGGAATTCTATTGGTCTCCTTTCGGTCCTTACAATAGAATATCTCAAGTTATGCTCGGTAGTCTGCACGGTCCTTCTGATCTTTACATAAGATTGAATGCTGTCCATCTTAATAAAATCCACCTAGTATTAGGCATTCCTAATTTCCTAGGTCTCTTTGATTAAGTTAAATTGATTTTAATAATTGTGGGACATTAAAGGTAGAAAATAATCCTTAAGGGAATGCTTCCAACTGTCACTCTGGAACCCCTTGAGCTCTAGGTTTCAATTTCACCCTCTAGCGCACAATAATTAGGTAAAACCATGAAAAATGAAAGATCCACAAACATATAACCTCACATGGATTCACATAAATCATTCAATAAAAACCCTAAGTGTACCACCAATTTCAACAACCAACCTTAGGGGAGAAATTAGCCACTCATAGCAGCCTCAAAACCCGACAATATCATATTTGCACCAAATAAAATATTGAAAGTTTAAGATTAAGAGTGAAGTTAAGGAGTACAAAACAAATGTGTAATCAATCCCCACCAAAACTCAGCTCCACTGCTACAAGATGCCCCCTGGCAGTTGGATCTTCCAAATACAACTTAAAAAATGAGCTCAAAATAAAGTAAAAACTAAAACCCCTAGAAAGTGATTCAAGAAGAAGAGAGGAGAAACCCTAAGGAGGGTGTTCTCCCTCAAAAATCGAACCCTTAACAAGTCTAAAAGACTACTATTTATATGCATTGGAAAATGGGCCAATGATGGGCTTAAAACTCAAAGTTTCTTGATCGGCTGGATTTCTTCGGCAGCGAACGAGTCTTTTACGTGTGAGTGGTCCTTCTCCTAAGGCGAACAACCCTATGCCCTGAGTGGGGCTAGGATTGCTAAGCGAACAGTGTCTTAAGCATGCTTCATATGGGCGGTCGTTGGTCGCAGCGGCTGCTCCGCCTTCCCAGGCGGAGGTTGTGGCCTATATTTAGGTGAACTCGAGGTCTTATACTTTTCGGTTACGGTTTGCCTTCATGTCATTCAACTCTTCTTTGCTTGATTTTCCTTCCTTATTACGCAAAACATTGCGAATGGGGAGATGGTAATATTGATGCATAGGGTGTGAATTTAGCATTCGAGTTATATAAATGCATGAAAAAACACACTCAAAATGCATGTATAATTCACACTAAACAACACCCCCAAACTTAACATTTTGCTTGTCCTCAAGCAAAGAAACAACTCATTTCCTTATTCAAAACTAACATAAATGTTAAGCATGAAATTGGGATAATATATGATAAACTGCCTCAAGGATATAACCTTCATACAACACAAAGGAAACTTTGAGATAGCCTTTTTTCCAAAATAATTGATTATTCATAGGTTAGACAACACAAACCAAAAGTTCTCAAGTGTGTGTGTGTAAAGTCCTACCCTCTTCTAGCCAATTGTAGTTTGGATGGATTTAGATGACCATGATTGGAATGGGGATCTCTCACCCACATGGTGAGTGTGTAAGACTCCATAGGCTTGTTAGGCATATCACTCTCCACTAATGTAGGCTATACACAACTCTTATGATCAATTAGGTTTTTATATAGCTTGTAGTGCATGGCTTAAGTAAGGGTTGTTAAATAGATCATTTAGGCTTTAGTTTACCCACAACATACACATTTTCCTTTTTCTCCACTAATTATTCATCCTTTTGCATATTGCCTTCTTTTTCATTGAACCTCTTAAGCTTTCTCCTTAAACTTAATTTATTGCATCTTTTTTTATCTCATAGCTTCCCCAAACTTGCATGATTTTCACCATTTTCACAAGAGCACCAAGAGCTTTATTTTTCAGAATTACAAGCCATAGAGTAGTGTAATGTTCATCCTCATTAAGCTTTTTACCTACCCCATGTAGCGAGCATTAGGTTAGTAACTCCTAGACCAGTTGGCCTTAAGGTACTAGGTGTAGAACACCCCTAAGAACTTACTTGCTCAAGGTAGGAAGGCTACAAGGCCAAACTTACTCCTCTTTGCTTTATTCTTTCTTTTTCTTTCTTATTCCACTTCTTTTTATTTTTTCCCCTCTTCTACCCCAAAACCTCCTTTTATTTTCTATTCATAGCACATCCTCTTCAACCAAATCCCCAATTCACATTACATGTATTCACAAGATATCACTTTGACACTCACATGTTAGGGTAAACATAGGTTTTTGAATGAAGGGTCTTCAATACAAAGGTTAAAAGGGCAAATTCTTGGCTTTCAAGACATAAAATGGCTAATATGACTCAAATTGGGTGACTATGGATATATGCATAAAAAGGTTAGCTAGAAAGGCTCAATCAATCCAAGAATGACCTATATTATTTCCTAATTGTCGTGTTGCCTAAGATTTCGCCTTGAGTGATAATTGAACAAGTTCTAGAGTCTTTAGAGATCAAAATAGGTCACCTAATTCTTCTCTAAACCAAGCAAAATTGACCAAAAAGGGTACATGACTTGTGCTAAAGATACTAAGAACAAGTGGTTAGGTTTACAACTATGTGGTCAAACCATTATGCTTTATGTTCAAATATCTCTCATTTTCTTCATGTGATAGAAGGTTTCAATTACTATTCATCACTTAGGCTACAATTGACAAGTGCAGGCTAAGCAAAAACAACCTAAAAATGAAAACAATTAACCTAACAACTAAAAACACAAAAAGGTAACTAAAATACACAAGCAACAAAAAGAAAACACTAAAGATAGGATAATTGAAGGTGTTGGAAAATTTTAAAACAAAAGAAATCACTGAGCCCAAAGCGTCACATCTTCCAATGTGCTTATGAAATATGAAGGATAAAAACAGAGGACTCCTCTGGTGATAAGTGTGACCAGGGCTTAGGTGTGAGCAGATGTAGTGAAACTCCCTCAATATAGTTAAACTCAATGTACCTTAGAAGAAAAACAAATAAACACTGAAAATAAAATCAGCATACAACATGCTAAAAATAACTAAACAAAAACATCTAAAGTCTTTAGATGGATAAAAATCTTTATTTTTAACAGGTGTCTCCCAAGAATTTGCTCTTGTTTTAGAATCAGCTAGATATTTTGAGGAAGTTCGAGATCTTCACTTTGGCCCTTTATCCATTATGGCCAATACTCTTTCTTCATCCTCAGCGCTCGTGAGGATGACTTCCTCCACCTCCGGAATAGGCTATGTAAGCTCATATGCCAACTCTTTGGTGGGGAAAGAGTTGGCCTCAAATTTATATCCTTAAAGAGTGTCCTCTTGAAGGATATTGGGTGCTTGCTCCTCAAAATGTAGAAATAAGCTCTCTATCAGCATGCACGTCATCTTTTCTTCATCCGTAAATTGTATCCTTCGGTGGAGGTTGAACTTCACTTTTTCCTTACCAACAAGTAAGTTCATCTCCCTATGTTCTACATCAATCCATGCTTGACTTGTGGCATTGGAAGGTGTTCCTATATATGGCACTTGTTGGTCCTCTTCCATGCTCAAAGTCACAAAGTCTATGGAGAAATTGAACTTGTTAATCCCAACCAAAACATTTGCAATTGTTGTTCGTGAATGGTGCCCTTCAACTTGCCTCTTTTCCAATAATAGCTCTTCCTCATTAGCAAGTTCATTCTTTTTCTCCTCAACCAATGTCAGTTATTGGATTTTCTCCTTAAAACTCATTGTATCACCCAAAATTATGCCCTAGTAGTTTTATAACATGTTTAGGGTATAATAAAAGTAAATGTGTATTTTTCCAGAATCTAAATGCTAAGTGAGAAAAATGAAATCATAAAAAACACAGAATTAATTCCAAGGATTAAGGTTAAAATAGTAAAAATCTGCATTAAGGACCCAGCGGTCATAAATGAAGAAGTATATTCTTAATTATAAATTGCTGTAAGTTGTTGTGCAATTAGAATATGGAAGAGGGACTAAAATGCAAAAAAAAAAAAAGAAATTTAAACAAAAAATGAGAAAAGTCAAACAAGGCCTTGTACATGAAAAGAGGATAAGACCATATTTGGTCTCTTGAATGAGATATTTTCTCATTTGGAAAATAAGAGCTAGGGCTTACGGTGGGAGAAGAACTAGAAATTGTGGGTTGCTCTTCTCCTTTGTCTTGGGTTCTACTTGCTAAGGAGAGAAAGAGAGAAGAGAAGAAGAGAAGGAAGAAGAAAGAAGAGAAAGAGAGAAGAGAGGAAGAGAAGGTTTCAAAAAAAAAAAAAAAAATTAAGGTTAGGAAACTACCCTAATTTCTCCCTCTTTGTTTTGTTGTTTTTGTTGGTTTTAAATTGGTTTTGATTGTTATTTGGTTTGTGGTCATCAAATGAGGAGATTATGTATAAAGGAAATGTTGGGGTTTTAGGGGAGATACTATAAAAAATTTTCCAAAACCCATTTGGCCATTAGTCATCTAAATTGAGTGATTCAGTTGAGAAGAGCCTAAGGTAAAATTACAGCAGTACTTAAGATTTCCAAGAAGCAAACCTGACCCTAAGTCCTGATGAGGCCCAGAGTGAAAATCTGAATTAGTGTCGGGTTATCCTCTGTTTTGGTATAGTTTTGGTGTTTAGGTCATAGGTTGAGTTTCCCTCATCCAAATTGAGCTATTCTAATTTTTGGGTAAACTAGACTTCTAGGATAACAACTTCCATGAAGGAAGTATAATAAATTTATTCCCATTGTTGCAAATAAATAAGTATGGAACAATTCTATCTAAAAACACAATCTCGAAACTGATCCCATGAGCTGGAGTAATTTCGGTTGTTTAAATCATAACTTGAGTTATACTGATCCAAATGAGGTGATTCAAATTTCTATACAAACTAGACATCTGGGGGAACAACTTTCATGAAAAAAGTATGATCAAATTATGTCTTTATCATTCCCAGAAAATTTTCAAATATAGGACACAATTCCATATTTTGTTCCTGGAAACTGTCTAAGAGCAGTTCAGAATGTTTAGACCATATCTCCCAAATTAAAAGTCCAAATGCACCATGATTTGGGCCATAGAAACTTAAGACATGGGGTATATTGGGTTAAGAAGGTCACTTTCTCCTAGCAATTCCGTTTACACAGTCAAAATTGTAGTCAAAATAGACTTTGGAGCTACCACGAAGCGTTAGGGCATAATTGGTTATAGGCGAAATTATAAAGGCTATATAAATTTATTGTTATATGAAGTTGTGTACATTGACATGATTATGATAGTTTATGATATGAAATCTAATCACATGAACGGAAATACTAACATGTTTGATAAATGAATCTTGAGAATATGAGCATAAAGGAATAATGGTCTGTAAGTACCCCATATGAATACATGTGATTGTAATTATCCATGTATATGAGATATGAATAGTCGATTATCTCTACTTTCGGATAAAAACTTAATAAGCGTTTAGCACTATGTTCCAAGTAGATGGAAGTAGGCATGCCTATTAGGATATAGATGCTGCAACATATGAATATAATTGGCCACAGTTTGGGTCATTCACCAGTGACTCAGTTTGGGTCAATCTGGTTACCTTTGTTTGGGTCATACAGTACAGTATAGATAGAGATCACTATCTTGTACAATGATAGTACTCTCGAGTACATACAATTCTTTCCCTTATCCACTTCTTTTGAATATGCAAGCATGACATAAGATGAGATGAAATTTTTGGTATGTTTATAAAAGGCGTGAAACATGAAAATAATATGAAATGCAATATGTAATTGAATTATAATGATATGAGAAGTAATATGTAATATGAATAAAATGTTATGTAGTATTGTGATGATCGTTATAATGGTCTTCCATAATTATGGATTCCCACTAAGCTATAAAGCTTAGCACGAGTGTTTATCCATGTAGGTACCGAAGAGGACATCCTTGATATTCCACATCTTTGGGGCAACTTACAAGCTGCAGGAGTCCATCACGGTGGTTGAATGTTTGTAAATGTAAATGTAAAGTTTGAAGAATGAGTGTAAGTATAAAAGTACTCAGAATATATATATAGGACAATGTAGCCTCGTTGGATGTATATGAAATATTTTTGTAAACATATTTTCAAGATAATTATTTAGAGTGCCAGGTGCGGGTTTATAGTTCGGTTACACGACTTGCCTTTCCTCTTTGACCACAGGGTGCAGTTGGGAGCATCACACTCACGCCAGGCACAGTTACATTCTCTTTGTTCTCTGCATCCTTTATATTCAGCTTGGGAGTATGTTGAATATTATATGTACGCTTGAGCTAGTTCAGCAGTGGATTTTTCTATATTTGTCAGGGCTTCTTCATTGGGTGACTTGATCTTTCATTTGGCTTCCTGCGGCATGGTCTTTCTTTATCTCATTCACCACAGACATAAATTGCTCTTAAAGTCCATAGGTTGTTGGATTCATTCTTGATTATTGTAACTTGAGCCTCCTTGACGTGAAATTTTGGCTTCTAGGAGAGAAATCTTGTTTGTCCTCAGCCCAATAATAATGAAATAAACATAATGTATTTGGGGTTGAAAGTAATGACCTCCATTATAGCTGAAATAATGGGTGCTCTTTGAGTTTGTTGTTCAATGAGGTTTGTGAGAACATCAATCTTTTTATCAAGTGCGGATAGGTGCTTATCTATCAATAGATTGTTCATTTATTCGAAGCACCTATAAGAAAAAAAAATACAAAATAAAAGAAAAAATGAAGTATACTAAATACAAATAAAACACAAAAGAAAATATTTGCTCAGTGTAAACTTGGGTGCTCAGTGCACCATAATATGAAAAGATTTTGTGAATTGAAAATGTCTCTTTGTTGGAATATTAATCCATTCCATAAGCTAGCTTTCTCAAACGCGTGCAAAAAACTTGTTGGTTGTTTGCATGTATATAAATTTACATGGCATAAAACAACCAAATCCACAAGTGCACGGATCACAATTAACTATGGTGGTTTTAATTAAAAACCCAAAGTATGAACCCATGGGAAGGGTGGTTTTAAATGGGGATTCGCACCCGGTTACTAAAATTCCTATCTAAGCGTGTGGTGATTGTGATGATGATTAACTAAATCTAAGCTAAATTAAAACTAACCTAAATCTTGAAAATAATACGTCAGTAGAGTAAAATGGAAGAAAAACTCTAATGACTAACACTGAAAATGCGATTGCATCCATTGTTGAGTTTATGGCTTAAACCGTAAATGCCGATTAACATGAATACATCATTATGTACCACCAGGTTAAATCTGAGTTTACATACGTGTCGCCTCGATTTCTCACACTTCATTTCCTATTCTCCTTCAGTCCTTCTAGATTCAGAAATTGCTAACAATGGTTCTATGGCTGATTAGTCTATTAGAAAGATTCTATTGATCTCATTTGGTCATACAATGAGAATATCTAGGATTGTAAGCCGGTCGATCCTTTGCACAAATTATATGGTCTTTATAAGATTGAATGTCCATCTTAATAAAATCCACCTGGTACTAAGTGTTCTAATTTCTTGATCTTTGATTAAGTTAAATTGATTTCAATAATTGTGGGTTATCAAGGTGAAGTAATCCTAAGGGGATGCTAGTTGTCACTGCAGGACCCCTTGAGCTCTAGGTTTCAATTTCACCTCTGGTGCAATAATTGATTAAATGATAATAGAAAGTCCCTGAAACCTTTAGCCTCTCAACCTGAAGCATGAATTCCATAAATCATTATTAAAACCTAAGTTTGCAAATTTCAACAACCAACCCTAGGGAGAGAGAACAGCCTCACTTAACCTCTAAAGCCCAACAATATCTTGTTTACCAAATAAGTATTTGAAGATTAGATTAAGAGTAGATTAAGAATCTAAACAAATGTATAATCAATCCCTCTAAACTCAGCTCCACTCTTTATAAGATGTCCCCAGCGATTGGATCTTGCATCTGGCTCCAAAAATGAACTCCAAAATCAAGTAAAAACTAAAAGCCCTAGAAAGTGGTTGAAGAAGAGATGAGAAACCCTAAGGAAGTGTTCTCCTTAAAAAGCCAGACCTAACAGTCTAAAGACTACTATTTATATGATTGAAATAGACAATAATTGGGCTCAAGCTTCGATCACACTTCTTAACTGCCTTTCTTCCAGCCTGGCGAGCCGCGTGTCTTTCGATGTAGTAGTCGCCGGCAATGAGTAACCACTTTACCTGGTGAGGAATTCAGGATTGGCGTTCAGTTCATGGAGCTGAGAGGTTGCGGGCACCAGGTTGCCTAATGAACTAGAGGTGCCAACAGTTCAATCGTGATCGTGTTTTTGTTTGAACATCTTAGCCAGGCAGAACCTAGAAGGTCTTGTATGGGACTTTGGTTCTGCCTTCATGTCATTAAACTCTTCTTTTGCTTGATTTTTCCTTCATATCCTGCAAAACATTGTAGAATGGGGGATTAATGTAATATTGATGAATAAGGTGTGAATTTAGCATTCGATTTATATAAATGCATGAAAAACACACTCAAAATGCATGTATAATTCCTGGCAGACTTGTTGTCTTAATTTGTGCGAGGACCTCCGCTCGCGTGGCCGAGCCTTGCCTCCTTGTCGAGAATGTGCGCCAGACCAGCCAGGGGTTTGTCTGAGCACTCTTTTATTGGGCAGAAACTGGCTATCACATACTCTTCCTCTATTCTTCCATATTGCTTGTAGGTACTTACGCTGCCTGAGGTCTAGGACCATTGAGGGTTTGCAACCGTATGCTTTACTAGATCCATCTTGGTAAAAAGCTGGATTGGCGCCTAATGCCACCCGAGGTTAGGGGATACTCTATATGCTTCGAGGATAGGGATAGCCTTTATGATATGATGTTCGAGGACATTAAAAAAAATTGGATAGTGACAATCCCAAGGAGAAATCACCATCTCATAAGGGAATGACGATTATCTCATAAACACGGAGGAATAATCTTCATGTTAAACGGGGGAATAACCATCTCATTAAATGGAGAAACAATCATCGTGTGAAAACGCTGAAATGATCTTCGCACAAGATAGAGAAATAAACATCTCAAAAAATGGAGAGAGAAGCATCTCATAAGAATGGAGAATAATCATCTCATAAAATGAAGAACAATCATTTCATAAAACAAAGATCATCCATCTCATAAAATGGAGAACAATCATCTCATAAAATGGAGAACAATCATATCATAAAATGGAGCATTGCCTATAAGGACTTAAGTTGCTCGAGGTTTGGGGCCGTCGAGGGCTGGCCACCGAAAGGCTTAGAATATATCATCTTAATGAGAATGGAGAGATATCCGTACCTTGACTCACATCTAAGAACCAAGATATACACTTATTGAAAGTACTTTTTCAAATAAACCGAGTTCCAAGGGCGAGGCTCCATCTTCCCTCATTGGGATTGTATTTTGTAAACCCCTTTGCAACCGTCGTCGACAATAATGAAGAAACCCTCCCAATTTGGTTTAAGCTTTCCCTCCTCAAAATTTAGTCGAAGGACAAGATCGCCTTTTCGGAAAGCCCTAGGCTTGACAAGTTTTTCCCTATGACAAAAGGCTTGGCGATGGTACTCGACCATTTTGATGGCTACTAGTTCTCTTTTCTCCTCGAGCTCATCCAATGCCTAAGAGATCTCAAAAGTGTCATTAGTACGTAGGGTTTTGAGCTCTGGCTCAACATGAATCAATGCCTCGGCTCCAAACACAAGGGCATAAGGGGTCTCCCTGGTAGGCTGCTTCAGAGTGGTGCGGTAGGCCCAGAGTGCTATAGGTAGCTCGTTGACCCACTTGCCCTTCACCATTGTCAACCGTTTCATCAAGTAGCCGAGTAATGTATTTTTCGTGACTTCGGCTTGACCATTTGACTAGGGATACGGTGTGAGCTGAACATTTTTATCCGTAATCTATCTGAGTCTTTGAAAGGGCTTGTTAATGAATTGTTGACCATTGTCAAAACGATGGAATGGGGTACTCCGAATCGACATACAATGTTCCTCTGCACAAATTTCATGAGTTGGGATGCCAGTCGCCTTAGGCCTCAGCTTCTACCCCGCGGGTAGAATAATGCGTAGGCACCGGATGAACTTACATTGACCCATAGCTAAAATTATGAGACCCAAATGTCAATCCCCCACTTATAAAAAGGCCATGGACTTGACACAGAGTGGAGCATCATGGGCGAGGCATTAATGTGCCTAATTTCTGTTAGATATCGCCTTCTCATGAACGACGATTCTTTGGCCACCATTCAACAGGCGTTGAAGCCACATGTCGTAATTATGTGACATATGGCTTTTTAGCTAGCATAGTGCAAGGCCTCCATGGACTTGCTCAATGATTCTTTTCGCCTCCTTTGGTGGTACACATCTCTGGTATAGACCAAAGAATGACCGTCTGTACAAAGTATCATTTACCAAGGTGTACCTGGCTGCTCGAGTTTTTACTTTCACAACCTCGCTTCTATCCTTGGGCAAGGTCCCGTTCCTCAAGTAGTTCGAGATAGGGGATATCTATGAGTTTTTAGCTTGACTCTCAACTATGAGGACTGCTGCATTATGGATGGATGAGTGGTCCATTATACTCAGCTCCACGTGGCAAGGATAGAGAGTGTCGGAGGCTAAATTGGTGAGAGCATTGACCCTTATGGTTTCTCCTCTAGGGACTTAAGCCATTGTAAAACGCTTGAACCTAGCCATCAGGGACTGTTCCAACTTCAAATACTGCTCAATTCTTCAATTTTTGGCCTCGTACGCTCCTCGTAATTGGGATGTCACTAATTGTGAGTCTCATCGGAGCTCTAAGTTTATGACTGAGAGTTCCTTAGCCAGACATAGCTAGAGTAGCACAACCTCATACTCGACTTCATTATTGGAGGCTACAAACGCGAACTTAACAACATGAGCAATGGATAAGCCCTCCAGGGACTGTAGGACCATACCTACTCCTCCTCCTACTGCTCTAGACAAGTCGTTTGTCTCAAGGAGCCATGACGTTTTGCAAAGGTCTCGTGACTACACATCTGACATTTAAGCTATAAAGTCTACAAGAATCTAACCCTTTATTGGCGACCTTGGGCGGTTCTCGATGTCAAACTTGCTCAACTTAACTGCCCACTTTAAAAGCCACCCCGAAGCATATGGTTTATAGAGTATAGCTCTGATCGGATAACTATTAAGCACGACTATAGTATGGGCTTGGAAGTATGGGCGTAGCTTCTTTGTTGTCATTCTAAGGGCCAATATGATTCGCTCGAAGTCAGTATACCTTGTCTCAGCATATTTTAACACCTTACTCATAAAGTAAACCAACTTCTGCTTGTCGTCTTAGCCCGATCTTACCAACATTGCGCTCACTATCGTGGGTCTAGGTTTCTGCGGGGAAGGAGTCTGGATTAGTTGTGGGTTTCTGACAGGAGGATGATCTCGGTGAGGGGGAGAAGAAAAGTTGTTGGTGGATTTGGATCAGGGAGCCTTTGAGTTACCATGACGAGGAGCAAAGGTCGCATTACGCAAGGTTGTGTTCTCTTCGGCGCAAGGCTGCATTAGCCGCAAGAAAAGAGGTTAACTGATGTTAGTAGGATTCTTGTTGATCTTTTAGAATTTGTTCCAATGACAGCAACTGTTGGTCCAGCAAAGGCTCAGAACTTGAAGGGAGAATGTCACCTATTGAAAGTTGGGAGGCTGACCTCACGATGTCTTTTGCGAGTCTAGGCGTGCAGCGGCGCCCCCAAATCCGGGGTGTCAGATTTGACCACCGATCAACTGCGGGAAACCTATGTGTCATATCATTGAGACCCATACATGGGTAAATATGGCCACCATTAGGCCATACATCAATACTCACCAAATATTTAACTAACTATATTACAATAGTTAAAGAGTTAATTACACTCTTAATTCAAAACATATATTAAACTAGTCAGTTCTAATATATATACAAAACGTGGATTAAGGCCACAGTCCGGCCTGCTTCATAATCCCGGCCTCTAAGGGCGGCATACTGCTGAACACTGAAAGGGGATCCCACAGCGGAGTGAGCAATGCCAGTGATTGAATTCTCTACGAGGTTACTCCTTTACCTAAATGCATGCAATGGCACATCACAACATCTACATTCATACAATTCTAATGCATACATGGAATGATTTATATCATGCATGAAATGTTTTTCCATGCCTATATCTCGAGTCACCCACGAACCTCACACATGCCTATGCAGTGTGAAAATCATCACTTAGTAATGCCCGATGACGCGACTACGAGGCCTTTTTCCATTTCACCAACACCCAAAGCAATTTGCCAATGGGTAACCATCCCGAGTTAATCCCGACTCCTATCACTCAACTCTAGGTCTAAGTGATGAACATGACGTGTCATTTGCAAGCGTAAATTTTGGGATCCACACCGCGGGTCTCTATTCCATCTGGAGAACTTTTAGGATAGTCATGGTCCTCTCACACCGTTCAAAACTTCCCGGATAATTACCCTTGGATGCGCACACCAATTAGGGTCTTTTACACCCATACGGGACCTTCGGATAATACCACGGGTCTTCACGGCGAGTTCCAAGGGCGCCCGGCCTACATTAATTATTTCTCACTTTATAATTTGAGCATTAGGTCTTCGTGGGCGTAGTCCCAGACAAGCTCGGCCCACATTCACCACAAATGGTGAATAACCATACCGTGCACCCACAACCGACTCGATGCGATGTCACCGTGTACATGAATGCAATGATGCCAATTCATATATCCAATTCCAATGGCTTATACACAATTATATCTCATATAATTCAAACAATCATGTTAACACATCAATTAGCATGCATTAACATCTCATTTTCCATACCCATTTCAAGCCATTCAATTCAAGCAATATCAGTTCTACCTTCTACACCTCATTCATGCTCCTCATGTCCAAGCAACACACACTTGAGCAATTTCATGGACCATTTGGTCCAATGCAATCCGGACGGTTTTAATGATCCCAAACCGAGGCGTGGGCTGTCGAGTAGGCGGCCCATCTCACAACATCGATTCCACTTTGTGGAACCGAGAATCCATAGCCATTTCCAGCCTCACACACATCCAAAACCATTATCATGCCCTTTTAAACAAGGAATATCCAAGTAGGAAGATTTTACCTCCGGGAGTTATTGAAAACTCCTGGCAGGTACCACGTAGCCCTTGCAACATATAGCAACTTTGCCTCTTGGCTCGTCGGGAACCGACGGTTCGATCACCTGAAAATTTTAGAGAGAAGGTGGAGCCTCTCTCTCTAAAATCCCTTCCTTTCTCTCTTTCCTTTTCTCTCTCTAATTTCCCTCCCAAACCGTTTGGGAGAAGAGAGGAGTCAAGATTGGGTCCTCTCTCTTGCCACATGTTAACCTTCCATTGGTTGATAGGATTTCCTTATCCTCTTTATCTATCTACTTTGGATTTCCATCCAATTAGGAGATGCCACATGTCGACGTGGGCCCCACTTGGCTCTCTTTGTTTGACTAATTCTGCACTTGACACGTGTCACACTGTGAGCCACTCACCTCATGCCAAGTGTCTAGCACCCTCTCGGTCCTCGAAAAATGTGAAATTCCGACTATCTCGGAATTCGACGAAATTCGACGTGGTAGCTAGATTTCGTGAGACGATTCCAACGGTGAAATCCATTTTATTATCCGAGATCTAGAAAAATTCTAGATTTTGACTGAAATTACCATTTTACCATTTTCAGAAAATTAGGATTTTCTCGGGATTTCATAGCGTCGGACTTTTGTTGGTTCCCACATACGGTGCCAGTAGAAAGGTTTTATGTCCTTCTAAGAGAATTTTTTTATATCTCTAAAAAAGAAAATCCCCCCATATTATATACCCATCGTGGGGGTTACATGGTAGACGGTTATGAAATGGGCAATTATGAGCGACCCTCAATGTCTTTATGTTACTCATTAATTTGTACACTAGCTGCTATGCATTAAGCGTGTTATACTTGTAGTTAAGGTGGGCAGCAACGTGTGCCCCACGTGCTTTACCTTTGATGCCCGAGGCGGCCTGTTTAATCGTGCACCTAATCTCATTCTCCTTGATGACATAGGTGGTTGAGGCAGTAGTATGTCCGACCTTCCTGCTTACCGAGCTCGGATCACTCATATGACGGTCATGTGATTGGGTTCAGGTCACTCACATGATTATCACGTGAGCCACAACTTATCCCATTCCAATTGTCCCAACTTAATTACAATTGGGAATTCAGTGAATACAAAAGTTAATCTTTCCTTCACTTATGTTTATTTGTTTGGTTGTTCCCCTTGTCATGCCACATTTTCCAAGGGGTTTGTCCCTTGCTTATATATTTTTTTCCTTAAAAAGATTGTAGTTAATATTTAATTATTCTGATATGATTTAGTTAATATTATTGAATAAAATAATTGGATTTCAAACAATTTGAAATGCTAGTGATTCTTGATATTTCTTTTTTTTTTTTCTCTCTTGGGTTCTTCTTGATGACGTCATACAACTTTAATGGAAAACTGTAACCCACAGAAAAGAGGCCCAAATTGGTGGACATTGGACACTAGTTTCAAATTTCTGTCATAGAATATTATAAATAGAGAAGGGCCCTGGGAACCCGCTTTGAAGCCCAAATTGGAACTAGGCCAGATGGGACCGAACTCATAGGACATATGCTAAACTGTAATGCTGAAACTTGAAACTAGAAAGGGGTATTAATCTCCACATCAAGTTTGTTTTTATTTTTTAGTAAAGCTAAATGTTTCTATCTTAGTCTTTTTTGTTTATTCATTTACATTTCTAGTTCAAATACTCTGTTTTGTATATATTGGATTCATCCTAAAGTAACTTTCAATTCATGTTTACTAGATCCATATAATTCTTTTAATGTTACTTTATTTTGAAACTTGTGTTTAGATGGAAATAACTGGGGATCCAAGTTGGTCAAGTTGGAACCCAACCCAACCCGATTTTGGAAAAGGATTTTTTTCGTGTTATTTACTTTATAATACATCGTTGTAATACTTTGTTCTTATAAGGAGTTGAGCCTCGAACCCCTTGTAACCCCATCCTACCCTTTGTCACTAGAGCTAGGCCTCAAGAGCATTTTGAGATGAGTTTAAACAATCTTTTTTAATAACTCTATTGCATTTGTGTTAATTCTTCATTTTGAGTTCATGCAAAAGTTCAAATAATTTTGAGCCTCATAATTTAATATTTATTAACCTATATTGTCTTATATAATAATACTTATTATATTATATTTTTTGCTTTTAGAAAAAAAAATTATAATTACATCTAAATATAAGTAAATTTAAATTTAAAAGTTACATGCTCTTAAATATGATTGAAAGGGTTTCACTCTCTTGTCTAGGGTTTTCCATTAGTTTTTCTTTTATAGAATTGTTCTATTAGATGTCATATTTTCATTTGTCGTTTGGTGCAGGCGTTCATGGGATCATGGGCGATTGCCTCTCTTTGTTGAGAACAGGTGTTCGAATGGGCTTGGTAGATGAATGATTCGAGTATCAAACGTATCATTCATGTGTTGATCGATGTATGAGGGAAGATGATTCCGATGACTTTGTGCGTCCAGCGAAGGGAAGATGATTCCGATGAATTTGTACGTCCAACGATGTAGGCTAGCTGCTTCAAGCTAGACGAGATTAATCTTCAAGAGTGGTTTATTCCGTTGTGCAAATGGGCATCGTGAGCGTTCGATTTCGTCTATAAAATCATCGTGTGTTTGACTCCATGACTAACAATTTTTTGTGAGATTTGTTTGACACCTAATATAACTGAAACTTATTTCCAAAACCCTAACTTATTTTTCTTCTTCTTTATTTGACCACTCATTGTTCGATTTCATAGAGCGAAGAAAATGAATTTTCTATGGGTGTTTTTTTCAATTTTCCTACTAAATAAGTCAGCATTTGTTATCACTTATTGCAAAACCCGATATCACTAAAACTTTTTTCCAAAACCCTAACATATTCTTCTTATTCTTTATTTTAACGCTCATTTTTCGATTTCTACGGGACGAAGAAAACAATTTTTCTATGTACATTATTTTTTTTTCCATTTTTTTCGTAGTAATAAGTCAGAGCATTGGTTAAATCCCGTGAGTTAGCATCCTTAAAGCTAGTGAATTTCTATGAATCAATTAGATGATTGTTTGGTATCATTAGGTGCATTAATTTTCTAACATATTGAGGTATTACCATAACAAAGCTGGGGCTATTACATGGTACTACCATGTGGGAATAATTCCAACTTGAGCTCCCATCTCCCATTAATAACGTATATTTCTTGTTTCATTTGATCCAGTTGAATGTCGAATGTGTCTGGGTTTGGATCTTCTTCAACTCGTAGTGAAGTTGAAGTAAAGTGCCACCACCAAATTGATTCAAAGCTAAGGATGGTCAGAAGTGGTTCCACCTTGGGGAAGAAGTTCTATGGGTGCTCATTATGGCCTGTAAGTGGGCAAAATCAAACATGGGTAACTAATATAGGATGTCTTTCAATTGTTTCTCTGATTTTGTTTCTATTTTTTCCAAAGACTACAGATTGCGATTTTTTTAGATGGGTAGAAGATGTTCGGAAAACCAATGTCATTAATGAGTGGGAAAAATTAGAAGGGAAGTTGTTAGAGAAAGAGACAGTTATTGCTCAGTTGGAAGCGGAAAATTAAATCTTGGAAGAAAATATTAAGAAGTTGAAAATGAAAATAGACATCTTGCGGAGGCGTACAGGAACATGATAAGCGGTTGTGTATTGCATGATGCTTTATGTGCAAGTATGAAAGAGGGGATAAGTATGCTCTAATTGCATTTGTTATGTCATGGCTTATTTTTGCCATTGTTGTAATGGTTAGAAATTAGGTAATTGTTGGTGGCATTACAATACTAAGTTGGCGATTATGTAGTTTTGATATCTTTATTAACTTTTACTTCACTTGATATGAATGACAAATCATAATTTTGCTCTACTTAATATGGATGACAATTCATATTATGGCTTCAAGTACATTTCTTCTTGCTCACTTATTTTTTATTCGATTCCTTCATTTTTAATAAGTCTGGCAAATGGTATGAATCATTTAGGTCACATATGGGTGCTATATGATACTACCTTAATGAAAAAAAAAGAGCATATTTAGAAAACGGTTAGGTCACATAGGGGTGCTACCTGGTACTACCCAAATGAAAAAAATGAGCATATTTAGAAAACGGTTAGGTCACATGTTGTAATGGTACTACAAAACATCTACTATACGTTTATAGTTGTAAATTTGTAATGAGGCAATAGATTGGATGGTTAGCTATGTATTTAGAAATATTGGTGGCATTACCATAACAAGGCTGGGGAGTCTTGCTAGAACATGCGATGCTTACTCGAACATATTGAGGTTACTACCAAAATATCTTTAGAGTCTTACCTAAACATATCGGGGTGCTACACATTTTGCATCTCGCGACATTTTGAATGCCATATTGCCCCTTTATGTACCACTGCCAAACATCTACTATACGTTTATAGTTATAATGGGGTAGAAGATTGGTTAGTTAGCTACATATTTAGAAATAGTGATGGTATTAGCATAACATAATTGGGGGTACTACCAAAACATACTAGGGTAACTACCAGAATATACTGGGGGTACTACCTAGTACAACCATAACTTATTTGAAAATAAGATAATTATAGTACCCTTACCAAACATCTACTATACGTTTATAGTTGTAATGAGGTAGAAGATTGGTTAGTTAACTACATATTTAGAAATAGTGGTGGTATTAGCATAACATAATTGAGGGTACTATTAGAACATACTGGAGGTACTACCAGAACATATTGGGGGTACTACCAGAACATACTAGGGGTACTACCTAGTATAGTTCAGGTTAAAACTATGTCATAGTATGTACATGTCGGAAATCCACCCAACAACTATTCTATAGAATATATGATTCTATAAAATATGTTTAACTAACATGCATTCAAAATGAGACACAATTACATCAAATAACACTATTAAACATATACAATTAAAGTTTTGAATGTCCCATAATGTCCATATATCCATAATCTGAACTTTACAACATCTGTTTACAAGCCTTTGAAATTTGCTTCCATTCTGTATTGTCTTTATTCATGATCAAGGTGCAAACTGTTCTTATCCTATGATATTTCATTTGTTTTTGAAATGAAAAGAAAAATGAATTAACCTTTACAATCAACAACCAACAATTATATCATCAATATAAACTAATCAATTTTGATCGATATGCCAAAAATAACAGACATAAAACATACCGCATCAATGACATGTGTTAAAATCGTCCCATTCCAATACTACATGAATTTGATGACAAATATTCCACAATCATATCTATAAACAAAAGGTTCAATATGTATTCAGATTAAATAAAAACAAATTTTATAGTGATGGATGAGAGATAGATATTTTACTTAATATTTTGTTTGGGTACATCAGGGCAGACGTGATCAAATTTAGTAAAATCCACTTTAAATTTTAGCCTCCAAGCTTTCACGGTGCCATAGAGGGTAATCGGTTATGAGGCAGATCCTCGAGATTACGCTATTCGGCAGCGAGTGATGTCTGTGACAATATCTCTGACATGTTCGGACTCGATATTTATGACATGGAGGCGCGATGTTTGTCATCACTGTCTGGTAGATATAATTACAACGTCATTTCAAATCATCAATAGTATACCAATTGTAACCTAATAATAGATATACTGAAAATAACACATGGTAAGGATGGATTTGGGTATACCTTATCACACTTTTGTAGATCGATTCCAACATATTACAGGTCCTTAAGATTTTGAGTCCCTATCTTTATTCATCCTTTTGAGCTGTGTCTAGTTTGTCGGTCTGAAATTGTAACATGAGTTAAAAGTGAAGACAATTATTACAGGCAGACTTATCTAGGCGAAGAATAAGATCCAACTATTATTATACCGTAAAATGTGGATCGAAATAGTGTGTCGTGCAGTTAATCCCTTGGTTTTCATTTAGCACACAACATACCATGCCAATTACCTATGGTGTCGATCCATACACATGCCAATTTTTTATTAAAAAAAATAGAAACTCAGTTTTCTAAAATACACATATTTATAACAAAGTCGCATTACCACACTGTTGACCCACTATTTTCCTATTAAGCTTTTCATCTCCCCCCGTGTTATGTGGAACCCAAATATGGAGACTAGTATCTCACTGTGAAATAAAAAAAAAATTGTTCATGACAAAAAACAAAAATAAGTTTAAAAAAAATTATAATATACAATCTATATTAAATTACCTCTCAAGCGCCATTTTACATCCAAGTGCGTAGTCGACTACTAATCTTTCGGGCTTTGTAATTCTCTCGAATTGCTTAGCGCACCCTTCGACAAATGGCGACTTGTATTTGTAGGTCCTCTTGACCATCCTTTTTTTGTTTGACATCATCTTCACCCTAGGATTTTTTTTTTTGAAGAGGAAGTCATGTCAGAAATATGTGTGGATATGGATGCCAACACAAAGACATCCATATCCATTTGATGTGGTGAATCCTCTCTCACAGTATTATCCACATTCACCCCTTGATCTGGTGAGATAGGGGAGTCATTGAAGGCCGGTGGTGTCACTGCATCCTCTGCTTTTTTTCCTCCTATTGATTTCTGTCTACCAGGTTTCATATGTCGTAATGTCTCAACGCGTCGTAAGTTTTCTTTTTCCACCCTGACCATCTCTTTAGCATTCAACCACATTCTCTCTAAAATGGCCTAATGGAAAACACAAGTGTATTCATTACATACTTAACCTACACTTCATGATTATAACAAAGTCATGGTTAGAAAAGCTTACCTCACTATCTGTTTCACTACCGTTTACTCCTTTATAAACTGAATCACCTTTGTCATCATCTTCCACATGAGCTTCTTCATGTGGTACTACCCCCTTAACTGTCAATAATCACATCAACATACAAATAAATTTTAAATAACCAAAAATATAAAAACAAAAACTTGTATATTCATAACAAATATCATACTAACCTCAACCAATCCATAACAACCAAAAAATTTTATTTTAGCTGCTAATCGTTGTATTCTTCGTTTGATGTCTCCAATCGAAGCACCATATCACACGTCTTTCAACATTTACAGCAGTGAGTCACAGTTTTGCTCACATAGAAGACATGAGTGACAGTTTTTTTAACTCATTATATAATATTGATAACTATAACAACATATTTTAATAAACAAATGATATAAAGAATCAACTTCCAACTGTACCTGCAAAAATAATAGACATCCCTACACATACCTTCCGTTTGTTGCTTTAAATTCCTGAATGCCATCTTCCAAATAGTCAAGCATGAGTTTTCCCCAATTTCTTGGGACTAAGACATCAATGTCCCATATGAAATCCCACAGATCATGCATTCCCTTTGGTTTACTATTGGGTGCCAAAATAGTTGCACATGTGAATATGAGGAAAAATTTTGAAAATTCTTCACCAACAGGTAATGAATCCAATTGTGATTCCAAATATTGTATGCTATATATCCAACCCTTCGCAACTTGCCTTCGATGAACGAGCACATCGAGACCACGACATGGGATTCCCATGGTAGCCTCGACATCGACTAATGTAACGTTTACAACAATTGAGCTTGCCATTCTGATACGATGGTATGGAACATCGTATGCAGTGATTAACCATTAGAATAACTCATATATGATCTCGCCCAGTTTTCATGGCATTCCCTAACCACGTGGCTTATTAGCTACTACCTTAACTAGTTGCAGCGTCTCCACGGTACCCGAGAACTACGTACCAGATACCCTAGATTTGGGTAGAGCGCTACGTGAATCGTAGTAAGGGTTAATAAGACTTCGTAAATCAATAAAAGTGTGGTAAATAGTAATGTAAAATTTAATCACCTTTGTTCGATCTTCTGAGACATGATGCTTTCTTTTATTTTCCATATTCTCTTTAATAGCTATATAGAATAACAATAATCATGGCACGTAATAAGCCATATTGATGCATGATAAAATAACATGCACATACAACTGTGCAAGACTCCCCTGTGCATGTCTGAGAAAATTCTTTAGTATGTCTGGTCATACCCCTAGCATGTTCCTCGGTGCAGTACCAACCAAGATACTTCAAGAGTACCACTAGTATGTCCGAATAAGACTTAAGTATGTTCAGTAGTACCCCATTATGTCTCCGCAAGACCTCTAGCATGTTTCCGTAGTACCCCCTAAGATATTCTAGCAATTCCCAGATATTTTAAGTAGCACTCTAGTATATTCGATAGTACCCCCAAGATATTCCCGTAGTTCCTCAAGCATGTTCGGTAGTACCCCCAAAGATATTCCTAATAGTACCCTTAGTATACTTTGGCAAGACTTACATGCTCTAAGAAGACCTAGTATCCTAAGAGGTATCCCCAAGATATTCCGGGCAGCACCCACTTGTTCTAGTAGTACCCTTAGCATGTTCTGGTAAGCATTCCCCCAATATGCTGACAATATTACGTACAAGATACAACATAAGCAATCGTCTCAAATGTAAATGTCATGGACAAAGACTTATAATATGCCTCAGTAAGAAAATCATCTAATTAAGATTACAACATAAGTAACTGTCCTCAAAGTAGAATGAGATATGTAAAGAAATATTAATTAGGCAAGAGGATGTTTGCATGTTTTTCGATTATGCCTGGCCATATTACAATGTGAACAATAATTGGTGCGTTTATCTTGAAATTTCCAGGAGGTCGTTTTGAACATAGAGGATTTAGAGAGAAGTATTCATTCCCTAGGACATCTCGAACAATATCATCCACATCAACTTTTGGCATGTCATGAGTCTCTATACCTCGAAAAAAGCCAAAGTATCAAATATTGGGTTGGCAACTTGAATTGATCATCAACAAAATCAACCACATTTTGTCCATTAAATCCTATTATTGCACATGCATGCTCACAAGGTATCCCAGACATTTCCTAGGCCTGACAAGTGCATCTGTCACTATAAGAAATTGGATTTTTTGTGTCCAAAGTTTTTACGACCAACCCAAACTAGTCATTGAATCTAATTTTCTACGATGAACTTTTCCAATTGGTCGCTAATTTTAATAGATAATTAATTTAAATATTTTATTTATTTATGACCAATAATTTTATTTATTGTTACCATTGTTTGATCGTAAATATTATAACTTGCAATAAGTTATTGATTGGTCGTAAAATACATTATTATTTATGACAAATCTTATATTGGCCATAGAAAATACTATGATATATAAAAATTATTGTAACTCGTCCTTGGAAGTTTGATATTTTGTAAGGACTAGTAATTTTAGTCGCAAAACATCTTATAATCTTTGACTACTTTATTAATCGGGTCGTAGACTATATATTAATTGTGATGAACCTTATGTTAGCCTCAAAAAAAAATATAATCTATGACAATATTGTAATGCGATTCAAAAGTATGATATTGTGAGAAATGCAAGAGAATACTACAAAATGTCCTATGATCTATGACCACTCATTGGTTAGTCATAAAAAGTCACTATTTATGGAGGCACCTTTATAGTTGGTCATGAAAACTAATATATTCTATGAGAAATATTATAACTCATCCTTAAAAGTTTGATATATTATGAAGATTGAAAGATAGTCGCAAAAATGTCATATTATTTGCTACTACTCATTGGTTGGTCTCAAAAATCTTTATTATTTGGCGCATAACTCTTTCATTGGCTCTGCAAAATACTTTAACATGCGCAGAAAATTTATAATTAGTCTAACATTGAAATTATAATGTTTTTGAGGAATGATACTGTAGTTGCAAATGTCTAATAGATCGGGGGACCACTATTTTTGTAACATTTTCAAAATACAATTTCTACATCAGTTTAAACAATTTAATATTATTTTTAAAAGTTAATTACCTTCTTAAAATATACATTTCACACGACTTTTTAAACACCTTAAAATACTACTCTCAATATAAACCAATTTGTTAAAAATAAATATTTATAAAAATTATTACTATAATTTTCAATTAATTGTAGATGTTTCCATGTACTTATATAAAGTAATTACAAAAAATCTTCTAAAAATAATTCAATTTTTATAAACATATAAATATTATCTAATAAATAAACTGATCAAATATATTATTAAATTATTTGATAAAGATAAATAAAATGTTCATTATTTTTAGTTAGAGAGTGATTTAAATTTTTATTTTATTTTTTACACACACACACACACACACACACACACACACACACACACACACACACACACACACACACACACACACACACACATATATATATATATATACTTTAAAACTATCTTAAACTCTAGGTACAGACTCAGGTTTTATTAATATTTTAATTTGTGTGGATAATTTAAAATTTACGGATATGGATAATGATTAGATTAGAAAAATTATATTTATCTTATATAAATAATATTATATTTATATTTTATATATATTATATATATATGTATAAATATTAAATATCATATTTAGATTTATAGATATTTTAAATGTAGTAATTATACATGTTTCCATATATTAATATAAAATATTTATATATGTAGTATATATATAATGAATATTACTTAAAATATTAGTACTTATTTATTTTGTGATGCCCCAAAACCCGGGGGTCCGTTGACAACCCGTCAACCCGCGGAAAATCTATACGTCTTGTATCGCGAGACCCATACCTGAGTAAAAATGGCCACTTAGGCCCATACACCAATACTCATCCAAATACACCCAACTATATTCCAATAATTCAAGATATTATGATTACTTGGTCACAAATACATATTAAAATTTACTTATTCTAATACATATATTATACCAAAATCAATACCCAAAGTTAATAACCCGATTCTCTTCAAAAATCGGCCTCTAAAATGAGCCGTCTTCTCTCGAACACTCCCCACTGGAACACTCCTCGATTGTGGTGAGCACTGCCCAAGAAAGGGGAATCTACCTGAATTGCCATTCCCACCTATGCATATGCAATGATTCAATGCAAAACACACACTCAAGTACACGTGATCCTACTTGAATGTCTAAATGCCCATTTCCATGTCTCGAGTCTTCACCGACTCTCACACTCGCCACATGGTATGAGAAAACACCTCTTTTCAAACAAACCGTTGTTCTAAACACGCTACCGAAGCTCTTGTGAAAGTATTGACACCCGGCGCTTAATGCGCTGAGAACCTTCCGAACAATTCATGGGCCTCTCCGACGCGTAATTGCTTGACCATCTCTCAACACCATTCTCCGTAAAAATCATCCATTGAAATTCTCGCAACCATGTTCGCTTTTTTCTTTCTTTCATGTCATGCACTCACACTTCCACTTTTGAGGCCACCTCGCAGAAAATGATATGCCAATTCAACACAATTTACACCAATATATCAAATATGCATATATTATCAAATTTGCACTCATACCACATGTTATTCAATTTTGATCAACCAACATGCAAATTAGCTCACTACTCATGACAATCTCATCAATGATCCACACTGGCCACCATGTTTGTTATATCAGGCACCATATTAATAATAATGGTTCCATGTACTAACTCCATACCTACACAAACGCCGATTCACGTACACCACGCACAATACATGGATTGTCCACTGATATAAACAGGACCTGCTTTTAACAGCCCCAAAACAACAGTTGGATTTGTCCGTGGCACCCACTTCAAGACATTACCTGCTCCACTTCAGGAACCGACTCACAGCCGCCCAGCCTCCCATATACACTTTAAAACATACTTTATTGTACAAATTATGAAACAATCACCAAACAATTCCAAAACAGCTCAAACGGTCAACATTTTTCTCCACACCTGTCCCTGCTTTTGGATCGACCAAACGGCCACTCACGGCCTTAAATCAACTCAACCATTAACAAAACACTTAAATCGAAAATAAACCAAGTAGGATAAACCCTCTAACTCACTGAAATATCAAAACCCCCCAAATCTGACTCCACACATAGCCCTCGCTGGCAGAGAATAACTCTATTTCGTCCGAAGAAATCCGACGGTCCAATCCATTGAATCAGAGAGAAGTCGCACACTCAATTAAACCCCCAAAACCCAGCCTCTCACCGGTGATCCTTACTTTCCTTCTCCTTCCTGCACGCTTCCTCAAGAAGCACCACTATCCACATTTTGTCTTATTCTTAACTAACACGCCTTCCCATTTCCTTAAGTCTCTGATTTTGATACTTGACACTATCTCGGCCATCCATTCATCATCTCTCTACTATACTTAAATATGTGTCACATGAGTACACGTTATAAAGGACTGGTCACATCACATGTCGCTTTACTTGACATCATGCATCAAAACTGCAAATTCAACTCATTCTTAATCGCACAACTATCGGCACAGACTCATGAGACTTAATTCCAACGGTGATGTCCGTTTCTTCATCCGAGATCTAGAAAAATTCCTGATTTTTACCGAAATTACGATTTTGCCATTTTTTTGAAAATTGGAATTTTCTCGAGTCTTACATATTTATTAAAATATTAAATATTAAAATTACATATATTTATATATTGAAACTTGATTTATTTTAATGTATTAATTACATATGATATAAAAATAAAATTTTAATAAATTGTACTTTCAAGAAAGAAATTGTACTTTAAATAAATTTTTTTCAAAATAATAAAAATAAATGAGGATTATCTTGAAAAGAAAATTTTAAACGCTTTCTTAATTTTAAAAGTCTTTTAATTCTAAGACATCTTTACATTAATTTTACTATAAATACAGGAATTGAAAACACTAATATAGAGACTGAGATGGTTGATGTCTCTTTTACCTTACTAGCAATTGTGTTATGTGGTATAGCTTTATCGCGTGGTTCCTCTCAGGTTGTATAGAGATTAGTCCTGGAAGTATGGTATGACTTAAAGATCTTTCGTGTGTGTACGTATCCGATCAAGAATGACCTTATGGTCTCCACAAAAATAAAAGTATGATTTTGAAAAATCATGAGGATTTTCTCCCTTTTAAAAATTTTAAGTCTTTAACTTGAAAAACTTTCTTTGAGACTTCAAGACTTAATGTTAATTTGATGTAGATTGTACATTATTAAATTATAATTTTAAATATTTAATATTTACATGACATTTTATCTTCATTTTAATATAGAAATAAAATGATGTTCTTAATCATATTATAATTATTTAATACATAATATTATAAAAATAATATATAATTCTAGATAATAATAAAACAATGTTTAAAAATTATTCTTCATAATTTGTATAGAATAATAAAAGACATTTATTTTTTTTTTTTTACATTAAAGTCTAACTAATTTTTATTGATTTTATGCATTAAATTATATATTTAATATTTACATTTCATTGATATAGAGATATTGTGACGCCCCAATCCCGGGGGTTCGTTGACAACCCGTCAACCTCAAGGAATATTTCCTCGTGGATGTCGGCAACCCGACACCACTACGGTGCACCCAGCCTCCTTCAGACGGAGCTCTACCTGGCCGTGACAAAACTTGTCCCAACAATTAACAACGACCACACCGGGTCCATGTGCGAGTAAAAATGGCCACTTGGGCCCATGCATCAATACTCACAAAATTCATATCAACTATATAACAATAGTTCAAGAGTTATTACAATACTCTTCACCAAAACATATCTCAAAATTTAGAGTTTTAATACATGTTATACAATGAAAATACCAAAAACATCAAAGCCACAACCCGACTTTCTTCTAAAAATCGGCCTCTAAAGAGCGTTGTCGACAGGGTGAGCAATGCCCGGTAGTGGAAATCTCCTATATGGGTTACTCCCTACCTAAGTGCACATGCAATGATCCAACATAAACACACACTCAAGCAAATACATGATCCTACTTGAATGTCTACACACCCAATCCCGTGTCTCGAGTCCTCACCGACTCCCTCACGCATGCTTAAGCCAATGCACGAAAAACCTCGTTTTCATTTCTTTCATGCCATGCACTCACACCTAATTTTTCTAGGTTGCCCTAATGCATATGAAATGTATTATGCCATTTCCAAACCACATATGCCAATCTATCAATTTTGCATATATTAACAAAATTTACCCACATACCACATGTTATTTAATTCACACCAATAACATCAAAATTAGCTCTCTTGAGCCAATCGACAATCCATTTTTTAATTCCAAAGGCTCTTCCACAATTATATTTTATATAATTCAACCTCATGTTAACACATTAAATTCCATGCATTAACATTTATTTCAGCACAATCTGCCAATCTAACGACGCATGCTAATATATAAAACATGTATATTTCCAATAACATAATTAACTCACATAAATCATGTTATTCAATTTAAACTGTTAAATACCAAAATTAACTCACATGAGCTAATTAACCAATCAAGTAATTCATTTTGAATCACCCAAAACACACAAAAATCACACAACAATTCACGTGAATAGTGAAACCCTAGGGTTTGTGACGCCCTAAAACCGGGGTGTCCGTTGACTACCCGTCAACCCGCTGAAACACTCGTGAATGTCGGGTGACCCGACCTCTCTCACGAAAATCGGGCAGAGTCTCCTTTGTACGGGGAGCTCTACCCATATACAAACATGTCCCAAACAATCCAATATAACATTTATATGAGTGAAACGGCCACTTGGGCCCACAAACCAATACTCATCCAAATAAATCCCAACTATATACAATAGTTTCAAGAGGTAATAAAATT
This sequence comes from Tetrastigma voinierianum, assembly GCA_016808115.1. NCBI lineage: Eukaryota > Viridiplantae > Streptophyta > Magnoliopsida > Vitales > Vitaceae > Tetrastigma > Tetrastigma voinierianum. The sequence continues at coordinate 2,030,508 of JAEQBH010000926.1, forward strand.
ATCCTTATACATCATATATCAAACTTAGAGAGTTCTAATACATGTGTACATAACAAAACCAAAGCCACAACCCGACTTTCTTCTAAAACGACCTCTAGGATGAGCCGTCTCCTCGACCGCTCCCTGTACCTGAAAATAATATCCCTCGACAGGGTGAGCTATCACAGAGTGGAATTACCCTGGGTGGGTTACCCTCACCTAAGTGCATATGCAACGCCCAAAGAAACACATTCAAGCAAATTCGTGATCCTACTTGAATGTCTAAATGACCAACCCACGTCCTGAGTCCTCACCGACTCCCTCACACTTGCCTAAGCCACGTATGAGAAAAACATCTTTTCAAAACAATTCGTTGTTTTGAACTGCTCACCAAGTATCTAAAATACGGGACTACCCTCCGAGGCGAACGTCGAGAACCTTCCGAAACAGTTTATGGTCCTCATCCAAATGATTTGTCGACCGTCTCCCAACCCCATTCTCCTAAATTCATCTGCGGAAATTCCTTTCAAAAAACGCTGCTTTTCTTTCAATTTTTCATGTCATGCACTCACCTAATTTCTAGGCTACCCCAAAGGTATATGAGATGCATTATGCCATTTCACACAATATATACAACACATGCAAATATACCATCATGCATATATTTACATAATTTACAAATTACACCATGTAATTCAAATAATATTCAACCATCACCCAAATTAGCTCACTGAGCTAAACACAATCTCATCTCCACGGCTCATACACCCAATTATATTCCATATAATTGTGACATCATATTAATACAAGAAGTTCATGCATTAACCTATCCATTTCCACACAAATCAAGCCATTCATTTCATCAATTTCAAGCACCCAACACATGGACGTTTTTGGTCCATTTCACCCAAATCCGGGACTGTTTTTACAGTCCCAAAATAGAGCAAGTGGGCTATCCACGGGCAACCCACTCCTCTTACATCGGTTCCTCTTGGTGGAACCTAATTTCCATGGCCATTCCCGGCCCCATACACACAAAACACAATTTAATGCATAATTACAACACAAGCAGGCCTCAATGAAGGATCGAACTCTGGCCCAACCGAGCCCACAATTCCTACAATTCGGTCCCATGTTTTGGGACTGATCAAACGGCCTCCTCACCTACTCAAACCAATCCCAACATTACAAACACTTAAATAAAGTGTAAAACAAGTAGACGAAATTCCTCTAATTTCACGGAGTTTGTCAAAACTCCTTAAAACCGGAGCTCCACGCTGCTTGCCCTCAAAGGCCGCTGCAGAACAACTTTCCTTCTTGTTCGAAGAAATTGACTTTGGCCTGATTGGACCGAAAATCTAGAGAGTATAATTTTCTTTCTAGAAATCACAAAACCTCAAAATTAACTTTCGCTTTTCTCGGTTCTTCCCTAATGTTTTTGGCTCAATTTGAAGATAGAGGATGACACTATTGGCTATTTTGTCTTTTCCTCATTTAAAATTTCCAAAATGACATCTATGTCCCTTATTTCCACTATTTTGACACTTGGCACTATCTCGACCGTCCGTTTCCATCATTTCTCTACTCATGCAACTTGTGTAATATGAGTACATGTTATATGTGACTTTTGTCACATCAAATGTCGTTTTACGATACCCGATACTCGATGCCTCGGGAAACGTACCCCCGACTGGTCTCAAATTCACTGAATTCGACATGGTAGCTAGATTTCATGAGATCGATTCCAACCCAAGGAACTGGGCTTTGTCATCCGAGATCTACAAAATTTTCGATTTTTACCAAAATTACGATTTTGCCATTTTTCCGAAATGTGAATTTTCTGCTCCACAGTGGTCGACACCATGGCCACACTAGGGATCTTCTCACTCGATTCAAGTATTTTGAGACCGAAAACAAGGCTAATTCAAGTCTCAGAATATCCCTAACCATTCACATGGCTCTTAGCAAAAGAATAACACAAGTAAGAGATGTGAGACCCTACTAAAGTAAACGATAGACACAGTCGCAAACCCGGGAATTTCGATCTCTAGATGACAACACGGACACACCGCTGAGTCTGCCTGCAAATCTAGGTACGCTTGATATTTCGTTGAATTCGAAATACCAAAAAATTTCACGTATTTCGAGGTAAATGGACGAACGAGAAAGTGACACATGGCATGAGGATTGCATGCCATGTGGCACTTGAGAACAGGGCACTTGGCACATGAGTGGAGGCCAAGTGTCAACTTTAAATCATGCATGCAAGATAGTGATAAGGAAGTGGTATATGGTGACATATGGCATAGAATGATGCTTAGTGTCAAAGGAAGCATGAGGTGTTCTATACCAGGGAAGTCTTCTCCACCGAAGGCAAAATCTGTTTGGTGGAATAGAAGAGAAATGAAAGAGAAAAGGGGAAAAGAAATAAAAGGGGGAAGAGAATGAAAAAAGGAAAGAGAATCAGCCTTCCGATGACAACAGAGGAGCTTGCAAAGAGGAATCCTGATCCGCACTTCAAGAGGTAGGGTTCTCTCCCACTGTTAATCTTTCATTTCGCAGCCATGACATGGCTATGAGTGTAGCCCCGGTGATGGCTGGTTCAAAGAACAGCCATTTAAATCATTTGTTGGTGGGACCGGTTTCTAGGTCCGTGTTTGTGTAGTTTCTAGAACTACAGCCTGAACCGATTTTGTCGATACGTGAATTTGATATTGATGATCTTGTTGTGTTTTATTGCTTATTTGAATAACATGCAGATTGTGAATATTGATGTTGATATACTCATGCTTGATATATTAACATGATGCTTGAGATGAAGCACATGAATATAATCATGCATGTAGTTTTCAAAGATGCATGTAACATGAGATATTATGCAACACATTATCATCGCATGTGCACTGCACACGCATAAATCTAAAAGTGAGTGCATGAATAAAATGGGTACTCGGAGGGTTCCCTAGTAACAGTGGTTCGGAGGGTTGTCCAATAAATTATATCGGAGGGTTGTCCAATAAATTATATCGGAGGTTTGTCCATTGAACTCTATCGAAGGGTTGTCCAATAAGGGGTTCTCGGAGATGGTCTAATGGTTTGATACTCGGAGAGGTCCAATGGTTTGATACTTGGAGGTGGTCCAATGGTTTGATACTGAGGTCCAGCGGGATTTAAAACAAAGCTTTGTTTTGTGATAGTTTTCATACATGACAATTGCATGGTGAGGGAGTCGATGAGGACTCTGGAAACCCAGATGACATAGACATTCATATAGAGATATGCATATTTTATATGAATGTGTGTGAATGATTTTGTGGATTATGTCATCAAGATGTGCACTTAGGTAGGAGTAGCCCTTTGTAGGAGACTTTCTACCGGCATAGCGTCACTCCCGTCGTGGGAAAAACATTTCAGTACCGGAGGTACACCAAGAGAAGGCACTTCGCGAGGCCTTAGCCGGTATTAAGCTCAAAGATGGCTTGTTATGTGTTTTGTAAAAGTCTAGGCAGAAAACCCGATTTTTGTTATATACTAGATCATATCCGGGGTCAGAGATATACAGGAGATAAATTGTACTGAACCTGGCCCACATGTTTAATACAATTTGCAAAGGTTTTCTCACCTTTTATATTTCTGTAATGACTTTAAGACTGATTTTTTGTTGGGTAGCAAAGGGATTTGGCCCTGTGGCCTCTGCCATCAGAACTCACCGCTGAGCTTGATGCAGGCTTCCGAATCACCCAAATCGACCTTATGTTCCCAAGTTAAGACATTTTTACTTGAAGTGGTCCGAGAGAGGGCGAGCCGGCGGTGGCCGAGCTCAACCGAGAGAATGAGTCAGGTGGCCGCAGCTCTTTCGCCGAGCTTTAGGATGAGCTGACCTCTTCCGTCGAGTTTCTCGGGATGAGCTGACCTCTACTGGCCAAGCTCACTTGGGATGAGCTGTGTGTGGCCGAGCTCACTTGTGATGAGTTGTGTGGGAATAGTGTTCTGTTTTGGAGCCTATGAGACGTCTAGTCTTTGAGACTGAATTTCGGTAGAGGAAAAGTGAGAATTTGGACTAGCATCCTTGATAAAAATTGTAGCTCTACCTATGAACTTCACATTGGGCTTTTGAATTACTCAACCGACCTCCGCAGCCTGGGTTATGGCCTTACTTTAAGGGTCCGAGAGGATGAGCGCGGCCGAGCCTATCCTGGGCCGAATCATCTCTTAGTCGAGCTGAGCTCTCGCATGAGCCGACCCTCGGGCAGGGCTGAGCTGACCTCGTCGTAGAGATGAGCTCTCCGACGAGCTGACCTCTGCGCAGAAATGAAATGGACCCTCGCGCGAGAGCTCGAGCCGACTCCTCTTGCGCAGAGCTGAACTGACCTCTTGGTCAGAGCTGAACTCTCCTGCATGAGCTGACCTCTCGTCAGAAATGAAGCCTCCGGAAGAGCCGACCTCTTGCCAGAGCCGGAAGCCGCCTCGACCGTTCCCGCAGCACGAGCCACCAGGCCAACTCGATGACCATAACTTTCTCGTCCAAGTCCGCTTCACGCTGTCAGACTCTAAGCAAAGTTCTCTTTGAGTCTGGGAATCCATCCATACATGGCTCAAAATAATCTGAGCTCATATCTTGTTCAAAAGAGACAAAATACAGTAGGTACCTGTCGGTTCTGCATATCAGTTGCTGCTCATGTGAAGCGCTAACTTCGGAGGACCACAACTTCCTCGTCCGAAGTCCGTTTCAGTGTTCTTAGACTCTATGGAAAGCCCCTTGAGTCTAGAATCTGACCACATGCCTGTGGAGGGCATTTTGTGCTCAAATATAGCTGAGCCGACCTCTTCTGGCCGAGCTGACCTCCTTTGGCCGAGCCGACCTCGTCTAGGGAATGAGCTCGGCAACGCCAACTTCGGATGACCATAACTTCCTTGTCCGAAGTCCGTTTTATGCGTTCTTAGACTCTATGGAAAGCTCTCTGAGTCTAGAATCTAACCATATGCCTATGGATGACATTTGGTTCTCACATAGTTTCTTTTGTTGACTCATTGCACTAAGTGCACTAATTACTAGAATCGAATGAGTGGACTGCTATGTGTCATCATTTAATAATCGAGTGACACGTGAATATGCGTGGAATGAGGCACATGGCGCCTTGTTGAAGGTTACCCCAGGAAAAAAAAAAGACCCCCGGGATTTGGGGTGTCACAAGAGAAGACCCCTACCTCTTGGGGTTGTCGAAACTCCACCAAATAGGTGTCCACGTAGCCCCGCCACGTGTAACAGCCTTTACTTCAAGCTCCGGTTTAACCCACTGGTCCGAATCTGGGAAATCTAGAGAGAAGTAGCTCTCTCTCTAAACCGAAAAACCCGTTTACTACACGTTTCCCTATCGATGTTTTCTCTTCAAATTGAAGAAGAAAACTGCTCATCTTTTGTTCTATTTCATTTAACTTTTCAAATTTCAATAATGTCCCTTTTGTCTTGATTTTGACACTTGGCTTAATCGCTCATTCATCTCATCATCTCTAATCATGGAACATGTGTCACATGAGTACATGCAAGAGTTTTGATCTTTATCAGCATCACACGCCTTCATAGCCGCTTTACGAATCTTAATACTCGTGCCTCGAAAAACGTGAAATTTCGATTGTTTTGGAATTCGACGAAATTCGAATGGTAGCTAGATTACGAGATTTATCCCAACCACAAGTCTCGCTTTCATCATCCGAGATCTAAAATTTCGATTTCAATTAAAATTACCATTTTGCTATTTTTAAAATCGATTTTCTATTTCACCGATATTATCAATAGTTTCAAATAATTGATTTCACTATTTTAAAGATAATTGTTTGAATAAAAATAATACTTAAAAAACAAACAAAGTTAATATTAATAAAAATAAATATAAGAAGTAAATAATAAATTTATTAAATTTTTATAAGACTTGATCTCCAATTTTAAGGAAATTTGAATAGTAATAAGAATAAATAATAAACATGAAAAGACAAATATTTATTCCACTATACCTTAATAATAACAAAAAACAATTTTATAATTATTATCTTATACTATAGTATATGATATATTACATTTGCTTAAATGTTATAAGTTAGTGGTGGTGCAAGGGTTGGAGAAATTTTTGAGATAATATAATTTTTTTAAAAAGAGATAATACAACTAAATTTAAAAAAAAAACCCATATATTTGAAAAAAATTCATTATGGAAAGAAGGTTTTGATATTATGAAAAGAATTGAGAGCTCCTAACGCTAAGTAAACTTTCTTTCTTATTCCTTATCCGAGGTGAAGTTTGGAAAAAAGACATCAACCGTGAGTCAAGAAAAAGCAAGTGTGAGTTTTACTTTTTTTTTTTTTTTTTTACATCAATGGGTTTTACTATTTATTATGCTTAAAATGAATGTATTTGTGTTGTGTGAATGAGATGAACACGTTTTTCTTAGTTTTGTGAAAAAATGTGTAAAAAGTGGATGTTCGGGTTATGAAAAGATGATCTATTGTGTGAAAGTGGGGCATGTATGGAGAAGCATAGCAAAAGGAGATCTAACAAAATTGTAAACAAAATTATGATTTTAAATCTTGAGTAATTATTGTTAAGAAAAAAAATGAAGAATACTAAAAGACTTTGCTATGAATATATAAAATTGTAAAAAATTTCTTTTAGTTTAAGATTTTGTTATTTTTATTTCTAAATCCATATAAAAATATATTTGTCTCTCAAGATCTCTCTCCCAAATATAAAAGAGATGTGTTGTGAGATTTATAGAGAAATATTATGCTTAACCATCTTAAAAATTAGAGTTTATCTTTATTTCTTTTTATTTTAATGTATGGTTAACATGAGGAGAACCACAAAGATCAACCAAATGAGATTGAACTCTTTTATATCACATATTATAACGTCAAACTCAAGCTATCTATGTAAGTATTGTAGGCTACTTTATTCAATTAATAAAAATACTAGTCATGTGATGTTTTCTTTTGATTTCTTTAATTACGCGTGTTCATAGTGCAAATGTTTAGAAACTTATACTGCATATGTTTATTAATTTTACTAACCTTCTCCTTTTGTCTTATATAAAGTATCACTTGTAGAAACTGAACAACGTGAGATATTTGATAGTTAAGCGAAAGAGTTAGAGAGTACGCACAAAGAATGAGACAATACTCATTTGAGGAACACAAGTGATGAGTTGAAAATGTGTCAAACTGAATTGAATAATTCATACTTCAGACTTGGGAAGCAACAAGAGCATATGAATCATGATAAGGTAGTTGACTTGAGAAAATTTTGTCAGCTTACTAGTGTTCAATTCGAATTATTTTTATACTTTATTTTCTTTTATTAAATTAATTTCTATTTTAGTAATTTTGCATTTATTTTTATTTTCATTAAGTTATGTAATAATAACTTTTTATTATAATTACTTATTAAAACATATTTAATTTGATTTGATTAATTTTATAAATTTGCATTTTGTGAATTATAAAATAAAAAACAACAAATATTTGATCTACCACTGTTGTCACCTATATATTTAATTTGTGACAAGTTGGTTTCATTGGCAACATAAATACACTTGGAGACTACTTATTATTCCCATCTAACAAAAACTAAACTTACGACCAATTACATTTTGTTGTTGAAACTTATAAATAGCAACCACTCGGTTTTCATCACAGAAACATTTAACTTGTGACCACAACCTTTTTGTCATTAAAACATTTAAAATGCGACTACTGATTTTTTGTCATGAAAATAATTAATTTAAGATAATTTATTTTCCGTTGCAGAAATGACCACTTGCGGCCACTTCATTTCATCGTAGAAATATTTAACCGTGGTCCAAATTTTTCATCATGAAATATTGTAAGCCATGACTACTTTTTATTGGTCATAAAAATATGAAATTTACAACAATGTAAAATCATTGTAAAACATTTCAAATGTGATCAAATATTTCGCCACAACAATTATAATTGACGATCGATTACTAACGGTCATAGAACATAAAATTAGTGACTAAGATGCTGAACATAAGAAGTATACATTAATGACCTATATCGTTCATCGCGCAAACAAATTATTTGCCATAAAGTCAACATCAATGGTTATAAATATTTAACTTGTGATCACAACCTTTTTTTCATTAAAACATTTAAAATGTGACTATCGATTTTTTGTCTTGAAAATAATTAATTTAAGATCATTTATTTTCCGTTGCAGAAATAACCACTTGCGGCCACTTTATTTCATCGTAGAAATATTTAAACAGTGTCCAAATTTTTTCATCATGAAATATTGTAAGCCATGACTACTTTTTATTGGTCATAAAAATATGAAATTTGCGACAATGTAAAATCATTGTAAAAACATTTCAAATGTGATCAAATATTTTCGCCATAAAAATTATAATTGACAACCGATTACTAACGGTCATAGAACATAAAATTAGTGACTAAGATGTTGAACATAAGAAGTATACATTAATGACCTATATCGTTCATCGCGCAAACAAATTATTTGCGATAAAGTCAACATCAATGGTTATAAAAAAAATTCCCTGACGGACATATCGCAACGACTTTGCGACAAACATTTTTTAGTTGCAAATTATTATTTGTGACTAAAATTATTGTTTTTGGGACGAATAATGTGGTCACAGAATAACGAATTTCTAGTAGTGTGTGCTCCTTTATGTCAACATTGAAGATTGAAGTACTAATAAATACACCAAAGATAGACTCACTGAATGGGCTCATTGTGTAAACCTCGCATTTTGCAATATTAATTTTCACTTTTTGATCTATTTTTGGTCCTATAGAACCCTTCCATTGATTGGATTTAGCTTTATGCCTAACAAGAATAGCACCCAACTTAGTCATGGGGTCGACTAAGAAGCTACAAATAGAGTGATGTCGCTCAATCTTGGTTGCTAACGAATCATTATACACGCATAATTCATTCAGGTGAGCATTGTAATCAATCTCCAATTGAGCATAGGAAATTTTATCAAGCCATTGCAATGCATTTTCCTTCCCCTTGTTCCCCCTTGTGTTATACTTATTAAAAAAGCTATTGAAGTTCTCCTTCAAGTGACGATAACAATAGGCATGGTTCTCTTCTCCAAAAAGCTCTAGTACACTATGTAGAAAACTCGGGTGTCTATCCGATAAAATGACCACATCCTTATCCCCAATGAGATTCTTTAAGTTTTGTAAGAACCAATTCCAATCCTCATAATTCTCGGAGCTCATCACACCATACACTATCGGGAACATGTTGTCATTGGCATCATAAGATGTTGCTAAAAAAAGAGCACCGCTGTATGGCCCACTCATGTGGGATGAGTAAATGGCAATGACTGGCCGACATCCTCTCAAAAACCCTATAATGGACACTTCATGGGCAATAAACAGTTGTTGAAAATGGCCATCACTAGAGTGCGTCAACTCTACAACTGATCCCAAATTACATTTTTTTTATTTGCTCACACATCCAAGGCAACAATTTATAAAAACTCTTCGGTTGACCATATATTCTCTCTTTAGCCTTCTCCTTTATATGCCAAGCTTGTAAATAAGTCAAACGCATCCCATGTTCCCTAACGAAGTCTTTACAAATTTGTCATGGCATGTATTCAGGTGTACATTGAATGACATCATCAATAACATTCGAAGCTCGGTTACATGTAACTAATGGTTGAGAAGAAACTACATCATTAATAGTGTGCTTATGCTCATTTACGAATGTGTGCACTTGTATAGGATGCAAAACACCCACAACATGACAAGTTATCTTCCAAGGGCAATAATTTATCGTGCATATAACAGTCATGTGTTTAAAACTGTTTTTCTTGTAATAGTATCGAAATCTCCCTGCTATAGACATCAAGTACATAGCATCATGAAATGCATCCGCATTTGGGAACGCTTTCAATTACTAGCCATAATTTCATTTGGAATCGCCTTGAATTATGTTGAACCACTTCTGCCACATGAGACTCAACAAATTGTGAGGCATTTACTGATACATCCGTGGAAAACTCAGATTCAATGCTACATTTCTCTGGATGTGTCCAAAATTGAAAGCAACAATAGGCGTTGGAGGATCACTATTAACACGACATACACCCAATTAATGAGTCCATGTTTCGCCAAATAGTATATGAATTTGTATTAATATCAAAATTTTAACTAAATTTAACATACCTTGGAGGTGGTCAGATTACCTCAACCGAGACATAGTTATTTGAACTCGCGTACACATAACAATAATTGTCATTGAATTTAAACATTTTTCTCATTTCTGCATCATCTTCTAACAATACTAACATTGATTGATCAAATGCAGTTGATTCCACTTTCAACCTATCGAAACAAATTCGACATATGGAATATGCATTTTCATGATTTTTGTGATGACTCGGCCACCATTGTATTCAATTGACCCATTGGACTTCACCATTTCCCCACCGTAGCATATATAAACGAACATCTCGTTCTCCATCTTCGTTTAATCTATAGTTTTAATTTCACACAATTTCAATGACATAATTCATTAGTTACACATTTAACACAATCCTTTATGTGTGTTATGGTGATACCAATAGTCTATTATGAGTGTCTAAATGCAATGCAACAAAGAATACAACTAGAGTGGTTATAACAAAGTTTTATTATGGTAGTACTGGGTAGTACACCCAGTTTATTATGGTAGTACACCCAGTTTATTATGGTAGTACACCCAATACAACATGGTAGTACCTCCAGTATGTTATGCTAAAAACACATATCTGACTAATACATACAAATTGTTTGACTGATTAGGTACTACCAAAAATTGAAATACGATGCTAGTAAACTATCTAATTCATTCCAATTGAATGAATGACTCTAACCTTAATAGAATAAAAACTTAGATACAAATATAGTGTTTTAAGGAGCTCTAGGTAATGGTAGTAACAAATTAAATTGAAGGAAGCTAACTCATTAACTATTTTCACCAATGTTTTATTATGGTCGAACCGGGTAGTACCCTAAATATCTTATGGTGTACCCCCAGTATATTATGCTAGTCTCGGTAGTACTACTGGATGTAATGGATCCACATAATATTTATGACCACATTAGGAGTTACCCCATGCTTTTTACGGGCCTACCTTCATCCCATAAAGATAATACCTAAAACACGTGGTAAGATTCTTGCTCAAGCTAAAAGATTGTCTATGTTAGATAGGACAACTTGCCATCGTATTTACCCATTTCATCAAAACATAGTCAATTACTAATAAATGTAATACCTTTATTTACAAATACCAAGAAAAAACAGTCGAAAATGTCAAAACAAAGCTATATTTACAAAAACGAACAAAGAACATCCGAAAATGCCAAAACAAAGCTGTATTTACAAAAACGAAGAAAGAACAATAAAAAATGGTAAAACGAAGCTATAATAAAACTAAAAAACACAAACTCACACTCTAATAGAGATAACACAAAGAATCGTCGAAAAACTGTTAGCAATGACTCGTACTTACCTTACTTCCTTGCGTTGAGAGAGGGGGAATATCGGTTCTTCCCTTGTGTTTTTCGACGGACCTTTTTTTGCAAGAAAGGTAAACTTCTCTCCTTTTCCCCTTTCTTTGCCATCTGTCTGGGTTGGGATGATATTTTTGTTCACCCTGTTCTTTTTTTTTTTTTTGTTCTTCTTCCTTTTATTTCTCTAGGGATGTGTGGTGACCCATTCGACCTTAGTTCTTTTGGGGAGGAAATTGGTTGGGAACCCTTGGCTAGGGTTCAGTTTTTGTCTGAGTTCTATGTTTTCCGATTTTGATGCAGATAGGACCTAGGGTTCGAACTTGTTTCAAGAGAGATGTAGGGTTTAACTGCCTTTAGACATAACTGGTTTTCACTTTTGTGTCATTAGATGACGAAGCGTGACAACTCGTCGTGCCCGAGATCTGTCTAAAGCGAGAATACAAGGCCACTAGGCAGCGAGGATGAGTCCAAGACTGAGGTGGTGTTTGTTTTTTTTACTTAATGCTGAATAGAACTTTTTTTTAGCTTAATGATGAATAGTACTTAATAGCATTAAGTATTAAGTTGCTCGCTTTAAACATTGTAGTGGCAGGGATGGCAACGGATACTATTTCGTCCCGCCTCGCCCGCTCTTAATGGCACAGGTTTAATTTAATTTTTGATGATGCTTTTTTTAACCGAATCTACTGGAAGGCTGTGGTCATTGGCCGACCCGATTGTCAAGGCCGGGATGCAAATGCTAGGATCGTTTAGGCCGAGGCAGGACTCCGCCGGTCATCACACCGGCAGGCTCGATGTGGCACCCTCCGCAAGAAGACATGAAGGGGGCCTATGAGGCTGTGCCCGAGGCCGCCCGATGCCTAAGCTGGGCTTTCTTTCTCGAGAGAAGAGAGAATGCTTTTATATCATTTAAGATCGACGTCTCGAATCAGCCGCATCTTTCACCGGGTGGTGGCTTTGTGCATTTATAGTGGATGATCGTCCGGGATGACTAGAGTCCTTCCTATCGAGGATATGTTTCCTCATATTGCTAGCCTTAGATTTAGCAACCCGATTAGTCAAGGAGTTTATTCGGGGATAATCCTCCTTCTTACCGGGAGGATTCCCATCTAATCCGCCTTTCTATTACTTTTTCTCTTCCTTTTATAATAGACTCGACGGACGAATAGGTTATCTTTTAGGGAATATTCTATCTTCTGTTATTGGAAGGATTTGGGTTGACTGGCTGAATATGGGCCTCCTCCTCTGCAAGAAGACAGAAGAAGGGGGGTCGGCGAGGGCTGTGCCCGAGGCCGCTCCGATGCCTAAGTCAGTTTCTTTCTGAGAGAAGAGAGAATGCTTATATTGCTTAGTATTGACGTCTGAATGAGCGTCCCTTTCACCGATGGGGTGGCTTTGTATTTATAGTGGATGATCGTCCGATGACTAGGAGTCCTTCCCATTGGAGGATATGTTTCCTCATATTGTTAGCCTTAGATTTATAAACTGATTAGTCAAGGGAGTTTATCGCTAATCCTTTTATCGGAGGACTCTATCTAACGGTCTTCATTACTTTTTTCTTCCTTTTATAATAGGACTTGATCGACGAATAGGTTATCTTTAGAGAATATTCTATCTTCCCTGCTATCGGGAAGGATTTGGGTTGGATCATCGAATAAGGGCCTCCATTTTCCAAATCCATGTTTGGGCCTAATGAGCCGACCGTCAGTCAGCTTCCGAGGGACACGGCGCAGGCACCTACCATCGCTTATCTCCGGCCGGCGAGTGGGATACTGTCCAATTTTATATCCCCATCACGCTCAAATTCTCGTACCTACCACGGGGCAATTTAATAATGACCTTCGGTTTCGTGGCCTGGTCTCACCCTTTCGCTTTCACGACCTCTTCGGGCCTTTCCTCTGGTCTCTAACCTTCTATTTATTCGTCGCTTTCAGGCTTCGCCGCTCTTCCCGATTCCGCTGGGTCCCGGGCTAGCCGTGCTTTGCTTATACCGTCCGCTTTTGCATGGCCTAATCGCTCTTCATCTTTGCGATCCATAGTCCTCCTGCTGATGTCGACTGATCCAACAGGGAAGTCCCTAGTCGTCATCACTGCACCCCCAGATGCTTCGCGCCTCCCTCCTTCGGGTAAAGGCAAAAGGAAAATAAAACCTTGATCAAATATCCTAAGGGCCTGGATTTCCTCAAAGTTTCCGTCATTATGCCATGAAGCTGACCGGTAAGGTCGCCCTTCATAATGAGTCGATTTTTGTCGAACTACACCGGCCTTTCCGGTGTTCGTATGGTCTCCGATTGACTCGCATGCTACTCCGTGTCTCGAATGGTATGTTTTTTCGAGTCGCATTTGATAACGGCCTCCGCTTCACTCCGCACCCTTCATCAAACGTCTTCAAAGATTTTCATCTCGCCCTTCCCAAATGGCCCCTAATGGTTGGGGCATTTTAGTAGGTTTGCTGGTCTTTTTTAGAGACAGGGGACTCAAGGCCCTTAATGTGGCTTTGCTCTCGCATCTTTTAATCCGAGCTGCCACCGCGAGGGGTTTATTTATTTCCCTAGATTCGGAGCCCTTCTGATTTCAGACCTCCTCTTCCCTGGTAGGACATGGAAAGTTCGACATTTCTTCGTCGCTGGCTCCAATCGGGAAAGACAACTCTTAGACAGGAAGACCCCTAGGCGCACTTTAACGTGAGCGCTCGATAACCTTCGTGAGTATCCTCCTTACCTTTGGTTTAATTCATCTAAGGCCTGCTGAATACTCCCGACCTTAGGCTCGTATTTTCAGATGCTCAATCTCGAGTTTAGCGACGAAGATACCGCTGCCGCCCAGGCTTGATCGAATGCTCGCTCGTTCCTAATGCAGAGGCCATTAAGGCCTGATGTCCCTACCATCCGGTCCAAGTCCTCAAAATTTTCCGTTTTAGGGCCTTCGCCTCCCTCTACTCTGAGTTTTCTTCGCCCATTGCGGGTCGCTCCTACCCGAGGGGAGATCTTAGCTCATCCGAAGGGATATTTCGAAAACCCCTGGAAAGGCAAAGAGGAGGAAAATGATTCTCCCAAGAGGGATCACATCCGCAACAAAGCTCCGGTAGATTAAGCACCTTCAAGTCCCCTCACCGTGCTGCCCGAGCTGGCCCCGTCCCCGTCGAGATTCCCGGTTCTTTGCTCGCTCCTTCTTCCGAGCCCATCGCAGAGGGCGGGAATCCTCTGCGAGGGCGGCGACACCATGCGCCGCCCATAACTATGTGGCACGCTCCTTCGCATTCTACAAGCCATCCCCTGGAAGATACGAAGCCGAGGAGAAAGAAAACAACAAATTCAAGGTTGATGAAGTCAAAGATTCTTTGCTGACCCATCGTCGGACTTTCTACGGTGCCGTTTATCCATCCTCACGATTCTCCGGAGTATCGAGATCAAAGGAGTTGCCGCTGATGAGGCTTCGCCTTGTCTTTTCGTGGATTTGCTCGTTAGCTTATTATTGCGCTAACTCCTCCCCACAATTGCGGCCGAAAGTTCTAATTCGCGGTTTGTCTCTGCAGGTCGCCACTCATTTGAAGCGGCTCGGGTTTAAAAGCCAAACTCGAATGAGAAACATGTAAGGATCGCCTGAATTTATAAGGCGAAGTGACTTTTCGACTGAGCTGACGAGTCAAGCAGGACACGCGCAAGATTTGTCCTAAGAAATGTAGACTTACGCCGACTGGCATACTTCGGCTTGGCCGTGATCTGGCCAAAGTAGTGGGAAGGCGAGGTCCGAGTACCACGACCGCCGAGGGAGAGCTTCAAGAGGCTCAGACAAACTTCGTGTTCGCAAGATGATTTGGCCGAGGCTCGTGAGGGGTCGCACCGCCCAGAGTGAGCTTCCAATCGTTGTGGAGGAACTCATCATTTCGGCGAACACCCGGATTCGCATGGAGTCAAGGCGCGGTCACCGGTGGTTTGGACGAAATGGAGAAACAACTTGAAATGGCTCGTCGTGAGATTTTGGAGGGCAAGGTATTGCTGGAGACTGTCCGACATGAGTCCTCTGCCGTGGGATTTATCAGACAAATGGCCGAGGAGGTCATTTGACATGCACCGAACTTCGCTCATACGAGGATACGGCTGCTCGCAGGGACGAGGTCATTAGGCAATCGCGACCAGCCAGCTCGGGCTTTGATGGCTTGCTTTTCAGCCAAAGCCGCCGCGTGTACCCTAATCCGGATTTCACTTGACCCTCCCAAGCCGATGGAGAGGCAGAGGAATCTTGGTACAAACGAATCCCCTCGAGCCTAAAGACTTCATGTCGAGGCCCCTTCATTCTTCTTCTGGTCTGACACTGACATTCTGAGGCTCGGGTCCCCGCAACCAATTTTTGTTAGGCCTGGGGCCTACTTGATACTGACATCCCAAGATCTACATTTTTTTTGTTGGGACCCTGGCCTACTTCCTCAGACATTAACCTTCTTTAATGATACCACTCGTGAATTCTATGTTATTCGCTTCTTCTTTCGAATCATACTATCCGAGTCGAGGATCATAGAAATTTAGCTCCCACTGCCTTAACTCAGAGATCGGCTCTGTCCCAAACAACGGGCTCCTCAAAAGGACAGCAGATGGAACTTGGTTTGCCTGTGGCCCGGCTCTCGACGTCCCACTGGCGGTGTCGACTGGGTTTTTCATTCACGTGCTCTATTCGAGCTCAAGGCTAGGGTTTGCCACAAGGTAGTCGATTAGAGTCACACCTCAGCACGAAAGGAGGAGGTCTTATGAGCTCATTAGGAATATAAGGAGGAGCCCGTCTGCTTCAAGCACAAAGGAAGCGGCCTGCCTCTATAGATAGTAGGAGCTCGTCCGTCAGGCAAGGAAGAGCTCACAATGAGATTTGTAGTGAGGAGCCTTATCCGCTTGGAAGTACGTAGAAGGGCTTTGCCCCGACAGATAAGCGGGAGCTCGTCCCACTCGTGCTGGGCGGAGAGCTCACAATGATTTCAGGAGGAGCCCGGTCTGTGGGGCGACAGAAGGGGCCTGTCCCGACAGATAGCTGGGAGTCACCACTGTGCTGGAAGGGAGAGCCTGGCTGCCAATGAGATTGTATGAGCCCCAGCCTGCTCGAGGTACAGAGAAGGGCCTGCCCCGACAGGAGTGCTGGGAGCTCGCCCTGGCCATGCCAAGGAGCAGTCTGGCCCCGATAGGGCCGTAGGAGCTCGTCCCGCCCGTGGCCAAGGGAGAGCTCTAATGGGATTTGTGTGAGGAGCCCATCCGCTTGGAAGGCGTTGAGGCCTGGCCCCGAAGATAGTAGTGGAGCCTGCCCCGCTCGTGGCCGGGCCGGGAGAGCTCTGCCAATGATTCGCAGGGAGGAGCCCCACTGCTCGAGGTACAGAAGGGCTCATCCCGATAAATAAGAGCCTGCTTCGTCAAGGCTACGGAGAGCTCGCCCGATAAATAGTAGGAGCTCGTCTCACAGGTCAAGGGAGAGCTCACACGAGATTTCCAGAAAGGGAGGAGCCCATCCGCTTGAAGTACGCTGAGGGGCCTGGGCCCCGAAGATAGGAGGAGCCTGGCCCCGCCTGCCGGGCGGAGCTCGCTAATGATTCGGCAGGGAGGGAGCCCGCCTGGGTTGGAGTACAGAGAAGGGCCTGCCCGATAAATAAAAGTAGGAGCTCGCTTTGCCCGTGTCAAGGGAGAGCTCGCCCCGGAGAATAGTAGGAGCTCGCTCGTCTCGTGTCAAGGGAGAGCTGGCCAATGAGATTACAGGGAGAGCCCGCCCGTTCGAGGCGTAGCGGCCTGGCCCCGAAAGATAGTAGAGCCTCGTCACCAGCATAGCGGAGAGCCTGCCAATGAGATTTGCAGGAGGAGCCCGTCCCGTTCGAGGCACGTAGAAGGGGCTCGTCCTGATAAATAGTAGGAGCTCGTCTGCCTGTGTTGAAGGGAGAGCTCGTCCTGATAAATAGTAGGAGCTCGTCCGCCCGTGGCCGGGCGGGAGAGTCTACAACGAGATTTGGTAGAGGAGCCCGCTCACAGTAGGCATGTAGAAGCGGCTCGCTCGAGCACCAGTATGAGCCCGTCACGGCGTCGGGCGGGAGAGCTCGCCGAGCGAGCAATCGGGCTATGGCGCCGTATCGGCTAAGACCGCGCGAACGACCGCTTTGAGCGAGAATCCATCTCGCGGAGACGCCTGCATGAAGAGGCGCTGCGAGAGGAGCCGCTTCGGCAGTCCTTCGCTTATCGAGCAAGCGAACCGCTTTAATGCCGATCGATGGGGAATTTGAACGGCTTGTGTACGCCTGCGCTTTCTCCGTAGTCAGGGGTTCTGCCGCTTCCGTGGCCTTTCTACGCTTCCCGCTCATACCGGGCGGATGAAGTTTGTAGAAGATGAATGCTTGATGTCTCTACGCCTTCGCTGGGTTCTCTGACTCCGGATCGGCCATGGAGTTATGTTATTCCCTAGCTCGGGCTAGGGAATGCGCCCTATGCGGATGGCGCATCCTCGCCTCACCTCGCTCTTTCCTTCCTTCCTCTCTCTCCGCTATACCTCCCTTTCTTTCTTTTCTTCTTTCTATCTCCACGGCTTCTCATCCGCTTCTTCTTCTCTCTCCTCCGTCCCCATCTTTTCTCCTTTTCTCCTCCTGCCTTTCTTCATTATGTCTTTCTCCTTGCTTCCCTTCCCCTTTTTTTTTTGAGGGTATTGTTTCAGACTGAGCGCACCGAGGGAACGCTTGTATATGGTATCAGGGAATTGCTTGTATCAGATGCTTTTATGATGTAATCATGACACCAACCATGACTGAAATAAAGATTTACTTCTATTTCTATGAATTTTCCATCAGATATGCATTTATTTATGTAAGATTTTATAACCGAATCCATTTGAGACATCCGAATAAACAATCAGCGTCGCCCCACTTGTCACCTAGAAATCTATGGCACCTGGCCATTTAACCCATGCCTACTCGATAAAAGCGCTAAGATGTCTACACTCCACGAGGCCAAGATTTTCCTTCCTCCGTTTGAGCTCATAATCATTTCGGCCCTCGAACAATTCCGAGAGATATAATATAAGGGCCCCCACTAGGACTAGCTTCCCATGTGCCGGGTTTTTTTCTCATGCAGCTTTTTCAAGACGAAGTCCCTAAGACGTGAACTTCCGAGCCTGGGACTCTCTTGTTTGTAAAGGCCGCGCCTCTCCTCTCAGACCTCTCAGATTGAACCCGTCACGCTCTCGGGCCCAGAGCTCTGTTCAAACGCAGGGCCTCCTCGTTTTGTTCCTCCGAGGCTAGCTCAACTCTGCGAGACTTTACTCTAACTCGACAGGGCACCGCTTCTCAGGCCAAAGCTAAAAAATGGAGTTCCGTTGTCGACTTCTGTCGTCCCATGTGCCCAGTACTTCAGTGGAGGTATTCGAATCTAACTCCCCTTCACTTCCATCTTGGTTTCGTGGATGCTCTGGTGGTTCCACAGACTGCATTGTCCATTTGATCAGGTGAGCCGGCTTAATGAATAGTAATTTTTAATTCGAGCTCTGCACAAAAGTCCTCAATTTCATGACAAATCTGCTTTCGCATCCGAGACTCAAGGCTCTCGACACCGACCGCATAAGATCGCCGCCATACCGGTCGTATCTTTCGCTGTGATCAGGGCTAAGGGTTCGCTCACGCACTTGGTGAAATAATCTACCGCCACATTATAATTCTACATCGGGTTTTGCCACGGGCAAGGGTCTCTAACATGTCCAACCCCATCGCCAGCGGCCAGTGGGCCAGACGATAGTCGAGGCTCACTGGAGGCGGATATTTTACGTGTTCCCCGCAGACACCAGATTCGACTGTGTTGGTCAGATATCTGGAGCATCAGCCAATAGTGATCCCCACCAAAACTTTCCTCGGCCAATGTCCGCGGTTCGATATGGTTCCCGCATATGCCTTCGCACTTCCTCTTAGCACGATTCATGGTTTCCTGATGCATTTTAGAAAGGCGTGAAGAATCCTCGCCAGAGGCTTCTCGTGGATTGCAACCCGAGGATCTCACTTTATCTTACCCGCTCTCTTCGGGTCGTCTGCAAGGTTCCGTTATTATAATCCCCAAATAGGGTCCATCCAGCCAGCGCGACTCCCACCGGGGGGCGACTACGCGCCATAAGGGCCACCAGGCTCACAGGTATTCGACCCGCGGCCGATTCCCAATGTCTTCCCGCAGCGTCAGAAATGGCCATAAAGCCGGCGACGAATTCTCCGCCTGGGACGCATTTTTGATCCGAATCGATACAAACTTTTAATAAATCACTCGACTTCGAGAAGACATAATCATCTTCACCTGGCCTCGTATGTGTTCAATTGTCACCACCCGCCGGGAGTCGCTGGACTTCTAACTCCGTTCTCACCTCTAATGAATGAGCGAGATTGAGGCCTCGCTTATTACGGCCTCGTATTCGCCCCTCGTTTGTCGAGGCGCGGAACCCAAACCCGAGTGCATACCAATGGCCCATACCCTCCGGTGAGGTCAGATTAAACCCGCCCCGCTTCCTCGCGCATTCCGAGGCTCCATCCACGGAGAGCTTCCATACTGGGGAGGTCGCCCCTTGATCGATGGGCTCTGTTTCATCGGGCGTAATCCCATGACGAACTGGCTAGGATCCGTCCTTATGGTCGTTGGGTTTGTACCGAACGGCCGACCGCTTCATCTATGGCCCATTTCATCAACTCCTCCTGAGACTGGTTTACGTGAACACCCGGCTCTACGGGGTATTCGGCCTGACTTCTATGGTGAGCCCGGAAATAAGGATCAAGTCCCCGAGCCATGGCCACCAGCTAGCATTAATTTTTCCATTTTCGGATACTCCCTCAGCCCCCCCGTGGCTCGACCGCAAGAGCAGACCGGAAGTCAGACCATTCGTCTTCGACGAAAGCACCGCGCTAGTTGAAAAATGACACGCTAAATACAATGTGAGGAGTTCCTCCTTCATCCGCTTACTAGAACGGGTGGCTAGCCTGGCATGTTTTCAAGGTTACAAACGCTTCTTCATTTCTCATCCTATCGGAAGGCTTTCTTCAAAACTCGGGAAGAAAGGCCGCATTCACACTACCTGACACGAATCGACTTAGAGCTGCGATCCTCCCTGTTAATCGTTGTACTTCCTTTATCCCCGATGGTGACGGCTGTCACAACATGAGTTTTATCCGGATTGCTTCCACTTCGGGTTGACTATGAAGCCCAGAATTTTCCTGCCGACACGCCAAGGCGCATTTCGCTTGAATTCGCCTTCATGTTATAACTCAGATCCGAAAGTCTCTGAGAGTGAGCGATGGATACGGCCGTAGCGGACTTACCAAAGATGTCGCCTATGTATACCTCCATCGTCAGGCTTCATTCTGCTTTCGAAACATCCTATTCACTAACTCGTAGGTCGCCTCGCACTTCGAGCCCAAATGGCATTACCCGATAATGCGAAGTCCTCAGGCGTGATCGAATGACGCTCTCTCCGGTCACTGGGTCCATGCTTATCTGGCTAACCGAGAACGTGATCCATTAGCCAAGGAGCTCATATTCGCCGTGGTACTAATGAGGTCGATCCCGGGCAGGGAAGCTGTCCTTCGGCATGCTTTGTTTATATCTGAAATCAACGCAGTAGCCGCCATCTGCTACTTTGCTTTCGACGAAAGACAACATCGCCAACCACTTCCGCAGGCCCCACTCCCCGTACTACTCCTCTCTTCGCTGAGGAGCTTGCCACCCTTTCGCTATGGCCTATTCTCCTGCGCGGCATTGGCTTGCTTATCATTGAGAGGATGGTTGGTGCCATTTGATGGAGTGGATGATCATGGTCGATGCCACCCACAACTATTTCCATGCTAAGATGTCCCTGCTCGCCTTAAGAATCGGCAGGAGGAGGCCTTCGAGCCTTCGCTAATTGGCCTAGCATGCAAGATGCTCGGGGTCGCCATCCAATGTTATTGGTTCCAAATTTCTTCCGAGGCTCGCCGAAATCATTTCCACCACGCGATATCAAGCCTCTCACCCATGCTCACATTGTCGACCGCTGCTTCGCTGGGAGGCTGCTGCAGCACTCTCGCGTTACCACGATCTCTCAAACCGCCCCAACACCAAGCATCGGCCTGGGAATTTGATTACTGTGCGGTATGCGTCGAGGGATGGCTTTATCGCGCTGAGCGAGGGCCCGCCCGAAGAACATGTTATAGCCGACGGTGGCGGGCCCACTATGAGAAACCTGTCACCGCTGCTGTTGGCAAGGGGCTTCCTGTCATTAGCACCCGCTTGGATCGATCCCAATGGTAACACCTTTTCTCCTGAAAACCCACGGAGATGGGTGTTGATGTGTTCAGCTTTTCTCCACCCTCCATTTTGTCGGGCTATCGAGGAAAAATGTGATAAGCCTACCGAGCTCCCGTCATTTTACAGACCCGGCGGACCGTTGTATTTACACAATTGCGCGGATACTAAGTGGTCACATGGGGGTGTCGATATCTTCCAAGTCTAGCCTGAGAATGTGATAAGAGTGCCGACCGCATTTTAGATACCTAATCGTACTCTCCCCCATGCCCGGCTGATCTTATGTCGCGCAAGGGCCTTCCGGAGCGAACTGATCCTCCTCCAGCGAATCCTCCCGAAATACGTGGGATTTCCCCAAGCGTCGGGCTACGCTGGTCAGCTGGCCCTGACGAGGTGGTGGGTGGCCGAGCCGGGCCCGGCTCCGTTCCGTCCGGGCTCGAGTTTGACTCCCCTGAGATATAAAACGCAGATATCCGCGCCGTATCGACACTATCTCTTCGCAATCGTATACGCTATCCGTGCGATGTCCATACCCCGTGGAACTCGCAAGACTCGGTGTTATCTCCGGTAAGGATTCGACTCATCCGCGCCGGCTATCTTAGGAACCGCCGTCTGCACTTCATGGAGAACCGCGCCAATCGAGG
The DNA here is from genome assembly GCA_016808115.1 of Tetrastigma voinierianum. NCBI lineage: Eukaryota > Viridiplantae > Streptophyta > Magnoliopsida > Vitales > Vitaceae > Tetrastigma > Tetrastigma voinierianum. The sequence goes on from JAEQBH010000926.1 coordinate 2,052,937, forward strand.
CCGCTATGGAGCGGGCGCCGAGGCGAATAGCGCCGCCGTCTTTCGGCCGTGATTCCGGCCTGCACGCATCCCAAGATTCGCCGTCTTTGTGGGATTGCTCCGCTCCGCCCCGAGATTTCTCCGTCGCTTGAGCCTCGGGGCTCCGCCCCCGCCGCCTCGTCGTCTTTTGTCCTGCTAGCGGAAGAGCTCTCCTTCTTCGGCTGCGAGGGCCTCTCTCCGCTTATATATTTTTCGCCAAGGAGGACCCTGCCATGTTAGCTTCGAGGGTTCTTTTGAGATAGAGAACATCGTGTCTCGGACCGCACTCCCCAACCCCACAATGAAGGCCGCGGATACGAACTTTCGCCGAGTATATTCATCTTCAAGGACTCTATGATTAAACCGCTGCACGATACTTCAAATTCTCCTTCGTGTTCCCCCGCTTGATGGTTAAATGATGGCAAATTTCTAGCTTCCCCGTATGTCCCAGCCCGGCGAAGGAGACGAAGGCGATTGATAACTCTCTAAATGAAGAAATCGTTGAAGAGGGGATTCTGCTGAACCAGGCCATAGCCGGGCCTTTCAAGGTGGTGGCGAACGCCCTGCACCGGACAGGGTCTGGATACCCATGCAACTCCATCCATTCTTATAGGCATTGAGATGGTTCATCGATCCCTCACGCCATCGAACGCCTACTGAGGCATCCCGAATTTGGCCTAGAGCTTGCAGTTTAAGACCTCAGGTGGAAAGGTGATTCCGTTTGTTGCACCAAGGCATCCATAGTGTCCGGGTGCGCCCTTAACTACCTTTACATGGTCGAGCTCTTGTCGAGGTCCCCTCGAACCTTTGCTCCCATGTCTCGCTCTCTCAGGTTTCCTGCGAGGATGTCAGGCTCTACGCCCGCCACTCCTTCGTGGTAATCGCTTCTGCCTCTTCCCCACAGGCTAGTCAGGAGCCGCGCCCCGGGCTTGACTCAGATTCCGCCGCTTCGTATTTCGTGAATACCATAGCCGTGGCCGCCCGTGCAGGAACACGTGACCTTCCCGAGTCCGTCGCCTTTCCTGGGGTGTCAGATTCATTCGGTGAGTTGTTCCTATCTCCTCTATCAAGCGCCACGACGAGGCGAGTGCTTCCACTTCGCTTCAGGTTGGCCTCGGATCGCCGCCGGCTCTCGTGGCCTGGGCCGTCTGCATCTCCCGGTGGGTCCGCACCAGAGATTAGCGCCGCTTCTCCCGCCGTTTCCTAGTTGATACCATCGCAATCGAAATCGCTATGTTTCATAGAAGAATACTGCTCTACGTACGCGCTAACCGATGATGCTTTTTTTAACCGAACTGGTCGAGCGCGCACTGGGGTCACTGGCCGACCTGATTGTCAAGGCCGGGATGCGCCGTTAGATTGTCGAGGCCGATAGGACGTCGGCCGCCGCCGCTGACCACAGGTTTCAATAGGGCACCTCCGCAAGAAGATGTATAGCGGGGTCTGAAGGGTCGCCCGAGGCCGTCTGGCTACTGCCGCTTTCTTTCCGAGAAGAGAGAATGCTTTATATCATTTAGTATCGACGCCCGAATTAGCGTAATCTTTCACCGGATGGGTGGCTTTCTAGATTTATAGCGGATTTATCGGGTCCGCATTCAGAGTCCTTCCTATCGAGGATATGTTTCGCTATCATAGGGCCTTAGACGAAGTAAACGAATTGGTCAAGGGAGTTTATTCGGGATAACTCTCCTTCTTTATCGAGGATTCCCATCTAACCCGCTCTTCATTACTTTTCCTTGGCACAGTGACGGACGGACGTAATAAAGTTATCTTTGGTGGAATATTCTATCTTCTCGTTATCGCTGATTACTGACCGTCAATACGCCTCCCCATTTTTCCAAATCCATGTTCGGGGCCTAATGAGCCGGACCTCCGTCAAATTTTCTCCCGGAGGGACACGGTGAGGCACCTACCCCATCGCTTTATCTGGGCCGGGCGAGTGGGATACTTGGTCCAATTTTATATCCCCATCAATTTTAATCCGGTTTATAAAATTTTTGGGTTTATTTTCTCAAACTCGGCATCTTGCCTGCGATTTGTGAATCCTCTATAAAACCCGAGAAAATTAGAAAATTTCAAAATGGCAAATGTTAATAAAATAATAAATTTCCATAGGGTTCGTGGAAGCCTAAAAATTATCTAGATCTTTGATGACAAAACTGATCGCTACTACAAATCTGCCTCGCAAACTTAGTGACCCAAAAGTTTCACGAATTTCGAGACAAGCTTAAAATTTTTCCGATTTTCTCGTAATGATAAGTCATAAATGACCTGCGACGGTGATTACCAAAATCTTTGGAAGTCGAAATAGCTTGGCCAAGTTCATTTAAAATAGCTGACCAAAAGAATAAATTGTTTCGGCAAAACGGACTTAATGAAGCAATACGAATCCATGTATCCAAAATAATAATAAGCCCCGGCCCGATTATATTTTAAAATAATTTTTTATTATTTTATTTTTATACTTTAATATAAATAATAATAATTATTATAATGTTTTTTAATAAATAATTTATAAAATTCATAATATTTTTATTTTTATGAAAATATTAATTTTAATATAATAAAATAAAAACAACATAAAAAAATTAAAATTAAAAAATAAAAAACAAATAAACACAACAAGTAGTTTCAATTTTCCCATCTCCGCCCCACCCTATTTAATTTTTAAACGAGACAAATTTGAGACCAAAATAAAGAGTCTGGCCTGGGATTGATCGCCTGGCCCCAAACTCCTCCCGTTGCCATCCCTGGTGAAATAGATATCATAAATTTCTTCTTCTCGTTGGGAAATCCATTGATTTTTCTTATTTTTGTGAATTGATTTCCTTTTCTCAATGTAAAAGTTCAAATATTTTCACTTTTTATATTCAGAACTTTTTAAAAAAATTTCAAGAATAAATAAAATAAAATTTAAAAACAAATAAATTTAACGCCGGGAAAGTTCATTTTAATTTCAAGATTAAAGCTCAAAACAAACACCACCGAAATACAGCTAATGAAATTGAGTCTCGATCTAGAGAGGCCGAGATTGATCTCGAAACCATTGAGAATGACTCGATTTCTCGGGCGTCACAATCAGGAGATAAATGAGGAAGTAGTTTGCATCAATTTGAGGGGTCTCTCGAACCTTCTTCCAATTGAGATGCCCGAGCCCTAATATTTCTAGAGAAAGCATTAGTTTCCTCCCACCTGAGTTTTTGTTGCCCTCCTAATCCTTATGTTGCTCGTGACACTTGGGTATCTTAGGGGTAACAAACGAGGCCAACTGGCTCAAGATCCATTTCACAAAGGGGCTACAACTTCCTCTTTGGCATTAGTACACCAGTTCCTTCATTATACGCACATCCATCCCGCACATGTCCATGTGAATGTCCTTCATATCCTTTTGGGGGTTATCTGTATTGAATCTCCGTCATAAGCTAAATCTGGGCTTGGAGGAACTTTTGTTCATATATTCTTTAAAGCGGCACAGTAGCGGTCGATAAACCCCTTCAGATTGTTGTGAAACTTCCTGATATGACTAGGCACAAGGCGAAAGGCCTAGTTGTCATGAAGGGCATGTGGGGTTGTGAGACGGACCCACATCTTCGCAAATAGAAAATTTTCCTTTTTCCTGAGCGGGGGTTCGGTATGGGATCCAAGTTCGAGTTATCTTTTTTTTTTCTCTCCTTTTTTTTCTTTTCTTTTCTTTTCGGCTAATTTAATTTTTACCCATTCCCTTCCCCCTTTGACTTTGCCGCCCACCCTTTTTATAGCCAAGTCGGGAAGTTCGAAGGTTAAGCTTGTAACTGAGATGGAAACTTTGTGCAAGGAACGGGATGCTCGAGAAAGCGGAATGTTGACACCATTGCCCCGGTTGAAAGATGGAATGGACAAGCGAGAAAAGGAATTCAAGGAAGAAATTGCTAATCTGGAGAGGGAGCTAACAGAGAGTTGCTTGGCCCAGGTGGAGGATTAAAATCAGCGGTCGTTCGACAAGAGTTTTTCCTCTAGGCTTTCGGGAAGGGCGTAAGGAGGGTTACGTATAAGGCTTTTACGACGGGCGTCCCCTAAGAAGAGGCTCATTCTGGCATTGAGAACTCGGAACTGGTCGACCTAGCTTTTCTTCTTTTGTGCTTTTTTTTGGATATTTTGCATTTCATTTTATTTCAGCTTTTTGTTTTTGACTTGTATGGAAGGATTCCCGTGAATGTTGGCATATTATGGATGTTTTTTAACGCAATGTGTTTTATTTTTGTTAAGACCTGTATCAGTTGCTCTTTTTTGGGTGAATGGGTTCAAAATGCGACATGTATATGTTGCTCACTTTTCTACGCTCAATTACTCACCACAAGTGTAGAGAGTACTCATCTAATTTAATCCTAAAATTGTTTGGTTGGTAAAACAAATTGATTTGAATTGTTTAACCTTTTTTTTTTTTTTTTAATAATTGAATTGTTTAACCTAATTATTGAAATTTATGAAATTATGAGATGAATCAAGGGTTTTCGAGTTAACCTAGGTTAATCCCAATGATTAGGGCATGACATAATCTTAAAGCAACAAATTCATACATTGAAGGTCGATTAAACATATTATAGTGCTAATATCTCTCGATCATCAACAACCTACTCACAAGACTAGGTTATCGCATCTTTGCCTCAAACCCCAAGTCTATAGAGAGCATTAAGAGCAGTTAATCTCCAGACCATAGGTATCGCTATCTCATTATTATCCCCGGTATTCTATTCCCGATCCTATTCCCCTATCTCCTCCTGGTCTCAATTCGAAGGATATGATCATGCAAACAATGGCTAATTGTTCTAGGCATTAAGAATAAAATAGAACACTTAATAATATATTAAACGAACTTGTGCTGAAAGATTAAAATCATAATCTTAAAACATTGTTCAAAACCTAGCTACATTGTTGCCCTAGCCAAAGAAAACTAAAACATAACTAAATTAAGTACAAAAAGAAATCCAGAAGAAAATATGGAAGAAGAAGAAGTGTGCTGAAAGATTAAAATCATAATCTTAGAACATTGTTCAAAACCTAGGTACATTGTAGCCCTAGACAAAGAAAACTAAAACATAACTAAATTAAGTACAAAAAGAAATCCAAAAGAAAACATGGAAGAAGTTTGTAATTCGGATGAACTCCGTTGCCACCTCTTCAATCCTTCATGATCTTCTCCAAAATTTGCCTTATTTTCTCTTCTCCTTTTATAACTGAATCTAAGGCCCTTTAGAGTCCTCATGTGTCATGATTTTCCATTCCTAATCCTCCAAGGAATCTTCTAATCGATTTCCCGAGATTTCTTTCCATTTTGAGCTCATCCCACAATTTTCGCAGTCACAAAGAGTGATTGTGAAATTTTCACAGTTGCTCTTAAGTGACTGCGAAACTAACAAGGGAGTACATGACTGTAGTGCAAAATTTTTGTTGTGACTATGGAGTTATTGCAAATTTGTCTAGAGGGTGCCTAATTACATTGCAAAATTTTCGTAGTGAGTATGGAGTCACTGCGAATTTGAACAATAAGGATCTAATTGTACTGCAAAATTTTTGTAGTCACTATAGTGACTGTGAAATCTCTCCAAGTTTCCTTCCAACTTCCAAATTGCATCTTGCTCATCTCCGGACATGCCCCATGCATGCTATTGACTCCGAAATACTTGTGGCTTGCCTCCAATGCTAAAAACCTTGCTAATTACACATAATTACTTGCAAATCACATATACTCCAAATAAACATTAGTTTCTTGCTTAGGAACCAATAATTGGCTAAATTAGGGGTTTTGTAGTGATAAACAAGGATCAAAATATTAGTAATCATAGATATATCGGTACTTGGATTTTATGGATATATTGGAAATATCGGTAAAATATCGATGAATATTTTGACAAAAATATCGATAAAACGAAAATTAATAAAAATACTTTAAATTCAATAAATACTTAAACTATAAAAGATACATAAATAAACAAATATACATTTGTTGAAGATGATATTCATTATAATTTATCAAAAAATTACATTACAATAGTCTTTTAAAATCAAAATGAAGACCGATGTGATTCCATTACATTATTTGATGAAGGGATCTCATCTTGTTGAAGACAATATTCAAAACCAAGATCTTCAAAATATTAAGATAAACCACAAAGGAAAAAAATAATTTGAGAGTCAAATGGAGCTTCGATGTGTATGAATGAGTTTATAAAGAAATTGTATGATTTTAGAGGTATTTATGTAATTTTGGACAAAATAACCATACCGGATTGTCAAAAACCATCAGGATTTAATTCTAATCGTTGATTTTGATTTTGGTTCAAATTTGACCGTTGGATCATCATATATCCGTTGGAAATCAATATAAACCATTAGATCAAACTTCAAATTTAAAATCAACCGTTGGATTATATCATATAGCCTTTGGATGCTTTTTAAAAAGCGGATAAAATCTAGACCTTTGGATCAAAGCAGGAATGGATCTAGGTCATCAAATTTCTGGTCAAGAAGTCAAAGACACAATCGATATTTTGAAAATATCGGCGATATATCTTCGATATTTTTTATATTTTCGATATTTTACCAATATATCTCCGATATTAACCGATTTTTTTTGGAAATTCCAACTCATGCGCTTGTGAGGTACATTCTCGATATTTTAGCAAAATATCGATGATTTTTACCGATTTTTGGCTGATTTTTTTGCCAACCAACTTTCGATTAGCAAAATTGTGTCGGTATCGACTGATATCCGATATTTTGGTGATATATCGACCGATATTAACAATTTTTTTTCTTTGGTGATACGTACTCAAGAATGACTATTTTATATATATATATATATATATATATATATATATATATATATATATATATATATATATATATATATATATATAGATAAACATGTAATCGGAGACTTATCATTCCTTTAACTCAAATTTCATTGCTAGTCCCTTAGCAATGCAAGAGCAGAAAATGTGCATATGATGTAGGCATGAGGAATGTGTGCAAAACTAGCAAGTGATCTCATTATATGCAATTGGAATTATGATAGGGAAACCATGGCTATTTCAAAAATTAATGGTGGTCACTTGATTGATTGTAGATGTTTCTTTAGGATCTCATTAAGTTTATGTTCTCTAATGTACAAGGCCCTCATGAGGGGGGCCAACACGGCATCATTGCCCCCAAGTCACTAAGACTTTCCATACCAACCTTCTAGTTAGTGTATCTAGTTCCAACACATAGGCAAAGGACCACACTCCCCCTAATAGGACTCAACTCACTCAAGCAATAAGGGATGACAACGGTAAGCTAAGAATGCACCTTTTTGTTTCAAAATTCCTAACTAAGCACTAGGATGTAATGCTAAGGGAATTTAGAGGAGTGCACATGTAGCAGGGATCCATTGGTGGCTCCCCACCAATTGGCTAAGGGCACTAGGCATTAAGTTTCCTTTGAATTTCACCCCAAACACTCGAAAATAAACCCGAAGCACCAACTCGTTAAACTAACCCATCTTATGTCCTATGTAGCGAGCAGTGAAGTTAATGATTCTTAGCCAATTGGCTTAGGGCATTAGGCTTTCAAAGGCCCCTTGGATATTGCTTGAGATTTTGATTGGATCGACTCACTTTATTTATTTATTTTTGTTTTTGTGGGGCTCATTGGCCCTCTTTTGAAGGTGTCTCAACACTACTTGATAACCACAAAAAAAAAAAATGCATTTTCAAGCACTTAACTTTCATAAATAAAACTCCTTTTATGGTGAAAACTCACACTTTACTAACTTTGTACGTTGTTAGCCCCAAAACCCGCTATTAATGGTTTTATTGAGTACAAGTATGCATATAGGCCTTTTTAGGCATTTTTATGACTCTTTAGAATCATGAGGTCAAGCAATGAGGATGTCTTGGGATCTTTTGTGGAAGCTTGGAAGCTTGTGGAAGCAATTCAAATGAGTTGGGACCATGAAGGAATGATCGTGCAAGAAGATGGAGGATTTAAACCTGTTTCATAGCGTTTCGCAATGCTCCAACAGGTAGTGCGAAATTTCGCACCGCTTCCTTATTTAAGCTGCTCACTGCTCGATTTCGCACTAGCTCCACTAGGTAGTGTGAAATTTCACACCATTGCCTAGTTCTATTGCGAAATTGGCGAAAGACAAATAATAGAAAGTTTTGAGTCCTAAGTTTTGGAGTTTGATTTGTAAGAGGAAAGTAATCATACTTGGGTATGAAGTAACCTCTAGAGATGTATTATAAATAGAAATCCAAGGATCAAAACAAAATACAATTCTTCGTAGATGATATTATTCAATACTCTAGTCTGAGTTCTTGTAATTTTGGGAGAACTTTCTCTTTTTCATTAATAGAAGCTTTCAACACGATTTCTTTCCTTTTTCCCGCTTTCTTCATCATTCATGGTGTGCTCAGTACTCACCATGAGTGAGTAGTCTTCTTCTTGGGGTGAGGTGGATCCAATCCACCCTACCATGGTGACCAAAGGTGGCAGCCGCGCTTCAAACCAAAGGTACAACTTTTCCACTATTTTAAAGGTCTGAAGGTTGTGTGTACATCAATAGGGACACTATGTATGGGGTGGCAACAGTCCTGGTTCCCCTAAGTATCCATATAGGAGTCTCTCCTCTCTTCTACTAGTCGTCTTGATACTTAGCAAGTTTGAATGGTATGTTAGGTGCTTAGGCAGCGCACCTTTAACCCAACATGCGTGATAGATTGTTTATTGTCTAGAACTACCGAAGAGTTGAGTTGAGAACCTATTAGACCCTTCTAAAAGTCAGTAAGAATTTCTTAGACATACACCTAGAATGTATGCTTAATTTATATCATGCAAAAGGAACCTAAGTGGAGTTTAGTGGATCAATTATAGGTTGTTTCTTGGGTAGAAGACCGGGAGATTAAAAACCCCCCTTTGAAACACCATGGTGAGACTGGATTTGGTGAATCCAAAGCTAGAGACCTTTTTATATTATTTTCTCTAAAAATTAGTAAACAACTCTCTTCAAAGCAATAAAAAACTCTTCCTTTAAATTCTATTTTTATTTTCTATTTTAAATAAAGTAATTAGATGAAAGCAACTTTTTTTTTTATCAAAACCCCACCATTGATTGTCTTGGATCAATAAAGTCGAACAAAATCATACAAGGGTTTGAGAAAAGGGTTACCTTTTGAAGTTCGAAACTTCCTCTTTAAGCACCTTTAATGATGATCCACACGAAGGCACGAAAGGAGAAACCTCTAAGGTGATGATAAAGACTCAAGAACTCGGTGCTAGCAGAGCAGATGATCTCTAAGGCCGACAATGAGGGAGTATTGACTTTCAAAGCTCTCTCAAAGCTAGGATGGATGTGTCTCTTACTCGAGCCTCAGACATGGTGGCTAGGGTTTTGATATAAGCAGTAATATGATCACCCAAAAGGTGCAAAAGGAAGTGAGTACCATTTATTAAAGAAAGGGGGTGGCACATGCATCCCACGCATGTATGTACCTCTCTCTCATGGGCTCCAAGCCCATATGTGAGCGTAAAGCCTTCTTAAGGCCTCTTATTGTCTCTAAACCAAGTTCTCTTGCCCTTAGGATTACACTAACCCCGACCATGTCCAATTCCATAAATTTCCCATTAGTCGATCCAATCCACATCACATTTCTTCATACTTTCTAGCGTACGAATCTATCACATTTTCTGCTATAAGTTGGCCACTTGATTCAAATCTTGAATCCAAGCAAGTCATGAGCAGTATCTAACAACACATCATAACCCCCAATTTATCGGAAGAGTCAATGGCTTGATTACAAACCTTTCCATAGACAACATCTGTGCAATTCATCATTTCACCATACTATACCCTACTCGGTGCAGAGCATGGACAATGTATAATTCTCATAGATTAATTACGTCACACCTAGCCTAAGTGATATTAGTTCTTGTCCTCGAGACTCATTACTCATTAGTCATGCCATTGAAGACATTCTTCATGACATCTCTACTCTGGCCAGAGATTCTTGAGTAATGATCCCGATAAGAGGCCACGTGTATACCTTCCTTCTATCAGGAGTGCTGAATCTTTTGTTGGCTACTCAATTACCTTTGAATACCTCAAGCCGTACCTAATCATCACCCAATGAGCGTCCTTTACAAGACAACAAGGAATGGAGTCAAAACACATGACCAACATCTAAGATATCCTTGAGCACCTCAAGTCTAAGGGTGCATGCATCATTGCTATGATGAGACTATCATCTACATTTGAATAGATAATCCATATGATATTGTCTTAGTGCAGGTCTCTTAATGTACTTCACTACACTTAAGAAAGCATCCACATGTTGACTCTAATCATCTCAATGATTACAGTTTATGAGATCTATTGCTTGATCCAATCAAGGAGTATAACATGTGCTAGTCTATCCAAATGAACAATGTCCAATCTTGTTGATCATATGACTAGAGATAATTTAGATACTAACATAATTACACATGATAGGGATCTCATTATCACGATTTCCTCCATGCTATGTTGTGCATCATGGACTTCATTAGTTGATTTAAGATTGATATCAATTCATATAATAAATGAATGTCAAGTTAATGAAGATGTGTTTTATTAATGAATGTCAAGTTAATGAAGATGTGTTTTATTAATGAATACAAGACGTATAATAAGTGCGAAAGGTGATTGCCTTTAGAGCACTTCTCTAACATAAACATGTTCCATGCGTGCTATTGACTTAAGAATACTTATGGCTTGTCTTAAATGCTAAAAACCTTGCTAATTGCACCTAATTACCTACAAAACCACATACACTCAAGCTAAACATTAATTTGTTGCTTAGGAACCAATAGTTGGCTAAATTAGAGGTTTTGTAGTGATAAGTACTCAAGAATAGCTCAAAACATATATGTAAAAACATGTAATTTAAGCACTAATCAACACATTTACCTTAAAAAAAAAAAAAAAAAGGCACATGCCTAATGATGACAGGTTTTGAGCTTTAGACTTAATAAAAAACGCTTTAGCTTTTGAATATGATAGGGCTCATGCCATGGAAATGATAATGGGCATTCAACCTATTAAAGTTAGTCGGGCTCATGGCCTTGAATATGATAATGAGCGTTTAGCCTTTAAACTATAATTGGGTTCATGGCCTTTAGTACAATAACGGCCGTATAGCCTTTAATATATAATCGAGCTCATGGCCTTGAGTATGGTAACGAGCATTTAGCCTTTAAAATTCCATCGGGCTCATGGCCTTGAGTAAGATAATAGGCGTTTAGTCTTTAAAATATAATTAGGCTCATGGCCTTGAGTATGATAACGAGGGTTTAGCCTTTAAAATACAATCGAGCTCATGGCCTTGAGTATGATAATGGGCATTTAGCCTTTAAAATATAATCGGGGCTCTTGGTCTTTAGGGACTAGTGGAGACAAAGCTGACTAAGGAGTCAACCATTTCATTTTACCTCTAGGGATCTGTGATATGGAGAATTGTTCGAAATGGGTTGAGATCAACCTGGTGAAGGAAAGGTATTTAATCATCCTTTCTTCTTTGGTTTCGAATTCTCCTTTGATTTATGACACAACTAACTGAGAATCACATGAGATTAATCTTGGCAACGTTTAAAGCTAGAGCTAGTCTCAAACCCAGTAGTACAACTTCGTACTTGGCTTTATTCTTTGAGATGGGAAAAGAAAACTAGATTGCTTGGGTTAACTGTTCGTCACGGGGGGATTTGAGGACCATTCCGGTTCCCCTTTTATACCTTCTAAATGAGCCATCAACCTCTAGTATCCACATTAGGCTTTCCCTTTCTTATATGGCGATGTCAGATAATTCTGTGACGAAATTTGTCAAGACTTGCCCCTTTAGCATTGATCTCAGTTTGTGTTCAATGTCGAGCTGACTAAGCTCCAAAGCCCACTTCATCAACCTCCCAACTACATCGGGTCTATGTAGGATCGCTCGGATTGGGTAGCTTGGAAATAGGGCCGAAGTTTCTTTGCAGTTCTTAAGGTAAGAATCACTTTCTCTATTGAATTATATCTGGTTTCAGCGTTGTCCATGGTTTTGCTAATGAAATACATTGACCTTTGCTACCATTTGTCATCTTTTCTAACCAACGCCACGCTGATTGAGGTGGAAGAAGCCGTTAAGTATAAGAATAGATCCTCAGCTTGGCTCAATTGGCTCAAAATATGAGAGGAGGCGATGTACACTTTGATTGCTTTGAGTGCCTGGGTACACTCCTCGTTCCACCCTAAGAAGCTTGCTCCTTTTAAGATGTAAAAGAAGGGGTGTAGTCTATCAGATGACCTTGATATGAATAGACTCAAAGCGGCTAGCATGTCCATTAAGGATTGCACTTACTTACGGGAATAAGGAGAAGGGGTTTTCAGGACGGCCTGGGCCTGCTCTGAAGATACTTCTATTCCCTATATAGATACGAGGTAACCCAAAAATTTGCCTGAATTGACTTTGAATAGGCATTTGGCCAAGTCTAGGCATAACCGGTGTTGTCTCATTAGCTTGAACGCTTCTTCCTTAACCAACATATCATTAATAAAGGGTGTCACAAATCTGATAACTATAAACCTATTAACTTATATAATTATAAACAATTATCTTGAAAATATAAACTTATAAAAAATTTCATATACATCCACCATAGTGGTATTTATAGTGTCTTGTACTTATATTCTGAGTCTCATTTACTTGTACTTTTACATTTATACTGTCTCCAAAATCTTACATTTACATTACAAAATCGGTAAAATCTGTATGTGGTGGACTCCTATAGTTGTGTTAATACTGTATATGAAATATAAATGAAACGTCCTCTTTTGATACTTTCATGGATAAACAACAGAGTATAAGCACATAGTTTAATTTGGGAATGTAAATATGGATGTCATATACTTGATGTATAATACTTCACAGCGTTTATTCATATTAAATATTACTTCTCATATCATTATAATTCAATTACATATTGCATTTCATATCATCTTCATGTTTCATGTAAAACCCGGGAAAAATTTAATTTTTCTGAAAAATGGCAAAAATAGTAAAATTACTGAAATGGTTCAGGAAAGCCTGAAATTTTTTTTAGATCTTGGATGATGAAACGGACTTCACCGTTGGATTTGTCTCGTGAAATCTAGTTACCCAAACGAATTTCATTAAATTTTGAGATAGTCGGGTATTCATGATTTTCGAGGCATCAGGTGTTCGATGGACCCTAAAAACGGGATTTTTTGAGAAAAATCTCGAAAGAGTAAAATAAATTAAGTAAAGTTCATTTAAAATAAATTGAACTTGAACCGGGACAAAATAAATTGTTTCGGGGCAGAAACGAATCCGATTGAGTAATGGACACACGGCGCGATGTGGGCCATGTGTCCAAACTTAAGAATTAAGTTAGACAAAAGGTTAAAAATCAGTTTTGAGAAGAAAATGAGGGGATTTCTACTGGGAGGAAAACTTGAGAGGAGAAGAGAGAGGGAGGGAGATAGAACTCTAACTTCTCTCTACGATCTACGGAGATCGGTTGGTTGGAATTCGTCGGGCCAAGAACAAAAGTTCATCTACTTGACGAGGGCTATGCGTGAGTCTGCAGAAAACAGGGATTTCTCAAGGATTGACGAGGAGCTTAGGAAATCGAGTTTCGGGTTTGGAAGTGTCCACGGGACTTCCTAGAGTTTCTTCCTACGCTCCAAGAGGTGATTCCCTACTTTGGTTTATTTTCCATTCTATGGGCTGTTTAGTTTGAGTTTTAATGCCTAGGGCTGTTTAGTTGAGTTTAATGCCACTAGGGAGTTTGTTTAGCAAAATAATGGAGTTATGGGAATAGCTCCTGTTTGACCCTTTATGATGTCTAGTTTTTAGAGTTGATTTTACATTAGAAAAAGAAATTTGGACTATCATCCTTCCTTAGAAATTGTAGCTGCATCGGTAGAGATTGATGTTAGGCTTTGAATCATCAAATTGGATTTTATAACCCCGAGTTATAGTCCGTTTTCGGAATTTGCCCGCAATTGCCCTATTTTGGTCGAACCTACTATCCAGTTTTTTGGGACTGATTTTTGGTTGGGAAAACGTGAGAATTTGGACTAATATCCTTGAAGTAAATTGTAGATCTATCTGATAACTTGATGTTAGGCTTTTGAATCACCCAAATTGGACCTCTATAACTCAAGTTATGGTATGTTTTCGGGGACTGCTACATCTTAGGTTGTTTAATGGTTTATCGATTTTGGGATCATTAGGGGACTAGTTTGAACTAAGTTCGGAAGTGATACGTAATTGTGTGGCTTGTTGTGTGGAATGTTTTATGGGCATCTCTTTGCCACAACTGGTCTTGAGGATCAAGTGTCATTGCTTGACTAAGAGTGACGTGTTTGGGTGTCAATGTGTGTGCTCTAACATGTTGATATGAGATGAGTTTATATGTGCAAATGGCCATGACATGGCTCAATTGTGAGTGTGCCACTACTTGATAATGTATTGACACATTAGCCGGATGTCAATATGTAATACTCAACGTGACATGTGATCATTCTATGTGCGTGGCCATTACATGGCTTGCTTGTGTGTCATTGCTTGTCACTAGAATGACATGTTGAATGTAGATATAAGTGATTTATGGAAGTCATATGCAGAGTGATGTGATTCGTCATGCGCGATAAGTGGTGTGGATTGTGTTGTTCATGTAGCATTCATTATGCATGTGACATGATATAACATGCAATGGCATTGCATTGCATTTATGCACGGGACATCGCATGACATGGGTGTGAGTGCATGGTAGATCAACACTATGTTTGGTGTTTGATGGTGGGCTCAGTAAAATGGGACAACGTCCAAAATGAGTCTCACTTCGCTGTATTAAAAGAAAAAGAAATGAAAATACGTGTGTTTGGTATAACAAGAAGGATAGATACCCCACGGTGAAAAACCCTGCATTCTTGGTTAGACATATGTATCCAAATGATGAAAGTTTGTGAAAGTGCTCAAGGCATGAAAAGCCTCATGGGTGAGACCCCGAAATTCACGCCTACTAAACACATAGAACTTGGTAAAAGCAAGTTGATATCGGAGATTGTCCAATAATAGATTTTGATTTATAAAACAAAAAGCTTTTGTTTTGAAAAATGGTCATTGATGGAACATAAATGACGATTTTCACACTTTGCATATGCATGTGTGAGGGAGTCGATGAGGACTCGACATGGGGACAGGTTAGTCACGCTTCCTTAATCCATGGCATGTGTGACATTCGGGAAAGAGGAATGTGTATGTTTTTACTTGAATGTGTGAAATAGCATCGCATGTGCACTTAGGTGGAGAGTAGCCTCTAGAGGGAATTATTCTCTACTGGCATTACCACCCTGCCGTGGACCCCCTCTCGTACAGAGGTGCAGAGACTGTGCTCCTTTGAGGCCGCGATTTTGAAGGAAGCCAGGATGTGACTTTGATAAATATTTTTATAAACTATATTAGAACAAGCTAATTTTAATATACGTTCTGTATAAGAGTGTTGTAATAACAACAACTCTTATAATTTATATACAATTTCATTTAATTAATTCAATTCCTTTATACCAAAATATTCTCATTCAAAACCATCTTCTAAGATACCAGAAAACCATATAAGAGACATTAAGATGTTTTAAAGTTCTATAGTAGAAGACATGAAAATCATATCTCAAAATAGGGTCCGACTTCGCTTATTTTCTAGGTATAACGAGTTTAACATCTCAAAATGATTTCTTCAAGTCCATTGTTCCTCTATAAATCTACTTTATTCAGAAATTGGAATCACTCCATTTGAATCATCCCAACTCAAGTTATGGCATTTTAATGCCAAACTAGTATGTTTTCCTAGTTTACACTGGTAAATGATTGTGAGACCCTATTTCAGGGGTCTTAACTCTATTATTTGACACTAGTTCCTTGTACTCAATTGAAGCTACGGTACTAAGGGTTCTTATCCAATTGGAATCATCCAATTCGGAGCACTGAATCTTAAGATATGTCCTAAACAACCGGGACTACTCTATTTTCAAAACATTACCATAAATTTCCTACAAACAGAGCTCCACTTTGATGAATTTTTGGGTACAATGGGGTCCAAATTTGAATACACTTCTTCCAAGGAAAATTTTCTCCTAGAAGTATAGTTTACCAGAAATTGGAATCACTCATATTGGATGAATGAAACTCAACTTATGACCTGAAACACCAAAATTGTACCAAAACAAAGGATAACCCGACAACTTACCCGTATTTTCACTTCAGTCTCAAAAAAAGGGGACTTAGGGTCAGTTTTTCTTCTTGGTACCTTCTATACTTTTGTAGGTTTACCTCTTAGGGTTCTTTCCCAACTAGAATCACTCAATTTGGATGACTAATGACCAAGTTATGGCCAAAACAAAAACATGGGTTTTGGAAAAATTTTGACAGCATCTCCCCTAAAACCCCAACATTTTCTTTATACAAAAATTCTTCAACTGAGACCACAACCAATCTCAATCAAAGCGTAACACAGAAAAACAACTCCCAAATCTGCCTTGCCAACCCAAAATCACTTTTATACAAAAGTTAGGGTTTCCTAACTCAAACATAAACAAAGGAGTTCGAGAATTTCAAACATACTCAAATCCTATACAAGTGTCCATGGCTTCATATAAGTGTTCTATACTTATAGTTTCCATACATCAAATGAGAGATTTCCATACATCAAAGGAGAGATTTTCATACCTTGATCTTCAAAGACTTGAACCAAACTTTTCCTTTTCTTCACTTCTTCTCTTGAACAAGGCTAGATCATGAAATTGAGAGAATCAAACACTTGGCTCTTCTTCTCCACACCCGTAAATGCCCTAGCCCCAAAACCCAAATGAGAAAATATCTCATTCAAGAGACTGAATGTGGTCTTATACTCTTTTCATGTACAAGGCCTTGTTTGGCTTTTCTTATTTTTTGTTTAACTTTCCTTTTTTTTTGCATTTTAGTCCCTCTTTCATATTCTAATTGCACAACAACTTATTGCTATTTCTAATTAAGCATTTATTCTTCTCCATTTATGACCTTTAGGTCTTTAATGTGACATTTTACTGTTTTATCCTTAACTCTTGAATTAATTCCGGGTTTTATCATTTTTCTCACTTAGCATTTAAATTTAAATATATATTTACTTTTGCTATACTTAAACATGTTATAAAACAATTAGGCACTTAAATGTTACAACTATACCATGGGCCAACGGTTAAGGCCGACATTCAAGGTCAATCCGAGGCAACGAGAAAGGGTCTTGTTGTTGAGATATGAGTAATCAATACAAACTCTCCATTTCTCATTTTTCTTGGGCATAACTACCACATACGCGCGCCACTCAAGGCATTTGACTTCCCTTATAAATCCGACATCTAGGAGTCAATCAACCTCCTTTTTAATTACTTCTCGTCGCTGAGGATGAAATCATCTCATTCTCTGTTTCACAAGCCAATATTTCAGCAGATACTCAAATGATGCTGGGCTAAAATGGGATCGACCCCAATCATATGGGGACCAAGCAAATATGTGTAGATACTTTTAAGACAGTCAAGAAGATATACCGCTTCATTAGGGGAAATATTGGTTTCAAGATAGACCTATTTTTCATTTTCTCTGTTTTTATAACATGTATGCTCTAAGGAGGTCCATGATTCGTAGGTCTTCTTTTTCATTCGAGTGGGTCCTGGGCTATAATTACTATTTGGTCACTTTGTGGTCATCTCATATACCCCCGTTACAACAAGAACGGGCGACCTTCTGATCACCCTGAATGTCGATCTACCTCGCAATCGGTTACGAAACTCAAAGTTTGGTGGTAAGTGGAGGGTACTGCCTTCATAACATGGAGCCAAGTTTTTCCAAGGATAACATTGAATGATGAGGGATCATCTAAGACACCGAAGGTCACGAACATTGTCGTCAGACTTATCGTGATTGACAACATAATCTCGCCTATTGACACTGTTTATGAACCGTTAAAACCAATTAAAATTCTCCCAAGGTTGTGGAGAGAGGCTACCTGATAACCCATCTACAAAAGGGCAAGCATATATAGAATGTCTGCAGCACTTCCAAGGTCTACTAGGATCCTTCGCACCATATAACTTTCGATTTCAAGATTTAGGACTAGGGCATCTTCGTGTGGTCTAGTCACTTACTTGAGGGCGGCTTCAGAAAAGGTGATGACTCCATTAATAGGGAGAATGCTGGTAGCGGTGTAGCTATATTGAATTCCAGCAACTACCGTTTTCGGCATAGTAGTTGTCTACCTGTAGCTGATTGGGGCAGAGATGAAGTTGCCAAAATTGGCTTCCTATCCATAGTACTACGACCAAATATGTTTCCTTGTTATGACTATTAGAATGGTCCATATCAATTTGAATTTTAAATTCAAATTGAATTTCCCATAACACCTTTCCCTAACCCTTGCAACTCTTTAGAAGACTTGTGATGGCTTGGTCTCCATATAAAAAAGAGACACGTGACATTTCCTTGTGGGTCCTGTTTACCTTAAATACAAAACACCACCATCAAGTTTGTTTTGAGAAAGGATTTAGAAGAACCAAAAAGTGATTTGATTTTGGTTTCTTAGTTTCAACAATTTGGTTTCCACTTTTCCAGTGTTTTAGTTTCTATGTTTCTTACAATGGCTGGAGGTGTGTATATTCTAGCATTTTGCTTCCGCATATAATCTGATCAGATTGCTTGATTAAGTTTCTATCATTTGGTATCAGAGCATACAAGAACCTCTGCCTTGATTTTTGTGTGCCATGTTTCGTAAAAGTTATGTACTGGATTTTTTCTAGAATTCTGGATCTTTTAGTTTAAGTTTTTCCATTGCTATGAAGCATTAAATCTCCTTTATATATGATTTAATGTATTTTTGTGATTTCATATGACATCAAACTGCATAAATAATGATGTTTTTAGTTCACTTATTGGTTTTGCAATGGAGGTCCTACGGAACCAACGAAGAAGGCGACCATTTAATTAAAAAAAAATAAAAAACTGGTTTCTTGGTAGAAAACCATTTTTAAAGGTTGAAGATGACCTTAAGTGTGGGCTTGGGCCTTATTGAGCCTTATTAATATCAAGAAAAATTAATATACCTTTGAAATTTGGGTTGGGCTTGGCCTTATAAGTTTAAAAACAAAATTTGGACCTTAAAAAAAAAAGCGTAGGCATCTTGGTTGGTTAGTGAACCTACATATATTCGATTATATAGCCATTAGATTTAGTTTATAAAAATTTTGTATCTAATGAATTGATCCCCAGAACCTAGAGTATTAACATAAATGCTTTCTACCCCGACCAGACTAGATGTGAGTTATTACTCCTTTACATTGGTTTATTTATAAGTTATGGCATTAGATGTCTCTACGTGATTTTATGTTTAAAATATAGGAATTTAATTTCTATATTAATTTGTGTCTTATTTGTATGTGTATAGTTTGTGAAGTTTTGCAATAATGTCAAATGATCTATATAATTTTAATTAATTAGGAATAATAGCATCCTCGGTTGGTTAAATTATAGTAGGATTTTAAGATCATTTGATCACGTGATTGTAATTAATCACATGGAATGTGATTAATATCATCCCATAGGAATTTTTATTACATTTTGTATGATTAATTAGGATGCAATATCAAATCATATTTTCTAATTTACCCACAGGGATTAGGAAAATGAACATGATTTGGTAGTCTTATCATAAAATTAATTAAATCTAATTGAGTAAGACTTTATTTCAGTTTATGTCCCACTAAGTTTATGATTTTTAAGCATGATTATTAATAAACTTCTAACATTGTATCTTTGCCTCGATCTTTGATTATTGAACATGTATATTTAACATTTGTAGTTATTCAACCTGTGAATATTTATGATTTTAAGTGTGATATTCTCGAATTAAGGGGTGATAATTATAAGGTATGGAAGAAAGAGTTCTTCTGCATTTGGGATGGATGAGGATATTGACTATGCTATAAGGAAGAGGAACTTTAGTCTATTCTCAACTAGCTATGACATGCAATCTTTTATGATAAGTGGAGAGGTCAATCACCTCTCCATGATGTTCATAAGGCCAAGATATCCGGTGACATTAAGTGGTTAAAATTGAGCAAATTAATAAAAGTCAAACCACTTTTTGAAAGCCATCATGAAGAAGCGGGTTTAGGCAGACAAACTCTTGTAGTACATAATTATCTCAGTTTTCATCCTAAGCTCATTGGGAATGAGAAAGTGCGTGATCATATCATGCATAGGGATATAGTGACCAACTTGGACATTAGAAGTTACCATGTTAAGATACTTTCCTTATTCATTATATGTTGAATACTCTGCAATAATCAGTCCTTGAAATCTCTTCTGACACCGCATGGGGATAAATGGTGATTATTGAATTGTTGACCATGTGTGTCAAGAAAGAGGGAAGGTTAATGATGGAAGAGAGGCGAGCAAGTTGCTTGACCACACTTTGGAAAGAAAAGAAAGGATCAAACGTTAAGAAAGGAAAATTCATATTGTCGGGCATAAAGAAAGTCAACGTGTTTTTACGTAGAAGAAGGGACACATGAAGAAGGAGTGATCAAGAATTTGGAAATCTTAGCTTGATAAGAAAAGGAGTACTCAATTTTATTTTGTATGTTATGAATCTAATATGGTTAATGTTAATCATAACACATAGTGGATGATTTTGGTTCTGCAATCCATGTTTCAAATACCTTACAGGTGTACATGAAACCTAAAGGAAACGATTAGGAAGTGGAATAACCATCTATTGACAATGAATCGTTCACGATGTGGAAGTTATTAGCACTTGCAACCTTGTATTAAGTAAGCGGTTTCATTTAGATTGGAAAGACATTTTATATTTCTAAGTTTCTCTAGAAAATTTAATTTCAATTTCAATTTCAACGCTTGTACCTTCAGGATTTTCCTTTAAACTTTCATATTCTAGTTCCGGTTTATCGATAAACAAAGTTATTAGTTATAGTACATTGTACGTGGTCTTTTCCATATTCAGTTACAAAATGATATTATTTATAATTCTATGCATGTTACTGTTGGATTAAAAAGATGTCTTATGAATAAGGAATTCTCTATGTTATGGCACCGGAGATTAGGACACATCTCCATTAAAAGAATAAAGAAGTTGGTTAATGATGGGGTACTTAGTACTTTGGATTTTGCTGATTTGAGACATGGGTACGTGGGACAAGCAAACTAACAAGTCTAAAAGTGCAAAGACACAAACCTATTAGAGATTATACATCATTGTTGTCTGACACGGATGCAAATGATAGAAATACTTTATCACCTTCATAGATGATTATTCACGATATATGTATCTCTACTGCTTCATTCAAAGGATGAAGCTTTAAATGCTACAAAGTTTTTAGGGACTGGAAGTAGAAGAATCAGTAAGGAAAACATATTAAGATCGTGAGATCAGATGAAGTGGAAGTACTTTATGGTAAAATGCCACAGGAAGAATGGAATGAAGCTCTGAGTGCATTGTAGTTTCTTGAAAATGGGATTGTTGTTTATTAGACTATACTTTTGGTTCTCAGGATCGAATGTTACTGTAAAAACCAAACTTTAATGGACATGGTAAGGAGTATGAGGGTAATACAAAACTACCTCAATACTTGTGGTGAGGAAACTCTAAAGACAGCTGTGTATATATTAAATCAGGTTCAACGGATATCTAAGGCGCCTTTTAAAGTCATTCAAAGGTTGGAAACAGAGTTTATGAACATATCTGGTTGGGGGCCTTTATCACGGTGGAATTTATAACCTGAAAGAAAATTTAGAACCACAAGGACCATTAGTGGGTATTTCATTGGATATGTTGAAAGGTCCAAGGGGCATAGATTTTATTGTATCTCACAGCACTAGGATTGTGGAATTAAGAAATGCGAAATTTCTTGAGAATGACTTAATCAATGGGAGTGATCAGTTTCAGGACATTGTTTCTGAGAAGGATCATTATGAAAGGAATCCAACCCTCTAGTTAAGTGATAGATTGATTTGTCATTCACACCTAAAAGTACAACCAAGTGAAACGACCATTTCTGAGATTCCATATTACTAATATTGATCACGTAGTCAGAAGTTGCTAATGAAGAAATTCTAGAAATTTTTGAACAACCAATTAAAACAGGTTGATCGACAAATTCCTCAAGAGAATGAAGCAACATTAGAAAGATCTATAGAGTTGAAATCGACGAATTCCTAGCCAGTTATATAGTATATTCTGAGAATTGGACTATAACATTGGGCCAAGGCAGTCCGAGGAAAGCGTTTTTCACAAGCCATGAGTTATGAGGAGTCTAACTCATGGTACAGTCTAAGTGAAGAAGGAAAATGAATTCTATGGCATCCTAGCAGGGATTTGGGATCTCGTTGGAGTTGCTGATGGTATAAAAGCGAATTCTGGATGTAGTGGGTGGCACAAAGAAGAGGACTCATTGAGCAACATCAGAGACATAAGGCAGACTGGGTTGTGGATTCCTCAAAGGAAGAATATTGCGGAGACCTTTTCTCTGTATCTAGAAAATATTCTCTTGAGATAATCATGTTATTAGTTGCTTATTTTGACTTTGATTTACATCAAATGGATGTAACTGACATTCAACAATAGTAATCTAGAGGAAGGTTTACATGAAACAACTTGGAAGGATTCTCCTCTGGTGAAGGTAGGCATTTGGTTTGCAAGCTAGAAATCCATATATAGTTAAAACAAAGCGTCCATGATAATTTGAAATTCATGAAGTCATTGCCTTGCATTCGGCGAAGAGAATATCATGGATCAATGTATATACGAAAGTCAGTGGAGTAAGATTTGTTTTCTTATGGTTGTATGTGGATGATATTCTTGCAACTTGATAATGGAGTTTGTTGTATGAGGTGAAACAATTTCTCAAGAACTGACATAGAAAGCGGATATGGGTGGGGCATCTTGTATGTCATTAGCGAGGTTTGTGTTAGGGAACTTGATATGTATACATGGAAGATATACTTTATAAGGACCTATAATATGGTTGTATGTTTAGTTTTCCTTATGAAGGTGTTGTACTATATGGACCAAGTGGAGAATGTTAGGATGGTCATATCGACTTGGAATTTTAAATTGAGTGGATGCTCCCATAACACCTTTTCTGACCTTGCGCTCTTCGGAAGACTTGTGATGTACAATCTTCTATATAAAGAAGAGACATTTGCACATTTTGGATCCTAAGCTGCACCCGAATCTGAACGATTCACCATCAAGTTTGTTTGAAAGGGTTTAGAAGAAGGGCAAGTGATTTGATTTAGTTTCTTATTTAAACAATTTGGTTTCAGTTTCAGGTGTTTGATTTCTGACTCTTACATTAATTTGGAGGAATGTATAAATACGAATTTTGGCAAGCGTAGTAATGCGATTAGTTGCTTAGTTAAATTTCTATCAATGACTACTAGATATGGGCTTGAGCATGTACTTCCAGAGATGACCTCTTCTCACTAGGGTTTCAAGTAGAAAGGTAAGGTGTCGACAATGGTCGGTTACATGACTAAGTTCTTGATGATAGTTACAAACTTTGTTTGATCCCTACTATCAGCTTTTGCTTGCATTTTCCTTGGCCGCGTGAAGCCCTCTACTATTTGGATCAAAGGTAGGAATTGTCATAAGAGGCAACGTGTCATGCGAAAACCACCTAGGGGCATGATTGTCAATTCACACCCTCAAGCCCTTGACTGAAGGTTTGGAAGTATGGCTTGACACAACCTTTATTGTAAGCTGGATTTGTCCACTTACAGACACATGTTCAAAGTAAATGCGCTTTTCTAGAATTCATAAATTCTCAATTCAAAATTTCATGCGACAAAAAATTACTTCTAAATATCCGTCCTCAATTATGAATGTCATATAAAGTTGTTAAAAATATAACAATGTTGGATCTCCCAAATCAACTTTGTACTAATATAAAAATAAAATATTTATTATCAAGTGACTTCTCAGTGCTTTTCAAAACCCGACATAAGACTCCCAATCAAATCCACAACTGATGGCGTATCTGACATAGCCATCACTCCTCGTAGAGACTAAAAGTATCTGAAAATATGTCAACGAATGGGAGTGAGCTTAAAGCTCAATAAAAAATACTAATCCATTTTCATGGATAAAAAAGTTTTCAATCATATAACAAATATGTGATGCGCACGAAGAACGAGGTGTCTCGTTGTGACCATCCGACGGTAGAATATTAGTGGATGTCTGGGTGCAGACACCACTCATGAAAATTGGGCAAGTCTTGCTTTTATGGGGCTACTGCAAGTCTATTCTAATCTGACAGTTTACCACAATGACTACTAGGTCCCATTGAAGTAAATAATTAGTAAACTTGTTTTTC
The DNA here is from genome assembly GCA_016808115.1 of Tetrastigma voinierianum. Lineage (NCBI taxonomy): Eukaryota > Viridiplantae > Streptophyta > Magnoliopsida > Vitales > Vitaceae > Tetrastigma > Tetrastigma voinierianum. The sequence continues at coordinate 2,077,430 of JAEQBH010000926.1, forward strand.
TGTAATCTTCATGAAATACATCAAGCTATATTACCATAGTTCAAGAGTTCATAATCACTCTTAATTCAACATATATTAAAATGTACAGTTTCTAATACATATTATACAAAGTCTCTACCAAAATCATAACCGAAAAACTCTTCTAATAGCGGCCTCTAGTGACGTCGTCCTCCTCATCACAATGCAAATAGTGATCCCTCGAGCAGGGTGAGCCAAAGCCCAGTGAAGTGATAATTTCCCTACGTGGTTCTCCCCACCTAAGTGCATATGTGTGAAAATAATAACTATTTCAAACGAATACATGATCTGCTTGAGATATGCATGCTCGATCCATTGTCTAGAGTCCTCCCATAGGCTCCCTCACCTCATTACACAAGCCAAATCTTGAGTAAAATCCTGATTTTCAAACAAAGATTTTTGTTCTGAAAACTTATAAAGATTAGGTGATATGTTGGACTACCCTCAGAAATGATACATTTGGATAACCTCACAAAACAATTAAGTGACTCTCAGGTATTGAATGTTAGACTGATCTCAACAAATTCCTCAGGAAAATCTTTTCGTCATTTCTTTCCATAAACATTTTCTTTTCTTTCATTTTAAACATCAAATTTTAACCACTCCTAATATTTAGGGTACTTACGAATTATATGGAATACTATACCAACTCCGATAACTCATGCCAATATATAAAAAAACATGCATATATTGCATAATTAATTCTATGATTCATATTGTAGAATTCACATCAATAACACAAAAATTAGCTCACATAATTTAATTAACAAATCTGAAACAATTCATTTGAATCACTCAAAAAATACAAAAATCACCAAAAATGCATTGTGAGCAGTGAAACCCTCGAGGTTAAAAGTGACTTATTATGACCATATAATTAGGGATTCTTGCTCGGTTCCAAAGCTTTGAGGCGGAATGCTCTGACTATGAGCCTCTCTGACAAATCCCACAATCCATAAAATGGCTCTTAGCCAAGAATAAACCAAGTAGAAAGATCCCTACCTCTTGGAATTTGTCGGAACTCCACCAAATGGGTCATCGCTTTGTCAGCCTGTTGGCAAACAACTGCTTCTTGGCGGCAGGCAGGTGGTTGAAACGACCGAAAATCTAAGTGAATAAGCCCTCTCTCTCTCTCTCTAAAGCTCAAAACCAACCTCCTGCTGCTCATTGCAGGTTGTCTCTCAAAATGAAGAAGAAAATTTATTTAAAATTTTATGTGTCATTTAAACATTCGTAATTCTGATGTGTCCTACGTGACTTTTGACGCCCAGCATAATCTAAACCATTGTCGCCATCCTTTCTTTCTAATCATGCAACATGTGTCACATATTGTACATGTAATGGTGACTTTTACATCACATGCCTCTCAAAAACCGTTTCTGGCGCTCGACACTCGTCGCCAGCGTGAAATTATATTGTCTGAATTGACGAAATTCGATGGTATCTAGATTCACGAGGTGATTCCCAACCGATGAAGTCCATTTCGTCATCGAGATCTAGAAAATTTAGGATTTTACGAAATTACCATTTACCATTTTTGAATTTGAATTTTCTCGAGTTTCTAATAGGAGATGTTTTTAAATGAACTAGATTAAAATAAGTTGGAACATTAACAAAATTTACACCAAACATTCTCACATCATTCAAATCAGTTTCATATCCGTCTTGATCCAAACAATTTTATATCAAATTCAAGATTCAAACACTTTCATATCAAGTCAAAAATCAAATAAATTGAATATATTTTTCTGCGATGGTGAATATCAAATGGTGCCCAGCCATGTGGGACTTTCAAATGGTGGCTAATACAAATTATTCTTTTAAGATGGAATGAGAACGAATCTCTTAAAATCTTGTAACCTCTATTGCTGAAACACTAGAAATTTGGGAGTTGGAAATCGGTCATTTGTCACCAAAGATGTAAAGGTCGGCTTCTTTTCCGTTAGCGAAATTCGAGAATAGTGTACGACTATTATTAAGTTGATGAAATTTGAACTAACGGTCAAATATTTCATTGAGTTAATTAACATGTGCTCTACATTTTCTTTCATCATGAAAAATAATCTCAAAAAATCACAATCTTACATTCTTATTTGATCCATGAATAATCAAATAAATAAATAAAGTAAAACTTTTCATAAACTAGAATTATATATAATTCAATTAAAATAATTTTCATTTCTCAAATGAAGTAAAAACAAACAATTTTTCTTTTTAAAGGTACATATTTGTATGTCTAACTTTACGCCGAGAAGAGTGCTGAGCTTTGAAGAGAATTTAAAATCAGGAAAATTCAAATGATGAAATATTTATTCTAAAATAATAAGGAAGAGTGTGTCATTATTTATTTATTCTAAAACTTCTTAATTTGATATTCTTAATAAAATATTTACTTGCCAAAATACATATCTTTAAATACTTATCAAATAAATATATTTATAAAATTTAGCATTTTCAAATTTATCTTGTTTTTATTATTTTATTTCCAAAATTATCCTCAAATATTTGTTTTTCTCTAAAAATAAATCTTGAATATCTAGCATTATTCTTTTTTTTTTTTCAATCATAGCCTCAGTTAACACCTTTCTTTCTTATATATATATATATATATATATATATATATATATATACTCTCTTATATATATATATATATATATATATATATATATATATAATATATATATATATTTTATTTTTTTTTTTTTCTCTTGCTTTTTCATTCTCATACTCATGATTAATTACGAACTGCAATTCTTATATTTTTCTTTCTTTTTTTTTAGAGCAGTGAAATCTAAATCACGACTTCTTTAAAGTTCATCTAGTGAAAAAATTAAGTCTACATCAAAGAAATCTAGAAAAAATAAAGAAAATCTTACTTAGAGAATTTGTTCCAGGCAGAATCAAGAGTTATCTCTAATCCTTACGAAATTCTACCAACTAGAGAGAAATTCAAAGAAGAATAGAAATGATTTTATTTTCTTATTCCAATTTATACCTATGGTATTTATTAGGAAAATTACCTTTTTGCCCCTCTTTCATTAAATTAATTAACTAATTGAATTATCATTATTATTTTCCTAACTTATACCTATAAAAATTCATGTCATTATTATTTTCCCTAACTTATACCTATACAAATTCCTGGGTGTTACACACAACGTGGATCGGGTACAGACTTCCCTTTCTTTGTATTGTTTCCAGTGATCATCTCTATGCTTTAGCAGTTTGTAATGGCTCCTGTCATCTCGACTCCTTCTGTAATCCTTTTGGGCCTCTCTCATCACTTCTTTAATCACGGGCAATCATCTTACTAGTAGAGCGTTCGTCGGGCTAGCGGGCTTCAGTAGGTCTATTCTCGGCCATTATGAGAGATTGCTTTGAAGTGGCAACTAGGCCATCAACGAACCCCGAGGGCTCCAACGACAATGAAGTCAAAATTTGAGAATTTGGCTGGATAGCTGGCCTCTTTTACTGCTTGCATGATCGTTTCAATGCTGACTGACTCCAACTAGAGGATAACTACGTGAAAGCTCTTCATGAACTCTTGAATCGGCTCTCCTTGCTTCATTTTTACGTGAAATAAACTAGCGTCACTGAGCTTTCACTTTCCAGAACACATATAACGTATAAAGAACCTTTTCGATAAATCTCTTAACGATGCAACGGAAGAAGAGGGTAGGCGATGGAACCATGACAATGTTGACCCCAATAGACTTGATGGGAACACCTTACACAGCAAAGCATTGTTACCGTTTTGCAGGGTCATGACTCATCGATAGTGCATTAGATGATCAAAAGGGTCAAAAGTACTGTTGTACATTTGGAACTTTGGCATAACAAAATATGGTGGAGCCTCGACCTGTGATATGGCCGGCACACAGGGGGTAGCGGCCAAGTCGTCCAATATCTTAAGGGTTGGGTTTTTGATGCGGTGGGGGGGGGGATCGATAATGTTGGGCCTCCTCTCTTTAGTTGCTCTAGGCGGACTTTCTAGATGGAGACCCAGAAGGCCTTTGATTGAGAAGACCCATGTCGCCGATGATATGTCCTTGGACTTTGACAAGCGATTGCTTGGGGTGGACCTCTAGGGAGGCAGGGATATCTCAGGATAGAGAGTTGCCGCTGGAACAAAGCCATGTCTGACCTCCTGATTCGTGCCACAGTAGGATGATCCGAAATCAACAAAGTTGTCATCACAAATCCTCTTTGCTTGTGTGAGCTCTCACTACGATTATAGTGATCCCAAGGTGAACACGGATGGGTTTTCTTCGTACAAATGATTCCTGATGAAGGCCCAAAATGGTGAATTCAATTTGGATTTGGGATTTTGTAAAGCGGGTGTAATGGTTGGCAAACTGAAATTTAAATAAAATAAAATGTAAAAGAGTACATGAGATGTGAGACTCTTTGGATTTGGGTTCTAAAGTTCACTGAGGGGTTCTTGGGTCCATTTCCTTGCGTTGGGGAGGATGACCTATAGTCATTTTCCGAATCGGATCTTCATTTAGCACAAAGCTAAACCACATAGTGCCCTTTTGAAAAACTGACATTTATTGAGCATTAATGCTCCCGGACAATGCGTGCCTCCGTAGTCTGCCTCCACGGTGTGAATGAAAGCGACTAATGAATCGACGGATCTAGCAATAGCATCCACTGAATCCTAAAGATTGCCAAATCTTTTGATTCAATGAAGGCACATCAAGGAGTTCCTAACCTAGAGTGAAATAGGAACATAAATGCCAATAAAAACTTGTTAAAACGAGAGAAAGCTATGAGTTACCTCCAAACCTAGCCCGCCCTCCTCTTGAGGAGAAAGAATTACAGCCAACCATCCTCTGAGTTGTCATCCTCAGAAGAGTGTTTGGTAGCCGAGAAAGGGAGAGAAAAGGAAAGAAAATGAAGAAAAGGGGAAGCAACGGGAAAACTACCGCCCACTGTATCTATTGCCAAAAGTCTAGTCTCTATTCTGATGTTCTTGGGCTTTTAATACGCCTAAAACAATACAAATTACGAAATGAGCAAAGTAGTTAACTATTATAGGGACAAAATGGGGAAAACTAAAAGTGAAACAAGCAGGCCACGGCGTCAAACGGCGGCGAAGGAAGGAGCAGTAGCAAAATGGTAGACATTACATGAGACATGAGCAGTGCGTGCGTGGAAGAATTCATAAGTGCTCCAGATTTCCTTGTATTTACGCTCTTCTTTCCTTACAGTCTCTTATCTGCGATGTGAGTTTGACTCAGATTCTTCGTGCTTGGATCGACTCAACAGATTTCGCTCAAATAAGCTGCAAAACTACAAAATTAGCCACAAGAGGATCAGTAGAATAAACGGGGACCTTAATGTGCAAATTGGGTTAATTACAACGATTAGACACACAAAAGTGCTCAAAGCCACTTAAATAACGGGGTTCAAAATAGCACTTTTGAGCGCTATCACACTTCAACCTACACATTGCTGAGTCATAGCAATGAAAGAAAAAGAAAAGAAAGAGAGGCGTCTGAAATGATATGAAATGATGTTAAAAATTATTATATTTCAAAAGGTTGTGAATGAGTAATCGCAACATCGGTAAGTCATTGAAACCGCTGGCCACAGTATTATCTCGAGAGAGTGAATGCCATACAAAATTGAGTATCAAAAGAGCCTTATTCTTGGTGACTCAACCAGAGACTTCACCAAAACCTAAGTGTTTGTTTGATCGAACTCTCAACAATAGCGACCTGGCATCTCCCAACGAGCTCTTTGGCCCTAAGCATCTTGTAGGCGAATAGATCGGGACGCTCTTATTCGCGCTCTTTTGTGTTTGTAGGGTTGCAATGTTGAGAGATCAACCTCACCCAGAGTCCATGTAGCAGGGATCTCTGGAAGTGACTCCCAACTAATTAAGGCTTAGGGCACCAAGTCATAAGGATCTTTTGACCACAAACTCTTCAGGTTTCACCCCGGACTTCAAATGATTTCGAGACTTCAGCACCTACAACTTGATAAACTCCACCCATGTAGCGAGCACTAAGTCGGTGGCTCCCAACCAGTTGGCTTAGGGCATCGGGCTTTAAAGGCTTTCGCCATATCACCCCTCAGGCCATGCTCGGTTTCAAAGTAGCGTGCAATTTTCTTTCTTTTTCTTTTCTTTTTATTTTTCTTTTTTGCTTTTTCTTTTTCTCCTCTTTTATTTGGAAGACACATTGGCCTTCTATTCAGGGGGTCCTTAACCTATTAAAGGTGGTCAAGCGAAGAATTTAGGTAGGATTGTTGCAAGGCTTAGGAGGTAGGCGATTTTTGACTTATTGAAGAAACTGATAATACCTGATGTAATAGTTAGCTAAAGGTGGAAGAAAAAGGTTGAAAGAAACAAGAATTCAACTAATCATCCACTCAACTAGGCATGTCATCAATCTAACATCAACATGATTAGACAAAGTTTCAATTTTCTAACTTGCAGGTTAGTGAAACCACAAAAAAAATTGGGGGTGTGGGTACAATTTGAATTGAAAAAGTAAAGTTGTATATTACTCTTGACTTCACAAAAAAAAGAAAACCAGCAAGCCACTGAACATACAAAATGGGCTTGCTCAAAATATTAACAAAAACATAAATAAATGTCATGCCGCTACTCTCCCCCAGACTAAATGTCACATTGTCATGATAGGGCTTAGATTGAAAGTTAGAGGAAGTGCTACCTCCTTGATGATATTTTCCGTTGTTGGATGAGAGACTTCACAAAGCTTTCCATCGAAACTTATTCCTCCATTTGGACTTCAGTGAACAAAGTTAGGAGAAGAAAAGAGAGGAAAAAAATGACTAGTTGGAGAATTTTAAAAATTAAACCTTCATAATAATTTCAAAAGTGTTCTTTCTGGATATATTTGGATTTTACACTCTCTAAGATTTCCAACGGCACCAAAATTACCCAAAATGGAGTTCGGATGAAAAAGTTATGACCAAAACAAAATGGGGTTGCGAAATTGGAGAGGGTTACGAACATTACTTGTCTCTGAATACTATATATATATATATATATATATATATATATATATATATATATATATATATATATATATATATATATATATATATATATACTATATATATATCACAAAAGAGACAAATAGTGCACAATGCACTAAAAACCAAAAGCTACTACAGTGCAGGCTTGAGCTCTCCTCAGATCCCGGCTATAGTGCGGTTGAATTTTCTAGCCATTGCGAAAATCTGGTTTCTTGAAATTTCGAAATTTTGTGCCCTTTCCTGTACCTCCCACTGCATCAAAATTTTGATAAAAACTGCAAAAAAAAACATAGAAAAATTAAGAAAATTTGCAGAAAAATGAAAATTAATTTAAAAACAAAAATTAACTAACAATTAGAGAAAATCTAAGAAGAAAAATTAAAGAAATCAAAATAAAATAAAATAAAGTAAAATAAAATAAGGAAAGATGAAAACAAAGTGGAAATCATTGCTCCCGAACCAATTCCTTAAGCTTTTGGAGAATTTGTTGGAGCCAGTGAGGCTTAGGTGTACCGAGTTAGTGCTCAATCGAACCGGCACCTAAACCATCATTTGTGCCATGCAACATCGGTGCCAAAGTCTTGGATGTAGTGGCAGAAGTCTAACGTTGGCCACTTATTTTTCCTAATGTTGTGCGGCCTTTGATGATTGTAGATGGGGTGGCCTTTGTGGTAGGTGTTTTAGTTGTGGATTGTCTCTGCAGTGTGGGCGTGGTAGAGTCCATTAGGGCGAGGGAGTAGGTGTTCTCTCTTGGTGTTCTTCCCACTTTGCTTCTCGATTAACGAGGATTGCTTCCTTCTTCTCCATGGGTGAACAAACGGCTGATATGCGAAGATTCAATAATGGCTGCTGACCTTTGCTTCACTCACCATGGTCTCGCCAGGCTCTTCCTCTTGATTCCCTTCCTCTTGATGACCATGCTGATTGGTGAGCTTTGAGATGGATTGTTGCAGAATGTCAACTTTATGTTCAATTTCGTTCTGGAATCCATCCAATTCCTTGTTTAGGGAGCTCTCCACCGTGTCAATTTCTTGATTGGCCTGGACATTCACTACCCTCTGCTCCTCTATGAAATTATCCATTAGTTTGCTCAAATTTAGGATGGCTTGTTCAATAGGGATGAGGTGGTCAGTTCTTCTTCTTGAAGTGGGGTATAATATGGATGTGGAGGAGGTGCATGCGTGGAGGAACATAGTGAGCAGATGCATTGGTCTCTGAGTCCCTCATAGACCTATTTGGGTTTGGGTTTCTCCGCAGTGCGTTGATTACGCCCATGGAATGTTGCAGTAATCCACTCATTGACATGTATCTTAGGGTTTACTGCGCACGAGGTATTGGTATGCTTGCTCTCCCTACAGGTGTTCATTTGATCATGATGAAGTTTTTCCATAGCACATGCTAAGCGCACCTTCAAAAAAATTTTAATCCATGAAATGGATTCCTGCGTAGCGAGGCAACCAACAGTCCCTAACCTTTTTTTTTTTTTTTTAGTGAAGTGAAATAAAAAAAAACTAATAGTAATATAAAAGAAATTCACCAATACTTGTGATGAGGATCCTGAAGTGTTCCATGCTCGTCAAATCAAGCCCAGAGCTGCATCCCAGGCAACAACGCCATTTTGATTATTTGCGAGTAGGGTGATCGAAATCAGCAAAATTTATATCCTGAAATCCCTCTTGCCGTAGCGAGCTACTGCAGTATAGTGGTCTAGGGTCGAACACGGGGATGAGTTTTCTTCGTACAAATGATTTACAGTGAAGGCCAAAATGGTGAATTCAATTTGGATTTTGAGATTTTGTAAAAACAGGGGGTGTAATGGTTGGCAAGCGAAATGTAAATAAATAAATGTAAAGAAGTCTCCCTTGAAGTGTGTCGAGGCTCTTTGGTTGGGTTCCTAAAGTTCCTTTGAGGGTTCTAGGGTCCATTTCCTCGCGTTGGGAGGATGACCTATAGACATTTCCCGAACGGATCTTCATTTAACTAAAAACTAAACCTTGATTTTCCCTTTGACGAAGCATTTATTGAACGTGTGTTTCCCAGACAGTGAAAACGTGCCTCCCTGATCTACCTCACAGTGACAAATAGAAAGCAACTAATGAATCTCAGCGGATCTAGCAATAAACATTCACTGAATCTTAAAAGATTGCCAAATACTGATCAATGAAGGCACATCAAAGGAGTTCTAACCTAGAGTGAGAAATAGGAACATAAATGCGATAAAACTAACGTTAAGCAAAAACGAGGCCTTGAGTTACCTCCAAACCCTAGCCAGCCTTCCCTCCTCTTCCAAAGGGAGAAAAAGAGGTCTAGCCAACTATCCTCTGGGGTTGTGTGATAGGAAAGTGTTTGAATGATCGAGAAAGGGAGAGAAAGGAAAGAAAATGAAGAAAGAGACGGCGGGGGAAAGCGCCACCTTGTATCTATTGCCAAAGGTCTAGTCTCTATTCTGTTAACTTGAGAACTTTAAATCGCCCCTAAAACAATACAAATAATAAAATGAACAAAAGTAGTTAACTATTATAGGGACAAAATGGGGAAAGCTAAAGTGAAACAAACGGGCTGCGGAATCAAGCGGCGACGGAAGGAACCGAGTCGCGAAGTAGGTGAGACGGTACGGGAGGCATGGAGCAGTCTTGTGCGTAAAGGAATTTGCGAAGTCTTTCCGATTTCGTAGTATTTTTACTCTTCTTTCATACGGTCTACGATCTATGATATTGAGTTTGGCTCAGTGCCCGATCTTGGATCATTCAACGATTCAGTATAAATAGCTTACAAAAACTACAAAATTAATGCTTAATCTTGTCATTAGAATAGCAGGGACCTTAATGTGCAAATTTGGTTAATTACACTGATTAGTACACAAAAAGTGCTCAAAACCTTAAATAAACATGGTTCAAAATAGCATTTTTTTTAGCACTAATCACCTCCCTTGGGACGGTATGAATGGTTGTTCGCAATTGTTTGTTTTCTTGCCGGAAAGAGGGGTTAGTGGGCCTCAAGGTGACGCTATGATTGCCTCGAGGTGACGCTAGTGGGCCTCCTGCTGCCCATGCATCGTTCTTTCCATCTAGAAAAGATGCTCTTCTAGCGTCGGTGTAAAAGCAAGAGAAGGGACCTCGTCCGTATTCTGATTACGAGGGAAGATTATCGGTGAACGACGAAGCCCTCAGCCTGCCTAACCAAGAAGGGAATAGAAAAAGTTCCCACCGACGACGCGAGTGAAAGGGTTTCACTCTCTTGTCCGGGTTTTCTTTTAGTTTCCTTTTATAGACTTTTTTTTATACGGAAATGATTATGATGAATTTGTGCCACCATCGGTGTATGCTGGCCTCTTCAAGCTAGACGAGATTGATCATCAAGGGTGATTTATTCCATTGTGGAAATGGGCCCTGTGAGTATTCAATTCCGTCTACAGAATCATTGAGTGCCCACTCCATCTTGTTCAGTCGGGTGCCATTGTCGTTTTTTTTTTTTGCTCATACCATGACTTTATCATCCTTGAGTTCTTGTTCATTCCACTAGTCCCCCGGTCTCGTCCCGGGTTGTTTGACCGATCCGAGACTTGAGCCTTTCTCCGATTCTTGTTCACTGCAATGATCTCAATAAAAGTCTAATTCTATTAGCTCAAACACAACTATAATTTGAAACAATGATGTTGGTTGAGTTTGAGCTTGGATTGAACATCTCAATTGCGTTTGGATTGGCAATTAGGAAGTGGGCCTAAGAGTCGTCATCTATACTATGGTCGGTTATGTTTGGTTCTTAAGAAATATTAAGAAAAGAAAACAAAATTAAATTAAACATTTCATTTTCATATTTAATTTAATATAAAAAACCTTAAAGAAAATAAAATATAATTTAAATTAATAAAAATGTCTAAAGTTTTAGATTATTTAATCTTTATATATAAAATAAATAAAATGATTTTAAAGAAGTATGTAAAATAATTTATTGATTTCATATATATTTTTCCTTTCCTTTTACTTTTTCTTTCAATTTTCCTTTCATCAAATCAGCAAAGAAAAACAGAGAAGAAAACCTCATACACTTTATACATCAAACCGAAAATTTATCAGGTTTCATTCTGATTATACAACCCATTAAATACATCTCCAAAATGACCTAGTTTTATTCTGTTTCTTGGATATATCTCATGGAATTGGATGTATCACTACCTTCCCCGTGGCTCGGCCAGTTTCAATGTAGGAGAAAGCTTCAACAACCTGAGAAAATGGAAACGGGCCCTTGGGATCAACCAACGGATTCACCTTCCCGCTCTCTAAATATGGGTTCAGTTTCTTCAACACCTCTCCATTTGAAGTTACTACAAATCTGAAACCAGGAGGCGTGACTGCACCGGTTAAGGCCACCACGCTGCCTCCTTCTTTCACTGCCTTCACTGCCTTATCACACTGCCCTGTTCATGTATGTAAAAAGGATAAAAGTTATATGTTCATCCAGCACTCAATGATCTAGACCTGGAGTGACCCCTTAAAATTGTTAAAATATTTTTCTAAATACTCAAGCTTATAAGATTTAGGTTCGATATGAGAATCATGCTTCTTAAGCACCCGAAGACCCGTAGAGAGATAAACCAAACCAATGCATCAATATGCAAATGAGAAAAGCTCAAACTCATGACCTTCTTTCAAACCAAGCTCTGATACCATGTTAGACTACCAATTTTCCCAAAAACTAGCCATAAATTCAAGGACTTACCAACTGCATCATAAATAACATCGAATTTCTCCCCCAAATCTTCAAAGTTCTCCTTAGTGTAGTCAATGGCCAAATCAGCTCCCAAGCTCTTCACTAGCTCCAGTTTTCCTGTGCTTGCGGTTGTGGCAACTCTTGAGGCACCAAACACTTGTTTCGCCAGCTGCTCCAAGCCATCAAAAGAGGAGGAAATTAAGATATAATTATTGTTTCTGTTTTGTACTCATCTGCCTTATCCTAATTATTTAGGTGCATCAGCAGAAAAATTTATGTTCTGTCCCTTATATATCTTGATTTTGAGGAACTAATAAATGGCAGACCCAGTCTAATTGCAGCAGGAGATTCATATTAGAGGTTGGGTAAATCCTCCTAGTGGCCCTAAGGGCACTCGAACCGGTGATTATAAGGAGCAAACCCAAGGTTGAGCCAACAGAGGAGCAAACCCAAAATCGGACCAAATGAGCTACCCTACCCCTCAGGTTATGCATGGTACTTGAGATAAAAGACAATCTTGTTTTGAACTTGGAAATTTGCTTTGCCATGAACATAGAAATGGAAGATAAATTATTAGGATTAGGAAGTGAAATTGGGCGTACCTGTATGACAAGGCTCCCAACTCCACCAGCACCACCCAAAACAAGAATAGATTTACCAGCAGAAAATCCAGTCCTTTCCAGACCCTCATAGGCTGTCTCAATTGCAAGAGGAAGTCCAGCAGCTTGAAAGAAATCCAGATTCTTTGGTTTCAGAGCCAACAGTTTCTCTTCAACAGCAGTGTATTCTGCAAAAGATCCAAACTGCTTAGGCCCGTCCAATGCTTTCTCATTAATGTTTCCATATACTTCGTCCCCTTCCTTTAGTTCCTTTACTTGGCTTCCAACCTTTACCACCACACCAGCTACATCATATCCAGGAACAGTCTGTACCAAACACCCAATTCCAGGAAATTAGAACTCTTCAATCATATTATGCTAAATTCTTCAATGTGTAACACATTAGTACTCCAAACAAATGAATTTCAAATTAATCCACTTAAAAGGAGAAGAACCCCTTTAAAGTCCTCTCACATTATCTAAATGGATTTACTAAGTTGGAAAATTGTCAGAAAATATCCCGCCCCATATTATTTTTCGGGTTCATTTCAAATCCATAGATATCACCTCTAAACATCGGCAACCAAGCATTCATTAACCAGTAGCATCCAAGAAAAATAGTGATAATTTTTCTACCTCAGTTTTAATCTAAGAGGCAACGGATAAAGAAAGCAAGAGCCATATCTTTTAGGCTGTATTTGGTTCCAGTAAATTTGGGGGAAAATGCAATGGAACGAAAGTAGGAAGGAAAAAGGGGAAGAAACAAATAGTTAAATTCGACTTAATATTTTTATTTTCAACTCAAAACCAATTTTATTTATTTGAAATAAAATATATTTAAAATATTTGGTTTTCTTTAAAAATATTTGGTTTTCTTACGCAATAAAAAAACCATTTTCCTTGGCATTTTTTCTATTTCCTTAGTATTTCGGATAACCAAATACAACCTTAAATCCCAGAAATAAAAGAAACCAATTCCAATCCAAATGCTAGTAAATGAGACAAACAATGAGTTCCATAACTTGAATAACCCCAAACAGAGGAAAAAATTAGCCAGCCAAGTTTTTGAGTACTTAGAATTGTCCTAGTTTTGTTGCTATTTTCCAAAACAATGTCACATTCGATACTGCAAGGTATTTTAAATTCTCATCCTAAGATTTTCTGAGAAAACAAGAACGGCCCAAAGAGAAATGCAGTTAGAAATGTACGGGTAGAGGAGAATCAGTGGCCTTGAATTTCCCCTGCCTCCTCTTGGCATCAACGGGATTAAGGGCTGCGGCAGCAACCTTGATCAGAACCTGGTCTTCCTTTACTTCAGGAACCGAAACAGATGTATCAAATTTCAAAACATCGACCCCTCCATAGTCTCCATAGACCCAAGCCTTCATTTGAGTGGGTATGGCCACAGTAGTAGATGAATCAGGGGCAGCAGCTTGGGAGCTAGCAAAGACTCTCAAAACCGAGGCCTGTTTGGGAGAGAATTTTCTCCTACTTTCCCGGAAAGAGAGATTAAAAGGGCGTAGAGATGAGTGAGTGGAGGAAAGGTGACAAGGTGTGAGCAGGCATGTGGTTGTGGAGTTGAGAACAGCTTCCATTTCTTCTCCACTCTTCCAGAATCCAGACTACTTATCTGCTGCCGGCATGTCCGCTTTTATAACCACTCGCGAGTGAGTACTTTTTACAATTAGTCAGCTCATTGTCGTCGGCCCAGTCTGAGGCTCCGAGTTATGGGCTTGGTGACCCAAGCCCATTATCTAATCTATGAAAAATAAAATACACAGCGCGAGATTAAATTTGGTAAATGGGTGGCGAAATTTAAGATCATAGTCGAAAAATAAAAATTTGAATAATCAAATGGATTTATTTGAAATTGGATTTTAGATAATGTATTATTTAAGCTGCGGGTTGTGGGCCTAAAACATCTTAAAACTTTAAAAAAATGATAAAATTTAATTTTAATTAAATACGTTCTTGAATAAAATGATAATATATACAAATATATATGTAATTAATATATAAAATGATTGAGTCTCAACAATATATTAATAGTAAACAAACTTAAATAAATAAATAATGTTGAGACGATATATGGGAGTGAGTCAGATGGATCGGCCAGCTAACTAATTTTGGAAGATTGAGTTGTAATATTTAAGACCTGAATAAAACTGGGCAACCTTCCCAATTCATTTTGGCCCGTGAACCATGTGGGTTTGGCTCGAGTTAGCCCGATTGGCCCGAAATCTTTATTTAATTTTTTTTTTAAGTAACTAGCTTAGTAATTGAGATTTTCAAATATTCATCTATAAAATCGATAATTTCGCTATTTTCTTTTGTAGCATAGTGGTTTCAAATATTAATATAGTAAATGTAGTCTCTCGAATTCTCAAAGTCACCGGATCGTCGGGGCATTAGCATGTGTGAGACCTTGAAATATCAGCAAAGGCAGGCGGGTGATTAATGCCGTAAGACTGATCTTAAGTTAGACAAAGAAATGAGAGGCGTAAATGTCGAGTTTTTAGGTAGTGTATTTTCATCCTTACATTTGCGATTCATTCCTCCTTTATCAAGAAGGAGAATGATCCACTTTTTTTTATGGAAAGTTCGTGATTGGTTTTTGAAACGGAAGAGAGGAGGAAGCTAATTGTGTGTGGTGGTGCTCTTTGGATAGCAAGTGGTAGAAATCCTTCTGCCTCGAGATGGTTTGATCATCCTAAAGAACAGTGTCAGTCAAGTTTTATGGAGGATGTGTTTTTGAGCTACGAGGATTGTGCATTGTGGTGTGCTTCTTGCTTGAGGCGGTGGCCATTGAAGAGAGGATGTCTTTGAGGCCGATAAATGCTGTTGCTATTTAGCGATCGGGACAATGAATGGGCTTGGCCGTGGATTCGAGATCCATGTTTGTAAAGGGATACTTGGGCCTCCTTTGGGCTGATCGTGAGGCCTTGAATAGGAATGTTGGGCCGAAGCCCAGTCATGATGCCACTCCTTTTTTTGGTTAAGAGATCGGTCTTCCCAGTGAAAAATACCGTATTCTTGACTTGCTGGTCATTAGGAACGGGAGGCCGTTAATGCTTGTGTGTTCCAACGTGCATGTTTCCAAGGGTTTTCTATTTTTGGTAACACATTTAATACGGCTTTTGGGGTTTCCCACAAGTTTGTAACAACTATAAAGGCTGCGGTGTGGGTTACCCAGTATCTTGGCTGGTTTGAGTTTCGGTGGATGCCTGGTTTAAACTCTGGGATCTTCACTGATCTTGGGATTTTCTGATTGCTCCTAAGCTGAATGTGAAGTTGAGGGTGTGGAGGCTCACGAGAGCCTTATTTTAGGCGTGCTAATTTGCTTTGGAGGGATATTTGAGCCTTATATGTCCCCTTGGGTGGTTAACTTGGATGAATCTCTGCAACCCAAGAACACACATCAGTCCGATGAAATTTTATATATCCATGTTCAACGATAAGCCCCTTGTATGCCTTACTTGGCATCATTGAGAAAGTAGTGCAATCTCTGTTACGGGGTAGGGAGCTTTTTCTTTTCATATCTTTCTATATCCAGCCTCTTCTTGACTTTTTCCTTTTTCTTAAGCTTAAAAATCATTTACTTCACTCTTCTTTCTTAGGCTTTCTTCACTTTCTTCTTTCTTAGGCTCAGTTTTCTACTACAATTTGGGTTATGTAATTGTTGAAGTATAGTCGCTTGGTTGTAGCATTGTTGATGTTATAAGTATAGGCAGCATGCTGGTGTAAATTAATGAAATTAATGTTTTTTGAATTTTGCACATCTTTGCTCACCTTATTTTCCTCGTGCACCATTGTCGTCGTGGACTAATTCCTTGGGATAAGGGTTGTGGTGTTTGATGAATTCTAGAGTGGATCGGCTCTTATGACTCATGATTGGACTTAGCTTGGTCGTACGACCCAAGCCAGATCCGATGGGGCGCACAAGAAGCTCGTAGAGTACGAGTGCGGCCCACACTCATTTGCGTGCCCTAATCAGTGAAGCATGCTTGAGATTCAAATCTTTTGGAGGCGTGAGTCGGCACATTTAATGCACTAGCGAGACTTTAGGCGCGTGCCAGGAGTCATAATTGGATTTCACCCGCTCCCATTGTGTATACACATCTTCTTGTTCACTTCAGCAGGAAGCAAAGCGATGTTGCCTGCCAGCCTTTGCGTGTTTCGCAGTTATCTTTCAGGCATTTGTTTTCTCCTATCTTCCTAGGTAAGCGTTGTGATTACCTAAAGCGCTGAATTATACGCGTCGTTCTAACGTTTTGAGTTTTGTTTATATTTAAATCGTAGTTTTACTTTTGTTTGGATCACGTTTAGTGATTGGTGTGTACGGGTGCAATTGGTGCAAAGAGGGCGACTTTTGGAAGCAATTTTGGAGGCGACGGGAGGCGATTGCATAGGATGGTGGAGCGATCGCGGCGTCAACCGTGACGTTAATTCGACATATATAAAGAAGTCAACAGCGACAACGCGTCATAGCGTTACCCAGCGTCATGACGTCGTGATTTCTCTCGCTATCATTAAAGGCAAATGGGAGCGAAATTGGGGATCCCGGAAGTGGGATCAGTGCCGACCAGGCGGGAGAAATGACCAGTGACATCGATCTTGAAGAAGAGCGTGGTTGTACTTTTCTTTGTTGCGGATAATGAAACCCGATGTTTATATATCACATCTTAGTATTTTCTTATTCATGATGTTCTAGATCTATATCACAGGGTCTTGTTGAACCACATCCTTGCGTTTGAATGGATTAAGAGTTTATTCGTTTATATTTATTAATTTAGTTATGGGTTATTATCATCGCACATCGTGAATTGAATTATGATGCGGCGTATAGCATGATCGTACTAGAATCCGAGATTAAGGGATATGAGGATACCTAGGATCATGAGTGGCGGCCTTTGGTTTGATTGGTGATAGAATGTTGATCAGAGGTGTGATTAAGGTTAGAACATTTAAGCATTGGAATTTGGTTTGAGGTGAGATGCTCAGCTCTGCATGTGAATAAGGCGAATACACCTCGAGAGGAGGTATCACCGTAAGCAAGATCACCTTGCCATTAATAAATCTATAAATAGATGAATATCATCTCTAAGAAATAATCCAATTGAAGATTGGGGAGACACAGCCTAAGTCTGTACCATATTAATTCATTCGTCGGGTTGTTTATTTTGTTTTAGATCTTTATTTGCCACTTCACATTAAATATAACCAGATAATGTTTGAAAAGCCGTCTTCAACACACCTATCCCCGTGGATCGATATCCGCATCTATCGTACACCATATTACTGCGTGTGGCGACGTGCACTTCAAGGCATGTGCATACATTTTACACCACGCTGCAATACCGCTAAGCTTTGCCGCTGTCGGGGATAGGTTTAGATGATATAGAGAAATAAAGTACTAGATATTACTCCGAATTTTTGTTTATTTATATTAAGGCCGGTAATCGGGTCTTGTTGTTTGTGTGATTGCTAGATTTCAAAGAGTACATGCACCGACGAGATCAAGCTTCCACTCAACATCCGTTTGATCCCCAGCCGTAAAGAACTTACACAGAGCACGAGAACAGAGAACGGAATGTGCCAAATAGCAAACATGGAGAACAATGAAGAGCAGGATCTTAGCATTAAGCAAAACGAACCCCAGAGAGGCCGAAATGGTAATCACTAAGGAATCACAACCGCCGCTTTATACAACCATGATCCATTCATGCTGCTAGAAGAGTTTGCATTACCGCCTACTGTTGTTCAGACAGCTATAAGAAGGCCACCGATTCAGGCAAACAACTTCGAGTTGAAGTCCGTCACCTTACAGATGCTTCAGAACATCTTGTTCCACGGGTTGCCTCATGAGAATCCAAATATGCATCTGACCAACTTTCTTAAAGTGTGTGACACGATCAAGTACAATGGGGTTATTGATATGGCACTCAGTTGAGACTGGGTTTCCACCTCACTAGGAGATAGGTCGCATTGGTTAACAAGTCACCCAACGGACTCCACACTCTCATGGAAATGACTTAGTAAAATTCCCACCAAATTCTTCCCACTCGAAACAAACAATCGTGTAAGAGATCAATACTTGCAACTAGAGGGGAGAACTCGCGCAGGCATAGATGATCTAACTATTAAGGAAGTGCCCACATCACAAAATTCGACTGTGATGGATGCAGTCCATACTTTCTATAATGGTCTGAGGAATGCAACGAGAACAGTGATTGATGCCTCGGCTGGAGGAGCACTAATGAAGAAAACCACGCACTGCTTATGAAATTCGGAAGATGTCAAGCACTAACACAAATCAATGGCCTAGTGGAGAAGACTACACTAGTGAAAGCCATGGTGGCACCTGATAATGAGGTTCTAATAATCCGTTAATCATGTCGCACAACTTACTGCGCGAACTAGGATAAAGAATGTACCAAGAAATGCCATATGTGACCAACCCATGAGTCAGGTGAATTTCGTGGAGGACAAAGACAATAGCAATGTAATGCCAACAGAAACCAAACAAGAGTGTGCTCTAAGATGTGTCGAGGTTCAATCGTAACCAACCACGCATCATGATGCGATGGCAAACAATTATCGAATCAAAATCAAGGCCAAGGGTGCTTAATAATCGACCGAATACCAAAACAATCAAGGGTATGGATGGAGGAACAATCGTATACGTGCCATCAAACCGAAGTTAGTGAACCACCTCCCGAGAAAAAGGTGGATTTAGAACGCCTTCACGCAAATGTCGACTTTCACACTCGCTTTCATGAATGAGACCATGGCGAATATGCAAAGAACAGCCACTCAATTGAACAACTGCCGCACGCTGGGCGAAACTTGGTGCGCCGCATGGGCCAAATACACTCCATCGATTTAGCTGGGCAACCGTGTTCCTACCAAGCAATTCGTAAGTCAACCCAAGAAGAGACGGGAAATGAACACGTTGTAAAGCAAAGCCATGCCAGCGTGATTCGCCACAATATCGAGTCAATCAACAATATTTATATACCTGTTCCTCCTACCGCGTAGTCAAGCTACTCGAAGATGGTCTTAGGGTCGAACACAGATGGGTTTTCATCCTAAGAATGATTTGCATAAGTGTAAAAGGTAAGGCTTTATTCGACTTTTTGGATTTTGTTTCAAAAAATAGTGTAAATGAGTTTGAAAACCGATTAACCGTAAAACGAAATGAAGGTGAAAAGTTAACTTTGAAGATTTAGTCACTAACTTGGTAATCTTAGGCAAACAAGTGTCCTCGTTTTATCCTCGCTGCTATGACGTTAGAACCTATACCCAAGCTACAACCGGATCTATGTTTAACTAGCAAACCTCACCCTAAAATCAACTCCTATTTGAGTCAATGCATAACATGCATCTATGGCAATCTTACGCTTGAAACCCTAACATTAAACATCATTTCCAAAGGGCTCAGAAGACCATCTAAAAAACCACAAGGCATCTAGCAATAAGTATACACCGATCCTAAAGCATGAGGAAGTACACAAATCACTAACATTCAATGCCATCCAACCATTTTGAGAAGACAGGTCATAAACACGCATTCAGAACTTTAACACAAGAGGACAACATGCATATGCCCCACCACCAAGCTGCTACTCTTCCCCTCTTCATTAAAGAAAAGAGGCTTAGCTTCAAGCATCTCAGTCGCCATCCTCAAGAGGTGTTTGGCAACAAGAAAAATAAGAGAAAGAGGAGAGAGAAAAGAGAAAAGCAAACCCTAACTAAAGCTACGGTAAAGATACAAAATAAAACTTGCCAAAAATTGCTTCCCAATTTGCTGCTTAGGTTACAAACGGAGGTAAGCTGGCACAGCCACCCAATGTATGAAAATACCATAAAGCCTAACATTTTGGTCAATTTAGTGGACAAAGGAGTAATACACCAAAATTGGAAGCTCTGGCTTGCATTAATTACAAAAGTGATGCGGGCAAAGTGAATTTGCTATGGCATACCGCTGGGTAAATAAAGAAGTTAGCGAAAAATTTCGCTACGAGCGAAATCACCAAGAGATAGCGAATCAAGAATTTCGCTTAGCATATAATTTCGCTAGCTAAAATTTCGCTAGCTTAGCGAAATTCTGTGAGTAGAGAAAATGCAAAATTTCGCTAGGAATAGTGCTTAGCGAAAATCCCTCGAGTTCAGCTTAAATTCAATTTCGCTAAGATTAAATTTTCAAGGTTGCGAATTTCATCCCAAATAAATTTTCGCAATCTTAGCGAAATCCCGGAATTACCGATTCTTCACTCATCGGCCTACTCGCTCCTCTTCGCATTGATTTCCATCACTTTGTCTTCATTCTTCTTTGATTTTGGTCCTGATAGTCAGACAATTTAGCCTTCGATCTTCATGATTCATCATGTCTCAAGAACTCCCAAAGTACGCAAAAACCTCGCAAAACAACCACAAATAACCTCTTAAAAACGGCATAAGTGAAACTAAGAAGACTAAACACTTAATTGGCATAATGACATGATATTAGTGCAAAGCACTAAAACCTATCTAATATGTGGTTCAAAATAGTACCTTTAAATAATCAAGAAGTGGTAAGAATTGAAACACAGCACAACCCCTGGGGGCTTGTCGAGGAGGTAGAGCCTGTGAAGGCATCCAAATTTTACCCAAATGATCATGCGGAAGGAACAATTTCGAGAAACAAATGGCAAGGAAACATCACCTCAAGCAAAGGACAACCACCAATTCCATATCCACAACGCTTAAAGAAGCATAAGCCGGATACAGCCACCAAATTCATAAGGTTTAAAAGCTACACATCATCCCATTTGTTTGAGCTCAAGCGCATGCCCACCCATGTGAAATTTATGAAAGACGATTCTGCCTTTAAGAGAAGATTAGCTGATTTCGAAACAGTAAACTTAACTGAGGAATGTAGTGCCATACTTCAGAGGAAGCTGCCGCAAAAGCTTAAAGACCAGGCAGTTTCACTATCCCATGCACCATTGGAAATGCTATCTTTGAAAGAGCTCTTTGCGGATTTGGTGCAGATAATCTCATGCCCTTATCCATTTTTGAAAACGTTTGGGGACTAGGTGAGGCCCGTCCAACTACGTTCACTTCAAATTTTTGCCGGCTGCATTTTGAACATCCAGAGGGGTAATAGAAGATGTCTTAGTAAAGGTTGACAAGTTTATCTTCCAGATTTAATATTAGATATGAAGAAGATAAAGAAATACCATAATCTGCACCGCTTTCAGAATCAGGCAAATGGATTGGATGCCTGTGAGGGGAGAACTGAAATTGAGAGTGCAGAAAGATGAAGTCAAGTTCAACGTGTTTGAAGCTGTGAGACATCCGGCAAAAAGTGATACGTGCTTCATGGCAGAAATAGTAGAGGCTATATCTAGCCAAAGTGGTCTCAATCGAATTTTCGAGGCTAGCCTAGTAGAGAATGATTCCAGAACATGAGCTAAGAGGCAGAGGGGAATATGTAAAATGGATGGATTCTTTTTGACCTAATAGGAGGAAATATCAATCTCTAGGTGAAGGAGTCAAAACACCTGGCAGTGCTGATCACAGAACAACCACCAAGATGGAGAAAAACTCTACTCAAACACTCTAAGTATGCATATCTGTAGAAGCATCTACCTTACCAAGTGATCATCTCAAGGCCCTTGACTGAACTAGAGGAGGTGAAGTTATTGAGGGTCCTTAGAGACCTTAAAATGCTGGTGGTCTTGAATGATGGTGCGGATTCGCCTTCCATGCATCGTATTTTGCTAGAAGATGGGCATAAACCTTCGCGGAAGCGCAGAGGAGGTCGAATCCAACAATGAAAGAAGTCATCCGAAGAAGTATTAAATGGTTGACACTGCAATTTATCCTATTTCCCCGATAGTATTAACCAGCCTAAGTAAAAGACGGCAGCGGCTGAACAACCTGGTCATAAGAACCGAGAATAATGATACACGCTTTTCTCACAAGCACGGGGTGGAGGATTTGTATTGATTATCAAACCAACAGCTTCACTGAAAAGATCATTTCCCACACGCTGATCAGATACCGGATCGATTAAATGGCCATGAATATTATTGCTTTTTGATGGATATTCATACAATCAAATCGCTTATACTCAAGATCGTGAGAAGGATTATGATCATATGTCCCTATGGACATTCGATTCAAAGTGATGCTCCTGATCATGTGCAATGCGCGCTGAGTTAATCTTCAATCATATGATGGCCATTTTCTCCGATACATGGTTGAGAAGACAATCTAAATCTTCATGGATGATTTTTCGTATCGGGTAATTCATTTGATAACCGTTTTGGAAAATTTGAGATCAGTTGTTGATAAGAGGAGGAGACCAACTTAGTACTCAATTGGGAGAAGGTCCCTGTACAAGAGTGGTGGCTGTTGTACTCTACATCGGGGTTTGAGCAAGAGGAATAGAGGTAGACAGAGCGAAGATCAAGCAATTGGAAAATTACTCCACCCCATCGATAAAAGATCAGCTTTTTAGGGCCACGTCGGATTCTATAGGGCGCTTCATCAAAGACTTCTCTCGATTGCAAACCAAGATTCAATCTCCCGGTTCATGGATCCCATTTGAGCTCGACTCGCAAGAGCCAGATGATTTTCAAGAAAGATAAGTTGGTATCAGCTCCTATTGTAGTGGCTCCGGATTGGTCCTTTCCATTTGAACTTATGTGTGACGCAAGCGATTTTGCGATTGGGGCAGAAACGAGAGAAAATTTTCCAGGTAATCTACTATGCAAGCAGAACTTTGAATGATGCTCAGTTGAATTACGCCACTACCGAGAAAGAACTTTACATTGTCTTTGCTTGACAAATTCGTGACCTATTTGGATTATAACAAGGTAGTAGTCCACACGATCATTCTGGCCATTAAATACTTGATGACTAAAAAGACGCTAAGCCTCGATTAATCCGTGGTCTTTTGGTTCCAAGAATTGACATGTTGAGATTAGTGACAAGAAAGGCACCGAGAACCTAGTGGCGCATCATCTTTCACGATTGGCGCATGATGTTCCGAAGAACGCATGAATTTCCGATGAGAAACTCTTAGCCATTGAAGACAAGAGGGTGGTTCCATGGTTTGCGATGATCGGAACATGTGCAGCAAAGAAGAAAGAGAAAGAGAAAGACATCTGCTGTGGCTGTAGTTCCTAATTTTAACTATCAATGAAACAAGCTGTGACATTTGAAACACTACTACTGAGGAGCCAATTTTTACGTATATCGGCAATAACCACCGCCACTTCTAGTGGCAGATATTTAGTGGCTGTAATGCCACGGCACAACGATCACGATCACCTATTTGGGGATTGCAGATCTCGGATCATATGACACCGGACGAATCAGCACACCCACACCCGACCTGAAGTAGAACTGCCCACCTATAGAGATGACTATGGACCATCGCATCTTATAACAACCCGTACATCTTAACGGGCACAGACTATGTTTCAAAGTGGGTCAAGCTGGCCCGACCGCACTAATGATGCTGTTGTGACTCGCTTCGCAGCCACATATTCTCAATGATGAACCCCTCGAGCACTGATCACGTATACGGTGCCTACTCGCACGCGTGGCTGATAAGGCTCGCAAAGTAAGGGCACGCCATCGCATCCCTCAAGGCATCACCTACGCCACCGCGCGTAGGTATCTAATCGAGAAATTAAGTCCATTCCGAGAAGACGCTTAATGGGCTCAGGAAGGATTGGTCTAAAAGATTGAAGATGCACTGGGTATACCGAACAACATTTAAAACACCCTCGTATGTCACCCTTAGAATTGTTTATGGCAAAGCATGCCATCTTCCACTGAATTAGAGCATCGAGCCTATCAGCAACCTACACTCGAACATGGACAAGAATTGGCCGGCAGGAGAAGCTTTCAACTGCTACAACTCATGAACTAGACGAATTCAGAACGGCTTATGAGAATGCCCATTTACAAGGAAAGACAAAAAAGCCCGCACGATAAACACATTACCATGAAGGAATTCGAGGCAGGATAACAAGTTCTCTTGTTTAACTCCCGTCTAAAACTCTTTCTGGGAAAATTGAAGTCTAGATGGTCTGGCCTTTCACAAAGGACTAGTCTTTTCACATGCAGGCGTAGATTACACATCCCGAGAAAGGAACATTTACGCTACTCCACCAACGACAGTTTACTCGGAGGCGAGTTCCATGCGGATAAGGGCCATCCCTTTGACCAACTGGCATTCGGCAAGAAGAGGTCATAAGAGCTCTGGTCCCCGAGCACATTGAGATTCGTGGCCGCCGAAATAACTGCATATTTAAACATAGCTTCTGGGAGGAACCCAAGTTCTTCTCAAATTTTCCTTCATGGTTTAAATTTTACTTATCCGCTTTCGCGAAAAGGGTGATGATTTTGCCCGCACCTGTGATCTCTTTTGGTTGTTTACCGCATCAGCGAAAGCAGGTACTGGAGAGGATCAGTTTATGCAGAGCCCCACAAAAGTCCAGAGAGTCACATTTACAAGAGGGGAGTGTTCTTATCTTAGACCATGGTTGATTAATGAACATTTTAGGCCTTCTCTGTAACGTCAAGGACGTTTAACGTTATATCGCCCAACGCCACACGCCATTTTGACTTTTCACCGAACGTCAATGCATCAAGCATACGAACATCGCGACGTTGATTTTGACACTCTCTGGAACGTCGCGACGTTGATATCCAACGTCGCGAAGTCGATTTTAACCATTCTCTGGAACGTCACGACGTTGATTTCCAACGTCGCGACGTCGATTTTGCATCTCTTTGGAACGTCGTGACGTTGATATCCAACGTTGCGACGTTGATTATTACTATCCTCTGGAACGTCGCGACGCGTTCCAACGCGCGACGCCGCCCAACGCGACGCCGCCCCGCTTAAGCCAAATCACCTTCATTTTTCTCGTTCTTACCTTACCTCATCCATCTCCCGAACCCTAAACCCCCTCGTGACTCCCGTCCACCATCCCTTGCCTGAGCACATCTCCATCCTGCCCAGGCCAGCCAGCCTCCGACACCATCTGGGCCACCACTACCCATCCTTCGTCCCAGTCCATCATCTCGGCTAGCACCTCCTCTCCCACAAACTTAGGTGTCCGTGCCTCTAAGAGTTTGTTTATTCATCTTTGGGCTAGTACTCTTAGGGTTCAGCCAGCTTGGTTTATCATATGTCCTAGGCTGTGTCTACGTCTCAAGAGCCCATTAGGCTCTCAGTTCATAGTGCCCTAGGTGTTTTGGTTCTATCGCCTAAACCCACTGAAACACAGTACGCATTACATTCCATCCTAGGAGCCTCGCATCCCACCACCAATGTCCGGTGCAAAAGTTGTTGCTTACCAGCCGCAGGACCCGACCTCAAATTACGATGTCACGACCAGGAACGAAGGGTGCCACCGACGGCTCGGGCGCCATCTGTAAGAACCGATCGTTTATCAAGGAAAAGGGGTTTCATCACCCTGACGACTTCTTCCGCAAACGAAGTGGCAGCGCGGATGGCAGCATTGCCAACCACCTCATCCAGCTGCGATGAGTGTGGTGCGAGAATTTTACGCCAATCTCACCTCCCACGTCGTCAAGAAGGTTCGAGTGAGGGGTGTTTTGGTCGACTTTAGTGCGGAGTCGATCAATCACTATTATGGTCTAGCCCATGTCCCCTCGGAGCCGTTTGATCGGCTTTACGAGCACCCCGACCACCCGGTCATTCTGGTTCGACCAATGGCCGCGCAGTGGAAACTCAATAGTGAGGGCCATACCGTCTAATTTCAAGGCCAAGCATTTGGCATATATCCCCGCAGAACTTCATCACGTCGCGTCTCATTCCGACGACGAACGTGTGTGTAGTGACTGCCAAGCGTGCCCTGCTCAACTATGCCATCATTCAGGATATTCCTTTTGATGTTGGGCAGGACGCTAAGATGAATTTGGGGCACCCTTTCCTCATTTATGGCTTATGCAAACGAGCCGGGGTGCCCCTAGATGACAATGAGGCGTGGTTACACCCCATCAAGGCCATATCAGTTAAGAGGGACAAACCGGGTGTACCACGACCTGAGGGGGTCTATGATTCCGGCCATGAGCCCTCGGACGAGGACGAGCTTCACGACTATCAGGCCTCGCTTTTGGACCCCCAAGATCCCTGTGAGACATCAAGGCCCTCAGTTCCACCCCATCTCCACCACCACCACAAAGAAATTTCACTGAGGCGCCCCTCCACCCTTCCCGACCCGGCGGACCCGTGCTCTCTCACTCATCAGCGCGGATGCACCGGACGACCCAGGAGCACCGAGAGTCCTCACCGCTATCAGATACGGAGGGCGCTCTGGCGCCGATATGCGTACAAAGCAGCTACCAACTGTGCCACGATTCTTCAAAGATCAGCAATTCCTCCGCACCCAAATTTGCTCAAATTCCCAAGATTCTACCAGCCGCCACCGCCACCACCGCAGTGACCCGTCGATCACCAGGGGAGTTCTCTTCACCCTCTACTATTTTTCATAAGCAGGGAATAATCGGATATTCTTGTTTGGGGGGGTGTGAGTGGTGATTGAGTTTTTGTTAGACTAGTACTGTTTTGCTTTGATTTTTGTATTAGTGCTGTAGTTTATTTTTTATTTATGCATGTTAGTTTACATTTTTGCGTAGCGTTTACATTGTTGCGTAGTTGCATTTACAGCGCTCATCGTAGGATATTGAGTTTTGTGTTTAGTCATGTTTGCGTTTTAGGTAGATCATACGCATGTGTAGTGGTGTTGTGTTAGGTAGTTGTGTGTGTAGCTGTGTATGTGATGCCAAGTGCTTTAGAGTAGAGAGATCAAATTTTTAGCCGAACCCACTTGTGGCAATAAAGAAAGTTGTATCAAGGTTTGAATGTTCGAGAATTAGGGCTGAATAGGAGGGGAGGCATAGTGAATCACCCAAGATTCAAGAAACCATTTCAAGGAGCCTATCACACTCACACACAGATGATCTCAGGTGCGCTCTAGGGTACCGAGCCCGACTACTAAGGTTCAACAAACCTTGGGAATTTCTAAACACTAAAGAGATGAGACACCGTCAATAAAAGAGGATTGCCTTCGAGCCCCAAATGAAAAAAAAAGAAGAGAAAATTAGAAATAGAATAAGTGGGAGCTTCCAATCGGAATCCCGGGCACAGTCCGAGGGGCATTTCAAAGCCCAATGCCCTGAGCCAACTGGCCGGGAGTCATTGACTTCACTGCCTGCTGGGGACATGGAAGTTTCACACTTAGGACCCTTAGGTTTAGCTGAGTGTCTGGGTGACGCTCGAGGGGAATCAATGCCCGTGCCCTTAACCAACCGGGTGGGGAGTCACCAACTAACTCTTCGCTAATGACACCTAACATAAACTTAGCGTGGGCACTAGTTTTGTTTTTACGAGTGAGTGTGATATATTAGATAAATGCGTAAACTGGCATGTTTCGATCCTTTCTAGAAGTTAGAGTTACCCAATTAGCGAGTTGAACTCAAGCTCGGGGGCGCTGAACTTAAGTATACACTGTAGGTCATTTATTTATACGCACAAAGGTCATTGGGAAAGGCCATTGAATATATCAGAGACTGAGGCACTAGTCGACTTCACCGAGTTCAACCTAGTTCTTTCAACATTCGAACACCTTTCCAAATCTTATGAACTTCAAATAGAACGGCAGAGGTGTGAATAGGCGTAATTTGATCCTCTATCTATCAGCATGAGCAGCAATACCTTCGTGTTAGACTATAGTACATAGAGTGTGTGTTAGGTTTAGAGTCAGTTCTTGCTTGGGGACAAGCAAGAAACTAAGTTTGGGGGTGTGATGAGTGCCTAAAACACTCAGATTATACCCGCGTCATTCTTACGTTTTCGAGTTTATTTTATATTTAAATACGTAGTTTTTGTGGCTGGATACCTGATTTAGTGATTGGTGTGTGTGCAAAGTAATCGGTGCAAAGAGTGACGCTTTTGGAAGCAATTTCGAGCGCAGGAGGCGCGTGGCGGTGATGGTCAGACGACGTCCCAACGTCGCGACGTTGAGTCAACATATAAAGAAGTCAACAAGCAGCAACGTCGCGACGCTCCAACGTCGAGACGTTGCAACGTCGCGACGTCAGCGCAAGTTTCTCCTCTCTATCATTAAAAGGCAAATGGGAACGGAATTCGAGGATTGAAGATCGGAATCGTGACGAACCAGGCGCTAAACTGACAGAGTGACATCGATCTTGAAGAAGAGCCCGTGATTTGTACTTTTCTTTGTTTTGGATAATAGAACTGATATGTTTTATATATCACATCTTGCATTTTCTTATCTCATGATGTTCTAGATCATATCTAGGGTTCGAACCCCTGCCACGCTTGGAATGGATTAAAGTTTATTAATTCTATATTATTCATTGATTTATGATTCATTATCATCTGCTTTACATCTGTGGATCAATTACATGGTAATGTTTGGCCAACATTAGCATGACTGTACCAGAGATCCGAGATTCGGAGAGAGAGGATGTACCTAGGGATATGAGTAGAGTACCCTTTGGTTGATTCGTAAATAGAGATATTCCCGATCCCGAAGGCAATTAAGGTTAACATTTACATTTCTTGGTACCGAGTCAGGTAGAGATACACTCAACTCTACTAGCGAGATAGGCGACTACACCTCGAGAGAGGGTATCTCGTAAGCAAGATCACCTTGCCATTAATAAATCATAAATAGACTGAATAATATCATCTCTAAGAAATAATCCATTGAAGGTGGCAGGGGGAGACACAACCCTAGTCTCCATTACATATTAATTCATTCAGATCAGGTTGTTTATTTTATTTTTAGATACTAGTACCCTTTCACACATTACGTATAACCAGATAATATTTAAAAAGCAAATCTCTGTTGTCAACACACCTATCCCCGTGGATCGGAAGACTCCAGACATCGGTATGACACTATATTACTTGGGGCGACAAGGCACTTAGTGCACATAGGCTATTACTTTACACACCACGCCGCCCACAATAACCCCTTTTGCTTTGTTTCGTACGTTATATTCCAATTGCCCGTATGTTTCCAAGAGGTAGGGAACATAGGAGAGGTTTTCAAGACACGAGTAGAACTGAGGGGGAGGGGGAGCTCAGAAGTTGGGATTAGTGCCCAAAAAGTGATATTCGGTTCTATTTAAGATAGGTTTTGAGTGCTTTTGCACTAATCATATGAATTGGGCCAATTGTCATGTGCATGTCCACTTAGTGCTCTAATCTGTTTTGGATAGTTTTGCAGGTCTCGTAACTTCAAATACAGTTTGGCTCTTATCAGCCGAATGCGTAATCCCTTAATTTCACCAAGTCGGTATGATGAATGTCAAGATGGGCTAAGAATTGCAGTAAACATGAATAAAAAGTGCGTGAAGTAATGCAAGAGCAAAACAGAAGCAAAGAGCAAACCAGGATTTTCGCCACGACATGAAAATTTCGCTAGGATTGCGAAATTTTCGCTAGAATTGCGAAATTCTCGTTAAATCATAATAAAATTTCGCTATGTGAAAATTTTGCTAGGCTAGCGAAATTTATCGCTGTTAATTTAAAATTTCACTCGCTATCTTTCGTGGAATTTCACAGTTGTTAAATTTCGCTAGCATAGCGAAATTTTCACTATACTAGCGAAATTTGCTGCATAGTAAAATTGCTCAGCCTGTGTTTTTGGTGTTTTGATTCCAAACTAATTTCACTTTTGATAAATTACCATCTTGTCCCTATTGTAATTTCATATTTTAGGTAATTTTGTCATTTCACACCATGGGGTTGGCTATATAAGCCCCCTTAACTTTGTAACCCTAAGAAACTTTTATTTTATGCAAGTTTCCCGTAGCTTTTCATTTTAGGTTTTATTTTGCTCTCTTCTCTCTCCTCTTTCTCTCATTTTCTTGGCTTCCAAACACCCCCTTTGAGGATGACAACTCAAAGGATGTTTGGCTAAGCCCCCTTTCCTTGAAGAGGAGGGTCACTGGTGGAGGTTTGGAGGTAAGTTTTCATGCCCTCTCATTTATCACACTGCATTTATGAGCATTTAAGCTCCCTGCATCTCACCTTAGGTTGAAACCTCCTAGATCCAGCCTCGCCAATGTGTATTTGACAAGCTTAGTGGTTACAGTGGATGCTTAATCTTAGATCCACTGTCATCCACCTAGTTGTCGTAGGTTGCCTCTTTGAGGCCATAAGCACACTGTTAGTGGGACTCAATGCTCACCGAATGCCATATCTCGCTTGAGGAGTAATTTGGTGGTTTAGGTTTTAGTGCCAATCATATCCGGGTTTGGGAAACGACTATAGGTCATTATCCCTAACGCGAGGAAACAAAACCCGAGGGCATGAATACACCTTAAAAATCCAATCCAGCTGACCCAAGACTTCAAGTGAGTCTTCTTTCTAAAATTTCCCCTTTAATTCTATACGCAAAGCATAAACCATCCAACCCACTGTTTTTGAACAAAACCCAAAATCCAAAGAGAAATACCATTTTCAACTCAACTGCACTTCTCATTTCATGAAGAAAACCCATCCCCGTGTTCGACCCTAGACCGCTATACTGCAGTAGCTTGACTACGGCAGTAGGAGGAACTTAGGATACAAATTTTGTTGATTCCGGATCACCCTACCGTGGCACGGCGAATCAAATGGCATTGGCCGTGACTGCGCTCCTGAGATAAGAAGTTGTTGAACTTGTGATTCATATCACAAGTTTTGGTAAAATCTCATTCCCTTTGATTTTATCATTTTTTTCCACTCTGCGCTCACTCGCAGGATTTAAATTTTCCAGTATAATTCGGGCTTTTTCCTTGCTTTAATTTTAGCTAACCTTAACCCTTTTGTTAGTTCTGTTTTGGCTGTTTTCCTGTTGATTGTGAAGTGTGCAGGAGCAGTTTATGCAGTGGGATAGGAACACTGCGGGTAGGCTTGAGAGGGTGACTGCTGCACAGGAACAGGGCTTCGAAATTGATCCTCACAGTGCTCAAATGGATCCTCCATGAGGAACAAAGAAACGCAGGTGCCTAGGGAGCCCACGATACCGATCCATGAGGGATCACATACACCCACCCAGGGTGAGTGCACCCTCATGCATAATTTCTGTCGAGGAGGTGGCAGCTGCTTTACTGTGCCTCTACTCCCAACATTCCATGGCACGGAGAATGAAAACCCTTACAATCACATAAGGGAGTTTGAGGAAGTATGCATCACTTTCAAAGAAGGTGCAGTGGACATGGAGCCCCTCAAGTTGAAAGCCTTTCCACTGACTCTAAAGGACAAGGCAAAAATTTGGCTAAATGCATTAAGGCCAAGAACCATATGAATCGGGAGTCGCAGCACTCTAAAAAATTCTTCGCTCACAAGACAAACAACCAAGAGGCAATTACATTGCAGCTCATGATGGTGAGAGGTTCTACCAAAGGCCGGGAGAGATTTATGGAGACTATCAAGGTATTCACACCACGGGTTTGATACATGGACAGAACCATTTTATGATAAATGTCCTTCCATGAAACAATTATCGGAAACTATGTGTGGCGATTTCGTAAAAATCCGATGAGGCAATGGACTTCAATTATGTGGCCGAGACCTAAGGGCTGGATGAGCCAAACCTAAGAGAAGTGCATGTATCTGCCACCAAGGAACTAAAAGAGGGGAGGTATGTATGCCCTCTCCAAGATATGGAGCCGAAAGCTAAGGTATCTACTCGCTAGAAGATTGAGGAATTAGAAAGAAAAAGGTCCATGAGGTGCGTGCAAAGGATCGAGAGCCATGCATGTGTCAAAAACTCGTTTCAACCGCTGCCCACCGACCACCTGTGAGAACCATGTCAAAACCCCATTCGAGGATGCAAATGTGGTTGCCAAAACAAGCCACAAACAAATGCCCTAAATGGCAACACTTACAACCCCAATTGGAGTGAGTCACCTAACCTTTCATGTGGAAACCTCAACCTCCCGTATATCTACCGTGGAGCACAAGACGATTTCACTACCACTTCACAAAGACAGCAAGCACCCACCTCCTCTCCCCGCTGAAAGCAAGCTATTTTGAATCGAAAGTAAGGTGGTGGGAAATTTTGTGGAGGAGCAAAGGCATTAATGCTCATTGAACGCAAAATTGGAAAATGTAGAAAGCTCCTGAACAAGAGAATAGATGGGCTGGAAAGTAACCTTGTCTCGAAGAATTGACAATTGTGGTGGCATCCATAACAAGAATGGCAACCGCCAGCAAAGAGAAGGTGGAGGTTCCCTTCTCAAAATTTCCACGCCAAATCCAAGGGGAGTTCATGAACTGAGCTATTCCAGTGAACCTCCCCCAAAAATGGATGAAGTCAAAGCTGTCATTACCTTAAGAAGTGGAAAAGAGGTTGATCAGCCAATGCCCAAGCCTGTTGAGGAAACTAGAAAAGGGGAAGAATTGGAGCCATAACACATTTTCTTGAAGGAGGACTCAATGAAGCACTGCATGCCACCTCCATTTCCCCAAGCACTAAGAAGTAAGAAGAAGGCATCCCAGCAGGCAGGCATCCTAGAAGTCCTAAGGCAAGTGAAGGTCAACATACCCCTTTTGGACATCATCAAACAAGTCCCTGCCTATGCAAAGTTTTTGAAAGATCTCAGTACAATCAAAAAAGGGGGTTGCATTGACAAGAAGGTACTCTAATCAACAAGTTAGCTCCATCATCCAAATGCAAGACAATGGTGAAATACAAGGATCCGTGGACCCTAACTATCTCGCTAACATTGAGGAACTCGATTGACAAAGAATCGTTAGACTTTGCGCCGACTGCGCACTGCAGGCGTTTTAATCAACAAAATTTGTTTCCTATGTTCTCCTAACGCCGTAGTCAAGCTAATACAAAAGAGATAGCGGTCTAGGGCCTAACACGGGATGGGTTTCATCCCACGAATGATTTGCATTAGTGTTTGAAAATTGGTGAGGCTTTAGTTTGGATTTTTAAGGTTTGGTTCAAAACAGTGGGGGTTGTTTGTTTACTGACTAACTGTAATGGCTAAAGTGAAGTGTAAAATGGTAACCTTGAAGGTTTAGGTCACTAGCTTGATAACATGGGGCTAACAAGTGTCCTCGGGTTATATCCTCGCATTAGGGCAAATGACCTATAGTCAAAGCCAAACCTGATCTGTTAACTATGTTCCAACCCTGTCCACTCTATTCAGTCAACACAGTAATATGCATTCACAAATTCCTTCACTTAAAACCCTAGCACTCAACCCTATTTTAGTGGCTCTGTGTGAAGGACCATCTAAAAGAATACGCGCATCTAACAACAAGACAAAGACTGCACTTCTAAAGCAAGGCAAGTATCGACTAAAGCAATGACATTAAATGGCATTAAACTCTAGATTAGAAAGTTTGGGACCATAAATACATCAATTGTAGCATCTAAACATGAGAATACCCGCAACATCCTAAAAACCAAGCTAGCAACCTTCCTCTTCAAGGCTATGAGGTTTAGCTACATCCCTGGAGTTGTCATCCGGCAAGTGTTTGGCAACCTAGAAAATGAAAGAAAAGGAGAGAAGAGAGCAAATGAAACCCTAAAATGGAAAGTCATGAATTTTATAAATGAAAGTCATTATGAAAAATTGCTTAGGGTTCCAAAATTATGGGGGTTTATATAGTCCACCCAAAAGTGTGAAAATACAAGAATGCCTAAAATATTGGCTTACAAAAGGGACAAGGTGGTACACCAAAACGCAGTCGTCAGCATTAATTACACAAAATCACAGGCAGCCATTTTCGCTTATGGAGGATAATTCTAGCATACGAAAATCTCGCTAAGCCTAGCGAAATTCCCCGCTAGCCTAGCGAAATTATATATAGATAGCTAAATCAAGAAATTTCGCTTATCAACGCTTGAATTCGCTAGCTAGCAAAATTTCGCTAGGCTACGAAAATTATGGTGAGATAGCGAAATCGGGTTAATTCGCTTAGGCACAGTTGATTTTCGCTAGGTAGCTTAAATTTCGCTAGCCTGTTTAGCCTCTCCCCACTTCGCTAGGATTGCGAAATTTTTGTATCCTATAAATTTTCGCAGCCTATACGAAAATTCCCAGCTTTCCTCGATCCAGCTTTCACGATCCCACTCCGCATTCTCAGACTTCTTCATTAGTTTGCCTTCAATTCCACACTGAATTTTGATATTCGATGGCCGAAAAATACCATGATTCTCAAAGATTCGGTACATATCTTTACGCTTCGACTTGAACTAAATGACCGAGGCACTCAAAACCCGCAAATAACCAAAACAAGCTCGAAACGCATTAGTGGAACTAAGTGGGATTCCACACATCAATCGGGCGACCGATATGATTGGCGCAAAAGCACCCAAACCCATCCCGAATAGGGTTCAAAATTGCACTTTTGGGCACTAATCACACCCCCAACCGACACGTTGCTAGTCCCAAGAATGCTAAAATAATAAGGACATGCATGCAGGATTTTACAAAAAGTGTATACGGTTCAAAAAGGTGTATATACAGATAAGTATTACCTTTAAAATGAACAATTTACACTCTGTTAGAAAACCGACATGAGAGAACAGAAACCATATAAGAACAAATTTTAGGCCAACATCGGATCCTAGGAAATCAACCTGAATTTCCACCAAAATCTAATGATTCCTAATGTAACCAGATTGAGCCAATAAATTGCAAAATTATTCCCTCTCCCCAACCTAGCTAATTCCATGGCCTCAAACTCGAACAACCTGGGCCAGGATTAGCTACACACTCTATTTCTTTACTTGACTAAATCTGTAGGTGCAATGCTAAAAACTCGACTTCACCAAAGTCCGCGGTAAACGGGGTCCACCATGACTCCCAACCAATTAAGGTTTAGGGCATCAAGCCAAAAGGATCACTTGACCACAAACTCTGCAGGCTTCACCCTGGACTCCGAATGACTTCGAGAATTAAGCACCTACAACACGCTAAACTCTACCCATCCACCCATGTAACGAACACTAAGTCGATGACTTAAATCAACTAAGGTTTAGGGCATCGGCTTAAAAGGCTTTCGCCATATACCCCACGGACCGTATTCGGGTTTCAAGGCAAAGCGTCACGGCTTTTATTTTTCTTTTTTTTTTCTTCTTTTCTTTTTCTTTTTGCTTTTTCTTTTCCTTTTTGGAAGACAACATTGGCCTTCGAATATGGGTAATACTAACCTATTACGGGTTGTCAACATGTCTAAGGCCGGCCTTGCAAGGCGAAAAAGAGGCATATAATTTCACAACCCATCTAAGAAAATCTGGGTGTGCAAACAGGTGAATTAGCTCAAGGGGGAATGTTTAAGTTGAATACGCTGGAATCTCAATTGACCAAAAACTGAATCAAACATGGAATTGTTTTAGCATTACGGAAACAACAGGGTTTCAATTCTCCAATTAAAGGCAACCTAATTATTCAATTAAAAGTAACTAATCATTCAATTGAAAGAAAAGTAGATACACAAAATAAAGACACAAAAGTATTTTCGCATACATAGTAGTCAGAATAGTGCTTAAAGCTTTGATATAACCAAATGGCTAGTATATGCTTAATATAGTCGAACATACAAAAGTATCACCGCCTACTATGGTTAATAAGCATGATTCCTACACAAAATTAGTGTGCGCTTGATAATGTGCTGAAAAACTATACAAAACATAAAGAAAACACTTAACTCTAACTTCCTTCCTCCCGGGGCCAATCATATGCATACATGTCTGTGGGTAGGAAAGTTTAGAACAGGAGGACCACCTCTAACTTCGGTGGCGGTGGATTCGTAGATGTGTCGTCGGCTGTCGCCAACATGGCCCAAGGAGGTCACGCCGCCGTGGGCTCATCTCTGGCAGGATCAGCGGAGACCTGGGTGACTCCTGCGGATTCACTGAGCATAGAGTGACAAAGGACTCCAAAGCGGCCCCAACTCGAGCCAACCTCTGTCCCAGGCCGCCGGGTAGCGACCACAATGAACATACAAAGATCCATGACATTCCGCGCCCTCGGTAATCGGCTATGAACGTACCCAGAGTGTCAGGCTGTGGCGCGACGGCCGGGAGTATCGGGCCGTGGCTGAAGCAGGGAGAGAGAGACGGAGGAGATATATCTCCGAACTCCGACCTTCCATCTCGCCCGCGGAGCATGCTCGCCTCATCCGGGAGTCCTCGCCCTGCATCCGGTACCTCCTCCCGGGTCCTCCGGGAGGAGAAAAGAAATAGTACAACCATAGCTCGCTCCATAGACAGGACTCCGAGGGCATCTCGATCCTCCTCGCCAACCGGCCCTCCGAGCCCAAGTGCTCCAGACCGTACGCTAGCCGCGGGCATCAACAGGGGTAAACTCTCCCCGTCGAGCCGCACTTCGCGGTGACCTTATCCTCGGCGCCAAAGCGGTCATCACTAACTCAAAGGGACTCAACTGTAACCTCCAAGATCCGCAATGCAGCCTCAGATGGCACCCCCACGCACACGAAGGTCAAGCGGGAAGAGGCTGGTCCGCAGCAGGTGATCGATGAGGAGCATCTGAGGTGAGCGCCTTGGAATAATACTGTCCAAGAAGGGTGTCTCGAGCAAGACTCAAGTGACCATCTCTCGTGTGCTCGTGAGGCTAATCCCGAGCACCTCTGTGAATTAGGCTCGCCGGTGGCAGGCCCCACGTACCTAAAATATCTTCTCGCTCCGAGAACCCATGACGATCATCGACATCAATCTGAGCCCAGCCGATCTGCGCCCCCGGAGGTCATGTAACGGTAGAACTCGTGAAACCACCCGGGCATGAACCGCCGGGCCATGAACGGCAAAGAATGAGTAATGCTCGACAACCGTGACGAGTCCTCGAATCTGGTCGCCTATCACGCTGTGATCGCCAGTACGACCCCATGAAAGTCTCTCGAGTGAGCCTCCAACATTCCTGACAAGTCTGACGACAAGGGCCCTTGATCCTCGAGGCAGGGGATAACTGTGGCGATGAGGTCGCCTCTGCTGCTGACGTAGAAGGCGACGGCTGTGGCCTAGAGGATGAGGACTCCCCCGGTCCTGAAGTACGGGCCCGCTTGGAGGGCCGGGCCCTCCTGGATCTCCTCTGTGGCACTGGTGAAGGGGCCCGGGGTCCCATCCGAGTCTGGTATCTCCTGAATCCCCGAGGCCTCGTGGACCGGCCCCTGGACCGGCTCGGACTGAGTTGGTACCGGGGTCCGCTCCTCACGGAGTAATCGAACCCGACCCGAGGCCCGAGGCGGGACCCCACCTCCGGTGCGACCATGACTCAGACCGAAAAAGGACACCGGGCAGGCCCGCCGACCAAAGTGGGACTCAGTGGCACCGACAAGTCGAACCGGTGGCTCACTACCGATGAACGAGGCACTTCGGGCATCAGAACCCCGGACACGCACGAACCGTGGCTCGCAGCAGGGACCAGTGGTCTCTACTTACGTGTCGCAAGTGACTCACTACGGCCGGGCAAATGGCCAAAGGCTCCTGCCAGCGGATGGTCAGGTGGTGGCTCGAGACGGCGCGCGGCTCAGCACAAACAGGCGGCCGGCGAAGGGCTCAGCAGGTCAGCAAACTAAGGTTCGGATCAGCGGTCCGCCAGGACGAATGAGGCGGCGGTAAAGTAAGCCTGGTGAGAAGCGTGACTACACCCACAAAGTGTCAGCTCTGAGAGCAGTGGTGGCTCAGCATAAGGCCTGGCAAAACCAGGCTCTGGCTTAATTTTGAAGGTAGGTTTTTACAGTGGTGAAGATAGCATTTATGTTTAAAAAGCCCTCCCTCTATTTTAGTAAAGCCTAGAGTTTAAGAGGCACCATTTTGGCCACAGCAGCTAAATTGAGCCAAACCCGCTTCACCCAACTAAATTTTCAAGATTAAAATTTAAATAATAAAATTAAAAATAAAAAATTATCATTTTAAACTATATTTTAAAATTTTAATATATAAAAATATAATATTAAAACAAATGTTTTAAAAGGGTACTAAGGTTACAATCGAAATTTACTAAAATGAATAACATTATTAAATGATCTTTTAATTAAAATAAAACCAAAATTATTTCAGCCAGAATTTTGGTTTAGGAACACTCAAACCAACCCAAAGTTTCACTGACTACTCACAGGCCAAGGAGGGAGATCTCTCATCCCCAGCAATCGAAGCCGGGATGCCTGATGTTTGATTTCCCCATGGTTAATTTTTCCTCTTCATTGGTTGGATTCAACTGAAAGGTAAATTGCCCGCAAGGCTACCACGGGTACACAAACAACTCGCTTCACTTCCTGGTCGCTATTCCCTACACCTCGACATTCGCCTTCCCCGTATTCACTCAACCGAATAGAATTTCATCGGCCACTGATTTTCAGTTTCACCGGGCCAGTTTGTTGTTCAAGTGAAATATGTTCAGCTCCATGTCATGTTACATCGTAAATGATGAACTCCATTCCCATGAATCATGATCAGACGCAAGCAAATGTAATGGTTCCTCCGGTGATGATCGTGACATGATTGGGCCCATTTTGCTGTCGGTGTCAGCGCTACTGGCAAAGTCTATACTGATAGTAGAATTTATCTACCCAATCAACAATGTTATCCCCAACTATCCTTTAGATCTTCACCATCGATCGCCAATGATGAGTGATGTCAGAGGTTTAAGCTTCTCCCAAACCTTAGCCGCTATACACTCGAGTATGGCAGAGGTTCATAGTCTAGTTCTCAAATCGAAAGTAATGCCTTATCTATGCAAGTCCCTCCAATGTTGACTGAAATTGTGGGGATCCTGGATCCTTGTATTTGACTGGTCTGCTTCGTGGATTATGGCACTAATCCTGCCTCTACGAAGGCTTTCTTCTCAATGCCCAACCCTTGACATCATTTAGATCCTCTGAAACTTTTATAGCAGTGGACTGTTTGATGATGTCCGTGTGTATGTCGACCTTCCACCTTCGCTTTGACTTCTTAAGTGCCTGTCTGCTGGATGCCTTTTTCTTGCTTCTTAGTGCCCTGGGAAACTGAGTGCATAAAAGCAGCCTATCGAGTCCCTCCTTCAGAAAATGTGTGTTCGCCCAATTCTCTCCTTGTTTCTCAAATGGCTTGGGCATTGGCTGATCAACCTCTTTTCCACTCGTGGTGATTATAATTAACCTCATCCATCTCCTAATTTCGATTAACCTACCTCTACGACTCCTTGATTTGCACTGCCTGGAAGGGGAACTTCCTCCTCGCACCTCCGTAATATTGTTGGATTCTGTGACTAATACTGCAAGGTTCATTTTCTTCCGATTAAGATTGCTCCTTTGGCCTTCCATCTATATTCTCTTGTTCATGCTCTCTACAAGACGAATCCTTTATGCCAATTCGTATTTTGATCCCTTTGCTCTTCCAACAGTCGCTTCTACCACTTTGCTCAAATTTATCGCCGTCAACCGAGAAGCGGATGATGGTGCTGTGGTTGAGATGAGGTTCAAACCGTGGTTTGGCACTGGGGCACATGTGTGGGATTAGGCTCAAGAGGTTGTGGTGATTCCCTCCAGTCTGAATTGTAGGTACACAGGTAAGTCGGGCTGAGGCTTTAGCAGTATCGACTCACGACATTTGCATTATTTTGACATCAAATCCTTCACCCAGTGGTCATAGATACCTGCTCTTCTGGGTGGGCAAAGGATTGAAATTGGCATGGATCGCTCAAAAGTGTGATTTTCAGTCACTCGCTCTACTTTACGGTGTCGTTGCCTTCTAACCTCCACCTTCCTACAGTCAGATTTTTGTTTTCTCACTCATGTCCCTTCAGCGCAAAAATCCTCCCCTTTGTGTGTCGAGGGCCTGTATTTTCCACTCTCTGCAAGCTTGGCTCATCCCAACCCTTTGATGTTTCTGTTAAGATAACTCAAGAAACATGGCCTGTCCGGTTTTTGCCTCAGAATCTACCCTCCACACATGGTTTCCTAGCAACGTCATGGCAGGGACATACCACAGAAACGATTCACTAACATCCGTATCGAACCCATGATGTGGAGCCAAGCATTGATGATTCAATGGAATCTCTCCCAACACCGATGTACTCTTCATCATTGGCAAAGCCAGTAATGTGAGATCTCGCTTCTTCAACCGTTGGTCTTTATGGCACTCAAATATTTCTTCAAAAATTCAGCTAAAGATCGGCCTACTTAATCGTTTCGCCAAGGTTGAGCCATATTTTTGCTTTGTCCTTGAGGGTCAACTTGAGCGTTTCAGTTGAGTAAATTGATGTTAATTCCCTCCTAAAGTAGTGGCACAACCCTCCTCAAAATCCCCTATATGCGAATATGGATTTTCTTACTCTCCATACCGTGAAAAGGTAAGTAGGCACTAGGTAGGGTCTCACCGCGAGATCCCCAGCAGGAGGTATGATGCGTGAGGGGCACCAACTTCTAGGAGGTGCATATGATCCCTCATCAATCTGTATACGCTGGGATCCATGTGGGGTGCCATTGACTCATTGCTCTCAGGTGAGGATCCATTTGGTCACTCAGGGCACACCGATTTCACAACCTTGTTCAATTGGAGTTCACCCTATGTAATCTAATTGATATCCTCCGTCCAAAGGTTTCATAAACACCGTCACACAACAAAAGAGCACTCCTAACAAGCTGCAAAGTGGTTAATGTTGTCCAAATAAAAACCCAACAAGAAAAACAAACGGCAAGAATCTGCGAGAAAAACCTGTTATAAAGAACCGAATTCAAAAGGTCTAGTATCACCTACACTGTAGTCAGAGTGATTGCGCACACTCAATCATCATCGAAGTTGCACCACCCATCCACAGCCATTCGATTCAAGGTTACTATAGGTGAGCGACCCAATGTGCCCAGTTTCTATAGTCCTCCACAGAGTTGAGTCGCCCAAAGATAAGCGTCTAGGCTCGAATACCGGGATGGCTCATCCCATCAACGATTTTACTTTAGCGTTTCAAACTGTGAGGTTTGGTTTGATCGGCTCGGGTTCAAAACAAGCGTGTAGTCGTTGAGTTGTTCCAATTAACCGTACGGCTAAAGTGAATGTAAATGCAACTCAAGGTTTTAGCCTACTAGTTTGATAACATGGGGCTAACAAGTGTCCTCTCGCGGTTTATATCCGATTAGGGGCAAATGACCTATAATAAAACAAACCTGACCTTTGTTTTAACTATAAACCTAACCCTACAACTCCGGCGCCTTCGAGTCAACACAGCAGATATGATCTACGTCCCTTCATATTTTAAAAACCCTAGCACTCCAACCTTGCCTAGTGGTTCAGAAGGGACCATCTTAAAGAACATCAGTGCATCTAACAACAGCATGCACCGTGACCTCTAAAGCAAGTATCAATTGTGCCAGTCACTATTTAAATGGCATTTAAACTCTGATGGAAAGTCAAATCTGGTGTCATCACTCCCCAGACCAAAACATGAGAACACCCTCGCAACAACCCCAAAACTAAGCTAGCAACCTTCCTCTTCATACTGAGGAGGCTTAGTTACATCCCTGAGCTGTCATCCTCAAGGGGGTGCTCAAGTTCTAGAAATTGAAAAAGAGTTATAGAGAAGAGAGCAAATGGAGTCCTGTAATAGTGTCATGTGGAATTTTATAAACAGAAAGTTTAAATTGTTTTAGTTCAAAATTATGGGCTTATATAGTCCACCCAAAAGGCAGGGTGTCACAAGAATGCCCAAAATATCAATACAAAAGTGGACAGCAGAATACACCAAAACGCAATGCTGGGCATTAATCAAGGGTTAAACCATAGTGGCACCATTTCACATGGGAGACACTCACAAGATACCGAAAATCCGCCAAAGCCTTGAAGGGGAACCGCTCATCCCAATGAAACCGCTACGCGTCTCAGCGAACTCAGAGGCGCAGCAACTGAAATTACTATCAACGAACTCCCCACATACAAATCGCTTAGTTACTAAACTCAGGCTTAGAGAAAAAATTATGAGATAGAGAAATTGGCTGACTCATGAAAATAAAGGATTTTGCAGTAGCTAATTTCACTACCTTCAGTTTAAATTTCACTGATCATAAATTTCGCAATTATAGCTTAAAATTCCTCGCTTCCATCCAGCCAGTCAGATCCCACATCCCCAGACTTCTTCTTCATCGCTTGTTTCACCTATATTACCCACTTTATATTTTCTGATGGCCGAAATACCATGATTCTCAAAGATTCGGTACATCTTTACGTCAGACTTGAACTAAATGACCGAGGTACTCAAAACTCCAAAATAATTAAAAACAAGCTCAAACGGCCAGGTGGAATGGCGTGGACCCGCACACAACGCTTAATTGATATGATTAGTTTAAAAGCAATCTAAAACCATCCCAACAGTGTCTAAAATTG
Organism: Tetrastigma voinierianum; assembly: GCA_016808115.1. NCBI lineage: Eukaryota > Viridiplantae > Streptophyta > Magnoliopsida > Vitales > Vitaceae > Tetrastigma > Tetrastigma voinierianum. The sequence goes on from JAEQBH010000926.1 coordinate 2,120,157, forward strand.
CACTTTGGGCACTAATCTGTGCCAAGAAGTCAACCTGGCACTGCCACTCGCTGTATATGTGTGCCTAGGTTCGGGAGAGCTGAAACCGTTCCAAACATCATCACCCTATCCTAGTCGATCGTTCGAAAAATGGCATCAAAAAAGATTGTGGAGATGTAAGCTGTAAAAGTAGATAAGTTCTATTATCCATGATTTCGGTTCTACAATGTAACTGGAGGTGTAAGCACTAATCATGCCCATTATTGGGAAGGCCATTTCGCCATATCAAATATTATCATCAATGGAATGGGGTCATGCAACATTTGGGCAATACATTAACTGGAGCCTACATTTTCCATCGAATACAAAACCAGCCAAGGATGAGGGGAGCAAACCCATAAAGTCATCTATGGTAAGCACTGATGGTGAAGGCATGGATGACAACAAAACATAGAAAATTGATGGCACACGTGATGAAGTTAGTGTAGAATCAATTATTCTTCCTGCAATGTCACCAATGCCACGAGACCGGTCGTTCAAAATGAATGAGTCGGCGATGAGCGTGGCCCGCGAAGATTACTACCATCGCGCTGTGAGGAGCTTCTCCGTGACTTCTCCTTGAGATCCACGGCTACATTAGAACTGGAGTGGTGGTTCCCGCAGTGAGTAACTACACTGACCTCCAAATTTACTGAATTCTACTTTATATTATTTAAGCCTGACTGATTTTAGCAGCCAAATTAGATTTTTACCCATTTTCTTTCTAGCCATTTTACTTATGTTTATTCATCGTTAAAACTTTTGTTTTGGGAAAATGTTGTAATGAGCTGTGTGAGGAACTCTATTTTCCTCCAGATTGCAAGGCATGGTGTGCAACGTCACTGTTATCTCCCTCCCAAGTCTAAACCGTCGCTTCATCTTCTATCGAGGTACCACACGCTTTCTTTGAAATGATACTCGTGAAATATACCTGACATAAATATAAACATGTGTTTACATTTTTCACACTCCTTGCAAACTATCTTCAGTGACTCTGGCTTGGCATTTACCACTCATTTAAGAACTGAAGCCACAAGTACCTGATTATAGAACAATTCCATGACATTTAGCTTTGGTCAATGAGTTCTGCAAAGCTCAACTCTTGAACATCCCCTTGAAGACATCGCCCATATTACCCCACCGATTGCAACAATAGGTTGAGAAGCTTATATACTTCCTTCTCACCTTGCAAAGCCGTCGCGATCCGTTGATCGACCCACAGTTTCGAGCATCATGTATAAAGATCTAATGGCCTTCTGGCGAAAAGGAAAAAGAAAAAAATAAAAGAAAGAAGAAAGAAGGCTAGAAAGTCAGATGCTTTATGTTTTGAAAACTCGGAATACGTCCTAGGTACAGCCTTAAAGCCCATGTCCAAACTAATTGGTCGGGTCATCGACCAGTGTTCACACTGTGGATGGGGAAGCTTATGTTGTAGTGCTTTACCTCGCTTTTCAAGTCTGCAGTCGAGTTGTGGTCAAGATCCTTTTGCTGATGCTCAAACCTTAATCAGTCGGGAGCTATAGCTCAGGACCTCTGCTGGCACTGATTCTTACTAAGGTCAGTCTCAAAGACATGCCCATATAATCCAAAGATAGAAATAAAGTGTAGGCTGTCCCATTAGTCGGTCATAATCCGCTGAAGGCTACAGAGAAGGTTAGGGGAGGAAATAGCTGCACCATTGGATTCTGAACTGTTGCCAATTAGAAACACCAGGCTCTGGGTGGAAGTTCTGGGTTGGACTCCTCTAACTTGATATCGCCCAAAACCCATTTCTATACAGATTTAGTCTCCTTATGACTTTGCCGTCAGGTATTCAAATTGTTCATACTAGCTGTGAGCTGATCAGACACACTCTTTTGGAACACATACTGTAAAAAGCACGTTGATAAGATATTCTTTATTGTTTCAGCATTGCTATGACACTAGCAAATCAAAGTGGCCTGTCAGGTGACAGGTCCGCCAAAAGGTCGTCCTGCTAAGATAGCCTCGGTTTTTTGCGACTAATCATATGAATGGGTCAATACATGCATGTCCACTAGTGCTCGAATTTGTTTTCAGATTGTTTTGATGGTTTTAGTGTCCTGAACTTCCAATCCAGCAAGCTTCTAGCTTCTACATTAAAACAATGCTAGAACTTAATTTCACCTGTTTTCCAGGCATAATGTCAAGATAATAAAGAATCGCAGGGCAAAGTGGATGAACAAAAATACAGATAATTTTATAGCAAACGTATGGAAGCAAAAGATAAACCAGTGGATTTACATGTGTACTTGCCAGCTAGCTTAATTGATCGCTTAGTTTAAAATTTGAATTCTCACATCTCGTGATTTGTTAAGAATAAATTTCATTAAGATAGCTAAATTTTTCTAATTGATATAATTATAAATTCAATGATATTAAATTGTTCAGCTCCCTGTGTTTTTAGTGTTATCCTGAATGATCAATGATAAATTAACATCTCAACCTTATTGCAATGTTATTTAGTAATTTGCCTATGCCACAGGCTGGGTCTGGTTAGATAAGCTCTCAACTGAAACCTAAGAAACTTTTTTCACTTTATGCAAGCCTCCTGTGCTTTTCTATTTGTAATGATTTTGCTTTCTCTCTCCCTTTCCTATTTTCAAGCTTCAAACACCCCTCAGGATGACAACTCAGATAAATGGCTAAGCCCCTTTCTAGAAGGAGGTGAGGCCACTCGGTGAGGTCAGAGGGCCATGCCTTCCATCAGATTTGAACACCTTGATTGATGAGTTATACAAGCTCCCCTGACCTCACCTCATAGTTAAAAACCTCCAGATTCAGTCTCGCTTGATGGAGCTTTGACAGTTTCAAGAATAGCGATGTTGAATCTTATGAATCACTGAATATCCACCCAGTCGCTCATTGCCGTCTAGGCTGCCCTTTGAGGCCATAAACACCGTTAGGGACTTGAATGTCACCATACGCTATAACCCATGATATAAATTCAAAAGTTTAGCTTGAGTGCCAATCATGTCCGCTTAGAAAATCACTGTGGTCATTATCCCCAATCACAGAGGAAGAACTTGAGGCATGAATACACCCAAAAAATCCAACCATGGAACTGGACTCAAGAGTCTTCTTTCTTAAAAATTTCACTTATATAATATGAATCATCCAACCCCACTGCTTTAGACAAAACCCAAAATCAAAGAGAAATAACATTTTAATCAACCCATTTGGTCATCAAGAAACCATCCTAGTTCAATCTTGACGCGTGAGGTCGCTGTATTGATCACAGGAGGTCCTAAGGATGGCAAATTGTTTGATTCCCATCACTTTAATGCAGAATCATGGTTGGTGCGCGACGCTTCTTACTTAATGGTAATAATGAACCGATCTCAACTCTCTTGCCATGTTGTTTCAGAGGTAAGAGGTCGGTAGAGATCACATTTAGATGTTGGCTGGGTGAGGTGTCAGTCGATAATCTTCTAAAGATCATCTCCTTTCCATCCATGGAGAAGAAATTGGTCAATCTAAACAACACTTTGAGTTTGTTGACAACCAGAACCCCACTGATCACAGAACAGGTGGGTAAGAGCCACCCAGATAAATGATAAACAGCCTCGCTTCCATTTCATTATAAAAGTAGTTCACTTCTTTGAGTTCCTCCGCTGAATGAACAAACATCATCTGATCCTGACTGAATAAGAACCTCCCCTTACCACCCGTGATTTGATTTGGTAGAGGTTCATTGATTACAACGTTGGGATACGGTTAGTCACACATCCAGCGTCGGCTTCCAAAGCCCCGTGAGTAATTGTTACAAGCCTCGATCAATCGGTGATAGCGCTGGAGGCGATCTAATATAAGAACCTGAAGAGACCCCAAGTTCCTCACTCGCTTGCTTAACGACCAATGTCATCTATGTGTCAAGTTGGGACTAAGGTCTATATTTCTACACGCCTATCCCATATCCATGTTGCAATATAATTATTATTTTTTTTTATTCTTTAAAGGGCAGGGAAGTTCAGAGGTCTTGAGATTGAGAACCGCAGAGTCATCTAAGAAAAATCAAGTTGTTGAGATTTCTGAGCAGAAACAGATTACAAAATTTCTTAACTATTAGGGAATTTCAGAAGCTGAGAGCAAATCCATCTCCCATGGTTTAATCCCCAGAACATCTGACACCCTTTCCACGTGAAAGGTGGAGGAGCACATGCATTGCTGACTCTGACTTAGTCCCAATGCCCAAACATCAGATCATGCCATCATTCAGAACCAGATCTGATCCCAAGAAAACTTCGCTGGCGGAGATTCTGCCATCCCCGGCTCAGGAGAACTGATAGTGTTATCGTGAAAGCTCCTTCATGTGTACAATCATCCACCTCATGAATGAAGAAGGGCAAAGCAAAGGTCCAACCAATAAAAGATAATGAGTTTGAAGAAGATTTAATCTGGTCCCCCACATTCATCCCACTCACAAGGTAAGAGAAGAAGAGATGAGATCAGAAGAGTCAGATCCTGCTCACCTCACTGACTGGCTGAAACTGAGGTGTCGCGCCTTCAATCATACCATGCTACCCCCAGGTGGCAGAGCCATTAACTGAACTGTTAGAACTGATGTGCGTGCACAGTCAGGTTTCACTCACCAGATATTACTTCATGGCCACGGCCTGAGATTCGCCTCTCTGAGATTTGTAGAAACTCTAATCATGGCAACCCAGAGATGATTCCTGAGCGGATTACAACCCAGAGATAGCGCAGATTCACGATGCAGTAGTAGGGTCGCAAGCCTCTCAACACATATCGTTGAATTTAGCCCTCTGTGCGCCGCCCCCGGCGAGAAGATCGTCGTCGGCAAACAGTGACATCAATCATGAAACCACGACCGCGAACTCGCCGCCTATGCACCAACAATCCGCGATACCTCTACGCCCGAGTCGCGGCCGGCGGTAGCGGCACATCATGTCGCCACGCCCCGCCGGCGCTGGCGATGAACCCTCGCCAGGCTTAAAGACGCATGCTAACACGTAAACGGCGAATTTGTCATCATGAGCTGCGTGATGTTTTGCCAACCCCAGTATACTTGTCGGCGATTAATTGTTATTCGCTTCAGAATTATACTCTTCGCAGGCCATGCAACAGAACCAAATAGCGACATTTCGGCATCGAGCCCACCGCCAGGGATGGAGAGAGCCGCGCCCTATGCTCAACTGATTTGAGTTTCAACGACAGCATCAATGCTTTTACTCAATGAGCCCAGTCCTCCACAGTCGAGGAAGAGGCCAAAAGATGGTCAAAAAGCCACGCCCAGTAAAGGCAGAGAGAGATGCTACAGCCACTGGCTCATGACCTATGGATTAGCGTTGGGAGTGCCACAATGGAGTCCCAGTCGGCTGGGGTCCAAAATGCCTGAGGTAATGGACAGCCATGTTAAGAGACTAGTTAATGTGCCCGGTCATTATAGAGCTCTCCGCTCCAGAGCCTGACCAAAGATAGCATCGCCTCCGTGCATATGCCTGAGGTTATGGCGCCCTGAAAGAGCCAGAGAGGCTTCACTGATCCAATTAATGATAATAGCCTGTGTTTTCATATAAGAATGTGGGTCAACTGGTGATTCCAAATGGATGTCAAACACGCCCCAGTTTAATATCTCAAAGCCTCCACAACCCCATGCCATCCACTGGCTCTGCAAAGCTATTATCACACTATAAACACCCCAAGAGTTTAAGATTACGAGGAGCCCTCGCTTGACAGCCTCCTGACGAAAGTGATGAGGATAGGGCTATGACTCTCACCATTAAGGTCACAGGTGATAGAGTTCTGACTTTTCCGCCAAAGAACTGGGAGAGAAGCAAAGCCCTAATAAATAGGGCTGTGATCACTATTCGCTGTTCTACCTTCCACGCAAATTTCGCTTTTACTCGTAACCTGAGTCCCATAAGAAGCATGGGCATTTATGATCCCAGAGTTGAGCACTTTTATTGACCATTGAATTTAGTCTATTTGAATATCTAAAGTATTAGTGTATATCTCTGTTAGATGATACGATTCGTCCCATTAAACATTGAGGCGTCATCGCCCTCAGCGCTTTTTGATCATCATGAATGAACACCACTGATATCAACTATGACTGGGCTCAGAGACATCAACTATTTTAATGCTTTATAAACCATTGGTATCAACCATTAGTCAGAGAGACTAACTCATCAGCTAGAAAGGAACCCAACAGCTAGTTTAATCATACTGGGTTTAGAGAACATTAATCCATCCCAGCTGTAGTGAACCATTGGGCACAACCATTGGGTCGTAAAGACAACAAATCCTGTTCTGGTTTATGAATAGAAACGGATGAAGGCAATTTGGTAGATTGAATCTAGTCTCTTACATAGACCTTTGAAAAAGAATATCCACATCTTGGGTAAAATCCATTTAGCTATTCTGAAGAGAATCCATCTGGCCTGCGCCAAGCTACACATAGTTTATACGTCCCTCCAATGATGGGAACTTCACTGAGTGACCAATCAGCTCCTTCAAACTTTCCCACATCAGCTCTGGCTTGAATGATCGAGGTCACACGCCCGGCTGAGTTTCGTTAACTATGTGTATGATGCTGGTCAGACACAACCACTTGTGCAGCTGTCTCCACATAAAACAGGTCTTTTTAATCATGATCAGATCAACGCTCTGTGATATCGCCCAGAAAGGCACACCATTTAAAAGCAGACTATACCTGAAGAGAGAACATGATCCCAGTTTCACATCTATAAATTCAAAGCGACTCTTAGGGAGTTCATTCAACCACTCATATTCTGGTCAGCTCAATCATTTTAAAAGAGCTTAATTAGTGGTTTTATTATGTTTTCCTGCTGTTTGGTTTCTTGCCGTATATTCAAAAGTGATATAGATTCTTCATTTCACCCCAAGTAAGCTCCTATGATCATTATCAAATTGAGTCCACATTCATAAGCAATCGACTAAGGTAATGAATCCGCATAATATTCGCAGAATTATGGCATCCCTGATGTTTCCTCTTAACTGAAGGAAACCCATAATAATTTTTCTTATCGGGCTAGTGAGCCGGGCCCCACATTGGCGTCAATTCCTCAACAGCCTAAGTATCATGGCTCATGATTTAGTACCAAACCCCGACATATGATCCTAAAGATGTGCTTCCACTGAATCACTCACTAGTGATGACCCACTGCACAGATCCTTACACATCACAATAATATTTTCTGAGTAAATTTTAAAACAGAGTTCAATCGCTTTCGATGACACATTATGATATCCTTCATGTATTCGTTTAATATATTGTCCCTGTTCATTGTAGTTAAAAATTTTGTATATGAGTCCTTGTCATTAGGACAAGTCAAATGAATGCCTATTAACTGAGAATTCATCACTGAATCTGGATCTTGTATTTGATCTTCTCTTAAGCTGGAAGCTCCGTGGTTTGATATGATTAGACATGGGGTCCATCCGTATAGAGACCTCAATAATTTTAATCACAGATAATTTGAAGGAATTAAATATAATATAGATAAGTAAGATTAAACGCTTCGCCACCTAATGGCTTTGGTACGCTGCCATATAACCGCTTTCATTATACTTTGTAGATGAAATGGAGCTTCCAGGTTAGTGCTTCCGCTGGTTTAACCATGGATAATATATTTTCCAGTCTGAGGTCCCTGTACTCAAGATTCTTTGTCACTGCTCATCACTGAACCGAGAATCCACTTGAATCAAAAGTTTATTCACCACATGATTTCATAATGACCCCGCTTAAGATGTACCTGAAGGTCTTCAATTCACTGTCAGAGTTTTGAAGTCAAACCATAGCTCAGTTCAATTTCTCCTTGATTGAGATTGCCAAACTAGTCACCCAGCTTCGCTAGATTGGCCCGCTCAAGATTATAACTGGCTTCAGTCGTCAAAAACATCAATTGGGGATCTCACACAGAAAAGTAATCCTCCGTGAAACTCACCTTTGTGCCACCGCTTTGTAAATAACACCAATTCGCTTCAACTAATCGCCTTCACCCGTTTGATCCTGATGCTTCAAAGTCGTGAATGGTGCCCGGTGAGTGGGAGGTGTAATTGCCAACAACAATGGGGTGCCAAAGCATAAAGCTGATTTTATTGCCACCCGTGAAATAATGTCGCCCGCTGAGGTGAAGTGTGGTCGGCTTCGCCACCTGGCGACTACTGACGAAAATATCGGCCCTTCTTTCGATTCCTATGTCTTCCTCAAGAATGTGGCAACGATCACCACATCTAAAATCGCAAGATACGGTATGTTTCACCGTTTATAGTTAGCAAGGATCGAGGCCTCAGAAGATACCGCGATCGCCGGTGGGCTTCTATCACATTCTATTCCATCCACTTCAAGCTGGGCCCTTTTAAGTAAATAAAGAACGCCTTAGCTGTCCAGAAACCAGTGATGGAAACCACCTCGAGCAAACTAATCACTGGGCCATTGATGTACCCTTTCTGAAGCGGAGTCGTGGACTCAAAACGCGCTAGTTTAGAGGGCTGGGCCTCATCCCCAGTCATCATGAAACCAGAATTCACCCATGACTGACCTGGCACTTGAGGGATTGAGCTTCGCACCGCACGCCTCAGAGTTCAAAAGCTCCTTACGTATATTTGAGGTGTCCAGAATTTCATTCTTACTCAACATACTAACGATAAACCCATGGATCTTCCAGATGCCCAACATTTCATCACTAACTCCCCGTGCCGCCTCAATAGATTCTTAGGTTTCAAACACATCACATTATAAAGTAACAAACGTGATGGGTGATGGAATGCTGGCTCTTCCTGTCTTCGCGATGGCTGGTATTTGATGATACGCGAATGCAATTGTGGAACATAATATCCGCGCCCAGTTTACCACTAATGTCCCCGCCCATATCCGGTAGAAATGCCGCATGCCCATCAGATCCGTGTAAATCACACGCATACCTTCCATTTATCGATTTTTCTGAACCACACCATTAAATAACAACGTACTTTATCTCCTGAGAATAATCTCAAGCAGTATTTATCCACTTCCACTGAATAATCTTGACATGGTCCCACAGCTTCACTTCGCTGCACTGCCTATTGAAAGGATACATTCAGCTTGTGAGAGGCGCATTGAAGAATGCCCGCCGTCTAAGTGAACTGGGCGAATACATCCATATTACTTACAGAATCCAGATTTGATCCTCTTCCGCTTCTATAGGAGGAACGAATATGGGATTATCCCCACCACAGGTACGATCTGGTAATTTTTAGCTGATAATCGCTCCTCGCCCCTCCGCCTTCATGAGCGGCCAGCCATCGGCGAAGATATGGAGACTCCAGGTCCTTGCGCTTACGGTGGCTTCGCGCTTCACTCTCCGTGACTAAAATTCAAAGATTAGCGCAAGAGAATGGGGCCGCCAGAGGCCTTTCACTTAGCTTCCACATTTGGCAGCTGATCAGCTTGACAGCCTGAGTGGCAATCATCTTCATTGTAGATGCAGCCAGCTCTGACCAACAGAGTACAGACAAACGGTGTCCTGACATTAATGGAAATAAGACTTGATCGACTACCAATTCGTCTTGATTACTCGGGAGCAATGTTGTCTATCGCACTATAGTTCACCAGCAGCCTGCGAAGATTTTACCACGAATCTTCACCATCGTAAAGATGATGTTCATCCGCCCCGCGCGGCAACCAGATGAATATCGCCATCGTAGTCAACCAAGATCGTGCAAGATCAAAATCATTACTATAAAAGTAGCAATGAGTGCATCATGGCGTGGAGTGTCGACCGATGGGGTTATTGGGAAGATAGCGTCAATCGATGGACGATTCGCCATCGAAGATGATGTGTTCAAATTTAAAGTCGAATCGCCGCCGCAACAAACCTCTTTGGCGCGATTGATAATGACCGCCAATCGGCAATCTTAAGTCGCGGAATATGTGGGTTTGCGTCGGGCGGAAGCTTCACGCCGCCATTATTCTTTCAACCGCCAAGCCTTCATCCCGCGGCGGGCCGTCTCGGCGCCATATCTCTCGGCGTATCGGCCCATTAACCTTCACGTACCAGGTTTTACATCGCTGGTTCCGCGTCGTCATATCTTGGGTAACTTCACGATCTTTGACCGGCCGCGTTATGGATCTTCGACGTTAATCATGGGGCCATCGGAAGCCGGCGATTCTGATGGTGGCGAGTTCGTCGAAGAGATAACAGAGGCAATCGCGTTCCCTTCTTTCTATGACACCTTAAGCGTCGTTCACTTAACTTCCTTTTGCCCGGGATGACCTTAGGTCGCTGCCGCCGCTTCGATCATCACGCAGCGCCGGCAGGCTCATATTGTCCTCCATTTATTATCCGCTCATCCGTGATAATTCTTCCATTAATATCGCAGCGGTCCAAAGAGACAACGTTGGCAGAGCGGTAACGCCCAAGCTCTCGCCCTGTGTACCCCAGACCGCATCCATGTCAGACGAATCATCCGCCGATGCGTTCCTCCCAACTTAAAATCATGATAACCGCCCCCGCCAATATGGTTCGCAGGAGAACTACGGCTTCCTTATGCGTCGAACGCTGCCGCAATGGAAAACGTCGCCTGGCCAACCCGCGAACGCAGTTTGATAGGATTCCGGTGGTGCCGCGTAATCCGTCGGCGGCCCTCTTCCGCTTCGGCCGAAAACACTTTGCATGTTAGTTTGGCCGCCTCTTGTACGGCGGTCACGCCAATTGAAATAAGAATGGTCTGGTCAAGGATCATCAAGATAAAGCACTGAGGAAAGCCACGAGTGGTTCAGGCCTAAGATAGTTGGCCTGACTGGGAGAGCAACATGTCTTTAGTCCCTGGACAAGATAGATGGGCACAAAATAGAGGCATCCCAAGGGCAGATACATGATTAAGAGCTGTGTTATTTCCTCAAGACAGATATTGGGTTGAGCTCTGCTTCCTCTCCTAACGCTGTTGTTTCTTTATTGATTTTCATGCCAACATATGCCACTGGTTTGAATGCTGGGCCTTTCTTGGTCTACTTGTTTGTTCTTTTGGGGTAAAGATCTGGCTTGAGAGCTTAGAGTGATAACTCATTGTCCGTCGCTCAGATCACCCAGCCGCAGGCAAGATGGGCTCTTGCCCTGGTTTCGCCAATCAAGGTGCAGAATAGTCGCTTCCCTCGTGGATTGTTTCACCATCCCTCCAAAGGAGCTTCAGACAATCCCAGTTTCGCCGATGGCGGGCACGGCTCGTAATTCAGCCATATATCCGCTCGTTCTTACTGCTCTGCTACTTGACGCCAAAGAAGAACTGGCCTCGCTGGACCGACGGTTAGGTTGTCGGCCATAGTGATGGGATCTCGATGAACCTGATGAGGAGTGGGAACTACGTGGCTTCAGGTGGGGATCGCTGGAGGCCGACGAGCTGCCCTTGCACACGCCGAACAGCTTACTTGCTGTTCCTACGTAACATCAATTGTAGTCTCTTTATCTCTTTGTAGTCACCTTGATCGCTTGGCACAACCTGCGCCAATGCTCAAGTGATAGACTGAAAACAAAGCCAAGGCACCGCGGTGGTGTGCCGATTCTGCCTCCAATGCTTGCCAGATAGAAATGTAGAGTGTAAATGCTCGCTTTTAGTGTGGTTTTCACATCCCCTTCATTATTTTCTCCTATCATGAGAATATCCACTTTGTGAAAGTGGGTGATTGGTTTTCTAAACTTAAGTGGAGGAGGGCGCTCATCGCTTTCCTACCGCTTTTCCTTTCGGATGTTCAGTCATTCGAATCTTCCACCTCAAGGACTGCTTTCTTGAATATCCACTTATATATACGTATGTGGTTTATGTGGGAGGATGGGTTTTACAGAGATCACTGGGAAGGTCATCGCTTATTTCCTTGTAGATTTATCGGCTATAACAGATGTGCCCTATAACAAACCCTGTGGGGCCTTTATGATCGGATAAACACGAGCCTGCTTCAGGCCGTGGTTCAAATTCATGTCTGATGTAGAGATACTTGGGCTCTGGGCCTTTGATCCGTCGAGCCTCTAATAGGAAAAAGTTCGGCCAAAAGCCACAGAAAATTTTATAGTAAACTTTTGTTGTTTTAACTATTTTATTTTCTTGTTAAATTTTAAATAATTTTTACATGATTTATGCTGATAATTTAATATTTAAAAACTCTTGTATGAAAAATTACAAAATACATTTGAATTAAATAAATTACAGTTTTAGTATTGAATATATTTTTATTTGTCTCATTAATCCTATTTAAATATTTGCAGTTTCTTTTTTTATTTATCCTTTAATTTTTATTCAATCATATTTTATAAAAATGAAGTTGTACTTGTTTATAAAAGTTCAATAAATTTTTAATAACTAATTATCAAGATATTTTAAATAATTTTATTACTTATATTATTTATCAAAATATTTATTTAGTAACATCTAACAAAAACATACACTCAGTTCATTTCAACTATATCTTCTAGAAAAATAGATTTTCAAAACAAATAGGATAATTTATTATTATAAGGTTAAGATGCATTTTTGAAAAAAAAAAAAATTATTCCAAATATAAATTAATTTATGTTGTTAACACTCTAAAAATTTAATTAATAGATGACGAATGTGGAATCACATGTTATTATTGGATATAAAGAGGATGTGGATGAAATTTTTGAAACATATGAGATTTCATTTTATAATTTGAAAATGTTTTTTTCAGATATGTTATTAAGTTGTTACTTTATTGTTTTGATCCTATTTAACTAGTTAGTTAGGTACTTGATTATGCAATACATAATAATATTTATTTATTTTGTTACTTTATTAAGGTTTATATAGTTAGCTTCTAAATTATTTATATATTAATTATTATTATATATTTATATATTATTTATTTTTATTTGAAGAATGATGAATTTGAAAATTTAATTTTTTTAGCATGTTTAAGGTTTTTGCCTGTTTTAGCCCATAACCATAGAGCCAGCTGGTCAGGAAACCCAAGAGTGGTCTGAATTTTTCTAGTAAATGAGAAACTGGGTACTATACGTTAATAGTACATGTTAAAAAACATGGCAGTTCTTCTTAGATCTCGATTACTTTAAAACAGACTTCACCGTTGAACTACTCCCTGCTGAACCCATTAATTCAGACAATTTCGTCTAATCTCGAGACATCTCGAATTTTGCTTTTTCTGTAGGCTCAAAGTTCTGGGTGACACTGAAGGAGAGAACATATCACACCATGAATGACACATGGTAACTGAGGGTGCACATGGCATTAGAGCCATGCGTGCACCAGCAATGAATGTATGTCCATGTGACACATGGCACATGACAAAGTCTGAAGATCCATGCCTACATTAAGACATGTGTTATGTGGGAGAGATAAAGTCAAAAAACAAAGTAAAGTTCATGGGCACCTTATGGAGGCCATATGTCATACCCCTAGATGAAACCAGTCTTTGACAGACTGATTCAAAAAGGGAAGAGAAGGAAAGTAATCGAGGAAAAACAAAGTTAAAGAAAAGAAAATATGAAAGAGGAAGTCACTTTCCCCGGTTTTGTTTCGTTTCCACTTGAACACAGTGAGAAAGGAAAGAAAAGATGAGAAGCTCTCACCTCCTTTGGGTATTCGCGAGATCGGCACTGATTTCGCCAGCAGAGGTGCATAGTTCATTCACACAGAGTCAGATAGGTAATAAGAATATTGGCCGCCAAACCCAAGAGGTAGCTCTTTCATACTTGGTTATTCTGATCTAAGAGCCATTTACTGGCATGGGGTTCTACGTGGGTCGGATGATCGTATGCCACCCCCAAATTCTGGGACCTAACGTTAAATGCTTCGACTATGTTCGGCAGTCCTGACTGGAATTTCAAATCAAGAGCCTGACTTCGCAGTTGTTTTATGCTATTGAAAATGAATAACATGTTAGTCAGGTGAAAGTCAGTTAATATATGTTATATGATAATGATCAGATACTTGATGGATGTGACTATATAGAAAACAGGAACATATCCATGATTTATAAATGTTGTACGGTGCCTCATCACATGTAATATGAATTGGTATGAAATGGCATTCCGCATTCATATGCACTAGACACCGCATAGTATCAGGAGTAAGTTAATATATTTTTGAATAAAGTTTTGCTTTGACGGAGGATTGTCCAGTAAATTATCGAAGGGTTGTCCAGCACCATCAAGGATGTCCAATAAATTATGTAACTGAGGTCAGTCTCAAACAACCTGTCGGAAAGAGCCGTCAATAAATTGTATCTAGAAGGTCCCAACAATCTTACTCCGAGGTTTCGTCTAAAAGATTTGGCTTTCTGAGGGGTCCAATGATTTGATACCTGGATAGTCTCCAATGAGTTTTCAAACAGCACCTTATGTTTGAAACACTTTCACGCTGATGTGAAACATATGTGAGATCATAGGACTCCTTGTGATTTAGCTGAATGGTGGTTATCTGGCAGAATGTGCATATTTTTACTTGAATGTGTGTGATTGTTATTGTATGTGCACTTAGGTGGAGGTAGCCCCTTATGTAGGATAATTCCTCTACTGGGCATTGCTCACCGTCGGGGCAACATTTCAGTGCCGGGAGGTACACTTTCAAGAGGTGGGACACATTTGAGGTCTTAGTTTGGAAGAAGGCCAGATTTTGGCTTTGTTAAGTAATTCGTAAAATTCTGGAGAGTTTATCCAGTTTGGTATATGTAAATAAGAAGTTTTGTAATAAAAACTTATTTTGACTCGTTCAATATTGTGTTGGAAAGTTTTCCTGCATTTATACTTCATTTATAATATGTGAAGGGGAAGGAAAGTAGTACAACAAATGTGAATAGAGAGTCGAGGTGCGTGAAAATGCCCAAAAATATAAGCCACATGTTCGTGGCACAGAAAGAGTCGCCAAGAATGAAGCATCATATTTTAGGTCACAAGGAATCCCGGGTGGCAATAGAGTTCTTCTGGTTCTATGTCAGGTGTGAACTGTATCATGAGCGTTCTCAGATTTAAAGTTATGAGAAACTCACCGTAACATGGCTTCCTGCACGACAGAGGTTTCTTTGTCGCTTAATCGAGACACGCCAAGATTGCAGGCTTGGTCACAGAGTTTGAAAGAATAAAAGATTCCATGTCGCTATAGGAGCTTGCTGAATAAGAGATTCCGTGTCGTGAGCGAAATAGTCAAGATTCGTCTGATAAAACTATTAAATGAGACAGATTTCATGGGGCTGTGTCGTCGTGATGGTATCTTATGTCGACAGAGCTGGCCAAGACCAGTGGTCTCGGGTCTCGTATATAATACTTCTTATGCCTTGACTTGAGTCAAGGCCAAGCCATATTCATGTCAAAGAATGTTTTTGATGTCTTATTAGTCGTATAAATGTGAGAGAAGCAGCGTGTCATGAGTTAATAGGTTATGTCATACGTGAGTGTGGCCAACGTAGGTTTTTGTATTGCGACAGAGCAATTTATACCAAAGGGATGTGAGACCAATAAGGCAAGGAGAAATTATGTCGCATGCAGCAATTCTATTGGGTCATGATAGAGGGCCTGACTAAGGTAGAGAATTTAGGTCGTGGGATAAGAGGATTTTATGTCGTGAAAGAGGTGGCCATGGACAGAAGCTCGCTGTAATTAGCTGGTAGCTGAGGTGCGTAAGGTCGTTTACAGCAGTTGTAGGTGGTGACAAGCAGGCGCTTGTCGTCACAACATGGCGACGCCTTGATCGTGGACAGAGTTAACGACAGTACTGGCACCACACTAGCGTTCGCTGCCATGAATCTTCTAGCGCACATGACAAGGCCTGGCGCGCACACAACAAAGAAACATGCACTCGCAACAGAGGAGCCTGAGGCCTGACAGAGATTTCTCTCAGATCGGCGCAACTTTGGTATCGAGCTAAGTATGCCAATTACCTGGAACTCAACGTTTGGTACAAGCATCAGCCATGTGTTGTGGCTTAGGTTTATGATTACTCCATGTTCTGATTTACATATTATAGTTTAAGAATTTTGGCCCAAGTAGATGATTACTCAGAGTTTTGTATAGGTTTAGACCACTCCAGATGTGGCCATAGTTTATGTTGAAAGTTCATGTGTTCCATGTTCAGGATTAAAGTGAATTAGTATACTAGAATGTATATAGAAAAGATGAAACACTAGTTAAAAACATAACCTTAGGCTTGACAAGGATGAACGGTGTAGTTCAGAGTGAGGTTCACTAGTAGTTGGCACAGATGCACCATTATATAGAATGTAAGAAAAGAAATCTCACTGCAAGATTTAATGTTAGATACAGTCGAGGTGAGAATATGAGCGTGGATAGCAACAACCAACCACCATCGCCTTTGATCAACGCTCTCTTGGAGGCTAGTACTGGCGATCAAGATCGCTGGTACGTTAGTGTTTGTGGTTAAAAAACTTTGTACCGTGACTAGCGCAATTTGAGGCTGTGGCGGTCTAGCAACCCCGTGTTTTTGGCAACATCATCTCTCGCCATACAGAGGAGGGACTCGATGGTCGTGACGTCACATTGAAAGAGAGATAAGACACGAAGCAACCGGAGATGGTGCTGGGGCGTGACAAAATAAGGAGGGTCAATCCTCTTCGTCTTCGAAAGCAGCTGTAGACTTCTCTTCCACGAGGACGTGACGTGGCCGCAATGACGTGGCTAAGGCCGTATCAGTTACCAGCTACCAAGAACTATGATATGTTATTATTGCATCTTTTAGGATGGCACGGTCCACGATCATCGATTAGGACATGCACTGAACCGCAATTGTTCCTTCTGTCTAGTGCGAGGCGGGAGAGTGGGTATTAAGTCGGTGCTGGCGTCGCCGATCTGCAGAGACAAGCTAAAGAGGGCAGAGTATGGCGCCGAGGTCGAGGGGCGGGCTCATGGCCAGAGACTTGGAGACCGGGGCGTGTCTGCGCCGCCAGCACCATAGGCCCGAGCCTCTTGATCCATTAGGTTTTATAGGGTATGTTTCTACTATCTCGCCTATGGGCGAGGATATTGTTTAATTCTGGTGCATCGCATTCATTCATTGCTGCATTTTGTGTGAATGTTTTGGGCTTAAAGGTTAAATCCTTAGGAAAGCCATTGCATGTGAGTTCTCCCCTAGGGATTAAGGTGAGGGTTGATCAGATGTGTCGGGATTGTGAGTTAGAGATCTCAGGGATTACGCTCCACGGTGGGCGCACGGGTGATGGACATGTCAGTTTTGATCATTCTTGGCGTATTGATTGATTTAATGACACATCAGTGTCATTGATTGTGATCGTCGGAGGATTCTTGCTCCACACACAAAATGGTATTAGATTAGCGTTAACAGTCTGGGATCGACTTATGATGCTTTACACAAATGTTCTACGACTCAATTAGCATGGATAGTTGATGGGTTAGCTAGCAAGCCTTACCCTAAGGGACAAGGGGAGACAGGATTTGAGTCTACCTTGAGTGGTTTGTGAGTATGAGGATGTCTTTCCGGATGAACTACCGGGATTACCTCCGCACAGGGATGTAAACTTTGTCATTAAGTTACACCTGGTATGTTGTCCATTTCTATGACTCCTCATAGGATGGCACTTAGGTTGAGTTGCGAACTTCGAGTCAAGCGTAGGAATTGGATAATGGTTTTATTAGACTGAGCACTTCACCATGGGGCGCTCCGGTTCTGTTTGCTAAGAAGAAGAACAAGACTCTTCAATTGTGCATTGACTATCGATAGTTGAACAGGGTTACGATCAAGAATTGGTATCCATTAACGAGGATTATTAATTTGTTTGATAAGGTAAAGAAATGCAGAGTCTACTCGAATGAACGCCGTGCGGTTATCATCGGTTGTGTAAGGTCCGGTGTGACCCTACTCTGACCGACCATACCGATTGCCGGTTAGACGAATGCGAGAACGCCGTTATACTTTATTTCCAATCCGACCAAAAAATGTTCAATGAATACGTTTTCAAATACAAGCGCGTTTAAATACTCATTAGGTATCGTAAAATATATTAAACATTTTTGCGGAAGGCCCGTCATTTTTAGAATAAACTCCACATTTGTACCATAATTTATATAAAATTTATCAGAGTTTTCCATGCAAAAACATTTTACAAAATAGAATCAGGACTAACTTTCTGAGGGTACTTTTTATACAAAGAGTCGATTCAATTTCATGCATGCGTGTCGCACGGAGTTTACTTCTCTCAGAATGGCTTTTAACGTTGGCTCGTGGCAGTACGGTCTTCATATTGTATCTATTCACTCGGTACCTACGCGTTGATAAAAACAACATGCTAAGCATTTTCATGCTTAGTGATTCTATACAGTTCTATTCTCTCTTCATTTCATTTTAAATCGAAACATGCAATATTTATAAAACAATGTTTTTGTATAATTTTCAGCCAGAGCCAATGCAATACAATAATATATCATATTTATTCAATAAATAAATTACAATTCATTGGTCATCTCAAGCTATACATTTTCTAGGCAGAAAGAAAAAATCATTTAAAGCACAAATCGTGCGTTTCAATCTCATTATCATTTTGCCCTTATCAATTGCCTATGCTCTCGGTGCAGGGATATGAATCACAAGCTTACAATCTGGATTGAAACATGAAGCGATATATATATATATATATATATATATATATATATATATATATATATATATATATATATATATATATATACCTCTCTCTGCACCCTGCCTGTGTGTGTGTGTGTGTGTGTGTGTGTGTGTGTGTGTGTGTGTGTGTAATGTGTGTGTGTGTGTGTGTGTATTGTGTGTGTGTGTGTGTGTGTGTGTGTGTACTCTGTTGGTGTACACTATCGATATTGTCCTGCTGGGTTACGGATCGGTATGCCATAATAGTATGTTTGTTCAACTCTTATTGTTATACCAATTTATCCTTAACTTTCGAATTCTAACGATTAACATTCTTTTAAAGGCATTAAAATCATTAAGCCTGATTTACAATAGTATATATATTACATTTGTATGCACCAAATAGAACATTTTTCACATTCATGCAATTTTCTTATGCAAATTAATTTCACGAAATTGTCTCAAGATGCCCAAGGCGAATTAGACTTGAGCTTGGTGTGTAAACTAACGACCGTTGTATCGAAATTTAAGATGTTTGTAATTGTTAAATATTTTTTGGGAAAATACAGAGGGGTGATAAAAATGATGTGTGCGGTTACGATGGCGGGACATGACTCAATGGAACATGCTCCAGTAATTTCATTCAAATACAATGACGATGTCTGCAGTTGAAGTCCCAGTTGTTCTAGGGTTCTATTTTGGGCAGATTGGAGTCATCTCATTGGATGTGAGTCAGGAGTTCGCTGACGTTTCAGTGCCCGAGCTGATTGACTGTAACATTCGCTGGATTAACATTGTTTTTATTTGGGATCTTAAACCTACATCAGAGATGAAGTAATGATTTCATTTATGTGTTTGGTCTGTAGTTTAGGTTTTCTCATTGAATACGATCGTTTGGATGGCGAGCAATTGACGTTCATTGCCCCGACCGATCAGACCTCATGTAAACTCAGCTGAATCGCCATTTATTTTTCAGTTTATCAAGTTAATATGAGTGGTGACCGGTTTATTAATAATTTGATGTTGATTAAAGTTTGCTTTAAGTTGGGATCATTCAGTTTTGGATCTTGCGACTGAAGTTAGGTGTTTAGTATACAAACTAGTCGATATGCCCGACTCCTTTGGATCATAGCCATTTTTCGATTTATGGGGTCTTAACTCCATAAATTGGTAATGGTTCCTTCACTCATTTGAATCTATGGTTCTAATATTTCTTCTTTAATTAGAATCATCCAATTTGGATCACCCAAACTCAAGTTATTGCATTTTACATCTAGACTACTCTATTTTGCAAAACAGAATCTGCATATAGCTCCACTTTAACAGATTTATGGGAACTTTGGGGTTACAATTGCATACACTTCCTTCAAGTAAATTATTCCCTTAGAAGTCTAGTTTACCCAGAATTTTGAATCACTCAATTTGGATAAGTGAAACTCATTTTATGAATTTGAAACATCACCTTCACACCCAAACGGGGGCATACCCGTGAGCTACCCGAACTCACCTTTAAGCCCATATTTGGAAGCCTTAGTACTACAATTTGCTCCTGGTCCCTTCTATACATTTGTAGCCCTATCTCTTATGGTTCTTTACCAATTTGAATCACTTCATTTTGATGATTATAACTTAACCTATAGCCAAAACAAGAACATGGATTTTGATAATTTTTCTGTGACATTTCCTTTGAAAACTGACATTTCATTTTACAAACATTCCTCAAAACCAATCCAAACCAACACCAACCAACAATATTCTTCAAAACTCAACCCAAAACAGCCCCTAACTCAACTACAATCAATACAAACACCTTTAACCCAAAGATTAGGGTTTTCATCAACTCAAAATCAAGAAAAGGGGTTAGGGTTTAGTTTTTCTTACCTTTCAATCCTTGATTCTCCACCACCAAGCTTTCTTCTTGTTCTTTGATCCTTAATCTCTAGTTTTTATGGAGCAAAATCACAAATCTCTTCCTCCCTTTCACACCCAACCGGATGGAGCCCTAGCTTTTCTCCTCTAAAAAAAAGCATTGAATGTCGAATGGCATTCCACTTAGACCTTATTTTGGTCTTTAAATCTCATTAAAAAGATTAAGGCCTTGTTTATCCCTTCTCATTATCCACTTTTCTCATTTTTGTCATTTTTAACACTTCATTTCTTTATTTTTCTTTCATTTCACTTCATTTACATTTTGGCAATTATATTCTTCATTTATGACCACTTCAGGTCCCATTTAGTATTTTACCAAATTTATTTGGCTCTTGTAAATTTAAGATTTGTATATTTTTTGATTTCTTAGGATTTAAATTCTGGAAAAATTCATTTACTTTGTACATACCCTAAACATGTTAAGCGGTAGGGTATTTTTAGAAGCGTTACAACTCTCCCTCCTTAAGAAAATTTAGATCTCGAAATTACCTTCGTGAAGCAGGTTGGGGATAGCTGATGCCACATAACTTCTTCGCTTTCCCACGTGGCTTCCTTGATCTTGTGGTTTCTCCACAGCACTTTGACTAGTGGGATTCGCTTGTTCCGTAATTCTTTCATTTCTCGAGCCAAAGATCTCCTCTTAAACCTCTTCATATCACCTAAATCTGGTCTAAGCTCAATCGTCTCTAAAGAGACGACATGCGATGGGTCTGACCTGTACCTCCTCAACATTGACACATGAAAATACGGTGATCTTTCCAACTCCTGAGGTAAGGCTAATCATGCCACTGGACCCACTTTTCAACTACCTATATGTATCGAATGAACCTAGGGCCTTAACTTGCTCCTTCTCCTTAATCCACATCTTCCATACACATTTCAAAAAGTGATCTCGCCACCCATCTCATAACGGTAACATCCTCTTTCATGCTCAGATAAGACTTTGTCTATCCTGTGGCCACTCTCTAATCTTTCTCTAATCATTTTTACTTTTTCTCTCATGCTTTCGAATCAAACTGGGGCCAATTATCTCTCTCCCTCTCACAGAATCTCATTCAACACAATGGGTGTTATGCATTCTTCGATATAGCCTCGTAAGGCGCCATTCCACATCACTTAGAAGCCATTGTTATACACAAATTCAAAACTAAAGTGAATGTGTCATCCTAATTACCCTCATTGTCGATCATACAACTTCAGTGATATCTTCAACACTTTGATCACTCTTTGATTGTCCATTCATTCATGGGTGGAATGCCAAATAAATTTAGCCTATTTTCAGTTTCCTCAGAATTTCAAAATCTCGAGGTGAACTCTGACTCTATCCTAAAATGATGATATTGGAATCCCATGTAACTCGAACACTCACTTATGTACAACCGCTAGCTTGAAAGAGTGAATAGCCTGGGCTCACCTGTAGGCTGAACTAACTTAGTTTATCTTATCACTGGGCGACCCAAACCGAGTCATGCTTTCTTCCTATCACTGGCAAACCCGACCACAAAATCCATTGTGATTCGGCCCCATTTCTACCTGTATCTCTAATAGCCGTAATAACCCAAGGAACTCGTGTGCTCCTCGGGCTTCACTTTTTGACACCATACACTTAGTCAAATTCACAGACCCTTTTCATTCCGCATCATCAAGACGAAACCTAAATCTCGATACATTCAGGTTACTCGATTAAAGCTCAAAATGGCTATTTTGAACCTCGCTTGTTGCAGGTTTTGAGTACTTTTGTGTACTAAACTTCAAAAATAATTAACCCAATAGGTACATTAAGGTCCCGGGCTATGCTTACTGGACGTGATTTCAGGCAATTTTGTGTTTTTATAGTTATTACGCTATAAAATTGTCGAAATAATTCAAGTACTAAGAATTCAGTCAAACTCAAAGGATTGCAGTATCGGTATCTTTAAGGAAAGAAGAGTGAGAAATGCCAAAGAAATTGAGTCACAGGAAATTTAGAAGGTCACTAAAATTTTCGTGGTACCAATCGTCTATCCCGCAAAATTCCTAACCCGCAGCACTATTCATGCCTCCTCGTACACTCGCTTCACTTCCTACATACTATTCCCCGTCGCCCGCTTGAAGCTTCTCACTTTTGTTCCTCTTCTTTGATTTCTTCCTACTTTGTCCTTGTAATGAAGTAATTGCTTTTGTTGATTTTGTAATTTTATTGGTTCTGGTCGCTATATAAGCTAATTGTAAATCGTAAATGGAGACTTTTTCCAGTTGAATAAAACTTTCGCTGGCGGCTTCACCTTTCCCGCTTTCTTCTCCATTTTCTTCTCTCATTTTCCACTTTCTGTCTGCCAAACACCTCGAGGATGACAACTTAAGGGATGGTTAATAAAACCTCCATCCTTGAAGAGGAGGGCCACTCAAGCTTTGAGGTAAAATGATTGTTCTCCGTATTTAATCAAGTATTTATGGTGGCATTTATGTCTCCGCTTCTCACAATAGGCTTAAACTTTAAATATAAATTCAATTAATCCTCAGATTTGGAAGCTTTTCTGGGCAAGTGGATGGTCAAGTGTAATTCATCATATCCGTTAGTCAGCTTCCTCTAATAGTTACTGTAGTGTAGGTTTAGAGGGCATGTTCTCTTGTCGCCCGGGAGAGACATGTCATTAAATGTCATTTTCCAAAAGTAGAAATTATAGGTTTAGCTTTTTAAAGCTAAATGAAGATCCGGTCCCGAGGAAATGACTATAGGTCATCCTCCTAACGCAGAGAAAAGGACCCGAGAACTCAAATGACTTCAGATGACCTCAAACCCACAAGACAATGTTCTCAAGGAGTTCTTTCCTACTTTATTTAGTTTCATTTTCAAGCCTCCAAACATTCACCTCTACCATTTCTTTTTACTAAACTGAAAAATCCAAACCAATCTACCATTTCGGCCTTCACTGGGAATCATTCCTCATAAAGAAACCCATCCCTCGAGTTCACCTCAGCTACTCATACCTCTCTCTTTCTTTCTTTCTTCCATCACTAAGGACTACAGCAAATGTGTAGGTCAGTGGATTAGTGCTCAAAAAGTTGCTATTTTGAACCCTAATATTGCAGTGCTTGAGTACTTTGTGTACTAATCAAATATAATTAACCTTAATTGGGAACATTAAGGTTCTACTATACATCGAATACATTTCAGGCAATCTAGTTTTTATGCTATTTATGCCAAAATTGTTTGAATAATCCAAGTATCGAGAATCTGAAATAAATCCTGCAAAGATTGTAGATCGTGACCAAGGAAGATGCAAAATGCTAAGAAATCGAGTCAGAGGGAAATGATAGTTATAAATTTTTAAAAGGTAATCGTTTATCTTGTGAATTTCACTATAAAAGGACTGTTTCATGTCTTATGCATCTATTCACTCATCCGCTACGCTTTGATCATTTTGTTCCCGCTTTTCTTCCAAATTTGTCCCTTGTAATAGTTTTTAGTTCTTTGGTTTTGGTAATTTTGTATGTTTGGCTATAAAAGCCCTGCAGATAAGCATCAAGAAAAGATATCTTCTCCATTAATAAAATGGGGCTGGAGAGTTTTTCCTCACTCGTCGATTTATCCCATTTTTTCCTTTCCTGATTCTGGCAAAACACCTCAGACGACAAATCATGATAGCTGGCTGCACCCCCTTTCTCCCTGAAGAGGAGGGTCACTGCTAGGGTTTGGGAGGTAACTCACGTTTTTCGCTTTTAACGACGATTTATGTGGGGTATTTATGTTCTATTTCAATTTAGGTTTAAATCTTTAAATGTACCATGGACCAATATTTGGCAATCTTTTAGGGGTTCAAAGGATGCCATTGCTAGATCTATCGAGATTCATTAGTTCTATTGTCACCTCGTAGGGTAGATTTATGATATGTGTTCACCGGGCCGGGGAGCGCTTTATGCCTCGTGAAATGCCATTTTTCAAAAGGGAAATCATAGGGTTTAGTTCTTTTAAAGCTAAATAAGATCCATTTGGGAAATGATTATAAGTCATCCTCCCTAACGCGAGTGAAATGAACCCGAGAACCTCTTAGTTTTTAGACCTCAAACCAGAGCGCCCAATGCTTTAAGGGTTTTTCATATTTTTCAATTTATTTTCAATCCGCATACCCACACACTTCCCACCGTTTATCAAACCTAAAATCAAAAACTAATTCAACACTTTTGGCCTTCACTGGGAATCATTTAAAGTAAGAAACTCATCCTTGAGTTCCCACCCTAGAACTACTATACCTAAGTAAATTGCTACAGGGGAGGAATTTAGATATAAATTTTGTTGGATCTTAACACCTAATGCGGGTACTTAATCAAAATGGCGCTGAAGTACGTGTGGGATGCCTTAGTGCAAGTGAGAAGTCGTTGAACTTGTGATCCTTATCATGTTGGTGAATTCCAACTTTTGCCTTTACTATTTCTAGCAATCATTGTTAAAGTTGATTTAAATATTTATATCACTCAGATTAATTTTCTCTTTATTTATAAATAACAATAACCCTTCTAGGTAGCCCCATTCTTTGCCTTTGAAAAGCTATGGTCTTGAGTTGTTTCCATGCATGAGCCAGTGCACCACCGGGATAGAAAGCCACAAAGCAGTGTGCTAGAGGAGGATCAAGGCTCTACAGAAATGCGCTCATAAGCCCGACAGAATAATGTAATGGAGCCTCCACCGAGAGCAAGACAGCCAGGCTAGGCTAAGGAACCCCACGCCTACAGTCAATGAGGGACTATAAACCCACCAAGGTGAGTTGCACCCTCATGCATTGTACCTCCCGCCGAGGATGGATTACTGCCCATCCGTGCCCCGCCTTCTCCCAACCCTTGCATGGTAATGGAAATGAAATCCATACACACACATCCGAGATTTTGAGGAAGCCTTGTAATGACTCTTATGAGGCAATTGATATGGAATTTCAAAGTTGAAAGCCTTCCTCAACCCCAAAAGATGGTTGATCGGCTTAATTCTCTAAGGCCAAGAACTACTGTGAATCGCAGTAATCCATTGTGCAGAGTTTTCTTGGCAGTTCTTCAAAGGCAATGACTACAAATTAAAGAGGCAGATGAAAGACTTGCGTACCTATGATAATGAGGGAAGCTCTTACCAGCTAGCCGGGAGAGGTATATGGAGACCATCAAAGGCTTGTCCTCACCATGGCTTCTAGCACATGGATGTGCTAGTGGAACCACTTTTATGATGGATGTCCTCGCTATGAAGCACCAAGAAACTATAAAGTGAGGACTTCCCATAAAATCTGAAAAAGCAAGGATTTTCCAGTTACGTAGCATGACTCACAGACGACTGAGCTCCAACCCTGTGGAAGTAGGAAAGAGAATGGTACCAGATCCGGCCAAGGGGAGGCATGTAATTTTCACCCTAAGATACGTGAATCGAAGGTTTCATCTACCTTTGCTAGGAGGTGAAGAACTAAAGGAAAAAGACTACATGAGGTCTGTGCAAAGGATCAAGTCCTCTATGTGCCAAGCAGCTTCATTCTATCAACCAACCGAGCATGTGGGAGCAAATGTCTCATCATTCAAGCAATAAGAGAGATGTTTTTTCTGATTGTGCAAATTTTTGGTCAAGCAAACTACCACTAATGCCTCTATGGCAACAATACATATAGCTCCTAATCGAGAAATTAATTCCATCTCTGTGGTCAGACCTCCAGCTCATGTCCCTTTGCATGACAACAGAGTGGTTCCCCATCCTAATCCATTGTACCACCACTCAACCCCATCTCCGCTTCGAGCAAGCATGTAAATTCGAGCAAGGTGGTAGGTGAGTTCGTGGGAAGAGCAAAGGAATCAATGTACAATCGTGGCCTGGGTAGAATTGATACTGTGGAAAGCACTTGAATAAAGTGATATGGCCTAAAGTGATCTCAACTGAGAGAATTCATAGCTTCATCACTGTGGATTACTAATCATTGAGGTATAAGAGCCGGCAGGGAGACTCCCTTCCCGTACACAACCCAAACTTGGTGGGAGTTGCATGAATCATAGGGAAGACCTGCTGAACCCACTCAAAATGCAGATATTTAAGTAAAGGCTGCTATCACTTGAGTATGGTAAAGAAATTGAGCACCAAAGGTCCAAAACCTGAGAAGGCCAACTAGGGAAAAGGAATGGAGCCGATTAAATAATTATTAAAGAAGATTCAATGAAGAAAAGCATGCCTCCTCCATTTCTCAAGCTCTAAAAGGCAAAAGTATGGGCCCTCAAGTAGGTTGAAATTCTCGTGAAGTGCGGCAGGCATTCAAGATCCACCGCTTGACATGATTAATGTGTCCCAACTCTATGCCAAATCTCTTAAAAGACATGGCCAGCAGAGGGAAGCCAGCTTCAGATAAGAGGGCTCTTCCACAGTGCTGCAGGTAGCTCCATCAGTCTGCAATGCAAGACTGATGAAATATAAAGATCCAAGGTCCTACCATTTCAAAATGCAATACTGGAGGTCAGGCAGATAAGGCACCGCCGGATTCGGGAGCTAGTGTCAACCTACCGCACTAAAGCATGCGCTAGGTTTGGGGGAGCTAAAGCCTACCAACATCACTCTATCCTTAGTTGATCGATCAAAGAAAATCTTGTGCTGTATAGCTGAGGATGTTTGGTGAAGGCAGACAAATTTTATTATCCTGGACTTCGAAATTTTATACTTGAAACATATGTGGCAAAGGGCACTAACTAAGTGCCTGCATCATACTGAGGCCATTTTCGGGCCACATCTAATGCCAATCACCATCGAAATGGAGTCATGCAGCTTACCTTTGGCAATATGACTTTGGAGCTTAATATTTCACCTAGGCAAAGTAAAGCATAACCAAGAAAAGAGAGCAGGATGTGAATCGTATTAAGTCTCGCCCGATTAGGTCAGTGTAGGGAAAGCACAAGATTTCGGCAACCGCAGGAGGAATTGATGAAGAAACTAAGTGAAGCAAATTTGATAAGAATTAACTACCAGTCACTCCTCCAGCACCATCGATTCCCCAAAGACTACCGATTCCTCAAAGCACTACTGGGAAAGAGTGCTTTAAACAAATGGCTGGAGCTCAATTCACGCAGCTAATTACAAAGCAGAGCATGGAGGGATTTCTCTCGACTCCTCTATGAACTGGGAGTATACCGAAGGAGGGTTTCTCGTAGAATAGCAGTTACCAATTTTTGTTAGACTTTATCTTATTTTCTTTTATTTTATTTTGATTTCTTTAATTTTCTTAGATTTTCTAATTTTTAGTTAATCTTTGTTTAGATTACCTTTTATTTTTCTGCAATTTTTTTAAAATTTTCTTGTGTTTAATTTTGCGTGTTTTGCTTAATTTTGGAAATATGTGCAAAGTATGAATTTTATAAATACAAATTTTCAAAGTTGCACTGCTTCATCCGCAAATTTCGTAAGCACTATTATAGCTTACTGTTTTTTGTCATTTTCAATTATATATATATATATATATATATATTTGGTCTTTGAAAAAGAAATAAATAAAATTCGCACGGTGATTTTTATAAACAAGGGAATTTCGTAGCGTAAAATTTCGTAAATCTCTGTACTTTTCAATTCCAATTTTGTTTGATCATAACTTTTCATCCGAACCCGCTTTTAGGTATTTTGGTACTGCTGGAAATCTTAGAGAGTAGAACTTAAATATATCCAGAAAGAACACTTTGAAATTATTATTAAGGTGTAATTTTCAAAATGTCTAACTAGTCACTTTTTTCCTTCCTCTTTCTTCTCCTAACTGTCATTCAGCTCAAACTATGAATATGTGTCGATGGAAAGTTTGAAAAGTCCCCATCCAAAACAGAGCATTCTATCATAGATAGATAATTCTCCCTTCACCTCTCCAATCCAAGCCTGTATCATGATAAATGACATTTGGGTCGTGTGGAGAAAGAAGTGATAATGAATCCCATTTATGCTTTATTATTATCTCATGCCTATCTGCATGTCTTAACAGTCATTCTTTTCCCTTTATGAAGGTTATACTATACAAATTTACTTCTTTCAAAAAATCGCGTACCCATCTTTTTTATGTTTCATTTAGTCTCATGATTTCCTGAAAAATTGAAATAAATGTCCAATTTTATTTATGTTAGATTGTCTCCATGTCACTTGAGTGGATGATTGAAGTTGAACTTTGATTTCTTTGACCTTTCTCCGTAATTCTAGCGCCAACTACACCGTGCACATCAGTTCTCAAATAACAAATAAAAACCCGCCTAACTCCTAAACTCAAACCTCACCCTAGTTTCATTGAATACCTTTGAACAAAGAAGACCCTGCTGAAAAGAAGGCCACAAATGTGTTCCACCCAAAAGAAAAAGAAAAGAAAAGAAAAAGAAAAGATGAAAGTTCTTACGCTTATTCTTGAAACTCGAAAGTACATCCGAGGGGTATACGGCGAAGCCTTAAAGCCCAGGCCCTAAGGCAATCGGGGCTGGGAGTCACCAATTTAGTGCTCACATGGGTGGATGGGGTGAGGTTTAGCGTAGCTGTAGGTGCTGGCTTCAAATCACCAAGTCCGGTGAAACCTCAAGAGTTGAGCGGTCAAAGATCCTCTAACTCTAGCGCCCTAAGCCTTTAATTAGCTGGGTTTCACGGTAGATCCTCGCTACATGGACTCGTGAGGCGATTCCTCAAAGCATTGCACCTTGCAAATACAAAGAGTTATGGAATAAGAGGGGTCTCTGAATGAATGAGTTGGCAGTGCCCCATGTGGGTGCGTGAGCTTCTTGGCTGGGGGAGGCCTAAGATTTTATTGCCTAGAATTGATCAAATAAACACTTAGGGTTTTCTTGGTGGAAGTCTCTCGTTGATTCACCAAGAGGGAGGCTCTTGGACATTTAATTTTGTATGGTATTCATTCTCTCTAGATAGACATTGGGGGCAAGGGGTTTCAAAGATTCTCATCAGTTAGGCATTACTCATTCGCAACCTTTGAAATATAATTCTTGTAACATAATTTTTGATTTTGTTTTGTATGCCGCTTTCTTTCTTCCATCGCTAGCGACTAGCAATGTGTAGGTCAGCATTAGTGCTCAAAAGTACCAGTTTGAACCTCGCTGATCGCGTGCTCTCGGTAATTTTTGTGTCACTGACCAACATAATTAATCTAATAGCACATTACGTCCGCGCAGTTACTGACGATTTTGTGGCAATTTTACAGCTGCATGTTTGGTCGGCGCCATAAATTGTTGTTTAACTGAAGTATCAAGAATCTGAGCCAACCTACATTGTGATCGGCACTGCAAGGAAAGAAGAGTAAATGTGCCAGAAATCGATCAGAAATTTAGCAGTCGAATCTCTACAACTCCACAAATTATAGCTTGGTGAATCTCACTCACCGTTCATCCCGAATCCCATCCCGCAAAGACTATCCATGGCCTCCTCGCACAATCGCTCACTCTCGCCACACCTGGTCACCTCTGCCCAGCCTGCCAAGTTTCTCGCTCGCCCTCTGACTTCCCATTTTGTAATTGCTTTTGTTGATTTTAGTATTTTGCTTGTCTTAGTGGCTATATAAGCGATTGTACCTGCTGTAAATGGGAAACTTTTTTCCTAGTGAATAAACTTTTTTAGGCGCGAAGAACTCCAATTTTCAGCTTTTCTTCTTTTCTCCCCATTTTCTCTCATTTTTCTTCCACTTTCTCGGTACCCCGGAATACCCTTGAGGATGACAACTCAAGGGATGGTTGGCTAAAACCCCTCTCTTCCTTGAAGAGGAGAATTTATTTGGAGTGCAGTTTTGAGGTAAAATGATTGTTCTCACGTATTTAATCTGAGCATTTATGGAGTATTTATGTCTGCGCAGCCACCACAATAGGCTTAAATCTCTTAAATATACCCTGATTAACCTGTATTTAGCAAGCTTTTTGGGTTAAGTGGATGCTTATTGCTAGATCCATTGATATCCGGTTAGTTGCCCTCTATTAGTTACTGTATGGTAGGTTTAGGAGGCGTATTCTCACTGTCTAGGAGCATTTATGCTCATTAAATGCTCCATTTTCAAAGGGAAATTATAGGGTTTAGTTTTAAAGCTAAATGAAGATCCGGTTTGGAAATGACTATAGATAAATCCTCTGACGAGGAAAAGGACCGAGAACTTCTCGTTTACCATATGACCTCAAACCCGGTAGATAAGCGAGGAGTTCTTTTTCTCATTTTATTTAGTTTTATTTTCAGTTTCCAAACATTCACCTCTCACTGTTTTACCAAACCTGAAAATCCAAACCAAATTCACCATTTTGGCCTTCATTGTAAATCATTTCGCATGAAGAAAACCCATCCCTGAGTTCGACCCTAGAGCCACTATACTGCAATAGCTTTACTACGGCAATAGGAGTTTTAGGTTATAAATATTATTGATTCCAGTACACCTACTGTGGCACGAATCACTACCTGGATGCATAACAAAAGATCCACTGTGTGCCTCTTCTAGAATGGCTTTCTTCAATTCACTATCATTAGTTACACAAACCCGATATTTATAATACAAGGATCCATCTTCCTTCACGGAGAACTCGGTTCCTTTTCCCTCTCCAATCTGACTCACTATGGCATAAATTTTCTCATTATTCTTTTGTGCCTCTAGCACTCAATTCAACAAATCTGGTCTAGCTATTATCTTTGCCACTATTTCACCGTCATCTGTCAATGACAAGTGAGAATTCAATGCTCGTAGCGTTTGCACTAACTTTCTACTCAACGCATCTACCACTACATTGACCTTTCCGGGGTGATAATCAATCATGCAATCATAAGCTTTAATCAATTCCATCCATCTATGTTGTCCCAGGTTAAGCTCTCGTTGTGAGGGCAAATACTTAAGACTCTTATGATCGGTGTAGCTGAAACACTTTTTCCCCGTACAGATAATGTCTCCATATTTTCAATGCAAATACAATAACGGCCAATTCCATTTCATGCGTAGGGTAATTCTTTCATCGACTTCAAGCGCGTAGGCATAAGCTGCCACTTTTACCCTCTTGCGTAAGGACGCGTCAGGAGTCCGTTTAACGATCACTAAAAATCACATATTCCTTCACGGTAGGTCGGCTAAATAAAGGCAAGTTACTCTGTTAGAATACTTTCCAACTTTTGAGCGCTGACCTTTCGCCATTCAAATTTCACATTCTTTTGGAGCAATCTTGTCATAAGGGCCGCAGTCATCGAAAACCCCTTAACGAACCTTCTGTAGTAACCTGCCAATCCTAGGAAACTACGCACCTTTGTGACATTTCTCGGTGGTTTCCATTCAATAATCACCTCTACCTTCTGGATCCACTTGAATTCCTTCTTCTAATACTATGTGTCAGGAAAGACACTTCTCTCAACGAAAATTCACATTTGCTCAATTTTGCATATAACCTTTCCTTTTTCAAGGTTTCTAGCACTACCCGAAGGTGTGTATCATGTTTTTCCCGATCCTTTGAATACACAAGGATGTCGTCTATAAACACCATGATAAACTTATCTACATACGGTCGTAAAACACGATTCATTAAGTCCATGAAAGCCGTTGGAGCATTTTTCAACCCAAACGTCATTACAAGGAACTCGTAACATCCATACAGCGTTCTGAACGTCGTCTTATGCACATCCGTATCCTTAATCCTTAATTGATAATACCTAGATCATAAGTCAATCTTCGAAAAGACACTTACACCTTTCAATTGGTTGAACAAGTCATCAATCCTGGGTAACAGATATTTGTTCTTCATTGTCATCTTATTTCGTTGCCTATAATCAACACACAACCGAAGTATACCATCTTTCTTCTTAACAAAGAGCACTAGCGCTCCCCATGGTGATACACTCGAACAAATAAATCCTTTCTCTAACAATTCTTGCAATTGAAGCTTCAATTCTTTTAACTACGATGAGCCATTCTATCGATTGTAATGGATGTCGAATTGGCACCTACAGAAAGATGGTGCGAACTCAGATCTCTCTGTAGAGCAATTAAACGCTCCTCCGGAAATACGTCCGGATAATAACAAACTGTAGGGATTTCTAATATGCTAGACTCTGCCCTTTTTGTATCTATCACATACGCCAAGTAGGCTTCACCCTTCCGAACCATTTACTCTATGATAGCGGCGATTTCACGTAGAGAGGGGTTTGGCCTCTCAGATAAAGTCACTTCCTCGCCATGGTTTGTAGGTCACTCTCTTCATTCTATAATCAACTACCACTTGGTGTCGGGACAACCAATCCATCCCCAATATCACATCAAACTCTCTAAATGACAACTCGATCAAATCTCCAGGAAATTCATACTCTCGTATTCTGATGGGGCAATCTCTATAAACTCTATTCATAATGACACTATGCCCAAGTAGATTTGTCACCAAAATATCATATTCGATTTCACTCTTCGATAAACTACCCAAACTAGGAATGGAAGTACTAACATAAGAATGGGTTGAACCTGGATCAATCAATGCATATACAGTAGTCTCAAAGATAAAAAATTTACCATCTATCACATTGAGTTGCATCTTTGTTTCCAACGCTCATTGCGTATGCCACCAACTTGAAGCAGAGCATCTGTCTACTATAATACATTATTAAACATCTCGAAGTATGTCGATGATCTATGATCTTGTTGTCCTTGTTTCTCTTCTGTATTGCTAAAATTGTACCCCCAGTCTAGGGTGATGTGTAGGAACGAGCTCTAAGACAATCTTTTATCTTGTGCTCATTAGATGCTAAGCGAGAACAAACACCTGGTAGTCTCAAACACTCTCCTTTATGTCTCCTCCCACAATGTGTTCAAAGGAAAACTATTCCCTCGAAGAACCTCTGGTGCACTAGCAATGCGGTGCCCGATAAAATAGTCTTACTACGTGCTTTGGTTGATCCACGGTGTAGGCGGATTAGAACCTTGTGGTCCTCTGAATTTCTTACTCGAGTGTTGATATAAAAGACTTGAGCGAGTCGAGGTTTTCTTACCCTATCTTCTTTCTTTTCTTTCATAATCTTCCTTCTTCACTCTTTCTACATTCAAGGCATATGCCACAATCTTAGAAAAGTCATCATGGAAAAATCCTATGACATGGGCCCGAATACAATCATTGAGGCCATCTTCAAACTTACGGCACCTATCTTCTTCAGTAACTAGCATTTCGGGAGCATACTTGCTCAACCGGATGAATTCCCTCTTATATTTTATCACACTCATCTGTCTTTGCTTCAGATTATGAAACTCTCGTCTCATATTACTCAGATAAATGCGACCCACATATTGCTTCCTGAATTCTATCAAAAGAACTCCCATGTAATACCCTCCGGTGGTGTGGTCCTAGTCACGGAAAGCCACCATTGATAAGCCTCATCCTGTAGTAAAGAAGTCGCACACTCTAAGTTCTCCTCTGGTGTGCAATGCATTTTCCACAGCATTCTTTCAGTTCTTTCGAGCCAATTTTCCTCCATGGAAGGCTCATCATCTTTCTTCCCAAGGAAATCCATGGGTCGATATTTTTCCATTTTCTCACTGACCGCTGAGGAACAACTACAGCTGGTTGCGTTGCTCTTTGCAGTGTTTGAGCTATCTGCTAGAGGATATCCATAGCACCTCCTATCGCTTGACCTTGGTCGTTCATCGGTGGAGCATAAGATGCTTGCCCACCATCCACACTAGCAGGACTATTTGGGTGACTTCCTGAGTCACCTCTGATCCTATGGGGTCCTGAACTATCCATTTTTATTAAGACGGCGAAGATCCGCATGAGTCACGTCATCCTTTATATGCAAATCTGATACATGTCATAAACAATTTTCAAGTCATTTACAAACAATTTCAAAATCATTTTTTTAAAACATTTTCAAATCATTTGCGGAACCGCTGAAACCATGGCTCACGATACCATGATGTAAGGTCACGTCGCGGCCAGTAGGCAGAAGCATTAAATGGATCGAACCATATCACGGGAGCGGTCCTCACTTTCATTTCAATCAAATTAAAAAAAAAATCAATACAATTAACTGAATCGTTTTCAATACGAAGCGCATTTCAAATGCTCATTGGGTATACATAAAAATATACATTAAATATTTTGCGAGCCTTCAAACATTTGCGAAGGCCGTCATTTTAGGATAACTCCCCACATTTGTACCATCATTTACAAAATTTATCGAGTTTCAATATCAAAGCTTATTTACAAAATAGAATCGGGGTTTAACTTTCACGAGGATACTTTATCTGAAAGAGTCGATTCAATTTCATGCATCGTGTCGCGGGTTTACTTCTTTTAGAATGGCTTTGACGTTGGCTGCGCGTGCTTGTGCGATCCTTCACTCTTTACCTATTCACTTGGTACATGCGTGTTGATAAAAACAACACGCTAAGCATTTTCATGCTTAGTGGTTCTATACAATTCTATTCTCTCTTCATTTCATTTTAAAATGAAACATGCAATATTTATAAAACAATGCTTTTGTACAATTTTCAATGACCAATGC
Organism: Tetrastigma voinierianum; assembly: GCA_016808115.1. NCBI lineage: Eukaryota > Viridiplantae > Streptophyta > Magnoliopsida > Vitales > Vitaceae > Tetrastigma > Tetrastigma voinierianum. Next base: position 2,155,144 of record JAEQBH010000926.1, read on the forward strand.
AATACAATACGTATCTATATATTTATTCAATAAATAAATTACAATTCATTGGTCATCTCAAGCTATGCATTTTCATAGTCAAAAAGAAAGAAAAAAAATCATTTAAAGCACAAATCGTGCACTTTTTAATCTCATTATCATTTTGCCCTTATCGAATTTAACCTATGCTCTCGGTGCACAGGATAACGAATCACCGGCACAATCCTGCTGGGCTGCAGGCCGGTATATATATATAAAAAAATATGTACTCGGTTGGTGTACACTACCGATACTGTCCCGCTAGGCTACGGATCGGTATGCCACAATAGTACGTTTGTTCAACTCTTATTAGTATACCAATTTATCCTTAACTCGAATTCTAACGACTAACATTCTTTTAAGGGCATTAAAATCATTCAATACAATTTATAATAGTATATATATACATTTGTATGCAAATAGAACAGTTTCACATTCATGTAATTTTCTTATGCAAATTCATTTCACAAGCAATTGTCTCAAATCACTTAAAACAAATCATTTCAAACACAAATAAATATGCACTTTCTTGTTAATCATTTCCAAAATTCAAATCATTTCGTAACTATTCAAATATTTTAGAAATAGAGAGAAAGTTTGAGAACAAACCAAAAATCGTCGGCAGATTCCAATCTTCGAATCTCGACTTCAATGCGAACTTTCCTCCTCATACATTTTATTCAAATACAATGACAATCACATATTAATTAGGTTATTCTAGGAGTTCTATTTTGTTAGGAATTGGAATCATCTTATTTGGATAGCAAACTCGAGATTACGGCATTTCAATGCCAAACCGGAGTCGATATACCCGACTCACTAGATCACCTTGTTTTCCGATTTCTGGGGTCTTAACTCATAAATTGGTAATAGTTCCTTCACTCATTTGAAGCTATGGTTACAAGGTTCATTCTCAATTGGAATCATCCAATTTGGATCACGAACTGATTACGGCATTTTAATGTCAAGCAGTAAATATCTTGACTCCTTTGGATTACCCTTTGTTTTTTTTTTTTCTGAGGTCTTAACTCCATAAATTGGTAATGGTTCCTTACTCATTTGAATCTGTAGTTCTAAGGTTTCTTCTCCAATTGGAATCATCCAATTTGGATCACCCAAACTCAAGTTACAGCATTTTAATGTCAAACTAGTCGATATGCCCAACTCACTGGATCACCCACTGTTTTTTTCGATTTCTGGGGTCTTAACTCCATAAATTGGTAATGGTTCCTTCACTTATTTGAATCTATGGTTCTAATATTTCTTCGTTAATTGGAATCATCCAATTTGGATCACCCAAACTCAAGTTATTGCATTTACATCTAATTCTTTCTATTTTGCAAAAGCATGTCGCATATAGCTTTCCACTTTAACAATATTTAGGAACTGGGGTTGATTCATACACTTCCTTCAAGTAAATTATTCCCTTAGAAGTCTATTTTATCCAGAATTTTGAATCACTCAATTTGGATGAGTGGAACTCATTTTATGGCCAAAACACCACAACTACACCCAAAACAGGGCATACCTGTGAGCTACCAGAACTCACCTTTAAGCATTTATTCGGGATCCTTAGTGCTACAATTTGCTCCTAGTCCCTCATATACATTTGTAGCCCTATATCTTATGGTTCTTTACCAATTTGAATCACTTCATTTGGATGATTATAACCTATAACCAAAACAAGAACGTGGGTTTTGACAAATTTTTGACAGCATTTCCTTTGAAAACCCAACATTTCCCTTTTACAAACATTCCTCAAAACCAATCCAAACCATCACCAACCAACAATATTATTCAAAACTCAACCCAAAACAACCCCTAACTCAACTACAACCAATACAAACACATTTAACCCAAAGGTTGGGGTTTTCCTCAACTCAGGCACTTCGAAAATGGGTTGGGGTTTAGTTTTCTTACCTTTCAATCATGATTCTCCACCATAAACTTTTCTAGTTCTCTTTGATCCTTAATCTCCAATTTTATAGAGCAAAATGCAAATCTCCTCCTCCCTTTCACACATTTGGATGGAGCCCTAGCTTTTTCATCTAAAAAAAAAAAACGTGAATGCCCAGATAATTTCCATAGACCATATTTGGTCTTTAATCTCATTAAAGATTAAGGCCTTGTTGGCCTTCTCAGTAAATCACTTTTCTCTTTCTTTTTTTCCATTTAACACTTCATTTCACTTTCATTTCATTTCATTTCACTTCATTTACATTTTGGCAATTACATTCTTCATTTATGACATAGGTCCCCATTTGACATTTTTACCAAAATTTATTTTGGCTCTTGTAAAATTTCCGAGTTGTATATTTTTTTCGTTCTTAGGATTTAAATTCTGGAAAAATTTCATTTACTTTATTTTATACCCTAAACATGTTCTGAAACTTTTACGGTATTTTAAGGGCGTTACAAGTTGAGAGTTAGGGAGGCTGATATCCCTAAGACAGCGTTTAGGACGCGGTATGGGCATTTCAAGTTCATAGTAATGCCTTCGAATTGACGAATGCGCCAGCAGCATTCATGGATCTCATATAAGGTATTTAACCCTATTTGGATCGGTTTGTTGTAGTCTTAAGTTGTGACATTTTGATCCTTTTAAGTGCGAGGAGGAGCATGAGAGGATCATTTTGAAGTCGTTCTACGGGTTTTAAGAGACCATTAGTTGTATGCAGAGTTAACAAATGTGAGTTTTGGCTTGCGAGGTGAAGTCTTGGGACACATGGAAATTAGCCGGCTTCAGAATGTCGGTAGACCACAGAGAAGGTTGAGGTTGTTATGAGTTGGGAGAGAGAGGCGAAGTCGGAGTCATGAGTCTGTGATTTGGGATTGAAGTCTTACAAAAGGTTCAGTAGGACGTTTCTCATTAACGGCACTATGTGGTCTTGGAAGAAGGTCGGATGACTGTGTGAGAGAGGGCGACAAGATTTGAAGGAACACTTCGGGTCCCCCATTCGTGGATCGGGAAAGGGACCAATTACCTGATGTATTGTGATGTCTCGAATGACGGACTGGGATGTGTTTTGATGTAATCCGGGAGGGTAGTATCTTATGGTTCTCGGTAGTTGAAGAATCAAGAGTGGAATTACCCCACACATGGCATAGAGTTGGAGGCCATTGTCTTTGCCTTAAAGATATGGCGCCACTATTTGTATGGTGGCTTGAGTTTGAAGTGTTTGGACAGCAAGGCCCGAAGTATATTTTCACCTGTGGGACCTCAACATGAGGCAAGCCGGATGGATGGAGTTGCTAGAGGATTATGACTTCATTTTCATTGCATCCTGAGTAAGGTAAATGTGGTGGTTGATGCACTCGGTCGAAAGTCACGAAGTCTTGGTAGTGTAGCTTCAGGAATGGGATGATCGAGATTGTGGGACAGTTTGGACTACAGTACAGTGATCAAGCTTAGGGTATTTTGGGGAGTTTGGTGGCTACGCCATCCACTGCAAACGGGGTGGTGATTGAGTCTGAGGCGGGATATAAAGATAGTGGCCATTAGGGATGGGTATAGTCGAATGCAGTGGCCAATTTGAGCCATCCCACTCAAATGGTAGTGCTTGGGGTATAGGGGATAATTTATTGATTCCCTAGTTGACGAGGATCTAGAGAGGAGATCCTCGGGGTTCCATTGCTCTCATTTGTTGTGCATCCGGGTGGCACGAGGATGTCTTGTGGATCTTAGTTGCCGGTGTGCGGAGGCGGGATAAAACGACACATTCAGATTTTGTTCGAAGATGTCTCACGTGTCGATAAGGTAAAGAAATTTGTTGAGCACGAGGAAGCCCGTGAGTACTCTGGCCTTTGGAAATGGGGCGGAGTGGAGGTAGAGCACGTCCACGAATGGACTTTGTGACCCCACCTTGTGGACCACACGTGAAGGCATGATGTGGTATGGTGATAGTGGGCCAGGCTCACTAAGTCGACATTTTCTATGATGCGGATGACCTTCATGGAGGAATTCTAGGTTGTATATTCGAGTTGTCAGGCCATGGGTACCCGATGTCCGTAGTATCGACAGGGGATCGGGTTTACAACACACTTTTTGGAAGAGTTTCCAAAAGCCATGGGACCTGATTGATGATGAGCACACTTTCATCCTAAACCAGATGGTCGGTCGGAGAAGACCATACTGAGTTTTAGAGGACATGCTCTGAGCATGTCACGGATCTTAAAGGTTAGTGGGAGGAGCACTTACCCATAGTGAGAGTATTCGCCTCTGTGATTCATGTAAACAAGTATATATGGCACCCTATGAGGCTTTGTATGGGAGGCCAATGTCGATCTGGAGTTTGTTGTACGAGAGAATTTAGGAAAGGTCCATCCAGCTGGTCAGGGATTTGAAAGTTAGAGACACCTCTGAAAGGTGGGTTTGATCTGAGCGTCTCATATGGCTCGGGCGGCGAAGGCTCGCGATGACGACGGCGTCAGCCTAAGAGTTTGAGGTGGGTGATCATGTCTTCTTGAAGGTGATGCCTAAGAGAGGAATGGTCAGGTTCGACAAGCGGGGAAGTTATCACCGAGGTATGTCATTCAGTGCTCAGGTGATTGGAGCCTGAATTGCATCGGTCGGCATTACCTCCTAGTTTATCAGGTGTTCGCGAATTTAAAATCTGCTCCGTAAGTATACTCCAGATCCAACTCATGTAGTGGATTAGGGAGGGATTATTGTTGATACAGATGGGACCTTCGAGGAGGGACCGGTACATATCATGGATAGTCGGGATCAGGTTTTGCTACACAATACCATGAGGTTAGTGAAGGTGTTGTGGAAACACCGAGGAGTGGAGAAGGCAACATGGGAACGCGAAAACACGATGCTTGCCACCTATCCTTTCCTATTTGAGGATGAAGGTACATTGTTTAGTAATTTGAAAACATAATGACAAATGCATATGCATGTGATCTTATGTATATGTGTGTAAATTTCGAGGACAAAATTTTTTTTTTTAGGAGGGGAGAATGTGAAACCCAGGAAAAATTCAATTTTTCTGAAAAATGGCAAAACGGTAATTGCCGCAATAGTACAGGTTGGAAAACATGAAAATTTTCTAGATCTCAGATAACGAAACGGACTTCACCAGTAGAATCGCCTCGCGAAATCTAATTACTCAGTCGAATTTCATCGAATTCCGAGATAGTCGAAATTTCGCGTTTTTTGAGGTATCGGGTGTCGGGTGACACAAGGAGTGGTGCCACATAGCATGACCATGTAGCTGCCACATGGCAACTTGTGAGGGGTGCATATGGCATGGAACATGGTGTGGCAATTGCCACTTAATGCATGTGTCCATGTGACACATGACACATGAATAGTAAAAAGGAAAAGATTCATGGCTCACATTAAGACATGTGTTACGTGGAGAGATAAGTCAAAAACAAAAAAGGGAAAGTCTAAGGGCTAACCCATGGAGGCCATGTGTCATACCCACACAGAGAAAATCAGTCTTTGGATAAGGGATCCAGACGATTGGGGAGAGAAGGAAAAATGAGGAAAAGAAAAAGAAAGAAAAGAAAAGAAGGGAAAGGAAAGAAAGGGAAAAAGGGGAAAAAGGGGAAGTCATTTTCCTGGTTTTGTTTCTTATTTACAGGAAGAGAGGAGAAGAGGGAAAGATGAGTGAGAAGCTCTACCTTCTCTCTAAGATTCACGAAGATCGGGTCGTCGGTTTTTGTCGGAACAAAATGAGAAGTTCATCTGTGACGAGGCTTTGCGTAGGTATGAAATGCAGGGTTTCACCAAACTCCAAGAGGTAGGGGTTTCTCTCCTACTTTGGTTATTCTTGGTCTAAGAGCCATTTAATGGGATAGGGTTCTTTGGGGCCGTGAGTGACCGTGCAATTCAGTCCTAAAATTTTGGAACTGAGCGCGTTGGAATGTTAGGAGGCTGATTTTAAGCAATCCGGGACTGAATTTTGGTCATTTCTAGGCTTTGTGTGTGCTGTTTTTATGTGTTATTGCTAGAAAAATGAATAACATGCTAGTTGTGTGAAAAAAAACTCATGTTAATATATGCTTATATGATGTATTGACGTGAGATACTTGATGGATGTGAATTATATGTAGAAAATATAATTATCCATGATTTATAAATGTTGCATGTAGCTCTCATCAAGCATGTAACATGAATTGGCATGAAATGGCATTCCGCATTTCATATGTATGGGGACACCGCATTGTATTGGGTGTGAGTGCATAATATGGCTTTTGAACAAAGAGACTTTATCAAAGGATTGTCCAGTAAATTTTATCGGAGGGTTGTCAAACAAATTTTATCAGAGGATGTCCAATAAATTATATCGGAGGGTTGTCCAACAAATTTTATCGGAGGATGTCCAATAAAGTGCTCGGAGGATTTATCGATAAATATTATCGGAGGCTTGTCAGCGGATTTATTTTCGGGTTGTCGATCGTTTTGATGTCGAAGATTGTCGTCGTTTTCAAAACAAAAATATTTTGTTTTTGAAAGCAGTTTTCACTCCATGGCAAATGCATGTGAGGATTGGACTGAGACATAGGGCATGGAATATAGACATTCGAGTAGGAATGTGCATATTTTTACTTGAATGTTTGTGTGTTTGTCATTGCATGTGCACTTAGGTGGGAAGTAGCCCTTGTAGGAGAATTCCTTTACTAGGCATTGCTCACCCCGTCGTGGGAAAACATTTACAGGTGCTAGAGGTGCACCAAGAGATGGACACATTTGAGGTCTTAGTTGGGAAGAAGGCCAGATTTTGGCTTTGTTATGTAATTCGTAAAATTCTGGATAGTTTATCCAATTTGGTATATGTAAATAAGAAGTTTTGTAATAAAAACTTATTTTGACTCGTTCAATATTGTGTTGGAAAGTTTTCCCATATTTTATACTGCCTGTATAATATGGATAGAGGAAGTAGTATTGAACTAAATGCATTGGGAGAGATTTAGAGGTGCAGGAAATACCCAAAAATAGGCTACTACATGTTTGGGTCACGACAGGGGATTCCTGGTGGCGACAGAGTGCAGGAAATGCCAAGAACAGGCTACTGTTGGTTTTGGGTCGCGACAGGGAATTCTTGGTCGCGATAGAGTTCTTTCTTGGTTCTATGTCACGGCAGGAATGTCGTGTCGCGACATGGTTCTCAGATTTTAAGCCATAGAAATTGTCGCAACATGGCTTTCCTTGTTGTGACAGGGGTTATAGTTCTTTTGTGGCGTTAAATTACCTATAGCAAGTTTATGGGGTTTCCTTGTCATGACCAGGGGCGTCATATTAAATCGGTCGCGACGGGCTTAGTTGGAGTCGAGATTTCAGATCCACGACAAAAAATTGTTGTGTCGCGACAAGATTTCATGGGGTTGTGTTGCGACAGGGTATCTTATGTCGTGACAGAGTTTTTGCCAAGACCAAAGGGTCTCTTGTAGCAACATAATATTTTTATGTCGCGACGGAGTTGGTCAGTCCAGGAGTTTTCTGTCGCGACATAATGTTTTTATGTCGCAACAGAGTTGGCAATGGTGGAGAGGCTTTATGCATTCTACGAATGATTGCTCTGCGGCGAGTGTAGCCCGAATGGAAGGTTTTGTGTTGCGACAAAGCGAATTTTATGCGACGAAGAGTTGGCGAGGCAAAGAGTATGTCGCTGACCAGGAAGCGATTCTATCATGACTAGAGTTGGCGAGTGGGGAGAATTTACGTTGCGACCATAAAGGATTTTTATGTCGCGGCGAGGCTGGTCCTGACGGCTACGCCGCTACGATAAGAGGGCGCGCGCCGCGACGGTGGCGCCGTGTCGTGTCGTGACGTAACCTGACCCGGTCGTGACAAAGTTGGCATGACAAGGCCTGGGAGTGCGGCGATAGTGCTCTGGGCTCGCACACGACAGGGCCTAGGTGCGCGGCTACAGCGCTCTGGGCACACGCACGACAAGGCCTAGGCACGTACACGACAAGAATGTACGCTCGACAGAGGAATTCTATTGCAACAGACTTGAACAGTGCCGGGAAAAAAAAAAAAAAAAGACCCCTGGGATTTGTGGCGTCACAGAAATCTAGCTTGAATAGAAATTGATTAGATTAGCCTAGCCCATTTTTGCCCGCGACCCAAATGGGTTGGCCCGAAATGGGTTAGGATGACCCATTTACCAACTTTAAGCACTATTATAACAAAAGTACTAAACTAACTAGGTAAATAATACAAAAACAATAAAGTGACAACTTAATATTTGAAAAAAAAATTTAAAAAAAAAAACAGTTTCAAAATATTAAATGAAATCTCATATGCCTCTAATCTTCATCCTCATCCTCATTATATCCAATAATAAAGTGTGATTCCACATTAAAAATATGTATATCCCCGATGATGGTTGAGTTATTATCATCTATTAATTAAAATTTTAGAATGTTAACAACATAAATTTCATTTATATTTGGAATAAATAAAAAATTTTAAAATGCATCTCATTCGTATAATAATGAAATATCCTATTTGTTTTGAAAATCCATCTTACTAGAAGGTAAAATCATATTAAGAAAAAAATAAGTGTATAATTTTTGTTAATTATTTTTAAAATAACAATACTTTGTTATTAATACTAGTTTAAATAATAAAATTATTAAAAATATACTGATAATTTAGTTATTAAATTTAATTTAATTTATAAACTAGTATAATTTCATTTTTTATAAAAAAAAACATATATGATTGAATAAAATTTAAAGAATAATAAAAAATGAATTGTAAATATTTAAAATAGGATTAATGAGATAGATAAAAATATATTCAATATTAAAACTTTAATTTAGATAATTCAAACGCCATTCCATAATTTTTCATATAATATTTTTTAACTATTAAATTTTATATAAATTATATCAAAAAGATACATTTAAAATTTAAAAATAAAATAGTTAAAACAATAAAGTTTAATATATTAATCATATATTATAATAATTATTATTATTTTAAAGCCTATTCTACAAAAGCATATAGCGAAATATCGAATTTATAAATAGATCGCGAAAATTTGATTCTTAAGCTAGTTAAAACTAGAAATAAGATTTCGGACGATCGGACTAACTTGGGGCTGACCCGTATGGGCCCGCAGACCCAGAAAGCGATAGGGCAGGTGTGATTTTATTCGGGCCTTAAATTTTACAATCCAACCTTCCAAAAATTCGAGCTAAAGTTGGTTGGCCCATCAAACTCGACCCATATTGCCAGCTTTACCCAAGATATGGGTGTGCAGTTTGATAATATTTTTCTACTTTTAATCTATCCGCTAAATAATCTCTTAATTTTTAAGTCTAGATTTTCAACAACCATTTTAATCTAATAATTACTTTTTACTTAGTTTTTTTGACACCTATTCACTTGTCATTACGACGCTTGTAGTATTATGTAGTATTATGTTATTATGTAGACTCAAACTTGATTTTTCTTTGTGCCCTTCCAACCCTTAACCACTGAGCAGTTTAGTTATTTCTTGATATTTTCCTTTCTATTAAACTTTCCAAATATCTAAACAACCCTTGGATTTAAAAAAGACAAAAAAAATCATGATGTAAGTTGAAGAAACGCTTTAAACAAAAAATAAAATATAACCACAAAATAAAATATAAAAGACAAAAATCGAAAATATTAATATAAAGAAATTAAAGCATAAAGCTTTTACATAAAATTTAAAATCAAAGAAAATCCAAACCCTTTGTTTTTTAATAACCAAACTCTAGAGACTGGGAGCTGATACTCAGTATTCCACTTAGTGTTAGGATAGTTAATGATAATTGGTATTGGATGGTTGATGATAAAGGTTTGTATTCAGTCAAGAGCAGTTATAAAATACAACAATTCTGGTATGACGATGGAAAGGTAGAAATATGGACTTAGCTATGGAAATTGTCCATTCCTCCAAAAGTTCGAAACTACGTGTGGAGGATGCTACAAGGGGTCTTGCCCACTGTAGATAACCTGAGGAGGCGGATGGTACAGGTGCCTTCTATTTGCCCAGTGTGTGTCAATGATAGAGAATCAATCCATCATCTATTGTTTCTATGTTCTCTCGGAAGAGAATATTGGTTTCTTACTCATTTCCCAATCATTGGTAGGTATAAGACTCTTTTAAATTGGTTCAACAGAATATTAACAACCTACTCAAATGAGCAAACTTCATTGGTGGTGATGATATGCTGGGTAGTGTGGATTTGCAGAAACAAAGTGGTCTGGGAGAATAAAAGATGGACTGCAGGCCATGTGTTAAGAGTTGCGGGTAGTACTCTTGAACAATGGCAAGAAGCACAATGTTTACGACCCCAAACATCCCGACAATTGCTGCAACAACATTCAAATTCAGTCCTATGGGAAAAACCTTGGCAAGAATGGGTCAAACTGAATGTGGATGCAGCCATATTCAATGAGTCCAGCTCTATAGGCGTTGGGTGTGTATTACGGAATTCTTCAGGTGAGTTTATTGAAGCAAAAGCCATGTCAATATATCAAAAACTTGGGCCAAAAGAAGCTGAAACTATGGGAGTTAGAGAAGCTTTATCTTGGATTAAACTTCACCTTTTAATTTGTTGATTAAAGATTGTCAGGAAATGGTTAATAGTATGTGATGATGCTTTTTCAATTGGAACTAGGCTGGAACGTGCTTGAATTGCTGGGCTGGTCTGCTATCTCTGGACGTTGGGCTCATCTGCAAAAACAAGAAACAAAAAGGATCGGCGGGGGCTTGCCCGTTGCCTCTCTGATGCCTAAGTCAGTTCTTTTCAGTGGAAGAGATATCCAGCCTTAGGAGATGAAGTTTTGTGCATAGAGATACGTATTGCCTTTCACTAGATGGGGTGGCACAGTATTTTAATGGATGATCATGAACTTTCTATAGTTGGATGATGACACTGAATGTATCTTTCCTTATTGGAGGATGATACGATGTCACTTTCATTGGAGTGAAGTTTTCTTCTTTAATGAAATAGTTAGCTGAAGGATAATTGATGACTTTTCAGTTGAATGAGGATACGATATTCATCCCATTGGTGAGAGATTTTCTTTCCTTATTGTTAACTGATTAATAAGAGATAATTGATGACTTTCCTAGTTGAATGAGGATACGATATTCCTCCCACGTGTCACTCAATTATCAAGCAATGACACATAACAATACCTCTCATTCAAGACTCCAGTAATTAGTGCACTTAGTTCAATGATCAACATTTCAAAAACTATGTGGGCACCAAATGCCATCCACATGTATATGGTTAGATTCTAGACTCAAATATCTTTCCATAGAGTCCAATAAAGAGCAAAACAGACTTCGGACGAGGAAGTTATAGTCGTCCGAAGTTGGCGCTGCCGAGCTCATTTCCTAGACGAGGTCGGCTCGGCCAAAGGAGGTCAGCTCGGCTATATTTGAGCACCAAATTCCATCCACAGGCATGTGGTCAGATTATAGACTCAAGAATCTTTCCATAGAGTCTAAGAACACCTAAAACGGACTTCGGACGAGGAAGTTATGGTCATCCGAAGTTGGCGCTTCATGACGGCCACGACATGCGAGCCGATGGGTACCTGCTATTTCGTCTTTAGAACACATATGAGCTCAGATTGTATTTATCCATATGGATAGATTCCTGAGCTGAAGGGCTTTCTATAGAGTCTGAACACGTGAAACGGACTTGGACCCGAGAAAGTTATGGTCGTCAGTTAGGCGCTGAGCTCATTCCTGTTGAGCTCGGCCAAGAGCTTGACCAAAGAGAGGTCGACTGGCCTCACATGGCTCATCCTGTGAGCTCGGCCATACAATCATCCTGTTGAGCTCGGCCATATAAGAGCTCATCCTGGCGAGGCTCGGCCGTATCTGACTCATCCCACTTGAGGCTCAGCCCCGGAAGAGGTCAGCTCTACGGAGGTCAGCTCGGCCTCACACAGTGTCCCTCACTGCGGGGTTGGCCCATCTGACTCATCCACCTTTGGCTCGGCCATGCCTGCGGCTCATCCTGCGAGGCTCCGGCCCGCAGGCTCGACCACCACAGCTCATCCTCTCAGACCCTTCCGAGTAAAAAGGCTAGGAATGTAGAGGTCTGATTTGGGTGATTCGAAATCCTAATGCCAATTTCTTAGGTAGAGCTACAATTTCCTTGAAGGATGCTAGTTCAAATTCTCAATTTTTTCCAATAGAAAATCATTTCAGGCCCTGATCATCACATAGAGATTGAACCGGGGCACACTATTCCCACACAGCTCGTCTCTAGTGAGCTCGGCCACACGGCTCATCCCACAGGCACGGCGGAGGTCAGCTCATCCTGAATTTGGGCGGAGAGGTCGGCTCGACCGGAAGAGGGTCGAGTTCGGCCCGGAAGAGCTCGGCCTTTGACTCGCCCCTCTCGGACCGCTCAGTAAGGTCCGTATCTTAGAGCATAGAGACTAGATTTTGGTGATTGAAGCTACATCAAGCTTACAGATGGGGCTACAATATACCAGAAGGAAACATGGCCAAATTTCCTTTACTTCCCCAACAAAAAATCAGTCTTAAAGTTCCGGATAATACATAAGATCGAAATAGGCGACTTCCTGTAAGTTCAGATGCAGCTGACATACTGAGGCAGAACCGTGCCACCAAATTGTATTAAACATATAATCTGAGTTTAATTACAATTTATTTACATCACAAGTACAAAATTTTGACAACAGTTCAGTTTAAAACAAAATCTGGGTTTTCTACCTAGAAATTTTACAAAAGAACACAATAAGCCATCTTAAACCTTCCTCTCAACTATGACATCATGAAGTGACTTCTCTTGGTGTACCTCCGGTACCTGAAAATATTTTTCCCACAACGGGGTAAGCTATGCCCGGTAAGTCTCTATGAGGCTACTCCCACCTAAGTGCACATGCAATATATAATCCATAAAATCATTCACACACGATCATATAAAATATGCATATCTCTATGTGAATGTCTATATAAATACCCGATCCTTCTTGACTCTCTCATTACATCAATTTGCCATGTATAGAAAACTATGTTCAACCGCAAAACTTTTGTTTTGAACAACCTACGATATCGGACAACCCTACGAATATTTTACACACTTGGACAACCCTCGAATAGTCAAACCTATAGATATATAGAGTATAATATCTGAATAAATCTAGAGGAACCTGTGAACAATATAAGTGATTCATTCAGTGAATTAGATATTCATTCAGACAGTCTCAGATGTTGAACTCTAAATCACTGTCTGACTCAATTATTTATTCTGTACTCACTGGGTCTGACGACCCATCATATGCAGTGTGTATAATATCTCATTACATGCATGATGGAAACTACATCTGACACTCATAATACATACTTCGCACAAGCATCATTTTAATATATAACAAGCATGCATATATTAACATCATTTTCTCACACAATCTTGCATATTCAAACAAGCAATAACACACAAAGTGGATTTCGATCTCGAACTGAGAGAAAATGTACAACCAAGATCATCCCGCTCAGATTCCAAACTACGCATAACACCGCCTGCGTATCCCGCAGCTCAGGAAAACTACTGCACTCCGTAAACCGGGCCCCCCAACCAACAACAATTTCTATCGAAATTATTCTTAAACCATCCCAATTACCGCTAACGCTGCGGCTATTTCATGGCTCTTAAACAAAGACTAACCGCAGTGTGAGAGAACCCCTACCTTCTGAAGTGCGTGATCCGCTCACTACGCAACTCCTCTCGTTTGTAAATCAAAGAACCGGGGCCGGTTCTCTTCCTTCTCGTTGTCTTTCTTCTTTCTTTCTTTTTTTCCTTTTCTCTTTTCTTCTCCTCTTTTCTTTTTCCTTTTTTTCTCTCCTCTTCCATCGAACATATTGCTTTAGGTGGAGAATACTTACCTAGGTGTAGAACACCTCTTTCTTCTCTCCTCATGACACATAGCATTCCACATGTCATTCATACCCACTTTCCCATCACTATCCTCTCATGCAAGATAGAAGTGTGACACTTGGCTTCCACCCAAGTGCCAAGTGTGCTCTCCTCAGGTGCCACATGGCATGCATCTTCATGCCACGTGTCACCCTCTCATTCGTCCGTTAGTCTCGAAATACGTGCAAGTTCGACCTTCTCGGAATTCGACAAAATTACACTATGTACCTAGATTTCGCGAGACAAACTCAACGGTATGACCTGCGTCGTCATCCGAGATCTAGAGAAATTCCCAGGTTTGCAACCCATCTCTATCATTTTACTTTATCCGGGGGTCTCACAGATCGAGGGGTTTCAAGTTTCATGATCCCCCAAGTAGATCCTTTTTCGAAACGGGAAATGAAAAATTTATTGAGGATGTTGAATATGGTGGGAGTTCAAAACTCATGAAAATTGTCTTTAAAGAAGAATATGTCATTATTCCTAAGGCCAATTGAAATGATCAAAAATTAAGAATCTTAAATTATTTATGATGCAAATCTAGAAAATCAAGACACCCCTGAGTTACCTCCTATTCATATTGAGGAACTCACTCCTACTCATGTAGAGGAGCAACAACAACCTCAATTGGAAGTGCCATTAAGGAGATCCATTAGGGATATGAGATCAACGATTTCGGATGACTATATCATATATCTCCAAGAACACGAGTTTGATATGGGACTGGAAGATGATCCAATATCTTTCAGTCAAGCCAAACAATGTGTAAACTCTGAAAATTGGATAGATGCCATAAAAGATGAAATGAAATCAATAGAAGACAATGACGTTTGGGATCTTGTTGAATTGCCTAAGGAAGTGAAACTAATTGGTTGTAAATGGATTTTTAAAACTAAAAGTGATTCAAAAGGCAATGTCGAAAGATATAAAGCATGTCTAGTCGCCAAGGGATTTACTCAAAAGGAAGGCATTAATTATAAAGAGACTTTCTCTCCAATTTCATCAAAAGACTCTTTTAGAATCATTATGGCACTTATAGCTTATTATGATTTGGAGTTACATCATATGAATGTAAAGACTACGTTTCTCAATGGTGACATTGAAGAAACTATTTACATGATGCAACTAAAGAATTTTGAATCTAAAGAATCAAAACATTCGGTATGCAAATTAAAGAAGTCCATCTATTGTTTAAAACAAACATCCTGTCAATGGTATCGAAAGTTTAATCAAGTGATTACCTCTTTTGGTTTTAAGGAAAACACTGTAGATCAATGTATTTATCACAAGATCAGTGAGAGCAAATTTATTCTTTTGGGTTATATGTCGATGATATTCTACTAGCAAGCAAACATAGGCCTATCAGACATGAGACTACATATTTTTCGTAGAATTTGAAATGAAAGATCTTGCACGATCTTGTGTTGTATAGATTTATGGAGATCATTCTCGTAGTATTCTTGGCTTATCACAAAAGGCATATATTGATAAAGTGCTTAGTAGATTTGGAATGAAGGATTGTGCACCAGGAGATACACCCATTGCTAAGGGTGATAAGTTTAGTTTGCTTCAATGCCCAAGGCATGAATTGAAAATAAAGAAATGGGGAATATCCCTTATGCGTCATCAGTAGGGAGTCTCATGTATGCTCAAGTTTGTACGCTGTCGACATTGGCGCATATTGGTATGTTTGGCGATACTTAAGTAACCTAGGAATGGTTCATTGGAAGGCAGCAAAACAGGTTATGAGTTATCTATAGAGAACAAAAGTTTTTATGCTCACATATCGGAGATCTAATCATTTAGAGATTGTTAGGTATTCTCGACCTTAACTTTTCCTGCTGTTTTATAGCGTAAGAGATCCACCTCTGGCTATATTTTTATATTAGTTGGAGGAGCTGTCTCATGGAAGAATGTTAAGCAATCACTCATAGCTTTTTCCACTATGGAAGCAGAATTTATAGCTTGTTATGAGGCATCAAACCAAGCAATATGGTTGTGGAATTTTATCACTAGATTGCGTATTGTTGATGGCATCGATAGGCCATTATAGATAAATTGTGATAATAAAGCTGCAAAATTATATTCTAAGAACAACAAAAGCTCGTCGAAATCGAAACATATTGACATAAAGTTTCTAGTTATTAAGGAGAGAGTTCAGAGTCTTCGGATGTTTATAGAACATATTAGTACAAACTTCATGATTGTGGATCCGCTTACCAAAGGTGTACCACCTAAAGCATTTCACGAGCATGTAGCTCGTATGGGTATGGTTCATCTTGGTGATATGCTTGTATAGTGTGAGTTTGTTAATTGTTGTTCATTTGCTAATGACATGTTTTTCTTATTAGACTCAAGTATTATTCTTGTTTAGTTTATTGAAAACTCTCAAATAAAGTTATATTCTTTCAATTGTAGTTTAGCATAAAGTTTGAAAGTGTTTTGTTGAACTCTTTAGAGTTATAAAGTTTGAACAATTGGAAATCGTCATCATATGGGATCACATTACATGAAATTTCCATGCTACACATCCATACTTGATCTATGTCGTTGATTGTATTGATGTGGTGATCATTGATGGGTCTATTTATGAAAATTGTGACAAAGATCGCTTTGGTTCTATATTGGTATTATTGATGACCTAGATTGGTTCAGAGATGTTCATACCAAGATATCAAGTATCGAGCTCACTAAATTCCTGTGAATGTATAATCGTTTGTCGGGATATGTGGCCCAAGTAGGAGATTGTCAAGTATTTTAAGAATTGGGGCCTACATATTAACATTATATATTAAGATGTCTAATTTTTCGTTAAGCCTAATTAAATATGATCGATTGATTAATTTTGGGCTTTTTTTAAAAATACATCTCTTATAAATATAGTATGGGCTTTGCAATGTGTAGAGACCAGTTATTTTATTTATTAATGATGGGCTAAAAAATAAAATAAATTAATAAGAGGTACAAAAGAGTTATGGTCCCCAGTCTAAACGAGAGAGAGAAATATAGCACCTCACTCTATCCCATTGATGATTGAGTTTTGAAGAAAAAAGCTCTTGTTTCAGACTTGGAAGACAAAACCTAAGCAAGATAGCATTCCAATGGATGCAGGTATGTCTTCTAGTTTTCTTTTCTATTTTCTTATTGTTTTAGCATGAGATCCTAGCATGTTTATCATCTAGATTAGACATGGATAAAGTAATAATCTATCTATATGAAGAATACCGTTTTATTATTTGTATGATGTTTGTAATTTTCTCCAACACTATTTACTGCCTTCCTTGCATTGTAAGTGAAAGAATGTTCTACCAATTGTTGCTTCAACTGACACAAAATTGTTTAGAATGAGATCTACTAGTGTGATTTTGAAAAAAATAAAAACATGAGATTAACCCAGCAAACATGCACAAACATAAGAGATTGTTTACGCGGTTCAATAAAAGCCTACATCCTTGGGGTTGAGCCTAGATGCAAGGAATTCCACTATATATCGATTAGGTTACACATTGATCTTATGTGAGACAAGGTTCTCATTTCTCATAGTCGTCTTCTCCTAACTCTCTCATAGTGAAACATGGAAATAAGCTCCCCTTATTCCCCCATACAAAGACATTTGGACTCATACACGCCCACACACTCCTTATCAACAAGGAGAATAAACATTGTTCATCATCAAGGCATAGAGCAGTACCGCAGCAGCTATTTCACACGTGAGTAGCTTCTCTAAACAATCTCTTTCATAAAAAATGTCTTCTGCTTCTTTTCACGTGCCTCTTATCGATTTTCTTCAAACTGTATCCCCCATTTAAAATCCTCCAACGTGATCCTCAGTCAATATTCTATATCCTCATATTTCCTAATATATCTCAACATGCCAAATATAAGATCTTGATTTTATTCCATATTCATTACAATGGAATATCTTTCTCCCATAAAAATCTCATCAAATAAGATCTAATCTTCTAGATTTGGTCTGCCCAATATTTCTCAATAGCACTCCCTACTCTTCCTTATCCATCACAGTGAATATTAACCCCTGATCTGCAGAATATTTTCTCTAAAATCGGATTTGGCTAAATATGGTAACTTGTGTCACATAGCTTAATCCACCAACTTCTGCGACAATAGTAGTGACACTGAATTTTGCTGCTGCAAAACAAAAGAGTTATTTTTACCTAAGATTATGACAAGAAATATCTCCACCAGTAGGCATTGTTGGCTATTAATAATAAAAATGGATAAGGTGCAAAAATGTCATTGGTGTTGGCCTTATGTCTAACTTAGCCCTTAAACTATTTTTGGGTCCACTAGTGCCCCTAAAGTTTATTCCGTAACTCAAAAATGCCATTACCGTCAATGACATTACCAAATGGGAAAACGACTCTCTAATGATTCTAACGTGGACACCTTACGTTGCCAATTTTGCTAAGTTATAATGTTTACACACATTAAAGCTCGTTGATTACCCAAATCCCCTAACTTTGTCTAACCCCTAATATATTAGGAGCCCTAATTTGCCCTAATTCTTGAGATCAAAAGAACATAAAAACCCTAATGCCAAGAGTTGATCGAAATTTCCCCAAATCTTGAAGAATTTGTAATGGGAAATGGGATTAATCATATGCGTTTGTAACTTCTTAGGGGATTTGTCTATTGTTGAACTATTAACCAAGAAACGTGGAGAAAACCAAGCCGATTTCAAGAAAGGAGTTTGATTTGAGTTCTCAGAGAGAATTGATTATAGAAATTTTGGTTTTCTAAGAGGTAAGTCAAGAAATCAGTTGTTTTGTTTGATTTAAAGCCATGTTGGTTGCTTATTTTATTGTTTACAATAGTGTCGCATGAATTTCTTTAAGTGAAGCCTTATTTAGCTCGATGTGGTCAATGTTGTGTTCTATTTTGGGGACATGTGGTCCCAATATGTTGTCATGTGTTCATTGAAATCAGTTCATAAAAGTTAAAAAATGTTGGATAAAGTTTCAATCTCTTTTGATAAAGTGAATTCTTTATCAGCATTGTTTATGTTCTAATGTACCCTAATGTCAGTGGTTCAAAATTGTTTATTAGTAATGTTGTTTGGTTTTGATAAAATAATATGATCATGTGCACAATTGTCTTTGCTTTAGAAATTGTTTATTGATAAAGTTGTTTTCTTTTGATAAGGATCATGATCAACAAATGGTGTTTGAATATGTGGTCCCAAAATGGCATAAAGTATATGAATAAGGGTGTTGTTGTTGTTTGCATTTTGGGTGTTGTTTTAACAATGTCTTCATATTTGTTAACATGACATAATGGAGGGCCATATGGATTTATACATGCACCATGGGGGAAAACGGGTTAATGAACCAAGGTTAAATTACTTTGGAGAACAGAGTGATCTAAAGACACCATTAAAGCCATTTCCTATTCTCCTTTAAGGCTTGCTTTGTTTTCAAATCCTATATCCTTTGTGATGAATCTGTCACCTGTGATTGTTGCATTCATACAAGCAATATGAAGGGTTAAAAGGATGTCAGTTTCTCTCTCCTCTTTCTAGTTTATACAATAATCCAAATAATTTTTCATTTTCATTTTTTTTAAGGTTTGTTTATATGCATATTAGTTACCCAATTGCATACAAGAAGCTAATATAATCTAAAAATCAGTGAACGATAATCTAATCAGGAAAATAGAGGAAGGTAATAAGGAAAAATAAATATCCTATTTTGGCTCTCTCTCTCTTTTTGTTTTTTAAGTATGTAAGGTGCCTTGGGTGGTGACAAATAAAAAGATGGCGTCATATCATATCGGATAGGGGAGAAAGGAAGACACTATGTATGTATGGGCTTCTCTCAACCTAGTAGATACATTTTAAAGCCTTAAGGACCCCTAGGGCCCAAAGCAGACAATATCTACATATTGGAGGATTTTTAAACTGAAAATGTAGATATGTTGACCATAGAGAATGTGTACATAACACAATTGACTTATCAACATATTCAACATCTGTATGTCATAGACCTTGGAATGAGCATCAATGAGGGGGGCCTTTACTTAGTTGATGATAATGATGGGCTCAAGAAGATATTAAGTAAACTCAATTCTGATACATATGTAGTTGAGTTTTTTTGCTAATGATAGCAGCGCTACTCCTACACATGCTCCTAACATCTTAATTGTAAATCCTGAAAATATTGAACCTTCAATTGATGATGGACTCGATGGTGTACAAGGTTTATTTAATACTCAGTATATAGGGTAAGTAATGAAATTAATCCAAACAATTGTGAGGCTGCCATAGTGAAGATGGTACTAATGGTGACTTGGATGGCAATAAGGATAACTTTGATAGAGCTAATAATGTTGAGGTCCCACAAGAGATATCTCACCCTATTAGATTCAATGTAGATGACTAGGGGACATATTTTGGATTGGGAATGACTTTTTCTTGTGCCAAAAATGTAAGGGAAGAGATAGCCAAGTATGCTATCTTTAGAGGTGTGGCTTTGAAATATGCGAGAAGTGAACCAAGCAGAATAAGGGTGAAATGTGAGAATGGGTGTCCATTATTGTTGTATCTAAGTAAAGATGGCAGTGAAGACCTTAGTCCCAACTCACAATTGTTATAGGATTTTCAAGAATTCTATAGCATCTGTCATGATATTAACTATGTTTTTCAAGCAAAGAATTCTTGAAAGGCATGATTATATGCTGAAAGACTTGAAACATGATGTTGAACAAGAACTGAGAGTCCATGTTGCTGCTTATTCTAAGTGTAAAAGAGCATGAAGGATGTTTCTTAGTGCATATTCAAGAACTTTCACAAGTGAATACTCAAAACTGGAAGCTTATGTAGATGAGCTTATGAGAAGTAACCCTAGGAGAAAAGTTGTTGAATTTTCTCGTGATAGGTTAAGAGAAAATAGAAGGGTGTTAAAAAGAATGTTTGTTTGTTTAGTTGCATGCAAAAGGGGTTGGAAAGCTAGTTGGAGGCCTATCATAGGTCTTGAAGGATGTTTTTTAAAAACAAAATTCATGAGTGAATTGTTTGTAGTTGTAAGGAGAGGTGCAAATAACAAGAATGTCCCAATTATTTAGGCTTGTGTAAAAAATGAATCAAAACATAATTGGTCATGGTTCCTCACTCTACTACAAGCAGAGTTGGATTTGGGAGATGGAAGCGATTATACTTTGATTTCTGACATGCATAAGGTAAGAAATCTTGAATTTGTGTATGTTATATAGGGTGTATTTTTCTCCTTCATCATTTCAGTTAATTAAATGTTTGCAATCAGTTGCACATTGCGATCTTGTGCAAAATAGAATATCTGGAGTTGAGATGAGAGTGAAGGTTGTACTTATATGGCCACGTTTGGACTTTTCCTCTAATGATGATGGAGACCATTGGATCTATCTCAGGTACATCTTCTTCATCTTCTAGGACGTCATCACATTCTCAGTTCTTATTGATGATGTTGGGAGAGAACTCAAACCCGTGTCCTCACACTACTATCTTCTGAAAGTTCGAACTGGTAAGGTTCCCCATGCCCTTGGACAAGTTCACATAGAACTCCAAGACAATCTATGATATGAAGGAGGCAGCTTAGATACAGTGGCTAGCAAATTTGTCTCCCCTAAAAGTTCCATTATTCGAGACTTGGCAAAGTCCTTATTGTGCAAGGTACGTTCGCTAACAAGGGTCCTCTTTGATACAAAGGCCAATAACTTTGCATGGGAGGGAAATTTAAAGTAGATGGATAGAGAAGCAATTACCTCTAGGAATTTTCGAACTCTCTGCTTCTTGGCTGTAGGCTTCTTAAATGTTGCTTTCTTAGATTGTACCATAAATTGGGACAATTTTCTCATGGAGTGCGGTGAAGGTGGTATTGAATCGGAAGAGGACGTGAGTCCCTTGTTCTCTAGTTTGTTCCATTATGAGTCTAAACTTTCATTGATAAATTTTCTATGGCGCTTTGTTTGAGATTTTAGAATCTCAACAACAGAGTCTAGTCTAACCCAACCTACCCATTGAAGTGGCATAGGTTCCACTTCTTCTCCTGCTATAGGCACAGTCTATGTGGTTATGCAAACATCAGTGTCATCAGGGTTAGGTCCTAAGAGTCATGTTTCTTCACAGGAGGTTTTGCATTCGCTTGCTCAAGTCGGCGTCTGGGAACTACGGCCTTCGACGGTTTCCATTGATTGTCTCCAGCGTTCAGACTTTCAAGAGCCAGACCTCACCTGGATTTTTCTTTCGTCAAACGACCTACTCTGCGTAACTTCATCTCTCATACGCGCTATGCGCGCACAAGCAAGGCTGGTGGTGCAGATCTTAGTTCCACATTGATGGGGTCCATGGCTAACCATTCTTGATCAAAGATCTTTCCTTTTTTGTTGGAACTTCCTTTCACAAGTCTCCTTCTTACGGACCCACCAGATCTCGTCATCACATTCTTTGAAGTTGAGATATAATGCGGAAGGAACAGAAAGTTCATACCTTTAGACGTTACTCGAGAGAGAATGCAGAAAAGCAGTGTGCTTTTTGTCTTTCATTTGTTGCCCTTTATATAGGGGTCCCCATTGGCTCTTTGGAAACCCTAGGGTTTCTTATCTCTAACGATTCCCTATTTAATAGGTGATGAGTATATTTTATACTCTTTTTATCCTAATTTTTTTGTGAGTTTTGTGTTTATATATATATATATATATATATATATATATATATATATAAATAAGTGTTATAATGCTCTAAATGTTCATCTTTGTGATTAGGTTAACAATTGAATGCATATGAGCGAAAATGGAGCTTGAAACAAGTAAGGAAAAGGGCAAAGTACAAATAAAAAGTGCATGACACGGTATTGAGCTATATGCCACGACATTGAAACAAGAATTTATTAATAAGTGTTAGCGTTGCGGCATCACCGTTGATGCCAATGACATTGAAGTAGAGAAGAATCGGAGCAACAAGACCGGTATGTCACTTAAGATCACCGGTTT
This sequence comes from Tetrastigma voinierianum, assembly GCA_016808115.1. Taxonomy (NCBI): domain Eukaryota; kingdom Viridiplantae; phylum Streptophyta; class Magnoliopsida; order Vitales; family Vitaceae; genus Tetrastigma; species Tetrastigma voinierianum. Next base: position 2,178,043 of record JAEQBH010000926.1, read on the forward strand.
GGATCCCATGGCATCCAAAGAATTTCTAGAGTATTTAAGCCCTATATAGTCGCAATACTACTGCATTGGATTACATGCTACGGCATCGCGGCCTAGATTTCACAAATTGTTAATTTCAACCCATTTTTAGGGCTCATTTCCCAAAACACTATATAAACACTTATTTCTTTTCTTTAAAGAGGAGAAGTCCCCATGGTTATAAAACCTAAGGCAAAGCTCTATTAGGAAGAAGGAAGATTGAAGAAGGAGAGGAAGATTTGGAGAGAAGAAAGGGCTTTCATCATCATATTTGTTATTTCTTCCCCTCTCTGTGCTTTCCCTCACTTCTATGGTTGTATCTCTCCCCATTATGTACTAATTTCATTTTCTAGGGTTTTAGATGTAGTTTGTTTATGATTTATGTATTTGAACACTGTTTTACCTTCTATTTGATATTTGAAGCACATTTTTATTAAATTCCCTATTCTATTCTTCATATTTGTTGATGAATGTAAACCACTGACATATTTGTGGTTCAATTCGAATCTGAGAAATGAGAGTTGAATTAGACATGTTTAGGGCATCACATTTCATCATTGACAAGAAATTCTCATGTGATTTGTGTGGTAATTAGGGCTTCTTGGGTTTATTGCTTTCTTAAGGCTTTGGGGTTGAAAAAAGATGCAAAATACCTAAGTTATATGGGTAGAATGTGGGTTATCGAGAGAGATTCACATGTGCAATAGTGAGGCTTACTATTAATAGGTGATTAGAATGTCATTTGGGGGTAAATTGAATCATGATGCATAAGGATTAATCAAATGAAGTCTAAACCCTAGGTTTTCCACCTTTTATTTCACCCATTTCACATGTTAGTTTAGGCTTTCAGTTTGTTAGTTGTTTTCTTTTCATTTTCATTTAAATTCAACATCCAAATAATGTTAGGACTATCCTAATTCCAGTATTTAGAAACTTAATCCCCGTGGGAATTATACTCTTACTTTTCACACTTTACTACTTGAGGCAACGGGTGCATTTGAGCACATAGGCATATTATTTTATATACACGCATTCGCGCCTATCAAATTTTTGGCGTCGTTGCCGGGGATTAGGCGTTTACTAATATTGATACCAAATAGTCCTTCTTTACTTTGGAAATTTCTTTTGTTTGTTTGTTTCATTTTAGTTGTATATATCTTCATTTTCTCTTTTGTCTATTTTACTTTTGATTTTTATCGTTGTTTTGTAGGTTTAAATCACAATGAATCCTTTCATTAAATTGACAATTGAAATGTCACTCCTTACTCAACAACTAAGAATGAGGTAAATTGCTACTAAGCATCATCAAAGAGCAAGAAGTCAAGTGTGGAACCCACATATGTCTATGGATCATGTTCAGTGTGGAGGTACCCCATAATCGAACTATTATAATTTTGGATAGGACCATCACCCAAGAATCTCAAGGGAAGAAATCCATAATACTTTCCATTTTCCACAAGTCCAAAGATCAAGCTTAGAAGAAACCATAGCTGAATTAGCTAAAGAAAGGGTTGAAATGGAAAATTCTCAAGCTCAAATGGCCTAATCAAGTCTAAAGGAAACCATGGCTGAATTGAGAAGAGGTCATGCTGATTTGGACATGGTTCAAGCCGAAAATGAAAGATCAATGATTGAGTTGGACTATGAACATAAGGGTTTGCCTAGGTTTCATGCCCAAAATGAGATAAGTCCACTTCCAAAAGAGAAGATGTCAAACCTAAAGGCAACCATGGCTGAATGGAGAAGATTTCAAGCTGAATTTACCTCTCAAGCCCAATTCATGGAGAAGGTGAACCAACCTCCATAAGAGGAGTTATTCTTGGAAAATGAAGTGGATGTACTAGCCATCTCAATGGTTGAATTGGCTAAGTCTAGAACTGAATTATTCATGGAAGAAACAAGGGCCAATATTCAATTTCAATCAATTCCACTCAAGAGCTTGGAAGAGACGATGACCCCAAAGGCCATTTCTCATGCTCAATCCAAATTGGAGATAGAACAATATCCAAATATGAAGGAAATGAGTATAGAAGAGTTAATGGCCCAAGACAAGAAGGAGGAACAACAAAGGAGTTTCCCTAGCATTCTTGAGGTGAAGTCGGAAAAACAAGATGTAGATAACAAAGAGGTTATCACCTTGAAAAATGGTGGAGAACTTAAGGAGCTTAAAAGAGAAAGGGTTGATGCAGATGAAATGAAAGAGTTAGTTACAAAGGAAGAAGAAGACTCAACTTCTCTGGAACCAAATGAGATGAGAAAAGAAGTTGTAGAGACTCTATGGGGTGAGATGCATGAAGAATTACAAATGAGAAAATGACTCCCATGTTCAAGGTGGATGGATACATTGTTCAAATGAATAAGGAATTGGAAGATAACATTGTGAAGAAAAATGAAAAAAAAATGCCAAGAAAATGAGCATGGAAGACTATTTGCCCAAGTTAATGGTTGAGCACAACTATCAGTTCTTAGGAACGGATGGAGGGAGGAGTCAACATTCTTTCCGTAGTTTGATAAGTCAAGCTGAACTCTAGAAAAACTGAGTGGCTTCTTAGGAGGCAACCTAAGTTTAATAAGTTTCGTTTTCCTCTTTTCAATTTTTTCTTAGTTAGTCTTTAATTCGTTTTTAGTTGATTTTTCTAGTTCGGTCTTGTTTTATGTTGTTTTAGTTGTGATTTTCAGGCTTTTGGAAGTCCTCAAGTTGGTTCCAAGGCAAGAGAAACTGGATGATCTAACTTGATCATCTTCAGGGGAGTCCTCTCTTCTTCCTTGTTTTTCATGATCTATTTCATTGAGGAATTGTTTTTTTCAAGTTTGGGGGGACATAATGTGATAGAATCAGCTTTGGATTTCCTTATTGGTCTTATGTTTTGTCTTATGGCTATGCATGTTTGTGTTTGTGTTTAGTTTAGTTTGATTGTTTGATCTTGTTGCTGGTGTTTGTTTTTTCTTTCTTTTATGTGTGTTGTGTCTTATATGAGTTGGATTTGGTGCCATGCTTGCTATTTGGAGAACACTAAAAAATTTTGAACTTCAAATTTGTGAGCCATCATTTGGGATACTGGGTATTTACTTGATTTAGGACTGTTGTGCATGATTAATTGTGGGTGACTTAGTTTAGTCGGCCCCCATATCTTTCAAGAAGCTATTTCTTATGGGAACTTGTACACACTCACCCACTAGATCTCAGTTATATACCTTGGTTCTGACCCCCTTTGCTAAAATTGAATTTTCTTTGAGGGATTTTAATTTTTAAGTGATGGGACACCTCAACAAAGTGAGTCATTGTGCCATAAGAATTGCAAAAACAAAAGAAAAACTAAAAAGACAAAAAAAGTAGAAAAAAATGAGAAAATGAATGAATAAGCGAGTTGTGCCAATCGAATACCCGAGCACGGTCCTAGGGGCCTTTCAAAGCCTAATGCCCTGAGCCAATTGGCTGGGAGTCAATGACTTCACTACTCACTACATGGGAAAGAAGATGGCTCATTCTCACAAGTAGGTGCTTCGATTTTCTAATTGAGTGTTTGGGGTAAATTTTGAGGGAAACTTAATGCTCGATGCACTTAATCAAATGGTGGAGAGTCACCAATGGATCCCCACTACATGGACTGTGATGCCCCGATCCTGGGGTGTCTCGTTGACCACCGTCAACCTGCGGAATACCTGTGTCTCATATTATGAGAACCATACATGAGTAAAAATGGCCACTTAGGCCCATACATCAATACTCACCAAAATACATCAACTATATTTCAAGAGTTCAAGAGTTATTACATTACTCTTAACCAAAACATATATCAAAATTTAGAATTTTAATACATGTTATACAAACACATCAAAGCCACAATCCGGCTTTCTTCTAAATATCTACTAATGAGCGCTGCCTTCCTCAACAGCCCTCGCACCGAATAATGATCCTCGACAGGCGAGCAATGCCTAGTAGTGGAATTATCCTACATGGGTTACTCCCCACCTAAGTGCACATGCAATGATTCAACATAAACACATTCAAGAAAATACATGATCCTACTTGAATGTCTACATGCCCTATCCCATGTCTCGAGTCCTCACCGAGTCCCTCACACATGTCTAAGCCAAATGTGAGAAAAATATCGTTTTCAAACAAAAGGTTTTTGTTCTTGAAAACATACTACCGAGTTTCAGTAAATATATTGGACTACCCTCCAAGGCGAATTGCTGGATCATTTTTTCGAAACAAGCCATGGGTCAAATTTCCAGATGAACTGCTTATTCACTCTCCAAGGAAATTCTTCGGAAAATTTTCCCTTAAAATTCCTTTCACAACCATTTTCCATTTCTTTCATTTCTTTCATGCCATACACTCACACCTAATTTTCTAGGTTACCCCGGTGCATATGAAATGCATTATGCCATTTCCAAATCACACATGCCAATATATCAATTATGCATATATTAACATAAATTAACATACTAATCACATGTCATTAATTCATATTAATAACATCAAAATTAGCTCTCAAGGGCTAATCAACAATCCAATTCCCATGGCTCACACTCAATTATATTTCATATAATTCAACCTCATGTTAACACATTAAATTTCATGCATTAACATTTCTTTCACACAATTCCAAGCCAATCATTTCAAGCAATATTTTGCTTACAACACGCATGGACCATTTTCGGTCCAATCAAGCAAAACCGAACTGCTTGGTCAGCCCAAATGAGCAAATATCGCCGCGCGGCCCACTCACCAGGGCACTTGCCTTAATTTTTGTGGAACCAACCATGGCCATCCTACCAAAAACACTCAAACCATAATTTATTCCATAAATTATCACACAAACCACCCAAACAAATTCCTAAACTGCCTAAAATGGGTTCAAAAATTATCTGAACACCCGGTCCCAAGTTTTGGGGACTGATCAACAAATCCACTCACTACTCAAATCAACCAAATCCTTTACAAAGCCCTTAAAAACCGAAAATAACCGAGTAGGAGAAGACCCCTACCGCTTGGAGTTGTCAAAACTCCCCAAAATTGGTTCCCACGCGTAGCCCTCGCCGCGTAGAACAACTTTGCTTCTTGGCCCAAAGAGATCTAACGGTCCGAACACCGGGAAATCTAGAGAGAATTTGCACTTTCTCTCTCTAAAAACCCTCCATTTTCAAAAATCTGCTCACCCCTCTCACCTACCGCACATATCAGTAAAAATGGAGAAGAAAGCTCTCCTTTTTGTCCCCCTCATTGCCACTTGTCAAGCCATCATTGGCTCCTTTGATTCCTTATCCATTTAATCCACCAACCTTTGATTTTCCTCCAATTAGGAGGTGCCACATGTCACCCATGGCCCCTACACTTGAGCTCAAGTTGACTCATTTTACACCTGACACATGGCACACTGTGAGCCACTCAAAATGTGTCAAGTGTCTCGCATTACACTCGTTGCCTCGAAAAACGTGCAAATTCCGATTGTTTTGGAATTCGATAAAATTCGACGTGGTAGCTAGATTTCACGAGACGATTCCAACGGTGAAGTCCGTTTCGTCACTCGAGATTTAGAAAAAATTCCGGATTTTGATCGAAATTACCATTTTGCCATTTTTCAGAAAATTAGATTTTCTCGAGGTTTCACATGGACACTTCTCTAGAACTCCTTAGCATTGCATCCTACTTTAGGTTTATGTGTTTGAATAAAAAGGTGTGCTCTTATCCTTTCATAGTTAATTTTTTTCAAAATGGGGAATTGAGTTTAAGGGTGTTGAAACCTTTGTATACACTTGAGATTTAAGCTTAAAATTTTCACCAAGTACCCATAGGAAAGGTCATTGAAAATGTGGGGGACAACTTACTATGTTCACCATACTAATTTTTTCCTTGTCCTTTAAAGATTGCAAATGCTTTTGGATCCTTTATTGGTTAATTTATTACTATAGAACTCTTTTATTGTGTCCTTTTGAATTGTTATCAAGCACCTTATTCATCTCATTGTGTGACGCCCTAAAACCCGAGGATCCCGTTGACAACCCGTCAACCTATAGAATTCCTGTGGATTTCGAGTGACCTAATACGACACTGTTGTGTCCCATTTATCAGGATCCATATTTTCACAAAAATCGGGCAAAGTCTCCTTTGTTCGGAGAGCTCTACCCAACATACAACCTGTATAAGAGTATAACCATAACCCATCCAGGGTCTCAACAGAAGTAGTAATAATCACACAAGGTCCATCTGTCCATATCCCCAATATACATCCCTTTACGAGACCCATTCATTCCCATTTAAATCTAAAATATGAAAATAAAACACTGAATTACAGTGCATAACAGTCCGATCACGACCCTCTTACCATAATTACATACCCGACTATTTAGACAATAGTCCCAAAAGAATTTAGTTACAATTCTTTTACACAAAACAATTTTTAAAAAGGTAATATCAAGGCCACACATCGGCCTCCCTCATAATCACGGCCTCGTCGGAGCGCCGTCTCCCTGTACACTCCCTGTACCTAAAAGGGAGTCTCACGACGGGGTAAGCAATGCCTAGTAGAGAATAATTCCTACAAGGGCTACTCCCCACCTAAGTGCACATGCAATGGCACACCACACATTCAAGTAAAAACATGCACATTCCTACTCAAATGTATACATGTCATGGATGAGAATGTGACTCACCCTATCCCATGTCCCGAGTCCTCACCGACTCCCTCACACATGCATATGCCGAGTGTGAAAAACCGAACCGTCATTATGTTCCATCAATGGCCATTTTTCAAGATTTTTTATTTATAAATCAAAATCCATTGGACGGTTCCCAATATCAACTTGCATTTCCCAAGTTCCGTGTGTTTATGCATTTGTGGGCCATAGATTTCCAGGTTTACATCGCAGGACGCCGAGCGTCTTTCCAATATTTTTACGGTCTTTCACCGCCGGTGATCATATCTAACCATGAATGCTGGGTCTTTCACCCTAGGGGGGGATCTACCCCAACTTGCTATGCCCAACACACATATTTTTCATTTTTAAAACCGTGAGACTCATTTTGGACGTTGTCCCATGTTACCGAGCCCACCATCGAACACTAAACACGGTGTCGATCTCTACCATGCACTCACACCCATGTCATGTGATGTCCTAGTGCATAATGCAATGCAATCATGCCATTGCTCATTCATACCATGCTACATATATGATGAGTGCTATATGTGCATGCCTACTCATGCATAATTACTCCATGCATCACTTGACATTTATATAAAAGAAACATACAAATTCCAAATATATCATATAATTCATGCCATCATATCAATACACGTGATACATTGACACATCACAAGTCACTACAATTTAATAGCTTATTGATCCATCAACCTTCAGCCGAATTGTGACAAGACATGTCCACAATCAGCTTCACAATAAGCCATGTAATGGCTTTATTCCTACAAGCACATCACAAGCCAAACCATTAGAACACACAATTTGACTTCCATAATACCCCTCTTAAACAAGTATATCACTCAATTCAAGCAATGATATACTACAATCATATACCAATTGTGGCAAAAATCTGGACACAATTCATTAAACAGCCTAAGTTGTAGCAATCCCGAAAATGGACCATAACTTGAGTTATAGAGGTTTGATTTTAGTGATTCAAAAGCCTAACATCAAGTACTCATATAGAACTACAAGTTCCTTGAAGGATACTAGTCCAAATTCTCACTTTTTCCCAGCCGAAAATCAGTTCCAAAAACCTAGACAGTAGGTTCGGCCAAAATAGGGCATCTTGGAGCAGTCCTAGAAACGGACCATAACTTGAGTTATAGAGGTCTGATTTGGGTGATTTAAAAGCCTAACATCAAGTTCTCAGATAGGGATACAATTTACTTGAAGGATACTAGTCCAAATTCACCCTTTTTCTAGCCGAAAATCAGCCCTGAAAACTAGACATCATAAACAGGGCACTATTCCCATAACCCATTATTTTGCCAAATAGCCCCATAGAGCAAAAACGGCCAAACAACCCCCTTAGGGCATTAAAACTCAACCAAATAGCCCCCATAATGAAAAATAAACCAAAGTGTGAAAATCCCGCCTCTTAAAGTGCGAGCAACGCCCGAGGAAGTCTCATGGGACACTTCCCGAACCGGGCTTCGACTTCACAAACCTCCCGCAGACGAACCCCGATGAAACTCTGGAGTTTCTAAGATCCACGCTGCAGCCCCGCCGCATACCCGACTTTACCTGTCCATCGGAACCGACTAACCCGATCTTCAGATCGTAGAAAGAAGGTAGAACCCTTTTCCTCTCTCCTCCTTCTCTCCTTCTTTTCCCTTTCTTTTCTTCTTCTTTTAACTTAACTAAAGCAAGTGTGTGGCCCTATACGCCACGTGTCACGCATCCTCGCTTCTGATCCGTCTTACCACCGTAAATAATTTATATTCATTCCTTGCCTCAAGTCTAATTTATTTTAAATGAACTTAACTTGAGTTATTTCCTAACTCCCGAGATTCTCGTGAAAATCTCGTCCCCGGGGTCATTGAATAACCATCCACCCAAAGAAATCACGAAAATCCGACTATCTCATAATTCAACGAAATCTTTCTAGGTAACTACTACAGCACTAATCCAACCCAAACTGCTTTCGTCATCCAAGACGAGAATTTTACAAGCTACCCCTCGAACCATTTTGGCAATTTTTTATTATTTTTTTCCATTTTTAGAAAATTAATTTTTTCCCTAAGCCACATTATCAGGTCATTGTGTTTAGTTTGTTTAGTCAGTTGTTTCAGGTTCTTCCTTTGCTTCGCACAAACAAAGCAGTTAAGTCAGGTGTGATGAGTATATTTTATATTCATTTTATCCCTTTTTTGTGTGTTTTTGTATTGTTTTTTATATTCATTTTATCCTCACGAGCCTTCATAGCATATGCTCGTGCTGGGGCTGTAGGCATAGGACGATCCACTGTCTCTGACACTATACCTCCACGTCCTCTATGCTAAATCGGGCCACTTCAACCCCTACCTCGATCCCGAGTCAAAGGTGGTGCAACAGATCTCCCTCTGCCACTTCCTTGCAAGCTCCTATTATCCCCTGACTCTCTAGGACAATTCACCATGAAATGATCTGTGCTTCCACACTTGAAGCATCCTCCTATCAATAATATGCAAACACCCAAATGTCGTCTATGGCAATGAGGGCACTCTAGGGTTTCTCCTTGTCCAACTGAAGCATCTCCACCAGAATTAGGTGCCATATTAGGCCCTTGCCTTCTACCTCTTATAGCCGAGCCGCACACACTCCACATTCAGCCTTGAGATTCCTAGTTTTCCCGAGGAGGAAGAAGCTCCTCTTGCAAACCTCTTCTTCTAAAACCTTTCTTTGTTACTTACTTCAGACCTCTCCACCTTTATAGCAAATTCTTGTACCTAACCGATGCACCACCTATTCGAGAAGTCACAAAAGCAAATATATCTTGATAGACTCATTCAAACCATAATCAAATTGTCTACATTGAAATGCTTCGGTGAGAACTGACTCTAGAGCATACTTGCTAAGATGGCTAAATTCTTTTTCAGACCACCACCGGGATAAAGCCTGCTTCAAATTTAAATTGCTTCCATTTGGCCTCCTTGTACATATCAGTGACATACTTTGCCCAAAACTCTTGGAAAAAGAAATCCCAAGGCATAAGGTCCAGAAACTTGGATGCTTCAAGATAAGCTTCCACCAATCATAAGCCTCACTTTGTAAAAGGAGACTGCACAGGCCACTCTTTGCTTAGGAGGGCATCTCACCTCCTCCACTACTCTTTGCAAACTTTCATGCCAAAACTCAGCCTTATATGATTCCTCTAGGCTTATCCCATGGAACTCCTCCGCTCCATGTCTCCTCATCATATCTATTAGAGCTTTAAGAGCTGTCAACCCTTCCAAAACCCGAGTCATATCTTGAGATATCTTTAACAAGCGCTTTCCATCAAGGTCTGCTAGTGGACACGTTTACCGACTAATTGTATGATCAAACCGACAACCCTTGTTCCCTTAGGTTAACACTTTCAGTAGCTTCTTCAATCGGATTTGGGGGACGGTCCATTCTATTCAGAAAACAAAGACATCCACATCAAGCCAACACATTACTTTACATATGCATTTCTATCTTATACTCTATCTAGAGTAGCCTAAACCTAGGCTCTAATACCACCTAAACTATGACGCCCCAACCCGGCACCTCGTGTCAGGAAAGGGTGTCACAAATCTAAGAACTATAAACCTATTAATTTACATCATTCTAAATAATTATAAAATATATATATAAATTATCATATTACAAAATAATATCATACCCCACCATTGGAGTGATCAATATATTCAATTTCATTATATACAAAACTTTTCATTATTTTCACAAATATATGTACATCATCTGAAAATAAACCAAAACATCACTAATGGGCACCTAATGCTATGCTGGCATTTGCTGATGTGGGACGTCCTTTACTATCACTGCACCCTAGATACCTACACGGATAAACACCCATGCTAAGCTTTATAACTTAGTGGGGATCCATAAATATGGACGACCACTATAACGATCATCACAAACACATGTACAAATGCATCTAACTATACATATACATATACATTTAACCATATATGACACAATACTTCAACCACTTATCACTAACATTTCAACATAAGGTAATAAATCATAACAATTCCACTAATTGATTATTCGTGATATTCATGACATTCATTAATCTTTAAATTTTATGAGTTATGTTTCATGTCTTATATCTTGTCATTTATAATTTCATTACATTTTTCATTTGCGTACTCTATGTTTTATGCCTTTTATAAACATTACAAAATTTTCATCTCATCTCTTGTCATGCCTGCATAATCCAAAGAAGTGGATCATGAGACAAAACTGTATGTATCCGAAGGTACTATCATTGTATGAGATAGTAATTTATAAACTATTGTATGATCCAAACGGGGCCACTGTAATGATCCAAACGGGATCCATGTCATCGACTCAAACGGGGCCACTCTGTTTGTAAACTTTATGCTGCAGCATTATTATCCCTATAGACATGTTTATCTATCCAACTACCCTGGCCATAAGCAATAATCGCTATTATGTTTTTCTTAACAATCTTTAGATATCGAAAACATATTTCATATACATGAATAACTACCGATATCATGTATACCTATGAGATATCTGTTACTATCAAATAATCTTTATAAATATTTATAACCCGTACTTGCACTTTTTCATATAACAAAAATATACATGTATTCTCTTTAGCTTTCATAACACATGTTATCGTGATCACCTTACTATGATGCATTATTTCATATAACAATAAATTTATGTAGTCTTTATAAAATTTCAGTTTCCATAACAAATTCTGCCTGAACAATTCGAGGCAACTCCCAAGTCCATTTTCAACTACAATTTTGACCCTGTAAATGGGATTGTTAATGATGAGTCTTAAACTCATCTTTTTTTTCATCCATTTTTTTGGCATGTTTTTAACAGTTTCAACACTATTTGTATGCCAAATTATGGAACATTCATCAACTTTATGTTTTGTAGGTGTTAATTGAAAAATGAGAGAAAACAAGTAGAAAAGAATCAAAAAAATGGAAATTGCAGCAATCTTTGTTGCGACATATAGTTTTTTTATGTCGCGACACAATTTCAAGCAAACCAAAAGAACTATGTCGCAGCCAGCAACTAAATGTCGCAACAAAGCTCAGGCATAACACAAGGCTGAAAGAGCAATTTTGTCGTGACAAAGAGTTTTTCTATCGTGACATTATTGAAGAAGATTATGAAGAAAACTGCCACGATAGTCCTTAACTTTGTCGCGACAATGATCAAGGTAGAGAGCAAAGGAGCTGTGTCGTGACAATATTTCCTCTGTCGCAACATAAAAAGCTGAAGACTAACAGATGAATTCTATCGCGACAAAAAATGCTAAGACTGCAACACAAGTCAACTGAGACAAGTGCTTTTATGTCGCGACAAAGTTTTCAGAACCAAGCCAACTCGAGGGGGAATTTTTGTCGCAACAAAAAAAATTATGTCGTGACATAACATTCAGAATTCACAACTAAGAGCAACAAAATCTTTGTCGCGACAAAGATTATTTCTATCGCTACAAACAAAACATGAAGGAGGTGAATTCTTTGTCACGACAAGGAGCTGAAGAGCAAACAAGAGAGCACATAAAGAAATTCATGTCATGACATAGTGAACAATTGAAGGGGGTTTATCGCGATTAAAGAAATTTTTCTCACGCAACAATAAAAGTTAATGGACAGACTCTATCGCAACATAATAAAATTAGGTCGCGATAGAAATTGAAGAAGAACTTAGATTGGCCAACGAAATATGTGTCACAACAAAGATTTCTATGTCGCTAAGAAACAAAATTTCAGCCAGTCGTATAATAAATAAGAGAAGAAAGTCCTGTCAGGACTAAGGAGTTTCTTATCGCAAATGTAATCATGGCTGACTCAAAGAAATCATGTCACGACAGAGTTGACAGGTTGAAAAGGTAAATGTTTGTCGCAACAAGGAAAATTATGTCACAACAAACTCTAGAAGCAAAAAGGACATAAGAAGTCGGTCAGAACAAGTTTGGTGTCGCCAACATCTCGAAGTCTGTTAAACAGACGCATCTGGTGGCACCGCGGCGCAGCCTTCCGCAACCCAGACGCCCGGATAGTCAAGACTCTGTATCTTTTCTTTTTTTTTCTTTTTTTCTTTTAGCAGAGTTAGTTTCAAGAGTTTGAATGTAGATTTTAATTGGTATTCTTTAGATTTTCGATTTGGGTATTGAACTGAAGTGTAACTGAGCTGGAATTTGTTTATAAAATTATCTTTCTCATTATCACCTCGAGTTCAAATGGAAGTTATTAAGGTCTCTGAGTTCATTTATTTCAGCCGTCTATGATTGACTTGCCTTTATCGCTATCACCGATATGAGGAACCAAGCTTTTGAAAGTCAGTCGAAATTGATCAATGATGATATTCATTTTTATGCATAAGGTGGACAAACGCCTTAATTAGAATTCTTGAATTTATTTGATTGGTATTGTTCTTGAATTTATTTGTTCCCAGTACTAGTACCATGTACCCAAGAAAGGTCCTATATCTTACTCTGATTTCCAGGAGGCCCTCTGAGTGACACAGTAATGGAGAATCTTGAGAGTATAGAGTTGTTCTTTGTGGGTATGGTAGACTAATACTAAGGAACTAATGAACTCTAATGGGTTACTCAAATAGATCACTAACTTACTCGTAATTTGTGGATAGTTGAATGAAGTATCAATTTAATCAATCAGAGGTTTCTTCTCTTTCTGCCAAATTGATTCTAATCCCGTGTTAGTAAGGATCTAATCAAGGAGATGGAAATTTTCATCAGAAATGAAGGATGAGGTGTCAATCAAATTGGAGAAGACTTGTAATATCCTGTCTATGGGGGTAAGAATTCTTCAGTCCTAAGATATGGGTATGAAATACTGAAAAGGAAAAATACTTAAATCTTATAAAGAGGGTTACAAATTACAAGTAACTGATTAGAATCATGTCTCATAAATGAATATGAACCTTTAATCAGTGAAAAGTATGGTTAAGGGAGAAATCCAAACTATACTATCATGCATCTTGACAAACTCAGTTTCCCAATTTAAGGTTGAGCTATGAATCGAATAGATGCAGAAATTGATTATCACTCATTGATCTATATTCAGTTTTGTCTCACTCAGTAAATTCCCAAACCCATTATTTATTAAAAATTATTTTCATGTATATTACGTAATTGAATCTAGGACTAAAATTCTTTTTAGTCATGTCATCATCAGAACAGTAGATTTCAAATAAATGATCTTGAGTAGTTAAAGTGTTAGTCTTTTGATTTATCATCATTCCTCGTGGGAACGATATCTAGACTTTAAATATCCACTTTTATTGCTTGCTTCAGCATAACCCGTGCACTTAGCTGTAAAGAATCGCCACCAACTCAATTTTTAATGAATATTATTTTAAAAGGGAGCTAATCACTTTTCATCTACACAAGCATCCGGCTAACAAGTTTTGCTGTCGTGATTGAATAAGCTCTTGAGTGGTGGTACCTTAAATTTGGCATACACAGCCTAGTATCATATAGTTCGGGTTCAGAATAAGTTTCACCGTTGCCAGGGACTAGCTAATAATCCTTTGGTAATAGTGTTATTAATTTGTATACATACATACATATATATATATATATATAATCGTGTCTTACTTAAGGCCATGGGCTGTGGATAGATTGATGAATTTAAAGATCAATATTCTAACCAAAAAAGGGATTACGACTTGGACATTTTTCTTTATTATTATAAATTTCGTAAAATCACAAAAACAAGTATTTGCGTAGCTAAAAAGAAGCTATCAAATTTTTCTATGAGTTTAAATAGAGAGAATTGTATCCCACATAATTCGGCCTTGATCTTAGTGTTTCTATTTCATGAAGACTTTAAATGCATAGAAAAACCATATGACCGCCTGTGACACCGAAATGTGAGAGAACACTGAAGAATCTGAGGCAAATCACAAGTGCAGAATCCAAAAGTATGGAAAATCAAAGAGAAAGACTGCAAGCTATTCAAGAAGAAGAATAAGAAGAAGTAGAAAGACATCAGAGGCCTAATACTATGGAGGACTTTTAAAGGCCTATTATCCAAGACTTAGCATTCCCACGCGTATCAACCCCGCCATGTAAGCCAAACAATTTGTTTCAATCCAGCGATTGATTACTATGGTACAAATGAACATTCACCCACCGGTCATCCCTCTGAAGATCCCAATGAGCATATGGGAAGATTCATGAGGATGGCCAACCCAGTCAAGCTGAATGGGGTGAGACCAGAATTAATCAAGCTACAGCTTTTCCCCTTTTCACTAAGAGACGCGGGCAGAATCACTTGACTCACGCTGCCGGATCAAAGAACGCTGGGAAGAGTTAATGGAGGCTTATATGAGCATATTTTTTCCTCCAGCTATAACTTCTGAGAGAAGAGGAGAAATAATTGTCTTCAAGTAGGGGGAAGATGAGAGTCTCTACAATGCATGGGAGAGATACAAGAGACTGTTAAAAAGATGCCCTATGCATGGAATAGATCTAACTACTCAGATGGATATATTTTATCATGCTATGAATTATGCCTCCAAGGGTATAATTGATGCATCCTGCTGTGGGGCTTTTAAGAGAAGAAGTGCAGAGGAGGCAAAGTAGCTGATTGAAGACCTTGCCAAATGCAATTACAAGGCTCCATCTGAAGCTTCAGAGATCAGCAGCAGACTAAAGGGAAGTGGTTTGATTGAGCTAAATCGATTGCAATAGGAATAAAACATGTGTTGATGAACAAATTGGGCAATTGAGAAGAAGAATGCATACCGCACATGAAGGAGCGTGATGAACGAAAGAAGAAAAAGTGTCAAGGACCAAACCATGAGGGTTCTTACCAGTCGAGGAGGCATGCATCTAAATGCTAACAAAGAGCTTACACTTTCAAACCAAACCCCTAACTCGCCTACTCATTACACACCAAGACCAGAACCATGAGAATTTCATATGGTGTGGAGGAGCACATCAGGCCCTAGACCGCATTGCACTACCATCGTGCCTATGCTCAGCCCAAGTTCCAAGAACAATGGAAGAATAAGAGGACAATAGAGGAGAATATCATGGTCGCAGGACTCAATCATTTGAAGATCGCCCAAATGTTGTATTTCTGCGTCGAAAATAAGAGAATTCTGAATTTGCATGAGAAAAGATTTTCTGAATTGGAAAATTTCCAAACAAACACAACTGGTGTTTCCAAACAATACTAATGTTTCATTGAGGAAATTGGAAACTCGGGGCAGGCGCTTAGCCCTTCCTGTAACCAATCAAAGAATGCATCAAGAGTACGGAGATAAAACTGCATTTCACACCTACTTCATTGAAAGGTGACAATGAATTGCAAGGAAACAAGAAGATGTAGGATGAAACAGACATTGGAAAGAAATTGAGGAAGAACATCTCAGACTAGAGGAGCATATAAGGAGATGTTGAAAATGAAGAATTTATCATAAATGTCTAAGCTAAAGATAGAAAACTGAGCAGCTTCTTGGGAAGCAACCCAAATGGAAATTTTAAATTTTAATGTTGTTAGATTTTGTGTGTTTGATTTTTCAATTTTTAATTCTGTCAGAAGTTATATTTTTAGTGGTTGTTAATTTTTCAAGACAATGAAGCTATATTAAAGATGAATTTTATCATGAAGCACACTGTCTGAAACTTAAATATGCAGAAAATAACTACAAGGGGGAGTATTTCTATTTCCCTCAATTTGTTTTAATGATGATGCATACTTGAAGTTTGGGGGAATGTGATTTTTATTTTTTTATTCTAAACATCATCTATGCTAATTTTCTTGAATAAAGAAATGAAATGTCATTGTTCATACTTGAATTGAGGGTCTTTGATCATTAAATGAGTCTTCAAAAGTATGTTCAAAAGGTACAGAGGATGCACCTTTGCTCTTTGAAAAAGCATCTCGAGTGAAAACTAAGAGGCACTCAAATTAGTTCACCGTTGCGACATACTTCTCCGTGGTCGCAACATAAATAACTTTAGACTCAATTTGAAAAGAACATTTTCTGTCGCAACATAGATTTTTCATTGTCACGACATAGATTGAAATGAGCATCAGAAATAATGTCACAACATTTATTGCAATGTCTCGACATTTGACTCACCTTGTCCACAAGTGATTGCAAAACTTTGTCGCGACATTTATTTTTTAATGTCGCGACATAGTAGAAAAAAAAAATATAACACACCTTAGGTCATTTGTTGTCGAAAAATTTAATGAAGGCACAACAAACAGTTGGCTTATAAATATAAAAAATTTTAAAATTGGAAGGCCACCTTTCTCATAAACCATCAAACCTCTCAGCTTCCTTCATCCAATCTCTCTCATCTTTCCTCCTGAAACCCTAGAGTTCCAAAACCCTAACCTGACCATGTCTAAGTCGATGCACCTTCTTCCAAATTTAAATGAGATGATGGATGCATACACTGAAGTAGAGGAAGAGACCGTTCAAGAAACTCAATCAAGGGAAATGCAAGCTGAAGAAAGAACTGAAGATAGAGGAAAGCCTGGGAAGCTAGGGGAAGAATCAAGAAAAATGAAGAGGGGAGCTGAAAAAGTAAGAAGCTTGATCTCAAACAGAGCAGCTGCTCTAATGGAGAAGAGTTTGAAGGACAGGGGCTTCATTGTTGAAAGAGGATCTCGTAGTTTATCTCCTTTTTGTCGAAATGCTTGAAAGAGAGGGACGGCAATCATTGGGGGAGCACAAAGAACTTGGTAATGTTGTGTTGGTGAAAGAATTTTTTTCGAACATGGTGGAAGAGGAAGGAAAGAAAGTGTATGTCAGAGGGCAATGGATAAACTTCAGTAAAGAGAAGATAAATACATTGTTCAATCTGAAGGTGCAGAAAGATGGTTCAAAGTTCAAGAAACTACTAAAGGAGCCAGAGTACCAAAAGATGGTAGACCTACTTACAACCGGGAAAGGAAAATGGAAGGGGACAAAGAAAACCCTTTACAAATCCATTGCTAGAGGAGACTTAACTGAAGAGGCTAAGGTATGGTTCCTAGCTTCATCAACTCGTCTTTACTCCGAAGCACCTCTTTTCAGCACGCTGAGAAGGATAAGCAATCCTCCCCTATGTATCACGAAGGCACAAATGAATGTGGGGAAAATAATCAAAAAATCTATCTTAAGCTACTCCAAAAGCAATTGCAGAGGATTGATTCCACACCCAGCGACAATAACCAACCTTTGCCTTCTTGGGGGAGTTGAGGTAGAATGGCGAAAAGAGGAAACATACCTTAAGGTATCCCCTCTAACCTTGACAGGAGTGACTAAAGGTCCTAAGAACATAGGAAAGGGGAAAGAGAAAGAGGTGGAAGAAGAAAGGGGGAAGGAAAAGTGCAATAAGCCAGCACAGTGGGAAAGTCCACCCCAAGGACAATAAGATTTGCAGGAAAGCCAAAGCCCTAGTTGGAATGCATCCCCAGACCTGAGAGAAACCCATTAGGAACAAGCTGAAGGTTCAGGGCACCAATGTGATAATGCAGAACTGGTGGAGATGCTAAAATCCATGAAAAATGAGATGAAAGAAAGGGATGATCAGTTGAAGCTCCAACTACAACTCAAGGATGAGTACATGGAGGTAGACCTCAGAAGAAGGGACCAGAATCTAGAGGATACCTTGAAGTAAAGAGATGAAGAATAGAGAGCTGGATTGGAAAAAATGGACTAGTACTGGTTGAATAGTATGGCACACTGCAAACAGAGCTTTCGCCTAATGACCTATGAGCAAGTCAACAGCAGGACACTCCTTGAGTCATTAGCTAAAAGGAAGAGAGAACTAACAGAGAGCAATGCAAAAATGGATCACATAAAGACAAGCCTCCAACAAGAAGAAAGTAAGCCATCGCGACAAATCACACCTCAAATCAGGTGCCTTTACACGTGGTTCGTGTAACAACCCCAATACCATTCTCTCTAACCCAAATCCAAATGAAGAAGGACCTTTCTAAACCCTTGTAAAGCACTGTGCCCAAAATAAAACCCCTAGTGAAACAAGAAAAAGAACTAACCCCGCTGGAAGAGTCAAGAATACTTAAGAAATTGGAAGCTGCCAAGGAAAAGGCTGTAAGGAGTAAAAAATGAAAATTGTCCTGCTCTTCCATATCTTCTTCCTCTATGTAATCAATACCAAATCCTTGACAAATTCAATAAAATAGAAAATGCTTTACAAGATTGGTGTTCACTTTTGTTTGATTTTTGTCATTTGTTGTTTGTTTTGTCTAATTTTTCTTTCCTTCATGTTTAATAGTTAGAAATTTTGGACTTATGGTAAATGTCTTAATTGAATAAATGAGAAACCAATTACCTGGATTTAATTGTCAAATTATTGCAACATGTTTGGTTGACTGGAATTGATTAAAAGAATGACATTGTGGTTGTGTTGGATTGTTTGAGTTGAATGCATGATTAAAATGAACCTCTTGACTTGTTAAACAACACGACAACAAATCTCAAAACCAAACAAAAACCTGATAGATGCATTGGGGTAGGACAAAATGAATGGAATTTGAAGGTTGTAAGGTTACAAATGAATGTGTTAAACTTCAAGAAGAAGGAAGACTTTAATAAATTGATGGAATAGATAAGACCTATAATTCTGTTGTGTGTAAACAGTTTGGTTAAAAATCCTGATAAACTCTACACATGGTCAAAAATGACTCTAAAATAAATTGTGTTATGATTAGGAACATCTTCTGGGATCCATCACAGTAATCTCTCCAATGTCCTAGAACTTGTTGGATTATTAATACATGCAAATCCTAGGCAATACCACATCATCAAAGAAATGATTTAGGCCATCCTAGGAAGTTTGAGCCTTTCAAACCTACTCTATGATATGCATAAGCATATACACTAGTTCCCTATTTGAGCTTATAGCCAAATCTCATCATCAACCAGCAAATGAGAAGCCCACTTCCTTCCTTAAACATAATCCTACAGTAAAGAACCCTTATTTTCCCATATTATCATACAAAATACATCAATGACAGAAAAAGACAAGTTTGGGGGAATATTATTTTAAGTTGTAGAAAAGAATGAAAAGGGTTAAGAAAGACAATGCAAAGAGATAAGAAAATATGAAGAGAATTATGAAAGAAGCTGTGAAAAGAAAACATCATGAGGAATGAGTTCGTCTCAGAAATTCCTCTCCTCCTTGTGGAACAATTAAGTCCTTAGGGGTGTTCAACACCTAGTACCCTAATGCCCACTGGTATGGGAGTTATTGACCTAAAGTTCGTTAAGGGAGGTAGAAAGCTTAAAAAGACAAAACATTGTACCATTCCATCAAACTTGGTGAGAAATGAAAGCTTCTAAAATAAGGGAGAGAAGTTATCTTCTGTGTGTGGACAATGAAAAAGAGAAAAAGATGTCACAATGAAGAATATGCAGAAATATGCACAAACCTAATGGAAAGGTTAGAAACTTACAATCAAGAGAAATCAAGGATGTATCAATAAGGCAAGAGTGTAAGTTGTCAATGAAATCTAGGTGAAATTGAGCCTAAATTGTCCAGTTATCTACCTAATTACCCAAGCCACACATTACAAGCTTAAAAGACCTATTTGATCCTGAAAGTGGTATTATGCCTACATTAGTGGAGAGTAATATGATCAACAAGCATATGGGACTTTAAAAATGAAAGAGAGCATGCCAACAGAGTATTATCCCAAAAGATTAACTAATTCGTTAAGGAAAGAGGATGTAATTAACACACACAAAAATCAGGATTTAATGATTAAATTGTTTACACCATATGAATTATTTGTTGGTTCAGTGAACTTAATTGAAAATTTTCCTAAATCTATGATTGGAAACATATTTAAAAGTAATTTTACAACTGACTTATGTTTCCTGCCCAATTGAGCTTTAAATAGAAAATTTTTCTTAAAAATCAAAGCTAAATTGTTTGAGGACAAACAAAATTTTCTTTTCTTTGCTTGCGGACAAGCAAAACCTTAAGTTTGGGGGAAATTGATGAGTCTTAAACTCATACATTTTTCATCCATAGTTTCAGCTCTATTTGTATGCCAAATTATGGAACATTCACCAACTTTGTGTTTTGCAGGTGTTAATTGAAAAATGAGAGAAAACAAGCAGAAAAGAAGCAAAAAAATGGAAATTGTAGCAGTCTTTGTCGTGACATAGTTTTTCTATGTCGCGACACAATTTCAAGCAAGCCAAAAGAACTATGTCGCAGCCAACAACTAAATGTCGCAAAAAGCTCAGGCATAACACAAGGCTGAAACAACAGTTTTGTCGCGACAAAGAGTTTTTATGTTGTGACATTATTAAAGAAGATTGTGAAGAAAATCATTACGATGGTACCTTTAACTCTGGCCGCGAGCATCAAGGTAGAGAGCAAATGAGTTGTGTCGCGACAATATTTCCTCTGTCGCAACATAAAAGTCAAACTAATGTGATGAACTCTACGCTGACAAAGACAATTTGCCGTGACGTAAAAATGCTAAGAATGCATCACGTCGGACCGGTGATGCGGTTTTATGTTAAGACAGAGTTTTCAGAACCAAGCTAGCTCAAGGAGGAATTTCTTGTCAAGAACAAATACAGTACTATATTACCACATAACATCTTAATTCAGCACCAAAGAAACAGATCTTTATCACAAATATTATTTATGTCGCAACAAACAAAACATGAAGGAGGTGAATTCTCTGCCACGATAAGGAGCTGAAGAGCAAAATAAGAGGAGTGGCGACAAAGAAATTCATGTTGCGACATAGTGAAGAATTGAAGGCAGAATCTCTGTAGCGACAAAGAAATTTTTTGTCGCGGCAATAAAAGCTACTGAATAAGAGAATTCTGTTGCGACATAATAAAATTAGGTAGCAACAAAAATTGAAGAATAACTTAGATTGGCCAAGGAAATATGTGTCGTAACAAAGATTTCTATGTCGCGACAAACACCGCCAGTTTGACAAGAATAAGAGAAGAGAAAAGTCCTGTCAGGACTAAGGAGCTCTCATCGCACAAATTGCTAAGGACTCAAAGAAATCATGTCACGACAGAGTTGACAAGCTGAAAAGGTAAATGTTTGTTGCAACAAGAAAAATTATGTCGCTACAAACTCTAGAAGCAAATAGGACATGAGAAGCTGGTTTCAAATGTGCCTTGTGTCGTGACAATACAACTCAAGCCGACAAGAACAAGATCACATGATCAAATTTGTCATATTATCAAAGTCTATCATGACAGAATCCAAGAAAGAGCTCAAAGAACAAGTTATGATAGAAGACTGCATGCTACAACAAAGGCCAGGGACAAAGACTGAAAACTCTGTCACGACAGAACTTTCTATGTCTCGACGGAGTGGCTAATTTGGGCCAGAATTTCCGGGATCCACAATGCAAGTAATGAAGTGCAACCCAACACGGGAAGTCTATAACAGATGCATCTAGTGGCACTGTATAGCCTTCCGCAACTCCGTGACGTCCGGATAAATAAGTCTCTTGTATATTTTATTTTTCTTTATTCTTCTTATTTTCTTTAGTAGAGTTAGTTTCAAGAGAGTTTGAATGTAGATTTTAATTGCATTCTTTAAATTTTGATTCGGGGTATTTGAATCAAGTGCAGCTCCGAGCCGAATTTGTTTATAAAATTATCTTTCTCATTACTGTCTGAGTTCAAATGGAAGATGGAAGGTCTCTAGAGTTCATTTATTTCGGGCCAGTTCATGATTTCATAATTTCTTGATTAGCTAGTCACTCATGAGTGAACCCGTTTTGAAAAGTCAGAAATGAAATGTGGGTCAATAATGATATTCATTTTATGGCTAATGGAAGAACGCCTAATTAGAATTCTTGGAATTTATTTGATTGGTATTGTTCTTGAATTTATTTGTTCCCGCATTTATAATGTGTACCAAGAAAGGTCATGTATCTTACTTTGATTTCAGAGGCCTCGAGGATACAGGATGGAGAATCCCGAGAGTATGTTAATCGTTCTTCAGGGGTATGGTGTGACTCAATACTAAGGAACTAATGAACTCTAATGGGTTACTCAAATAGAACACCAACTTACTCGTAACTTGAGGATAGTTGAATGAAGTATCAGTTTAATCAATCAGAGGTTTCTTCTCTTTCTGCCAAATTGATTCTAATCCCATGTTAGCAAGGATCTAATCAAGGATATGGAAATTTTCATCAGAAATGAAGGATGAGGTGTCAATCAAATTGGAGAAGGCTTGCAATATCCTGTCTATGGGGGTAAGAATTCTTCAGTCTTAAGATATGGGTAAGGAAGTACCAAAGAAAATGATTAAATCTTATAAAGAGGGTTATTAAATTACAAGTAACTAATAGAATCATGTCTCATAAATGAATATGAACCTTAATCGCTGAAAAGTACATAAGAAATCCAAACTATACTATCATGCATCTTGACAAACTCGCTTCAATTTAAGGCTGAGCTATGAATCGGCTAGATGCAGAAATTGATTATCGCTTCAGCTGATCTATATTCAGTTTTTGTCTCATCAAGAAATTCCCAAACCCATTTTTCATTAAAAATTATTTTCATGTATATTAAGTAATTGAATCTAGGACTAAAATTCTTTTTAGTCATGTCATCATCAGAACAGTAGATTTCAAATAGTAATGATCTTGAGTAGTTGGGGTAGTTAGTCTTTAGATTTATCATTATTCCTCGTGGGAACGATATCAGGACTATAAATATCCACTTTTATTGCTTGTACAAACTGTGCACTTACAGTAATCAAGACCAACTCAATTTTTAATGAATACATTTTAAAAAGGGAGCTAATCACTCTTTTCATCTACACAAGCATCTGGCTAACAAGTGTTTGGTTCCGTTGTCGGGTACTGAATAGTTCTTGAGTGGTAGTACCAGAAATTTGGCATACACAGCTAGCATCATATAGTTTGGTCTGTAACAAGTTTTTGGCACCGTTGCCGAGGATTAGCTAATAATCCTTTGGTAATAGTGTTATTAATTTGTATATATATATAATCAGGTCTTAACAATTAGACAAAGTGATCTTCTCACTCAATACACCCCTATGTTTTAAGTTTCCTATGGTTCAAAAATCATGTCATTTGGACTTTTAATTTGGGAGATATGGTCCTAATATCCAAACTACTTTGAGACAAGCCATGACAGAATTGTTCCCTTACTTTGAAAAACTCCTAGGAACAATGGGTTCAATTTGGTTATTAATTTTCTTCATGAAATTTGTTCTCCTCGATGTCTAGTTTACCCAAAAATTGGAATCACTTCATTTGGATCAACCTATCCCATGATATGACTCAAACACTCAAGGCTGGTATGGACGAACCTTAACTGATTAAAAATAGAGCTCCAATTTGATGAATTTTTGGGTACAATGGGGTCTAAATATGAATACACTTCCTTCATGAAATTTACTCTACAAGAAGTCTAGTTTACCCAAAAATTAGAATCACTCATTTTGGATCATCAAAACTCAGGATATGACACAAACATCAAGACTGGTCTGACTGGCCAGACCAAACCAGGGACTGAAATTTTGATCCAAATTCAGGGGTCTTATGCCAATAATCGGATATTGAGGTCTCTAACACATTTGTAGCTAAGGGACTTAGAATTCTCCTTAAATTGGAATCACCCAATTCGGAGGTCTCTAGGCCAAGATATGGCCAAATAACTCACTTAGGGTTTGGGGAAAATTTGAAAACATCTCCCCTTACCAACCCTACTTCTCCTTACACCAATTTCTTCCTCATTTGAAGAACCCAACAAATAACAAATACCAAGCAATTCAAAATATACAACAAACCCAACAAGATTGGAAATCTCGTACCTTAAATTTCCTTAGCCAACTCAAGCTCTATCTCCTTTTTTTTCCTTCTTCTTCTCTTCTTCTTGAATACTTGCTGAAAACAAGGCTTAGAATGAGAAATAAAAATGGTAAAACCCTAGCCAAAGGGGCGGTTCTTCTTCTCTCCCTCACTTCCTCTTCCTTTTTCTCTTTTTTTTTTTTCTTTAATCGATCACCCAACTAAAGCTTAAGCATTAAGCCTTCCTTTTCTCTAGATTTTTCTAGAGAGACATGTGTCTCTCTCTTATTAGTCCTCCCCTCTTTTTTACTCTTAAGCCCTTCAAACTTCCTTTTTTATAATTTTTATCTCAAACTTTAGCCAACACTCTTCTTAAACAATTCCATATATGTCCTTGACTATTAAATTACCATATTAACCTTGGTCTTTTTAATAATTCCAATTATGCCCTTCTTATCTAATCATTTTAATTACCCAAAACATATATTTAGCTTTAATTACCCTTAATCATAGCGTAAACTACTAGGGTATATATTGGGGTGTTACAAAATTTATACCCACTAAAAACTGTTACATGGTGGAGAGTATGTATGGACTACATGAAGTTAAACACTGCCACTATAAATGATCACTATCCTTTACCATTCATTGACCAGATGCTAGACAGATTAGCAGGCCACCCTCACTACTATTTTTTGGATTGTTATTCTGGTTATAACCAGATAGCTATAGCTCCTGAAGATCAAGAGAATACCACTTTTACATGTCCTTATGGCACCTTTGCTTTTAGAAAGATGTCATTTAGCTTGTGTAATGCTCCAACCACATTTCAAAGATGCATTATGTCAATATTTTCAAATTTTGTGGAAGAGATAATGGAGATATTCATGGATGAATTTTCAGTTTTTGGGTCTAGCTTTGAAGAGTGCCTACAGAATATAGCAGTGGTTCTCCAGAGATGTAAAGAGAAGAACCTAGCTTTGAATTGGGAAAAATGTAATTCCATGGTAAATGAAGAAATAGTACTAAGGCATTAAATTTATGCTGCAAGGCTTGAGGTTGATCAAGCAAAAATCTCTGTGATTAAAACCTTGGTTCCACCTACTACAGTTAAGGGAATCATAACCTTTCTTAGACATGCTGGTTTCTATAGAAGGTTTATTCAAGATTTTTCCAAGATAGCTAGACCACTATGTAGGGTGATGGAAAAAGACACAAAGTTTGACTTTGATGAGGCATGCAAAATTTCCTTTGAGGAGATAAGGGCAAGACTTGTAATAGCCCTTGTTATAGCAACACCGGATTGGAACAAAAGCTTTGAAATCATGTGTGATGCTAGTGACTTTTCCATGGGAGCAGTATTAGGACAAAGAGTTGAAAAGACATTTAAGGCCGTCTACTATGCAAGCAAAACTTTTAATGAAGCTCAAGAGAATTATTCAACTATAGAGAAGGAGATGCTAGCAATGGTCTTTTCTTGTGAAAAATTCAGACCATATATCTTTGGGTCCCATGTTATTGTGCATATAGATCATGTAGTAATTAAATATTTAATGGAAAAGAAAGATGCTAAGCCTAGATTGATTAGATGGGTTTTGTTGCTGCAAGAATTTGATATATAAATAAAAGATAAGAAAGGAAGTGACAATGTGATTGTAGAGCATTTATCTAGAATGGAAAGAACAGCTAATGGTAAAAAGGAACTTGAAATTGAAGACATTTTTGAATGGGTAAAGCAGTGTGACAAATGTCAAAGAATGGGAAATATCAACAAAAGAAATTAAATGCCTCTTCAAGTAATCTTGGTTGTGCAAATTTTTTATGTTTGGGGAATAGATTTCATTGGACAATTTCCACCATATTTTGGGAACTTATACATTCTCCTTGTTGTGGATTATATATCCAAATGGGGTGGTTGTCATCGCCCCAAGGAATGATGCAATTACAGCCATGGTTTGTCCAAAGAAACATAGTTAATAAAATATAGCCCTAAGGACACGCTATTAGTGATAAAGTCATTTTTCGTTAAACAAGCTATTTTCAAAGCTCATGAGCAGAAATGGGGTGAGAGTTGCTATGGGTGTGGCTTATCATCCACAATCAAATGGACCAGCTGAAGTGTAAAACCCGAGAAAATTCAATTTTTTTGAAAAAGGGTAAAACGGTAATTTCGGTCAAAAATCTAGAATTTTCTAGATCTCGGATGACGAAACGGACTTCACTGTTGAAATCGTCTCACAAAATTTAGCTACCACGTCTAATTTTGTCGAATTCGAGACAAATAATTTCACATTTTCGGCAAGACCGGCAGAGTCAAGCTTGGCAGAGCCACGCGGTCGAAGGAGAGTACGCCAAACTAAAGCTCAAGTGATGGCCATGTGTCACAAGCTAAGAGGAGGAAAATCCAAAATTTTGGATAAGGAGAAAAGGGTAATCCAAGAGAGCCAATAGGGAGGTGACATGTGGCAAGGAGAACATCACACTTGACCCATCTTGGACCAAATTCGGTGGGTGGGGAGAGGGAACGGAAAAAGAGAGAGAGAAGAAAGAAAGAGAATGAGAGGGAAGAAGAAGTAGAGAGAGAAGCTGTACCTTCTCTCTAGATTTTCCGACGATTGGATCAAGGTCAGATTTCCTGGGCCGGCTAAAGAGGAAAAGTCCTTCCCGCGACAAGAGTCGTAAGTAGATGCCGAAAACTAGAGTTTCGACAAACCTAAGAGGCGGGTTTTCCTACTTGGTTTGATTCTTGTCTAAAAGCCATACAAATGGTTTTAGTGTTTTGGGGTCGGAAATGGCTATGTGTTCCAGTCCCAATGGTTTGGGATTGAATGCTAGATTGGACTGGCCTTCGATTAACGATGAGTCGAATTCTGGCTGTTTCGACAACTCGAAAATCGAAATTCCAGGATCGTTTCTCGCCTGAGCTGAATTTGCAAATCAATTTCGAACTGGTCCATGCATACGCTTCAGGTGTATTGCGAAAATGAATAACATGATTGTGGTGTGAAGAATGATGCAGTTAATGCATGCTAAGTTGATGTGTTAACATGGTTGTTTGAATTGTATGAAATTATATTGTAGAAAATATAATTGCTTGCGAATCATGAGTTGTATGTATGAAATGGCATGATTGCATTCATATGCACTATAGCATCGCGTCGAGTCGGGTGTAGGTGCATGGAGATGGTAAATTCACCATTCTTGGTGAATGTGTGACGAGCTCAGAAATGGGACAACGTCCAAGATCGAGACTCACGGTCGTATAAATAAGAAATAACTAATAAATCACGTGTGTTGGGTGTAGCAAGTTGGGGTAGATCCCCGCCTCGTGTGAAATAATCTAAATTTATATGCAAGTAGACATGATCACCGCAAGGAAAGCCCGTAAAATGTCAAGGCGTACGAATATCCCAGTTGAGACCTCCCGAAAAATGCATCGAGCCCATAAATAAACACACGAAATTTGATGATAATTCAAATGAGTATTGGAGGTCGGTACAATAAGTGAGTCACTGGGTGAAACACCAATGACTGGTTTTCAAACTTGGCTCTGCATGTGTGAGGGAGTCGGTCGGGACTCGGGGTATACCATGAGGAGTTTCATCTCATGCATGAAAAAAAAAAAAAAAATCATTCCATGTAAGAATTGCATTAGTATGGAATGTGAATGATTATTGTGTGCCATTGCATGCTCATTTAGGTGGGGAGCAACCTTTGTAGGAAAATTCAACTACCGGGAATTACTCACCCCATCGGGGGAAATAATTTCAGGTACTGAAGGTACACCGAGGGCTTGAACACATCTGAAACCCTAATGGCGAAGAAAAGGACATATATGGCCTTGTTTTTGTATTTTGTAAATTCTTGGTAGAAAACCCAATTTTTGTATTGTATAAGAAACAAAGAGTTGTAATTAAACTCATTTTCTATGATAAATACATGTTGGCAAGTTTTCCAGGCTTCCAGTTGTCTTTGTAATAAAAAGACTAAATTACGTTGAATTTAGGGTGCTTTGGAAATAAAAGGAAAAAGAAAAGGAAAAGGGAAACTGGAGGTTCAGAAGACCAGAATGGGCTACTACCCATTTTGAGTCTTGTGTCACAACAGAGAAAGTCCATCGTGACAGGGTTCCCTAGGCCCTGCGTCGCGATAGGGTTTTCCGTGTCACGACAGAGTTTTCCGTGTCACGACAGGGTTTTCCATGTGGCGACAGGGTGGCGCAACAGCACCCACCAAGGCGCGCGCAGAACGCAGAGCGCAGCTAGCCGCCACAACAAATGTGGTATGAATGCGCGCGATGTGGATTTTCGGTGACTCTGACGAGTCGCTGGGTGTGGCGAACGGAGGCCTATTGTGACAGACTGCCCACAATCCCTCGGTCGTGACAGAGAATTCTCTGTCGCGACAGGGGTTATTCAACCTCGTGTCGCGACATATATTTTAGGTCATTACAGGACTTGGGGCTGGGCCAAGCCTGGGTCGCGACAGGGGTTCCCCTCTTCTCGCGATGGAGTCTCATCAAGATTGGTCATGTGTCGCGACACAGTGATGAGTCCAAAAACTCATTAGGTTTTTAGTCCATTTTTCTGAGTTTATTATGAGATAAATGTTGATTTGTTCATAGAAGGATAATTAACTCAAATTTCATTTCAGAAAATACAAATAAAACTCATATTTTAGCGTAAATCAAGAAACCACCGCAGCGCACTAAGGTAACGACTGGAAATTTAAGTCGCGACAAGAAGCTCAGTTTGCCAGCCATCCCAAGTCACGACATCAACAAATTCAAGCCAAGAAGAAATAAAAACTAACAAGTGAAGTCGTACGACTTAAAGAAGGAGGTCATGGCTACAAAGAAGACGTGGTCGTGACTAAAGGAAATGTAATTGAGCTATGTCGCGACATCACTCATGTCGCCGACGCCAAAAGGAGATAAATGATGTCGCGACATAACTCTGAGGTCGCGACAAGGATCTGTCTATGAAGCCACAAGAGAGGTCTTCGCAAGTAAAAGAAGTCGCAACTAGTTTTTAATTAAAGGGTCAAATTGAAGTCGCGACATGCTATACTGTGTCCTCGGCGATGAAAACAGAACTGAAATTCGACAAGAAAACATGTCGCTGACCACTCATTCCAGTCGCAACCTTAAGAAGAGCTGAAAGGTGAAGAAGGAGGTCGCGACATCACTGATGTTCGCGACCGAAAATAGTTGGAAAGAGCAGAATCATTTGGTAACTTTGGAAATGAGGTTGCAACTCGAAGAAAGAAATGGAAAGAAAAGAGGTCGCGACATCACCATGAGGTCAGCGACATAAAATTCGGAAAGTTATGAAGACAAGAAAACACCGCAACGCACTATACCAAGAAATCAAAGTCACAACATGAAGTCGTTTTAAGAACAAAATAAGTGGTCGCGAATCTCCAAAATGATGTCGCGACATGTGACCGAGGTCGCTGGCTACATCAACACCAAGGAACATCAACAAAAGATGTCGCGACATCACTGATGTCACCCACCACTCCATCAAGGCTTTGCAAGACAAAACTGGCTGCAAATGTAAAAGGAAGAGGTCGCGATCGATCATGAGCCATCAAGAGATCTCCCATGTCGCGACATCAAACTTGAGGTCGCCATTACAGAACAAAGTGAGCTCGGGCTTGACTCCACCCGGAGCATTTTTTGGGGATTCGGCCCATTCTTTTACGTATAAATAGATAGTTTTAGAATAGTAAAAGTAGTTTTCTCCTTCTTCCAATCTTAAAAGGGAAAAGAAGAGGGAACTCAAAGTATATTATAGGAGTAGATTTTATTTTTAGATTTTTTTAGTTTTATTTTCTCGTTTTGAATCAGCGAATCGTGCGTAAACGAGTAGAGCCGGATTTTTAGTTTTATTATTTTTCTTAAGACATCGCTGGAAAATTTTATGAAATCTAGACAAATTCTCGGAATTCATTTCTTCGCTTTACGGTAATTGGCGTGGGTCAGGCGTGATCTGCACTCCATTTCTAATTGTTAATGCAAGAATCAAAACAGCTCGCTCGGATTTGATTTACATTTAGCTACTACCTTTCCCTATTACTTATAGAGAATTAATTTGGGTTCGATTTTTACTTAGTCTGTCGTTTGAATGGGATAAGTTCCCAATGGCGCACTCTTAACACCAACTGAGGGAATGTATCTTGCTCCGATATCCGTGGATGCCCCCGAAAGTGACACAGAGACGAAGATCTCCGAGAGTCGAGAGTATCTTCTTTCTCGGGTGTTGTTCGACTACCATTGGACGGACCGTCGAGCTCGAGACTTCATTTGATAAATCCCCCATTCAAGCCATAATCATGCAGTGAGGGGCGTATTTAACAATATAAATGATCGTGAGTTCACCTCAATCTAAGGTAAGTTCCAATCCCCCGTGTTAGCTTAGATCCGATCAAGGGAAAGGATAAACCCATAGATCCTGAGGTTGGAGCCACCAATTAAGTAGTGGAAATTTTGCGAATCCCGAAGGTGAAGCAAAAGTTCTCATGGTCAACAGAAATGGTGTGAAGTATCGAGAAAGAAAAATACCCAGATCTTGCAAGGAGGAATGTGGAATACAGAATGGGTTTGATCTTGTCTTCAGAGGAAGCAAGGATATTAAATCAAGAAAAGAGAAATCCAATTCCAATAATTAGGAAATCTTGGACAAAATTCAGATCCATACATAGAACATAGCAACCGATTTAATACGTCGGAATCGACTGCTCCATTGTATTTCACGATGGTTTTCGCTTTCTCAAGAACCGATTCAATCCATTCTTTATATACAATTTATTTTTAGTCATTCACTTTGTTTTGTAGCCTGAATTTGAAACATATTCAATAGTATAGATTTTTAATTTTTGTCGCTTTTGATAAAACATCTTTGGCCATGAAGCCTTTGAGTCCAAATAGTACAGCCTTAAAGAATAGTAGTCGACTCATAATTCGCTTATCAATCTCTCGTGGAATGATACCTGGACTTACATTCAGATTTACTACTTGTATGACTCCACTTGCGTGTCATAGACCTAAACCCTTATTTTTAATTCCTCGAACATTAAGAGAAATTTATTTTTTAGCGTGGGGCAAACTTATCCAAAGTGACATGGGTATAAGAGAATCAGAAGGCTCTTTAGTTTACAGCACTCGAGGGGTTTTAGTCTATAGTACAACAAGTTTTTATGGCGCCGTTGCCGGGAATTGAAAGAATTAATTAGATCAATATTCTGACGAAAGAAGGAAATACTAATTTGGACATTTTAAGAAAAGAACAAAAATAGTTTTGCAAGCAGTGGCTACACCAACCACTAATCTTTAACAAGCTATGTTGAAAATATTTGTTTAGTTTTACTAATCCTATTAACTGGAAGGGTGCTTTGATTTCTGTGGAAAACCTTAATGCATAGGAAACAGATTTCCGACCTGATCTCCGCCAGACATCGAATTGAGAGAACAGTAAAGACAAAAAGAGCAGAAAACGCAACCATGGCAGATGCAGAGACACACTGCATTAGGAACAGAGGACAATAAATAAGTGCCCCCATTACCGACACAATGAGGATTTCGAGGCCTATTATTCAGGAAGAGTATTCTCCAATCAGATGTTTCACCGTAGATGCAAACAATTCGAACTTAAAGCCAACATTGATTACAATGGTTCAAAGAACATCGCTACCGGTCAATCTTACCGTAAGACCCAAATGAACACCCGAAGATTTTTGGGTGATGGCTAATACAGTTGAAGCCGAATGTGTGAGACCAGAGGTGATGTTGCATCTCTTCCCATTTTCTTTGAGAGATATAGCCCACATGGTATAATCATTACCATAAGTGGTCTTTTGATACTTGGAAGAGTTGAAGCTCATTCAAGGCATTTTTTCCATCTCTCACTTCAGAGAGAAGAAGAGAGATAATAGTATTCCAACAAGGGGAAGATGAGAGCCTATATGTAGCTTGGGAAAGATTCAAGAGGTTGCTGAAGAGGTGCCCGATGCATGGAATAGATTTGAAGACCCAGATGGACATAGTGTATCATGCTTTAAATGATAGATCTGGCAGATTATTTCATGCTTCATGCTATGGAGCATTCAAACGAAAAGTGTCAAAGAGGCGAGAGATCCGATAGAAGACTGGGTAAAAATGAAAGCTCCATCTGAGTTTTCAAGAGGAAATAGCAGAGGAAAAGGGGTCATGGAGTTGAGCAAGATGACAGCCATGGAGGCAAAGTTGGCCATAATGCATAGGATGGACAAACAAGAGAGAAGAGGCACACCCGCTTCATGAAATAGGAGAGCAATGAAAGAGAACTTATGAGAAGAAGTGTCGATGTGCCAACAAGAAGATTCTTATGGTGCCGAGGAGGTTAAGCACGTGATCCAGCAAAGAAGCATTCATTTCAAGCCAAATCTCAACCTCGCCCACACACTAAGCAATCCAACATTGAGGAACCATGAGGCACTTTCATATGGTGGAGGGGCATTACACTACTAAGGCGTGACAACATCCTCAACAAGGATATCGTGAGCCACCAAGGTTCCAAAGAGAGGCAAAAGATCAAGGAGTGTGATGGCAATGAATATCGTGGTCGAGAACCCAACCATTTGAAGAACAAATGTCGCAATTCACGTGGGGACAATCAAGAGGCTATTACAATTCCATGAACGTAAAACTATCTCGGGACTTGGAAGCTTGTCCGACACTCACATGTTTCAAGAATGCTAGTGCCTCGCGAAAAATTTAGAAACACAAGTAGGGTAACCGAATATGTTAAATCGTAGCAAGGGTACATTCCTAGTGACACCGAAGAACCCAAAAAGACCGGCATGGCAATTCAGTTAAGAAGTGGGAAGGATTTGAGCAACAACAAAAAGACAGAAAGAAAAGAAGAGACTGAGGAAGAGAAAGAAGAGACTGAAAAGGAAAGAGAGAAGAACACCCAGATTGAACAGCTGAAAGGAAGTAATAAACTTAAAAGAAGGAAGGAGTAATTCAACAGATACACCTGTAGTGCCAATCCCACAGATACTTCAGAAGTCAAGAAGAGAATAACAATTTTCTAAATTCTTGGATATTTTCAAGAAAATAGAAATAAATATCCCATTTGCAGAGGTGATCAGCCAAATGCCTCTTTATGCAAAATTTCTGAAGGAAATACTGAGCAAGAAAAGGAAGATAGCTGAGGAAGGAATAGTAAAGGAAGATAGCTGAGGAAGGAATATAGTAAATTGGCGCTATGCAGTGCCATTATCTAACCAAAAGCTTCAATGAATGAAAGACCGGCGGTTCTGCATTCCTGCTCCATAGGGAAATATGAATTAGAAAAGCTTTATGTGATTACGGCGCAAGTATAAATTTGTTGCCTGCCTCTATGTCGGTGGTGCAGAGACTTGGTTTAGAACCTTAGCGGCAATTACATTGCGAGATGGGCGTGAGATGTTAAGCACAACTAGGGCATTCTAGAGATGTCTTTGTCAAGGTTAGGGAAATTCATTTTCCCGGTGGATTTATCATGCGAGATGGAGGAAGATACCCAGAGGGATTCCTTTGTTCTTTGGGAAGACCTTTCTTAGCAACGGGAGGCGCCTGATAGACATACGAGAAAGGTGGGCCGACGCCGAGTTGAGGGGATGAAGCCGAGTGCATTTAATATTAATAGAGCCGGAACATCGATGTAAGTATAGACGATTGTATGGCTGCGAGAAACAATAGCCTTCTCGAGGATGAATTGGTCCCGATTGTATCCTTGACACTCTGTAATGAAATTGAGATGAATTTTAGTATCTTGAGTCTTGATTTTAAAAATCGCCAGGTGTTTAACAAAGAAAGCAGTCAGTATAAATAATGAACGATCCAAGATAAATGCGGCGAAGCGACAAATTCATGAGCAAGAAACTAGTGCAAAAGGGTTAACATTGAAAGAAATTTGCCTAATCATTTTAAAATATGAGTTTTAGAACCGGAAAAAGAAAAAGCCCGGTTATAATATCATTCGAATTTGCCTTGGCGAAGTGAAGAACATAAAGTTCAAGCGTGATCGAGAAAATCTGACGATTGCTTGGTCAATTGAAGATCCCGAAGAATTATCGGCCCTCATTTGCATGCACAAAATATTCTTTGGAAGATATCTAAAGCTTATCGAGGCATCGAGGAGAGTGAACCCGGTGATGAAAGAAGTTGTCGAGAAGAAGTTCTGGGGAAATGGTTAAATGGAAGGTTTTAGATAGTATATATCAGATAGTTCTTAGGTAAGCCCGGTGCATGTGGGTTCCCGAGAAAGGTGGATTCTTGTGATCGAAATGAAAGAATGAGGCGGGATTCCCTCTGAAGCGTGATAGGATGGAGATTGATGTGACTCTGAAAGGTGAATGCAACGAGGAAAGGATCCATTTTCCCCTGCCTTTCATTGATCGGATCTTTGAGATAGGTTGGCGGGACACCCTCATTTTTGTTTTCTTGATGGATACTCTGGATATAACCCAGTGCTATTGCACTGAAGATCGAGGAGAAAACTACTTTACACATTGCCCATTTGGTACTTTTGCTTTTAGGAGAATGCCATTTGGTTGTGTAGCTCTGGTGCCTTCAGATGCATGATGTCTATATTTTCTAATCCTAAACGAGAAGAGAAGTTATATGGAGATCTTTGTGGATGATTTTGGTGTATGGATCAGGTTTGAGACGATGCCTCGTAACACAGGAATGATGCCTTGAGTGCAAAGACAAAATCTAGCTCTTGAATTGGGAAAGCTGCATTTTATGGTTCACGAAGGGGTTACATCTTGGGGCACATGATTTTTCTATGACAGGACTGAGGTAGACGAAACAAAAGTTTCGATTATAAGAAACCTAATGCCACTTTACTACGATCGAGGGAATTAGAAGTTTCTTAGGACATCTTTAGTTTGCAGAGATTTTATGAGAGATTTCATAAAATTGCACAGACCACTATGCGGATTCTTTGGAAAAAGATACTAAGTTCTATTTTGATGAATCACCTTAATGTGCGAGTGAAGAAATCAAATCGGACTTGTTGAAGCTCCATCATGGCAAACCGGATTGGAGCAGAGAATTTGAAATCATGTGTGATGCAGGTGATTTTTAAATGTTTGTATTAAGGACGGAAAAGATGAAAAAGTGTTCAAGGCCATCTTATGATATGAAAACCTTTAATGAAACACCTGAAAATTACTCTATATCACGAAAAGGAGATCTTGGCAATAGTATTTGCATGTGAAAATTCCAGGCCATACATTTTAGGGGTCCCATGTTGTTATACACAGTCATGCGGCAATTAAATATCTAATGGCAAAAAACTAAAAACTAAGATTGATCAATTGAATCTCTTATTAAATGCGAGGAATTTGATTTAGAAATAAAGAGCGAAGGGTTGTGACAATGTGATAGTTGATCACTTGTCAGAGTAGAAAGAAACCCAACTGTGTGAGAGGAAGGAAGGGGAAAAGCGAGAAAACTTAGATGGCAGTTATTCAGTTGTCACTCAATCACACCACTGTTATCTTCGATATTGTGAATTTCTTAACATTGGAATTATACCTGAATTCAGTTATGCAGAGAAAAAGCTAAGGGCGACGAGTACCACATGCAGGATGACCCACATTATTGTTTAAAGAGGAGCTAATACGATTATAAGGAGATGTGTGTGCAGGTGAGCAAAGCAAGATTTACAGATGTCATGCATCACCTATGGAGGACCTTGCGGGAGATAAAACAGCCCACAAAATTCTTCGGTCGGGTTTTTGCCGGCCTCTACGGTGCACAGGGCTGTTTTGAATGGAATGGGAATTGTGTGATCGATGCGAAGAATGGGAAATATCATGGCCATGAATGCCCCTCTGAAAGGTATCTGTGTGATGCGTTGTTTGATGTATGGGAATGGATTTTATGGGGCCTTTTCAGGTTTCATTTGAAATATATACTACTCTAGCTATGGATTAGTATGTATCAAAATGGAGTAGAAACGACGGCATGTCCCGAAGAATGATGCAATCACGAGTTGTGCGGGTTTCTGAAAATACTCTCGAAGCATATTTGGGACACACCGAACTATAGTGGTGATGGAAGCCATTTGCAAATAAGGTGTTTGTGAGCTCATGACGAATATGGTATCAAACACATTGAAGCTTGGCTTGTCATCCTCAAACAAATGGGCAAACGAAATTTCCAACGGGGAAATAAAGAAAATTACGGAAAAATGTAAGTTATAGCATAGAGATTGGTCTTTGAAGCTTGATGATGCACTGGGCATACGGGGCCTTTGCCCCCATTGGGAATGTCCCCATCTGGGCTTTGTCTTTGGAAAACCTTGTCACCTACACTCTTGAGCCTAGAATATAAAGCTATTATGGGCCATCGAGAAAGCAGTGCAGTTTTAAAGGCTGCTAGGGAAGATAAACCTCCGAGTTAAATGAATTGGGAAGAGTTGAGAATGAAGCCTACTTGACAGTGCGAAATCCTACAAGGATAAAACAAAAAAATGGCATGATCAAGCGAATTTTGAGGAGAGGGAATTCAAGGCGAGGAGAGATCGGGTCTTGTTATTCAACTCAGGCCAAGACATCTTCAGGAAGAGTGAAATCGAATGGAGTGGACATTCTGGTGGTATCAAGCAAGATTTGGGGCAATGACACTTAGAACCGTGATCATGAGGTTCAAAGTTAATGGTTAGAATTAAAGCACTATCTTGGGAAAGCAATTGGAAGACAAACCCTTAGTTACGAATGAAGAAAATTGAAGAAAGCGGAAACGATAGCGCGAAATCCATTAAAAGACTAAAAATGGAGGCGGCTTGGTGGAAGGCAATCCACACCAGTTGTTTTAAATTTTTCTTGTTTTATTTTACCATTTATGTGTTTAATTGTTTAATAGTTTCTTGTGATTAAATTTATTATCGATTGAAGAGTAGTTAAATATTTTTTTTTTAGTTTCTGGGAATGAAGATTATTACAAAAGGAGAGCATCACCAATCAAATTTCAATCGACATAAGAGACGAGGCCCGATCTCTTCTTCTTCTTCTTGATTTGAATTTTTAAATTTGTCTTTGATAAAGCATGATTGAAAGTTTGGGGGAATTTTTATATTGTTTTGGTGCTTAATTGTTGAATGTGATGCATAGTGGAAGTTGTTGAATTTTTGCATGATAGAGATGAATTGAGTTATAGTTCTTTTGATTGGAATTGGATAAATTGACATTGCTGTGAATTTGAATTAGCATGTTTTGGTCACAACATTAATCAAAGTACAACGAGAATCTTTGGATGTGAAAAATAAAAAGTGGGAAGGAAAGTCAAAATAATGAAACTGAGATCAAGACTTAAATAAAGAAGGGAAGGAACATTTTTATGTTGCAACATCAAATTCCATGTCGTGACCACATTTCAGGTCACAACAAAAAAAATTTGAAGTTGCGACCTAAGTGTCAAAAGTCTCTAAAAGTGAGATTTTAACTCCCTCTAAGTTTAGGCGTCGAGGCGATTAAGTCGATTCATTTGAAACTCATTAATTTAGAGGCTCGATATTTAATGTCGCGACTCCCATAGTGCAATCATGATATTAGACTCTAGCGTTTGTTCAAACTTCAAAATCATTTAAGCGCAATTCATTTCAGCCACCACTTCCACATCCATACTTCGAATCTTTAAACCTAGAACGAGCTTCGGCAATACCTCAGCTTTCAATCATACAAACAAACAGATGATCTAACAATCTCAACAAATTGATCGTGAAATCATGCGAGACAATGTTGAAGGCGGTAGAAGAAGTTCGTCACGAAAATCAACTTTATGGAAGAAGTAAATGTTGAAAAAGGAACCAGCCGGAGGAGGAGGAACAGCACGAGAAATAACGAGGAAGAAGAAAAGGACTTCATTTCACGAGAAGCCAAAGAATTGTGGAACAAGGTGATGTTGATAAAGAATTTGTTTGCGAAGAGGTTTTGGTAAATTAGTTTCCCATTTTCTGAGTAATAAAAAAAGGGTTGAGAGTTCTTTTCACGAGCACACAAAGCACCCGGGGTTTCCGGCTCTTTCGAGAATTCTATGCAAATATGGTGGGAATGAAGGATAGTCTGTTTATGTGAGGAGGAGTTTAAGGTGTAACCATTAAATGAAGAGAATAAATGAAGTTTTAAATTGAGAGATTTCAAGCATGGGTCGAAATACGAAGTTGTTAGAAAACCCAAATTATAAAAAATTGAG
Source organism: Tetrastigma voinierianum (assembly GCA_016808115.1). Taxonomy (NCBI): domain Eukaryota; kingdom Viridiplantae; phylum Streptophyta; class Magnoliopsida; order Vitales; family Vitaceae; genus Tetrastigma; species Tetrastigma voinierianum. The sequence goes on from JAEQBH010000926.1 coordinate 2,216,779, forward strand.
AATCGTAGTGTGGAAGAGAAGGGAAATGGGAAGCGACAGAAGACGAACCCTCACCCAGTACTATAAAAGGGATCTCTTACGAAGAGGCAAAGGTTTGGTTTTATTTCACTTATGTTACGTAATAATCTTCAGGCTAAACACACTTGAAATGTTGAAGCGAAGAAATCTTATTGTATGCCTTTTAAAAAAGGATACAAAATGAACATAAACTTGTTTTGATCGAAGAATCAATCGAGGGTACCATTATAGCAATAAAGAGATGATTCTCACGGCCACAATTACTAGACTTGTTTAAGAGGGGTGAAGGGAAATTGGGAAGAAGAAGTAAGATGTCCTAGGTTTCCCCTCTAACTCACGACCAGAATATGAGGAGGACGAAGGAAGGAAGCAAAAGAAGTGACCGTCTTCAGATCACAACGGGGCAGAATTTAGATCGCGAGAAACTGATAAAGAGAGATGGAGGAGGTCTTCCAGACGGCATCCTTAGGAAGCAGAAGGAGAACCTCTCGGGGCAAGCCCGGCCCATATCCACTTATCTCCGGAAGTGCGGGAACGGATGCAGTTCGACGAAGCATCCGAGGGCGAAGGAAATCTTGAAATAATGGAAATGTTGAAGCGATGAAAAAGGAAATGGAGGAAAGAGAACGCTAATGGGAAAGACAACGAAAGGATAAAAGAAGGATTCATGGAGGCCTACGACCGGGAGGAAAGAAAATATGGGAAGAATTTGGAGATCGGAGAAGAAGAACATAAGGAGGAGCTAAAAGCGAGAAGAGAAGAGAAGATGATGGGCGGAATAGGACATGCATCTGTGACTTTCTCTGATAATCAGGTTCAAAAGAGATGTTGAATTAGCTGAACATCATGTGAAGGAGAAGGGAGAAATGGAAAATAGCATGCTAGAAAGATCGATGGAGTTCGAAGCATATATATAAGGAAGCTTGTTCAAGAGTTTGAGAAGATAATGAAAAGAAAAAGATGTGTTGGAAAATGATGATGAGTATAGAAGGAAAAACATGGTTGAAATATGGACTTAATGTCCAGGAAATTTATCAAAAATTTAGCGAATGTGACTAAGAAGGCTTGATCAATCGAGTGGGGAGAGGCAGAATACGCTCATTCGGTACGATTACAACTAAATAATGAAACATCTGCAAAGGCAAGGAGTTTCCCACTTTAGAAATGGTAAAATAAAATTCCTGAGTTTGACCAGGTGGAAGGTAGTTTTGATGTAGACCCTCCAAACATGAGTACCTAAAGGGCATCTGAGAAGAAAGGAAATTGAAGGTTTTAGCATGTTATACATATATACATTCCCAAGGGTACGAAAATGACCAGTTTTAAATTCTATCTAATTGTCCACACTTGTTTGAGTTGAATTCTCATTTTTATAAGTATTTCTTTTTGCCATTAGATGTTTCTCAACGATGAATGAAAATTTGATTGTGGACAAATATATGTAAATTGATTGTTATGATTTACGAGATTTTTATTTTACGTGTCATTTTCTTTTTCTTTGACGTAAGAATCAAATAAATAGTCTGTTCTTTCTCGAAACGAAACTGAAGAATCGAGGCGAATAAAGAAAGCCCAAAAATTAGAGTATTGCACATTGTTTAAATTCGAGTTTAGTTTGCGAAATTGGAAAATTGGTATTTCAGTGATGGAGCAAAATACTTGGTTGAAATAATGTAAGTAAACAGTAAATAAATACAAGTCTTGAAGAAATAATACACTTAGGTCAACAAAACTTATGAAACTTTGACAGGAATTAGGAACATCTTCTAGGGAATTCATGATTTAGGGTCCATAGTCCTAGAACTTGTTTGATTATTGATTGAGGCAAACTAGTAGAAACAAACAACAAGAAATGATAGAGGCCATCCTTGGCAATTTGAGCTTTTCTAAGCTCACCTCAAAATATGCTTAAGCATATTCTCTAGTTCCTGATTTGAGCCAAATAAGCCTTATTTCTTCACAAACAAAGAATCGAAATCAAATTCTCTTGCAATAAACTCCGCAAAGAAGAGCCCAAATTATCCGCCTGGCTCAGAAAAAAGTTTAGTATAAAGGAATAAACAAGTCTGGGGGAATAATACTCCAAATTTTGACAATGAAGGAGTCAAGAAGTAAAGAAACATAAGCTATGAAATAAGGAATAGTTTTGTCTTGAGGCCTATTTCCCTGAACAATTAAGCTCGTAGGGGTGTTTTAACACCTAGCACCCTAATGCCAACTGGTATGGGAGTTGCTAGTCCAAAGTTCTCTAAGAGTAATAGAAAGCCTAAGAAGACAAAATAGTGCACTATTCCAAATCTTAGAAAAATAAAAGCAAAAGAGTTCAAGAACAAAAGAATCTGCCTGAATCAAGTACATATGGAAATTGAAATTCCATAAAAAGAATTCAAAAAGATGAATCAGGCTAAGATTGAGGAGAATCAAAAAGAATAAAGAAGAAAAAGGGTGAAAGTTGGAGGCAACAATGTAGAGAAAAGATGGAAAATGGGTGATTTACAACTTAAATTTTTCCATTATCTACCCAATTACCTAAGCCCAACATTACAAGCCTCGGGAAGACCTCATTGATTTCAAGGCTGGATTTACCATACATTGAGCGGAGATCAAATATGAAAAAAATGCGCTATGGGACTTTGACAAACAACCTAAGAAAAACTCGCAGAAGATTAATCAAATTCAACATGAAGATGAAAGGATTGATGGGACCGCACACAACAATACGTAACAAGACTTGTTGAATAAAATGTTTAAATACATTAGTTTATCAATTTTTTGATAGAAGTATAATGTTCTACTCCTTGCATCAAAACTAAAATTTAAAATATTGATATCTCTTAATTCCAGATAAGAAGGTGGAAATAAAGAAAAGACTGCGGTATAAATCGAAAAATGTCCTTGTAAATTCTTTCTAAGCTTATTTGTTTGAGGACAGTCTTATTTTCTTCTTTTCTTTGTTTGGGTATACAAAATTTTAAGTTTGGGGGAATTTTGATGAGTCCAAAAACTCATTAGGTTTTTAGTCCATTTTTCTCGAGTTTATTATGTGAGATAAATGTTGATTTGTTTCGTAAAAGTGGATAATGAACTCAAATTTACTTGCAGAAAATACAGCGATAAACTCATATTTTAGTAGAAATCAAGAAACCAATATAGCCAGACTAAGGTCACGATCGAAATTTAAGTCGCGACAATAGCTTCGCCGTCACTGATCCAAGTCACGGCGATCAACAATTCCGGCTTCAAGAAGAAATATAAAACTTGAACAAGTGAAGTCGCGACTCAAGAAGGAGTCGCTAATAAAGAAGACACCATCTGAAGGAAACAATACCAAATGAAGAAATTCATGTTCTTCGCATACCACTTTGATGTCGCTACACCAAAAGGAGATAAATGATGTCACGACATAATTCCGAGGTCGCTACGCTGATCCGGGTCTATGAAGCCAAGAGGTCTCCTCGCAAGTAAAAAGCAGTTCGAACTAGTTTTTAATTAAAGGGTCAAATTGAAGTCACGACATGCTATACAGGTCTCGACATGAAAATAGGAACTGAAATCCTGACAAGAAAAATGATGTCGCGACCACTCATTCAGGTCGCAACCTTAAGAAGAGCCGAGATAGAGGCCGCTGCGACATCACTGATGTCGCGACCGAAAATAGTCGAAAGAGAAGAAAATCATCAACGTAAACGAGGTCAAGAACTGGAAGAAAAGAAATGGAAAGCAAAAGAGGTCGCGATATCACCATGAGGTCGTGCCGACATAAAATTGAAAGTTATGAAGACAAGAAAACACCAAATGTAATTCAAGCACCAAGAAATCAAAGTCACAACATGAAGCCGCCTGCCAAACAAAGCAAAGTGGTCATTAATCCTAAAATGATGTCGCGGCATGACTGAGGTCGCGACATCAACATTGAAGGAACATCAAGAAAGATGTCGCCATGATCACTGATGTCATACCACTAATCAAGGCTTTTGCAAGACAAACCGTTGCAATGTAAAAGGAAGAGGTCGATCATCATGTTATCAAGAATTCCATGTCGCGACATCAACTTGAGGTCACGACATAGAACAATGAGCTGGGCTTTTTCTTTGGATTTCCACCTGGAGCATTTTTGGGGATTCGGCCCAGATTCTTTTTACAGTATAAATAGATAGTTTTAGAATAGTAAAGTAGTTTTCTCCCTTCTTCACACTCAAAAGGGAGTTAAGAGGAACTCAAATGTATATTATAGAGTAGATTTTTTATTTTTAGATTTTAGTTTATTTTCTCAGTTTTGAATTCACGAATCCATGCGTAAAACGAGTAGAGCTGGATTTTTTAGTTTTATTATTTTTCTTAAGCATTATCACTGAAATTTATGAAATTTAGACAAATTTCCGAATTCATTTCTTCTCGCTTTTATTGCAATTACAAAGGGCTGTATGGATCTGCAGACTCCATTTCTAATTCGCAATGCCACCGAACGCACTTAGCCGGATTTGATTTACATTTAGTTGCTGCCTTTCTTGCACATTTATAGAGAATTAATTGCTCGATTTACGAAGGCCTGTCGCTTTAAATGGATAAGTTCCCAATGGTAGTACCTAATACCGGGCTTGAGGGAACGTATCTGCCTGACATTCAGGATGCCCTCCTCGAGTGACACAGACTGAGATTCCTAAGAGTTGAGAGCATTCTTTCCTCGGGTGGTATGTCTCGACTACCATTGATCGAACCATCGAGCTCGAGAGTTCATTTTGATAAATCCCCATTCGCTCATAATCAAGTAGAGGGGTGTATTTAATGAATATAAATGATCGTAGAGTTCACTCAATTTTAAGGTAAGTTCCAATCCCCCGTGTTAGCTTAGGATCCGATCAAGGGAAAGGATAAACCCATAGATCCGGAGGTTGAGCTACCAATTAAGTAGTGGAAATTTTACAGAACTCGAGAAGGTAAAGCAGTTCCGGTCACAACAGAAACGGGTGTGAAGTATCGGTAGTTAAAAAATAATTCAGATTCGTGTTAATGTAACATGTGTGAGTCGGGATTTGATCTTGTCTTCGAGAGTAGCCAAGGATATTAAATCGCTGAAAAGGAGAAATCCAATTCCAATAATTAGGAAATCTTGACAAAATTCAGATCCATACATAGAACAGAAAGCAAATCTGATTTAGTGGGCCGGAATCGATCATCATCGTATCATTAATGGTTTTCGCTTTCCTGAACCGATTCAATCCATTCTTTATATACAACCATTTTTAGTCATTCACTTTGTTTTAGTTTAATTGTTACACTAATAGTATAGGATTTTAAATTCTTGTATCGCTTTGATAAAAAATATTCATTATGAGTTTTGAGTCCAAATAGTATGAAATTTTAGTAGTCGGGGTAGTTGACCTGTAATTCGCTAGAATTAACCCTATGGGAATGATAATTGACTTACATTCAGATTTACTACTTGTAAGGACCTCATAATTATAAAGGTCATAGACTGAACCCTTATTTTTAATTCTGAACATTAAGAGAAATTTATTTTAGCAAGCAAACTTATCCAAAGCACTTGGTATAAGAGAATTGTAAGGCTCTTGTACTTATGTTAATTGGAGGGGTTTTAGTCTATATAGAAAAAGGTGAACATACGTACCATAGTGTCACGAAGATAGTGATTTAGACCGCGCATTCACAAAGATACGCAACAACGCCAGCATGATCACACTCATGCACGACGATCGACACGCAGGCGCTGCGGCGATGACGGGCTCTATCGACAGAAAATTCTCTATCGCCGGCTGCACTCCACAAAGCCACACGCATGTAGATTTCTTTGTCGTAAGACAGTTTCATAGTCCTTCAATCGTGATAGATTTATCGTGACAGAATGACCACCTCGTGGTTTAATGGCTTTCGTGATGCTACATGACCTGGGGGTTAGTATAAAACCCGAGAAAATTCAATTTTTCTGAGAAAGGGTAAAACGGTAATTCCGGTCAAAAATCCAAAATTTTTCTAGATCTTGAATGATGAAACGGACTTCACCGTTGAAATCGTCTCATGAAATCTAGCTACCACATCGACTCTCGTATTCTCACGAATTCGAGACAATCTAATTTCACGCTTTTCGAGGCATACGGGGTCAGTGACATGGCATGATCATATTATGCCAAAGATGGAACCCTCATCGGAGTGACACATGGCAAGAGCCATGTGGTACACTTGAAATACATGGCTCACATTGAGCCATGTGTTACATGATGAAATAAATAGAATAAAGAAAAATAAAGGAAAATAAGAGGATGAATATGGTGATGACAAGTGGCCAAGAGGGAAGGTGGGGGGAAGTTTCCCCCATTTGATCTCTATGAGTGAGGGTGATCCAAAGTAGAAAATGAGATGAGAAGAGAAATAGAATAAGGAAAGAAAGGAGATAAGAGAAGAGAAAAATGAGAAGATGAGAAATTGATGTGGAGCAAACAAAAGAAAAAAAAAATGACCCCTAAAAATTTGGGGCGTCACAGCTAGGGTGGCCGAGGCGTGCAGCGACAGAGCGCCCGGGGGCAAGCCGACGCACTCCGGTGATCAAGACAACGCACACGGCAGCACGCAACAGCAGGCACGTGGGATGTGACATGCGACAGCAACGTGCCGTGCACCGTCCGGGGCAATCGTTCAAAAAAGACCCCGTAAATCGTGGCCACATGGAGGTCCAATAGAGATAAACAACATACAAAAAGAAGACAGCAGCAAGCAAAGAACGATTGGTCCCCAAAGCCAGATTGATGCACATGGGCTTACAGAACTACGTACAAAGCTCCTATTGGATGTCACCATACAAGATTGTTCTTAGAAAAGCTTGTCATTTACTTGCTGAATTTGAGCACAAAGTTATGTGGGCAATTAAGAAATTGAACTTAGATTGCCAAGCTGCAAAAGAAGAGAGACTACTTCAGTTGAATGAGTTAGAAGAGTTAAGGAATGAAGCTTATGACAATGCTAAAATTTACAAAGACAAAACTAAAAGATGGCATGATCAAAAAAATTTGAGAAAAGAGTTTAGAGTCCTACTTTACAACTCAAGACTCAAACTCTTCCCAGGAAAAATTGAAATCCAGATGATGGTCCCTATACAAATTATCTTAGTCACACCATTTGGAGCAACATTAAAGACAAATCAAGAATAATCGAAAGAATGTGTCAAAGACTAAAGCACTACAATGGGAGGAGCAAACACGAGGAGCAATCTGGTGACTAGAGGTTTTAAGGAAATCTACATTGAAAATCTCTCCGCAACAAACAGTGTCTAGCTAAAAGGATACTAAACAGAGCAGCTTCTTAGGAGGCAACCCAAGCAAAAATAGGAATTTTTATCTTTTTATCATTTTAGTTTGTTTTTAGTTAAGTTAGTGTAGCGTTTTGGTTTTTACTATTTTTAGTATTTATTTTAGTTTTTGTTTGTTTTTCGAGACATTGAAACTGAATCTTATATATGGGACTTCATCAAGAACCACCTCAACCCAAACTCATTGATCATAATTGATCATTTAGGGGAGTCCTCTGTTCTTAACTAACTTATTTCATACTCTAAGGATAATGCATGTCTTAAGTTTGGGGGAGTTATTATTAGGAAATATTCTTCTATTTTTAAATTTGTTTAAAAGCTTAAATTCTCCTATTTTTAGTGTTTCTCCTTTGTTTCTTTTTGTGTGTTTTATTTTCCTTATTGTATAATAGTTAAATTTAGTTGGATGAAATGCTGAAGCTTTAATGACCATGCTTGAATTGGAATGATTATCAAAATAATTGTGTTCATAGCATGTTTTGATTGAGTTGATTGATCTGAAATGATGCATGTTGCCTTACTTGAAAGATTGATGATAATTGTTCAGCATATTGAATTGTTAGAGCTAAAGAGAGCATAAATTGTGCCATGACATATTTTGAAAATGTCGCGACATCTCAGCATCCTGGCCTGTCCCACAGTGTAAAGATTACTTGTCGCGACACAAAAATTTATGTCACAATATTATTCCAATCTTGAGAGGCCAATTTTATGTCGCGACACCAAACTCTTGTCACAACAACCTCAATGTCGTGACACAAAAAATTATGTCACGACATACTTTAAGTCTTGTATCCCCAATTATATCTCTAAAAATCTCTTCTGTAAATTTTCCTTTTTAATGAATGAATTCCTTTTGCAGAAATTGTGTCATATTGTATTTGATTATTTGTTCTGCACATTTTTTACTTTGAATTGTTTAAGTGGATTGATTGTTGCTGAGTTAATTATGCTACATTTGTGGACTAAAGTGAATAGTTTAATCACATTGAACTTCTAAGTTATATTATAGCACAATAGCCTTTAAAAAGACCAAACAATCTGAATGGCACAAAAGAAAATTCTTGGTAGATGAATAGAGGCAAAATGAGCTCAAGAAAATTGAAAATTTTTTATGTCAATAATAAATAGGTTGAAATCCTAGACTCATGAAGATTTAAACAAATAATAAAGCTGATAAAGATGATAATTGATTGCTTGGAACATTTCTGCCTCTAAATGAACTTAAAGGATATACATGGTCACTTCAGTACCTTTATAACTCAACAGGTTCGAAAGTTTGGTGAACATCTTATGAAATCCATCATAGTTCTAATCTGAATCGAACTATGATTGTTGTCAATAAACAGAATGATGTCTAATAGAATGATCATTACTTGAAAGTTATGCTCATTTATATCGATCTATATATATATGCTTATCTATTTGTGCTAAATAATTATATTAACGTTATCAGTGGTAATAATTATCTAATGTAGATCCTCAATAAAAAGAACCCTTATTGTCTAAACTGCAATATGAGTGCATAGGAAATGGACAATGGGACAAGTTTGGGGGAGTACAATTTGTAATGTGAAGAATGATGAGATCAGTAGATGTAAAAGAATGATCAATTAAAATGAAGAAGTGAAATAAAGATTGCACTATTGGATGTGCACAAATGTAAAATGAGAAGTCAGAAAATTACAAAAGTGGAGTAGTGAGTGTTTATCTATAGCCTCCCTTGAGCCATTAAGTTCTTAGGGGTGTTTCAACACCTAGTGCCCTAATGCCAACTGGTATGGGAGTTACTAACCCAAAACTTGCTAAGAGTGGTAGAAAGCTTAAGAAAGCAAAACATTGCACCATTCCCAAAACCTTGTACAAAAATGAAAAGATAAGAGCTTCTAGTACCAGGAACTGAATTCACAGTCTAAAAGTGGTAAAAAGAAATGCCACAATGGAGAGTATGCAAACTGATGCACCAAAACAAGTTTGGGGGTGCTTGAAAGTTAATGTTAGTAGAAAATGGAGGATGAGAAGTGTTAGTGCCAGATATTGAGTGTATGTGCACTTTGGGTAAACTTGAGCCTTAAATGTCCAGTTATCTAACCAGTACCTAAGTCATACATTACAAGCCTGAAAGACCTATTTGATCCTGAAGGTGGTGTTCTGCCTACATTAGTGAAGAAAATATGACCAACAAGCCTATGGGATCTAAGTCAATATGAGGTGACTACCATTCTTCTATATAGTATCTCAGAAGATTAACTAACTTGCTAATCTGTTAAAGAGGAAAGGCCAACACACACTCACAATCAAGGGTCAAGAAATGAAATGTTTACACTTTATGAATTATCTATTTATTAAGTGAACTTAATTGAAAATCTTCTTTATTCTAGAATTGAAGTTTGTTTAGAATTCGTATCACAATTGAAATTTCTTGAATTCAAGTGTTGATATATTTAAAAATGATGATTGAAAGAAAAATGGTCTTAAAGTCTAGCTAAATTGCTTGAGGACAAGCAAGGGTTCTTTTCTTTGCTTAGTGTGAAACTCATATAGTTTTAAGTCCATTTTTGCATGCATATTTGAGGCTTTAATGCTTAATTTAGTGCAAAATTATGGAATTTTCAGAAAATTATTGTTTTGTAGGAATTATTGTCAAAAGAAGCAAAAAAAAGCAACAAAAGATGCCTAAAAGAATGAAGGCAAACAACAAACGATATGTCGCAATAATAAAATAGAAGAGTCCTTGGAGAAGCAGTAGAATATTGTTGCGACACTCAAAATCTTGTCGCGACAATCATCTAAATGGAATGTCAAGCAGAAATGTCACGACATCCTTAAAGACTAGCCAATATTAAAAGTGTCGCGACAAATTAATTTATGTCGCGACAATCATTCCAGAGAGCAACAAGTGCACATTAAGAGAACATTGTCACAATAGACATTGAAGACAAAAGTTCAGGAGACAATGTCGCGACAATCAACATAATGTCTCGACAACTTCAAATCAGTATCAAAGGCAAATTCATCAGAGAGTGTCACGACAACCTCATGACATTGCTGAAGACATATATAAGGTGCAACAATGTCGCGACAAATCATCCTATGAGCTTGCATTAAAGTCCACAAAGACTGCCTTGAATTGTGGCCCAGCAATGATTGGACTATAAATAGAAAGAGATAGGGCGCAGAAATGTAGGTAGAGAAGGAGGAACGGAATGCAAAGGTAGAGAAGGAGGAACGGAATGCAAAGTTAGAGTGGAGAGCAAGTTAGAGGCAGCAAAGTAGATGATAGAGTTTTTTTATATAGTTTTCTTATTTTCTTTTCTTTCTTTTTCAAATTTTTTTTTTTTCATTAGAATAGTTTATCTGAACTGAGTTTTGGAAGAAAGATTATTGAAAATCAAGCTACATTCACTGTCTGAATTTGTAATGAAGCAAAAAACATTATTTGAATTCATTTTCCTCATTTTCTTGATTATGATCATAATGGACTTGTTTAAACAACTTGTCATTGTTATGTGTAATCTAGTGATGGAAGGCTAAATCCCTTCTAGGAAGGGATTGATGATGTGATTGCTATGTTTGCAAAGCTTTAATGTTGGTTGTTGTAGTGTTGAAGTCTGAATTGATATAATTAGTTCAGATGTCTATTTTCTTATGCTTGATATATTAATTCCATGAACCAAACCATAGGATATGTTCCAACACCTAATATCCAAGATACCCATTAATGATAGCTAAGGTGTGTTCCGGAGGATAGGTTTAAGAGCTTGTCTCATTTTAATCAAAATATGTCATTTTTGTCAATTGAAATGAGTGTATTGGTTAATCTGCAGAGTGATGATTTATTATGTTGAAGAGAACTTGTATTACCCTAGTTTTGGGAGCAAGTTAACTTCAGTCCTAAGAATTGGTTGAAGAGTCCTAGTTTTGGAAGTCATCCAAGTCTTAAAGGGAATCAGATCTTAAAAGTAGCATTTTAGACACATGTTGTCCTAGTTTTGGAACATGGTAGTCTAAATTGTGAAATATATGGTGTTTGAAGGTTTTAGTCACGACTGTACTAACATACCCTTGGACAAGTCATGATTCAACCCATAACAAATTTGTTTTTATGAACAAAGTGCAAGCTAATAGTCACATTATTAATTCCTCTCCCATGTTTACTCAAATAAGAGAAACTACTAGTTGTTAAAATCTAGATAATCTCATTTTAGAATTTAAATATCTTTAATCTGTTAAATAGTTAGTTCACCACTTAGAAAGCTAAGTTTAAATAGTGCTATTCTTGAGTAGTTTGAGTACTTAATCTTTGAAATTCTTTATCGATCCCTATCGGTATGATATATGGACTTAAACCACCACACTGTTGACTCGGCGTAATCTGTAGTAAGGCATCAAGTCAGAGTTAAATAGTTTAAAATAAGAAGAGTAACAACTTGGATTCAATCAAGTTTTTGATGCGGCTACTGGGGACTTAACGAGTCTCTAGTTGTAGTGTTAGAAGTGTGGTCAGCCTAACATCTGCACTGCCTAGTCTACCAGACACCTTATGTGTGGAGTTACTTTTATCTTCACCTGACATCCATCCGACTTCACACACAAGAGGAGAAGCAACTCAACGATCTCACCAAGAACTTAGAGCGATCCATTTCTGATACCAATTAAAGGATATAATGTGTCTCCAAATCACACACAATGTTTGAACTGGATATCGCTCAAACTATAAGCGTAAATGCATTCAACTCCCCTCGTGGAAGGAAAAGTGCATCACATGTGATATATTTCGTAATAAAGTAACACACTAATTTTTAAGTGGTTCAACAACTGGCTCAAGTCATAAGATCAGGCCTAAATGCAAGGATTTCCATTTATCTAATTCAAAGTGTACAATTAGTCTTATGTGGTAAGAGACTCCCTCTCTATTCATGGCCCTTCTTGAAACCTAATTATTTATAGTGGAATTCATAATGAAACTCCCCAATTCCTTATATCTACAAAGATCACACACACCTGACCACAACATCAATAAGATTGTTAAATACAAAACATCATCTTTCACCAAAGGTGAAAGGCTTTTAACATGTAATACCTCAACCAAATATCTACACTCCGCATCCCTTCAACACGTCTGGACTTCACTTGTTCTTCTTCAAGCTCTACTCCTAAAATCTATGTCGAGTATCTTCCAAACCCTCAAATTTATAGCCTTGTGGATTCGGTCTTGGAAGAATAGATAAGGTTGGATCATTATCCTAATATGACTCAAACTCTGCCTTCTATTTTATGTTCTTTTGGTTATCACGACGGAATAGAAAACTCTGATGCCTTACACCCATCACAGAAACCCAAATTGCTCTCTAATTCCGGTTTGATAGCCTAGGGAATTCCTGATCCCTCCGATATTTGATCTCATCTCTTGCTGGGTCAGATCTTGTAGCTACCGGCTACTTGCTTCTCAAGTTCTACTTCAAGTTAGCAGAATCATTGTGGTCCATAACAAATTTCCATCCTAGTCCGAACTCTCCGAATCTCGCACGTCCCTATACTCAGGAACTGACCTTAGTCCTAACTTTGAATCTGGTTCTCTGCAGACTTGGCGTTTGATCCTTTAAATCTTCATCAATCTTCGAAGCAATCATCTTCTTATAGAACAACAAGAATGAAGATACGAACAATTTCAAACCCAATGCCTACAATAGATGGGGTATTTATCCTGCTCGTGTATGAACACCAAAATGAAAAGAATTATAGAGAGAGAAAAATAGCGATGCCCAATAATCGTATTATAAAATTATGATGTCCGGCTGCTATCCTTAAGGTTTCATAATTGTTTTTTCTTGGAGTTAATTGCAACCAAACAAGAAATACAATTTTATCTCTATTGGTTCTCCGATTCTTGCATCTTATTTACAAGTTCATAGAATGGCTTTATATAAACTTATCAGCCTTCCACTTTAATATATATAAGGTAATCTTGGAGTTGTAGGAGTCCAACAAGAAGCATATTTTGCCTTAAAATGTAGACAAACTCTCGAGACAAATCGTTCCAAAGGATTTCCCCCACTTTGTTCAGTTTCATATAAACTATACGAGACTGAGGACGACTACTCGAGAGAAAGGCTTCATAATAATCGTATCTCCTTGTCCTGTCCTCTGCCTTTCGTATCCAATTTTCTATAACAAGAAAGAACCTATCAGGCCAATCTTTTAGCCAATGAATGACAGTGGGATTGCAAATAGATCGAAGTAACGATGTTGATCACCAAGACAAGAGTGCTGGTGGCTTCTCTAATAGCCATTATGGCAGTTGCTTCCAGAGCCATAGCTGATGAAGAGATTCACACAGTTATAATTGTAGGAGCTGGCATGTCAGGTGAGTGTTCATTTTCTGTTGGCTCTGCCCCTATATATTTTCCATATGCTGAAGACTGAAATCCACATAGCCTTCAATTATCTACAACTTGGCCTCCTGCCCACCTTGAAAATCCAGGGATATCTGCAGCAAACAAGTTATCAAAGGCAGGAATAGAAAATATATTAATACTAGAAGCCACAAATAGGATTGGGGGCCGGATTCAAAAGACGAAATTTGCAGGTTTGTCTGTGGAAATCGGGGCCGGCTGGGTTGAAGGTGTTGGGGGTCGTCAACTGAATCCCATTTGGGACATGGTGAACAGGCTCAAACTCACAACCTTTCGCTCCAACTATGATAACATGTCTTATAACGCCTACAAACAAAGGTGGGGTCTCACTTTGATCCTCTGACTTTTTCACTTCATTAATTATCATGCATATTCTTCTTCTTCTACGTTTTCTTTTATCTGGTTTGTACTCATACTTGATGCAGGGGTGGACTTTATGAGAAATCTGAGGCCCAACAGGCATTCTACGCTGCTCAGGAGCTCTCTGAGTTTATCATAAACATTTCCAAGTCCTTAAAAGCTCATAGACAAGATGATATCTCCATCTTAGCATCCCAACGCCTTAAAAATCAGTTAAGCAGACTACTCAATTTGATCATAATTGGAATCTATGCATATTAGCATTTCTCTAGAATCTACATTTTAGTTCCAATTTCCATTGGCATTTATCATTTCAAGTACAAGGTAGAATTCTGTAGCGGGAAAGCTTCAAAAGTTAGCTGCTTGAATGTATGTTGAAGTTGAATGCAGGGTCCCTTCAAGCCCCCTCGACATGGCCATCGATTACATGGCCTACGATTACGAGTTTGCAGAGCCACCACGAGTGACAAGCTTACTGAATTGCATACCATTGTCTACATTCTCCGAATTCGGAGAGGATTCCTACTTAGTGGCTGATCCCAAGGGCTATGAGAGTGTTGTGCATTTTGTTGCCAAACAGTTCCTCGTAGCCAATGAATCTTGTTACATCACTGATCCTCGCCTCCTACTCAATAAGGTAGGTACATGGCAAGCTTCCATTATGTTATTATGTACTAATTTTATTTGCAGCATGTTAACAATCTAATTGCAATCATTGGGTAGGTGGTGAATGAGATAAGCTATTCCAAGAAGGGAGTGACCGTTAAAACAGAGGATGGCTCTGTATACAGAGCTGAATATGTCATGGTCTCAGCCAGCATCGGTGTCCTTCAGAGTGGTCTCATCAACTTCAAGCCTGATTTACCGGTGTGCTGCTCACCCAATTCATACTTGCATATAAGTCTTTAATTAGAAAGGAAAACTATAAAACCTGACTTTTGTGACTATAATTACACAGCCATGGAAGATCCTTGCTATGTACCAGTTTGATATGGCTGTTTACACCAAGATACACCTCAAGTTTCCTCATAGATTCTGGCCCAACGGGAATGGAACGCAGTTCTTTATGTATGCCCATGAAAAGCGTGGTTACTACACAGCCTGGCAGGTAGTATACTATTATTATTATTATTCTCTGTAGATGCTTCTTCTTATGTTATTATGTACGTGGCTGGTCTTTACTCTTGAGAGTTGGTGATGAGGGAAGGTATTATATTATGGTTAATTTGTAGCAACTGGAGTTGGAGTACCCTGGAGAGAATATTCTTCTGGTGACAGTAACTGATGATGAATCAAGGAGGATAGAACAGCAACCTGATTCTGATACCAAGGCTGAGATCATGGCTGTCCTGCGAGCCATGTTCGGAAAGAACATTCCAGAAGCTACTGATATATTAGTTCCTAGATGGTGGTCTAACAGGTTCTACAAGGGCACTTTCTCCAACTGGCCGGTTGGGGTTAGCCGACTTGAGTTTGATCGGATAAGGGTAATTAACCTCTTTTTTCCCGGGACTCATCATCAAAATTACTTGATAAATGAAAATTAAGGAGAGTGATGTTAATTTTTGTTGTATTTTACAAACTTAGGCGCCAGTTGGAAGGGTGTACTTCACGGGGGAGCATACCAGCGAGCACTTCAACGGTTATGTTCATGGGGCATACCTTGCAGGTATGTCTTCTTTATATTAAACTGCCTTTGACTTTGACTTTGACATTGACATTGACATACATCAGAAACCAGCAGTGGAAATGATTATAAGTATTACAGAGCTGAATATGCATGCTTTTGCCAGGAATTGAATCAGCAAAAATGTTGATACGTTGCATGGAGCAGGGTGATTGCTAATTACTCCATCCCACCAAAAGCGACTTGAATCTTGAATCCTCCTTCCCCACAAACCTTGTTCACCTCCACGCACCTGCTTTCACCTTCATTGAAGTCCTACGGCTGTCTTTGAAAGTACTGTTCTTTATAATAATTTTGTTTAAGAATTGTTCTGAAAATAGACTATCTTCTGATCACATGATTTAATTATACTCATATTTTTTTATAGGATTTTCAAATAATAATAATAACGATAACGATAACGATAATAATAACAATAACAATAATAATAATATTAATATTAATATTAATAACAACAATAATAATATTATTAATAATAACAATAACAATAATAATAATAATAATAATAATAATAACAACAACAATAACAGTATTAATAATAACAATAATAACAATAATAATAATAACAATAACAATAATAATAAGAAGAAGAATAATAATAATTATATTAATAATAATTAATATAATAATAATACCTAAGGAAATGAGGGGATTTATGCAATATAAAATATAAAATCATTCTAGTAAACTTTAGTTACAATGTAATAAATTGTCTTCAATAGGACTCAAACTCGAGACTCCTCCCCTCCCTATGTCATGTTTTTTTTAAACGTTAAACACTCTACCACATAAGTTATTCATGATGGACAAATCTAAAATCATCGTTAAAGAGGATTGGAAACGCTTTTATTTATCACTTGACAATTCACAGTTTTCTGCAATCATTTGTAAGTCGTGGATATATATATGAGAGCATATATATATATATATATATATATATATATATATATATATATATATATATATATATAGCAGGTATATATAGAGCCATTTCAGAGAATAATTATTGGCTCCTAAAAAGGCCCATGTTTTTTAAAATGTTTTTACATGGATGAAGATAGAACTTATTCTATAAAATTTGGGGTTATTTTTTCTTTCATATATTTTCTAATTAGTGACACAAATTAAAATCAATAAAGAAGATAGAAGGCTTAATCATAACTAAACTTTGTAAAGCTAAAAGTTAAATTTCTAAAGCCCAAGCCTGTAGATTGTGTCCGAATAAATGATCGAAGCCCAATGTCGGAATTAAATTGCTGAAACCAAGTTCACACTCGAAAGTTCACAGTCCAACATCAAACAAACTAAAGCCCAAAAAAAATTAAGAGTCAGAAAAAACTTCTATTATTGAAAAAAGTTAAATTTTGACAAAATTTTAAAATAACTTAGTAGTGATTCTTCGAGAAGTACTTGATGGTTATGATTCTATCAAAACTATTTATCGGAATGAAAAAATACCTCCACTGGAAGTACTTCAAATGAAAAATGTTGTCAAAACCCTCTAAAATAACCAAAGACCAAACTCTGTAACCCAATATTAGACACAAATCTAGAAAGCCCCCAATATGATAGAGGAAAATAAGTGTAGCGAATCTAAACAAAATTATCAGGTTATTTTTCCGAGTCAAAATAGCCATTTTTTGTTAAAGAGCCGTTAGAAATGAATTATGGCCCGTTGAAATTGATTTCAGATCAACGCGACCAAGTAAATCTTGATATACGCTAAATCATTCCTATGTCGCCGACGTTTCATTAAAATTAAAATCCACTGGCCATATAAAAATAGACTACGTAAGCTTCTACGAAAATACCGATTAATCTTGGTTTGGATCAACACAAAGATTCAATTGGGCCAACTTATTAGGTCATGCAGACCTTTTCAAAAAACTGATAGAATCTCAATTGTTGGATTAAAGCATCATTAGAAGTCCATGTGTTCGATTTGTCATCGATTTTTTCATTGATATATTGCCTATATTGATCGATATATCACCAACAATGCTCAATTTTGAGTAGTAACATGCGCGTCATTCCATGAGCTAAATCCAGTCGATAATGTCGTCAATGTATCGATGCATTACCAATATATCGGCGATTCATTGTCGATATTGTTCGATTTTTTCCTCAACCGACTATCAATGTCCGATATCATGTCAGGATGGACCAAGACTCGAAATATCGACAAAGATATATCGCGACATTTCAAACCCTGATTGAGAGTGATTTTAGGATATAATTTTGACTTAAAAAGTATTTTCTGGAAAAAAAATATATTCAATATTAACCAATTATAAAATGTTTTTAAAAAGTAATATTTTCTACTAAATTTGTTCAAGTCTCATTAGATGAAAGTTTTTTTTAAATGCATGAAACTTTATAATGTTTTCCAATTTTAATGCAATCTATCTCAATAATAATTTTTTTCTTATTAATTTATTATTTACCATTTTATATATAAATATCATGTTTGAATATTCTTGAGACTATCAATGAAAGCTCAAAAGATCATACAGCAAACAATTATCATTAAATAATCTTTTCATATTTTAATTTCATATAAAAATTATGAAATGGAAACAAAATAGTTAAAATTGGCATCAATTTTTATTTAAAATTTATTTAATTTTTATAAGATAGAGGAAAATAAATGTAGTGAATATAAATAAAATCACCATGTGACTTTTTATATTAGAAAAACTTAATATTAGACAGTTTAGAAAAATGCTTTTAAAAATTCTTTAGAAAATCCTTAATGATATCTTTTTGTTTAATGCTTATTCATGAGGACTCGTAACTTTTTTAGGTTAAACAGTTTTTTGGAAAAAAGAAATCAATATTAGGCGGTTTAAAAATGCTTTTGAAGATCTAAAAAATGATAATGATATTTTTTTTAAAAAAATATTTATATGTAATTTTCTTATAGATATTCTTAAATAAATTTTTTTTTTTTGTTTTCAAAAAAATAAATATACTTTAAGAAAATTTGTTTAATGCTTATTCACGAGGACTCGTAACTTTTTTAGGTTAAACAGTTTTTTGGAAAAAAGAAATCAATATTAGGCGGTTTAAAAATGCTTTTGAAGATCTAAAAAATGACAATGATATTTTTTTTTTTAATATTTATATGTAATTTGCTTATAGATATTCTTAAATAAATAATTTTTTTGGTTTTCAAAAAAATAAATATACTTTAAGAAAATGCTTAAATTAATTTATTTTAAGCATTTTATTATTAAAATAAATAAAATTAACAAAAAAATAATCAAATGTCATCCTCACCCGAAAGTTTTTACATTAAAAAGACAATTACTAAATATCCACTGCATTTTAGAAAAGGAAAACCCAAATTGTTTTTAATATTTTGTTTCTAATTTTTTTTTTAAAAATTTAGTGTTGATTTCATAAACAAAATTATAAATGGTATATATTTAATTTTAATATTTACTAAATTTACTTCAAGACTCATAAAATAAAAGTTTTTTTATACGGTATCTAACTTTAAAATGTTTTCCAAGTTTATTACTTTTTTTTGACAAAAAAATTTCCCAGTTTGCTATTTATCCCCATGATAATTTTTATTGTTTTTTTTAATCGAAGTTGTTATTTATCCTAATACTAATTTGTTTCCTTATTAATTTATTATTTACCCCTCTATATATAAAGATTATGTTCGAATATTTTTTAAACTATCAAAGAAACGCAAATAAGAAACAAATGATAATTAAATATTTTTTTCATATCTAATTTAAATGTAAAAAATATGAAATATATATATATATATATATTAGAGTAGCTTAACCCATTCGACACGGTCAAAATGTAGACTCACAATTCGCCATTTATATTCTAAGCATTTCAACAAACCAAACTCCACTTCAACCCAACCCATACAAGTTACACAAAACGAACTAAAACGGGTCAAAACTTTAAAACAATTAATTTTACAAAATCATCATTCTTCAAATAAAAATAAATAATAAACAAACTTATATAAATAAATAATCTTAAAACATTGTTATAATCAAAGTACAAAACTAGCTAAATAGTACCAAAACAATAAAGTAGCAACTTAATAATATATCTGAAAAAAATAACTTCAAATTATCAAATGAAATCTTATATGCCTATAATCTTCATCTTCATCCTCATTATATCAAATAATAATATGTGATTTCATATTAGAAATGATTCCACATTAGAAATGTGTATATTCTTGATGGTGGTTGAGTTATCATCATCTATTAATTAATTTAGAATGTTAACAACATAGATTTCATTTATATTTGAAATAAAAAATATTTTTTCCAAAACTACATCTTAACCATATAATAATGAAATATCCTATTTGTTTGAAAAAAAATCCTATTACTAAAAGATATAATCATATTAGGAAAGAAATTAGTGTATATTTTTTGTTAATTATTTTTAAAATAACATTATTTTGTTATTAACACTAGTTTAAGTAATAAAATTATTTAAAATATACTAATAATTTAGTTATTAAATTTAATTTAATTTATAAACTAGTACAACTTCATTTTTATAAAAAAAAACATATATGATTGAATAAAATTTAAAGGATAAATAAAAAATGAAATTGTAAATATTTAAAATAAGATTAATAAGATAAATAAAAATATATTCAATATTAAAATGTGATTTATTTAATTCAAATGCATTATGTATATTTTCATACAAGATTTTAAATATTAAATTATCATATAAAATTATATTAAAATATACATTTAGAAAATTTTGAAAATAAAATAATTAAAAGAACAAAGCTTTAATATATTAATCATATATTATAATAATATTATTTTTGTTCTGAGATGCTATCAAAGATATGTACCTAAAATATAAAATTTTATGTATTTAACTGGAAAAGTTTCACTATTAAGCCTGGGCTACTTAAAAAAATTAAATTAAAATTTTGGCCACCTGGCACTCAGGCCAAACCCATACTTCGCCAAGTTAAAAAACCATCACAATCGTCTTGCTTTTATTCGAAATATAAATTTTATAAATTTAACCTCAAAAAAATTCAAGCTTAAAAAGTGCTGTAATGTCCCCATCAACTCAACTCATATCATCAAATTTCTATTATATATATATATATATATATATATATATATATATATATATATATATATATATATATATATATATATATATATATATAGTTAAAATTATATCAAATTTATATATATTTTTAAATTCATTTATATTTTATATGATAGAGAAAAATAAGTGTGGCAAATCTAAACAAAATTATCATGTTATTTTTCATAATCAATATTAGACAATTTTAAAAATGATTTTAGAAATCTATAAGGTACAAAACTTTAATATTTATTTATCATTTAATTAATTATTTAATTGATAATGCTTGGTGTAACTTCGCCTCAACAACTTTAATATTTTATAATATCTTTTATTCTTACTTTTTATTATCATAAATTATTTTAAACACATTTTCAAAAATGTATTTTTATTAAAATTATCAAACATGTATAAAATGATATTTTGTTTATAAAAAAATATTTTTATATTTGTACAATTCCTCCAAAATGTATTTGTTCCATATTTTATACTTGTCCTATTGCTAAGGAAGGGGAGAAGACTTATTTTTTTGGAAACTTAACAAAAAATGTATTTGGAAACTTAAAATCTTAATAATTTATTTTTCATATATTTTAAATAGAAGAAGTTTTATTATCAATAATATCTATATGTAATAGAATTATTTGATTCTTATCTAGCAGTTTAAAGAAAAATAAATGAGTAATTAAATTTATTATCAAAATTATTTCAAACATACTGTACAATACAATGACTGTGTTTAATCTAAATTCATTTGATCAATTGAATCTTGAACACTCGTAAAACCTTCTTACCCATCAACAACATCTCTGCCACCATGATTTGGCCTTGAAGTCTTTGTTGAAGACTATATCGGGTGAATCAGCGTAGAACTCGCTCACACGAGTGGTTTCTCCATTTAAAATAACAAATTATTGATAGAATATTTAAGGAATAAAAGATAAATATAAGGGATATTTTTTTATATAAAAAAAATGACGTAATTTTAATTATATAGATTATTAAATACTGGTTTACATTTGAAGACATATATTTTTTTTTTTTTCATAAAAATAAAAAAAAAAGATATATTTTAAATGTTTTATATTGATAAGATAGAACTGATTTTACAAATTTTGGGGGCTATTTTTTCAATATTATATTTTCAAATTAGTGACACAAAACCGAATTTTCCGTTTACAGGTCGAAGCACATTAATCCGGTTCCAAAGCAATTTTTTTTATTTTTGACAACCGGTTCCAAAGCAACTTAAAATAGTTAGAAATTCAAACCATAAAACAGACAAGCCTAAATCAATTTAAAATCAATAAAGAAGATAGACGGCCTTTTTTTTTTACTTTACTGAAAACAAAGAAGATAGAAGGCTTAATTATTACTCCCTCCTTTTTGAAAATAACTCTCATTTAAGGTTTTTATACACATATTAAAAAAATTATTAAAACACATTCTGTCTTCACAAAAAATATTAAATTATCCTCTTTTTTTTTCATTAACTCTTTATCTTTTCCTAAAAATTATCCTTTTTTTTCTTATTTACTTTTATCTTCTTTCAAAAAAAAAAATCTGGCGTTCTTCATTCTTTTTTTAACGTGAATTTTTTTGTGTCAAAAACTTCAATTTAAAATTATAGATAATTTTATTTCCCATCAAAAATTATGTATAAACCAATGGTATTAATCATGAGGGTTAAAACAACAACCTTAGATGCCTTTAGGTGAAATAGATTTAAATATGGATATGATGTATTCTGATATTGATATTTATTTTTTTTTTGCTTAAAACAAATTTATAAAGTATATGTGATCATAATGTTTACAATTATTAGTAATCCATATTAGGAAGGTGTAAAAAATGCTTCATACTTATTGAAATAATTTGAAATTTTGAAAAATCAATTAACGAGGTAATTTAGTAGAATAAGGGTAAAATTGATAAAAAGTAATAAATTTTTTCTTGATTTTTTAAAATAATAAATAAATAAAAATAAAACAAACTCTCTAATACGTAAATTATTTTCATCCGATCGACTACTAAACTTTCAAAGCTAAAAGTTAAATTTCTAAAGCCCAAGCCCGCGCATTGTGTCCGAATATAGGATTAAAGCCCATTGTCCAAATTAAATTGCTGAAACCAAGTTCCCACTCGCAAGTCCATAGTCCAACATCATATAAACCAAAGCCCGATTAAAATTAAGATTCAGAAAACACTTTTATTATTGAAAAAAGTTAATGTTTGACATAAATATAAAAGCCATTTTTAAAAATTGAAAAATTACTTAGTAATGATTCTTCGAGAAGTACTTGATGGTTACTGTTCTATCAAAAAATATTTGTCGGAAATGAAAAAATACCTCCACTGGAAGTACTTCAAATGAAAAATGTTGTCAAACACCCTCTAAAATAATCAAAGACCAGCCCTCTAGCCCAATATTAGACACAAATCTAGAAAGGTTCGGGATGGCAACGGTGTGTGTTCCGGATGGGGCGGCCCTATCCCATTCCCGTCCCGTTTATCTAAATCATTTATCAATTATCATCCGTCCCACTGTACCACAGACGAATGCCCAGATGGCAAAATTCTCATACCCATCCCATTTAGTTTTTATTTTTAGTATGATTTTTATTTATTTTTAATATTTGCTTTTTTTATATTAAAATTAATATGTTTCAAAAAATATATTATAAATTATTTTATTACAAAATATTTTCATTATTATTATTTATATTAAAATATATAATTAAAAGAAAATAAACTAATTATAAAATCATTGTTGACAGTTATAAGTGTGTGTTCTAGGTCACAGCCCTTGATGTTTGGATTGTCTGAACTCCCCCCGTAGAATTTAGTGTGTGCAGAGAGGATGTTATATATTTTCAATAAAGTAAAAACACACATAATTAAAAGAAAATAAACTAATTATAAAATCATTGTTGACAGTTATAAGTGTGTTCTAGGTCACAGCCCTTGATGTTTGGATTGTCTAAACTCCCCTCAGAGAACTTGAAAGTGCAGCAGAGATGTTATATTTTCAACAAAGAAAACACACATAATCTTTTACGTATTTTGACAACACTACATCCACGGCAAAAGCCAGTTCTTGGGATGTGTTAATTTCACTAATCATCCAAGCGTTTACGCTAGCTTTATACTGCATTTGCACTCTCTGCCCACGACTCTTCTAAACCTAATCACCCTAGTAGATCCCGTAATAAACCCGCGGCATTCCCTCTCTACACAGATCGCACACTCATTCTCACATTACATCAATATAAAAGGAAGAAAATAAATAACATCATCTTTCATCAAAGGTGAAAGGTGTTTAATGTGCAATACTTCAACCAAGTATCTACACTCCGCGCTCTCTCAACACGTCCGAACTTCGCTTGTTCTTCTTCAAGCTTTGCTTCTAACATCCGTGATGAGAACTTCCAACATCATGAAGTTATGAACCGCTTAATCGCCTCGAAGTTTCCAGATACAAATAATCATTATCCTAATACGACTAACTCTACTTCATTTACGTTATTTCATTAAGCCATCACAACATAAATAAAACTTGCTAATCAAGTTAATCCTCATCAAATAGAACCCTAAAAGTTTCACATTAGTTCGACAATCCAACTGCCCAGATCTTCAAAGATTGATCTTTATCCACATCATTACTGATCTGTAATCATCACACTGTTCCTCTAAGCTCGGCTTCCAAGCTAAGAAACTCATGCACATCTCATTCCTAGTCCTGATGCCTCTTGATGATGCAGACGTCCCCGCAAAGATGCGATCGCCTTGGTCCGATCCACATTTCTCGTCCTAAGCAGTGACTTCGCTCTCTATTTCCAACAAGTCTTCATCAAACTCGATCTCCGAAATATCTTCGTATAACCCTGAGACAAGATATGAACAATTTTAAACCCAACAATTGTTTTAATATAAATATAATTGTGCAGAGCGGGTAGGACATAACAATACCTGAACCTACCCCAAACACATTCTGGGTTTAAAAAAAAAAAAACAAACACAAAAACCTGAACACGTTAATCCGATTACACTTAAATCATAACTGTCCCATTATAGGAGGGGGCGAGTCATATGGGAATCCAAAAAAACCCGCCTCATTACCATCCCTAAGAAAGCCCTTAATAAAATTAAAAAATATTTTAGGTCCAAAACTAATATTTCTTAATCCAATCACTATAAAAGTTGTAATTCAATACCTTTTTAACTTTTTTTTAAAAAAAAAATAATTTTATTGATTCAAATTAGCAATACATTGATAAAAACATAGAATGTTAATCGCTAAAAATCATATAGATGATGAAACGACATCCAAGTTAGTAGCAAAATGAATCGGTTAAAAGTCTATTCATTTGATAATTAACCCTACACATTTGATGTCAAATTTTGACTAGAACACCTATAATCTAATTTCTGGCAAAGATATCAATACGCACTATCGATTCCGATTTTTTCTTTAATCGAATATACTTTCGCTTCATCTAAATCCATCACATTAAACGCTACTGCCTTACAACGACGAAGATAAACAAACGTCGCACTAAGACGACGACAACCACACGTCGTACCAAAATGACGACTAAAACCCTAAAAATATCATCGTAATAAAACCATTTTAACAAGAACTATTTTATCGGTAAACAAAACATAAGACGCCAGAGCGATTTTAGGTCTAAAATGGTAAAAAAAAAACTTATCTCTCCACTTGAAGAAAATAAGGCTAATAGATAAAATAAAAAAGAGAGAAAACGAGGCTATTATTTGATAATTAAATGGTCGGTTGCAAATAATTTTATAATACCTTTTAACTTTTTAATTCCTTAATCCAATACACACCCAATACAAGTTCAAAGCTTGAATTGCTAATAAAAGGAGCAAATTTGAATCTCACTGGAATCTTTGCAAAGTTCAAACTTTGATATTATCTACATAAGTGAACGCGCAATACGCCAAGTTCTCTGTCCTTCCTGAGTATTCTTTCTTCACTGCGATCATTTCCAAGCAGAGCCCCACTCTCTCTTTTTCTCCTAACCCTGTAAAAGGGTATAAAAAACTATTCTTTTTAAGTTTCGAAGGTCGTTCTCCTTTCAGTATCTCTCAAAGGACAAAACTATTACAATTATTGAGGTCTGTTACAAAAAGTCCAGAAAAAGAGGGTCCCCACTGCCTGCCAATGCCTGGCACGTTGCTCCATACATCTCATCTAAAGTTTGCATCATCCAAACTTCACATTGGAAATTAAATATCTGACGTGCTGTGCCATAAAACCGGTTGTTTGTTTGACAAAAACATAATTAGTAAATTTGTTTTTTTTTTATAATTATGAAACTTTAAATATAAAGTTCTCTGTCCTTCTTGAGTATTCTTTCTTCACTGCGATCATTTCCAAGCAGAGCCCCACTCTCTCTTTTTCTCCTAACCCTGTAAAAAGGGTATAAAACTATTCTTGCCTGAAGGTCAGCCTTCCTCAGTATCTTTCAAAGGACAAAACTATTACAATTATTGAGGTCTGTTACAAAAAGTCCAGAAAAAGAGGGTCCACTACCTGCCAATGCCTGGCACGTTGCTCCATACATCTCATCTAAAGTTTGCATCATCCAAACTTCACATTGAAATGTCTGACGTGTGCTAAAAACATAAAAACCTATTGTTTGTTTGACAAAACATAATTAGCAAATTTAGTTTTTTTTTTATAATTATGAAACTTTTTAAATATGTAATATATATATATATATATATATATATATATAATAATTAAAGATAAATATAAAATTAAAAAATCTTTTATTTTATTGGGATCCAATCAAACCTTTTTTTCTCCTACATTTAAGCACATCTTTCCAAAACCTCTTTTGTAGCTTCATCAATATCATCTCTTTAGCTTATCTCCTTTTCTTTCTTTTCTCTTTTATGAGATGAGTGATTGTTCAGGGACTTTAACAGCTTTTATATTTCCTTAAATATCTTAGTCATAATTTCTTAGATATTACAAACATGAATATCTAAAGTTTGAAGTCTTTCCTTATGGATTATCATTTAGGATAAGGTTTTAATACAAAATGATAAAATCCTCGAGGTTATTTGTTTGACAAAAAAATAATTAATAAATTTATTTCATTTTTATAATTACAAAGCTTTAAATACAAAATAATAAAGAAATGCATACAGTTGAAATAATGAATTCCTAAATTTGCTTAATTGATTATCTAAAAATAAAAAATAAAATGTAACAAATTAAAGATAAATATAAAATTAAAAAATCTTTCAAAGTCATGTCAAAAGTGATGTGGCTAACTCTCGGAGTGTGCTGTGGCAGTAGTTGGCAACTCTTTATAAAATACATTGAAGAAGCAAGTGACTTAATTGATCGTTCGGGTTATTATAAATGTCCCCAAAAATATGTCTACGGGCCCCGTTTATGCTCGCATCTATTAAGTTTTTACGCATAGGGTCTATTTTTGGGGTCGTTTCTTTTTTTTAAAACGGTTATGTTTTTGTGTTTTTGTTTCTGAAAAAACACATAAAATACATAATTCATAAACATATGAACAGTATTTAGATAACACAAAAACGTGAGGCAATCATTTTGAAATCAGCAAACATAGTTCCCAAGGCTCCATCATCATCTGGTTCGACGCGAACAGTATTTAGATGACACAAAAACGTGAGGCACTCATTTTGAAATCAGTAAACCCAGCATTGTTCCCAAGGCTCCATCATCATCTGGTTCGATGTCCAAGCATTGGAACAGCTGGCTCCCACTATGATATTAGCAGATCCTTCACATGTTAGTACATACAATACTACAGGTTGACAGGGTATGGGGTTTGTACTTTAATGTTTTATAATTAATAATAAATCATATCCATGTTCTAAATCCAGAATATCAACGCGATGGAATTAAGAGATTAGGGCTGTTTGATTGGAGTATTTTTTGAAAAAAGTTCTAGATAATATTATTTGATTATTATTTTGTTTTTTAAATTTAATTTTTTTATTCTCTATATTTTTTAGAA
The DNA here is from genome assembly GCA_016808115.1 of Tetrastigma voinierianum. Lineage (NCBI taxonomy): Eukaryota > Viridiplantae > Streptophyta > Magnoliopsida > Vitales > Vitaceae > Tetrastigma > Tetrastigma voinierianum. Next base: position 2,244,715 of record JAEQBH010000926.1, read on the forward strand.
TAAAAAAAATGGGAACCAATCCTAGTTTTCATGTTTTTATTATTTTTTAGAATAAAAAATAATTTAAAAAATAAGAACTAAACATGTCATAATGTTGTTTTTAAAAACTATTTTTGAAAACAGTTTTTAAAAACGTCAAAAACATAATTTTTGTGTTTTTTGTACTATTTTTGTTTTCTAAATTTATTATTTTCTACTTCTTTATATTTTTTAGAATAAAAATAAATAAAAAATCAAATATATTCTTTGTATTTTTTTTATTTTTTAAAATAAAAATAATAAACAAATCAATCATATTTTTAAAAATTGTTATCAAGAGCAAAAGAATAATAAAATAACATTCTTTATCTTTTTAAAAACTATTGTCAAGAACTTTTTTCAATAACCAAACAGTCCTAATCTGTTTATCCCATAGTGTTGATATTATAAATTTAGAACATGTGGATTTAGAATAGCAATATTATCCTAGTTATCGTTTATATAGTCCAAACGCATTAAATTAGGTAATAATTTAAAATCAAAACTATTTTTATAATTATTTTTTTTTAAAAACACATTAAATTAGACAATAATATTTTAGGATAAGCCTCTACAAGTGATGGATGTTCTGTTCTTTCTCTCTGTGCCAAATCCTTCTCCATTTTTTTTTTAATAATCCATTTGAAGTACAATTCAGAATTAGAAAGTAAGAAACTGTAGCATTTTTACAACTTTTCCTTTCCTATTCCATTGGTTTTGTAACCAATATATATATATATATATATATATATATATATATATATATATATATATAATTTAACATCATGTTGCGCATGTGCTCGAGTGTGTTTTTTTTTTAATTCTTTGAAAGTGTTTTGTCACCCACGAATATTATAACATCTCTCAAAAGTAATTCTGCTTTTTGGAAATGTTTCTAACACGTATTACTTTTGCTTTTATTAATTTTTCATTTGGTATAGACTATGTCTTCATCTCAATCTGCCCGATGATCCGTCTAAATGATATTTGAAGATATTTTGTTAACTAAAATTCACTCACTTTACAATTTAATAATAGTAGGACCAAGGAAAAATATAAAAATTATATAGTTTTTAATTATTTTATTATAAAAAGTAAAAAATAATTAAACATTCCCTATCATTTGCTAATTCTTCTAGAAAACTCAAATAAAAAAATAAACTTACTATCTCTCTCATGCCCAATCAACTTAAAATAAAATTTTGAATTTAGATTGTGAATTATATTTCTTAAAATATTTTAGCTAGGTTTAAAACTCAAATTCTAATCTAAAAATTGAGCATTAAACGACGTACGGGTCGAGAATCGAATCCAAGATCCCACTCGCGCCCGCGATAGAAGAACGGCTTCGTCGCCCATGCCCCCACAAGAAACAAACAGAGTCTCGCCATTGCTCAAACATTGATTTGGAAAAATAGGCTCCCATACACCCGCCGCCAACCCATATCCTTTCACACAAGATAATATTCCCAGCATATCCCACTGCCTAATCAGCCCATTATAGCCGAAGAAAAACAATAAAAGACTATAAGCCTGAGATTCTCCAATAAAGAAGGAGGATTATACCAAATGAACTCCTCGATTAATCCATCATAAATCTAAGGTCGACTAAGGTGGAGGAAACATACCCTCCAATGAAAAGCACTCCCGAATGCCACCGTCCAAACCCTGGATCAATATCCACTATAAAATGGCAAGGCCGCTTCCACCATCAAAGGTACTTCAAATACTAAGCAACCTCCACATTCTCTTCGCCTCGTAAAGAACTGACAGTGATTTGAGTCTGGCCGCGGCCTCGCCGACCTTCCTCCCTCCGATCTTCGTGGTGAACGCGCCACATCCAGAGCCGTGGAGATCACTGGGCAGAATCCCAACCCACCCCAACGACCACATCTTCCGGCTCGCACCCCAACAACAGCCTCTTCGGTCCCAACCCGGTGATCTCAAGACGCTTCCGTACCGCCCCGCTTGAACAAAGCATCATCACTGCGCCACCTGTGGGAAACGACAATTCCTTCATAAACATAACCGATTCCTCGCCACGATGGTATCAACAAAGAACACAAGGTGAGTATAACACTAATCCACCGAGGACCCACTGTGCGATATGAAATGTTAGACTCGACGGTGGAAAACGATGCGAGCCAATACAACGAGAGGAAGCGCCGCCCATCAACCGGGGCCCGGTAGAAGAACTGGAGCAACCACTGTGCAAGATACAACATCAATGTGAGACACACGGCAAAACCCGCAGGCAACCCTCCCGCGAAGAACAACTTGGTCGCGACATTCCCCAAGGCATCGAAGCAGAGGCAAGAGTCCAACAGCCAGGCAATGGACCGCCGGGCTCCCGGAGGGGAAACGGTTATGCCCCGAGGCAACAGGAACGTGGCGGGCCAAATCACCCTCAACTAGAAGCAAGGGAACAATTCAGGAGCAGAGGTTCAAAACCTTCAACAAGAGCTCATCCGCGTGAAGGAAGTGGTGAAGTGGACGATCCCTGACACACTGGAGCACTCACAAAGAAAATGTAATCTCCTTCATGCCAGGTGTGCCACTTTCCCTTCCAACGAAATCGAATGCCCGTAAACATTCGATGGAATCAAAGATCCTGGCTGATCACCAATATTACAAAAATCGATGGTTTGTCGGTATCGGGACCCCAGGCGGCGTGTATTTGCCACTACGTCATGCCACTGGCCCGGTCTGCATACAGAATAGAATTCCCCCTTCATCTATCTCTATTCAGTGGAACTAGTCATGCTCGCTCACTTCATCTGAGCTGTGGACGTTGGATGCAAAAGCCAAGCTACCATCTATCGACCATCAAACAAGGATCGCAGTGAAAGTTTGAAATCATATGCATGAAAGATTCAACGCCGAGTCCCTAAAGATAGACGTACACGACGAAAATTGTCACAAATTTTCACGCGGGCCATGATAATCAAAGATTCATGTTTTCATCTCGAAGAACCCTCAAGCTAGCATGGCCGAGGTCCTCGCCAAAGCAGAAAAGTACATAAACGGCGAGGAGGCCCTCATATCAAGAGGGGGAGAACTCCTCCGCCCGCAAAGAAAAAGGGACGACAGACAGACGACGAGGTCGGAGCCCCAAGAGACAAGAAGACCAGAGGAAATCCCTGTGCACAGATCTATAATCCCTGGGGTGAGAGGAGTCTCGAGACCGTTTCAAATCTAATCAAACCCAGGACACAATCTTTGCCCGCCACAAACGCCCACTCCACTAACGGCCTCAGCCCCACGGTCCCCATGAGGTGCAACGGTATAATTCATGATGACCGACTCAGATGAAGTCAGATCCCGCGACAAGGGATAACACCAAGATCATGAAGTTCCACAGGATCACGGCATCTGACTGGACAACTCCAGATACAACTAAGAAGAGAAATAGAATATTTGATACAACACGGTGACATTCCCGCGCTTTCATATCCTGTGGAACCAAGCTCGACCAAACCTGTGTCGTGCCTGCAACCATAACCTCCTAAGCCTTCCGCCAAAGAACCACACCCTAAGCAGTAACCGTTCAAAGACCAATGTTCCCCTTCGGAGAAATCCATGTGATCTCTGAGGATTTTGGTCGGAGGAGGGGAGAATCTAGTTCGCTCGAAAAGCCCACCCACGAGTACAAGATCGCCAGACATGGGAAATACAAGCAAGATCTAAATTACCAAGGATCGACACTACCATCACGCTCTCTCGACTGGGATCCGGAATGTGCCAAGACTTCCATGACGACTACCGTAGTTCTCGCAGAATTGTGGCCAATACAACTGCCATCGAGCTTTAATTGATAATGGGAGTTCTACCGACATCATCTTCGCTACAATTTCTTCGATAAATGTGGGTATCGAAGAGATTGAAGCTGTAATTCGCCAAGACACATCTACTCGGATTTCAAGAGTAGCGTGTTACCGCTGGGCCCGACCAACCTGGTGTCGACTCGAGAACCTCTCGCTGTGCAACGACGCATGCCAAAGAAGGTTCCTTATAGTGGACGCCCACACTTATAATATGTCGCTAAGAAGACCTCCCTCAACGCAATAAAGCCATCCCAGATACCACATGATGATCAAATTCCCAACAAAGGAATGGAGCCTTTGACTCACCCAGGAGATCGCACAAGTGGCCGTGTGGGAATGCCACACCTCCATGAAACAAAGAGCAACAATGCCGTGGCATAGACGAGCTTGACATGCGTGACGAGGTACTCACCCGGCCCGAACCCCAGAGGAATCAAACCTTTAACACGCTGGGATGATCAACTTAACATCTCGCTACATCTATCTAAATTAGCGAAGACCTCAAAGCCTCCCCACCGGTTTCGAGACGTAATAGAGATGTTTTGCATGGAAGCAATATTACGGAAGGAATCGAATTTGCACAATAATCACTCACGCATTGAACACCAACCCTCCTTTAAACTGGTCACAAAACGTTTCGCACCCCCAAAGGCAAAGGCCATCAATGAGGGAGGGTCGGGCAAGCTCTCCAAGCAGGAGCAATAAGAGAGGGAATACCCCGGGAGTGGCTAGCCAACGCTTGTACTGGCCAAGAAAGCCAATGGCAAATGGCGACCAGATCGACTTCACCCACGATAAACAAGCGCGCCCGGGCGCCGCCTTCCCCACCGAATCGACCATCGTGGACGCCACGCCGCCACGAACTTCTCGCTTTTATGGCGATTTTCCTCGCTACAAATCCGACCAAGATGGACCCCGGCTGACTGCGAAAAGACTTCGTCGGGTCACGCCAAAGACAAGGAAATCCCACCGTATCTGCACGCCGTTTGGGGCTCAAAAATGCAGGGGCGACCTACTAGAGATTAGTGAATCGGATGTTTCAAAAACAAATAGGAACAACAATGGAGGTGTACATAGACGACATGTCAGAAAGTCCATCAAACCCATTTCCATACCGCCCACCTCTGAGGCGTTCCGCATCCTCGAGAACAACATGAAGTCAACCTAGCCAAATGTGCTCGTGTGGCCACCCTAAAGTTTCGGTTTCATAGTTAACTACAAGTGAAGCGAATCCGCACAAAATAAAAGCATTGATTCTACATGCCATCGCTTCGTGAATAAATATCCAAATGGGCCGACGTGAAGGATTTTTAAGTCAAGCCAGATCCCGAGCGAGGATAATGCCACTTTCTTCCAAGTTCAAGAAAGCCTTTCAATGGGACGAAAAATGTGAGGAGGACGCGTTAAAAACGCACCAGCCTCCATTCTAGTAAGTCCTCGTCAAGGAACTACTCACTTTGCACTTAGCCGTATCGGGTTAACTGCGCGCACTACGTAAAACAAAGAGCGAGTCCAAGACCTAGTGTATTATCATAAATGGGACTGGGCGAGGGGCTGAGGAGAGAGGTACCCAGAATGGAAAATCGATATTAGCACCAGATCGCAGACTGGAAACTTCGACCTATTTGAAGCTCACACCATAGAAGTCCCAATGTATCCAATGAAGTGTATTGCACAAAACCGTGGCTCTAAGGCCACAGGCCATAGAGCTAAGCTTAGTTCGACATCAGTACAGTGCCAAACCGCGCTATAAAGTGGATAGGTCCTACTCGATCATGGAATTGGCCTCCGATAGAACCCGCGAACCCACTGCTCAAGACTAATCTCCCGATATGGAACCTCCAGATATCCCAAATGCAGGGAGTTTTGAGCAGGCCTAATATTGACCTCACCGAAGGGAGAGACATTTAATAGTACCGTGTTTGGGTTCAGACTTCCACAACGGCCGAGTCCGAGGTCACATACGGGCCTCAATCCTGCAGACATTCATTAGAAATCGACCAACTAGGCTGTCTACAAGTGACTCTCAAATGTTAGTGGTCGACATCAATATATACATACGAGGCCAAAGCTTAAACGATGGTTCTATATCTCCAAAAAGTCCGGACGCTAAAGAAATTCAGGTCGGGTTCAGTCAAGCACAGTCCCTGCAGAGCAGAATTCCCGAAAGCCAACGCCTGGGCAAAATTAGCTACAAAGACTTCAGGAAGATCTAGGCATGCTCAACGCCATCGAATACTTCATGAACCCTCTATCATCCTATAGCAGGTGGTCGCCTGCGAGGGATCCGCGGCCGAGCCGATGGATCCTATCGGGATTATATTAATGACTAACCCTACCGCACGACCCAAGTTGGGCAAATTAAGATAAAGAGCGGTAATCCCGTGCTTCACTAACCGCTGCGGAGCCTTAAACAGGATTCTTCACACCTTCCTAAAATGCATCGCGGGAAGACACGCAGTATGTGCTAAGGGAAGTACACGAGGGCATATGCGGGAATCATACGCGCGAGTCCTAACGCTAGCGGTAAAGTTTTAAGACAGCGATTACCATCGTCATAATATTTAAAGATGCACCGCCTAGTCAAGAAACGCATAATCCGCCAGAGTATTAAAGTATCGCGCCTCCGGCCAGAGCCTTTAACATCAAATCACCGTAATGGGCCCTTTCAAAGAAATGGTTCGACATATCGGATCTCTACCTGGTTTAAGGGCCACAATGCAAATTCATAATCACGCAGTTGAACTATTTCACCAAATGGGCGTAAGCCCACCTTTAGCCAATTACGGAGCAAAAAATACGCACTCAGATGGCGGCCATTATATGTGTTTGGCATCCCAAGAGCCCCGGTATCGATAATGGAAAACACCGACAACAACACCAAACTAGGATTTTGCAGGCCGAGTTTCCTGGATAAAAATTATCATTCTCACCGACACCTAACTAAATGGACAGCCAGTCACCATCGAACCCTTAAAAGTCGCCAGAAGACCAAGTCGGGAAGACCTAAAGGGTAGAAACATGTTCCGAGCAGATATGGGCATACAGGATCTATTACATGTCGCAAGAACTCGGGAGACCCATTCGCTTCCTACCTTGGCACGAAGCGTGAGCCCCGTGAGGTCGGAATAAAATCTCCTGAGTCGAAGCATCGTGAGGAGTACACAATGATCAGGCCCCTGTCTAACTTGGAACTCCTAGATCGAAAAACGCGAACTGTCTAACAATACACGGAGGAGTATCAAAGGAAGATGTACCAGTATTACAAACCGTAAAGTCAAGCCCGTATTACCCGCCGTGATTTCATCCTAAAGAAGCTCCTACCCGTAAGAAAGAATCCCACTCATGGAAAGTTAGGCCCCAACTGGGAAGGTCCTTATATAATAACACGAGTCGTCAGACCAGGCAATTATGAGCTCCAAACAGAGGAGGGAAAAATTTTACAACACACATGGAATGCGGAGCATCTTAAGCGTTTACCAAGAGGTACCGGTTTGTTATATTGAATAAAGCCTTATCTGGCTCTCATGTGATTTAATGGGCGCATTAATCGGTTGGGGTTAATTAGATATCCCGAACATTTCGATATATAATAGAAAATACGCAATGGAAAGTTCATGAACATAAAAAAGTCTCTCTTTATTTCAAATGAATCGTATTCACATAATCATGATAAACATCGATTACATCTTGATATGTACCAATACTGTGCAATTTCAAAAAAAAAAAAAAAAAAGTGAAAAAAAGGAGGTGATAGGAGAAAAGAAAAGAGGGAAAAAGATGGGGACAGAGGAGAAAGACAGAAAGAAAGAAGAAGAAGCAGATGAGAAAGCTGTGGAAGAAGAAAGAAGAGAGAAAAGAAAAGAAGAGAGGAGAGGTAGAAAGGAGGAGGAAGAAGAAAAAGAGAAAACAGAGTGCACAGAAGATGCAATCGCCTCTCCTGACCCGATCCCCAAATGTTAGGAATAAATACAACTCCCTATAAAAGGAGACTAGAAAAACACAACCCCACACTTTGAGACCCGCAGTGCCGGGTCCAAAGGCGAGAGGAGCCCCAACCAAGACAGTTGAACATCGAGCATCCATCCCATGCGAACTCCATCCACCCACTGAGAAAAGCAGAATCTCCAAAAGCGTAGAACACGCAGGCAATGTAACGACCATTTATAAAGAGGCCGGCTAGGAAAACTCACGCAGAATCGCTACGAATCTCCATAAATCAAAGATTAATGAATGTTCGCCTTTTCGAGGACACACGAGCGCTTAGTCTACCAAAGCCTTCACACACCGAAATCATACGAGGCATCATCGCTTACGAGCCAAGCGCTTTACTTCACGCTTCTTCACCGACGTGCCACGCCCAAGAGTCGTAATTCTACCAGTTACATCGCCATTCGGCTTGAACGCCACCAAGGCCCTGGGCCGCTGAGCCCAGCTTGCTAACTTTGACGTAGTTCCCACCTGACAGCCATGCCGCCTCAAGAGTCGACTCCGCCTCGTGCCACGCCTATATTCTGGCCACCGCCACCATGTTTCAGCCACAAGCCCAATAGCTCTACCTGACGAGCCCTTCCAAACAGCTCTACCTGACGAGCCCCTATTATTTTCATATGGACAGCCTCGCAATGGGGGCCTACCTAACGAAGCTTTCTTCCTCCTAATAACCTACTTGACGAGCTCCTTCCAAACGGCTCTACCTGACGAGCCCCTATTATTTACATGGACGCAGCCTCTCGCAACAAATTTCACCCGACGAGAGCTCTTCCCAATAGCTCTACTCCGACGAGCCCTTCCAAATCCGCTCTACCCGACGAGGCCCTGATTATTTACATGGATGAGCTCGCAATGTAGCCACCGACGAGCCTCTAATGGCCCCACTGACGAGCCCTCCGAAACAACTCACTTGAACTGTTCCTCCAACACCTCTACCCGACGAGCCTTCACCGTGACTTCAAACAGACGGCTCCCACAACTCCTATCGACGAGCCCTTCAATTCATACCCACACGGGCTCCATCCTACAATTTCTATCACGAGCCTCCCTCAAACCTCGTGTATGACGAGTCCCACTATCGTCTGACGAGCCCTTCACTCCGCATCTCTTCAAAACACGGGCTCCTCCCCACAACCCATTGACGAGCCCTTCATCAGACACCTGGACAGACGGGCTCCTTCCTACAATCCTATTGACGCAGCCTCTCAACTAAGACGACGAGCTCCTACCATTCATTGACGAGCCCTTCAACGCACTCAAACAGACGCGTCTTCCTACGTTGGTCTCACAACACAGCCCTTCATCGCCCGGATGTACTTGGCCCTTCCGCCAAACCCATCACTCAACTCCCTCCCCGTGCAACTTCGATTGACGAGCCTTCAACGTATATCGATGCACTGCTCCATCCTACGGTTCTTATCACAGCCTCCCTCAACTCAAACGACGAGCCTACTATTCATGACCAGCCCCTTCACGCACTTCAAATGTGCACGGGCTCCTTCCCTACTATTCACATTGACGGCAGCCCTTCACCACACCCGGTTTAATGGCCCTTCCTACAATCCCATTGACCAGCCTCTCAACTCCAGACGGATGAGCCCTACTATCTCGCTTGATTCCAGCCCTTCACCGTGACATCAAACACGCCCTCCTACAAATCCCACAGCCTCCTCAACTAAGACAGACGAGCTCTACTATTCACATTTTGACGAGCCCTTCATCATCAAACAATGGCCTCCTACTATTCAGACATTTGACGAGCGCCCTTCACCGCACACTCCGACAGCAATTCTTCCTATGCACTCTTATCACGAGCTCTCCCTCAACTCGACGGATGAGCCCTACTATTCATTTGACGAGCCCTTCACCAGACACCAAACACTGCCCTTCCCAACCCATCACGAACTCCTCCCTACAACTTCTACTTATTCAGCCCTTCACTCACATAACATCGATACGCATCGCCCTTCCTACAAATCCATCACCAGCTCTCCCCAACTCGACGATTAGCTCTACTGTCTCGCTTGACTGAGCCCTTCACCATATTCAACTGACACCCCTCCTACAAATCCATCAGAGACGAGCCTCACCAGACTTTAATATCTCACTATTCACTTCACTAAGCCCTCAACGCACTCAAATGACGGCCTTCCTTTCTACTATTCATCGGGACGCAGCCTCTTCACCGTGACACTCCGGACATACAGCTCTTCCTACAAACAGATTGACGCAGCCTCTCAACTAAGACGGACGAAGCTCCATTATCACTTTGACAGCCTCATCAGACTTCAAAATGTATTCGACTCCTTCCTACTATTCACATTGACGAGCCCTTCACTGCACATCGGACAGACGGGCTCCTTCCTACAAATCCTACTGGCATTCCAACTCCGCACGATGAGCTCCTACTATTCGCTTGACTTGTAGCCCTTTCACTGCATCAAATAGACGGGCTCCTTCCCACAAACTATTACCGAACTCCTCCTACAACTCTGATCAACAGCCCTCAACGATACCCATGACTGCCCATCCTACAAATCTACCCACCAGGCTTCCTCAACCCACTGACGAGCTCCTACCATTCGCTGACGCAGCCCTTCAATCGCAGATTTCAAACAGACGGGCTCCTCCCTACAACTTCCTATCGACGAAAGCCCTTTCATCGCATCATTAATGCTCCTTCCACATAAAACCATCTTGACAGCTCTCCTCAACTAAGTACTGACGAGTTCTACTATTCGCTTTGGACGGTTCTTCAATCGCATCAACACTTCAGCCTTCCCATATCATTGACAGCCCTTCATCGCACACTCCGACACCCGCCCTTCCTACAATCCTATCGACGAGCCTCCCTCAACTCGACCTGATGAGTCTCACTTGAGTTCGCTTGATTGCGCCCCTTCACCGCACATCAAACGTGACGGCTCCTCCCTTACAGTTCCACTGACGAGCTCTCCCTCAACTAAGACTCAAGACGAAATTCTACTATTCACTTGACGAGCCCTTCACCGCACTTCAAATGTGACGGGCCTTCCCATTATTCACATCGACAGCCCTTCACCGCACATCGGATGACGGCTCCTTCCTACAAACCCACGCGACTGCAGCCTCTCAACTCACGAATGAGCTCATCACCCGCTTTGATCGAGCCCTTCAATCGTGACATCAAATGCATCTGCCCTCCCCTACAACCATTGACAGCCTCCCTCAACTAAGACTGACTGTTCACTATTCTCTTCACAGCCTCTTCACTCCACTCGTGTCAAAACGGCCTTCCTACCATTCACATTGACGAGCCCCACCTAAGATCTGATTAATGGGCCTTCAGATAAATCCCATTTACCAGCTCTCCCCTGACCTCAGACTTAATATTCCATTATTCGCCGACTATTCTCTCACCTGACATCACCGCATTTCGCCCTTCCTACAAATCCTATTGACGAACCCTCCCCTATAACTCATTGACGGCCCTTCAATTACATCATGGCGTATTCCATCCGCATTCTATATTGACGAGCTCTCCCTCAATCCCGCACTGACGAGCTCCTACTATTCGGGCTTTGATGAGCCCTTCACCTAACTTCAAACAGACAAATTCTTCCCACTATCCGGCTACTTGACGAGCCCTTCTGTAATCGCATACTCATCAGACGCTCCATCCTACAATTCATTGACGGCTTCCCCACAGCGGACGCAGTTCCCAATCGCTCACCTTCACAAACCCACCGCCTTCGATGACCGCCCGCTTACTTATTTTCATCACAGCCCCATCACACAATACCGCAGTCTTACTACATTTGACTATCTTCATCATATTATCGGCATAAGACGGCTTCCATCCGCACCACATCAAGTTTCTTCCTGAGAGACGAAGTTCCCACCGCTCATCCCGACGGTTCTCAACGCTTCCTTCGGGATGACGTTTCGCCAATATTATCGACGAGTCTCTTCCCATCACTAATACCGGCAGCTCCCATTAATGATTCCTCGACTGTTCACCCAATATCTCAATTAATCAGCTCTACTCGCTTCCAACCAGCCATCACTTCACCTCGGGCCACAAACAGGCTCCACAAATTAAAAACCAGGCCCACCACCCATGAAGATAGATTACTTGAGCCAGAGTCCAACCCCATGAGCTCCACCTTTACCCAAACTCGCATGGGCTTTGGAAACTATCGTCAAACAAGATATACTAAATTCCTGTCCACAATTTAAATTGCTAGACCCCAAGTCGTTATACAACAAGAAAAAGAATAAAGATATCACTGAACACTTAATGCAAAATGCGAATGTTTATCAAAGGAGGGCTGCTAATGTACAAAACCCTGTGCCCGTCAGAACAAAAAAAAAAAAAAAAAAAAAGAAAAGGTCAGGAATAATTAAAGAGCGATAAATGAACTCGGGATCTGCACGCATGAAGAATGGAGAAGGGGGCCTTGAACAAGATGCACCGTGCTCTCGGAATGGTTCGTGTTGGAAGACCGCTCAACACCGAGGTCAAACTTGAAACTGACGAGCACGTGGATGGCCTTCCATGGAAAAGCTGGTGCCACCCAGAAGCCCAACCAGCACCAGCTCGTCCGCGAATTTGTTCGATAATCCATCCCTCCGAGCAACCACTTACGCTGATTTAAGATCCGCATCAATCCACGACTTCGCCAGCCGTCGATGTTTTACGCCAGAGAGGACTGCGACTTGCGCGCCTCCAACAACACCTTGCCCTCCTCAAACCTTCGCGACTGACGATTTCGAAATGCTTTTTCCTGCTATCCAACCCACCATGGATCATAAGATCTGCCCAAGATCCTACCGTCACCCTGAGGAGAGCTCCTTCCTTGATCCACTTAGCTCACTGATGACTAATTTCCCAGTCCACCGCATCGATTTGCAGAACTCAGCTCTCCACCCAGCCTCCCAAGCTCGCCCTCACCACATTGTCGTCCGGTCTCGTCTTCACAACCAGCACCATCACGAAGCGTGGCCTCGACTCAGACTTAGTCGCCCATTCTCTTCTCAATTACGTTACGCTGATCCTCACCGCCCGGCCATAGAGGGCCACCTTCACTTATAACCGGCGATCTTCACGCCTTTTCACGACTCATGGTTTTATTTGGCCAGCCCTTCAATGAGTGACGCCCGGATATCACGATGAATCAGTGCTCGGCACAGAACCAACATGGAAGTAAGCACGATTATAGGCTTACCGAGGCACCTCGAAAAGACAGTTTCAGCTCAACAACCCAACCCTTCCACCTCCCAACACTCCAACACCCAAAGAGATTTAATTTAGACGGCCCTCACGCCAACTATTGGGGTTTAGAGATGAAATAACCCGACCAACGCCTGCTCTTCGATTTTTCAATGATCCCGCCATCCGGAGAGGTGACTTGACACGTCTAAGGCTGATCTGCGAATTTTTTATAGCAAGAGTCACAATGCACGGACGGACGTGATCAAAGACTTGAAAGATCCTTCGCCTCACACAGTTTAGGGGGACAAAGAAGGTCAAACTGGGGGTGGCGACGCCGGCCAGCCTCAAGTGGTGAGAAGGAGGAGACGCCCCTAATCCCCGAGAGCCCCAACCAAAGGAAGACTTCTCGCCCCGCCCGCGGAGAAGAAGGGGGACGCCCGACCTCGAACCCCGGCCATGAAGGAGACGCCGCTTCGCCAACAGAGAAAAGAGGAGACATAATTTCGAACCTAACAATCGCCTGGCCTCTCAGAGGGAGCTCGAGGAGCTCGGGTTTTCCTTTTTGCACTCGGGGCCAGAGATGTCAGCCCCCGAAATGAACTAAAATCTCTCCACACGGTGGGAGCCGAGCGATAGGCCCAAAGGGAAGAAACTCCGGGCGGAGGCGAGAGACTTGAGAGCGGAGGGACGTCACGGACATGAGGCTAAGATGGGCTAGGAATGTCGGGCTTTTATCCAACTCTGCGTAGGAGCGAAGCCGAGCATTCCGGTGCCTTCATTCTGGCGTTATCTTCGTCGCTAAGGTCAAGGCGAGCACACAGGAAACATGAAAAGCCAAAGGTCAAGTATTGATCGTCTTTAGGCAAATCAAACCAAAGTAATACGGAAATACTCCCGAAGGTTGTCGGGCGCTCCGTCACAGGCTGCAAGGGTGTGATCCTGTCGAGAGAAATTATTACTCGATTGAAGCCAGCAGCGAAGAAGTATCGTCCTTCGGGGACTATGTGAAGAAGGAGGTCGAGATCAGAGGAGCATAGGAGCGTCTGGAGAAATAAATAAAACCTTCGGCAGTGGCCGTTGGATTAAAAAGATGAGGCTTGGAGCGCGGCCCAGCGCGAGCCCTCATCCTAAAAGGTTAATAAACCTGCCCAAAATACTGACCATTAGGAGCCCGGTTTGGGAAGGGTAGATGTTGATGTTGCTGAACCCCTTTTGAAGGGATGCGAGAAGCGAAGGCCATTATCGAGCGACTTCAAAAGCGAGACCATACCGGCACTTGGGAGCGGCATAAAAGTCGAACATCGGGGACCATATTTGGACACGGGGGAGGCCAGATATCGTTCGGTGAAATAAACTCGGCGAAGGACCAACTGCTAGGTCCACATTCGGCATGCGGGACAGTAGACTGAGTATCAGGCCCCTTCGGATGCTTAATCAGATTTATTTTCTTTTTACCCTTACCCCGAGGAGGAGCGCCTCGGGGGCATTTTGAGGAGTCCGCGGGATCGGACTAACGAAGGGAACATCCTAACTGGGACCCGGTGCAGCAATGAAGAATCATCGCCGATCTACGCAAGAAAACGACTTGGACCCGCGACATAAGCAAACGGTATAAGCGAAATCGGACAGCCAAACCACAGGGCCTCGTCGTACCAGCGGAATCTGGCGGAGACACGGCGGGCCGGGAATGAGAGAAGAAGGAAAACGCCCGAGGAAAAAGGACCCGACAGCAGTGAGACCAGAGGAAAATCCAGAACGAAATACAAGAACACTAAGAAATATAAAGACAAAAGTGGGAAGTTATAAGGCCAGAGGAATTCAAAACGGGGAAGGTCGACAAGATGCAAGGGAAAACAACGGAAGTATGAAAAACAAGCGCGAAACCCGAAGAGCCATCATTAACGCACCACGTATGAATGCGGGCAGGTTAATCAATCCACATCCAGTGAGCACGGGAAATAACAGCGGGTCGCGAGTTAATCGCATTGCCTTGCAACGGTCGGTACCTGGTGGGGGAGCCTTGATGGGGATTGAGAGTGGATGAAATATCAGCTCGTAGGCCCGATAGAGCAATGGGGTCCTTGCCCGCCCATGTCCTTCCATACGCGATTTGAAGCGGGGCGGCTCATTAGGCCCCAGCTGTGGATTTGGAAAAATAAGGAAGCCGTACCACGGCCTGATCCAACCATATCCTTCCAAGAATAGAAGATAGAATATTCCTTAAAAGATATCTTATCGTCCCGATCAAGTCACATTATAAAGGGAAGAAAAAAGCGATAAAGATCATCAGTTGGACATTCTCCAGTAAGAAGGAGGATTATACCAAATGAACTCCCTTGATTAATCCATTTAACAAATCTAAAAATTTGCGACGCTATGTGAGGAAACATACCCTCGAATGGGAAAGACCACAGAGTCGCAGATCAATGGATCGATATCACTACAAATACAAAGTGGCTCCACCCAGCGAAGGTAAGCGATGCTAAGCAACCTCCACATTCTCTCTTCGCTCTCAGGAAGAAATCTGACTTAGGCATCGGAGCGGCCCCGGGCGAAGCCCTCGCCGGCCCTTCCTCCTTCTGATTCTTCTTGCAGGAACGTGCCGCATCCAGAGCCAGGAGATCAGCATTGCAGTAATCCTAACCCAGCCCAAACGACCCGGCATCTTCCGGTTCAGCCCAACAGCAGTCTCGGTCCCGGCCGGCGCGACCCGCCGCGCTCCGGCCAGTTGGATTGAACAAAAGCATCATCAAATGATACTTGACCTAACGTAGGAGCTCGCGTATTCTTGTTTTTCAAGTGATGATGCCTTTCAACTGGTAGGGTACGCGGGCGTGTGGGGTCGACCCCGGGCTGGACCGGATGTTATGGGGGTGGGATCACGGTCTGGGTCGTCGAAATTTGGTAAGATCGTTTGCCGTCGATCACCGCGGGGCTGCGGGCGTAGTAACTCCTCTGCAAAGCAAGGAAGAAGAGAAATTCGTGAGGGGAGTTTGTGCGGGAGTTAACTCTCGATACTAAGTCGGTTTCTTTACGAAAGAGGAGCCCCTTAGATTGTCGGGCATCTTGGCGTCTATCAGTGTGTGTAAGAATGTTGGCGTACCTTTCACCGATAGGGTGGCCTCGTATTTATAGTAGATGTTCAACCAGTTGGATGATAATTAGGAGTCCTTCCCATTGGATGGGATATTTCTTATTTTAGTCCATATCGGATTTGAGTGGGGGATATAGAAAAAGCGGAGTTTGGGATAATCTTCTTCCTTATTGAGGTACAGTCCAATGGCGATGATCTTTATTATTTTCCTTTCCTTATTGATAAGATTTGATTGGATCGGTGGGATGACGTCTTGTTAGGGGCTAATCCCATTTTCTACATTGGCAAAACTCCTGATCGAGCTTACTTGGTATGGACCTTGTTTGTCAGATCGTATTTTAGGCCCTAGCGGTGGGCCAGCTGCTTTAATTTGGTGGGGGCGGTACATTGGTGTGGCGAAGCTTCTTTGGGCTTGACGAGTGGGCTTCTTGGATCCTTATTTTTCCAACCACATGGGTTGCCCCGACCGCGTGTGTACGGTGTAGGTAGGCGAAATTTATGCTCGTTTTCTTACGCCAGTCACGATTTCCACGTATACTGAAATTTGAGTTAGTTGAGGCTTGTTCGCCGTAATATGTTTTATGATAATGATGACTCTTTGGTTTTTGCGCTCGTTTCTCACCCTGCACCCTTTTAGTTTCTTTTCAATTTCTTTCGTAAACCTCCTCAGATACTGTGCTTTTACGGTTCTCAAATCTTCTTTAGCGGTCTTACTTCATATACTCGAGAGTTCCTGTTTGACCTCTTGTGCGTAAGTCTTTTAAACGCTGCTCAGAGATTGCTTCTTTTGTCTTTTTCCTTGGGGTTGCTGCATCTCTCTCTCTGGCCCCTTTTTTGATTGAGTGCAGTGAGGCACTAGGGTTAAATTGATTGGATTTTCCCCCTCTTTTTTACTGTTTGTTTTTGCTATGGGACCGGGTCGTTCTTCTTCTTTGTGTATCGGTGATGGTTCTTTGGCTATTCCCAATCCTACACGGACTAGGGGTGCCTCTGGCCATCCGATGGCGGTTGATCTCCGGGAGGCTCCTGAGGTGCTTCCCCTTCCTTTGGATAAAAGTAAGGGGATAATAAAACTAATCAAATATCCTAAGGGGTCGGATTATCTCCGTCTATTTGCATCGCGACATCTGCGCGTAAATGTGGGTCCTAGCGAGAATTAGGCCCTTCATATGGGGTCTTTTGTTTGAGCGTTCAGAGCTCCCCACGAAACGTCCGAATATGGTCCCACGACGTTTTGACCCTTTTATGTGGTTTACATTGCCCGAATGGTGTGTTTCTTTGAAGATTAAGCCTTTGGGAATGGTCTTCGTTTTCCACTGCATCCTTTTATAAAGGGTGTCTTGCAACACTTCAACGTCTGTCCTTCCCAACTCACGCCCAACGGATGGGGTATTTTGGTGGGCCTATTGGCCTTTTTTAGGGACAGGGGGTTTGACGTCCCTAGTGTGGCATTGTTCCTCTATCTTTTCGGTCGAAGGAGACCACTTAGGGCTTCCTTTATTTTCTCTAGGCGTTAAGACTCCTCACGGTGATCTCGATCTTCCTTAACCGCATAAGTCATGGAAGAGACGTGACTACGTCGACGGTTTCAACTGGGAATACAATTCTTCTGACAGGGACGACACTCTGGGTGTTCCGACGGCTTGGAGCGCCCCTGATAATCTTCGTGAGTATTTGCACTGTTTTCGGCATGACTTGTCTAAAGGTGATTGAATGTTTCTGATTTTATATTGCCTTCATATTTCCCAGGTGTTCGTCTTGACCTTAGCGCCGAAGATAATGTCATAGCTATGGCGTTGGCGGGTGTACCTTTCGTCCCTTACGTGAGTTGATAAAGAAATTCGGACATTCTGGCCCATCTAGCAGTGCACGTTCCCTGCGCCGAGGCCTTCGCCTCCTTAGCCACTGGGGTCTCCTCCATTGAGCTACTGCGCCACTCTACCGGGGAGAGATTTTGGTTCATTTGGGGCGATGTCTCGGAAGCCCGGTGTCGAGGAAAAATCAAGCTCATTGGGGCCCGAATCAGGTTAGGCTAAGGTTCGAAGTTGGGGCGTCTCTCAGGCTTCTCACGCCCGAGGAGTGGGCGGGTGCCGTCGCCTTTAATTGGCTCAGTGGTTTTGACTCCTTCCTCCTTCGAGCTGTTGTAGAGGCAAAAAGTCTTTTGGGTGCGGCCGTCGAGCAGCCGTTGGCGGCTATGCCTATAACCGTCTGGAATCCGCCTTCGGAGAATGTCAAGTCACCTCCTCGAAGGCGGCGGAAATTTAGAGAAAGAAAGCCCAGAAACCAAAAGTTGACGAAAACATGGACTCTTTGCTCTTTAATCTTGGGAGCTCGTTGCGGTCTTAGTTTCATCCATCCTCAAGGATTCTGACCTTGGGAAGTCGAAAGCGTTGCCTGTTGACGAGGCTCTGGCTTTATCTCTTCAGGGGGTTGCATCGGTAAGTTTCCAATCGTGCTTACTCCCATGCTGATTCCGGGTTGAGCATTAACTTCATGTTTGATATGCAGGTAGCCACTCATTTGAAGGGCTGGTAGAAAGACGAAACTAAATGAAAGCACGTGAAGGTACTGGAGTTTATAAAGGCGAGAGCTGACGCTCTCACGTCTGATGACAAATTTGTGGTAGTGCGAGGACATGAATGAAGAATTGGAGCGACTTAAATTGATCTAAAACATACCCGCGTCGGCTCGCTCGGGCGAAAGTAGAAGATGAGGTTCGAGTAGCTTTGTCGGTAGAGGCAAGCTTGAGGAGGTCGGGATGCGCTCAGCTGCGCCAAAATGATTTGATTAAGACAGAAGAGATAAAGTTGCCCGGTGTGAGCCCCAGATGGTTAGGGAGGGCTCATCACATCGGGCGACTACGGGATCTTCAAAATTAGATACAGCGCGACCCGATGGTGACTGAGTGATAAGAAACGCACACCTCGAAGCGGCTCGTCGTGAGCTTAGTCGAATCTTTGCCCCAGGAAGCGCCGTCGTGAGTCCTCGGCCCTTGAGCTTGGTAGACGGTGAATGATGAGTGTCGCTGATTCTTGGCGTAGATCTTCATCAACGGGTTAGTTTGGTTTGCTTTCGGAGATGGGTTATTAGACAGGCGGGGACCAATGGGTTGCTGATGGGCCTCTGGGTGGCTCGCCTTTCAGCAGAGAGAGAAACTATTGCGAGTACTTTCGGACTGGACTCAACCACCGGCCTCCCGAGCGACGAAGGCGGGAGAATCTCTTTACGAGACTATTCTCGAGATCCCAGTACTCCTATGAGGCCCATTCCCCATCTTAAGTAAGTCAAAGCTCTCCTCCACACTCCACCCTTTGAGCTCCACAATACTCACCTCTGTTTGCTTGATGTCGACTTATATATATATATATATATATATATATATATATATATATATATATATATATATATATATATATATATATTTTACTGCATTTTCTTTTGCGGGCACAGATTTAAGGCACATGTAGCCCTCCTTTTAATAAATACTCATTTTTTTAAAAAAAACTTACGTTCTCACAGGGATATTTTTAATTTTCTCCTTGAACTATATAGCTCGAATTGTGGAGTGCGGCAGTGGGCTCGTCCAAGGCGAGTCATTGAGGCCTCGTTGCTATTACCGAGGGCTGGCGGTTCCACCGGTTGTGCGATTCGGTCTGCGGGTGGAGTTCGTCAAATTGAGCCTAGCCTTCGTCGAATTTGTGCGGCATGGAAGTTGATCACGGTTCCTTAGAATTTGCATGTCTGTTTATGGCTGAGGTCGTCAATGCGAGTTGCGGACTTCCATCGGCTAACTTGTGTGGTCGAGCCCGGCTTCCTAGGTTCTTGTGACTGCTTATGGCGGTCGTCAATGCGGAGAGATGGGTCGGGTGAGGCTCATCAATGTGAATGGAGTACAGCGAGGAGCTTGTCCGCAATGAGCGAGGGGAAGGCTCGTCGGAGTGAATCGGTGAGTAGAGCTCGATCGAGTGAGCCAGGTGGGAAGAGCTCGTCGGAGTGAATGGTTAGTGGGGCTCGTCAGTGAGCCCGATGGGAGAGCTCGTCAACGTGGATTAGCGCGGAGCTTCGTCCATGTGAGGCGAGGAGGAAGCTCGTAAATGCGAGACGGGTTGGGCGAGCTAGATCCGTGTGAATTCTTCGGGAGAAGGCTCGTCGATGCGGCCGGTTAAGGCGAAAGCTTGTCAATAATATTTCTTGAGAAGAGCTCGTCGTGCGAGCAGGTTAGGCGAGCTCGTCCATATGAATTCTTGAGAAGGCTCGTTAATACGAAACGGTTGGGGCGAGCTGAATCCATATGGTGCAGGAAAACTCGTCGGTCTGGCTAACTGGCGAGAGCTTCGTCCATGGCTTCTTTGAGAAGAGCTCGTCGTCTGGCTGATTTAGAGCGAGCTCGTCCATGTGAATTCGCGAGAGAAAGAGCCGTCAATGCGAAGCGAGTTAGGCGAGCTGTCCATGTGAATTCATTCGAGAAGGCTGCGTCGTGCGACCCGAGTTGGGCGAGCTCGTCCGTGTGGCTTCTTGAGAAGAGCTCGTCGTGCGGCTTCTTTGGCGAGCTCGTCCGTGAATTCTTTGGGAAGGCTGATCGTCGCAACGATTGGGCGAGCTGTCCATGTGAATTCGCGAGAAGAGCTCGTCCCGTCGCGAGCGGTTGGGGCGAGCTCGTCGACGATCTTTGGGGAAGAGCTCGTCGGTGCGGCTTGCTGAGCCTGGCTCGTCGTGAATTAGCGCGGGGGAAGAGCTTCGTGTCTGAAGCGAGTTGGTGACTCGTCCATGTGAATTCTTGAGAAGGCTGCGTCCAATGCGGCGATTGGGCGAGCTTCGTCCGTATGGTCTTCGAAGAGCTTCGTCGTCGACGAGTTAGGCGACTTCGTCCATGAGTGGCGGGAAGAGCTCGTCGGTCTCGGCTAACTGGTAGCTTCGTCCGTAATTCTTGGGGAAGGCTCGTCAATGCGAGCTACTTGGCTCTGCGGCGTGGCGAGTTGATCACGGCTCGTTTAGGCGGCGTGGCTGTCTTGGAGTGGATCACCTCGTCAAATTGAGCAGCGTGGCTCCGAGCGCTATGGCCTTGGTGGCAATGTAGCTTGAGTTGATTTGACTCGTTTAGGCAGCGTGGCTTTGTCTTTGGTGGATCACCTCGTCAAATTCGGCGGCGTGGCTCGGCGGTATAGCGCGGTGGCAATGTAGCTTGGTTGACGACTCGTTCCCCCAGAGCGGCGTGGCTGTCTTTGGAGTGGATCACGGCCCGAATTGGCGGCGTGGCTCCGGGCGCTATGGCCTTGGTGGCAATGTAGCCTGAGTTGATCTGACTCGTTCGCGGCGGCGTGGCTGTCTTTGAGTGGATCACCTCGTCGAGTGGCCGGCGTAGCTCGGGCCATGGCCTTAGTAAGCGATTGGCAATGTAGCTGAGTTGACTGACTGTTTGGGCGCGTGGCACGTGTTGAGTGGATCCTGGTAGGTGGGCGGCGTGGCTCTGGGCACTGTGGCCTTTGTGGAAATGTAGCCTGAGTTGACCTGACTCTTTTAGGCGGCGTGGCTTTTGTCGAGTGGATCACCTGGTGAGTTGACGCGTGGCTCGGTATGGCCTTGGTGTGATGTAGCTGAGGATTGGTCGACTCGTTTAGAAAGCGTGGCACGTCTTGAGTGGATCACACCTCGTCAAATTGGCCGGCGTGGCTCGAGCTATGGCCTTGGTAATGATGTAACTGGAGTTGATCGACTCGTTTAAGCGACTTGGCTTTTGTCTTGAGTGGATCACCTCGTCAGGTGGCGTGATGGCGCTCGGCGTATGGCAGCAGTGGCAATGCTTTGAGTTGACTGTTCGTTTAAGCGTGGCCTGTCTTTGAGTGGATCACCTGCGTGAGTGGCGACATGGCTCCAGTGCTATGGCGCCCAGTGGCAATGTAGCGAGTTGACTGACTCGTTTAGGCGTAACTGTCTTGAGTGGATCACCTCGTCAAATTGAAGCGGCGTGGCTCGAACCTTTGTGGCCCTTGGCGGCGATGTAACTTTGGTGGTGCGACTCTGAGCGGTGGCACGTGCGAGTAGATGAGCTCGTCAAATTTGGGTTGCTTGGCTGCTTGGGCGCACGTCTTTGCCACAGGTTGGGTATATTCGCGTGCGGCCATTCGACTTGATTTCCTTGGAAAGGTGAGCGTCTTTATCTTGATTGAAATTTGGGCGTTCGGGTGACCTTACGAGTGCTTTGGCCTTCTTATAAAATGGTAGGTGCATTTGCTAATGAGTTCGTTTTGAATACTTTGGCTTTAAATAAATGGCGGGTGCATGTGAGATGGAGTATGTCGAAGTGCAGTCGTCTTCCTTTGGGCATCACATGGAGATTACGGAGCGATCTGTCGGCTTTCTTCTTGTGAATTTGTGTTTTCCCTAGTCTCCCCCTTTATGGGGTCATGTTATTCCACCCCCAGCCGTGCTGAGAGATGCGTCCGGAGGAAAGGGTGGTGCATCTCTTCACGTGCTCTCTGTTTTTCTTCTTCTTCCTCCTCTTTTCTTCCTCTCCTCTTCTCTTTTCTCCCTCTCCTCTTCTCTTTTCTCCCTTCTCCTTCTCCTTCTTTTTCATCTTTTCTTCCACATCTCATTCTCCCCTTTTTTGTTTCTTCTGCATAAACTCCTTCCATCCTTTTTCTTCTTCTCCTCTTTTCCACTTCTTTCCTTTCCTTCTCCTTTGCTTTTCATTGTCTTTCTCCTTTGTCCTATTCATTATCTCCTCCTTTATCCTTTTTCCCTTTTTTTTTTTTTTTTTTGAGGAGCGCATGGCAGATGCTTTGAATGTAATCGATGACACCACGATTAATATATTTGACTTTGTATGAGATGTCGACAAGCGTAATCATGAAAATACTCAGCTACGTAATCTAATAATTAACAAGGCTATAATGCAACGACACTTATTAGTAGTAGCCAAGGTGTTCCGCATTCCATGTATCTTCTGAATTTTTCCTCTTAATTTTGATTTCATAATTGCACAGTGCGGCCATTTCGGGATATGATGTAAGGGCCTTCCCGATTGGAAGACTCTTCCATCTGTGGATTCTTCCTTCTTCGGCGGGAGCTTCTTTAAGACTAAGTAGCCCGGCATGTAGCTTCTGGGCTTGACTCTTTGATTATAGTACCTTGTTGTTTTCCTTTGATACTCCTCGTGCAGCCTTTGAACACGATGGCGTTTTCTTCCCAGGAGTTCCTAGAAAGTTTAGGCGAAGGGCCTCGTCATTATGTTCCTCGATGCTAACTCGATCACGGGGGCTTTATTAGGCCTCACGGGGCTACGCACCAGTGTCAAAGGCTAGAGCAAACGGGGTTTCCCAATTCTTGAAACACGTGTTGTCTGTGGTATGGTACCTCGGGAGATAATCTATAATTCCCGTAGGTCTTCAACTGGTCTTCCAAAGGCTGACTTTAAGGGTTACGATGATGACTTACGACTGTCCATTTATTGCCAGATTGTCTTTGGGGGCGAGTAATAATTTTAATTCAGAGCTAAAGCACAAAATATCTGAGATTGTGGTTGTATTGTTTGCGTTATCGTCTTAGACTCTTGGGATCTTGAGCACATATGATGTTTCATACGAGGAAGTGCGTATCTTTATAACTCTTTGTAATTGTGGCTAAAGGCTGTTACGCCCACTTGGTGAAGTAATCAACTACGGCAGGTGTAATTTACTATGACCTTTATGATGATGAGGTTAATATCAAACCTGCATTATTGGAAGAGCCCGGGGACTTGTGATCGTGTTAAAGGGCTCGGCCCGGAGGTGTGAGATCTTGGCGTGCACTGCGGTCGCATTTCTTGACTAAGGTCGGTTTCATCGCGAGTATGGTTGGCCCGATGGTATCCACCTTAAACTTTCTGCTAATTCGAGGCTCAGATATGATTCCCGCATATACCCTCGTGTACCTCTCTCGTGTACCTCGCGGTGTCCTCTCCCGCGATGCATTTAAGGAAGGGTGTGAAAAATCCTCGCTTGTAGAGGCTTCCTTTATGATTAGTGAACCTGGCTGACCTCGCCCTTATTTTGGCTGCTTCTTTGAGTGCGTCTGGTAGGCTTAGATACAATATATAATTCCATATAGGATCCGTCCAGCTCGCGCGGACTCTGGAAGCCACCGTACTATAAGGATCGATAGGGTTCCGTAAGTATTCAACGGGCGTCGACACAGGGGTCTTCCCTGTGAAATTTTGTGGCTAACTTCGCGAGGCGTGCAGCTCAGAATTCTGCGCTGCGGGGACATGTTTGACTTGAACCAGCCACAATTTCTTTAATAAATCGCGGACCTTTTGGAGGTGTAAGATCATCCTTTCACTTTTGGCCTCGTAGGTGTCTTCTATGCGCGACGGTTGGGTCAGCCAGACCTCTAATGATCGGCCTTCTAATGAATGGGCGAGTTGAGGGCACGCTATGTGACCTCATGCTCGGCGTTGTTAGATGTGATCAATCGAGTGCATGCTCAATGTCTCTATTCATACACGGGGAGGTTAGGATAAGTCCTGCTCCGCTCCCTTGTGCATTCGAGGCTCCATCTACAGAGAGCTTTCAAGTGGAGAGGTCAGTCGCCGCTTGGGCATCCCTATGAGGTTCCGCTGATGTAAACTCTTGCCAGTGAAGTCGACGAGACACATCTTTTATTGCGGTTTGGCATGTTGATATCAAACTCGCTCGACTCTATGGCCGCTTATCGATGCAGCCGGTCTACGGTTTATGTAATATTTGTTTCGTGGTACTCTGTTGGGACTTACATAGTATGAGCTTGGAAATCTGGGCGGAGCTTCATTCTAGAGTCGCGGGAGCCATAATTAATTTTCCATTCTTGGTGCCTCTCTTTTGCTCCTCTTAGAGCTCTCATTTTATGATAATAAAGCGGATCTTGAACTCGCTCTTTATCTCGGCGAGAGACTGACATTAGTTGAAAAGTCGGAAATCTGGTACAAGTATAAAGTGAGAGCTCCCCTTCAGCCGGGGGCTTACTAGAGAATAGGAGGGGAACTGAGTATGTCTTCCAATGTCGAGAATGCCTCTTCTCACTTTGGGTCCCCATTGAAAGGCTTTTCTTCGAACTTGGAAGAAAGGTGGCATTTATCACTTATACTGGATACAGTAGGCAAAGTATGATCCTCACGTGTCGCTGGACCTCCTTTATTCCTGATGGTGATGGCATGTCGAGCACTGCCTTTATTTTGTTTGGGTTTACCTCAATTCACAATGGTTGACTATGAAACCCGAATTTTTAAATGCGACACTTGTAGAAGGCTGTTAATTTGGGTTCGGTTCATATTGTACTTCAGTAGGATGCGGAGCGCCTCGGAGAGATGAGCACGATGTGGAGGTCGGGTGGTGGATTTTACCGGCGTAATAGGTCTCACGTATACCTGCATAGTTGCGCTATCACGCTGCGGAACATCCGGTTTACTAACCTCGGTAGGTCGCTCTGGTTCTTGAGTCAAGCGATTGCAGATATGAAATGGGTTCTGTCTTTGTATTGACGAGGTCTTTTCTTGGTCGTGGGGTCACTGATCTGGTTGTAGCAGGAAAAGGCATCCATAAAGCGAGAAGTTCGTGGCCGTGTGGCGTCACGATGAGGTTGATTCTTGGCAAAGGGAAGGCGTCGCCGGGCATGCTTTGTTTATGTCGATGAAGTCGATCTGAGTCGCCACTTGCCATTTGGCACGTGAGTACAACATTATCCAGCCACTTTCGGGATATTCTACCTCTCGGTCGCTCACGCTTGGAGGAGCTTCAGCATTCCTCGTTGATGGCTTTTTGCCTTTCTAGTGCGAAGCTCCTGCGCTTCTACTTGGCCGGTTTGAAGGATGGGTTGGTGTTGATCTATGAGTGATTCTTGTGAGATCGATTCCTCCGTATCTTCCTGGCTTCCATGCGAGCGTCTACATTACGTCTCGAAAACTAAGTGAGGCTTTTGAGGGTCTTAAAATGGTTGGGCCGTGTAGGCGAGATGTTCGATCGTCACCAGTGATGGGTTAGTTCCTCAGGGGCTCGGGCGGGTGACACCTGTGCTTTGTATGTCAAGCTCGTCACACATTCACGTTGTCATTGCTCTTTGTTTCATGGAGGTGTGTAGCATTCCTGGCCACCCGGCCCGATCTCTCCTGGGACCATCCTTACTCCATGTATGGTCGGGAATTTGATTATCATGTGATACAACGAGGGATGGCTTTATTGCATTGAGAGGGAGGGTGCGCCTAGCAGCATGTTATAAGGCGACGAGGCGTCTGACGAGGAACCTTCTTTGTTATCGTCGCTGGCAAGGGAGCTCGCCTAAGGTGAGCACCGATTGAATCAGTAATGGTAATACCTTTTCTCCTAAAACCCCGCGGATGTGTGTGACGGGTTACAGCTTTTCTCTCTCCCGATACCCATTTGTCAAAGAGTGTGAAAATGATGTCATTGAACTCAGATGTCAATTAAAACTTAGATGAAGCTGTTGTGTTGGCCCGCGTCGCGCGAACGCTACCAATGAGTCGTCATGGGAATCTTTGTGGCATCCCTCAGTGCAGTCGAGCGTAATGGTAGTGTCGGTCGTGGTGGTTGAATCTTGCTTGCCTTTTCCTACCTGGCGATCACGATGCTACGCAGTGGGCCTTAAGTAGAACTAGATTCTCCTCCTCCTGTGAATCCTCAGAGATCCGTGGATTTCTCGAAAGGTTGTTAGTCTTTGAGGATTCTTGGATTTCATAGAAGCGGTACATTGTTAGTCAGGCGATTACGATTCTGGGCTGACTTTGGGCTTTGATTATGGGCTTGGTTACTGGGTTTGGTTCCTTTGGAGATATGAAAGCGTCGGAGAATTATCGCGTTGTATTAGGTATTATTTCTCTTTTGAGTTGTATACAATTGTCGATGCGATGCCCATGAATCCACATGGAACTTCATGATATTTGGTGTGTCTCTTGTGGCGGGATGCGATTTCATGCGGAGTTGAATCATCTGGAGCCCCTTTCGTTTCGTACTTCATGCGAGGACTGCGACAAATTTGATGGGGAAGTGAAGCGTTGAGGCGAGAAATGCGTCGTCGTCTTCCGGTTGTGGTGGGCCAATTTGTCTCTGAGATTCCCAGCCTTTACAGGCGTCGTTCTCGATCTTTGCTTAGGGATTTTCTGGTCGTCTTGTCTTTTGGGAGCCGTCCTCGCCGTTTGTCAGGTCATTACTTCTCTCTTTCACGGGTGGAAGAGCTCCTCTTGGATATGAGGGCTTCCTCACATGGATTATATATTTTCTCTGCTTTTGCGAGTACCTCGACATGCTTGTAGGGTTCTTTGAGATGGAAAACATCATATCCAGCTGATTGCACTCTAACCGCAATGAATGCGTGATGGCGGAGTGCACTGCGTCGGGTATGTCTATCTTGGACTGGTTGAATCTTTACGTATGACTTGAGGCTTTCCTACTTGACCACAGCGGCGGTCGATAGATGGTAACTTCGGCTTCACATGCGTCTGGCTCAGGGTAATTGGGAGGCGAGCGCAATGAGATAGTTCTCTAAATGAAGAGAGATTAATGAAGGGGATTCTATTAAACCGAGGCTAAGAGTGGGCCTTTTTAGTGTAGTGGCGAAAATACCTTGCCGTCTGAGTCTCCTTGGAAATCACGCAATGCAGCTCCATTTGATTCTTGTAAGTATTGAGATGATCGGCCGGGATCTTTGGTTCCATCGAAAGTTTCCACTTGTGGCGTGCGAATTTTGCTAGAAGCGGATGGCGTGTTACCTCGTGAGAAGGGTGATTCGGTTTGTTGCGCGAGGAATCCATAGTGTGGGCGCGTCCTTAACCCACCTCCTTCCGCACGGTCGAGCTCTGGTGAACTCTGAAACCTCTGCTCCCATGATTGCTCTTCGAGTCCCGAATTGGGGATGATGTGGTTCTTCGTTCCCGACATGTCCTCCGGGCATTGCTTCGTTTTCTTCCTCCGCGGGAGCTAATTGCTATCCATGCCTTCTAGCTGGACTGGACTCTGCTTCTACTTCGTCACCTTGGGGGATGCTGTGACTGTGTCGTCCTTCGTGGGGGGGAATGTTATGACCTTCACAGTGCAGTAGTGTCTCAGTGGATCTTTTGCATTCGTGCGTAGATGTTCTAACTCTTCTATCGGGCGTTGGTTGGCGAAGCGGTGCTTCCGCCGTTCGTATTGGCTGCATTATCCTCTTGTCCCATGAGGCCCTCACGGTCGCATCGCACAGTGAATCTGCATCCTTGGTGGATTGATGTTATAGCGTGTTCAGAGTTGATACCATCGATCGCGAGAAATCGATTATATTTGTCTGAGAGCCCATCGTTCCCACGAACATGGCCTTATTTGATGATGCCTTTTTCCAGCCGGGCGGGAGTACAGGCGTGTGAAGTCTTGAAATTTGGACAGATTGTTTGTCAATTTGGGATGCGGTGTCACGGATCGTCTGAGGCGAGGTAAGATCCCATTTTACTGCCGTCGTCTGCCGGGCTTGGACATAGCACTCCTCTGCAAAAACAAGGAAGAAGGAGTGTATTTGTGCAGGTAGCATCCGATCTCGTCAGTTTCTTTCTCAAAAGAAAAAGAAGCTGCTTAGATTATGCAATCTTGGCGTCTGTCGGTGTATTGTAAGAATGTTGGGCGTACCTTTCAGATGGGAGCCTCGTATTTATAGTAGATGTTCAACAGGTTGGATGATAATTATGAGTCACTTCCCATTGGATGGGATATTTCTTTATTTTAGTCCATATCGGTTGATGGACATGAAAAAAGCATTTGCTTGGGATAATCTTCGTTCCTTATTGGTACGGTGTGGCGATGATCTTTTATTATTTTCCTTTCCTTATTGATAAGATTTGATTGGATCGGTAGGATGACGTCTTGTTAGGGGTTATTATATTTTCTGCATTGGCAAAACACAATCTGACTTACTTGGTATGGACCTTCTAATTTGTCAGATGATGACGGCGACCCTGGCCGGGCCGGACGCCTTTGCGCTGAAATTTGATGCCCAGGGCGAGTATTGCATTGGCGTGCCAAGCTTCTTTGGAGAAGCAGCCCAGTGGGCTTCTTGGATCCTTATTTTTCAACCCTATCACAAAGTAAATGATAACAAAAAGTAATTCTGCTTTTTGGAAATGTTTCTTACACCTATTACTTTTGGCTTTAATTAATTTTTCAATGTGGGATAGAGTATTCATCTCTGACTTTCTTCATCCATTAATGCAACATTTGCCTCTCCTTTTCATTGATTTGTTTATGGTTTATCTATTGTTTTTCTTTATCTTTAGTCTATGCCCTCATCTCAATCGACTGGATGTTCCTTTCAAATAATAATATTTGACAAGATTTTGAAATTAATTATTGAAATTCAATTTATTTGCATGATTTAATAACAATAGGACCAAGGAAAAATATAAAAACTATATCGTTTTTAAAAATTATTTTATTATAAAAATTAAAAAATAATAATTAAACATTCCCTATCATTAATTTTCTAATTCTTCTAGACTAGTCAAATAAAAAAATTAACTTCCTATCTCTCTCATACTCAAAACAAAAAATATGATTTGTGAATTTAAAATTAATATTTGAATGCAGACAATGACTTTTTATATTTCTCAAAGTATTTTAGGTTTTTTTTTAAAGAAAAAATAATTTTATTGATTCAAATATTAATTATTAAAAAACATAAAAGATAGACAATATCGAAGTTATTATGATAATAAATCAGTATAAAGCCTATAAATTTGATAATATAATGACTATAAATTATATGACTCAAATTCTTCAACATACACGACCATAATTTGATATTTTTAATTGATCGAATTTGCTTTGCATATCTGAATCACTCTCACATAAATAAAGCGCCGCAAACAAAAAACATCATATTATAACAAACCGAAGACAAACCAAACGATGCAATAAGACGACGACAAACCAAGAGTCGCAATAAAACAATGATAAACCAAATGTCGTAATAAGACGGTAATAACATGAAAAACAAGATAAGACCTAAATCTTTATGAGAGAACCATTTTATTAAACAAGAAAATACAATCAAATTTGCGATTTTAGGTTAAGAATGACAAAAGAAAAAGCCAATCCTTTGGGCGGAGTGTCATTTGAATCGGCCAAGAACCGGTAGCGTCGCAATAAAACAATGACAAATCAAATGTCGTAATAAGACGGTAATAAAATGAAAAACAAGATAAGATCTAAATCTTTATGGAAGAACCATTTTATTAAGCAATAAAATACAATCATATTTATGATTTTAGTCCAAGAATGACAAGAAAAAGTCAATCCTTTGAGCGGAGTGTCATTTGAACCGGTAGTTTGGCCGGTGGACCGCACAAATCGAACGATTCTCTATGAACCAAGCGGTCCAATTAGCCCATTAAATTTCTAAATAAAATTAACTAGTAGAGAAAATCAACCCAACTTACGACCATTTCTTGGGGCCAGATCAAATTAGCCACGTTAATATCTTGGGCACAACCGAAGAACCATTTGTGACATTTAGGTTCCAAAAAGGATGAGAGGGGTTTGAAGATAAAGAGAAAAAAGTTACAGCTTGGAGAACCTGAGACCTTAGGTTCCAAAAACAGATTATTGAACCATTGTGCTACTCTAAGTTTTGGTGATTGTTTGCAAACAAATTTATAATATCAGTTTCTAAAAATTATTACAATTGTTGTAAATCAAAAGAATTAGAGAAATAAGGAAGAGACAAAAAGAGAATTGCAGAGGAAATTATGATAATCTACATTTCATGCTGATTAGGCCTATTTATAGGCTTATAGTGAGAAGGCCAAAAGCCTTTACATAAATGATACGTTAATTGATATGCATAATGAATGACATTATGTCGGCATATATAATAAGTGATCTGTGTAGTGTGTCATTATGGTCATTCAAAATCCAGTATTTATAACGCTCCCTTGAATGACCATAACATCAAAGAACATGCCTCATTAAAACCTTACTAGGAAAACCCCGATTGGGACAAAAGCGCAGTGAAGGAAAAAGTACGTATGCTTTGAAAGTATAAGCTTACTATTAAAACCTTACTAGGAAAAACCCAGTGGGACAAAAACCTAGTGAAGGAAAAAGAGTACAGTATACTTTGAGTATTTAACGCTCCCCCTGATGTCTTAATATCTCGATGTGGAGATCTTTGAGTCTCCTCATTCCAATTTGGCGTGAAATTTTTTGAAGATTGGTAGCAAGTAATGCCTTAGTGAATAAATGCAAGGGATTATCACTAGACACGATTTGTTGTATATCAATCTCACCATTGTTTTGGAAGCTCATGCGTGTAAAGAACTTTGAAATATGCTGTTTGGTCTCCTTTGATGTATCCGCCTTTGAGTTGTGCAATACAGTCGGCATTATCTTCATATAATGTTGTTGTGTTTGAAATAGGAGGAAGACCACTGGAGTCACGAATATGTTGAATCATGGATCTTAACCACATGCACTCCCTGCTTGCCTCATGTATTGCTAATAAGAGTATTTCTAAGGTCCCATATTTCTCCTTGATTCATATAATTTATAGA
This sequence comes from Tetrastigma voinierianum, assembly GCA_016808115.1. Taxonomy (NCBI): domain Eukaryota; kingdom Viridiplantae; phylum Streptophyta; class Magnoliopsida; order Vitales; family Vitaceae; genus Tetrastigma; species Tetrastigma voinierianum. Next base: position 2,276,376 of record JAEQBH010000926.1, read on the forward strand.
GATCTCTTCATTCATAGGAGATATTTGGTCAGTTACGACTACTCTTGTAATTGTTTCCTTTAACCCTTGTAATGTATTTAGCTCAACAGGAGCTGACTGTATCGTAATAGGCTCTTCAGGAGTAATTTCATCAAAACTGTACTTTTCTGAGTGTAGCAACGTAGATTTTCTTTTTCTTGGAAAGAATCTTTGAATAAATAGGTCTTCCACGTTTAAGCGTGGTTTAGATGTACTAACAATAGCATTTCGAATCCCTAGGGATTTCCGTAGTGTCTTGGTGTATTAGCAGAATTTTGGAATATGTGACTTTGTCTTTATTCGGATAGTGAAAGCATGCGGTAATTGATGCGCAAGATCACGTAAATGAAGGATTCTTTGAACTTCTAGATTTGGTGTTTAGTCTGAGGATAAGATGCAACAATGATGGTGTATTCCAAGTAATTTCACGCCATTTATTATAAATTGGTTTATCTTTAATAGGCGGAAAGCGATTCATCAAAATGACAATCTGCAAAACGAGCAGTAAAAAGATTCCCTGATTAAGGCTCAAGGTATTGTATAATCGATGTAGAACGAAAACTGCATAAATACCCAATCTAGGTGAGGACCCATTTGGAGCGTTGGTTTGGAGGAATAGAGACATAAAGCTGCTGGCAAAATACGTAAATAGAAATTGGTTGGGACAGAAACAATTTGTAAAGGAGAGAAATCATGATCACCAATAGGACGAAGGCGTATCAAGTTACCAGCATGTAGTAGAGCATGCCCAGCGGATAAGGTAATTTGGTTCTTAAGAGTAATGAGTGCGACAATCCATTGCAAATGTTTAATGAAAGATTCAGCTAGTCCGTTACGAGTATGTGCATGAACAACGAGGATATTGAATCTCTATATACCCATTGACGGCAATAGTCATAAATGCTTTAGAAGAAAATTCACGCATTATCCAAGCGGATGGTTTAATAGGATGATCGAAAATGTGCTCGGAGTTTGATAATTTGTGCAAGTAGCGAGCAAAACGGGTTCAGTAGAAGAAAATGACATGAGACCAACGGTTGATCATCCATCGAAACCATCTAAAATAACGAAAATGGTCCACTAAGGTGGGTCAATAGGTCATGATATGCTCGCCCGAATACGTTCGAGAAATTGGGGTGGATCAGAATCGACTTTAGAGAAGAAGGTCGGGTGATAAACTTCCTTGAGTACAAGCAATACAGTTGTAATGATTGTGACTCGATATATGACCATTGGTCAAGGAATGACCATTAGATTGGTGAAGTATACGCCTAAGCATAGAGGTGCTGGATGGCGTCGTTGTGCCATGGAAACGATAGTGGTGGATTGCGAACTTCGGGTTGAGTACATAAGATTCAACGGTGTGTGGTGGTTAGATATAAGCCACATTCTAATGATCGCGATTTTCGAGAATACATTTTGTGTCATCATGAGGTGGTGTGAGGAGAAATTCACTGATGTCATCACTCATTGTTTCTAGATGGTATCCATTCAGCGGATATCCTTAAAAGCCCAAGCAAATTGTGTTTGAGTGGGGTGGAGATAAAGGGCATCTTAGAAATTGGAGAATAGTACCACTGGTAGAATATGTAGTGGCTTTGGGATCGTCGATTAAGTTGACAAGACCGGAAATAGTAGTAACTGCAGTAGAAGGGCTAATGTTGATTGGAAACATACCAAGTACACTACGTAAGATAGAATGAGTTGTAGCACGGTGCGCGGACAAATATCTCCGGTGATATTGACTCAAGGTGGCAGGCTGGGAGAAGGCATCCATGTTGCTTGAAGTTATAGAAAAATAAGGTTTAGAAATTAAAAGAAGAAATATTATTGAAACATTGAAAACCACGTGGAGAAATGGAATTACATAAGAAAAGAAGAAAGAACTAATCGGAAATTAACATACCCATCTGATTAGTGAGGAAATATTTCCATTAAGGTCCTCAAGAATTAGAAACATCAGTGGTGAATCCATGCCACTATCACCATTACCATCAAGAGAATTGACTGATATCCTTGCCTTTGCCTTTGATTGATGCTTGGTAGAGATCAACCAAATGTTTGGCCGTCTGGCCAGTGCGTGACCCGATGACCAAGATCATACCACATCTATAGCGGCATTGTCTTGTTGGCATTGGTGATGTTACGGTCGGTGGTTGCACGTGGATTTAGGGAGCTTCCGCTATTGGAGTGGCACTGTATTTTTGAAGGGACCATTATTCACGATTTCTAGGAATTATCACCACGGCCACGTCCTGGAGCCACCACCACGTCCTCGTCTTGTCCCCTGAGCGGCCCATTCTGTACCCTTGTCTATTGCTATGGGGTGAGGCAAAGTAGCATTTGCTTAGGGAAATGCTTTAAACCTGTGGAATGAGATTGATGATTGCGACAAAAGCTAGTTATTCTTTTCAGCCTGAGAGACATACAAATCAATTCGGAATGTTGTAATAAGCGCTCTCTATATTAACAACTGCGGGGCACATTAGAGCGTGAAAAGTATTAAAAATTTTTTTCGAGCATATCCTCATCGGTGATATTCTCCCCCTGGCTTTAGCTGAAGCAATAAATAAAGCGAATTGTATTTGCTAACAGACTTAAAGTCTTGAAGCGCCGTGCGTAATCATATCTTGCTTTGGGGGTATCAGCATTTTAAGTGGTCTGTCGGTCTTTAACTGCGCCGAGAGGACCAATGAGTCTTTTACTATAAGGTATTCATTCTTGAGACTATCATCGAATGTGAAGGAAAAATTAAAGCTTTAATGTGATTACTTGAGAGATCTGTTATTATTTTCTTTGATGGTTTCTCCCGGAGTTTGAATCATCTAAGTGTATTCCCAGTATCCAAAAATCGAGGATAAGTAGTTGTTGAAATATCAAGTGACAAATTATAATTTTGTGATTAGACATATTACGAAAATAATAGAAATAAATTGAAAATTTGGTAAAAAAAAATGATCAAAAAATTTAACAATAATAAATAAATAAATATAGATTCTTCGAGAATCTAAAATAAATGACACCATTTTCTTGAGTATTATAATTTTTTGTAAAATTCTTGGGGAATTTAAGAAGTGCATAGAATTCAAGTTTGGCAAAATTCATCTAGAATTGTGCAAATGGAAATTAACAAAGAATTCAAAGTGTATGATGGTGAGTTATAATTGCTGAATAGAATTCTACTGGAATTCATGTTAAATTGAAAAATGGGTATCAAATGCTTCTGGAAATGATACCATAGAGAAATAGAATAAAAAAATAACAAAAAAAAAAAATCAAAATGGCCTTGATAGTGGGAGCAAACAATAGTATGATGGAAGTTGTGGTTGAATCTGGAATTTGAAAAGTAACAATAAAGCGATTGGGCGAAAAGTCATGAGTACAGGTGGAGCGAGATTTGGGCAAATGTTCGAAACTAACTATTCTTGGTAGGCGTGCGTGCGTGTTGTAAATCGAAAATTAGAAATAAGGAAGAGACAAATAGAATTGAGGAAATTATGATGATCTCGTTTAAATGCTGATTAGGCCTGTTATAGGCTTATAGTGAGAAGTAAAGATAACACGTAAATGATACATTAATTGATGTACGTAATGAATGACATTATGTCGGCGTATATAATAAGTTATCTCGTAATCAGTGTGTCATTATGGTTATTCAAAATCCAATATTTATAACAACAATATAAATGTAAATATTATTTTTTTCATTTTCAAAAATTTAATATTTCAATATTAAAAATGTTATGTTTTCATGAAATTTCAAATACTACAAAGAGATAATTATGTTTTAAAAAAAATTGCAAAATTCTTCTTTCAATAAAGATTTATATTTTCAATAAATTCCCCCTTTATAGTATTTGAAATTTCTTTTTTCAATAAAAGTTAAAATGTTGATATGACTATATAAAAATGAATAAATAGCATTATAAATATTAAATTATATATTTTAAAAAATATTTTATATTTGTAAAAATATAAATTATATATTTATGATATCATTTAGTTTCAGCAGTGATTCGACCGTTAGCATTGATAAGCAGTGAGCCAGATAAGCTTTTTTCGGTTCAGTCATCGATCAGATTTTTAAAATATTGGAAAAAACAATATCTCTTTACTTGAGGAAAAAAAGGTTAAAAGAAAACAAGATGAGAGAAAAATAAGATGATTGGCGACTAGAAAAAAGTATTTTAGGTTTAAAATTCACATTGTAGTTTCAAATTTGTTTTAAATGATTGCAACTAATGTAGGAGCTCATGCATGTCACAAAACTGTTTTTTTTTTAACTAGTTAGGAAAAACACATTCTCAGCCTCATCCGCTTTCATTTCTTTGGACATTTACCTCATATGCTTTAAACGTATCGTAACCTAACTATACTATCAAAACTAAAGAAAGTAAATATTTTCAACAGTATAATGGTAGTGTACCTCCAACTCCGTTACCTATCTTTCTAGTTCAACCATCCCTTGGACTTTCACTTTTATTGGCATTAACCCCCTATACTTTGAAATATAAAATTAACCCCTTACACTAAATAAAAAAACATGAAAACTGATAGGGGCATGTGTGTATTTTTAATTTTTATTTCAAATTTAGATAAAAACTAAAGATTAATTTTTTGGTTAATTAGGATATTTATTTTTATTTAAAAATTAATTTTCTCAAATTTTAGATAAAATTTTATTTTTTGTAAATAATATATAAATTTAAAATCTATAATAAGGATGATTTTTTCCTATGATGTTTTATTTTTCAAAAAGTAACTTAATAAAAAAATTATTTTAATCGTTTTATTTTTATAAGTTTATTAAAATGTTATACAAATATTATATAAATATTGATAAAATTAAAAATTGATTTAAAAAAAATTGGATTGATAGGATATTTATGTTTATTTAAAAATTAATTTTCTCAAAATTTAATATTTCTTTTATAGAAAGAATGATTTATTTCTTAAGTTATTTTTTTATAAAATGAAATACCACGGGGAAAGACTATCCTTAGTATAAATGTTAAATTTTATATAATTTATAATTGTGAAAAAAATTTATATATGTGAAATTCATATATTATCTATAAAAATTAATTTTGACAAAATTAATTTACCAAATATTATAATATCTATGTGTACCTTTTAAATCAATCTTTTAATTTATCAATATTTGTATAACATTCTAATAAACTTACAGAAATAAAAATAAAAATATTATAATAATTTCTTCATTAATTTATTTTAAAAATAAAATATCATGAGAAAAAATTATATAGATTATAGATGTTAAATTTATATATTATTTATAAAAATTAAATTTTTATCTAAATTTTGAGACAATTAATTTTAAAATAAAAATAAATATCCTATCTAAAAAAAATAATCTTTTAATTTTTATTTAAATTTGAAATAAAAGTTTAAAAATACACATAAAAAGGATCAATTTTCATGTTTTCGATAAAAAGTTAATTTTATCATTTCAAAGCTCATGAGGGTAAATATCAATAAAAGTGAAAGTGCGGGGGTTGAACTAGAATGATAGGTAACATACTTAAAAGGTTAGATAACGACTGTTACCACCTTTATTAAAAAATGACTTATTTTTCATGTTCTGTTTAAAGTGCATGGGTAAATGTCAAAAACAGTGAAAGTGCATAAGGGTGAGAATATGTTTTTCTAACTAGTTTTATATTATTTGAAACAAAAAATAAGGAAAATATATTTAGTAATTTAAAGTGTTATTATTATTATTATTTTTTATATCTATTCACTACATTTCAAATTTCAATGTTATAGTATTCTATTCCACATAACTTGATTCTTCATGTGTCCCACCCGACTCCTTAACCATTAAGTTAGGCCTAATTAACATTTTTATTTTTATTTTAAAAGCCTAAAACAAGGAATTTCAGAATTTTTTTAATTATCGGATTTTAACAAGATTGTTATAAAGAACTTAAAACAATCAAATATACGCTATGATTTGTTAATTCTTTAACACAACTCAAATAAAAAAATTAAACATTTTATCTTCCTGAAACTTCATACAAAAACATAAGTTATTAATTTGAAAATTTTAAAAAGTAATACAAAAGGCAATATTTTTATTAAATATGAAGCTATTACTTTAGTCAAAATGAATTTTGTAGTAAAATAGAAATATAAAATAAATACATTTTGAAATGAGGTTTTTTAGAATTATTTTGGGTTTAGATTATGAAAAATATTTCTTAAAAGTACTTTGGATTTAAAACCCAAAAAAAATTATTTTAAACATTAAGTGTTAATAATTACAAATAAAGTAGGAAAAATATACAACAATTACAAATAATCTTTCAAAACTGATTCTTAGAATACAACAAAAAAAAAAACATAAAAAAACTATTTTTGGCCTTTTCATTTTAAGAAGGAAAAATATGGTGTTTAAAAAAAATATCTTTTAAATATTTTCCATTATTTCCATTATTTTAGTTGTTTTAAAAAATAATTATACAAATGTGAAGTATAATTAAAAATAAAATAATCTACACAAAATAATTTTTAAATAATAAAAACTATTTCAAATAAAATCTTGTTATATAAATTACTGAAAATAATTTTTAAAATCTCTCCTCAAAAACCGTTTTTATTTTCTAAATAATTATCAAACCCTTAAATGCCCTAAGAAGCAAAATCTTCCAGGTAGATTGTGTTCAGTTCTCGAAGAAAAGAAAAATACAAGGGAAAATGAATTATTAAAAACAGAATTGTTTGAGCAAAAAAAACCGCTTTATTGGAAGGATATTTAAGAATTTCAAGAATTATCCAAATCAGTTTACTTTTTTTGACAACTAAATAATTTAGTTATAATATATTAAATTATCTTTATTTGACTCGAAGCTGAGGCTTTTATTATCTTTCTTATCTGCTATTTAACATTTGAATGCTCTACCACGGGCATGGGCAATCAGTTTACCTTATGTTATAACATATATTATTTTGGGGTAATAGTTTAAAAAGGATAAAAAGCAAAAACAAATTACAAATATAGCCCATATCCTTAAAACCTAAAAAAGAATGATATTTTTACATAATTACTCTTAGAAATGTATAAATTTGAACTTTGCGGCACTGAGTTTGTTGAATATCGCTTAACAGTCATAAGTTTTAAATTAAATAGTTGTATACTGATACAAGACTTAATATTTTTCAAATTTATTCAAATATAACTTAATAATGGTTAAATTCAACATGTATAAAAATTGTGTTAAAAATTTGAATTTTATATCTTTCAAATTTATTCATATGTTAACTTAATTAAGTCCAATATGTATAAAAAATGATTAAATTTATAATATTTTTTTAGGTTTTAACATATTAAAATGTAAATTTATCTAAAGTAAAAATATTTTAAGATTATAAAAATAAAAAGTTAATTTTACAAATAAGTTTTATTTTTGTCACCTTTAAACCCATTCCTCTATTATTTTTCCCCATTTGGCCATGAAACGTTATACACGGGTTGGTTCAAATTCTACTTTTTTGTTTTTATCACGTGCTGCTATATCGATGGCGATAAGAGATAAGCACGTGGCAATTGGCTCCAACCCCACCACCTGGACTTTGCTACAAAAGTAATATTGATTTATTGATATGTTTATTAAACCTAAAATATTTTGTATCAGTCACAGTACCTTTTTTCTTTTTTTAATATTTTTGTTTTTGTTTTCGTCTTTTTTTTTTTTTTTTGGCACGGTAAAGATAGTATTTAAAAATATCATTATAATATTTGTAAGTAAATAGACGTTAAAAAAATAAAATAAAATAAAATAAAATAGACCGAAATAATATTCGATAACAAACTTCCAACTCACCCGGAAATTAATACAGGCAATGGAAAAAGAATTGCGACATAAAAAAAAGCCTTTCCTATAGGTAATATTATATAAAGTGGATAGTTTATCAAATAAATAAGTGATAAAAAAAATGAAAAGACTATTTTTGGATGCTTTATAAAACAAATTATTTTTAAAAGCAATGAACACGTGTCATGGGCCCTAGCTGAGAAATAATCAGTGAAACATAATATTGGCGGACTGGACTTTATATTAAATTTCTCTATCTACATTATTATTTTTTCTAATTAAAACCCCATTTGATGATCATGGTTTCAAGGTATCAACTATGTTTTTTTTAAAACAATGGCTGGTGTAGTGACTGATTTAAACGCCACAGCTAAAACACAGAACTTTGTCCCAAAATGGTCTTTAAAAAAAAAAAAAACCAAAAGTAACACATATTTTAAAATAATACCAAAATTAGTATGTCCTTATTACACGTAATTCAAGTCATAAAAACCGAAATTGATGATTATGATTTAATTTATTTAAATAATTAAAATAGTATATAGTGGATATTATTCAAGTAATTGATGATTAAAATTTTTAAAATTTTAAAATAATTAAAATTGTATATAGTGGATTATAGTTTTACATTTAAATTTAAAACTATAGTCGATTATTATAGTTTTTAAATTTTTATAAGTGACTAATATCATAATTATAAATCATAATTTTAATTTTAAGCTTAAAATTATAATCATTAATTATATTTTTAATCATTTAAAAAGAATTAAAATCATAATCACTAATTATAATTTTTGTGACCTGGATCCATGTGAGAGTACTATATACTGTGCTTAGGACGTTACATTGAAACATGTATTAGTTTCGATTTTTAAAAAAACATTATTTTGGGAGATTACTCAAAAACACAGCCATGAACTTATATGCCTGCTGATGTGTCACTAGATAGGTGAATAGCTTAATAAATAATGTAAATGGATTTTTTTTTTCGTAAAAAAAGTGCGAGGTAATTTGACCGCAAGCTCAAAAAGTGAGGGATAATGCAAGATCGATATGATACGTGATTGAACATGTCTGCTATTAATAAATGCATGTGGAATAAAGTCATTTAATAAGATGCCTACAACGATGAGAGAAAAGTACAATTTCAAGGCTGACTGAATGCCTCCTCGAGTGTCGGCAGAAGTTGCTTTTCCTTCGGACTGTTGACAGCTCATATGTAATCCCGTAGTCATTTATTCGATCATTAACTTAAAAAAAATTTCAATCTTATAATCAATGATTTTAATATTATTGATGTGTATATCAACGTAATTTAAACACTAATTTAGATATTATTTTAGTTTTTAAGCTGTACTTATAATTTTTTTTTAAATAACCTATATTTGTCCACAACTCCCCATATCCCCTATCTTGACAAATCATTCCTACACTTTTGTAGTTCAAAAAAGACATAATTTTATTTGCATCCAAATTAAATTTGTTCTAACCCATTAAAAATCTAAGTGATATGGCCTAAATCCATTTGATTAAATTCTCATATAAAAGGTAAGAGGTATTTCTAAAAATTTTAAATTTTTTTTGAAATCAAATGAGACTTTGTCTCAAATAACATAATCGTGTATATACGAAAGAGATCTTTAAACCATACCACATTCAAACTAATCCCCATACGAGTTAGACTCGTTCACATGCAGAAAATGCCTTTAAACTATACCACATCTAGATTAATCTTCATACGAACCAAGAAGAACCACAAGGGCGATAAAACTCCATCACATAACATAACTACATTCATTGAGCTTGAACTTAAGACTATTGATTAAGTTAGGAGAGACTCCAACCATCTCACCTACATATTCGTTTCGATGGTTACTTAGTGATATATTTATTAAATAAGTCAATGGAGTATCTGTTAAATTATTTTGTAAAATCAAGAGTATTTATTGATTTAAAAACAATTGATCAATAATCAAAGGACCCAATAAATACATTACAAAATAATAACTTTATTGAAAGAATGAAGCATATCAATTCGTACTTGGTAGATAATATACCTGGCATGGATCCAGAATTGTTGGCTACCATTAGTCTCCAAAATCCGCAAGAGACGAAATCAAAGAAAGGGTAGGGTTGAAGATGAATATTCTTTTCTCACCAAGGTGTGTTTTGAAACCTGTGTGAGATCTGGGGAACTCTCTTTGCTCATATATATAGGCACAAAGTAATTGAGATTTTGTCAGTGGGCTTACTGAAAGCAAGGGAGAAGATAGAACTATGAGTCTAACTAGTTAATATTAAATCATCCCATAAATGACCTATAATTAGCATGCACAATTACAAAATTAAAATTGTAATATGATTATGCTTTGTCCATGATTAATAAATTAATCTAACATTCTCCTACTTAGACGGCATAATCATAACTCAAATTCTTTCTCAATAGATTTACAAAGTCATAACCAATCATATACAGTTAACATATCGAGAGGATATATAAATTATGCGTAATCGAATATTCTTAATAAAATAATAACTCAGTACTTCCATAAAAATACTTACATAACTACTAACCAATCATGTACATTAATACCGCTGAGAGGATATAAATTGTACATAATCGAGCATACTAATTCCGGTATTACAATGATAAGAGCATTGATTGATAGAAAGAAAAAGCATCGTGTCATTTCATACGGTCAAAATAATCTTAAATCATAAGATAATGACAAATGTCAAAATGTGCATGTGATAATGAAAAACATGAGCTTTCCTTACAAAATACATAGAAAGACAAAACTCTCACTAAAACAAAGAGTCGAGGCTCCTAACAATCCCATGTGGATTATGTGTTCTTGAAACACACAAATAGGTAAACCTTTGGTTAGTGGGTCTACCAACATGCTAGTTATAGGCTTGTGCTCAATTGATATGAGGGACTCTGAACCTTTCTCTTTAACAAAAAAGAACTTCACATCAATGTGTTTGGAGTAAGAAGTGCTCCTAGTGTTCTAGAAAGATACAAGCTATTGGAGATTATCATGCATGATTTCGCGGTCTAGAAATGGAGTAGACAACCTCCAAAAGGCTTAAAAATGATTCTGTAATGCATATTGCGTGACAAGTAACCTCATAACACGCCACATGCTCTGCTTCCATAGTAGAAGAAGTTGTAAGTGTCTGCTTGACACTTTTCCACGAAACAACTCCTTCAGCCATCATAAGAATGCTAACTTAGTGGACTTTTTATCATCCAGCAGTTTGCATAATCGGAATCCGCTAGTAACCACACCTCAAGAGTGTCGGTATGTAGATACGTTAACGTAAAGATCCTTGATACCACGAAGATACCTGAAAACTTTCTTATCCTCTTTCCGGTGACTTTGGCCCGGGATCACTCAAGTACCAACACTTCAACAAAGCAATATTAAGTGTGTGCATACTTGAGTGTACATTAGAGGCGCCTCTGACTAAGAATAAGGCGCTTTCATCTTATCTCTCTCGATATCATTATGAGGATATTGACCTTTGGAAAATCTGTCACCCTTTACAATTGGTATCTTACCAGAAAAACATAATTGCATATTGAACATTTCAGAATGTGTTCAATATACGTCCGTTGAGACAATCTCAGAATGCCACTAGGTATATCGCGATGTATTTGTATGCCCAAGACATAAGATGCTTCCCTAAGATCCTTCATATAAAAAATGGCTAAACAATATTTGCTTTGTCTCAATCGACAGGTTAGTATCATTGGTTGAGAGCAAAATATTATCAATATATAAAACTAAGAATATGTATTTGCTCCCATTGACATTCATATATATACATTGATCTAAGATGTTCTTCTTAAAACCATTGGCGATGACAACTTAAATGTGAGCTTGAATACCATTGTCTGAGCACGCTTTGTATAAATGGATTTTAGAGCTTCTAGGTTTACTTCCTCAATCGTGGTTCATTATCGAGAGTGGCTATTAGATCTTTGGTAAACCAACCGCGGCTGGTCGGGCGAAGCAATAGGCACATGAATAAAAACTAGGTGTTCCTTCAACACAATTTCTTTGCCCCTTGGCTTGTACCGGTATCATCCTCAAAATAGATGGCTCGATCTGACTCAATCACTCTAGTGGTGTGCGACAGGCAATAAAATCTAGAACCTTTTGATCCCACACAATAACTAATAAAGTACCCTCTAATGGTCTTTGGATCAAGTTTTTTGGATTGCGGGTTATATGGTCTCACTTCCACCTTGCAGCCCCAAACATGGAAGTGACGAAGACTAGGCTTCTTCTGTTGACCATAGCTCATATGGAGTCTTAGGAACAAACTTACTAGGCATAGGTGTCAAAAACCGAGAAATCAAGATCCAGAATAATCTCATTCTTAATTAATCTCTCTATTCTTTTGGAAATATGACTCATTTATTGTGTCTAAGAATAAAAGACTTTTCTTTCAATCTCAAACGCTTAGTTCTACTAACAGTATTAACAGTAGCAGAAAAAGAAAGCAAACTATACAACTCTAATCAGTAAAGATTCCTATAAAGTGTTGCATTGCCAATCAATAAAGAGTCTCGATATAAATTAACTTTTCCAGTTCCAAAAAGAAAACTATATTAAAGTCTATCCAAAATAGGTATTGATATCAAATTTCTCCTGGTCGATGGTATGTATACACATTCTACAATTCGAAAAATTTCTGTGATGGCTATGTCCCTAACGACTCAGGAAAATCGACTTGGACTTTTATGCGTCTCCCACATTTTATATCGCTCCCGAACTAGTTTGAATTTTTGCTTATCCTTTAACTTGCATAGAATTGCAAGCATGAATGGTAGTACCACTATCTAACCACCAAGTATCAGATGGAACATCAATGATATTGAATTCAAAACAAACATTCACCCAATGATTATCAGATAACTCATTTTTCTCATTCTTGTAATTAGTTCCATTGAGTTTCATGATGGCAAAGAACTGAAGAAAGCTCAAAACTGAAGAATAAACAAGAAAGCAATGTAAAAAATAAATGTAAAACAAAAACATGTAAATTTCTCCATTCTTTGGCTTACCAAATGACCCACAAAAGTGATCACCAAATGTTAGAGTCTATAAAATACAAAAAGACTAAATACGCGGTAAGCGATTAAGCATTAGTCTCATAACTAATCGTCCAATTTCCCACTTGGGCGAAGTAGTAAAATTACGCGGTTCATGACACTTAATGAAATTTTTTCATCAAACTAAGCATTCTACTAAATAATAAAGTCATCGATATGACAATTTCACTATCCGTATGGATCTTAGAAAAATTAATGTGCAAGACGTGAGAAATAACAGTTGCAACATTAATTCCAAGAATATCCGACATGCTTAGACTTACGAGAGACAAGTTCATAAGCATTCAATATTTCTCAAATTTACCTAACTTCATAAGCATTTAATCTTATTCACAATATGAGGCTATAAGTAATCAGAAATAGCACAAACATAAATTGCTAAAGCAATATTGTGAAAAAGATAACAGTAAAAATATTACAAAATTGGGTAAAATTCAATTTTGTCCCAAGATCAAATTTAATGTTTAATGGGGTAAAATATCCCATGAAATAACCCATTAAAAATGAAACCGGTAACAATCATAATCGAAGAAAATTCGATTTCATATCATCTTTGGTTTTGGGAAACAATTAAAAAAAAAAAAAAACTATTATGCTATAAAACGCACATTCTCGTATTTGAGAACCAAATAAACAAATAATAAAAAAATATTTTCATGAGAAATCCAATATGTTAGTGTCGTTAAATTTTCATGATTGATATGGCAAACAAAAGAGAAGCAATCATTTGTTGACCCAATAATAAATTGTTTGTTGTAAATAAACGATTTATTCATATGGTGAATGACCACATACATGAACCTAATAACCTATTGAATAAGAATGAATGACCAAATGAGTAAAGCCAATTCATGAAGGCTTTCATGAATTCCTTTTATGAACCTCATTTATATGGTTCATGTATTTGAGGATTAGGTAAGCCTATAAAAGGCTCTCCCTGCTGTCTGATGACATCCTTTTTAGAAAGAAAGAAAGGAAGAAGAAAGTTCTCTCACTCGATTTATGTCTACATTTCTTACTCATTTCTAGTTCTCTCTTTCCTCTATTTTTTTTCTTGTTATGTACAAAAATGGAATTATATACTTCTTTTTAGCTTTGCACTTTATAATAATTTCACAACACATTATCAACACGAGTTTGCTTTAAAGGTAACTTCTTAACCCTAACTCGAAGTTATTTCAATTTTACGTATCTACAATTATATTTGATCATGGTTGATACTATGAATACTAATTGCTCTAAAATTGAGAAAAGTCATGAATATATTATATACCATCCCATATAACATATATGGGTAATTTGCACATGTTTAATAACTATAACGTGGAAGCACTCACTTATCACATACAACTTGAGTTAAGTGTTATTTATGATACAGTAGATGTCATGACATATTTTACATTTATGATATTATATGTTATATGTATGGTATGATATATGTATATACACATAACATTTAAATGTGATTATCATATAAACAATATATGTCATAAGCATAGCCTTGGCCCCTTGAATGGATGATACTTAATCAATTAATGGTATTATACCATACCAACTTTATCACTTAATGGTGGTCATTTAAAAACCTTTTTAATGAAGACTAATGCTTTTACATTGGTATATTATATACCATTTCTAGATCACAATAAAATTAATAATTTATATTATTATCAATATTATTTTTTTTGTGTATATTAATATTGATTTTACTATATATTGTTAAAAGTTCAATATATTTGATTTTGATTGTAAATCAAAATCTATATTGACATTTATTGTAGTTGCTTTTAATTATTTTTTTCTTATATCAAAAGTTTGTCTATAATGTCAAATTGTCACAGATTCTCGTTACGGCAGATTGGCGGAATCCAAGCGGGTTTAAAGGTGTGAAGCCATATCTTGAGACTCTTTACTTTTAATTTTTTTTTTTAAAAGCTTGACTTGTACTTGTGGTATGACCATCTTGTAACATAATCAAAATATTATATACAAATCAAAACTACCACAGAGTAGTGATCATCAAATCTAGACACATATAAGCGAGGTCCCGTTTAAATACAAAGCGTGCTTTTACATTTACCCAAATCGAGTACGGAACCTACATGTAGTAGACACACAAGTGTGTTGGCGAATTTGTATGCGGATGTTCTTAAGAGCGTCACTCCACGTACCTACGGTTTAAAAACTCGTGCTAAGCTTTACGCTTAGTGGGAAACATATTTTATAACTTATACAGAAACACATGCATTTATACTTAATCACAAATAACATAAAACAATAACTGATATCGGAATCTTCATGAATTCATATCATCAAAATGTATAACGGAGTCGGATCATGACCGAGCAAACTTGAACATATACAATGGCAAGGCATCAATTCGTCTCTTTTACATATCATGACTTTCTCGGGTTTTGGTCGTTTTCCTATTTCATGTCATTGACATAGTGCATCTCTTTTATGCGCGTGACTTTTAACGAAATTCTTACATCTCCAATAGGAGTATATCATCTTACATCTTGAACTTATGCCAGGCAACTTATACTTGCTCCGGATCTTACACTTATGGTAGACTTATTCTTGTGAAACTTATACTTATAACAATTCGGTCTTATACTTACTTCGATCATTACACTAATGGCGGACTTATTGCGTAGATCTCGTGCAGGACACAGTTGTGGGTTCTAGTATCAGGCGCATCACTTATTCAAATCTCCCGAAGGACATATATTGCGGACTTATCTGTACTTGTCTCGGACTTTATAATTATTCGAGATCTCGGACATCCTTGTTTTGTCGAGGCCCAGTACTTATCCGGATCTCTTGTAGGAGTCCACCAGGAACTTATGCTTATCTGAGAGTACTTAAACCGTATTGGTATTTATTTATTTCGGATCTCATGGAGTTCTGAGAACTCATACTTTTATCACCACGGAATTTACATATGTTAGGGTACGTGGTATCGAGATTACGGGCATTATCTCTTGTGTAGACTATCCTTATACGAAAGTACCCGTAGGTATTGCGGGATTTAATCAGTCTGAGAGGTACGTAGGCACTACGGGGCTTATTTTAATTGCCGTGTCTTATGCTTATCTTCTGTGGAGACTATCGCTTGTCTTGGATCTTACACTTGTCTTCTGAGTTTATTACGATATTTGGATCTTATCGATATTACAGACATATATACATGTATTTCGGATTTTATACATGTATTACAGAACTTATACATGTATTTCAGATCTTATACATTTCTTCTGGTATATATCTTCTGGATCTTATTCTTGTGCGAAAGGTACTAGAAGTAGTTACGTAGTCAGAACTCTCTGGGATCATATCACATCTGAGGTCGGATCAGACTTCTACAGATATGGACATTAGTCTTTCGTAGGTACAGTCCACAGTGTTTATCTGGAAATGCTTAGTAATTCTGGCTTGGACTTATACTTATTTCTGAGAACTTGTGCTTATTTTACCGTCTGAGAGTACGAAGTAAAGTACTCTGGAGCCTTATTTTCTTGTCTTTGAGAATACCCTTAGGTACTCTTGGACTTATACTTGTTTCACGGATCTGGGAGTACGGGTAGGTACTCTTGGACTATGCTATTAAGTTTACTCGAGTAGGAGTTATAGGATTTCTTCTTATCTTCGAGCTTATACTTATAACAGACGTATGTTCATCGGGACTCCCATAGGATTACAGACTTATTCTTATTCAGAACACCATTATAACGGGCTTATTATCATTCGGGACTCAGTAGGATTCTGGCTTGTCAGTCTGAGAGTGCAGAGTAAGTCTGACAGAACTTAATCGAGAGGCAAGGAGTACGAAGTGGTACTATAGAACTTAAGCGAATCACGGAGGTGCAGTAGGTCTTCTGAGGGCTTGTCGGATCTGAAGATACATTCGGATCTTTACTCTTATTCTTTATTCAGTGTCTTATCATATGTCCCGAATCACATTTACCTAGACCCGATCATAGAGAAATGAGTAGGACCCTTGAAACCTGTCTGATTATAGATCGTAACAACAGGAAATCTGAAGTACTAATCGAAGTCAAGGCATGTCGGGAAATCTTGAAAGTACTAATCGAAGAGTGCGAGCACTAATCGGGACAGTGAAGCCAACGAGAATCTGGAAATCTTGTCGGGGCGTCCACTCATTCATTCTTTGGTCTGAAGTGATCATCTTATCATGTCTTTCGAAGCCCGATAGCATATCTTTGCTCGCGTGCAGTGTTATATATGGCTTTTCATGTTCATGTTCATGTTTCAGTTCGTTTTCAAGTTTCATATCATCTTCGGGTTTCATGCCTATTCCATATGGAATTTCAGATACTTGTACGGTATGATGCCTATGTATTCACACATCATTCATGTATTCTTGTCCTTCAATGAATCTATTTTTCTTAGGAATTTGAATCAATCGATCGATCATCGAAATAAAGTTATGGCATTTGCGTACTTGACTATTGATTCTGGAATTCTGGCCAAAGACTGAGTTTGTATCATTCGTTTTAAGGTTTTAACCTCATATTTGACCGCTAGATCTTTGTACTCATTTAAATCCTAAGGTGCTAGGGTTCTACTCCAGCTTCTGGAGATCACCCGATTCGAACCAGAAACTGAGTATCGTCTGAGAGCAACTCGGGCTGCTCTGTGATCAAGCGTGCGAGGAATTGGCTTGCACATGGCCCTTTGAGTGAATTTTGGGCCACTTAGAGTCAGAATTAGAAGGTAGCTATTTCTATATGTTTGGTTCTCCTTGAAGTCTATTTTAATTGTCCCCTTGAATCCTCCGTCGGATAAGAAATGGCAGTTATGGGTTAAATCTGGCGGTGAAATAGGAAGCATAACATCCACACATGTTTTTGTACACCTAACATGTGCCAGGTACATGTTATTAAATGACGAGAACTAACATGTGGAGTACATGTTCAGATTAATACCGAATACATGTCACTAGAAAATGCGGAATGTGTGTTTTCTCCTTTTTTTCCGTAATGTGTTGATACCCGAATCAACCCGTCCTCCATGAACAAGTCGAAGACCATGATTAAATGCTGAAATCTACATTTTTTACTCAAATCATCTTTCGTACATATATTTCCTCAAATCTTCCATGAATTTCCCCCAAAACAACTCTAATATGGAGTCACCTTGCCACCGTCAAACTCAAGGATTTGTTAGGGTTTATTCTAAACCACTAGCTTTCGATTACTGTCATTTAACACGTGAATCGACCTCGAGGAATTCTCCTCATCTTGTTCCTTGTGGGATTTACCAACCTTAATTTTCAATAAATCTAAGGTTAGAATGAAGAATTCTATCAAAAACCTAGATTTGGAGACAGTTATTAACCATACAAAGCCTTAAAATTCCATAGATCCATAAAATTATTACTTAAGTTCGGTTTCACCTTTTTGGCCTTCCTTTCCTCTTATGCTTCTCTTAACTTCTTCTCTTCCTCTTCCTCTTCTTCTCTCCTTCTCCCGTTTTTGAGCTCTCACCAAAATGGAGACCAATTTGGTTTTAATCCCCATCTCTCCTTAGGCCTTGTTTGGCTATCAAAAACCCATTTTTGGGTTAAGTTTCTTTATTTGCTTTTAAGCCCATAACTCCTTCTATTTATAAATAAACTTTCCTTTATTTCATTTTGGCCTCAAATCTTGTTAACTTATGACTTTTAAGTCCCTCTTTGGATAAATTACAATTTTATCCTTAAATCTTGTAAATTTCCGGGTCTCTCGTTTACCTGTTTCGCATTTAACTCACGAAACATTCAAATTATGTTTACAAAATACGCTAAACATGTCGAAAACTGCTAGGGTATATTTTGGGGTGTGACACAAATATCACAAAATTAGAGTTTATGACATTTGACATTTTAGAAAGGGGTTATCTATCTTAGATCATTGATGCTAAATAAACTATTAAACTTTTGATGAAAAATAATCAATCTAGTCCAATTAGATTTGAATGATTTCCTGAAGTGAATCAATATCATCTAAAACTCCCGGGGCATGAATGATGATTGATCATGGAAAAAATTTTAGATATCATATTGATGATCCCTCAAATCCTTGGAAAAGGAAAAATATCACCACCATAAGTGGATTAATAATGAGGTAAAATGGGAAGTAAATAAGGGTTAATCCTTACAAAAACCATGAGAATAATTTCCATATATATGATATAAAAGGGCATTGGTTACATGCACAACCGTACCACAAATATTTGGCTAACACACTAAGCATAATGCTACCAAATAAGCTAGATTCATATTAATGATGCATTATGTTCTAGCAAATCAACAAGAAATTTGCTTAGTTTTAAGATATCTGTAAAATGGATCATCATAAAGCTATGAATGAAGGTAATAAAGAAAGTTTATATATTACCTCTATAATTTATGAGAAAAATATTGTTGCGGAAAAACTCCCGACATTCTCCTTTGGGTTATATCATACGACTATAAAGCTAATTAAGTCATATGCTATAATGAACCAGAAAATCAATGACCCAAAGATTTTTACTCATTGGCATAACATGCTAGATCACCCTGGATCTTCAATGATGCGGGAAATCATAGAACAATCACATGAGCATCCATTAAAGAATCAAAAGATTCTTTTGCCCAATGAATTTTCTTGTGACCCTTGTTCATAAGGTAAGTTAATAGTCAGACCATCATTTAGTAAAATCATATCTGAATCACCAGTTTTTTTAAAAAAAAGAATACATGGGGACATATATGGACCTATTCATCCACCATGTGGACCTTTTTGTTATTTTATGGTCTAATAGATGCTCATTCAGATTGTCACATGTATGTCTTCTTTCACTTGAAATGTTGCCTTTATTAGGCTCCTTACACAAATAACCAAGTTAAGAGCACGATTCCCTGATTATCCAATCAAGACAATAAGACTTGATAATGTGGGTAATTTGTAAGCAATCCTCAATGACTATTGCATGTCAATTGGGATAAATATTGAGCATCCTGTTGCTCATGTTCATACCCAAAATGGTTTAGCAGAGTCTTTGATCAAACATCTTCAATTAATAGCTAGACCACTATCGATGAAGACCAAATTACCAACATCTACATGGGGACGATGCAAGTCTGTAAGAAATTAGACAGCGTCACCTGCATTAATTTTCCCACTTCACAACTTATGCGGGTGCTTGATGAAATATTTCTCACTTACGAATATTTGGTTGTACGTCATATCTGGTGTCATACGCGCGCACTAAAATGGGTCCCCGACAAAGACTTGAATTTACGTAGGTTTGATTCTCACAATACATCATAAGATATCTTGAACCATGCGGAAGATATTTTATTGCTTTGATTGTCATTCTAATGAGAGTGCATTCAGTCCATTAGGGGGGGAAAAGTCAGTTCCAGAAGAACGAGGAGAAATTACTTGGAATGCTTCTATAATGTCTCATTTTGATCCTCATACAAATCAATGTGAACCGGAAGTTTAAAGGATAATTCATTTGCAAAATTTGGCAAATCAATTACCAGATGCTTTTATTGATACAAAGAAAGTGACAAAGTCACATATCTTGGCTGTGAATACTCCAGTACGGATTGATGTCATTGAAGGGCAATTAGCAAATGAGTATAAAATACACCTGAAGCGTGGGAGACTGTGGCTCAGGTATAACCTCGGAAGAAGAGAATACAAAATGAGAGTGATGCAGAGGTACATGATAAACAAAGGCTCATGTAGAGGCATTTGATAAACAAAGGCTTACGTAGAGGCATTTGGTGAGAGGCCCTTGTAAGAGGCATATATTGAACAAAGACCCTGAAGGAGTTGAAATAAAGTAGCCATTGAAGAGGCACATGTACTTGAAAATTATGAGATCTCAATAAATTATGTACACAATAGAGAAAAATGGGATCGAAATAAAGTTGTTATCAATAATATTTTTGCTTTCCAAATAACCTTAGACATCATAAGAAATGATGAGGATCCCGTACCACAAAATGTGGAAGAATGTTGAAATAGAAATGATTGGCCAAAATGGAAAGAACCTATACAGGCAGAATTAAACTCGTTAATGAAACAAGACGTTTTTGGACTTGTAGTCCAAACACCTAAAGATGTAAAGCCTGTTGGGTACAAATGGGTATTTGTACGAAAGTTTAATGAAAATAATGAGATTATAAGATATAAAACTCGATTAATAGCACAAGGTTTCTCGCAGAGGCTATAAGTAATCAGAAATAACACAAACATAAATTGCTAAAGCAATATTGTGAAAAAGGAAACAGTAAAAATATTACAAAATTGGGTAAAATTTAATTTTGTCCAAAGATCAAATTTAATGTTTAATGGGGTAAAATACCCCATGAAATAACTCATTAAAAATGAAACTGGTAACAATCATAATCGAAGAAAATTTGATTTCATATCATCTTTGGTTTTGGGAAACATTTAAAAAAAAAAAACTATTCTGCTATAAAACGCACATTCTTGTATTTGAGAACCAAATAGACAAATAATAAAAAAATATTTTCATGAGAAATCCAATCTGTTAGTGTCGTTAAATTTTCTTGATTGATATGACAAACAAAAGAGAAGCAATCATTTGTCAACCCAATAATAAATTGTTTGTTGTAACTAAATGATTTATTCATGTGGTGACTGACCACATAAATGAACCTAATAACCTATTGAATGAGAATGAATGACCAAATGAGTAAAGTCATTCCCTTTATGAACCTCATTTATATGGTTAATGTATTTGAGGATTAGGTAAGCCTATAAAAGACTCTCCCCTCTCCGTACAATGACATCCATTTTTAAGAAAGAAAGAAAGGAAGAAAGAAAGTTTTCTTCCTCCATTTATCTTTCTTTCTTGCTTATTTTTAAGTTCCCTCTCTTTTCTTCTATTTTTCTTGTTATGTACAAAAAGGGAATAATATACTTCTCTTTAGCTTTGCACTTTATAATAATTTCACAACATTGTTATTGTTTTTTTTTCTTTTGATAGATGTTAGAGAATCATTAAATATTCATCAAATAAAGATAATGGCTTTCCCTAAAAGATTTGATATATGTTTTTCGAAATCAAAGTGGCAACCACTTTCGCAACGAAATTTTTTTGTTTAAATGGTTTTGAATTAGTACATCATAGTTTTATGATTGAACTTGAGAACGAAAGTAGAAAACAAAATAAAAAAACATAGTAAAAACAGAAAACCTAGAAATACAGATTTTTTTTTTTTTTTTTTGATAGCTTCAATATCAATTAAAGTGGTTCTAATAACAATTGTTAAATTATTTTATAAAATCAATAGTATTTATTGATCTAAAAATAATTGATCAATAATTAAAGAACCCAATAAATACATTAATGTTGAAATATTAAGAAGAGATAAAAGAGATAATAGAGATAATTCAAGAAGAAAACTATATCTTCATTCTTCCATAAACCCATATATATAGTGTTACAGTCATTAATACTGTTATAATTATTCACCGGTAAATGTGTGGTCATTTATAGTTATAAGTGAATCATTTATAACACTCCCCCTTGACTGATCATCACTAGATTGTTAGTACTGTCTCATTAAAAACCTTGCCAATTAAACCTAGTGGGACAAAACCTGGACGAAGGGAAAAAGAGTACAGTATCTAACATCTTTATTCATACTCCCCCTGGTAGTGACATGACTATATTGTCTTCAACTTTTCAATTTGAAGATCTTTAAATTAAAGTAATCCTGACTTTTATATACAAGTTTCTTGAATGTTATAGAAGGCAAGGCTTTAGTAAATAAATCTACTAGATTATCATTGAACCTTATTTGTTGCACATCAATTTCATCATATTTTTGAAGTTCATGAGTGTAGAAGAACTTTAACGAAATGTGCTTAGTTCGATCACCTTTAATATATCCTCCTTTGATTTGCTCAATACATGCAACATTGTCTTCATATAATACTGTTGAATTATTCTTAATAGAAGATAATCCACATGATTCTCTGATGTGTTGTATCATGGATCTGGCAAACATTCTCTACTAGCTACATGCGCCATGATATTTATGAATGATTAGAGAGTGGCCGCCATCGTTTGTTAAGTCTCGGAGGATGTGCGATATTTCCATAAAATAAATATATCATGTTTGTGATTGAGCTTTGTGAGGGTCCGAAAGATATCCTGCATCTGCATAGCCTAGTAATTGTGGTTCCATTGCTTTGGAATAAAATAATCCCATGTCACTTGTCCCACGGAGATATCTAAATATATGTTTGATTTCATTCCAGTGCCTTTTAGTTGGAGCTGAGCTGTATCTTGCTAATAAATTAACTGAGAAAGCAATGTTTGGTAGAGTATAATTTGCAAGATACATTAGTGCTGGTGCACTTAGATATGGTGCCGGACCAAGTAACTCTTCATTTTCTTCCTTAGGCGAATGGATCTTTAGTTACTTCAAGTGACCTAACAGCAAGGGGAACTAAGGGTGTGATTTATCCATATAAAAGTGTAGACCTTTTAAGCTATATGATGATTGATGAATCAATACACCATTCAAACAATACTCGTCTAGGACAATATACGTACCTCGATCTTTCCTCCTGTGATCTTAAATAGTAGTCCTTTGTGATGCCAGATCTGTCAAATCAATCATACATATCCCACCTTCTTATCATCCATTACCGTTACGTTGGCTTACATGAACAAAGTGAATTATTCACGTATCCTTCTTTGAGTAAATACTTGCTTAAACGATTATACCACATTCAACCAAACTGTTTTAATCCATATAAAGATCTTTGCACCATGATTGAATACATGCTCCGTGGTTTTGAATTCATTGCTCCAGGCAATGTGAATCCTTCAGGGATTTTCATATATACATTAGCATCTAGAGATCCATATAAAAATGCTGTGACTACATCCATCGAGACGCGCATATCCAATCCTACGAGAATTTGCTAAACTTATCAAATATCGGAATATGATTCGTCCATTGCGGAGAATATGTCTCATATAGTCAATTCCGGGTTTTTGTGAAACCTTGGGCCCGCAAGGCGTGCTTTATATCGCCTTTATTTCATCATTCTCATTTCGCTTTCGTACAAAGACCACGTCGATATCCAACGGGTTGTATATTTGTAGGTGTTTGAGCTAACGGGTCCAAATACTCGTTTGAGCATTTAGTGATCTTACTTTTGTTTTGATTGCTTCTTTCCATTTTAACCAATCGTTTCGATGTCGACATATATTTCAAATGTAGGCTTTGGGTTGGTTTTTACAACAGAGTTCAAGCTTCAGGCTTTTAACTCTGAAATTGGAAGTCTAAAAAAATTTCAAAAAAAAAGTGAATGTAGAGAATTGAAATAATAAACTTCTTTGTTTTATGATTTTTGTAATATAAATAGGGTTTGAGTTATACGGATTTGAGAACTGGCTTTTGTGATTGTTATTTCAACTGCGATAACGTGTTGAAATATAAAGAAGAGAGAAAAGAGATAATAGAGATAATTCAAGAAGAAAACTATATCTTCATTCTTCCATAAACCCATATATATAATGTCACAGTCATTTACACTGTTAAAATTATTCATCGGTAAATGTGTGGTCATTTACAATTATCAGTGAATCATTTATAACAATTACAAAATAATAACTTTATTGAAAGAATGAAACATATCAATTTGTACTGAGTAGATAACATACCTGGTATGGATCCAGAATTGTTGATTTCCATTAGTCTCCCAAATCATTTGTTGAGAGACTCCAACCATCTTACCTATACGTTGGTTTCAGTGGTTACTTAATGGTATATTTATTAAATAAGTCAATGGAGTATCTGATATGATTATGATGTGGGTAGGTTTTTATTTAATTTATACTACTCAAAATTTTTTGCTATGTTGTTGGAAACTTTGAATTCATGACAAACCCACTTTATATATCATACATGTTTTCTTTCTCATGTCACATGCAATTTGTGAGTTTTAACTTCCATTAGATTTAATTAAAAAAGAAAAAAAAACTTCCAAGATGAATTTTAAATAAATTCTTCTTATTTTAGTAAGATTTTTTACGGGATTTATCAATTCGAAGCATCATAAAAACTTTGCACTTTTTTTTTGTTCTCACGGGATTCTGATATATTGGTTGCCGTCCCGTTATTCTTGAATTCAAAATTTTTGACTAAATAATATATAAAAAAGAATTCTATGAGCAGTTAGTGCCGGAAGAGATGGCGTGAACTGTGAGACAATGTTTTAAAATTCTGACCTAGTTTTTAATCATTAAAGTCACTTGAAAATAATACCGATCTATCTGTCACCAGTCACACCCAATCCGGACGGAACAAAAAAAAAATAGAGAGGGAGATGGAAAATGACTAGGAGAACATGAAGATAAAACGGAGAATTATCTTTTTCTTCCGGGATTTAATTTAAACAAATGGATCCTTAAAAGTACATAATTGAATAGCTAGATGGAGATTTTCTCCTCAAAACTACATGCTAAAACAGTGAATTTTCAATATTAATCCTACCAAACCCCCCACGCCAATAAATAATTAAATTCTAGGATTTTACTAATGTTACATGTATAACTTCTTTTCTTTTATATACATAATTTTTTTATTTTTATAATTTTCGTCTTTTGAACCAGCGCACCCTCACCTCAAAACCATTTTTTTTAAAATTTTACTTTTATGATCTCTTTTTAGTATTTATTTTACATTAATTACCATGCATGTATGGATGATGATGGGAATCATGCCCATGACCATGTCTTCTATAACCATCCTTCCGTCCATTAATAGGAACGAAGGTGGAGCTGAAAAACCACGAGGTAAGAGGTAGAAGAAGAGAAGAGATGGGAAACAAGAAGGGAACAACTATGGCGGCTTCCCTGCTTGCCATTATAGTGATTGTCTTCAGTTTTTCTAGTGTCGAAGCTGCCGCAAAACACTCTACAGTCATTGTCGTCGGAGCCGGCATGTCAGGTGATACTCAATGGATGAAAACATGAAAACATAAAACCCCATGGTTTATTGTCTCATCCTCTTGAATGTTATGTGACCGAATGCAGGGATATCGGCAGCAAAGACGTTGTCTGACGCCGGAATAAAGGATATATTGATACTGGAAGCCACAAACAGAATCGGAGGGCGCATCCACAAAACCAACTTTGCCGGGTTATCGGTGGAAATGGGGGCAAACTGGGTAGAAGGCGTTGGAGGTTCTCAAGAGAACCCCATTTTGGAAATGGTGAACAAGCTCAAGCTCAAAACTTATTATTCCGACTTTGATAATTTATCCTCCAACACCTACAAACAAACGTATGTCTGGCTTAAGAAATTTCACTTATTTGCTTTCTTTCATCTCTCCTGCAACTAAACTTGTGCTGCATATATCATATAGGGGTGGACTTTATCCGGCGTCTGTAGCCCAAGAGCATATTGACGCGCTAGACAGTGTCGTGGAGTTTAGCGAAAATCTTTCTTCCCTTTTGACAGCCAAGAGACAAGAGGATATCTCCGTCCTAACAGCTCAACGCCTTAAGAATCAGTTAAGAACCTATAGCTTTCCTCATCCTCCTCTTTGTTCTTGAAAAGTAAAAGAAATCTTTGGTTGCTCTCAAAAAATAAAAGAAATATTTGATTAAAAGCCATTCAATAACTCTAAATTTGTGAATCAATCATTTTTTATATTAAAAAGAAAAAATCATTTTTAACAAAAATGATATTTTTTATTTCATGTATTTACATTGTTTCTTAAAAGGGTGAATTATTTTAATAAGATATGACAACATTTTTGTTAAAATCAGGTAAAAAAAATTGATGAATGATCAAATTTCCAAAATTGATTTTTCATCTTTTAATCAAATCACTCAAAATAAAATGTGGGGAGTAGGCTGCTTGAAAAGGTTCTTCCAAGTGTTCTTAGACAACTTATTCCAAACTAAGAATTTTTTTCCTTTTTCTCATAATATATAGTTTTGAACTTTTATTTAAATTGAAGAGATCGAATTTTAAATCACAAACTTCTAAGATTATAGAGTCGTAGTAGTTAGTTAGGATGTAAGAAATTGAAAAATATGAAAGAAAAGAGTTAAGAATAGATTTATTCATATGGTACCAAAGGAAAAACAGTAAAAAATATATTTTATACTTTTCCTTTTCTATTTGATATATATATATATATATATATATATATATATATATTCATGTCATCCAGAAAATGATTTATTTACATTGTTTTTTTTTTTTTCCTTTCTTATCATTTTCTAAGTATATGGTTTTTGAGTTGAAATTGAAATCACAGCGAGTATGTGGAAGTTTCGATACTGTTTGTTAAATGGGGGTCGGTAGAAGCTCTAATACGACTCTACAAAACTCTTATACCACTTATTTTAAGTTTGTGTGTCTGGAAGTTCTAATATTACTTGTTTGAAGAAGTCACAACACCTAAATGTAGTAAAGCAAAATAGAATAAAACTGGATAAGATAAGATAGGTGGGACGGACATTTCATTTCAGCACATATGTCATCAAAAAATCAAATTTATTACTTTTAAGATTACACGCTTCAAAATATTTTAATATATTTTAAACTAAAATTTAATTTAAAATTTTGGCATATTGTGAATTTGTTTATTTTTTTTGTATTAGGGAATATTTTTTAGAAAAGAACAGTTAAACTTATCTGTAGTGTTTTATCAGTTAATTTTCTATATTTATCCTTTATTTCTTTAAAATAAAGGAAACAAGTACAGATAATTAATAGAAATTTTTTATTTGAAACAATAGAAACTATTTTCAATTCTTTTAGCGATTAAAATTTAAACATGTTATAATGATTTTTAACATAATAAGTGGCTTTTCAAAAACAGAAAAAACATAGTTCATAACTTTCAAATACAATTTTTGATTGGGACATGTTTGTTTACTGTTTTGTAAAACTATTTTCTGTCATCAAAAGAAAACTGTTTTGGAAAACTGTTTTGAAAAACAAGGAAAATAGAAAGAATAGTTTCCACGGTATTTTTATTATAAAAAACACAAAAGACACAAAATTCAAATAACAAGAAAAGTTATCAAAGAACACCAAAATGATGTTCTTTGTGCTTTAAAAAACTGTTATAAAAAAAGGTTTTAAAAAACATGAACTAAACAAACCCTAAAACTCTAGGTTCTTGTAAAGTGTTTAGAAATTCTGATTTATGATATTTGTTACAATAAAAGTATGAATGAAATTGCTCCCCATACCTAGTTTATGTAGAAATTGCCAAAAAGAAAGAGCTATAGAGAGGGGGAGGGATTTCTGGTTCCTGCTTTAACCTGGCTAAGGTTTCCTCGAAAATCATATCGTCAACACCCTGTTGCTTTATATACTTTCTCAGATTTTTAGAATAAAAAAAAATTGGGAATTAAACGTGTAGAGCCTGTTTGGTTTTTTTTTTTTAAAACTGTTATCTGTTCTTAAAAATAAGGAAAACAGTGAAAACATGTTTGATTTTCAGTTTTTTTTTTCTTTTGAAAAACATAAAAACACAAAGAAACATTAAATTTAAAGAACAAATAAGAGTTTTCAAAAAACACATTTTTGGTATTCTATATTTTTTTTAAAAACTGTTTTCAAGAACATTTTTAAAAAATAGAAATCAAACAAACTTGTTGTCTATATTTTCCTTGTTTTTTGAGAACAAAAAACAGTTTTAAAAAACATGAACAAAACATGCCCGACCTTTTCTCCTTGTTTTCTTTTCTTGTTTTTTAAACAAAAAACAGTTTTCAAAATTTGTAACCAAAGATGGCCTTATATTTTCTTTTTCTTTTTTAATTAATCTCTGAAAATTGTTTTTGTTATTTATGTGAGATTAATGTTTTGTGTTCTTTGTGGTTTTTAGAACAAAAAAAAGAAGAATAAAATATGTTCTTGTTTTTCAAAGCAGAAATAGTTTTCAAAAACAGTAACTAAAAATTAAACTCCTTATATATATATATATATATATATATATATATATATATATATATATATATATATATATATATATATATATATATATATTTTAATTGCAACATAATTTCGTTTTTTCGTTTTTAGTCCAAAGAGATTACAATTTCAAAAAAGAGCAACAAAAATAAGAAAAAACAACTGATTTGCTTTGAATTGATGGTACTGCATGGGCATGGAGTGAGCAGTGTTCCTTCCACATCCCTTGAGATGGCGATTGACTACTACAACAACGACTACGAGTTTGCAGAGCCACCACGAGTAACCAGCTTGCAGAACACCGCCCCCTTGCCCACATTTGCCAACTTCGGAGAAGATGTCTACTTTGTTGCTGATTCTAAGGGTTACGAGAGTGTTGTCTATTACGTGGCCAAGCAGTTTCTCACCCACAATAAAGCTGGACAAATCACTGATCCTCGTCTTCTACTCAACAAGGTCCACAATATTCTTTCATACAATCTCCAATTCTATTCACTTTGGCTTTCAGAACTAGCTTAGCCTTGACATATATGGTGATAGCGTTATGCAGGCAGTGATTCAGATAACCCACGGACCCAGTGGTATAATCGTTAAGACCGAGGATGGGTCGGTTTACAGAGCTGACTATGTAATGCTCTCACCCAGCATTGGTGTTCTTCAGTCTACTCTCATCAACTTCAAGCCTGATTTGCCGGTCTGTTTTTTTTTTTTATTTTTGCTCACCCCATTCCTATTAAATTAAATTAAACTGACCCTGAACTTAATTATAATCAAACAGCCATGGAAGATCCTTGCTATCTACCAATTTGATATGGCCGTCTATACCAAGATCTTCCTCAAGTTTCCTCACAAATTCTGGCCCTCTGGCAATGGCACTGAATTCTTCATTTATGCCCATGAAAAGCGTGGTTACTACACAATCTGGCAGGTAAATTAATGCTTCTTTTGTATATGTATATATAGTCACCGTTTGTTGTTATTGAAAGTTTCATGATGCAAAATTATTATTATTATTTTTTTTATGGTTAATTTGTAGCAATTGGAGAGGGAGTACCCCGGTGCAAATGTTCTTCTAGTGACAGTAACTGATGATGAATCAAGGAGGATAGAGCAGCAGCCTGATTCTGATACCAAGGCCGAGGTCATGGAAGTCTTAAGAGCCATGTTTGGAAAGAACATTCCAGAAGCTACTGATATATTAGTGCCTAAATGGTGGTCTGACAGGTTCTATAGAGGCACTTTCTCCAATTGGCCAATTGGGGTTTCCCGATTTGAGTATGATCAGATTAGGGTAATCTCATTTCCCTGCAATTCTTTATCAAATTAGGTCTGCCTGATAATTATTTCACCCAAAGGCATAATATATTTTGATTCTTTCTTTGTTCACTTCCTCTCCCTTGTCTCTTATCATTTTTTTTTTTGTTTAAATAAAATGTAGGTTCCTGTTGGAAGGATTTACTTCACGGGCGAACACACCAGCCAACACTACAATGGTTACGTCCATGGCGCCTACCTTGCAGGTTTGTCTTCTTACTACAAATAATAATCTCTCCAACATGCTAAACAATGGAAATTCTAAGATGGGGTCCGGGAATTTTTGCAGGAATCGACTCGGCAAATATGTTGATTCCCTGCATCAAGAATGGAGCATGCACTTACCATGTTCAACCAAAAGGAACTTAATATTATGAATTCTGTCATTTTCCTGTCCCTGGTAATGTCCCATTTCTATACATATTCCCTAAGCAAAAATGAATTTACAATACCATATGCCTTATAGATGTTTTTATGGGGTTTTGTGTTTGTAGGATGAAGTCCCTTTTCATTGTGTGAGCATCAGTGGTGGTATTGCTTTCCAGTATGTATTTTGGCTTCTACTCTTGTTGTATCTTCTCTAGAGAGATGTTTATTATGTTTTGGAACCCAAATGCCAATATGTTTTTAAGTTATTGTAGTGCCATTTGATAGCTCTAAAATTCAACTAGTAAATTCCGCAAGTGTACGGCTCTACAAGTAATATAGTAGACTCAAGAAGTCCGGATATCGAACCATAAGGAGTTGGGTGTTAACTATTGAAATTGGGATGCTCTCTCTTATATCCAAGCTAGTAGAAGAATGAATTGAGAAATTATGAGAAATGAAAACAATTATCGAGGGAAAACTGGATTAAAATTTTGTTTAAGGTAAAAGTTATCGAATAAAGGGCTCTAGGGTTTTGATGTAAATGGATAATCCCCAAATATTAAGGCGATATCTCTCTCGTCAGGCCAATTGGATAGAAGTTATGAAACAAGTTCATGAGGGTGTTTGTGGTGCCATCAATCCAAAGTAAAGATGTTGTTGTTGATTAGAAGGGACGACTATTTTTGGTCGATGTTAAATTGTTAAGTAAATCTGCATTCAAAGACTTGCTAGTCCTCACAATGTCGCCAAAACTTGTTACGATATCCTAAAGGTGATAGGTCATACAGTAATACAGCCGACTACAAAGTCCGTGAGCATCGATCTCATAGGAAGGTGTGGTTTTAGCGAGGATCAGTACTTAATTACTAAAGTCGCTCACTATTCGAGCGATTCAGATTTGGTGAGTAGTTTTAAAATTAATAAAACTAAACTGTCCAAAACAAATATGATTTTAGAAAACTGGATTAAATTGACTAAAAACCGTATAAAACTATTTATGTATGAACTTAGGGTTGGTTATCACTATTGATGTCAAATGATTCATCTAGATAAGGGCCCATATGAATGAACGTAACTCTGGACTGTCTTAAAGATACTTGCATACGATCTCACTTTCGCCCCTCAGATTTTCTCACACTATCCACCTATCTCACGCTACGCTCCATCTAGGCTGATGAGCTTATTACTCTTTTAAAGGCATTTTCCCCTGAACTATTGGTCACAATTAGCTCCTTGCAATCTCACTTAATACATTCGTGTCCCCTCCTAAATAAATCCATTGCATTGTAATCTTCTAATCCTCTAAACCTCTTTTAATCAGTTAATTCAAACTCGACAATTGATTCACACTAAGAGAACTATAACTTATTTGTATGCATCTAAGCATCACTATGATACCCTAGTAAAATGATCAAAATCCAATTCTCAACATGCATCAATTAGCCAAAATCATAGTAATCCAAAGATCCAACACCAAACATAACAAATCAAGTATAAATCAACCAACCAATTAAAGATTAAACAAATCTAGCATCAAATCTGATAACCAACCTTATAAAATGTTTAGCTTATCATTTCAACCATCAAAACCCACACATTCATGTTAATGATAAACATAAAACTGCAAAAATTGAAGAATGAGAAGAGAAAGAAATACAAAACAGAGTTTAAACTGCAAATGACTTCAATCACAAGATCTAAGCTGAAATCCACACCCCATAAGGTCGTGCTTCCCAGCAAAAATCAATTACAAACCAAAGTATTCACAAAACAAACCTAAATCTAAGAAATCTAAAGAAAACTTAACCTAAAAGATGGAACAAAGCTTCAAGAGGGAAAACCCTAAAAGAGATCTTCCCTCTCTCAAGTTCGAACCTTAGAAATGTGTAAAAAAAAGTCCTTAAATACACCTAAAAAATTAGGCCAAAATGAGCCTAAAAATGGAAGTAAACTAGGCCAAATCATTGGTGGTCGCGACCACAAAGGGCTTATGGTTGCGACTACATAGAAATGTGTAAATCAGGTACTGTAGAAACAAGGTTTGTGGTCGTGACCACATCGAGAGTTGGTTGCACAATCACTTCCTGACTTTGCCTTGTGTTGTGGTCACAATCATAGCTTCTTCCTTGCACAAATTCTTCATTTCTTGCCCAAATTGCTTGTTTTTCATCTTGTTTTCTTTGTTTTTACAAAATACACAAATATAGGGCGTTTGACATGAAAATGAGTAAGAAGGGTGCTTAGTTAGCATCAAAAACATGAATTATGCTACGTTTTGCACTAATAAAGGCTAACCTAAAGCACACCTAATAGGTGACCAGTCTAAAAGATTGCATCACCTTCAATAATGACATGAACATTGCTGGAGATTGGAGACCAGAGTTCAGAGAATATTTAGAGAACCCAAATAATAGGGTTCCCCACAGAGTGAAAGTTCAAGCTTAGAATTTTGTAATACTAAAAGGAGAACTATACAAGAAAAGATTTGATGGTTTGTTATTCAAATGCTTATCTTTTGCAGATAGCATGGAAGTTATGAAACAAGTTTATGAGGGTGTTTGTGGTGCCCATCAATCCAGAGTAAAGATGCGGTGGTTGATTATAAGCACGACTATTTTTGACTGACCATTCTAAAAGATTGCATCACCTTCAATAGTGACATGAACATTGCTGGAGATTGGAGAACAGAGTTCAGAGAATATTTAGAGAACCCAAATAAGAAGGTTCCCCACAGAGTGAAGGTTTAAGCTTGGAATTTTGTTATACTGGAAAGAGAACTATATAAGAAAGGATTTGATGGTTTGTTACTCAAATGCTTATCTTTTCCAGATAGCATGGAAGTTATGAAACAGGTTCATAAGGGTGTTTATGGTGCCCATCAATCCGAAGTAAAGATGTGATGGTTGATTAGAAGACATGACTATTTCTGGCCAACCATTCTAAAAGATTGCATCACCTTTAATAGTGACATGAACATTACTGGAGTCTGGAGAACAGAGTTCAGAGAATATTTAGAGAACCTAAATAAGAGGGTTCCCCACATAGTGAAAGTTCAAGCTCAGAATTTTGTTATAATGGAAGGAGAACTATACAAGAAAGGATTTGATGGTTTGTTACTCAAATGCTTATCTTTTCCAGATAACATGGAAGTTATGGAACAAGTTCATGAAGGTGTTTGTGGAGCCCATCAATCCGGAGTAAAGATACGGTGGTTGATTAGAAGAGATGACTCTTTTTGGCCAACCATTTTAAAAGATTGCATCACCTACTCTAAGGATTGTCAACAATACCAGAGGTATGGGTGTATACAAAGGATCCCTGTTGTTGAATTACATTCAATAGTAAAGCCATGGCCTTTCAGAGGATGGTCCATGGACCTAATTAGGAAGATTTATCTAGCATCGTCAAAAGGGCATAGCTTCATCTTGGTGACTACATACCACTTCACTAAGTGGGTGGAGGCGTTACCATTGAAGAAAAGCAAAACAGAAGGACGTGATTCAAGATCAGATTATTCATAGATTTAGAATTCCTCAGTCTATTACTACTGATCAAGGAACAATGTTCATTGAAGAAGAGATGAATTATTTTGTTACGGATTATGGGTTATAATTCATCATATCAACTCCTTTCTATGCTCAAGCCAATGGACAAGAAGAGGCATCCAACAAAGTGTTGACAGGGAGCCTGGAGAAAATGTTGGAAGAAAATCCTAGAGACTGGCACATGATTTTATCAGAGACAGTATGGGCATAAAAGAAGTTCTACAGGGGTAACTCCTTTTTCTCTAACTTATAGGCAAGATGTAGTACTCCCAATGGAAATAGTGGTGTCTTCTTTAAGAGTTTCTAAGCAAAATAACCATACTCCACAAGAGTACACTAAGGCCATGATAATGGACTCAAATCTACAGATGATAGAAGAATGCAAACTTTCAACCATATGTTGGTTTAAAAATAAAGCAGCTTAGACCTACAACAAGCGAGTCAAGAGGAAGAGCTTTGAAGTAGAAGATCTTGTTAGGAACATTATACTACCAATTGGTTCCAAAGACAGAGGATTAGGAAAATGGTCTCCCAATTGGGGGAGAACTTTTAAGGTGCATCAAGTACTACCTGAAAATGACTATTGGTTAGCAAGCCTACAAGGAGAGCCACACAAGAGGTTTATCAATAGGAAATACCTTAAGAAGTATTTTCCTACCATGTGGGAAATTGTAGGAACTTCTCAAAAGAATTAGGCCGATCCTACGACCTTTAATGAGATAATGTTGGGGAAATGGTTCTACTTTATGTTAATTTTGAGTCAAGAAGTAGGCTTTTTAGCCATTGTTTTCTCAAACGTTTAGTTTTCTCCAGCATAATACATGTTCAATATGTATCCAGAATCAAGAAGTAAGCCTTTCTAGCCACTGTTTTTCAAGTCTTTAAATTTTCTCCTATATTGTACCAATTATATGTAGCATATATTCTCAAAGAAAATAAAGTAGGTCCAAGGACCACTTTAATTTAGCAATAAAGCAACACATCACTATCCACAACATTCAACATACATCCAAACGTAGGCCTAGTGCCACCTTGGTCCACTAATGCAATGTCATGGCTTTAAGTGTACGTGTGTTAGTGTTCACTGAGTTGTCAACAAACAATTATTCCACAAAATTCAACACACATCCAAGGTAGGCATAATGCCACCTTGGTCTACTAATGTAATGATATGGTTGTAAGTACTCATGTGCAGTGTTTAGTGAGTTTTCAACAACAATTCAAGTTCTTCTGTGGAATTAATCAATATCTCAACAACACACCCCAAATTTCCTCCTTCCACCAAACAAAAATGGTAGGCTAGTGGCCACCTTACAAGGGCTAAAAGGGATCAAACTAACCTTAGAACAATCATTTGTCATCATAGGCTATGGAGTACAAAAGCACAAAAGGATATATTATAAAAGAAGAATGTACAATAAGGAAGCTTTATAATTGGAAAATGCCAAACAAATGGCTACAAAGTTCCCAAGTCAAAGTACTACTACAGGCTATGATTGTTCATAAGAGTCGATTAATAGTCATATCATGGAGAAATCAAAAGAGCATAGAGAATCCCCATAGCCAAGGCAATTCCGGCGAGAGACATCAATCTTCTCCAATTCCGAAGCTAATCTTGTTGCCTTTTCGCGTTAACAAGCTAAAAATTGGCCCAAGGAGTTGACCCTTTCTTGATGCTCAAGCCTCTAAGCCTTTATGTCTTCAACTTGCTCTACCAAAGAGGTTAGCTTAGCTTTCTTCATCTCCAGTTCTTTAGTCAACATCATGATACGCTCTTTGTGAGCATCATACTTAGTACCTAGCTCACTTAATCTCCAGGTAGCTTGTTTCTTGGCAAGTAGAGAATGATCAAATTCCATCTTTTTCTCCTTTAATGCATCCGATTTGGAGACGATTTCTGCATTAGATTTCATAGCACAATCCATGGAGGAGAAAATAGAAGAAGTTCGAGCTAAGGCATTAGACATAAATGCCTTGGCCTCAAGTGTCTAAGAAGTTGATTCCAATATTGCCAAAGTTGCACAAAAAGCATCCTTCTGGCAGGGGGATAAGGAAAGCAAGTCCAAGCTAAGCAAATGGGTCATAGTAGAATGAGCATTTGCTAGATTTGAGTCACTAGGGGGACAGACCAAAGATTGGAGGGCAGGAGTGGTTTGGTTAAGAAAAGACAAGTCTAAGGGGATGTATTTCTTTGCCTCTATAGGTGAAGCCTGGAGAAATGGAAAGGGTAAGATGTATGAAAATGAAAAAATGCAAAAGAAATAGAAATGAGAAGAACAAATGGAAGGGAGAAAAGCAAGAGGCTGAGGAGTATATTCAGGATGGCCTTCTCCAATGGCTGCGACCTTCTCATCCAAAGAGTCTTCTACCATCTTTGAATCAAGTGTAGTGTTGGTATCTTTAGAATCCCTAGAGTTTTTGTTTCTTTCGGTATCTTCTTCACTTGAGGCCTCTTCTTCAAAGGCCGACCCTTGTTCATTGGTCTTAGAGGGATTTCCCATTTCCTTAACTCCAGTGGGATTATTAGCAGTATTGGGGAATTCAAGGCAATGAGCCATCCGGCTTGAGGAATGTTGTAGGTTAGATAGTCTTAAGGAGCTTGGACTTCTTAGACTGACTAGTAGAGGCTATATTTTTCTCCTTAGCCACCTTGAGTTTCCTGTAAGGCTGACTGAAAGGAGAAGTCAATCCTATAGGTAAAAATGAAGATCATGAAAAGCATAAGAGAAAGATATGAATACAAATGCAGTAAAAATAACTTTTTTACTTGCAAAGGGTGAGCAAGAGTTAGGTACTCATCGTCTATGATCCATAAGAGAAGAAAAGATTGTGCTCCTGAACGAGTGATCACAATGGAACATGAAGGAGTTTGATACTCCTTGGTCAATCTTTGCATAAGTTCTATGGAGTGTTGGCCAGAGGGTAAAGAGGGTAAAACTAGAGTGAACTGATGGAATCCAAACTGACGAGCCCATTGGCAAGGAAGGTAGGGTAATAGGTGGGCTAAAGATGTAGGCAAGGAAGTGGAAAAGGATAATCAAACCCCTTGAAATGAGCACTCTACACACAGTACTAGTAAAGGCCAAGGGACTTTCAAAATTAAGCAAGTATGGTTGAGAAGAGTTTAAAACTTGTGTCCAAGCAGGTGAAGATACATAATCAGGCCATAAGTTTAAATACAATAGTGTATGATCCGCTAAATCGAGGAAGAACGACATCAAATCTTCAAAAGGAATAGTGCGTAAAGAGCGTTCTACATATAATCCCAATGGCACAGAAGGGGGAGGATCTTGGTTGGATAATTCAGGAAAATATGCAAAAAAAAAACACATTTGCACTAACCATAAAGCACCACCAACCCTTTAGTAAGGCTCATGAAACACATATTTGCTCATAGCTTGGTAAACTAAGGCCAACAGCATGGTGCCTAGTGCATAAGGTCGGCCAAGTGCCAATGATTTTGCCAAGGGCAGATATTCCATGGCTAGTTTGCCAGAGTTAGGAAAGAAAAATACATTTGTACACAAAAGAACCCACAAAAACTCAACATGCTCAACAATGGTGGGGATCTCATAAACACCATCCCATTTCCGAATAGTGGCTGAATACGAAGTCTGAGCTGTAGAAGAAACCTTAATAGATGGAAGGGATGGGTCTTAGGTATCAAGGAGACTCAGTGTATCAATACCTTGGATAGACAATCCTATAAGAATTGAAACATCTCTCAAAGTGAGGGAGACAAGACCAAAAGGAAAAAGAAAAGAGTTAACACTCTTAGACCAAAACCTTAACACAACACCCATCAATTCCAAGTCCACAGAAGTGTTCACAGTGGTAAGCTCAATAAATTTCTCTATCCCAAAGACACCCATTGTCCTTTAAAATGGGTAGATAATCTAGTGGCCCATGCCATCCATCCATCCGAAGCCAATGACCATGACTTGGCCGGGTTCACCATCGACCTTAAATGTTTCCCAAGAAATAATTTTGTTATTGATTCCAATGGAAAAGGGAAAGAAGGTGAAGAGGTAGACAGTTCGCCAATGGAATGTGCAATCTCTGACCCAAGCAAAGAGAGAAATGATATTGCAAAGCGAAAGTTATATCAGAGCCAGTACAAATCAAGGAAAGGTGAGCACAAGCAAAGAATTAGATTACTTTGATGAAGATGGGACCAGGTTGGAAGCCATGGATCCAAAACAAGAAACTCTTGTGGAAAATGAGTCCAAGGAAATTTACAGTTAGGGAAAGGCCACATGATAAAGCCGGAAGTCTCAAATTTCAGGCTGCAATGGCAAAATAACAAATACTTGTATGGCTTTATATTTAGATTAGTGCGATTTCTAAATTTTTTCATGGCAAAATAACTCAAATCTATCTAGCAAGGGCTTAGAGAATTACCTTTTAAGTCGTCTCTGGCGGTAGAGAAATCGAAAATCTTTGAAAGTGTGCAAGCTGAAATCTACCAAAGAAAATTCAATTTCCACCATGTGAGAGGTCACTCACTCTATTTTGAAAATAATTTTCAATGGTATCGGAAAATACTTGTCAAAACTAAATCGTTTTCCTTATTGTCGAAAAAATCATTGTTAAGAGTTTTCGAACTGTATCTAAGAAAATTTTCGAATTGTAGCGGAGATATTGGACAAAATTTTTTTTTTTCTTCAAATTGCATTAGAGAGGAAAGTTTTGTTGTCGACAAAATCATTGCCGGAAGTGCAAATGCATCGAAATACTTGTCAAAAATTTGCATCATTCTTGTCGGGAAGAGAAATCATAAAGTGCATCGAAAAATCGGAAACGGAGGTACCTGTAGCAGCAGCGCCGGTGACGCCGATCCTCGAAACACAAGTAGCAACGACGTCGATCCTCAAAAAGGCGACATCGAATCTCAAACCAGCTGTGGCGCCGACAAGTTTCGAAGCAGCGGTAGCGTCGACGTTGGACCTCGAACCAGCAGCAACAACGGCAACGACATCAGGATTCTTATTTGCGGCGTTGGCTCGAACGGTGGCGAAGAAGCGGCACAGAGGAGCTCGACGACAAGAAAAATTGAAACTTGCGGCGGCAGCAGCAACGATGATGTCGGGGTTCTTCTTGGCGTCGTCGGACGGAAGAAGAAGGTAAATCAGACCTTGCAGCATTGCTGGTGGACCTCGAGCCGACGGTAGCGATTTGTGGAGAAACAGTGGAGGTTGTCGCTGGGGGTTGAAGGAGAAAGGGAGCATGGAGAATGTTTCTTTTCTTTGACCTAAAGGGGTTTACCTTGGCATTAAACCCTTGAAACAAATGGTCTCTTGGAATAGAAGACAAGGGCATTGATTGTTCCAAATTTGATGAGGAAGATGAAATGGCGATTTCGTGCTGTACAGAATCACAGTTTTTTCGGTGGAGGTAGGATGAACGAGAAATTATATTTATACTCCAAGAATTTCTCAATACACCCCATATCATATCCACCCTATTTTTACATCCCATCTCTCTAATGGGGTGTATAGAGAAATTCTAGAAGTATAAATAGAATTTCTCAGGATGAACCATGAAGGAAAGAGGTTTGAAATTGAAGGTGGTGGGAATTTTTTTAGGAATAAGCCGGTGCCTTTTCATTCAATCCAATTTCGTTGAAACTTCAAATTATAGATTGATAACTAGATTTTGGGTAGGTCCAAGAAATTGTCGGAGATAGGTCCAAGAAAAATATTTTTAGCTTTTTACACATACAATCACATTCAATACGGCTTTTAGGCCGTAATGTATGTGGAGTGGGGTTACCCAAAGTATATTTAGCCTAACCCAATATGTAATTGGCCCTAAGCCCAAGCCCATATAGTTTAAAATATCCAAACAAATATATGAGTTTTTAAAACTTAATTAGAACCAGTTTTTCATCATTTAAGGGTCATTTATTTATTTAAAAAACTATTATCTAATTAAGTTAACAAAATCATAACCCCTATTCTCTCAACTTTATCTTGGAATAGCTCATCTTCCTTAATCAATGAAAGGTAATTTTGGTCAAGAAAATCACCTCTCTATACTTCATCCGTTTATTTCTTAAAAAAGTGATTATTTTACATAGGTTTAAGTTTTATCTTATTTTCATTGTTGTAGTGTTTGATTTTATCAAACAAAAGTTTTGTTTTTCGTCAACTTATTTGCAATATTTTATTTATGTGTGGTCAATTCAGACAGAAAAAACATATTCGATAACAAATCAGACTATGATTATTAGTACACTATTATCAAATTTATAACTTTTAAGTCACTTTATTATGTCATTAACTTAAATTTATATGCTAGATTAAATCAATAAAATTATTTTCTTTTCAAAATAAAAAATTAATCACACATGAAATACGTTTGATAAAAGCCAAAAAAGACTACTAAAATTCTTCATTTTTTACGTTTAAAAACTCTTTTAATAACATTATCCAATTATTATAACTTTTTCTAACTTAGAATCGTAAAAAGGAACTTCCACTTTTCACTTTTAATTAACCGTCTCCAAGACACCAACGAGGGGAAGTGTTTGTACCCAATAATTGGCCCTAAGCCCAGGCCCATGGTTTAAAACTTCCATTTTTCACTTTTAATTAACTGTCTCCAAGACTCCAACCGGGGGTACAAACAATGGGTTATGTGTACTTGGCCCTAAGCCCAAGCCCATGGTTTAAAAAATCCAAACAAATATATGATTTTTTTTTAAAACTTAATCAGAACCAGTTTTTCATCATTTAAGGGTCATTTATTTATTTAAAAAACTATTATCTAATTAATTTAACAAAATCATAACCCTCTTTCATCTCAACTTTCTCTTGGAGTAGCTCATCTTCCTTCATCAATGAGGGATAATTTTTTACCAAGAAAATCACCTTTCTATGTCTCTTTCTATCCATTTATTCTTTAAAAAAGTGGTTATTTCATATAGGTTTGAGTTTTATCTTGTTTTTCGTGATTTCATTGTATCATTGTGGTGTTTGATTTTGTCTAAGAAAAGTTTTATTTGTTGTCAACTTATTGCAATATTTTATTTTTGTGTGATCAATTCAAATGGAAAAAACATATTCGATAACAAATTAGATTATGATCGTTAGTACATTTGTGACAAAGCAGGGGTCAGTTGACAACTAAAGTCAACTCTTGAAAGACTTCATGGATGTCGGGTAAGCCTTGGCATACTTGTGTCCACTTTAGGGGCCATGATTTAATGAAAATTGGCCTGCTTTCCTTTGCAACGAGAGGCTATATCAGCTCACAACTATACGCCCCAGATCTCAGGGTCATTTTTTGCTCTTTGGACAACTCTGTCCCGGCGGAGAATTCTGTTGACAAGCGAGCGTATGAGTGGTGCGTCGGTGTCGCACGTGGTACTTTATCGGCTGGCGTCTTAAGCGCTGCCGTCGCGTAGCGGCAACGTGCAGCGCACCCTACGGTCGTGTGAGCGGGGTAGCGTGCCTTTGCGGCTTTGGGTGGGGGTCTTTCGCCGCCACGCGGGCTCGTCATGCCAACCGGGTGTGCCGTAATCGGCGACCGGTTCCATGCCAGTACCCAAAATTCTTTTGCGACCCAGAGCATCAGGTCGTGACATGAGGACCTCCTCCTATGACGCAGCCCTGTTGCAACAAAAAGTTCATGTCGCGACCGCGGGAGCTCCGTTTGGCCCGAGTCTTGTCTCGACCTGAGGCGAAAAGAACCTGTCGCGACCGAAGGCGTATCACGACATGGGGCTAGCTTTGTCGTGGCGTGGGCGCCGTATCCTTGAGCGTCCATTACAGCTCACCTTAAGCCTTTTATGCATTGTTGAGCACACTAAGTAGGGTCGTGTGCGGCACAAGAATACATGTTGTGACACGAGATTAGAGAAAAAAAAACATTATCGCGATAGAGAATTCTCTATCACGACACAAACCAAAAGTGGTGGCCTTTGCCCTTTTTAGTTTCCACATAACTCTACTCTCACCCCAGTCACGATACTTTCACCTCTTGCATTTCTACCTGATTTGCATACATTCTAAAATATGGGGAAAACTATGCTCTTTAGACTAAGCAGTCAAATAAGTTTTTATTACAAAACTTCTCATGTACATTTACAAAACTGGATATTCTATCCAAAATATTACAAAAATACGTGAGCAATTGCAATCAAGCCTTTTCACCGTAATCTTCGAGATGTGTTAGCGCTTTGGATATGCACTCTGTGCACCGAAAATATTTTTACAAAGGCGGGATGAGCAATGCCCAATAGATGAATTCTCCTACGAGGGC
The DNA here is from genome assembly GCA_016808115.1 of Tetrastigma voinierianum. Lineage (NCBI taxonomy): Eukaryota > Viridiplantae > Streptophyta > Magnoliopsida > Vitales > Vitaceae > Tetrastigma > Tetrastigma voinierianum. The sequence goes on from JAEQBH010000926.1 coordinate 2,318,835, forward strand.
TACTCCTCACCTAAGTGCACATGGCAAACACACACATTCAAGTAAATTTATGCACGATCCTACTCGAATGTCTACATGCCATGCCCCATGCCTCGAGTCTTCACCGACTCCCTCACACATGCATTTGCCATGTATGAAAAACTGTTTCCAAAACAAAAGATTTTTGTGTTTGAAAGCTCATTGGACAATCTCCGATTTCAAAATTTATTAGTCAACCCTCCGATATAATTTAATGGACATACTCCGACAAATAGTTTTGTGGACAACCCTCCGATATAATTTAGTGGACATACTATGATAAATATTTGCAAACAACTCTTCGATATAATTTATTGGACATACTCCGATAAATATTTGTGGACAACCCTCCGATATAATTTCTTCAAAAACCATGTCATGCACTCACACCTAATACTCTATGGTCTCCCTATGCATATGAAATGTGAAATGCCAATTTCATGCCAATTTATGTTAATATATCATATACGCATATAATAACATAATTTACACACAACCAACATGTTATTCATTTTTTTAGCAACAACATGCAAAAACAGCACACATGAACCCAGTACTTGAGTCCACTGTCGATCTGAGACTACCCAACGATCCCAAATTCAGCATTCGGTCCCGAAATTTTGGGATTAGCAGGCTACCACGACAGCTCACAGCCACACAAACCTTGTACCATTGAATGGCTCTTAGACTGGCTCATGAGTATAGAAGAACCCCTACCTCTGGAGTTGTGAAACCAGCCCATTTTAGTACTTACAACGTAGCTCTTGATGTGTGGACCAACTTTGCCTCTTGCTCCGACCCGAACCGACGGTTCAATTGCCGAGAAATCTAGAGAGAAGGAGGAGCCTCTCTCTTCTCTTCCCTTCTTCTCTCTCTCTTCTCTCTCTTTCTTTTTCTTTTCCTCTCTCTATCGGTTTGGTCAAACTTGCTCAAGTGGGATGTCCTCTCTTGCCACCTGTCACCCTCTCATTGGCTCTCTTATATTACATCCCATCTAATCTCTTTGGATTTTAAAACAAATCTTAGGTGGTGACACATATACCTTAGAGATATTTGACTTTCCTCTCCATTTGACACATGGCTTAATGTGAGCCATCAACATGTACCCGAATGTCACTGGAATACTCTTGGTGTCTCGCTTGTGGAAATTTCGTTTGTCTGAGGTCGACGGGGTCGATGGCGAGTGGTAGATTTATGAGACGATTCCAACGGGGAAGTTTATTTCGTCATTCAAGATCTAGAAAAATTCCAGGTTTTCAATTGAAATTACCGTTTTACCTTTTTTAGAAAAATTGGATTGTTTTTCCTGGGTTTTACATTCTTTTCCTCTTAAGAGAATTTCGTCCCAAAATTCCACACATACACATTGAATCTCATGCACATGCAACCATACACAACCATGCGTATAATAGTCGTTCCAACGCAAGCAGCTAAACCACGTGCCTTGCCTAAACAGAAGGATGGGTGCCACATAGCCGTGTCCTCGCATAAACTAGTCGGTGTTGCCCTGGCATCGCTGCCGCGTCTTAGGTTGCAAACCTGATCAAACTCTCATGATATGCCTTTGGTCCCTCCTCAGAAGGTCCCATCTCTTGTCAACAATAATCTCTCACACGATCAACTCTGTAATTTGGATGGGTGTTATGCTTAGGACGTGGAGCGTCTGACCTCATGTGTTTCGATGGCTAGGCGGTAATCTTGAGCCTAATCATAGTGTACCGCCCTCATTTATCTTGAAGGGGGCTGGATATACCTTAACGACTGACTTCCCATTAGGAACGACCACCCCTCTCTTAGGCATCACCTTGAAGGCGTGATCACCCACCTGAAATAAGAGTGAGCTTGGTTTGTTGGCATAACTCTTCTCTGGCTGAGGTTGTAAGGAGGCATACTTCCATATCAAACTCACGCTTATAAGTGTCTCATCAGTCTGGGCCAGGTGATGAACTCTCCCTTTATCCAACAAATCGGGATCGAGCATGGCCTCATTACAAGACTCGTAGGGTGCCATCTACGTATACTCTCACGATAATTGTTGTTGTAGGCGGAATTCCCTTGGGGTAAGTGCTCCTCAGCTACCCTTATAATCCGGGACACATGCTCGTAGCATGTCCTCTAAACACAATGGTCATCTCAAGTGACCATCTGTTTGTGGGTAAAGGCGTGCTCATCATCATTTGTGTCCTCATGACCAGCTAAACTCTCTTAAAAGTGAGTAGTAAATGCGGGATCTCTATCAGTACTGAACATTGGCACTCCATGTAGTGAATGATCTTGGAGATATACAGCGAATGGAAATTCATGTAGTGTGAAGGTCATCCATACTGCTAGGAAATGTGCAGACTTCAGTGAATGGGTCCTTTCTCTCCTTATACTTTGTGTGCCTGCGGGGTGTTAGGTGGCAGAGTGGGTCCACCAAAATCCATCGTGACATGCTCGACTTCCACTCAGCTGCCTCACAATAGTTTGGAGTAGCCTACTGACCAAATTCTCCTTTCTTGACATGTGAGACATCGTCAAACAAAGTCTCAAGTGTCCTTAGACCGCTCGATCTGTGGCGAAGATCATAGTACATCTTCTTGCCCTTTGGATGTCTGATGGATGTCAAAATGTGGAACTCCCTTAAGATCTCCTCTCTCTCTGATTCGTCAACTAGGGAACCACAATCCATCCCCTATATCGAAGACTACCATCTGTGTGGATGGCCTAGCTTTCGTAACCTGTACATGACTGTACCCGGTCCCTAATGGACACTATCTCTATGTCCTGCCCCTTGGACTCAATCACTCTGCTAAGTAGGGAAGGCATAGCCACTAAGCTCCCCAAAACACTTTGAGTCTGATCATTGTACTGTAGACTGAACTGTCCTACTACCTCGAGCATCTGCCACTCCTGGAAAGCTACACTAGCCAGTACTCCCCATGACTTCGGACTGAGAGCATTAGCCACCACATTTGCCTTACCAGGATGGTAGTGCAAAGTGAAGTCATAATCCTCCAAAAAATCCATCTACTTGCGTTGCCTCATATTGAGGTCCCGTTGTGTGAAGATATACTTCAGACTTTTGTGGTATGAAAACACCTCAAACTACTCACCGTACAAATAGTGGCCCCATATCTTTAAGGCAAAGACAATGGCCGCCAACTCCATGTCGTGTGTGGGGTAATTCTGCTCATGATTCTTCAACTGTCGGGAACCATAAGCTACCACCCTCCCGAACTGCATCAATACACATCCTAGTCTGTCCTTCGAGACATCATAATACACTGTGTACCTCTGTCCCCTTTTCGGGACTATCAGAATAGGAGTTGAAGTAAGCCTCCTCTTCAATTCCTGGAATGCCTTCTCACACAAGTCATTCCACTCGAACTTGACCTCCTTCCGTGTCAATCTAGTCATGGGTGCTGCTAGATGGGAGAAATCATCGATGAACCTCCTGTAAGACCCCACCAATCCCAAGAAACTGCGTATCTCAAAGATTGACTTTGGCCTCTCCCAACTCATAACAGCCTTAACCTTTTGAGGTCATTATTTTTTGAAGTTGACACTACGTGCCACAGAATCTCATATCGATAAAAATTTAAAACTACTTACTAAACTTGGCGTATAGATGATGGTCTCTCAAGAGCTGTAGAACGACCCTCAAATGATCCATATGCTCCTCCTCAAACTGGAAGTAGATCAAAATGTCATTAACGACCACAAGTGATTGTGCTTGGCATTCGTCGTCAAGGCATCACTTTGTGAACTCGAAATGCGTCTGGCGTCTTAAATAAGTCTTAGGGATATCTGCCTTCCTAACCCTCAACTGATGGTAATCGGTATGAAGGTCTATCTTGGAGTAGACTCGCGCCCTTCTCAACTGATCAAACAAGTCATAAATCCTTGGTAATGGTATGATTCTTGATGTAACCTATTCAGCCCAATACGTAGTCGATGCGGTCGAAGGGTCTTGTCCTTCTTCACAAACAGAACCGGAGCGCCCCATGGTGAAGTGCTCGATCTAATTGTAATACCCAAAATTATACCATGACGGTTTTATAACATGTTTTGGGTATAATAAAAGTAAATATATATTTTTCCGGAATAAAAATAATTCTAAAAATAAAATAAGCAAAAATCCAGAATTAATACACGAGTTAAGGGTAATTAGTAATTTACCAATTCCAGACCCAAAGGTCATATGATAAGAAGATTATAAGCTAAAGTAGAAATATGAATAAATTGATTTGTAAATAGAGGGGAGTTGGAGGACTAAATAGCAAAAATTGGACATTTGACCCAATTGGGTATTAGACCAAACAAGGCCTTAAGAAATATCTCATTTTTGGTTTAAATGTTAGAAGAGAAGGAGAAAGAAGGAAGAAGGAAGAAGGAAAGAAGAAGAAAAGCAAAGGTATGGAAATCATGTATGGAATCTACATATGTTTGAATAGTATGGAAATCCCACTTTGTCTAAGTAGTGAAAGAAAAATCCTAATAGAAATGTTGTTAGTTGGTATAAGATGAGTTTTATAGTTTATTTTGAGTTTTGGTTGAGTTGGTTTTGATTTGGTTAAGAATTCAGGTGAAATTGGTCAAAACTGGACATTTTGTTACATTCAACACCTGCGCCTAGGCATACCGGAAAGCAGGGTTTTGGCATTTTAAATCTAGGCGTAGCGAAAGCAAGCAGGCGTACCTATAGCTCATTTTAGTTTCTCTATTCTATTAAGTCTAACAATCGTCTATTGGATTAATGAGAATCCTAATAAGTGAATGAAAGGGTTCGTACAAGTATAAAACTGATATGAAAAATATTCTGTACCATGCCGCCTCGACGAATAGGGCAAACATTGTTTCTTGCCCTCATTTGTTAATGTGTTTAAATGTAGTGTTATTTATGAAAAGATAAATGTATAATGACGGCATATAGAAAAACGTATAAGTGTCTAAATAATACAAGAATAAAGATGCATGAGAAAATGATAAGGAAATATCGCATATGATTACCGTATAACAATGGTTATTCGGGGATATGGGATATATATTGTAAATGAAATGAAAGCAGTTGTACGCTTAGAGGCCTGGTAGAGGGATAGATGAGCATGCGCAGTAAAGGAAAGCAAGTTTGCAACGTACGATCAGTTGGCCACGTTTGGTTATTCTGATGCCTTGAGGCCCTTATAGATAGTCATTGTCTCGTCTGTGTGCTGCTTGCCCTATGACCCCCTTATAGATAGTCGCACCTGGAAATGCAAGTAATGCTGTGCTTTGGGCCCATATAGATGGTCATTGTCTCGTACAATGATAGAACACCTTGGTCCTTATAGTTCATTGTCTCGTACAATGCTTATAGAACAACCGGTCCTTATAGTTCTCGTATCCATAAGAGTATTTGCGAGGCATGAAACATAAGATATAAATGACAAAAGAATATGCAAATGACATGACATGACATGATGAGAAGCATAGCTGCTATGTGATACGTATAAAGTGATAAGTACAAGAAGCAAAATGTAAATGAAAGATGATATGGAATGAAATATGATCGAATAAATAAATTATGATATGTAGAAGCATATCTATAAATGATATGTTCAAAACATGAATAAGCATGTGCATATGTAAATGAATGAGCAAAGTTATGCGGATTATCAAATGTGATGACCCTTATTAGAGGTCGTCCACGAGTATTATTTCCCACTAAGCTATAAGCTTAGCACGGGTGTTTCATCCGTGTAGATATAGGAGAAGCAGGAACAAGAATTTCGGACATTCCACATCGGCCTTGAGCCTTTAGCACTCACCCAGGTGCCATTTGAAGACCTTTTGGTATATTTTTGTATATGTTTTGCTTTTGTAAGCAATGTAAAAATTTGTATATGTTGAACACTCCCATTTATGGAGTTTTGAATATATTTTGTAATCCGTTGCTACAGAATATATTTCAAGTTAAATGTTTAACAGTACATGAATGAACAAGTTAATGGTATGGTAAAAAGTAAAAGATAGTTACAAGTTAAGTGGTACTAGAGTACCTTGTGTTGGGGGCATCACAAGTTAGATGGTAAAAGAGGCGTGACACTAATGAAACCCTTGTCCAACAATTCCTATATACGGACGAGTTTACACGCTCAAGCGGTGCCATCTGTGCGAGTCATAGAAATGGGCGGCGATACCGGGGGTGTAACCAATCTGAGAAGTCTACATCCTTATGCGGGAGGTAATCGAATGTCATCCGGAGAAAAATGTCCTCCTTCTCACAAACTACTGAAGCGATTAAGTCTGTTGATAACCGTTTACGTGATTATGTTTCTGTGGATATGCAATAAGAAGTCTGAGTGCCCTGTCAGTGCAGTATCGTTCATCGAGTAATATAGTGTACTCCCACCAGTGAATATCGATCCATGGGAAAACCTTGTCCTTGATAATTTAAGTACCAAAATTATAATACTTCTTTAATATTCAAACTCGCAATTGTGATGGCTAAGAGGAAATAAAAGCATATTAAATTACTACTTAAATATGGCGTATTAGCTTCCAGATGTAAGAATGATCAAAAGGTTGCAAAGGAGTTAGGGTGTTGGTATTTGTTGGGCCAGTCCACTATGTAATCACTGCGGTTATTCCATTATCTAGTATACATGTTCTCCAAGGCAGCTCTTATCTATTGTACTTAAAACCTTTCTTAAGGTCATTTAACCTCCCTTTATTACTAGGTTTCTTGCTCCTTAGTTGAACCCCAGGCATTAAAGGTGCATGGAATGAAAAAACTTCCAAGCCTCCTAATTATTGATAATTCAATATTACCAAGTTTTTTAGGTTAACCCACCTATGTCTAATTCTTCATTCACTTCTTAGATCTTACAAAGAACCAATCACATATTAAGATTGATTAGATATTGATATGTTGATTTCAACTAAGCATAAGTTAATGGTAAACAAATATATATAAGATAATGAAATTATGAAAAGTCAACACTTTAGCGTAGTATTCATGTCCAATTCACTACGACACCACTAAGCAGCGAATTAGAACCTCATGATGTTACATTTCATTATAAAGAAAAAAGCAAGACTGTATAATAAAGATAGAAAACTGATGATCGAAGGTAAGGTCTCTAGGATTCTTCAAATCTATCTCTCTAAGATAGGCCTTCAAGTCTCCTTTCCTCTGTTCCAAACCTAAGTTCTTCAAACCTTATACTTTATAAGCGTTTTCGAACCTAAGGTGGATTCTCGGATTTCATATATAAACTTCTTCAAAGATAAGTTTTGTTAAGTTTTTTCTTGCAACGTTGCGATGTTGGAACGTCACAACGTTGGGGCATCGCGACGTTGAGCTGATTTCTCCACCATTTCTCTCCAAGACTCCTACAAAGCTCCATTTCCAGCACTTTTCCTAGAAAAACCCAATACAAACTAAATATTAGAAAAGGAATCAAAACGAAGTCATATATATATGAAACTGACCCAAAATCTCACTAAATCCCGGGTTTTTAATGAGTGTTTTTAGGCACTCATTACACCCCCAAACTTAGTTTCTTGCTTGTCCCCAAACAAGAAACAAACTCTGTACCAGACACACAAGAAAATAACATACTAAACTCAACGACACAAGTGTGATGCACATGTTGCCAAAATGATGGTCAAAATGAACCAAACTCACAAATCTTGCCCTTTGTTTCTAACTTCAGAGGATCCTTAAGGTTGTTCGACTTTCGAAAGAATTCGATTGAACACGGTTCGGTCGACAAGTGATTCAACCTCCTAGATTTTCGATGGCATTTCCTAAGAAGTCTATGTGCATTTGATGCATGATCTCTAGCATATAACTTCAGTTCGGGACTAAGCTTTGAATTCAACGCCTATTTGGGAGAGTCCTAACTACGAAAGGATAAAGAAGGCACCATTTTTATTCATCTTAACCTACACTCATGAAAGAAATCCACAGTGCCAGTAAGTTTTAGTTGAGTGTTCTATGGCTGGGGATTCGTTGGTGACTCCCACCGAGTTGGTTAAGGGCACCGGGCATTCAATTCCCCTCGAACTTCTGAGACACTCAACCCAAACCTAAGGGCTAGGTATGAAACTTCCATCTCTGTCCCATTAGCAGGCGAGTGAAGTGATAAACTCTGCAGGCAGTTGGCTAGGGGCATTAGGCTTTGAAAAGCCCCTTGGGTATGCTGGGATTAAACTAGAAGATCCCACTTATTCTATTCACACTTTCTTTTTTATTTTTCTCTTTTCTCTTTTTTATTTTTATTTTTAAAATTTTTTTTTTTATTTTAGATGGGGTTCGATGGAAATCCTCTTTTCTGGGTGTCCATGAACACTCAACCAAACCTAAGGGCCTAAGTATAGGAAAACTTCATCCTCTGTCCCATGTAGCAGGCGGTGGTCAGTGGCTCGACCGGTTGGCTCGAATGATTAGGCTTTGAAAAGCCCCTTGGGTGTGCGAGGATTTCGAACTAGAATCCACTTATTCATCACACTTTCTTTTCATTTTTAAATTTTTCTCTTTTTTTATTTTTATTTTAATTTTTATTTTAGATGAGGTTCGATGGCAATCCTCTTTTTCTAGACAATCATCACCTTAGGAACACTCAGCAAACCCTAAGGGCCCTAGGCTGTGGGAAACTTCCATCCTTTGTCCCATGTAACGGGCAGTGAAGTCAATGGCTCCCGGCTAGTTGGCTTAGGGCATTAGGCTTTGAAAACCCTCGATTGTCTTGGAATTTCGACCTAGAAGATCCCTTGTCTATTCACACTTTCTTTTTTATTTTTCTCATTTATTTATTTATTTATTTTTTATTTTAGATGGGGCTCGATGGCAATCCTCTTTTTCTAAAGTGTCCCATCACTTCGGTGTTTAGAAACGCCTAATGTTTGTTGAACGTTAGTAAGTCGAGTCCAGAGCCTAGGCATACCTTGGAGATCACATGTATGAGTGTGTGGTAGACTAATTTGGAATTGGTTTCTTGAACACCAAGGAGGTGACTCACTATGTCATCCTACCTATCCAAGCATGTATTCCAGAGCATCCCAACAACCTAAAGATCATTTCTTGTTACATGCACTGTGTGTTTCAAAAATTTGGAGAGGTAAAAAAGATCCTTGATTGGCAATCATGGCATCACTCACACATACTACCTAACACGACCCAAAAACATGAAATTAAATTGAGACATCCTAACACATAAACCTAAATGAAAACTGTGAAAGTATGAACATAAACATAAACATAAACGAAATACACAAGCATATCCTAAACAACGAACATAGACATAAACATAAACATATCCTAAACAATGAATATAAACATATCCTAAACAATTAAAGTAAATGATGCCAAACTGACCACCCCGCAGCCGCCTCCACTTTGAAAACAAAAGGGATAATGTCCTCATTGGCAAGAAAATAAAAGAAGGATGGGAACTCCACTGTCAATCCCAGGGATCACTGCGGTGGTGGCAAATGGAAGGCAAGCAGCTGGGAGAGCTGCTGCTGGATGACTTGTTGGTTTTTGATGAATGTGCGCATGTCGGCCCTTAGTGCATCCCTGTCCTGGCTCATGGTTACCCGGTGCTCCTCGGTCTCATCCCAAACGCATGAACACGAGTAGGGTCTTGAACCGGTCCTACAGGGTGAGGAGAATTTGAAATCTGGCTCCACAGGAGGTGGTGGAGGGGGTGGATGGTTGGTCGACCTCACCCGGGGTCTCCTCACGCATGCCAAACAAAGTTTGGTATACTGTTAACTCTTCCTCATCCAATGGTTCATGACCCGAGTCATAAACTGCCTCGAATCGAGGAACGCTCGACTTATCCTTCTTAATAACGATGGTCTTAATGGGATGGCTCCAGGCCTCATTATCCTCAAGCGGCACCCTTGCATTCTTACGACCATAGATGAAAGTTTTGAGGTTCATTTTGGCGATCGGTTATAGAGGATGGCATCCTCTATGACCTGACCTACATCAAACGGGATGTTATGAATGATAGCGAGGAGTGAGCAAATGCCCTTTAGAGTAGTCACCTGCCAAACATTTGTCATCAAAATGAGATAAAGAGGTGATAAAATGATGCCACAGCAGGGATATAGGCCAGAAGTGTTTGGCCTTGAAATTTACAAACGTGCACCCCTCATTGTTTAATTTCCCTTTCTTGCCCATTTTGTGAGCATCTGAAGACATTTGGGTGGTTAAGTTAACAAATTGAAGGTGATCATGGGCCTCAAGGGTTAAATGGCTCAAGTTTTATAATACTTGATTTGATAGACTTCGAAGTCTGCGCCCCATTGATCCAGTTCTTGAGCATGATTTCTTTAGGTTGGCATGGAATTCCCGCCGCGACCATTGTAGTGGTTGTACAAAGCACCCTACCCCTTCTTGGCTATAGTTTTTCGGAAAAATCGTCGAGATGTTAGAATCCCTTCTCCTTAATGAAGGAGCGATTGGCAAAGATGAGGCCGAACTTCTCGGCTGCACTCTCATTGACAAATTTATTATGGTTGTAGGCCGGAAAGGGTTCTTCAACGGCGGCCACTTTAGGTAATTTTTCGCTTTTGTTTACGACATTGGAGCGCCGGGATACAAGGCGGTGGTGGGATGATCAGTTGAAATGTGCTCTAGTTGGCTTTCGCACACCTATTTGAATGTTTGCTTGCTATTTTGAAAAGTCGCAAGGCTTCATGGGTAAAGAACAAACACCTAGTGGGCACTAAGTGAATGGTGGTGATTGAAAGCAATAGTTTCTATGCCCCTAAGCAAACCTAATGTTTCTTCTACGACACAAGCGGCCCGAGAAAAGAGTGATATAATGGAGGCAGGGCTGACAGACCAAAAATCGAATCGTAAGAAAGGTCTCCAAAGGACGGTGGAAATTGGTGTTGGCGGATCTAGGCTATGCTTAGGGCTTTGGAGGTTGCTAAGGATGGTTGGGATGAGCTTGGACGGGATTTGGCTAGAGCACTTGCAAAAATCGCAGAGCACATTAGGGTTTTCGAGTTGTCGGATAATAGAGTATGAACGTTTTTGTTCCTAAAAATAGGGTAACGTCACGACGTTGGTTGAGTAATGCGGCGTGCGAGTTGTATTTGGAATGTCAGCGTTAGGGTCAGTATCGACATTGCGAAACGATTTTCCACGCGTCATAGCGTTGAATCCAGCGTCGACATTCCTGAGTATTATTTCAATGTCGCGGCGTTGAACGCGTCGCGGCGTTCTCGAGTATTTTCAGCGTCACGTTGGGAAGTGTTGTTTCAACCGGCGATGTTGGAACCCGGCGTCAGCGTTCACGAGACCATTAACCGGGATTTTTTTTTACAAAAATTTCTAAATTAATAGCTCCCACGCATTGACTGCAGCTTCCCCTGGCTTTGAACAAAGCTTTCCATGCTATTTCTCTTTTGCCGCAGCAACCTCGGAACCTCGAAACCTTTACCCAACCGCAAAGACATCAAAATTAAAACAAAAGCAATCGAAACCTAAACGAAACTTAAAATAAGAAAGCGTGACCAAAATAATTTAAAAGCTTGGGTTGCCTCCCAAGTAGCGCTTTGTTTACTGTCGTTAGCTCGACCAAGCTATGTCTCCCTAACTGGTGCTCAACCATAGAAAACTTTTGGCAAACCAAAATTTTGTGGCCTCGAGCATTGCTTATGTTGGTGCCAAACTTGTGGTAGACTTGTGCTTCTCAATTCTGTAGGAGTAAAAACTATAGTTGCCTATTCACCTTAAATGCGACCTCTCTCGGGATGCTAAAGCGCGACACTCCCAGTACATGGGAAAACATGGGTGATCCATGACGGTCGGACCATCTTATTTGAGTTTTCGAGACAATTTCAATCTTGAATTGAAGAGCAATACTTGTTGTCCCGGTTTAAACTCATTATGCACTAGATGATTGTCATGCCATGCCTTGGTCTTCTCTTTATAAATCCTTGAACTATCATATGCATTATGCCTAAGTTCATCCAGCTCATTCAACTGAAGCATCCTCTTTTTCTTGGCCATTTCGAGATTCATGTTCAACATTCTAGTTGCCCAGTATGCTTTGTGCTCCAATTCTACAGGTAGATGACATGCCTTACCATAGATGATTCGGTACGGGGACATTCCCAATGGGGTCTTGAAAGCGACCGGTAAACCCATAAGCTATCAAATTGATTTTGTTGCGAGTCTTTCCTCGTCACATTAATTGTCTTTTCTAAGATTTTCTTGATCTCCCTATTCGACACCTCAGCTTGCCGATTCCTTTGGGGGTGGTATGCAAGAGACACCTGATGCTTCACCCCGTATTTGGTCAGGAGCGATGCAAACAGCTTGTTATAAAAATGTGAGCCTTAAGTCGCGAATTCTGTAGTAATTAGGAACCTTGAAAATATGTTACTCTAATGAAGCGATTACCACGTTGGCATCATAAGTAATGAGTTGGAGATATTCCACCCACTTGGACCACGTAATCCTTTGCCGCAGTATGCCTTGCTGGGACGATGGAAATGGACACATAAAGTCGATGCCACAGGACAGCAAAAAGTTCTACCTACAGAATGGCCGTCGTGGAATTTCATTTCTTCTTCGATATTCCAGTCGGCTGACCGCCGATCACAGGACTTTGCAAACAAGTATGCATCTTTGAATATAGAGGGCCAATAAAAGCCCAATCATAGTACCTTGACATTGTTCTCTGTCAGTGAAATACTACACTCCCAGGGTAGCGGTGCGTCGATATCTCACCCTTCACTTTACGCACACACACCTTAGAATAATCTTATCGGTATTTGTTTAAAGAGGATCGGGTGCTTCCCGGCTCGCAACCACTTCTGCAAGAATCTATTCTTTTGTTGATAGAGTGAGGTCAAGTGGAATATCTGGCGAGAAAAGATAATTAGCTATCGTAATGAAAACAGTAGGATGTTTATTTATGTAACCAAGCTTAAGTATCTGCTCATGAAGTTATATCATTAATACGCAAATGATGTTTACGCACTCTCTGGAGTTTCCTAGTCTTGATAGATGATCGAAATTTACCATATTTCGGAACCCTTCTTATCTGAAGATCTCCATCATTCTTGCAACGAAGCATATAGAATAGGGTCCTAGGTTTTGTGTTTCTTAGTCATCAAGTATTTGATTACAGAATGATATGTGGACACAATAACTTTGTTTCTTATAAGATAAGGTCTGAATTTGTCAAAGGCAAACACAATGGCTAACATTTCTTTTCTGTTGTGGCATAATTAGTACGCGTCATTTAACATTCACGATTAAGCGTAGTAAATGGCATAGAACTTCCTTTCTCTGGCCTAAAATGGCCCCATTTTGCAAAGTAGTATCACACATCGGTTCAAGCGGAGATTCAATCTAGGCGACTACTATAGGAGGCGAGGTCAACTTCTTTTGACAAATCGCTTATTCATCATGGCTCATTGAACTTCAAGCGGAACACCTTGCATGAGAAGTCTAGACAAAACTTTGAAACTTTTGAAAATCTTGGATAAGCCAGTCTATAAAAACTGCATGGCGAGGAAACTCGTACTCCTTTCTTTTGATGTAGGAGGCGTTTCTCTATGATCTCAATCTTGACCCAATCAACCTCCAATCCCTCTTAGGATATCGATGCTGGGCTATACCTTCTCTCATATAAATTGGCACTTTTCCCAATTTAAAACTAAATTGGTTTCCAGCCTCTTCGATGCAGTCGGATATTGAAGCTAGTTTTAAATTATAGAACCAATCAGGAGAATCATATGAAGACTTCAATGGATTTTTTGACATGTCAATATTGCTATCATGCATCTCTGAGAAAGGTTGGGGCGTTACGGCCCAATTGGCATTCTCCGGAAAGCGAATGTGCCATAAGGGCATGTGAAGGTGGTCTTCTCCTGATCTTCCAAAGCAATGGTGATTTGATTATATCTTGAGTATCCATCCAGAAAGCATAAGTACTCATTCCCCACGAGTCTATCTAACATCTTATCAATAAATGGAAGTGGAAAATGGTCCTTTCTGGTCACTTTGTTCGCTCCCAGATTCAATAATACAAATTCTCCATCCTCAGAAGCTGTGTTCTCGTCCCTGAGCGCCTCATTTTTCCCTCATCACCGTATTCCTCCTTTCTAGGGCACCACCTGACCAGCTCACCCATGAACCGCGAGATGGGGTATATCACTCCGCATCTAACCATTTAAGTACCCTCCTTCCAAACTACCCTTTCATCGGCTGAGATTTAAGCGGTCAATCAAGCCGGCTTGCTATCTTCCTCCAATAATATCTCATGCATATACATAGATGGCTTGATCCCCTTTATATCAACTAGGGACCATCCAATCGCTTCCTTATGTTTCTTAAGGATCTTCAACAATTTCTCCTCCTCCATGTTAGAGAGAGAAGATGAAATGATGATTTGTAGTGTAGATTCCTCCCCGTATAAGTGCATGACCAAATGACGGTGAGTCGCTTCTCCACGTTAGGTTTCAATAGAGGGAGTCAATCGGCTTAGGCTAGCTCCCAAAGATTCAAAGTACTTTCTTCTATTCGGACCGAAAGAATCCATCCATTTCACATACTCCTGAACTGTCTCATCTTCATAAGAGGAAGGGTCATCATGAGTCAGGCTAGTCTCCAATGGTTCTGAAGGACCCAATTAGCTAGACACTATAGTCTCTAGCATATCCACTCTGAAGCAACTATCATTATCGTATGGATGCTTTATGGCATTGAAAACATTGAATGTCACTTCCTCTTCTTGAACTCTCAACTTGAGTTCACCAGACATCAATCATTGCCTTTTCAGGGCTAAGAATGGTCAGCCCATGATAATCGGGACCCTTGATCTTCTGCATGCCCAGAATGATAAAATATGCAGAAAGATAATTTGTCCACCCTCACTAACACATCCTCTATGATACCGCTGATTTAGTGACCTCCGCTAACTATAAGGTGATCGTAGCTGAACACACTTCTCCTAATCTTAGTTTCTTAAAGATCCACTACCTAATATATGATTACGTCGCACCTAGATCACATATGCTCTTTCAACACGCAGATTCTAATAGCACATGACGGTGAATCTACCCGGATCTTTCAACTGGTGGCAACTCTTTTGCAATATAAAGACTTCACATTCTTCTACGTGAGCCGACAATCTCATAAGCCTCCCAACTTCCTTTCTTAGACAAGACGCTTCATGAATTTCACGTATCCTAAAGATTTGCTCCTCAAGTGCTTCAACAAATGGGATGTTGATGTGAAGCTTTTTGAAAATATCCATGAACCCCGCCAAACCGCTTATCCACCGTTTTTCGCCTCGCAGATAGCGGGAATGAGTTTCCTCATCATACGTAGGTTTCTGAGCTTCAATTTTTCTGGTGTGTTTGAGATTGGTTTCTTTACTAACTTTTCAGCATCTTCGCGGACCCCGCACCAAGCCACTTCTCCCGCGGGTTTTCAACCCTTTCCTGTGGGTCTCAACTGATTGTTCTAGAGTCCCCCTAATCCTAAGGGTTATAGCTTTGCAGTGCTCCTTTCATTCTCTCCTTGGGTTGACCTCTGAAGTACTAGGCAAATTCCCTTGTTGCCTCTCACTCAATAACGTAGCCATTTGGCCCATCTAGACTTCCAAATTTTGGAGTTGGGCTGCTTGATTGTTCAGTGACGTCCGAGTCTCATTCTCAAACTTATCATGTGACTTCATCATATTCATATGCATATCAGCTAAATGTTCCATTTTCAGATCTAGTTGCTCCATAGGATTACCCGCATTTTGATTTTTCCATGAAAAGTTAGGATGGTTCTTCCACCTCGGATTGTAATTTTGACCATATGGGTTGAAGTTCTGATTTTTAGGGAACTTCGCCATATATTGAGCTTGTTCAATAGTCAAATCTCCCATGGTATCATCACAAATCAAGTGTCAGGATGAGGTCCATGACATTAGCCGCATGCAAAGCGGGCTTTCAAACCTCATGTATGATAATTGGGAACCCAATTGTTGAGAAGCTTGTAGTTGTTTTTTAAGAGTGTAGGACACTTGGAGCGATAAGTTTGTGAACATATCTAAGTCAAACTATCTTAAGTCGGGGTTTTTTTTTTTGGTGCTACTTTTTTTCAACCGGCCATCGACAATCATTCAAGGTGATGTTCTCAAGAATTCTGATAAGCTTCCCACTTCATTCTTTCCTTACACCCGCTTCTCCAACAGAAGCATCAATAAGAGTCCTAGTGGGATGACTCAAACCATTGTAGAAATGATAGACTTACATCCATTTAGTGAAACTATAGTGAGGGCATTTTCTCAACAGATCTTTGAATCTCTCCCACGCTTCATAGAATGACTCTCCCTCATATTGATAAAAGCTACTGATGTCAATTCTCAACTTTGCCGCTTTTGTCAGTGGAAAATTCACCATAAATTTGTTCGATAAGTCATCCCATGATGTTATTGAATTTGGCGATTATGAAATGAGCCAATGCTTGGCTTTCTCCTTCAATGAGAATGGGAACAATCTAAGCCGAATAGCATTATCGCTCACCACATTATATTCCACTGTATCACACACCTCCAAAAAATTCAGGATATGAGCATTCAGATCCTCATGTGCGAGCCCGTGGAACTGAATTCCTTGTAGTAACTGGAGAGTGATGGACTTGAGCTCGAAATTGTTCGCTTGTATTGTTGGTCTCCTAATCACAGGTGGAGTAATCGCAGATGGGCGACCATAATCTCTGATAGGTGGCAACATAGTATCCATATTTGTCGCATCAGAATGTATACTACCTCATCTAATTGAACCAACATCGTCTTCTCTATTTTCTTCCATCAGTCCCATAGGTAGCTATTCCATTCTAGCTACTTCTCTCTTCTTGTCCCCTCTGTAAAACCAAGCTTTCAAAGTTTTTCGATTTAGTATCCAAAGGAATAAGATTTTTTCAACAGATCTCTCGTCGCATGCAACCTAACGTATCGCTAGCTTTCTTTCAATAAAACAAAAGAAAAAATAAAGTATCAAAATTAAATCAAACAAATGTCCGGCAACCAAAGAAGTATCTTAGTATTGATATTAGCATAAAAACAATCGATGTTTTCCCCCGATAATCCATTTCTAAAAACTTGATAGGCGTTTACATGATTGTGTTTCTGTGGATATGCAATAAGAAGTACAAATTGCCTAATCACACAAGTATACGCTCGTCAAGTAATATAGTGTACTCACGGTACAGATATCGATCCACAAGGAAAACCTGAATCGTAGTGGGCTAAGTACCAAAATTATAACACTTCTTTAATATTCAAACCAACAATCATGATGGCTAAGCGGAAATAAAAGCAAATTAAATTACTACTAATGTTATTGTGTGCTTCAGATGTAAGAATGATAAAAAGGTTGCAAAGAGGTTAGGGTGTTAGTGTTACTGGACAGTCCTACTATGTAATGCTGCGGTTCTATTCCATTATCCAGTATACATGTTCTCCAAGGCGGCTCTTATCTACTGTACTTAAAGCCTTTCTCAAGGTCACTTAATGTAACGCCCCGTCCCGAGAGAGTGTACAGTACATGTAACTGTAGGGGCGTATAAGAACACCAAGTGAACTTGTAATATTTTTGGGAGCGATAATATGATGAAAAATATGAAATGATAAATTTATGGAACCCGAATTGTGGTACTAAACAAGAGTAAAAGTGTAATTGCCATAAAGGATATGAAAATCATTAAATGAGTAGAGATGAGCCATAATAGAAATAACAAGGTCTTGCAATATTAAAAGGATCATGAACCCTTGCAATTATATAAAAAAATGATATGGAAGTCATAATGTGAGAAGATAGATGTCAAAAATTGAAATAAAAATAAGTTGATTTGCAAAAATTAAAAGGATGAAGTGACCTTCTGAATCTACAATTAAGGTATAAATGGGGATTACGAAATGATGAGACAAACAAAAGTCAAACTCATTTTTGTCTCAATAAAAGCTAGGGCTCCCAAGCTGGGAGAGGAGAGAAAAAGAGCAAGGAGAGGGAGAGGAGGAAGAAGAGAGTTAAGAAAGGAGAAGGGAGAGCAAGCCAAACCAAGGTATGTTTTTTGTCTTGAATTCATGGGTGTTTTGGATTCCTAAGGTTTTGCTTGGAGAATTGTTGTGCCTTTCTTTGTCTGTTTGGAAGAGATCACCCAAAACCCCAGATTTGTTGGAGGTTTCTGCAGGTAAAACCCCACTGGTGTAAAATAAACATGGAATCATCATATTTATATGAGCTTATAGAAGAATTGGTGGGACCCTTTGGTTTGAATTCATGAATATTTTTCACCCCAGTGCTGTGTATGAAATTTCCAAATCACCAATTCAAGTGTTGTGGAGTTGTTTTGAGTTAGATTTTCATGTGGTTTTTGAGGTATTATGGAAATATAGTTGTAAAAAAAGAGAATGTTGTTTTTAAAGGAATGTTGTCGTGCTCTTTGTAAAACCCCTGTTCTTGTTTCTTCTTTGATATAGATTAAGTTATAATCATCCAAATCAATTGATTCACTGGTAAAAGAACCATAAGATAGGGCTACAATGTATAGAAGGGACCAAGAGCAAATTGTGTGGCTCTAAGGCTCCCAAATACGATCCGAAAGGTGAGCTCGTGTAGCTCACCTGACATGCTCATTTTGGGTATGGCTGTAGTGTTTTTGGTCATAAGTGGAGTTTCATTCATCCAAATTGAGCCGATCTCCTTAAAATTTCAAAATATACTTCTAGGGGAATAAGCTTGAAAGGAGTGCAAGCAAAATTGTAACCCCAAAGTGTCAGCAATTTTTCTAAGTGAGCTATGTGCAGATTCTGTTCTGTCACTTGAGTATAATCTAGATATAAAAATACACAACTTGAGTTTTAAGTATCCAAATTGGGTGTGATTCACTATAAGAAACCCTTTGTGGAAACCCATAGCTTCAAAATGAATTGAAGAAAAATTTTCCAAATTCTATGGAGTTAAGATCCCGCAAATCATGATGCACAAGAGTATTTAGCGAAGTAACCCACTGGCATCAAAACATGTTGTAACTTGTGTTATGTGGTTGAGGGCTTTTAGATAGTTTAATTTTAAATCAAAATTTAAAGAGACAAGCCATATCGGACATAGTGCGACTCCATCCCAGAAGCCATACTCTTTCGGGAACACTTTTTGAAAATTTTTAAGTAATAGTCCATAGAGTATTGTTGGAAAAGTGTCATTAAAATGAGCAGTTTTTTTTGTTAGGTTTTTTAGTGTTCAAGGGTAAATTGTTAATTCTTGGCTTTATATGAATGTCAGGTGACCCCTAAAGCGACTTTCGCGCGCTAAGACGCGTTTTTACGCCATAATGCAAAGGACAGACGCTGTCGTATTCGCTGAGGCGGCAAAGCAAAGCAAAAGGCAGCAGTAACGGAGTTGCGCCTCAAGCCGGAACAGCAGCCAGCCGTAAACCGATTGAAAATCGAGCTTTAAAAAGCGAAAAGATTTTTTAATATTAAACGAAAAGTTTAATGTAGAACGTTATATACGTATACAAATATGTATGCATACGCAAGACAGAAAGCTTAAAACGCAAAGCACGTATATGTGTTTTAACGATAAAGTAAAGGATTTAAATGGATTTATAAATGTATTTTTGAAGAAATGTTTACTGATGGTTACCCCAACCCCATATGACTGTTATGACCGATATCACCGAGGTACCTGCTTTAAGGATTTAGAGGAAACACAATTAGCTACTAACGTAGGAGGGAAATAGATTTTTAGTGTAATATCCTTACACGTGATAAAAGCTATAACCTGAACCCCATGCAAGTGAGTTTCTCCGCAGCCGTAGCTGCCAGACCGGAATGGGACTGCCCTCACCGTCAAGCACACCGAAACTGCCGGGTGTGTTTATCCCCTCGTTCCATCAGCAAGAAAGGTTAAGGCATAAAATGGATTTTTAATTGTATGGGTATTTAAGTTACTTTTAATATATATTGAAAATGTGCATCGAAAAACGCACACCTCACCAGCCCTTAGCTCACTCACTCTTTTTTCGTATGTTTTAAACATTTTCAGACCTAAGACTCCAGGTGTGCCTAGAGTACCCTCCCAAGGCAAAGGGAGTCGAGCCATCTGGTGAGACGACGCATGACCTAAGATTGTGGAGACATTTGCATATTGTATATGTTGAATATTTTGTCATGTATATATGTATATATGTATTTATTTTGAAAAGGAACCACGTGCTTTGATCCCAGTGGACGAGGTACGTAGGCGTCCGGTTAAGTCCCGGCTCTCGTTCAATCCTTATAAAACTATGCAGCTAATCGAAGAAGCTTTGAACGTTGATGATTGAAGTAAATAAAATGTATATGTGTATATATTTGCCTATTGAGTCAGGTATATCTAACAATGTATTGAGAACAAATGAATGAGAATTGAAAGATTGAAGGTTTCATTTGCTCTGCATTTCAGGTACGAAGATAGAAACTCGGCCGATTTTCTCGAAAAATTCAGGAAATGGAAAAAAAAAAAAAAAAAGAAGAAAGAAAATAATTCTTTTTTTTTACCACTTCACTGCATTATTTTCTAAAGATATGTTAAAGATTGTAAAGGGGTTCTGGCTTCCATGGATTTTATTTGATTGTTTAAGGAAAAGTTTCTATATCCGTTGGAGTGCCGGGAGGTCCCCGGGTTCATGAGGTTAATCCGGGTCGGGATCCTTCACTTAACGTCCCTGTATCACTAGCTAGGTTTCTTGCTCCTTGGCTCAACCCCAAGCATTAAAGGAGCATGGAATGCAAAGAACCTCCAAGCTTCCTAATTATTGATAATTCAATATTACCAAGTTTATTGGGTTAACCCACCTATGTCTAATTCTTCATTCACTTCTCTGATCTTACAAAGAACCACTCACATATTAAGATTGATCGATATGAATATGTTGATTTAACTAAGCATGAGTTAATGGTAAACAAATATATATATATATATATATATGTTATATATATATATAAATATATATATATATATATATATATATATATATATATATAAGATAATGGAAGTCAACACTTTTAACATAGTATTATTTCATGTCCACCACTACCAACAACCTAAACCATGGAATTAGAACCTCATGATGTTTTGTTCCATTACAAAAGAAAAGCAAGACTTAATAATAAATATAGAGAAAACTTCAATGATCAAAGGAATGACGGTCTCTCGGATTCTTCAAATCTCTTTCTCTAAGATAGGCCTTCAAGTTTCCTTTCCTTTGTTCCAAACCTAAGTTCTTCAAACCCTAGCACAAAGGCAAACGTTAAACCCCAAAATTGATTCTCCTGTCTTTTTATAGCTTTTCACGCAGATAATGTGTTTGTTGTGCGTTCGCACAAGGGTTAGAACGCCGTGATGTTGGACTCCTATAAGGCTCCATTTCCAGCACTTTTCCCGCAAAACCAATAGTTAAACCAAACATTAGAGTTAAATCAAAACTAAGTCATATATATGAAACCGATCCTCAAATTCCGTTAAATCTCGAGCTTGTAATGAGTGTGCTTTAGGGGAACTCATCACCTGCCTCACCCTCATCCCTGTAGTAAGCCAAGGCCAACCCATTGATTCATTTGCCCATAGGGTATCCTAAATCAACAAAATTTATACCCAATACCTCCTATTGCTGTAGCATTGCTATTGCAGTATAGTGGCTCTAGGATCGTCCACAGATATGGGTTTTCTTCGTGAAAATGACAGACTTATACTAGTGGTTTCTATTTGGATAATGGGATTGGATAAAAATAGTGGGTTTTAATGGTTGTCAACTGAAAATAAATTATATTAGAAGGTGGAAAGAGGTCCCTTGAAGTGTCAAGACACTAGGATTAGGTTCTTGTAGGCAAATGAGGGGGTTTTCGGGTCTCTACCTCGCATTGGGGAGAATGACCTATAGTCATCTCCGAATCAGTTTTCACTGTATGCGACCCTCGTTAAATCTACATTGAAAAATGGCATTCAACGGCCATTAATGTTCTCAGTCGGTAAAAACCACAGTCTCCTTGACTCATCTTCGATGGCTAATAAATGATAACTTAATGAATATCCTTTGGATCCCAACATTAGCATCGACGAGCCTTAAAAGCTTACCAAGTACTGACCATTCAAGGTGATTCGAAGGGATCAAAACCTAAAGTCGAAGAGAAAAATAGCAATGACAGTGAATACCTGCGTGAAAAACATGGAAACCCTTAGTTTGCCTTAGGATCCTTCACCTGGTGGCTACTTCAAGGAGGAAGGGGGTTTAGCCACTCATCCTTTGAGTTGTCATCCTCAGAGGGTGTTTGGCTCGTGAGAAAGTGAAGGAAAATGAAAGAAAATGCAAGATAGAGAAAAACAAGGCTTCTCTAGGAAGCTTTTCCAATTTCAATGAATGAATAATTACAAAGTCTTGTCTCTGGCATATATGCCATACTGCATATACAATTTACCAAAATATTAAAAGAGAATCACTGTACATAGGAACTGATTTGGAATAAATGAAAAGAGTACAAAAAGTCGATAACGAGGCGGCCAAATTCACGAGTGAAAATCGCGACCTTCTTGAAATTTCTCAACGGTGCAAGAATTTTGCAACCCTTCTTGAAGTGCCCGGTGTTGCTAACCGACTACGCCTTTCCTTCTCTTTCTTCGATTTTGATTTGCAACTCTTATTTCAACTTGAATCTCCGTGATTGAGCTAACTTTCTAACCTTGGCATAACTGGCTTGTGAAAACTATAAAATTCACCATAAAATATGATCAGTAGCATAGCTAGGTCCTTAACATGTCAACCAGGTTAATTAGGCTGATTACTACGCAAAAAGTGCTTTAAAACTTGTAGTAATAAGAGTGTAAAAAACGACTCCTTTGTTTGGGTAGCGTAATCCTTCCCCCGACCCTGACACATCGCTAGTCCCTTACTTGATAGAAGGAAGAAAGCGAAACAAAAGCAGATATCTTATATATGTCCCACGAAAATGATGTTTAAAAGGGGATAATGCATAACAGCCAGCCAGAGAGTCACCAAAATCCTACCCAACAACTATCTCAGGAAGATTGAGTGCTATGGAAAATCAAGTATCTCCAGAGTTCAACTCCCCAGAAGAGAACCAACTGGCGCCCTTCATGAACCTAAGTGTTTGGTTTGATTGGAGTTTGAAAATACTATGTGTATTTCTCTCCCCGGCCTATCTCTTTTCTAAACCTAGTAAGCAACGACCTCGTGTCGGGACCCACTTTTATTCTGGCTTCCTTTTTTTGTTGTAGAGTGCAATCTTAATTGTAATTCTGATTGTCCATGTAACGGGGTCCGCAGGTGACTCCCCTGACAATTAAGGTTTGGGGCATCAAGTCATAAGGATCTCTCAACCACTAACTCTTCAAGTTTCACCTCGGACTTTTAATGAGTTCGAAACTCCAACATCTACAATTCGCTAAACTCCACCTATTCACCCATGTAACGAGCATAAAGTCGGTGACTCCCAGCCAGTTAGTTTAAGGCACCGAGCTTTAAAGACTTTCGCCATATACCCCTCGAATCGTGCTCGGGTGTCAAGGCAAAGTGTCACAATTTTTTTTTCTCTTCTTTTTCTTTTAATTTTCTCTTTTTCTTTTCTTTCTCTTTTTTTTTTTAAATTGGTCTTTTATTTAGGGGTCCCAACCTATTAAAGGTGGTTAAAAGTACTAGGCCGAACTTTTGCAGGGCTTAGAAGGTAAGGCAGTTTTTTAGCTTATCCTTGAAATCTAACATGCATAGTGTGTGGTTAGTTCAAAGTGGAAGAAAAAGGTTGAAAATAATAAGAATCTCAACTGGTTATCAACTCAACTAAGCAAAACACCATTCTAGCATCAACAGTATTGGAACAATATTTTGATTTCTCCTACTGCAAGCTGGGCATTACAAAAAAGAAATGGTTGTAAATGAGAAACTGTAAGCTTTATAACATGTGCTGAAACTAAAGGCATACCTATACTTATTAAAAAAAAACTAACTGCCAGAAAGTCATTCAACTACACAAAAGGACTTGCTTAAGACAAAAGCATAACCATAACATAAAAGCCACTTCCTTCATTAATTCTCCCATCAACCAAATATCACATTGCCCTCATGGGGGTATGGAGTGGAAACTTAAAGAAGGAAGTGCTACCTCCTCAAATATTGGTAGAGGGTGGAATGTCATCCTCATCCTAGGTAAGATGGTAAATTCTTTGGTGAGGCCCATGGGGAATGGGTAGGTTGGGAAGGGGCCCACATCTTCTTTGCTACATGAGGAGATTTGTCATTTGAAAAGAGGGGGTTGGGTTTGATGGAGCTAACATTTGCGTCGGGTTGAAATTTGAAGATGGTGAGGCTGTTTCTTGGTGGTGGGGAGGATCGAGCGAGGCCAATTGGCTCCCTAAATCTGCACAAGGATGGCATTGTTGTGAGCAAGGATGGCATTGTTCTTAGTAAGGATGGCTATGGTGCATGTCCAGCTCGACTGACGACATGGGCGTGGCAAGACGGATGTAGGCGAGAAAGTGCGGATTGCAATCATAATGGCTAGAAAATCTCGGGGAGAAATGGGAATAGTCTCCATAGGTGTTGTAGAAGTACTAGGTCCAGCTAAATCTCTGAATTTGGAGGCAGCGGAGGCTCAGATGATGCGGCTGATGGAAATTTGAGTGGTATGGGAGGCTGTGGTGCTCGGATCGTGGGCTCCTCGAGTAGGAGGCTGGTGGCGTGGTCCTACGTTGGATCCTTGAGTGGGAGAGGAGGAGTGCAGGCACAAATTGCCCACTTTTCCGCTGTGAAAATAGCCTCGCCAGGCAGACCGGCGCTTTAAATGAGGTTGTTGGAAAGCGAGGTGCTCCAAACACACAGGTGAAGCGGCCAGCGGAAACAGTAGGGGAATGGCCTCTGCCCTGGTGAGGTTCTTACGGTTTATCTTCTCCTCAAAGTGGAAGAGATAAGTCATGATGAGCTCCGCAGGGTTAAACTAAAAACCCTCGGAAATGCGGTATAGTGCCTCCAGTATGGTTCCCCTCCTTTAAACCAAATGATGAAGTGGAAATAGGTTTGATCGCAGCATGTGATCAATAAAAAACATCCCTGTTGGGAGTTGCCTTCTGAACAAAATGGGACCAGTTGAGGTGTCTCAAGAAAGGATATGAACCATCTCCTTGGGTGAGGGATGTCGCCACTGCCTGTAGTCCGTAGAGTTGGCCAAAGCTATAGGATGATTGAATGTTGCAGCTATATCAGATGCTCGAAGAATTCCCTCACGACCATAAATGGAAAAGTGTAACACAGTAGGATTGCGGTCCCTCCTGGAAGTCATAGTTTAGTAGAATTCGACTACCACCGTAGATGAGCGGCGTGGAGTCATAAGGGCTCGAGAGTAGTGTTGCCTGAGTCCGTATTGGGTCTCGAGAAGCTTAAGGAGGTTGGCGAAGGCTGGAATGTCATAAAAGTGCTCATTGTGTAGGTCTTTGCCATTGTAGTCAGAATTTCCTACGATTGGGCCACAATGAAAAAAGGGGCCTTTTGATTATGGATCCCGGAGAGTGGGCGTAAAGGCGGTAATATTTGGGGCTGAGGAAGTGAAAGGCGAGGGGAGCTCTACGGTACGGGAAAGGGAAGGTCGTGGGGCTGAAATTAGAGCCCTCTTGTTGAGAGGGGGCGGCGCTACGGGCTGACCATGGATGTGGAGGAGAAAGAGGTATTGCCCCAGTTCACGTCTCATATCTGTGCAGGGTAGGAGGGGTAGGAGCCGACCCGATTAGGGCGGGTCAGCGGGATTCCCGGTAATGGCGGCGGTAGGCGAAGACGAGGGCATAGGCGCGATTTGGGGGGTGGTCGTGTGCCTTGGGCAAGAGTTGAGGGCTTCATGTGAGGTTTGAAGGATGCACTATGCCCACCTCTGGTCTTTTCCAAGGCCGAAGACTGAACTAGCTAGGGTTTCATAGTAGAAAATGGTTTTTCGCAGGGCAGGCACACTGAGGATGGGGGTTTCGTAGAGGATGGTGTGCTCGTAAGAGGAAATGGAGGATATGCAAAGGCTAGGGCTCCTATTTATGGGTGAAGGGGTAAGATGTGAAGGGTTTATGATGGGGAGGATAAAAAACGAAGGGCTCGAGAAATAGAGAAGACGCAATGCGTGAGTTTGAAACACAGACCTTTGGGTTTGGCAGTTGAGATGGAGTCGAAACTCATTTGATTTTAATCCCATTTTTAAAGTATTTTGCAAGAGATAAGTATTGATTCATATGCGAAACATGGATATCATAAAATTTAATTTTGCGAGAAAATTACGATTAGAATTGAAAGGTCTGAAATGAACCCGGAAGAAAAGCAGTCTGGCGAAGAGTCATGACTTAAAATTGGAGTCGCGACAAAGAAGGCGATCGGTTCGGTTATTTCGAATCACGTATCCTGGTAGTCTTGAGAGAGAAATATAAGGCTTTATCAGACTAGTCGTGGCCGGAAATTGAGGCTCATTGTGTCTGAGTAGCCCGATGTCTCGAAGTTGCGACCGAGATGAGTGGGTGGGCGACGAAATATTGAGTGGAATCTTGGTCGCGACACCACAAGGGGTCGTGGCGCGATTGAATATTGAGGTCGTGATGCTGACCACGAGAGGTCGCGACGTTGATCAGTTAATGAAGCCATAAATGAGGTCTAATAAGAAAATTTGAGATTCTGTAGTTCTTAAATAAAGGACTCAACTTGAGGTCGCAAGACATGAAATTGGATTAAGAGTCACAACATGGAGTTTGAGGTTGCAATATGAAGCTGATCCAAACAAAGTCCCTACAAGAAAATTGAAGTTGCGACCACTTATTTGGTCAAGGACTGATTAGTGCCCAAAAAATGCTATTTTGAATCCTATTTATTATAGGTTTTGAGTGCTTTTTGTGTACTAATCATTACAATTAACGATTTATATTAAGGTCGACTATTTGCGATTACATTTTGTGGCTAATTTTGTAGTTTTGCAAGCTTTTAATACCAAGTTTGTCGAGTCCATTAAGCATGAAGTGCAGTTGAGCTTCGACATTCTGAGGATCAAAGTGAAGAAAGAATATCGAAGCAGGAAAGAAAGTAAAAATAGCATGAATCGGATGAATGAGTACGGGATGAGCAGTGGCCGTGAATAGTGATGAACATGAGGATGAGCAGTCTTGAATAATAAAATTCGCTCTAATTTGGAAAATTAAGCTACACTGCTTCAATTTTCGTATATGTGAAATTTTCGCTATCTTCAATTTCACTGTAACGAAATTCTACGCTCCACAATTTTTGTCTCTGGCTTGACCACATTTTGGTTAATTTGATTTCTACCCTCACTTTGTAATTATACTATTTAGGTTAGATTGGTATTTTCACTATTTGTAAGACTATATAAGCCATTTTAAGACAATTTAGTAACTGGCACTTTAATTGACATTCTCGGTGCGGGTCCACTGTTTTGGCCTTCATGTTCTCTCTTCTCTCTCCTCTTTCTCTCACTTTCTAGGCAACTGAAACTACACCCTTTGAGGATGGCATTTCAAAAGGATGTTTGAAATTAAAGCCTCTAAACCTTGAAGAAAGAAGGTTGCTAGGCAGGAGTAAGGTTTGCATTTGTTCCCTCTGTTTTCACGCGACGGGTTTTGACATTTTGGTTCCCAAAATTTACACGCTCTAGGTTTAAATCTCTTTGATGTACTTTCTTTGGCCAATACTTAGCGAAGCTTTTGGGAGTTCGTGTATTCTTGCTTTAGATACCTTTGATATCCATTAGTTCTTATTCTGACCACTAGAGGTAGGACCCAAGGAGTTATATTTTCAGCGTAGATGCATCCTCGTTGATGTCTTGGTAATCTTTTAGGGTTCGGTGGATGCTTATTAGATCCTTAGAGTCATTAGTTTACCCTTCTGAATCATTGTAGGATGGAATTGAGTGATAGATTTTCAACTTTGTAGGAACTATAAATGCTAAATAAATGCTTTCTATCAAGGAAAATTATTAGGGTTTAGTTTTAAAGTTAAATGAAGATCAGGTTAGAATTGATTATTGGTCATCCTTCTCAACGTGGGGAAATGAACCAGGGACCTCTTTGTAACCACATCAACCCGACACAGCGATGACACTTGAGGATTTCTTTTTTACACTTTATTTTAGTTTATTTCGTTTATTTTCAGACTCACAACATCAACTCCACACTTTTACAAATATAAATCAAAACAAATTCACCATTTTGAGCCTCTTGTAAATCATTGGTGAAGAAAACCCATCCACTGTGTTCGATCCTAGAGCGCATTATATTGCGTAGTTATGCTATGACTGAGTAAGGAGTAGTTTGGGTATAAATTTTGTTGATTCATAACACCTAACGTAGCCTTTACGAATCAAATGGCGCGGATTCTTAGGATGGTGCTGGTGCGAATGACTGTTGAACACTTGTGATCCTCATCACAAGTTTTGGTGAATTTTCTTTTATCATATTACTGTCAGTTTTTTTTAGTTTCATTTCATAAAAAAAAAAAAAAAAAAAAAAAACAATGTTGCAGGATTGTTTTTTTTTTTTTTTTTTTGTGCTCAGTCTTGTGTTGCCTTTGTTTTGTTGCGGGAATCCATGTTCTAGTGGGCTTGGATTGTGATCAAATGGAACACTGGGGGAGAAGAGCAGTATAGTGAGTACCTTGTGGAGAGAAACTACAGAGCATACATGTCGTGAGGTTCTGAGAAACCTCCCATGGCGAGCTCGACAACTTAGTGGAAGAAATCCAAACCCATATAGGTCCGTGAGGGACTATAGGGGCGATGGATAAGGAGTGCACCCTTCTACAATGTTCCCCCGACTTATGCACCTCCTCAGCATCCACAGGTATCTCTTCGTCCCGGCCTCAACCACCACGGCGATCTCGGTTGAAGCGAAGCAATTACGGACCTTACCCAGCTGGGTGACTTTGTGGAAGAAGCGAGAAGACAATTAATGCTCGATTAAGTCAAAAATTTGAGCTTATGGAAAACATTGTGGGCCAGAAAGGTGATGGACTTCAAAGTGAAATGGAGCATAAATTGGACAACTGCGTACTCCATTTCAGGCTCACCCGATCGGCTGACTTGTTCACAGAGGAGTGAACCCGGAAGAGAAGAGTCTTAGATTGACACCACGGTGGAGGGCAATGTAAACAACAAAGAAGGAACCTCCCAATCTTGGCGAGGATGGTAGTGGAAATGAAGAAATAGAAGAGCCCCGAGCCAGCGCGAGCGCGGAAATAGCCCGTCGAAGCGACATCACTCCACTAGACCCATTGCATGCCACACTTGACGGCCTGATTCACACCCGGCCCGGCCAAATTCACACTGAAGCACACGCTCCCAAGCTCATGCCCGATCCGTAATTGCTTGTGCGAAACATCGAGGAAGTTAGTATTGCTGATCGAGCCTTTGCCATTACATCCCAAGACTTTAGCGATCTTGTGTTGCATGGCACGGGATGGTTCGAGTCTTGGATTCGGTTGGAGCACTGAAACTCGGCATTTCTAAGCTCGACGGTTCAGCGGCCTCAGGCTTAAGGAATTGGTTTGGGGGAGCATAGTCTCCCCCACTTTTTGTTTTCATTTTTTCTTATTTTATTTTGTTTTATTTTAGATTATTTTGATTTCTTTAATTTTTCTTTTTAGATTTTCTCTAATTTTTTAAGTTAGTATTTGTTCTAGCTTGTTTTTCACTTTTATATGATTTTCTTGTATTAATTTTGGAGTTTATTGTGAAAATTTTGGCCGGAATGAAGATCGGCGAGGAAAAAGAGAGGAATTTTCGCTATGTAGCGAAAATTCGCTATAAGCAGCGAAGGAGCAGTCAGTCAAAATTTTATTTTATCAAAAAAAAAAAATCATTTAAATGCGAATTTTAATCTTGCAGCAGTAGCGAATTTTATTCACCTCCCCGTGTTTGCCTTCGATTTTGTTTGCCATAGCTTTTTCATCAGAACTCAGTTTTAGGCGTTCATGATGCAGATTGACTTAGAGTGTAGAATCCAAATATATCGGAAAAACTGGCTTTTTGAAATTATTATGAAAGGTGTAATTTTTAAAATTCTCAAACTGGTCACTTTTTCCTCTCTTTCTTCTCTTAACTTGTTTATTTGAAGTGAAACGGTGAGATAAAGTGTCGATGGAAAACTTGCAAAGTCTCTATCAATCAGAGCCCCACATTGCGGTTTAATGAGACATTTGGTTAGGGAGAGTTAGCGAAGAGTGGCTTTGCATTTATGTTTTGTTACTATTTTGAAACGAACCCATTTTGTGATGTTCGGTGGCTTCTTTGGTTTTTCCTTTTGTGAAGTTGTTATACTATCTGACTTACTTTTTTAAAAAATTGGACCCATTTTGCACCTAAATTTTTTTATTGTGTTAGCAACTTGTGGTTTGAAAAATTGAGCTTTGTCGATTCTATTGATATTTAGATTGGCTCCCGTACCTATTTGAGTGGATAATAAGTTGAACTCTTGTGCTGACCATTTTTTTCCACAGCTAACCACACCTTGTGCACATCGGGTTTCTTGATAACGAGAAAAAGCGCCTAGCCTCCTAAATTATGATAACCTACCCTAGTTTGTTGACAACCTTTAATATAGGTTAGAAACCCAATGAATAGAAGGCGATGTATGTCTTCGAAATAAAATAAAAAAGTGAAAAAGAAAAAACGAAAAGAAAAAGAAAAAGAAGAAAATTGCAACACCTTGAGAGCAGAGCACGGTCAGGGGTATGGCGAACCTTTAAAGCATGGTGCCCCAAGCCGGCGGTTGGGAGCCCTTGGAAGCTTAGTGTTCTACTGCGGGTGGATAGGTGGAGTTTGTGAGTTGTAGGTCTTTGGAGTCCTCGAAATCATTCGGGTCAGGGTGAAGCACGAAGAGTTAGTGGTCGAAAGACCCTTATGACTTGGTGTCCTAAGCCTTAATTGGTTGGGAGTCATCGGTAGATCCCCGTTACATGGACTTTGGTGAGGTCCGATTCATCATCGTGCACCTTACAACAAAAGAGTGTGGAATAGAGCGGGTCTGATTTATTTGATTTGGTTGGTGTCACACAGGTGGCGACAGTAGCTTGGTTGGGAGAGTGCGGTTGGCGGTTATTGTTGGCGATGGTAAACACTTAGGTTTTGGTGAAAGTCTCTGGTTGATTCACCAAGAATGAGGCTCTTTTGATACTCAATTTTGTATGACATTCATTCTCTCACGATAGTTATTGGGCAAGGGTTTGATGATTCTTACTTAAGGTTAGGCATTACTCATTCACAACCTTTTTGAAATATAATAATTTTTGTGAACATCGTGCAGGTATCGTTTTTTGTATGCTCTTTCTTTCTTTCTTTCTTTCATTCTTCAGGGACTATGCAGTAAGCGTAGGTTGGGGGTGTGATTAGTGCCCCAAAGTGCTATTTGAACCTATTTATTATAGGTTTGAGTGCTTTGTGTACTAATCATTCTAATTAACAGATTTGCACATTAAGGTCAGGCTATTCTACGTCGCATTTGTAAACTAATTTTGTAGTTTTGCAAGCTTTTAATGCCAAGTTTGTCGAGTCATTCGAGCATGAAGTGCGGGTCGAACTTCGGCATTACGGATAAAAAATCGGAAGAAAGAATATCGGAAAAGGAAAGAAAGCAAAAATAGCGTGAATAAGATGAATAGTGCGGGATGAGCGATAGCAGTGAATAGTGATGAATAGGAGGATGAGCGTGACGTTGAATAGAAAAATTTCGTATAAATTGGAAAATTAGCATGGCAAATTTGCTCTAATCATAGGCTAAACATGTTCTGCGAAAATTTCACTATGCGAATTCTACTTGCTCCACTGTTTTATACAAAAGCAGACATAGTTTTGGTTAATTTTGATTTCTACCCTCCCTTTTGTAATTATACTATTTAGGTTAAGTTGATATTTTAGCTATTTGTAAGAGTATATAAATATTTGAAGACAATTTGTAACCTAACTGGTGAAGCATTCTCACGGTACGGGCCCTTGTTTTTGCTTCATATTCTCTGCCCTCTCTCTTTCTTTTCTCTCACTTTCTAGACGACAAAACACACCCTTTGAAGATGACAACTCGAAAGGATGTTTATGGTAAACCTCTAAACCTTGAAGAAAAGGTTTTCAAACAGGAAAATCAGGTTCATTTTGATTTCTCTGTTTTTCCATGACGGGTTTTGAAATTTTGGTTCCCAATTTTATAACTCTAGGTTTAAAGCTTTGATGTACTTCTTTGGCGATACTTGAGCTTTTAGGGTTTAGTGTGATTATAGCTTTGAATATAGCTGATATCTATTAATTCTTTATTCACGAGTACTTAGAGGTAGGTTAAGGGGTTATATTTTCCTTTGTAGATGCATCCTCATTGATCGATACTTGGTAATCTTTTAGGGTTGATGGATGCTTGACAATGAATCACTTGGGTCGTGGTTGCACTTTACGAATCATTGTAGGATGGGTGAGTGATCAGTTGCTCCTTGTAGAGTTATAAATGCTAAATAAATGCTTTCTATCAAAAGGGAAAATTATTAGGGTTTAGTTTTAAAGTTAAATGAATCCAGGTTCGAGTGACTATAGTTATCTTCCTCCCCAGCCTTGAGAAATGAACTCGAGGACCTCTTTGTAATCCTCGGCCAAACTGGCATTGACACTTAAGGATTTCTTTTACTTTATTTTTAGTTTATTTAGTTTTTTATTTTTCAATTTCTGACATGACTCCACACACTTTTTGAATGCAAGTCAAAACAAATTCACCATTTTTGAGCTTCTTGTAAATCATTTTGGTACAGAAAAAAACCCATCACGTGTTGATCCTAGAGCGCTATGCTGCGATGGTTATCTTTATGGCGTAGGGTAGTTTAGGTATAAATTGTTGATTCATAACACCTATGTGACGCCGAATCGAGGACCCTTAAAGGAGGTCGCGACCCGATCATTTAGATCGCGACACGAGCTACTAAGAGTAAAATACGGTCCGCGACTCGTTTGAGCAAGCTGGGACCAAATCTGCTTAAACAATTAACCATGGTTGCAACATCATCTTGGTCGTGACTGTAATAGAGGGTGGAATGAAGCTGGTTCTGGCTAGGCAGGTTGTGACCGGAGAAGAAGAGCGATGAATATCAGCGGTTTGCAACGGTGTCGCTCGCAACCTCAATTCGGAACATGTGAAGGCAGAAAACCAATAAAGAAGGTCGCGACCAATCACATTCAGATCGCGACTGAGAAGTCTTGGCGATGAAATCGGTCGCAACAGAAAGAAGTCACTATAGTTAAGAGCGAGTAGAAAGCGAAATGTGGTTGTGACTGGCGGAGTCGCGACGTCTGTGCAGCAAGGAAAGAAGTCCTAACTTAAAACTAAGGTTGTGACGCAGAATGCAATAGAAAGGAAGGAGGAACGAGGTCGCGACATGGAACTATGGTCGTGACATCAATTTTTGAAAATAACTAAGCCCAGCCAGGGGCCCGGGAGATATAATTGATGTCGCGACCGGCTACTTCAGAGCATCTAGGAACAAGTCACCAAGTTATCGGTCGCAAGCTGAGCGAGTGCAAATGAGAAATCCGGTCGAGCATTAGTTTGGTGTGACATGAGACAGTAGACTGGGCTTTTTCTTTAGTAAAATCCACCTGGAGCTTTTTGAATTAGGCCCATTTTCTTTTGACAGTTATAAATAGACTTTTTGAGAATAGTAAAGTAGCTTCCGTCTTCGATACCCAGAACTGGGAAAGGAGGAGATAGTGTATTTTTAAGGTAGATTTTTATTTTTCTTTTATTTTATTTTTCTGGTTGAATCATGACATTGTAAATCTTTGTTTGAGATTATTCACGATTTTCTTATCTGAAATCTTTGCAAATTAATGGATTCTAGACAAATTTGCAGGTCGTTTTTCTGATTATATTACAATTACGAGTGGATGTATCGATCGATGATCTATTGTTGGTTGTAATCTGTTATTTAAACCTTAACTTCATAGATTGGATTCTGAATTGATTCACAGGTCTTTTGCGTCATTTAGAGAGAAATACTTGGATTGAAGATTTATTTGATTGATGTTGTTCTTGAACTATCCCGGTTCCCGATGATATCTGGGAATACTAGTTCAAGGAGTGTTCTTACTACGATATCAGGAGACTCTGCGTGTCTGATTGGAGATTCTTTGAGAGCTTTGAGCATTTACTTGTGGGTATGTTGAAGTACCATTGATGAACTACTAGCTGCGAGGGGTTCATTCGATAAATTCCCTTTTCACTTTCATAATTGATGTTGGAGGAGAATTTTTCAATATAAATCATCGAAATTTCACCTTAATCTAAGGGAATTCCCGACCTCGTGTTATTTGGATCTGATCAAGGGAAGGGAAGAACCATTAGATTTAAAGGATGAGTAATCAATTAGATGGTAGAAGTACTGCAGTAACCACGAGAAGGAAGCGAAGATCTGCGATCTCGAAATAGGTATGAAGTATTGAAAAAAAATACCCGGATCTTGCAAAGAAGCTCAAAAATACAGTAATTGGATTTAAATCCTTGTCTTTGAGAAGCGAGGATCCCCTTAACCGGTGAACATGGAAAATCAAATTGCATTGTTAGGCGATCTTGGACAAATCGAACCATTCATTAGAAACGGAAGCGTGCATTTTAATCTGAGGGTGGGCATTTCCACGGTATTTCTTTAGTGTGTCCATTTCTCATAGGAAATTGATTCAGTCCAATAATTTTGATCTTATTTTTTTAGTGATTGTATTTCTTTACCGGTTTATATAATTGTTCACGATCGATAATTGTAGCTCTAGATTAAACTCTCACTATCCATTTAAGTTCGAATAGTAAGGACCTTAAGTAGTTAGGGTAAGTTGTTTCAATTCGCGTAATCTCTGTGGGAATGATATGCGGACAATCCGATTTTCTTGCTTGTATGACGCATTGCGCCCCAGCGTGTCATGGAGCTAAACTGAAAATTTTGAATCGACCTGGAACTTTTGTCAGTTTAGCGAATCTATCGATTTTAACGCCAGATGCAGTGGTTTAAGGCTCACGTAATTATGTTAATTTTGAGGGTTTAGTCTATATAATCAAAAGCGAACACGTTGCGATTCTTTTTAAAAAGTGGAGGCCTGAATAAAAGGGGTGGGAACTCTGTGCCTGGATTCACGGGCTCGAAAGGAAAAGTGGAGAGTAGGCTTGCGAGTGAAGGCGAGGGTTCCAGGGAATTTTGCAACCCTTGCGAAATGGCCCTGCGAAAATGCCCTGCGAAATTTTGCAGTGTGAAAATGGCTTGTTCTATGAAAATCTCCTATGAAATTTCGCCTTCTGAAACACTCTCTACGAATTTGTAACCCACAAAAATAGTATGCTTTCTAAAATTTTCTCGCACCCGTCACAGCTACGTGGTGAAGCGATTCTTGCAAAACAAAAATAGCAGTATCAAATAAAAACATAGGAAAATGAAAAAATAAAACTACTATTAGGGTTAAATTAAGGAAAAGAAGAGGGAAAATAAATAAAAACAAAATAAAATAGAATAAAATAAAATGTCAGAGCAAAAAGTGGACTTTGCGGTCCAAAGAAATGAGTCCTGAACCAACTCCTTAAACATTTGGAGGCTCCCGGAGGGAAATTCCTCTGTGCAGTGTGAAGGGTTGCATATGGCTTGAGTCTTTGGCCATTCACTTTGAATAGTTGGTTGTCTTTTGAGCTGAGCAATTCCACTGCTCCATTAGGGTAGACTTGATGGATAATGAAGGGACCAATCCACCTCGACTTGAGTTTACCCGGAAAAATGTGAAGCTTGGAATGGTAAATGGCCTTGATCCTTTTTGTAAATTTTCAAGGCTATATGATCATGCCATTTTTCGATCTCTTTCTGATTTTGAATTTAGGTAGGCATCATTTCGCAGTTCCTCTAACTCATTGAAGTCAAGGAACCTCTTAAGGTCTACTCTTCCTAAATTCAAATTCAGCTTCTTAATCACCCACCATGACTTGTATTCTATTTCCATAGGGAGGTGGCATGCTTTGCCATACCCAGCGATAGAGGGGACATCAGAATTGTCTTGAAAGTTTGTCTGTATGCCACGTAATGAATCCAACTGACTTGGACCGATCCTTCTTGTTGAAATTCCTGACCTTAAAGCAGGATAGTCTTGATTTCCACGTTGTGAAACTTAAGCTTGTCGGCTGATTACAGGATGGTAAAGGGTGGCCACTTTATGTTTCACTCCATATTTAGCTAGGAGGGTTTCAAAGGGTTTGTTTCAAAAATGTGAACCCCCATAACTAATTATGGCCTTAGAGACCCCAAATCTGGAGAAGATATTCTCTTTTTAAAACTTCAGTACCACCCTATGATCATTTGCTTTGTAGGGAATTGCCTTAACCCATTTGGACACGTAATCAACCCCCACCAAGATGTACGAATATCAGAAGGCACGTAGGAAATGGTCCCGTAAATCAATGCCCCCAAACATCGAATAAATGACTACTAAGATTGGGTTTAAGGGCATCATATGTGGCCGAAAGCTTCCGTCTTTAGCGCAGATCATGACCTTGACACATATTGTGAGCATCCTTAAGAGGAAGGCGATGGGAGCGGATTAAAGGCACCTTCATAGTTGTCTTCTACGAAGCGAAATGACCTCCACAGGCATTTTTGTGGCAGTGATTGAGGATCCCCTTTTGTTCTCCTTCAGGCACACACCTCCTAATGATTTGGTCTGCACGGTATTTGAACAGAAATGGCTCCTCCTAATAATAGGAATGAATTTTGGCGAATACTTATTTTTTATCTTGTGCCTTCCATTAAGCTGGGACCTCCCCTATCGCTAATAAATTAGCAATATGAGTATACCATGGAGCACTTTCTACAAGCATAAGTGATTCCTCAGGGAATTCATCATTGATTGGAGGATTGTGTGTGTTGTGGGCTATGGTAAGTCTGGAGAGGTGATCTGTCACTACATTCTCTACCCCTTTCTTGTCTTTGATCTGAATATTAAATTCCTAGAGTAGGAGAACCCATCTGATAAGCCTTGCCTTAGCATCTTGCTTGGTTAGGAGGGTACTTGAGAAGTGGAGTAATTTATGTGTGAAATATGATATGCAACCTTGCAGTATGCTCGGAATTTGTCTAAGGCATAGACCACTGCTAGAAGTTCCTTCTCTATGGTAGTGTAATTTCTCAGCTTCGTTAAAGTTTTGCTTATAGCAACCATAGGGCTTCCATTTCTCTTTGCCCAAGGAATTTGCGCCCAGATAAAGATCAGCGGCATCACACATGACTTTAAAAGGTA
This sequence comes from Tetrastigma voinierianum, assembly GCA_016808115.1. NCBI lineage: Eukaryota > Viridiplantae > Streptophyta > Magnoliopsida > Vitales > Vitaceae > Tetrastigma > Tetrastigma voinierianum. Next base: position 2,356,157 of record JAEQBH010000926.1, read on the forward strand.
GCTGCCGGTTAGGTGCTCTCATTATAGGTGCAGTGGTCAGGTGGGATTTGAACTCTTCGAATCTCTTTTGATAAGTTTCATCCCATGCAAACTTAATATCCTTTCCCAACAACTTATAAAGGGGTTTTTCAATTTTCAAAAAATCTTTAATAAGCTTCCTGTAGAAGCCAGCATGGCCAAGGAACTGTCTTACTGCCTTGACATTTGTGGGGGGTAGTAGCTTGGAAATAAGCTCAACTTTGGCCTTATCAACCTCAATTCCCTTGTTGGAGATAACATTCCCCAGGACAATTCCCTGATTCACCATAAAATGAAATTTCTCCTAATTGAGCACCAGGTTCTTTTCAATGCATCTATGCGGCCGCAGTTCGAGGTTATTTAAGCACTCCTCGAAAGTACCCCCATATATGGTGATATCATCCATATGCTTCCATAATACGCTCCACCATATCATGAAAATCTTGAGCATACATCTTTGAATGTGGTAGGTGCATTTGGCAAGGCCCAAGGCATTCTTACATAAACATAAGTCTAAATGGACAAGTGAAGGTGGTCTTATACGGTCACTCCCCTGCCAAATATCTATTTGAAAATATCGAGATATAAATCGAAGCAATATAATGGGTGCTCGGAAAATCTCTGGATTGGCCAGATAAAGGGTAAAGGAAGTGGTCCTTTCTTGTCCGCGCATTTAATCTCCTATAGTCTATCGCATACCCTCGACCGTGGTAAGCGGGTAGGCACATCCTTCCTTTCATTGCGCACGGTGGTCTTGACTTCTTGACACCACCTGAGGTTAGGACCACGAATTTATCAGGAAATAGGGTAAATAATGCCAGCCTGTAGAAATTTGAGAACTTCTGTGCGCACTACCTCTTGCATATGAGGATTAAGTCACCTATGTGGTTGTCTCACTGGCTTAGCTTCCTCCTCCATATAGATGTGATAGGGTGCAAACCCGAAGAAGGACTAATCCCACAGATCGGAGATTTTCCAATCGATAGCTACTTGTACTTCACGAGGATGTCAAAGACTTCTCTCCTGTGAGGCGTTGATAATGAAGAAATCCTGTTTGGACATTGGTCATCCTCTTCCCGAATATGCATATTTTAATTCTATAGGGAGAGGCTTGGTGAAACTTTTAGGGCTCCATGTAAGCCTTTTCACTATCCTCTACGATCCCGATAAGGAAGGATTTCTTCTTTTCTTCTCGAGCCCCAGCGACACATAAATGCGGGGCTTCACAGCCAGTTCTTCGAAATTTCCGCTGGTTCGTGTCGAAATCTTCCTGAGTTCTTTGCTGGCCAGAGATTTGTTCATCCCAAATGGTGCATCGAGACAAACCTTTTTTTGGATCCTCCTCAGCAATTGCATGTGCTTTTTTGCTCGAGTGGAAGCCCCATTGAGTTCAATGTCATGCTCCCAAATGTTAGTTGCATAACTCCATTTAAACAATTAATAATCGCATTTGAGGTATGAGAATGGCCTCCGAGGATGATGGGTACATAGCGCTCCACGACGGCGGATTCGGTGTTAGGACAACGAGTCCAACGGGTAATAGAATAAATACACTGCGCGAAGACATCTTCAACAGTGCCCTTGGGAATTTTAATTGACATGTCTGCTAAAGACAGGGTGATGGTGGTAGGTTTCAATTATCTTAGCCCTAACTGCTTGTAAACTGAGTAGGGTAGCAAGCTGACACTAGCCCCCGAGTCGATAATTCCTTACTCACACGAGTTATCAATATATTCAGGATGGTAGGACCTTTGGGTCTTTGTATTTCATTGGGGTTTTGCACTAGATGATAGCACTGACTTGCTCTGTCAAGAAGGCTTTCTTGTCGATACTCAACCTCTTTTTACAGTGCATAAGTCTTTTAAGAACTTGGCATACGTTGGGACTTACTTAATCATATCCAAAAGAGGGATGTTGACCTTCACCTGCCTTAACACTTCCAGAATTTCAGTTTGGTTATTCACCTTCTTTTTGCCTCTTAGTGCTTGAGGAAATAGAAGGGGCATGCTCTTCTTCATCATATCTTCTTTAATCACAATTATTTCCGGTTCCTCATCATTTTCTTCTTTAGCCTTTTCAAGGGGTTTTGGCATTGGTTGCTTTCGAGCACAGTTTACACTCCTGAAGTGATGATTGCCTTCACTTCATCACATGCCCAGGGTAGGTTCGCTGTGAGAGGCTATTTCATAAACTTCTCTAGGATTTGGCTGTGTTTGTGAAGGAAATTTTCCCTTTTCCTGCACTTGCTGTTGGTTGGTTAGCCTGGAAATTGAATACTATAGGTTGTCAAAATTTTGAGCAATTTCGCTCTGGAACCCATCTAATCTCTTGTTCATAGTACTCTCCACAATGTCAATTCTCTGATTTACTAGACATTAACTGCTTTCTACTCCTCTACAAAGTTACCTACCACTTTACTCAAATTTAAGATAGCTTGTTCAATTGGAGAAGTTGATTGTGGTTGTGATGGGAAGTTGAGCGCATCTTGTGGAGAAGGCGGGAGGTGCATCTTGTAGGGACTTTGCTTCAAAGAGAGGTTTGGGTGATTTCTCCAGCTAGAGTCGTAGGTGTTTCCATAAGGTGCATTGGTTGATGGTTTGGGTGACCCAGCAACATTAGCAATTACGCTAACATCTCCTCATTGTTGGAGCAATTGGGCATTGCTTTCTCCCAGATGTTGTTGGAAATTGACAGATGAAACATGGATTGTTTAGCACAGAGTCTCGATCACTACTTGCACCTGTCTTGGTTTCTCATTTCAGTTCTTCCAACCTTCTAGCTAATGTTGAAAGTTTGTAGCCGTGTGAGTCCTCGGGGAATACATGCCACCGGAGTGTGCGAGTTGAGGACTCATTCTTTCTATTTCCCTTGGGTTAGGCTCATCGACCCTTTGAAGATTCCTTCCATACCCAGGGAAATCAGAAGCCTCCTCACAGATTTTTTGCTCAGTCTCCTCACACATAGTCTCCGACAAGCGCTTCATGGCGAAATACCATCATAAAAATAGTTGACCCGGCTGACTGATGTCGAGCCCATGGTAGAGACGAAGCATCGAGTGATTCATATATCTTTCCCGGCGTACATAGAATTTTTCGTTTTTCATTAGGCGAAATGTGAAAAAATTTGCCTTTTTAAGCTGTTTGTCTTGTGAGTAGAGAAGAATTTCTTCAAAAATTCCACCTACATCTTAGTCCAGTTTGGGATGGTCCTTGGCCTTAGGAGTTAGTAAATCTTGAGCTTTGTCGTGATGTGAAAGGAAAAAGCTTAAGTATCATTGAGTCCACTGTGGTCATATCCTCCTTGAAGGTGTTGCAAACCTCCTCAAATTCCCTGATATGTGTATAGGGGTTCTCACTCTCCATACCATGAAAAGTGGTAAGGAGTGGCACTAGGTAAGGCCTAACAACCATTTCCTCAGTTGTAAGTACAATGAAGGAGGGTGCACTTGGTCGTAGAGGGTGTATGTGGTCCCTCATGGACCTAAATGCATTAAGGTTCCTCTCCACTCCCTACTAACTCTGTTGCTCTTCATGTGGGGGTTCCATTGGATCAAAATTCAGGCTCACTCTAGGATCTGTTTCTTATGATTCTTGTGGGATAGTGATTTTAACCAATCTGCCTTTTGAATTCCTAAACTACTGGAACATAAACTCCTATATGAAAAACAAGACAACACCAACAAGAAACAAAAACAAGTCTACCAGAAAAGGGTAATGTTAGCTAAAAAAATATATTGACAGTGAAATGGAATTAATTAACCTAGCAGTAATTGCTAGAAAGAATGATAAAAGAAAATTCACGGAACTTGTGATGAGATACAAGTGTTTATGACATCATTTACTAAGGCTTGCATCCTCGTGGCAATGAAAAGTTTGATTTGTTTGCCCGTAGGGTATCTTAAATCAAAAAAATTTATACCTAATACCTTCTACTATTGTAGCATTGCTACTTCATATAGTGTCTCTAGGATCATCCACAGAGATGGGTTTTATTCGTGAAAATGACAGACTTATACTAGTGGTTTCTATTTGGATAATGGGGTTGGATAAAAAGAGTGGGTTTTAATGGTTGTCAACTGAAAATAAAATAGATTAGAAGGTGGAAAGAGGTCCCTTGAAGTGTTAGGACACTAGGATTAGGTTCTTTTAGGCAAATGAGGGGGTTTTCGGGTCTCTACCTTGCGTTCGGGAGAATGACATATAGTTATCTCCCGAACTGGATCTTCATTTAGCTATAAAACCCGACCCTCATTAAATCTCTATGAAAATGGCATTCACTGGCCATCAATGTTCTCAGTCAGTAAAAACACAAGTCTCTTTGACTCACCTTCCAATGGCTAATAAATGATAACTTAATAAACATCACTGGATCTAACATTAAGCATCCAACGAGCCCTAAAAGCTTACCAAGTATTAACCATTCAAGGTGATTCGAAGGGATCAAAACCTAAAGTCGAAGAGAAAAACAATAATGACAGTGAATACCTGCGTGAAAAACATGGAAACCCTTAGTTTGCCTTAGGATCATTCACCCAGTGGCCTTCTACTTCAAGAAGGAAGGGGGTTTAGCCACTCATCCTCAGGGGTGTTTGGCTCTTGAGAAAGTGAAGGAAAATGAAAGAAAATACAAGAGAGAAAAAAATGAGGCTTCTCCAAGAAGCTTTTCCAATTTCAATAAATGAATAATTACAAAGTCTTGTCTCTAGCATATATGCCATACTACATATAAAATTTACCAAAATATCGAAAGAGAATCACTATTACATAGGGACAATTTTGGAAGAGATCCAAAGAATAGAAAAAGTTAACAATAGGAATGACCCGAATTCTCGAGTACCAAAATTAATCTGCGAGAATTTTGCAAGTTCCACTAAAAATTCCACAACACAAAATTTCAAGGTTGCTGCGTCGACTTCTGCCTTGCTTCTCTTGCTTCCCGATTTTGATGCCATGACTACGATTTCAACTTGAATTCTCTTTGATTGGTGACTCTCTAACCATGTATAAGCGGCACATTAAAGCTACAAGATTCACCATAAAATATGATTAGTAGCATAACTAGGTCCTTAACATGTCAAGCGGGGTTAGTGCGCAAAGTGTTTTAAAACTGTAGTAATAAGAGTGTAAAGCGACCTTTGTTTGAGTGTCGATTTACCCATCAGCGTCCATGCCATGCAGGTCTTACGGTCTTAGGTAAAACATCGTGCTTGTCCCCTAAGCGTAACCGCAGTGCGAGTCAGCGTGTGTGGCGATAACTCTTTTGCGCTCCTGATCAATGACGACTCGGGTGTTAGGTCATTGATCCCATCTAAGGATGACATCAAACTCTGACATGTCCATGACCCTCAGGTCCACAGTGAGTAGAATCTCGGAGATCTCTAACTCACAACCCTGACATATCAGATCCACACTCACCCTAGTCCCTAGGGGAGAGCTCACATACAACGACTTTTCTAAGTTCTCAACCTCTAAGCCTAATTCTCTCACATGATATGCTTGATAAGCAGAGATGCAATGCCTTAGAATCAACGATATCCTTGCCCGTATGCGAGGATAGCGACATACTGTATAACTAAGCGTCCATTTGGGTGATCGATTGGTCTGACTACGTAGATACATCCACACAGGTCCACGATGTCCGACTCTGACTCATCCTCGACCTCGACCATACTACAGCCTTTATGGCTATCTGTGTATGAGCCTTATTCGGCCTGTGGGGTGTCTTAGTTCCTCTGGCCCACATTGGGGTAGAAGGAACATCACTAACGTCTGTGCCGTCAGTCGATGACTAGGATGAGGTGTCCAAAATTGGCCACTAGGATCCTGCACTCTGGTGATATGCGTCTCACATGTCAGAATTTGTGTGATGAAACATGTCATCGGTCCCATTTGTTAGGAACCACGATATGGCCTTATGATATGCAATACGTCCTTAAAACCCTCGTGAACTAGAAGCCTTTAAGTTCTTTCCCGAACTAGAAGAAGGTTGACCCTCCTTCTTCTTGTAACCTTTTAGCATCATCTCGGATGCTCAGTGCGTCGTTTATCTATACATGTGCATGTAGTCGACCATAAGTCCGTGTCTTGTAGGAGGAATCCTACCGATTTTACCCCGAATGGACAACTTGGACCATCCTCCCGACTTCCTCGGCTTTGGCCGTGTCGGTGTACACTGTCGTCGACAAAGCCGGGCTGACTCACATGAACTTAGCCACGTATTCCATGTTATCATACTTCCTTGCTTCAACTTCGAGGAACTCACGGGCCTTTTGCATGCGCGGTCGTAGAAATATTTACTCATGAAGAGCTCATGGAACTGCGCTGAGTCATGCCTACAAGTCCCTCGAGGTCTTGATCCAATCCCACCATACTTGGGATTCACCCTCTAGCTGGAAAGTGGCTAGTCTAATCCTCGTAGCATCGGAGGGTAATCTCGTAGCCTCGAAACCTCTCTCATTTGTCGGAACCAATGGTCGACCTATGGATCCCTCGTCCATGAATGTCGGAGGATGATGTTCCTTAAAACTATGGAGGTTATTTGACCCTCCTTGACCCCCAGATGCACTAGCCTGTGCAACACTGGCCAACACAACACTCATAGCCTCCATGAAGGCCTGTTGGTAAAAAATGGGCGATGGTCTACTGTTGCCCCTTGGACGACCTCTACGTCCTCGTCCTCGACTTGCCATCTATACATGTCAAAAGGAAAATTTAGATTTCTTTCTCTTTATTCAATTAGTAGTGCATATGCCACCACTAATACATTTTATCATCATGAATTTACCTTTGTTCATCCGCACCTTAGTGGTCTGAGTACTTGATACCGCGATTCTTGTGATCCTGAACTTATGGAACACATATTAATTTATCAAAATGCCTGATAGATGCATAGTCTGAACCCATGCCCGTAGAGTCCACAGGTATTGTATAACCTAAGCACAACACCCAGATGTGATGCTTATACGACATTGAGTTCGGTGGTCGTATACCTTGAAAGCTCTGATAACAGCGGTGATGTCACAGAAATCGGTGTTTTTATTTTTGGCTCTTGGACAACTCACGTAGGTAGCCAGGCAAACATGAGTGGTCTATCCACGTTACACAGCGAGCGTGTTGTCGTTATTGCGTAGGCACTTACGTGCGTGCGGCAGCATCGCGATGCCCCTCGGCCATGTCTGCGAGCTGATGAGTGCGCGTGCTGGGTGGAAGTGCTATCGGCCCGCACTCGGGCCTCATCATGCGACTCGTGCGCCATGTCGACATGGTTTCAATGCCAGGCCCCAGTGCATTACGGCGACATGAGGACCTCGTCCATGACCGGCCAGTTGTGACGAGAAAGTTCTCACGTCATGACACGAGAGGGCTCCGGCGAGTCTGTCGCGACGCCGTGAAGAACCGCAATAGCGTGAAGAAGGCCATGTCCGACTTCGGGAATTGACTTTGTCGTGCAGCGCCCGTCCCGTCGTGCTTTCGCATCGGCCGTAGCGGGTCGCCGTATTGCGCTCATGTCCCAATAGCAGCCGCCCACATCACATTGTCGCGCTAAGCGCGGTCGTGTGCCGGCACGAGGAACGTGGTGACACGAAATGTTGACAACTGGGTCATGAAAAACTCTGTGCGATAGAGAATTCTCTGTCGGGACCTGAAGCAGAAATTGGGCGAGTAGCACGCCCTTTTGGTTCTGCACTTCTGCTCTCACCCCCGAATCATTAGTTTCGCACCTGCTACGTTTCTACATTTGCGTACATTCTAAAATGGGAAGCTATTAACCTTTGACGAAACAAGTCGAAAATAAGTTTTATTACAAAACTTCTCATTTACATTCTGGCTTGGATATTACATCCGAGAATATTACAAAAATACGTGGGCAGGCCCTGTCCAGGCCTTTTCCTGACTAATCTTCGAATGTGTTCACCCTGCACGTAATAGTCCAAGTACTTGAAAATATTTTCCCACGACGAGGTGGCTTGATGCCTAGTAGATGAATTCTCTACATAGACTACTTTCCACCTAAGTGCACATGCAATGAAAAACACACATTAGTAAAATTATCTGCTTTGATCCTACTCGAATGTCTACATGCCATGCCCAGTACCTCGAGTCCTCACACCAGACTCCCTCACACATGCATTCTTAAATGTATAGCTTAGATTCAGCAAAATATTTTGTGTTTGAAAGCTCATTGGACGATCTCCGATTTCAAAATTTATTGGTCAACCCTCCAATATAATTTAATGGACAAACTCCGACAAATAGTTTTGTGGACAATACTCGATCTCATTGCTCCCGAAAACCATGTCATGCGCTCACCTAATATACGGTGTCACCTTGCATATAAAATCTGAAATACCATTTTCATGCGATTTATGTTAATATATAAGCCATATGCATATAATAACATAATTTACACACAACCAACATGTTATTCATTTTTAGCAACAACATGTAACGGCACACATGAACTTGATAACAATCCTCAATCGGTCAGGCCTTATGATCCCAAAGAATTTAGCATTTAGTCTCAGGAAATTTTGGGGGCGAGCTTCTTAAAACCTTATGCCATTTGAATGGCTCTTAGGCCAGAAAATAAACCAGAAGAACCCTACATGTCGAGTTTGACAAAAGCCGCCCATTTTTGGTACCGCGCGTAGCTCGATGAGTGGATTGACTTTAACTCTTGCTCGGGCGAGCCCGACGGTCAGTCGTAGAAATCACAGAGAGGAGAGACTCTCTGCTCTTACTTCTTCTCTCTCTCTTCTCTCTCTTTCTTTTTCTTTTACTCTCCCTGCCGGTTTGGTCAAACTTGCTCAAGTGGGTGTCCTCTCTTGCCACGTGTCCGCACTTTCGTGACTCTCTTGGATTCACGTAACCTTTTATCAATAAGCTTTGGATTTAGTATCTTTAGGTGGTGACACATAGCCCACTTAGACCATTTGAATTTTTCCTCTCCATTTGACACATGGGTTAATGTGGTCATCAACATGTGTCATGTGTTCTTCGATGCTAGCAGTGCATCGAGAAAAGCGTGAAATTCACATTCTGCCACGAATTATTGAAAATTCGATAGTGAAATTTAGATTTGAATGATTCAACCAGTGAAGTCAGTTTAAGTCAATTCAAAGATCTAGAAAATTCCAAGTTTTCAACTGAAATTACCTTTTTACCCTTTTTAGAAAAATTGGATTTTTTTTTCTCGGGTTTTATACAACCTGTACAAAAAAACCTAGCAACATGGCATAATATAATACAATGACCTCATTGGGTCCAATTATGTGTGAAAGTAGCCTAACTGGACCCACTCATCCACACTACAGAATATACAAGATTAATTACCATAGTCCTTAAGAGTTTAATTACAACACTCTTACAAATATTAGGTTATTCCAAAGTATATTTACAATTCTTTTTACACAAAATACAAGTTAAAACTACTTTGTTCCAAGCTTCTTTACAAAAAATTATTTACAAGCTACAACCCGGCTTTCTTCATAACTGCGGCCTCGAGTGAGCGTCGTCCACCTGCATACTCCTTGTACTTGTACTTGAAAGGGGGTTCCACGACGAGGTGAAACGATGCCCGAGTGAGTAAACTCCTACCAGTACACTCCTACCTAAATGCACATGCGTGCCATGTTCTGCAATCCAGAGCATTCAGAGGAATGTAGTTTCTACTCTAGAATGCCTACATGCCATGAATGAGTGTCACTCACCGTGCCTTTAACATGAGTCTTGTGAAACCACTCGCGCATGTATGTCAAGTGTAAAAACTTCTCATTGGTGTTTCACCTAATGACCCTTTATTCAAAACAAAAGTTTTTGTTTTTAAAACTCATTGGACATCCTCCGATAAACCGCTTTATTCAAAGCCATTGGACAATCTTCGATAAACAGCTTTATTCAAAAACATTGGATAGTCTCTAATAAACAGCTTTATTAAAAACATTAGACTATCTCCAATAAACCGCTTTAATCAAAAGCATTGGACAATGATCGCGACTTTGTCAAAAAGCATTAGACAATCTCGATAATAAGCTTTTATTCAAAAAGCATTGGGCGATCTAGATAAACAACGTGAAAACTATGAAATGCATTGAACCGTTGAGCGTAGTCCCAGAATCTGAGCTCACCACCCGGTCACCAAGAGACCATTGAATGATTAGCTGACCATGCACATGCGCAGTGTCACGATGTCCCAGTGCCGCATGAAATGCAATTATGCCATTCCATACCTATACCATGTCATATATATGGTGAGTGCTATATGGACATTTTAAACAATGCATAATACACATGCATCATTTGGACAATCGTATCAATTTCCAAATAAACCACACAATACATGTGAACATATTATACACACATATATTGACATCTACAAGTCATCACCTATCAAGCAATGACTTACATTATACTCTAGGCTTAATTGTGACACCATGTCCACAAATAGCCTCTGACTAAGTCATCTGATGACCTTGTTCATACAGACACATCCTGAGCCAAACCATTAGAACACACAATTTTACTTCCCACAATTTCAACCAAGTATATCACTCGATTCAAGCAATATTATCTCTGATCATATACGATGGTGGCAAAAATTTGGACCTGAAATCATTAAATAGCCTAAGCTGTAGTAGTCCCGAAAAATAGACCATAACTTGAGTTATAGATGTCCGATTTGGGCGATTCAAAAGCCTAACATCAAATTCTCAGATAGAGCTACAAGTTCCTTGAAGGATACTAGTCTAAATTCTCACTTTTTCCTAGCCGAAAATCAGTTCCAAAAATCTGGACAATAGGTTCGACCAAAACAGGGCAGCCTGTGGCAGTCCAGGAAAACGGACCATAACTTGAGTTATAGATGTCCAATTTGGGTGATTCAAAATCCTAACATCAAGTTCTCATATAGAGCTAAAATTTCCTTGAAGGATACTAGTCCAAAATTCTCCAATTTTCTAATCGAAAATCAACCCCAAAAAATGGGCGTATTATAGGGTCAACGGACAACTATTCCATAACCCATTAATTTACTTAAATAGCCCCTTAGGATAAAAGCGGCCAAACAGCTCCTTAGGGCATTAAAACTTCGACCAAACGTACATATTGGAAATAAGCAGTAGGAAGAATCCCTGCTCTTGAAGCGTGGCGATGACCCAGAAGTTTCGTGAATACTTCACGAACCGCTTCGACTTCGAACCTTAAGCGAAACCTTGGCAAAACTTAGGTTTACGGTATCCCTTTCGAAGCCCTCGCGGTGTCGCCGACTTTAAACCTTGGCCCGTCAGAAGACGACCACCTGATCTTCGTAGATCGTAGAGAAAAGTTTGAACTTTTCTCTCTACACCCTCTCTTCTCCTCTCTAGGTTTGTTTTTTTTTTTTCATAGTAATATGCTGTTTTCTGCCCAAAAAAAAATATCATGTTTTTAACCCTTTTTATGTAACTTACTTAAGTTGGACATGTGGCCATGTTACGCCACGTGTCCCACGTATCGGGTTAGTTTATCTGCCGAAGCGATTTATTTTTAATGCCGGTTTAAGTTCATTTTATTTTAAAATAAACTTTACTAATTCATTTTTCACTTTCGATATTTTTTTTCCCTCAAAAATCTCGTTTTTGGGTCCTTTAGGACACCGGCAAAAATCGAAAAAATCAGGTATGCCGAATTAATGAAATTTTATGGGTAACTAGATTTACGTGATGAATCGACGGTGATCAGTTCGTCAATTCAGTCCCCAAAAAAAAAATTCGAGCTTCCTGAACAATTTCAACAATTTTATTGTTTTCTTATTTTCGAAAAATTAAATTTTTAAAGTTTTGTTCATTTTATCAAATTTATAGATTTTGAGCTACTTTATTATACTATTAATTTAAATTTGTATGCTAATTTGGATAAATAAAATTATTTTCTTTTTAAAAAACGCTCATTTATTTATTTATTCAACTTCAAATGAGCTAAAACCATAGAATAACTGTTATTAATATTATAAAATTTTTATCAAATATGAAATACGTTTGATAAAAGCCTAAAAAGACTGCTAAAAATATTCGTTTTTATGTTAAAAAACTCTTTTAATAACATTATCCACTTATTATATATTCTTCTAACTTAAGTCGTAAAATGAACTTCCATTTTTCACTTTTAATTAAGTGTCTCCAAGACTCCAACTTTGTCATTTGTACATTTTTAGTTCCGCTCAAGTTTATATTTATCGGTCATCATTTCATAAAGAAAAGGAAAAGAAATTTTTTTTTTAAATTCGAATTATCAATCATTTCTAATTTTCTATCAACGTGCAGTGTGGTCGGCATATCATTTTATATTTTTAATCATTGCAAGTTGCAACAAATAAATATAAAGATTTTTTAGAAATAAATAACCACGTGGAATGCTGTCATCATATCCTTTTATACTGGATGAAGTTAAAAAGGGATATGTTATGGGATCCACTTCTAATTTATTTGAAAAATATTGATTATAAGGCCTAACATCAATGTCAATATTTAATAAAAAGATAAAATATTTAATAAATGATCTAAGAAATCTTAGGTATAACCTCAATAAACCTTGCCCAAAATTCGGTTCAAGAGCATGATTGTCAATTCATACCTGAAGCCTAAAAGCTTGAAGCGCAAAACGATACAAACTTTCATTTTTGTAATTGGATTGAGTCCAATTATCAAACACTTGTTTATATTAAATGCACAACATTCTAATATCACCAATTCTTCAAATTCAAAATTTCATGTCAATAAAAATTTATTTCTAAATATCCAAATATTAAAAATGAATCTCAAATAGAGTTGTTCAAAATCTAAAAAGATTTAGAATCTCCAAAATTCCAACTTAGAACTAATATAAAAATGAAAATCATTATCCAAGTGACTACATTGATTAACTTCCAAAACCAAACAATACACATAAGCACGAACTTATTAGTTTAAGTTAACATTATAATCAATCCCTGTAATGTGAATCTGACCTAACCCTCATTCATACTTAAAAACTAAAGAAATATTTAAAAATATATGTCAGCGAATAAAGTGAGAGCTTAAAGCTCAATAAGAAATAATAACACAGTTTCATGGATAAAAGGTTTTCAATCATAATAACAAATAAGATATATTTTTCAATAAAACTTTTGATTAAAAAATAAGTTGGTACATTCAAAATTTTCAATCAAAACATTCTCAAATCAATTTCAAATTAGTTTCATATCAAATGTGATCAACACAATTTCATATCAAATTTCAATCCAAACACTTTCATATCAAAAGTCCAAATCAAATACGTTTAAAAAATATTTATCTTTAGTCAACAAACATCAAATGGTGTTCAATCATGTGAGATTTTCAAATGGTTTAAGGTCAAACTATTATATCATATTGACATGACCAAATATTGTCAATTATTATATCCCGTTGACGGGATCAACTATTATATCCCGTTGATGGGTTCAAACCAACCAGAGTTAAAAACATATTTTGAAAGTTTCAATTCACAAAACATAATATCTTCACAATTTCTATCACAAACAAAACAATTCAAAATTACTTTCATATAAAAATCACTATTTGATCTATGGATAGTCAAATGAATAAAATAAAAAACTTTAGAAAACCAAAATGATGTATAATTCAATTCAAAACTTTTCACCATCTAAATGACATAAAAATAAATAATTATCTTAGAAAATCTGTGTTAGTATATCCCTTACACATGTACATAAAAATAATATTTTATTTTAAAGTTTGGAAATTCCTTACCTTAAGCGAGCATATGGCCTTGAATAAGCTAATTTGAGAAAAATATCGAGGAACTATTTCACCCCTAACATAATAAAGAGGAACTATCATAATTAATTATTCACCAAAAATTATAAGTTTGAAATCCTAATAATTTTATATTGTTCAGATTATTAATCCTAATAATATTTTAAACATCTTAATTATTAATAATTTAATTAGCAAGTTCAAACTTTTACAAAAGTTACATTCATTTCAATCTGATTTCAAATATTTATTTATTTTATATTCATAATTAGGTCAAATGCTCTACTAAAAATAATTATTATCAATATATCATCTCTCATACTATTTCTCAATATTTATTTCAATCACAAAATTATCTAAATAAATTCTCAAATCTTAGTAAATATTTTACTTGCTTAAAAATACATTCTCAAATGTTTATCAAATACATATATTTATAAAACTTTAGCTTCAAAGCGTATCATATTTGTTTATTATTATTTTTAAGAATTTATCATTAAATATTTACTTCTATTTTCTAAAACTAATTAGAATATCTGGAAACTTTTTTTTTTTTTACTATTAATCATTACCTAGTTTTCTTAGTCATGTTTTATACATAACAAGTAACGTATGTTCATTTAGACCTATCAAAATCATCCAATCAAAGATTCATTTTTTAACTTTTCAACCCAATTTGCCACGGTTTATCTCAACAATTCCTCTTGTCTTTTTATTTTATTTTATTTTTAATGTGGTTCCATGCTATTTCTTCTTTTTTGGTACAATTAATGGTCGCCTACTTTTTTTTCTTTTTTCTTTGAGTCCTCTACTTTCTTTTTTTTTTTCTTTTGATTCATAATCTCAAAGCCTACAATGGTCCCTTATTTATTTTCTTTATTCTCATTCTCAAAGCAATTCAATACCACATCACCAATCATTATTTTATTTTAGTTTTAAAAAAAAAGAATGAAATTAAATCTGACTTCTTTATGGGTTGATTTAACCTTAAAGAAAATTAAAAAATCTATACCAAAAAATATAGAAAAATAAACAATGAAGACCTTACATTTCGAATTGTTTCTTAAACCCAATATCTGACCTCCTACATCAATGGGTTGATTTGTTACCATTGACGGTATAATTTTATTTTTTCTAGAATGGAATCTAAGAGAAATCTCACATTGAAAACCTTTTTTCAAACCCTAGCATATGAAGTTCTACAATTATGAGAGACTACACAAAGAAAAACGGAGAATCCAAAGAATAATAAAATATTTTTATTTTTATTTTCTATTTGTCCCTAGGATTTTATAGAAAAATTACCCTTATGTCATTCTTTCAATTTTTAAAAGAATAATTTTTTTTCTACCTCTTTAAAAATTACGTGGTGCTATAATATGTGTTAGATACAAGGTCATGCCTAAGGTTTACCGAGGGCATACCAAACATTTGTTGATCTATTTATAAAATATTTTATCTTTTTTATCTAATATTTTTTAAATTAGGAGATATGACATTGGTGTTAGGTCTTTTAATCATAATTTTTTAAATAAATTGAAATAGGATCACATAACATAGTCTTTCAATGACGAAATTTTTTATTAAAAAATTTATACAAGTCAACGAAAACAAAGATGACAATGTACTCGAATTTTTTGGTATCCGCCTTGTCTTGCCCATAATGAGACAAGTATGTTATTTCACATTAAAATTAAGTGAGTGACCACTAACCTAGTATTTAGTCAATTAAAAGAATACCCAATATCTTTAAACTGTTATGAAGATATTTACCCTTGATGGAGTGGGTAAATTATAATAAATATAATTTATTATAAGAACAGTTATTTATAATAAATATAATTTATTATAAGAACAGTTATTCGAATTACACGTTAGAAACGTACGAGTTTTGAACGTGTGATAGCGTACTCTTACCCTGTCGATAAGTTATATATAAGCCCGCCGTAATGCGGTTAAGGCACTCTTTCATGATTCTGAGGAAAACAATTCTATGTCGAAAGTTTGATAAGAAGAAGAGATCGAATTTAAGATACATAAAGCGAAGGAAATCTCTCGTAATTTGCGTGTTCTTCCAAGCGGTATGTAATCTATATTTTATTATATTATTATTATTTTATTATCGAGATGAGGTTGAATTCAATGATGCGGAATATTATGTGTTAATTTAGTGGTAAATCTCTGACAAATGGTATCGAGCGAATTGAACTAAATATTCGAATCATTGTTTTATAAAAATTAAAATTTGAGATTTATCTTGGAATTAATTAGTCTCACTTAAAAAAATTAATTAAACAAAATAAATAGCGGTCTCAACGCGTAGAAGGAAATTTTTTATTTTTTTTCCTTCTGTGTGACTAGATCGATGTCGATTGAGGCGGTTTAGTAGATTGATCCGTGGCGTTCGGGCGCCATTCTTGATCTTAAATTGTTGGTCATTTCAGGTCTTGGCTGAGACAAGATTAGAACCCCGATAAAGGAGAAATATAGAATCATATTATTTGGTTCTTAGATTGTCATTATCACTTATTTGAATATGGCCAAATTCTCTTTAAGATGTCCATGTATCTGTGATTTGAACCTTTGTGAAATTATTATATTTGATGGTCTCCAATTTCTTTGATTTTATTATAGTTGATTATTGAATCGAGATGATTATTAAAGATACTATTTTTATTGATTTTTTAACTCAAATAAAAGAATTAATTTCATCTTGTGTAATTTTATCGAATGTGATTTATAGGAGCAAGGTTAACTAAATTTAGATGGTTGCCAAAGTAACCTAAATTATTGAGCCTTATGTTATTGAATTGCATAAAAGGAATAAGGGAGTCTTATAAAATTCTTAATAATTCTCTTTATAATTAGGAGAATGAGACTAACCTGAGGAGAGTCAATTTATGCTAATTATTAATTAATGGATTTTATTTTGTATTGCTTAGAAGGTAAAATGGATACCCAAGGTAACATATAAATGACACGAAAATAGTAAAGTGTTTTAAGCTCCCTCAGTGAACCGATATGTTAAGTACCAAGAGCATTGTTCTATTTATAGTTCCACTTCATTACTCTCTTGCATACGAATGTTTGTTTTTGATGGTCGAACTTTGCGAATGGTATGAAGAAAGTTCAATTCTCAGGCGTGGATCTTGACTTGGCTTTAATAACTGGATGAAACCTCTTGAAGTTTAGGATAGCCCAGTACCTCAGGGCAAGTGGAACAATCAAAGCACGTTAAGATCAAATAGGACTCAATATGATGTTTATGAGAATGACTATTGCCAATAATATCAAGACCTCTCCCCCTCAAACCGAGTTTGCCTCGGAATTTCTGAAATATGTTGAGGAGCGCTTTAAACGCCTTGTCTAGGTCCCTTGCGGAGCACATTGATGGCTGAATTGACCACCATGAAATATGATGGTCGAAGGTATTCAGTAACATATTTTAAACATGGCCAGAAAAGTTTGCAAAGCTTAAGGCACTAGGCACGGTATGGATGAGTCCTTCTGGTACGGTTGTCCTTAACTCACTTCCATCACTGTTTGCTCCATTCAAAATCCACTATAATACTAACAGGGATCAGTGGAACTTGAATGAGCTCACCAGTAAATGTATACAAGAGGAAGTGAGATTAAGACAAGAAGGACATAATCTTGCTCTTCTTTGTAATAACTCATGGAGTCACGAAGAAGAAGAAAGGAAAATTCAAAAAGGAAGAACTTTCCATAAGAAAAGTGGACACAGGGAAGGTAGCGGAGTCATGATGGAAAATTCACGATAAGTTGCTCCTTTTGTGACAAGAAAGGGCATGTGAAGAAGGGCGTATCAGCGCGAGCTTGGTTCGAAAGAGAGGATTCCTTTACAACCGAAACGAAAGGAAAGTGAAAGTTCCTTTATATGGGAAGCGGAGTCTCAAGGTTGGAGTGATAGGTGTGGTACTATAAACACCTATTAGAGATGGGTCATCGGATAGATTTTTAAACAGCACATGTACCTTCTATCTACAAGATTTAGTTTCCTTGTCAAATTCAGATGCTCTTTTGGATGTGTTTTATTCGGTTTTGGGCAATTAAGTTTGATATTAAATTACTATTTACAGTTGGTTACGGTATTTTATGTGATGGTTTATATAAATTTTCATGAATCGTGGTTGCACAAGCTTTGATAACCTTGCATTCAAATGTTGGTTCCATGTGTAAACTAATTAATGAAAATTCTTCAATCTTGTGGCCTGAAGACTGAGGTACATACAGGGAAAGAATTGAGAAATTAGTGAAGGAAGGAATTTTACAAAATCTTGACTTCTTGATTTTCATGTATGTGTGGATTGCATAAAGGAAAGCAAACTAAACGCCACAAAGGGTGCCACAAGTAATGAGCTCCTTGAATGAATTCATACGGATATTTGTGGACCCTTTCTACATTCCATTTTACAAGAGAGAAATGTTTATCACCTTTATAGATGATCTATCTTGTTATGGTATGTTTATCTAATGCATGAAAGTCTCGGGCCATTGACTTCTTGAGATGTTCATAATAGAGGTCGAGACAATTAGATAAAAATATTGCGATTAACGAGATCAAATCGAGGCGGTGAATATTATGAGTAGATATGATGAATCGGGGACAAAATCCTGGTCCTTTTGCCAAATTCAGCCCAGATAGCATGGCATTAGTGCTCGTACTGAGCTTGCACAGTGCCCGCAATGAGAATGGTGTTGCTAAAGGGCGTGTCGCGCACATTAATGGAAATATTTAGGAGTATGATGATTACTCTTTTGTACTTTATTTCATTTGTGGGGTGAAGCCTTAAAAACCATGATGTCTGTCTTGAGCCAGAGTTCCTAGTAAAGGCGGGTTCAAAAACTCCTTTGAGGAGTTATGGTGGTAGGAAACTAACTTGAGGCACCTACTTCTTACATATATGGGGTTGTCAGCTGAGGCAAGAATCTATAGCCCACATGAGAAAAAGCTTGATTCGAACGATGTCACGGATGTTTCATTGGCTACTGGGATAAATAGAAAGAATACAAATTTTATTGTCCTAACCTGATGTTGTGAGAATAGTTGAAGCAGAGTAATGCGGATTCTTAGAGAATGGCGAAATTAGTGGGAGTAATGAACCAAGAAGGTAGGCGTTGAAGAGATAGAGTGGATATCCCACCATTTTTACCCTCGAGAAATTGTGTCCCTCGACCTATTCAACAAGTTGAGGAAAATATGACGACATAATAAAGTGGTTTCATTACCACCGGAAAATATTGCCATTGGAGAAATGTGTGACCATGCTTGGCACCTTTGAGGAGATCTGAAGAAAGGAGACTGCCATTAAGTGATTCTGTGGTATATTTACAGGAATCGATTTTGATATTGGGATAAGGAAGGATTCAGTTCGTTTTCACAAGCCATGGAAAGTGATAGTTCTAGTAAATGGATGGAAGTACCATAAATGAAGATTTGAAATCTATGGCCCATAACGATTTTGCAGGATCTCATCGGGTACTTGTGTATAGTTTGTAAACTTCTTCCGGCGTAAATGGGTCTTTAAGATAATCACTGAACAGAAATTCCAATTTCTAGAAAAAAAGGCGAGTATTTAAACTATAAATTGTTATTTGATTAAAAATCCAAATTTATTCTCTAGATCTCGGATGACGAAAGGATTT
Source organism: Tetrastigma voinierianum (assembly GCA_016808115.1). Lineage (NCBI taxonomy): Eukaryota > Viridiplantae > Streptophyta > Magnoliopsida > Vitales > Vitaceae > Tetrastigma > Tetrastigma voinierianum. Next base: position 2,375,613 of record JAEQBH010000926.1, read on the forward strand.
CTTGTTGGAAGATAGATCTCGCGAAATCTATTAACACGTTAATTCTTAGAATTAGAGATAGTCGAGGTTAGCACGTTTTTATGAACCTCATGGATTAAGTGTAAAATAAGCGATTTTGATGCGTGAGTCGCATGCTGCTACTTGTCTTTCGTAATATAAGTGGCATGAGTAGATAAATGTCAAAATGAGCAGTGAGATAGTCTTAGAATATCAAAACTGGGAAAAGAAGGACATAGATGTTATTTTGAAATTTGATTAAATGAGGAAAATGCCAAAATAAGGAATAGTGTCGTCTCTTCAAATGTTAAAAGAAGCAAAAACGTGAAAAGGGGTAGTAGCTGCAGAAATGGAGAAAAATGGAGGTTTTAGAGAGAGAAGGACCTCCTTCTCTCTAAAATTTGGGGTCGGCGTCGAAGATTCGTCGGGACAAGAAGCAAGGCACCTTCACACGGAGAGGCCTACAGCATGGATAGGTTTTAGGAGTTTCGTCAAACTCCGAGGAATTTAGAGATTTATCTCTTGGGTTTTATTCTTTTATTTAAGTGTATTTATGATGTTTGAGTTGATTGAGGCGCGAGGGAGCCGTTTGATTAGTCGAAAACTTGGGATCGAGATTATTGGAAATTAATTTAGTTCAAGAGGGCCGGTCATATTATTTCGTCACTTGTTCTTGGAGTTATTTATGGTGCAATTTGTGCTATAAATGATGTTTGGCGTGTATAAGTAGGAGCTAATGCATGAATTTCGGGTTCACTAAGTGAGCCAGGTGATTGGTGATTTCTTAGGGAATAGTAGCAGGTTTCACTATTCAGGAATAGTATTCACAAAATAATTTTGTGAAATAATGTGTTTAGTCGAGTGATTCCAAGTTGAATTGCTCATGTTTGATCATTAGCCCGAGTAGAGGCTAATTTTTGGTGTATGGAAATGTGAAATTTCATAACATGATTGTGTAATTTAAACTATGTGAATATATGCATGATTATATATTTGCATGTGTTATAGACTGTAATGGAATTGACATCATGCATTCCATATGCCTTTAGGGCACTAGGATGATAGAATTGAGTGCATGAGGTGAGTCAAAAGAATGGTTTCGGAGGGTTGTCTAAAAATGATAATTATCGAGGGTAGTCAAAACTACTAAAAAAATATCAATCGTCGGAGGCGGCCCAGTTGTGCCCATCGGAGGGTAGTCCATAAATAATATCAATCGTGGAGGCTGACCCAGATTGATATATATATATATATATACATCGGAGGTTGTCCACAAATAAACATAATAATTCTCATACGAGACAGGCAGAATGTGAGGAGTCGGTGAGGTTCAGTGCGAGATGATCGAGTTAGACATTCAAAGTAGGATCATTATTATTACATTTGGCGAATGTGTGTTTATTTTGGAACATTGCATATGCACTTAGGTGGAGAGTAGCCAGCAGGATGATTCCACTCTTTGAGCATTAGCTCACCACAGCTCGAGGATATTTCTGGTACGAGGGGAGCGTGCGAGGAGATGACTCATCTTAGAGACTGAGCTTTAGAAGAAAGCCGGATTGTGGCTTTGGGTTATGATGTATGACATATATTAGAATTCTCTAATTTTAATATATGTGTTGTATAATAGTAAAATTTGAACTCTTGAAACTATTGGATATAGTTGGATATATATGTTTTATGAGTATTGTTCATGGGCCCAAGTGGTCGTTTTACTCATGTTATTGTTATATTGATGTTTGGGACAGGTTATATGCAGGTTTTGTATTTGGGTAGAGCTCCCCGTACAAAGGAGACTCTGCCCGATTTTCGTGAAAAATGTCGGGTCACCCGACATTCACGAGTATTCCGCGGGTTGACGGGTAGTCAACGGACCCCGGGTTTGGGGCGTCACAGCTTGGTATCAGAGCCTAGGTATATGGCTACCTAGGGCTTGAGGGGATTTGGGCTTAGGCCATGGTCTTTGAGGTGTAAGAACATCACCACTAGGTGTGGTTCTATGTAAGTTTAGGTATGAGATTACCTAGGAAATCACGAGACAAAACTAGGACACTGCATGCATGTGTTTTAGGTGATTGTTTGATAAACGATGTGTGAACATGTGAATGTTTGATGAATGGTGTGTATACCATGTTGTATGTGTTATGATTGTTTGTGTGCTTAGTACTTAGCACATAGGAAAACAAGTGATGTGTTAGAAACTTTTAGAAGTTTTTACAGTGTGTAAAAACTGGAACAAAGAGGAGAAATAAAATAAATTTGAATAAATTTATTTGAGTGTTGGATAATGAAATCGAATTTTAATAAATTTGAGATTGAACACTAGGGTTAGTGTTATATAAGGAGGCTTTGAGGAAATTCTGGACCATTTTCCAGAATTAAATAAAAAAAAAAAGATAAACAAAATAAATTTTAATTTATTTGGTTTATTGAGAAAATAAAAAATATATATATATATATATATGTATATAAGGTGGAGAAATTTTTTTTTTTACGGTGTAAAAGCTGGAAAATAAAATAAAAATAAAAAATTTTCATAAATTTATTTGGTTATGAGGTGAAGAAAATAAATTTCTAAGGTTTCCAAATTGTAAAATTGAAAATGGAAGTAAAATAAATTTTATAAATTTATTTGAGTATTATGGAAAATGAAAAGAAAAATATAGGTGTATATTTTTTATGTTCAGTCATTTGGAACAAACAAAAACAAAAAAGCAAAAAAACAAAAACAAAACAAAATAGGAATACTTGAAAAAAAAGCGAGGTGAAGAAATTTGAATGTATTGCAAGTTGAGAGGGTGACGAAAATTGTATTGCAATACAATTTTTGTATTACGAAGGCGACATGGCCCGGCTGGTCGCGATATAGTGAGCGAGGCTCACAGGCGCCTTGCGGTAGGCGGCTGCGACTGGCCCCAGACGCGCGAGCGGATCTTGAGGCCATGGCGAAGCCTTGGCGAGCCTTGTTGGAGAGCGTGGCCCGGGCCTTGAGGCGCGGCTAGGCGTGCGGTAGGCGCTCAGCGGGGAAGCTGCCGGCGCGCGAAGAACCCGCGGGGCGCCACAACCACGAAGCGGAGCTAGCGGCTTAAGTCTTTGTGGCAACAAAATTTGTGCACTCGGTCTTTCCAGCCTATTACGACTGGTTTATTTCGGTACCATTCACGAGTTAATTTTGGACATTGTTCGTGAACTTGGCTCATGAACCTTTGTTCATCACAAAAAAATTTCAAAATTTTTTTTATTAAATTAAATTAAAATCAAATAAAATTTGACAAAATTTTCTAAAAATAAAATTTTCAAAAATGAAATTTTTGTTGATAAAAATGTTTTAAATGTATAATTGATTGTTTTGCATTACACCTTAAATGCCAAGGATAATGTATATCTTGATTTATGTGTATGAATAGTGTCTGAATTTGTGTTTGGCGTAGAGATCTTGCATTGAATTTAACCTACATGTTAATTGTAGATGGCTAGTGAAACGAGGACGTAGAGGGGCGTTCACGGGTGCGATCAAGCACCACCGTGTTTGATCGGTGATTAGATGCCCGATAGGGTGATCGAGGAGTCCAACAAAATTTATATCCTAAGTTCCTCTTTACTTTGGTAGTCAATTTCTCTTTGCCGATATAGCGGTCTAAATTAGAACAGGATGGAGTTCATCTATGAATGACTTGCATCGGTGTTGAAAAGGTGAGGAGCTTTTAATTTGGATTTTGGATTTTTGTTTAAACGATTGTGGTTGTTTGATTGATGATTAATTGTAAAGCGAAAGTGAAGTGAAAGGTAACTTTGAAGTTTAGGTCACTAGCTTGACAACATGGGGTGGCCAGTGTCGCCGGGTTTATCCTCGCATCATGGCGAAGCAACCTATAGTCGAGCCATAGCAGGATCTTTGTTTAACTAGAAAACCTAACCTAGAATCATTCCTATTTGAGTCGACACGAGCGACATGCATCGGCCCTTTAGGTTTGAAGCCTAACATTCAACATCATTTAATTTGGCTCGTAAAGTATCTGAGAACAACGATGCATCTAGCGTAAGTATGCCTTTGTATCCTGTAAAGCATGGTAAGTATTGGCCCGAAATGACATTAAATGATATTGACCCTAGTTTGAGAAGATGGGGCAATAAATACGTACTGTGGCATTTTAACACATGAGGACAACTGTGGCGCCTGACCAAGCTAGCTACCTTCATCTTCAAAGCTAAAGAGCAGCGGCGTCTCTTGAGTTGTCATCCCCTCAGAGGTTGTTTGGTAGCCCTAGAAAATGAGAGAAAGAGGAGAAAGAGAAAAACAAAACCTGGAATGAAAACATGGGAGATATTTACATAAAATGAAAATGTGCCAAAAAGATTGCTTAGGGTTACAATTTGGGGTGGGAACTATATAGACATGATGTATGAAAATACAGAAAAGCCTAACATTTGGCTAATATAAAGAATAAAGGAGTAATACACCAAAATGAGTGGGTTTGCATTAATTACAAAAGGATGACAAAGTAGGGAAATTTCGCTAGGAAATCTGATTTCATTTGGAGTAGCGAAAATTTCGCTAGCTAATGATCGCACGAGATAGCGAGAATCGGAGAATTTAGTAGGCAGCAATTTAATTGTCATGAAAATTACCCACTTCAGCAGCGAGAATTTTTAGAGATAGCGATAGTGTGTATTCCCTTTAAAGACAGTGCATAGAGGAATTTTGAAGCCTAGCGAAATTTCTCAATTTAGCTAGGATTGTGAAATTTCGCAATCCCAGTGAGAAATTTCGCAATCTGAAATTCCTGGAATTCTTGCTCTTGTTGCATTGCCTCTTTGCTCCTCCTCTGCGTCCATTTTCATCGCTTTGCCTTCATTCCTTCATTGAATTTTGTATGTTTGAAAGAGGGGCTGATAAATGGGTTCAATCTTCCATGGTTCGGCCATATCTCGATATTAAACTCTCGAGGTATCTGGCCTGAAAACAACCAAAATAACCTCTAGCGGCATAAGTGATACTAAGAAGACTGGAACACTTTAATTGGCATTATTGACATGATTAGTGCGCAAAAAGCACTGAAAACCCTATACGATATAGGGCTGAAATAGCACTTTTTGGGTACTAATCACCCCAACAAGAAGCGTTGCTGAACCATAACAATGCAAAATAATAGGCATTGCATGCGGTGATTTTCAAGAAGTTTTATGATTCAAAGGTGTATATCACAGATAAACGTACCTTTAAGGCGAAAAATTGACACAAGTTTGCTTAAGACATGAAAGAGGCAAAACCATACAAGAACAAATTTTTAGGTCAATATTGGTTCCATGATTCTCAACTTGAATTTCACCAAAGTCTAATGGTTCTTTATGTAACGAGATCAGTCGATAAATTGCAAAATTGTCCCTCTGACTGAAGAAAGCGCTGGCTTGGCCTTAAGTTGTTGAACAACCTAGATAGGGATAGTTACACTCTCCTTTCTTTATTCAACAATATTGTAGGGTGCAATGCTTAAAATCGGAGCTTCACGAAGTCAGGTGTAGCAGGTCCAGATGACTCTGACCAATTAAGGTTTAGGGCATCGAAGCGAAAGGATCGCGACCACAAACTGAGGCTTCACCGGGACTCAGAATGACGAAAATCAAGCACCTACAAATCGTTAAACTCTACCTATCCACCCACGTAGCGAACACTAAATCGATGAATCTGACCAATTAAGGCAGGGCATCGGGCTTCAAAGGCTTTCTCGTATACCCCTCGGATGGTGCTCCGGTTTTGAGAAGCTGAAAGTGTCACGACTTTATTTTCTTTTTCTTCTTTTCTTTTTCTTTTTTTTTCTTTTTGCTTTCTTTTCTTTTTGCTTTTTCTTTTCTTTCCTTTTGGAAGGCTACATTGTGGGTAACCTGAGCCTATCCTAGGTTATGACATGCAGGCGGTATGCAAAAGTGAAAGGTATACAAATTTAACTATTGAAACAATCGGTGTGCGGAGTGTGTGAATTAGCTTAAGGAGAAATGTTCAAGTTGAGCATGTTGGGACTAATGACCAAAAATTATTTGAGCATAGATTTGTTCTAACATAAGGTAACTTGATTCAATTTTCTGACAAAGGCAATTCGATTGTCAATTAAAGCAATTCAATTGTTCGATTGAAGACAAAACGATTACACTGGTGAAGGCACAAAACATGATATGCAAAGTCTCTGTATATATATCTTTGAATAGCTTTTGATATAGCGAAATGGCTAGTACATGAATACAAAGCTAAACATACAAAGTATCACTTGCCTACTATGGCTAACACATAAATCTAATCAAAATTAGTAAACGGTTTGATAAAGTGAAATATGTATGCAAAAACATAAGAAACCTAACCACCTCGGCTATTTGTGGTGGTGGTGGGTCTATATTCATTCACCTAGCTACTTACGTGACACAGTAGAAGATCGCTGTTTGTTATTAGTGGGAGGCTCCTCTCTCCACGATCAAGGAGACACGAGGAAGACTGGTGAGTCATGTCTACAACTGCGGCATGGAGTGACAGCGAACTGACCTCGATCTGTGCTACGGGTAGGCTGTAAAACAGAAAATATCCATCCACACCCGGCTATCTCTCTGTCTGTAGGCATTACTCGGTGAATGATGTGATGTGTAGATGGAGCGGAGTGTATCGTTCTTGTTTGTGGACGATAGCATGTGGATGAGGAGATGGAGGGGACATATGCGGGCTGGACTCCCACTGCACCTCGGAGCTCGAAATTTGGAACCTCCTCCCCAGTCCTACTGTCTTTGGAGGATAAAGATACGAGGCATGGTCATCGCTCGCTCCATTAATGAGAACCCGGAGGGCGTGGATCCTCCTCTCTATCAAGGCTCCTCAGGAGAAAATAAATGCTTTCGAGGACTGGCATAGTAATTAGTGGCATCGGCGGTGGTAGACTCTGCTTTCGAACCAGAGGGCCACTTCAGGTGGACCTTTTCTTGAAATGCATTAGGGAGGTCATCACACCCGGCTCGGAGGGACTAAACCCGATCCCTCGGGGTCCGTCTTAGAAACCTACAGGATGGCCCCCTCCGTACATAGTCTTCACCCAGTGGGAAAAGGCCCAGTCCTGAATATGTGTCCCGATCGGGAGCATGAGCGGGGCTGCCTCTGAAGAGCCTTGGCCCGGTTGTGGTGTCTCGGGCCGATATACGAACCATCTCCGAGGTGGGTGGGCCGGCTTCGGTAACCCTCACAGTGGCGGTGGTATCACGAGGCCTAAAGGCTCTGCGAAATATATGCCGCTCCCCGAGTACTCTGGGCGATCATCTATAGAGAGCTTGAAACTCGAGTGGACAATTTGCTCCCAGAGATGTCATCGAGTGATAAAGCTATGACACCGCGGGGAGTAATATCACGCCTCGAAAATTCATGAAGGCGGTAGGGAATAGTCCTCAATCAACCTCATAGAATCCCTGAATCTGGGATCAGCCGCCAATGCCGGGACATCGTAGTAAGACTCTTGATGAAAGTCCCTCGAGTGTAGTGCGACATTCCTCGGAATGGGGTGCCGGACAAACAACGGCCTCCTGATCCCGGAGCGAGGGCGACCATGGCGTGATGTCGTCTCTCCCGCGGATGTGGTTGCGATGCATTTGAGGCTGGATGAGATGACTCCCGGGCACGATGCGGGCTTTCGCTTGGAGGGTAGAGCCCTCTAGATCTCCGCTGAGGTACAGGTGACGGGGCCCGGGGTCCCATCCGTGTCTGATATCGTCGAAATCCCTGAGGCTCCTCAGGGACTGCCTCCGGGACTGGAGCTGGTACTGGGGCCGGGACCTCTCGCTCCCAGTGTACTACTGCATCCGGGCCCCGCGGCCGGCGGGACCCACCTCTTGTGCGAGACCATAGGTATGTCTGACAGACGGAGCCCCTAGTGGGCGGTCTTTGGGTGCGCACACGAGGGGCTGGACCGGGGCTCGGATGGACCACACCGACCACCCCTTGATGGAGTGGAGGCCCGAGTAGGCTGAGGAAAATCAATACGAGGGCTATCTCGAGGCACGGCTGACGCGAGTGAACGAGTGAGTGCGGGATGTGGCGCGGGCTCACAGCGGCGGTGGTGGCTGATGCCGTGAGCGCGGTGTCGGTGCTCGAGGGAATACGAGCAGGCGCGATTAGGCGGAAGAGTGCGGTAGCCGCAGAGCTCCGGTGTGATCGCGCGCCACGGTGAGCCCGGATGATCAGAACTCAGGTGGTGCGGGGTGTGGCTGGCGGCTCGAACGGGGCGGTCATTCTGGCCCCGTACGGGAGTGGTAAACGAGGGGCTCGGTAATCTGTTGTGGTGTGATTTACAAATTCTGAGACGTGAGGGCTCTTGGCATAGGGGCTCAGTGGGAGGGAGAAAATGAAGTGGCGAAACTTTTGGCCCTCCCACGGTTTAAATAACGTTCAAAAGGAAGGGCGAGAAGTCGTTTCCACCTAATTTCGACATTATAGCGAGAGTGGGCCAAACACCTTCACCGCTGTTGGAATCGAATTTCAGTGGTTAATTATTAATAATGTAAGAAAATAAAAGGTATTAAATAAAAATTATTATATAAAACTATAATTAAAAATTTAATATAAAATACTATAATATAAACATAGTTACTAAATATGGAGCTTTGCTAAGTTAAGAAACTTTCTAAAAATAGCAAAGTAGTAAAATTGACTAAATTAAAACAAAAAGAAAAAATTGTTGAACTGCAATTCGGTTTTGGAAACAGAACCGGTTCGATATCGGAGATACTCAAGGAGGGTCGAGGAGGGATGATCTCCTCAGCCGGCGGTTACAGGCTAATTCTTGGTGTTGAATTTCCCATTGTTGACTTGGTTCTCACTGATTGAATTTGAACTGAGTAGTTGGCCTGCAGTGGGCACTGATGGCAATACCAAAACCTCTGCATCACCTTGGTTGAGTGTATCCTGCAATTCCTGGACATTCAGCTTCCATCTTTGACCCGATTAGACTAACTTCATCGAGTTGTTGATTTTCATCTTCCATTAATTTGTGCTTGTTGTTCCAGAGTGAAATATGTTCAACTCGATGTCATGTTGCAAGCGTGGTTTCATGACTCCATTCAGGCAATTGATGATTGCATTGGCGGTGGCGAAATGGTCTTCCTAGGATAGTGGCACATGGTTGGGTTCATTTGCAAATGGCTCAAATTGTCGACACCACAAAATCTTGGGTAGTAGAATTTGTCTATTTTCACTAAGACATCCTCAACTATCCCCTTGTGGATCTTCACCCATCTATCGCCAATGATAGTGATATTGGTAGGTTTGTTCACCCAAACCTAGTCAAGCAGGCCACGTAATACCTAAAAAGAGGTTCACACTGGCTCCTAGGTCAAGTAGAGATTTGTCTATACAAGTCCCACCAATATTTACCGAAATTAAGTGGAGATCCTCGATCCTCAGATTTGACTGGATTCTTGCTTTGGATTATGGCACTGACTTGTTCAGTAAGAAATGCCTTTTTCTCAATACCTAATCCCTTCTTGATTGTGCAAAGATCTTTCAAAATTTTTGCATAGGCAGGGACTTGTTTGATTATGTCCAAAAGAGGTATGTTGACTTTTACTCGCCTCTTTGTGACTTCAGGATGCCCAAGCCACGAGATGCCTTCTTCGCCTAAGTGCTTGTGGAAATGGAGGTGGCATGCAAGGTTTCATTGAGTCCTCTTTCAGAAAATGTGTTCTGCCTATTTCTCATTTCATTCCCGGCTTCCTTAATGTGTTTTGCATTGTCGATCAACCTCTTTCCACTCTTAGTGTAATTATAGCTTTCTACCTCATCCATTCCCCAATTACTAGGATAAACTCATCTCATGGACTCCTTTTGGATTTGGCGTTGTTTGGGAAGAAGGAACCTCTCCAGACTCTCCATTGCTGGATCTTTTGTGATTGAGTTCGTAGGTTTGGTCAATTCTTTTGTTTAGATTGCTCTCAAGCCCATCTCTTCTCTTGTTCAAAGCAGTTTCTACAAAGAATAACTTTCTGCGTCACAGACATTGATCCCTTTTTTGTTCTTCCACAAAGCTACCCACCACCTTACTCAAATTTAAAATGGCTTGTTCTACAGGAGATGAGGATGGAGGTGGTTGTGGTTGAGAGGTGGAACCAAACTGTGGTTTGGCACCTGGGGGTACATAGGCAGGGGGATTAGGTTTCCATGAGAGGTTAGGGTGATTCATCAAATTGGAATTGTAGGTATTTCCATATGGAGCATTTGGTTGTGGTGGCTTGTATTGACCTACAACATTTGCTTGCTCTGACATCAAATCCCCATTGATGGAGCACTCGCATTTCAGTTCCTCTCGGATTACCTGTGGATTGGAAACCGTGAATGGGTCGGGTCTCGCAAGAAGTGTTTTCGCTACCACCGCATGCACTTCATGGAGCCTTTTTCCTTCAAGCTCCTCCACCTTCTGAGCTAAGGTTGAAATTCTAGCTTTCATTTCTATATCCTCTGACAGTGCATACATCTCACTCCTAGGGTTGGCTAAAGGCATTTTTCTTTCCATTTCAGTGGTCTCTGGCTTCATCCCAACCTTAGAAGTTTCAGCCACATAGTTCGTAAAATCCATGGCTTCATCAGATGCTTACTTTAAAAATCTCCTCACACATGGCTTCCAATAACTGCTTTCATGGCAGGAGACATACTACTCATAGAAGTGGGTTTACCAAAGATCCACATGTATCAAACCCATGATGCGGATGCCACTCAATGGTCTCCAGCAAGAATCTATCCTGCAGCACTGTAGAACCTCTCACCATCTTGAAAGCCGCAAAGGTGTAAATTATTCCCTTCAAATCATATCCATGAAAGCACTCAAGAATTTTTTAAAATCATTATGTACTCTCAAATTTCAATTTCTTATGGTTCGGGTTCCTGAGTTAAGCCAAATCTTGGCCTTATCCTTTAGGGTCAGTGGAAATGCCTTCAGCTTTAGCAAATCCATGTCAATCATACCTTCCTTAAAGGTTGCACACTCCTCAAAATCCCTTATGTGTGTGTATGGATTTTCATTTTCCATACTCATGATATGGGGAGTAGGGTACTAAATAAGGCCTCATACTACATCTTCACTAGGAGGTATGATGCAAGAATAGGCACTAACTCCAGGAGGGTGGATATGGTCCCTCATCGACCTACATGCGCTGGATCTATCGGGGACCTTGTCGACTCAGCCGTTTCGTGCAGGATCCATGTTTTCACTATGTATAATGGTCGTGTACGATCCTTTGTAATCTACCTCAGAGATTCCTCCCGTCCCAAGACGCAGATACAAAATCGTTACACAACCGAGACACAACAAAGAGCACAAACCGCTAACTTGCAAAAGGTTAGGGTTAGCTAAAATAAAACTGACCAGATGAAAATAAAAACAAAGGCAAAGGATCAGAAGTACGAAACTTGCGCTACAGCAACCGAATTCAAAAAGGGTTAAAAAGGTCACCTTCACTTGTAATGAGGATTACAAGTACACTTCAACTTATCAAACGTAGTTTGGCACCATCCCCTCGCATCGCGCTGCACTTTGATTCACAGGCTACAAGAGGTGATCCTAATCAACAAAATTTATATCCTGTTCTTCTCCTATCACGTAGTCAAGAGCTATCGCAGCAGATAGCGGTCTAGGGTTGAACACGGGATAGGTTTTCATCCTATGAATGACTTGCATCGGTGTTGAAAAAGGCTATGAGGCTTTTAATTCTGGATTTTGATTTTTGTTTAAAATTGAAATGTGAGTTGTCTGACCGATGATTAATTGTAAAACCGAAAGTGAAGTGGAGAAAAGGTAACTTTGAAGGTTTAGGGTCACTAGCTTGACAACATGGGGTGACAAGGTCCCCTGCCTTATCCTCGCATCAGGCAAGCAACCCATAAATGTCCAAGCCATAACCGATCTTTGTTTAACTAGAAAACCTAACCCCTAGAATCATTCCTATTCTCGAGTCAACACAGCAACATGCATCTACAGCCCCTTTTCTTGTGGGCTTTGAAAACCCTAACATTCAACATCATTTCAAAGGCTCGTAAAGGCCATCTAAAGAACAAATGTAAAGACATCTAGCAATAAGTATGCACTCAGATCCTAAAGCATGGTAAGTATTGGCCAAAGTAATAACATTAAATGATATTCAACCCAGTTTGAGAAGACGGGAACTTACAACACGACTGTAGTATTTAACACACATGAGGACAACTCCGTAATCCGTCTCTTAATAACCAAGCTTAGCTACCTTCCTCTTCAGTTAAGAGGCTTAAACTAAGCATCTCTGAGTTGTCATCCTCAAGAGGGTTGTTTGCAGCCTAGAAAACGAGAGAGAAAGAGCAGAGAGAAGAGAGAAAAACAAAACTCCTCAAATGAAAGTCTGGAGATATTTATGATAAATGAAAAATGTGCCAAAAGATTGCTTAGGTTACACTGGGAGTGGCTTATATAGGCCACCCAATGTATGAAAATACAAGAAAAGCCTAACATTTTGGCTAATATAAGGACAAGGAAGTAATACACCAAATGAGGCTCGCTTGCATTAATTACAAAGGATGACAAGGTGAAATTTCGCTTAGGAATACAATTTCATTAGGTAGCTTAAAATTTTCGCTAGCCAGCGAAATCGCACGTAGATAGCGAATCGAGAATTCGCTAGGCACTCGCAATTTCGCTTGCTAGCGAAATTTCGCTAGCTTAGCGAACTTTTAAGAGATAGCGATAGTGTGTACTCGCTTAGGAACAAGGCATAGAGAATTTGAGAGCTCAGCGAAATTTCTCAATTTCGCTAGGATTGTGAAATTTTCAAGAATCCCAATAAATTTTCGCAATCTTAGCTAAATTTCGAATTGTCGCTTCACGCATTGCCCATCGCTTCCCATCAAGGTCTATTTTCATCACTTTGCCTTCATTCCTTCATTGAATTTTTGTATGTTTGAAGGTCAGATAAATGGGGTTCAATCTTCATGGTTCAAAGACATATCCGACATATTAAACTCTCAAGGTATGCAAAAACTCCGCGCAAACAACTAAAAATAACCCTAAAACTAAGATAAGTGATACTAAGAAGACCTGACTGGAGGATTATGCCCTTCTAGTCGGGAAAAAATACTGTGTTTCGGGAACCTAAGTATGGAGAATTGTAGGTTATTAATGCTCATATGTTCCAATGCGCTTGATATTCCGATGATGCATTCAATGCGCCTTTTGAAGCTCCTCCCCTATATATATCAAAGCGACCAAGTCCATGAAGTTGCCAATGGATTCCTCTTCCATTGCACAAAGCTTTCCCCCATTGTGATTTCCTCCCTCGCCCGCATCCATAGGCCGATGAAGGTGGAGAAGTTATGGAGGTAGGCTTTCAGAAATCTCTGGAGCTATTTGTCGCCAATGGATATTGTGTGTTTGAGAACGACATATGTATTAACCTACTAAATGTCCTAGGTTGGAAGCCCAATATGCCAATTCCCCTCTTTCAGGGTTCTTCGCCAAGGTTAGTGCCCCCGTTCCGGCTCTCTTCCGCGGTTGCAAATGATCAAGGTGTACGGTTGAGACGAGAAGAGTCTTCAGACTCTTCTTTTTCTTCCAGTTTTTCCTTTCCTCTTTTTTTTTTTTTTTTTTCTTTTGACAGTAAGTCTGGCATGGTTACTTGGACGGATTTGTAATGGGTCTATCATGGTTGTTTGGCCGCATTTGTTTTTGTTTTGTGTAACCACCGATGTCTCGCTGGGGCGTATTTTTAATAAGATCGTTTTCGGGGCATACTGGTGGCACCAAACTTTCTATCTTTCATTCTTTCTGTGTATATCAACTAAGGGAGCAGCCGACCTAAAGATGGCTTCTGAGAAGCCTTTACTAGTTGTGAATGTGTTTTTAGATTTTTCAAATAGGACTGCTCTTTGGGTTTCATAGCGAATTAACTGCCCAGTTGCTTGAATGGCTAATCGAGGGGGCCCTACAGCAATGACCTAGGCCCATATAACTATGGGCCTTGATTGATAGACCCAAAGGACTGGTCCTTACAATCAAGCCTGCGTGGTTTAGATGCCTTATAAGATAAAACGCCTTATGAATACCAATCGGAGGAGAGTAGGGCACGCTTTCTATAACGGGCTTACCGCTAGCGCATTAATGCGGCTGCTCATGCCTACTCCTATATAGGATAGGATCCAAAAGTTAATTTCTTTATCGTTACTTAGAAGCCTCTCACCCAAAAATCCTTTGAGCAACTGCAACACTCTTGAAGATTTCGCTAAGCTGGCTCAACGTTTTCTAACCATTTTTGAAACTCTAGTGGGGCTTTCCTCCTCGCTTGCCTTCGATTTCCGCTTTCGGGATGTATTGTTTTTGTTTGAGTTGGTTTTGTTTTGGTCTGGCCTTGAATGCTCACTTTTTAGTCGCCGGTAAGGTCTTGGCGACCGAACTGTACGCAGCGTTTTGGGATGTACTCATTCCTGGGTGCGTCCCAATAGTTTTCGAAAAGCTCCTCAGTCTAGGTTTTTGGTCCTACTATCATTTCGCTGAGAGATCCTTGAGTTGATCCCCTTTCTTTGTTTTCCTGTAGAATGACGAGAAGTCAAGATGAGACTTCCACTAGTCGTCATGTGGAGGGGTCCAAATTTCGGAGTCATTTACCCAGCAACCTTGCGGGCTTCTTATGTCCGCGGAGTTCCGAGATCCTTCTGCCGAATCCCTGAAGGCATTAGCTTAGAATTGTTGGACGGTCCGACTTTCTCCATTGTAGGACAAGCGGATAACGCTATCTACTTCACCCGAGCGTCATAGCCTGGACTTCACTTCCTCGCTTGCCGCTGCGAAGCAATCCCACACGCTCACTCCGGCTCCTCCCGCACTTATTCATCCGAATGTGTTTTTCGAATTTTAATGGGTCAGAAGGTGCTTAATCCTTGCGTACCAATCGGATATTTTGGCTGGCAGAGATATGCTCTGGCCTATATCGTAGCTAGGACCTAGGGCCAACTGCCCATGTTGGCCCATGTCCCCTAGCTTACAATTCTTGTAACCAAGCTCCTGATTCCCCAAGACTGAGGCGGCAAAGGGTCAGTCTCTGGTGTCTGTGGGTACGAGACGCTCTACCTCCGGGCTTTCTTTGATGTGAATCACTTTATGTTCCTGTTGGCCTTAGTTTAGTCATAACTCATGTTCCCGCTAGATGGTCTCGTGCATTGACACACATCCGCTTTCCCGATATCCAAGTAAGCACAGCGAGACCAAATTTAGTTAATTGGGACAGAAGGTCGGCCTGGAAAACATTAGACGATTACTAGAGATAATAGAGGCAAAGCGCAATCATAAGCTTTTGTTGACGGCGAGGAACTTGCGAGAGTTGATCGCTTGAGCCTTTCTTTACATCATCCCCATCGCTCTCCCAGTCACGCCTACAGCTCTCATTAAGGAGAGCACTCTGCCTCGCACTGTAAGCTCGAGCCCTGTGTGCAGCCTTCTCAAGAAATCAAGGTTCTCAAGAAAATCAAGCAGCACGCATGGACCAATGAGGTCTGCCTAGATCACTCAGCCCCAAAGTTCGAAGCTTGCCCCCCCTAAGCCTAAAAAGAAGAAGAAAGAAGATAAGACGAGGGCTTGGGAAACGAAGGTAGCCGGCGCCGGGTTCGAAGACTTTGTGGACTAGGCGAGCATAATTTCCAGTGAGCCCTCCGAGGAGGAGGAAATGGCTAGGCTTACCATTAGGTTTGCCGCATGGATGCGTAAGCAGGATGTAGGCTCGAAGGGTGAGACCACCCCCATCTCTGACGGGAAATGTTTGAAGCTATCTTCACCAGATAAAGAGGCTCAGATGGACTGGACTGGACAATAATTTCAGTGGACTCCCCCGATTGAGCCTCCAATGACTAGTCAGTCTTGGAAGGCTCAATGAGGTCGCGCAGACCTCTGTATGAGGATCCTAACTAGGGGCCTTCCAAATGTCGACCTAAATCGGGAAAGGAGCCCCATCGCAGTCACATTCCTAAGGTTCTCGCCAGCCCGCAAATGGCAGAAATCTAGCGTAAAAGGTCGCCTGATCGGACGCTGCTGAGCACGTACATTCCTCGGCAAGAGAGGATCCATCCTCCAACGGGCATGGCTGCCTCAATTTCGAGAGTGCTTAGAGATCATCCACCGCTGTGAGCCCTTCAACTGCTTATCTGATTGAAGGCATATAAGCGACTCTATTCTAATTATTTCTGAGTACCGATGGCAGCTCGCTTAGAGTAGTATTCCATCTCGTTCCCCGTCTATATGAATAAGGAGGCTTTCAAGTTGGTGGCTAAGGACGGGATGCTTATCCGTAACCATGACTTTCACCGATCGATTCAGCTGATATGTGCTGATTTTTAGTACTTGATTACTAGCTTTGCGTAGTAATTTTCTTGTAACTTTTCCTTTACAGGTCGTGAGGCTATCCGAAATATGGCTCACCAACATAGGGAGTTTCAATCCCGGCTAGATGATGCCGAGAAGCTGCGACTTTACACCCAGTCAACCATTTCCAAGCATCAAGCCTTGGACGCTTCTTTGACTAAGGCAAGATCTAAGTCAAAACATTAGGAGCGAGAGGCCAAAGCCGGTGCATAAAAGATTGAACGGGTGGAAAAAGAGAGGGACGAGGCCAAGCAGAAGGCTAAGGTGGCTCGTCTGACAGCCGTACCAACAAGTGATGCCAAGGCACGGGCAGAGGATGACTTGACTAGGGCTCGAGATGCTTTGGCAGCTACGGAGGAAGACGAGCACAGGTTAGAAGCTGAGGTTACCCGCCTGGCGGTGGAGCGAATGTTGCTTTTATTGGAGCTCGAGGCATCCAAAGATGAGGTGTCTTCCCTTCATTCCCAAGCGGGCAAGGACAAGGAAGCCATGGTGGAAGACTACCAGAAATCCATGGAGCAAATTTTTTCTTATGGCTACGGATGCTACGCGTTCAAACATAACATCTGTGGTGACCTGCCAGGGATTCCAGGTGGCATGCCTGACTTTGCCAACCCACTTCCTCCAAAGTTTTTTGCAAACCTAAAGTGCCCCCCAGCCCCAACAACCGTCGAAGTCAACGTTGCAGAGGTAGATTTGGGTGAAGCAGTGAAAGATCTGGAGGAGGATGTCGTTGCAGAGGAGCAGGACTAACTTCTTTCCTTATGTTAGTTTTTAGGAGATTTTTACAAGGGGCGCCATTTTACCACTCGTATGCGTATTATTTCTTGTAATCCTTGGCGCTTTTTTAGAGCATTTTAATGGAATAATGTGATATCATCAGGACATGAGTCATGTTTGATGAAAATCCTAAGATGATAACAACCATGACTGGAGTTTTTACTTTTAAAAATGTCAGTAGGACAACAACCATATCTGGGCCTTTTAAATGCCAGCAGGATAACAACCATATCTGGGATTTTTTTTTAAGATGTCAACAGGACAACAACCATATCTGGGCTTTTTATTTTAAGAATGCCAATAGGGCAACAACCATATCTGGACTTTTAAAGGGAAGCAATCATAAGCTTTCAGAGGAAATGTCTAAAAGATAATCTTTATTGATGATAGTATCCTCAAAGAAAACATTAATGATAATACTTCTTAAGGTGCATAGTGTTCCACATCCTGGGCACTGCAGTCCCATCTGGTCTACTTAGCGCATAAGGCCCGGTTGTCCCTACTCAAACTATCGTGGTACGGTCCTTCCACTGGCTGAACTTCCAAAGATGGTTGAGTTAGAGCCAAAGACCCGCTCTTAAGACTAAGTCTTCGAAAGCAGAATGTACACGTGCTTGCACGCCGACAGTAAGTTTACTAGCCTATGTTGGTATGACGCTATGTGCACAAATTTTCCGCTCCGAGTTCGCTGAATCGTGTCTAGGTTCGCTATGGCTTCGGCATTTTCTCAAGAATTTATGCTCATATGGTGGGCATCCAGATTTCTGTGGGGATGATGGCTTCCATCCCATACGTGAGGGCGAACGGCGATATGCTAGTTGGTTTTCGACTGGTTGTTCTATAGGCCCATAAAACCCCTAGTAGTTCCTCTACCCATTTTCCTTTGGCCGAATGCAGACGTTTTTTCAGAGCTAATAGGAGAGTCTTATTTGATGCTTCTACCTAGCCGTTGCTCTGTGGGTACCGTGGGGTCGAGTATAGGTTTTTTATTTTCACTTCACTGCAAAAATTCCTGTATACTTGGTTGTCGAATTGTGGCCCATTGTTGGTTACAATCGATTGGGGTATTTCGAATCTGCACACAATGTTCTTCCATATGAACTGAACAACCTCTTTATCTTTGATGGACACGCAGGCTTCTGCTTCTATCCATTTACTAAAATAGTTGGTGGCCACCAATAATAGCTTCTTCTGAGTCGGGGCGGTTGGCATTGGCCCTACGATGTCCATAATCATTGTTTAACCCACTAGGGCTCGTTATGGTTGTTAGGTCTGCGGTCGGCACCCCGACACTCCGGGGCCTCAGCTGCTAGCAGCGGTCACACTTCCTGACATAGGCGACTGCATCTGCGCTCATGGTTAGCCAATAGTAGCCTTAGGTATAGGCTCTATGGGCCAAAGTCCTACCACCTTGATGATTTTCGCATACCCCATCATAGAGCTCTACCAAAACATACTGTCCTTGCTGGTGAGTGAGGCACTTAAGGTAGGGCCCGTCTAGGGACCGTTTATATAGATGGCCGTTCGCAAGGAAGAATCGAGTCACCTGGACTTGGATCTTGTGGACTTCGGTTCTATTATCTGGCAATTCTCCCGAGCTCAAATAGCGGGCTATTGGAGTCATCCAAGAAGGACATGCTTCGACTCATTTCGCTTACTCCTGGCTGAAATAATCGACTTAATTTCTCAATGAGCAGTAGGCGAGCAGGAGCACCATTTCTTTTATTGGTAGGGACGTAGCCACGGCTGCCAAATTGTATGCCTTTTCGTTTTAATCTCTTGAGACGTGCTCTAGTCGCCAACCCACAAAGTTTCCTAGTCGTAAGGTGACCAGACTTACATACTTAGTCATGCGCTGGTCTCTTGTTTCATATTCTCTATTTACCTGCCCTACCACCAATTGAGAGTCGCTTCTTATGATTATTTTTTCCGAGGATACGGAGATTGCGAGGACAATCCCAACTATGATTTCTTTGTATTCGGCCTCATTGTTAGAAGCGAGGAAATCCAAACATATGGCCTACTTTATAATTTCTCCAGTCGGGGCTTTAAGTTACAGTCCCAATCCAGTTCTCATTTGTTGTGAAGTGCCATCCACATTCAGAGTCCACCAGCCAGAGCTATATGGTTCCATTTCTTGTTGAGGAATTTCTGCTAAAAAGTCATCCATTACCTGCCCCTTTAACGCCAGACAAGGTTTATATTGAATACCGAACTCACTCAATTCAATTGCCCACCGAGCCATTCGTCCTGACAGATCGGGCTTATGTATAGTGCTTCTTAAAGGAGGTCAGAGTATGTTGATAGGGTGCGCCTGTAAGTAGGACGAAGTTTTAGCGTGCCACCGAGGAGCCAAGGTCACCGTCGAGATGGGTATATCGGTTTTCTGGATGTGGACTTGCTTACAAAGAATATAAGCCTCTACTTCCAATATTCATCTTCTTTGAATCAAGCTGCACTTATTGAAATATCATAAACAGCTACGTAAAGATAGAGTGCCTCAGGGCTAGCCAGAATTGGTGGTTCGGTGAGATACTGCTTGATTGCCATGAAGGCCTGGTCGCATTCTATATTCCTTTCAGTCTATTTGGCCCCTTTTAGAGTGGTAAAGAACGGCTTCAATTGATCTAAAACGAGAGATGAATCGCCCTAGAGCCGCCAACCGGCTAGTCAATTGTTGCATTCCTTTTCTGGAGGTAGGAGTCTGAGATTCCATTATGGCCCTAAGTTGAATAGGATTGGCCTCAATCCCTCTCTATGTTACCATAAAGCCCAAGAACTTACCTGAACTGACTCCAAACGCACACACTTCAGGGGATTGAGTTTCATATCGCTCATGCGCAGCTACACCAAAAGTTTCGCGGTGCTTCAGATGACGGGGCGTTTTTGACTGTTTGAAAAGCATATCATCGATATAGACTTCCATGGTCTTGCCCATCAGTGATCGAAATACCTTTCTTACTAATCTTTGATAGGTTGCTCCGACGTTCTTCAAACCAAAAGGCATCACATTGTAGCAGTATAGCCCGTGTGGTGTAATGAAGGTCATTTTCTCCACACTGCTTGATGCATAGGAATCGTGGTAGCTGGAGAAGGCCTGCAGAATGACACATCCCATGGCCACTAAGCATCGACGATTCGATCTTATTCATGGCAGGGGAAGCTTTCATCATTAGGCACGCTTCCATCGAGGTCTCAGATAGTCCACACATACTTCCATTTCACCGCCCCTTCTTTCGGGATCTACCACCACGTTGGCAAGCCATTCAAGATACTTTACCTCTCTGATAAAACCTACTCTCAGAAGATTGTCTACCTCTATTTGAATAATCTAATGACGATCCGAGTGAAAACGCCTTACCTTCTATCTAATAGGTTTCGCCGAGGCGATAATGTTCAATTTGTGAAAGGCCAAGCCATGTCTAAGTGACTCTAAGCAAAAACGCTTTTGCGCTCCTAACAATACGTGCTGTAAATCGCTTCTTCTTCGGGCTGATAATAGAGTGCTGACATATGTGAATCCTCCAAATTCATTCAAGGCTATCGTCTCTGTGAGGATCCATAGCCTAACCCATTCTTTTCTCCGCTCGACTCCAGCAGGAATCGCGGGTTGCTACGTGGGAATGTGAGCCTCAAGAGGAAGACTATTTGAGCTATTTTCCCCTTTCTATTCCCGTATGGATAATTGGTAACACTATCATGCGGCTAGCTGACTGCTTAAAAGGTCAACCTACCATGCATTGGTCAAATAACTGACTATCTTATAATATGCTAAAGGGACGGCCTTCATCGAGTGCAGTCAAGTCCGGCCTACTATGTAATTGTAAGGCCCCAAGTCTTAGATGACTGAGAACAAAACCTGTTGAGTGAGTGGCCCTGCTTGTATAGGAAGTGTGCTATCTCCCAGTGTTGTGGTTGTTACGTCGTTGAAACCAGAGAGGACTCGTCCGACTGAGTTCAACATTCGTGAGAAAAGCCTATCCTGGTTGAAGGCGGTAGTCGCGAACAACTGGCTTCACGCTACCAAGATCTACCAAAGACCCTATGCACATCAAACCACTACTACAAAGGGGCGAGTACAAGTGCATCATATCGGGGCACAATGACCCTATTCAGTTTACTTAGGGGAAAGGATATAGTATTATTTATCGCCTTATTCTTCCTTGCATTACTCCCCAGGATGCATCTCTGTGCCTTGACCGTGGTCGCTTCCTCGGTTTTTTGTTGACACTTTGATTGGTACTAGTTGTCAAATGGTCCCCCTAGTATATAGTTTATGGTCGGTCTGGATTCGGACGGTGTGGCCGTGCCGGCTGTAATTCTATCTACTGTAGGCACAAATTACACTTTGCGGTCAACTTCCCTAACATATCTTGTGAGGTGCCCCGCTTTAATTAGTCTTTCCACCATGAATTTTAGGCTTCGGCACCTGTTGATCTCATGCCCGTGATCTCTATGATAATCGTGATAATACTAGAGGGTTTCTTCGAGAGGGTGGGTCCATCCGCCAATCAAAAGTGTGCCATTTGAAATCCGCAAGTCAGAATGAGGGGTAGTAGCTCTCATATGTGATGTTCAGCGAAAGGAATTACGTGGGCTCTCTTTCGTGGATCGATCTGATCGTCTAATTTTCGCCTCTCTTAACCTTCCCAGTTCAAAGTACTCTTCCTCCTATTTATTTGCCTACCGCTTGCTCTGTGATCATGACAGTTTGAGTTGCTGCACAGATGTTCTCTTCCAACATTGAATATCTATCTGCCCTCATGTACAATTCTTCCATAATAGCCTGCGGGCTCCAAAGACAAAGGGAGGGAAGAAAGGGGTAGATAGGCCCGCGGAAGCTTCTCCTAAAGTTCCTCAAGGATCACATCCATGTCGCAAACCTTACTTGTTGGACAGCTTGCCCAAACCTCCTAGTGAGTCTCATATGGTTTCCTCCTCCTGCTTTATAATAGTTTGCAACTAGCTAATATCTATCTTCTCTGGTCAGATCAACAAAGATAATCGAGAGATTTAATACGGTCCAAAGCTCATTGAACGAATTTATTGAATTACGTGGAAGCTTATGGAACTAGGCTAGCGCAGGACCTTGGAGGCTAGCCAGGAAGACCTTGCATAACGAATGGTCACTGTCGGCGTTCAGAGTCATTGCCTAGTTGTAATGGAGCATGTGATCATAAAGGTCGTTAGAACCATCTAACATAGCAAAGGTTGGCATGACGAACCCTCGAGGTGGCTCGTAATTGAGGATGTGTCGCCTAGTGGGAGAAGAGAGCATGTCCCTGACTTCAATTGCCGCCGCAGCGTATGCAGAGGGTGGTGGTCTTGTACCGAAGGCGAGGTGCAGTTGGGGGCATGGGTGACATTCCGCCGTGGTATCGCAGACTCCGCTCCCGCACTCTTTCGTCGGGTCTTATCCTAGGCCTCGTTTTCTCTTTCTCGCCCTAAGTGGAATTCGCCATCATCAACATCACACGGGCGATGCGAGCGTCTCTGGCGCGACCTAGCCCTACTACTTTTTGCTAGGGAGAGGTGTAACACCCCAAAATACACCCTAGTCGTTTTTAAACATAATTAGAGTATATCATTAGTGCATTTGGAAATTTTTCGTAGTTATATTTTGCTAAGTAAGAAAATTTCAAAACCCAAAATTTGTAAAAGATACAAGGGTAAATTTGTAACTTGTCAAAATGGGACACAAAAGACATAATATAAGAATATGGTAGGTTATTATATAAATGGCATAACTTGATTTGAAAATATAGGAGAGTTGGAGGACCAACTTGCAATAAAAGGAAAATAAACTCAAATGGGATAAGACCAAGTTGGTCTCCCATTTTGGGGGAGCAAAACGTTAAGGGAGAAAAACGTAGAGAGAGAAGGGGAAGAAGAAGAAGAAGAAAGCCAAAGAAAGGTATGGAATTTGTTAAGTTTTGTATGGAACTTGTATGGAAACTATGATTTCGCATGTATTATCGACTTGACTTTGTATGGAATTGCTTGATGAAGAAGAAATCATAAACCCATTTTTTTTTATGAATTTGGGTCTAAAAGAACCCTACTTGGTATATTGGTTGTGTTTTGGACTTGGGTTAGTTGATTGTAATTCTCAATTGAGGAATATTTATATTAAAGAATATTTATATTAAGGAAATATTGGGGTTTTAGGGGAGATGTTGTCAAAATTTCTCCAACTTCGGATGGTCATAATTTCTTCGTCTGACCTCCGTTTCGGATGTTCTTGGACTCTATGGAAAACCCTTTGAGTCTAGAATCCATACATATATAGCTTGATAATATTGGAACTCATATTAGGTCCAAAAATCATGAAAACAGTAGGCCCTGCTGGTTATGCTCGTAGTCACTTTTCAGAGGAAGCCTTCAACTTTGGATGGTCATAATTTCTTTGTCTGAACTCCGTTTTGGATGTTTTTAGACTCTATGGAAAGACCTTTGAATCTAGAATCCATCCATATATCTTGATGAAATTGGAACTCATTTTAGGTCCAAAAATCACGAAAAACAGTAGGCCATGCTGGTTCTGCTTGTAGTCACTGTTCATAGGAAACCTTCAACTTCGGACGATCATAATTTCTTCGTCCGAACTCCGTTTCGGATGTTCTTGGACTCTATGGAAACCCCTTGAGTCTAGAACTATCCATATAGCTTGATGAAATTGAATGATAGTAAATAGCTCATAAGCACAATATGGTAACCATAGTTATTCATGCATATAATGAGATATGAAAATGCAAAGATACGTAATAAATGATTGTAAATATCGCATATGATCACCTGATGACAATAATTATTCTGGCGAGATATGTAATCGAACATAAAATATACATTGATTGTCCGCTTAGAACCTGGTAGAGGGATAGATGGGCATGCCTATTAGGAAAATCAAGTCTACAAAGATAATCGACGCTCTGGCCATTCATTTAGGTCATTACAATACTTCAGTTCTTATAGATGGTCATTGTCTCGTGACAATGATAATAGCGCACCTTCGCCCTTATGTATCACTATTTCGCATAAAGGAGTACAACGCCTTCGGGCCCTATAGTTTCTTTTATCCACTTCTAAGATTTATGCATGAAACATAAAATAAAGGACTCCTGAATATGACATGGTGAAATGATATGCGGATATGATAAGAGAAGGCATAGCATCGCTATGCGATGACAAGTATATTGTGACAAGAACATGAAGCAAAGTGTAAAATGATAAGAAATGAAACATGGTATGATAAGTAAATATGAAATATGTATAAGCATGTTTAAATGTGTGACACTCCATTCCCCGGGGGTCCGTTGACAACCCACAACCCTCATATCATCTCCCCATCGTCGGTAACCCGACACTATCATGGAAAATCGAGCGTAGCCCTTTGTACTAGGAGCTCTACCCAAAGTACATAACTCATCCCAATGACCACACAGTGGTCCACACATGGATAAAAGGAGTAAAATGGCCTCAGTTCCCCGTGGATCAATACTCACAATAATCATATCCAACCAAATATATATATCATGGTTCAAGAGTTGATAATTCGCCTTATACAACATATTAAAAGTTTAAACATTCTTAATACATGTATCCAACTAAAACACCAAAGCCACAACCCGGGCTTTAAAAAAATCGCCTCTAGGATGAGCCATCTCCTCGCACATTCCCGTACCGAAAGAACATATTCCCCACAGCAGGAGTTAATGCCTGGGTGAGTGGAATCACCCTAAATGGGTTACTCCTCACCTAAGTGCATATGCAATGATCCAATTTTTAAATACACATTCAAGCAAATTCATGATCCTACTTGAATGTCTAAATGACTAACCCATGTCCCGAGTCCTCACCGACTCCCTCACACTTGCCTAAGCCATGTATGAGAAACATTATTTTCAAAACAAAGGTATTTGTTTTTAATTGTAGGACAACACCCAATATAAGTGAGCTGACGACTCAATAATCTATTTAGTGGACAACCCTCCGATGTATATCAATCACGATCTCGACGACGAGTATGTTATATGGACTACCCTCCGATATTGTAATGGACACACCCGATAATTATTATTATTAGTCAACCTCCGAAACGACTTAATCAACCACCTCATGCACTCAATTCCTATTGTTCTGTGGTGCCTCAAAGGCATATGGAATGCATGATGCCAATCTAATACAATTTATATAACACATGCAAATATATATAACATGATATACATTTACATAATTTAATCACACAAACATGTTATGTGTAATTTCACAATCCATTAATACACCAAAAATTAGTCACGCGGCTAATTATCAACCACGAGCACCGGGACGGAATCACCAACCAAACACATTTTTCTCAAGGGGTTAGGTTTATTCCGCGGAATGCAAACCCTGCCATCGTTGCTCACGGCCACTATCCAACATCGATTCCACTTCTGAACTGTGACCCTAGCCATTTCTACCATACACATTAAAACATGATTTATGGCATAATTTATACCACAAAGATCTAAAACAGCCTCTTACAATTACCTGATCGCACCGACCATTCAAATGAGCTCAAAGAATAACAATTCGGGTCCTGCTTGGGACCGATCAAACGGGTCGCTTAAGGCCTCAAATCACCTCAATCATCAACCAAAACACTTAAATCGAAAAATAAATCAAGTAGGATAAACTCTACCTCACGAAAGTTTGTCGGAATTCCTAAAACCGAGCCTACGCCAGAGGCCTCATCACAGAGCGACTTTCCTTTCTTGGCCCCGACGAATTCGACTGGCCGACCGTCAGAATCTTAGAGAGAAGCTTGATACTCTCTCACTAAAACACCAAAATGGCTACCGTGATCTCCCCCGCTTTCACGCTTTGTCTTTCTTCAATTGTAGAGAGCTGCACATGGGTATTTCGCCTTATTATCATTTAAACATTTCAATAACGCCAATTATGCCCCCAAACTTTGGATTTTCGACATTTGAAGACTATCTCAATCGGCCCATTTCCATCATCTCTACCCATGCAACATGTAACATGTGTATGATGTTATAGGTGACTTTTGTCACCTCAGAGCTTGCCTTTACTTCAAGACTCGATACCCGATGCCTCGAAACGGCAAATTCCGATTGTCTCTTAATCGACGAAATTTGACGTGCTAGCTAGATTTCGTGAGACGATTCCAACGGTGAAATTCGTTTCATCATCCAAGATCTATAGAATAAATTTCGGATTTTTTTTTACCAAAATTACGATTTTGCCCTTTTTGAGAAGATTGAATTTTCTCGGATCTTACAAAATGATATGATACGTTAGATGTGTATGCATGTGTATAGAAGTGTGATGACCCTTATTAGAGGTCATCCATATGTATTAATTCTGATTAGTACCCAAAAAGTGCTATTTTGAGCCCTATTCAAGATAGGTTTTGAGTGCTTTTTGCGCACTAATCATATCAATTAAACCAATTGATATGTCTTCAGTCCATCTAGTTTCACTCACTAATTCCATTTCTAGATTGTTTTGATTGTTTTGTGTTTTGAGAACTTCCAATCAAAGAAGTTTAGCCTATCGTGTTGAATGCGAGAATCCTCGATATCTCATCGAGCCGAGGCGATGAAATATCAAGATTCAAAGGAAAATTAAAGGCAAAGTGATGAATAAGAAGTGCAGAGAGGATGCAAAGGGAGCAAACAGAAGCAGAGCAATCCTGTGGTTTTTCGCTATGATTGGGAATTAAGCCGGGATTGCGAAAATTTCGCAATCATAGCGAAAATTCTCAGATCCTAGCTTAAATTGGAAATTTTATTAGAAAGAATAAATTTCCGCTTAGCTAGCTTAAATTTATCGCGCCTAGCGGTAAATTTTCCAATTTCTATCTACAAAAAATTCCCCGCTAGGGCTGAATAAATTCACCGAAGTTGCTAGCGAAATTTCCCACTTCGCTATCTCCTCGTCACCCTCGCAGTTAGCGAAATTCCTCGTTAGCATAGCCAACATCTCGCTATGCTAGCGAAATTCCTACATAATAAATCTCAGCCCCTGTGTTTTTGGTATACTTGATCCCAAACGACCACGTTTTGATGTATTACCATTTTGACCCTTATGTAATCTCATATTTTAGGTATTTTTGTATTTTCACACTTTGGGTTGGACTATATAAACCCCCACCTCTTTGTAACCCTAAGCAACTTTTCACTTTATAAAGTTTTCTCCCGCAGCCTTCTCTTAGGTCTCATTTTGCTCTTCTCTTCTCTCCTCCTCTTTCTTCATTTTTCCTGGGCCGCAAACACCCTCGAGGATGACAACTCAAGGGATGCTCTACAGCCTCATATTCTTGAAGAGGAGGGTCGCTAGCTTGGTTTTTGGTCAGCAGTTGGGTCCTCATGCTTTGAATGTTACAAGTATCGCATTTATGGTTCCCAAATTTTCCAACTAGGGTTTAATGGCATTTAATGTCTTTCCTTCGTCAATACTTGCCATAAGTTTAGTGGTTCTCGCATTCTTAATGGTAGATGCAGTGACATTCTTTAGATGTCATTTACGAGCCATGGGAATGAGGTTAAATGCTAGGGTTTCAAACTGAATGGGACTTTAAATGCTTAGTACTTGGGTTGACTCAAATAGGAGTGGTTCTAGGGTTAGGTTTTATAGCTAAACAAAGATCCGGTTTTGGCTTTGACTATATGTCATTTGCTCTAATGCGAGGATATAACCCGAGGACACTTTAATAGCCCCATGTTATCAAGCTAGTGACCCAAGCCTTCAAGGTTACTTTATCACACTTCACTTTAAGCCACATGCTAGTCGCTGAACATACAACCCTAATCGCTTTTAACAAAATCCGAAAATCCAAACAAAAGCCCCAATTATATTTCAAACACCGATGCTAATCATTCGTGGATGAAAAACTCATCCCCGTGTTCGACTCCTAGATCATTATACTCGGCAAGAGCTTGACTACAGTAGAGAGGAGGAACTTAGGAATATAAATTTTGTTGATTCCGCATCACTCTACCGTGGCACGAATCAAATGGCGCCATTGCCGGGGATGGTGCCATACTACGTATGATGAGTTGAAGTGTACTTGTAATCCACATTACAAGTGTTGGTGACCTTTCAGTCCTTTTTGAATTTATTGTGCAGGAACTGCAAGTTTTCTTCACTTAGCGCCATCGCACCGCTTTTAGTTTCTGGCATCGCTTTTACTTTAACTAACACTAACTTCTTTTCAAGCTTATTGCGGTTCTTTGCTCTGTTTACTTTGCTTAACAGTGTTTATGCAAAGACTGACAGAGGAACATCGTGGATCGCAAAGAGTGAGTGCACTAATTCAACAAAGCTGAAATCATCGCAGGTACAATGACCAAATGGATCCTCTACTTGAGGAACAAAGAAAGTCAACCAAGACTCCCCATGAATCCAACAAAGACATGTGCTCGATGAGGAACACATACACCCTCCTAGAGTGAGTGCTCCCTCCTGTATCATACCTCTTGCCGAGGATGTAGCAGCTGGGAGGACCCTACCTAGTGCCCCCGCTTCCACATTTCATGGTATGGAGTAATGAAAATCCATATTCACACATACGGATTTCGAGGAGGTATGCACAACTTTTAAGGAGGGTATAATCGACATGGATTTGCCTGTCGAAGATTCCCTCGACACGAAAGATAAGGCCAAATATGCCCACCCATCGAGGCCGAGAACGATTGAGAATCGGGCCGATCTTCAAGCTGAATTTTTGAAGAAATTTTTCATGTAACCAAGACCAAATTAAGAGGCAGATCTACAATTTACTCTGCCATGACAACGAAATTCCACCAATGCCGGGAGAGATTCATGGAGACCATCGTGTTGCTTGTCCACATCATGGTTTCGGAGCACTTGGATGTTAGTGAATCATTTCTATAATGGTATGTCCCCGCCATGAAGCACTTGCTAGAAACCATGTGCGGAGGTGATTTTTCTTTGAAAGTAAAAATCCGTATGAAGCTATGATTGAGTTATGTGGCTGAAACTTCCAAGGGATGAGATGAACCAAACCCGAGGGAGGTGGAGAAAATGAGGGCCTCAAGACACCAAGGGGAGGAATTTTTGCACTTTAGAGGACATGGAAATGAAAGCAAAATCTCAACCCTAGCTAGGAAGGAGAGCTAGAAGGAAAGAGGCTCGCATGAGTGCAAAGGACTTAAAACACCGCATGTGCCAACCCATTCATCAGTTGTCAACCCACTGTTAATCCAGGAGAACATCATCCGACCGCCTCTTCGCATGCTGATTTGATGTCGAATATGCAAATGTCGCCGTAGGTCAATACAAGCCACAGTCCAATGCCCCATATGGTAATACCTACACCAATTGGAAAAATTCACCTTAACCTTTCCTGAAATCTAATCCCCCCGCCTATGTGCTCTCAAAGCAACACACTGGGTTCCTCATCTCAACCATAGCCGCTATCATCCTCTTTCACCTGTTGAACAAGCTATAATTTGAATTGGAGCAAGGCAGAGGCACTTTGTGGAAGAACAAAAGGATCAATGCACAATTGGCACAAAGGATTGACACTCGGTAGAAAGTACATCAACAAAAGAATAGATGGGCTTCGAGAGCAATCTTAATCTTTAAAATAGACAATGGCAGATCTAATCACAAAGATCAACAATATTCGAGGTAATGAGGAGATAAGGTTCCCTTCCAAACATTGCCAACCAAAGGGTTCCATGAGGTAGGTTCATCCAAGAATTCAGGTGGATGAAGTGAAAGCTATAAATCACTCCGAGAGTGGAAAAGAAATAGAGCAACCAAAGGCCTATGATCACCAAGAAACATGCAAGGAAAAAGGTCGAGCCCGAGAGGGTAATCATCGTGAAGATCCAGCAGCTATAAGCATGCCCTCCATTTCCCCAAGCACTACGAGGCAAGAAAAAAATCCCAAACCAAGCTGAAATTTGGGAGGTGCTAAGGCAAGTGAAGGTAAACATTCCACTGCTCGACATGATTAAGCAAGTCCCCACCTATGCAAAATTTTTGAAGGACCTATGCACAGTCAAGAAAGGGTTAGGCATTGAAAAGAAAGCCTTCCTAACCGAGCAAGTCGCTACACCAGAGCAAGACCCTACCAAATACAAGGATCCAGATCCCACAATTTCACCAACATCGAGGGACTTGCATAGACAAGGCATTGCTCGATTTGGGGCTGCTGTAAACCTACCGCCATACTCAAAGGTATAAGCAAACTAGGGTTTAGGGAGCTCAAACCTACCAACATCACTTTTATTAATGATAGGATCGCTGAAGATCCTAAGGAATAGTTGAGGATGTGTTGGTGAAGGTAGACAAATTCCTACTACCCAAAGAGGGACTTTGTAAAGCCTGACACCGAGCCACTAAAAGGCCAATCATGTGCCGATTATCCTGAAGACTCATTTTTGGCCACAGCCATGCAATTATCAATTGCCGAAATGGAGTCATGCAACTCACATTTGGCAACATGACATCGAGCTCAACATTTTTCACTTCAGCCACACAAACCAAATGAAGGCGATATAAGGAAGAACGGTTCGCCAATTGGTCGTGGGCGTTGCAGCCAAAGATCCATAAATCAAGTAAGAATCGGCTAACTAAGATGAAGCATTTGATTAGAGCCACATCACACCACGCAGAAAGCAATTGCTCACCCAAAATCAACCGCTGAGAAGAAAATCGACAAAGAGGAATCAGCGTGCCAACGCAAAGAGTACGTATACTCACTGCAGGGGCTAAGGAGCTCCTTGACCCCCATGAATGAAGTTGGTAAAATTGAGCTGATTTGGTGTCAAATGAAACCAAATTGCAGCTTAAGTTTTTTTTTTGGTTTTTCCTTTAAAATGGTCAATTTTCTATTTTTAGTAACTTTCCCTTTTTAAGCAATTTTATCTTTATTTTATTTTATTTTAAATTTTTAGATATATTTTAAAATAATAATTTCTTTTTTTTAGTATTATTTATACTTGAATGTCGAAAATTAATATTTGCAGGGTTAAGTACGTATTTCAAGCATATAGCTTAAATTGCTCTGGTTGTTCTACGCTCTAGCGCCTTATAAAAAGGAGGAGAGGAGGGACTTTTCAAATTCATTTCATCTTTCTCCCCCCTTAGCCACATGAGCCTCCCCACGCCGAGCTCCTAGCCAATTGAAGCACCGCAAAGGCCCCCTCCCGCTCCCGCCCCGCACCGTCACCGCCTTACCGCACGCGGGCGCGCCAAGACCCTATCTTCCCGAGCTCACCACCTACCAGAGCCAACCACCACCAGACCGCCACACGCGTGCCCGTGCCATAGCCCAGTGCCGCTCCAGTTCATTTTCAGCCGTGTCCAGGCCCCACTCCGTCTACGCCGCCCCCAATGCCTCCGCGGTTCACCAATGCCATCGCAAAGGCCCCGCTCAAGTGCCTTACCTTGCTCCGGGCCAGAGCCCCGGGTCCGGGCCGTAGAGAGAGCACACCCTGCTACCTTCCTCCGTGATTACAGATGGTGTACACTGCAGGTGGGTCCCGCCCTGAGGCCCCGAGTCGTTCCAACACCCAGAGCAGAGGGAGCAGCCCCAGCCTGTACCGGCAGCCCCCGGGCTGGGCCCCGAGGAGCCTCAGGGTTCAGAGGTATCGCACCCTGATGGGACCCCTGCCCCTTCCCCAAAGGCCTCGAGGGGATCCAGGAGGGCCCGCTCCAAGCAGCCCGTACATCGTGATCGGAGTCATCGCTATCCAGCTCAAATATCGCTAGTCCTCACAAGAAAGGTTAGAGGCGAGCTCATCGTCGCCCGAGGATCGACGACCCTTTACGTGGACCCCGATACCGGGGAATGTAGATTTGCGCGCCAGAGACTTTCATGGAGAGTCATACACGACAAAAAGGCCGCAAGATCAAATCGCCGATCCTCGGCTCGTGGACTCCATGAGGTTGATTACACGCACCCTCTGTCGCTCATGACGTCAGCTGAGCCTCTATCATCCTGGGTGGTGCTTCGCCCTACCACCTATGACCTCCCTGGAGCTGCCAGAGTCCGCTGGAGCCCGATTCGCATTGATGATCGACCGAGTACTCCGAAGCGGATTTCAGAGCGATTGGGCTCCAGCAGAAAGGTGCCACCTCTAGAGGTTATCTGGATCGCCTCAAACCCAACACAGAGGGAGATGGTCCGTCCCGCCGAGACACTACCGGCAGGACCTGCACCTTCCTGAGGCAGCCCCACCTCATGCTTCCTCATTGATCACCCGCCTCCGACCAAATTCCTCTTCCCGCTACAAAGACTACGTCCAACAGTAGTGGGAGCCATACTGAGGCTCAGACCGGATCTCAGAGGGACTCGTTCGGGCCCTCCCAGCTGCTTATGACCGCTTTGTCGCATTTCAAGATAAGGTCCACCGCAAGGGCCCGGCCTGAGTCGAGAGTATACCTTGTTGATGCCGTGACTATTGAGCCAGGTCCTGGAGCATTTGGGATTTCCGGAGGAGCCCCAGATCGAGAGGAGGATCGTATGTCCCTCAGTCCCCGACTATGGAGCTGAGCCATGGTGATGCCGATTTTCTTCTCCTCCGGGGGCCAAAGAAGACTGCCAGGAGGTACCTGGATGAGGAGGCAAGAGGACTCCGTGAGGAGAGATGATCCCGCTCCCGAGGCAGGTGAGATGGTGCCCAGTGCCAGATATGTCTCCCCATTTCCTCCTCCGCCTCCTAGCGCCAGCCTTCAAATTCCGACACCGGCCCTTCACTCAAAGATTCTCCGGAGCATGTCTCATGTCACTCGAGGGAGCTAGCAGTATTATGGATGTCTGCCCTGCCCACTGGCCACCACACAGCATCACGGACCGGTAGATCGACTTCAACGAGACCACTTTAGAGCACCGTCATACCATGCCCTATTGTGATCAAGAGTCACCCCTAGCCTCCGCATGTTCGTTTCATCGAGATTTGAGCCCCCGCAGCAAAGAAGAAATTTCTCCTTAGATATGTCGGCGACAAATAGCAGAGCCTTCGCATCCACCACCACCGCTGAGATCAGGTGGTCACATTCTCCCGTCTCTTAACTTTCCTATCCCTATGACATGTCTATACTTTGACTGGGAGGAAAAGTTAGAGTTAGGAGTGTATTCTATTATGTTTTCGTACAGTTTTCAGCTTTATCAACCGCCTACTAATTTTGTATAAGGATTCATGTATTAGCCAATAGTAGGCAGTGATACTTTTGTATGTTTAGCTATATTAAGCATGTATTAGTCATTTTGGTTATATCAAAAGCTTTATAAAGATTATTTCCGCTTTACTACACTTTTGCAAATCGGTTTTGTATCTACATTTTGTGTTTCTACTCTTGCCTTTAGTTGGAAAATTGAAACCTTGTATGTTACCTTAATGTTAGAACAAGTCCATGTATGATTTAGTTTTTGGTCAATTGAGATTTCAGCATATTCAACCTTGAACATTCCCCTTAGCCGATTCACACATCGTGACACCGCATTGTACCAATAGGTTAAGAAGCTATACACCTCTTCACTTTGCAGTTTACTTTGAATTTGTCGACGAATCTATAATAGGTTTGTGTTAATGTATGTATGAAGACCAATGAAGTCTTCCAAAAGGAAAGAAAGCAAAAAGAAAAAGAAAGAAGAAAAAGAAAATATGCCGGACGCTTTGCCTTGAAACCCAACACCTGGCCCGAGGGGCATATGGCGAAGCCTTTAAAGCCCGATGCCCTAAACCTTGATCGGTCAGAGTCATCGACTCTCAGGTTCGCTACACCCGTGGATAGGTAGAGCGAAGATGTCAGAGGCGCTAATCTCGGGTTGGCCCTGAGTCCCGGGGTGAAGCCCGCAGAGTTTGTGGTCATGATCCTTTCGCTTGATGCCCTAAACCTTAATTGGCTTGAGTCATCGATGGACCCCGCTACACCTGACTCGTGAAGTCGCAGTTTCTTAAAGATCGCACCCTACATTGCAATCAAGGAAGAAATAAGAGTGTAACTAGTCCTATTTAGGTTGGTCAGCAGTTTAAGGCCATGGCAGTAGCTAGGTTGGGGGGAGGGAATAGCTTTGCATTTTATTGGCCTCAAGCTGGTTACATTATGAACAATTAGATTTCGTGAAATTAAAGACTTCGAAACCGATGTTGCCTTAAAACTTGTTCTTATATGGTTTTTTCTCTTTCATGCCGGTTTTCATACAAGGTGTAAATTATTCATGCTAAAGGTAAAGCTAATCTGTACATACACTTTTTGACCCAAATACACTTTTTGTAAAAGCACAAGATGTATCCCATTTTTTGCTTTAACATTGCTATGGACTAGCAAAGTGTCGGCTGGGGGGTGTGATTAGTACCCAAAAAGTGCTATTTTGAGCCCTATTCAAGATAGGTTTTGAGTGCTTTTTGTGCACTAATCATATCAATTAAGTCAATTGATGTGTGCAGGTCCACTTAGTTTCACTAATTCCATTTTTATGATTTGCTCTGATAGTTCTGTGTTTCAGAACTTCAATCAAGAAGCTTAGCTTCTATTGGTGTTGAATGCGAGAATCCTCGATGATTTCACCGGTTTGAGGATGAAACATCAAGATTCAAAGGAAAATCAAGGGCAAAGTGATGAATAAGAAGGCAAAGGAGTAAACAGAAGGTGAGTAATCCTTGTTTTCGCTATGATTGCGAAAATTTCACCCGGATTGTGAAAATTTCAAAAGAATCATAGTGAAAATTCGCACTTAGCTAAATTTCAAGTAATCCTAGCTAAACTGGAATTTTCGCTAGGCTACTTAAATTGCTAGCCACAACTTACTATGCCCAGCTTAAATCCTTCAACCCTCGCTATCTCACAAAAATTTCGCAGTTAGCTTACTATTAGCTAGCGAATTGTTAGCCAGTTTAAATTCATCACAAGTTAGCGAATCTCCCACTTCGCTATCTCGTAGAATTCTCAAGAGAGCATTAAATTTCGCTTAGCATAGCTTAAATTCGTTTATGCTAGCTAAATTTCCTACATAACAAATCTCAAACTCGTGTTTTCGGTATACTTGATCCCAAACGACCACGCTTTGATGTGTATTACCATTTTGACCCTTATGTAATCTCATATTTTTAGGTTATTTTTGTATTTTCTGCCACTTTGGGTTGACTATATAAACCCCACCCTTGTAACCCTAAGCAACTTTTCACTTTATAAAGTTTTCCAGCTTTCATTTTAGGTCTCATTTTGCTCTCTTTCTCTCCTCTTTCTCTCATTTTCGGTGCGAAACCACCCCCCTTTGGGATAATGACTCAAGGGATGCTTGAAATTTAAGCCCACATGTATGAAGAGGAGGGTTGCTAACAGTTTTTGAGCTCTGTGGGTTGTCCTCATGCTTTGAATCTTCACAGTGTGCATTTATGGTTCTGACTTTCAAGCCAAGGTTTAATGGCATTTAATGTCTTTCCTTTGGTCAATACTTGCCATGCTTTAGGAGTTCGTGCATTCTTAATGGTAGATGCAACGGCATTCTTTAGATGTCATTTGCGAGAAATGGGAATGAGGTTAAATGCTAGGGTTTCAAATTTGAATGGGACTTTAAATGTAGTACTTGGGTTGACTCAAATAGGAGTGGTTCTAGGGTTCAGGTTTATGAAAATAAACAAAGATCGGTTTTGGCTTTGACTATATGTCACATTTTGCCTTTGTGCGAGATATGTCAGGGACACTTTAATAGCCCCATGTTATCAAGCTGTGACCGGAAGCCTTCAAGGTTACCATTTCACACTTCACTTTAAGCCATTCACAGGTTAATTAGAGTGAACATCCTGACCCCATATTTTTAACAAAATCCAAAATCCAAACAAAAGCCTCCACCCATTTTCAAACAACGATGCTAATCATTCGTGGGATGAAAACCCATCCGTGTTCGACCACTGAACCGCTATCTTTGCGAGTAGCTTGACTACAGTGACCAGGAGGAACAGGAATATAAATTTTGTTGATTCGCATCACCTAAGTAGCCTGAATCAAATTCACTAAGCTATAAACAGCGTGTGTGTTTCATCCCGAGTATAGGTATAGGAGAAGCATCCGCGAGAAATGCGCTTGCTCCTTCGACAACCAAGGCTAACACACTACAAATTGCCCACTAAAGACGCTGGTCTATTTTTGTATATGTTTGTTTTGTAAACAATGTATATATTGTAAATGTTGAACACTTCCATATATAGACTTGTATATATATTTGTAATCATTTGCTACGAGAATATAGTACAAGTTAAATATTTAACGATATATGAATGAACAAGCTTAAAAAGGTTATAAGTTTTATAAAAAAAAAAAAAAATGACAACGTAATGTAGAGGTTGGGGCATCACAAGAGGTTTGACAAGCTACCTAAGGACAACTCGTTGTCCGCTAAGGTATCTACATTGTCAAGGATGATGGGCTCCTTTCCTTTATTGCGGGCGAACGAGTGCCTTACTTGGCTGCTATCTTGCACGTCTTTTTTGCCAAGATATTGCCTTTTTTCTACCTAGACCCGCAAATGATCGTGTAGCGACCCCCGAGCCTGGCCCGACTCAGTTGGTGGATCCAGACCGAAACCCAGGGACGCCCGGTCGAAGCCATTAATCAAATCCATTTATCAAATACATTTCATTAATATAAGCGTTTTCGTTCTCAAATCTTTGAGCGATTTGATTAAACGAAGCCATGAAAGCATTTACAAATTCAATGCAATTCCTTTACAAAATATGCATTTAACCAAAAATGGAAATTTTATGCCTTTTACAACATAATATCAAAATCGTATTCGAGATATGAAGTGCAAAAGAAATAATTTCGGGGTTGAACTCCTTTTGTTTACAAAACAATGTCATGCTCAAAAATGGTGAGGATGTATGTGATGGAGCATACTCTGTGAACTTTCTGAATATTCTGAGGCTCCTCGACCTTAGGTAAAGCTTTGATCCTTTGCCTATCAATCGGTACCTATACACTGATAAAAACAATATGTTAAGCATTTCATGCTTAGTGGTTCTATACCGTTCTCTAATTCCATTTCAATTTAATACAAATCATGCATGTTATAAAACTATGCCTTATTAACCATTTTCAATGTTCGGTGCAAATCAATACAAATACATATACACTTTTTAATATGATTTCTAAACATCGTTTGCAATTTCACATATGACTATAAGTCGGCATTCACAGCGGTCGATTGGTGAATCTGTCATGTTTATCATTTCACATTCAATGATACAATCTCGCTATGACTATAAAAGTAGACATTCCACGTGATTCAGTTGGTGAATCCTCTCACATTTGTCATTCGGTAGCAATGTGATTTCATTCAATATTACAATCTACATATGACTATAGAAGTGAAATTCACGACATAATGATTGGTGAATCACGTCGTATTTGTCATTCGGTAGTAATGTATTTCCACATTGAACAAATAGAGTGCCTTCATGACGAATTAAGTTGGTGAATCCCATCATGTTGGTCATTCAATAATACATTTCAAATCAATTTACTCACATACAGTAAATTCACTTATAATTCAAATACACGCGCACATACAGATATTTGACAAACATTTCGAATACTAATAGATTTCAAAATCAATATATATATATATATATATATATATATGTATATATATATATATATATATATATGTACTATATATATATATATATATATATATGTATATATATATATATATATTTCACAAATAGAACTTGAAAGTAGAGGTGGAGTCTACGAGCAGACGATTATGGTGATCCCTTGTCTCTTTCGATGCAGTCATAGAGTCGAGTTATGTCTTCACCCCACACCTAGTCAAATCTGAATTCTCCACTCTTGGTGGTTGAACAGTGTCGTACTAAGCGGGTGTATCGCCGGCGACGAAGCTTCGCCAAGGCGGCGAGGTACGATACATTTTCTCTCTCGTATACTCTTATATGAACCCCCATTAAACCTTTATTAGGGTCCCTAAACAATCGGTGTACGAATACGAGGTGTTCATAAACAAAATCCAAAAATTGCTCGTTGTGAATAATAGTTACACCGTGGCGTACCCAAGGGGTGCCATTTTGGCATCTCGGCCTCGCCCGCGACGAGGTGTCCGCCAACTGCGTAGATACACCACGGCGTGGGTTCCTACTGACTGCGACATAAGGCCAAATAATGCCAGTTTTCCGGTTTGCACTTTTCGTTTCTCAAATCCCAAAACAGAACATGGGAATCACTCCCAATAACATCTAATATCATCCCTAAACCAACCATGGGTAAAACCCATGGATGGATTAGAAGGGTTTTCTAACACGAACATCAATCTGACTTTCTATGGTTTAGATTCTTACCTTGAATCTCTTGAAACTCTTTGCCCTAGCTTCCTTCTTCCTCCTTGATCACTTGGAAACCAGAAATGGGGATGATCTCCCACCAAAACCTTGATTTCTCCTCAACCCTAGCTCTTCTCTCTCTCTCTTGTCTCCAAAAATGATTTTGCCCAAAATAAGCCCTTCTTAGACCACATTTGGTCTTAATTCCCATTGCCTTCATTAAGCCTTGTTTGGCTTGCTCATTAAATCCATTTTCCATTTTCTCACTTAGTTTACTAGTCTCCTTATTTGCACATTCACTTATCATTTTATTTCACAGTAGCATTTAAAACATCATTTTGACCATAGTGCCGTTTCTAATTCCATTTTGCCCTTTTACACTTGGGTTATTTAGGTTCAGTGTAATCATAGCATATCACGATCCAATCATCGTCCATTGCAATTGACATTTAGTCATACAATCATATAACATTTAACAAATTCGAAAAAACTCAAGTTTGGTTCTATTTGCTCTGGAATATATAATATAATTATTATAAAATTCTAGGGTATTTTGGTGATACAAATCGTTTTCACCTTCATGAAGTATTCAAGGCGCAATCCACACCAATTCCCTCATACGTAAGCGCTACCACTCCTCCTCCATGTCTTGACTCCAATGAAGAAATTGATCATCGGGCGACTGGATCACTGGGTTCCTGGTCATTGCACCTGTATCAAACGAATCAAATGTGGGAAGGAGCGAAGTAGAAGACTCTTGGTGTGAAATTTCTTGGATAAATTTGTTGGAGTCAAGCCCTTGCACATCGTCGATGAGACTTTTTGTTTGATTCCATAAGCGGCTGACCGTTGTTTGTTACGGATCGTCGACCTCAGGGCATCGGTGGCGTGATGTAAACTGCAAAGGGGTCAGGCGATGGTGTATCGACGCCTCGATGGTCGTCCAATGAAAAGGATGGAGAAGAGAAAGAAATGAGTTAGCGCATTTGGAGTTGCATACCTTTCCTCGTGAGGAGTCTTCCCTTTATACTCGAATTTCTCCTTGATTATAGGAAATAATATCTCGTAATTTTTGTGTTAAAATCTCTCTTTCCTTACCAAAGACTAATTCTCTCTTATTAAGGATTTATGTTTTTTAAAACCCATATCGATTTGAATCTGTGAAAAATGCTGTGGATATCTTTTTGTATCCTGAACTTTTCATATCTGTTAATGGTCAGCCCAGGGGTTTGGGATCCCAAGCCCGGGGGTTTAAAACTCTCTCAAATGCAGGTTAGTTCGTATGGTTTTAATCTCTGACGGGCGGGTTGGCGGAGTATGATGCGGACCAGAGGCGGGAGGGACTACGGCGTTGGGCATTAGTGATGGGTCGGGTATGATGCTATAAGATTGATAGAAATATCTCTTTCTATAAAAAGGTATAAGCCGCTAAGGACTCTCGGTTGCCCCGTCATGGAGCTTCTCACTCTTTCAAGCCGGCCATGCGAAGACTGTGTTGAGAGACGCGGAGAAGGATCCATGTAATAGCTGCTTCCTATAAGCCCGCCCGTAAAGGTAAGAGCCGTTACTTTTTATTTGCTTCCGAAAATGTGAAAAGCGTTTGGAAATCATGAGGATATGAATAAGGCAACTAAATCTCGATTTTTTTTTTTGGAAAAGTGATTTTTGGAAGTAATACTCTTGGTGCAGAAATGTTGTTTGGAAACAAAATAATTCCCTACCATTTTTTAGCTTATGATTTGGAATATACAATCATAATTAATAATTTGAAATAAGTTGAAAGAAAAATACCCCTACTTAGAAAAAATTTATAGACCGAACTAAAATTTCCTAAAAAGAAAGAATATTATTAATTATTTCTGCTTAAAAATTCTTTTCTCAAAAAATTTAAGTTTGACCTATTTTATAAAAATCATTACGGATATAGAATGGTAAGATCATGCTTAAATTCCGTTTAAAAAAATTTATAACCTACTTTATTTTTAAAAATTAGTACGGATAAATGGATTTTAGATTATGCTTAGTTTCCTTTTAAGATTATGCTTAATCTCTCCTTATTTGAGAGAAAAATATGGAAGAGATATTGTAGTTAAAATAAGTTAATTAAATAATAAATTATTTTAATCATGATTTATCTCATTTATTTCCCATTTATAAATATTAAAATGTATAATTTGGCGGTAAATAACTTAATTAACTACTTATTTTATAAGAGCTTATTAAATGAGAGTTTATGCCATAACTTTTATTCAATAAGCTATTTGTATGTTTGGATGCATATTTTAAAAAGCACTTATGCATTATTTTAAGGTGTTTAGATGTTTTACTACACAAGCATTTATGATAATTGAAATTATTGAAAATACCATAAACATTTATAAAATTGAAATGTTTGAATAAATAAGCACTTCTCATAATTTTTTAAACAATTTAAAAAACTAAGAAATATTAAATGTTGAAATTTTCGGAAGCAGTTCATAATTTGGACCTAATAGAACAATTAAATCAACCAATTTAACAATCATGGAATAATTTATGAGAAAATGAAAAGAAAAAACTTACTTGAAGAGAATCCATCCACGATAATTGAATATCCCAAGTAATAATATATATGTTTTTCTGGCAGTCAGTAACACTTAAAAATACGCCCTTTGATGATATAAGAACAGTTGATTCTTGACTTTCTGAATCAAACCGTAGAGTGTGTGTTTTTACATGCTATATATATATATATAAAGGCGAGGAAGAAGGATTCTTAATATTAAATGTCTTTTATTAAGACATTTACTCATAATCATCTTGAGGAAGAGAAAGAGTTACTAATATTAAATGTCTTTTATTAAGACATTTACTAATATAACAAAACACACTAAAATACTTAAATTTTAACGAATCGGCACGGAGGGATTTACACCCGATAATTGTCTCTTAGATACTACACTAATCGTAAGGTATTGTCTGACGTTAACAATTATCAATACCCACGAAATTATATGAATCGATATTAGAAATTAAAATTTCTAACATTCTCCCCTGATTCATATACAACTAGTATACAACATATTAACATAGCAGGCTCACTTAAATGTTATATATAAGTCACGACCGTAAGAAATGGCCAAGCCAGAATCATGGCGGTCCGCGAAAGGGCACGACAAGCGTCGATTCAACATGTATCACAAGTCGATTCAATTCAAGCGGTCTGATTTGATAAGAGTAGACACGAAAATACCTTATCCCACGATGTATTAAATAGACCTAATATCTATAATCATAATAAAATATGCATAACTGAAATATGATTCATAGATAAGCGAAAATCCAAACAAACATCGATATCTAGAGTATCAATAACACTAAGCGTACTAAACATAAATTCATACATGTATATTGATCATCAGATATACAAGGACTTATTATTCTCCCATTTCACCCAATATGGCCAATAAATGTTTAGGAGCTAGTCCTTTTAGTCAGCGGATCGCAATCATATCATGGGTGCCCGATGTGCACTATTTGAACTCTTTGATTTTGCACCTCTCTTCTTTGTGGATAGATACTTTAAATCCATATGCTTGGCACCTTGGGTATCTATCATTCTTAGAAAGAATATCTGTTGCCGCATTATCCTGATAAATCCTCATTTGTTTAGCAATGGTACCAATGATACTTAAACCATTAAAGAAATTGCGACCACAGCGATTAGCTAGCTTCAAAGCATGCTATAAATTTGCTTTGCATAGTGGAAGTAGCAATGTGGCCTTACCACTCTTGCAGAGATAGCTCCATTAATTTAGAAGGAACAAATAGCCAAATGTGGACTTCGGGTATCCTTACATTCGGCATAGTCGGAGTCAGAGTAACCAAATGACCTCAAGGTTACCTAGTTCTTCTATATGTGACATGTGAATGTAGGTATATGCAGTATAAAGAAACTTTCTTTGCGACTCTCGATGAATGTCTGAGTTTGATTGATAACGACCCGACATGCCAGGCCATGAGAAGCTTATATCAGGTCTAGTCTGAGTCGAACGCCATCAAACTCCCAGCCCAAAAAACATAAGGAATATTATCCATTTCTTTATGCTCCAAATCGTTCTTAGGACATTGGGATAGAGTGAAATTGTCTCCTTTCTGGATGGGAACTGGACTAAGTGTACATGATTTCATCTTAAATCTTTCTAGAACTTTGTTGATGTAAACAGCACGAGATAATCCCAAGAAATTCCCATGTGATATCAGAAATATTTTATTAGATCCATAGGAAGCCCTGCTATATCCTTCATTTCAAAGTTACTAGAAAGGTAATTCTTAACATCATGCAATAACCCACGATCACTAGCGGCAAGAAGAATATCATCTACATACAACACAAGGATTATGAACTTGCTTCCCATAACCTTCATGTAGATGCCAGGTCAACCGGTCATTTCTACGAGCCATTATGACAATCTGGTATCATTAAACTTGAATACCATTGTCTGGAGCTTGTTTTAATCCATAGATTGATTTCTTCAACCTCACATTACCAAATTTATTTTACTTGTGGTCTCAAAACCCAGGGGATTGATCCATATGTCTCATGCTTCAAATCTCTGTGAAAGGCAGTTTAACATCCATTTGGTGGCTTTCGAATCAAAATGAGCCACAGAAACTATTACAATCCTTAAAGGTCCTTTAATGGGAGAAAGTCTCTTTGTAGTCAATGCCAATCCTTTTAGTGTAACCTTTGGCAGCAAGTCGGCTTTGTGCCTCTCGGCATTGCCCTTTGAGTCTCGCTTAGTCTTAGGAACCCACTTCACGATGACCTCTTTTTTAGAATCCTTCGATAATTAGTCATTTCCCAAAACATTATTGTCATCTGGTTCAGCTCACCTTCATGGCCATTAACCATATGAATTTTCACCAGCTCATGGCTTGGTCAAAGTAGGGTCATTATCGATGCTGAGTCACTTTCATGCTCAAGTGCTAAACTATATAGTCATTCGAAATAGCGGAGTCTTTTCTCTCTAGTAGACCTCCCTTGATCATTATTTCTTCTTGAGGTCGCACTTGCTCATTAACTAGCATTTTCCTCCTCTTCTTGAGCAATGGCATCCATGGTGGGCTTGGAGCATCCTTTGTTGTTGTTCCATATTCATGCCTTGTGGTACGTACTCTGATAATGGAACTTGTTGAGATGGATCATTTGATGGGTTTTGGTCCATCAATGACTCTGTATCTCCACATCACGTGCTCCCACACTCCCAGCGACACGCCATTTTGTTAGGCGAGCATTCCGGACTCTACAATTCTCGTACTATGGTTGGAACTGATAGAATCTATACCCTTTTGACCTTCAGGATATCAATGAAATAACCCTTGTGGTCCTAGAATCAACTTCTTTCATGTGGATTATATATCCTCCCTTCGACAGCGATACGTGAAGATGTCTTAAAACTAGGCTTCCTGATGTCACAGGTTCATAAGGTGTCTTAGGGCGCTACTAGGCCTTATTTAATATGTATCTTTGGCTGTCATAATGCATACATCCACAGAAGCAGTGCAGGCTATCATTCACCATGCTCCATATAATTTCCATCAATATCACGATTCGCCTTTAATTATGCCATTTTGGTGTGCGATATGGGCATTATCTTTGCGCACAAATGCCTTGGACTCGAGGGTTTCTTAAATGGGCACGGAATTTGTCAACTGATGTCTTTTCATAATATTCACTACACCTACATTGGGCGTGTTACGTAACCTTTTCTGTTTAAGCGTCTCCAGCCTCTGAGCTAAGAT
Organism: Tetrastigma voinierianum; assembly: GCA_016808115.1. NCBI lineage: Eukaryota > Viridiplantae > Streptophyta > Magnoliopsida > Vitales > Vitaceae > Tetrastigma > Tetrastigma voinierianum. Next base: position 2,419,882 of record JAEQBH010000926.1, read on the forward strand.
GTCTCAGGGACATCAACGTTGAGTTCTTTTTCATACGTGGAAAATAAAGGTAACAGTACCTAGGTAATCATCGATGAAAGGTGATGAAATACCTCTCAGCCAGATGGTACATCGAAAGGACCCTGAAATATCTGTATGTATTAAATCAAGTAATCCACTTTACTCCTTGTGGCAGCTTGTTTTTTGATACATATTTGAGTTCTTACCATAATGCAATCCACACAGAAGTATTATTCAATCGGTAAAAATCGATTGAGGGCAAAACACCTTACAATTAATCTCAAAATCCTTTCTTTGGATATATGGCCCAGAGCCTTTTATGCCGCAGTCGTGAGAAGACTCATTAAGTGCACTCCTTTTCATACCAACATCATATTTAACATCAACATTAAACAGGGAATTAACAAAAGTAGAATTCAGATTGAAACAATATAAAGTATCCGACAACGAACCAGTACCACAAAGGTTTGTTCCATGATACAATGAAAAACAACCATGTCCAATCCTAAAATCCGTCTAAAACATCCCCGATCTAGAAAGCGAAACAAGATTTCTAGAGCAATCTGGGAACATATAAACACTTCCTCTGAATAAGGCAATAGCGTATCTAACACAATTCTATGTCACTACACCTTCAATTCTAGCTTTCATCCTATTGTTTCCCATAAATAGAAAGCTTTCACTTTGGCATTTGGTGGAGAGTTTAGGTAACCTACATGTAGTAAAACATGAGTGGTTGCACCAGTGTCAAGCCACCAAGTATTAGAAGAAACCTCAATCATATTTGATTCAAAGCATACGAAAACAAAATGTATACCTCTCTTTTCAAACCATGCCTTCCTCTTTTGGTAATCGGCCTTCTTGTGCACGGAGTTTGATGCAGAAACATTTTAGAATCTTTTCAACCTCTCCTTGCCCTTTGCAGGGCTGCACCTTAAATGGCACTTTCCTTTGTTCTTCCATTTCTTACTTAGACTTCTTACAGCCACTAGAACCAGCATTTGATTTACCATAATAAGCAAAGTTGGCTTAGGGAAGTTTGACCTTAAGGTCTTCCCTTTGCCTTGCCTCCTCTTGCATGAGCATGGCCTTAGTATCAGAAAGAGACCATTTTTCCTTAAGTTGGTTGTAAGTTCTCGAAGTGCTTGAAATCATCGCCACACATGATTTCAGAGCTTCAACCGACGCTCGGCTCGCGAGATCCATATCAAACTCTTAAGCGGGTGTAGGTATTCACCATGTGAGTAATATGTTCCTCCGTTGGTGAGCTATGGTGTACTCTCCTATTAGATAAATCATTAATAAGGCGACAACGACCAGACTTATCACAATGTACGTCATAGTACGCTTCTTAATTTGTACAGATTCCCTCATTTCAGTCTTGGGGCTGGAAGGCTTAACATTAGGTGCTATGCTAAGCAGAAAGCTCATCATAAACTGTTGACCTCTCTCCCAAATTCTCCCACATTTTCTTATGCGCCTCGAGCCTAGTATCGATCGGTTTTAGTGGAGTTCATCCATAACTAGAAATTTGGTCGAGTCCCAAAGGCCCGACATTTAACCCGACATATTCGATCCAGTCATCATAGTTCTGTCCATTAAACTTGATACCATTAGCAATCATATTAGAGATCGCTACAAACATTTACATCTCACGTATTAATTACTTTGAATTTAAACCACAAATCAGACTATAATATATATACCAAAACATTGCAATTAAATTCACCTTTGGGTTAAATCTAAACACAACCAACAATCACCAAATATGCATCATTCATATAACATATATAAAGGTCGATCACAAAATTTAATTTAACATATAAAGTCATCTTTGGATGTACACTATATTAATTAAATAAGGTTCATAACCTACTTGATTGTTATTAACATGAGTAAAAGATCTACCTTTGGGTAATCGTATAACTACATATTTAATAACTATAAATATTTATTATTCTTAAATGTCATTATGATGCTATATCAAATAAACATTTATAAATATTATTTAAATCATTTAATGAAATACGAGTGGAGCCTTTAGTGACTAACGCACTCACTAAAATATTAAAGATTTTAAATCATATAAATAAATTATTAAGTTTAATAATATAAAGACTACTCTTTAATATCTTTTATTCTTAATTCATTAACCTATTTCTTAAAAATAAATAATAATATATATAACATCACATTATTAAATTGGTTTATGTGAAAGATTTGCATATCTGATTCACATGAAATTTGCATAAGTCATATATGCACACATGCATAACAATTCTTTTCTCACAGGGCGGCATGCATTCACAGGTTACTCATATTGATGACGCATGGGCGGCGAATTAGATTTCATCACAATTTGAATCGACAATTAGTCAATTAAAACCAAGCGACAACATTTATATATAAAACTATTCAAATCACAATTAAAACAATTGAATTCACACGATAAATCTTGGGAACTATCGATTCAAATATTCAGCAAAAATGTTAATTCAAATTAAAAACCCAAGTTAATTATGCCATAAGCAGAGTTAATTTAAACATCAATTAACTACAATTAACTAGTGAGAAAATACCCGAATTCTCATAAACCTAAATTGGTAATTGAATTTCTATTAAGCCTTGCTCTACGATACCAAAATTGTGAAAATTTTCGGAAGCGATTTAACTGTTTGGATCCCTAATAGAACAATTCATCCAAACCAATTTGCTTAATCATGGCATAATTCTACAGAAAAATGAAAAAGAAAAACTTACTTGAAGAATCCATCACGATAATTGAATATCTGAGTAATAATATATATGTTTTCACATGCGGATCAGTAACACTTAAAATCGCCCTTTGATGATATAAGGACTTGATTGATTCTTGACTTTCTGAATCAAACACAGCCAAATTTGTGTGTTTTTACATGCACTATATATATATATATATATATATAAAAAATGGGAAAAGAAAGAGAAGGATTACTAATATTAAATGTTATTAAAGGCGAGGAAGAGGAAGAGTTACTAATATTCAATGTCTTTTATTAAGACATTTACTCATATTAAATGCAGGAAGAGAAAGAGTTACTAATATTAAATGTATTTTATTAAGACATTTACTAATATAACAAAACACTAAAAAAATATTTAAATTTTAGAATCGGCACGGAGGGATTTACACTAGATAATTGTCTCTTAGATACTACACTAAATCATCTTGAGTATTATTGCATGATAACAATTATCAATGCGAGAAATTATATGAATCAATTAGAAATTAAAATTTCTAACACTAAAAATTAATATTATATACATATATATATATATATATATATATATCTTGAAACCGTGATAAAAAATTAAAAATAAAGTAAGGATTCACTACATACTGAAAACATTATCATTCAAATGTAATCTCTAGTATAAAAAATAGATAATGTATCATTCTTTACTCTTCACTTTTTTTCATATGCATCAAAGAGATTATAAAAACTAAAATATTTTATATTTTTTTTCTTCATTAAAATCTTTGGAACGTGATATACTATGAACTCATTGTTATTTAGGCACATCGAGACACGAAAGCCTCTTGGGGCCTTAGGCACAAGGTCCATTTGTTTTAAGTGATGCGCATCCTGTCTAATATAAATTAAAATTATATATCTAACACTAAATATTATTTATAATTTTTATCTAATAATAAAATACAATAAAGGAAAAAACATCAAACATAAAATCAAACATCAATAGTGCTTCCCATCATCACAAACATTTCTAAAACAAAATAATAAACATCATTAATGTTTCTCATCATCATAAAAATTCTAAGTTCCAAAACAAAATAAACACTCATAGATTTGCATCAAATTCTAAATCAAGAAAATCTTCTTCCCAACATCAATTAGAAGTGGCAATTTAAGCCTAGCTTGTTGGGCTAGCCCGGTCCACCCTGAATTAGGGCCAAGCTAGACTGTTAATTTATTAGCCCAAAAAAATCGGGTCAAATTTGGTCCGACCCGATTTGAGCCCGATATGATGTAGCCTAGGTTGTGACGATTTTTTCTTTATGAGTGATTTGGCCTAACCCACCGGTTTAAGTCGGATCAGTACGCTATTTGTTTTGCGAGAGAAAAAATGGGCCAAATTTTGCCACCTTAATGTCGGCTGAATGACGTCCACCGAGTGCTGCGTCCCATCGTGATATTTCCTATTTTTTAATTATACATCTTTTTTTCCTTTTTTTTTTTTTTCAAAAATTTTGCCTATTTTAACATAAATTTTCAAATTTGTTTCTATTTTTCATTATTTTTCAAAAAAAAAAAATTTCCTATTTTACATAATTTTTTCAAAATTTATTTTCTATTTTCAAAAAAATTCTTATTTTTCAAAAAAATTCTTATTTTTACACATAATTTGTTAGAATGACAATTTTGCCATTATGATTATCATTTTTAGGATTCAATATAAGCTCTTTTAAGCTTTTTTTTTTTTTTATAAAATTCTTCATAAAGCTTATTAAAATAAGTTAAAATTAGACATAAAAAGTGTAGATTCTTTTTATAAGTTTTTTGAAATACGATAATTTTTATCAAAGTACTTATGTGAAAGATAAGTTCAAATAAATAAATAAGTTCTTGAACTCACCATTTGTCACTATTTTGCATCATTTTGAGCGTTTTTGTTTGATAAGGCAATGAAATATTAGCAAAATTATTCACCGCCTTCCATGTTTTTAGCTATTACATACAAAAATCGAAAAATTAAAAAAAATTCTCGTTTGAGAATTAGATAATAACAAAGGCTATTAAAATATATTTTTATTTTAAAAAAAAAAAAAAGAGAGAAAAATGGGTCTCTTTAGCTGATTGCCTCAAACCGGCTTTACGAAGAAATGCGAAGAGAAGCCGGCTCTAATCCGTGAAGCTAGTTCTATGGAGAGATGCGGAGAGAAGCCGGTAGAGAGCAAGGAGAATCGTCATGTGAATATAAATTCTGTTTCCAAGGTCAAATGCAAGATAGAATTGTCAACCTATTTTATTAAAAAAAAAAAAAAAAAAAAACATTACGGATAAAAATTCTGCCTTTTTTTTGACAAAAAATTATGTAATTAAGGAAGAGAAAAATTATGCTTAATCTCCCATAATTTTGAAGAAAAATATGGAAGAGATAGTGTAATTAAGGTAAATTTAAAATTGATGATCTCCTTTTTCGGCCGGGCCCCAGGGGAGCGTGTGGAGGTCGTTAGAGAATTTGGACCGAGACTATGGGCGGGGGTGGGCGGAGGATGAGAGATTCGCACAGGGTGAGGTATGGTCATTTACTGTGTTGTCTGACGGGCTTAGATCGTGGCACTTCTGCGCAAAAATAAGGGAAGAAGGGGTCGGTGCCGCGTGTGGTCATTCAGGTAAGTGCTGCCCGGTCGTGCGTCGTCGGGCTGAGGTGCAGGGCGCTAGCTGGCGTCGGCGAGGCTACGGATGTGGCACTCTCTCACGCAAGAGAAGAACCCCGGAAGGGAAGAAGGGTGGCGAGGTCTTCGCAGAGTGGCCGCTCAGATACTGAAATTCGGTTAACTACGGGAAAGAGAATCTTTAGATTGCTGTGTTAGGCGTACCTTTTAGTGTTGGAGTGGCACTTGTATTTATAATGGATATTCATCGATTTGGGCGATGATTAGGGTTCTTCCTTTGGAGGATAGGTTTCCTGTCTGATCGACAGATTTAGCAGCAGTTAGTGAGGAGTTTATTTGGAGTAGTGCCATGCTTATTGAGGGTATCCAGCTAACGGTCTTGTGCTTTTCCTTATTTATAATAGGACTTGATTGAATGAATGGGGCGTCTTTTAGGGATGTTTATCTTACATTATTTGTAAAATATGGTTTGGTGTGGTGTATAAGCCTTCCTATTCTTCCAAATCGTATTCTACAGGCTATGAAATTTGGGCACTGTTCGAGCTGTATGTAAGGACACGGACGGGGTATAGATGTGGCCGGCTCGCTGGTGACGGATAGATTACTAGCTATTCACGTGTGCTCCTATCAAAAATATAAATTATTTTGTCCTATTTTATTTTATCCATTTTCCTTTTATAAATATTAAATAATTAGAAAATTTATAGTTAGTTAACCATTATCTCGGCATTTTTATATTTTTAATAAGGTAATCAAATATTAACAAATATTATCCTGTCTTCCAAGGTTTCAATTGTTAATCATTTTCATTTTTACATTTTTTTTTTAAAGTTTTATTAGATTTATTAAATATAACATAGATTTATTAAATATAACATTAAAATATCAAAGGTGCAAAAATGATCCGCGCACTCTTCACGGATACCCAAAAAATGTTAAATATTAATTTAATAATTCAATTAACTGGATTGCAAAAATTAAGTTTAAGTTTCAAAGACAAAAATAACAAAAAATAAAAAATAAAAAGTCAAGGTCAAGTCCCCCAATTCGTAATGCCCATTAAGGCTATATGCCGATCAAAGCCAAGTGCCCAACAAGTCCTTATTCCATCGGGTGGTGTAATAACAAAGGATTTTATGCCTTCAGGCCAAGTGCCTAACAAGGCTTTATACCCAACTAAGGCCATGTGCACAATCAAAGCCAAGTGCCTAACAAGCCGATAAGGCTAAATGCCCAACAAACCATAATACCTGGCAAGACAAAGTACCCCACAAGTTGACAAAGCCAAGTGATCAACAAGTCCAGCAGGAGTGTAAACAAGGCAGAAATGCCCAAGGTCAAGAATTAACAAAACATGGCAAAATGGCCAAGACCGTCTAGCCTATAAAGCCAAATGCCCAAACAAGGCAAAATGCCCAAGTCGGTTTGGTCGACAAGGCGATCTGGCCAACAAGACGGTCTAGTCGACAAGGCGATCTGACCAATAAGGTAGTTTGGTCGACTAAACAAGGCAAAATGTTTAAGACTGTGTGGCCGACAAGGTCTGACGTTCACTAACTTAATGCCCCAAGGTCGTTTGGCAATGTAGGCCAAAAACTCACAAAGGCAAAAAGCCCAAAGCGAATAGCCATCACTACTAGTTGTGCCAAAAAAAAAGGGAGCAGAACTCTAGCCAAAAGATAACAGCACAGTAACTCGAATCTGAAGTCACTAAGGCATAAATAAAAGGAAAAGAGGGAGTAAAACTCCAGTTCATTAAAAAGAGGCCTAAGTGAAATCATTACGCCACCGCACCAATAGCCATGTGCCATGTGGACACTTGGGATAAGCAATTAACAAAACCAAAACATAGTAAGGGAAGATGGACAGCCTCTCCCATGCATTCGAACCGGTAAAGCCATACGATAACCCGAGTGATCTTGCAGGGCCCCACTAAGACCCCACCAAGATCGGGGGGACCAGTGTATGACCATAGGCATCCGCGGTCTTAGTGAATGGGATCAGCACATGTTGGATTTATCAGTCAAAGTCGAAATTGTGGTCTCAACCCCAACATCAGAGATGCCTCAGGAAGGCATGCACCTATGTGGCCATGATCAAACTATGAGTGCAGAGACCAATCGGGTCTCCAAACGACTATAACCCCAGCATCAGAAAATAGGAACCATTTTCGAGGCCTCCTGAAAAAATCGAAGACGGGTTTAAAGGCCTGTTTGGGGTAAAACAGTTGTTGTGATGCCACATGAAAACGTTCCTATTTGTACAACCCCATCCAAGAGCACACCATCAATATCCGACTCTATTGTAGCACTCCAGTGTTGTACGGATCACCACCTAACAATTTCCAACTTCCAACAGCAGAATTTGACATGTGGCCATCGACATAGCCTATAAAAGAAGCGCTCGGACAAAAAATTTCTGAGGGAAAAGTGCTCCGACAAAATCCATAAGGCGACTTGTTCCTTTCACCTACCTTGCCGGTTTGTCTTCTTACTACATAGAATAATCTCTCCGACATACTAAACAATGGAAATTTTCTTACTACATAAAATAATCTCTCCAACATACTAAACAATGGAAATTCTAAGACGGGGCCCGAAAATTTCGCAGGAATCGACTCGGCAAATATGTTGATTCCCTGGATCAAGAAGGGAGCTTGCACTTACCATGTTCTACCAAAAGGAACTTAATATTATAAATTCTGTCCTTTACTTGTTCTAGGTAATGTTATCCCATTCTATACATATTCCCTTAGCAAAAATAAATTTACAATACCATATGCCTTGCCGATGTTTTTTTGGCTTTTGTGTTTATAGGATGAGGTCTGCTTTTCATTCTGTGAGCATCAGTGGTTCTTGCTAGTCCTTTTCAGTCTGTATTTGGCTTCAACTCTTGTCGTATCTTCTCCAGAGAGATGTTTATTATGTTTTGGTACACAAATGCCACTATGTTTTAAGTTTATTGTAGTGCCATCTTCTTGTCTGATAACCAATAGAGAATGAACTTCAAGGTGTATCTTCTTCTCTGGAAATATAAATAAAAATTTATCTATCTATTTAAGCATAAGCTAGAGTGTTTTTTCAGGTCTTTAATTTTTCCCCTTTCATTAGTTCCTTCACATTTTAATGGGAGTGGTTACAGATTCTATACAATGCCAAACCATGATTTGTTTAGATATGCAACTCCATTAGCAGCTAATTGCGAGACAACCAATACATATAGGGATAGGTGTATTTAAAAGGTTTGAGTGTGGAAAATAAACCTGACAAATGAAAAGAAAAGAATTAAAGAAAAATAAAAAAATAAAAGTAAAATTATGTTTTATTCTTCTATATTATTTTGAACTCGAATCATCACATAGCCTTAAATGCAGTTAACCAACTTCCTAACTAGCTTATCCTTACAAACTATTTCTCATAGAAACCATTATTCAATTTGCTTCTCTTTAGATAAATATAACTTGGTTATAATGAAAGAACAAAGATATATACATCACAAAATGTTGGATTTATCTTTCGACAATCTAGGCGTAGATTGATCAGGCAATTAATAATGGGTCATAGGATCCCACAAGCTAAGCTCATTAGATAGCCAGAGCATTGCGATTATTAAGATACAAGATGGAGGCCATTTTGTGGGTCGGGTGTTATAAAGTACAGTGTTATAAAACCTATGAGGTTAGGGTTAGATATAAATACAAGCACGCACTAGCCTCCCGGGGTTTAGAAGTTTACTAACCTCAGGATCTATAAAAACACCTTGAGGAGAAGCAGCAGAAAGGTTTTGGTGTTTCAGATCTGGTTCTTGTGATCGGGTCTTGCATGTAACGGATCTGTCACATAGAAATAACGGAAGGTCACAGTAGTAGTTAGAGATTTTACAACTCACTAAATTCGTGTGGGTGATGAAAATATATCATAAATGTTGTATTTAAGCGTACGATTAAACGGCGTATGATTATTGATTGGTATTGGTATTTGGTTGAATCGGTGTGTGATATATTGAATCCATAAGGGAATCTCGAACAGAAATGTGTATGTTTATTGGCTGCACCACTGAGGAGCGGGGTGGAATGTTCTATAATCCCGAAAGGAAAAGAAGGTGATAGTGAGTACTCCCAACTACCACTTTCTTAGCAGAGTTATATGAACAATTTAAACCCTAAGTAAAGTGGTTCTTGAAGAGCTTGGCTGAGTTCGAGATCATGTGGCTCTATTTTCCACCTCTGTTTTCTGTTGTGTTGAAGAGGGAAAATGTACAAAATGTGCGAAGGTGAACAAGCCACAGGCTTCTTCGAGGACGAATTAAGAGCTAGAACAAGAACATAATGGAAGAGTTGGTAAATCACCTAGCCTTGAACTTGGATCATACGTACATGTACAACAACCAATGCGATAGGCTCGTGGTGGGAGGCGACATAGGCACCGCAGGTGTGCCTTAGTGGAGGACTTATCAAGTCGTTTTGGATAATCCATGATAATGACCCTACCACATCTGAAGAGGCATTGGAGGAGGATGTTGATGTGCGAAGTGGGAAAAAGGCAATGGGCCAGGTAAAGATGGAATCTAACTGGGTTCTTCGAGTTTGGTCTCTTGGCAAAGCACAAAGGGGTAAAACCAATTGGGTGTAAGTGGATCTGAGAAAGAGAGGGACCCGGATGGGAAGGTTAGAGCAACTTCAGCTAGATTGGTGGCGAAAGTTACGAAAGAGGGTATAGATTATGATGAAACTTTTTTAGCGGTAGCCATGCTTAAATGCGTCGGATTCTCTTAGTATGCTTGACTGACTCTCGATTACGAGATTTGGCAAATGGATGTCAAAACGACTTTTCGTCTGGAAGTGGAAAGGATATCTATATGCGACAATAAGAAGGTTCATAGCCTTAGGTGAGAACATGTTTTGCAAGTTGCATAGAGTACATTTATGGGCAAGCGAGCATCCGAATCATGGAACATCAGGTTTGATCAAGTTATCAAATTATATGGATTTGAAAAGTCTGATGAACCGTGTGTATAAGAAAATTCGAGAATAGTGGTAGTCTTTTTGGTACTTTCACGTAGATGATATTATGTTAATTGGAAAGCAAGTGTGAAAGTGTTGTCGAGACGTAAAGGTTACTGGCTTGATTTGATATGAAGGACTTGGGTGGAAAGCTAAGCATAAACTAGGAATCAAACTTTTCGGGACCGGAAGAATAAGGTGTTAGCTTTATCGAGCCTCCTACGATGATAAAATAGTGACCCCGGGTTTGGCATGGAAAATTCAAGGGGACTTCTACCCTTCAGACATGGAATTCATCTTTCTAGAGCAATCACCAAAAACTCACGAAGGAAAGAATCACAAGTAAAACCTTATGTAGCCATTGGTAGTCTCATGTATGCTATGCTATATGCAGTAGGATATCGCATATGCGGTGGGAGTAGTAAGTCGGTACCAATCAAATCCCGGAGTAGAACAACTGGATAAGCGGTGAAACATCTCAAATATTTAAAGAGACGAGGATTATGTTGGTGTATTCAGTGGGAGTCTTAAAACACTTGGTTATACGGACTCAGATTTTCAAGGGGATATTGACTCGAGTAAATCAACATCAGGATATGTGTTTCTGTTACAAATAGAGCCATTTGTTGGAGAGCGTGTTTGAGAAACATACTTAAATTGTATGGGTCTTAAGAGGTCACGGGCTTACTTTAGGTAGTGGGAGTTGGTTACATTTGTGCTCTAGGAGCAAGACAAGTTGTAATTTCATTTTACGATATAATAATATGAGATTTTTGCACGTATATTTTAAGCATAAGGTCAGTTAATTATGTAGTATATGATCATATGGATCGTCCATTGAAGACATGATCACGAGGTTCTCATAATTAATGGGTATCTCCCAGTTATTAAATAAAGTTGGACACTTTATTTTAGGCGCAATATTTTATCAAATGATCAGTCTTGGTTATTATAAAATGTTGGAATGAATTATAGTCGTGAGAGGATCGAGGAAGAGATTTAATCAAGGATAAATTTACGCCAAAATTAAATCTCGGCGATATTAGATATGTTATTTTCTTAATCCACAGGTATATTATAAATAGATAATTAAGTTACTACATGGTTCTTTGAGTTATCAATAAGTGAGGCCTATTTTAAGCGACCAATATCTTGATAATTTGGGATTATGGTATTTTGATTATCAAAGTATTTATGAAATATACAAATGGAATTTGTATGAAATATCACTCTTGACATGTTTCGGTGCACCGGATATTGAAAGTCAGCCGCCGGTGCATGGGATCCGTTAAGAGCGATAAGTCGAAGAATAAATAATTAGTTGATTTCTGAAGAAAAATTATCAATTAATTGTGATATTTCTGAGAGGAAAATACATTTGATATAAAACATTATTAATTTTAGAATTCATCACAGGTTTTAATTGGAGGTAATAGGATAAGATTACGGTCCCGGACTTTGCTTCTAAGCAAGTGGGTGATTGTTGGATTTATGCTCGAAGCAATCCTGAATGGCCCAGTTGATCAGAGCCTTAATTAATAATGGGTCATAGGATCTGAGCTAGCTCATTAGATGGCGAGCTCATTTAGCGATTATTAAGATAAGATGGAGCCCATTTATTAGGCCCGAGGTGTTATAAAGCCCGAGGTGTTATAAAACCCTAGGAGGGTTTAGGAGTTAGCAGTCTATAAATACAACACTAGCCTTGAGGGTTTAAGTTTACTAGCCTCCGAATTACATAAAAAACACCTTGAGAAAGCAACCAAAGGTTTAGTGTTTTGAATCTAGTTTCTTTTTGTGATCGAGGTGCGCCCACCGCCTTGGATCTGTCACATAGAGAATAGCTTGGAAGGTCCTGTGGATTCTAGAAGAGATTTTCTGCACTACTCACAGGTTAGTAATGGGTGATGAAAATATATCTATCATCGTTGTATTTAACTATCACGATTCTGGCCATTTATATGATTCCTTCAAAAAATTCATAATCGATGGCCAAAAAAAACCTCAGTTATTACTATAACTTCTTGTGTCATGCATGCATCATCGATTGCCTTAGCCACAAGGTTCCACCTTATGGAAAATATATGTCAAAGTTTGGACTTATCTTGCAAAACTTTATGTCAATCTCTTATCCTTTAAAATCATGGTGTTGGGTTTGAGATTATCCATATGGAGTTGAGATTATCCATGTCTTAGATCTCAGAGAGTTCTCTAAAATGATAGCTACTTGAGATCGAGTTGATGAAGATTTGATGAAATAGAGTTAAAGTCCACGGTAGGATCGAGAGTAGTTCGGTTAAATCGTGCGTGTGAGGGACGTGCTAGACATGGAATGTCCGGACTAGGAATAGAGTAGTCGTGGGACGCACGTGAGTTTGCTAGCAGAAGGCGAGGAACAGAGTGTAAGTGTAGATAAGCCTAGGATCTATTTGGCAAGAGGATAGAGATCAAAGCACAGAAGATCTGGAATTCTAAGCTATTAAACCATAATTAGAAACAAATTAGGTTTTCATTCTAAAGATGATACTTGTATAGCGAGTTTCCTATTTCCGTTGTGATAGCTTAGAGAAAAGAACATAAAATAGAAGGTATGGTTAGAGTCATATTAGGACAATGATCCACCCTTATCTAGTCTTCGAGCCAGAATCCACGAGTATAAATTTGAGGGGTTTGGAAGATGCTCGATCTGAATTTCGGGAGCAAGCTTGAGGGAGATCAAGCGGGGTCGGACCGTCTGAAGGAGTCTGATGCGAGATGTTCGGTTGAGGTATTGCACATTAAAATCCTTTCATCTTGTGTGAAAGATGATGTTCTTTATTTTCTTCATCTTATATTGATGTAATGTGGGTATGGGTATGCGATGCTGTAGAGAAGGGAATTTAGGGAGTTCATTCTAAATTTCACTATGAGTGATTAGGTTTCAAAAATGATCGTGGGTAGAGAGGAAGTCACGTACCTCATAAGACTAATTGTAAACCTTAAATCAGATAAATGGAAATCCTTGTATCTAGGCACAACCCAGTGGACGTAAACAGGTTGTTGAACCATGTAAAAGATTGTGTGTGGTTTTACTTTGTTGCAATTATATCACACATGCTCTGCACACACTAAGACCTACATGGGGAGTTCAGACACACCGCACTAAAGTCCTAATGAAATCATAGTCCAAACACCAAGGACTATGACTTGGAATAAACATTTATATATGTCAATTAGTATTAGAGCCAGTCACTCTAAGTTACTAAGTGAGATCCATGTTTACTCTAACTAATTGTGTGCGAGTATCATATGGATTCAATGAAAGAAGGTGATTCTACTAGTCGTCCCCCTCTTCTTGATGGGATGAACTATGGTTACTGGAAAGCGAGGATCCGTGCCTTCATAAAATCAATTCATGGAAATCAGTTCTACAAGGATGGAAGTTGCATACAAAATCAATGATGAAGAGCTATACTCTAGGATGAAGACGATGGACACACTGAAGAAGACGCCTTTCACCCCAGAGAAACTCACACCAGGCCTTTGAATACGATCTTCAATGGTGTTAATCCCTCGCAATTCAAGATGATCTCCACTGCCGAAGTAGCTAAGGAAGCATGGGACATTCTTCGTGTCCATTTTGAAGGAACCGATTCATGAATCTAAGTTAGAACTTCTTACAACAAAATTTGAAAACTTATGGATGAGTGAGGAAGAGACTGTCAATGACTTCAATGGAAAATTTGCGACATAGCCAATGAATCGTTTGCTCTTAGGGAAAAGATTTCAAAAGAGAAGCTTTTCAAAAAGGTCCTACGATCCTTGCCACCTAGGTTTTCATACAAGGCAACAACAATAAGGTAGGCAAAAGACTTAAAAAATATGAGACTTGAAGAACTGATGAGATCTCTACGTACGTTTGAAATAGAATTGATCGAAGAGTCTAAGGAAAGAAAGAAACCTATGGGTCTAATTAAGGGTTGAGTCTGTACTTCATGATTGATTAAGGGAATGAACTTTCAGAATCTGTGGCCTTGGTGTTAAAGAATTTTGAAAGAGCTATAAAAAGGTTGAATACTCAGGTGAAAAATTGCATCTGGCACATTTAATCCTATAAGGTTTGGCAAGACACAAGGAACTTCAAGACTAAATATCAAGAAAAAGTCAATCCAGTGCAGAGAATGTGGAGGTTATGGTCACATCCAAGTAGAATGTGCCAATATGAAAAAGAATTGATCCTTCCTTACTACCTATAGTGATGATGAATCGAAGGCTACAGAGAATGTGGAGGCAAGAGTCGACCCATTGCTTTGGCGGTCGTGACCTTGATTCTTAAATAAGACAAGCATCAAGAATTTTCAAAGGATGTGGCAGCCCCAGCGTTTGAACACATGTGGTAGCTAACGGATCCCATAGAATTATCACGCCTCGTTTTAGGGACGAGACCAAATCTGGGACTCTTTGCACGATTTTTTTTTTTTTTTTTTAAAACCAAAGCGGATACACAATGGTATGGCCATATCTTATAACGAGAATCAAAATATTATATACATATAACTGAGTCCCATTTACAAATACAAACTTTACTTTTACATTTACAAATCAGAGCACAAAACCTACATGTAGTGAACCCTTCCTGGTGTGTTGGCCCAGCTGTATGCGGAAGTCTTGAATGTCTTACCTCACAATACTACCGCAGTTAAAACCGTGCTAAACACTGCGGCAGTGGGAAACATGTGTCTTATGCATATACACATTTAATGCATAAAACATTATGAGATAATATAAATTTTATGTATTTAAATTGCTGAACTTATACGGGTACTTATTCTTACCACGAGGCTTACTCTGACGGATCTCCAGTAGAATTCACGGATCTTATTCTTATACGGAACTTATGCTTATAACAAGCATGTTTATTCGGGACTCAGTAGGAATTACAAGAACTTATACTTATTCAAAACTTATACTTAAACGGACTTATGTTATTCGGGACTCAGTAGGTCTGAGAACTTATACTTAACAGACTTATTTTGATCGGGACTCAGTAGGATTCTGAGAACTTATCTTATCTGAGACTTCTACCTAACGGACTTACATTCATTCGGGACTCCGTGAGTTATAGAACTTATCATATTACGGAGTTTACCCTTATTCGAAGGTACCCGTAGGTATCGTAGGGAAGTGCAGACCGTATGCGTATTGTAGAACATGTTCTTATACGGAAGTGCTTGTAAGTGCCCTCCTGAAACTTATCTGTGGTCTTCTGGACTTACAGCAGTCTTCTGTGAGGAACTTGGACATGTATTTCAGATTTATACATGTCTTCACGAACTATATATCTTATTTTACGGACATATACTGATCTTACGGGCATATGCATCTTTACGGAATTATCTTTGGTCTTACGAGGAACTTGGACATGTATTTAGGATCTTATACATGTCTTCGGAAGGAATATACTTATCTTCACGAGACTATCTTGCAGTCTTACAGGGCATATACTTATCTTACGGATCTTATCCTTATGCGAAGGAGTATCGAAGTAGTCTGATAAAGAAATTGAACTAATCTTGATATCATCACGAGTTGATCAGGGCGTATCAGATACATATCGGTATGGGCATTGAGTCGGGCTTGGTCTGGATCAGGCAGTTATATACTTATTTTCTGGATGCAGAAATTGCCCTTAGGTACCTCTTGGACTATGCGGTACAAAATCACGGGAGTACGTGGAGTGCTACGAGTTTATTAGAATCAGGAGTACTGGGACTACAAAAAACTTGATAGAAACCGAGTACCCATGGGTACTGAACTTGTCGAATACGAAATTTTGTAAGGTACGAACTTAAGCGGTGGACTTAATGAAGCGAACTTATTCGGATCTGAGGTACGTAATTCTTCTGAGAACTGTCGAATACGGGAGTGCGAAGTGTTTCAGAACTTAAGTAAACGGGGTACTTTGGTACACTCTGAGAATAAGCGGCGAGCGAGACTTATTGGTCTGTGAGTGCCGTAGGTACTCTGCCATGTCCAGATCTGGGAATGGAACTTGACCCGGATACGAGGGTACCGAGTGAGCTCAGGGGACTTATTCAATCGGGAGGTACCCGCGCCAGGTACTCGAAACTTATCGGTCGGGAGTTGTCGAGAGACGAGGAGTTGTGAGGGGATAGGAACGTCTGGAAGCGGGAGTACCCATGGAGTACTCTGAGGGCTTCATCCAGAGACGAAGCAGAAACTTAATTAAATGCGGGAGTACGTAGGTACTACGAGAACATTCCAGGATCTGAGGAATTGCAGTAGGTACTGAACTATCGAGGGCGGGTACGTGAGTGCTATGTAACTTATTCGACGGGACTTGTCAAATACGGGAGTACTGTGGGTGCTACGGAGACTATCCAGTCTGAGGTACGTAAGGTACTACGGACGGAATCAGTGCTTTGGATCTTTACTCTTATTCTTTGTTCGGTGTCTTATCATATGCAATGCATTTACTGGGCGATTATAAGAAATGGTAGGGCGCGATGCGGATAAGTGCAGGAAAGGTGCGATACGATCTTGGGTGCCATAACGCAGCGGGAATGCAGAAGTGCTGACGGGAGTCTGTGCGCTAATCGGAGACGGGAGTGTCGTATGTGTCGAGTGAAGTACTGTCGAGTGCGGGCACTAATCGGGGCGTCCTCATTCATTCTTTGGTCTGGTAGTCATATGATCCATATATCTTTCATAACCTTATAAGCCATCTTAATCACATTACGTGATCATGACATATTGTTTTCATGTTCATGTTCGTATTTAAGTTAGTTTCGGTTTCATATAATATTCGGGTTTCATGCCTATTCCATATGGCATTTCGAGATACTTATGCGATATGATGTCTATCCACACATCATTCATGTATTCTAGTCCCTCTATGAATATATTTTTCTTAGGAATTGGATCCGTCAATCGGATCATCCAAACTCGAGTTATGGCATTTTTCATGCCATGATCGGTTCTGGAGTTTTAGAAGGCAGTTTGAAATATTTATTTTCCAGTGCCTTGTCTCGATATTTGACACTGGATCTTTGTATCCTTTAAAGTTAAGGTGCTAAGGGTTCTATTCATTTGGAATCGCGGTCGAACACGGAACTCGAGTTCACGTCAAAACATCCGAGACTTCTCTATGTTCGCGGAACCAAATTTACGACACATGGTCCCACTTGCGAGGGTACGGGCTATAAGTCAGAATTTGGAATGCTTATTAAATATGGTTTTTCTCCTTGAAGTCGATTTTAAGTGGCCACTTGAATCACTCCGTCGGATAGAAATGAAAGTTAATAATTACAGCGGTCGGAAACGGGGAAGCGGAAGCCGGGTTATGCCGGTCTGAAGCTCGAGTTGTCTGCGGTCTGACTCGGAGATGGCTGGTGCAACTTGGCCAAAAATGACGAGAACAGGGTGGCCGCGGTACAAGCTCAGCATGGGTCACAGTCCACCGAGAGGCCACGGGAATGTGTGCTTTTCACCTATTTTTCCATGTTTTGATATCCAATCAACTCTACACTTCAAACACACATCAAAACCATTTCTAATTCACCTTGGAATCTCTTTTCTATTCAATTCCTCCTTCAATACTTATCTTAGTTCAAAGACTTATCTGGAATTACTTCAAAACCCATTCCAATATGGGTTATAACTCATAAATCAAACTCAAGGATTTATTAGGATTTATTCTAAACTCACAATTCAATTACTCTTAATTAACCATGAATTCATCCTCGAGAGGATTTCATGACTTCTTGTGCCATATGAGGTTTACCCACCTTATACCATCATTTTTTGGGTTAGATGAAGCCTAGCAAAACCCCATGTTTGGGGACAAACTACAACCAACCAAGCATGGCAATTCATACATAATCTCTTAGAATCCATAGCCAAAGTTAGTTTCCATACAAAAAACTAAAGTTCCATACCTTAGCTTGCTTGATCACCTTCCTCCTCTTCTTCTCTTCTTCTTCTTTCTTCTCTTCTTCTCTACGGTTTTTCCCAATTTGAGACTAAATTTGGTCTTTAAAATCACATTTTCTAGAGCCTTGTTTGTGATCAAAAACCATTTTTAGGTTAGTTTCCTACAATTGCATTTTAGCCTTCTTTCTTGGCCATTTGTATTTCAATTTCCTTTTATTCTATTTTGGCCTCTCATCTTCTAGGAATTACACAACAATTCCTATTATTTCTTCTTTGGCCCATAGTCTTTTCAATTTATGACTTTTAAGCCCCTTTTTGAACCAATTACAAAATTGTCCTTAAGTCTTGTAAATTTCCGGGTCTCTCGTTCCCGTTTTTCGCATTTAACTCGAAACAGTCAAATTATGCTTCAAATACTAAACATGTAAAAAACGACTAGGGTATATTTCGGGTGTTACAATTCTCCCATAAGAATTTACGTCCTCGAAATTCATACTCTAACATGGCGTATTACATGTCGAATCATTTCTTTTCATGTACTGGAAGGTTGGGCGTGACTCTCACTTGAGCCGTCAAAGCTCCATCGAACTAAATCTGTCTTAATCTTTGTTTGATTGGTCTTGATTCATTACAGTCATTCTCTGAGACGGGACATCACATGATGGAAACTGACACATTACTATGTAGGTGCATCACTTGTCTGAGACTTATCGAAAGCGCTAAACCCTGAGCTACGTGCAACATCACGCCTCGTTTTAGGACTCTAGAGACGAATCTTGTGACTCTTTACGATTTTTTTTTTTTTTAAACCCAGTGATACTGTGGGTATGATTACATCTTATATGAGTCAAATGTATATACATATAAGCGGAGTCCGTTTACAAATACAAACTTTACTTTTACATTTCTGAATCGAGCCTGAAAACCATGTAGTAGACCTTCTGGTGTGTTAGCGGTATGGAATCTTGAATGTCTTCTCATTTATTACTACCGCAGTTAAAACGTGCTAAGCTTTCGCTTAGTGGAAACATGTGTCTTATGCATATACACTTTTAATGCATAAAACATTAACAGATAATATAAATTTTATGTATTTAAATTATGAACTTATACGGGTACTTATTCTTATAACAGGCTTACTCTTATTCGGATCTCCCGTAGGAGTTACAGATCTTATTCTTATGCAGAACTTATGCTTATAACAAAACTCATACTTAACAGACTTATGTTTATTCAGGACTCCCGTAGGAGTTACAGAACTTATACTTAACAGACTTATTTTTAAATTGGGACTCCGTGAGGATTCTGAGAACTTATCTTATGCAAGACTTCTACTTATAACAGGACTTACATTCATTCGGGACTCAGTGGGAGTTATAGAACTTATCCTTATATTCTGGAGTTTACCCTTATTCGAAGGAATTTTGTAGTATCCTTGAGAATGCAGACGTATCTTGATATTGTAGAACATATTCTTATCAGATACTTGTAAATACTACAAAACTTATCTTGGTCTTCACCAGACTTGCTTGGTCTTACAGAACTTGGACATGTATTTGATTTATACATGTCTTACGAGCATATACTTATTTTGAGACATATACGATCTTACGGAGCATATGTATCTTCACGAAATTATCTTGGTCTTCTGAGAACTTGGACATGTATTTCGGATCTTATACATGTCTTCTGAGAACTCTTATCTTACAGACTTATGCGATCTTCGGGCATATACTTATCTTCTGAGGATCTTATCCTTATGCGAAGGTATCGTAGAGTCTGATAAGTCGGAACTAATCATAATCGTATCACATAGGTTAGATCGGACGTATCTGGATACATATCGGTATGGACATTAGTCGGGCGAGTCTGGTCGAAACGGATGCATATACTTATTTTACGGATCTGAGAATTGCCCTTAGGTACTCTTGGGCTTATACTTGTTTTTCTGCGTCACGGGAGTAAGTAGGTACTCTGAGTTTGTCGGATCACGGGGAGTACTTACTAGGTACTGAAAAACTTGATGAAATGCGAGAGTACCCATAGGTACTACGAACTGTCAGTGCGAAGTACGTAGGTACTCACGAACTTAAGCGAGACGAGGACTTAATCGAGAGGCGGAACTTATTCAGATGCGGGAGTACGCGTGGGTACTCTGAACTTAATCGAATACGAGGCCCGGTGGGTGCTACGCGGAGAGCTTAAGCAGAGACGGGGAGTACTGATCTTATAGGAACTTAAGCGGCGAGACAGAACTTATTCGAGATACATGAGTGCGGCGTGCTGCATAGCCAATCGGATACGGGGCCAGAGGCATTCGGATGCGGGAGTGCAGTAGGTACTCACAGGGACTTATTCAAATGCGAAGTACCGCCGGTACTACAAACTATCGGTCGGGGAGTTTATCGAGGCGAGGAGTTAATAAGGGATAGGGTTGTCCAGGAACGGGAGTACCGCCGTCTTCTGGGAACTTCGTCGGAGGCGAGCGAGCTTAATTAAATCACGAATTGCGAAGTGGGTCTTCTGAGAACATTTTAAGATCTGGGGTGCGTGGAGTGCTACGAGCTTAATCAGAGGCAGAGAATTGCGTAGGTGCTACATAACTTTATTGAGAGACGGGACTTGCATCGAGAATGCGAGTGCCGTAGTATCTGAGAACTTATCGGATACGGGTACGTGGAATTTTCTGGGAGCGGTCAGATACGTTCGGATCTTTACTCTTATTCTTTATTGATGTCTTATCATATGTAAATGCATTTACCCCTGAATAAATTATAAATGGTAGGATGCGATACGATAAGTACCAGAAGGTGCGTCTGATCTTGGGGTGCCGTAACACCCGGTAGGAATGCCAGAAGTGCGAGCGAGTGTCGTAGCACTAATCGGGGCGAAGTGTCGTAGCCTTGTCGAGTCTTGAAATTACTGTCGGGAGTGCGGAGCACTAATCGGGGCGTCCACTCATTCATTCTTTGAGTCTGGTAGTCATATGATCATATATCTTTCGCCAACTTATAAGCCATCTTAATCACATTATAGCGTGTGACATATTGTTTTCATGTTCATGTTCATGTTTAAGTTCGTTTCGGGTTTTCATATAATATTCAAGTTTCATGCCTATTCCATATGGCATTTCGGATACTTATGCGATATGATGTCTATCATGTTGTCGTTCGTGTATTCTAGTCCCTCTATGAATATATTTTCTTAGGAATTGGATCAATCCGATCGGATCATTGAGCTTCAGTTATGGCATTTTTCATGCCAACTAGTCAGGTTAGATTTTAGAGGACAGTTTGAAATATTTATTTTCCAGTGCCTTGTCTCCAATATTTGACAATGGATCTTTTTCCTTTAAATTTAAGGGTGCTAAGGGTTCTATTCCAACTGGAATCACCCATTTCGGAGCACCGGAACTCGAGTTACGTCCAAAAGTATCGGACTTCTCTATGTTCTAAGGCTGGAACCAGGTGGCTTGCACATGGTCCCACTTTGAGGGAATTTTTGGGCTATCTAGAGTCAGAATTTGGAGATACTTATTAAATATGGTTTGTTCTCCATGAAGTCGATTTTAAGTGGCCACTTGAATCACTCAAATCGGATAAGAAATGAGAAAGTTATGTCCAAATTACAGCGGGTGAGCAGGAAAACCGGAAACGAGGTTGTCTGATGCAGCTCAAGTTGTCTGAATTTTCAACTTGGCCATCATTGAGGCAGAAGTATACCGGTGCAAACTCAGCTTGTACGGTACAATTCCTGTGCCCAAAATGTGTGCTTTTCACCTATTTTAGTGTTTTGATATCGATCGACTCTTGCACACTTGAAACACCTGTCAAACCATTTCTAATTCACTTTGGAATCTATTTTCTATTCAATTCCTCCTTCAATACTTATCTTAGTTCAAAGACTTATCATGAATTACTTCAAAACCCATTCCAATATAGGTTATAACTCATACACAACTCAAGCTCAAGGATTTTATTAGGATTTATTCTAAACCTAATTCGAAAATTACTCTTAATTAACCATGAATTCATCCTCGAAAGAGGATTTCATGGCTTCTTGTGCCATATGGGGTTTACCCACCTTACTTGCCATCATTTTTGGTTAGATGAAACCCTAGCAAAACCCCATGTTTGGGGACAAACTTCTGACTTGACAGCATATGATTCATACATAATCTCTTGAATCCATAGCGAAGTTAGTTTCCATCTGAAAAACTAAAGTTCCCATGTAGCTTGCTTGATCACCTTCCTCCTCTTCTTCTCTTCTTCTTCTTCTTTCTTCTCTTCTTCTCTACGGTTTTTGATTTGAGACCAAATTTGGTCTTTAAAATCCCACTACAAGGCCTTGTTTGTGATGAACCGTTTTGGGTTAGTTTCTCTAATTGCATTTGGCCCCACTCTTGGCCATTTATTTCAATTTCCTTTTATTCTATTTTGGCCTCTCATCTTCTAGGAAGTACACAACAATTCCTATTATTTCTTCTTTGGCCCGTAGTCTTTTCAATTTTATGACTTTTAAAGCCTTTTGAACGATTACAAATTGTCCTTAAGTCTTTGTAAATTTTGAATTACCGTTAAAGTTTTTCGCGTTTAGCTGTGAAACGATTAATTATCTTCCAAAATACCTAAACATGTGAAAACAACTGGTATATTTAGAGGTGTTAAAATCTACAGCTCGTTCGGAGAAGAAGAGGATGAGATCTTAGACACAGAGCTAGCACGTTCTTACATAGTAGTGTACGAAAGTTGGGTAAACACAGTAAAAATCAAAGAAGATCTTCAAGGACAAGTCCTCAACTCAATCAAGACAATGAAGCTTTAGAAAGGGTAGCTACAATAAAAAGGAGAAATCATACAAGAATAGTATGGCTCAATCTGAATTAGAACATCTTAGGAAAATAGTAAGAATGACGAACTCAAGAACAACGTCCTTGGATCACACTCTATATATGGGAACTACCTCCAAGACTCAGGAAGGCATAGGCTATTAGAGAGGCTCTTCGAGCTCGAAGCCAACAGCTCAGAAGGAGATCCCTTGTCTAAAGATTGTTAAAGTAGAAGAACCGGTTGAATGCTCTAGAAAGGAAGAAACGTGCTGAACAAGAAAGGCAAAGGGATTCATAAAAGGGAGGGCAAGGAAGTCTACAAATGCTACTAGTCTTAGCGGGTCACATCGGATGCTAGTGTAAGCCTTTACAAATCTTACCAGGAAAGAAAGACTAAGAGAGTCTAGTCCCGATTAAAAGCTACTTGGGTAGAAAAAGGAAAAACTAAAGAGCGTTGATTTGTTCTTTTTACTCCCTGGTGAAATAGAGCAAAGGTGGTATTTTGATAATGGAAGCTCATGGCACATGACTGGTAACAATTAGCTATTATCCAACGTTCTATCATCTAGTCTAAACTCAATAACCATCGGTGAAGGTGCAAAAGGAAGTGTTCTGAGGTCAGGGTAGTTGAACGTTCCTGGTTTACTAAAACTAAGGGATGTGCTTCTTGTCTGAATGGATTGAGCATGATGTCAGTATTAGTCAATTGTGTGACGAAATCTGTTGTAAACTTCATAAAGGATAAGTGTATTGTCGCCTCTGAGGTCGACAACACATCATGGAAGGGAAATAGGGCATCGGATAACTACTATCTATTGGCAAGTCTGAACATATGAAACCCCGAGAAAATCCAATTTTCTGAAAAATGGCAAAATGGTAATTTCGATCAAAATCCGAAATTTTTCTAGATCTCAGTGTGAAAGCGAACTACGTAGTTGGAATTGTCTACCATGAAAATCTGCTTTCTCACGTTGAATTTTATCGGTCAGGGCGATTAGGAATTCCGTTTTCAAGGCACCGGGTGTCGGGTCTTGAAGTAAAGCGACAGCCGAAAACGTGTGATGTGGCAGTCGCTGCTGCGATATCTTTCGTGAGGGCGTATTGCGTGATTAGAGATGATGAGATAGATGATGGAACTTTGGGTGAAAATGAGTGTCAAAATCGAGCGGGCATGGATGGAATTTTGAAAAGTTAAATGAGAATAAGACAAAGATGAGCAGTTTTCTTCTTCCAATTTGAAGAAGAACGTGCGATAGAGAGAACGATGTAGTAACGGGTTTACTGATTTAGAGAGAGAGCTACTTCTCTACAGATTTCCCGCCGTTCGGACCGTCGGTTCGCTTCGGGCAATAAAGGGTTGTTCTGTGGCGAGGGCTACGCGTGAACTGTAATTTTGGAGTTTCGACAACTCGAGGTAGGGGTCTTCTCCTACTCGGTTATTTTTCGGTTTAGAGCGTGTTAATGGTTTGGTTGATTTGAGGCGTAGTGGCCGTTTGATCGATCCCGAACTTGCAGGGCCAGGGTGATACAGAATATATGGAACCCGTTTGGGCGGTTCGAAGGGGCTGTTTTAGGTGGTTGTGTGATAATTTATGCAATAAGTATGGTTTAGTGTTTTTGGGCCGAAAGCGGCCATAGTTTCGGTTCCTTGAAAAGTGGAGCAGGTCAGCGGTAGTGTTTGCCGCGGACTGACTACCTTTGCTCGTTTAGGGGCAGATTAAAAATAGTCGGTTTGCTTAGTTGGGCGGAAATGGTTCATGTGTGTTGTAAGCAAATATTGCTTGAATTGAATGGCTTGGAATTGTGTGAGAAATAATATGTTAATGTAGCAATTAAATGTGTTAACATGATGTGGAATTATATCTGAAATATATAATTGTGTATGGCCGTTGAAATGAATTGCAATTAGCTTCGATTGAGCTAATTTTGATGTTATTGATGTGAATTAAATAACATGTAGCATGTATGTAAATTTTGTTAATATATGTGTAAGTGATATATTGGCATGTGTGGTTTGGAAATGGCATAATGCATTTCATATGCACCGGGGCAACCTAGAAAATTAGGTGGCCAGTGCATGCATGAAAGAAATGAAAGGAGGTTTTCTCGCATTGGCTTAGGCATGCGTGGGGGAGCGTGAGGACTGAGACACGGGATTAGGTATGTAGACATTCAAGTGAGATCATGTATTTGTTTGATTGTATGTTTATGTTGGATCATTGCATGCATAGGTGGGAGTAACCCATGTAGGAGATTTTCCTCTGGGCAGCCTCACTACAATCGAGGAGAATCATTATTTCGGTGCGAGGGGCGTTCGAGACGAGCGCTCTTTAAAGTGATTTTTAGAAGAAACGGGGTTGTGGCACATTATTTTGGTATTCTGTTTTTGTATAACATGTATTAAAACTTTAGAATTTTTGATATATGTTTTGGTAAAAGTATTGTAATAACTCTTGAACTGTGTAGTATATAGTTGATGTAATTTTGATAGTATTGATGTATGGGCTGAGTGGCCAGTTTTACTCATGTATTAGGTCTCATAATATGAGACACGAATGTCCCGCACGTTATTAGGATGGTCGACGAGACATCCGAGGATTGGGCGTCCGCGAGACACATGCAAACACGGTTCATGCGATGCAGCCTTTAGCATAAATGGATGGGACATGTAAACCACAACAACCTCAAAGAAACCATTGATGTTGAAGCAATCAAGGGAGTCCCTAACCTCAAATGAGAACCTGAAAGAATGTGCGGACCATGCCAACTAGGCAAACAAGTTCGAACATCTCACCTAGAGTCCCAATTAACCTATACAGTTAGAGTACTTAAATTAGTCCACATGGATCTAATGGGACCCATGCAAGTAGAAAGCATTGCTGGAAAAAGGTTTTATGTATGTGTAGATGACTGCATGATTCACTTCGTAAATTTCCTCATAACCAAATCTAGCCTTTTAAGAATTTGAAGAACTATGGCTAAAGATTGTCGAGAGAGGGACAACAGGACTCTAAAGATCGAGTAGAATAAGGAGTGATCAGTAAGAAATTCAAAGCTTCTTATTTGAAAGTTTATGTAAGAAGAATGGTATAGAACATAAGTTCTCCTTTTCAAAACTCCTGACAAATGGAGTAGTCGAAGAAAGAGTCGGACTCTACTTGAGAGATGGCCTAGAATCATGCTAAAAATTTAGGAACTTTCATTTAAATTTTGGAGGCATGCGATAAATACAACATGCCACATCTCATATCGAGTCTATCTAAGACCAGGAACTCACAAAATGTCATATGAGATCTAGAGAGGTAAGAAACCAAATCTGAAACATCTTCATGAATTTAGTAGTTTGTGCTACATCTTAAATGACAAGGAACCAAAAGGGAAGTCAATGCCAAGAGTGATAAACGTGTCTTTCTAGGGTACCGCATAAATAGTCGTGCTTATAGGGTGTACAACAAAAGAACCAAGGTAGTGATGGAATCAATCAATGTAAGAGTTAATGATTATCTCTCTCCAAGTGATACATCAGACTAGGGCCTCCATGGTTTGGTTCTGAAGAAGAGAAGACTCTTAACAGTCCCAGCGGCCACCATCTATTGATGAGGGAAGCAGACCGACCTCCTGACGTTCAAATTATCAGAAAGTTGAGCACTTGTTCACAGTGGATGTCACGGACAATAGAGGACCGCAATCTGGCAATGGGACGACCAAGGTATTACGGCCACGCATTTAGGCGCAAAGAGAACCTCGGAAGATTCATAAGAACCATCCTACCTCTAATATTGTAGGAGATCCAAAAGCGAGTGTCCGAATGTGGGGAGTTCTCAGGTGACCCTCTGAAATGATGGAGTCTTAGCAGTTTGTTGCACCTCACCTGATTGAGCGAAAAATCACACGGAGGCATTGAATGATGAGTTCTGGATCCATGCTATGTAGGAAGAACTATCACAGTTTGGACGTAATGAAGTTTAGGACTTGGTTCTAAAGCCCCAACGTGCAAATATTATTGGCACCAAATGGACTTTCAAGAACAAGACAAATGAAGAAGGAAACATTACTAAAAACATAGCTCGTCTGGTCTCTCAAGGCTACACTCAAGTGAAAGGAGTCGATTTTGATGAGACATTTGCTCTAGTAGCTCAGCTAGAGTCAATTTGCCTACTAATGGAATTCGCGAGCATACTCAAGTTCAAATTATATCAAATGGATGTCAAAAGTGTCTTCTTGAATGGATATCTATAAGAAGAAGTATTTTTTGCTCAACCTAAAGGGTTTGAAGATCCACTTCACCCTGATAATGTTTACATGTTGAAAAAGGCTCTCTATGGGCTAAAATAAGCCTTAAGAGCTTGGTAAGAGAGACTTACGAAATACCTCCTCAAATGAGGATACATGTGAGGGGGAGTAGATCGTACTCTCTTCATTTGAAGAATCGAAAGGGAGGTCCTTGTCATCCAAATCTATGTGGATGACATAGTATTGGGCTCCATGTCCCAACACTTGGTGGAACAGTTTTTAAGACACATGAGCACTGAATTTGAAATGAGCTTGGCCAGAGAACTTACATACTTTCTAGGTCTTCAGGTATGGAAAACCAACTCAGGGATCTTTATCTCACAGGTAAAATATGTTAAGAACTTGGTCAATAAATTCAAATTTGGTACAACCAAACATCGAAGGACCCTAACAGGGACCCATGACAAGATTACTAAAGATGAAAGCAAGGAATAGTGTTGATCTTACTCTCTACAAAAGCATGATTGGAAGCTTGTCGTACTTGACTGCAAGTCGCACGAACTTATGTTATAGCGTGGGAGTTTGTGTGCGATACTAAGCAAGTCTCAAGAAGATCATCAAATATGTTAGTGGAACAACGAACTATGGTATTTGGTACACCTGAGACACTATGTCTAACCTAGTAGAGTACCAAAATGTTGATTTAGTTGGAAACTTGATAGACAAAAAGAGTACTTTTTGTAGGTGTTTCTTCCTTGGCAACAACCTTGTGTCTTGGTTCAGCAGAAAACAGAACTGCATATCACTTTCCACCACAGCCAAGGTCGAATACATAACAGTTGGTAGTGGATGCACACAACTCATTTGGATGAGGAATATGCTTAAAGACTATGGCGTCTTTGGAGAAGTCCTAACACTCTATTGGGACAACCTCAGTGCTATCAATATCTCAAAGAATCCAGTTCAGCATTCAAGAACCAAGCACAATGACATAAGGCACCATTACATTCAAAGCATGGTTAAGGAAAAAATCATTGATCTTAGGAACGTATCCACTAAAGATCAACTGATCGACATTTTCACCAAAGGGTTGGATGCTTCCCAATATGAATCTCTACAATCATCCCTGAGGTTATGCATTGCATATTAGTTGGGGTCCCGCTTCCCAATATGAATCTCTACAATCATCCACGGTTATGCGTACATATTAGTTGGGGTCCCCACGTGCAGTAGCCGATTGATTAGTATCTAGCCTTGATATTTCCTGGGGGAATGGGGAAGCAGTAGATATCTTCTTTGTCGGCATAGCGAAAAATTGTCTATATCTTCCGTCTCAAGGATTCTCCCGAAGATAATTGCACGAATATCCATGATGAAAATTTGATGAAATAAATGTAAAGTCCACGAGGAGTTTGAGCAATCATGTTGTAGGGCGTTGCGAACATGGGATGTCGGTTAAGACAAAATTAGGGATGCGATGAAGTCTTCAACGGAGGCAGGAACTTAGAGAGCGAAATGCTTAGTTGGGCTTTAGGATCTATATGGCAAGAGGACCGTCAAATCGCGAATCGGGACTTGGCACGTGTCAAACTAAATGCGAGTGGGTTTACATTTTGAAGAGGACTTACTGACTTCGGATTTATTGACCGGAAAGAACATATAAGGTAGGGTTGGAGTTATATTGGGATAATGATCACTATCTACTCTTCAATTGAATCCTGATAAATCGAGGTTTGAAGATGCTCGTCACGAATTTAAAAGCAGCTTAAGAAGAGCAAGGGGATGTTCATCCTTGAGGGTGCATTTACTGTTTAGGTATTACGTTAAGCTTTCACCTTGTATTGAAAAGATGATGTTAACTATTTCCTTTAAATCTTATATTGATGTAATGTGGGTATGAGTGTGCAATGCTATAAAAAGGAAAATGGAGGGAGTTCGATTAGAATGCCGTAATTGATTAGGTTTGAGGTCTCGTCTATACTATAAGACGGATTGTAAATAACGAATCATCAATGGTGGAAATCCCTTGCATCTAAGCACGACCACAGCCAACATACGGTTGTTGAAGCTACATAAGGTGTGTGTGGTTTTACTTTTATTGCAATTATATCACACGGGCTTTGCACACATTGAACTATCGAGGAGTTCGACACAGCGTTAAAGTTCGAGACAAAATCACCAATACAAACACGGGCTGTGACCCCAAACACACATTCATATTGTCTATGGAAATGTCAATCTTGAATGTGCGATGATGTTTAGCTTGACATCGATGCGGTGGAAGCCACCATGTGAAGGGTTGGGCGAAGCTAAGCAATCGTGTTGCTACCTTCAGGTGTATCAAGTTTCGACTGTGTATTAAGGGGTTCTATGGGAGATTTTATAGCGGCAAGAGGTGCCCTTCTTCACTAGTGTCTTCAGCCTCATGAAGCCAATGCTATGAGTGTCAGAGAAGCCTTGGCATGGATTAGAGCCAGTACCGAAACGTTGCGGAGATGGATTTGTGGTTTATAACGCCTTAATCTCGTCTACCTTGCGTGCTTCTTCTTTTACAATGGTAATCAGGTATTGTTAAATGATAGCAAGAATTGGTTATATTACATTTCTTTTGTTAAAAAAGGTCTGTGAACTCTGTTTCTCGTATCGAAGCTTCGGAAGTCTTTGTCGAATCTTATATGTTAGGGAAGCAATACCTTTAGATTTCTTATTACCTGTCTGAATTCCGACAAATTTTAAAAACATTTTCCAATGTACAAACATTTTTAAAAAAAAATATATTATTATTAATTTTTAAAACCGTTATTAGACATTCCGCAAAACGTTTATTTTTTTATTTTTCCTTTACTTATTAACTCATTACCTTTAATTTTAATTTGAAGTAATATCGTATTAAGAGCTGAAACGTGAGGCTCACATGCCTTGTCCCTGTTTTGCAACAATGAGAGTGTTACCATGGCTTGGAGTACGCATGGGTGGCTTCTTACTTGTGAAGAAAGTGGTTTTAATATTGATGAAATCCAAAATTATTAATAAAACTAACATCTATACTACTTTTAAAAGTATGAAAAACACATTTCTCAATTTCTTCCAAAAACTACCCATGCTATGCGTTTTTTATCTCCGTTCATTTCATTTCAATTAATCAGTTTGTGAGCTGTTATATATGTGGTAGGTATCTTATTTTCTAGTAATATATGCTTATTACGTAATTTCTAAACATTCAAAAAAGTATATGTCTTTAATTGATTATCAATCTTCTTCCTAATAATTATACACATAAATGTTAAAGGGAAATTATTTTTCGTGTTGATTCTTTTTATTTCCTTTCTTTTCTCTTCTCTCTTTCCTTCTCTTCATTACTAACATCTCTGACATATGAGCAGGTGTACGATGCATCAGATGAAAAAACTGCATCATTCCCTTGATTCCTTTTTATTTCCTCTCCTTCTTCATCAGATCTTCTCTCTTACCTTCTCTTCATTACTAACATATTTTCGGTTTTGACTGCATATGAGCAGGTATATGATTAGTAGATCTAACGACCTGAAATGACTACATCAAGTGAGAAACGCATCATTTGAAAAGTATTTCCTTTGCTTTTATTTTCTCTCTTCTTCATCAGATGCAACGACTGTGAAACTATTACATCAAGTGGCTGCATCATTTAAGTATTTCCCTTGATTCCTATTTATTTCCTCTCCTTCTTCTGAATCTTCTATGTCTTCATTACTAACTTTTTCCAATTATGATGTACGAGCAGG
Organism: Tetrastigma voinierianum; assembly: GCA_016808115.1. Taxonomy (NCBI): domain Eukaryota; kingdom Viridiplantae; phylum Streptophyta; class Magnoliopsida; order Vitales; family Vitaceae; genus Tetrastigma; species Tetrastigma voinierianum. The sequence continues at coordinate 2,451,036 of JAEQBH010000926.1, forward strand.
TATATGAATAGAAGATTTAGCGACTGTGAAACTGTTACATCAGGTGAGGCACAGCATTTGAAGAGTTGCACATCAACACAAAAATCTAGAATAACAGGAATAGATGTTGAATATGCCCCTATATGATATTATCATCTGGCAATGTTTCGCATGGGTATATGTAGTAGGTATTGGTGACTTTGTCAGCGTCAGAAATGTCTGTGGTTTCGCAGCACGTAATGGCTACGGTCTCAGCGATGAGAAATTTAAACGTCACCGGTGGCGATGGTAGCCCCGGAATTCGCGAATGATTGATGGTGTGGATTCGTTTCCTCGTCGAATTTAAATTTGGTTTTTATTAAGTACATTACATCTTTTTTGAAAATTAGAATTTTCCCTGGTTTTACATCTTTGCTTTGATGAAAAACTTCTCTCAGCATGTATGGTTGTGCTGGTTCGTTATTTTCTTAACTTTACTATTCTTTTCTTTGTGTTTTATTCTTATATTTCATTTTGAATGGTGGATGACAAAAAAAAACAATAAAAAAGGTTTTCTAACTAAATAATGAATTCCTCCTAAATCAATTACATGTTACCATTGCCTTAGTATGCTAAATGAAAAAGTGACTCTCGAATTTCTTTTATCTAAGCTTATTAACCATACAATAATAGATATATGGAAACTAACATCATTTTTTTATTATTATCCAAAATATTGGAATTTTTTTTAGCAATGAATAAAGAAGATAAAATAACAAAATATGGTGGAGTAACGAGGATAACCCATATAGCTGTATTTTATCTTATTTGCAAAATACTTTGTCTCATTCTATATAACTAACAAAATGTATAACTAACAATCAATGAATTATTATACATCTTTATTTAATAAATATGAAATTTGTATAATGAAATTGGTTATAATATTACAAAGCTCTTTATATTTTCATAATAAATAGTAAATAGAAAAATTAATCAATATCAACATTAAATAACGCATTATCAATAAAGATAATATTACATAACTTTTATATTTTCATAATAAATAGGAAAAGAAAAATTATTCAATATGTATATTAAATGCGCATTTTCATAATATTATATTCCTTTATATTTTCATAATAAATAGTAAAATTGTTATATCCAACTTATTAAACGCATTTCCGTTAAAAAATGATTGATAAGATTGTGAGAGTGCATGAACTTATAAATATTTTGAAAAATATTATATATCTCTTGTATTTTGAAAATAAATATTATCTATAAATATCTGAATATGATTCACTTGACTAAATTTTCTTATTTTCTTACATAAACTAATATTTTTAAAATGTACAAATTTTTAATTAATTTTAATTATATCTATTTTTTTTATTTTTAGACCATTAAATCATATTTATTACTTTTATAAAGCCAAAAATGAAATATCGAAGATGGTTATCGCGACTAATAAGACTGAATTCAATTGGTTGAAACCTTTAGTATAGGAAGGGGTTGAAGCAATGGAGTCGTAAGGAACAAAAATAATATAATGTAATATATAGTGAATAAATAATTGTAAAAATAATAGTTAAGTATGTGGTATCATTTTTTGAAAGAATTTATTATCTAATGAATTTGATTTTCTTGTTTTTTAAGTACTGTTTAACTAACTTGAATCTTATAACAAAAAAAAAAAAAATTAGTTATTCCTTAACATTAAGATGATTGTTTATTGAGTTATATAATGTGGTAATAATCAACTATAAATTTGGTGACAAAAGAAAATAATAATAAGAATAATAGTTTTATCAATAAATAAATAAATAATAATAATAATGATAATAATAATAAGAAAGAAAGAAGAAAATAAGGAAAAAATGTACGCACTAATTTAAACAAACGTATCTAAATATTAGAAATATCATATAAAAAAAAAAATGGAGAAAGAATTTTGAATAAGAGCATAAATAAATGTGAAAATAAATCAACCTAAAATTTATTAAATCTAACACATATTTTAGATATCTAATATTTTTAATTATTTTTAGAAAAGCTCAAACCAACATTTAACGTAGAAGTTATCCTTCAAATAATGTTTAGTTGCAAGCAAGTGTAGAAAGTAAAAAGGAAAATAAATATTAATATTCATAAGTATTTTATATGATTAAATGAACTCAATTCACTTCTTTTTTTTTTTCTTTTTTTTTTTGCAAACTTCTTATAAATTTAACTGGTTATAATTATATCAATTTCTCTATTTGGGCATATTTATTTTTTAAGTCAAAAGTGGAACATAGAACGTACTGTAGCATGTAATTTGTTATTTTTTTCCTCTATCTTTATCATTTCAATGAATTGAACATCATAGTTTATACATAATACGATGAATTAGATTTTTTTGATGGTTTTTAAACTTTTATTTTTAACAATACATGACTTAGAATCTTATAATGAGAAAAATTAAATTTCTAATTTTATTTAACACTATTTTATTTTATCTTAATAAAAATTATTATTTTAATAAAAATATTTTTAAATGTTATATAATATTTGAGAGATGGAATATCAAATAATATATTTGGAATATCCAAAATAATTATATTAAAAATTTTAAGTATTTACAAGGAAAAGTAGCAAAATGACACAAGGTCAATGGTTAGGTTGAAGCGCATGGAAGAATCATGTTCGGCGCATGAAAACAAAAATGCTACCAATGTTGTATCAGTGCGAATAGATTCAAAAAAATTAAAGTTATACGATGTTTCATTTGTAAAAGTGATGATACGTGGTGATTGTAAAATGTAAGCTTATTTCATTAAATGCTGTAATTTCTTTTTAATAATTATTGTTTTTTATTTCATGGAGTTAAAGCAAAAATCTCATGATAATAATTTTAATACATAAAGAAGTTCTTTTATAGTATAGCTTTCAATATCCTCAGCCAAAACTCATTAGTTATTTTATTGTTTCGTATAAATTCATATCCATTTTATGTGATTTTATAATTTTGTCTATATATTAGGGTGTATGCTTTAACAATAAACATAATTGTTTTTAACAACTAAACACTTGAATTCTGATATAGTAATTGTCCCCGCTACTTGCTTAGACACAAGTTTCCGCCATATCTTGTATTTAACGTTGAACGTTATCGCGTAGAATGAATGCGATGGGCAAAAATCTGCTGAATTTGTTACTTGATGAACTTTTATATATATATATATATATATATATATATATATATATATATATATTGGTATTCATATTCACCCACTACACAAATATTATTAAATAAGAGTACATAGAAGAAACATTTAATTTGTTAAAAAAATAATTCTCAAAGTCAAAACTCAATAATAAAATCGCAATTAAACAAGATAAAAAAAAAAATTTTATTTTTAATTTCACTAATCATTGATTATTTGTAATACAAAAATAATATCATAACCTTAAAATCATAAAAATCTTTATCTTGAGGTGTTTGATTTTTAGCAGCTAATATAACTTTTATTTAGCTAAATGCTAAATAAGTTTATGATATTATGCATTCATCGATTGTTTTTTAATATTGTATATCTATTACGTGTTTTAACTTTTTATTTGCTTAAAATCAGCTCTTAGAGTAAAAGAAATAATTGGAAATTGAAACTTGTTTGTCTAAATGTTTAGGAGGCCTCAATAAGCTTTCAAAAATTTGTAAACTAATCATTTCTATGTTTTCTTGAAGAATGACTCATAATGGACAAAAAATGCTCTTTTCCATTTCATGCAATTATCTTTGAAAAAGAAATTGTATTTTACAAAGAAAATGTAAGGGTAATTTTTATCAAAAATGGGATAAAAAAGAATTGATGAAATATTATATTTCTAAGTTAGTTTTAAAAGGTCTTTTAAATCACCTTTATTATTATGACAAAAATAAAAAATATTTGTATAATATATGTATAACATAGTAACATATTTACAAAAAATTAAATGATCTCATATTTATTATTATCATGCTTACAAAAAATAGTATTTTATATAACTAAAATAAAATATATAAATTAATAATTTAAATAATAGATTGATGAAACCAAAATTAAATATTCGTGTTTAAATTATTTTGAAATATTATGTGGATTATAAAGTTTATAATATTTTATTATAGATTCAAATATGTATTTTCTGATTCAGGAATAAATTTAAAACATTTATAAATAAGTTATGTGAAAATGAAAAAACAAATTGTCTAAAGTCTGAAAGGAAAAAAAAAACAAAAAACAAAACAAACGCTCCCTTAGTCAATTTGAGGTTTTTATTTTTTGAATATTAATTAATATATAAGAAAGATTAGATGATAATATCAAAAATATAATTTATTTTATTTTTATTTCCTTTGAGTGCTTTTATAATTTGAGAATACTTTTATTATATTGTTTTATTTTAGATGTGAAAAAATAAGAATAATTTACAATTTTGATACAAGTTTTATTACCACTTCAATTTAAAATCACCAATTTTGTAAACTTTCATGAAGGATAATTTTAATTTATTAATTTATTTTTATTCTTCAAAAAATATGAATATGACATAGAAAAAAAATATTTGTGTATATTATTTTTATACAAACTAACAAAAGTTATGGGTTCTCTTCAATATTTATTTCTTAGATTTATATTACATTACTTAAATTTTAAAGTTTAAATTTTATTTTATAACTTTTGGAAATAGAATAATTAATTAAATGGGTTTAAAGATGGTTTAATGTTTTCAATAATTTAACTGGAAAATATTCATGATTAAGTATCTTAAATTTCAACTTGATATTAATGACTTAAATCTTACATAAGCGTATAAATGTTTCAATTAAACGGCATTATTGATTCTTGAGTTTTTAATTAAAATAGTATTTTAAGCAAATATGTTATATGATTTAAAAATGAAATGTTAAATAATATATTTTGGAAGTTTTTTTTTTTTTTTGAAAAATATATTTGGAAAGTTAAAAATACTTAAAAAAAAAAAATTTTTTATCTACTCATCAATAGTCTTTAAAAAATAATTATACATATTTGAAAATAGAAAATAAATTGATAGGACGATGATGTTTTCCAGCCGGATGCGAGGCGAGCATCTTCCCAGTTTCTTTGGTCGATCCTTGTCTGCGGACGTGGGAGAACCCTTTACCAAATCTGAGAAAGCAAAGTCGCGAAGGCTGCGCCCGAGTAGCCTCTCCGTGCTAAGTCGGTTAACTGGGAAAAGAAGATCAGCGCTTAGAGAATGGTTTTGGAGCATAAGTCTGCGTGCCTTTCGCGGCACGACATTTATAATGGATGATCATGACATCTTTCCTAATTAGATTATAATACTTAATAGTATGTTTCTGGTTGGATGTTGATCTGATATTTACCGGCCCAGGTAAGGAGATTTTATTTCGCTATCGTAGCCCCGTGTAAGGGATGTGAGGGGTGATGGTAGGGGAATATCTTCTTTACGATTGGTGGAGATTGGGTGTTTTTCCCTATCCGCAAATTCCTTGGCGCCGGCCTTTTAAAAAGGAAAAGTTGGGCCCTCGTTTTGAGCTTGCGCGAGGACTATTAAGGGTCTATTGCTGATCTGGGCCCATTTTAGTCCGTGTTTGGAGGGCTTGTATCTTTGGGTGCACTTGCGCCGCTTTATTTCAATACTATCGGTTGCCCCAGGCCTTTTGTAGGCGTGGCGAGCGTATCTTCTTGAATCGGTATATCCACGTGACTACTCGAGGAAGGGTTTGATTAGAACTGCGAAGATAGATCACCACGTCTTGTGATATGGCGACTTCGATTTTCGCGTTATTCGATTTATTGGCTCTTAGCTTCCTTAAAAGCGTCCCTGCCGGCTTTTTGCCTGCACGAAGTGGTGCTCCTTTTCCTTGTTTATTATTACGACAGTGGAGACTCTTTTCGGTGGTCGATACTAACTATTTCATTGTTCTCGTACATCTTCTCTTCTCTACGTCCTTTTGGAAGTCTTGCTAGGTTCTAGGGTGCCGGGTTAGAGACTCTGCGTTTCCTTTGATTTTCGTTCTTCCTTGCCAACCTGATACCTCCATGGGTCTACGGTGGCTCCTACGTTACCTTGCGTAGGAATGAAATCTGTGCGGCGTCTTAGTTGGTCGGACTGGCGAGGAGTACGACAATTTAGGTTTGTGTGGTGGTTCAGGGACTACCCGGAAGTCCTTTCCCTTGGATAGGGTAAGGGCAAACAACGAAGTCGGCTCCCCGATGGCTCGAGTATTTGAGGGCGATATTCGGAACAACGAGGCTAGTGGGCCCAGTGGTCGAACCCTCGTATGGTGAGATCTTCGCATTGATGGGCCGTTTGGGAGTCGGGTTTGATGCCGACGTCTTGACCACCTACGTTGAGGTGGCGGTCGAGCGACCTCAGCTCCCGCCCACATCCTTTTATAAAGGGTCACCGCAACGCACTTTAATGTACGCCCTCCCGGCTTTCTGACTTGGGGTGTTACGAGGTAAGTGTGGATCATTTTAGGGACCTGAGGCAAGGTGTTCCCGATATCGCTACCTTTTAGACTTCTTTAGTGTAAAGGAGGCCGCCGAAGGCTTTCTTTATATCTCCAAGCGCTCTAGCACTAAGTTGATCATTTCGGACCTTCCCTCCTCGCACAAGTTCTGGAAGGAACGTTATTTCTTCGTTAGTAGCCGCCATTGGGAGTACGATCCCTTTGATCGAGAGGACACCCTTGGCGTTCCTGCCGTTTGGACTACCCCCGAGAACCTTCGTGAGCTCTCCTTCGTTTTGATTTGTTTTGGTCTTTAGCGGTTATAGGATATTTCTAACATTGCTTGGGTCGTGTGGCCTTCAGGTGCTCGACCGGATCTTAATCTGAGAGACGAGGAGGTGAAGCCGAGGCGGTGAGGTGCTCACTTGAGCTTATTAGGAGCCTCATCGGTCGGATATTCCTGGGTGTCCGGTCTGCGAGGCACAGGCACTCCTGCGAGGTCTTCTCCTCGTCATGACGTTCCATCCCCAAATCTTCCTCACCGTCTGTTTCGGAGCCCCTTACCTCGAAGCCTACACGGGGAGAGCTCCGATCAGCACAGGTGCTGGCAGAAATCAGAGAAGAGGCACGTGAAGGCAGGAAGCCTGGCGGAGGCTCGCGGAGGGTGCCTTACTACTCGGGACAGATCCTAAGGTGGGGACATCCCTGCCTTCATCTGTTGTCGGGGCTGGTGACTCTTCGAGAGGGGCGATTGAATCTCCAGCAGGTTCTCCTATCTCGGTGCGGATTCCCCACGTCGCGAGGCACCGCTCCCCTCCTAGTGCGGGACGGTGTGGGGAATCGCGATCCTACGAGTTGGAGGGGATGAGGACTCTTGCTTTCTCATGTGCAGACTCGTCGTCGAATTTGTTTCCTCCATCTACGCAATTCGGAGCCTCGAGGAGGTGCAGGCGCCTACTTTGTTGAAGGAGGCTCTGGCTCTTCTTCTTCAAGGAACCACCTCACATGCGTCGAGTGCTTTCGTCGATCTTTTCTTTATTGTTTCGAGTTCGGGTTAATTTGAATCCTGTGTATTATTTTTTTAGGTGGGTACTTGTACGAGGCTTGAGGAGGCCAGCCTTCTGGGGGCTCTACTTGACGGAGAGCTAATCTTCGGGCTCGGATAAGGGGGCTGATTGAGGAACTTGTAGAAACCTGGTCTCGACACTGGCTTGCCTTCAGCGGCGAGGCGCGTAGAGGGGATAAAAGAGGCCGGAAGGATCTGAAGGTTACTGAGACGAGTTGGCGTTTGCAGCGGAAAGGAGGCGCAGGTTTGTCGAGGGGTGATCTGTGGGCCCGAGATGTGACCTTGGAGGCGGGCTTAGCCAAACTGCGGAGGCGGGTAACTCGTGGAATACGAAGCGAAGAGCGGCGAGGCTTGGATGGACCTTGCGAGGCGAGGAGGCTTTGGCGGCGAGCGAAGTGATAGGCGAGCTGAGCGAAGGCATGTGATAAGGTACCGGGTGGCTTGCCTGCCAGCATCGGCTTCCCGGGCTTTCGGAGACCTAGAGTTCGACATCCGGCTCTGGTGAGGAGGTTCAAGGATACGCTTCGAGGTTAGGAGTTGGGGTTGATCTGAGTCAAGAGATGTTTCGATCGTGCTCCACACTTTGCAGTGATTCTCGGGTTCCTCACGGGGGCTAGTTCTTGCGCCGCTCTTTGAGGCTCATGCTTTAGCTCCTCCCTTATGGCCATGAATGGCTTGTCTGACGTTTAGGCTCTTACCTTTTTTGCACATTACAGCACGGGCACAGGTTTTACGTACTTGACTTTGTATTTGTTGATATAACGTTCATTGATTAATTTCTTAGCTCCTTTCTTGTTTTGTTGATTTGGTTACTGGTTTCAAGCCACGAAGGGTTCTCTAGGCGGTGCAGCTCACGCAAGCTGGTTGTTGGGCTCTTGAGCTACTTAGCTCTGTGGCTACATGGCACATTTGAGGCGGTTACGCTCTGACCCAGGCCTGCCCAGGCTCTAAGCATAGCTCCTTTGCTACATGCTTTGTTTGAGCGGTTACGCTCTGTAGGCTGAGCTACTAGGCTCTGAGCTACTAGCTCAGTGGATACATGCTTTGTTTGAAACGATTACAGCTACGTGAATTGAGGCTGCAGCTCGTGGCTCATGCTTTGTTTGAGGCGGTTCACGGCTGAGGCCCCGAGCTCTTAGGCTTCGTGGCTACATGGCCTGTCGAGGCCCGAAATTTCTTGGAGTCTGAGCTACTTGGCTCTGTGGGCACATGACTGTTTGAGGCGGTTGCGCTCTGCGGGTGAGCTACTTGGCTCCGGTTGCTGCATGGCTTTGTTTGAGGGCGGTCGCTCTGTGGGCGAGCTACTAGGCTCGTGAGCTACTTGGCTCCGTGGTTACATGGCCTGTTTGGCCGGTTGCAGCTCTCTTGACTGACTACTTGGCTCAGTGGCTATGGCTGTTCAAGCGGCGCAGCCCGATGGCTACATGGCTGTTTAAGCGGTTCACGGCTACGAACTAAGTTACTTGGCTTTCAGGTGGCTACGTAGCTGTTCGAGCCCGAGTTCTTCCGGGCTCTTGAGCTGCACTTGGCTCAGTGGTACATGGCCTGTTTGACCCGGTTCACGCTACTGAGGCCCAGAGGCTTGGCCGTGGGTACACATGGCTGTTCGACCGAGGCTCTGGCAGGCTCTGACTACTTGGCTCCAGCCCAGGTATATGGCATGTTTGGCCCGGTTCACGCTCTATAGTGTGAAGGCTTCTTGGCTCCGTGGCTACATGAGCGTTATTTGGTTGCTAGGCTCAGTGGTTATAGCTGTTCGGCCCAGGCTGCTTGAGCTCTGGCTGCCAGCTCCGTGGCTATATGCTTTGTTTGACTCCTTACTCTTAGAAGGCGCGGGTAGCTTTAATCTTGGTTATGGAGAATTGGAGCAGTTGGGCGACTTCGAGGGCCCAGGCCTCATATAAATGCGACTCTTACGTGATGAGTGCTCATGCTTTGAACCTTCTTCCCTTTTTATGCGTAATTGGAATCCACGCATGATGAAGTGTCAAGGTTTGGTCTTCATTGCAGGAGGTCTGCCTGGAGATCATGAGCTGACGTTTGGTTCTGATGGTCTTCTACTTGTAGGAGTTATGTTTTTCCCTAGTTCCTCCCTTGTGGGAGTTATGTTGTTCCCTAGCTACGTCCGATGACGGAGCTGTGCTAGGGAATGTATCTGGAGGGAGCGGTGTACTCAAAAACTTTTAGTACCGCTCTCTCCGTTTTTTCCTCTTTTTTCTTCTCTTCTTTCCCTTTCTCCTCTTTCTTCTCCTTTTCCTTTTCCTTTTCCTTTTTCTTTTCCTTTTCTTTTCCTTTTTCTTTTCCTTTTCTTTTTCTTTCTCTTTCACACTCTCTCTTCTTCTCTTTCCCTTTCCCTTTCTTAAGATTTTTTTTTTTGGGTTTTTGTCTTGACGGGGTGTAGGCCGATGTGAAGAACGATTTTCGCTTTGATTGTGGTTTTTGAGATGCAAAGGGTGATTTTGTAATTCTCTGAGGTTGCTGCAACTTCTATGTAATGACATTTGTATTAATTGTAGTTCCTTTTGGATAAGAACGACCCTTTGTGGTGTGTGCTTCTTTCCCCCGGCCTCTTCGAGTTGTGCTTTTATCATTGTAACTTATTGTTTGGTCTACCATAACATCAAACGACTTAAAAAATGGAAACATAGTGTTATTTGAAATGGGACCAGTGAACCTTTGTGGGGGCTACGTTAGAGGTCTGCTGGTAGAATCGTTTAAGATGTTCAGTGTTCCATGAGTGGGCAGGGCTTTTCCTTCTTCCGTTTGGAGCTCATAATTGCCAGGTCGGATGATGCGGGATATGATGTAGGGCCCTTCCCAATTAGGTCCCAGCTTCCCATGTGAGCTATCCTTCCTTGCTAGCCGAAGTTTTTTAAGAACTAGGTCACCTGGCTTGTAACTCCTGGGCTTGACCCTTTGGTCATAATACCTCGTTGTCTTCCTATGATAGTCTTCCACACGCTTCAGGGCTTGCTCGTGTTTTTCTTCTATGAGATCTAGGTTTAAGCGAAGAGCCTCCTCGTTGTGTTCGATGTTTGCTAGTTCAATCCTAGGAGATTTTAGTCAGGCTTGTTTGGGTCTACTCTTTGCCGGTGCAGGCCGAGTGAGACGGGGTTCCTAAGTCGTCGACTTGCGGCGTAGTTACGTATGCCCGTAATACCTCGGGGAGGTACTCTGCCCATTTCCTTTTAGGTCTTCAGTTTGGTTTCGATCTTTGCCTTTAGGGTCCTTATAGTGACACCGGCTGCCCATTAGAGGCTGGATAAGGCACAAGGGCCAGTAGTAGTTCTTGATTAGAGCTCGGTCTGAAATCCACAAGCTTAGGATTCGAGGCGTTTCCCATTCTTCGAACCACGAGGGACCTCGGGATCTAAATCTTCATATTATAAAGCGTCATACGAGTTGCATACGCCACGCTCTGTGATCGTTGCGAGGCTGGAAACGACTAGATTTGGTAAAATGAGGTCCGACCACGATGATAAATTTACTAGCCCCTTCCAATGGTAGAGGTCCCAATATGTCTAGCCCCAGGTGTTGGAAAGACCCGGGGCTTGTAATTTGTGGGTCGCGGTTCGAGATGGGAGATGAGATATAACGGCATCTCCTAACGAGCCTTGCATTTCTAACCGGTTAAATCGCGTCTTTGACATTGTGGAGCCCGGTAGTACCCCTGCCTTAGTGTTTTTCTGCGCGAGTCCAAGCTTCAGATGTGGTTGCCACATAATGCCCTCGTGTGCTTCCACTGAGTATGTAGTTGGCGTCTTCCTTTCCCTCGCGCCAGAATGGGCGCAACGAAGCCTCGCTTATAAAGGGTTCCCTGATGAACAGTGAACCTTCTTAGATCTCACTTTCCCAGCTTGGGCGCCTCCTTTGGGTAAACAGCAATTTACCATCTCTTAAGTAATCCCGGATAGGGTCCGTCCAGCTTAGTTCGAGAACATCCTGGGAGACTTACCGTTATCGATGCTTATACTTGGGGGCTCTGGTAGGTGCTCGATAGGTGTCGGTCTGCTCAGGTCTTCTTGTGAAATTTGTTGCGGGTTTATGACGCATGTTTCCGGGAATTCTCGATCTTGGTACATGTTTGACTGACTGAACTTCGTGCGAACTTCTTGAAGCGACTCTCGTACTTTGAGATATAAGGTCATCTTCTCACCTCAGCCTCATTAGGAGTCTTCTATTTATTTTACCACCGGTTAAGTCATTTGCTCACCTCTAGTGATCTGCTTCCATGAAGTGGGCGGGTTGAGTCAATTGCATGACCCAGCCTCATGTTGTACTCGTTATTGGGAGGCTCGGAGGCCAAACGCACGAGGGCGTGCTCGTCTATCGGTCTTGAGAGGTCAGGATCGGTCTAAACTCGCCCAGGCTTTAATGACCTAGTCGTGATAATGAATTTCAGGATGGGGAGGTCGGGTGCAGTTAGGTAGCCTACGTAGTACGTGCCCAGTGGATTCTATGATGAAGTGCGCGAGATCGCCCTTTGCTGCTTGCCACTTAGTTTGTACGTTCAGTCGCTCAGCTCTATAGCCCTTCCTCCAGTCTTCGAAAGGTTTAAGATTGTATCCCGATTGTTGCTTCATTGGATATTCAGTTGGGACTTCGACGGTGTGAGCTTTAAAGTAAGGTCGGAGTTTCCTGGAGGTGGTTACCAATGCAGGGATCAGCTTTTCCATCTTTGGGTACCTTTCTTACATCCTGTCCCGTTCTCTTAAGGTGACCTTAGTTACAAAGTCTCGAAGCAGTAGGGTGGGAGGGTGAGAGTTCTCCTTCGAAGGGCTTACGGAATGGAGGGGGAACTTCAGGTGGGACACAATGAGCATCGTGAGGCAGCCTCACGGCAATGTGCGTCCTTTGGAGGCCTTCTTTAGAACTGAAGAAGGTGACATTTGTCATTGGCCACTAGATCTGAAATAATTTCCAGTATGGCTATTCTCCCGGTCAAAGGCGTTGAATGTCTTTAACGTTTGATGGAGGCAGCATATCAAGCACGACCTTTATCTTATCACGGGTTTGCCTCTATTCCTCGGTTGTTATTATGAAACCTAAAGAACTTCCGTGAGGAGACTACGAAAGCGCATTTAGGTGGGTTTAACTATATTATATCTTCTCGGGACTGGAACGCCTCGGCTAAATGGGTTATGTGAATTTCAGTTTTATCGTTTTACCGACATATCGTCTGTATATACCTCCATGAATGTCCCGATTTGTTTACGGAACATCCTATTCTGACCTTGGTAAGTGGCTCTTGCATTTTTGTAGGGGCATTACTCGATAACAGTATGTTCCCCGACCGGTGACAAGCGAGGTCTTATAACCCAGTGTTGGGTCCATGCTGATCTAGTTATGGCAGAGAAGGTATCCATGGTAGGGAGTTCGTGACCGGCCGTAGCGTGTACTATGAGATCAATCCGTGGCAGGGGGAAGCTATCCTTTGGGCAGGCCTTGTTGAGGTCTGTGAAATCGATCTGGCCGCCACTTAGTTTGCTTTTTCCCAGAGTCGCGTTGGCCAACCGTTCAGTGCTCTGCTTCTCGATTGCTTGTGCTTGGAAGCTTGCGGCCACCTCTTCATTGATCGCCTTACAATCTTGCCACAGGTAAAACTCCTTCTCTTTTGTAGGCTTACGAAAGTTGACATTTAACTTGTGGGTGATCAGCGCGGTCGAGCCCCACCCGTGTCTTCGGAACAAATACCTCCATATTATGCTTTAGAAAACGGATGAGAGAGCTTCTGATGCCTTTTGCTAACTTGGATCCTATGTAGACGAGGTCGTTTCTAGGCGATCGTCGAGTACACTTACGAACTCTAATTCTTACGAAGGCGGTCGGGTGGTTACCTCGTCGCATGTGAGCTCATCCCAGTGTAAATGTTATTAGATACCGCATTTAACTAATACGATCTTTGAAGTAACATTCCACAATTTATCTGTTGGTTTCCTCGGACCATTCCTGCTCCATTGGCGATCGGGAATTTGATAACCATGTGATAAAGCGGAAGGCGCTGACCATATATCATTGAAGGGCTGCCCGATGTTAACATGTTGGCAGGTCGGCGGGCGTCACACTATGAGGAATCTCACCATTGTTGTGGCCTAGCATGGGGGGTCTCCCAGGGTGAGCACTACGCTGTCACCGTCCAGGCATTACTCTTTCCCACGAAAATCCTCGCGAGAGCGGCGTTAGTAGTTCCTAGTTTCTCCTTCCAGTGACCATTTGTCGAGCGGATGCGAGACTGAGTATCGCTGAGCTTAGTTGTCGAAGCGAGGACCACAATGGATCGTTTTATTAAGCTACTATGGCTTTTATCTGTGGTGCGTCATGGGGATAATGTGACCTTCCATGTCGAGTACGAAAGGTTATGGTAGTATCGAAGTAGAGGAAGCGGATCTGTTTGTATAAGGTTTCCCAGATCCCAATCTTGTAGTGAGCCTTCCTCGTTGAGTTGGACTCTACGCCTCCCATAGACCCTGCGAAGATTACATGGTTCCTCTAAAGGTGGTTGATGCTAAAGCGGGGTTGACGAGGTGTGGTGGTGGGTGAATCACTCCTCCTTATGAGGCCCAGTAATAATTTGAGATATCCACGTCGGATCAAGTATTGATCTCCGTTTTTAGTTGGATGGTCATGCATTCGGTGTCCATGGTCCTTGTGGAACTCCGCGGTGTTGAATTATGCGTCTCTTCCTAGTGGGAGTGCGAGCTTCATACGGGATGGCCGCCTCGGGGAACCCTCATGTTGCCCGGCGTAGGACTGCCAGCACGAAATTTTGTCGGTATATTGGCACGGTGAATGCGGCTGCGCGGCTCGGTAGGGTGATTTTGCGATCCACGGTTCCCTCGCCTTGTCGGGACCGCTCTGCCTTTCTCACTCCTGTAGGGATCTGTCCTGTCACAATGTCGGTCTCTTGGGAGGCTTCGTTTCTCTTTTATCGCCCTGCTTTTTCACTTTTGTGTAGAAGAGCTTTTTGCTTGGAGGAGGTTTCTTCGCGGATTGATATACTTCTCTATTTTAGCCGGGACCTGGAAGCCATGCGGCACGAGGGTTCTTTGAAATGGAGACATTAGATCTTTTCATTGCATGACCTTACTGATGAGACGATGCTTGTGAACTCGTCGAGGATATCCACCTTCAGCAACTCCGTGTTAAACCTTTGAACATATGACCTCAGGCTTTCTTAAGAGCTCTGTTTTATGGTTAGGAGATGATAACTTGGCTTCCTGTACATCCTTGCTCCGATAAAGTGGGAGACGAATGCGATGGAAGTTAAATGACGATGAGACGGAGGGACGAGTGCGGTAAACCCGAGCGTCTTGGGCCGCTTTAGTGTGATAGCGAAGGCTCTGCATCGTACGGGGTCCTAGTACCCATGAAGTTCCATCTGATTTTTGTACGTATTGAGGTGGTCTATGGGGTCTTTTGTCCAGTCGAACGTCTCGATCTGCGGCATTCTGAACTTTGTCGGAAGGGGGAAGTGCGCCACCCCTGCGGTGAATGGGGATTTGGTTTGTTGTACCAGGGCGTCCATGGAGAATGGAGTTCTGCCTTTTATCGCTACCTTCATGTGGCTGATTTCTTGCAGGATGTCCCTGAACCTTTGCTCCTACGACCTCTCCTCGTTGAGATCCTCTCCGGGGGGTTGGTGAGGATCATGCTCCCTGGTGTGGCTAGTTTCCCGCTATACATCGGCTGTCGACGGGTCGGCGTCGTTCTCCTCCGATAGCAGCAAGCAGGGGTTTTGGGCTTGTCGGGCGCATCGTGTCTCTGGGGGTGTCGTGCCGGTGAGTTGTTCTAACTCTTCGGCAAGTGTTGGTTGGTGGCGGAGTGCCTCCCACCTCGTCACGTATTGACGCCGCGGTTTCTAGCGCGCCTCCGGAGTCGGTGTCCGATCACACGGGCACGGTCTTGCAACCTTGGAGGATTAGGCGTTGCTTGACTTGTGTTAGAGTTGATACCATCGATCGGCGGAAATTGACTGTTTGTAAGGCTGTCGTTCCACTGTCTGACATGGCCAGTGATGCTTTCTTGAGATTTGGAGCTTGAGCATCTTGGATTTCTTTGGAATTCGATCCATTGTCTCACGGGCCACGTGGGCTTCTCTACAAATACAAGAAACAAAAAGGATCGGTGAGGGCTGTGCAGCATCTCAGATGCCTAAGTCGGTCTTCAGGGAAAGAGAATATCGGCCCTTAGAATGAAGTTTTGAGTGCATAAATTACGTCACATTTACTTATGGGGTGGCTGGTATTTATAATGGATTATCATGACAACTTTCTAATTGGATTATGATCACCCAGATAGTATGTTTCCTAGTTTGATGATGATACTGTCTTCTCTCATTGGGTAGAGATTTTCTTTCCTTATCGTAAACCCGATTAATAAGGGATAATTGAGGGTGATAATTTGAGGGAATATCTTACTTTCCTGATTGGTGGAGATTGAGTGTTTTCCTATCCCCAATTCCTTGGGCTGACCTTTTAAAGGCCGAGTTGGGCCCTCGTTTTGGAGTATGCCTTTGAGGGATACCATTGGGACCTCTTTGCTAGTCACAGGCCCATTTTAATTCGACTTTTTAGGCTTGTATCTTGGGCACATAGCGCACCATTTAAACTTTATCAAAATTAAAGGAAATTAATAAGGAAATGCCTGAAAAAATTTGTTGTCATCAATTTTAAATATCCGATTATAATTACTTCATGGGTTCACAATTCATGATGATATAAATTTTCATCAATTAAATTATGATTTTTTTTTAGGTTTAATGCAAAAACCACACATTAACTATTTTATAAATACAAAGTTAATCTAATTTATACTTTTTGTAGTGTTTCAATTTTTTTTTTTTTTAACAATTAGGAATGACTTTCAAACACAAAGTTGATTGCTGCTTGTTATGTTGATAAAATTGTTTATGTTATAAATGATTTACTGATAACTGTGAATAACCACACATTTATCGGTGAATAATTATTACAGTATTAATGACTGTCACGCTATATATATGGGTTTTTGGAAGAATGAAAATATAGTTTTCTTCTTGAATTATCTCTATTATCTCTTTTCTCTTTATCTTTCAACAAGTTATGTCGACCGCGAGGCTGAGACAATCACAAAGTCGGAAGGCTGATCGGGAACTTCGGACCTCGAGATGATATTACAAAATCATAAAACAAGAAGGTACATTTCAATTTCATAGTGAAATTTTTTTATTTTAAATTTTTCGGACTTCCAATTTCGAGAGTTAAAACCATGAGCTTGAACTCGTTTGCAGCTCCAACGAAGCCTACGTTTGAAATATTCAAGCCTGATGCTTGAAGATGAAGAAGAATTATTTTCTTTTCTGAAATCAGGCATGAAGCCTGCGTCTGGAATGTTCAAGCCTGAAGCTTGAAGAAGAAGAAATCCACTTGGATGCTATGAATCTTGGAAACACAATCAAAGGAGAAAATACCGCATCCCTGTAGGATCGCTCTAAGGCCTTAATATTCCTTCGCCATCATATTGATGAAGACCTGAAAAGTGAATATCTAACGGTCAAGGATCCATTGATCCTCTGGACGAGTTTGAAAGAACGATATGATCATCAAAAGACCGTAATTCTTCCGAAGGCCCGTTATGATTGGCTTCATTTACGACTACAAGATTTCAAGTCAGTTAGTGACTACAACTCAGCCTTGTTCAAAATTAGTTCTTAGTTGAAATTATGTGGAGAAAAGATTATAGAGGAGGACATGCTTGAGAAAACATACACCACTTTTCACGCCTCTAATGTGCTCCTGCAGCAGCAATATAGAGAGCGGCGTTTTACCAAATATTCTGAGTTAATTGCATGTCTCCTTGTATCTGAGCAAAATAATGAACTAATACTGAAAAACCACTAATCTCACCCTACTGGATCTATACCATTGCCTGAAGTCAATGCTACAATTCAAGTTAATAAACGTGGGCGTGGGCATGGGTGTGGGCATGGGCATGGATATTGTGGACAAAGCCGAGGCCGTGGTCGTGGTTGCTATAATTCTTGGAATCGAGGTTAATGATAATCAGTCTCAAAATAAGAACAATAGCTCCAACAACCAGAAGTTGAATCGTTCAGAAAAATTATCCAGAAAGGCAACAGGGCCACATAACAAAAATGTTTATGAGGCCCGAAGATATTCTGGTGTGGAATAAAGGTCCTTTGGTCTCGTACTTGTCGTCACGGCCAAGCATTTAGTTTGACCTTTGTAGAGGCCTCCACGTGAAAGGAAAAAACAAGCAAATTGAAATAAATTTTATTGTGAAAGAATTAATGGATCAGTGATCCTTTCTTTGATGATGATAGTGCGGTACCTTTGAAACATTTTGATGTTACGATTTTTGAAGATCCATGTGGAAAAATTGACCATTTGATTGGGGATGACAAATGTATTGCTATGATTGGAACATATAATTATCTTGTTACTTTTTATGTTATTTTCTTTTCCATCTTGTTTTTCCATACGGGTTATACATAATCATGAACTTTGATTTTCTATTTAAATTTCTTTTTTTTTTTTTTTAAAGATATATGGATCCCTCCTCGAATTGATCAATTATATGTCATACATTGAGATGCATGTCTTGTTAGTATGCCATAACCCTACGATCTTAACGTGATAAAATATTTTCAAACTTCACATTAAGCTCAATCTAATGTTCGCACTATCTCGAGTCTTGTTAACTTTGATTAAAGGCTCTGACAAAGCCACCATTATTCTGAAAGGCACTAAATTGCAAGTGAAGATGCCCTTTATTCTAATAAATCTAGTAAAGTTTACTCGAGTTTCAGATATTATTTGAAATGGATATCATAATTAAGAAACTATGAATCGTGATGCGATAATTATTTACTCATTGCTTTTATTATTCACAGGTAAAAATGTATCTTGGAAGTGCATGCTTTATCTTGTGGTTATGTCGGACAAGTTATTAGATCTATATTGAATCTTATCTTTGTCATGAACGGAGTTCAATTTCTCCAATGCATTTTCCTTTGGCATGAGACTTGGGCGTCAGGAATTCCGATGATGCGCCATACTTATTCAAGGGGATATTGTGGGCCAATTCACCCACACAGTGGACATTTCATTATTTTATGGTTTTTAATTGATGTCCACTTGATGGTCTCATGTGCCTTCTTTAGTAGAAATGTTGCGCTTTCTTGGGTGTGCATTTCCGAATAATTTGACTCGAAGCACAATTCCTTGACCACCTATCAAACTGATTCATCTTGATAATGCTGGTGAATTCTCATCTCAAGCATTCCTTGATTGTGTATACATTGGTATATATGTTCATCTGTTGCTGGTAATTCATTCTTAGAATGGGTTGGGCAGAATCTTTTATCAAGCGTCACATGATTGATTGCTAGACCATTACTGAAAGCAAATTGCCTTTGTCGGCGTAAGGGACATGCTATTATACATCGCCAAATTCCCAATTACGCCTTCGTTCTCTGACCCGATCTGATTTATCACCATTCTGACTTGCTAAAGGTTATCAACCTAATATTTCGTATTTGTGAGTTTTTGGTTGCGTTGTTTATGTTCCAATTGCCCCTACACATCGACCTAAGTTAGGTCCTCAACGTCGTCTTGGTATTTATGTTGGCTTTCAATCTGCATCTATTATAAATTATATCGAGCCTCTTACGGGAGAATTTTTTACTGCTCGATTTGCAGATTGTCACTTTAATGAAAATTTTTTCTCGCCATTAGGGGGAGATAACCCAATTCCAGAAGAATGGTGAGAAATTACATGGAATGAGTCATCTTTATCTCACCTTGATCCTCGTATAAAGCAATCTGAATTAGAAGTTCAAAAAATAATTCATTTACAAGGTCTTGCGAATCAATTGTCTGATGCTTTTATTGATTCAGCGAAAGTTAAAATCACGCATATCTATTGCAAATATCCCAGAGGATTGAAATCTGATAAAAATTACAAGCGACATGACAAATGAATCCTAAGCCACACGATTAAAGCGTGTTGGAGGCCTATTAGCTCCAGACCTGATTCCTAGAAAGGAAAAAGTGTTATATCTATGACTCTGAAGAGCATATAGCTGTTAAGCCACAGTCGATGAACAAGTAGCCCTACTTGGAGGCACCCAGGTTAAAGTTGCTCCTCTTAATGATGTATTGGTACATAACGTGAAGGTCCTCTATCAGTGTTATATACTAGGAAGAATATGGGATCGAAATAGCGCCGCATTATAAATAATGCTTTTCTTTCAGTGGCTATGGTTTATCATAAGAAATGATGAAGATCAAGAGCCGTAAAATGTGAATGAATGTCGACATCGAAACATGTAACGACCCAAATCCCCCCCTGGGACAACATTACATACTAACAACCATTTACACCATGAGAGCACTAATAAAATCCATAAATAATCGGGGGTCCTTAATTTAACAAAAATTCGACGAGTCTCCTTTGTTCGAGGAGCTACACTAACCTTGACACAATGTGCAATTCTAATACATCAACCACCTTTGGCCCATTTATCCATAAAATATTCTGACATTATCCCAGATTTCCATTCACCATATGCAATACCCACAGCCAACCTTTTCCAAAAGAATAAGCGAGCCATGGCCGCAATATCATCTTTTGTGCATCTTGAGAAGCTGGATATTCGATCTGAAAATTACAAAAAAATCATAAATAGGCCAAAATATAGCCTTCTTCACCACCTTGGCCTGGTAGGTTCCTTCCTTTGAGGGACCTCGGATCTAAATTTCCTTCAAGCGCGGGGCCTCCCGATACACCGGGTTCCTCGCTCTACCACCTCCTCCAAAGGTAAATCTGAAAATGAATGTAAGAAACTAGGAAGAAGGGGTTGAAGCGTAAAGCTCTGTGCAGAAGAATCTTCGAGCTCCAGCAAGGTTTAAGAAAAGTATGAAGCGGTCGGTCTCATTTTTTTATAACATATCATAGAGGTACATTTTTTTCATGAAATAATGACATTGTAAACGGATCTCAAGTTTATATAAAAACACATAAGTAAATGTATACCTGCTCGAAGCAACGTAACGAATCATAAGCAGTTTCACCAAATACCATTTCCAACCGTTATTTTGGCTGGGTGGCATCTTGCAGTAACCTCCTTTATCAGTTATTTTTGTTTCTCGAGGCATCCTTCTGGAACCTCTTGAGATAAAATGGCGACATTGCAATAAACCTCTCCTCTTCATAGTAGTATTTCTCGGCTTGTCCTTCTTAAGGCACTCTTGCAGAATATTTAGAGCATCCTTACAAGGAACCTCTCTCTTCATAGTAGTGTTTCTCAAGCATCCTTACAAGGAACCTCTTGAGCATAGGTTGAGCATCCTTACAAGGAACCTCTCATTCATCATAGTAATTTTCTCAAGCATCCTTACAAGGAACCTCTTGAGCATAGGTTGAGCATCCTTACAAGGAACCTCTCATTCATCATAGTAATTTTCTTTTTATTTCCAATCACCATACCAGAATCCCCCATATTATATGGGAATCCCCCATACTATATAAGAATCCCGTGGTATATATAAGTCCATCTTGTAAAAGAATCCTCATGTATGTAAAAATTCCCCAGACTATGCAAGAAGATCCCCACGTACTATATAAGAGTCCTGAAATTTACTATATAAGAATCCCCCATACTAATATAAGAGTCCCCATACTATAGAATCACCATCTTAATATAGAATCCCCGTGTTGTATATAAGAGAATCCCTATACTATATAGAATCCTCCATACTATATAAAATTCCCCCAAACTATACAAGAATCCCCATACTATATAAGGGGGTCCCGGAAGTACTATATAAGAATCCCCCATACTATATAAGAGTCCCCCATACTATATTAGAATCCCCCATACTATATGAGAATCCCCATACTATATTGGAATTCCCCATACTATATAAGAATCCCCATGTTATATAAGAATCCTCATACTATATTAGAATCCCTCATACTATATAAGAATCCTCATACTATATTAGAATCCCCATCTTATACTTAGAATCCCCATGTTATATAAAGTCCACTCTGTGTTATATAAGAGTCCTATAGAAATCCATTCAGTGGTCGGGTCGAAGTAATTTTTTTACTTTTAAAGGAAACAATAATACGAGTAAATTCGAGATTTGGCAAAGGATCACATAAGTAATAACCCTAGGATAACGAGTTTCAAAATTAAAATCCCTAAATCTTGTATAAGAATCTATCTTATGTTAGAGATCACCATAACATATAAGAATCCCTGAAGTGACATATAATAATCCCTATAAAGAAATCATTCTCGAGTGAGTCGAATCAGAGTAATTTTTTTTTAAAGGAACCATGTCCAGTAGTTTAGAATGTGGGGATCACATAGTAATAACCTTAAGATATGAGAATCATTAGAATCCCCATACTATATAAAATTCTCATACTATATTAGTATCCTCCATACTATATATAAGAAGTCCCCGAACTATATAAGAATCCCCCATCATATGTTTCGATCCCACGATATGTGACTCCCCGATATAGTTGAATCCCATTTTGGATTCCTCGATCACCATACGGAAATTTATTTTACCAACCGTCGATCATAACCCCCATGATATAGTTGAATCCCCCCCTTTGGATTCACCAATCACCATACCGAAGAATTATTTGCAGCAAACCAATCATAACCAATAATTCCATACATCTCCAATTTACCGGAAAAACTTCTAAGAATCCACAATCAGTCATAAAACAATTCAAAATAGTTAGAAAATACAAGAGATCGCACCCATGTTATTTCACCACTCACAAAACTACGGCATTTAGAAATCAATTCCCCATTTAACTTTGTTTAAGAATAAAACTCTAATTCTCACGTCTGGGGATAATAGTTTGAACACTTATAAATATAGCATTTATAACCCCCAGCGTACATATATAATAACTACCCTCGATGTAAGTGAATGGGAGAAAACCACTACCTTAATCTTTGGTTGATGGAGATCTTAAGCTTTTGTATCATTTGCCCTTAAATCTCTAGCTCGGCCTTCCTTCCTTCTTCTCCAGATCCACAGGGCTTGAGGGTGTGGGGTGCGGTGGGGGTGGAAGAAAATCGAAGAAGAAAAGTTTGGGTTTTTAATCCATTTGCAGAAAATCCTTGTTCATAGGGTATTTTTGGTTTTTCTTTAAATTACAGGTTTTACCACTACACTCTCAAAGGTGATTATAAGACTACTCACAAGGTTTTTAAATGGGATTCATTTTAATGTTATTTTAACTAAAAACCTTTATTTTCTATATGATTTAGGTAACCATTTTTTATATTTATCATTCTTATACTTTGATTTAAGAGAGTAAAAAAACTAATTGGACGATTATTGATATTTAGACATGGGGGTTTACAAAGCGATTGGTTAAAATGGAAAAGCCAATCAAAATAGGGTAAAATCATTGGCTAAACGAGAGGTATTTGGACCAGTAGTTCAAACACCTATAAATATACAACCTATTGGATATCGATAGGTCTTTGTACCAAAGAGAAATGAGAATAATGAAATAGTGCGATATAAAGCACGCCTTGTGAGTTTCTCCGCAGGCACGGAATTGACTATGAGAGCATGTGTGAGACCCAGGAAAAATCGATTTCGTAAGGAAGGATAAAATGGTAATTTCGGTCAAATTCAAAAATTTTTCTAGATCTCGGATAATGAAGCGGACTTCACTTGGTTGGAATCGATCACCATGAGGAAATCCAGCTACCACGTCGAATTTCGTGATTAAAGACGGGTGAGATTCACGTTTTCGAGGCACGTATAGGGATGCATGACGCCAGCGCGTTTTGGGTGGCCAAGGCGCCACTTGTCAGTCTGCGAGATAGGTTAAACGGAGCAGAGTGTGGGTCATAGGTGACACATGGCATGATGCCATTGGGAAATCTCAAGTGGTTGGATAAGAGGATAAAGGTGTGATACTCTGTTGATAGAAATGTGACATGTGGCATTGAGAGGACTTTTCTCTTGTCTAATCTTGACCAATCTGGTTTGGGAGGGAA
Organism: Tetrastigma voinierianum; assembly: GCA_016808115.1. Taxonomy (NCBI): domain Eukaryota; kingdom Viridiplantae; phylum Streptophyta; class Magnoliopsida; order Vitales; family Vitaceae; genus Tetrastigma; species Tetrastigma voinierianum. Next base: position 2,474,595 of record JAEQBH010000926.1, read on the forward strand.
AGGAAGAGAGGAGAAGACCAGAGAAGAGAGATAGAAAGGGTTTTTTAGAGGCTCTACCTTCTCTCTGGGAATTTCAGGCGATCGGGCCGTGAGCTCAGACGAGACGAGAAACAAAGTTGCTCCCCACGGCCAAGGACACACGTGGGTACCAGTTTTGGGAGTTTCGGTGACTCAGAAAAGGTGGGGGTTTTCTCCTACTTGGCTACTTTTTGTTTAAGAGTAATGTAATGGATGGGGATTTGTTGAGGGCACGGATGGCCGTGATTTCGAGTTCAGATTTGGGCTAGGAGTGAATAAATCCCTGTAATGGTTTAGGCAGTCCACGGCTGTTTGCTTGATTTAATGTGGTGTTGTGTTATTCTTGAGCTGAAAATAACATCTTCGGTGTGATTTTGGCCAAATTTGTTCCCAGCAGAGATGAATTGCCGGATTGTGCCTTAGCCCATGGGAGCTAAGTTTATGTTATTGTTATAGATTAAATAACATGATGTGTGCGAATTAATTATGTTAATATATGCATGAGTGATATATTAGCATGTGTTGAATGTTTGTTGTCTTGAATTCGTTTACCCAACTTAGGTGGGGAAGTAACCCAAGTAGGAAATTCCACTCTTGGGCATTGCTCACCGTCGTGGGAATATATTTTTCGGTGCAGAAGGCGTGCCCAGGGATGGGTTGTCAGGACCTTAGAGCGAAGCCCAGGCCAAGATGGCCTTATCTTGTATTTTTGTAAAATTCTGGGCAAGAGACCCATTTTTTGTATAAATTGTAATAAAAAACAATTGTGAATGAATCCCTTTTTGTATAAAAAATTATATTTGGGTTGTCTGGATGTGCAGATTTCTATTGGGCCGTTTGCGTGTATGGGTCTCATGACGTGAGACATATAGATTTCCGTGGGTTGATGGGTAGTCAAACGGACTTGATTTTAGGCGTCACACATATTCTCAGAAGTAATGGACTGATCGCATTCGGAGTATTTGATAAGTTTAGCGGAGTCTTGAAGAATTTGGATATCGTCTACGATGGATGTAGTCACAACATAGAATTATATGGATCTCTAGATGCTAATGTATATATATGAAAATCCTGAAGGATTCACATTGCTTGAAACTGATGAATTCAAGGCTCCCACAGACATAGTATTCAATCAAGTTGCAAAGATCTTTATGGATTAAAAAAACGGTCCGGTCGAATGTGGTATAATTGTTTAAGTCGATTGTTACTCAAGAAGGATATATGAATAATTCAATTTGTCCATGTGTTTTCATCGAAAACAGAAAATGGATTAAGCGATAATAGTAGTATATGTAGATGATTTAAATTTGATTGAGACTCTGAAGAGCTCATAAGCGGTATTATTTAAAGAATGGTGAGATGAAAGATCTTAGGAAAAACAAGATATTGTCTCGAGCCTGCGGGGTGATGTGTTTGAATGGTGTATTGATTCATCAATCATCATATACAGAACAAGTCCTGAAGCGCTTTTATATGGATAAATCACACCCCCTTAGTTCCCCCATGGTTGTTAGGTTACTCGAAGTAACTAAAGATCCATTCCGGCCTAAGGAAGAAAATGAAGAGTTACTTGGTCCTGAAGCACCATATCTTAGTGCAATTGGTGCAATAATGTATCTTGCAAATTATACTCGACCAAACATTGCTTTCTCAGTTAATTTATTAGCAAGATATAGCTCAACTCCAACTAAAAGGCATTGGAATGGAATCAAACATATATTGAGATATCTCAGGTAGGACTGAAGTGTCGTAGGATTATTTTATTGAAGCAATGGAACCCACAGTGCTTGGCTATGCGAGATCTCGGGGATATCTTCCCGGTTTTCATGGTACCGATCGCGAAACGGGATATATTTGCCATAGAAATCTCTTTACCCAATATCCCGGGAGGTCGGTTAAGCAGCGATGTTAGCCCTCGCTCTGTCGTTCGAGTAAGCGTATTTATTTACTAAAGTTTTTATATACGCAACATGCAAGAAACTTGTACGACAAGTTGACATGCACCACCTTAAAGATCTTCAAATTGAAAAGTTGAAACTGATATAGTCGTGTAGCTACAGGGAGTATGGATAAAGATGTTGAATCTTTATGCTTCTTTTTCCGCTTGCATCGGGGTTTCAGTACAGGGTTTTTCTTGTGAGGTTTTTAATGAGGCGATTACTAATAATCTAGTGATGATCATTCAGAAGTGTTATAAATGATTCAGCGATAGCTGTGAATAATAGCAGCTTTTATCGGTGAATAATTATTACGGTATTAATGACTGTAACACTATATATATGAGTTTCTGGAAGAATGAAAATATAGTTTTCTTCTTGAATTATCTCTATTATATCTTTTCTCTTTATCTTTCAACAGTTTAACATTTGTAATAATAAAGAGGGAAAAAAAGTGACAAAATAATAATATCTTGCCCTTACACTCAACTCAAGTGGTAAAGGGGTGAAACAGGTTTACGAAAAGTCTTAGACTCGAATCCTTATAAGAACAGAACACTATAACAATAGAAGTAAAAAAAAAAAACAATAATTATAATGTATATATATATATATATATATATATATATATACATATATATATATATATATATATATATATATATAAATAGTTGTAGTGCTAACATTATAGTATTCGATTTTTATAATTTTGTCTTAAGCTTTGACTCGGGCCGTGGACCATTACCTTCATATGCACATTAGACTCTTACTTAGCATGAGTTAAAAAATATATTTAAATTATATATAAAATAATTAATTGAAACAAAATTTGTTATAAATTGTACAAAAGAAATTAACAATGTGGTTTGAATATGATTTTGAAAAAAAAATATAAAATCATAAATTCGTATCATGTTGTTCGTGTTTTTTATGTGATTTTTGGATTCCTCAATTGATGGGGATTTTAAATGGATCCTTACTCCGTGCATATTTTGGATTTTCATGACTGTAAGGGTAGTAGGTTTCCTCCGTACATTTTGCGTCTTACCACTAAAGCAAAATATATTGCATTCAGTTTGAGTCGATTTGTTTCTTGTCCAGTAATCTCCCAAAACTATCGTATATCTTTTTTTTTTTTTTCTAGTTAAATATTTTAGTTACATTATAATAAAATGTTTCCATTGAAAAAAGACATAAATAACATTCAAATGAGTAGTTATGACAATTTATATGCAAAGAAAAAACTCAGGATTAAAGATTGATACATTATTTTTGTTTTTAATAGTTTGGACAAGTTTCTATTATGTTTTTTTATAAATATCTTATGGTGACTTAGCTATTTTAATGAATATATTACTTACAAACTCTTTATTATGAAGCGTGTGCGAACACAAAAAATGTAATGTTAATACTTTTATAAATTATGTATATATCTTGGAATGCTCTTTCGTATGATATGTTTTTATTTTCTAACATTTTTAGATTTTGAAATCCTGATATTTTAGATTATTGAATTTTTTTTTGTAGGTCACGTATAAGCAATTAATAGAGAGATTCTGATATTAATTAATTTATTTTATTTTTTATAGATTTGATTTAAGATGATTCACATTTTTAAAATTTTGAATTTTAGATTCTCTTTAAAAAAAAGACCTTCGCTAGGAAAAAGAGAGGATTATAGTTGGAGTTTGGTGGCATGTTTTCTAACTCATCGAAGTATTAATGCTTAGATAATGCCAAGTACTCCCATTACAATCTATGAAAATGACCTACGAAATATGTTTAGATTATTTCATCTTTTAAATTTAAAAAAATTCAAGTAACATAATGAATTTTTTTCTATTTATTCATTTCTTAAAAAAAAAAAAAGAAAAAAAGAAATCGAAACAATGTATATGACACGCGGTCACTTACTAAGATATAACATTGCGGACAAAAATACCCTTTAAACCCCCTATAACCCACATGGTAGCTAGATTCCTCAAGTGATTACATTTTGTTTGATTTCCAAATTATAACTAAATTCCCAAGGTATTTTTATGTTAACGTGTGTTTTTTTGTATTTCTTTTTGGATTTATGATAGTTTTAGGACTTTTAAACGGTAATGAGGCCTGGCCAATCAGAATTCATATGATCGCCCCCGAAGTGTCGTGGTTGTGGCGAGTATTGTACACTCGTGATGAAAATGTCCTCGGCTGATAACCTCGATGTACAACCCTCCTGAAACAACAATTGAGGGATCGTGACGTGTACAGTTAAGATCAGCCGTTACTTGATCGAAGATGAACGGTCAATATATTCGCCTAAACCGCTCCATTGTATACTAGATTCGACGGCCTCTTCTCAGTGATAACACATTCATCGATCTAATCGTCCCTTGCCAGTTGCCTCTCGAGCTCAGGTACAGTTCCACCATCTCTGTAATTTTTCCTCCGATTAGACATTTATTTTCATGGATAGGTTCTTATACTCATTGTATTTTATTTATTAATTGTTTCATCAAGAGTTAGGGTTTCAAATGTAATCTGACGGGCTTATCTCAGTGATCTGAGAATTGAAAGTTCTTGCCATTCTCTCTTCCAAGAAGATATTTATGATTACGAGTATTTGCTTGTATTTTTGTTCATGTTCTGTTTGTTTTACCAGGAATTGTAGGAAAATGAAAGATCTGAACTTTTTTTTGTATCTCTTTGTTTGGGCTTTTTCTTCTTAGGAATGAGTGTTTAAACCCATTTTCCCCCTTTTATTTTCATCTGTTTTTCACTAACCAAACGGGGTGGGTCGAATTCTGCATTTCTCATTGTATCGTCTCTCTATTGTTCCTTTGTTCAGTGAAGAGTTTCCTTGCTTTGGTTCTTGAAGGAGTGTTGGAAAATGGCTGAGTCAAAAACTGGACTGAGGAAACCTGTATTCACCAAGGTTGAACAGCTTCGCCCAGGTACTAGTGGGCATACTCTCACAGTTAAAGTTGTTAATTCTAAGATGGTACTGCAAAAGGGTCGTCCAGATGGTCCTCAGGTGCGCCAGATGCGGATTGCAGAATGCTTGAGCAGGAGATGAGACTGGAATAGTTATTTTACAGCTAGAAATAGTCAAGGTAGATGTCTTGATTATGCAGAACTCTATTTTGAAGCTATGTTGAATTTTGCTTGAGATTTTCCTTGGGAATTTTACTTACAAGTACTCTACTCTATTCTAAGAACATAGATGTTTTTCCAGTTCCAGTTTCTTTTTTTAAATGTATTTAGTGTTATGAATTATCTAGTTAGTAATTTCACTTGGAGCATACTGGCTTTAATTTTGTCATTTTAAGCAACCTGAGCGCCATAATCCAGTTGCAAACAGGATTCTTCATTGTGTAATGGTAGTCTAAAAAAATCTCAATAGCATATTTATGTGGTGATCTGTTTGTTTCCATAAACATTATTACAGTATGAGTTTTGCTATGATCTAGGTATAGTTTATAACTATGACAATGAGAGTGACATGGCTGAAAAATGATAAGCCTTTCTATTTTGTGTTCGTTTTTTTTTTTTTTTTTTTATTATGGGAAAATAAAGAACAATCAAACAGAAGCAAATAAGGTTTTCACAAATATTCTTGTGTAATTGAGAGTGAAGTTTTTGTTCAGAAATTCTCTTATGCGGAGGCTGCTAAGGAGTCTATCAAAAGGGTGGGAGAAGCGATTTGGATACAGTTAGGAGAGGGGGAGTCAAGCTTTAGGGGCAAGTGGTTGGAGGGGGCTTAATGGGAAGCTGGGGTGCTGACACTGATTATGGGACAGATGTAAAGGAGCTCAGAAGTGGGCATGAGATGGTGGAATCTGAAGCTGGCTTTTAAGAGTGTTGAAGTTAGTAGGTGGTTTCTTTCTGCTTGATTTTGAAGATAAATAGGAGGCAAGTAGAGTGTTAAGAAGGGGGATTCACTGTTTGCCTGGAAGAGAGTCAACAGTAGAATGTTGGGAGCCAGAGGTAGGATGCTTATTGGAGTGCTTACTGATAAATGAGGAAGATCTTCCAGGGTCTTTATAGTTGGTGGTTGGGTCCTCTGCTTTACCCAATCAGTTATGGTGGTAAGCTGCCTTGGGTTTTAGTGGTACTGGCTCGTCATTCGGGGTTGAGTTCACGGCTGGGGTGGTGGGGTGTGGAGCCAAGGACAGATGGTGGCATAGGTGGGAAGAGGCAGCGTTTGCAGTGGGCAAAGCTTGGGATAGCACACCAGAAAGAAGACATATTTAATGGGCTGGAAAAGTTTCACACATTGTATCTGATGTAGGTGCATATCCTTTTGTAGAGAAAGGTAAGGCAGGGAAGAAAGGTGGGGGAAGAACGGGACTCCTTGTTGGGCCTCGTGTCAAAGCCCAAGGGGTTGGGAATGTTAATGGTGTGCATGGCTGATGGAGTGGGCTGCAGGGGTTGTAGTGTGGACAAAAGACTAATTGGATTGGGCTTCCCAAAAGTTAAAAACAGCCCATTGCTGAAGGAAAACTTGGGGGTTCGGACTGCTGTTTATAGGCGGCCCATGGACTATGAAGGGGAAAAGATGGGTCCAGCCCATGGACTATGTTGGGGAATCTTTTTCTTCTTCTTCTCTTTTCTATGAGGGTGCTGGGATACTGGCAGTGGCTGTCTTGGATAGAGGTGGTGAAGGGGAGATTTTTTTGGGGCAATGTATGTTGACTCATGGAGGGTAGTGTGGGTTGATGAGAGTGACAGAGCTAGGGTTAATGGGGGAGGAGCAAAAATCAGGAAGGATAGGAGCAATTTCTTGTTGGGTAGGGAGACGGAGATTGTGTCGATAGAGGATGAGGGTGGCATTGATGAGTCTTGGCTAGATGGGAGCTGTGCGAATTTCTGTCCTTTCTTAGGGATGTTGATAAAGGGTGTTAAGGAGGATATTGCAAGGCTTCTACCAAGGATGAAAGAAAGAAGAGGTGGGAAAGGGTAAGGGGAAGAAGGTTGGTCATAAGCATTCAATGTTTGACCAAGAATTGAAAAAGTTAAAGTGATCGGTAAAGGATTGTGCCAAAGGCAGGGGCAAGGGGAGGAAGAGTGTTCAAAATGAAGCTTTTGAGGAGATGCTCAAACTGAAGTGCCCTTATTTATAAAGGGACGTTACTTGTGGTTGTGTTTTGGGATAATAGAGTGCTTTAGCTACCACATGCGGAAGTGGGGAGGTTCTTTGTATCTTGTCGGTTTAAGAATGTTGAAGATGATTTATATTGGTGCTCTACGGGGTTTATTACCTAACTCTGAGTAGAGATAGTGTTGATTGTTGGAATGAGCAGGGGGCTATTAGAGGTTTGTGGAGGGAGCCATGATGTGATGTTTATGATTTCAAAGCTGTTAGAATTTCCCGAGGAGCATAGTAGAGAGGGCGGGTTGAATTGGCAGTGAGGAGGTTCCTTGAGGTGATTGAAGTCATGAGATTTTTTAAGGAATTCTATGTGCAAATCTGGTTTGTTTGAAATAGGAACACTACTTTTATATTGCTGATTGCAAAGAAAGGGGGGAGAAAAGGATTTTAGCTTATTAGCTTGGTAAGGGATTTGAATAAGTGGTTAGCAAAAGTGTTAGCCTATAGTTTAAAGAGCGTGTTGGCTAAGGTAGTGTCAAAGGAGTAGAATGCCTTTGTGGAAGGAAGACAGATTCTAGATGCGAGGCTTGTGGCTAATGAGGCAATTTTTTTTTTTTTTTTTTGTTAACATATAGAGTTGTAACTAGTTAGGAAACTTAACATATAGAGTTGTAACTAGTTAGGGATCCTAACATGTAGAGTTGTAACATATTAGAAAATATAACATGTAGAGTTGTAATAGATTAGGAAATATAGACTATCCCTCCTGTATATATACAAATGTTAATTCAATGAAAAAATACATAAGGAATTCTTTCCTCAAATTCTCTCTTGGTTGTTTCTACATGGTATTAGAGCCTAGGGTTGAGTTTGAAATTTTTAGGAAATTTCATTGTCCCAGAAATTTGTCGGAGGGTTCCTTTTGAAACACCCACCTAGAGAGAGTGTGGAGTCTCACGTAGCCGGTATAGGAGGGTTCGGCGTGGCAGGCAAATTTGCAAAATCCTTTGGGTGGATTAGGAGGCGTGGGCTCACTCGCCGCCGCGAGATTTCGGATCAGTTCCACACGCTCCGCGCGTGTGGGCGCGTGGGATACTGTTCCAACCCCGGGCTCCTCCTCTAAGGTCGTTCGTCGCCGACAGGGCCTCTGGTACACTTGGTTTCCCTGTTTGGTTCCTGGATCTAGTAGTTTTAGTGCTTTGTCGTGCATTGACCCTGCTTTTTCTAGGGTTTAGCGATTTTCCAAATGCGGGATTAAGAGTGCTCTTGCTCTTGATCTTCTTCTGTGGTATCATAATGAATGATTGAGGGCTTGAACACCGGCTTCCGAAGTGGGTCACGATGATGTCGAAATCACGGAAGACAAAGGCGGCGGGTCCCAACTATTTGGAATGAAGCAAAACAATTCGAATATACGTCAGGAGCGTACATATAGGTGGTCACCTCACTAAGGATCCGCCAACTGATGATTCGAAAGAGCAATGGATGGAGAAGGATGCTCGTCTGTTCATCCAAATCCGTAATACTATCGAAATGACAATGTGCGGGCCTCGTATCCTTGTGAATTTGTTAAAGAGCCCCCAATGGATTATTTGGGTTTGTGTTTTTGGAAAGGGAATGTTTCGTATATTTGATATGTGTAAAGCATTCTATTGATAAGACAAACAGGATCAGTCTCTCATAAAATTTTTTATGGCCTACAAAAAGATACATGAAGAGCTTAATAACTTATGCCTTTAGTCGGATCTTCAGTTCGACAAAGTCAACGAGAACAGATGGCAATTATGGGGTTTCTTGCCGCTCTTCCTTCTGAGTATGATTCGGCTAAGGCCGAGATTTTTGTCAGTCTGAGATATCGTCTCTCGGGAGACCTTTACTTGAGATTCTTTGCAGGAGTATCATCCTCTTCACACCTACCCTTGTATACGCAGACAAGCGGTGCTCTTATTAGACGAGACCATTGGTCGGAGAGAGGTAGCGAAATAGAAAGCAGTGGTCGATAACTGTGAACTGGTTTGGAGGTGTTGTTTGTTATTCTTGCCATAAGCTGGCCGTGTGATGCGCGATTATAAGAAGCAGTAATCGAAATCGAAATTTGATGCTGCTCATATGGGCTTCTACTGCGAGGCATCCGTCGGTCGAGTTCAATTCTCCCGTAAGCGTAATTAGCCGGGTTCCCGATTATGTCGGGGACTCATTGAATCTCCATACTCCAGATTCACTAGCTATTCTTGAGTCGGGTAACCGAATGAATGCCTTGTATCTTCTTCATCTTCGAATGGGTCATTGGCTAGGCCGCGAATCGCATGTGGATCTTCCCAGTATTTTACGCTTTCGGTCCTTGGCCGCCCGCTGCGCTGTCGCTCCTAGCAGATGGATCACATTCATGTGTTATTGGGTCAGGCACAATTGTGCCCACTCCATCTATTCCTTTGACATCAGTCTTAAGTTTACCAAAATTTTCTTTTAATTTGATGTATGTTAGCAAGTTAACTCGGACACTTAAGTGTTATATCTCATTCTTTCATGATTTTTGTCTCTTTCGAGGATCTTATGAAGCCAGTTATTAGTAAGTCGTGAGTGGGGTTTATCATCCTTGATCCCTCACGATCCGAACTATTGCTTGTTAAGATCATTCTGTAGGTGGGAGCTGCATTCTTAGTTGGAGTGTGCTGGTTGCATTATTAAAGAAATTATGTCCTCAGTTTTCGAGTTTGCTATCCTTAGATTGTGAGTCTTGTCAATTTGCAAAACATCATTACCTTAGTTATAATCCTAGAGTCAATAAACGAGTTAGTGCTCCTTTTGAGTTAGTCCATTCAGATGTGTGGAATTAAGGTGCCGAGTTGTCTACCTGGCCGGGTTTCGATACTTTGTCACTTTTGTTGATGATTATTCACGAACCACTTGGTTATATTTAATGAAAAACCGCTCTTAGTTGTTTTCTCATTTTCGTGCCTTTTGTGCTGAGATTCATACTCAATTTCATGTTTATGTTCAAAATTTGAGAAGTGATAATGCAAATGAATATGTTTCCGAACAATTTCAGTCCTTCATGCTTCAACATGACATCCTTCATCAAACTTCTTGTGTTGACCTCCACCTTTCCAGATGGAGTTCTTTGAGAGAAAAGAATATACACCTCCTTGAAGCTATTTAGAGCTCTATTATTCCGGATGTGTGCCCGAAAATTGGGATGTTGGCACCGCGGACTTGTTTTTTGATTAACCGGATGCCTTCATCAGTCTTGACCAATAAACCTCTATTCCCTATTGAGCCTCAGATATTTGGATGTACATGTTTTGTTCAAGATGTTCGTCTTCAGGTATCTAAACTTGACCATAAATATTTAAAATGTATCTTTCTTGGTTATTCCCGGGTTCAGAAAGGGTATCGGTATTCTTTACATACTAGTCTTCGTGAGTACTTGGTTTGCGGAGAAATGTCAAGTTTTTCGAATGTCCGCCTCTTCACGAGCCCACACTAGTCGAGGGAGCGGATGACCTTCTAGTGTATACTATTGCCTCTCCTGTGGCCCCTCACATTCCTAGCTCGATGTGGCCCTCTGATACCTTTCAGGTAAAGCCTCCTATCACACTCGGTCTACACTCGACACGGAACCCACCGGTCTCTAGTCCTCCTTTGTTTCAGCCGACATCGTATCAAGTTCTGATGATGATGCCATATTGCTCTTCGTAAGGTAGGCAGTCGATGTGTTCATCAATTTCCTCATATTGCACCTATAACCAGGTTGTCCTCTTGAGTCTTGTTCTTTTATTGCTTGCTTTGGACTCTATTTGCGTTTGCCTAACACTTTTCGAGAAGCCTTGTCTCATCTGGTTGGCGTAGTCGCATGATAGGAGATTGATGCTCGAGATAGAATGGTACTTGGAACTTGGTACATTTACCTACTGGGAAGAAAGCCATTGGATGTTGCTGGGTCTTTGCAGTCAAAGTTAATCCGGATGGTTTAGTTGCTCGATTGAAAGCGCGACTTGTGGCAAAGTGCCTTTCTGAGCCTATGGTGTGGACTATTCTAATACCTTTTCCCTTGTTTCTAAGATGACATATGTTCGGTTTTTTATTTCCCTGGCGGCACTCATAATTGGGATCTTCTTCAGCTTGATATTAAGAAATCCTTTCTTCATGGTGATCTTCAGGAGGAGGTATATATGGAGCAACCTCCAGGGTTTGTCGCTCAGGGGGAGATTGGGAAGGTTTGTCGCCTTCGGAAGTCGTTACCTTGTGCTTGGTTCGGTAAATTCAACCAAGCAGTTGAGAAATTTGGCTTGCAGAAGAGTAAATCTAATCATTCCGTCTTCTACCAGAACTCCAGTTTAGGTATCATTTTGTTGGTGGTGTATGTGGATGATATTATTATCACTGGGAGTGACTCTACAGGAATCTCATCCCTTAAGTCCTTTCTTCACGGTCAGTTTCATACAAAGGACCTAGGGATGTGTCTTTGCTTGGATGTTGAAGTTGATTATCAGGAGTAAACATGGGGAATCTTCTTATCTCGAGGAAATATGTACTTGATTTATTATGCGAGATTGGAAAGTGGGAATGAAAGCCATGTAGTTACATGACGGGACTTACACCTTACTAAAGAAGGCGAGTTGTTTGAAGATCACGGGAATGCCAAAGCTAGTTGGGGCTGAGCTAAGCTGATAAGCTGCGTCGCGATGTGCCCAGCGCTTTCGGTCGGTGTTGTAAGTCGATACGTGTCTTCTCTACGATTGTTGACAATTGGGCGGTAGAGCATGTATTCTTGAAAGGGCATCGAGACGAGGTATTCTATATAGTAATCATGGGCACAATAAGGTTGAATGCTTCACAGATGCTGATTGGGTAGGGTCAAAGGAAGATAGGAGATCCACATTTGGTTACTATGTTTTTGTTGGTGGAAATTTGGTCTCATGGAAGAGTAAGAAGCAAGGGGTTGTTTCCTATTCAAGTGCGAGTCGAGAATTTAAACGATGACTGTCGTGTGTGAGAAATCGTGCGGCTTCCTTGACTGCGATGGAAGTCGGCGTTATAGTAGTCCTAGCAAAACTTTGGTGTGATAACCAGGCCGCCCTTCATATTGCCTCAAATCCTGTATTCCATGAACGAACTAAGCATATTGAAATTGACTGCCACTTCGTTCGTGAGAAAATACAACTCGGTTTAACTAGGCCGCCCTTCATATTGCCTCGAATCCTGTATTCCATGAACGAACTAAGCATATTAGGGTGATTCTTGCCGTTCGTGAGAAAATCTGACTTCGATTTGATTTTTCTACGGATATGTGAGAGAGCGGGCTTGATTAGGTGATATTTTCACAAGGCTCTAAGTGAGGCCCAGGGTTAGTATTTATGTAACAAGTTGGGCATGATTGGTATCTTCGACTTGAGAAACAATTGTATGTAGAGTTGTAACCAGTTAGGAAACTTAACATATAGAGTTGTAACTAGTTAGGAATCCTAACATGTAGAGTTGTAACAGATTAGAAAATATAACATGTAGAGTTGTAATAGATTAGGAAATATAGAATATCCCTCCTATATATATACACATGTTAATTCAATGAAAAAATACACAAGGAATTCTTTCCTCCAATTCTCTCTTGGTTGTTTTCTAGATTTTGATAGGTAAAGACAATTGTATTAAAAGAGACGCCAAAAAGTGCCCCAAAGTATACATGGAGTATACAGGGAATAATCAAACCGACACAAGTACAAATGGAGTACACAAAGGGAGTGCAGAAACCAAACCTGACCAAAAATAGAAACCTTACAAAAACCTCCATCGAGGTTCTATCAATAAATAAGATCTATAATGGAGTCAGTTCTTGGATCTATAAACATATATCCCAACCCCAAAGGTTACAAAGAAAAGACTGCTTCAGCCTTTGGATTGTTAACCCTTGATATTGAAAAACCCTACTATTCCTTTCTTCAAGCACATCCGAAAAGGCCTGAAAGGAATGACTCGCCAAACCTTCTTCTCTTCTTCCCCACAAAGGACCCCTACCAACTAGATATGTGACCCCTCACCAAAATGACAAAACCCGGAATGCCTGAGCAGGAGAAAGTGCCAAAGGACCTGTGTCAACTCATAGTGCAACAACAAATGATCCACAGTCTCTTCCTCCAACAAGCATAAGAAGCACCTATTCGCCAAAGACCATCCCCTTTTCTTAAGCTGATCTAAAGTTAAAATCTTTCCCTAAGAAGCTTCCCAAGTAAAGAAGCTCACCTTTGGCGGTACCTTATGATTCCAAATGGCCTTAGTGGGAAAGAGCACATCCTCATTCTGCTCCCACAAAAATGAGAGACTTGTGAGAAAACACCAACCACTGCCACCCTCACCCGACACATCTTCCTCCTCACTACTTACCCCCTAACTAATGAAGCTATTGATTCAATTTTAAGCAATAACAGGGGGCTACTCTTTACAAGCTTGATATTTAGAAGGCTTACAATAATGTGATTGATCTTTCCTATGTTTGGTGATGGAGGAGATGGGATTTGAGAAGAAACAAGTAAGATGGATAGGAATGGGAGTATATCCATTGTGAAGTTCTCTTGTTTTTGGTTAATCGTAATCCTTCAAGGTTCTTTCAAAATTCTAGAGGTCTCGAGCAAGGGGATTTGTATCCCCTTATTTATTGTGATGGTAATGGAGGCTTTTAGGCTGTTTTGGTTGTGAGGGCATTTTTAGGTGGAGTGGGGAAGGGTGGGGTTTCAGAGGGTCTTGGTGGGGAGAATGGCTCTCACCATTGTTTGCTGATAGTACTTTGATGAGGCTTCTCAAGATTAAATGACTTATCTTTGTTGAATATTGATGTGGTTTGAGTGTTATTGGGGCTAAAATTGAGTTAACTCCTATTGGAATAGTGGATAACACTAAAGGGTTGGTCGTCGAGTTATGGTGTAAGGTGGGAAACCTTCCTTTTGGCTAGTTGGGAATGCCTTTGGTAGCAAACACAAAATCAGTGGGTGCTTGGGATGGAATACTAGAGAAGTTCGTAAGGAGATTGACATTATGGAAGAGGCAACACATTTGTGAGGGAGGGGGAATTGTGTTTGATCAAAAGCATTTTGTTGGGTTTGCCTCTTTATTTTATGTTTATTCTTCACTTGCCAAGGATGGTTAAATTGGGGCTTGAACAAATTCAAAGAATTTCCTTTGTGAGGGGTATCTTTGGATGGTAAGTCGCATTTAATTAGTGGGTGTTTGCTTGTGTGGATAAAGACAGTGACAGACCTAGGTAAGGCTTAGGGGGCAATTTTTTTCAAAAATTTTTGTGTTTCCAAGGGAATCAAATTTGGGAAGATAAGCATACCCCCTTGAAATCCCTTAGTCCTATACCACTAGGCTGAGGCTGTTAGTTGTTAGATTTGACAAACTTTTGGAATCTTAAAATGCGCAGCCCGGGCCTTAAGCCAATTTCTAGGTCCGCCACTTGATAAAGGATTTTGTGGGAACTATTTTTTTTTCCCTCTTTTTGGAGTGTTTTGGGTGAACTCTTCCTTGGTTTTGGTACTCGCTTGGGGTGGAATGGGTCTTTTATTGAAAAAAGCACAAAAAAATTCAGAAAGCGGGTCCCTTAAAGCTTGTATTTGGGATGAGATATTGTCCATACAAAGCCTTAAAGCTTCTTTTGTATTTCTTCTTTGGTTGGAGACAAAGAGAGCATAAAAAAGTTTAAAAAGTGGGTCCCTTATGTATCTTTTGGTTGATATGGAAGACAAAGAATGAGATTGCAATCGGGATGAGATATTGTCCATACAAAGTGTTAAGGCTTCTTTTGTTTTTCTTCTATGGTTAGAGACAAAAATAGTTATAGTGGATGGTCCTAGGACTTTAGTTCAATTCATTGATAGGGTGGGATTTACATGAGATTGGGGTTGTTTCTATACATTTTTGTTGATAGCATTCATTTGTTGGGAGGGCTGATATGTTTTCCATTGTTATTTGATTGGAGAAGGTAGGTGCACCTTCTCGTCTCATTTATCTCTTGGGCTGCTACTTTATCTTATTCTTAATATACTTTTCTTACTAAAAGAAAAAAAATGAAAATTATTTTATGGATTGGACTACTTAGTCTTAGTCTTTTCTCCATACCTGTGTATTTGTTAAATATTAAATACATGCCAAATTGATTCCTTGATTCTGTTGACTGAAGATAAAACATGTTTTATTTTATGCGTCTAAATCATATGAAAATGGAAATTAGGTTATTATATAATTAGGTCTACGATGTCTTTGACTAGCTTTAATAGCATCTTGAATCCTTAGGGTTGTGCCAATGACATTTGGATGCTTACGGATGAGTGAGAGAGAATGGAAACAAAGGGATAGTTTAATAGTTTGGTTCTGATTAGATATATTTAACCAGTCCTTAATTGAGAGTATCGTAAATGTCTTCTTTTTATCACTGGTAACAGTTTAGCATGTATGTTGGACTGAGGCTCTTTCCTCTTTAATAATATATTCTCTCTTTGTTCAATTGTCAGGAAGATCCTCTTGATTTTAATGTTTGGCTTTTAGTTGTAAACAATAGAAGTGTTTACATAAGTAAAATTATTTATAGAGAAATACACATCAAAAAGATAAATTGTGTAGACTTGCAATAATTTAATGTCAAACACCATGTGTGTACATTTTGATATTGGTGTTTGGGGTTGCACAGGTTAGGAAACTGTTAGTAGAGGCTTTGGAATATAATTATCAGGCCATCAATTTGTTGGCAAATTTTTTGGGGTCTTTGCCAGGGATTGCAGGGAAAGGCATTAAAAAGACTCACTTTTGGGATGATATCCTTGGTTTGGTTCCTTAAATGAGATCGGTTTAGTTGCTGGCTTGTTACCATTTCAAATGTACTGTGATGCCAATTTGGATTAAAGTAAATGCTGGCCGATCTTGAAATTGGAGTTTTGGTGAAACCTTACTGGTTTGGTGATTTGAAAACAAAATGCCCGATGTGACTAAATATTGGGATTGCAGGGTAATGATTGATTTCCATCTTTGGAATGATGCCCCTGGTTTGTTTGCTTAAATGAGAACAGATTAGTTGCTCACTGGTTACTAGTATCAAATGTGCCATGATACAATAAAGCAACAAGTTTTTTCAGGTACCCATCATGTTCTGCTCCTAATAGGACAGGCTAGGGATTAATATGAAGGTGCTCAGAGCAAGTTTAAGAAATTCTTCTAAATCCATGATAGGTTAGGGTATGACTTTATCCTCCTACCCAGTCTAGAATATATGTAATATTAAATAAAAAATATTTTCGTTGATTTTCATTTTTCAACTTTTTTAACACAAAATATTTACTTATAAATATGTATAATGTTTACTAATTTATAAATTGTTTTTATTTTTAATACAATTTGAAATTTTAAAATTAAAAAAAAAAAAAAAAAACTGGGAAAAAATTAAATGGGGTGAGGGCAGGTACGAGAATTTCCTACACTTGCCCCACCCCAAGACTCTTTCTTTTTCCCCTTCTTTTTTAATTTTTAATTTTTATTCTTTTACCTCTTGAGAGGATGAGAAAAGTCATGAATAATGGAGTGAGGTTGGGATGTGGGTGATCCATCTTGAGCTCACCTCATTGCCATCTCTAATTGTGAACCCAAATTTATGAATTTAAATGTGACGTTGCAGCTGATCTTGAAATTGAAGTAATGGTCAAAGCAGGTTTGGTGATTGGAAAATTTCATGGCTGATGTGTTAAAATATTGGTAGTCTTGGTGGCATTTACCATGGTAAATAATAAAATAACTGAAGATAGTGTTAAAGATTGTGATAGTTGTGGCAGGAAGTAGTTACTGAAGTAGCTAGGTATTGTTAACAGCTTTGTTTATGTTGTCAGTGGTGTTAATTGCTTTTCTATCTATCTATTTGGTGGTGATAATAATAGGGTAGTTTAGGTGGATGTAACTGTTTATTGGTGATTTCAGTTTTGGTAATGGCTAAAAGTACATATCGTGGCTTGATGATGGTGCATTTTCTGACATAGGTATTAGTAGTAATGTTGAAGGTTTAGGGTGGTAGTGGAGTGACTTAGTGGCGGTTTGCTGGTGCAAGTTACCAAGGTGGTGATGGTAGGATGATAGCGGCAACCAACATCATGTTTGTAGGGATGGTGGTGGTGATGTTCTTTTCCCCCATCAACAACCAATATTATGTTTCAGGAGGGATAGTGGTGGTAGTGACAGAAAATTTTCATCCTTCTTTCTATATTTCTTCTCTCTCTTTATCTGTTGAATTTTCCATTTTTCTTTCTTTCTTTTTTTCCTTTTTCGGTTTCTTTTGCATCAAGGAAGTGAAGATTTTTATTTGGAAAGAGCCTTGCTGATTTAAGATGGTTAAGGTGGGGAAAAGGAATTATTCTTATAAGAGAAGTAAGATTTTAATAGAAAAGTGCAGTGGTGGTGACAAGGAGTCAAAAAAGTTGGAGAAAGGTAGTGATGGCTTTGATTCCTTGAGGTGGAGTTGGTGGTTACATTCTTAGAGGAAAGCAGTGGACTAGACTGCAAGATACTGAAAGTGATAACAATGATAATGGTGGTGAAATAGATTCAAGATGGTGGTAGAGAAATTTTTTTATTGGTCGAGTATTGTTGTTGAATTGACCGCAGTTGCAGTACTTGTAATAGTGTCACAATGTTTGTGGAGCATTTCTTTGATTTTAGAGGATATTCCAGTTTGACTTGGTAGGTTGCATTAAAAGAGGGAGTTCACAAAATACTGAAACATCATTGAATAATGAAATCAGAAGTAAGCTCACTTCTTTTATGTGAGCCTATTTTGTTCCATGACTGGGTTATAAGGCTAAAAAAAAAGAAAGATGGTTTCTGGTGCAACTGGTTAAAAATGGCCAGGATTGTCTGGATTTCCTTGTGAGAAGAATACCTGAAAGAATGAAATGTTTGTCTTCTGAAGAGACCTTTTCTATAATGGGGGCAATGATATGGTAATCTCATAAAGAAACAGTGATGTTCAGATGCATGGATCAAAGGTTAATTTGTTGTCGGCTGTAAATAGGGAAAATACTTTTTCTGATGCATGTGATGTATCTCCTCCAGAGGTCAGCAATGGTGCACTGGCATCCATTGAGCAGGTGGGGAATCTTTACTGAATTTGTGTGGTGGCATCTCTATTATCTTTTGACTAAAGTAAAAAATCACTTACTCGGTTTTTAATTAAATCAATCAAGTTTTGAAGAATATCTATCTACCTAAGTTTACAAGCATGATTTTTGAGATGTAACCATTGCATCCGGACTTCACAGGAAATATGGTAGTGGATACAACTGCTTAAAAATAGTCTTACTGAAGTTTGCCTTTGTTTTTCTTATCGTTTAGTGGACTTTGATGAAGAGGTAGCACTGTAATCCTCCGCAATGCAAAAATTGATATGTTCAAGGGCTCAATGAGGCTTGCTGTGGACAAGTGGGGTCGTGTGGAAGTCACTGAACCTGCCGCCAGTTTCTCTGTGAAGGAGGATAACAATCTTTCCCTGGTTGAATATGAACTTGTGAATGTTGTTGAAGGGTGACTTTTTTCTAGACACCGTTTGCTTCTTTATCCCTGAGAACAAAAAATAAATAAGAATCCTGACAAATGCAATTCTGTACTTTGGACATCTTATCTTCAAAAGATTTCATGGATTCACTTCCATGAAGAAGAGGTATGGGAAGTTACTACAGTACCAATCTTGCTTTCTACTCATGAGGCAGGTGGTGGACCAATTTGGTAGAGAGATAGAGCAGTAGTGTGGAGAATTGCTTTGGTTCATTTACTTTTTACTTTTCTATCTATTTACTTCTGGATACTTGTGACTGATCTTTGGCTGTTAGATCACACATGTAATATCAGATATCAAGAAATGCATTTCTGTTATACTTTATATTCGTATTGGATAGTGATACCCTATAGTTTAATTCTTCTTTGCAATCTCATGCACCTCTGCAAGTTAGTTTTGTAATCCGATTATGCTCTATTTGAAATAGACTCTCTTGATTAAGGAAATAATGACCTGCTGCGTTAATTAGTGTTAGTAAGAGAGTTTCCTCTGTTTGCAAGATAAGGTGCATAAATATTACCTGATTTTTGCTTGTAGTCACATTTTACTTCCGATGTTTATTTTCTTAGTTCAGTCATGCCCTTGTTCTTAAAAAAGGACATAATGAACAATTGTCTATTAACGTTCTGTTAAAACGCCGTTAAATACCACTACTAGCGTCGGAGTTTCAGTATAGTTGTAACTTTTTAATAGGATGGGCATAAGTGACTAAATGGAATGCTGCGATTAAAAAAGTTTGAGCAAGAAGTGGGCGTTCGTCCAAAAACTCAAGAATATTTATTCATATTATCCCTTTATTTTACTAATATCTTCTTTATCACAAATCACATGCAAAAGTAGGACCATGCTTCTATTCTTGTGGGTAAGTTCTGAAAAAAAAAAAAAGGATTCTGAGCATCTGTTTATTTTATTCTCTTTATGTTTTAATGTTTCGCCCCCGCCCCCGCCCCCGCCCCCTGTTCTATTGGTTGGAATAGCAAGGACCATATATACATTCTGATAGTAGTAACATACATACGGTGCTTCGGGAGGATGGAAGCAAGATTTATTTTTATATTTGGAATTGCTGGCTTCTAGTATCAACGTTTTCTTCCAAATGCATTGCTGACTATAAGGTGGTGCTTTATCATTCTTTATAAATTCTTGCCCAAGCTGAAGACTCTCTATGGCTCATAAGTCTTAACCTCGCAATTATCAATACTTTCTCTCTCTCATCCTCTCCGTACATCACGATCATTGGCTTGCTTGAATAGCCTATGAGGGTTTATATATATATATATATGATAATATTACCTGTGGTTGATGTCATTCCAACCCCTGTGCAGTGCAAAACATACAGAGTATAAACAATCAACTGTAATGAAAGTCACCAGGAAGGTGGTGTTTGTTCTTTTCTGCAAATCTCTTTAACCTTTCTTGTACAAAGATTTTTTTAAGTGAATAAAAAAAACAAACAAATACATTTTTAAAGAGATCAAAATATAGTCTCCAAAAATATTTCCCGCCCTATTAATATTTAATACTCAGTATATATAGAGCAAAAAAACAAATAACTTAGTATTCTATGTTAAATTATATTTTTGACCCTTACTCAAAAGTTTAGATCTTATCAAGCGTCTGTGAGTTAAGCGAAAATCGCTGTCTAAGTTATATTTTCTTTCAGCTTGATTTTTTGAGATTTGGTTTAAAGGCCCAAGGCGTGGCTGATTGAGTATCAGGCTTCAAATTTATCTAAATCTGATAGATTTTCTTAATTTATAACCCAAGCTAATAATTACATCATATCTGCTCCCGTTAAATACATATATTTAATGCAACTATAAATTTTATTTAAAAATAAAAATATAAATATAAATAAATATTTAATTAAAATTTAAAATAAAAATAAATATTTAATTAAAAATAAAAATAAAAATAAATATATAATTAATAATTTTAGTAGTTGAAGATTTGATTATCTTGAATTTGAACTCCAACGGTTATATTAACGGTCATATTGTTGAGGCCAAAATGAAAATTTCCATTATTAAATCAAATATTGCGTGGGCAGTTGGCGTGATATTTGGGTTGGCCAATGATATTTTGCACAAATATTGCTGTCGTATTCGTAACAATCTTTTTCTAACTGAAGGATTGCACCATTTTATTCGAAAGCGGGTTTTTTTTTTTTGTTTGACGTCATTTTTTCTTTCTTCCATTTGTTAGAATCTTCTAAATCTTATTATTATTTGAATTTTTCATTCTTTAGGATCAATGTGGCGTCTTAGCATTTTATATGATTTTAGTATGTTTGAGACACTTGTAACAAACCAAGTTCTTCAGTTTGATGTTTGATATCTTTTATTATTATCATAATTATTATTTTTTATATCTATTCACTTTGTCTTATAACTTTGTTTTTATAAGAACTCAATCATGAAACCTCTCATTCATCATTCTCTCTTTACCTGAATCAAACCTTAAGGTAGTTTGATGTTTGATATATCATAAAGAAATTTGTTTTGATATCTTCACCTGATTAAGATAAGGTTTGATGCATCTCGATACTTCATAAAGAAAAGAGTACTTAAAATAAGTAATTATTAATAGCACTCTATAATATGGGGCAAGACTTCAAAATCATATTAGGGAGAATCCTTTATGATGATGCACTTCGATGACATCAATTCACATCACACTTAGATTGTACACTTTTAAATGATGGGTTTGGAATGTACCCTTTAGGAACCTAACTGAAATTGAGTTGAGCACTCCATAGTACGCACCAAAGGAACTCCTCTCAAGATCGTACACCTCGATCTCATAGCTGTTCCAATTGTGACATACTTCTTAATAAATTACCTGTCAATTCAGGTCGGATCATTTGATCGGAATTGTATTGGAAGTTGGAACCTTTAAATTTCCAATCCAACCAACTAAAATTTCGGCCAAAATAATAGTATGACTCTAGAAGAAAAAAATGGAAATGGAAGAATATCAAAATAAGGATTTGCTAGTGGGAGTGTAATTGAGGATTAGAGGAACATGAAGAATGGTGGGTTTATTAAATTTGAGAATATCCATATATAATTAAATAAATAACGTGCCACCAGGCCCACCACTTAGGATAAGAGTGCGGCTGCTTCAAAGTCTTTATTTTACTTCTCCACCTTGAATTCCATTTCCTGCAGTGGGATCCATGATCCATCTCATGCAAATCTAAGTATGACGTCAGACAAATTTTATATTATTTGAAAAAATTACTATTGTAGACTATATGTCCAGTTCACGTGCAAAGGGTAATAGGGTGTATGTACATCATTACATGTTATGTACACAACACCTTTTAGCATATATTCTAGACTACTCCAGGTCATGTATATAGGATAGCCCTTTTTCTGCTCTGTTTGTCAGTAACGTTTTTGATATAAATATATTATTTTTTTGAGTTTTTCTTTGATCATGGTATTAGAGCAGGAAAAATTTCATTTCATTTCTTTCAAACCAAACAACAGAATTTTTCAAACCAAAGTCAGCAAAGGGATCTATGGATTGAGATTGAGGCATTTGGGGAAAGTAATGGTCCTTTACTCTACCAGCTACAACACGAGATCCACAATACCATGCAAGGTAGGCAATACCTCTATTACACAGTACTATTCTAAACTGAAAATTGTGGGATGAGTATGCTTGCCTTCAGCCAATACCACCATGTATATGTGAATGCTACAAGACAGTTAGAATCTCAGAAGGTTATGCAGTTTCTTATCCTCAAAGTTGAAAACATAGATTGGCTCACATGGTTAATGTATATCATATGGACATGACAACATTGCCGGCAAAAGCATATGGATCAACCAGTCGGCAGCACTATGATTCTGATAGTGTACCTCCTTTTGAAACCAAAGGTTTTTCCTTCTCGAATTCTTCAGGGGGAAGAAGTTTATCTACTTGGAAAGGAATTCTTACAAGGGCAGAAGACAATTTTCATACAAAGGAACAACAACATTGTGAACACTGTGGAATGAATGGCCATACAATGAGTAATTGCTTCAAGTTACATGGGTACCCAGACTGGTACGAGGACCTCAAGAATAAGAGACCATCTAACAGAGTTCGTGCTAACCTTGTCAACAAAGATATGGAGTCTCCACTTGATTGTGACACCTCTCCTCTTGCAAGTCCTGAAGAGAGTTTGCTCCTCTAACCAGACCTCCTTTGATCTTACTGCCATTATCCAAGGGAGATTGCCAAATATCTGCAGAATTCAGCACATGTTCCTCAGGCACATTTTTCTCAGACACAGTTTGCAGGACATTCTACCACTCCCATCCATGATCTATCATTCTTTCATCCATCGAGCCAGAGCTTTTGGATATTAGACACAGAAGCCTCAAACCACGTGTAATGACATGCAACTTCTGACAGACATTCAAACTATTTCTCCCTCTATTCCAGTATTTATGCTTGATGGCATCACTCATCTAGTCCATAAAATGGGGAAAGTTCTTCTCTCTGACGCCTTGTCCCTTCATGATGTCCCTATACTTTCCTTCTTAAGTTGGTGCTCCTTAGTTAACAAGATTTGCCTTTCTTCTAATCTTGAGCTCCACTTTTCTTCTACCTCTTGTTCCTTACAAGACAAGTTGACTAATCAAAGCATAGCAGTTGGGAAGCTTTTTGGAACACTTTATATTCTTGACAGTTCTAGTTTTATTGCCCCTTGTGTTTTGCCTACCAGTCACTCTCTTCCTTCCCGTCATGCTACTGTTACTGGTCACAAAACGTTTGATTCCTAGGTTTTTTTTTCTAAAAAATTTGATTCTAGTTTTTTTTATCCGAAAAACATAAAAAAAAATATAGAAAATACTAAATTCAGAAAATAAAAATAGTTTTGAAGAACCTTAACTCTATCTTGTCAAAAAATTTCTCATCTATAATTTTAAAAATATAAATCAAATAAGACCTAAGTTAAAAAAAACCAAAATACTAGTATTCTCATGTTTGAAAATCCTTTTCAAAAATAGAACCTAACAACCCTAAATGGAGAAAACACTAAAATGATAGTTTTTTTGTTTCAAAAATTGTTTTTAGAACCGTTTTCATAAATAGAGCCAACCAGATCATAGTGTTCCTTAAAACTTTTTTTGTCACCTGAATTTAGTGTCTTCCATTGGAAATCGAAAGTATTATCTATGTGTTTTCATTTTTCTCCTTATTTTCCAGAAAAAACAACAATTTTCTAAAACCGTAAAGCCTTATAGTTTTCAAAAGTTATTTTAAACAAAAAGGTAACCATATAAATGGTAATGATTTGTAGTAAAACCAGCTTTATAAAAACTTCTGATTCAAACCCAAGAATATAGCACCAGTTAAGCTCATCAGTTGTCGAATTGAGAGAAAGGCTTGATCAACAACGCAAGCTATTAGCTATGACTCATCTGTTTCTGGTTTTTTTATACTCAGCTCTATCTATAACTGTAGGGATTTTTTTTTTTTTTTCTTTTTGCTTCTCTTGTTGTATTTTCTCAACATTTATTTTTTTAATGTTTTTCTTGGAACTCTCTCTTTCTGTCTCTCTCTTTAAAAATTTATAATGCAGGTTGGTTTGGGAAGAGAGGTTGCAGTTGCAGGCGAATCTTGGGGCGGAGCAAACGTATTCACACCCAAGGCCGCTTTGGTTCGATATTGGAAAAAGCAGATCGGCAGTGACTTGGAAAAATCCAGCTTCCTTCTCTCCAAGGCATCCCCATTGAGCGCGGTTGAATGTGCTACCTATACGAAACTTGCCGCTCAAAAGGCCCTTTCCGATTACCTGTCGGCGTTCTGTAAGTCGGCAAATTTGCTCTGCTTTCCTGATTTGGGGCAGATTTTGGAGAAGCATGGGCCGAATTCCAAATTCGCCGTCTACTCCACCGACAAGAACTTCACCAATTACGGAACTCGCGGACACGGCGGAACCAACTCTTTCAAGAACTACAGTGACTACTTTCCGTTCAATTCATTCAGGAGGTACAGCCGTGATTCGGCCGGCCACAACGACAATTTCGATAATTACGGTCCCAGTGGAAATAGCATGGATCTGAATTTCAACAGTTATGGATCCGGAGCGATCCGCGGTGCCGGAGAGTTTAACAAGTACAGCGAAGGATCCAATGTTCCCAACGTCAGATTCAATTCCTACAATTCCGATGGCAACACCGTAAACAATCCTTCAGGAGGTACTCGACCGACAGCAATGCCGGGGACCATTACTTCACCAGCTACGGGAAAAACAGCCGGGGATCGCCCAATGAGTTCGTCACTTATGGAGAGAGTACCAACGCAATTGGTTCCACATTCACCGGCTATGGTCAAACTGCCCACGCTGCCAAGGATACGTTCACCTCTTACGATTTCCAGGGTAACGATCCAGCGAACAACTTCAAGAGCTATGGCGATGGCGGTAATTCAGGGATCGACACCTTTAAAAGTTACAGAGATCAATCCAATGTAGGAGACGACTCCTTCAAATCCTACGCCAAGAATTCGAATGCTGCAGAGGTGAATTTCGCCAATTATGGAAAATCGTTCAACGAAGGTACGGACAAATTCTCAGGGTACGGAGAGGCGACGAACAAAATCGGGTTCAAGATCTACGGCGTCAACAACACATTCAAAGACTACGCTAAGAAGGGCGTCTCCTTTGCGAAATACACCAACAAAAGCTCTGAAACGATGGCTTCAATGGCGGTCAGTGGCAGTTCAGTAAATAGATGGGTTGAGCCGGGTAAATTCTTCCGGGAGTCGATGCTGAAGAGGCACTAATGATGCCAATGCCTGACATTAGGATAGACCGGAAAGGTCATTTTGCCCCGGACTATATCCTCAAATTACCGTTTTCAACCTCAGAAACTAGAGGAGATGAAGAAAACATTCCATTACTTACTTGAGAACTCAAAAGCATGGATAAAGATGTTGAAGAGGCATTGGAGGATTGCGAGAGAGCACCGAGAGCAAGAAGGGAGGTGAGGACCAAGAAGCGCTGCGTCCCTAGCCATCGGGACCGCTAATCCCGACACTCACCACCGTCCTGGGTGTGATCCGCACCCTAAATCAATGAGATAAGCAATGTCGAGATCGATCAGAGATCGAAAGTCCATAAATCGATTGTCCTAACCACCAGAGCCACAATTCCCTTACCTACTCTATTACTGCCACTCCGTCCCCAAGGTCCGGGTCTACGAAGCGGACCTCCTTGACCCGAAATCCAAAGCCAAGATTAACCACGGCATTGCAATATGCCACGTGGACACCTCCGATTGGAGTGCGGGCCATGGTGCATTCATGGCATTGGGCTCGGGTCCGGGGCGGATTGAAGTTTGCCACTGGATCTTCGAGAATGATATGACCTGGACCATCGCAGACTGAAACCACGCCCCACCCCCAATGACCCACCTTGTAAGCTGAGTTCGAATGACTTGGTAGACCAAGCTGGCCGGACCGATCTGGTAATGGTTATTCCTTTCCTTCATAACGCGTCCGTCATGATAAAAATATATCAACGCATATTCATTTTATCTCTGAGGATGGTAGTTTTCTTCCACTTCTTGTATGTTACTGTAATCTCAGTTGTTGAGGTAATAAAGAAGTTAAAATAATGAAAAAAAAACCAAAGCAAAACAAAACAAATTGGGTAGTTACCAATTTGGATAAATATAGAAAATTGTTGGACAGAAAATTGGATAAAATTGGTTAAATGAAATTGGAAAGTACGAGAGTTAAAATGAAACAAATACAAAATTTAATTACTTGAATTCTTTTTCTTGCATGGAGGTGACGAAGATTTTTATTAATATATGATACCCTTCGAGAGAAAAGTGATAAAATTAGGATAAAATTCTAAGATATTAAGAATTTTCATAAATTCTAGAAGAAATGTCGAAAAAATCAAATAATGGTACCATAATATTAAAATTAAAAATAAGAAAAATAGAGAGGTATTAGTAAATTTAATGAAATCAATTGATTTTGGGAAGCCAAAATTTCCCTTTTTGGGTCATGGCCGATGCATTAGAATTTGACTTGTTTAACTGAAATAATAAGATACGTAGTAGATAACAGATAAATGCAATATTTTGTAGAAACAAATAGAGGTCTTAATAGATTTAAAACCTGCTAGTTCGGAGATGAAGGGCATGTTTTTGAGAACACATTTTGGTCCCTAATATTATTATTCTAAAAAACATAAAAAATGTTAAATTCGGATTATAGGAATAATTTTCAGATTTTCCAATGTTTTAAATACCGTTCTAAAAAAAAAAAAGAATCAAACATGCACAAGCTCTTATTCTCAAAACTTGGAGGAATAATGAAGACATCTCGTTGCTGTAAATACCACCACGATTATGATGATGACAATGCACAAATACAAAAGACTGGTCACGACAAGATCTCAGTGAAATGAGAGAAATGAAAGCAAAGCGGATGGTGAAATGATCGAAATCCTAACCTTGGTAGAAATTTATATACCTTCAGAGTCTCAAATATAGTTGGGAGCTTGGGTTAGCTCGAGCTCAAATGGGTCCCAGTCAGATTCGAGATTAAGTAGGTCGAAATGTCTGATTTTTATTTAGGTTAGCTTTTAGTTAGTCGAGCCTAATCTTATGCGGGCCACGGGTTAAAACGGACCATAATATTAAAAAAGGCTTTAATATATGTTTTTCAAAATTTATCATTCTTCAAATAAAAAATAAAAAATAATTAATTAATAATAATTTGTGATACATAAATAATAATTAATAAATAAAATAATTATAAATAATAAAAGACACTAAATACATTTGCTTTATAGGAAATGGAGAAGGTGATTATAATTTATTACAGTCACATAGTTGAGACATGTAACAGCTTAACACTATTAAATATGAGAATATATTTATATAAAAGAATAAAGAATGGAGAAGAACCAACAAATTAGGGAAAACAAGGCTTGATTCCATGATTCCAATTTTCAAGTGACTCACTACTCCCACTAACTACACAATCAATCAACACAATCAATACTAATCTCACGTCAAACTATTTGGTTCCCTTTTCACAAGAACCTAAGACCACATTTGGCTATTAAGAAAAATAACGAGACTCCTTGTCCCGATTTTGGTCTTATCGCGGTTGGTTAAAGTTTGGTCTTCTTCTCCTTGACGGGAACAATCGCCCAGCCATGATACCTTGGGTGAAGTACAATCGTCAATGTAAATATCAGGTCAAGTCAAGAGACGAGACAAAAAGCGATGGGAGACGCCATAGAGACGGAGGAGATGCAAGGAGGAATGAGGAAGAAGGAGTAAGCAGGGAGGCCCTTAGCGATGGAGCCGAGATCGTAGTAGCCCGATCGTCGAGGAGATACCGAGATAGAAGGAGGAAGAAGCCGTTGTGTTAGATTTGGGATACGGGTAGGGATGTAGGGTTTAAAAAATCTCAACAACCTTTCTCGCTATCGAAAATAATAATAACAAAATAAAAATAGAAAATAAAAGTCGGACCAATCGAGGCTAGCGCCCGAGCCACAACTGGATGGGATCTTGGTAATTCATTTAGGCGATAGGCCTAGGTTAGTCGCTTGACTAATTTCATGGCTGGAACATAAAATGTCGGCCCGAAGTGGGTTGGTACATCATACTCGACTCGTATTAAAATTTCTGATAATGATCTTGAAATTGATTTATAATTTTGTGTAATTTAGTATTGGAATGTGTGTCAAATTCCTAATTAGGTTAAATTTCTTTTTTATAAAGAATGTCGTGTAGAATATATTTTTATTGATATATTATAGTAATATTGCCTTTCTTTACAAGATAAGAAAATATTTCCAAATATATATAGAATAAGGAAAGTTGCTTAGCATGGGAAAAGTTATGAGATGAAGACGAATTAAGTAAAGATTATGCGAGATATGTAGAGATGTGAGGTACAACATGAGATTTCCAATGAGTGAGATGACTCCCGATTTAGGGTATGGATAAAAGAATTGGAAAACATGAGATATTTTGAAAACCCTATAATTTTATGTTGTTTTATCCTTTGTAATGTTTTTTATGGTGTAGTGGAAAGCTTTTTTCTCATATGTGGATTTAGGCCTGATTGATTGAACCATGTTAAAACACCGTAGATACATTTTATCTTTGTGAATTATGTTGTTTGATTGAAAGCTTGCATTGGCACAACATTTAATTGGTTGGGTCAAACCATAAATCTAAAGATTTTTTTTTTTTTTAAGTTAATAAGCTATAATATAATTTAGTAAATTGTTTCATTGAAATTTTGACCACCATGTCATCGTGTCCCTCTGTTTAAATGTTGAGCGGTCAACTAATTGAGTCAGGACTTACGGACATCTAAGCCTTTGCAGTAAAGGGTGAATGATCTTGAGATCAAGTGTTATAAATTCGCCAAATTTAAATTTGAAATTCGTTGAGATTATATAAAGATATATTTATCTTGATCAGCCAAATACAATATAAAGGGGAGGCAATTATAATGTTAATTTGAATTGACAACAAATATGATAATAGAAAGTGTCTGGGTAAAGGTGTAAAAAACCCCTTATCTTTTACCTAATATCTTATTTACACATCAAACATTTTTTAGGTCCAAAGAGGTCATGTCGTTTATTCTCGTAGCCCACTTAAATCCATATCGTAACCAATATCGTTAATGAGTCCAAATAACATTAAAATGGTTGTTAATTGTTGTGACATTCGTGACGTTATAGGACTTGGGTCTCACTTATAACTCTCTCATCTTCTTCTCTTTCCTTCTCAACTCTTCTCTCTAGTCTTTCCTTTCTCTCTCATCTCCTCACTCTCTCCAATTTAACCCTCACCACACACCCCCGATTAAATTGTATTTCAACCGTCCCTCGATCAACCTGACACCTCAATCGCACCCTAGTTCACACCCAAGCCATTTAAAAAAAAAAATTATTAAAATTTTATTTTAATTTTTAAAATCTACTAAATAAAAATTCAATATTTATTTTTTAAAATATAAATAAATTATTCGTTATTTTACTACTAAACGAAAAGTCAAATTTTATTTTTAAAATATAAATAAACTATTCATTAGTTTAAAATAAATTAGATATTAAATATTTAATATTAACATATCCAGTTAAATATTAAAACTCATTCATTTAAAATAGATTAGTTTTTAAATAAAAAATATTAAATATTTAATGCTAAATATTAAAACTCATTCATTTGAAATAATATTTAATATTAAAATATCATTTCAAACTGTCGTTGATAAATATTAATATATATCCATTTAAATAAAAATATTAAATATTAAAACCATCCATTTAAGAAATAGATTATTTTTTAAATAAAAATATTTTTATTTAAAAACTAATCTATTTTAATGTGATAAGTAATACAAATAAATCAATGAATGCGTTTTTAAAAGGAAAATCAGGAAATTTATTTTAATATATTCTTTCAAAATTTAATATTTATTTATTTTATTATATTGTTCATTATTATAATCAAGAATTATTATATTAAAGATATTAAATATTTAAAGATTAAAATCTAATTTATTTTAATGATATAATTATATATAAATTTTAAATATATATATTTTAAATTTAGTAAACTTAAAATAAATAATTTATTTATATTTAAAGAAATATATATATATATATATGGCTTGGGGGGGTGGAGTGTAGGTGGAAGGGACAACCCGGCCTAATTCGACCCGCTTTTATTTGGGTTCCGACTGTCTAACTTGACGACCCCGATGTGGACGTAATAAAAAATAGACTTGATATTAAATATTAAAAATAATAATAAAATTACATTTTACAAATTTTATATTTTGTAAAATAAGTTTTTTTTGAAATACTTATATTTATTCTTATGTATAAAATATTACACAAAATAAGTGTATAGTTATATTTATATATATTTTATTTTATTCTAAATTAATTTTCATTCTAATATTATTTTATTTTATTAAAAATAATTATTTAATAACTATTCTTTTTTCTATAAACAACTATTATATATATTTTCATAATAGAAAAACTAATATTCTTAATAATTAGAAAATAATATGTAGTTATTAAAAAATTTATAGATCCGTTTTGCCGAGATCGAGCCCTGGCGCAATGGGTCTGTGTGGGCGAGCCTTTATTTTGATCAGGCCTTCGAAAATATGGATCAAAGTGGGTGTTGGCTGTCGCTTTCTAGTGAGAGAGTTCTATGGTTGAATAGAGGGTATGGTGAGGGTTATATAGATGAGAAGGTGTGGAGTAATATTGCTTATAAACAAAAGAGATATATAGTATTTGCTGATTATTAATATCAATATGAAATTTCTTTAAATATTAATTTTTGCATACATTAGATACTTTATAATTATTGAAAACCTTGATTATTTAAAATGTCACTTTGAATATTGTATATAAGTGTTATATACAAGATGATAATGAAGCTAAAATAATCTAGAATTTATCTGTAATTGAAAAATTAAGTTTGAGATCTTTAATTTAAAATTACTAGCGCGGTTCATTACATTTTGAATGAAACGATCTTATCCGGATTGTTGATAATGAGATTATTGGAATGAAAGCCCTTTATATAATTTGATCATGTAGGACTGGAATATGCAGATTAATTACAGATCTCTAATAAATTTCATTGCGATACAGATCATTCAATATTAATCAATGATGGTCATATATGGATTGATCTTAATTCTGAGTATTTAATAGACTTCTATTTATTATATTATTTTTTGACGTTTCGAATTAATACATATACATACTATATTAAGGAAATATAATAAGATAAATAATGAGAATATTAATATACAAGATGAAATCAATTCATTCTTTTTTAGAAATTAGATGAACGATTCCCATAAGTATTGATTTAAGACTTATGAATAATATGGCGTTCAATTATGGTTAGACCATAAATGTATTATTCATTATAGAATCAATGACACTTACGGAGAAATATGTAATTGAAGAAGTTAACAGAAAACCTAACTTTAAATATGAATTGTTTATGGAGGATTAATCTATATGTAGTGACTATATCACTGGACAATTCAAATCCTTTGAATATAATTTAATTTTATAATTTTAAGAGTGCAATTCCAAAATTTATAGGAGTAATTTTGGAATTAATAATTTTGATTTTTTAATTAAAGTGTTAATTAATTATTGAAATTATTGGAGCTTAAAATTATAATGTCTATATTTCCTCTCATCGGCTCCATTAAATTATGCGAACAATGTTTCGGGTCTATATAATTGATTTAGAATTGAGAATTCTAAACTAATTTTGATGCTTTTTCCCACCGGCCAGGAGGCCCCGATTTGGGCGTGTGGGGAATTATTTGTTTGAACTGGATTGTTTAAATTTGGATGTCTGGATCGTGCAAGTGTAGAGTGGATCATTCACCACCTTGATTGATCTGGGCTCTGGATGTGCCTCTCTATGAGAAGCAAGGAAGAAGGGGGGTCGTGAGGGGCGGGTGCGGAGTGTAAACTCTCAGATGCCCCAAGTCGGTTCTTTCCTAAGAGAAAAAAAGGCGCAGAGGGGCGAATGTGTTGCATACGGTATGCCTCTAAGAATGTGTGTGTGCCTTTCAGGCTTTGGGGTGTAGTGTGTATTTATGGTAGATGTTGTGGGATGGTGATTTGGAGTCCTTCCCATTGGATGAGATATTTCTTATTATAGTCCATGCTCAGTTTAGTGCAGGATATAGAAAGAGTAGTTTGCAGAGATAGTCTTCGCTTCGTGATGAGATTTGGTGGGATTTTGAGAATAATATATTATTGGGGTTTTGTCTGTTTTTACATCACTTTGGAGACTTACCTAGTGGCTTGGGCGTGGGTTGGACATTTCTTAGGCCCCGAGGAGTATTTGGTTTTAGAAGGCTTAGTGCCTCGTTTAGTGACTTCATCCTTTGGGTTCAGTACTTAGACCTTCGTGCCCGAGCTAGCCTACTCTTGGGCGATGTGTGGGCCTGCGAGCCTTGACCTGTCAAATACATGTCGGTTACCCCCGACCCTTGTAGTATGCAGTTGTGCATTAGGCGAGCATCGCGTTTCGATGTCAGTTGTAACTTCCACTTGTCTGCTTGGGGCTGGATTAGTTAGGGCTTGGTTGCCGTCATTTGTCTTGTGATAATGATGACTCTTAGGTTTTCGCGCTTGTTTCCCCTACCTCTTCTAGTTTCTTTCAGTTTCTTTCGCAGACCTCCTCATCTGGTAGCTGCTCTAGTCCTCGACCTCTTAGCGATATCGTACTTTGTTGCTCAGTTATGCGCAGCACTTTGTGTAGAGTCTTTTCTGGCATTTTTGAGTTGCTTAGTCTTATTCACGAGATCCCTTTGCGTTTCTCTGTTTTGCTTTGATTGCGCTCTTAACTGCTTTATGTATTGGCGATGACTCTTGATTGTTGCGGTTACGGGCGGGTTAGGGATGCCCCGGCCGTTCGACCGTGGTGAACCCTTGCCCGATATTTCTGAGGCGCCTCCTTTTCCTTGGATAAGGATAAAGGGGAAAATGAACCTAATTAAATATCTGCAGGGGGTGATTACCTTAAATACATCGTTGACATGTGGTATTAGGCTAGCAAGGTCGGTCACCGTATGGGGTTACCTTTCTTTGAGCTTCATTTCCCCTGGCGTCAGTATGGACTCACGACTTTTATGTAGCCTCAGGTGCTGGGATGGTATGTTTCTTTGAGGTCGCCTTTGTGATGGTCTTGGTTTCCTTGCATCCCGCATAAGAAGGAGTTGCGGCATTTCAGCATTTGTCCTTGACTCGCTCCCAGCGGGTTGGGAGATTTGGTGGGCTTTATTGACCTTTTAGGGGCCGAGGCTCGTCCCTAGTGTGGCTCTGCTCCTGTCTTTTCGGTCGAGAGGCTAGGGCTTCCTTTATTTCTCGAGGAGCGCTGGGCTCCTCTGCAGTGATCAGTCTCCTTCTTCCCATAGGTCATGGAAGGGACGTTACTTCTTTGTTAGTGGTCGCGGCGGGAATACGATCGCCGAAGCGGGGGTGCGACCTGCAGGAATTCCGGTGGCTTGGACCACCTTGATAATCCGTGAGTGTTTGCTCACATTTTGGTATAACTTGTGAAGGTTGCTGAATATTTCGACCTCGCGTTATTCTCATGCTTCCCAGTTCGTCTTAACCTTAGTGCGGAATAATGTTGTAGCTGGCGTTGGCGGAATGTTTGCTGAATCCTTATGCGGAGCTGATAAATCGGGCATTCTGGCGTCGAAATTAAGGTGCGCACGTTCTCTGCGCCGAGGCCCTTTTCCTTCCACCGATGGGAGTCCTCCATTGGGCTTACCACGACCACTCTCCTCTGCAGGGGAGGGAATTTTGGCGGGTCAGGTTAGGGCCTTTGTCTCGGAAGCCCGGAGTGCAAAGCGCGGAGGGAAAATCGGGCTCCACCAGGGGAAGATTGGCCGGTTTCGGTCAAGGTTCGAAAAGTGGGGGCGTCTCCGACTTCTCTTGCTTTCGAAGCCGGGTAGTGCGGTCGCCTATGGTAGGGTTCTGCGATCATGGCTCAGCCCCACTTCTAAGCTTCTTTGTAAAAGCGAGAGTCTCTTGGATGGGCGATCGACTGGCCGTGGCGGTTATGTCTGTGCAAGTCGGAATCGCCTTCGGAGAGGTGAGCCACCTCTTTCGAAGGGTGAGCGAGTTGAAGGGGAAAAATGCGGAATCAAAAGTTGGCGAAGATGAGATTCTTTGCTCGCCAGCGGGCTGCGGCGGGTGCGATCTCGTCAGATCCTTGGGGTCGACCTTGGGGTCGAGCGGCCCAGTTGATGGGCTGGCTCTATCCCTTTAGGGGGTTGCCTCGGTAAGTCCACATTGTTTACGATAGTGTCTACGCTGGGGCGATCAGGTGTTGGATGTTAACTTCATATTTGATGTAATGGGTAGCCACTCATTTTGAAGGGTGCAGCGATAGACGGCTTAAATGAAAGCATGTAAAAATCGCTCGGATTTATAAGGC
Source organism: Tetrastigma voinierianum (assembly GCA_016808115.1). Classification (NCBI taxonomy): domain Eukaryota; kingdom Viridiplantae; phylum Streptophyta; class Magnoliopsida; order Vitales; family Vitaceae; genus Tetrastigma; species Tetrastigma voinierianum. The sequence goes on from JAEQBH010000926.1 coordinate 2,509,209, forward strand.
GAGAAGGCGACCTCTTTCTTCGGGTAGAAATTTGCAAGAGCAGGCACATTATGTGAAGAGGTGGGAAGGCTTGAAAACAATTTGATTAAAGCATGCCGCGTCGGCTCGTGCTCGGGCGGAAAGTAGAGGATGAAGTTCGAGTAGCAGGCGTTGAAGGTGAGCTTCGAGGAAGGTCGGGGTGGAAGGCTCCGTGTTGCGGATGATCTGGTCGAGACACGGGATGGGGCTGCGAGTCCTCGATCTGAGCCGAGCGGTTAGGGATAGGCTCATCACATCCGGGCGTGGGAGTCTCGAAAGTGCGTGCGGCCCGATGGCGATCGTGTGATAAGTAGCGCGGCTAAGCGAGTGGCTCGTGAGCGAGGCCGGTAGGCGAAATGACTCGTGATGAGGCTTACGAGTACATGCGTGGCGGGCGGCTGGATGAAAATTAATCGCGGATTGCGCGAGAGGATCTTCTGGCAAATATCCTTGATTTCGGAGGATGAAGTTATTAAGCAGTTGAGGACCAAGCCCCGGGTGCTCGGTGGAGCCTCACGGGTTGGCTCGCTTGCACCGGCGGAAGGCGGGTGCGTCTATCCCGATTTTGGACTTCAGCAGTCTCCCCCAGTGGCGGGGATGCGAAGGAGTCTTTCTCTGGAGACTATTCTCTGGCCAGGATGCCTGGCCCGACCCGTTCTCCTGCCGTGTCGCTCCTCCTGGCGCGCCCTAGGTTTGCTGCATTCATTTACGCGATGTCGACTTTTTATATTTTTCTTCTATGTATACTTGCTTCCTTTTGTCGGGCCTGGGGCCCGAGACATATGTAGCTCTCCTTTTAATAAATATTCATTAGTTATCGTATGCGTTCTCACCGTAGTATTTTCGCTTTTCTTCATGAGTTATCGGCCGGGTGGGGTTTAAGTTGAAGCGATTAGGCTCGTCAAACTAAGTCGTTGAGGGCCGTGGGTTAGTCGTACGGCGCCGATTCCTGAGGCTGTACGGCTTGTATGGCGGGGATCGATCAAATTAATTTATTGGTCTTTGTTGGCCCATTTCTGCGAGGCGATATGATTCAGCAGAACGTATGACCTATTTTCGGCAGAGCTCGTCATCTTGGGCGGCTCACCTCCATCGGCTGACTCGCATGAGTTGAACAGATTCCTTAGGCTGCGCGGCGAGCGCCGAATAGTTGAGCTCGTCAATTTGAGTCGGTGGACTCTGTTGGCTGGGTTACGGTGGCCAGGCTTCTTTGAGGCTGTCGGCCTATGTAAGGGTTTGGTGGGCTCACGTCCATGTGAACTACGTCGGTGTGACCGCTAGGAAAAACTCGTCAATGCGACAGTTAGGCGAAACTCGTCTACATAATGAAATCTTGGGAGCTCGTCGTGCGAAATAGTTGGGCGAGCTCGTCCATGTGAACCACAGGAAGAGCTCGTCAATGAAGCGAGTTAGACGACGTCCATGTGAAATATTGGGCTCTGTTGGCTGAGTTGTCTGAATTGAGATGGCTCCTTAGGTCGCGTGACTTGTGCAGAGTAGATGAGCTCGTTAGAGTGAGCTATCGGGCTCTTGGCGCTGTGGCCTTGGTGGCGTTCTAGCCGAGTGGCAATGTAGCTGGTGTGCGACTCACGAGGTGCGTGGCTGTGCGGTAGATGATCTCGTCGAGGTAGGTTCTTGGGCTCTGGCGTGTACCAGTGGCGTTCGGTAAGTGGCGATAATGGCCCAGTGTGATGTAACTTTGAGTTGGTCGACTCTGACGTGGCGATCTCAGTGGTGAACCGTCGATGGTGGCGTTCGGTAAATTAGCGATTGCTTTGGTAGTGACTCTGATGACATGGCACGTGCAGTAGATGAGCTGTCGATGGTGGCGTTCAATAAGTGGCGTTCAGTAGAAGTGGCGTTCGGTAGAGTGGCGTTCGGTAGAGTAATGGCAATGTAACTGGCCCGGTGGCTCACGACGGCGTGGCACGTGGGTAGATGAGCTTTCGTCGATGGTGGCGTTCGGTGGTGGCGGTCTTGGCTGGCTGATGCGACTCTGAGGCGGCGTGGCTGTGCGAGTAGATGAACTGAGTCAATGGTGGCGTTCGGTAGGAAGTGGCAATGTAACTTTGGTGGTCGACTCTGACGTGGCACGTGCGAGCGGTGAGCTCGTCAATGGTGGGCGTTCGGTAGAGTGGCGTTCGGCCCCAGTGGCGTTCGGTAGTGGCGTTGGTGAGTGTGATGGCACAGTACGGTCGACTCTTGGCGGCGTGGCACGTCTTGAGTAGATGGGCTCGTCAATGGTGGCGTTCGGTACGAGTGGCGTTCTGTGGGAGTGTGATATGGCGAGGCGGTCGACTCACGCGGCGACGTGGCACGTGCGAAATAGATGAGCTGTCGATGGTGGCGTTCAATGGGTGGCGTTCGGTAGAGTGGCAATGTGGCTGGTACGGTGACTCGACGTGGCACGTGCGAGTAGATGGGCTCGTCGATGGTGTTGGCGTTCGGTAGAGTGGCAATGTAACTGACTGGTCGACTCCACGAGGCAAGCGTGGCTGTGCGGTAGATAAGCTGCGTCAATGGTGGCGTTCGGTAGTGGCGTTCAGTAGAGTGGCGATGTAGCTGAGCGGGTCGACTCACGAGGCGGCGTGGCTTTGTCTGAGTAGATGAGCTCGTCATTGCGTACAGTTAGGTAGAGCTCATCCATGTGAACTGCTGGGCAGAACTCTTGCGGGCGGCCATTCGACTTCTGATTTTCTTGAAAAGGTGCGAACGTCTTTAATGCTGATTGATGGAGAATTTGGAGCGTTCGTGCGGGTTTCCAAGGGCTTTGATCTTCTTATAAATGGTGGCTTCATAGCTAAAGAGTTTACATTTTGAATACTTTGGCTTTTGTGGTACGTGTTTAGATGCAGTGTGAGATGGAAGTATCGAAGTCGGTGGTCTTCTTGGGGATCTGCACAGAGATCCTAAAGCGGTCTGCTGCTACGCTGTGGGAGTTGTGTTTTCCTAGTCTCCCCTTTATGGGTCATGTTGTTCCACGGCTTGGGAATGCATGCGGAGAGCGTGCATCTCTTCTTGACTGGCTCTCTCGTTTTAATTCTTTTTTTCTTCTCTTTCTCTTCCTCATACTCCTTCTTTTTTTCATCTTTTCTTCTTCTCCTCTTTTCTTTTCTCCCTTTTTCCTCTTCTCCTCTTTTCTTTTCATTCTTTCTTTCTCCTTTGCCCCCTTTCCTTTTTATTGAGGAAGCTGTTTTATGCGGTGTAATTAGAAGACATCATTGATTATGTCGAATGTAATCAGATTGGAATAAAGTGACTTTATATGAACTTTCTCATTATGTCTTTTACGTATCTTACATATCCCAGGCGATTTGAGATGTCTAACTAAATAGTAATGGGCATTTCTGACTTGTCACATAAGAATCGATAAGGCTTTATTTAACATTACAGTAGATGCCCTCTTTTGGTAGAAAGCGCTTAAGATGTTACGCATTCCATGTCTTTATTAAGATTTTCAGCTACCTGCATGCGGAGCTCATAATTTCCGACTGTGACTCGAATACGATGTAAGGACCTTCCCAGTTGGGGCCCAGTTTTCCATGCGTCGGGTTCTTCCTTGTTGGCAGGAGTTTCTTTAAGACTAAATCACCAGGCATGTAGCTTCTAGGTTTGACTTTTTGATTGTAGTGCCTCGCCGTCTTCCTTTGATAGTCCTCTGTGTGCTTTAAGACTTGCTCACGCTTTTCATCTAAGAGATCTAAGTTTAGATGAAGGGCTTCGTCATTGTGTTCCCGCGATCTTAACTCGATTACAGGAGACTTTATTCAGGCCTCAGGGGCTCGCCCCGGTCTTGGCCCGAGCCCAGTGGGGTTTCACGATTCTTGACCTGTGAATTTTGTAGGCCGTAGTACCTCGGGGAGGTATTACACCCGGATTTCCTTTAAGGTCTTCGATTTGGTCTTCAAGCGGCTTTAAGGGTTGATGGTGACTTGACTGTCCGGTTGGACTGGGTGTCTTTGGAGATGAGTAATAATTTTGATTAGAACTCGACACGAAATCTACGAATTTGGCGTTGTCGGCCCACATTTTTCAGTTGTCGATACCGGGGCTCTTGGAATACGAGCCCCTGCGCTGTGATGTTTCATCGCACAAAATTGCGTATCTTACGCTGCATGTGAGTATGGCTGGGGCTCGACTTCCTCTCACTTAGTGAAACAATCTCACTATGACGATTATGAATTTGCACTTGACCCTTACCAATGGGCGGGGTCCCGATATCCCGAAACCGGGTGGAAGGGCGGGGAAGATCGACGTTAAGGGTTCTGACGGGAGGCGCGAGATCTTGGCGTGCTCCTGGCAGATTCTGCATTTCTTGACTAGGTCGGTCGCATCTTTGAGTATTGTAGGCCAGTAGTACCCCTGCCTCAAGACTTTTCCTGCTAATGCCCGAGCTCCGATATGATTCCCGCATATGCCCTCATGTACTTCTCTCAGCACGTACTCGGTGTCTTCTCCTACGATGCATTTAAGGAAAGGTGTGAAGAATCACCGGCTGTAGAGGCTTCCCTTGTGATTGGTAAACTTGGCAGACCTCGCCCTTATTTTAGCACAGCTTCTTTGGGTCGTCACGGTAGGCCGAGTGCATAATGTAATCCCATGGGCTCCGTCGAGTCGGTTTGGACGGAGCACGGGCAACCACCTCGCCATAGAGATCAGTTGAGGTTAGCGGATTATTCGCGGTGTTGTCGACCTGGCGGGGGTCTTCTGTGAGGTAGTGGCTAGCTTTGCCCGAGGCATCGGCAGGAGTTCTACGCTACGGGGACATGCTTGGTACTGTTGACGAATTTTTAATATGTCCACGAACCTTTCGGTATAAAATCATCCTTTCACTTTTGGCCTCGTAAGTATCTTCTGTTGTCGACACCGGTGGGAGTCCTTTGCCAGACCTCTAGTGGTCGACGATCTAATAGATAGGCGAGGTTGAGAATTTGCTATAATGGCCTCATACTCGGCTTCGTTGACAGTATGAAACCCAATCTGAGTCTTTGTCTTTCGATGTCTATTCACAAGGAAGTTAGGATAAGACTGCTCAGAACCCGCGTGCATTCAGGCTCCGATGGAGAGTTTCCCAGTGGGAGGTCGTCCCTTTCGTGGTGAGTCTGAGCAGGATTAAATGGGGTGAATTCCATGTGAGTCGGCTAGGACCTGTCCTTTTATCGTAGTTTAAACGTATCGATGTCGAACTCGCTCGGCTACATGGCGCCGTGACCTTAGGAGACTTGGTTGTCACCCGATACTTGCTTCATCGGATATTCTGTTGGGACTTCTATGGTATGAGCCTGGAAATAGGGGCGGAGCTTTCGAGTTGCGGTGACCAGATCCAGTATTAATTTTTCCATCCTTGGGTACCTCTCTTAGCTCCTCTCGGGAGCTAATTTCTGATAGTAAATTTGAATTGTCATGCTAGTTCTTTGTCTCTGACGAGTATTCTTGTTGGTTGAAATTACGATACGGCTGGGAGTATAGGTGGGGTTCCCATGATAGGACTTACTAGAATGGGTGGAAGACTTCGGTATGTTTTAATCTTTGTGGATGCTTAACCACACTTTGCATCCCCATTTAGGCCTTCTTCGGGACTTTGAAGAAGTGGCACTTATCACTTGCTCGGATACGAGCAGGGCTTAGCGCGTCCTTCTGTCGGGCGGCCGCACTTCCTTTATACGGGGCGACGGCATGTCGAGCCACCGCGCCTTTATCTTGTGCGGGTTGCCTCGATTCCAGGTGGTTTACTATGAAACCGAAGTTCCAGGGTGACCTTGTGCGAGAGAGCACACTTGGTAGTTGGCTTCATGTTGTAACTTCTTAGGATTTGAAAGCCGCTTGGTGAGATGGGCGATGTGAAGATTAGGGCGTGGTGGATTGATTTTACCGGTATGTCGTCTATGTATACGCCATTGTTGTGCACATATGCTTGCGGAACATTCGGTTCGCTAACCTCGATAGGTGGCTCCTGCGTTCTTGAGTCCGAATGGCATCAGCGATAACGATAGGTTCCTTGTCTTTGTGATGAATGAGAGTCTTTTCTTGGTCTTACGGGTCCATGCGTCTGGTTATAGTCGGAGAAGGCGTCCATGAAGCCCAGGAAGTTCATGGTCGGTAGTAGCGTCCATGATGGTCGATCCTTGGCAAAGGAAGTTTGTCCTTTGGGCACGCTTTATTTATATGCAATGAAATTCGATGAGTCGCCACTTGATTTGCTTTTTTGGCCAGTACGGCGTTGCTTGACCACTCGGGATATTCGACCTCCACAGTTGCTCTTGCACGGAGGAGTTCTTGAGCCTCCGTTGATGGCTTTTGTCTTTATGTGTGAGAAGCTCTCTTTCACTTTGCTTGATTGGTTTAAAAACGGTGGTGTTCAGCTATGAGTGATTCTGTAGGGTCGATTCCTCCCGTATCTGCTGCTTCCATGTGAGGCGTTACGTTACGTCTCCAAAGGCGGAGTAAGGAAGGCTTTTGAGGTCTTCCAGCTAGCTTGGGTAGATATAGGCGAGATGTTACGAATTCGTCATCGATGATACGGGTTCTAGCTCGCCAGGGCTGGGTGGGTGACACCTGGAATCACGCGTGAAACTTAGATCCACGTCACACGTTGTTGGCGCACTACGCTTCATGAAGGTTGTGGCATTCCTAACACCCGATTGATCTCTCGGACCATCCTTACTCCATGTATGGTTGGGAATTTGATTATCATGTGGTATGCGGAGGGGATGGCTTTTATTGCGTTAAGAGAGGGTCTTCCTAACAACATGTTATAGGCTGATGGGGCGTCTACAATGAGAAATCTTCTTTGATTTGTCGTCGCACAGTGAAGCTCTCGGGGTGAGCACCCGGTGGGATTGAGCCCCAGGTAACACCTTTCCTAAGAAATCCGCGGATGTGTGTTGACGGGCTCCGGTTTTTCTCTCCCCTGATACCCACGTTTATGGTAGCCTTGAAGATGATGTGGTGAGCTGAATTTGTCAATTAGAGCAGATGAGGCGTTTTGTTGGCCCTGGTGCGCGAACTACCAAAGGGTCGTCATGGGGATTGTTGGCATCCTCCAAATACGGTCGAATGTGATGGACGTGTCAGTCGCGCGGTTGGACAACTGCTTGTATTTCCCCCATTAGTTATCGATCTTTGCGAATGGGCCTTAGAAATCCCGAACTAGACCTCCTCCTCTGCTTGAATCCTCCACGAGATCACATGGATTTCTCGAGGGTTCTTTGGTCTTTAGTCGTCGTCTGTAGAGCGGCTGATGGTTGGGGCACAGTTTACTGGGTTTGATTCTTGGCTGACCCTGCGGAGATATGAAAATGGGAGGTATCCGCGTAGTATTAAGTACTTATTTCTCTCTTTAGATGTATACGGTTATTAAGTGCGATGTCCATAGTCCTATGGAACTTCGCCAATACTGGAGTTGTCCTCGTAGGCGGGATCAGATTTCATTTGAGTTAGCCACCTCGGGAGGCCCCGTTCGTTTCATTACTTCATGTAGGACGTGATCTGGGCCGTTAGGGAGTGAAGCCGCGGCGAATAACGTCTTCGTCTTTGGTGCGGTGGACCCGGGCGATCCACACAGGAGTTTCCACGCCTTTGAGGATCGCTCCTCATCTTTCTTTGGGGATGTTTCAGGCGCTTTGTCTTTGGGGCTTAGGTCACCGTCGTTTATACGTACCGCTCTTCTCTTTATGGTGGAGGAGCTCTCCTTCTTGGATATGAGGAAGCTAGCCGTGGTTATATCTTCTGCTTTTGCGAGCACCTCGGCCATGCTTGCTTGAGGGGTTCTTGGAGATGGAAAACGCCAGTCCTTCGTGGACTCCTAACCGAAGCGATAGAGCGTGATTGCGAATTTTCATCGGGTATGTCTATTTCAGGACCGGCGTTGAACTGCGCGTAGGACTTCGGACTTTCTGTGAGCCTTGCTTGACGGTCAATAGATGGTAACTCGGTTTAAATACGTCACGGCTCAGGTGAGTGGGAGGCGACGCCAATGGATAGTTCTCTGAATGAGATTGATGAAGGTGGAGATTCTATTAAACCGGGCCAAGAGTGGGCCTTTTAGTGTGTGCGAAAGCCTGCATCGCCGCGGGGTCTTGATATCCATGTAACTCCATTTGATTTTTGTAAGTAAGGTGGTCGACGGGATCTTTGATTCCGTCGAATGCTTCAGCAATGGCATTCCCAATTTATTTGGAAGGGGAGTAGCGTAGCACCTCGGTGAAGGGTGATTCGGTTCTTTGTCTGAGTGTCATGAATAATGGGGCGCGTCTTTAACCACCTCGCTTCACACGGCCCGAGCTCTTGTTGAAGATTCCCTAAACCTCTGCTCCAGCGGTGCTCTCCTGCTCTGGTTGAGGGTGATCTGAGTTCTTCGTTCTCGACATGTCCTCCAAGCATCGCTCAGTTTCCTTCTTCCGCAGGGGCCAATTGTGGTCCATGCCCCCTGACTCGGTTGGACTCTGCTTCTGTTTCGTCATCTCGGGGAATGTCGTGACCGTGTTGCTCCTCATGGAGATGTTATGACCTTCTGGAGTGTAGCATCCGTGGATGTTGCATCTGTAGTGGATTGTTACGCTCTTCTGTCGGGCGTTGATTGGCCGAGGCGGAGCTTCCGCCCGTTCGTATTGGCTTGCATTGCTTCTTGTCGGGGCTGTTGTGCGTCTCTGGCGGATCTTAGCATCCTTAGGCGGATTGGCGTTACTCTGCTTGTGTTGGTCGTACCATCGATGGCGAAATCAGCTATATTTATAAAGGCTGTCGTTCCCACAGGCGTGGCATGTGATGATGCCTTTTTTGTCAAGGCTGGGGTGGGCGTGTGGGGTCATTTGGTACGGACTGGATTGTTTGTGGGTTGGGATGCGGCGTGCAGATGCGTCTGGGCTAAGGGTGGATCGTACACCGCCAGTTGATCTGCGGGCTCCGGACGTAACACTCCTCTGCAAAACAGGAAGAAGGGGTCGGCGAGGGGCGGGTGCCCGTGAGCCAAACTCAATGCCTAAGTCGGTTTCTTTCTAAGAAAAAAAGGCGCAGAGGGCGAATGTGTTGCATCGCAGTACCTCCTAAGAATGTGTGTGTACCTTTCACTGTTGGGGTGGCCATGTATTTATAGTAGATGTTCAACCAGTTGGATGGTGATTAGGAGTCCTTCCCATTGGATGGGATATTTCTTATTATAGTCCATATCGGATTTGGTACAGGATATAGAAAGAGTAGTTTACTTGAGATGGTCTTCCTTCCTTATTGATGAGATTTGGTGGGATTTTCAGAATAATATATTGTGGGGTTGCTTTGTTTCCCATCCCTTTGGGGGCTCACCTAGTGGCCTTTGGGCCCGGTAGTTGGACCTTTCTTACGGTGACCCCCAGCGAAAATTTGGAGTGTTGGTTTTAGAAAGGCCTGGAGGTGCTCGTTAGGCGACTCACTCCTTTGGGTTTAATTGAGACCTTAGATTATTCAGCTGAGCGGCCTCTTTCTTGGGCACGATGTGTGGGCTTGCGAGTATTTTCAAACCCTATCCATTCCTTTTAAGCCCAGTATGTACGCTAATAATATGGTATGGTAAGGACCATACTATGCATTAGTGAATAATAATAATAAATTAAGGAAAGATGGTATTTCTTAATGATTATTACAATTATTTATAATTATTATTTTATAATGATAATATATTATTATTTTTATTATTTGGTACAAATAAAATTTTTGAAATTCAAAGGAAAAGGTTTATCCCTTTGAATTTCAAATGAAGCGTGTTTTCTTCCTCCCTTTAAAAGGTTTTTTTTTTTTAATAAAAAAAAGAGGCAGAGAGACAACAATATTTTTTATGTACGAATAGTTGTGTAAATTCTTAAAAACTTGAAAGACATCCACTCGTTTATGTTCATTACCAGAGAACACTAAAAAAGACTTGTGGAAGAGGATTTGTTGTAACACCCTAAATAATACCCTTGTAGTTTATTACAGTTTAGGGTATAATATAAGAAAAATTTGCATTTTTCGGGAATTGAAGTACTAAGGGTAAAATTGGTGATTTGTAAAATGAGGACCCAAAGTTCATAACACAAGAAGATAATATATTAAAATAGAAATATGATAAGTTGATTTTGCAAATGAAAGGAAGATAAAGAACTAAAATCACGAAGCTAAGAAATTAAGTCCAAAATGTGATAAACTGAAGAACGGCCTTAAGCTTGAGTGGGGATAAGACCAAACTTGTCTTGGAATGAGACAAATTCTAATTTTGATTTTTGTTTTCTTTGGGAGTTAGGGCTACGGTTTGAAGAGAAAAAACCATTTTTGGGTTTTCAATTGTTCAAGCAAAGGGAAGGGAAAGAAGTGGAGAAGAAATCAAGATATGGATATTATAAGTATGAAACCTATATGTATGAAACTTTTGTATGGAAAACTATCACAAATCCCTCATTGTCTAGGTTTGTGTAGGAAAAATCCTAATAATGGTGTTTTTGTTGGTCTAAGTTTAGTTTTGAAGGTTCATTTGTTTTGGTTTTGGTTTGGAAGGAAGATTTTCGGTAAAAATGAGGAAAAAAAAAATACCCCATTCATGATTTTTGCTCGACACCCCTTTGCCTAGGCAGAGGTCGGTTCGCCTAGGCGAACTCGAGGCCTGAATTTCCGATTGTTTGATCCGCCTAGGCGTAGCAGCGGTTTGCTAAGCCAGTTTCTCTGTCAGGTGTAGAATTGCCGTATAAGCGTACACCGTAACACCCCAAATTATACCTTGATAGTTTTATAACATGTTTTGGGTATAATAAAAGTAAATGTATATTTTTTCGGAATAAAATTGTGACGCCTCATTTCCCGAGGGTCCGTTGACAACCCGTCAACCCACAGAATGTTCGTGGATGGCGGGTAACCCGACACCACTCATGAAAATCAGGCAGAGTCTCCTTTGTACGGGGAGCTCTGCAGAGATACAACTGTCCCAGCCGATTAACAACATCCACCACTTGGGTCCGTAATGCGAGTAAAAATGGCGAACTTTGGCGAAATGCATCGATACTCACAAAATACATATCAACTATATAACAATAGTTTAAGAGTTATTACAATACTCTTAACCAAAACAAATATCAAAATTAGAGTTTTAATACATGTTATACAATGAAAATACCAAAGCCATGTCAGGCTTTCTTCTAAAGCAGTGGCCCTCTGGTGGCGTCGTCCTCCACCCATGCCCACTCTGTGCACGAAATAGTGATCCTCGACGGGGGTGAGCAATGCCCGATGGTGATAATTTCTACATGGGTTACTCACAGTATAAGTGCGCATGCCATGGAAACTATCACACTCGAGCAAATACATGATCACTACTTGAATGTCGTTACTTTGAACCCTGTCTCGAGTCCTCCTTGACTCCTCGCACATGCCTAAGCCAAATGCGAAAAAAACATCGTTTTCACTTTTCTTTCATTTTCGTGTCATGCACTCACACCTATCGTTCTAGGGTGCCCCGGTGCATATGGAATGCATTATGTCAATTCTAAAATATTCATGCTAATATATTTTACATGCATATGTGCTATTAACATAATTAATTCACATAATTCACATAATTCAATTCACAATCAATAACACAAAAATTAGCTCCACGTGGGCTAATACAATCCATGATTCATTTTGAATCCCTTTCGACAACACCGTCACACAACTAATCACGTGAACAGTGAAACCCTCGGGTCGGCACTATTCACGGCCACACAATAGGGATTTCCTCCACTCGGTTCAAAGATTTTGAGACAGAAAAACACGGCCATCCAGGCCTCTACAAATCCCCATCCATAAAAATGGCACTTAGCGAAGAATAAGCATGAAGTAGGAGAGACCCTACCTCTTGGAGTTGTCAAAACTCCATAAATCGGTGTCAGCATTAGCCCTGCGCTGTGAACGACACACTATTGGCTTTGATGACATTATCCGACGAAGGAAAATCACAGAGAGAAGTAGCTCTCTCTCTCTACAAGCGAAAACCAGACTCGCACATTTTGGCTTTCTATTTGGAGAAAACTATTCCCTTGTCTTATTCTCATTTAATCTTTTCGTGAACCACTTGTGTCCCCTCATTTAATTATTTGATTTTGACACATGATTTAATCGAGCCATTCATCTCAATCATCCTACTTCAATAAATGCAGCGTGTGTCGCGTAGATTACGTGTAGTAGGTGACTTTTGTCGCATCACATGTCTCTCACAAGCAGTTTCTGATTGCAGAGCCTTGGTCTTATCGAAAAAAGTAAAATTCGGAGCTATCTAGGAATTCGTGAAGTCGACATGGTAGCTAGATTCGTGAAACGATTCAACGGTGAAATCAGTTAGTCATCAGATATAGAAAATTTTTGGATTTTGACCAAAATTACCATTTTACTATTTTTGAGAAAATTAGAATTTTCTGGGGTTTTACAAAAATAATGCTAAAAATAAAATAAGAAAAAATCCGAATTAATCTAAAGAATTGAGGGTAAAATTAGTAATTTCTCGAGTCGAACTCCAAAGGTCATATGATAAGAAGATTATAGGCTAAAAGTGGAAATGTGAATAATTGATTTGCAAATGGGGGAGTTGGAGGACGAATAGCAAAAATGGAAAGAATGCAAAAATGGGTTTCAGAAACAAAGTATAACTTAAAAGGAGAATAAAGCCAAAAATATCTCATTTTTGGTCCAAAATGTTAGGACAAACCGTTTGAGAAGAGAAGAGAAAAGAAAAGAAGAGAAAGGGAGAAGAAGAAGGAAGAAGGGAGAAGATAAGAGAAGCAAATGCAGTATGGAACTTTGTATAGAAATTGATATTCTTGTATGGAAAGAAAACATGTCTTTGTTTAGAAAATTTGTTGGAAAATACTTGTTTAAGTTGGGTTAGGAAAACCCTTACTTTTCAATAGATGTGTTTTTGGTTGGTTTAAGTTAGTGTTATGGTTTTGTTTCGAAATGAGGTGTTTTGGTTGAAAGAATTTCGATGAAAATGGCTGGCGGTCATTCTGATGTTCGCCTCAGGCACCACTCGCCTAGGCGTAGGGTCTGCTCAGGCATAGAGCTCCGTAGGCGGAGGGCTCATACTTCAGGAGGACTGAGCGGGGTTTTTTGCACTTTTGGTCACTTCCAGGCGTAGCACCTCGCCTAAGCATTGCTTCGCCTAGGCGTACCTGTAAACTCTGTTTTAGTTTCCTCTCTTCCGTTAAGTCTAACAATCGTCTATTGGATTAATGAGAATTCTAATAAGTTAATGAAAGGGTTTATACAAGTATAAAAGTTATATGAAAAATGTTCTGTACCTCGTTGCCTCGACGATTCGATTGTTAGGCAAACATTATTTCTTGCCCTCTTTTGCTAATGGGATTAAGAATGATAAAACGAGTTCTAAAATACATATAATTATATGCTGTTTAAGACTGAATAGTGAGTGAATAGGCATACGATCAGTCTTCGGCGCTCCTGCTAGTCTTTGCGACACTTACATTACGATGGGCGGGCATTCGATCGATGCCCGGTACTCTGCCGATCTTCACGACATACATTACGTGGATAAGCACGTTCTGATAAGTGCTACAACACTCTTGCTAGTGCTACGACACTTGCATTGCGTGGCAGTGCGTTGTCCGGTGGCCGGCACTCCTGGCGGGTGTTCACGACATACGTGCGATGAAGTTGACACGTTACGTTGATCTTTGTCTTTGTACCTTTGGGTACTTGGTATCTTATGCCCTTCTCATTTAGTATTATAGATCTATGCAGGCAAATACTTATATGTTGTATACTCGAATAATAAGATACATGAAATTAACTGATAAGAATCTGAATGATGAATAAGAAGTAACCATAAGAAATCAGTCCGTCTGTTCTGTATTGTACCCTCGGGTACTCCCTGTATATGATATCTGTTTTGAACTCCTACGGGAGATATGAAAGTTCCGTTACAAAAATTATGTACATGAAAACTCTATTGTAAATTACGTATACGTAAATTTTGACATATGCTTTACAGAAGTTATATGTATTATGTAGCGTGAACCGCCCAGTGATCATATTTGTTTCCCACTATGCTATAAGCTTAGCACGGGTGTTTCATCCTTATAGGTACCGAAGAGGACATCTGTGGCATTCCACATCAGCCACGACCAACACATCTGTAGGTCCACCCTATGTAGGTTTTTGTTTCTATTTTGTAATGCATATGTACAAGTTTTTGTAATAGTGGATTTGTTTATGTACAAGTAAATGAGACTCAGAAATATGTATAAGTCAGTTGAACACCACCACAATGTTGGTATTAGAATTTTTATAACTTCTAAATGGGTCCGTACAAGTATTGCTTCGCCTCAAAGATCTTGTCATTGGGCAAACCTTGTGTCTTGCTCCTTATTTGCTAATGTGTTTAAGAACAATATAACAAGCTTGGTAATATATATAATTGTATGATTGCTTAAGATTGAATAGTGAATGAAGAGGTACCTCTGATTAGTGCGACAACACTCTCTGTTTAGTGTGGCCTCTTTTTGATTAGTGTGGCATTGCTCATTAGTGTCTGACACTATTGCTTTGTGCTCACGTCACCTTTGTTGCATTGGGCAAACACGTATTGTG